>JAUPFX010000011.1:0-4800000 GCA_036937225.1 Sebastes paucispinis
AACCCACCTAACCCTAACCCTAACCCTAACCCTAACCCTAACCCTAACCCTAACCTAACCCTAACCCTAACCCTAACCCTAACCCTAACCCTAACCCTAACCTAACCCTAACCCTAACCCTAACCCTAACCTACCCTAACCCTAACCCTAACCCTAACCCTAACCCTAACCCTAACCCTAACCTAACCCTAACCCTAACCTACCTAACCCTAACCCTAACCCTAACCCTAACCCTAACCCTAACCCTAACCCTAACCCTAACCCTAACCCTAACCCTAACCCTAACCCTAACCCTAACCCTAACCCTAACCCTAAACCCCTAACCCTAACCCTAACCCTAACCCTAACCCTAACCCTAACCCTAACCCTAACCCTAACCCTAACCCCTAACCCTAACCCTAACCCTAACCCTAACCCTAACCCTAACCCTAACCCTAACCCTAACCCTAACCCTAACCCTAACCCTAACCCTAACCCTAACCCTAACCCTAACCCTAACCCTAACCCTAACCCTAACCCTAACCCTAACCCTAACCTAACCCTAACCCTAACCCTAACCCTAACCCTAACCCTAACCCTAACCCTAACCCTAACCCTAACCCTAACCCTAACCCTAACCCTAACCCTAACCCTAACCCTAACCCTAACCCTAACCCTAACCCTAACCCTAACCCTAACCCTAACCCTAACCCTAACCCTAACCCTAACCCTAACCCTAACCCTAACCCTAACCCTAACCCTAACCCTAACCCTAACCCTAACCCTAACCCTAACCCTAACCCTAACCCTAACCCTAACCCTAACCCTAACCCTAACCCTAACCCTAACCCTAACCCTAACCCTAACCCTAACCCTAACCCTAACCCTAACCCTAACCCTAACCCTAACCCTAACCCTAACCCTAACCCTAACCCTAACCCTAACCCTAACCCTAACCCTAACCCTAACCCTAACCCTAACCCTAACCCTAACCCTAACCCTAACCCTAACCCTAACCCTAACCCTAACCCTAACCCTAACCCTAACCCTAACCCTAACCCTAACCCTAACCCTAACCCTAACCCTAACCCTAACCCTAACCTAACCCTAACCCTAACCCTAACCCTAACCCTAACCCTAACCCTAACCCTAACCCTAACCCTAACCCTAACCCTAACCCTAACCCTAACCCTAACCCTAACCCTAACCCTAACCCTAACCCTAACCCTAACCCTAACCCTAACCCTAACCCTAACCCTAACCCTAACCCTAACCCTAACCCTAACCCTAACCCTAACCCTAACCCTAACCCTAACCCTAACCCTAACCCTAACCCTAACCCTAACCCTAACCCTAACCCTAACCCTAACCCTAACCCTAACCCTAACCCTAACCCTAACCCTAACCCTAACCCTAACCCTAACCCTAACCCTAACCCTAACCCTAACCCTAACCCTAACCCTAACCCTAACCCTAACCCTAACCCTAACCCTAACCCTAACCCTAACCCTAACCCTAACCCTAACCCTAACCCTAACCCTAACCCTAACCCTAACCCTAACCCTAACCCTAACCCTAACCCTAACCCTAACCCTAACCCTAACCCTAACCCTAACCCTAACCCTAACCCTAACCCTAACCCTAACCCTAACCCTAACCCTAACCCTAACCCTAACCCTAACCCTAACCCTAACCCTAACCCTAACCCTAACCCTAACCCTAACCCTAACCCTAACCCTAACCCTAACCCTAACCCTAACCCTAACCCTAACCCTAACCCTAACCCTAACCCTAACCCTAACCCTAACCCTAACCCTAACCCTAACCCTAACCCTAACCCTAACCCTAACCCTAACCCTAACCCTAACCCTAACCCTAACCCTAACCCTAACCCTAACCCTAACCCTAACCCTAACCCTAACCCTAACCCTAACCCTAACCCTAACCCTAACCCTAACCCTAACCCTAACCCTAACCCTAACCCTAACCCTAACCCTAACCCTAACCCTAACCCTAACCCTAACCCTAACCCTAACCCTAACCCTAACCCTAACCCTAACCCTAACCCTAACCCTAACCCTAACCCTAACCCTAACCCTAACCCTAACCCTAACCCTAACCCTAACCCTAACCCTAACCCTAACCCTAACCCTAACCCTAACCCTAACCCTAACCCTAACCCTAACCCTAACCCTAACCCTAACCCTAACCCTAACCCTAACCCTAACCCTAACCCTAACCCTAACCCTAACCCTAACCCTAACCCTAACCCTAACCCTAACCCTAACCCTAACCCTAACCCTAACCCTAACCCTAACCCTAACCCTAACCCTAACCCTAACCCTAACCCTAACCCTAACCCTAACCCTAACCCTAACCCTAACCCTAACCCTAACCCTAACCCTAACCCTAACCCTAACCCTAACCCTAACCCTAACCCTAACCCTAACCCTAACCCTAACCCTAACCCTAACCCTAACCCTAACCCTAACCCTAACCCTAACCCTAACCCTAACCCTAACCCTAACCCTAACCCTAACCCTAACCCTAACCCTAACCCTAACCCTAACCCTAACCCTAACCCTAACCCTAACCCTAACCCTAACCCTAACCCTAACCCTAACCCTAACCCTAACCCTAACCCTAACCCTAACCCTAACCCTAACCCTAACCCTAACCCTAACCCTAACCCTAACCCTAACCCTAACCCTAACCCTAACCCTAACCCTAACCCTAACCCTAACCCTAACCCTAACCCTAACCCTAACCCTAACCCTAACCCTAACCCTAACCCTAACCCTAACCCTAACCCTAACCCTAACCCTAACCCTAACCCTAACCCTAACCCTAACCCTAACCCTAACCCTAACCCTAACCCTAACCCTAACCCTAACCCTAACCCTAACCCTAACCCTAACCCTAACCCTAACCCTAACCCTAACCCTAACCCTAACCCTAACCCTAACCCTAACCCTAACCCTAACCCTAACCCTAACCCTAACCCTAACCCTAACCCTAACCCTAACCCTAACCCTAACCCTAACCCTAACCCTAACCCTAACCCTAACCCTAACCCTAACCCTAACCCTAACCCTAACCCTAACCCTAACCCTAACCCTAACCCTAACCCTAACCCTAACCCTAACCCTAACCCTAACCCTAACCCTAACCCTAACCCTAACCCTAACCCTAACCCTAACCCTAACCCTAACCCTAACCCTAACCCTAACCCTAACCCTAACCCTAACCCTAACCCTAACCCTAACCCTAACCCTAACCCTAACCCTAACCCTAACCCTAACCCTAACCCTAACCCTAACCCTAACCCTAACCCTAACCCTAACCCTAACCCTAACCCTAACCCTAACCCTAACCCTAACCCTAACCCTAACCCTAACCCTAACCCTAACCCTAACCCTAACCCTAACCCTAACCCTAACCCTAACCCTAACCCTAACCCTAACCCTAACCCTAACCCTAACCCTAACCCTAACCCTAACCCTAACCCTAACCCTAACCCTAACCCTAACCCTAACCCTAACCCTAACCCTAACCCTAACCCTAACCCTAACCCTAACCCTAACCCTAACCCTAACCCTAACCCTAACCCTAACCCTAACCCTAACCCTAACCCTAACCCTAACCCTAACCCTAACCCTAACCCTAACCCTAACCCTAACCCTAACCCTAACCCTAACCCTAACCCTAACCCTAACCCTAACCCTAACCCTAACCCTAACCCTAACCCTAACCCTAACCCTAACCCTAACCCTAACCCTAACCCTAACCCTAACCCTAACCCTAACCCTAACCCTAACCCTAACCCTAACCCTAACCCTAACCCTAACCCTAACCCTAACCCTAACCCTAACCCTAACCCTAACCCTAACCCTAACCCTAACCCTAACCCTAACCCTAACCCTAACCCTAACCCTAACCCTAACCCTAACCCTAACCCTAACCCTAACCCTAACCCTAACCCTAACCCTAACCCTAACCCTAACCCTAACCCTAACCCTAACCCTAACCCTAACCCTAACCCTAACCCTAACCCTAACCCTAACCCTAACCCTAACCCTAACCCTAACCCTAACCCTAACCCTAACCCTAACCCTAACCCTAACCCTAACCCTAACCCTAACCCTAACCCTAACCCTAACCCTAACCCTAACCCTAACCCTAACCCTAACCCTAACCCTAACCCTAACCCTAACCCTAACCCTAACCCTAACCCTAACCCTAACCCTAACCCTAACCCTAACCCTAACCCTAACCCTAACCCTAACCCTAACCCTAACCCTAACCCTAACCCTAACCCTAACCCTAACCCTAACCCTAACCCTAACCCTAACCCTAACCCTAACCCTAACCCTAACCCTAACCCTAACCCTAACCCTAACCCTAACCCTAACCCTAACCCTAACCCTAACCCTAACCCTAACCCTAACCCTAACCCTAACCCTAACCCTAACCCTAACCCTAACCCTAACCCTAACCCTAACCCTAACCCTAACCCTAACCCTAACCCTAACCCTAACCCTAACCCTAACCCTAACCCTAACCCTAACCCTAACCCTAACCCTAACCCTAACCCTAACCCTAACCCTAACCCTAACCCTAACCCTAACCCTAACCCTAACCCTAACCCTAACCCTAACCCTAACCCTAACCCTAACCCTAACCCTAACCCTAACCCTAACCCTAACCCTAACCCTAACCCTAACCCTAACCCTAACCCTAACCCTAACCCTAACCCTAACCCTAACCCTAACCCTAACCCTAACCCTAACCCTAACCCTAACCCTAACCCTAACCCTAACCCTAACCCTAACCCTAACCCTAACCCTAACCCTAACCCTAACCCTAACCCTAACCCTAACCCTAACCCTAACCCTAACCCTAACCCTAACCCTAACCCTAACCCTAACCCTAACCCTAACCCTAACCCTAACCCTAACCCTAACCCTAACCCTAACCCTAACCCTAACCCTAACCCTAACCCTAACCCTAACCCTAACCCTAACCCTAACCCTAACCCTAACCCTAACCCTAACCCTAACCCTAACCCTAACCCTAACCCTAACCCTAACCCTAACCCTAACCCTAACCCTAACCCTAACCCTAACCCTAACCCTAACCCTAACCCTAACCCTAACCCTAACCCTAACCCTAACCCTAACCCTAACCCTAACCCTAACCCTAACCCTAACCCTAACCCTAACCCTAACCCTAACCCTAACCCTAACCCTAACCCTAACCCTAACCCTAACCCTAACCCTAACCCTAACCCTAACCCTAACCCTAACCCTAACCCTAACCCTAACCCTAACCCTAACCCTAACCCTAACCCTAACCCTAACCCTAACCCTAACCCTAACCCTAACCCTAACCCTAACCCTAACCCTAACCCTAACCCTAACCCTAACCCTAACCCTAACCCTAACCCTAACCCTAACCCTAACCCTAACCCTAACCCTAACCCTAACCCTAACCCTAACCCTAACCCTAACCCTAACCCTAACCCTAACCCTAACCCTAACCCTAACCCTAACCCTAACCCTAACCCTAACCCTAACCCTAACCCTAACCCTAACCCTAACCCTAACCCTAACCCTAACCCTAACCCTAACCCTAACCCTAACCCTAACCCTAACCCTAACCCTAACCCTAACCCTAACCCTAACCCTAACCCTAACCCTAACCCTAACCCTAACCCTAACCCTAACCCTAACCCTAACCCTAACCCTAACCCTAACCCTAACCCTAACCCTAACCCTAACCCTAACCCTAACCCTAACCCTAACCCTAACCCTAACCCTAACCCTAACCCTAACCCTAACCCTAACCCTAACCCTAACCCTAACCCTAACCCTAACCCTAACCCTAACCCTAACCCTAACCCTAACCCTAACCCTAACCCTAACCCTAACCCTAACCCTAACCCTAACCCTAACCCTAACCCTAACCCTAACCCTAACCCTAACCCTAACCCTAACCCTAACCCTAACCCTAACCCTAACCCTAACCCTAACCCTAACCCTAACCCTAACCCTAACCCTAACCCTAACCCTAACCCTAACCCTAACCCTAACCCTAACCCTAACCCTAACCCTAACCCTAACCCTAACCCTAACCCTAACCCTAACCCTAACCCTAACCCTAACCCTAACCCTAACCCTAACCCTAACCCTAACCCTAACCCTAACCCTAACCCTAACCCTAACCCTAACCCTAACCCTAACCCTAACCCTAACCCTAACCCTAACCCTAACCCTAACCCTAACCCTAACCCTAACCCTAACCCTAACCCTAACCCTAACCCTAACCCTAACCCTAACCCTAACCCTAACCCTAACCCTAACCCTAACCCTAACCCTAACCCTAACCCTAACCCTAACCCTAACCCTAACCCTAACCCTAACCCTAACCCTAACCCTAACCCTAACCCTAACCCTAACCCTAACCCTAACCCTAACCCTAACCCTAACCCTAACCCTAACCCTAACCCTAACCCTAACCCTAACCCTAACCCTAACCCTAACCCTAACCCTAACCCTAACCCTAACCCTAACCCTAACCCTAACCCTAACCCTAACCCTAACCCTAACCCTAACCCTAACCCTAACCCTAACCCTAACCCTAACCCTAACCCTAACCCTAACCCTAACCCTAACCCTAACCCTAACCCTAACCCTAACCCTAACCCTAACCCTAACCCTAACCCTAACCCTAACCCTAACCCTAACCCTAACCCTAACCCTAACCCTAACCCTAACCCTAACCCTAACCCTAACCCTAACCCTAACCCTAACCCTAACCCTAACCCTAACCCTAACCCTAACCCTAACCCTAACCCTAACCCTAACCCTAACCCTAACCCTAACCCTAACCCTAACCCTAACCCTAACCCTAACCCTAACCCTAACCCTAACCCTAACCCTAACCCTAACCCTAACCCTAACCCTAACCCTAACCCTAACCCTAACCCTAACCCTAACCCTAACCCTAACCCTAACCCTAACCCTAACCCTAACCCTAACCCTAACCCTAACCCTAACCCTAACCCTAACCCTAACCCTAACCCTAACCCTAACCCTAACCCTAACCCTAACCCTAACCCTAACCCTAACCCTAACCCTAACCCTAACCCTAACCCTAACCCTAACCCTAACCCTAACCCTAACCCTAACCCTAACCCTAACCCTAACCCTAACCCTAACCCTAACCCTAACCCTAACCCTAACCCTAACCCTAACCCTAACCCTAACCCTAACCCTAACCCTAACCCTAACCCTAACCCTAACCCTAACCCTAACCCTAACCCTAACCCTAACCCTAACCCTAACCCTAACCCTAACCCTAACCCTAACCCTAACCCTAACCCTAACCCTAACCCTAACCCTAACCCTAACCCTAACCCTAACCCTAACCCTAACCCTAACCCTAACCCTAACCCTAACCCTAACCCTAACCCTAACCCTAACCCTAACCCTAACCCTAACCCTAACCCTAACCCTAACCCTAACCCTAACCCTAACCCTAACCCTAACCCTAACCCTAACCCTAACCCTAACCCTAACCCTAACCCTAACCCTAACCCTAACCCTAACCCTAACCCTAACCCTAACCCTAACCCTAACCCTAACCCTAACCCTAACCCTAACCCTAACCCTAACCCTAACCCTAACCCTAACCCTAACCCTAACCCTAACCCTAACCCTAACCCTAACCCTAACCCTAACCCTAACCCTAACCCTAACCCTAACCCTAACCCTAACCCTAACCCTAACCCTAACCCTAACCCTAACCCTAACCCTAACCCTAACCCTAACCCTAACCCTAACCCTAACCCTAACCCTAACCCTAACCCTAACCCTAACCCTAACCCTAACCCTAACCCTAACCCTAACCCTAACCCTAACCCTAACCCTAACCCTAACCCTAACCCTAACCCTAACCCTAACCCTAACCCTAACCCTAACCCTAACCCTAACCCTAACCCTAACCCTAACCCTAACCCTAACCCTAACCCTAACCCTAACCCTAACCCTAACCCTAACCCTAACCCTAACCCTAACCCTAACCCTAACCCTAACCCTAACCCTAACCCTAACCCTAACCCTAACCCTAACCCTAACCCTAACCCTAACCCTAACCCTAACCCTAACCCTAACCCTAACCCTAACCCTAACCCTAACCCTAACCCTAACCCTAACCCTAACCCTAACCCTAACCCTAACCCTAACCCTAACCCTAACCCTAACCCTAACCCTAACCCTAACCCTAACCCTAACCCTAACCCTAACCCTAACCCTAACCCTAACCCTAACCCTAACCCTAACCCTAACCCTAACCCTAACCCTAACCCTAACCCTAACCCTAACCCTAACCCTAACCCTAACCCTAACCCTAACCCTAACCCTAACCCTAACCCTAACCCTAACCCTAACCCTAACCCTAACCCTAACCCTAACCCTAACCCTAACCCTAACCCTAACCCTAACCCTAACCCTAACCCTAACCCTAACCCTAACCCTAACCCTAACCCTAACCCTAACCCTAACCCTAACCCTAACCCTAACCCTAACCCTAACCCTAACCCTAACCCTAACCCTAACCCTAACCCTAACCCTAACCCTAACCCTAACCCTAACCCTAACCCTAACCCTAACCCTAACCCTAACCCTAACCCTAACCCTAACCCTAACCCTAACCCTAACCCTAACCCTAACCCTAACCCTAACCCTAACCCTAACCCTAACCCTAACCCTAACCCTAACCCTAACCCTAACCCTAACCCTAACCCTAACCCTAACCCTAACCCTAACCCTAACCCTAACCCTAACCCTAACCCTAACCCTAACCCTAACCCTAACCCTAACCCTAACCCTAACCCTAACCCTAACCCTAACCCTAACCCTAACCCTAACCCTAACCCTAACCCTAACCCTAACCCTAACCCTAACCCTAACCCTAACCCTAACCCTAACCCTAACCCTAACCCTAACCCTAACCCTAACCCTAACCCTAACCCTAACCCTAACCCTAACCCTAACCCTAACCCTAACCCTAACCCTAACCCTAACCCTAACCCTAACCCTAACCCTAACCCTAACCCTAACCCTAACCCTAACCCTAACCCTAACCCTAACCCTAACCCTAACCCTAACCCTAACCCTAACCCTAACCCTAACCCTAACCCTAACCCTAACCCTAACCCTAACCCTAACCCTAACCCTAACCCTAACCCTAACCCTAACCCTAACCCTAACCCTAACCCTAACCCTAACCCTAACCCTAACCCTAACCCTAACCCTAACCCTAACCCTAACCCTAACCCTAACCCTAACCCTAACCCTAACCCTAACCCTAACCCTAACCCTAACCCTAACCCTAACCCTAACCCTAACCCTAACCCTAACCCTAACCCTAACCCTAACCCTAACCCTAACCCTAACCCTAACCCTAACCCTAACCCTAACCCTAACCCTAACCCTAACCCTAACCCTAACCCTAACCCTAACCCTAACCCTAACCCTAACCCTAACCCTAACCCTAACCCTAACCCTAACCCTAACCCTAACCCTAACCCTAACCCTAACCCTAACCCTAACCCTAACCCTAACCCTAACCCTAACCCTAACCCTAACCCTAACCCTAACCCTAACCCTAACCCTAACCCTAACCCTAACCCTAACCCTAACCCTAACCCTAACCCTAACCCTAACCCTAACCCTAACCCTAACCCTAACCCTAACCCTAACCCTAACCCTAACCCTAACCCTAACCCTAACCCTAACCCTAACCCTAACCCTAACCCTAACCCTAACCCTAACCCTAACCCTAACCCTAACCCTAACCCTAACCCTAACCCTAACCCTAACCCTAACCCTAACCCTAACCCTAACCCTAACCCTAACCCTAACCCTAACCCTAACCCTAACCCTAACCCTAACCCTAACCCTAACCCTAACCCTAACCCTAACCCTAACCCTAACCCTAACCCTAACCCTAACCCTAACCCTAACCCTAACCCTAACCCTAACCCTAACCCTAACCCTAACCCTAACCCTAACCCTAACCCTAACCCTAACCCTAACCCTAACCCTAACCCTAACCCTAACCCTAACCCTAACCCTAACCCTAACCCTAACCCTAACCCTAACCCTAACCCTAACCCTAACCCTAACCCTAACCCTAACCCTAACCCTAACCCTAACCCTAACCCTAACCCTAACCCTAACCCTAACCCTAACCCTAACCCTAACCCTAACCCTAACCCTAACCCTAACCCTAACCCTAACCCTAACCCTAACCCTAACCCTAACCCTAACCCTAACCCTAACCCTAACCCTAACCCTAACCCTAACCCTAACCCTAACCCTAACCCTAACCCTAACCCTAACCCTAACCCTAACCCTAACCCTAACCCTAACCCTAACCCTAACCCTAACCCTAACCCTAACCCTAACCCTAACCCTAACCCTAACCCTAACCCTAACCCTAACCCTAACCCTAACCCTAACCCTAACCCTAACCCTAACCCTAACCCTAACCCTAACCCTAACCCTAACCCTAACCCTAACCCTAACCCTAACCCTAACCCTAACCCTAACCCTAACCCTAACCCTAACCCTAACCCTAACCCTAACCCTAACCCTAACCCTAACCCTAACCCTAACCCTAACCCTAACCCTAACCCTAACCCTAACCCTAACCCTAACCCTAACCCTAACCCTAACCCTAACCCTAACCCTAACCCTAACCCTAACCCTAACCCTAACCCTAACCCTAACCCTAACCCTAACCCTAACCCTAACCCTAACCCTAACCCTAACCCTAACCCTAACCCTAACCCTAACCCTAACCCTAACCCTAACCCTAACCCTAACCCTAACCCTAACCCTAACCCTAACCCTAACCCTAACCCTAACCCTAACCCTAACCCTAACCCTAACCCTAACCCTAACCCTAACCCTAACCCTAACCCTAACCCTAACCCTAACCCTAACCCTAACCCTAACCCTAACCCTAACCCTAACCCTAACCCTAACCCTAACCCTAACCCTAACCCTAACCCTAACCCTAACCCTAACCCTAACCCTAACCCTAACCCTAACCCTAACCCTAACCCTAACCCTAACCCTAACCCTAACCCTAACCCTAACCCTAACCCTAACCCTAACCCTAACCCTAACCCTAACCCTAACCCTAACCCTAACCCTAACCCTAACCCTAACCCTAACCCTAACCCTAACCCTAACCCTAACCCTAACCCTAACCCTAACCCTAACCCTAACCCTAACCCTAACCCTAACCCTAACCCTAACCCTAACCCTAACCCTAACCCTAACCCTAACCCTAACCCTAACCCTAACCCTAACCCTAACCCTAACCCTAACCCTAACCCTAACCCTAACCCTAACCCTAACCCTAACCCTAACCCTAACCCTAACCCTAACCCTAACCCTAACCCTAACCCTAACCCTAACCCTAACCCTAACCCTAACCCTAACCCTAACCCTAACCCTAACCCTAACCCTAACCCTAACCCTAACCCTAACCCTAACCCTAACCCTAACCCTAACCCTAACCCTAACCCTAACCCTAACCCTAACCCTAACCCTAACCCTAACCCTAACCCTAACCCTAACCCTAACCCTAACCCTAACCCTAACCCTAACCCTAACCCTAACCCTAACCCTAACCCTAACCCTAACCCTAACCCTAACCCTAACCCTAACCCTAACCCTAACCCTAACCCTAACCCTAACCCTAACCCTAACCCTAACCCTAACCCTAACCCTAACCCTAACCCTAACCCTAACCCTAACCCTAACCCTAACCCTAACCCTAACCCTAACCCTAACCCTAACCCTAACCCTAACCCTAACCCTAACCCTAACCCTAACCCTAACCCTAACCCTAACCCTAACCCTAACCCTAACCCTAACCCTAACCCTAACCCTAACCCTAACCCTAACCCTAACCCTAACCCTAACCCTAACCCTAACCCTAACCCTAACCCTAACCCTAACCCTAACCCTAACCCTAACCCTAACCCTAACCCTAACCCTAACCCTAACCCTAACCCTAACCCTAACCCTAACCCTAACCCTAACCCTAACCCTAACCCTAACCCTAACCCTAACCCTAACCCTAACCCTAACCCTAACCCTAACCCTAACCCTAACCCTAACCCTAACCCTAACCCTAACCCTAACCCTAACCCTAACCCTAACCCTAACCCTAACCCTAACCCTAACCCTAACCCTAACCCTAACCCTAACCCTAACCCTAACCCTAACCCTAACCCTAACCCTAACCCTAACCCTAACCCTAACCCTAACCCTAACCCTAACCCTAACCCTAACCCTAACCCTAACCCTAACCCTAACCCTAACCCTAACCCTAACCCTAACCCTAACCCTAACCCTAACCCTAACCCTAACCCTAACCCTAACCCTAACCCTAACCCTAACCCTAACCCTAACCCTAACCCTAACCCTAACCCTAACCCTAACCCTAACCCTAACCCTAACCCTAACCCTAACCCTAACCCTAACCCTAACCCTAACCCTAACCCTAACCCTAACCCTAACCCTAACCCTAACCCTAACCCTAACCCTAACCCTAACCCTAACCCTAACCCTAACCCTAACCCTAACCCTAACCCTAACCCTAACCCTAACCCTAACCCTAACCCTAACCCTAACCCTAACCCTAACCCTAACCCTAACCCTAACCCTAACCCTAACCCTAACCCTAACCCTAACCCTAACCCTAACCCTAACCCTAACCCTAACCCTAACCCTAACCCTAACCCTAACCCTAACCCTAACCCTAACCCTAACCCTAACCCTAACCCTAACCCTAACCCTAACCCTAACCCTAACCCTAACCCTAACCCTAACCCTAACCCTAACCCTAACCCTAACCCTAACCCTAACCCTAACCCTAACCCTAACCCTAACCCTAACCCTAACCCTAACCCTAACCCTAACCCTAACCCTAACCCTAACCCTAACCCTAACCCTAACCCTAACCCTAACCCTAACCCTAACCCTAACCCTAACCCTAACCCTAACCCTAACCCTAACCCTAACCCTAACCCTAACCCTAACCCTAACCCTAACCCTAACCCTAACCCTAACCCTAACCCTAACCCTAACCCTAACCCTAACCCTAACCCTAACCCTAACCCTAACCCTAACCCTAACCCTAACCCTAACCCTAACCCTAACCCTAACCCTAACCCTAACCCTAACCCTAACCCTAACCCTAACCCTAACCCTAACCCTAACCCTAACCCTAACCCTAACCCTAACCCTAACCCTAACCCTAACCCTAACCCTAACCCTAACCCTAACCCTAACCCTAACCCTAACCCTAACCCTAACCCTAACCCTAACCCTAACCCTAACCCTAACCCTAACCCTAACCCTAACCCTAACCCTAACCCTAACCCTAACCCTAACCCTAACCCTAACCCTAACCCTAACCCTAACCCTAACCCTAACCCTAACCCTAACCCTAACCCTAACCCTAACCCTAACCCTAACCCTAACCCTAACCCTAACCCTAACCCTAACCCTAACCCTAACCCTAACCCTAACCCTAACCCTAACCCTAACCCTAACCCTAACCCTAACCCTAACCCTAACCCTAACCCTAACCCTAACCCTAACCCTAACCCTAACCCTAACCCTAACCCTAACCCTAACCCTAACCCTAACCCTAACCCTAACCCTAACCCTAACCCTAACCCTAACCCTAACCCTAACCCTAACCCTAACCCTAACCCTAACCCTAACCCTAACCCTAACCCTAACCCTAACCCTAACCCTAACCCTAACCCTAACCCTAACCCTAACCCTAACCCTAACCCTAACCCTAACCCTAACCCTAACCCTAACCCTAACCCTAACCCTAACCCTAACCCTAACCCTAACCCTAACCCTAACCCTAACCCTAACCCTAACCCTAACCCTAACCCTAACCCTAACCCTAACCCTAACCCTAACCCTAACCCTAACCCTAACCCTAACCCTAACCCTAACCCTAACCCTAACCCTAACCCTAACCCTAACCCTAACCCTAACCCTAACCCTAACCCTAACCCTAACCCTAACCCTAACCCTAACCCTAACCCTAACCCTAACCCTAACCCTAACCCTAACCCTAACCCTAACCCTAACCCTAACCCTAACCCTAACCCTAACCCTAACCCTAACCCTAACCCTAACCCTAACCCTAACCCTAACCCTAACCCTAACCCTAACCCTAACCCTAACCCTAACCCTAACCCTAACCCTAACCCTAACCCTAACCCTAACCCTAACCCTAACCCTAACCCTAACCCTAACCCTAACCCTAACCCTAACCCTAACCCTAACCCTAACCCTAACCCTAACCCTAACCCTAACCCTAACCCTAACCCTAACCCTAACCCTAACCCTAACCCTAACCCTAACCCTAACCCTAACCCTAACCCTAACCCTAACCCTAACCCTAACCCTAACCCTAACCCTAACCCTAACCCTAACCCTAACCCTAACCCTAACCCTAACCCTAACCCTAACCCTAACCCTAACCCTAACCCTAACCCTAACCCTAACCCTAACCCTAACCCTAACCCTAACCCTAACCCTAACCCTAACCCTAACCCTAACCCTAACCCTAACCCTAACCCTAACCCTAACCCTAACCCTAACCCTAACCCTAACCCTAACCCTAACCCTAACCCTAACCCTAACCCTAACCCTAACCCTAACCCTAACCCTAACCCTAACCCTAACCCTAACCCTAACCCTAACCCTAACCCTAACCCTAACCCTAACCCTAACCCTAACCCTAACCCTAACCCTAACCCTAACCCTAACCCTAACCCTAACCCTAACCCTAACCCTAACCCTAACCCTAACCCTAACCCTAACCCTAACCCTAACCCTAACCCTAACCCTAACCCTAACCCTAACCCTAACCCTAACCCTAACCCTAACCCTAACCCTAACCCTAACCCTAACCCTAACCCTAACCCTAACCCTAACCCTAACCCTAACCCTAACCCTAACCCTAACCCTAACCCTAACCCTAACCCTAACCCTAACCCTAACCCTAACCCTAACCCTAACCCTAACCCTAACCCTAACCCTAACCCTAACCCTAACCCTAACCCTAACCCTAACCCTAACCCTAACCCTAACCCTAACCCTAACCCTAACCCTAACCCTAACCCTAACCCTAACCCTAACCCTAACCCTAACCCTAACCCTAACCCTAACCCTAACCCTAACCCTAACCCTAACCCTAACCCTAACCCTAACCCTAACCCTAACCCTAACCCTAACCCTAACCCTAACCCTAACCCTAACCCTAACCCTAACCCTAACCCTAACCCTAACCCTAACCCTAACCCTAACCCTAACCCTAACCCTAACCCTAACCCTAACCCTAACCCTAACCCTAACCCTAACCCTAACCCTAACCCTAACCCTAACCCTAACCCTAACCCTAACCCTAACCCTAACCCTAACCCTAACCCTAACCCTAACCCTAACCCTAACCCTAACCCTAACCCTAACCCTAACCCTAACCCTAACCCTAACCCTAACCCTAACCCTAACCCTAACCCTAACCCTAACCCTAACCCTAACCCTAACCCTAACCCTAACCCTAACCCTAACCCTAACCCTAACCCTAACCCTAACCCTAACCCTAACCCTAACCCTAACCCTAACCCTAACCCTAACCCTAACCCTAACCCTAACCCTAACCCTAACCCTAACCCTAACCCTAACCCTAACCCTAACCCTAACCCTAACCCTAACCCTAACCCTAACCCTAACCCTAACCCTAACCCTAACCCTAACCCTAACCCTAACCCTAACCCTAACCCTAACCCTAACCCTAACCCTAACCCTAACCCTAACCCTAACCCTAACCCTAACCCTAACCCTAACCCTAACCCTAACCCTAACCCTAACCCTAACCCTAACCCTAACCCTAACCCTAACCCTAACCCTAACCCTAACCCTAACCCTAACCCTAACCCTAACCCTAACCCTAACCCTAACCCTAACCCTAACCCTAACCCTAACCCTAACCCTAACCCTAACCCTAACCCTAACCCTAACCCTAACCCTAACCCTAACCCTAACCCTAACCCTAACCCTAACCCTAACCCTAACCCTAACCCTAACCCTAACCCTAACCCTAACCCTAACCCTAACCCTAACCCTAACCCTAACCCTAACCCTAACCCTAACCCTAACCCTAACCCTAACCCTAACCCTAACCCTAACCCTAACCCTAACCCTAACCCTAACCCTAACCCTAACCCTAACCCTAACCCTAACCCTAACCCTAACCCTAACCCTAACCCTAACCCTAACCCTAACCCTAACCCTAACCCTAACCCTAACCCTAACCCTAACCCTAACCCTAACCCTAACCCTAACCCTAACCCTAACCCTAACCCTAACCCTAACCCTAACCCTAACCCTAACCCTAACCCTAACCCTAACCCTAACCCTAACCCTAACCCTAACCCTAACCCTAACCCTAACCCTAACCCTAACCCTAACCCTAACCCTAACCCTAACCCTAACCCTAACCCTAACCCTAACCCTAACCCTAACCCTAACCCTAACCCTAACCCTAACCCTAACCCTAACCCTAACCCTAACCCTAACCCTAACCCTAACCCTAACCCTAACCCTAACCCTAACCCTAACCCTAACCCTAACCCTAACCCTAACCCTAACCCTAACCCTAACCCTAACCCTAACCCTAACCCTAACCCTAACCCTAACCCTAACCCTAACCCTAACCCTAACCCTAACCCTAACCCTAACCCTAACCCTAACCCTAACCCTAACCCTAACCCTAACCCTAACCCTAACCCTAACCCTAACCCTAACCCTAACCCTAACCCTAACCCTAACCCTAACCCTAACCCTAACCCTAACCCTAACCCTAACCCTAACCCTAACCCTAACCCTAACCCTAACCCTAACCCTAACCCTAACCCTAACCCTAACCCTAACCCTAACCCTAACCCTAACCCTAACCCTAACCCTAACCCTAACCCTAACCCTAACCCTAACCCTAACCCTAACCCTAACCCTAACCCTAACCCTAACCCTAACCCTAACCCTAACCCTAACCCTAACCCTAACCCTAACCCTAACCCTAACCCTAACCCTAACCCTAACCCTAACCCTAACCCTAACCCTAACCCTAACCCTAACCCTAACCCTAACCCTAACCCTAACCCTAACCCTAACCCTAACCCTAACCCTAACCCTAACCCTAACCCTAACCCTAACCCTAACCCTAACCCTAACCCTAACCCTAACCCTAACCCTAACCCTAACCCTAACCCTAACCCTAACCCTAACCCTAACCCTAACCCTAACCCTAACCCTAACCCTAACCCTAACCCTAACCCTAACCCTAACCCTAACCCTAACCCTAACCCTAACCCTAACCCTAACCCTAACCCTAACCCTAACCCTAACCCTAACCCTAACCCTAACCCTAACCCTAACCCTAACCCTAACCCTAACCCTAACCCTAACCCTAACCCTAACCCTAACCCTAACCCTAACCCTAACCCTAACCCTAACCCTAACCCTAACCCTAACCCTAACCCTAACCCTAACCCTAACCCTAACCCTAACCCTAACCCTAACCCTAACCCTAACCCTAACCCTAACCCTAACCCTAACCCTAACCCTAACCCTAACCCTAACCCTAACCCTAACCCTAACCCTAACCCTAACCCTAACCCTAACCCTAACCCTAACCCTAACCCTAACCCTAACCCTAACCCTAACCCTAACCCTAACCCTAACCCTAACCCTAACCCTAACCCTAACCCTAACCCTAACCCTAACCCTAACCCTAACCCTAACCCTAACCCTAACCCTAACCCTAACCCTAACCCTAACCCTAACCCTAACCCTAACCCTAACCCTAACCCTAACCCTAACCCTAACCCTAACCCTAACCCTAACCCTAACCCTAACCCTAACCCTAACCCTAACCCTAACCCTAACCCTAACCCTAACCCTAACCCTAACCCTAACCCTAACCCTAACCCTAACCCTAACCCTAACCCTAACCCTAACCCTAACCCTAACCCTAACCCTAACCCTAACCCTAACCCTAACCCTAACCCTAACCCTAACCCTAACCCTAACCCTAACCCTAACCCTAACCCTAACCCTAACCCTAACCCTAACCCTAACCCTAACCCTAACCCTAACCCTAACCCTAACCCTAACCCTAACCCTAACCCTAACCCTAACCCTAACCCTAACCCTAACCCTAACCCTAACCCTAACCCTAACCCTAACCCTAACCCTAACCCTAACCCTAACCCTAACCCTAACCCTAACCCTAACCCTAACCCTAACCCTAACCCTAACCCTAACCCTAACCCTAACCCTAACCCTAACCCTAACCCTAACCCTAACCCTAACCCTAACCCTAACCCTAACCCTAACCCTAACCCTAACCCTAACCCTAACCCTAACCCTAACCCTAACCCTAACCCTAACCCTAACCCTAACCCTAACCCTAACCCTAACCCTAACCCTAACCCTAACCCTAACCCTAACCCTAACCCTAACCCTAACCCTAACCCTAACCCTAACCCTAACCCTAACCCTAACCCTAACCCTAACCCTAACCCTAACCCTAACCCTAACCCTAACCCTAACCCTAACCCTAACCCTAACCCTAACCCTAACCCTAACCCTAACCCTAACCCTAACCCTAACCCTAACCCTAACCCTAACCCTAACCCTAACCCTAACCCTAACCCTAACCCTAACCCTAACCCTAACCCTAACCCTAACCCTAACCCTAACCCTAACCCTAACCCTAACCCTAACCCTAACCCTAACCCTAACCCTAACCCTAACCCTAACCCTAACCCTAACCCTAACCCTAACCCTAACCCTAACCCTAACCCTAACCCTAACCCTAACCCTAACCCTAACCCTAACCCTAACCCTAACCCTAACCCTAACCCTAACCCTAACCCTAACCCTAACCCTAACCCTAACCCTAACCCTAACCCTAACCCTAACCCTAACCCTAACCCTAACCCTAACCCTAACCCTAACCCTAACCCTAACCCTAACCCTAACCCTAACCCTAACCCTAACCCTAACCCTAACCCTAACCCTAACCCTAACCCTAACCCTAACCCTAACCCTAACCCTAACCCTAACCCTAACCCTAACCCTAACCCTAACCCTAACCCTAACCCTAACCCTAACCCTAACCCTAACCCTAACCCTAACCCTAACCCTAACCCTAACCCTAACCCTAACCCTAACCCTAACCCTAACCCTAACCCTAACCCTAACCCTAACCCTAACCCTAACCCTAACCCTAACCCTAACCCTAACCCTAACCCTAACCCTAACCCTAACCCTAACCCTAACCCTAACCCTAACCCTAACCTAACCCTAACCCTAACCCTAACCCTAACCCTAACCCTAACCCTAAACCCTAACCCTAACCCTAACCGGATCTTGCGATTCAAGTTTCTGATATTTGTGGCGCCCCCTATGTGTCAAGCGGAAAATGCTTTGGTACGCCTCAAGTTTGGAGACGATGGGCCAAAGGCTTGTGAAGTTAGGTCTACTGATGTGCTGAGCCCTGCCCTCTTAAAGTTCATTGGTCAACAGATTCATAACGCAATGAGGTATCAACACGCTTTATGCAACTTTAGATGACATTAGTCCAATAATGATCCATTGAAAATTTGGTAGCAATCAGACGTCAAAAATGTGTTTTTCAAAAAATCCAATATGGCGGAAAATATTTCCAGGTGCACTTTGGAGGTCCAAGAGGCTTCATTGTAGAACACATGGAGTTGCACATATGTGTAACATTTCAAGTCAATCGGACTTACGGTTTGAGGGGCGTGGCCTTTCCAAAATCACATGTTTGGGCGTTAATTACAGCGCCACCATATGGCCGATTTGAATGAAACTTTCAGCAGATGTTTCAGCTACTCTTGTGAACATATGCTGCAAGTTTGGAGATGATGGACTTGTGAAGTTAGGTCTATTGATGTGCTGAGCCCGCCCCTTAAAAATGAATTGGTCAATATCTTCAAAACACAATAACATATCAACAAGCTTTATGCAACCTTGAAATGTCGGACAAAAGAAGTCTGAAAAAAATATCTGAAAATTGTCAGACAAAAAAATCTGAAAAAAAAGATCTGAAAAATGTCGGACAAAAGAAGTCTGAAAAAAATGTCCGAAAAAAAAGATCTGAAAATGTCTGAAAAAAAGATCTGAAAATTGTCGGACTAAAGAAGTCTGAAAAAAAAGATCTGAAAATTGTCGGACAAAAAAAGTCTGAAAAAAAGATCTGAAAATTATCGGACAAAAAAAGTCTGAAAAAAAGATCTGAAAATTGTCGGACAAAAAAAGTCTGAAAAAAAGATCTGAAAATTGTCGGACAAAAAAAGTCTGAAAAATGTCGGACAAAAAAAGTCTGAAAAATGTCGGACAAAAAAAGTCTGAAAAATGTCGGACTAAAGAAGTCTGAAAAAAAAGATCTGAAAATTGTCGGACAAAAAAAGTCTGAAAAAAAGATCTGAAAAATGTCGGACAAAAGAAGTCTGAAAAAAATATCTGAAAAATGTCGGACAAAAGAAGTCTGAAAAAAAGATCTGAAAAATGTCGGACAAAAAAAGTCTGAAAAATGTCGGACAAAAAAAGTCTGAAAAATGTCGGACTAAAGAAGTCTGAAAAAAAAGATCTGAAAATTGTCGGACAAAAAAAGTCTGAAAAAAAGATCTGAAAAATGTCGGACAAAAGAAGTCTGAAAAAAAGATCTGAAAAATGTCGGACAAAAAAAGTCTGAAAAATGTCGGACAAAAAAAGTCTGAAAAATGTCGGACTAAAGAAGTCTGAAAAAAAAGATCTGAAAATTGTCGGACAAAAAAAGTCTGAAAAAAAGATCTGAAAATTGTCGGACAAAAAAAGTCTGAAAAAAAAGATCTGAAAAATGTCGGACAAAAGAAGTCTGAAAAAACTGTCCGAAAAAAAAGATCTGAAAATGTCTGAAAAAAAGATCTGAAAATTGTCGGACTAAAGAAGTCTGAAAAAAAATATCTGAAAAATGTCGGACCAAAGAATTCTGAAAAAACTGTCCTAAAAAAAAAATATGAAAATGTCTGAAACAAAAGTCTGAAAAAAAGATTTGAAAAATGTTGGACAAAAAAAGATATGAAAATGTCGGACAAAAAAAGACTGAAAAAAAAGATCTGAAAATGTCAGACAAAAGAAGTCAGAAAAAAAAGATCTGAAAATGTCGGACAAAAAAAGTCTGAAAAAAAAGATCTGAAAATGTCAGACAAAAGAAGTCTGAAAAAAAAGATCTGAAAATGTCGGACGAAAAAAGTTTAAAAAAAAAGATGTCAAAATTGTCGAACAAAAAAAGTCTGAAAAATGTCGGACAAAAGAAGTCTGAAAAATGTCGGACAAAAAAAGTCTGAAAAAAAGATCTGAAAATTGTCGGACAAAAAAAGTCTGAAAAAAAGATCTGAAAATTGTCGGACAAAAAAAGTCTGAAAAAAAGATCTGAAAATTGTCGGACAAAAAAAGTCTGAAAAATGTCGGATAAAAAAAGTCTGAAAAATGTCGGACAAAAGAAGTCTGAAAAAAAAGATCTGAAAATTGTCGGACAAAAAAATCTGAAAAAAAAGATCTGAAAAATGTCGGACAAAAAAAGTCTGAAAAATGTCGGACTAAAGAAGTCTGAAAAAAAAGATCTGAAAATTGTCGGACAAAAAAAGTCTGAAAAATGTCGGACAAAAGAAGTCTGAAAAAACTGTCCGAAAAAAAAGATCTGAAATTGTCTGAAAAAAAAGTCTGAAAAAAAAGATCTGAAAATATCTGAAAAAAAAGTCTGAAAAAAAAGATCTGAAAAATGTCGGACAAAAAAAGTCTGAAAAATGTCGGACTAAAGAAGTCTGAAAAAAAAGATCTGAAAATTGTCGGACAAAAAAAGTCTGAAAAAAATATCTGAAAAATGTCGGACAAAAAAATCTGAAAAAAAAGATCTGAAAAATGTCGGACAAAAGAAGTCTGAAAAAAATGTCCGAAAAAAAAGATCTGAAAATGTCTGAAAAAAAGATCTGAAAATTGTCGGACTAAAGAAGTCTGAAAAAAAAGATCTGAAAATTGTCGGACAAAAAAAGTCTGAAAAAAAGATCTGAAAATTGTCGGACAAAAAAAGTCTGAAAAAAAGATCTGAAAATTGTCGGACAAAAAAAGTCTGAAAAAAAGATCTGAAAATTGTCGGACAAAAAAAGTCTGAAAAATGTCGGACAAAAGAAGTCTGAAAAAAAGATCTGAAAAATGTCGGACAAAAAAAGTCTGAAAAATGTCGGACAAAAAAAGTCTGAAAAATGTCGGACAAAAAAAGTCTGAAAAAAAAGATCTGAAAATTGTCGGACAAAAAAATCTGAAAAAAAAGATCTGAAAAATGTCGGACAAAAAAAGTCTGAAAAAAAGATCTGAAAATTGTCGGACAAAAAAAGTCTGAAAAAAATATCTGAAAAATGTCGGACAAAAGAAGTCTGAAAAAAAAGATCTGAAAAATGTCGGATAAAAAAAGTCTGAAAAATGTCGGACAAAAGAAGTCTGAAAAAAAAGATCTGAAAATTGTCGGACAAAAAAATCTGAAAAAAAAGATCTGAAAAATGTCGGACAAAAAAAGTCTGAAAAATGTCGGACTAAAGAAGTCTGAAAAAAAAGATCTGAAAATTGTCGGACAAAAAAAGTCTGAAAAATGTCGGACAAAAGAAGTCTGAAAAAACTGTCCGAAAAAAAAGATCTGAAATTGTCTGAAAAAAAAGTCTGAAAAAAAAGATCTGAAAATATCTGAAAAAAAAGTCTGAAAAAAAAGTCTGAAAAAAAAGATCTGAAAAATGTCGGACAAAAAAAGTCTGAAAAATGTCGGACTAAAGAAGTCTGAAAAAAAAGATCTGAAAATTGTCGGACAAAAAAAGTCTGAAAAAAAGATCTGAAAATTGTCGGACAAAAAAAGTCTGAAAAAAATATCTGAAAAATGTCGGACAAAAAAATCTGAAAAAAAAGATCTGAAAAATGTCGGACAAAAGAAGTCTGAAAAAAATGTCCGAAAAAAAAGATCTGAAAATGTCTGAAAAAAAGATCTGAAAATTGTCGGACTAAAGAAGTCTGAAAAAAAAGATCTGAAAATTGTCGGACAAAAAAAGTCTGAAAAAAAGATCTGAAAATTGTCGGACAAAAAAAGTCTGAAAAAAAGATCTGAAAATTGTCGGACAAAAAAAGTCTGAAAAAAAGATCTGAAAATTGTCGGACAAAAAAAGTCTGAAAAATGTCGGACAAAAGAAGTCTGAAAAAAAGATCTGAAAAATGTCGGACAAAAAAAGTATGAAAAATGTCGGACAAAAAAAGTCTGAAAAATGTCGGACAAAAAAAGTCTGAAAAAAAAGATCTGAAAATTGTCGGACAAAAAAATCTGAAAAAAAAGATCTGAAAAATGTCGGACAAAAAAAGTCTGAAAAAAAGATCTGAAAATTGTCGGACAAAAAAAGTCTGAAAAAAATATCTGAAAAATGTCGGACAAAAGAAGTCTGAAAAAAAAGATCTGAAAAATGTCAGACAAAAAAAGTCTGAAAAATGTCGGACAAAAGAAGTCTGAAAAAACTGTCCGAAAAAAAATATCTGAAAATGTCTGAAAAAAAGATCTGAAAATTGTCGGACAAAAAAAGTCTGAAAAATGTCGGACTAAAGAAGTCTGAAAAAAAAGATCTGAAAATTGTCGGACAAAAAAAGTCTGAAAAAAAGATCTGAAAATTGTCGGACAAAAAAAGTCTGAAAAAAATATCTGAAAAATGTCGGACAAAAAAATCTGAAAAAAAAGATCTGAAAAATGTCGGACAAAAGAAGTCTGAAAAAAATGTCCGAAAAAAAAGATCTGAAAATGTCTGAAAAAAAGATCTGAAAATTGTCGGACAAAAAAATCTGAAAAAAAAGATCTGAAAAATGTCGGACAAAAAAAGTCTGAAAAATGTCGGACTAAAGAAGTCTGAAAAAAAAGATCTGAAAATTGTCGGACAAAAAAAGTCTGAAAAAAAGATCTGAAAATTGTCGGACAAAAAAAGTCTGAAAAAAAAGGTCTGAAAAATGTCGGACAAAAGAAGTCTGAAAAAAAAGGTCTGAAAAATGTCGAACAAAAAAAGTCTGAAAAATGTCGGACAAAAAAAGTCTGAAAATTGTCGGACAAAAAAAGTCTGAAAAAAATATCTGAAAAATGTCGGACAAAAAAATCTGAAAAAAAAGATCTGAAAATGTCGGACAAAAGAATTCTGAAAAAACTGTCCGAAAAAAAAAATATGAAAATGTCTGAAACAAAAGTCTGAAAAAAAGATGTGAATAAACGATATGAAAAATGTCAGACAAAAAAAGTCTGAAAAATGTCGGACAAAAGAAGTCTGAAAAGAAGATCTGAAATTGTTGGAAAAAAAAAAAGATCTGAAAAAAAGATCAGAAAAATTTCGGAAAAAAAAAGTCTGAAAAAAAAGATCTGAAAATGTCGGACAAAAGAAGTCTGAAAAAACTGTCCGAAAAAAAAGATCTGAAAATTGTCGGACAAAAAAAGTCTGAAAAAAAGATCTGAAAATTGTCGGACGAAAAAAGTCTGAAAAAAATATCTGAAAAATGTCGGACAAAAAAGTCTGAAAAAAAAGATCTGAAAAATGTCGGACAAAAAAAGTCTGAAAAATGTCGGACAAAAAAAGTCTGAAAAATGTCGGACAAAAAAAGTCTGAAAAATGTCGGACAAAAAAAGTCTGAAAAAAATATCTGAAAAATGTCGGACAAAAAAAGTCTGAAAAAAAGATCTGAAAATTGTCGGACAAAAAAAGTCTGAAAAAAATATCTGAAAAATGTCGGACAAAAAAATCTGAAAAAAAAGATTTGAAAATGTCGGACAAAAGAATTCTGAAAAAAATATCTGAAAAAAGTCGAACAAAAGAAGTCTGAAAAAAAAGATCTGAAAAATGTCAGACAAAAAAAGTCTGAAAAATGTCGGACAAAAGAAGTCTGAAAAAACTGTCCGAAAAAAAAGATCTGAAAATGTCTGAAAAAAAGATCTGAAAATTGTCGGACAAAAAAAGTCTGAAAAAAAAGATCTGAAAATTGTCGGACAAAAAAATCTGAAAAAAAAGATCTGAAAAATGTCGGACAAAAAAAGTCTGAAAAATGTCGGACTAAAGAAGTCTGAAAAAAAAGATCTGAAAAATGTCGGACAAAAAAAGTCTGAAAAATGTCGGACTAAAGAAGTCTGAAAAAAAAGATCTGAAAATTGTCGGACAAAAAAAGTCTGAAAAAAATATCTGAAAAATGTCGGACAAAAAAATCTGAAAAAAAAGATCTGAAAAATGTCGGACAAAAGAAGTCTGAAAAAAATGTCCGAAAAAAAAGATCTGAAAATGTCTGAAAAAAAGATCTGAAAATTGTCGGACTAAAGAAGTCTGAAAAAAAAGATCTGAAAATTGTCGGACAAAAAAAGTCTGAAAAAAAGATCTGAAAATTGTCGGACAAAAAAAGTCTGAAAAAAAGATCTGAAAATTGTCGGACAAAAAAAGTCTGAAAAAAAGATCTGAAAATTGTCGGACAAAAAAAGTCTGAAAAAAAGATCTGAAAAAAGTCAGACAAAAGAAGTCTGAAAAAAAGATCTGAAAAATGTCGGACAAAAAAAGTCTGAAAAATGTCGGACAAAAAAAGTCTGAAAAATGTCGGTCAAAAAAAGTCTGAAAAATGTCGGACAAAAAAAGTCTGAAAAAAAGATCTGAAAAATGTCGGACAAAAGAAGTCTGAAAAAAAGATCTGAAAAATGTCGGACAAAAAAAGTTTGAAAAATGTCGGACAAAAAAAGTCTGAAAAATGTCGGACTAAAGAAGTCTGAAAAAAAAGATCTGAAAATTGTCGGACAAAAAAAGTCTGAAAAAAAGATCTGAAAAATGTCGGACAAAAGAAGTCTGAAAAAAAGATCTGAAAAATGTCGGACAAAAAAAGTCTGAAAAATGTCGGACAAAAAAAGTCTGAAAAATGTCGGACAAAAAAAGTCTGAAAAATGTCGGACTAAAGAAGTCTGAAAAAAAAGATCTGAAAATTGTCGGACAAAAAAAGTCTGAAAAAAAGATCTGAAAATTGTCGGACAAAAAAAGTCTGAAAAAAAGATCTGAAAATTGTCGGACAAAAAAATCTGAAAAAAAAGATCTGAAAAATGTCGGACAAAAGAAGTCTGAAAAAACTGTCCGAAAAAAAAGATCTGAAAATGTCTGAAAAAAAGATCTGAAAATTGTCGGACTAAAGAAGTCTGAAAAAAAATATCTGAAAAATGTCGGACCAAAGAATTCTGAAAAAACTGTCCTAAAAAAAAAATATGAAAATGTCTGAAACAAAAGTCTGAAAAAAAGATTTGAAAAATGTTGGACAAAAAAAGATATGAAAAATGTCGGACAAAAAAAGTCTGAAAAATGTCGGACAAAAAAAGTCTGAAAAATGTCGGACTAAAGAAGTCTGAAAAAAAAGATCTGAAAATTGTCGGACAAAAAAAGTCTGAAAAAAAGATCTGAAAAATGTCGGACAAAAGAAGTCTGAAAAAAAGATCTGAAAAATGTCGGACAAAAAAAGTCTGAAAAATGTCGGACAAAAAAAGTCTGAAAAATGTCGGACAAAAAAAGTCTGAAAAATGTCGGACTAAAGAAGTCTGAAAAAAAAGATCTGAAAATTGTCGGACAAAAAAAGTCTGAAAAAAAGATCTGAAAATTGTCGGACAAAAAAAGTCTGAAAAAAAGATCTGAAAATTGTCGGACAAAAAAATCTGAAAAAAAAGATCTGAAAAATGTCGGACAAAAGAAGTCTGAAAAAACTGTCCGAAAAAAAAGATCTGAAAATGTCTGAAAAAAAGATCTGAAAATTGTCGGACTAAAGAAGTCTGAAAAAAAATATCTGAAAAATGTCGGACCAAAGAATTCTGAAAAAACTGTCCTAAAAAAAAAATATGAAAATGTCTGAAACAAAAGTCTGAAAAAAAGATTTGAAAAATGTTGGACAAAAAAAGATATGAAAATGTCGGACAAAAAAAGACTGAAAAAAAAGATCTGAAAATGTCAGACAAAAGAAGTCAGAAAAAAAAGATCTGAAAATGTCGGACAAAAAAAGTCTGAAAAAAAAGATCTGAAAATGTCAGACAAAAGAAGTCTGAAAAAAAAGATCTGAAAATGTCGGACAAAAAAAGTCTGAAAAAAAAGATCTGAAAATGTCAGACAAAAAAAGTCTGAAAAAAAAGATCTGAAAAATGTCGGACAAAAAAAGTCTGAAAAATGTCGGACTAAAGAAGTCTGAAAAAAAAGATCTGAAAATTGTCGGACAAAAAAAGTCTGAAAAAAAGATCTGAAAATTGTCGGACAAAAAAAGTCTGAAAAAAAGATCTGAAAATTGTCGGACAAAAAAAGTCTGAAAAAAATATCTGAAAAATGCCGGACAAAAAAATCTGAAAAAAAAGATCTGAAAAATGTCGGACAAAAGAAGTCTGAAAAAAATGTCCGAAAAAAAAGATCTGAAAATGTCTGAAAAAAAGATCTGAAAATTGTCGGACTAAAGAAGTCTGAAAAAAAAGATCTGAAAATTGTCGGACAAAAAAAGTCTGAAAAAAAGATCTGAAAATTGTCGGACAAAAAAAGTCTGAAAAAAAGATCTGAAAATTGTCGGACAAAAAAAGTCTGAAAAAAAGATCTGAAAATTGTCGGACAAAAAAAGTCTGAAAAATGTCGGACAAAAGAAGTCTGAAAAAAAGATCTGAAAAATGTCGGACAAAAAAAGTCTGAAAAAAATATCTGAAAGATGTCGGACAAAAGAAGTCTGAAAAAAAAGATCTGAAAAATGTCAGACAAAAAAAGTCTGAAAAATGTCGGACAAAAGAAGTCTGAAAAAACTGTCCGAAAAAAAAGATCTGAAAATGTCTGAAAAAAAGATCTGAAAATTGTCGGACAAAAAAAGTCTGAAAAAAAAGATCTGAAAATTGTCGGACAAAAAAATCTGAAAAAAAAGATCTGAAAAATGTCGGACAAAAAAAGTCTGAAAAATGTCGGACTAAAGAAGTCTGAAAAAAAAGATCTGAAAATTGTCGGACAAAAAAAGTCTGAAAAAAAGATCTGAAAATTGTCGGACAAAAAAAGACTGAAAAAAATATCTGAAAAATGTCGGACAAAAAAATCTGAAAAAAAAGATCTGAAAAATGTCGGACAAAAGAAGTCTGAAAAAAATGTCCGAAAAAAAAGATCTGAAAATGTCTGAAAAAAAGATCTGAAAATTGTCGGACTAAAGAAGTCTGAAAAAAAAGATCTGAAAATTGTCGGACAAAGAAAGTCTGAAAAAAAGATCTGAAAATTATCGGACAAAAAAAGTCTGAAAAAAAGATCTGAAAATTGTCGGACAAAAAAAGTCTGAAAAAAAGATCTGAAAATTGTCGGACAAAAAAAGTCTGAAAAAAAGATCTGAAAAATGTCGGACAAAAAAAGTCTGAAAAATGTCGGACAAAAAAAGTCTGAAAAATGTCGGACAAAAAAAGTCTGAAAAATGTCGGACTAAAGAAGTCTGAAAAAAAAGATCTGAAAATTGTCGGACAAAAAAAGTCTGAAAAAAAGATCTGAAAAATGTCGGACAAAAGAAGTCTGAAAAAAAGATCTGAAAAATGTCGGACAAAAAAAGTCTGAAAAATGTCGGACAAAAAAAGTCTGAAAAATGTCGGACTAAAGAAGTCTGAAAAAAAAGATCTGAAAATTGTCGGACAAAAAAAGTCTGAAAAAAAGATCTGAAAAATGTCGGACAAAAGAAGTCTGAAAAAAAGATCTGAAAAATGTCGGACAAAAAAAGTCTGAAAAATGTCGGACAAAAAAAGTCTGAAAAATGTCGGACAAAAAAAGTCTGAAAAATGTCGGACTAAAGAAGTCTGAAAAAAAAGATCTGAAAATTGTCGGACAAAAAAAGTCTGAAAAAAAGATCTGAAAATTGTCGGACAAAAAAAGTCTGAAAAAAAAGATCTGAAAAATGTCGGACAAAAGAAGTCTGAAAAAACTGTCCGAAAAAAAAGATCTGAAAATGTCTGAAAAAAAGATCTGAAAATTGTCGGACTAAAGAAGTCTGAAAAAAAATATCTGAAAAATGTCGGACCAAAGAATTCTGAAAAAACTGTCCTAAAAAAAAAATATGAAAATGTCTGAAACAAAAGTCTGAAAAAAAGATTTGAAAAATGTTGGACAAAAAAAGATATGAAAATGTCGGACAAAAAAAGACTGAAAAAAAAGATCTGAAAATGTCAGACAAAAGAAGTCAGAAAAAAAAGATCTGAAAATGTCGGACAAAAAAAGTCTGAAAAAAAAGATCTGAAAATGTCAGACAAAAGAAGTCTGAAAAAAAAGATCTGAAAATGTCGGACAAAAAAAGTCTGGAAAGAATCTCTGAAAAGAAGTCTGAAAAATGTCAGACAAAAGAAGTTTGAAAAAAAATATGAAAAAAAATATCTAAAAAAAAGATCTGAAAAATGTTGGACGAAAAAAGTTTAAAAAAAAAGATGTCAAAATTGTCGAACAAAAAAAGTCTGAAAAATGTCGGACAAAAGAAGTCTGAAAAATGTCGGACAAAAAAAGTCTGAAAAAAAGATCTGAAAATTGTCGGACAAAAAAAGTCTGAAAAAAAGATCTGAAAATTGTCGGACAAAAAAAGTCTGAAAAAAAGATCTGAAAATTGTCGGACAAAAAAAGTCTGAAAAATGTCGGATAAAAAAAGTCTGAAAAATGTCGGACAAAAGAAGTCTGAAAAAAAAGATCTGAAAATTGTCGGACAAAAAAATCTGAAAAAAAAGATCTGAAAAATGTCGGACAAAAAAAGTCTGAAAAATGTCGGACTAAAGAAGTCTGAAAAAAAAGATCTGAAAATTGTCGGACAAAAAAAGTCTGAAAAATGTCGGACAAAAGAAGTCTGAAAAAACTGTCCGAAAAAAAAGATCTGAAATTGTCTGAAAAAAAAGTCTGAAAAAAAAGATCTGAAAATATCTGAAAAAAAAGTCTGAAAAAAAAGATCTGAAAAATGTCGGACAAAAAAAGTCTGAAAAATGTCGGACTAAAGAAGTCTGAAAAAAAAGATCTGAAAATTGTCGGACAAAAAAAGTCTGAAAAAAATATCTGAAAAATGTCGGACAAAAAAATCTGAAAAAAAAGATCTGAAAAATGTCGGACAAAAGAAGTCTGAAAAAAATGTCCGAAAAAAAAGATCTGAAAATGTCTGAAAAAAAGATCTGAAAATTGTCGGACTAAAGAAGTCTGAAAAAAAAGATCTGAAAATTGTCGGACAAAAAAAGTCTGAAAAAAAGATCTGAAAATTGTCGGACAAAAAAAGTCTGAAAAAAAGATCTGAAAATTGTCGGACAAAAAAAGTCTGAAAAAAAGATCTGAAAATTGTCGGACAAAAAAAGTCTGAAAAAAAGATCTGAAAATTGTCGGACAAAAAAAGTCTGAAAAATGTCGGACAAAAGAAGTCTGAAAAAAAGATCTGAAAAATGTCGGACAAAAAAAGTCTGAAAAATGTCGGACAAAAAAAGTCTGAAAAATGTCGGACAAAAAAAGTCTGAAAAAAAAGATCTGAAAATTGTCGGACAAAAAAATCTGAAAAAAAAGATCTGAAAAATGTCGGACAAAAAAAGTCTGAAAAAAAGATCTGAAAATTGTCGGACAAAAAAAGTCTGAAAAAAATATCTGAAAAATGTCGGACAAAAGAAGTCTGAAAAAAAAGATCTGAAAAATGTCGGATAAAAAAAGTCTGAAAAATGTCGGACAAAAGAAGTCTGAAAAAAAAGATCTGAAAATTGTCGGACAAAAAAATCTGAAAAAAAAGATCTGAAAAATGTCGGACAAAAAAAGTCTGAAAAATGTCGGACTAAAGAAGTCTGAAAAAAAAGATCTGAAAATTGTCGGACAAAAAAAGTCTGAAAAATGTCGGACAAAAGAAGTCTGAAAAAACTGTCCGAAAAAAAAGATCTGAAATTGTCTGAAAAAAAAGTCTGAAAAAAAAGATCTGAAAATATCTGAAAAAAAAGTCTGAAAAAAAAGTCTGAAAAAAAAGATCTGAAAAATGTCGGACAAAAAAAGTCTGAAAAATGTCGGACTAAAGAAGTCTGAAAAAAAAGATCTGAAAATTGTCGGACAAAAAAAGTCTGAAAAAAAGATCTGAAAATTGTCGGACAAAAAAAGTCTGAAAAAAATATCTGAAAAATGTCGGACAAAAAAATCTGAAAAAAAAGATCTGAAAAATGTCGGACAAAAGAAGTCTGAAAAAAATGTCCGAAAAAAAAGATCTGAAAATGTCTGAAAAAAAGATCTGAAAATTGTCGGACTAAAGAAGTCTGAAAAAAAAGATCTGAAAATTGTCGGACAAAAAAAGTCTGAAAAATGTCGGACAAAAGAAGTCTGAAAAAACTGTCCGAAAAAAAAGATCTGAAATTGTCTGAAAAAAAAGTCTGAAAAAAAAGATCTGAAAAATGTCGGACAAAAAAAGTCTGAAAAATGTCGGACTAAAGAAGTCTGAAAAAAAAGATCTGAAAATTGTCGGACAAAAAAAGTCTGAAAAAAATATCTGAAAAATGTCGGACAAAAAAATCTGAAAAAAAAGATCTGAAAAATGTCGGACAAAAGAAGTCTGAAAAAAATGTCCGAAAAAAAAGATCTGAAAATGTCTGAAAAAAAGATCTGAAAATTGTCGGACTAAAGAAGTCTGAAAAAAAAGATCTGAAAATTGTCGGACAAAAAAAGTCTGAAAAAAAGATCTGAAAATTGTCGGACAAAAAAAGTCTGAAAAAAAGATCTGAAAATTGTCGGACAAAAAAAGTCTGAAAAAAAGATCTGAAAATTGTCGGACAAAAAAAGTCTGAAAAATGTCGGACAAAAGAAGTCTGAAAAAAAGATCTGAAAAATGTCGGACAAAAAAAGTCTGAAAAATGTCGGACAAAAAAAGTCTGAAAAATGTCGGACAAAAAAAGTCTGAAAAAAAAGATCTGAAAATTGTCGGACAAAAAAATCTGAAAAAAAAGATCTGAAAAATGTCGGACAAAAAAAGTCTGAAAAAAAGATCTGAAAATTGTCGGACAAAAAAAGTCTGAAAAAAATATCTGAAAAATGTCGGACAAAAGAAGTCTGAAAAAAAAGATCTGAAAAATGTCGGATAAAAAAAGTCTGAAAAATGTCGGACAAAAGAAGTCTGAAAAAAAAGATCTGAAAATTGTCGGACAAAAAAATCTGAAAAAAAAGATCTGAAAAATGTCGGACAAAAAAAGTCTGAAAAATGTCGGACTAAAGAAGTCTGAAAAAAAAGATCTGAAAATTGTCGGACAAAAAAAGTCTGAAAAATGTCGGACAAAAGAAGTCTGAAAAAACTGTCCGAAAAAAAAGATCTGAAATTGTCTGAAAAAAAAGTCTGAAAAAAAAGATCTGAAAATATCTGAAAAAAAAGTCTGAAAAAAAAGTCTGAAAAAAAAGATCTGAAAAATGTCGGACAAAAAAAGTCTGAAAAATGTCGGACTAAAGAAGTCTGAAAAAAAAGATCTGAAAATTGTCGGACAAAAAAAGTCTGAAAAAAAGATCTGAAAATTGTCGGACAAAAAAAGTCTGAAAAAAATATCTGAAAAATGTCGGACAAAAAAATCTGAAAAAAAAGATCTGAAAAATGTCGGACAAAAGAAGTCTGAAAAAAATGTCCGAAAAAAAAGATCTGAAAATGTCTGAAAAAAAGATCTGAAAATTGTCGGACAAAAAAAGTCTGAAAAAAAGATCTGAAAATTGTCGGACAAAAAAAGTCTGAAAAATGTCGGACAAAAGAAGTCTGAAAAAAAGATCTGAAAAATGTCGGACAAAAAAAGTATGAAAAATGTCGGACAAAAAAAGTCTGAAAAATGTCGGACAAAAAAAGTCTGAAAAAAAAGATCTGAAAATTGTCGGACAAAAAAATCTGAAAAAAAAGATCTGAAAAATGTCGGACAAAAAAAGTCTGAAAAAAAGATCTGAAAATTGTCGGACAAAAAAAGTCTGAAAAAAATATCTGAAAAATGTCGGACAAAAGAAGTCTGAAAAAAAAGATCTGAAAAATGTCAGACAAAAAAAGTCTGAAAAATGTCGGACAAAAGAAGTCTGAAAAAACTGTCCGAAAAAAAATATCTGAAAATGTCTGAAAAAAAGATCTGAAAATTGTCGGACAAAAAAAGTCTGAAAAAAAAGATCTGAAAATTGTCGGACAAAAAAATCTGAAAAAAAAGATCTGAAAAATGTCGGACAAAAAAAGTCTGAAAAATGTCGGACTAAAGAAGTCTGAAAAAAAAGATCTGAAAATTGTCGGACAAAAAAAGTCTGAAAAAAAGATCTGAAAATTGTCGGACAAAAAAAGTCTGAAAAAAATATCTGAAAAATGTCGGACAAAAAAATCTGAAAAAAAAGATCTGAAAAATGTCGGACAAAAGAAGTCTGAAAAAAATGTCCGAAAAAAAAGATCTGAAAATGTCTGAAAAAAAGATCTGAAAATTGTCGGACAAAAAAATCTGAAAAAAAAGATCTGAAAAATGTCGGACAAAAAAAGTCTGAAAAATGTCGGACTAAAGAAGTCTGAAAAAAAAGATCTGAAAATTGTCGGACAAAAAAAGTCTGAAAAAAAGATCTGAAAATTGTCGGACAAAAAAAGTCTGAAAAAAAAGGTCTGAAAAATGTCGGACAAAAGAAGTCTGAAAAAAAAGGTCTGAAAAATGTCGGACAAAAGAAGTCTGAAAAAAAAGGTCTGAAAAATGTCGGACAAAAGAAGTCTGAAAAAAAAGGTCTGAAAAATGTCGGACAAAAGAAGTCTGAAAAAAAAGGTCTGAAAAATGTCGAACAAAAAAAGTCTGAAAAATGTCGGACAAAAAAAGTCTGAAAATTGTCGGACAAAAAAAGTCTGAAAAAAATATCTGAAAAATGTCGGACAAAAAAATCTGAAAAAAAAGATCTGAAAATGTCGGACAAAAGAATTCTGAAAAAACTGTCCGAAAAAAAAAATATGAAAATGTCTGAAACAAAAGTCTGAAAAAAAGATGTGAATAAACGATATGAAAAATGTCAGACAAAAAAAGTCTGAAAAATGTCGGACAAAAGAAGTCTGAAAAGAAGATCTGAAATTGTTGGAAAAAAAAAAAGATCTGAAAAAAAGATCAGAAAAATTTCGGAAAAAAAAAGTCTGAAAAAAAAGATCTGAAAATGTCGGACAAAAGAAGTCTGAAAAAACTGTCCAAAAAAAAATATCTGAAAATGTCTGAAAAAAAAGTCAGAAAAAAAAAGGTCTGAAAAATGTCAGACAAAAAAAGTCTGAAAAATGTCGGACAAAAGAAGTCTGAAAAAACTGTCCGAAAAAAAAGATCTGAAAATTGTCGGACAAAAAAAGTCTGAAAAAAAGATCTGAAAATTGTCGGACGAAAAAAGTCTGAAAAAAATATCTGAAAAATGTCGGACAAAAAAGTCTGAAAAAAAAGATCTGAAAAATGTCGGACAAAAAAAGTCTGAAAAATGTCGGACAAAAAAAGTCTGAAAAATGTCGGACAAAAAAAGTCTGAAAAATGTCGGACAAAAAAAGTCTGAAAAAAAGATCTGAAAATTGTCGGACAAAAAAAGTCTGAAAAAAATATCTGAAAAATGTCGGACAAAAAAATCTGAAAAAAAAGATTTGAAAATGTCGGACAAAAGAATTCTGAAAAAAATATCTGAAAAAAGTCGAACAAAAGAAGTCTGAAAAAAAAGATCTGAAAAATGTCAGACAAAAAAAGTCTGAAAAATGTCGGACAAAAGAAGTCTGAAAAAACTGTCCGAAAAAAAAGATCTGAAAATGTCTGAAAAAAAGATCTGAAAATTGTCGGACAAAAAAAGTCTGAAAAAAAAGATCTGAAAATTGTCGGACAAAAAAATCTGAAAAAAAAGATCTGAAAAATGTCGGACAAAAAAAGTCTGAAAAATGTCGGACTAAAGAAGTCTGAAAAAAAAGATCTGAAAATTGTCGGACAAAAAAAGTCTGAAAAAAATATCTGAAAAATGTCGGACAAAAAAATCTGAAAAAAAAGATCTGAAAAATGTCGGACAAAAGAAGTCTGAAAAAAATGTCCGAAAAAAAAGATCTGAAAATGTCTGAAAAAAAGATCTGAAAATTGTCGGACAAAAAAAGTCTGAAAAAAAGATCTGAAAATTGTCGGACAAAAAAAGTCTGAAAAAAAGATCTGAAAATTGTCGGACAAAAAAAGTCTGAAAAAAAGATCTGAAAAATGTCGGACAAAAGAAGTCTGAAAAAAAGATCTGAAAAATGTCGGACAAAAAAAGTCTGAAAAATGTCGGACAAAAAAAGTCTGAAAAATGTCGGACAAAAAAAGTCTGAAAAATGTCGGACAAAAAAAGTCTGAAAAAAAGATCTGAAAAATGTCGGACAAAAGAAGTCTGAAAAAAAGATCTGAAAAATGTCGGACAAAAAAAGTCTGAAAAATGTCGGACAAAAAAAGTCTGAAAAATGTCGGACTAAAGAAGTCTGAAAAAAAAGATCTGAAAATTGTCGGACAAAAAAAGTCTGAAAAAAAGATCTGAAAAATGTCGGACAAAAGAAGTCTGAAAAAAAGATCTGAAAAATGTCGGACAAAAAAAGTCTGAAAAATGTCGGACAAAAAAAGTCTGAAAAATGTCGGACTAAAGAAGTCTGAAAAAAAAGATCTGAAAATTGTCGGACAAAAAAAGTCTGAAAAATGTCGGACAAAAGAAGTCTGAAAAAACTGTCCGAAAAAAAAGATCTGAAATTGTCTGAAAAAAAAGTCTGAAAAAAAAGATCTGAAAATATCTGAAAAAAAAGTCTGAAAAAAAAGTCTGAAAAAAAAGATCTGAAAAATGTCGGACAAAAAAAGTCTGAAAAATGTCGGACTAAAGAAGTCTGAAAAAAAAGATCTGAAAATTGTCGGACAAAAATAGTCTGAAAAAAAGATCTGAAAATTGTCGGACAAAAAAAGTCTGAAAAAAATATCTGAAAAATGTCGGACAAAAAAATCTGAAAAAAAAGATCTGAAAAATGTCGGACAAAAGAAGTCTGAAAAAAATGTCCGAAAAAAAAGATCTGAAAATGTCTGAAAAAAAGATCTGAAAATTGTCGGACAAAAAAATCTGAAAAAAAAGATCTGAAAAATGTCGGACAAAAAAAGTCTGAAAAATGTCGGACTAAAGAAGTCTGAAAAAAAAGATCTGAAAATTGTCGGACAAAAAAAGTCTGAAAAAAAGATCTGAAAATTGTCGGACAAAAAAAGTCTGAAAAAAAAGGTCTGAAAAATGTCGGACAAAAGAAGTCTGAAAAAAAAGGTCTGAAAAATGTCGGACAAAAGAAGTCTGAAAAAAAAGGTCTGAAAAATGTCGAACAAAAAAAGTCTGAAAAATGTCGGACAAAAAAAGTCTGAAAATTGTCGGACAAAAAAAGTCTGAAAAAAATATCTGAAAAATGTCGGACAAAAAAATCTGAAAAAAAAGATCTGAAAATGTCGGACAAAAGAATTCTGAAAAAACTGTCCGAAAAAAAAAATATGAAAATGTCTGAAACAAAAGTCTGAAAAAAAGATGTGAATAAACGATATGAAAAATGTCAGACAAAAAAAGTCTGAAAAATGTCGGACAAAAGAAGTCTGAAAAGAAGATCTGAAATTGTTGGAAAAAAAAAAAGATCTGAAAAAAAGATCAGAAAAATTTCGGAAAAAAAAAGTCTGAAAAAAAAGATCTGAAAATGTCGGACAAAAGAAGTCTGAAAAAACTGTCCAAAAAAAAATATCTGAAAATGTCTGAAAAAAAAGTCAGAAAAAAAAAGGTCTGAAAAATGTCAGACAAAAAAAGTCTGAAAAATGTCGGACAAAAGAAGTCTGAAAAAACTGTCCGAAAAAAAAGATCTGAAAATTGTCGGACAAAAAAAGTCTGAAAAAAAGATCTGAAAATTGTCGGACGAAAAAAGTCTGAAAAAAATATCTGAAAAATGTCGGACAAAAAAGTCTGAAAAAAAAGATCTGAAAAATGTCGGACAAAAAAAGTCTGAAAAATGTCGGACAAAAAAAGTCTGAAAAATGTCGGACAAAAAAAGTCTGAAAAATGTCGGACAAAAAAAGTCTGAAAAAAATATCTGAAAAATGTCGGACAAAAAAAGTCTGAAAAAAAGATCTGAAAATTGTCGGACAAAAAAAGTCTGAAAAAAATATCTGAAAAATGTCGGACAAAAAAATCTGAAAAAAAAGATTTGAAAATGTCGGACAAAAGAATTCTGAAAAAAATATCTGAAAAAAGTCGAACAAAAGAAGTCTGAAAAAAAAGATCTGAAAAATGTCAGACAAAAAAAGTCTGAAAAATGTCGGACAAAAGAAGTCTGAAAAAACTGTCCGAAAAAAAAGATCTGAAAATGTCTGAAAAAAAGATCTAAAAATTGTCGGACAAAAAAAGTCTGAAAAAAAAGATCTGAAAATTGTCGGACAAAAAAATCTGAAAAAAAAGATCTGAAAAATGTCGGACAAAAAAAGTCTGAAAAATGTCGGACTAAAGAAGTCTGAAAAAAAAGATCTGAAAATTGTCGGACAAAAAAAGTCTGAAAAAAATATCTGAAAAATGTCGGACAAAAAAATCTGAAAAAAAAGATCTGAAAAATGTCGGACAAAAGAAGTCTGAAAAAAATGTCCGAAAAAAAAGATCTGAAAATGTCTGAAAAAAAGATCTGAAAATTGTCGGACAAAAAAAGTCTGAAAAAAAGATCTGAAAATTGTCGGACAAAAAAAGTCTGAAAAATGTCGGACAAAAAAAGTCTGAAAAATGTCGGACAAAAAAAGTCTGAAAAAAATATCTGAAAAATGTCGGACAAAAAAAGTCTGAAAAAAAGATCTGAAAATTGTCGGACAAAAAAAGTCTGAAAAATGTCGGACAAAAAAAGTCTGAAAAAAATATCTGAAAAATGTCGGACAAAAAAAGTCTGAAAAAAAGATCTGAAAATTGTCGGACAAAAAAAGTCTGAAAAAAATATCTGAAAAATGTCGGACAAAAAAATCTGAAAAAAAAGATTTGAAAATGTCGGACAAAAGAATTCTGAAAAAAATATCTGAAAAAAGTCGAACAAAAGAAGTCTGAAAAAAAAGATCTGAAAAATGTCAGACAAAAAAAGTCTGAAAAATGTCGGACAAAAGAAGTCTGAAAAAACTGTCCGAAAAAAAAGATCTGAAAATGTCTGAAAAAAAGATCTAAAAATTGTCGGACAAAAAAAGTCTGAAAAAAAAGATCTGAAAATTGTCGGACAAAAAAATCTGAAAAAAAAGATCTGAAAAATGTCGGACAAAAAAAGTCTGAAAAATGTCGGACTAAAGAAGTCTGAAAAAAAAGATCTGAAAATTGTCGGACAAAAAAAGTCTGAAAAAAATATCTGAAAAATGTCGGACAAAAAAATCTGAAAAAAAAGATCTGAAAAATGTCGGACAAAAGAAGTCTGAAAAAAATGTCCGAAAAAAAAGATCTGAAAATGTCTGAAAAAAAGATCTGAAAATTGTCGGACAAAAAAAGTCTGAAAAAAAGATCTGAAAATTGTCGGACAAAAAAAGTCTGAAAAAAAGATCTGAAAATTGTCGGACAAAAAAAGTCTGAAAAAAAGATCTGAAAAATGTCGGACAAAAGAAGTCTGAAAAAAAGATCTGAAAAATGTCGGACAAAAAAAGTCTGAAAAATGTCGGACAAAAAAAGTCTGAAAAATGTCGGACAAAAAAAGTCTGAAAAATGTCGGACAAAAAAAGTCTGAAAAAAAGATCTGAAAAATGTCGGACAAAAGAAGTCTGAAAAAAAGATCTGAAAAATGTCGGACAAAAAAAGTCTGAAAAATGTCGGACAAAAAAAGTCTGAAAAATGTCGGACTAAAGAAGTCTGAAAAAAAAGATCTGAAAATTGTCGGACAAAAAAAGTCTGAAAAAAAGATCTGAAAAATGTCGGACAAAAGAAGTCTGAAAAAAAGATCTGAAAAATGTCGGACAAAAAAAGTCTGAAAAATGTCGGACAAAAAAAGTCTGAAAAATGTCGGACAAAAAAAGTCTGAAAAATGTCGGACTAAAGAAGTCTGAAAAAAAAGATCTGAAAATTGTCGGACAAAAAAAGTCTGAAAAAAAGATCTGAAAATTGTCGGACAAAAAAAGTCTGAAAAAAAGATCTGAAAATTGTCGGACAAAAAAATCTGAAAAAAAAGATCTGAAAAATGTCGGACAAAAGAAGTCTGAAAAAACTGTCCGAAAAAAAAGATCTGAAAATGTCTGAAAAAAAGATCTGAAAATTGTCGGACTAAAGAAGTCTGAAAAAAAATATCTGAAAAATGTCGGACCAAAGAATTCTGAAAAAACTGTCCTAAAAAAAAAATATGAAAATGTCTGAAACAAAAGTCTGAAAAAAAGATTTGAAAAATGTTGGACAAAAAAAGATATGAAAAATGTCGGACAAAAAAAGTCTGAAAAATGTCGGACAAAAAAAGTCTGAAAAATGTCGGACTAAAGAAGTCTGAAAAAAAAGATCTGAAAATTGTCGGACAAAAAAAGTCTGAAAAAAAGATCTGAAAAATGTCGGACAAAAGAAGTCTGAAAAAAAGATCTGAAAAATGTCGGACAAAAAAAGTCTGAAAAATGTCGGACAAAAAAAGTCTGAAAAATGTCGGACAAAAGAAGTCTGAAAAAAATGTCCGAAAAAAAAGATCTGAAAATGTCTGAAAAAAAGATCTGAAAATTGTCGGACTAAAGAAGTCTGAAAAAAAAGATCTGAAAATTGTCGGACAAAAAAAGTCTGAAAAAAAGATCTGAAAATTGTCGGACAAAAAAAGTCTGAAAAAAAGATCTGAAAATTGTCGGACAAAAAAAGTCTGAAAAATGTCGGACAAAAGAAGTCTGAAAAAAAGTCTGAAAAATGTCGGACAAAAAAAGTCTGAAAAATGTCGGACAAAAAAAGTCTGAAAAAAAAGATCTGAAAATTGTCGGACTAAAGAAGTCTGAAAAAAAAGATCTGAAAAATGTCGGACAAAAAAAGTCTGAAAAAAAGATCTGAAAATTGTCGGACAAAAAAAGTCTGAAAAAAATATCTGAAAAATGTCGGACAAAAGAAGTCTGAAAAAAAAGATCTGAAAAATGTCGGATAAAAAAAGTCTGAAAAATGTCGGACAAAAGAAGTCTGAAAAAAAAGATCTGAAAATTGTCGGACAAAAAAATCTGAAAAAAAAGATCTGAAAAATGTCGGACAAAAAAAGTCTGAAAAATGTCGGACTAAAGAAGTCTGAAAAAAAAGATCTGAAAATTGTCGGACAAAAAAAGTCTGAAAAATGTCGGACAAAAGAAGTCTGAAAAAACTGTCCGAAAAAAAAGATCTGAAATTGTCTGAAAAAAAAGTCTGAAAAAAAAGATCTGAAAATATCTGAAAAAAAAGTCTGAAAAAAAAGTCTGAAAAAAAAGATCTGAAAAATGTCGGACAAAAAAAGTCTGAAAAATGTCGGACTAAAGAAGTCTGAAAAAAAAGATCTGAAAATTGTCGGACAAAAAAAGTCTGAAAAAAAGATCTGAAAATTGTCGGACAAAAAAAGTCTGAAAAAAAAGGTCTGAAAAATGTCGGACAAAAGAAGTCTGAAAAAAAAGGTCTGAAAATTGTCGGACAAAAAAAGTCTGAAAAAAAGATCTGAAAATTGTCGGACAAAAAAAGTCTGAAAAAAAAGGTCTGAAAAATGTCGGACAAAAGAAGTCTGAAAAAAAAGGTCTGAAAAATGTCGGACAAAAGAAGTCTGAAAAAAAAGGTCTGAAAAATGTCGAACAAAAAAAGTCTGAAAAATGTCGGACAAAAAAAGTCTGAAAATTGTCGGACAAAAAAAGTCTGAAAAAAATATCTGAAAAATGTCGGACAAAAAAATCTGAAAAAAAAGATCTGAAAATGTCGGACAAAAGAATTCTGAAAAAACTGTCCGAAAAAAAAAATATGAAAATGTCTGAAACAAAAGTCTGAAAAAAAGATGTGAATAAACGATATGAAAAATGTCAGACAAAAAAAGTCTGAAAAATGTCGGACAAAAGAAGTCTGAAAAGAAGATCTGAAATTGTTGGAAAAAAAAAAAGATCTGAAAAAAAGATCAGAAAAATTTCGGAAAAAAAAAGTCTGAAAAAAAAGATCTGAAAATGTCGGACAAAAGAAGTCTGAAAAAACTGTCCAAAAAAAAATATCTGAAAATGTCTGAAAAAAAAGTCAGAAAAAAAAAGGTCTGAAAAATGTCAGACAAAAAAAGTCTGAAAAATGTCGGACAAAAGAAGTCTGAAAAAACTGTCCGAAAAAAAAGATCTGAAAATTGTCGGACAAAAAAAGTCTGAAAAAAAGATCTGAAAATTGTCGGACGAAAAAAGTCTGAAAAAAATATCTGAAAAATGTCGGACAAAAAAGTCTGAAAAAAAAGATCTGAAAAATGTCGGACAAAAAAAGTCTGAAAAATGTCGGACAAAAAAAGTCTGAAAAATGTCGGACAAAAAAAGTCTGAAAAATGTCGGACAAAAAAAGTCTGAAAAAAAAGATCTGAAAATTGTCGGACAAAAAAATCTGAAAAAAAAGATCTGAAAAATGTCGGACAAAAAAAGTCTGAAAAATGTCGGACTAAAGAAGTCTGAAAAAAAAGATCTGAAAATTGTCGGACAAAAAAAGTCTGAAAAAAATATCTGAAAAATGTCGGACAAAAAAATCTGAAAAAAAAGATCTGAAAAATGTCGGACAAAAGAAGTCTGAAAAAAATGTCCGAAAAAAAAGATCTGAAAATGTCTGAAAAAAAGATATGAAAATTGTCGGACTAAAGAAGTCTGAAAAAAAAGATCTGAAAATTGTCGGACAAAAAAAGTCTGAAAAAAAGATCTGAAAATTGTCGGACAAAAAAAGTCTGAAAAAAAAGGTCTGAAAAATGTCGGACAAAAGAAGTCTGAAAAATGTCGGACTAAAGAAGTCTGAAAAAAAAGATCTGAAAATTGTCGGACAAAAAAAGTCTGAAAAAAAGATCTGAAAATTGTCGGACAAAAAAAGTCTGAAAAAAAAGGTCTGAAAAATGTCGGACAAAAGAAGTCTGAAAAAAAAGGTCTGAAAAATGTCGGACAAAAGAAGTCTGAAAAAAAAGGTCTGAAAAATGTCGAACAAAAAAAGTCTGAAAAATGTCGGACAAAAAAAGTCTGAAAATTGTCGGACAAAAAAAGTCTGAAAAAAATATCTGAAAAATGTCGGACAAAAAAATCTGAAAAAAAAGATCTGAAAATGTCGGACAAAAGAATTCTGAAAAAACTGTCCGAAAAAAAAAATATGAAAATGTCTGAAACAAAAGTCTGAAAAAAAGATGTGAATAAACGATATGAAAAATGTCAGACAAAAAAAGTCTGAAAAATGTCGGACAAAAGAAGTCTGAAAAGAAGATCTGAAATTGTTGGAAAAAAAAAAAGATCTGAAAAAAAGATCAGAAAAATTTCGGAAAAAAAAAGTCTGAAAAAAAAGATCTGAAAATGTCGGACAAAAGAAGTCTGAAAAAACTGTCCAAAAAAAAATATCTGAAAATGTCTGAAAAAAAAGTCAGAAAAAAAAAGGTCTGAAAAATGTCAGACAAAAAAAGTCTGAAAAATGTCGGACAAAAGAAGTCTGAAAAAACTGTCCGAAAAAAAAGATCTGAAAATTGTCGGACAAAAAAAGTCTGAAAAAAAGATCTGAAAATTGTCGGACGAAAAAAGTCTGAAAAAAATATCTGAAAAATGTCGGACAAAAAAGTCTGAAAAAAAAGATCTGAAAAATGTCGGACAAAAAAAGTCTGAAAAATGTCGGACAAAAAAAGTCTGAAAAATGTCGGACAAAAAAAGTCTGAAAAATGTCGGACAAAAAAAGTCTGAAAAAAAAGATCTGAAAATTGTCGGACAAAAAAATCTGAAAAAAAAGATCTGAAAAATGTCGGACAAAAAAAGTCTGAAAAATGTCGGACTAAAGAAGTCTGAAAAAAAAGATCTGAAAATTGTCGGACAAAAAAAGTCTGAAAAAAATATCTGAAAAATGTCGGACAAAAAAATCTGAAAAAAAAGATCTGAAAAATGTCGGACAAAAGAAGTCTGAAAAAAATGTCCGAAAAAAAAGATCTGAAAATGTCTGAAAAAAAGATATGAAAATTGTCGGACTAAAGAAGTCTGAAAAAAAAGATCTGAAAATTGTCGGACAAAAAAAGTCTGAAAAAAAGATCTGAAAATTGTCGGACAAAAAAAGTCTGAAAAAAATATCTGAAAAATGTCGGACAAAAAAATCTGAAAAAAAAGATCTGAAAAATGTCGGACAAAAGAAGTCTGAAAAAAATGTCCGAAAAAAAAGATCTGAAAATGTCTGAAAAAAAGATCTGAAAATTGTCGGACAAAAAAAGTCTGAAAAAAAGATCTGAAAATTGTCGGACAAAAAAAGTCTGAAAAAAAGATCTGAAAATTGTCGGACAAAAAAAGTCTGAAAAAAAGATCTGAAAAATGTCGGACAAAAGAAGTCTGAAAAAAAGATCTGAAAAATGTCGGACAAAAAAAGTCTGAAAAATGTCGGACAAAAAAAGTCTGAAAAATGTCGGACAAAAAAAGTCTGAAAAAAAGATCTGAAAAATGTCGGACAAAAGAAGTCTGAAAAAAAGATCTGAAAAATGTCGGACAAAAAAAGTCTGAAAAATGTCGGACAAAAAAAGTCTGAAAAATGTCGGACTAAAGAAGTCTGAAAAAAAAGATCTGAAAATTGTCGGACAAAAAAAGTCTGAAAAAAAGATCTGAAAAATGTCGGACAAAAGAAGTCTGAAAAAAAGATCTGAAAAATGTCGGACAAAAAAAGTCTGAAAAATGTCGGACAAAAAAAGTCTGAAAAATGTCGGACAAAAAAAGTCTGAAAAATGTCGGACTAAAGAAGTCTGAAAAAAAAGATCTGAAAATTGTCGGACAAAAAAAGTCTGAAAAAAAGATCTGAAAATTGTCGGACAAAAAAAGTCTGAAAAAAAGATCTGAAAATTGTCGGACAAAAAAATCTGAAAAAAAAGATCTGAAAAATGTCGGACAAAAGAAGTCTGAAAAAACTGTCCGAAAAAAAAGATCTGAAAATGTCTGAAAAAAAGATCTGAAAATTGTCGGACTAAAGAAGTCTGAAAAAAAATATCTGAAAAATGTCGGACCAAAGAATTCTGAAAAAACTGTCCTAAAAAAAAAATATGAAAATGTCTGAAACAAAAGTCTGAAAAAAAGATTTGAAAAATGTTGGACAAAAAAAGATATGAAAAATGTCGGACAAAAAAAGTCTGAAAAATGTCGGACAAAAAAAGTCTGAAAAATGTCGGACTAAAGAAGTCTGAAAAAAAAGATCTGAAAATTGTCGGACAAAAAAAGTCTGAAAAAAAGATCTGAAAAATGTCGGACAAAAGAAGTCTGAAAAAAAGATCTGAAAAATGTCGGACAAAAAAAGTCTGAAAAATGTCGGACAAAAGAAGTCTGAAAAAAATGTCCGAAAAAAAAGATCTGAAAATGTCTGAAAAAAAGATCTGAAAATTGTCGGACTAAAGAAGTCTGAAAAAAAAGATCTGAAAATTGTCGGACAAAAAAAGTCTGAAAAAAAGATCTGAAAATTGTCGGACAAAAAAAGTCTGAAAAAAAGATCTGAAAATTGTCGGACAAAAAAAGTCTGAAAAAAAGATCTGAAAATTGTCGGACAAAAAAAGTCTGAAAAATGTCGGACAAAAGAAGTCTGAAAAAAAGATCTGAAAAATGTCGGACAAAAAAAGTCTGAAAAATGTCGGACAAAAAAAGTCTGAAAAATGTCGGACAAAAAAAGTCTGAAAAAAAAGATCTGAAAATTGTCGGACAAAAAAATCTGAAAAAAAAGATCTGAAAAATGTCGGACAAAAAAAGTCTGAAAAAAAGATCTGAAAATTGTCGGACAAAAAAAGTCTGAAAAAAATATCTGAAAAATGTCGGACAAAAGAAGTCTGAAAAAAAAGATCTGAAAAATGTCGGATAAAAAAAGTCTGAAAAATGTCGGACAAAAGAAGTCTGAAAAAAAAGATCTGAAAATTGTCGGACAAAAAAATCTGAAAAAAAAGATCTGAAAAATGTCGGACAAAAAAAGTCTGAAAAATGTCGGACTAAAGAAGTCTGAAAAAAAAGATCTGAAAATTGTCGGACAAAAAAAGTCTGAAAAATGTCGGACAAAAGAAGTCTGAAAAAACTGTCCGAAAAAAAAGATCTGAAATTGTCTGAAAAAAAAGTCTGAAAAAAAAGATCTGAAAATATCTGAAAAAAAAGTCTGAAAAAAAAGTCTGAAAAAAAAGATCTGAAAAATGTCGGACAAAAAAAGTCTGAAAAATGTCGGACTAAAGAAGTCTGAAAAAAAAGATCTGAAAATTGTCGGACAAAAAAAGTCTGAAAAAAAGATCTGAAAATTGTCGGACAAAAAAAGTCTGAAAAAAATATCTGAAAAATGTCGGACAAAAAAATCTGAAAAAAAAGATCTGAAAAATGTCGGACAAAAGAAGTCTGAAAAAAATGTCCGAAAAAAAAGATCTGAAAATGTCTGAAAAAAAGATCTGAAAATTGTCGGACTAAAGAAGTCTGAAAAAAAAGATCTGAAAATTGTCGGACAAAAAAAGTCTGAAAAAAAGATCTGAAAATTGTCGGACAAAAAAAGTCTGAAAAAAAGATCTGAAAATTGTCGGACAAAAAAAGTCTGAAAAAAAGATCTGAAAATTGTCGGACAAAAAAAGTCTGAAAAATGTCGGACAAAAAAAGTCTGAAAAAAAAGATCTGAAAATTGTCGGACAAAAAAATCTGAAAAAAAAGATCTGAAAAATGTCGGACAAAAAAAGTCTGAAAAAAAGATCTGAAAATTGTCGGACAAAAAAAGTCTGAAAAAAATATCTGAAAAATGTCGGACAAAAGAAGTCTGAAAAAAAAGATCTGAAAAATGTCAGACAAAAAAAGTCTGAAAAATGTCGGACAAAAGAAGTCTGAAAAAACTGTCCGAAAAAAAAGATCTGAAAATGTCTGAAAAAAAGATCTGAAAATTGTCGGACAAAAAAAGTCTGAAAAAAAAGATCTGAAAATTGTCGGACAAAAAAATCTGAAAAAAAAGATCTGAAAAATGTCGGACAAAAAAAGTCTGAAAAATGTCGGACTAAAGAAGTCTGAAAAAAAAGATCTGAAAATTGTCGGACAAAAAAAGTCTGAAAAAAAGATCTGAAAATTGTCGGACAAAAAAAGTCTGAAAAAAATATCTGAAAAATGTCGGACAAAAAAATCTGAAAAAAAAGATCTGAAAAATGTCGGACAAAAGAAGTCTGAAAAAAATGTCCGAAAAAAAAGATCTGAAAATGTCTGAAAAAAAGATCTGAAAATTGTCGGACAAAAAAATCTGAAAAAAAAGATCTGAAAAATGTCGGACAAAAAAAGTCTGAAAAATGTCGGACTAAAGAAGTCTGAAAAAAAAGATCTGAAAATTGTCGGACAAAAAAAGTCTGAAAAAAAGATCTGAAAATTGTCGGACAAAAAAAGTCTGAAAAAAAAGGTCTGAAAAATGTCGGACAAAAGAAGTCTGAAAAAAAAGGTCTGAAAAATGTCGGACAAAAGAAGTCTGAAAAAAAAGGTCTGAAAAATGTCGAACAAAAAAAGTCTGAAAAATGTCGGACAAAAAAAGTCTGAAAATTGTCGGACAAAAAAAGTCTGAAAAAAATATCTGAAAAATGTCGGACAAAAAAATCTGAAAAAAAAGATCTGAAAATGTCGGACAAAAGAATTCTGAAAAAACTGTCCGAAAAAAAAAATATGAAAATGTCTGAAACAAAAGTCTGAAAAAAAGATGTGAATAAACGATATGAAAAATGTCAGACAAAAAAAGTCTGAAAAATGTCGGACAAAAGAAGTCTGAAAAGAAGATCTGAAATTGTTGGAAAAAAAAAAAGATCTGAAAAAAAGATCAGAAAAATTTCGGAAAAAAAAAGTCTGAAAAAAAAGATCTGAAAATGTCGGACAAAAGAAGTCTGAAAAAACTGTCCAAAAAAAAATATCTGAAAATGTCTGAAAAAAAAGTCAGAAAAAAAAAGGTCTGAAAAATGTCAGACAAAAAAAGTCTGAAAAATGTCGGACAAAAGAAGTCTGAAAAAACTGTCCGAAAAAAAAGATCTGAAAATTGTCGGACAAAAAAAGTCTGAAAAAAAGATCTGAAAATTGTCGGACGAAAAAAGTCTGAAAAAAATATCTGAAAAATGTCGGACAAAAAAGTCTGAAAAAAAAGATCTGAAAAATGTCGGACAAAAAAAGTCTGAAAAATGTCGGACAAAAAAAGTCTGAAAAATGTCGGACAAAAAAAGTCTGAAAAATGTCGGACAAAAAAAGTCTGAAAAAAATATCTGAAAAATGTCGGACAAAAAAAGTCTGAAAAAAAGATCTGAAAATTGTCGGACAAAAAAAGTCTGAAAAAAATATCTGAAAAATGTCGGACAAAAAAATCTGAAAAAAAAGATTTGAAAATGTCGGACAAAAGAATTCTGAAAAAAATATCTGAAAAAAGTCGAACAAAAGAAGTCTGAAAAAAAAGATCTGAAAAATGTCAGACAAAAAAAGTCTGAAAAATGTCGGACAAAAGAAGTCTGAAAAAACTGTCCGAAAAAAAAGATCTGAAAATGTCTGAAAAAAAGATCTGAAAATTGTCGGACAAAAAAAGTCTGAAAAAAAAGATCTGAAAATTGTCGGACAAAAAAATCTGAAAAAAAAGATCTGAAAAATGTCGGACAAAAAAAGTCTGAAAAATGTCGGACTAAAGAAGTCTGAAAAAAAAGATCTGAAAATTGTCGGACAAAAAAAGTCTGAAAAAAATATCTGAAAAATGTCGCACAAAAAAATCTGAAAAAAAAGATCTGAAAAATGTCGGACAAAAGAAGTCTGAAAAAAAAGATCTGAAAAATGTCAGACAAAAAAAGTCTGAAAAATGTCGGACAAAAGAAGTCTGAAAAAACTGTCCGAAAAAAAAGATCTGAAAATGTCTGAAAAAAAGATCTGAAAATTGTCGGACAAAAAAAGTCTGAAAAAAAAGATCTGAAAATTGTCGGACAAAAAAATCTGAAAAAAAAGATCTGAAAAATGTCGGACAAAAAAAGTCTGAAAAATGTCGGACTAAAGAAGTCTGAAAAAAAAGATCTGAAAATTGTCGGACAAAAAAAGTCTGAAAAAAATATCTGAAAAATGTCGGACAAAAAAATCTGAAAAAAAAGATCTGAAAAATGTCGGACAAAAGAAGTCTGAAAAAAATGTCCGAAAAAAAAGATCTGAAAATGTCTGAAAAAAAGATCTGAAAATTGTCGGACTAAAGAAGTCTGAAAAAAAAGATCTGAAAATTGTCGGACAAAAAAAGTCTGAAAAAAAGATCTGAAAATTGTCGGACAAAAAAAGTCTGAAAAAAAGATCTGAAAATTGTCGGACAAAAAAAGTCTGAAAAAAAGATCTGAAAATTGTCGGACAAAAAAAGTCTGAAAAAAAGATCTGAAAAATGTCAGACAAAAGAAGTCTGAAAAAAAGATCTGAAAAATGTCGGACAAAAAAAGTCTGAAAAATGTCGGACAAAAAAAGTCTGAAAAATGTCGGACAAAAAAAGTCTGAAAAATGTCTGACAAAAAAAGTCTGAAAAATGTCGGACAAAAAAAGTCTGAAAAAAAGATCTGAAAAATGTCGGACAAAAGAAGTCTGAAAAAAAGATCTGAAAAATGTCGGACAAAAAAAGTCTGAAAAATGTCGGACAAAAAAAGTCTGAAAAATGTCGGACTAAAGAAGTCTGAAAAAAAAGATCTGAAAATTGTCGGACAAAAAAAGTCTGAAAAAAAGATCTGAAAAATGTCGGACAAAAGAAGTCTGAAAAAAAGATCTGAAAAATGTCGGACAAAAAAAGTCTGAAAAATGTCGGACAAAAAAAGTCTGAAAAATGTCGGACAAAAAAAGTCTGAAAAATGTCGGACAAAAAAAGTCTGAAAAATGTCGGACAAAAAAAGTCTGAAAAATGTCGGACTAAAGAAGTCTGAAAAAAAAGATCTGAAAATTGTCGGACAAAAAAAGTCTGAAAAAAAGATCTGAAAATTGTCGGACAAAAAAAGTCTGAAAAAAAGATCTGAAAATTGTCGGACAAAAAAATCTGAAAAAAAAGATCTGAAAAATGTCGGACAAAAGAAGTCTGAAAAAACTGTCCGAAAAAAAAGATCTGAAAATGTCTGAAAAAAAGATCTGAAAATTGTCGGACTAAAGAAGTCTGAAAAAAAATATCTGAAAAATGTCGGACCAAAGAATTCTGAAAAAACTGTCCTAAAAAAAAAATATGAAAATGTCTGAAACAAAAGTCTGAAAAAAAGATTTGAAAAATGTTGGACAAAAAAAGATATGAAAAATGTCGGACAAAAAAAGTCTGAAAAATGTCGGACAAAAAAAGTCTGAAAAATGTCGGACTAAAGAAGTCTGAAAAAAAAGATCTGAAAATTGTCGGACAAAAAAAGTCTGAAAAAAAGATCTGAAAAATGTCGGACAAAAGAAGTCTGAAAAAAAGATCTGAAAAATGTCGGACAAAAAAAGTCTGAAAAATGTCGGACAAAAAAAGTCTGAAAAATGTCGGACAAAAAAAGTCTGAAAAATGTCGGACTAAAGAAGTCTGAAAAAAAAGATCTGAAAATTGTCGGACAAAAAAAGTCTGAAAAAAAGATCTGAAAATTGTCGGACAAAAAAAGTCTGAAAAAAAGATCTGAAAATTGTCGGACAAAAAAATCTGAAAAAAAAGATCTGAAAAATGTCGGACAAAAGAAGTCTGAAAAAACTGTCCGAAAAAAAAGATCTGAAAATGTCTGAAAAAAAGATCTGAAAATTGTCGGACTAAAGAAGTCTGAAAAAAAATATCTGAAAAATGTCGGACCAAAGAATTCTGAAAAAACTGTCCTAAAAAAAAAATATGAAAATGTCTGAAACAAAAGTCTGAAAAAAAGATTTGAAAAATGTTGGACAAAAAAAGATATGAAAATGTCGGACAAAAAAAGACTGAAAAAAAAGATCTGAAAATGTCAGACAAAAGAAGTCAGAAAAAAAAGATCTGAAAATGTCGGACAAAAAAAGTCTGAAAAAAAAGATCTGAAAATGTCAGACAAAAAAAGTCTGAAAAAAAAGATCTGAAAAATGTCGGACAAAAAAAGTCTGAAAAATGTCGGACTAAAGAAGTCTGAAAAAAAAGATCTGAAAATTGTCGGACAAAAAAAGTCTGAAAAAAAGATCTGAAAATTGTCGGACAAAAAAAGTCTGAAAAAAAGATCTGAAAATTGTCGGACAAAAAAAGTCTGAAAAAAATATCTGAAAAATGTCGGACAAAAAAATCTGAAAAAAAAGATCTGAAAAATGTCGGACAAAAGAAGTCTGAAAAAAATGTCCGAAAAAAAAGATCTGAAAATGTCTGAAAAAAAGATCTGAAAATTGTCGGACTAAAGAAGTCTGAAAAAAAAGATCTGAAAATTGTCGGACAAAAAAATCTGAAAAAAAAGATCTGAAAAATGTCGGACAAAAGAAGTCTGAAAAAACTGTCCGAAAAAAAAGATCTGAAAATGTCTGAAAAAAAGATCTGAAAATTGTCGGACAAAAAAAGTCTGAAAAAAAAGATCTGAAAATTGTCGGACAAAAAAATCTGAAAAAAAAGATCTGAAAAATGTCGGACAAAAAAAGTCTGAAAAATGTCGGACTAAAGAAGTCTGAAAAAAAAGATCTGAAAATTGTCGGACAAAAAAAGTCTGAAAAAAAGATCTGAAAATTGTCGGACAAAAAAAGACTGAAAAAAATATCTGAAAAATGTCGGACAAAAAAATCTGAAAAAAAAGATCTGAAAAATGTCGGACAAAAGAAGTCTGAAAAAAATGTCCGAAAAAAAAGATCTGAAAATGTCTGAAAAAAAGATCTGAAAATTGTCGGACTAAAGAAGTCTGAAAAAAAAGATCTGAAAATTGTCGGACAAAAAAAGTCTGAAAAAAAGATCTGAAAATTGTCGGACAAAAAAAGTCTGAAAAAAAGATCTGAAAATTGTCGGACAAAAAAAGTCTGAAAAAAAGATCTGAAAAATGTCGGACAAAAAAAGTCTGAAAAATGTCGGACAAAAAAAGTCTGAAAAATGTCGGACAAAAAAAGTCTGAAAAATGTCGGACTAAAGAAGTCTGAAAAAAAAGATCTGAAAATTGTCGGACAAAAAAAGTCTGAAAAAAAGATCTGAAAAATGTCGGACAAAAGAAGTCTGAAAAAAAGATCTGAAAAATGTCGGACAAAAAAAGTCTGAAAAATGTCGGACAAAAAAAGTCTGAAAAATGTCGGACTAAAGAAGTCTGAAAAAAAAGATCTGAAAATTGTCGGACAAAAAAAGTCTGAAAAAAAGATCTGAAAAATGTCGGACAAAAGAAGTCTGAAAAAAAGATCTGAAAAATGTCGGACAAAAAAAGTCTGAAAAATGTCGGACAAAAAAAGTCTGAAAAATGTCGGACAAAAAAAGTCTGAAAAATGTCGGACTAAAGAAGTCTGAAAAAAAAGATCTGAAAATTGTCGGACAAAAAAAGTCTGAAAAAAAGATCTGAAAATTGTCGGACAAAAAAAGTCTGAAAAAAAAGATCTGAAAAATGTCGGACAAAAGAAGTCTGAAAAAACTGTCCGAAAAAAAAGATCTGAAATTGTCTGAAAAAAAAGTCTGAAAAAAAAGATCTGAAAATATCTGAAAAAAAAGTCTGAAAAAAAAGTCTGAAAAAAAAGATCTGAAAAATGTCGGACAAAAAAAGTCTGAAAAATGTCGGACTAAAGAAGTCTGAAAAAAAAGATCTGAAAATTGTCGGACAAAAAAAGTCTGAAAAAAAGATCTGAAAATTGTCGGACAAAAAAAGTCTGAAAAAAATATCTGAAAAATGTCGGACAAAAAAATCTGAAAAAAAAGATCTGAAAAATGTCGGACAAAAGAAGTCTGAAAAAAATGTCCGAAAAAAAAGATCTGAAAATGTCTGAAAAAAAGATCTGAAAATTGTCGGACTAAAGAAGTCTGAAAAAAAAGATCTGAAAATTGTCGGACAAAAAAAGTCTGAAAAAAAGATCTGAAAATTGTCGGACAAAAAAAGTCTGAAAAAAAGATCTGAAAATTGTCGGACAAAAAAAGTCTGAAAAAAAGATCTGAAAATTGTCGGACAAAAAAAGTCTGAAAAATGTCGGACAAAAGAAGTCTGAAAAAAAGATCTGAAAAATGTCGGACAAAAAAAGTATGAAAAATGTCGGACAAAAAAAGTCTGAAAAATGTCGGACAAAAAAAGTCTGAAAAAAAAGATCTGAAAATTGTCGGACAAAAAAATCTGAAAAAAAAGATCTGAAAAATGTCGGACAAAAAAAGTCTGAAAAAAAGATCTGAAAATTGTCGGACAAAAAAAGTCTGAAAAAAATATCTGAAAAATGTCGGACAAAAGAAGTCTGAAAAAAAAGATCTGAAAAATGTCAGACAAAAAAAGTCTGAAAAATGTCGGACAAAAGAAGTCTGAAAAAACTGTCCGAAAAAAAATATCTGAAAATGTCTGAAAAAAAGATCTGAAAATTGTCGGACAAAAAAAGTCTGAAAAAAAAGATCTGAAAATTGTCGGACAAAAAAATCTGAAAAAAAAGATCTGAAAAATGTCGGACAAAAAAAGTCTGAAAAATGTCGGACTAAAGAAGTCTGAAAAAAAAGATCTGAAAATTGTCGGACAAAAAAAGTCTGAAAAAAAGATCTGAAAATTGTCGGACAAAAAAAGTCTGAAAAATGTCGGACTAAAGAAGTCTGAAAAAAAAGATCTGAAAATTGTCGGACAAAAAAAGTCTGAAAAAAAGATCTGAAAATTGTCGGACAAAAAAAGTCTGAAAAAAATATCTGAAAAATGTCGGACAAAAAAATCTGAAAAAAAAGATCTGAAAAATGTCGGACAAAAGAAGTCTGAAAAAAATGTCCGAAAAAAAAGATCTGAAAATGTCTGAAAAAAAGATCTGAAAATTGTCGGACAAAAAAATCTGAAAAAAAAGATCTGAAAATTGTCGGACAAAAAAAGTCTGAAAAAAAGATCTGAAAATTGTCGGACAAAAAAAGTCTGAAAAAAAAGGTCTGAAAAATGTCGGACAAAAGAAGTCTGAAAAAAAAGGTCTGAAAAATGTCGGACAAAAGAAGTCTGAAAAAAAAGGTCTGAAAAATGTCGAACAAAAAAAGTCTGAAAAATGTCGGACAAAAAAAGTCTGAAAATTGTCGGACAAAAAAAGTCTGAAAAAAATATCTGAAAAATGTCGGACAAAAAAATCTGAAAAAAAAGATCTGAAAATGTCGGACAAAAGAATTCTGAAAAAACTGTCCGAAAAAAAAAATATGAAAATGTCTGAAACAAAAGTCTGAAAAAAAGATGTGAATAAACGATATGAAAAATGTCAGACAAAAAAAGTCTGAAAAATGTCGGACAAAAGAAGTCTGAAAAGAAGATCTGAAATTGTTGGAAAAAAAAAAAGATCTGAAAAAAAGATCAGAAAAATTTCGGAAAAAAAAAGTCTGAAAAAAAAGATCTGAAAATGTCGGACAAAAGAAGTCTGAAAAAACTGTCCAAAAAAAAATATCTGAAAATGTCTGAAAAAAAAGTCAGAAAAAAAAAGGTCTGAAAAATGTCAGACAAAAAAAGTCTGAAAAATGTCGGACAAAAGAAGTCTGAAAAAACTGTCCGAAAAAAAAGATCTGAAAATTGTCGGACAAAAAAAGTCTGAAAAAAAGATCTGAAAATTGTCGGACGAAAAAAGTCTGAAAAAAATATCTGAAAAATGTCGGACAAAAAAGTCTGAAAAAAAAGATCTGAAAAATGTCGGACAAAAAAAGTCTGAAAAATGTCGGACAAAAAAAGTCTGAAAAATGTCGGACAAAAAAAGTCTGAAAAATGTCGGACAAAAAAAGTCTGAAAAAAATATCTGAAAAATGTCGGACAAAAAAAGTCTGAAAAAAAGATCTGAAAATTGTCGGACAAAAAAAGTCTGAAAAAAATATCTGAAAAATGTCGGACAAAAAAATCTGAAAAAAAAGATTTGAAAATGTCGGACAAAAGAATTCTGAAAAAAATATCTGAAAAAAGTCGAACAAAAGAAGTCTGAAAAAAAAGATCTGAAAAATGTCAGACAAAAAAAGTCTGAAAAATGTCGGACAAAAGAAGTCTGAAAAAACTGTCCGAAAAAAAAGATCTGAAAATGTCTGAAAAAAAGATCTGAAAATTGTCGGACAAAAAAAGTCTGAAAAAAAAGATCTGAAAATTGTCGGACAAAAAAATCTGAAAAAAAAGATCTGAAAAATGTCGGACAAAAAAAGTCTGAAAAATGTCGGACTAAAGATGTCTGAAAAAAAAGATCTGAAAATTGTCGGACAAAAAAAGTCTGAAAAAAATATCTGAAAAATGTCGGACAAAAAAATCTGAAAAAAAGGATCTGAAAAATGTCGGACAAAAGAAGTCTGAAAAAAATGTCCGAAAAAAAAGATCTGAAAATGTCTGAAAAAAAGATCTGAAAATTGTCGGACTAAAGAAGTCTGAAAAAAAAGATCTGAAAATTGTCGGACAAAAAAAGTCTGAAAAAAAGATCTGAAAATTGTCGGACAAAAAAAGTCTGAAAAAAAGATCTGAAAATTGTCGGACAAAAAAAGTCTGAAAAAAAGATCTGAAAATTGTCGGACAAAAAAAGTCTGAAAAAAAGATCTGAAAAATGTCGGACAAAAGAAGTCTGAAAAAAAGATCTGAAAAATGTCGGACAAAAAAAGTCTGAAAAATGTCGGACAAAAAAAGTCTGAAAAATGTCGGACAAAAAAAGTCTGAAAAATGTCGGACAAAAAAATCTGAAAAAAAGATCTGAAAAATGTCGGACAAAAGAAGTCTGAAAAAAAGATCTGAAAAATGTCGGACAAAAAAAGTCTGAAAAATGTCGGACAAAAAAAGTCTGAAAAATGTCGGACTAAAGAAGTCTGAAAAAAAAGATCTGAAAATTGTCGGACAAAAAAAGTCTGAAAAATGTCGGACAAAAGAAGTCTGAAAAAACTGTCCGAAAAAAAAGATCTGAAATTGTCTGAAAAAAAAGTCTGAAAAAAAAGATCTGAAAATATCTGAAAAAAAAGTCTGAAAAAAAAGTCTGAAAAAAAAGATCTGAAAAATGTCGGACAAAAAAAGTCTGAAAAATGTCGGACTAAAGAAGTCTGAAAAAAAAGATCTGAAAATTGTCGGACAAAAAAAGTCTGAAAAAAAGATCTGAAAATTGTCGGACAAAAAAAGTCTGAAAAAAATATCTGAAAAATGTCGGACAAAAAAATCTGAAAAAAAAGATCTGAAAAATGTCGGACAAAAGAAGTCTGAAAAAAATGTCCGAAAAAAAAGATCTGAAAATGTCTGAAAAAAAGATCTGAAAATTGTCGGACTAAAGAAGTCTGAAAAAAAAGATCTGAAAATTGTCGGACAAAAAAAGTCTGAAAAAAAGATCTGAAAATTGTCGGACAAAAAAAGTCTGAAAAAAAGATCTGAAAATTGTCGGACAAAAAAAGTCTGAAAAAAAGATCTGAAAATTGTCGGACAAAAAAAGTCTGAAAAATGTCGGACAAAAGAAGTCTGAAAAAAAGATCTGAAAAATGTCGGACAAAAAAAGTCTGAAAAATGTCGGACAAAAAAAGTCTGAAAAATGTCGGACAAAAAAAGTCTGAAAAAAAAGATCTGAAAATTGTCGGACAAAAAAATCTGAAAAAAAAGATCTGAAAAATGTCGGACAAAAAAAGTCTGAAAAAAAGATCTGAAAATTGTCGGACAAAAAAAGTCTGAAAAAAATATCTGAAAAATGTCGGACAAAAGAAGTCTGAAAAAAAAGATCTGAAAAATGTCAGACAAAAAAAGTCTGAAAAATGTCGGACAAAAGAAGTCTGAAAAAACTGTCCGAAAAAAAAGATCTGAAAATGTCTGAAAAAAAGATCTGAAAATTGTCGGACAAAAAAAGTCTGAAAAAAAAGATCTGAAAATTGTCGGACAAAAAAATCTGAAAAAAAAGATCTGAAAAATGTCGGACAAAAAAAGTCTGAAAAATGTCGGACTAAAGAAGTCTGAAAAAAAAGATCTGAAAATTGTCGGACAAAAAAAGTCTGAAAAAAAGATCTGAAAATTGTCGGACAAAAAAAGTCTGAAAAAAATATCTGAAAAATGTCGGACAAAAAAATCTGAAAAAAAAGATCTGAAAAATGTCGGACAAAAGAAGTCTGAAAAAAATGTCCGAAAAAAAAGATCTGAAAATGTCTGAAAAAAAGATCTGAAAATTGTCGGACAAAAAAATCTGAAAAAAAAGATCTGAAAAATGTCGGACAAAAAAAGTCTGAAAAATGTCGGACTAAAGAAGTCTGAAAAAAAAGATCTGAAAATTGTCGGACAAAAAAAGTCTGAAAAAAAGATCTGAAAATTGTCGGACAAAAAAAGTCTGAAAAAAAAGGTCTGAAAAATGTCGGACAAAAGAAGTCTGAAAAAAAAGGTCTGAAAAATGTCGGACAAAAGAAGTCTGAAAAAAATGTCCGAAAAAAAAGATCTGAAAATGTCTGAAAAAAAGATCTGAAAATTGTCGGACTAAAGAAGTCTGAAAAAAAAGATCTGAAAATTGTCGGACAAAAAAAGTCTGAAAAAAAGATCTGAAAATTGTCGGACAAAAAAAGTCTGAAAAAAAGATCTGAAAATTGTCGGACAAAAAAAGTCTGAAAAAAAGATCTGAAAATTGTCGGACAAAAAAAGTCTGAAAAAAAGATCTGAAAAATGTCGGACAAAAGAAGTCTGAAAAAAAGATCTGAAAAATGTCGGACAAAAAAAGTCTGAAAAATGTCGGACAAAAAAAGTCTGAAAAATGTCGGACAAAAAAAGTCTGAAAAATGTCGGACAAAAAAATCTGAAAAAAAGATCTGAAAAATGTCGGACAAAAGAAGTCTGAAAAAAAGATCTGAAAAATGTCGGACAAAAAAAGTCTGAAAAATGTCGGACAAAAAAAGTCTGAAAAATGTCGGACTAAAGAAGTCTGAAAAAAAAGATCTGAAAATTGTCGGACAAAAAAAGTCTGAAAAATGTCGGACAAAAGAAGTCTGAAAAAACTGTCCGAAAAAAAAGATCTGAAATTGTCTGAAAAAAAAGTCTGAAAAAAAAGATCTGAAAATATCTGAAAAAAAAGTCTGAAAAAAAAGTCTGAAAAAAAAGATCTGAAAAATGTCGGACAAAAAAAGTCTGAAAAATGTCGGACTAAAGAAGTCTGAAAAAAAAGATCTGAAAATTGTCGGACAAAAAAAGTCTGAAAAAAAGATCTGAAAATTGTCGGACAAAAAAAGTCTGAAAAAAATATCTGAAAAATGTCGGACAAAAAAATCTGAAAAAAAAGATCTGAAAAATGTCGGACAAAAGAAGTCTGAAAAAAATGTCCGAAAAAAAAGATCTGAAAATGTCTGAAAAAAAGATCTGAAAATTGTCGGACTAAAGAAGTCTGAAAAAAAAGATCTGAAAATTGTCGGACAAAAAAAGTCTGAAAAAAAGATCTGAAAATTGTCGGACAAAAAAAGTCTGAAAAAAAGATCTGAAAATTGTCGGACAAAAAAAGTCTGAAAAAAAGATCTGAAAATTGTCGGACAAAAAAAGTCTGAAAAATGTCGGACAAAAGAAGTCTGAAAAAAAGATCTGAAAAATGTCGGACAAAAAAAGTCTGAAAAATGTCGGACAAAAAAAGTCTGAAAAATGTCGGACAAAAAAAGTCTGAAAAAAAAGATCTGAAAATTGTCGGACAAAAAAATCTGAAAAAAAAGATCTGAAAAATGTCGGACAAAAAAAGTCTGAAAAAAAGATCTGAAAATTGTCGGACAAAAAAAGTCTGAAAAAAATATCTGAAAAATGTCGGACAAAAGAAGTCTGAAAAAAAAGATCTGAAAAATGTCAGACAAAAAAAGTCTGAAAAATGTCGGACAAAAGAAGTCTGAAAAAACTGTCCGAAAAAAAAGATCTGAAAATGTCTGAAAAAAAGATCTGAAAATTGTCGGACAAAAAAAGTCTGAAAAAAAAGATCTGAAAATTGTCGGACAAAAAAATCTGAAAAAAAAGATCTGAAAAATGTCGGACAAAAAAAGTCTGAAAAATGTCGGACTAAAGAAGTCTGAAAAAAAAGATCTGAAAATTGTCGGACAAAAAAAGTCTGAAAAAAAGATCTGAAAATTGTCGGACAAAAAAAGTCTGAAAAAAATATCTGAAAAATGTCGGACAAAAAAATCTGAAAAAAAAGATCTGAAAAATGTCGGACAAAAGAAGTCTGAAAAAAATGTCCGAAAAAAAAGATCTGAAAATGTCTGAAAAAAAGATCTGAAAATTGTCGGACAAAAAAATCTGAAAAAAAAGATCTGAAAAATGTCGGACAAAAAAAGTCTGAAAAATGTCGGACTAAAGAAGTCTGAAAAAAAAGATCTGAAAATTGTCGGACAAAAAAAGTCTGAAAAAAAGATCTGAAAATTGTCGGACAAAAAAAGTCTGAAAAAAAAGGTCTGAAAAATGTCGGACAAAAGAAGTCTGAAAAAAAAGGTCTGAAAAATGTCGGACAAAAGAAGTCTGAAAAAAAAGGTCTGAAAAATGTCGAACAAAAAAAGTCTGAAAAATGTCGGACAAAAAAAGTCTGAAAATTGTCGGACAAAAAAAGTCTGAAAAAAATATCTGAAAAATGTCGGACAAAAAAATCTGAAAAAAAAGATCTGAAAATGTCGGACAAAAGAATTCTGAAAAAACTGTCCGAAAAAAAAAATATGAAAATGTCTGAAACAAAAGTCTGAAAAAAAGATGTGAATAAACGATATGAAAAATGTCAGACAAAAAAAGTCTGAAAAATGTCGGACAAAAGAAGTCTGAAAAGAAGATCTGAAATTGTTGGAAAAAAAAAAAGATCTGAAAAAAAGATCAGAAAAATTTCGGAAAAAAAAAGTCTGAAAAAAAAGATCTGAAAATGTCGGACAAAAGAAGTCTGAAAAAACTGTCCAAAAAAAAATATCTGAAAATGTCTGAAAAAAAAGTCAGAAAAAAAAAGGTCTGAAAAATGTCAGACAAAAAAAGTCTGAAAAATGTCGGACAAAAGAAGTCTGAAAAAACTGTCCGTAAAAAAAGATCTGAAAATTGTCGGACAAAAAAAGTCTGAAAAAAAGATCTGAAAATTGTCGGACGAAAAAAGTCTGAAAAAAATATCTGAAAAATGTCGGACAAAAAAGTCTGAAAAAAAAGATCTGAAAAATGTCGGACAAAAAAAGTCTGAAAAATGTCGGACAAAAAAAGTCTGAAAAATGTCGGACAAAAAAAGTCTGAAAAATGTCGGACAAAAAAAGTCTGAAAAAAATATCTGAAAAATGTCGGACAAAAAAAGTCTGAAAAAAAGATCTGAAAATTGTCGGACAAAAAAAGTCTGAAAAAAATATCTGAAAAATGTCGGACAAAAAAATCTGAAAAAAAAGATTTGAAAATGTCGGACAAAAGAATTCTGAAAAAAATATCTGAAAAAAGTCGAACAAAAGAAGTCTGAAAAAAAAGATCTGAAAAATGTCAGACAAAAAAAGTCTGAAAAATGTCGGACAAAAGAAGTCTGAAAAAACTGTCCGAAAAAAAAGATCTGAAAATGTCTGAAAAAAAGATCTGAAAATTGTCGGACAAAAAAAGTCTGAAAAAAAAGATCTGAAAATTGTCGGACAAAAAAATCTGAAAAAAAAGATCTGAAAAATGTCGGACAAAAAAAGTCTGAAAAATGTCGGACTAAAGAAGTCTGAAAAAAAAGATCTGAAAATTGTCGGACAAAAAAAGTCTGAAAAAAATATCTGAAAAATGTCGGACAAAAAAATCTGAAAAAAAAGATCTGAAAAATGTCGGACAAAAGAAGTCTGAAAAAAATGTCCGAAAAAAAAGATCTGAAAATGTCTGAAAAAAAGATCTGAAAATTGTCGGACTAAAGAAGTCTGAAAAAAAAGATCTGAAAATTGTCGGACAAAAAAAGTCTGAAAAAAAGATCTGAAAATTGTCGGACAAAAAAAGTCTGAAAAAAAGATCTGAAAATTGTCGGACAAAAAAAGTCTGAAAAAAAGATCTGAAAATTGTCGGACAAAAAAAGTCTGAAAAAAAGATCTGAAAAATGTCAGACAAAAGAAGTCTGAAAAAAAGATCTGAAAAATGTCGGACAAAAAAAGTCTGAAAAATGTCGGACAAAAAAAGTCTGAAAAATGTCGGACAAAAAAAGTCTGAAAAATGTCGGACAAAAAAAGTCTGAAAAAAAGATCTGAAAAATGTCGGACAAAAGAAGTCTGAAAAAAAGATCTGAAAAATGTCGGACAAAAAAAGTCTGAAAAATGTCGGACAAAAAAAGTCTGAAAAATGTCGGACTAAAGAAGTCTGAAAAAAAAGATCTGAAAATTGTCGGACAAAAAAAGTCTGAAAAAAAGATCTGAAAAATGTCGGACAAAAGAAGTCTGAAAAAAAGATCTGAAAAATGTCGGACAAAAAAAGTCTGAAAAATGTCGGACAAAAAAAGTCTGAAAAATGTCGGACAAAAAAAGTCTGAAAAATGTCGGACTAAAGAAGTCTGAAAAAAAAGATCTGAAAATTGTCGGACAAAAAAAGTCTGAAAAAAAGATCTGAAAATTGTCGGACAAAAAAAGTCTGAAAAAAAGATCTGAAAATTGTCGGACAAAAAAATCTGAAAAAAAAGATCTGAAAAATGTCGGACAAAAGAAGTCTGAAAAAACTGTCCGAAAAAAAAGATCTGAAAATGTCTGAAAAAAAGATCTGAAAATTGTCGGACTAAAGAAGTCTGAAAAAAAATATCTGAAAAATGTCGGACCAAAGAATTCTGAAAAAACTGTCCTAAAAAAAAAATATGAAAATGTCTGAAACAAAAGTCTGAAAAAAAGATTTGAAAAATGTTGGACAAAAAAAGATATGAAAAATGTCGGACAAAAAAAGTCTGAAAAATGTCGGACAAAAAAAGTCTGAAAAATGTCGGACTAAAGAAGTCTGAAAAAAAAGATCTGAAAATTGTCGGACAAAAAAAGTCTGAAAAAAAGATCTGAAAAATGTCGGACAAAAGAAGTCTGAAAAAAAGATCTGAAAAATGTCGGACAAAAAAAGTCTGAAAAATGTCGGACAAAAAAAGTCTGAAAAATGTCGGACAAAAAAAGTCTGAAAAATGTCGGACTAAAGAAGTCTGAAAAAAAAGATCTGAAAATTGTCGGACAAAAAAAGTCTGAAAAAAAGATCTGAAAATTGTCGGACAAAAAAAGTCTGAAAAAAAGATCTGAAAATTGTCGGACAAAAAAAGTCTGAAAAAAAGATCTGAAAATTGTCGGACAAAAAAATCTGAAAAAAAAGATCTGAAAAATGTCGGACAAAAGAAGTCTGAAAAAACTGTCCGAAAAAAAAGATCTGAAAATGTCTGAAAAAAAGATCTGAAAATTGTCGGACTAAAGAAGTCTGAAAAAAAATATCTGAAAAATGTCGGACCAAAGAATTCTGAAAAAACTGTCCTAAAAAAAAAATATGAAAATGTCTGAAACAAAAGTCTGAAAAAAAGATTTGAAAAATGTTGGACAAAAAAAGATATGAAAATGTCGGACAAAAAAAGACTGAAAAAAAAGATCTGAAAATGTCAGACAAAAGAAGTCAGAAAAAAAAGATCTGAAAATGTCGGACAAAAAAAGTCTGAAAAAAAAGATCTGAAAATGTCAGACAAAAGAAGTCTGAAAAAAAAGATCTGAAAATGTCGGACAAAAGAAGTCTGAAAAAAAAGATCTGAAAATGTCGGACAAAAAAAGTCTGGAAAGAATCTCTGAAAAGAAGTCTGAAAAATGTCGGACAAAAGAAGTTTGAAAAAAAATATGAAAAAAAATATCTGAAAATGTCGGACAAAAGAAGTCTGAAAAAAAAGTCTGAAAAAAAAGATCTGAAAATGTCTGAAAAAAAAGTCTGAAAAAAAAGATCTGAAAAATGTCGGACAAAAGAAGTCTGAAAAATGTCGGACCAAAGAATTCTGAAAAAACTGTCCGAAAAAAAAAATATGAAAATGTCTGAAACAAAAGTCTGAAAAAAAGATTTGAAAAATGTCGGACAAAAAAAGATCTGAAAATGTCGGACAAAAAAAGATCTGAAAATGTCGGACAAAAAAAGTCTGAAAAAAAATATCTGAAATTGTCGGACAAAAAAAGTCTGTAAAAAAAGATCTGAAAAATGTCGGACAAAAAAAGTCTGAAAAATGTCGGACAAAAAAAGTCTGAAAAATGTCGGACAAAAAAAATCTGAAAAAAAAGATCTGAAAATGTCGGACCAAAAAAGTCTGGAAAGAATCTCTGAAAAATGTCGGACAAAAGAAGTCTGAAAAAACTGTCCGAAAAAAAATATCTGAAAATGTCTGAAAAAAATATCTGAAAAATGTCGGACAAAAAAAGTCTGAAAAAAATATCTGAAAAATGTCGGACAAAAAAATCTGAAAAAAAAAAGATCTGAAAAATGTCGGACAAAAAATGTCTGAAAAATGTCCGACAAAAAAATCTGAAAAAAAAGATCTGAAAAAAGTCTGGAAAAAAAGCCCGAAAAAAAGTCTGAAAAATGTCGGACAAAAGAAGTTTGAAAAAAAGTCTGAAAAAAAATATCTGAAAAAAAGATCTGAAAAATGTTGGACAAAAAAAGTTTGAAAAAAAAGATCTGAAAATTGTCGGACAAAAAAAATCTGAAAAAAAATATCTGAAAAATGTTGGACAAAAGAAGTCTGAAAAAAACTGTCTGAAAAAAAAGATCTGAAAAAGATCGGACAATAGAATTCAGAAAAAACTTCTATTGACTTTTTTTTTGGCCAATGATTCAGACTCATTGCCTCCACAAAGTAGGTCAGTGGAAGGTTTGAGGGAGGGCCAAGGCGGGATCTCGTGGCAAATCGGAAGACGCCTGTTCCACTTCCTCGCAGGCTGCAGACGAGGAGCGTTTCTCCCATCGGGACAGGTCCCCTCTTCGGGCCAGCCCGGGAGATGGCGGCCAGCGCTGTGGCTTCTGTCACGCTGGGGATGAAGAAAATGAAACGAGGGGCATGATTCATACCGATAACTCAAAAAAAGTGGCGGCACACAACAAGTGTATGCTTTTTTTCATCGGGGACAGTGCAGCTGACCACAACGTCACGGGCTGAATTTGGAAATTTTGAATTAGAATTAGACTTTTTTCATTATTTTTTTCAACATATGATATATACAATATTGTATTTTTTTCCCAAAAATTTCAAAATGCTATAACTTTTTTTTCATGACATTTTTTGAAAAACTATACTTTGACTTTTTTTCCAAGAAATTTTTCGACATATCATACAATGGATTTTTTTTAAAACAGTTTAAGCAAGTTTAGTGATGAAAACTAAAGTTTTACATGGAATTGAGGTCAGTGTGAAGGTTTGATGCAGAAAAGCCAACTATTATGTAAAAAAATTGTAAAAATATATTCCCTTTCATTTTCATCCTGTTTTGTATGTTTCCAGTATAACAGATGTGTTTCTGTAAATAAATCACATATTCTTCATATAAATGCACATTTCAGTGTTTCTAGAGGAGAAATGCGTTCCTGAGTGGTTTTGGGTGAGAAAGACATATTAAGCGAGTTTAGTGATGAAAACAAGAGTTTTGCATAGAATTCAGCTCAGAATGAAGATTTGATACTTGGAAGCGAATTCTAATGTAAAATTTGAGAAAACAATGTTTCTTTTCATATTCTGTCTCTTTTTTGTATGTTTCCAGTACAACAGATGTGTTTCTGTAAATAAATCACATATTCTTCATATAAATGCACATTTCAGTGTTTCTAGAGGAGAAATGCGTTCCTGAGTGGTTTTGGGTGAGAAAGACATATTAAGCGAGTTTAGTGATGAAAACAAGAGTTTTGCATAGAATTGAGCTCAGAATGAAGATTTGATACTTGGAAGCGAATTCTAATGTAAAATTTGAGAAAACAATGTTTCTTTTCATATTCTGTCTCGTTTTTGTATGTTTCCAGTATAACAGATGTGTTTCTGTAAATAAATCACATATTCTTCATATAAATGCACGTTTCAGTGTTTCTTGAGGAGAAATGCGTTCCTGAGTAGTTTTGGGTGAGAAAGACATATTAAGCGAGTTTAGTGATGAAAACTAGCGTTTTACATGGAATTCAGCTCAGAATGAAGATTTGATACTTGGAAGCGAATTCTAATGTCAAATTTGAGAAAACAATGTTTCTTTTCATATTCTGTCTCTTTTTTGTATGTTTCCAGTATAACAGATGTGTTTCTGTAAATAAATCACATATTCTTCATATAAATGCACATTTCAGTGTTTCTAGAGGAGAAATGCGTTCCTGAGTGGTTTTGGGTGAGAAAGACATATTAAGCGAGTTTAGTGATGAAAACAAGAGTTTTGCATAGAATTCAGCTCAGAATGAAGATTTGATACTTGGAAGCGAATTCTAATGTCAAATTTGAGAAAACAATGTTTCTTTTCATATTCTGTCTCTTTTTTGTATGTTTCCAGTATAACAGATGTGTTTCTGTAAATAAAACACATATTCTTCATATAAATGCACATTTCAGTGTTTCTTGAGGAGAAATGCGTTCCTGAGTAGTTTTGGGTGAGAAAGACATATTAAGCGAGTTTAGTGATGAAAACTAGCGTTTTACATGGAATTCAGCTCAGACTGACAGTTTGATGCCTGGAGTCCAAAACTATCATATTAGATTTTGGAAAACTGTGTTCCCTTTCATATTTATCCTTTTTTGTGTGTTTCCAATGCAAGAAATGTTTTTCTGTGAAGAAATTTCACATTTTTCATATGAATCCACTTTTCAGTGTTTCTTGAGGCGAAATGCATTCTTTGGCTTAGTGATGAAAACTAGAGTTGTACATTGTGATCGTATAGTGGTACATTTCAACACAGGTTACAATTACATTGTAAAAGAATAAACATGAAATATATAAAACATATTTCCACATCCACATAGTTATATCAATTTAAAATGAATTAAAGCCGCAAGCGGCAATTCGCGGGTTATAGCCTTTATCGCTCAAAGCGCCCGCCTAGTGGTCGATTTGAATAAAACTTTCAGCATGGCGGAAAATTTAGTCGGTGGACTTTCGTGGTCCAAGAGACTTTTTTGTAGATCACATTCAGCAGCACATGTCTGTCAAATTTCAAATTGATACGACTTATGGTGTGAGGGGGCTGGCCTTGAAAATTGTTATAGCGCCACCATGTGGCCAATTGTTTTCATATTTTATGTGAAGCATTATGACATCATGTACAGTTATGGTACCAAGTCTCATGTCTCTAGCTCATTCCAGCTCACAGCAAATTGAGCAAAGGCATAATTTAGCATAAAATGCTAAATAGGCCACGCCCACATGCACCGATCAATATGACACTATAGATCTTGGTTAATACTTGCCCCCAGAGTATGTGCACCAAATTTGATAAAATTCTGTCCACCGGATCTTGCGATACAAGTTTCTGATATTTGTGGCGCCCCCTATGTGTCAAGCGGAAAATGCTTTGGTACGCCTCAAGTTTGGAGACGATGGGCCAAAGGCTACTGATGTGCTGAGCCCTGCCCTCTTAAAGTTCATTGGTCAACAGATTCATAACGCAATGAGGTATCAACACGCTTTATGCAACTTTAGATGCCATTAGTCCAATAATGATCCACAGAAAATTTGGTAGCAATCGGACCTACGGTTTAGGAGGAGATGTCAAAAATGTGTTTTTCAAAAAATCCAATATGGCGGAAAATATTTCCAGGTGCACTTTGGAGGTCCAAGAGGCTTTATTGTAGATCACACGGAGTTGCACATATGTGTCACATTTCAAGTCAATCGGACTTACGGTTTGAGGGGCGTGGCCTTTCCAAAATCACATGTTTGGGCGTTAATTACAGCGCCACCATGTGGCCGATTGGGGTCATAGTTCTTGAGAAGCAGCTGCACATCATTCCAGTTCCTATGCCAGGTTTCATGTTTCCATCTCTTTCCAGCTCACGGCAAATTGCACTTATTCGGCAGACAACGAATAATAATAATAAATTCACACAAAAACAAACTAACTTAATGTAATGTTTACAAGTGTAGCTAGTGTGTTTCTTTACCCTAAACTCCAAATGTCCCTTAGTTTTTATCTTCCCTCAACAACAGAAGAATCCCACATGCAGCTAACTATGCTCTGCTTCCACCTCCAGGAACGCCATGGAACACATCGGGCACGTTCCGCTCAACAAAGAGAAATGATTGAACACTTTTCCACACTGTGTAACAACTTTAATTATATTGAAAAAAAAGATCTGAAAATTGTCAGACGAAAGAAGTCTGAAAAATGTCGGACAAAAAAAGTCTGAAAAATGTCGGACAAAAGAAGTCTGAAAAAAAGATCTGAAATTGTTGGAAAAAAAAAGATCTGAAAAAAATATCTGAAAAATTTCGGACAAAAAAAGTCTGAAAAAAAGATCTGAAAATTGTCGGACAAAAAAAGTCTGAAAAAAATATCTGAAAAATGTCGGACAAAAAAATCTGAAAAAAAAGATCTGAAAATGTCAGACAAAAGAATTCTGAAAAAACTGTCCGAAAAAAAAAATATGAAAATGTCTGAAACAAAAGTCTGAAAAAAAGATGTGAATAAACGATATGAAAAATGTCGGACAAAAAAAGTCTGAAAAATGTCGGACAAAAAAAGTCTGGAAAAAATATCTGAAAAATGTTGGACAAAAGAAGTCTGAAATAACTGTCCGAAAAAAAAGATCTGAAAAATGTCGGACAAAAAAAGTCTGAAAAATGTCGGACAAAAGAAGTCTGAAAAAAAAGATCTGAAAAATGTCGGACAAAAAAATCTGAAAAAAAAGATCTGAAAAATGTCGGACAAAAAAAGTCTGAAAAAAATATCTGAAAAATGTCGGACAAAAAAATCTGAAAAAAAAGATCTGAAAAATGTCGGACAAAAAAAGTCTGAAAAATGTCGGACAAAAAAAGTCTGAAAAATGTCGGACAAAAAAAGTCTGAAGAATGTCGGACAAAAAAAGTCTGAAAAAAAAGATCTGAAAATTGTCGGACAAAAAAATCTGAAAAAAAAGATCTGAAAAATGTCGGACAAAAAAAGTCTGAAAAATGTCGGACAAAAAAAGTCTGAAAATTGTCGGACAAAAAAATCTTAAAAAAAAGATCTGAAAATTGTCGGACAAAAAAATCTGAAAAAAAAGATCTGAAAAATGTCGGACAAAAAAAGTCTGAAAAATGTCGGACTAAAGAAGTCTGAAAAAGAAGATCTGAAAATTGTCGGACAAAAAAAGTCTGAAAAATGTCGGACAAAAAAAGTCTGAAAAATGTCGGACAAAAAAAGTCTGAAAAATGTCGGACAAAAAAAGTCTGAAAAAAAAGATCTGAAAATTGTCGGACAAAAAAATCTGAAAAAAAAGATCTGAAAAATGTCGGACAAAAAAAGTCTGAAAAATGTCGGACAAAAGAAGTCTGAAAAAAAAGATCTGAAAAATGTCGGACAAAAAAATCTGAAAAAAAAGATCTGAAAAATGTCGGACAAAAAAATCTGAAAAAAAAGATCTGAAAATTGTCGGACAAAAAAAGTCTGAAAAATGTCGGACAAAAAAAGATCTGAAAATTGTCGGAGAAAAAAAGTCTGAAAAAAATATCTGAAAAATGTCGGACAAAAAAGTCTGAAAAAAAAGATCTGAAAATTGTCGGAGAAAAAAAGTCTGAAAAAAATATCTGAAAAATGTTGGACAAAAGAAGTCTGAAATAACTGTCCGAAAAAAAAGATCTGAAAAATGTCGGACAAAAGAAGTCTGAAAAATGTCGGACAAAAAAAGTCTGAAAAAAAAGATCTGAAAAATGTCGGACAAAAAAAGTCTGAAAAATGTCGGACAAAAGAAGTCTGAAAAAAAGATCTGAAATTGTTGGAAAAAAAAAGATCTGAAAAAAATATCTGAAAAATTTCGGACAAAAAAAGTCTGAAAAAAAGATCTGAAAATTGTCGGACAAAAAAAGTCTGAAAAAAATATCTGAAAAATGTCGGACAAAAAAATCTGAAAAAAAAGATCTGAAAATGTCAGACAAAAGAATTCTGAAAAAACTGTCCGAAAAAAAAAATATGAAAATGTCTGAAACAAAAGTCTGAAAAAAAGATGTGAATAAACGATATGAAAAATGTCGGACAAAAAAAGTCTGAAAAATGTCGGACAAAAGAAGTCTGAAAAAAAAGATCTGAAAAATGTCGGACAAAAAAAGTCTGAAAAATGTCGGACTAAAGAAGTCTGAAAAAGAAGATCTGAAAATTGTCGGACAAAAAAAGTCTGAAAAATGTCGGACAAAAAAAGTCTGAAAAAAAAGATCTGAAAAATGTCGGACAAAAAAAGTCTGAAAAATGTCGGACAAAAGAAGTCTGAAAAAAAGATCTGAAATTGTTGGAAAAAAAAAAGATCTGAAAAAAAGATCAGAAAATTGTCGGACAAAAAAAGTCTGAAAAAAATATCTGAAAAATGTCGGACAAAAAAGTCTGAAAAAAAAGATCTGAAAAATGTCGGACAAAAAAAGATCTGAAAATTGTCGGACAAAAAAAGTCTGAAAAATGTCGGACAAAAAAGTCTGAAAAAAAAGATCTGAAAAATGTCGGACAAAAAAAGTCTGGAAAATGTCGGACAAAAAAAGTCTGGAAAATGTCGGACAAAAAAAGTCTGAAAAATGTCGGACAAAAAAAGTCTGGAAAAAATATCTGAAAAATGTTGGACAAAAGAAGTCTGAAATAACTGTCCGAAAAAAAAGATCTGAAAAATGTCGGACAAAAAAAGTCTGAAAAATGTCGGACAAAAGAAGTCTGAAAAAAAAGATCTGAAAAATGTCGGACAAAAAAAGTCTGAAAAATGTCGGACAAAAGAAGTCTGAAAAAAAAGATCTGAAAAATGTCGGACAAAAAAAGTCTGAAAAATGTCGGACAAAAGAAGTCTGAAATAACTGTCCGAAAAAAAAGATCTGAAAAATGTCGGACAAAAAAAGTCTGAAAAATGTCGGACTAAAGAAGTCTGAAAAAGAAGATCTGAAAATTGTCGGACAAAAAAAGTCTGAAAAATGTCGGACAAAAAAAGTCTGAAAAATGTCGGACAAAAAAAGTCTGAAAAATGTCGGACAAAAAAAGTCTGAAAAAAAAGATCTGAAAAATGTCGGACAAAAGAAGTCTGAAAAAAAGATCTGAAATTGTTGGAAAAAAAAAAGATCTGAAAAAAAGATCAGAAAATTGTCGGACAAAAAAAGTCTGAAAAAAATATCTGAAAAATGTCGGACAAAAAAGTCTGAAAAAAAAGATCTGAAAAATGTCGGACAAAAAAAGATCTGAAAATTGTCGGACAAAAAAAGTCTGAAAAATGTCGGACAAAAAAGTCTGAAAAAAAATATCTGAAAAATGTCGGACAAAAAAAGTCTGGAAAATGTCGGACAAAAAAAGTCTGAAAAATGTCGGACAAAAAAAGTCTGGAAAAAATATCTGAAAAATGTTGGACAAAAGAAGTCTGAAATAACTGTCCGAAAAAAAAGATCTGAAAAATGTCGGACAAAAAAAGTCTGAAAAATGTCGGACAAAAGAAGTCTGAAAAAAAAGATCTGAAAAATGTCGGACAAAAAAAGTCTGAAAAATGTCGGACAAAAGAAGTCTGAAAAAAAAGATCTGAAAAATGTCGGACAAAAAAAGTCTGAAAAATGTCGGACAAAAGAAGTCTGAAATAACTGTCCGAAAAAAAAGATCTGAAAAATGTCGGACAAAAAAAGTCTGAAAAATGTCGGACAAAAGAAGTCTGAAAAAAAAGATCTGAAAAATGTCGGACAAAAAAAGTCTGAAAAATGTCGGACAAAAGAAGTCTGAAAAAAAAGATCTGAAAAATGTCGGACAAAAAAAGTCTGAAAAATGTCGGACAAAAAAAGTCTGAAAAATGTCGGACAAAAAAAGTCTGAAAAATGTCGGACAAAAAAAGTCTGAAAAAAAAGATCTGAAAATTGTCGGACAAAAAAATCTGAAAAAAAAGATCTGAAAAATGTCGGACAAAAAAAGTCTGAAAAATGTCGGACAAAAGAAGTCTGAAAAAAAAGATCTGAAAAATGTCGGACAAAAAAATCTGAAAAAAAAGATCTGAAAAATGTCGGAGAAAAAAAGTCTGAAAAATGTCGGACTAAAGAAGTCTGAAAAAAAAGATCTGAAAATTGTCGGACAAAAAAAGTCTGAAAAAAAGATCTGAAAATTGTCGGACAAAAAAAGTCTGAAAAAAATATCTGAAAAATGTCGGACAAAAAAGTCTGAAAAAAAAGATCTGAAAAATGTCGGACAAAAAAAGTCTGAAAAATGTCGGACAAAAAAAGTCTGAAAAATGTCGGACAAAAAAAGTCTGAAAAAAAAGATCTGAAAAATGTCGGACAAAAAAAGTCTGAAAAATGTCGGACAAAAGAAGTCTGAAAAAAAGATCTGAAATTGTTGGAAAAAAAAAAGATCTGAAAAAAAGATCAGAAAATTGTCGGACAAAAAAAGTCTGAAAAAAATATCTGAAAAATGTCGGACAAAAAAGTCTGAAAAAAAAGATCTGAAAAATGTCGGACAAAAAAAGATCTGAAAATTGTCGGACAAAAAAAGTCTGAAAAATGTCGGACAAAAAAGTCTGAAAAAAAAGATCTGAAAAATGTCGGACAAAAAAAGTCTGGAAAATGTCGGACAAAAAAAGTCTGAAAAATGTCGGACAAAAAAAGTCTGGAAAAAATATCTGAAAAATGTTGGACAAAAGAAGTCTGAAATAACTGTCCGAAAAAAAAGATCTGAAAAATGTCGGACAAAAAAAGTCTGAAAAATGTCGGACAAAAGAAGTCTGAAAAAAAAGATCTGAAAAATGTCGGACAAAAAAAGTCTGAAAAATGTCGGACAAAAGAAGTCTGAAAAAAAAGATCTGAAAAATGTCGGACAAAAAAAGTCTGAAAAATGTCGGACAAAAGAAGTCTGAAATAACTGTCCGAAAAAAAAGATCTGAAAAATGTCGGACAAAAAAAGTCTGAAAAATGTCGGACAAAAGAAGTCTGAAAAAAAAGATCTAAAAAATGTCGGACAAAAAAAGTCTGAAAAATGTCGGACAAAAGAAGTCTGAAAAAAAAGATCTGAAAAATGTCGGACAAAAAAAGTCTGAAAAATGTCGGACTAAAGAAGTCTGAAAAAGAAGATCTGAAAATTGTCGGACAAAAAAAGTCTGAAAAATGTCGGACAAAAAAAGTCTGAAAAATGTCGGACAAAAAAAGTCTGAAAAATGTCGGACAAAAAAGTCTGAAAAAAAAGATCTGAAAAATGTCGGACAAAAAAAGTCTGGAAAATGTCGGACAAAAAAAGTCTGAAAAATGTCGGACAAAAAAAGTCTGGAAAAAATATCTGAAAAATGTTGGACAAAAGAAGTCTGAAATAACTGTCCGAAAAAAAAGATCTGAAAAATGTCGGACAAAAAAAGTCTGAAAAATGTCGGACAAAAGAAGTCTGAAAAAAAAGATCTGAAAAATGTCGGACAAAAAAAGTCTGAAAAATGTCGGACAAAAGAAGTCTGAAAAAAAAGATCTGAAAAATGTCGGACAAAAAAAGTCTGAAAAATGTCGGACAAAAGAAGTCTGAAATAACTGTCCGAAAAAAAAGATCTGAAAAATGTCGGACAAAAAAAGTCTGAAAAATGTCGGACAAAAGAAGTCTGAAAAAAAAGATCTGAAAAATGTCGGACAAAAAAAGTCTGAAAAATGTCGGACAAAAGAAGTCTGAAAAAAAAGATCTGAAAAATGTCGGACAAAAAAAGTCTGAAAAATGTCGGATTAAAGAAGTCTGAAAAAGAAGATCTGAAAATTGTCGGACAAAAAAAGTCTGAAAAATGTCGGACAAAAAAAGTCTGAAAAATGTCGGACAAAAAAAGTCTGAAAAATGTCGGACAAAAAAAGTCTGAAAAAAAAGATCTGAAAATTGTCGGACAAAAAAATCTGAAAAAAAAGATCTGAAAAATGTCGGACAAAAAAAGTCTGAAAAATGTCGGACAAAAGAAGTCTGAAAAAAAAGATCTGAAAAATGTCGGACAAAAAAATCTGAAAAAAAAGATCTGAAAAATGTCGGAGAAAAAAAGTCTGAAAAATGTCGGACTAAAGAAGTCTGAAAAAAAAGATCTGAAAATTGTCGGACAAAAAAAGTCTGAAAAAAAGATCTGAAAATTGTCGGACAAAAAAAGTCTGAAAAAAATATCTGAAAAATGTCGGACAAAAAAGTCTGAAAAAAAAGATCTGAAAAATGTCGGACAAAAAAAGATCTGAAAATTGTCGGACAAAAAAAGTCTGAAAAATGTCGGACAAAAAAGTCTGAAAAAAAAGATCTGAAAAATGTCGGACAAAAAAAGTCTGGAAAATGTCGGACAAAAAAAGTCTGAAAAATGTCGGACAAAAAAAGTCTGGAAAATGTCGGACAAAAGAAGTCTGAAAAAAAAGATCTGAAAGATGTCGGACAAAAAAATCTGAAAAAAAAGATCTGAAAAATGTCGGACAAAAAAAGTCTGAAAAAAATATCTGAAAAATGTCGGACAAAAAAATCTGAAAAAAAAGATCTGAAAATTGTCGGACAAAAAAATCTGAAAAAAAAGATCTGAAAAATGTCGGACAAAAAAAGTCTGAAAAATGTCGGACAAAAAAAGTCTGAAAAATGTCGGACAAAAAAAGTCTGAAAAAAAAGATCTGAAAATTGTCGGACAAAAAAATCTGAAAAAAAAGATCTGAAAAATGTCGGACAAAAAAAGTCTGAAAAATGTCGGACAAAAAAAGTCTGAAAATTGTCGGACAAAAAAATCTGAAAAAAAAGATCTGAAAATTGTCGGACAAAAAAACCTGAAAAAAAAGATATGAAAAATGTCGGACAAAAAAAGTCTGAAAAATGTCGGACTAAAGAAGTCTGAAAAAGAAGATCTGAAAATTGTCGGACAAAAAAAGTCTGAAAAATGTCGGACAAAAAAAGTCTGAAAAATGTCGGACAAAAAAAGTCTGAAAAATGTCGGACAAAAAAAGTCTGAAAAAAAAGATCTGAAAATTGTCGGACAAAAAAATCTGAAAAAAAAGATCTGAAAAATGTCGGACAAAAAAAGTCTGAAAAATGTCGGACAAAAGAAGTCTGAAAAATGTCGGACAAAAGAAGTCTGAAAAATGTCGGACAAAAAAAGTCTGAAAAATGTCGGACAAAAAAAGTCTGAAAAATGTCGGACAAAAAAAGTCTGAAAAAAAAGATCTGAAAATTGTCGGACAAAAAAATCTGAAAAAAAAGATCTGAAAAATGTCGGACAAAAAAAGTCTGAAAAATGTCGGACTAAAGAAGTCTGAAAAAAAAGATCTGAAAATTGTCGGACAAAAAAAGTCTGAAAAATGTCGGACAAAAAAAGATCTGAAAATTGTCGGACAAAAAAAGTCTGAAAAAAATATCTGAAAAATGTCGGACAAAAAAATCTGAAAAAAAAGATCTGAAAATGTCAGACAAAAGAATTCTGAAAAAACTGTCCGAAAAAAAAAATATGAAAATGTCTGAAACAAAAGTCTGAAAAAAAGATGTGAATAAACGATATGAAAAATGTCGGACAAAAAAAGTCTGAAAAATGTCGGACAAAAAAAGTCTGGAAAAAATATCTGAAAAATGTTGGACAAAAGAAGTCTGAAATAACTGTCCGAAAAAAAAGATCTGAAAAATGTCGGACAAAAAAAGTCTGAAAAATGTCGGACAAAAGAAGTCTGAAAAAAAAGATCTGAAAAATGTCGGACAAAAAAAGTCTGAAAAATGTCGGACAAAAGAAGTCTGAAAAAAAAGATCTGAAAAATGTCGGACAAAAAAAGTCTGAAAAATGTCGGACTAAAGAAGTCTGAAAAAGAAGATCTGAAAATTGTCGGACAAAAAAAGTCTGAAAAATGTCGGACAAAAAAAGTCTGAAAAAAAAGATCTGAAAATTGTCGGACAAAAAAATCTGAAAAAAAAGATCTGAAAAATGTCGGACAAAAAAAGTCTGAAAAATGTCGGACAAAAGAAGTCTGAAAAAAAAGATCTGAAAAATGTCGGACAAAAAAATCTGAAAAAAAAGATCTGAAAAATGTCGGAGAAAAAAAGTCTGAAAAATGTCGGACTAAAGAAGTCTGAAAAAAAAGATCTGAAAATTGTCGGACAAAAAAAGTCTGAAAAAAAGATCTGAAAATTGTCGGACAAAAAAAGTCTGAAAAAAAGATCTGAAAATTGTCGGACAAAAAAAGTCTGAAAAATGTCGGACAAAAAAAGATCTGAAAATTGTCGGAGAAAAAAAGTCTGAAAAAAATATCTGAAAAATGTCGGACAAAAAAGTCTGAAAAAAAAGATCTGAAAAATGTCGGACAAAAAAAGATCTGAAAAATGTCGGACAAAAAAAGTCTGAAAAATGTCGGACAAAAAAAGTCTGAAAAAAAAGATCTGAAAAATGTCGGACAAAAAAAGTCTGAAAAATGTCGGACAAAAAAAGTCTGAAAAATGTCGGACAAAAGAAGTCTGAAAAAAAGATCTGAAATTGTTGGAAAAAAAAAGATCTGAAAAGAATATCTGAAAAATTTCGGACAAAAAAAGTCTGAAAAAAAGATCTGAAAATTGTCGGACAAAAAAAGTCTGAAAAAAAGATCTGAAAATTGTCGGACAAAAAAAGTCTGAAAAAAATATCTGAAAAATGTCGGACAAAAAAGTCTGAAAAAAAAGATCTGAAAAATGTCGGACAAAAAAAGTCTGAAAAATGTCGGACAAAAGAAGTCTGAAAAAAAGATCTGAAATTGTTGGAAAAAAAAAAGATCTGAAAAAAAGATCAGAAAATTGTCGGACAAAAAAAGTCTGAAAAAAATATCTGAAAAATGTCGGACAAAAAAGTCTGAAAAAAAAGATCTGAAAAATGTCGGACAAAAAAAGATCTGAAAATTGTCGGACAAAAAAAGTCTGAAAAATGTCGGACAAAAAAGTCTGAAAAAAAAGATCTGAAAAATGTCGGACAAAAAAAGTCTGGAAAATGTCGGACAAAAAAAGTCTGAAAAATGTCGGACAAAAAAAGTCTGGAAAAAATATCTGAAAAATGTTGGACAAAAGAAGTCTGAAATAACTGTCCGAAAAAAAAGATCTGAAAAATGTCGGAAAAAAAAAGTCTGAAAAATGTCGGACAAAAGAAGTCTGAAAAAAAAGATCTGAAAAATGTCGGACAAAAAAATCTGAAAAAAAAGATCTGAAAAATGTCGGACAAAAAAAGTCTGAAAAAAATATCTGAAAAATGTCGGACAAAAAAAGTCTGAAAAAAATATCTGAAAAATGTCGGACAAAAAAATCTGAAAAAAAAGATCTGAAAAATGTCGGACAAAAAAAGTCTGAAAAATGTCGGACAAAAAAAGTCTGAAAAATGTCGGACAAAAAAAGTCTGAAAAAAAAGATCTGAAAATTGTCGGACAAAAAAATCTGAAAAAAAAGATCTGAAAAATGTCGGACAAAAAAAGTCTGAAAAATGTCGGACAAAAAAAGTCTGAAAAATGTCGGACAAAAAAAGTCTGAAAAAAAAGATCTGAAAATTGTCGGACAAAAAAATCTGAAAAAAAAGATCTGAAAAATGTCGGACAAAAAAAGTCTGAAAAATGTCGGACTAAAGAAGTCTGAAAAAAAAGATCTGAAAATTGTCGGACAAAAAAAGTCTGAAAAATGTCGGACAAAAAAAGATCTGAAAATTGTCGGAGAAAAAAAGTCTGAAAAAAATATCTGAAAAATGTCGGACAAAAAAGTCTGAAAAAAAAGATCTGAAAATTGTCGGACAAAAAAAGTCTGAAAAATGTCAGACGAAAGAAGTCTGAAAAATGTCGGACAAAAGAATTCTGAAAAAAATATCTGAAAAATGTTGGACAAAAGAAGTCTGAAATAACTCTCCGAAAAAAAAGATCTGAAAAATGTCGGACAAAAGAATTCTGAAAAATGTCGGACAAAAAAAGTCTGAAAAAAAAGATCTGAAAAATGTCGGACAAAAAAAGTCTGAAAAATGTCGGACAAAAGAAGTCTGAAAAAAAGATCTGAAATTGTTGGAAAAAAAAAGATCTGAAAAAAATATCTGAAAAATTTCGGACAAAAAAAGTCTGAAAAAAAGATCTGAAAATTGTCGGACAAAAAAAGTCTGAAAAAAATATCTGAAAAATGTCGGACAAAAAAATCTGAAAAAAAAGATCTGAAAATGTCAGACAAAAGAATTCTGAAAAAACTGTCCGAAAAAAAAAATATGAAAATGTCTGAAACAAAAGTCTGAAAAAAAGATGTGAATAAACGATATGAAAAATGTCGGACAAAAAAAGTCTGAAAAATGTCGGACAAAAAAAGTCTGAAAAAAAAGATCTGAAAATTGTCGGACAAAAAAATCTGACAAAAAAGATCTGAAAAATGTCGGACAAAAAAAGTCTGAAAAATGTCGGACAAAAAAAGTCTGAAAATTGTCGGACAAAAAAATCTGAAAAAAAAGATCTGAAAATTGTCGGACAAAAAAATCTGAAAAAAAAGATCTGAAAAATGTCGGACAAAAAAAGTCTGAAAAATGTCGGACAAAAGAAGTCTGAAAAAAAAGATCTGAAAAATGTCGGACAAAAAAATCTGAAAAAAAAGATCTGAAAAATGTCGGACAAAAAAAGTCTGAAAAATGTCGGACTAAAGAAGTCTGAAAAAAAAGATCTGAAAATTGTCGGACAAAAAAAGTCTGAAAAATGTCGGACAAAAAAAGATCTGAAAATTGTCGGAGAAAAAAAGTCTGAAAAAAATATCTGAAAAATGTCGGACAAAAAAGTCTGAAAAAAAAGATCTGAAAATTGTCGGACAAAAAAAGTCTGAAAAATGTCAGACGAAAGAAGTCTGAAAAATGTCGGACAAAAGAATTCTGAAAAAAATATCTGAAAAATGTTGGACAAAAGAAGTCTGAAATAACTGTCCGAAAAAAAAGATCTGAAAAATGTCGGACAAAAGAATTCTGAAAAATGTCGGACAAAAAAAGTCTGAAAAAAAAGATCTGAAAAATGTCGGACAAAAAAAGTCTGAAAAATGTCGGACAAAAGAAGTCTGAAAAAAAGATCTGAAATTGTTGGAAAAAAAAAGATCTGAAAAAAATATCTGAAAAATTTCGGACAAAAAAAGTCTGAAAAAAAGATCTGAAAATTGTCGGACAAAAAAAGTCTGAAAAAAATATCTGAAAAATGTCGGACAAAAAAATCTGAAAAAAAAGATCTGAAAATGTCAGACAAAAGAATTCTGAAAAAACTGTCCGTAAAAAAAAATATGAAAATGTCTGAAACAAAAGTCTGAAAAAAAGATGTGAATAAACGATATGAAAAATGTCGGACAAAAAAAGTCTGAAAAATGTCGGACAAAAAAAGTCTGGAAAAAATATCTGAAAAATGTTGGACAAAAGAAGTCTGAAATAACTGTCCGAAAAAAAAGATCTGAAAAATGTCGGACAAAAAAAGTCTGAAAAATGTCGGACAAAAGAAGTCTGAAAAAAAAGATCTGAAAAATGTCGGACAAAAAAAGTCTGAAAAATGTCGGACAAAAGAAGTCTGAAAAAAAAGATCTGAAAAATGTCGGACAAAAAAAGTCTGAAAAATGTCGGACAAAAGAAGTCTGAAATAACTGTCCGAAAAAAAAGATCTGAAAAATGTCGGACAAAAAAAGTCTGAAAAATGTCGGACAAAAGAAGTCTGAAAAAAAAGATCTGAAAAATGTCGGACAAAAAAAGTCTGAAAAATGTCGGACAAAAGAAGTCTGAAAAAAAAGATCTGAAAAATGTCGGACAAAAAAAGTCTGAAAAATGTCGGACTAAAGAAGTCTGAAAAAGAAGATCTGAAAATTGTCGGACAAAAAAAGTCTGAAAAATGTCGGACAAAAAAAGTCTGAAAAATGTCGGACAAAAAAAGTCTGAAAAATGTCGGACAAAAAAAGTCTGAAAAAAAAGATCTGAAAATTGTCGGACAAAAAAATCTGAAAAAAAAGATCTGAAAATTGTCGGACAAAAAAATCTGAAAAAAAAGATCTGAAAAATGTCGGACAAAAAAAGTCTGAAAAATGTCGGACAAAAGAAGTCTGAAAAAAAAGATCTGAAAAATGTCGGACAAAAAAATCTGAAAAAAAAGATCTGAAAAATGTCGGAGAAAAAAAGTCTGAAAAATGTCGGACTAAAGAAGTCTGAAAAAAAAGATCTGAAAAATGTCGGACAAAAAAAGATCTGAAAATTGTCGGACAAAAAAAGTCTGAAAAATGTCGGACAAAAGAAGTCTGAAAAAAAAGATCTGAAAAATGTCGGACAAAAAAAGTCTGAAAAATGTCGGACTAAAGAAGTCTGAAAAAGAAGATCTGAAAATTGTCGGACAAAAAAAGTCTGAAAAATGTCGGACAAAAAAAGTCTGAAAAATGTCGGACAAAAAAAGTCTGAAAAAAAAGATCTGAAAATTGTCGGACAAAAAAATCTGAAAAAAAAGATCTGAAAAATGTCGGACAAAAAAAGTCTGAAAAATGTCGGACAAAAGAAGTCTGAAAAAAAAGATCTGAAAAATGTCGGACAAAAAAATCTGAAAAAAAAGATCTGAAAAATGTCGGACAAAAAAAGTCTGAAAAATGTCGGACAAAAAAAGTCTGAAAAAAAATATCTGAAAAAAAGATCTGAAAAATGTTGGACAAAAAAAGTTTGAAAAAAAAGATCTGAAAATTGTCGGACAAAAAAAATCTGAAAAAAAATATCTGAAAAATGTTGGACAAAAGAAGTCTGAAAAAAACTGTCTGAAAAAAAAGATCTGAAAAAGATCGGACAATAGAATTCAGAAAAAACTTCTATTGACTTTTTTTTTGGCCAATGATTCAGACTCATTGCCTCCACAAAGTAGGTCAGTGGAAGGTTTGAGGGAGGGCCAAGGCGGGATCTCGTGGCAAATCGGAAGACGCCTGTTCCACTTCCTCGCAGGCTGCAGACGAGGAGCGTTTCTCCCATCGGGACAGGTCTCCTCTTCGGGCCAGCCCGGGAGATGGCGGCCAGCGCTGTGGCTTCTGTCACGCTGGGGATGAAGAAAATGAAACGAGGGGCATGATTCATACCGATAACTCAAAAAAAGTGGCGGCACACAACAAGTGTATGCTTTTTTTCATCGGGGACAGTGCAGCTGACCACAACGTCACGGGCTGAATTTGGAAATTTTGAATTAGAATTAGACTTTTTTCATTATTTTTTTCAACATATGATATATACAATATTTTATTTTTTTCCCAAAAATTTCAAAATGCTATAACTTTTTTTTCATGACATTTTTTGAAAAACTATACTTTGACTTTTTTTCCAAGAAATTTTTCGACATATCATACAATGGATTTTTTTTAAAACAGTTTAAGCAAGTTTAGTGATGAAAACTAAAGTTTTACATGGAATTGAGGTCAGTGTGAAGGTTTGATGCAGAAAAGCCAACTATTATGTAAAAAAATTGTAAAAATATATTCCCTTTCATTTTCATCCTGTTTTGTATGTTTCCAGTATAACAGATGTGTTTCTGTAAATAAATCACATATTCTTCATATAAATGCACATTTCAGTGTTTCTAGAGGAGAAATGCGTTCCTGAGTGCTTTTGGGTGAGAAAGATATATTAAGCGAGTTTAGTGATGAAAACAAGCGTTTTACATGGAATTCAGCTCAGAATGAAGATTTGATACTTGGAAGCGAATTCTAATGTAAAATTTGAGAAAACAATGTTTCTTTTCATATTCTGTCTCGTTTTTGTATGTTTCCAGTATAACAGATGTGTTTCTGTAAATAAATCACATATTCTTCATATAAATGCACGTTTCAGTGTTTCTTGAGGAGAAATGCGTTCCTGAGTAGTTTTGGGTGAGAAAGACATATTAAGCGAGTTTAGTGATGAAAACTAGCGTTTTACATGGAATTCAGCTCAGAATGAAGATTTGATACTTGGAAGCGAATTCTAATGTAAAATTTGAGAAAACAATGTTTCTTTTCATATTCTGTCTCTTTTTTGTATGTTTCCAGTATAACAGATGTGTTTCTGTAAATAAATCACATATTCTTCATATAAATGCACATTTCAGTGTTTCTAGAGGAGAAATGCGTTCCTGTGTGGTTTTGGGTGAGAAAGACATATTAAGCGAGTTTAGTGATGAAAACAAGAGTTTTGCATAGAATTCAGCTCAGAATGAAGATTTGATACTTGGAAGCGAATTCTAATGTAAAATTTGAGAAAACAATGTTTCTTTTCATATTCTGTCTCTTTTTTGTATGTTTCCAGTACAACAGATGTGTTTCTGTAAATAAATCACATATTCTTCATATAAATGCACATTTCAGTGTTTCTAGAGGAGAAATGCGTTCCTGAGTGGTTTTGGGTGAGAAAGACATATTAAGCGAGTTTAGTGATGAAAACAAGAGTTTTGCATAGAATTGAGCTCAGAATGAAGATTTGATACTTGGAAGCGAATTCTAATGTCAAATTTGAGAAAACAATGTTTCTTTTCATATTCTGTCTCTTTTTTGTATGTTTCCAGTACAACAGATGTGTTTCTGTAAATAAATCACATATTCTTCATATAAATGCACATTTCAGTGTTTCTTGAGGAGAAATGCGTTCCTGAGTAGTTTTGGGTGAGAAAGACATATTAAGCGAGTTTAGTGATGAAAACTAGCGTTTTACATGGAATTCAGCTCAGACTGACAGTTTGATGCCTGGAGTCCAAAACTATCATATTAGATTTTGGAAAACTGTGTTCCCTTTCATATTTATCCTTTTTTGTGTGTTTCCAATGCAAGAAATGTTTTTCTGTGAAGAAATTTCACATTTTTCATATGAATCCACTTTTCAGTGTTTCTTGAGGCGAAATGCATTCTTTGGCTTAGTGATGAAAACTAGAGTTGTACATTGTGATCGTATAGTGGTACATTTCAACACAGGTTACAATTACATTGTAAAAGAATAAACATGAAATATATAAAACATATTTCCACATCCACATAGTTATATCAATTTAAAATGAATTAAAGCCGCAAGCGGCAATTCGCGGGTTATAGCCTTTATCGCTCAAAGCGCCCGCCTAGTGGTCGATTTGAATAAAACTTTCAGCATGGCGGAAAATTTAGTCGGTGGACTTTCGTGGTCCAAGAGACTTTTTTGTAGATCACATTCAGCAGCACATGTCTGTCAAATTTCAAATTGATAGGACTTATGGTGTGAGGGGGCTGGCCTTGAAAATTGTTATAGCGCCACCATGTGGCCAATTGTTTTCATATTTTATGTGAAGCATTATGACATCATGTACAGTTATGGTACCAAGTCTCATGTCTCTAGCTCATTCCAGCTCACAGCAAATTGAGCAAAGGCATAATTTAGCATAAAATGCTAAATAGGCCACGCCCACATGCACCGATCAATATGACACTATAGATCTTGGTTAATACTTGCCCCCAGAGTATGTGCACCAAATTTGATAAAATTCTGTCCACCGGATCTTGCGATACAAGTTTCTGATATTTGTGGCGCCCCCTATGTGTCAAGCGGAAAATGCTTTGGTACGCCTCAAGTTTGGAGACGATGGGCCAAAGGCTACTGATGTGCTGAGCCCTGCCCTCTTAAAGTTCATTGGTCAACAGATTCATAACGCAATGAGGTATCAACACGCTTTATGCAACTTTAGATGCCATTAGTTCAATAATGATCCACAGAAAATTTGGTAGCAATCGGACCTACGGTTTAGGAGGAGATGTCAAAAATGTGTTTTTCAAAAAATCCAATATGGCGGAAAATATTTCCAGGTGCACTTTGGAGGTCCAAGAGGCTTTATTGTAGATCACACGGAGTTGCACATATGTGTCACATTTCAAGTCAATCGGACTTACGGTTTGAGGGGCGTGGCCTTTCCAAAATCACATGTTTGGGCGTTAATTACAGCGCCACCATGTGGCCGATTGGGGTCATAGTTCTTGAGAAGCAGCTGCACATCATTCCAGTTCCTATGCCAGGTTTCATGTTTCCATCTCTTTCCAGCTCACGGCAAATTGCACTTATTCGGCAGACAACGAATAATAATAATAAATTCACACAAAAACAAACTAACTTAATGTAATGTTTACAAGTGTAGCTAGTGTGTTTCTTTACCCTAAACTCCAAATGTCCCTTAGTTTTTATCTTCCCTCAACAACAGAAGAATCCCACATGCAGCTAACTATGCTCTGCTTCCACCTCCAGGAACGCCATGGAACACATCGGGCACGTTCCGCTCAACAAAGAGAAATGATTGAACACTTTTCCAAACTGTGTAACAACTTTAATTATATTGAAAAAAAAGATCTGAAAATTGTCGGACAAAAAAAGTCTGGAAAAAATATCTGAAAAATGTTGGACAAAAGAAGTCTGAAATAACTGTCCGAAAAAAAAGATCTGAAAAATGTCGGACAAAAAAAGTCTGAAAAATGTCGGACAAAAGAAGTCTGAAAAAAAAGATCTGAAAAATGTCGGACAAAAAAATCTGAAAAAAAAGATCTGAAAAATGTCGGACAAAAAAAGTCTGAAAAAAATATCTGAAAAATGTCGGACAAAAAAATCTGAAAAAAAAGATCTGAAAAATGTCGGACAAAAAAAGTCTGAAAAATGTCGGACAAAAAAAGTCTGAAGAATGTCGGACAAAAAAAGTCTGAAAAAAAAGATCTGAAAATTGTCGGACAAAAAAATCTGAAAAAAAAGATCTGAAAAATGTCGGACAAAAAAAGTCTGAAAAATGTCGGACAAAAAAAGTCTGAAAATTGTCGGACAAAAAAATCTGAAAAAAAAGATCTGAAAATTGTCGGACAAAAAAATCTGAAAAAAAAGATCTGAAAAATGTCGGACAAAAAAAGTCTGAAAAATGTCGGACTAAAGAAGTCTGAAAAAGAAGATCTGAAAATTGTCGGACAAAAAAAGTCTGAAAAATGTCGGACAAAAAAAGTCTGAAATATGTCGGACAAAAAAAGTCTGAAAAATGTCGGACAAAAAAAGTCTGAAAAAAAAGATCTGAAAATTGTCGGACAAAAAAATCTGAAAAAAAAGATCTGAAAAATGTCGGACAAAAAAAGTCTGAAAAATGTCGGACAAAAGAAGTCTGAAAAAAAAGATCTGAAAAATGTCGGACAAAAAAATCTGAAAAAAAAGATCTGAAAAATGTCGGACAAAAAAAGTCTGAAAAATGTCGGACTAAAGAAGTCTGAAAAAAAAGATCTGAAAATTGTCGGACAAAAAAAGTCTGAAAAATGTCGGACAAAAAAAGATCTGAAAATTGTCGGAGAAAAAAAGTCTGAAAAAAATATCTGAAAAATGTCGGACAAAAAAGTCTGAAAAAAAAGATCTGAAAATTGTCGGACAAAAAAAGTCTGAAAAATGTCAGACGAAAGAAGTCTGAAAAATGTCGGACAAAAGAATTCTGAAAAAAATATCTGAAAAATGTTGGACAAAAGAAGTCTGAAATAACTGTCCGAAAAAAAAGATCTGAAAAATGTCGGACAAAAGAAGTCTGAAAAATGTCGGACAAAAAAAGTCTGAAAAAAAAGATCTGAAAAATGTCGGACAAAAAAAGTCTGAAAAATGTCGGACAAAAGAAGTCTGAAAAAAAGATCTGAAATTGTTGGAAAAAAAAGATCTGAAAAAAATATCTGAAAAATTTCGGACAAAAAAAGTCTGAAAAAAAGATCTGAAAATTGTCGGACAAAAAAAGTCTGAAAAAAATATCTGAAAAATGTCGGACAAAAAAATCTGAAAAAAAAGATCTGAAAATGTCAGACAAAAGAATTCTGAAAAAACTGTCCGAAAAAAAAAATATGAAAATGTCTGAAACAAAAGTCTGAAAAAAAGATGTGAATAAACGATATGAAAAATGTCGGACAAAAAAAGTCTGAAAAATGTCGGACAAAAAAAGTCTGGAAAAAATATCTGAAAAATGTTGGACAAAAGAAGTCTGAAATAACTGTCCGAAAAAAAAGATCTGAAAAATGTCGGACAAAAAAAGTCTGAAAAATGTCGGACAAAAGAAGTCTGAAAAAAAAGATCTGAAAAATGTCGGACAAAAAAAGTCTGAAAAATGTCGGACAAAAGAAGTCTGAAAAAAAAGATCTGAAAAATGTCGGACAAAAAAAGTCTGAAAAATGTCGGACAAAAGAAGTCTGAAATAACTGTCCGAAAAAAAAGATCTGAAAAATGTCGGACAAAAAAAGTCTGAAAAATGTCGGACAAAAGAAGTCTGAAAAAAAAGATCTGAAAAATGTCGGACAAAAAAAGTCTGAAAAATGTCGGACAAAAGAAGTCTGAAAAAAAAGATCTGAAAAATGTCGGACAAAAAAAGTCTGAAAAATGTCGGACTAAAGAAGTCTGAAAAAGAAGATCTGAAAATTGTCGGACAAAAAAAGTCTGAAAAATGTCGGACAAAAAAAGTCTGAAAAATGTCGGACAAAAAAAGTCTGAAAAATGTCGGACAAAAAAAGTCTGAAAAAAAAGATCTGAAAATTGTCGGACAAAAAAATCTGAAAAAAAAGATCTGAAAATTGTCGGACAAAAAAATCTGAAAAAAAAGATCTGAAAAATGTCGGACAAAAAAAGTCTGAAAAATGTCGGACAAAAGAAGTCTGAAAAAAAAGATCTGAAAAATGTCGGACAAAAAAATCTGAAAAAAAAGATCTGAAAAATGTCGGAGAAAAAAAGTCTGAAAAATGTCGGACTAAAGAAGTCTGAAAAAAAAGATCTGAAAAATGTCGGACAAAAAAAGATCTGAAAATTGTCGGACAAAAAAAGTCTGAAAAATGTCGGACAAAAAAGTCTGAAAAAAAAGATCTGAAAAATGTCGGACAAAAAAAGATCTGAAAATTGTCGGACAAAAAAAGTCTGAAAAATGTCGGACAAAAAAGTCTGAAAAAAAAGATCTGAAAAATGTCGGACAAAAAAAGTCTGGAAAATGTCGGACAAAAAAAGTCTGGAAAAAATATCTGAAAAATGTTGGACAAAAGAAGTCTGAAAAAAAAGATCTGAAAAATGTCGGACAAAAAAAGTCTGAAAAATGTCGGACAAAAGAAGTCTGAAAAAAAAGATCTGAAAAATGTCGGACAAAAAAATCTGAAAAAAAAGATCTGAAAAATGTCGGAGAAAAAAAGTCTGAAAAATGTCGGACTAAAGAAGTCTGAAAAAAAAGATCTGAAAAATGTCGGACAAAAAAAGATCTGAAAATTGTCGGACAAAAAAAGTCTGAAAAATGTCGGACAAAAAAGTCTGAAAAAAAAGATCTGAAAAATGTCGGACAAAAAAAGATCTGAAAATTGTCGGACAAAAAAAGTCTGAAAAATGTCGGACAAAAAAGTCTGAAAAAAAAGATCTGAAAAATGTCGGACAAAAAAAGTCTGGAAAATGTCGGACAAAAAAAGTCTGAAAAATGTCGGACAAAAAAAGTCTGGAAAAAATATCTGAAAAATGTTGGACAAAAGAAGTCTGAAATAACTGTCCGAAAAAAAAGATCTGAAAAATGTCGGACAAAAAAAGTCTGAAAAATGTCAGACGAAAGAAGTCTGAAAAATGTCGGACAAAAGAAGTCTGAAAAATGTCGGACAAAAAAAGTCTGAAAAAAAAGATCTGAAAAATGTCGGACAAAAAAAGTCTGAAAAATGTCGGACAAAAAAAGTCTGAAAAAAATATCTGAAAAATTTCGGACAAAAAAAGTCTGAAAAAAAGATCTGAAAATTGTCGGACAAAAAAAGTCTGAAAAAAATATCTGAAAAATGTCGGACAAAAAAATCTGAAAAAAAAGATCTGAAAATGTCAGACAAAAGAATTCTGAAAAAACTGTCCGAAAAAAAAAATATGAAAATGTCTGAAACAAAAGTCTGAAAAAAAGATGTGAATAAACGATATGAAAAATGTCGGACAAAAAAAGTCTGAAAAATGTCGGACAAAAAAAGTCTGGAAAAAATATCTGAAAAATGTTGGACAAAAGAAGTCTGAAATAACTGTCCGAAAAAAAAGATCTGAAAAATGTCGGACAAAAAAAGTCTGAAAAATGTCGGACAAAAGAAGTCTGAAAAAAAGATCTGAAATTGTTGGAAAAAAAAGATCTGAAAAAAATATCTGAAAAATTTCGGACAAAAAAAGTCTGAAAAAAAGATCTGAAAATTGTCGGACAAAAAAAGTCTGAAAAAAATATCTGAAAAATGTCGGACAAAAAAATCTGAAAAAAAAGATCTGAAAATGTCAGACAAAAGAATTCTGAAAAAACTGTCCGAAAAAAAAAATATGAAAATGTCTGAAACAAAAGTCTGAAAAAAAGATGTGAATAAACGATATGAAAAATGTCGGACAAAAAAAGTCTGAAAAATGTCGGACAAAAAAAGTCTGGAAAAAATATCTGAAAAATGTTGGACAAAAGAAGTCTGAAATAACTGTCCGAAAAAAAAGATCTGAAAAATGTCGGACAAAAAAAGTCTGAAAAATGTCGGACAAAAGAAGTCTGAAAAAAAAGATCTGAAAAATGTCGGACAAAAAAAGTCTGAAAAATGTCGGACAAAAGAAGTCTGAAAAAAAAGATCTGAAAAATGTCGGACAAAAAAAGTCTGAAAAATGTCGGACAAAAGAAGTCTGAAAAAAAGATCTGAAATTGTTGGAAAAAAAAAAGATCTGAAAAAAAGATCAGAAAATTGTCGGACAAAAAAAGTCTGAAAAAAATATCTGAAAAATGTCGGACAAAAAAGTCTGAAAAAAAAGATCTGAAAAATGTCGGACAAAAAAAGATCTGAAAATTGTCGGACAAAAAAAGTCTGAAAAATGTCGGACAAAAAAGTCTGAAAAAAAAGATCTGAAAAATGTCGGACAAAAAAAGTCTGGAAAATGTCGGACAAAAAAAGTCTGAAAAATGTCGGACAAAAAAAGTCTGGAAAAAATATCTGAAAAATGTTGGACAAAAGAAGTCTGAAATAACTGTCCGAAAAAAAAGATCTGAAAAATGTCGGAAAAAAAAAGTCTGAAAAATGTCGGACAAAAGAAGTCTGAAAAAAAAGATCTGAAAAATGTCGGACAAAAAAATCTGAAAAAAAAGATCTGAAAAATGTCGGACAAAAAAAGTCTGAAAAAAATATCTGAAAAATGTCGGACAAAAAAATCTGAAAAAAAAGATCTGAAAAATGTCGGACAAAAAAAGATCTGAAAATTGTCGGAGAAAAAAAGTCTGAAAAAAATATCTGAAAAATGTCGGACAAAAAAGTCTGAAAAAAAAGATCTGAAAATTGTCGGACAAAAAAAGTCTGAAAAATGTCAGACGAAAGAAGTCTGAAAAATGTCGGACAAAAGAATTCTGAAAAAAATATCTGAAAAATGTTGGACAAAAGAAGTCTGAAATAACTGTCCGAAAAAAAAGATCTGAAAAATGTCGGACAAAAGAATTCTGAAAAATGTCGGACAAAAAAAGTCTGAAAAAAAAGATCTGAAAAATGTCGGACAAAAAAAGTCTGAAAAATGTCGGACAAAAGAAGTCTGAAAAAAAGATCTGAAATTGTTGGAAAAAAAAAGATCTGAAAAAAATATCTGAAAAATTTCGGACAAAAAAAGTCTGAAAAAAAGATCTGAAAATTGTCGGACAAAAAAAGTCTGAAAAAAATATCTGAAAAATGTCGGACAAAAAAATCTGAAAAAAAAGATCTGAAAATGTCAGACAAAAGAATTCTGAAAAAACTGTCCGAAAAAAAAAATATGAAAATGTCTGAAACAAAAGTCTGAAAAAAAGATGTGAATAAACGATATGAAAAATGTCGGACAAAAAAAGTCTGAAAAATGTCGGACAAAAAAAGTCTGGAAAAAATATCTGAAAAATGTTGGACAAAAGAAGTCTGAAATAACTGTCCGAAAAAAAAGATCTGAAAAATGTCGGACAAAAAAAGTCTGAAAAATGTCGGACAAAAGAAGTCTGAAAAAAAAGATCTGAAAAATGTCGGACAAAAAAAGTCTGAAAAATGTCGGACAAAAGAAGTCTGAAAAAAAAGATCTGAAAAATGTCGGACAAAAAAAGTCTGAAAAATGTCGGACAAAAGAAGTCTGAAATAACTGTCCGAAAAAAAAGATCTGAAAAATGTCGGACAAAAAAAGTCTGAAAAATGTCGGACAAAAGAAGTCTGAAAAAAAAGATCTGAAAAATGTCGGACAAAAAAAGTCTGAAAAATGTCGGACAAAAGAAGTCTGAAAAAAAAGATCTGAAAAATGTCGGACAAAAAAAGTCTGAAAAATGTCGGACTAAAGAAGTCTGAAAAAGAAGATCTGAAAATTGTCGGACAAAAAAAGTCTGAAAAATGTCGGACAAAAAAAGTCTGAAAAATGTCGGACAAAAAAAGTCTGAAAAATGTCGGACAAAAAAAGTCTGAAAAAAAAGATCTGAAAATTGTCGGACAAAAAAATCTGAAAAAAAAGATCTGAAAATTGTCGGACAAAAAAATCTGAAAAAAAAGATCTGAAAAATGTCGGACAAAAAAAGTCTGAAAAATGTCGGACAAAAGAAGTCTGAAAAAAAAGATCTGAAAAATGTCGGACAAAAAAATCTGAAAAAAAAGATCTGAAAAATGTCGGAGAAAAAAAGTCTGAAAAATGTCGGACTAAAGAAGTCTGAAAAAAAAGATCTGAAAAATGTCGGACAAAAAAAGATCTGAAAATTGTCGGACAAAAAAAGTCTGAAAAATGTCGGACAAAAGAAGTCTGAAAAAAAAGATCTGAAAAATGTCGGACAAAAAAAGTCTGAAAAATGTCGGACTAAAGAAGTCTGAAAAAGAAGATCTGAAAATTGTCGGACAAAAAAAGTCTGAAAAATGTCGGACAAAAAAAGTCTGAAAAATGTCGGACAAAAAAAGTCTGAAAAAAAAGATCTGAAAATTGTCGGACAAAAAAATCTGAAAAAAAAGATCTGAAAAATGTCGGACAAAAAAAGTCTGAAAAATGTCGGACAAAAGAAGTCTGAAAAAAAAGATCTGAAAAATGTCGGACAAAAAAATCTGAAAAAAAAGATCTGAAAAATGTCGGACAAAAAAAGTCTGAAAAATGTCGGACAAAAAAAGTCTGAAAAAAAATATCTGAAAAAAAGATCTGAAAAATGTTGGACAAAAAAAGTTTGAAAAAAAAGATCTGAAAATTGTCGGACAAAAAAAATCTGAAAAAAAATATCTGAAAAATGTTGGACAAAAGAAGTCTGAAAAAAACTGTCTGAAAAAAAAGATCTGAAAAAGATCGGACAATAGAATTCAGAAAAAACTTCTATTGACTTTTTTTTTGGCCAATGATTCAGACTCATTGCCTCCACAAAGTAGGTCAGTGGAAGGTTTGAGGGAGGGCCAAGGCGGGATCTCGTGGCAAATCGGAAGACGCCTGTTCCACTTCCTCGCAGGCTGCAGACGAGGAGCGTTTCTCCCATCGGGACAGGTCTCCTCTTCGGGCCAGCCCGGGAGATGGCGGCCAGCGCTGTGGCTTCTGTCACGCTGGGGATGAAGAAAATGAAACGAGGGGCATGATTCATACCGATAACTCAAAAAAAGTGGCGGCACACAACAAGTGTATGCTTTTTTTCATCGGGGACAGTGCAGCTGACCACAACGTCACGGGCTGAATTTGGAAATTTTGAATTAGAATTAGACTTTTTTCATTATTTTTTTCAACATATGATATATACAATATTTTATTTTTTTCCCAAAAATTTCAAAATGCTATAACTTTTTTTTCATGACATTTTTTGAAAAACTATACTTTGACTTTTTTTCCAAGAAATTTTTCGACATATCATACAATGGATTTTTTTTAAAACAGTTTAAGCAAGTTTAGTGATGAAAACTAAAGTTTTACATGGAATTGAGGTCAGTGTGAAGGTTTGATGCAGAAAAGCCAACTATTATGTAAAAAAATTGTAAAAATATATTCCCTTTCATTTTCATCCTGTTTTGTATGTTTCCAGTATAACAGATGTGTTTCTGTAAATAAATCACATATTCTTCATATAAATGCACATTTCAGTGTTTCTAGAGGAGAAATGCGTTCCTGAGTGCTTTTGGGTGAGAAAGATATATTAAGCGAGTTTAGTGATGAAAACAAGCGTTTTACATGGAATTCAGCTCAGAATGAAGATTTGATACTTGGAAGCGAATTCTAATGTAAAATTTGAGAAAACAATGTTTCTTTTCATATTCTGTCTCGTTTTTGTATGTTTCCAGTATAACAGATGTGTTTCTGTAAATAAATCACATATTCTTCATATAAATGCACGTTTCAGTGTTTCTTGAGGAGAAATGCGTTCCTGAGTAGTTTTGGGTGAGAAAGACATATTAAGCGAGTTTAGTGATGAAAACTAGCGTTTTACATGGAATTCAGCTCAGAATGAAGATTTGATACTTGGAAGCGAATTCTAATGTAAAATTTGAGAAAACAATGTTTCTTTTCATATTCTGTCTCTTTTTTGTATGTTTCCAGTATAACAGATGTGTTTCTGTAAATAAATCACATATTCTTCATATAAATGCACATTTCAGTGTTTCTAGAGGAGAAATGCGTTCCTGTGTGGTTTTGGGTGAGAAAGACATATTAAGCGAGTTTAGTGATGAAAACAAGAGTTTTGCATAGAATTCAGCTCAGAATGAAGATTTGATACTTGGAAGCGAATTCTAATGTAAAATTTGAGAAAACAATGTTTCTTTTCATATTCTGTCTCTTTTTTGTATGTTTCCAGTACAACAGATGTGTTTCTGTAAATAAATCACATATTCTTCATATAAATGCACATTTCAGTGTTTCTAGAGGAGAAATGCGTTCCTGAGTGGTTTTGGGTGAGAAAGACATATTAAGCGAGTTTAGTGATGAAAACAAGAGTTTTGCATAGAATTGAGCTCAGAATGAAGATTTGATACTTGGAAGCGAATTCTAATGTCAAATTTGAGAAAACAATGTTTCTTTTCATATTCTGTCTCTTTTTTGTATGTTTCCAGTACAACAGATGTGTTTCTGTAAATAAATCACATATTCTTCATATAAATGCACATTTCAGTGTTTCTTGAGGAGAAATGCGTTCCTGAGTAGTTTTGGGTGAGAAAGACATATTAAGCGAGTTTAGTGATGAAAACTAGCGTTTTACATGGAATTCAGCTCAGACTGACAGTTTGATGCCTGGAGTCCAAAACTATCATATTAGATTTTGGAAAACTGTGTTCCCTTTCATATTTATCCTTTTTTGTGTGTTTCCAATGCAAGAAATGTTTTTCTGTGAAGAAATTTCACATTTTTCATATGAATCCACTTTTCAGTGTTTCTTGAGGCGAAATGCATTCTTTGGCTTAGTGATGAAAACTAGAGTTGTACATTGTGATCGTATAGTGGTACATTTCAACACAGGTTACAATTACATTGTAAAAGAATAAACATGAAATATATAAAACATATTTCCACATCCACATAGTTATATCAATTTAAAATGAATTAAAGCCGCAAGCGGCAATTCGCGGGTTATAGCCTTTATCGCTCAAAGCGCCCGCCTAGTGGTCGATTTGAATAAAACTTTCAGCATGGCGGAAAATTTAGTCGGTGGACTTTCGTGGTCCAAGAGACTTTTTTGTAGATCACATTCAGCAGCACATGTCTGTCAAATTTCAAATTGATAGGACTTATGGTGTGAGGGGGCTGGCCTTGAAAATTGTTATAGCGCCACCATGTGGCCAATTGTTTTCATATTTTATGTGAAGCATTATGACATCATGTACAGTTATGGTACCAAGTCTCATGTCTCTAGCTCATTCCAGCTCACAGCAAATTGAGCAAAGGCATAATTTAGCATAAAATGCTAAATAGGCCACGCCCACATGCACCGATCAATATGACACTATAGATCTTGGTTAATACTTGCCCCCAGAGTATGTGCACCAAATTTGATAAAATTCTGTCCACCGGATCTTGCGATACAAGTTTCTGATATTTGTGGCGCCCCCTATGTGTCAAGCGGAAAATGCTTTGGTACGCCTCAAGTTTGGAGACGATGGGCCAAAGGCTACTGATGTGCTGAGCCCTGCCCTCTTAAAGTTCATTGGTCAACAGATTCATAACGCAATGAGGTATCAACACGCTTTATGCAACTTTAGATGCCATTAGTCCAATAATGATCCACAGAAAATTTGGTAGCAATCGGACCTACGGTTTAGGAGGAGATGTCAAAAATGTGTTTTTCAAAAAATCCAATATGGCGGAAAATATTTCCAGGTGCACTTTGGAGGTCCCACGGAGTTGCACATATGTGCCACATTTCAAGTCAATCGGACTTACGGTTTGAGGGGCGTGGCCTTTCCAAAATCACATGTTTGGGCGTTAATTACAGCGCCACCATGTGGCCGATTGGGGTCATAGTTCTTGAGAAGCAGCTGCACATCATTCCAGTTCCTATGCCAGGTTTCATGTTTCCATCTCTTTCCAGCTCACGGCAAATTGCACTTATTCGGCAGACAACGAATAATAATAATAAATTCACACAAAAACAAACTAACTTAATGTAATGTTTACAAGTGTAGCTAGTGTGTTTCTTTACCCTAAACTCCAAATGTCCCTTAGTTTTTATCTTCCCTCAACAACAGAAGAATCCCACATGCAGCTAACTATGCTCTGCTTCCACCTCCAGGAACGCCATGGAACACATCGGGCACGTTCCGCTCAACAAAGAGAAATGATTGAACACTTTTCCACACTGTGTAACAACTTTAATTATATTGAAAAAAAAGATCTGAAAATTGTCGGACAAAAAAAGTCTGGAAAAAATATCTGAAAAATGTTGGACAAAAGAAGTTTGAAATAACTGTCCGAAAAAAAAGATCTGAAAAATGTCGGACAAAAGAAGTCTGAAAAAAAAGATCGGAAAATGTCGGACAGAAGAAAAAACTGTCCAAAAAAAAAGATCTGAAAAATGTCGGATAAAAAAAGTCTGGAAAAAATATCTGAAAAATGTCGGACAGAAGAAAAAACTGTCCAAAAAAAAAAGATCTGAAAAAAAGATCTGAAAAAAGATCTGAAAAATGTCGGACAAAAAGCGCGAAAAAAAGTCTGAAAAAAAAATCTGAAAAATGTCGGACAAAAAAAGTCTGAAAAAAAATATCTGAAAATGTCGGACAAAAGAAGTCTGAAAAAAAAGATCTGAAAATTGTCGGACAAAAAAATCTGAAAAAAAAGATCTAAAAAATGTCGGACAAAAAAAGTCTGAAAAATGTCGGACAAAAGAAGTCTGAAAAAAAAGATCTGAAAATTGTCGGACAAAAAAAGTCTGAAAAAAAAGATATGAAAATGTCGGACCAAAAAAGTCTGGAAAGAATCTCTGAAAAATGTCGGACAAAAGAAGTCTGAAAAAACTGTCCGAAAAAAAAGATCTGAAAATGTCTGAAAAAAAATCTGAAAAAAAATTATCTGAAAAAAGATCTGAAAAATGTCGGACAAAAAAAGTCTGAAAAAAAATATCTGAAAAATGTCGGACAAAAAAATCTGAAAAAAAGATCTGAAAATTGTCGGACAAAAAAAGTCTGAAAAAAATATCTGAAAAATGTCGGACAAAAAAAGTCTGAAAAAAAGATCTGAAAAATGTCGGACAAAAAAAGTCTGAAAAAAAGATCTGAAAATTGTCGGAAAAAAAAGTCTGAAAAAAATATCTGAAAAATGTCGGACAAAAAAGTCTGAAAAAAAAGATCTGAAAAATGTCGGAAAAAAAAAGTCTGAAAAATGTCGGACAAGAGAAGTCTGAAAAAAAGATCTGAAAAATTTCGGACAAAAAAAGTCTGAAAAATGTCGGACAAAAAAAGTCTGAAAAATGTCGGACAAAAAAAGTCTGAAAAAAAAGATCTGAAAATTGTCGGACAAAAAAAATTCTGAAAAAAATATCTGAAAAAAGTCGAACAAAAGAAGTCTGAAAAAAAAGATCTGAAAAATGTCAGAAAAAAAAGTCTGAAAAATGTCGGACAAAAAAAGTCTGAAAAAAAGATCTGAAAATTGTCGGACAAAAAAAGTCTGAAAAAAAGATCTGAAAATGTCGGACTAAAGAAGTCTGAAAAAAAGATCTGAAAATTGTCGGACAAAAAAAGTCTGAAAAAAAGATCTGAAAATTGTCGGACAAAAAAAGTCTGAAAAAAAGATCTGAAAATTGTCGGACAAAAAAAGTCTGAAAAATGTCGGACAAAAGAAGTCTGAAAAAAATATCTGAAAAATGTCGGACAAAAGAAGTCTGAAAAAACTGTCCGAAAAAAAATATCTGAAAATATCTGAAAAAAAAGATCTGAAAAAAAGATCTGAAAATTGTCGGACAAAAAAAGTTTGAAAAAAAGATCTGAAAAATATCAAACAAAAAGAGTCTGAAAAAAATATCTGAAAAATGTCGGATAAATGAAGTCTGGAAAAAATATCTGAAAAATGTCGGACAAAAGAAGTCTGAAAAAACTGTCCGAAAAAAAAGATCTGAAAATGTCTGAAAAAAAGATCTGAAAAATGTCGGACAAAAAAATTCTGAAAAATGTCGGACAAAAGAAGTCTGAAAAAAAAGATCTGAGAAATGTTGGACAAAAAAAGTTTAAAAAAAAAGATCTCAAAATTGTCGAACAAAAAAAGTCTGAAAAAAAAGATCTGAAAATGTCTGAAAAAAATATCTGAAAAATGTCGGACAAAAAAAGTCTGTAAAAAAAGATCTGAAAAATGTGGGACAAAAAAAGTCTGAAAAAAGTCGGACAAAAGAAGTCTGAAAAAAAAGATCTGAAAAATGTCGGACAAAAAAATCTGAAAAATGTCGGACAAAAAAAGATCTGAAAAATGTCGGACAAAAAAACCTGAAAAAAAAGATCTGAAAATGTCTGAAACAAAAGTCTGAAAAAAAGATGTGAATAAACGATATGAAAAATGTCGGACAAAAAAAGTCTGAAAAATGTTGGACAAAAGAAGTCTGAAAAAAAAGATCTGAAAATGTCGGACCAAAAAAGTCTGGAAAGAATATCTGAAAAAAGTCGAACAAAAGAAGTCTGAAAAAAAAGATCTGAAAAATGTCAGACAAAAAAAGTCTGAAAAATGTCGGACAAAAGAAGTCTGAAAAAACTGTCCGAAAAAAAAGATCTGAAAATTGTCGGACAAAAAAAGTCTGAAAAATGTCGGACTAAAGAAGTCTGAAAAAAAGATCTGAAAATTGTCGGACAAAAAAAGTCTGAAAAAAAGATCTGAAAATTGTCGGACAAAAAAAGTCTGAAAAAAAGTCTAAAAAATGTCGGACAAAAAAAGTCTGAAAAAAAAGATCTGAAAAATGTTGGATAAAAAAAGTTTGAAAAAAAAGATCTCAAAATTGTCAAACAAAAAAAGTCTGTAAAAAAAGATCTGAAAATGTCTGAAAAAAAGATCTGAAAAATGTTGGACAAAAAAAGTTTAAAAAAAAAGATCTCAAAATTGTCGAACAAAAAAAGTCTGAAAAAAAAGATCTGAAAATGTCTGAAAAAAATATCTGAAAAATGTCGGACAAAAAAAGTCTGAAAAAAATATCTGAAAAATGTCGGACAAAAAAAAGTCAGAAAAAAAATATCTGAAAATTGTCGGACAAAAAAAGTCCGAAAAAAAATATCTGAAAAATGTTGGACAAAAGAAGTCTGAAAAAAACTGTCCGAAAAAAATATCTGAAAATTGTCGGACAAAAGAAGTCTGAAAAAAAAGATCTGAAAATTGTCGGACAAAAAAAGTCTGAAAAAACAGATATGAAAATGTCGGACCAAAAAAGTCTGGAAAGAATCTCTGAAAAATGTCGGACAAAAGAACTCTGAAAAAACTGTCCGAAAAAAAAGATCTGAAAAATGTCGGACAAAAAAAGTCTGAAAAATGTCGGACAAAAGAAGTCTGAAAAAAAAGATCTGAAAATGTCGGACCAAAAAAGTCTGGAAAGAATCTCTGAAAAATGTCGGACAAAAGAAGTCTGAAAAAACTGTCGGAAAAAAAATATCTGAAAAATGTCGGACAAAAAAAAGTCTGAAAAAAAAGATCTGAAAATTGTCGGACAAAAAAAGTCTGAAAAAAAATGATCTGAAAAATGTTGGACAAAAGAAGTCTGAAAAAAACTGTCCGAAAAAAAAGATCTGAAAAATGTCGGACAAAAGAAGTCTGAAAAAAAAGATCTGAAAAATGTCTGAAAAAAAAGATCTGAAAAATGTCGGACAAAAAAAGTCTGAAAAATGTCGGACTAGAGAAGTCTGAAAAAAAAGATCTGAAAATTGTCGGACAAAAAAAGTCTGAAAAAAATATCTGAAAATTGTCGGACAAAAAAAGTCTGAAAAAAATATCTGAAAAATGTCGGACAAAAAAATCTGAAAAAAAGATCTGAAAATGTCGGACAAAAGAATTCTGAAAAAACTGTCCGAAAAAAAAAATATGAAAATGTCTGAAACAAAAGTCTGAAAAAAAGATGTGAATAAACGATATGAAAAATGTCAGACAAAAAAAGTCTGAAAAATGTCGGACAAAAGAAGTCTGAAAAAACTGTCTGAAAAAAAAGATCTGAAAAATGTCAGACAAAAAAAGTCTGAAAAATGTCGGACAAAAGAAGTCTGAAAAAACTGTCCGAAAAAAAAGATCTGAAAATGTCTGAAAAAAAATATCTGAAAAATGTCGGACAAAAAAAGTCTGAAAAATGTCGGACTAGAGAAGTCTGAAAAAAAAGATCTGAAAATTGTCGGACAAAAAAAGTCTGAAAAAAATATCTGAAAATTGTCGGACAAAAAAAGTCTGAAAAAAATATCTGAAAAATGTCGGACAAAAAAATCTGAAAAAAAGATCTGAAAATGTCGGACAAAAGAATTCTGAAAAAACTGTCCGAAAAAAAAAATATGAAAATGTCTGAAACAAAAGTCTGAAAAAAAGATGTGAATAAACGATATGAAAAATGTCAGACAAAAAAAGTCTGAAAAATGTCGGACAAAAGAAGTCTGAAAAAACTGTCTGAAAAAAAAGATCTGAAAAATGTCAGACAAAAAAAGTCTGAAAAATGTCGGACAAAAGAAGTCTGAAAAAACTGTCCGAAAAAAAAGATCTGAAAATGTCTGAAAAAAAGATCTGAAAATTGTCGGACTAAAGAAGTCTGAAAAAAAAGATCTGAAAATTGTCGGACAAAAAAAGTCTGAAAAAAAGATCTGAAAATTGTCGGACAAAAAAAGTCTGAAAAAAAGATCTGAAAATTGTCGGACAAAAAAAGTCTGAAAAAAAGATCTGAAAATTGTCGGACAAAAAAAGTCTGAAAAAAATATCTGAAAAATGTCGGACAAAAAAGTCTGAAAAAAAAGATCTGAAAAATGTCGGACAAAAAAAGTCTGAAAAATGTCGGACAAAAGAAGTCTGAAAAAAAGATCTGAAAAATGTCGGACAAAAGAAGTCTGAAAAATGTCGGAAAAAAAAGTCTGAAAAATGTCGGACAAAAAAAGTCTGAAAAATGTCGGACAAAAAAAGTCTGAAAAATGTCGGACAAAAAAAGTCTGAAAAAAAGATCTGAAAATTGTCGGACAAAAAAAGTCTGAAAAAAATATCTGAAAAATGTCGGACAAAAAAATCTGAAAAAAAAGATCTGAAAATGTCGGACAAAAGAATTCTGAAAAAAATATCTGAAAAAAGTCGAAGAAAAGAAGTCTGAAAAAAAAGATCTGAAAAATGTCAGACAAAAAAAGTCTGAAAAATGTCGGACAAAAGAAGTCTGAAAAAACTGTCCGAAAAAAAAGATCTGAAAATGTCTGAAAAAAAGATCTGAAGATTGTCGGACTAAAGAAGTCTGAAAAAAAAGATCTGAAAATTGTCGGACAAAAAAAGTCTGAAAAAAAGATCTGAAAATTGTCGGACAAAAAAAGTCTGAAAAAAAGATCTGAAAATTGTCGGACAAAAAAAGTCTGAAAAAAAGATCTGAAAATTGTCGGACAAAAAAAGTCTGAAAAAAAGATCTGAAAATGTCGGACAAAAGAAGTCTGAAAAAACTGTCCGAAAAAAAAGATCTGAAAATTATCGGACAAAAAAAGTCTGAAAAAAAGATCTGAAAATTGTCGGACAAAAAAAGTCTGAAAAAAAGATCTGAAAATTGTCGGACAAAAAAAGTCTGAAAAAAAGATCTGAAAATGTCGGACAAAAAAGTCTGAAAAAAAAGATCTGAAAAATGTCGGACAAAAAAAGTCTGAAAAATGTCGGACAAAAGAAGTCTGAAAAAAAGATCTGAAAAATGTCGGACAAAAAAAGTCTGAAAAATGTCGGACAAAAAAAGTCTGAAAAATGTCGGACAAAAAAAGTCTGAAAAATGTCGGACAAAAAAAGTCTGAAAAATGTCGGACAAAAAAAGTCTGAAAAAAAAGATCTGAAAATTGTCGGACAAAAAAATCTGAAAAAAAAGATCTGAAAAATGTCGGACAAAAAAAGTCTGAAAAAAAGATCTGAAAATTGTCGGACAAAAAAAGTCTGAAAAAAAGATCTGAAAATTGTCGGACAAAAAAAGTCTGAAAAAAAGATCTGAAAATTGTCGGACAAAAAAAGTCTGAAAAAAAGATCTGAAAATTGTCGGACAAAAAAAGTCTGAAAAAAAGATCTGAAAATTGTCGGACAAAAAAAGTCTGAAAAATGTCGGACAAAAAAAGTCTGAAAAATGTCGGACAAAAAAAGTCTGAAAAAAAAGATCTGAAAATTGTCGGACAAAAAAATCTGAAAAAAAAGATCTGAAAAATGTCGGACAAAAAAAGTCTGAAAAAAAGATCTGAAAATTGTCGGACAAAAAAAGTCTGAAAAAAAGATCTGAAAATTGTCGGACAAAAAAAGTCTGAAAAAAAGATCTGAAAATTGTCGGACAAAAAAAGTCTGAAAAAAAGATCTGAAAATGTCGGACAAAAGAAGTCTGAAAAAACTGTCCGAAAAAAAAGATCTGAAAATTATCGGACAAAAAAAGTCTGAAAAATGTCGGACAAAAGAAGTCTGAAAAAAAGTCTGAAAAATGTCGGAAAAAAAAGTCTGAAAAATGTCGGACAAAAAAAGTCTGAAAAATGTCGGACAAAAAAAGTCTGAAAAATGTCGGACAAAAAAAGTCTGAAAAAAAAGATCTGAAAATTGTCGGACAAAAAAATCTGAAAAAAAAGATCTGAAAAATGTCGGACAAAAAAAGTCTGAAAAAAAGATCTGAAAATTGTCGGACAAAAAAAGTCTGAAAAAAATATCTGAAAAATGTCGGACAAAAAAATCTGAAAAAAAAGATCTGAAAATGTCGGACAAAAGAATTCTGAAAAAAATATCTGAAAAAAGTCGAAGAAAAGAAGTCTGAAAAAAAAGATCTGAAAAATGTCAGACAAAAAAAGTCTGAAAAATGTCGGACAAAAGAAGTCTGAAAAAACTGTCCGAAAAAAAAGATCTGAAAATGTCTGAAAAAAAGATCTGAAGATTGTCGGACTAAAGAAGTCTGAAAAAAAAGATCTGAAAATTGTCGGACAAAAAAAGTCTGAAAAAAAGATCTGAAAATTGTCGGACAAAAAAAGTCTGAAAAAAAGATCTGAAAATTGTCGGACAAAAAAAGTCTGAAACAAAGATCTGAAAATTGTCGGACAAAAAAAGTCTGAAAAAAAGATCTGAAAATTGTCGGACAAAAAAAGTCTGAAAAAAAGATCTGAAAATTGTCGGACAAAAAAAGTCTGAAAAAAAGATCTGAAAATGTCGGACAAAAGAAGTCTGAAAAAACTGTCCGAAAAAAAAGATCTGAAAATTATCGGACAAAAAAAGTCTGAAAAAAAGATCTGAAAATTGTCGGACAAAAAAAGTCTGAAAAAAAGATCTGAAAATTGTCGGACAAAAAAAGTCTGAAAAAAAGATCTGAAAATGTCGGACAAAAAAGTCTGAAAAAAAAGATCTGAAAAATGTCGGACAAAAAAAGTCTGAAAAATGTCGGACAAAAGAAGTCTGAAAAAAAGATCTGAAAAATGTCGGACAAAAAAAGTCTGAAAAATGTCGGACAAAAAAAGTCTGAAAAATGTCGGACAAAAAAAGTCTGAAAAATGTCGGACAAAAAAAGTCTGAAAAATGTCGGACAAAAAAAGTCTGAAAAAAAAGATCTGAAAATTGTCGGACAAAAAAATCTGAAAAAAAAGATCTGAAAAATGTCGGACAAAAAAAGTCTGAAAAAAAGATCTGAAAATTGTCGGACAAAAAAAGTCTGAAAAAAAGATCTGAAAATTGTCGGACAAAAAAAGTCTGAAAAAAAGATCTGAAAATTGTCGGACAAAAAAAGTCTGAAAAAAAGATCTGAAAATTGTCGGACAAAAAAAGTCTGAAAAAAAGATCTGAAAATTGTCGGACAAAAAAAGTCTGAAAAATGTCGGACAAAAAAAGTCTGAAAAATGTCGGACAAAAAAAGTCTGAAAAAAAAGATCTGAAAATTGTCGGACAAAAAAATCTGAAAAAAAAGATCTGAAAAATGTCGGACAAAAAAAGTCTGAAAAAAAGATCTGAAAATTGTCGGACAAAAAAAGTCTGAAAAAAAGATCTGAAAATTGTCGGACAAAAAAAGTCTGAAAAAAAGATCTGAAAATTGTCGGACAAAAAAAGTCTGAAAAAAAGATCTGAAAATTGTCGGACAAAAAAAGTCTGAAAAAAAGATCTGAAAATGTCGGACAAAAGAAGTCTGAAAAAACTGTCCGAAAAAAAAGATCTGAAAATTATCGGACAAAAAAAGTCTGAAAAAAAGATCTGAAAATTGTCGGACAAAAAAAGTCTGAAAAAAAGATCTGAAAATGTCGGACAAAAAAGTCTGAAAAAAAAGATCTGAAAAATGTCGGACAAAAAAAGTCTGAAAAAAAGATCTGAAAATTGTCGGACAAAAAAAGTCTGAAAAAAAGATCTGAAAATGTCGGACAAAAAAGTCTGAAAAAAAAGATCTGAAAAATGTCGGACAAAAAAAGTCTGAAAAATGTCGGACAAAAGAAGTCTGAAAAAAAGATCTGAAAAATGTCGGACAAAAAAAGTCTGAAAAATGTCGGACAAAAAAAGTCTGAAAAAAAAGATCTGAAAATTGTCGGACAAAAAAATCTGAAAAAAAAGATCTGAAAAATGTCGGACAAAAAAAGTCTGAAAAAAAGATCTGAAAAATGTCGGACAAAAAAAGTCTGAAAAAAAGATCTGAAAATTGTCGGACAAAAAAAGTCTGAAAAAAATATCTGAAAAATGTCGGACAAAAAAATCTGAAAAAAAAGATCTGAAAATGTCGGACAAAAGAATTCTGAAAAAAATATCTGAAAAAAGTCGAAGAAAAGAAGTCTGAAAAAAAAGATCTGAAAAATGTCAGACAAAAAAAGTCTGAAAAATGTCGGACAAAAGAAGTCTGAAAAAACTGTCCGAAAAAAAAGATCTGAAAATGTCTGAAAAAAAGATCTGAAGATTGTCGGACTAAAGAAGTCTGAAAAAAAAGATCTGAAAATTGTCGGACAAAAAAAGTCTGAAAAAAAGATCTGAAAATTGTCGGACAAAAAAAGTCTGAAAAAAAGATCTGAAAATTGTCGGACAAAAAAAGTCTGAAAAAAAGATCTGAAAATTGTCGGACAAAAAAAGTCTGAAAAAAAGATCTGAAAATTGTCGGACAAAAAAAGTCTGAAAAAAAGATCTGAAAATTGTCGGACAAAAAAAGTCTGAAAAAAAGATCTGAAAATGTCGGACAAAAGAAGTCTGAAAAAACTGTCCGAAAAAAAAGATCTGAAAATTATCGGACAAAAAAAGTCTGAAAAAAAGATCTGAAAATTGTCGGACAAAAAAAGTCTGAAAAAAAGATCTGAAAATTGTCGGACAAAAAAAGTCTGAAAAAAAGATCTGAAAATGTCGGACAAAAAAGTCTGAAAAAAAAGATCTGAAAAATGTCGGACAAAAAAAGTCTGAAAAATGTCGGACAAAAGAAGTCTGAAAAAAAGATCTGAAAAATGTCGGACAAAAAAAGTCTGAAAAATGTCGGACAAAAAAAGTCTGAAAAATGTCGGACAAAAAAAGTCTGAAAAATGTCGGACAAAAAAAGTCTGAAAAATGTCGGACAAAAAAAGTCTGAAAAAAAAGATCTGAAAATTGTCGGACAAAAAAATCTGAAAAAAAAGATCTGAAAAATGTCGGACAAAAAAAGTCTGAAAAAAAGATCTGAAAATTGTCGGACAAAAAAAGTCTGAAAAAAAGATCTGAAAATTGTCGGACAAAAAAAGTCTGAAAAAAAGATCTGAAAATTGTCGGACAAAAAAAGTCTGAAAAAAAGATCTGAAAATTGTCGGACAAAAAAAGTCTGAAAAAAAGATCTGAAAATTGTCGGACAAAAAAAGTCTGAAAAATGTCGGACAAAAAAAGTCTGAAAAATGTCGGACAAAAAAAGTCTGAAAAAAAAGATCTGAAAATTGTCGGACAAAAAAATCTGAAAAAAAAGATCTGAAAAATGTCGGACAAAAAAAGTCTGAAAAAAAGATCTGAAAATTGTCGGACAAAAAAAGTCTGAAAAAAAGATCTGAAAATTGTCGGACAAAAAAAGTCTGAAAAAAAGATCTGAAAATTGTCGGACAAAAAAAGTCTGAAAAAAAGATCTGAAAATTGTCGGACAAAAAAAGTCTGAAAAAAAGATCTGAAAATGTCGGACAAAAGAAGTCTGAAAAAACTGTCCGAAAAAAAAGATCTGAAAATTATCGGACAAAAAAAGTCTGAAAAAAAGATCTGAAAATTGTCGGACAAAAAAAGTCTGAAAAAAAGATCTGAAAATTGTCGGACAAAAAAAGTCTGAAAAAAAGATCTGAAAATGTCGGACAAAAAAGTCTGAAAAAAAAGATCTGAAAAATGTCGGACAAAAAAAGTCTGAAAAATGTCGGACAAAAGAAGTCTGAAAAAAAGATCTGAAAAATGTCGGACAAAAAAAGTCTGAAAAATGTCGGACAAAAAAAGTCTGAAAAAAAAGATCTGAAAATTGTCGGACAAAAAAATCTGAAAAAAAAGATCTGAAAAATGTCGGACAAAAAAAGTCTGAAAAAAAGATCTGAAAATTGTCGGACAAAAAAAGTCTGAAAAAAAGATCTGAAAATTGTCGGACAAAAAAAGTCTGAAAAAAAGATCTGAAAATTGTCGGACAAAAAAAGTCTGAAAAAAAGATCTGAAAATTGTCGGACAAAAAAAGTCTGAAAAAAAGATCTGAAAATTGTCGGACAAAAAAAGTCTGAAAAATGTCGGACAAAAAAAGTCTGAAAAATGTCGGACAAAAAAAGTCTGAAAAAAAAGATCTGAAAAATGTCGGACAAAAAAAGTCTGAAAAAAAGATCTGAAAATTGTCGGACAAAAAAAGTCTGAAAAAAAGATCTGAAAATTGTCGGACAAAAAAAGTCTGAAAAAAAGATCTGAAAATTGTCGGACAAAAAAAAGTCTGAAAAAAAGATCTGAAAATTGTCGGACAAAAAAAGTCTGAAAAAAAGATCTGAAAATTGTCGGACAAAAAAAGTCTGAAAAAAAGATCTGAAAATTGTCGGACAAAAAAAGTCTGAAAAAAAGATCTGAAAATTGTCGGACAAAAAAAGTCTGAAAAAAAGATCTGAAAATGTCGGACAAAAGAAGTCTGAAAAAACTGTCCGAAAAAAAAGATCTGAAAATTATCGGACAAAAAAAGTCTGAAAAAAAGATCTGAAAATTGTCGGACGAAAAAAGTCTGAAAAAAAGATCTGAAAATTGTCGGACAAAAATAGTCTGAAAAAAATATCTGAAAAATGTCGGACAAAAAAGTCTGAAAAAAAAGATCTGAAAAATGTCGGACAAAAAAAGTCTGAAAAATGTCGGACAAAAGAAGTCTGAAAAAAAGATCTGAAAAATGTCGGACAAAAAAAGTCTGAAAAATGTCGGACAAAAAAAGTCTGAAAAATGTCGGACAAAAAAAGTCTGAAAAATGTCGGACAAAAAAAGTCTGAAAAATGTCGGACAAAAAAAGTCTGAAAAATGTCGGACAAAAAAAGTCTGAAAAAAAGATCTGAAAATTGTCGGACAAAAAAAGTCTGAAAAAAATATCTGAAAAATGTCGGACAAAAGAATTCTGAAAAAAAGATCTGAAAAAAGTCGAACAAAAGAAGTCTGAAAAAAAAGATCTGAAAAATGTCAGACAAAAAAAGTCTGAAAAATGTCGGACAAAAGAAGTCTGAAAAAACTGTCCGAAAAAAAAGATCTGAAAATGTCTGAAAAAAAGATCTGAAAATTGTCGGACTAAAGAAGTCTGAAAAAAAAGATCTGAAAATTGTCGGACAAAAAAAGTCTGAAAAAAAGATCTGAAAATTGTCGGACAAAAAAAGTCTGAAAAAAAAGATCTGAAAATTGTCGGACAAAAAAATCTGAAAAAAAAGATCTGAAAAATGTCGGACAAAAAAAGTCTGAAAAATGTTGGACTAAAGAAGTCTGAAAAAAAAGATCTGAAAATTGTCGGACAAAAAAAGTCTGAAAAAAAGATCTGAAAATTGTCGGACAAAAAAAGTCTGAAAAAAATATCTGAAAAATGTCGGACAAAAAAATCTGAAAAAAAAGATCTGAAAAATGTCGGACAAAAGAAGTCTGAAAAAACTGTCCGAAAAAAAAGATCTGAAAATGTCTGAAAAAAAGATCTGAAAATTGTCGGACTAAAGAAGTCTGAAAAAAAAGATCTGAAAATTGTCGGACAAAAAAAGTCTGAAAAAAAGATCTGAAAATTGTCGGACAAAAAAAAAGTCTGAAAAAAAGATCTGAAAATTGTCGGACAAAAAAAGTCTGAAAAAAAGATCTGAAAATTGTCGGACAAAAAAAAAGTCTGAAAAAAAGATCTGAAAATTGTCGGACAAAAAAAGTCTGAAAAAAAGATCTGAAAAATGTCGGACAAAAGAAGTCTGAAAAAAAGATCTGAAAAATGTCGGACAAAAAAAGTCTGAAAAATGTCGGACAAAAAAAGTCTGAAAAATGTCGGACAAAAAAAGTCTGAAAAATGTCGGACCAAAGAATTCTGAAAAAACTGTCCTAAAAAAAAAATATGAAAATGTCTGAAACAAAAGTCTGAAAAAAAGATTTGAAAAATGTTGGACAAAAAAAGATATGAAAATGTCGGACAAAAAAAGACTGAAAAAAAAGATCTGAAAATGTCGGACAAAAAAAGTCTGAAAAAAAAGATCTGAAAATGTCAGACAAAAGAAGTCTGAAAAAAAAGATCTGAAAATGTCGGACAAAAAAAGTCTGGAAAGAATCTCTGAAAAGAAGTCTGAAAAATGTCGGACAAAAGAAGTTTGAAAAAAAATATGAAAAAAAATATCTAAAAAAAAGATCTGAAAAATGTTGGACGAAAAAAGTTTAAAAAAAAAGATGTCAAAATTGTCGAACAAAAAAAGTCTGAAAAATGTCGGACAAAAGAAGTCTGAAAAAAAAGGTCTGAAAAATGTCGGACAAAAGAAGTCTGAAAAAAAAGGTCTGAAAAATGTCGGACAAAAGAAGTCTGAAAAAAGAGGTCTGAAAAATGTCGAACAAAAAAAGTCTGAAAAATGTCGGACAAAAAAAGTCTGAAAATTGTCGGACAAAAGAAGTCTGAAAAAAAAGATCTGAAAATTGTCGGACAAAAAAATCTGAAAAAAAAGGTCTGAAAAATGTCGGACAAAAGAAGTCTGAAAAAAAAGATCTGAAAAATGTCGGACAAAAAAAGTCTGAAAAATGTCGGACAAAAGAAGTCTGAACAAAAAGATCTGAAAATTGTCGGACAAAAAAAGTCTGGAAAGAATCTCTGAAAAATGTCGGACAAAAAAAGTCTGAAAAAAAAGATCTGAAAAATGTCGGACAAAAGAATCTCTGAAAAATGTCGGACAAAAAATGTCGGACAAAAAAAGTCTGAAAAAAAAGATCTGAAAAATGTCGGACAAAAAAAGTCTGAAAAAAAAGATCTGAAAATGTCGGACCAAAAAAGTCTGGAAAGAATCTCTGAAAAATGTCGGACAAAAGATGTCGGACAAAAAAAGTCTGAAAAAAAAGATATGAAAATGTCTGAAAAAAAATATCTGAAAAATGTCGGATAAAAAAATTCTGGAAAAAATATCTGAAAAATGTCGGACAGAAGAAAAAACTGTCCAAAAAAAAAGATCTGAAAAAAATATCTGAAAAAAAATTATCTGAAAAAAAGATCTGAAAAAGATCGGACAATAGAATTCTGAAAAAACTTCTATTGACTTTTTTTTTGGCCAATGATTCAGACTCATTGCCTCCACAAAGTAGGTCAGTGGAAGGTTTGAGGGAGGGCCAAGGCGGGATCTCGTGGCAAATCGGAAGACGCCTGTTCCACTTCCTCGCAGGCTGCAGACGAGGAGAGTTTCTCCCATCGGGACAGGTCCCCTCTTCGGGCCAGCCCGGGAGATGGCGGCCAGCGCTGTGGCTTCTGTCACGCTGGGGATGAAGAAAATGAAACGAGGGGCATGATTCATACCGATAACTCAAAAAAAGTGGCGGCACACAACAAGTGTATGCTTTTTTTCATCGGGGACAGTGCAGCTGACCACAACGTCACGGGCTGAATTTGGAAATTTTGAATTAGAATTAGACTTTTTTCATTATTTTTTTCAACATATGATATATACAATATTGTATTTTTTTCCAAAAAATTTCAAAATGCTATAACTTTTTTTTCATGACATTTTTTGAAAAACTATACTTTGACTTTTTTTCCAAGAAATTTTTCGACATATCATACAATGGATTTTTTTTAAAACAGTTTAAGCAAGTTTAGTGATGAAAACTAAAGTTTTACATGGAATTGAGGTCAGTGTGAAGGTTTGATGCAGAAAAGCCAACTATTATGTAAAAAAAAATGTAAAAATATATTCCATTTTCATCCTGTTTTGTATGTTTCCAGTATAACAGATGTGTTTCTGTAAATAAATCACATATTCTTCATATAAATGCACATTTCAGTGTTTCTTGAGGAGAAATGCGTTTCTGACTAGTTTTGGGTGAGAAAGACATATTAAGCGAGTTTAGTGATGAAAACTAGCGTTTTACATGGAATTCAGCTCAGAATGAAGATTTGATACTTGGAAGCGAATTCTAATGTCAAATTTGAGAAAACAATGTTTCTTTTCATATTCTGTCTCTTTTTTGTATGTTTCCAGTATAACAGATGTGTTTCTGTAAATAAATCACATATTCTTCATATAAATGCACGTTTCAGTGTTTCTTGAGGAGAAATGCGTTCCTGAGTGGTTTTGGATGAGAAAGACATATTAAGCGAGTTTAGTGATGAAAACAAGAGTTTTGCATAGAATTCAGCTCAGAATGAAGATTTGATACTTGGAAGCGAATTGTAATGTAAAATTTGAGAAAACAATGTTTCTTTTCATATTCTGTCTCTTTTTTGTATGTTTCCAGTATAACAGATGTGTTTCTGTAAATAAATCACATATTCTTCATATAAATGCACGTTTCAGTGTTTCTTGAGGAGAAATGCGTTCCTGAGTAGTTTTGGGTGAGAAAGACATATTAAGCGAGTTTAGTGATGAAAACTAGCGTTTTACATGGAATTCAGCTCAGAATGAAGATTTGATACTTGGAAGCGAATTCTAATGTCAAATTTGAGAAAACAATGTTTCTTTTCATATTCTGTCTCTTTTTTGTATGTTTCCAGTATAACAGATGTGTTTCTGTAAATAAATCACATATTCTTCATATAAATGCACGTTTCAGTGTTTCTTGAGGAGAAATGCGTTCCTGAGTGGTTTTGGATGAGAAAGACATATTAAGCGAGTTTAGTGATGAAAACAAGAGTTTTGCATAGAATTGAGCTCAGAATGAAGATTTGATACTTGGAAGCGAATTTTAATGTAAAATTTGAGAAAACAATGTTTCTTTTCATATTCTGTCTCTTTTTTGTATGTTTCCAGTATAACAGATGTTTTTCTGTAAATAAATCACATATTCTTCATATAAATGCACGTTTCAGTGTTTCTTGAGGAGAAATGCGTTCCTGAGTGTTTTTGGGTGAGAAAGACATATTAAGCGAGTTTAGTGATGAAAACAAGAGTTTTGCATAGAATTGAGCTCAGAATGAAGATTTGATACTTGGAAGCGAATTCTAATGTCAAATTTGAGAAAACAATGTTTCTTTTCATATTCTGTCTCTTTTTTGTATGTTTCCAGTATAACAGATGTGTTTCTGTAAATAAATCACATATTCTTCATATAAATGCACATTTCAGTGTTTCTAGAGGAGAAATGCGTTCCTGAGTGTTTTTGGGTGAGAAAGACATATTAAGCGAGTTTAGTGATGAAAACTAGCGTTTTACATGGAATTCAGCTCAGACTGACAGTTTGATGCCTGGAGTCCAAAACTATCATATTAGATTTTGGAAAACTGTGTTCCCTTTCATATTTATCCTTTTTTGTGTGTTTCCAATGCAAGAAATGTTTTTCTGTGAAGAAATTTCACATTTTTCATATGAATCCACTTTTCAGTGTTTCTTGAGGCGAAATGCATTCTTTGGCTTAGTGATGAAAACTAGAGTTGTACATTGTGATCGTATAGTGGTACATTTCAACACAGGTTACAATTACATTGTAAAAGAATAAACATGAAATATATAAAACATATTTCCACATCCACATAGTTATATCAATTTAAAATGAATTAAAGCCGCAAGCGGCAATTCGCGGGTTATAGCCTTTATCGCTCAAAGCGCCCGCCTAGTGGTCGATTTGAATAAAACTTTCAGCATGGCGGAAAATTTAGTCGGTGGACTTTCGTGGTCCAAGAGACTTTTTTGTAGATCACATTCAGCAGCACATGTCTGTCAAATTTCAAATTGATAGGACTTATGGTGTGAGGGGGCTGGCCTTGAAAATTGTTATAGCGCCACCATGTGGCCAATTGTTTTCATATTTTATGTGAAGCATTATGACATCATGTACAGTTATGGTACCAAGTCTCATGTCTCTAGCTCATTCCAGCTCACAGCAAATTGAGCAAAGGCATAATTTAGCATAAAATGCTAAATAGGCCACGCCCACATGCACCGATCAATATGACACTATAGATCTTGGTTAATACTTGCCCCCAGAGTATGTGCACCAAATTTGATAAAATTCTGTCCACCGGATCTTGCGATTCAAGTTTCTGATATTTGTGGCGCCCCCTATGTGTCAAGCGGAAAATGCTTTGGTACGCCTCAAGTTTGGAGACGATGGGCCAAAGGCTTGTGAAGTTAGGTCTACTGATGTGCTGAGCCCTGCCCTCTTAAAGTTCATTGGTCAACAGATTCATAACGCAATGAGGTATCAACACGCTTTATGCAACTTTAGATGACATTAGTCCAATAATGATCCATTGAAAATTTGGTAGCAATCAGACGTCAAAAATGTGTTTTTCAAAAAATCCAATATGGCGGAAAATATTTCCAGGTGCACTTTGGAGGTCCAAGAGGCTTTATTGTAGATCACATGGAGTTGCACATATGTGTAACATTTCAAGTCAATCGGACTTACGGTTTGAGGGGCGTGGCCTTTCCAAAATCACATAAACATGTGATTTTGGAAAGGCCACGCCCAAACGGGCGTTAATTACAGCGCCACCATGTGGCCGATTTGAATGAAACTTTCAGCAGATGTTTCAGCTACTCTTGTGAACATATGCTGCAAGTTTGGAGATGATGGGCCAAAGGCTTGTGAAGTTAGGTCTATTGATGTGCTGAGCCCGCCACTTAAAAATGAATTGGTCAATATCTTCAAAACACAATAACATATCAACAAGCTTTATGCAACCTTGGATGAGCCTGGTCCAATAATGATTCGCAGAAAATATGCCAGCAATCAGACCTACGGTTTAGGAGGAGATGTCAAAAATGTGTTTTTCAAAAAATTCAACATGGCGGAAAATTTAGTTGGTGGACTTTCGTGGTCCAAGAGACTTTTTTGTAGATCACATTCAGCAGCACATGGCTGTCAAATTTCAAATTGATACGACTTATGGTGTGAGGGGGCTGGCCTTGAAAATTGTTATAGCGCCACCATGTGGCCAATTGTTTTCATATTTTATGTGAAGCATTATGACATCATGTACAGTTAAGGTACCAAGTCTCATGTCTCTAGCTCATTCCAGCTCACAGCAAATTGAGCAAAGGCATAATTTAGCATAAAATGCTAAATAGGCCACGCCCACATGCACCGATCAATATGACACTATAGATCTTGGTTAATACTTGCCCCCAGAGTATGTGCACCAAATTTGATAAAATTCTGTCCACCAGATCTTGCGATTCAAGTTTCTGATATTTGTGGCGCCCCCTATGTGTCAAGCGGAAAATGCTTTGGTATGCCTCAAGTTTGGAGACGATGTGCCAAAGGCTTGTGAAGTTAGGTCTACTGATGTGCTGAGCCCTGCCCTCTTAAAGTTCATTGGTCAACAGATTCATAACGCAATGAGGTATCAACACGCTTTATGTAACTTTAGATGCCATTAGTCCAATAATGATCCACAGAAAATTTGGTAGCAATCGGACCTACGGTTTAGGAGGAGATGTCAAAAATGTGTTTTTCAAAAAATCCAATATGGCGGAAAATATTTCAAGGTGCACTTTGGAGGTCCAAGAGGCTTTATTGTAGATCACACGGAGTTGCACATATGTGTCACATTTCAAGTCAATCGGACTTACGGTTTGAGGGGCGTGGCCTTTCCAAAATCACATGTTTGGGCGTTAATTACAGCGCCACCATGTGGCCGATTGGGGTCATAGTTCTTGAGAAGCAGCTGCACATCATTCCAGTTCCTATGCCAAGTTTCATGTTTCCATCTCTTTCCAGCTCACGGCAAATTGCACTTATTCGGCAGACAACGAATAATAATAATAAATTCACACAAAAACAAACTAACTTAATGTAATGTTTACAAGTGTAGCTAGTGTGTTTCTTTACCCTAAACTCCAAATGTCCCTTAGTTTTTATCTTCCCTCAACAACAGAAGAATCCCACATGCAGCTAACTATGCTCTGCTTCCACCTCCAGGAACGCCATGGAACACATCGGGCACGTTCCGCTCAACAAAGAGAAATGATTGAACACTTTTCCACACTGTGTAACAACTTTAATTATATTGAAAAAAAAGATCTGAAAATTGTCGGACAAAAAAAGTCTGGAAAAAATATCTGAAAAATGTTGGACAAAAGAAGTCTGAAATAACTGTCCGAAAAAAAAGATCTGAAAAATGTCGGACAAAAAAAGTCTGAAAAATGTCGGACAAAAGAAGTCTGAAAAAAAAGATCTGAAAAATGTCGGACAAAAAAATCTGAAAAAAAAGATCTGAAAAATGTCGGACAAAAAAAGTCTGAAAAATGTCGGACAAAAAAAGTCTGAAAAATGTCGGACAAAAAAAGTCTGAAAAATGTCGGACAAAAAAAGTCTGAAAAAAAAGATCTGAAAATTGTCGGACAAAAAAATCTGAAAAAAAAGATCTGAAAAATGTCGGACAAAAAAAGTCTGAAAAATGTCGGACAAAAAAAGTCTGAAAATTGTCGGACAAAAAAATCTGAAAAAAAAGATCTGAAAATTGTCGGACAAAAAAATCTGAAAAAAAAGATCTGAAAAATGTCGGACAAAAAAAGTCTGAAAAATGTCGGACTAAAGAAGTCTGAAAAAGAAGATCTGAAAATTGTCGGACAAAAAAAGTCTGAAAAATGTCGGACAAAAGAAGTCTGAAAAAAAAGATCTGAAAAATGTCAGACAAAAAAATCTGAAAAAAAAGATCTGAAAAATGTCGGACAAAAAAAGTCTGAAAAATGTCGGACTAAAGAAGTCTGAAAAAAAAGATCTGAAAATTGTCGGACAAAAAAAGTCTGAAAAAAAGATCTGAAAATTGTCGGACAAAAAAAGTCTGGAAAAAAAGATCTGAAAATTGTCGGACAAAAAAAGTCTGAAAAATGTCGGACAAAAAAAGATCTGAAAATTGTCGGAGAAAAAAAGTCTGAAAAAAATATCTGAAAAATGTCGGACAAAAAAGTCTGAAAAAAAAGATCTGAAAAATGTCGGACAAAAAAAGTCTGAAAAATGTCGGACAAAAAAAGTCTGAAAAATGTCGGACAAAAAAAGTCTGAAAAAAAAGATCTGAAAAATGTCGGACAAAAAAAGTCTGAAAAATGTCGGACAAAAGAAGTCTGAAAAATGTCGGACAAAAAAAGTCTGAAAAATGTCGGACAAAAGAAGTCTGAAAATTGTCGGACAAAAAAATCTGAAAAAAAAGATCTGAAAAATGTCGGACAAAAAAAGTCTGAAAAATGTCGGACAAAAGAAGTCTGAAAAAAAAGATCTGAAAAATGTCGGACAAAAAAAGTCTGAAAAAAAGATCTGAAAATTGTCGGACAAAAAAAGTCTGAAAAATGTCGGACAAAAGAAGATCTGAAAATTGTCGGAGAAAAAAAGTCTGAAAAAAATATCTGAAAAATGTCGGACAAAAAAGTCTGAAAAAAAAGTCTGAAAAATGTCGGACAAAAAAAGATCTGAAAATTGTCGGAGAAAAAAAGTCTGAAAAATGTCGGACAAAAGAAGATCTGAAAATTGTCGGAGAAAAAAAGTCTGAAAAAAATATCTGAAAAATGTCGGACAAAAAAGTCTGAAAAAAAAGTCTGAAAAATGTCGGACAAAAAAAGATCTGAAAATTGTCGGAGAAAAAAAGTCTGAAAAAAATATCTGAAAAATGTCGGACGAAAAAAGTCTGAAAAATGTCGGACAAAAGAAGTCTGAAAAAAAAGTCTGAAAAATGTCGAACAAAAAAAGTCTGAAAAATGTCGGACAAAAAAAGTCTGAAAAATGTCGGACTAAAGAAGTCTGAAAAAAAAGATCTGAAAATTGTCGGACAAAAAAAGTCTAAAAAAAAGATCTGAAAAATGTCGGACAAAAAAATCTGAAAAAAAAGATCTGAAAAATGTCGGACAAAAAAAGTCTGAAAAATGTCGGACAAAAAAAGTCTGAAAAAAAGATCTGAAAATTGTCGGACAAAAAAAGTCTGAAAAAAAGATCTGAAAATTGTCGGACAAAAAAAGTCTGAAAAATGTCGGATAAAAAAAGTCTGAAAAATGTCGGACAAAAGAAGTCTGAAAAAAAAGATCTGAAAATTGTCGGACAAAAAAATCTGAAAAAAAAGATCTGAAAAATGTCGGACAAAAAAAGTCTGAAAAATGTCGGACTAAAGAAGTCTGAAAAAAAAGATCTGGAAATTGTCGGACAAAAAAATCTGAAAAAAAAGATCTGAAAAATGTCGGACAAAAGAAGTCTGAAAAAAAAGATCTGAAAAATGTCGGACAAAAAAATCTGAAAAAAAAGATCTGAAAAATGTCGGACAAAAAAAGTCTGAAAAAATTCGGACAAAAAAAGTCTGAAAAATGTCGGACAAAAAAAGTCTGAAAAATGTCGGACAAAAAAAGTCTGAAAAAAAGATCTGAAAATTGTCGGACAAAAAAATCTGAAAAAAAAGATCTGAAAAATGTCGGACAAAAAAAGTCTGAAAAATGTCGGACAAAAAAAGTCTGAAAATTGTCGGACAAAAAAATCTGAAAAAAAAGATCTGAAAATTGTCGGACAAAAAAATCTGAAAAAAAAGATCTGAAAAATGTCGGACAAAAAAAGTCTGAAAAATGTCGGACAAAAAAAGTCTGAAAAATGTCGGACAAAAAAATTCTGAAAAAAAAGATCTGAAAATTGTCGGACAAAAAAATCTGAAAAAAAAGATCTGAAAAATGTCGGACAAAAAAAGTCTGAAAAAAAGATCTGAAAATTGTCGGACAAAAAAAGTCTGAAAAAAATATCTGAAAAATGTCGGACAAAAAAATCTGAAAAAAAAGATCTGAAAATGTCGGACAAAAGAATTCTGAAAAAAATATCTGAAAAAAGTCGAACAAAAGAAGTCTGAAAAAAAAGATCTGAAAAATGTCAGACAAAAAAACTCTGAAAAATATCGGACAAAAGAAGTCTGAAAAAACTGTCCGAAAAAAAAGATCTGAAAATGTCTGAAAAAAAGATCTGAAAATTGTCGGACTAAAGAAGTCTGAAAAAAAAGTCTGAAAATTGTCGGACAAAAAAAGTCTGAAAAAAAGATCTGAAAATTGTCGGACAAAAAAAGTCTGAAAAAAAAGATCTGAAAATTGTCGGACAAAAAAATCTGAAAAAAAAGATCTGAAAAATGTCGGACAAAAAAAGTCTGAAAAATGTCGGACTAAAGAAGTCTGAAAAAAAAGATCTGAAAATTGTCGGACAAAAAAAGTCTGAAAAAAAGATCTGAAAATTGTCGGACAAAAAAAGTCTGAAAATAATATCTGAAAAATGTCGGACAAAAAAATCTGAAAAAAAAGATCTGAAAAATGTCGGACAAAAGAAGTCTGAAAAAAAAGATCTGAAAATTGTCGGACAAAAAAAGTCTGAAAAAAAGATCTGAAAATTGTCGGACAAAAAAAGTCTGAAAAAAAGATCTGAAAATTGTCGGACAAAAAAAGTCTGAAAAAAAGATCTGAAAATTGTCGGACAAAAAAAGTCTGAAAAAAAGATCTGAAAATTGTCGGACAAAAAAAGTCTGAAAAAAAGATCTGAAAAATGTCGGACAAAAGAAGTCTGAAAAAAAGATCTGAAAAATGTCGGACAAAAAAAGTCTGAAAAATGTCGGACAAAAAAAGTCTGAAAAATGTCGGACAAAAAAAGTCTGAAAAATGTCGGACTAAAGAAGTCTGAAAAAAAAGATCTGAAAATTGTCGGACAAAAAAAGTCTGAAAAAAAGATCTGAAAATTGTCGGACAAAAAAATCTGAAAAAAAAGATCTGAAAAATGTCGGACAAAAGAAGTCTGAAAAAACTGTCCGAAAAAAAAGATCTGAAAATGTCTGAAAAAAAGATCTGAAAATTGTCGGACTAAAGAAGTCTGAAAAAAAATATCTGAAAAATGTCGGACCAAAGAATTCTGAAAAAACTGTCCTAAAAAAAAAATATGAAAATGTCTGAAACAAAAGTCTGAAAAAAAGATTTGAAAAATGTTGGACAAAAAAAGATATGAAAATGTCGGACAAAAAAAGACTGAAAAAAAAGATCTGAAAATGTCAGACAAAAGAAGTCAGAAAAAAAAGATCTGAAAATGTCGGACAAAAAAAGTCTGGAAAGAATCTCTGAAAAGAAGTCTGAAAAATGTCGGACAAAAGAAGTTTGAAAAAAAATATGAAAAAAAATATCTAAAAAAAAGATCTGAAAAATGTTGGACGAAAAAAGTTTAAAAAAAAAGATGTCAAAATTGTCGAACAAAAAAAGTCTGAAAAATGTCGGACAAAAGAAGTCTGAAAAAAAAGGTCTGAAAAATGTCGGACAAAAGAAGTCTGAAAAAAAAGGTCTGAAAAATGTCGGACAAAAAAATCTGAAAAAAAAGGTCTGAAAAATGTCGGACAAAAGAAGTCTGAAAAAAAAGATCTGAAAAATGTCGGACAAAAAAAGTCTGAAAAATGTCGGACAAAAAAAGTCTGAAAAATGTCGGACAAAAGAAGTCTGAACAAAAAGATCTGAAAATTGTCGGACAAAAAAAGTCTGGAAAGAATCTCTGAAAAATGTCGGACAAAAAAAGTCTGAAAAAAAAGATCTGAAAAATGTCGGACAAAAGAATCTCTGAAAAATGTCGGACAAAAAATGTCGGACAAAAAAAGTCTGAAAAAAAAGATCTGAAAAATGTCGGACAAAAAAAGTCTGAAAAAAAAGATCTGAAAATGTCGGACCAAAAAAGTCTGGAAAGAATCTCTGAAAAATGTCGGACAAAAGATGTCGGACAAAAAAAGTCTGAAAAAAAAGATATGAAAATGTCTGAAAAAAAATATCTGAAAAATGTCGGACAGAAGAAAAAACTGTCCAAAAAAAAAGATCTGAAAAAAATATCTGAAAAAAAATTATCTGAAAAAAAGATCTGAAAAATGTCGGAGAAAAAGCCCGAAAAAAAGTCTGAAAAAAAAATCTGAAAATTGTCGGACAAAAAAAGTCTGAAAAAAAATATCTGAAAATGTCGGACAAAAGAAGTCTGAAAAAAAAGTCTGAAAAAAAAGATCTGAAAATGTCTGAAAAAAAAGTCTGAAAAAAAAGATCTGAAAAATGTCGGACAAAAGAAGTCTGAAAAATGTCGGACCAAAGAATTCTGAAAAAACTGTCCAAAAAAAAAAATATGAAAATGTCTGAAACAAAAGTCTGAAAAAAAGATTTGAAAAATGTCGGACAAAAAAAGATCTGAAAATGTCGGACAAAAAAAGATCTGAAAATGTCGGACAAAAAAGTCTGAAAAAAAAGATCTGAAATTGTCGGACAAAAAAAGTCTGTAAAAAAAGATCTGAAAAATGTCGGACAAAAAAAGTCTGAAAAATGTCGGACAAAAAAAATCTGAAAAAAAAGATCTGAAAATGTCGGACCAAAAAAGTCTGGAAAGAATCTCTGAAAAATGTCGGACAAAAGAAGTCTGAAAAAACTGTCCGAAAAAAAATATCTGAAAATGTCTGAAAAAAATATCTGAAAAATGTCGGACAAAAAAAGTCTGAAAAAAATATCTGAAAAATGTCGGACAAAAAAATCTGAAAAAAAAAAGATCTGAAAAATGTCGGACAAAAAATGTCTGAAAAATGTCGGACAAAAAAATCTGAAAAAAAAGATCTGAAAAAAGTCTGGAAAAAAAGCCCGAAAAAAAGTCTGAAAAATGTCGGACAAAAGAAGTTTGAAAAAAAGTCTGAAAAAAAATATCTGAAAAAAAGATCTGAAAAATGTTGGACAAAAAAAGTTTGAAAAAAAAGATCTGAAAATTGTCGGACAAAAAAAATCTGAAAAAAAATATCTGAAAAATGTTGGACAAAAGAAGTCTGAAAAAAACTGTCCGAAAAAAAAGATCTGAAAATTTCTGAAAAAAAAGTCTGAAAAAAAAGATCTGAAAAAGATCGGACAATAGAATTCTGAAAAAACTTCTATTGACTTTTTTTTTGGCCAATGATTCAGACTCATTGCCTCCACAAAGTAGGTCAGTGGAAGGTTTGAGGGAGGGCCAAGGCGGGATCTCGTGGCAAATCGGAAGACGCCTGTTCCACTTCCTCGCAGGCTGCAGACGAGGAGAGTTTCTCCCATCGGGACAGGTCCCCTCTTCGGGCCAGCCCGGGAGATGGCGGCCAGCGCTGTGGCTTCTGTCACGCTGGGGATGAAGAAAATGAAACGAGGGGCATGATTCATACCGATAACTCAAAAAAAGTGGCGGCACACAACAAGTGTATGCTTTTTTTCATCGGGGACAGTGCAGCTGACCACAACGTCACGGGCTGAATTTGGAAATTTTGAATTAGAATTAGACTTTTTTCATTATTTTTTTCAACATATGATATATACAATATTGTATTTTTTTCCAAAAAATTTCAAAATGCTATAACTTTTTTTTCATGACATTTTTTGAAAAACTATACTTTGACTTTTTTTCCAAGAAATTTTTCGACATATCATACAATGGATTTTTTTTAAAACAGTTTAAGCAAGTTTAGTGATGAAAACTAAAGTTTTACATGGAATTGAGGTCAGTGTGAAGGTTTGATGCAGAAAAGCCAACTATTATGTAAAAAAAATGTAAAAATATGTTCCATTTTCATCCTGTTTTGTATGTTTCCAGTATAACAGATGTGTTTCTGTAAATAAATCACATATTCTTCATATAAATGCACATTTCAGTGTTTCTTGAGGAGAAATGCGTTCCTGACTAGTTTTGGGTGAGAAAGACATATTAAGCGAGTTTAGTGATGAAAACTAGCGTTTTACATGGAATTCGGCTCAGAATGAAGATTTGATACTTGGAAGCGAATTCTAATGTCAAATTTCAGAAAACAATGTTTCTTTTCATATTCTGTCTCTTTTTTGTATGTTTCCAGTATAACAGATGTGTTTCTGTAAATAAATCACATATTCTTCATATAAATGCACGTTTCAGTGTTTCTTGAGGAGAAATGCGTTCCTGAGTGGTTTTGGATGAGAAAGACATATTAAGTGAGTTTAGTGATGAAAACAAGAGTTTTGCATAGAATTGAGCTCAGAATGAAGATTTGATACTTGGAAGCGAATTTTAATGTCAAATTTCAGAAAACAATGTTTCTTTTCATATTCTGTCTCTTTTTTGTATGTTTCCAGTATAACAGATGTGTTTCTGTAAATAAATCACATATTCTTCATATAAATGCACGTTTCAGTGTTTCTTGAGGAGAAATGCGTTCCTGAGTGTTTTTGGGTGAGAAAGACATATTAAGCGAGTTTAGTGATGAAAACAAGAGTTTTGCATAGAATTGAGCTCAGAATGAAGATTTGATACTTGGAAGCGAATTCTAATGTAAAATTTGAGAAAACAATGTTTCTTTTCATATTCTGTCTCTTTTTTGTATGTTTCCAGTATAACAGATGTGTTTCTGTAAATAAATCACATATTCTTCATATAAATGCACATTTCAGTGTTTCTAGAGGAGAAATGCGTTCCTGAGTGTTTTTGGGTGAGAAAGACATATTAAGCGAGTTTAGTGATGAAAACTAGCGTTTTACATGGAATTCAGCTCAGACTGACAGTTTGATGCCTGGAGTCCAAAACTATCATATTAGATTTTGGAAAACTGTGTTCCCTTTCATATTTATCCTTTTTTGTGTGTTTCCAATGCAAGAAATGTTTTTCTGTGAAGAAATTTCACATTTTTCATATGAATCCACTTTTCAGTGTTTCTTGAGGCGAAATGCATTCTTTGGCTTAGTGATGAAAACTAGAGTTGTACATTGTGATCGTATAGTGGTACATTTCAACACAGGTTACAATTACATTGTAAAAGAATAAACATGAAATATATAAAACATATTTCCACATCCACATAGTTATATCAATTTAAAATGAATTAAAGCCGCAAGCGGCAATTCGCGGGTTATAGCCTTTATCGCTCAAAGCGCCCGCCTAGTGGTCGATTTGAATAAAACTTTCAGCATGGCGGAAAATTTAGTCGGTGGACTTTCGTGGTCCAAGAGACTTTTTTGTAGATCACATTCAGCAGCACATGTCTGTCAAATTTCAAATTGATAGGACTTATGGTGTGAGGGGGCTGGCCTTGAAAATTGTTATAGCGCCACCATGTGGCCAATTGTTTTCATATTTTATGTGAAGCATTATGACATCATGTACAGTTATGGTACCAAGTCTCATGTCTCTAGCTCATTCCAGCTCACAGCAAATTGAGCAAAGGCATAATTTAGCATAAAATGCTAAATAGGCCACGCCCACATGCACCGATCAATATGACACTATAGATCTTGGTTAATACTTGCCCCCAGAGTATGTGCACCAAATTTGATAAAATTCTGTCCACCGGATCTTGCGATTCAAGTTTCTGATATTTGTGGCGCCCCCTATGTGTCAAGCGGAAAATGCTTTGGTACGCCTCAAGTTTGGAGACGATGGGCCAAAGGCTTGTGAAGTTAGGTCTACTGATGTGCTGAGCCCTGCCCTCTTAAAGTTCATTGGTCAACAGATTCATAACGCAATGAGGTATCAACACGCTTTATGCAACTTTAGATGACATTAGTCCAATAATGATCCATTGAAAATTTGGTAGCAATCAGACGTCAAAAATGTGTTTTTCAAAAAATCCAATATGGCGGAAAATATTTCCAGGTGCACTTTGGAGGTCCAAGAGGCTTTATTGTAGATCACATGGAGTTGCACATATGTGTAACATTTCAAGTCAATCGGACTTACGGTTTGAGGGGCGTGGCCTTTCCAAAATCACATGTTTGGGCGTTAATTACAGCGCCACCATGTGGCCGATTTGAATGAAACTTTCAGCAGATGTTTCAGCTACTCTTGTGAACATATGCTGCAAGTTTGGAGATGATGGGCCAAAGGCTTGTGAAGTTAGGTCTATTGATGTGCTGAGCCCGCCACTTAAAAATGAATTGGTCAATATCTTCAAAACACAATAACATATCAACAAGCTTTATGCAACCTTGGATGAGCCTGGTCCAATAATGATTCGCAGAAAATATGCCAGCAATCAGACCTACGGTTTAGGAGGAGATGTCAAAAATGTGTTTTTCAAAAAATTCAACATGGCGGAAAATTTAGTTGGTGGACTTTCGTGGTCCAAGAGACTTTTTTGTAGATCACATTCAGCAGCACATGGCTGTCAAATTTCAAATTGATACGACTTATGGTGTGAGGGGGCTGGCCTTGAAAATTGTTATAGCGCCACCATGTGGCCAATTGTTTTCATATTTTATGTGAAGCATTATGACATCATGTACAGTTATGGTACCAAGTCTCATGTCTCTAGCTCATTCCAGCTCACAGCAAATTGAGCAAAGGCATAATTTAGCATAAAATGCTAAATAGGCCACGCCCACATGCACCGATCAATATGACACTATAGATCTTGGTTAATACTTGCCCCCAGAGTATGTGCACCAAATTTGATAAAATTCTGTCCACCAGATCTTGCGATTCAAGTTTCTGATATTTGTGGCGCCCCCTATGTGTCAAGCGGAAAATGCTTTGGTATGCCTCAAGTTTGGAGACGATGTGCCAAAGGCTTGTGAAGTTAGGTCTACTGATGTGCTGAGCCCTGCCCTCTTAAAGTTCATTGGTCAACAGATTCATAACGCAATGAGGTATCAACACGCTTTATGTAACTTTAGATGCCATTAGTCCAATAATGATCCACAGAAAATTTGGTAGCAATCGGACCTACGGTTTAGGAGGAGATGTCAAAAATGTGTTTTTCAAAAAATCCAATATGGCGGAAAATATTTCAAGGTGCACTTTGGAGGTCCAAGAGGCTTTATTGTAGATCACACGGAGTTGCACATATGTGTCACATTTCAAGTCAATCGGACTTACGGTTTGAGGGGCGTGGCCTTTCCAAAATCACATGTTTGGGCGTTAATTACAGCGCCACCATGTGGCCGATTGGGGTCATAGTTCTTGAGAAGCAGCTGCACATCATTCCAGTTCCTATGCCAAGTTTCATGTTTCCATCTCTTTCCAGCTCACGGCAAATTGCACTTATTCGGCAGACAACGAATAATAATAATAAATTCACACAAAAACAAACTAACTTAATGTAATGTTTACAAGTGTAGCTAGTGTGTTTCTTTACCCTAAACTCCAAATGTCCCTTAGTTTTTATCTTCCCTCAACAACAGAAGAATCCCACATGCAGCTAACTATGCTCTGCTTCCACCTCCAGGAACGCCATGGAACACATCGGGCACGTTCCGCTCAACAAAGAGAAATGATTGAACACTTTTCCACACTGTGTAACAACTTTAATTATATTGAAAAAAAAGATCTGAAAATTGTCGGACAAAAAAAGTCTGAAAAATGTCGGACAAAAGAAGTCTGAAAAAAAAGATCTGAAAAATGTCGGACAAAAAAAGTCTGAAAAATGTCGGACAAAAAAAGTCTGAAAAATGTCGGACAAAAAAAGTCTGAAAAAAAAGATCTGAAAATTTTCGGACAAAAAAATCTGAAAAAAAAGATCTGAAAATTGTCGGACAAAAAAAGTCTGAAAAATGTCGGACAAAAAAAGTCTGAAAAATGTCGGACAAAAAAAGTCTGAAAAATGTCGGACAAAAAAAGTCTGAAAAAAAAGATCTGAAAATTGTCGGACAAAAAAATCTGAAAAAAAAGATCTGAAAAATGTCGGACAAAAAAAGTCTGAAAAATGTCGGACAAAAGAAGTCTGAAAAAAAAGATCTGAAAAATGTCGGACAAAAAAATCTGAAAAAAAAGATCTGAAAAATGTCGGACAAAAAAAGTCTGAAAAATGTCGGACTAAAGAAGTCTGAAAATTGTCGGACAAAAAAAGTCTGAAAAAAATATCTGAAAAATGTCGGACAAAAAAGTCTGAAAAAAAAGTCTGAAAAATGTCGGACAAAAAAAGATCTGAAAATTGTCGGAGAAAAAAAGTCTGAAAAAAATATCTGAAAAATGTCGGACGAAAAAAGTCTGAAAAATGTCGGACAAAAAAAATTCTGAAAAAAAGATCTGAAAAATGTCGGACAAAAGAAGTCTGAAAAAAAAGATCTGAAAAATGTCAGACAAAAAAAGTCTGAAAAATGTCGGACAAAAGAAGTCTGAAAAAACTGTCCGAAAAAAAAGATCTGAAAATGTCTGAACAAAAAGTCTGAAAAATGTCGAACAAAAAAAGTCTGAAAAATGTCGGACTAAAGAAGTCTGAAAAAAAAGATCTGAAAATTGTCGGACAAAAAAAGTCTAAAAAAAAGATCTGAAAAATGTCGGACAAAAAAATCTGAAAAAAAAGATCTGAAAAATGTCGGACAAAAAAAGTCTGAAAAATGTCGGAAAAAAAAAGTCTGAAAAAAAGATCTGAAAATTGTCGGACAAAAAAAGTCTGAAAAAAAGATCTGAAAATTGTCGGACAAAAAAAGTCTGAAAAATGTCGGATAAAAAAAGTCTGAAAAATGTCGGACAAAAGAAGTCTGAAAAAAAAGATCTGAAAATTGTCGGACAAAAAAATCTGAAAAAAAAGATCTGAAAAATGTCGGACAAAAAAAGTCTGAAAAATGTCGGACTAAAGAAGTCTGAAAAAAAAGATCTGGAAATTGTCGGACAAAAAAATCTGAAAAAAAAGATCTGAAAAATGTCGGACAAAAAAAGTCTGAAAAATGTCGGACCAAAGAATTCTGAAAAAACTGTCCGAAAAAAAAAATATGAAAATGTCTGAAACAAAAGTCTGAAAAAAAGATTTGAAAAATGTCGGACAAAAAAAGATCTGAAAATGTCGGACAAAAAAAGTCTGAAAAAAAAGATCTGAAATTGTCGGACAAAAAAAGTCTGTAAAAAAAGATCTGAAAAATGTCGGACAAAAAAAGTCTGAAAAATGTCGGACAAAAAAAGTCTGTAAAAAAAGATCTGAAATTGTCGGACAAAAAAAGTCTGTAAAAAAAGATCTGAAAAATGTCGGACAAAAAAAGTCTGAAAAAAAAGATCTGAAAAATGTCGGACAAAAAAATCTGAAAAAAAAAAGATCTGAAAAATGTCGGACAAAAAATGTCTGAAAAATGTCGGACAAAAAAGTCTGAAAAAAAAGTCTGAAAAATGTCGGACAAAAAAAGATCTGAAAATTGTCGGAGAAAAAAAGTCTGAAAAAAATATCTGAAAAATGTCGGACGAAAAAAGTCTGAAAAATGTCGGACAAAAGAAGTCTGAAAAAAAGATCTGAAAAATGTCGGACAAAAGAATTCTGAAAAAACTGTCCGAAAAAAAAAATATGAAAATGTCTGAAACAAAAGTCTGAAAAAAAGATGTGAATAAACGATATGAAAAATGTCGGACAAAAAAAATTCTGAAAAAAATATCTGAAAAAAGTCGAACAAAAGAAGTCTGAAAAAAAAGATCTGAAAAATGTCAGACAAAAAAAGTCTGAAAAATGTCGGACAAAAGAAGTCTGAAAAAACTGTCCGAAAAAAAAGATCTGAAAATGTCTGAACAAAAAGTCTGAAAAATGTCGAACAAAAAAAGTCTGAAAAATGTCGGACAAAAAAAGTCTGAAAAATGTCGGACTAAAGAAGTCTGAAAAAAAAGATCTGAAAATTGTCGGACAAAAAAAGTCTAAAAAAAAGATCTGAAAAATGTCGGACAAAAAAATCTGAAAAAAAAGATCTGAAAAATGTCGGACAAAAAAAGTCTGAAAAATGTCGGACAAAAAAAGTCTGAAAAAAAGATCTGAAAATTGTCGGACAAAAAAAGTCTGAAAAATGTCGGATAAAAAAAGTCTGAAAAATGTCGGACAAAAGAAGTCTGAAAAAAAAGATCTGAAAATTGTCGGACAAAAAAATCTGAAAAAAAAGATCTGAAAAATGTCGGACAAAAAAAGTCTGAAAAATGTCGGACTAAAGAAGTCTGAAAAAAAAGATCTGGAAATTGTCGGACAAAAAAATCTGAAAAAAAAGATCTGAAAAATGTCGGACAAAAAAAGTCTGAAAAATGTCGGACCAAAGAATTCTGAAAAAACTGTCCGAAAAAAAAAATATGAAAATGTCTGAAACAAAAGTCTGAAAAAAAGATTTGAAAAATGTCGGACAAAAAAAGATCTGAAAATGTCGGACAAAAAAAGTCTGAAAAAAAAGATCTGAAATTGTCGGACAAAAAAAGTCTGTAAAAAAAGATCTGAAAAATGTCGGACAAAAAAAGTCTGAAAAATGTCGGACAAAAAAAGTCTGTAAAAAAAGATCTGAAATTGTCGGACAAAAAAAGTCTGTAAAAAAAGATCTGAAAAATGTCGGACAAAAAAAGTCTGAAAAATGTCGGACAAAAAAAGTCTGAAAAAAAAGATCTGAAAATTGTCGGACAAAAAAAGTCTGAAAAAAATATCTGAAAAATGTCGGACGAAAAAAGTCTGAAAAATGTCGGACAAAAGAAGTCTGAAAAAAAGATCTGAAAAATGTCGGACAAAAAAAGTCTGAGAAATGTCGGACAAAAAAAGTCTGAAAAATGTCGGACTAAAGAAGTCTGAAAAAAAAGATCTGAAAATTGTCGGACAAAAAAAGTCTGAAAAAAAGATCTGAAAATTGTCGGACAAAAAAAGTCTGAAAAAAATATCTGAAAAATGTCGGACAAAAAAATCTGAAAAAAAAGATCTGAAAATGTCGGACAAAAGAATTTTGAAAAAACTGTCCGAAAAAAAAAATATGAAAATGTCTGAAACAAAAGTCTGAAAAAAAGATGTGAATAAACGATATGAAAAATGTCGGACAAAAAAAGTCTGAAAAATGTCGGACAAAAGAAGTCTGAAAAAAAGATCTGAAAATTGTCGGACAAAAAAAATTCTGAAAAAAATATCTGAAAAAAGTCAAACAAAAGAAGTCTGAAAAAAAAGATCTGAAAAATGTCAGACAAAAAAAGTCTGAAAAATGTCGGACAAAAGAAGTCTGAAAAAACTGTCCGAAAAAAAAGATCTGAAAATGTCTGAAAAAAAAGTCTGAAAAATGTCGAACAAAAAAAGTCTGAAAAATGTCGGACAAAAAAAGTCTGAAAAATGTCGGACTAAAGAAGTCTGAAAAAAAAGATATGAAAATTGTCGGACAAAAAAAGTCTGAAAAAAAGATCTGAAAATTGTCGGACAAAAAAAGTCTGAAAAAAAGATCTGAAAATTGTCGGACAAAAAAAGTCTGAAAAAAAGATCTGAAAATTGTCGGACAAAAAAAGTCTGAAAAAAAGATCTGAAAATTGTCGGACAAAAAAAGTCTGAAAAAAAGATCTGAAAATTGTCGGACAAAAAAAGTCTGAAAAATGTCGGATAAAAAAAGTCTGAAAAATGTCGGACAAAAGAAGTCTGAAAAAAAAGATCTGAAAAATGTCGGACAAAAAAATCTGAAAAAAAAGATCTGAAAAATGTCGGACAAAAAAAGTCTGAAAAATGTCGGACTAAAGAAGTCTGAAAAAAAAGATCTGAAAATTGTCGGACAAAAAAATCTGAAAAAAAAGATCTGAAAAATGTCGGACAAAAGAAGTCTGAAAAAACTGTCCAAAAAAAAAGATCTGAAATTGTCTGAAAAAAAAGTCTAAAAAAAAAGATCTGAAAATGTCTGAAAAAAAAGTCTGAAAAAAAAGATCTGAAAAATGTCGGACAAAAGAATTCTGAAAAATGTCGGACCAAAGAATTCTGAAAAAACTGTCCGAAAAAAAAAATATGAAAATGTCTGAAACAAAAGTCTGAAAAAAAGATTTGAAAAATGTCGGACAAAAAAAGATCTGAAAATGTCGGACAAAAAAAGTCTGAAAAAAAAGATCTGAAATTGTCGGACAAAAAAAGTCTGAAAAAAAAGATCTGAAAAATGTCGGACAAAAAAATCTGAAAAAAAAAAAGATCTGAAAAATGTCGGACAAAAAATGTCTGAAAAATGTCGGACAAAAAAATCTGAAAAAAAAGATCTGAAAAATGTCGGACAAAAAATGTATGAAAAATGTCGGACAAAAAATGTCTGAAAAAAAAGATCTGAAAAAAAGATCTGAAAAATGTTGGACAAAAAAAGTTTGAAAAAAAAGATCTGAAAATTTCTGAAAAAAAAGTCTGAAAAAAAAGATCTGAAAAAAAAGATCTGAAAAAGATCGGACAATAGAATTCTGAAAAAACTTCTATTGACTTTTTTTTTGGCCAATGATTCAGACTCATTGCCTCCACAAAGTAGGTCAGTGGAAGGTTTGAGGGAGGGCCAAGGCGGGATCTCGTGGCAAATCGGAAGACGCCTGTTCCACTTCCTCGCAGGCTGCAGACGAGGAGAGTTTCTCCCATCGGGACAGGTCCCCTCTTCGGGCCAGCCCGGGAGATGGCGGCCAGCGCTGTGGCTTCTGTCACGCTGGGGATGAAGAAAATGAAACGAGGGGCATGATTCATACCGATAACTCAAAAAAAGTGGCGGCACACAACAAGTGTATGCTTTTTTTCATCGGGGACAGTGCAGCTGACCACAACGTCACGGGCTGAATTTGGAAATTTTGAATTAGAATTAGACTTTTTCATTATTTTTTTCAACATATGATATATACAATATTGAATTTTTTTCCCAAAAATTTCAAAATGCTATAACTTTTTTTTCATGACATTTTTTGAAAAACTATACTTTGACTTTTTTTCCAAGAAATTTTTCGACATATCATACAATGGATTTTTTTTAAAACAGTTTAAGCAAGTTTAGTGATGAAAACTAAAGTTTTACATGGAATTGAGGTCAGTGTGAAGGTTTGATGCAGAAAAGCCAACTATTATGTAAAAAAATTGTAAAAATATATTCCCTTTCATTTTCATCCTGTTTTGTATGTTTCCAGTATAACAGATGTGTTTCTGTAAATAAATCACATATTCTTCATATAAATGCACATTTCAGTGTTTCTTGAGGAGAAATGCGTTCCTGAGTAGTTTTGGGTGAGAAAGACATATTAAGCGAGTTTAGTGATGAAAACTAGCGTTTTACATGGAATTCAGCTCAGAATGAAGATTTGATACTTGGAAGCGAATTCTAATGTAAAATTTGAGAAAACAATGTTTCTTTTCATATTCTGTCTCTTTTTTGTATGTTTCCAGTATAACAGATGTGTTTCTGTAAATAAATCACATATTCTTCATATAAATGCACATTTCAGTGTTTCTAGAGGAGAAATGCGTTCCTGAGTGGTTTTGGGTGAGAAAGACATATTAAGCGAGTTTAGTGATGAAAACAAGAGTTTTGCATAGAATTGAGCTTAGAATGAAGATTTGATACTTGGAAGCGAATTCTAATGTAAAATTTGAGAAAACAATGTTTCTTTTCATATTCTGTCTCTTTTTTGTATGTTTCCAGTATAACAGATGTGTTTCTGTAAATAAATCACATATTCTTCATATAAATGCACATTTCAGTGTTTTTTGAGGAGAAATGCGTTCCTGAGTAGTTTTGGGTGAGAAAGACATATTAAGCGAGTTTAGTGATGAAAACTAGCGTTTTACATGGAATTCAGCTCAGACTGACAGTTTGATGCCTGGAGTCCAAAACTATCATATTAGATTTTGGAAAACTGTGTTCCCTTTCATATTTATCATTTTTTGTGTGTTTCCAATGCAAGAAATGTTTTTCTGTGAAGAAATTTCACATTTTTCATATGAATCCACTTTTCAGTGTTTCTTGAGGCGAAATGCATTCTTTGGCTTAGTGATGAAAACTAGAGTTGTACATTGTGATCGTATAGTGGTACATTTCAACACAGGTTACAATTACATTGTAAAAGAATAAACATGAAATATATAAAACATATTTCCACATCCACATAGTTATATCAATTTAAAATGAATTAAAGCCGCAAGCGGCAATTCGCGGGTTATAGCCTTTATCGCTCAAAGCGCCCGCCTAGTGGTCGATTTGAATAAAACTTTCAGCATGGCGGAAAATTTAGTCGGTGGACTTTCGTGGTCCAAGAGACTTTTTTGTAGATCACATTCAGCAGCACATGTCTGTCAAATTTCAAATTGATAGGACTTATGGTGTGAGGGGGCTGGCCTTGAAAATTGTTATAGCGCCACCATGTGGCCAATTGTTTTCATATTTTATGTGAAGCATTATGACATCATGTACAGTTATGGTACCAAGTCTCATGTCTCTAGCTCATTCCAGCTCACAGCAAATTGAGCAAAGGCATAATTTAGCATAAAATGCTAAATAGGCCACGCCCACATGCACCGATCAATATGACACTATAGATCTTGGTTAATACTTGCCCCCAGAGTATGTGCACCAAATTTGATAAAATTCTGTCCACCGGATCTTGCGATACAAGTTTCTGATATTTGTGGCGCCCCCTATGTGTCAAGCGGAAAATGCTTTGGTACGCCTCAAGTTTGGAGACGATGGGCCAAAGGCTTGTGAAGTTAGGTCTACTGATGTGCTGAGCCCTGCCCTCTTAAAGTTCATTGGTCAACAGATTCATAACGCAATGAGGTATCAACACGCTTTATGCAACTTTAGATGCCATTAGTCCAATAATGATCCACAGAAAATTTGGTAGCAATCGGACCTACGGTTTAGGAGGAGATGTCAAAAATGTGTTTTTCAAAAAATCCAATATGGCGGAAAATATTTCCAGGTGCACTTTGGAGGTCCAAGAGGCTTTATTGTAGATCACACGGAGTTGCACATATGTGTCACATTTCAAGTCAATCGGACTTACGGTTTGAGGGGCGTGGCCTTTCCAAAATCACATGTTTGGGCGTTAATTACAGCGCCACCATGTGGCCGATTGGGGTCATAGTTCTTGAGAAGCAGCTGCACATCATTCCAGTTCCTATGCCAAGTTTCATGTTTCCATCTCTTTCCAGCTCACGGCAAATTGCACTTATTCGGCGGACAACGAATAATAATAATAAATTCACACAAAAACAAACTAACTTAATGTAATGTTTACAAGTGTAGCTAGTGTGTTTCTTTACCCTAAACTCCAAATGTCCCTTAGTTTTTATCTTCCCTCAACAACAGAAGAATCCCACATGCAGCTAACTATGCTCTGCTTCCACCTCCAGGAACGCCATGGAACACATCGGGCACATTCCGCTCAACAAAGAGAAATGATTGAACACTTTTCCGCACTGTGTAACAACTTTAATTATATTGAAAAAAAAGATCTGAAAATTGTCGGACAAAAAAAGTCTGGAAAAAATATCTGAAAAATGTTAGACAAAAGAAGTTTGAAATAACTGTCCGAAAAAAAAGATCTGAAAAATGTCGGACAAAAGAAGTCTGAAAAAAAAGATCTGAAAATGTCGGACAGAAGAAAAAACTGTCCAAAAAAAAAGATCTGAAAAATGTCGGATAAAAAAAGTCTGGAAAAAATATCTGAAAAATGTCGGACAGAAGAAAAAACTGTCCAAAAAAAAAAGATCTGAAAAAAAGATCTGAAAAAATATCTGAAAAATGTCGGACAGAAGAAAAAACTGTCCAAAAAAAAAAGATCTGAAAAAAAGATCTGAAAAAAGATCTGAAAAATGTCGGACAAAAAGCGTGAAAAAAAGTCTGAAAAAAAAATCTGAAAAATGTCGGACAAAAAAATCTGAAAAAAAATATCTGAAAATGTCGGACAAAAGAAGTCTGAAAAAAAAGATCTGAAAATTGTCGGACAAAAAAATCTGAAAAAAAAGATCTGAAAAATGTCGGACAAAAAAATCTGAAAAAAAAATCTGAAAATTGTCGGACAAAAAAAGTCTGAAAAAAAATATCTGAAAATGTCGGACAAAAGAAGTCTGAAAAAACTGTCCGAAAAAAAAGATCTGAAAATGTCTGAAAAAAAATCTGAAAAAAAATTATCTGAAAAAAGATCTGAAAAATGTCGGACAAAAAAAGTCTGAAAAAAAATATCTGAAAAATGTCGGACAAAAAAATCTGAAAAAAAGATCTGAAAATTGTCGGACAAAAAAAGTCTGAAAAAAATATCTGAAAAATGTCGGACAAAAAAGTCTGAAAAAAAAGATCTGAAAATTGTCGGAAAAAAAAGTCTGAAAAAAATATCTGAAAAATGTCGGACAAAAAAGTCTGAAAAAAAAGATCTGAAAAATGTCGGAAAAAAAAAGTCTGAAAAATGTCGGACAAAAAAAGTCTGAAAAAAAGATCTGAAAATTGTCGGAAAAAAAAGTCTGAAAAAAATATCTGAAAAATGTCGGACAAAAAAGTCTGAAAAAAAAGATCTGAAAAATTTCGGACAAAAAAAGTCTGAAAAATGTCGGACAAAAAAAGTCTGAAAAATGTCAGACAAAAAAAGTCTGAAAAAAAAGATCTGAAAATTGTCGGACAAAAAAATCTGAAAAAAAGATCTGAAAATTGTCGGACAAAAAAAGTCTGAAAAAAATATCTGAAAAATGTCGGACAAAAAAATCTGAAAAAAAAGATCTGAAAATGTCGGACAAAAGAATTCTGAAAAAAAAGTCCTAAAAAAAAAGATCTGAAAATTGTCGGACAAAAAAAATTCTGAAAAAAATATCTGAAAAAAGTCGAACAAAAGAAGTCTGAAAAAAAAGATCTGAAAAATGTCAGAAAAAAAAGTCTGAAAAATGTCGGACAAATGAAGTCTGAAAAAACTGTTCGAAAAAAAAGATCTGAAAATGTCTGAAAAAAAAGTCTGAAAAATGTCGGACAAAAAAAGTCTGAAAAAAAGATCTGAAAATTGTCGGACAAAAAAAGTCTGAAAAAAAGATCTGAAAATTGTCGGACTAAAGAAGTCTGAAAAAAAGATCTGAAAATTGTCGGACAAAAAAAGTCTGAAAAAAAGATCTGAAAATTGTCGGACAAAAAAAGTCTGAAAAAAAGATCTGAAAATTGTCGGACAAAAAAAGTCTGAAAAATGTCGGACAAAAGAAGTCTGAAAAAAAGATCTGAAAAATGTCGGACAAAAGAAGTCTGAAAAAACTGTCCGAAAAAAAATATCTGAAAATATCTGAAAAAAAAGATCTGAAAAAAAGATCTGAAAATTGTCGGACAAAAAAAGTTTGAAAAAAAGATCTGAAAAATATCAAACAAAAAGAGTCTGAAAAAAATATCTGAAAAATGTCGGATAAATGAAGTCTGGAAAAAATATCTGAAAAATGTCGGACAAAAGAAGTCTGAAAAAACTGTCCGAAAAAAAAGATCTGAAAATGTCTGAAAAAAAGATCTGAAAAATGTCGGACAAAAAAATTCTGAAAAATGTCGGACAAAAGAAGTCTGAAAAAAATATCTGAAAAATGTCGGACAAAAAAGTCTGAAAAAAAAGATCTGAAAAATGTCGGAAAAAAAAAGTCTGAAAAATGTCGGACAAAAAAAGTCTGAAAAAAAGATCTGAAAATTGTCGGAAAAAAAAGTCTGAAAAAAATATCTGAAAAATGTCGGACAAAAAAGTCTGAAAAAAAAGATCTGAAAAATTTCGGACAAAAAAAGTCTGAAAAATGTTGGACAAAAAAAGTCTGAAAAATGTCGGACAAAAAAAGTCTGAAAAAAAAGATCTGAAAATTGTCGGACAAAAAAATCTGAAAAAAAAGATCTGAAAATGTCGGACAAAAGAATTCTGAAAAAAAAGTCCTAAAAAAAAAGATCTGAAAATTGTCGGACAAAAAAAATTCTGAAAAAAATATCTGAAAAAAGTCGAACAAAAGAAGTCTGAAAAAAAAGATCTGAAAAATGTCAGAAAAAAAAGTCTGAAAAATGTCGGACAAATGAAGTCTGAAAAAACTGTTCGAAAAAAAAGATCTGAAAATGTCTGAAAAAAAAGTCTGAAAAATGTCGGACAAAAAAAGTCTGAAAAAAAGATCTGAAAATTGTCGGACAAAAAAAGTCTGAAAAAAAGATCTGAAAATTGTCGGACTAAAGAAGTCTGAAAAAAAGATCTGAAAATTGTCGGACAAAAAAAGTCTGAAAAAAAGATCTGAAAATTGTCGGACAAAAAAAGTCTGAAAAAAAGATCTGAAAATTGTCGGACAAAAAAAGTCTGAAAAATGTCGGACAAAAGAAGTCTGAAAAAAAGATCTGAAAAATGTCGGACAAAAGAAGTCTGAAAAAACTGTCCGAAAAAAAATATCTGAAAATATCTGAAAAAAAAGATCTGAAAAAAAGATCTGAAAATTGTCGGACAAAAAAAGTTTGAAAAAAAGATCTGAAAAATATCAAACAAAAAGAGTCTGAAAAAAATATCTGAAAAATGTCGGATAAATGAAGTCTGGAAAAAATATCTGAAAAATGTCGGACAAAAGAAGTCTGAAAAAACTGTCCGAAAAAAAAGATCTGAAAATGTCTGAAAAAAAGATCTGAAAAATGTCGGACAAAAAAATTCTGAAAAATGTCGGACAAAAGAAGTCTGAAAAAAAAGATCTGAGAAATGTTGGACAAAAAAAGTTTAAAAAAAAGATCTCAAAATTGTCGAACAAAAAAAGTCTGAAAAAAAAGATCTGAAAATGTCTGAAAAAAATATCTGAAAAATGTCGGACAAAAAAAGTCTGTAAAAAAAGATCTGAAAAATGTGGGACAAAAAAAGTCTGAAAAAAGTCGGACAAAAGAAGTCTGAAAAAAAAGATCTGAAAAATGTCGGACAAAAAAATCTGAAAAATGTCGGACAAAAAAAGATCTGAAAAATGTCGGACAAAAAAACCTGAAAAATGTCGGACAAAAAAAGTCTGAAAAATGTCGGACAAAAAAGATCTGAAAAATGTCGGACAAAAAAAGATCTGAAAAATGTCGGACAAAAAAATCTGAAAATTGTCGGACAAAAAAAGTCTGAAAAAAAGATCTGAAAATTGTCGGACAAAAAAAGTCTGAAAAATGTCGGACAAAAGAAGTCTGAAAAAAAGATCTGAAAAATGTCGGACAAAAAAAGTCTGAAAAATGTCGGACAAAAAAAGTCTGAAAAAAAGATCTGAAAAATGTCGGACAAAAAAATCTGAAAAAAAAGATCTGAAAATGTCTGAAACAAAAGTCTGAAAAAAAGATGTGAATAAACGATATGAAAAATGTCGGACAAAAAAAGTCTGAAAAATGTTGGACAAAAGAAGTCTGAAAAAAAAGATCTGAAAATGTCGGACCAAAAAAGTCTGGAAAGAATATCTGAAAAAAGTCGAACAAAAGAAGTCTGAAAAAAAAGATCTGAAAAATGTCAGACAAAAAAAGTCTGAAAAATGTCGGACAAAAGAAGTCTGAAAAAACTGTCCGAAAAAAAAGATCTGAAAATTGTCGGACAAAAAAAGTCTGAAAAATGTCGGACTAAAGAAGTCTGAAAAAAAGATCTGAAAATTGTCGGACAAAAAAAGTCTGAAAAAAAGATCTGAAAATTGTCGGACAAAAAAAGTCTGAAAAAAATATCTGAAAAATGTCGGACAAAAAAGTCTGAAAAAAAGATCTGAAAAATGTCGGACAAAAAAAGTCTAAAAAATGTCAAACAAAAAAAGTCTGTAAAAAAAGATCTGAAAATGTCTGAAAAAAAGATCTGAAAAATGTTGGACAAAAAAAGTTTAAAAAAAAAGATCTCAAAATTGTCGAACAAAAAAAGTCTGAAAAAAAAGATCTGAAAATGTCTGAAAAAAATATCTGAAAAATGTCGGACAAAAGAAGTCTGAAAAAAAGATCTGAAAAATGTCGGACAAAAGAAGTCTGAAAAAACTGTCCGAAAAAAAAGATCTGAAAATGTCTGAAAAAAAGATCTGAAAATTGTCGGACTAAAGAAGTCTGAAAAAAAATATCTGAAAAATGTCGGACCAAAGAATTCTGAAAAAACTGTCCTAAAAAAAAAATATGAAAATGTCTGAAACAAAAGTCTGAAAAAAAGATTTGAAAAATGTTGGACAAAAAAAGATATGAAAATGTCGGACAAAAAAAGACTGAAAAAAAAGATCTGAAAATGTCAGACAAAAGAAGTCAGAAAAAAAAGATCTGAAAATGTCGGACAAAAAAAGTCTGAAAAAAAAGATCTGAAAATGTCAGACAAAAGAAGTCTGAAAAAAAAGATCTGAAAATGTCGGACAAAAAAAGTCTGGAAAGAATCTCTGAAAAGAAGTCTGAAAAATGTCGGACAAAAGAAGTTTGAAAAAAAATATGAAAAAAAATATCTAAAAAAAAGATCTGAAAAATGTTGGACGAAAAAAGTTTAAAAAAAAAATGTCAAAATTGTCGAACAAAAAAAGTCTGAAAAATGTCGGACAAAAGAAGTCTGAAAAAAAAGGTCTGAAAAATGTCGGACAAAAGAAGTCTGAAAAAAAAGGTCTGAAAAATGTCGAACAAAAAAAGTCTGAAAAATGTCGGACAAAAAAAGATCTGAAAATTGTCGGACAAAAAAATCTGAAAAAAAAGGTCTGAAAAATGTCGGACAAAAGAAGTCTGAAAAAAAAGATCTGAAAAATGTCGGACAAAAAAAGTCTGAAAAATGTCGGACAAAAAAAGTCTGAAAAATGTCGGACAAAAGAAGTCTGAACAAAAAGATCTGAAAATTGTCGGACAAAAAAAGTCTGGAAAGAATCTCTGAAAAATGTCGGACAAAAAAAGTCTGAAAAAAAAGATCTGAAAAATGTCGGACAAAAGAATCTCTGAAAAATGTCGGACAAAAAATGTCGGACAAAAAAAGTCTGAAAAAAAAGATCTGAAAAATGTCGGACAAAAAAAGTCTGAAAAAAAAGATCTGAAAATGTCGGACCAAAAAAGTCTGGAAAGAATCTCTGAAAAATGTCGGACAAAAGATGTCGGACAAAAAAAGTCTGAAAAAAAAGATATGAAAATGTCTGAAAAAAAATATCTGAAAAATGTCGGATAAAAAAAGTCTGGAAAAAATATCTGAAAAATGTCGGACAGAAGAAAAAACTGTCCAAAAAAAAAGATCTGAAAAAAATATCTGAAAAAAAATTATCTGAAAAAAAGATCTGAAAAATGTCGGAGAAAAAGCCCGAAAAAAAGTCTGAAAAAAAAATCTGAAAATTGTCGGACAAAAAAAGTCTGAAAAAAAATATCTGAAAATGTCGGACAAAAGAAGTCTGAAAAAAAAGTCTGAAAAAAAAGATCTGAAAATGTCTGAAAAAAAAGTCTGAAAAAAAAGATCTGAAAAATGTCGGACCAAAGAATTCTGAAAAAACTGTCCGAAAAAAAAAATATGAAAATGTCTGAAACAAAAGTCTGAAAAAAAGATTTGAAAAATGTCGGACAAAAAAAGATCTGAAAATGTCGGACAAAAAAAGATCTGAAAATGTCGGACAAAAAAGTCTGAAAAAAAAGATCTGAAATTGTCGGACAAAAAAAGTCTGTAAAAAAAGATCTGAAAAATGTCGGACAAAAAAAGTCTGAAAAATGTCGGACAAAAAAAATCTGAAAAAAAAGATCTGAAAATGTCGGACCAAAAAAGTCTGGAAAGAATCTCTGAAAAATGTCGGACAAAAGAAGTCTGAAAAAACTGTCCGAAAAAAAATATCTGAAAATGTCTGAAAAAAATATCTGAAAAATGTCGGACAAAAAAAGTCTGAAAAAAATATCTGAAAAATGTCGGACAAAAAAATCTGAAAAAAAAAAGATCTGAAAAATGTCGGACAAAAAATGTCTGAAAAATGTCGGACAAAAAAAGTCTGAAAAAAATATCTGAAAAAAGTCTGGAAAAAAAGCCCGAAAAAAAGTCTGAAAAATGTCGGACAAAAGAAGTTTGAAAAAAAGTCTGAAAAAAAAGATCTGAAAAAAAGATCTGAAAAATGTTGGACAAAAAAAGTTTGAAAAAAAAGATCTGAAAATTGTCGGACAAAAAAAATCTGAAAAAAAATATCTGAAAAATGTTGGACAAAAGAAGTCTGAAAAAAACTGTCCGAAAAAAAAGATCTGAAAATTTCTGAAAAAAAAGTCTGAAAAAAAAGATCTGAAAAAGATCGGACAATAGAATTCTGAAAAAACTTCTATTGACTTTTTTTTTGGCCAATGATTCAGACTCATTGCCTCCACAAAGTAGGTCAGTGGAAGGTTTGAGGGAGGGCCAAGGCGGGATCTCGTGGCAAATCGGAAGACGCCTGTTCCACTTCCTCGCAGGCTGCAGACGAGGAGAGTTTCTCCCATCGGGACAGGTCCCCTCTTCGGGCCAGCCCGGGAGATGGCGGCCAGCGCTGTGGCTTCTGTCACGCTGGGGATGAAGAAAATGAAACGAGGGGCATGATTCATACCGATAACTCAAAAAAAGTGGCGGCACACAACAAGTGTATGCTTTTTTTCATCGGGGACAGTGCAGCTGACCACAACGTCACGGGCTGAATTTGGAAATTTTGAATTAGAATTAGACTTTTTTCATTATTTTTTTCAACATATGATATATACAATATTGTATTTTTTTCCCAAAAATTTCAAAATGCTATAACTTTTTTTTCATGACATTTTTTGAAAAACTATACTTTGACTTTTTTTCCAAGAAATTTTTCGACATATCATACAATGGATTTTTTTTAAAACAGTTTAAGCAAGTTTAGTGATGAAAACTAAAGTTTTACATGGAATTGAGGTCAGTGTGAAGGTTTGATGCAGAAAAGCCAACTATTATGTAAAAAAATTGTAAAAATATATTCCATTTTCATCCTGTTTTGTATGTTTCCAGTATAACAGATGTGTTTCTGTAAATAAATCACATATTCTTCATATAAATGCACATTTCAGTGTTTCTTGAGGAGAAATGCGTTCCTGGGTGAGAAAGACATATTAAGCGAGTTTAGTGATGAAAACTAGGGTTTTACATGGAATTCAGCTCAGAATGAAGATTTGATACTTGGAAGCGAATTCTAATGTCAAATTTGAGAAAACAATGTTTCTTTTCATATTCTGTCTCTTTTTTGTATGTTTCCAGTATAACAGATGTGTTTCTGTAAATAAATCACATATTCTTCATATAAATGCACATTTCAGTGTTTCTTGAGGAGAAATGCGTTCCTGACTAGTTTTGGGTGAGAAAGACATATTAAGCGAGTTTAGTGATGAAAACTAGCGTTTTACATGGAATTCAGCTCAGAATGAAGATTTGATACTTGGAAGCGAATTCTAATGTCAAATTTGAGAAAACAATGTTTCTTTTCATATTCTGTCTCTTTTTTGTATGTTTCCAGTATAACAGATGTGTTTCTGTAAATAAATCACATATTCTTCATATAAATGCACGTTTCAGTGTTTCTTGAGGAGAAATGCGTTCCTGAGTGTTTTTGGGTGAGAAAGACATATTAAGCGAGTTTAGTGATGAAAACAAGAGTTTTGCATAGAATTGAGCTCAGAATGAAGATTTGATACTTGGAAGCGAATTCTAATGTAAAATTTGAGAAAACAATGTTTCTTTTCATATTCTGTCTCTTTTTTGTATGTTTCCAGTATAACAGATGTGTTTCTGTAAATAAATCACATATTCTTCATATAAATGCACATTTCAGTGTTTCTAGAGGAGAAATGCGTTCCTGAGTGTTTTTGGGTGAGAAAGACATATTAAGCGAGTTTAGTGATGAAAACTAGCGTTTTACATGGAATTCAGCTCAGACTGACAGTTTGATGCCTGGAGTCCAAAACTATCATATTAGATTTTGGAAAACTGTGTTCCCTTTCATATTTATCCTTTTTTGTGTGTTTCCAATGCAAGAAATGTTTTTCTGTGAAGAAATTTCACATTTTTCATATGAATCCACTTTTCAGTGTTTCTTGAGGCGAAATGCATTCTTTGGCTTAGTGATGAAAACTAGAGTTGTACATTGTGATCGTATAGTGGTACATTTCAACACAGGTTACAATTACATTGTAAAAGAATAAACATGAAATATATAAAACATATTTCCACATCCACATAGTTATATCAATTTAAAATGAATTAAAGCCGCAAGCGGCAATTCGCGGGTTATAGCCTTTATCGCTCAAAGCGCCCGCCTAGTGGTCGATTTGAATAAAACTTTCAGCATGGCGGAAAATTTAGTCGGTGGACTTTCGTGGTCCAAGAGACTTTTTTGTAGATCACATTCAGCAGCACATGTCTGTCAAATTTCAAATTGATAGGACTTATGGTGTGAGGGGGCTGGCCTTGAAAATTGTTATAGCGCCACCATGTGGCCAATTGTTTTCATATTTTATGTGAAGCATTATGACATCATGTACAGTTATGGTACCAAGTCTCATGTCTCTAGCTCATTCCAGCTCACAGCAAATTGAGCAAAGGCATAATTTAGCATAAAATGCTAAATAGGCCACGCCCACATGCACCGATCAATATGACACTATAGATCTTGGTTAATACTTGCCCCCAGAGTATGTGCACCAAATTTGATAAAATTCTGTCCACCGGATCTTGCGATTCAAGTTTCTGATATTTGTGGCGCCCCCTATGTGTCAAGCGGAAAATGCTTTGGTACGCCTCAAGTTTGGAGACGATGGGCCAAAGGCTTGTGAAGTTAGGTCTACTGATGTGCTGAGCCCTGCCCTCTTAAAGTTCATTGGTCAACAGATTCATAACGCAATGAGGTATCAACACGCTTTATGCAACTTTAGATGACATTAGTCCAATAATGATCCATTGAAAATTTGGTAGCAATCAGACGTCAAAAATGTGTTTTTCAAAAAATCCAATATGGCGGAAAATATTTCCAGGTGCACTTTGGAGGTCCAAGAGGCTTTATTGTAGATCACATGGAGTTGCACATATGTGTAACATTTCAAGTCAATCGGACTTACGGTTTGAGGGGCGTGGCCTTTCCAAAATCACATGTTTGGGCGTTAATTACAGCGCCACCATGTGGCCGATTTGAATGAAACTTTCAGCAGATGTTTCAGCTACTCTTGTGAACATATGCTGCAAGTTTGGAGATGATGGGCCAAAGGCTTGTGAAGTTAGGTCTATTGATGTGCTGAGCCCGCCACTTAAAAATGAATTGGTCAATATCTTCAAAACACAATAACATATCAACAAGCTTTATGCAACCTTGGATGAGCCTGGTCCAATAATGATTCGCAGAAAATATGCCAGCAATCAGACCTACGGTTTAGGAGGAGATGTCAAAAATGTGTTTTTCAAAAAATTCAACATGGCGGAAAATTTAGTTGGTGGACTTTCGTGGTCCAAGAGACTTTTTTGTAGATCACATTCAGCAGCACATGGCTGTCAAATTTCAAATTGATACGACTTATGGTGTGAGGGGGCTGGCCTTGAAAATTGTTATAGCGCCACCATGTGGCCAATTGTTTTCATATTTTATGTGAAGCATTATGACATCATGTACAGTTATGGTACCAAGTCTCATGTCTCTAGCTCATTCCAGCTCACAGCAAATTGAGCAAAGGCATAATTTAGCATAAAATGCTAAATAGGCCACGCCCACATGCACCGATCAATATGACACTATAGATCTTGGTTAATACTTGCCCCCAGAGTATGTGCACCAAATTTGATAAAATTCTGTCCACCAGATCTTGCGATTCAAGTTTCTGATATTTGTGGCGCCCCCTATGTATCAAGCGGAAAATGCTTTGGTATGCCTCAAGTTTGGAGACGATGTGCCAAAGGCTTGTGAAGTTAGGTCTACTGATGTGCTGAGCCCTGCCCTCTTAAAGTTCATTGGTCAACAGATTCATAACGCAATGAGGTATCAACACGCTTTATGTAACTTTAGATGCCATTAGTCCAATAATGATCCACAGAAAATTTGGTAGCAATCGGACCTACGGTTTAGGAGGAGATGTCAAAAATGTGTTTTTCAAAAAATCCAATATGGCGGAAAATATTTCAAGGTGCACTTTGGAGGTCCAAGAGGCTTTATTGTAGATCACACGGAGTTGCACATATGTGTCACATTTCAAGTCAATCGGACTTACGGTTTGAGGGGCGTGGCCTTTCCAAAATCACATGTTTGGGCGTTAATTACAGCGCCACCATGTGGCCGATTGGGGTCATAGTTCTTGAGAAGCAGCTGCACATCATTCCAGTTCCTATGCCAAGTTTCATGTTTCCATCTCTTTCCAGCTCACGGCAAATTGCACTTATTCGGCAGACAACGAATAATAATAATAAATTCACACAAAAACAAACTAACTTAATGTAATGTTTACAAGTGTAGCTAGTGTGTTTCTTTACCCTAAACTCCAAATGTCCCTTAGTTTTTATCTTCCCTCAACAACAGAAGAATCCCACATGCAGCTAACTATGCTCTGCTTCCACCTCCAGGAACGCCATGGAACACATCGGGCACGTTCCGCTCAACAAAGAGAAATGATTGAACACTTTTCCACACTGTGTAACAACTTTAATTATATTGAAAAAAAAGATCTGAAAATTGTCGGACAAAAAAAGTCTGGAAAAAATATCTGAAAAATGTTGGACAAAAGAAGTCTGAAATAACTGTCCGAAAAAAAAGATCTGAAAAATGTCGGACAAAAAAAGTCTGAAAAATGTCGGACAAAAAAAGTCTGAAAAATGTCGGACAAAAAAAGTCTGAAAAAAAAGATCTGAAAATTGTCGGACAAAAAAATCTGAAAAAAAAGATCTGAAAAATGTCGGACAAAAAAAGTCTGAAAATTGTCGGACAAAAAAATCTGAAAAAAAAGATCTGAAAATTGTCGGACAAAAAAATCTGAAAAAAAAGATCTGAAAAATGTCGGACAAAAAAAGTCTGAAAAAAAAGATCTGAAAATTGTCGGACAAAAAAATCTGAAAAAAAAGATCTGAAAAATGTCGGACAAAAAAAGTCTGAAAAATGTCGGACAAAAGAAGTCTGAAAAAAAAGATCTGAAAAATGTCGGACAAAAAAATCTGAAAAAAAAGATCTGAAAAATGTCGGACAAAAAAAGTCTGAAAAATGTCGGACTAAAGAAGTCTGAAAAAAAAGATCTGAAAATTGTCGGACAAAAAAAGTCTGAAAAAAAGATCTGAAAATTGTCGGACAAAAAAAGTCTGAAAAAAATATCTGAAAAATGTCGGACAAAAAAGTCTGAAAAAAAAGATCTGAAAAATGTCGGACAAAAAAAGTCTGAAAAATGTCGGACAAAAAAAGTCTGAAAAATGTCGGACAAAAGAAGTCTGAAAAATGTCGGACAAAAAAAGTCTGAAAAATGTCGGACAAAAGAAGTCTGAAAAAAAAGATCTGAAAAATGTCGGACAAAAAAAGTCTGAAAAAAAAGATCTGAAAAATGTCGGACAAAAAAAGTCTGAAAAAAAGATCTGAAAATTGTCGGACAAAAAAAGTCTGAAAAAAAGATCTGAAAATTGTCGGACAAAAAAAGTCTGAAAAAAATATCTGAAAAATGTCGGACAAAAAAGTCTGAAAAAAAAGATCTGAAAAATGTCGGACAAAAAAAGTCTGAAAAAAAGATCTGAAAATTGTCGGACAAAAAAAGTGTGAAAAAAAGATCTGAAAATTGTCGGACAAAAAAAGTCTGAAAAAAATATCTGAAAAATGTCGGACAAAAAAGTCTGAAAAAAAAGATCTGAAAAATGTCGGACAAAAAAAGTCTGAAAAATGTCGGACAAAAGAAGTCTGAAAAAAAAGATCTGAAAAATGTCGGACAAAAAAATCTGAAAAAAAAGATCTGAAAAATGTCGGACAAAAAAAGTCTGAAAAATGTCGGACTAAAGAAGTCTGAAAAAAAAGATCTGAAAATTGTCGGACAAAAAAAGTCTGAAAAAAAGATCTGAAAATTGTCGGACAAAAAAAGTCTGAAAAAAATATCTGAAAAATGTCGGACAAAAAAGTCTGAAAAAAAAGATCTGAAATTGTCGGACAAAAAAAGTCTGAAAAAAAAGATCTGAAAAATGTCGGACAAAAAAAGTCTGAAAAATGTCGGACAAAAAATGTCGGACAAAAAAAGTCTGAAAAAAAAGATCTGAAAAATGTCGGACAAAAAAAGTCTGAAAAATGTCGGACAAAAAAAGTCTGAAAAATGTCGGACAAAAGAAGTCTGAAAAAAAAGATCTGAAAAATGTCGGACAAAAAAAGTCTGAAAAAAAAGATCTGAAAAATGTCGGACAAAAAAAGTCTGAAAAAAAGATCTGAAAAATGTCGGACAAAAAAAGTCTGAAAAATGTCGGACAAAAAATGTCGGACAAAAAAAGTCTGAAAAAAAAGATCTGAAAAATGTCGGACAAAAAAAGTCTGAAAAATGTCGGACAAAAGAAGTCTGAAAAAAAAGATCTGAAAAATGTCGGACAAAAAAAGATCTGAAAATGTCGGACAAAAAAGTCTGAAAAAAAAGATCTGAAATTGTCGGACAAAAAAAGTCTGAAAAAAAAGATCTGAAAAATGTCGGACAAAAAAAGTCTGAAAAATGTCGGACAAAAAATGTCGGACAAAAAAAGTCTGAAAAAAAAGATCTGAAAAATGTCGGACAAAAAAAGTCTGAAAAATGTCGGACAAAAAAAGTCTGAAAAATGTCGGACAAAAGAAGTCTGAAAAATGTCGGACAAAAAAAGTCTGAAAAATGTCGGACAAAAGAAGTCTGAAAAAAAAGATCTGAAAAATGTCGGACAAAAAAAGTCTGAAAAAAAAGATCTGAAAAATGTCGGACAAAAAAAGTCTGAAAAAAAGATCTGAAAATTGTCGGACAAAAAAAGTCTGAAAAAAAGATCTGAAAATTGTCGGACAAAAAAAGTCTGAAAAAAATATCTGAAAAATGTCGGACAAAAAAGTCTGAAAAAAAAGATCTGAAAAATGTCGGACAAAAAAAGTCTGAAAAAAAGATCTGAAAATTGTCGGACAAAAAAAGTGTGAAAAAAAGATCTGAAAATTGTCGGACAAAAAAAGTCTGAAAAAAATATCTGAAAAATGTCGGACAAAAAAGTCTGAAAAAAAAGATCTGAAAAATGTCGGACAAAAAAAGTCTGAAAAATGTCGGACAAAAGAAGTCTGAAAAAAAGATCTGAAATTGTTGGAAAAAAAAAAGATCTGAAAAAAAGATCAGAAAAATTTCAGAAAAAAAAAGTCTGAAAAAAAATATCTGAAAATGTCGGACAAAAGAAGTCTGAAAAAACTGTCCGAAAAAAAATATCTGAAAAATTCTGAAAAAAAAGTCCTAAAAAAAAAGATCTGAAAATTGTCGGACAAAAAAAATTCTGAAAAAAATATCTGAAAAAAGTCGAACAAAAGAAGTCTGAAAAAAAAGATCTGAAAAATGTCAGACAAAAAAAGTCTGAAAAATGTCGGACAAAAGAAGTCTGAAAAAACTGTCCGAAAAAAAATATCTGAAAATGTCTGAAAAAAATATCTGAAAAATGTCCGAAAAAAAAGATCTGAAAATGTCTTAAAAAAAAGTCTGAAAAATGTCGGACAAAAAAAGTCTGAAAAATGTCGGACAAAAAAAGTCTGAAAAATGTCGGACAAAAAAAGTCTGAAAAAAAAGATCTGAAAAATGTCGGACAAAAAAAGTCTGAAAAAAAGATCTGAAAATTGTCGGACAAAAAAAGTCTGAAAAAAATATCTGAAAAAGGTCGGACAAAAAAATCTGAAAAAAAAGATCTGAAAATGTCGGACAAAAGAATTCTGAAAAAACTGTCCGAAAAAAAAAATATGAAAATGTCTGAAACAAAAGTCTGAAAAAAAGATGTGAATAAACGATATGAAAAATGTCGGACAAAAAAAGTCTGAAAAATGTCGGACAAAAGAAGTCTGAAAAAAAGATCTGAAATTGATGGAAAAAAAAAAGATCTGAAAAAAAGATCAGAAAAATTTCGGAAAAAAAAAGTCTGAAAAAAAAGATCTGAAAATGTCGGACAAAAGAAGTCTGAAAAAACTGTCCGAAAAAAAATATCTGAAAATGTCTGAAAAAAAAAGTCCTAAAAAAAAAGATCTGAAAATTGTCGGACAAAAAAAATTCTGAAAAAAATATCTGAAAAAAGTCGAACAAAAGAAATCTGAAAAAAAAGATCTGAAAAATGTCAGACAAAAAAAGTCTGAAAAATGTCGGACAAAAAAAGTCTGAAAAATGTCGGACAAAAAAAGTCTGAAAAAAAAGATCTGAAAAATGTCGGACAAAAAAAGTCTGAAAAAAAGATCTGAAAATTGTCGGACAAAAAAAGTCTGAAAAAAATATCTGAAAAATGTCGGACAAAAAAATCTGAAAAAAAAGATCTGAAAATGTCGGACAAAAGAATTCTGAAAAAACTGTCCGAAAAAAAAAATATGAAAATGTCTGAAACAAAAGTCTGAAAAAAAGATGTGAATAAACGATATGAAAAATGTCGGACAAAAAAAGTCTGAAAAATGTCGGACAAAAGAAGTCTGAAAAAAAGATCTGAAATTGATGGAAAAAAAAAAGATCTGAAAAAAAGATCAGAAAAATTTCAGAAAAAAAAAGTCTAAAAAAAAAGATCTGAAAATGTCGGAGAAAAGAAGTCTGAAAAAACTGTCCGAAAAAAAATATCTGAAAATGTCTGAAAAAAAAAGTCCTAAAAAAAAAGATCTGAAAATTGTCGGACAAAAAAAATTCTGAAAAAAATATCTGAAAAAAGTCGAACAAAAGAAGTCTGAAAAAAAAGATCTGAAAAATGTCAGACAAAAAAAGTCTGAAAAATGTAGGACAAAAGAAGTCTGAAAAAACTGTCCGAAAAAAAAGATCTGAAAATGTCTGAAAAAAAAGATCTGAAAAATGTCGGACAAAAAAAGTCTGAAAAATGTCGGACTAAAGAAGTCTGAAAAAAAAGATCTGAAAATTGTCGGACAAAAAAATCTGAAAAAAAGATCTGAAAATTGTCGGACAAAAAAATCTGAAAAAAAAGATCTGAAAATGTCGGACAAAAGAATTCTGAAAAAACTGTCCGAAAAAAAAAATATGAAAATGTCTGAAACAAAAGTCTGAAAAAAAGATGTGAATAAACGATATGAAAAATGTCGGACAAAAAAAGTCTGAAAAATGTCGGACAAAAAAAGTCTGAAAAAAAGATCTGAAATTGTTGGAAAAAAAAAAAGATCTTAAAAAAAGATCAGAAAAATTTCGGAAAAAAAAAGTCTGAAAAAAAATATCTGAAAATGTCGGACAAAAGAAGTCTGAAAAAAATATCTGAAAAAAGTCGAACAAAAGAAGTCTGAAAAAAAAGATCTGAAAAATGTCAGACAAAAAAAGTCTGAAAAATGTCGGACAAAAAAAGTCTGAAAAATGTCAGACAAAAGAAGTCTGAAAAAATTGTCCGAAAAAAAAGATCTGAAAATGTCTGAAAAAAAAGTCTGAAAAATGTCGGACAAAAAAAGTCTGAAAAATGTCGGACAAAAGAATCTCTGAAAAATGTCGGACAAAAAATGTCGGACAAAAAAAGTCTGAAAAAAAAGATCTGAAAAATGTCGGACAAAAAAAGTCTGAAAAAAAAGATCTGAAAATGTCGGACCAAAAAAGTCTGGAAAGAATCTCTGAAAAATGTCGGACAAAAGATGTCGGACAAAAAAAGTCTGAAAAAAAAGATATGAAAATGTCTGAAAAAAAATATCTGAAAAATGTCGGATAAAAAAAGTCTGGAAAAAATATCTGAAAAATGTCGGACAGAAGAAAAAACTGTCCAAAAAAAAATATCTGAAAAAAATATCTGAAAAAAAATTATCTGAAAAAAAGATCTGAAAAATGTCGGAGAAAAAGCCCGAAAAAAAGTCTGAAAAAAAAATCTGAAAATTGTCGGACAAAAGAAGTCTGAAAAAAAATATCTGAAAAAAAAGATCTGAAAATGTCTGAAAAAAAAGTCTGAAAAAAAAGATCTGAAAAATGTCGGACAAAAGAAGTCTGAAAAATGTCGGACCAAAGAATTCTGAAAAAACTGTCCGAAAAAAAAAATATGAAAATGTCTGAAACAAAAGTCTGAAAAAAAGATTTGAAAAATGTCGGACAAAAAAAGATCTGAAAATGTCGGACAAAAAAAGATCTGAAAATGTCGGACAAAAAAAGATCTGAAAATGTCGGACAAAAAAGTCTGAAAAAAAAGATCTGAAATTGTCGGACAAAAAAAGTCTGTAAAAAAAGATCTGAAAAATGTCGGACAAAAAAAGTCTGAAAAATGTCGGACAAAAAAAATCTGAAAAAAAAGATCTGAAAATGTCGGACCAAAAAAGTCTGGAAAGAATCTCTGAAAAATGTCGGACAAAAGAAGTCTGAAAAAACTGTCCGAAAAAAAATATCTGAAAATGTCTGAAAAAAATATCTGAAAAATGTCGGACAAAAAAAGTCTGAAAAAAATATCTGAAAAATGTCGGACAAAAAAATCTGAAAAAAAAAAGATCTGAAAAATGTCGGACAAAAAATGTCTGAAAAATGTCGGACAAAAAAATCTGAAAAAAAAGATCTGAAAAAAGTCTGGAAAAAAAGCCCGAAAAAAAGTCTGAAAAATGTCGGACAAAAGAAGTTTGAAAAAAAGTCTGAAAAAAAAGATCTGAAAAAAAGATCTGAAAAATGTTGGACAAAAAAAGTTTGAAAAAAAAGATCTGAAAATTGTCGGACAAAAAAAATCTGAAAAAAAATATCTGAAAAATGTTGGACAAAAGAAGTCTGAAAAAAACTGTCCGAAAAAAAAGATCTGAAAATTTCTGAAAAAAAAGTCTGAAAAAAAAGATCTGAAAAATATCGGACAATAGAATTCTGAAAAAACTTCTATTGACTTTTTTTTTGGCCAATGATTCAGACTCATTGCCTCCACAAAGTAGGTCAGTGGAAGGTTTGAGGGAGGGCCAAGGCGGGATCTCGTGGCAAATCGGAAGACGCCTGTTCCACTTCCTCGCAGGCTGCAGACGAGGAGAGTTTCTCCCATCGGGACAGGTCCCCTCTTCGGGCCAGCCCGGGAGATGGCGGCCAGCGCTGTGGCTTCTGTCACGCTGGGGATGAAGAAAATGAAACGAGGGGCATGATTCATACCGATAACTCAAAAAAAGTGGCGGCACACAACAAGTGTATGCTTTTTTTCATCGGGGACAGTGCAGCTGACCACAACGTCACGGGCTGAATTTGGAAATTTTGAATTAGAATTAGACTTTTTTCATTATTTTTTTCAACATATGATATATACAATATTGTATTTTTTTCCCAAAAATTTCAAAATGCTATAACTTTTTTTTCATGACATTTTTTGAAAAACTATACTTTGACTTTTTTTCCAAGAAATTTTTCGACATATCATACAATGGATTTTTTTTAAAACAGTTTAAGCAAGTTTAGTGATGAAAACTAAAGTTTTACATGGAATTGAGGTCAGTGTGAAGGTTTGATGCAGAAAAGCCAACTATTATGTAAAAAAATTGTAAAAATATATTCCATTTTCATCCTGTTTTGTATGTTTCCAGTATAACAGATGTGTTTCTGTAAATAAATCACATATTCTTCATATAAATGCACATTTCAGTGTTTCTTGAGGAGAAATGCGTTCCTGGGTGAGAAAGACATATTAAGCGAGTTTAGTGATGAAAACTAGGGTTTTACATGGAATTCAGCTCAGAATGAAGATTTGATACTTGGAAGCGAATTCTAATGTCAAATTTGAGAAACCAATGTTTCTTTTCATATTCTGTCTCTTTTTTGTATGTTTCCAGTATAACAGATGTGTTTCTGTAAATAAATCACATATTCTTCATATAAATGCACATTTCAGTGTTTCTTGAGGAGAAATGCGTTCCTGAGTAGTTTTGGGTGAGAAAGACATATTAAGCGAGTTTAGTGATGAAAACTAGCGTTTTACATGGAATTCAGCTCAGAATGAAGATTTGATACTTGGAAGCGAATTCTAATGTCAAATTTCAGAAAACAATGTTTCTTTTCATATTCTGTCTCTTTTTTGTATGTTTCCAGTATAACAGATGTGTTTCTGTAAATAAATCACATATTCTTCATATAAATGCACGTTTCAGTGTTTCTTGAGGAGAAATGCGTTCCTGAGTGGTTTTGGATGAGAAATACATATTAAGTGAGTTTAGTGATGAAAACAAGAGTTTTGCATAGAATTGAGCTCAGAATGAAGATTTGATACTTGGAAGCGAATTCTAATGTCAAATTTCAGAAAACAATGTTTCTTTTCATATTCTGTCTCTTTTTTGTATGTTTCCAGTATAACAGATGTGTTTCTGTAAATAAATCACATATTCTTCATATAAATGCACGTTTCAGTGTTTCTTGAGGAGAAATGCGTTCCTGAGTGTTTTTGGGTGAGAAAGACATATTAAGCGAGTTTAGTGATGAAAACAAGAGTTTTGCATAGAATTGAGCTCAGAATGAAGATTTGATACTTGGAAGCGAATTCTAATGTAAAATTTGAGAAAACAATGTTTCTTTTCATATTCTGTCTCTTTTTTGTATGTTTCCAGTATAACAGATGTGTTTCTGTAAATAAATCACATATTCTTCATATAAATGCACATTTCAGTGTTTCTAGAGGAGAAATGCGTTCCTGAGTGTTTTTGGGTGAGAAAGACATATTAAGCGAGTTTAGTGATGAAAACTAGCGTTTTACATGGAATTCAGCTCAGACTGACAGTTTGATGCCTGGAGTCCAAAACTATCATATTAGATTTTGGAAAACTGTGTTCCCTTTCATATTTATCCTTTTTTGTGTGTTTCCAATGCAAGAAATGTTTTTCTGTGAAGAAATTTCACATTTTTCATATGAATCCACTTTTCAGTGTTTCTTGAGGCGAAATGCATTCTTTGGCTTAGTGATGAAAACTAGAGTTGTACATTGTGATCGTATAGTTCAACACAGGTTACAATTACATTGTAAAAGAATAAACATGAAATATATAAAACATATTTCCACATCCACATAGTTATATCAATTTAAAATGAATTAAAGCCGCAAGCGGCAATTCGCGGGTTATAGCCTTTATCGCTCAAAGCGCCCGCCTAGTGGTCGATTTGAATAAAACTTTCAGCATGGCGGAAAATTTAGTCGGTGGACTTTCGTGGTCCAAGAGACTTTTTTGTAGATCACATTCAGCAGCACATGTCTGTCAAATTTCAAATTGATAGGACTTATGGTGTGAGGGGGCTGGCCTTGAAAATTGTTATAGCGCCACCATGTGGCCAATTGTTTTCATATTTTATGTGAAGCATTATGACATCATGTACAGTTATGGTACCAAGTCTCATGTCTCTAGCTCATTCCAGCTCACAGCAAATTGAGCAAAGGCATAATTTAGCATAAAATGCTAAATAGGCCACGCCCACATGCACCGATCAATATGACACTATAGATCTTGGTTAATACTTGCCCCCAGAGTATGTGCACCAAATTTGATAAAATTCTGTCCACCGGATCTTGCGATTCAAGTTTCTGATATTTGTGGCGCCCCCTATGTGTCAAGCGGAAAATGCTTTGGTACGCCTCAAGTTTGGAGACGATGGGCCAAAGGCTTGTGAAGTTAGGTCTACTGATGTGCTGAGCCCTGCCCTCTTAAAGTTCATTGGTCAACAGATTCATAACGCAATGAGGTATCAACACGCTTTATGCAACTTTAGATGACATTAGTCCAATAATGATCCATTGAAAATTTGGTAGCAATCGGACCTACGGTTTAGGAGGAGATGTCAAAAATGTGTTTTTCAAAAAATCCAATATGGCGGAAAATATTTCAAGGTGCACTTTGGAGGTCCAAGAGGCTTTATTGTAGATCACACGGAGTTGCACATATGTGTCACATTTCAAGTCAATCGGACTTACGGTTTGAGGGGCGTGGCCTTTCCAAAATCACATGTTTGGGCGTTAATTACAGCGCCACCATGTGGCCGATTGGGGTCATAGTTCTTGAGAAGCAGCTGCACATCATTCCAGTTCCTATGCCAAGTTTCATGTTTCCATCTCATTCCAGCTCACGGCAAATTGCACTTATTCGGCGGACAACGAATAATAATAATAAATTCACACAAAAACAAACTAACTTAATGTAATGTTTACAAGTGTAGCTAGTGTGTTTCTTTACCCTAAACTCCAAATGTCCCTTAGTTTTTATCTTCCCTCAACAACAGAAGAATCCCACATGCAGCTAACTATGCTCTGCTTCCACCTCCAGGAACGCCATGGAACACATCGGGCACGTTCCGCTCAACAAAGAGAAATGATTGAACACTTTTCCACACTGTGTAACAACTTTAATTATATTGAAAAAAAAGATCTGAAAATTGTCGGACAAAAAAAGTCTGGAAAAAATATCTGAAAAATGTTGGACAAAAGAAGTCTGAAATAACTGTCCGAAAAAAAAGATCTGAAAAATGTCGGACAAAAAAAGTCTGAAAAATGTCGGACAAAAGAAGTCTGAAAAAAAAGATCTGAAAAATGTCGGACAAAAAAATCTGAAAAAAAAGATCTGAAAAATGTCGGACAAAAAAAGTCTGAAAAATGTCGGACAAAAAAAGTCTGAAAAATGTCGGACAAAAAAAGTCTGAAAAATGTCGGACAAAAAAAGTCTGAAAAAAAAGATCTGAAAATTGTCGGACAAAAAAATCTGAAAAAAAAGATCTGAAAAATGTCGGACAAAAAAAGTCTGAAAATTGTCGGACAAAAAAATCTGAAAAAAAAGATCTGAAAATTGTCGGACAAAAAAATCTGAAAAAAAAGATCTGAAAAATGTCGGACAAAAAAAGTCTGAAAAATGTCGGACTAAAGAAGTCTGAAAAAGAAGATCTGAAAATTGTCGGACAAAAAAAGTCTGAAAAATGTCGGACAAAAAAAGTCTGAAAAATGTCGGACAAAAAAAGTCTGAAAAAAAAGATCTGAAAATTGTCGGACAAAAAAATCTGAAAAAAAAGATCTGAAAAATTTCGGACAAAAAAAGTCTGAAAAATGTCGGACAAAAGAAGTCTGAAAAAAAAGATCTGAAAAATGTCGGACAAAAAAATCTGAAAAAAAAGATCTGAAAAATGTCGGACAAAAAAAGTCTGAAAAATGTCGGACTAAAGAAGTCTGAAAAAAAAGATCTGAAAATTGTCGGACAAAAAAAGTCTGAAAAAAAGATCTGAAAATTGTCGGACAAAAAAAGTCTGAAAAAAATATCTGAAAAATGTCGGACAAAAAAGTCTGAAAAAAAAGTCTGAAAAATGTCGGACAAAAAAAGATCTGAAAATTGTCGGAGAAAAAAAGTCTGAAAAAAATATCTGAAAAATGTCGGACAAAAAAGTCTGAAAAAAAAGATCTGAAAAATGTCGGACAAAAAAAGTCTGAAAAATGTCGGACAAAAAATGTCGGACAAAAAAAGTCTGAAAAAAAAGATCTGAAAAATGTCGGACAAAAAAAGTCTGAAAAATGTCGGACAAAAAAAGTCTGAAAAATGTCGGACAAAAGAAGTCTGAAAAAAAAGATCTGAAAAATGTCGGACAAAAAAAGTCTGAAAAATGTCGGACTAAAGAAGTCTGAAAAAAAAGATCTGAAAATTGTCGGACAAAAAAAGTCTGAAAAAAAGATCTGAAAATTGTCGGACAAAAAAAGTCTGAAAAAAATATCCGAAAAATGTCGGACAAAAAAGTCTGAAAAAAAAGTCTGAAAAATGTCGGACAAAAAAAGATCTGAAAATTGTCGGAGAAAAAAAGTCTGAAAAAAATATCTGAAAAATGTCGGACAAAAAAAGTCTGAAAAATGTCGGACTAAAGAAGTCTGAAAAAAAAGATCTGAAAATTGTCGGACAAAAAAAGTCTGAAAAAAAGATCTGAAAATTGTCGGACAAAAAAAGTCTGAAAAAAAGATCTGAAAATTGTCGGACAAAAAAAGTCTGAAAAATGTCGGACAAAAGAAGTCTGAAAATTGTCGGACAAAAAAATCTGAAAAAAAAGATCTGAAAAATGTCGGACAAAAAAGTCTGAAAAAAAAGTCTGAAAAATGTCGGACAAAAAAAGATCTGAAAATTGTCGGAGAAAAAAAGTCTGAAAAAAATATCTGAAAATTGTCGGACAAAAAAAGTCTGAAAAAAAGATCTGAAAATTGTCGGACAAAAAAAGTCTGAAAAATGTCGGACAAAAGAAGTCTGAAAATTGTCGGACAAAAAAATCTGAAAAAAAAGATCTGAAAAATGTCGGACAAAAAAGTCTGAAAAAAAAGTCTGAAAAATGTCGGACAAAAAAAGATCTGAAAATTGTCGGAGAAAAAAAGTCTGAAAAAAATATCTGAAAAATGTCGGACAAAAAAGTCTGAAAAAAAAGATCTGAAAAATGTCGGACAAAAAAAGATCTGAAAAATGTCGGACAAAAAAAGTCTGAAAAATGTCGGACAAAAAAAGTCTGAAAAAAAAGATCTGAAAAATGTCGGACAAAAAAAGTCTGAAAAATGTCGGACAAAAGAAGTCTGAAAAATGTCGGACAAAAAAAGTCTGAAAATTGTCGGACAAAAAAAGTCTGAAAAATGTCGGACTAAAGAAGTCTGAAAAAAAAGATCTGAAAAATGTCGGACAAAAAAAGTCTGAAAAATGTCGGACAAAAAAAGTCTGAAAAAAAAGATCTGAAAATTGTCGGACAAAAAAATCTGAAAAAAAAGATCTGAAAATGTCGGACCAAAAAAGTCTGGAAAGAATCTCTGAAAAATGTCGGACAAAAGAAGTCTGAAAAAACTGTCCGAAAAAAAATATCTGAAAATGTCTGAAAAAAATATCTGAAAAATGTCGGACAAAAAAAGATCTGAAAAATGTCGGACAAAAGAAGTCTGAAAAAATTGTCCGAAAAAAAAGATCTGAAAATGTCTGAAAAAAAAGTCTGAAAAATGTCGGACAAAAAAATCTGAAAAATGTCGGACAAAAAAAGTCTGAAAAATGTCGGACAAAAGAAGTCTGAAAAAAAAGATCTGAAAATTGTCGGACAAAAAAAGTCTGAAAAATGTCGGACTAAAGAAGTCTGAAAAAAAAGATCTGAAAAAAAGATCTGAAAAAAGCCCGAAAAAAAGTCTGAAAAATGTCGGACAAAAGAAGTTTGAAAAAAAGTCTGAAAAAAAATATCTGAAAATGTCTGAAAAAAAAGTTGAAAAAAAAGATCTGAAAATGTCAGAAAAAAATATCTGAAAAATGTCGGAAAAAAAAAAAAAAATTCTGAAAAAAATAACTGAAAAATTTCGGACAAGAAAAGTCTGAAAAAAATATCTGAAATTGTTGGAAAAAAAAAAAATCTGAAAAAAATAACTGAAAAATTTCGGACAAAAAAAGTCTGAAAAAAAAGATCTGAAAATGTCTGAAAAAAATATCTGAAAAATATCGGAAAAAAAAAATTCTGAAAAATGTCGGACAAAAGAAGTCTGAAAAATGTCGGACAAAAGAAGTCTGAAAAATGTCGGACAAAAGAAGTCTGAAAAAAAAGATCTGAAAAATGTCGGAAAAAAAAAATTCTGAAAAATGTCGGACAAAAGAAGTTTGAAAAAAAAGATCTGAAAAATGTCGGACAAAAGAATTCTGAAAAAAAAGATCTGAAAAATGTCGGACAAAAAAAGTCTGAAAAATGTCGGACAAAAGAAGTCTGAAAAAAAAGATCTGAAAATTGTCGGACAAAAAAATCTGAAAAAAAGATCTGAAAATTGTCGGACAAAAAAAAACTGAAAAAAAAGATCTGAAAAATGTCGGACAAAAAAAGTCTGAAAAATGTCGGACAAAAGTAGTCTGAAAAAAAAGATCTGAAAAATGTCGGACAAAAAAAGTCTGAAAAATGTCGGACAAAAGAAGTCTGAAAAAAAAGATCTGAAAAATGTCGGACAAAAAAAGTCTGAAAAAAAAGATCTGAAAAATGTCGGACCAAAGAATTCTGAAAAAACTGTCTGAAAAAAAAAATATGAAAATGTCTGAAACAAAAGTCTGAAAAAAAGATGTGAATAAACGATTTGAAAAATGTCGGACAAAAAAAGATCTGAAAATGTCGGACAAAAAAAGTCTGAAAAAAAAGATCTGAAAATGTCGGACAAAAGAAGTCTGAAAAAAAGATCTGAAATTATTGGAAAAAAAAAAAGATCTGAAAAAAAGATCTGAAAAATGTCGGACAAAAAAAGTCTGAAAAATGTCGGACAAAAGAAGTCTGAAAAAAAAGATCTGAAAATTGTCGGACAAAAAAAGTCTGAAAAAAAAGATATGAAAATGTCGGACAAAAAAAGTCTGAAAAATGTCGGACAAAAAAAGTCTGAAAAAAAAGATATGAAAATGTCGGACAAAAGAAGTCTGAAAAAAAGATCTGAAATTATTGGAAAAAAAAAAAGATCTGAAAAAAAGATCTGAAAATGTCGGACAAAAGAAGTCTGAAAAAAAGATCTGAAATTATTGGAAAAAAAAAAAGATCTGAAAAAAAGATCTGAAAAATGTCGGACAAAAGAAGTCTGAAAAAAAAGATCTGAAAATTGTCGGACAAAAAAATCTGAAAAAAAAGATCTGAAAAATGTCGGACAAAAAAAGACTGAAAAATGTCGGACAAAAGAAGTCTGAAAAAAAAGATCTGAAAATTGTCGGACAAAAAAATCTGAAAAAAAAGATCTGAAAATGTCGGACCAAAAAAGTCTGGAAAGAATCTCTGAAAAATGTCGGACAAAAGAAGTCTGAAAAAACTGTCCGAAAAAAAATATCTGAAAATGTCTGAAAAAAATATCTGAAAAATGTCGGACAAAAAAAGATCTGAAAAATGTCGGACAAAAGAAGTCTGAAAAAATTGTCCGAAAAAAAAGATCTGAAAATGTCTGAAAAAAAAGTCTGAAAAATGTCGGACAAAAAAAGTCTGAAAAATGTCGGACTAAAGAAGTCTGAAAAAAAAGATCTGAAAATTGTCGGACAAAAAAAATTCTGAAAAAAATATCTGAAAAAAGTCGAACAAAAGAAGTCTGAAAAAAAAGATCTGAAAAATGTCAGACAAAAAAAGTCTGAAAAATGTCGGACAAAAAAAGTCTGAAAAATGTCGGACAAAAAAAGTCTGAAAAAAAATATCTGAAAAATGTCGGACAAAAAAAGTCTGAAAAAAAGATCTGAAAATTGTCGGACAAAAAAAGTCTGAAAAAAATATCTGAAAAATGTCGGACAAAAAAATCTGAAAAAAAAGATCTGAAAATGTCGGACAAAAGAATTCTGAAAAAACTGTCCGAAAAAAAAAATATGAAAATGTCTGAAACAAAAGTCTGAAAAAAAGATGTGAATAAACGATATGAAAAATGTCGGACAAAAAAAGTCTGAAAAATGTCGGACAAAAGAAGTCTGAAAAAAAGATCTGAAATTGATGGAAAAAAAAAAGATCTGAAAAAAAGATCAGAAAAATTTCAGAAAAAAAAAGTCTGAAAAAAAAGATCTGAAAATGTCGGAGAAAAGAAGTCTGAAAAAACTGTCCGAAAAAAAATATCTGAAAATGTCTGAAAAAAAAAGTCCTAAAAAAAAAGATCTGAAAATTGTCGGACAAAAAAAATTCTGAAAAAAATATCTGAAAAAAGTCGAACAAAAGAAGTCTGAAAAAAAAGATCTGAAAAATGTCAGACAAAAAAAGTCTGAAAAATGTAGGACAAAAGAAGTCTGAAAAAACTGTCCGAAAAAAAAGATCTGAAAATGTCTGAAAAAAAATATCTGAAAAATATCGGAAAAAAAAAATTCTGAAAAATGTCGGACAAAAGAAGTCTGAAAAAAATTCGGACAAAAGAAGTCTGAAAAATGTCGGACAAAAGAAGTCTGAAAAAAAAGATCTGAAAAATGTCGGAAAAAAAAAATTCTGAAAAATGTCGGACAAAAGAAGTTTGAAAAAAAAGATCTGAAAAATGTCGGACAAAAGAAGTCTGAAAAAAAGATCTGAAAATGTCTGAAAAAAATATCTGAAAAATGTCGGACAAAAAAAGATCTGAAAAATGTCGGACAAAAGAAGTCTGAAAAAATTGTCCGAAAAAAAAGATCTGAAAATGTCTGAAAAAAAAGTCTGAAAAATGTCGGACAAAAAAATCTGAAAAATGTCGGACAAAAAAAGATCTGAAAATGTCGGAGAAAAAAAGTCTGAAAAAAAAGATCTGAAATTGTCGGACAAAAAAAGTCTGTAAAAAAAGATCTGAAAAATGTCGGACAAAAAAAGTCTGAAAAATGTCGGACAAAAAAAGTCTGAAAAAAAAGATCTGAAAATTGTCGGACAAAAAAATCTGAAAAAAAAGATCTGAAAATGTCGGACCAAAAAAGTCTGGAAAGAATCTCTGAAAAATGTCGGACAAAAGAAGTCTGAAAAAACTGTCCGAAAAAAAATATCTGAAAATGTCTGAAAAAAATATCTGAAAAATCTCGGACAAAAAAAGATCTGAAAAATGTCGGACAAAAGAAGTCTGAAAAAATTGTCCGAAAAAAAAGATCTGAAAATGTCTGAAAAAAAAGTCTGAAAAATGTCGGACAAAAAAATCTGAAAAATGTCGGACAAAAAAAGTCTGAAAAATGTCGGACAAAAGAAGTCTGAAAAAAAAGATCTGAAAATTGTCGGACAAAAAAAGTCGGACTAAAGAAGTCTGAAAAAAAAGATCTGAAAAAAAGATCTGAAAAAAGCCCGAAAAAAAGTCTGAAAAATGTCGGACAAAAGAAGTTTGAAAAAAAGTCTGAAAAAAAATATCTGAAAATGTCTGAAAAAAAAGTTGAAAAAAAAGATCTGAAAATGTCAGAAAAAAATATCTGAAAAATGTCGGAAAAAAAAAATTCTGAAAAAAATAACTGAAAAATTTCGGACAAGAAAAGTCTGAAAAAAATATCTGAAATTGTTGGAAAAAAAAAAAATCTGAAAAAAATAACTGAAAAATTTCGGACAAAAAAAGTCTGAAAAAAAAGATCTGAAAATGTCTGAAAAAAATATCTGAAAAATATCGGAAAAAAAAAATTCTGAAAAATGTCGGACAAAAGAAGTCTGAAAAATGTCGGACAAAAGAAGTCTGAAAAAAAAGATCTGAAAAAAAAGATCTGAAAATTGTCGGACAAAAAAAGTCTGAAAAAAAAGATATGAAAATGTCGGACCAAAAAAGTCTGGAAAGAATCTCTGAAAAATGTCGGACAAAAGAAGTCTGAAAAAAAAGATCTGAAAATTGTCGGACAAAAAAAGTCTGAAAAAAAAGATATGAAAATGTCGGACAAAAAAAGTCTGAAAAATGTCGGACAAAAAAAGTCTGAAAAAAAAGATATGAAAATGTCGGACCAAAAAAGTCTGGAAAGAATCTCTGAAAAATGTCGGACAAAAGAAGTCTGAAAAAACTGTCCGAAAAAAAAGATCTGAAAATGTCTGAAAAAAAATCTGAAAAAAAAAGATATGAAAAAAAGATCTGAAAAATGTCGGACAAAAAAATCTGAAAAAAAAGATCTGAAAAAAGCCCGAAAAAAAGTCTGAAAAATGTCGGACAAAAGAAGTCTGAAAAAAAGATCTGAAATTGTTGGAAAAAAAAAAAGATCTGAAAAAAATAACTGAAAATTGTCGGACAAAAGAAGTCTGGAAAAAAAGATCTGAAAATTGTCGGACAAAAAAATCTGAAAAAAAAGGTCTGAAAAATGTCGGACAAAAGAAGTCTGAAAAAAAAGATCTGAAAAATGTCGGACAAAAGAAGTCTGAAAAATGTCGGACAAAAGAAGTCTGAAAAATGTCGGACAAAAAAAGTCTGAAAAATGTCGGACAAAAAAAGTCTGAAAAATGTCGGACAAAAAAAGTCTGAAAAAAAAGATATGAAAATGTCGGACAAAAGAAGTCTGAAAAAACTGTCCGAAAAAAAAGATCAGAAATTGTCTGAAAAAAAAGTCTGAAAAAAAAGATCTGAAAATGTCTGAAAAAAAAGTCTGAAAAAAAAGATCTGAAAAATGTCGGACAAAAGAAGTCTGAAAAATGTCGGACCAAAGAATTCTGAAAAAACTGTCCGAAAAAAAAAATATGAAAATGTCTGAAACAAAAGTCTGAAAAAAAGATTTGAAAATTGTCGGACAAAAAAAGTCTGAAAAAAAAGATATGAAAATGTCGGACAAAAAAAGTCTGAAAAATGTCGGACAAAAAAAGTCTGAAAAAAAAGATATGAAAATGTCGGACCAAAAAAGTCTGGAAAGAATCTCTGAAAAATGTCGGACAAAAGAAGTCTGAAAAAACTGTCCGAAAAAAAAGATCTGAAAATGTCTGAAAAAAAATCTGAAAAAAAAAGATATGAAAAAAAGATCTGAAAAATGTCGGACAAAAAAATCTGAAAAAAAAGATCTGAAAAAAGCCCGAAAAAAAGTCTGAAAAATGTCGGACAAAAGAAGTCTGAAAAAAAGATCTGAAATTGTTGGAAAAAAAAAAAGATCTGAAAAAAATAACTGAAAATTGTCGGACAAAAGAAGTCTGGAAAAAAAGATCTGAAAATTGTCGGACAAAAAAATCTGAAAAAAAAGGTCTGAAAAATGTCGGACAAAAGAAGTCTGAAAAAAAAGATCTGAAAAATGTCGGACAAAAGAAGTCTGAAAAATGTCGGACAAAAGAAGTCTGAAAAATGTCGGACAAAAAAAGTCTGAAAAATGTCGGACAAAAAAAGTCTGAAAAATGTCGGACAAAAAAAGTCTGAAAAAAAAGATATGAAAATGTCGGACAAAAGAAGTCTGAAAAAACTGTCCGAAAAAAAAGATCAGAAATTGTCTGAAAAAAAAGTCTGAAAAAAAAGATCTGAAAATGTCTGAAAAAAAAGTCTGAAAAAAAAGATCTGAAAAATGTCGGACAAAAGAAGTCTGAAAAATGTCGGACCAAAGAATTCTGAAAAAACTGTCCGAAAAAAAAAATATGAAAATGTCTGAAACAAAAGTCTGAAAAAAAGATTTGAAAAATGTCGGACAAAAAAAGATCTGAAAATGTCGGAAAAAAAAAGTCTGAAAAAAAAGATCTGAAATTGTCGGACAAAAAAAGTCTGTAAAAAAAGATCTGAAAATGTCGGACAAAAAAAGTCTGTAAAAAAAGATCTGAAAATGTCGGACAAAAAAAGTCTGAAAAAAAATATCTGAAAATGTCGGACAAAAAAAGTCTGAAAAAAAAGATCTGAAATTGTCGGACAAAAAAAGTCTGTAAAAAAAGATCTGAAAAATGTCGGACAAAAAAAGTCTGAAAAATGTCAGACAAAAAAAGTCTGATAAAAAAGATCTGAAAATTGTCGGACAAAAAAATCTGAAAAAAAAGATCTGAAAATTGTCGGACAAAAAAATCTGAAAAAAAAGATCTGAAAATGTCGGACCAAAAAAGTCTGGAAAGAATCTCTGAAAAATGTCGGACAAAAGAAGTCTGAAAAAACTGTCCGAAAAAAAATATCTGAAAATGTCTGAAAAAAATATCTGAAAAATGTCGGACAAAAAAAGTCTGAAAAAAATATCTGAAAAATGTCGGACAAAAAAATCTGAAAAAAAAAAGATCTGAAAAATGTCGGACAAAACATGTCTGAAAAATGTCGGATAAAAAAATCTGAAAAAAAAGATCTGAAAAATGTCGGACAAAAAATGTCTGAAAAATGTCGGACAAAAAAAGTCTGAAAAAAAATATCTGAAAAATGTTGGACAAAAGAAGTCTGAAAAAAACTGTCTGAAAAAAAAGATCTGAAAAAGATCGGACAATAGAATTCTGAAAAAACTTCTATTGACTTTTTTTTTGGCCAATGATTCAGACTCATTGCCTCCACAAAGTAGGTCAGTGGAAGGTTTGAGGGAGGGCCAAGGCGGGATCTCGTGGCAAATCGGAAGACGCCTGTTCCACTTCCTCGCAGGCTGCAGACGAGGAGAGTTTCTCCCATCGGGACAGGTCCCCTCTTCGGGCCAGCCCGGGAGATGGCGGCCAGCGCTGTGGCTTCTGTCACGCTGGGGATGAAGAAAATGAAACGAGGGGCATGATTCATACCGATAACTCAAAAAAAGTGGCGGCACACAACAAGTGTATGCTTTTTTTCATCGGGGACAGTGCAGCTGACCACAACGTCACGGGCTGAATTTGGAAATTTTGAATTAGAATTAGACTTTTTTCATTATTTTTTTCAACATATGATATATACAATATTGTATTTTTTTCCCAAAAATTTCAAAATGCTATAACTTTTTTTTCATGACATTTTTTGAAAAACTATACTTTGACTTTTTTTCCAAGAAATTTTTCGACATATCATACAATGGATTTTTTTTAAAACAGTTTAAGCAAGTTTAGTGATGAAAACTAAAGTTTTACATGGAATTGAGGTCAGTGTGAAGGTTTGATGCAGAAAAGCCAACTATTATGTAAAAAAATTGTAAAAATATATTCCATTTTCATCCTGTTTTGTATGTTTCCAGTATAACAGATGTGTTTCTGTAAATAAATCACATATTCTTCATATAAATGCACATTTCAGTGTTTCTTGAGGAGAAATGCGTTCCTGGGTGAGAAAGACATATTAAGCGAGTTTAGTGATGAAAACTAGGGTTTTACATGGAATTCAGCTCAGAATGAAGATTTGATACTTGGAAGCGAATTCTAATGTCAAATTTGAGAAAACAATGTTTCTTTTCATATTCTGTCTCTTTTTTGTATGTTTCCAGTATAACAGATGTGTTTCTGTAAATAAATCACATATTCTTCATATAAATGCACATTTCAGTGTTTCTTGAGGAGAAATGCGTTCCTGAGTAGTTTTGGGTGAGAAAGACATATTAAGCGAGTTTAGTGATGAAAACTAGCGTTTTACATGGAATTCAGCTCAGAATGAAGATTTGATACTTGGAAGCGAATTCTAATGTCAAATTTGAGAAAACAATGTTTCTTTTCATATTCTGTCTCTTTTTTGTATGTTTCCAGTATAACAGATGTGTTTCTGTAAATAAATCACATATTCTTCATATAAATGCACATTTCAGTGTTTCTTGAGGAGAAATGCGTTCCTGAGTAGTTTTGGGTGAGAAAGACATATTAAGCGAGTTTAGTGATGAAAACTAGCGTTTTACATGGAATTCAGCTCAGAATGAAGATTTGATACTTGGAAGACAATTCTAATGTCAAATTTGAGAAAACAATGTTTCTTTTCATATTCTGTCTCTTTTTTGTATGTTTCCAGTATAACAGATGTGTTTCTGTAAATAAATCACATATTCTTCATATAAATGCACATTTCAGTGTTTCTAGAGGAGAAATGCGTTCCTGAGTGGTTTTGGGTGAGAAAGACATATTAAGCGAGTTTAGTGATGAAAACTAGCGTTTTACATGGAATTCAACTCAGACTGACAGTTTGATGCCTGGAGTCCAAAACTATCATATTAGATTTTGGAAAACTGTGTTCCCTTTCATATTTATCCTTTTGTGTGTGTTTCCAATGCAAGAAATGTTTTTCTGTGAAGAAATTTCACATTTTTCATATGAATCCACTTTTCAGTGTTTCTTGAGGCGAAATGCATTCTTTGGCTTAGTGATGAAAACTAGAGTTGTACATTGTGATCGTATAGTGGTACATTTCAACACAGGTTACAATTACATTGTAAAAGAATAAACATGAAATATATAAAACATATTTCCACATCCACATAGTTATATCAATTTAAAATGAATTAAAGCCGCAAGCGGCAATTCGCGGGTTATAGCCTTTATCGCTCAAAGCGCCCGCCTAGTGGTCGATTTGAATAAAACTTTCAGCATGGCGGAAAATTTAGTCGGTGGACTTTCGTGGTCCAAGAGACTTTTTTGTAGATCACATTCAGCAGCACATGTCTGTCAAATTTCAAATTGATACGACTTATGGTGTGAGGGGGCTGGCCTTGAAAATTGTTATAGCGCCACCATGTGGCCAATTGTTTTCATATTTTATGTGAAGCATTATGACATCATGTACAGTTATGGTACCAAGTCTCATGTCTCTAGCTCATTCCAGCTCACAGCAAATTGAGCAAAGGCTTAATTTAGCATAAAATGCTAAATAGGCCACGCCCACATGCACCGATCAATATGACACTATAGATCAACAAAGAGAAATGATTGAACACTTTTCCACACTGTGTAACAACTTTAATTATATTGAAAAAAAAGATCTGAAAATTGTCGGATAAAAGAAGTCTGACAAAACTGTCCGAACAAAAAGATCTGAAAATGTCTGAAAAAAAAGTCTGAAAAAAAAGATGTGATAAAAATATCTAAAAAATGTCGGACAAAAAAAGTCTGAAAAAACAGTCCGATAAAAAAAGTCTGAAAAAAAAGATCTGAAAAATGTCGGACAAAAAAAGATCTGAAAAATGTCGGACAAAAGAAGTCTGAAAAAAAAGATCTGAAAATTGTCGGACAAAAAAAGTCTGAAAAAAAAGATATGAAAATGTCGGACCAAAAAAGTCTGGAAAGAATCTCTGAAAAATGTCGGACAAAAGAAGTCTGAAAAAACTGTCCGAACAAAAAGATCTGAAAATGTCTGAAAAAAAAGTCCTAAAAAAAAAGTTCTGAAAATTGTCGGACAAAAAAATTCTGAAAAAAATATCTGAAAAATGTCGAAAAAAGAAGTCTGAAAAAAAAGTCTGAAAAAAGAGATCTGAAAATTGTCGGACAAAAAAAGTCTAAAAAAAATATCTGAAAAATGTCGAACAAAAGAAGTCTGAAAAAAAAGTCTGAAAAAAAAGTCTGGAAAAAATATCTGAAAAATGTCGGACAAAAGAACTCTGAAAAATGTCGGACAAAAGAATTCTGAAAAAACTGTCCGAAAAAAAAAATATGAAAATGTCTGAAAAAAAAGTCTGAAAAAAAAGATGTGAAAAAAATATCTGAAAAATGTCGGACAAAAAAAGTCTGAAAAAACAGTCCGATAAAAAAAGTCCGAAAAAAAAAATATGAAAATGTCTGAAAAAAAAGTCTGAAAAAAAAGATGTGAAAAAAATATCTGAAAAATGTCGGACAAAAAAAGTCTGAAAAAACAGTCCGATAAAAAAAGTCCGCAAAAAAGATCTGAAAATGTCTGAAAAAAAAGTCTGAAAAAAAGATGTGAATAAACGATTTGAAAAATGTCGGACAAAAAAAGATCTGAAAAAATAGTCCGATAAAAAAAGTCAGAAAAAAAAGATCTGAAAATGTCTGAAAAAAAAGTCTGAAAAAAAAGATCTGAAAATTGTCGGACAAAAAAAGTCTGGAAAAAATATCTGAAAATTGTCGGACAAAAAAAGTCTGGAAAAAATATCTGAAAAATGTCGGACAAAAGAAGTCTGAAAAATTTCGGACAAAAGAATTCTGAAAAAACTGTCCGAAAAAAAAAATATGAAAATGTCTGAAAAAAAAGTCTGAAAAAAAGATGTGAATAAACGATTTGAAAAATGTCGGACAAAAAAAGATCTGAAAATGTCGGACACAAAAAGTCTGAAAAAAAAGATCTGAAAATGTTGGAAAAAAAAAAAATCTGAAAAAAATATCTGAAAAATTTCGGAAAAAGAAGTCTGAAAAAAAAGATCTAAAAAAAGATCTGAAAAATGTTGGACAAAAAAAGTTTAAAAAAAAAGATCTGAAAATGTCTGAAAAAAAGATCTGAAAAATGTTGGACAAAAGAAGTCTGAAAAAAAAGATCTGAAAATTGTCGGACAAAAAAAGTCTGAAAAAAAAGATATGAAAATGTCGGACCAAAAAAGTCTGGAAAGAATCTCTGAAAAATGTCGGACAAAAGAACTCTGAAAAAACTGTCCGAAAAAAAAGATCTGAAAAATGTCGGACAAAAAAAGTCTGAAAAATGTCGGACAAAAAAAGTCTGAAAAAAAAGATCTGAAAAAAAGTCTGAAAAAAAGATCTGAAAATTGTCGGACAAAAAAAGTCTGAAAAATGTCGGACAAAAGAAGTCTGAAAAAAAAGATCTGAAAATTGTCGGACAAAAAAATCTGAAAAAAAAGATCTGAAAAATGTCGGACAAAAAAAGTCTGAAAAATGTCGGACAAAAGAAGTCTGAAAAAAAATATCTGAAAATTGTCAGACAAAAAAATCTGAAAAAAAAGATCTGAAAAATGTCGGACAAAAAAAGTCTGAAAAAAATATCTGAAAAATGTCGGACAAAAAAATCTGATAAAAAAAGATCTGAAAAATGTCGGACAAAAAAAGTCTGAAAAATGTCGGACAAAAAAATTCTGAAAAATGTCGGACAAAAAAAGTCTGAAAAAAAAGATCTGAAAAAAAGTCTGGAAAAAAAGCCCGAAAAAAAGTCTGAAAATTGTCGGACAAAAAAAGTCTGAAAAAAAGATCTGAAAATTGTCGGACAAAAAAAGTCTGAAAAATGTCGGACAAAAGAAGTCTGAAAAAAAAGATCTGAAAATTGTCGGACAAAAAAAGTCTGAAAAAAAAGATATGAAAATGTCGGACCAAAAAAGTCTGGAAAGAATCTCTGAAAAAAAGTCTGGAAAAAAAGCCCGAAAAAAAGTCTGAAAAATGTCGGACGAAAGAAGTCTGAAAAATGTCGGACAAAAGAAAGAGTTAATGAAGATGATCAAGGATGATCAATTTGATCATCGTGGTTATCATGCCCTTACCTAACCCTAACCCTAACCCTAACCCTAGCCGAACGTTTTTCTCGAATATCTCCCGAACCGAACGTCGTAGACACTTGGAAACATGCTCTGTCTGACATAATTCGACCACGCTGAAAACGCCTGTCGTGGTTGTGAGTCTCTACGACCTTCCGTTCCAGAGATATCAATTTTTTTATATAAAAAAGTTACGTAACTTCGCAACTGAAAGTCGCACAGACTTGTCAGTGCTATCAGTGGAAAGAACGACCCCGACAATGGGGGGGTACGTCAAAGTCTCATCGCTCTGTCATGTTCACACAAAGAGTTAATGAGGATGATCAAGGATGATCAATTTGATCATCGTGGTTATCATGCCCTTACCTAACCCTAACCCTAACCCTAACCCTAACCCTAACCCTAACCAAATTTGATAAAATTCTGTCCACCGGATCTTGCGATACAAGTTTCTGATATTTGTGGCGCCCCCTATGTGTCAAGCGGAAAATGCTTTGGTACGCCTCAAGTTTGGAGACGATGGGCAAAAGGCTTGTGAAGTTAGGTCTACTGATGTGCTGAGCCCTGCCCTCTTAAAGTTCATTGGTCAACAGATTCATAACGCAATGAGGTATCAACACGCTTTATGCAACTTTAGATGACATTAGTCCAATAATGATCCATTGAAAATTTGGTAGCAATCAGACCAACGGCTTAGGAGGAGATGTCAAAAATGTGTTTTTCAAAAAATCCAATATGGCGGAAAATATTTCCAGGTGCACTTTGGAGGTCCAAGAGGCTTTATTGTAGATCACACGGAGTTGCACATATGTGTCACATTTCAAGTCAATCGGACTTACGGTGTGAGGGGCATGGCCTTTTCAAAATCGCGTGTTTGGGCATTAATTACAGCGCCACCATGTGGCCGATTGGGGTCATAGTTCTTGAGAAGCAGCTGCACATCATTCCAGTTCCTATGCCAAGTTTCATGTTTCCATCTCTTTCCAGCTCACGGCAAATTGCGCTTATTCGGCAGACAACGAATAATAATAATAAATTCACACAAAAACAAACTAACTTAATGTAATGTTTACAAGTGTAGCTAGTGTGTTTCTTTACCCTAAACTCCAAATGACCCTTAGTTTTTATCTTCCCTCAACAACAGAAGAATCCCACATGCAGCTAACTATGCTCTGCTTCCACCTCCAGTAACGCCATGGAACACATCGGGCACGTTCCGCTCAACAAAGAGAAATGATTGAACACTTTTCCACACTGTGTAACAACTTTAATTATATTGAAAAAAAGATCTGAAAATTGTCGGATAAAAGAAGTCTGAAAAAACTGTCCGAACAAAAAGATCTGAAAATGTCTGAAAAAAAAGTCCTAAAAAAAAAGTTCTGAAAATTGTCGGACAAAAAAATTCTGAAAAAAATATCTGAAAAATGTCGAAAAAAAGAAGTCTGAAAAAAAAGTCTGAAAAAAGAGATCTGAAAATTGTCGGACAAAAAAAGTCTAAAAAAAATATCTGAAAAATGTCGAACAAAAGAAGTCTGAAAAAAAAGTCTGAAAAAAAAGTCTGGAAAAAATATCTGAAAAATGTCGGACAAAAGAACTCTGAAAAATGTCGGACAAAAGAATTCTGAAAAAACTGTCTGAAAAAAAAAATATGAAAATGTCTGAAAAAAAAGTCTGAAAAAAAAGATGTGAAAAAAATATCTGAAAAATGTCGGACAAAAAAAGTCTGAAAAAAATATCTGAAAAATGTCGAACAAAAGAAGTCTAAAAAAAAAGTCTGAAAAAAAAGTCTGAAAAAAAAGTCTGAAAAAAGAGATCTGAAAATTGTCGGACAAAAAAAGTCTAAAAAAAATATCTGAAAAATGTCGAACAAAAGAAGTCTGAAAAAAAAGTCTGAAAAAAAAGTCTGGAAAAAATATCTGAAAAATGTCGGACAAAAGAACTCTGAAAAATGTCGGACAAAAGAATTCTGAAAAAACTGTCCGAAAAAAAAAATATGAAAATGTCTGAAAAAAAAGTCTGAAATAAAAGATGTGAAAAAAATATCTGAAAAATGTCGGACAAAAAAAGTCTGAAAAAACAGTCCGATAAAAAAAGTCCGAAAAAAAAGATCTGAAAATGTCTGAAAAAAAAGTCTGAAAAAAAGATGTGAATAAACGATTTGAAAAATGTCGGACAAAAAAAGATCTGAAAATGTCGGACACAAAAAGTCTGAAAAAAAATAACTGAAAAAAATATCTGAAAAATGTCGGACAAAAAAAGTCTGAAAAAACAGTCCGATAAAAAAAGTCCGAAAAAAAAGATCTGAAAATGTCTGAAAAAAAAGTCTGAAAAAAAAGATCTGAAAATTGTCGGATAAAAAAAGTCTGGATAAAATATCTGAAAATTGTCGGACAAAAAAAGTCTGGAAAAAATATCTGAAAAATGTCGGACAAAAGAAGTCTGAAAAATTTCGGACAAAAGAATTCTGAAAAAACTGTCCGAAAAAATAAATATGAAAATGTCTGAAAAAAAAGTCTGAAAAAAAGATGTGAATAAACGATTTGAAAAATGTCGGACAAAAAAAGATCTGAAAATGTCGGACACAAAAAGTCTGAAAAAAAATAACTGAAAAAAATATCTGAAAAATGACGGACAAAAAAAGTCTGAAAAAAATATCTGAAAAATGACGGACAAAAAAAGTCTGAAAAAAAGATCTGAAAATGTCTGAAAAAAAAGTCTGAAAAAAAGATGTGAATAAACGATTTGAAAAATGTCGGACACAAAAAGTCTGAAAAAAAAGATCTGAAAATGTTGGAAAAAAAAAAAATCTGAAAAAAATATCTGAAAAATTTCGGAAAAAGAAGTCTGAAAAAAAAGATCTGAAAAAAAGATCTGAAAAATGTTGGACAAAAAAAGTTTAAAAAAAAAGATCTCAAAATTGTCGAACAAAAAAAGTCTGAAAAAAAAGATCTGAAAATGTCTGAAAAAAAGATCTGAAAAATGTTGGACAAAAAAAGTTTAAAAAAAAAGATCTGAAAATGTCTGAAAAAAAGATCTGAAAAATGTTGGACAAAAGAAGTCTGAAAAAAAAGATCTGAAAATTGTTGGACAAAAAAAGTCTGAAAAAAAAGATATGAAAATGTCGGACCAAAAAAGTCTGGAAAGAATCTCTGAAAAATGTCGGAAAAAAGAACTCTGAAAAAACTGTCTGAAAAAAAAGATCTGAAAAATGTCGGACAAAAAAAGTCTGAAAAATGTCAGACAAAAGAAGTCTGAAAAAAAAGATCTGAAAATGTCGGACCAAAAAAGTCTGGAAAGAATCTCTGAAAAAATGTCGGACAAAAAAAGTCTGAAAAATGTCGGACAAAAGAAGTCTGAAAAAAAATCTGAAAAAAAAGATCTGAAAATTGTCGGACAAAAAAATCTGAAAAAAAAGATCTGAAAAATGTCGGACAAAAAAAGTCTGAAAAATGTCGGACAAAAGAAGTCTGAAAAAAAATATCTGAAAATTGTCAGACAAAAAAATCTGAAAAAAAAGATCTGAAAAATGTCGGACAAAAAAAGTCTGAAAAAAATATCTGAAAAATGTCGGACAAAAAAATCTGATAAAAAAAGATCTGAAAAATGTCGGACAAAAAAAGTCTGAAAAATGTCGGACAAAAAAATTCTGAAAAATGTCGGACAAAAAAAGTCTGAAAAAAAAGATCTGAAAAAAAGTCTGGAAAAAAAGCCCGAAAAAAAGTCTGAAAATTGTCGGACAAAAAAAGTCTGAAAAAAAGATCTGAAAATTGTCGGACAAAAAAAGTCTGAAAAATGTCGGACAAAAGAAGTCTGAAAAAAAAGATCTGAAAATTGTCGGACAAAAAAATCTGAAAAAAAAGATCTGAAAAATGTCGGACAAAAGAACTCTGAAAAAAAAGATCTGAAAATTGTCGGACAAAAAAAGTCTGAAAAAAAAGATATGAAAATGTCGGACCAAAAAAGTCTGGAAAGAATCTCTGAAAAATGTCGGACAAAAAAAGTCTGAAAAATGTCGGACAAAAGAAGTCTGAAAAAAAATCTGAAAAAAATGATCTGAAAATTGTCGGACAAAAAAAGTCTGAAAAAAAGATCTGAAAAATGTCGGACAAAAAAAGTCTGAAAAATGTCGGACAAAAGAAGTCTGAAAAAAAATATCTGAAAATTGTCAGACAAAAAAATCTGAAAAAAAAGATCTGAAAAATGTCGGACAAAAAAAGTCTGAAAAAAATATCTGAAAAATGTCGGACAAAAAAATCTGATAAAAAAAGATCTGAAAAATGTCGGACAAAAAAAGTCTGAAAAATGTCGGACAAAAAAATTCTGAAAAATGTCGGACAAAAAAAGTCTGAAAAAAAAGATCTGAAAAAAAGTCTGGAAAAAAAGCCCGAAAAAAAGTCTGAAAATTGTCGGACAAAAAAAGTCTGAAAAAAAGATCTGAAAATTGTCGGACAAAAAAAGTCTGAAAAATGTCGGACAAAAGAAGTCTGAAAAAAAAGATCTGAAAATTGTCGGACAAAAAAATCTGAAAAAAAAGATCTGAAAAATGTCGGACAAAAAAAGTCTGAAAAATGTCGGACAAAAGAAGTCTGAAAAAAAATATCTGAAAATTGTCAGACAAAAAAATCTGAAAAAAAAGATCTGAAAAATGTCGGACAAAAAAAGTCTGAAAAAAAAGATCTGAAAAATGTCGGACAAAAAAATCTGAAAAAAAAGATCTGAAAAATGTCGGACAAAAGAACTCTGAAAAAAAAGATCTGAAAATTGTCGGACAAAAAAAGTCTGAAAAAAAAGATATGAAAATGTCGGACCAAAAAAGTCTGGAAAGAATCTCTGAAAAAAAGTCTGGAAAAAAAGCCCGAAAAAAAGTCTGAAAAATGTCGGACGAAAGAAGTCTGAAAAATGTCGGACAAAAGAAAGAGTTAATGAAGATGATCAAGGATGATCAATTTGATCATCGTGGTTATCATGCCCTTACCTAACCCTAACCCTAACCCTAACCCTAGCCGAACGTTTTTCTCGAATATCTCCCGAACCGAACGTCGTAGACACTTGGAAACATGCTCTGTCTGACATAATTCGACCACGCTGAAAACGCCTGTCGTGGTTGTGAGTCTCTACGACCTTCCGTTCCAGAGATATCAATTTTTTTATATAAAAAAGTTACGTAACTTCGCAACTGAAAGTCGCACAGACTTGTCAGTGCTATCAGTGGAAAGAACGACCCCGACAATGGGGGGGTACGTCAAAGTCTCATCGCTCTGTCATGTTCACACAAAGAGTTAATGAGGATGATCAAGGATGATCAATTTGATCATCGTGGTTATCATGCCCTTACCTAACCCTAACCCTAACCCTAACCCTAACCCTAACCCTAACCAAATTTGATAAAATTCTGTCCACCGGATCTTGCGATACAAGTTTCTGATATTTGTGGCGCCCCCTATGTGTCAAGCGGAAAATGCTTTGGTACGCCTCAAGTTTGGAGACGATGGGCAAAAGGCTTGTGAAGTTAGGTCTACTGATGTGCTGAGCCCTGCCCTCTTAAAGTTCATTGGTCAACAGATTCATAACGCAATGAGGTATCAACACGCTTTATGCAACTTTAGATGACATTAGTCCAATAATGATCCATTGAAAATTTGGTAGCAATCAGACCAACGGCTTAGGAGGAGATGTCAAAAATGTGTTTTTCAAAAAATCCAATATGGCGGAAAATATTTCCAGGTGCACTTTGGAGGTCCAAGAGGCTTTATTGTAGATCACACGGAGTTGCACATATGTGTCACATTTCAAGTCAATCGGACTTACGGTGTGAGGGGCATGGCCTTTTCAAAATCGCGTGTTTGGGCATTAATTACAGCGCCACCATGTGGCCGATTGGGGTCATAGTTCTTGAGAAGCAGCTGCACATCATTCCAGTTCCTATGCCAAGTTTCATGTTTCCATCTCTTTCCAGCTCACGGCAAATTGCGCTTATTCGGCAGACAACGAATAATAATAATAAATTCACACAAAAACAAACTAACTTAATGTAATGTTTACAAGTGTAGCTAGTGTGTTTCTTTACCCTAAACTCCAAATGACCCTTAGTTTTTATCTTCCCTCAACAACAGAAGAATCCCACATGCAGCTAACTATGCTCTGCTTCCACCTCCAGTAACGCCATGGAACACATCGGGCACGTTCCGCTCAACAAAGAGAAATGATTGAACACTTTTCCACACTGTGTAACAACTTTAATTATATTGAAAAAAAGATCTGAAAATTGTCGGATAAAAGAAGTCTGAAAAAACTGTCCGAACAAAAAGATCTGAAAATGTCTGAAAAAAAAGTCCTAAAAAAAAAGTTCTGAAAATTGTCGGACAAAAAAATTCTGAAAAAAATATCTGAAAAATGTCGAAAAAAAGAAGTCTGAAAAAAAAGTCTGAAAAAAGAGATCTGAAAATTGTCGGACAAAAAAAGTCTAAAAAAAATATCTGAAAAATGTCGAACAAAAGAAGTCTGAAAAAAAAGTCTGAAAAAAAAGTCTGGAAAAAATATCTGAAAAATGTCGGACAAAAGAACTCTGAAAAATGTCGGACAAAAGAATTCTGAAAAAACTGTCTGAAAAAAAAAATATGAAAATGTCTGAAAAAAAAGTCTGAAAAAAAAGATGTGAAAAAAATATCTGAAAAATGTCGGACAAAAAAAGTCTGAAAAAAATATCTGAAAAATGTCGAACAAAAGAAGTCTAAAAAAAAAGTCTGAAAAAAAAGTCTGAAAAAAAAGTCTGAAAAAAGAGATCTGAAAATTGTCGGACAAAAAAAGTCTAAAAAAAATATCTGAAAAATGTCGAACAAAAGAAGTCTGAAAAAAAAGTCTGAAAAAAAAGTCTGGAAAAAATATCTGAAAAATGTCGGACAAAAGAACTCTGAAAAATGTCGGACAAAAGAATTCTGAAAAAACTGTCCGAAAAAAAAAATATGAAAATGTCTGAAAAAAAAGTCTGAAAAAAAAGATGTGAAAAAAATATCTGAAAAATGTCGGACAAAAAAAGTCTGAAAAAACAGTCCGATAAAAAAAGTCCGAAAAAAAAGATCTGAAAATGTCTGAAAAAAAAGTCTGAAAAAAAGATGTGAATAAACGATTTGAAAAATGTCGGACAAAAAAAGATCTGAAAATGTCGGACACAAAAAGTCTGAAAAAAAATAACCGAAAAAAATATCTGAAAAATGTCGGACAAAAAAAGTCTGAAAAAACAGTCCGATAAAAAAAGTCCGAAAAAAAAGATCTGAAAATGTCTGAAAAAAAAGTCTGAAAAAAAAGATCTGAAAATTGTCGGATAAAAAAAGTCTGGATAAAATATCTGAAAATTGTCGGACAAAAAAAGTCTGAAAAATTTCGGACATAAGAATTCTGAAAAAACTGTCCGAAAAAATAAATATGAAAATGTCTGAAAAAAAAGTCTGAAAAAAAGATGTGAATAAACGATTTGAAAAATGTCGGACAAAAAAAGATCTGAAAATGTCGGACACAAAAAGTCTGAAAAAAAATAACTGAAAAAAATATCTGAAAAATGACGGACAAAAAAAGTCTGAAAAAAATATCTGAAAAATGACGGACAAAAAAAGTCTGAAAAAAAGATCTGAAAATGTCTGAAAAAAAAGTCTGAAAAAAAGATGTGAATAAACGATTTGAAAAATGTCGGACACAAAAAGTCTGAAAAAAAAGAACTGAAAATGTTGGAAAAAAAAAAAATCTGAAAAAAATATCTGAAAAATTTCGGAAAAAGAAGTCTGAAAAAAAAGATCTGAAAAAAAGATCTGAAAAATGTTGGACAAAAAAAGTTTAAAAAAAAAGATCTCAAAATTGTCGAACAAAAAAAGTCTGAAAAAAAAGATCTGAAAAATGTTGGACAAAAGAAGTCTGAAAAAAAAGATCTGAAAATTGTCGGACAAAAAAAGTCTGAAAAAAAAGATATGAAAATGTCGGACCAAAAAAGTCTGGAAAGAATCTCTGAAAAATGTCGGAAAAAAGAACTCTGAAAAAACTGTCTGAAAAAAAAGATCTGAAAAATGTCGGACAAAAAAAGTCTGAAAAATGTCAGACAAAAGAAGTCTGAAAAAAAAGATCTGAAAATGTCGGACCAAAAAAGTCTGGAAAGAATCTCTGAAAAATGTCGGACAAAAGAAGTCTGAAAAAACTGTCCGAAAAAAAAGATCTGAAAAATGTCGGACAAAAAAAGTCTGAAAAATGTCGGACAAAAGAAGTCTGAAAAAAAATCTGAAAAAAATGATCTGAAAATTGTCGGACAAAAAAAGTCTGAAAAAAAGATCTGAAAAATGTCGGACAAAAAAAGTCTGAAAAATGTCGGACAAAAGAAGTCTGAAAAAAAATATCTGAAAATTGTCAGACAAAAAAATCTGAAAAAAAAGATCTGAAAAATGTCGGACAAAAAAAGTCTGAAAAAAATATCTGAAAAATGTCGGACAAAAAAATCTGATAAAAAAAGATCTGAAAAATGTCGGACAAAAAAAGTCTGAAAAATGTCGGACAAAAAAATTCTGAAAAATGTCGGACAAAAAAAGTCTGAAAAAAAAGATCTGAAAAAAAGTCTGGAAAAAAAGCCCGAAAAAAAGTCTGAAAATTGTCGGACAAAAAAAGTCTGAAAAAAAGATCTGAAAATTGTCGGACAAAAAAAGTCTGAAAAATGTCGGACAAAAGAAGTCTGAAAAAAAAGATCTGAAAATTGTCGGACAAAAAAATCTGAAAAAAAAGATCTGAAAAATGTCGGACAAAAAAAGTCTGAAAAATGTCGGACAAAAGAAGTCTGAAAAAAAATATCTGAAAATTGTCAGACAAAAAAATCTGAAAAAAAAGATCTGAAAAATGTCGGACAAAAAAAGTCTGAAAAAAATATCTGAAAAATGTCGGACAAAAAAATCTGATAAAAAAAGATCTGAAAAATGTCGGACAAAAAAAGTCTGAAAAATGTCGGACAAAAAAATTCTGAAAAATGTCGGACAAAAAAAGTCTGAAAAAAAAGATCTGAAAAAAAGTCTGGAAAAAAAGCCCGAAAAAAAGTCTGAAAATTGTCGGACAAAAAAAGTCTGAAAAAAAGATCTGAAAATTGTCGGACAAAAAAAGTCTGAAAAATGTCGGACAAAAGAAGTCTGAAAAAAAAGATCTGAAAATTGTCGGACAAAAAAATCTGAAAAAAAAGATCTGAAAAATGTCGGACAAAAGAACTCTGAAAAAAAAGATCTGAAAATTGTCGGACAAAAAAAGTCTGAAAAAAAAGATATGAAAATGTCGGACCAAAAAAGTCTGGAAAGAATCTCTGAAAAAAAGTCTGGAAAAAAAGCCCGAAAAAAAGTCTGAAAAATGTCGGACGAAAGAAGTCTGAAAAATGTCGGACAAAAGAAAGAGTTAATGAAGATGATCAAGGATGATCAATTTGATCATCGTGGTTATCATGCCCTTACCTAACCCTAACCCTAACCCTAACCCTAGCCGAACGTTTTTCTCGAATATCTCCCGAACCGAACGTCGTAGACACTTGGAAACATGCTCTGTCTGACATAATTCGACCACGCTGAAAACGCCTGTCGTGGTTGTGAGTCTCTACGACCTTCCGTTCCAGAGATATCAATTTTTTTATATAAAAAAGTTACGTAACTTCGCAACTGAAAGTCGCACAGACTTGTCAGTGCTATCAGTGGAAAGAACGACCCCGACAATGGGGGGGTACGTCAAAGTCTCATCGCTCTGTCATGTTCACACAAAGAGTTAATGAGGATGATCAAGGATGATCAATTTGATCATCGTGGTTATCATGCCCTTACCTAACCCTAACCCTAACCCTAACCCTAACCCTAACCCTAACCAAATTTGATAAAATTCTGTCCACCGGATCTTGCGATACAAGTTTCTGATATTTGTGGCGCCCCCTATGTGTCAAGCGGAAAATGCTTTGGTACGCCTCAAGTTTGGAGACGATGGGCAAAAGGCTTGTGAAGTTAGGTCTACTGATGTGCTGAGCCCTGCCCTCTTAAAGTTCATTGGTCAACAGATTCATAACGCAATGAGGTATCAACACGCTTTATGCAACTTTAGATGACATTAGTCCAATAATGATCCATTGAAAATTTGGTAGCAATCAGACCAACGGCTTAGGAGGAGATGTCAAAAATGTGTTTTTCAAAAAATCCAATATGGCGGAAAATATTTCCAGGTGCACTTTGGAGGTCCAAGAGGCTTTATTGTAGATCACACGGAGTTGCACATATGTGTCACATTTCAAGTCAATCGGACTTACGGTGTGAGGGGCATGGCCTTTTCAAAATCGCGTGTTTGGGCATTAATTACAGCGCCACCATGTGGCCGATTGGGGTCATAGTTCTTGAGAAGCAGCTGCACATCATTCCAGTTCCTATGCCAAGTTTCATGTTTCCATCTCTTTCCAGCTCACGGCAAATTGCGCTTATTCGGCAGACAACGAATAATAATAATAAATTCACACAAAAACAAACTAACTTAATGTAATGTTTACAAGTGTAGCTAGTGTGTTTCTTTACCCTAAACTCCAAATGACCCTTAGTTTTTATCTTCCCTCAACAACAGAAGAATCCCACATGCAGCTAACTATGCTCTGCTTCCACCTCCAGTAACGCCATGGAACACATCGGGCACGTTCCGCTCAACAAAGAGAAATGATTGAACACTTTTCCACACTGTGTAACAACTTTAATTATATTGAAAAAAAGATCTGAAAATTGTCGGATAAAAGAAGTCTGAAAAAACTGTCCGAACAAAAAGATCTGAAAATGTCTGAAAAAAAAGTCCTAAAAAAAAAGTTCTGAAAATTGTCGGACAAAAAAATTCTGAAAAAAATATCTGAAAAATGTCGAAAAAAAGAAGTCTGAAAAAAAAGTCTGAAAAAAGAGATCTGAAAATTGTCGGACAAAAAAAGTCTAAAAAAAATATCTGAAAAATGTCGAACAAAAGAAGTCTGAAAAAAAAGTCTGAAAAAAAAGTCTGGAAAAAATATCTGAAAAATGTCGGACAAAAGAACTCTGAAAAATGTCGGACAAAAGAATTCTGAAAAAACTGTCTGAAAAAAAAAATATGAAAATGTCTGAAAAAAAAGTCTGAAAAAAAAGATGTGAAAAAAATATCTGAAAAATGTCGGACAAAAAAAGTCTGAAAAAAATATCTGAAAAATGTCGAACAAAAGAAGTCTAAAAAAAAAGTCTGAAAAAAAAGTCTGAAAAAAAAGTCTGAAAAAAGAGATCTGAAAATTGTCGGACAAAAAAAGTCTAAAAAAAATATCTGAAAAATGTCGAACAAAAGAAGTCTGAAAAAAAAGTCTGAAAAAAAAGTCTGGAAAAAATATCTGAAAAATGTCGGACAAAAGAACTCTGAAAAATGTCGGACAAAAGAATTCTGAAAAAACTGTCCGAAAAAAAAAATATGAAAATGTCTGAAAAAAAAGTCTGAAAAAAAAGATGTGAAAAAAATATCTGAAAAATGTCGGACAAAAAAAGTCTGAAAAAACAGTCCGATAAAAAAAGTCCGAAAAAAAAGATCTGAAAATGTCTGAAAAAAAAGTCTGAAAAAAAGATGTGAATAAACGATTTGAAAAATGTCGGACAAAAAAAGATCTGAAAATGTCGGACACAAAAAGTCTGAAAAAAAATAACTGAAAAAAATATCTGAAAAATGTCGGACAAAAAAAGTCTGAAAAAACAGTCCGATAAAAAAAGTCCGAAAAAAAAGATCTGAAAATGTCTGAAAAAAAAGTCTGAAAAAAAAGATCTGAAAATTGTCGGATAAAAAAAGTCTGGATAAAATATCTGAAAATTGTCGGACAAAAAAAGTCTGAAAAATTTCGGACATAAGAATTCTGAAAAAACTGTCCGAAAAAATAAATATGAAAATGTCTGAAAAAAAAGTCTGAAAAAAAGATGTGAATAAACGATTTGAAAAATGTCGGACAAAAAAAGATCTGAAAATGTCGGACACAAAAAGTCTGAAAAAAAATAACTGAAAAAAATATCTGAAAAATGACGGACAAAAAAAGTCTGAAAAAAATATCTGAAAAATGACGGACAAAAAAAGTCTGAAAAAAAGATCTGAAAATGTCTGAAAAAAAAGTCTGAAAAAAAGATGTGAATAAACGATTTGAAAAATGTCGGACACAAAAAGTCTGAAAAAAAAGAACTGAAAATGTTGGAAAAAAAAAAAATCTGAAAAAAATATCTGAAAAATTTCGGAAAAAGAAGTCTGAAAAAAAAGATCTGAAAAAAAGATCTGAAAAATGTTGGACAAAAAAAGTTTAAAAAAAAAGATCTCAAAATTGTCGAACAAAAAAAGTCTGAAAAAAAAGATCTGAAAAATGTTGGACAAAAGAAGTCTGAAAAAAAAGATCTGAAAATTGTCGGACAAAAAAAGTCTGAAAAAAAAGATATGAAAATGTCGGACCAAAAAAGTCTGGAAAGAATCTCTGAAAAATGTCGGAAAAAAGAACTCTGAAAAAACTGTCTGAAAAAAAAGATCTGAAAAATGTCGGACAAAAAAAGTCTGAAAAATGTCAGACAAAAGAAGTCTGAAAAAAAAGATCTGAAAATGTCGGACCAAAAAAGTCTGGAAAGAATCTCTGAAAAATGTCGGACAAAAGAAGTCTGAAAAAACTGTCCGAAAAAAAAGATCTGAAAAATGTCGGACAAAAAAAGTCTGAAAAATGTCGGACAAAAGAAGTCTGAAAAAAAATCTGAAAAAAATGATCTGAAAATTGTCGGACAAAAAAAGTCTGAAAAAAAGATCTGAAAAATGTCGGACAAAAAAAGTCTGAAAAATGTCGGACAAAAGAAGTCTGAAAAAAAATATCTGAAAATTGTCAGACAAAAAAATCTGAAAAAAAAGATCTGAAAAATGTCGGACAAAAAAAGTCTGAAAAAAATATCTGAAAAATGTCGGACAAAAAAATCTGATAAAAAAAGATCTGAAAAATGTCGGACAAAAAAAGTCTGAAAAATGTCGGACAAAAAAATTCTGAAAAATGTCGGACAAAAAAAGTCTGAAAAAAAAGATCTGAAAAAAAGTCTGGAAAAAAAGCCCGAAAAAAAGTCTGAAAATTGTCGGACAAAAAAAGTCTGAAAAAAAGATCTGAAAATTGTCGGACAAAAAAAGTCTGAAAAATGTCGGACAAAAGAAGTCTGAAAAAAAAGATCTGAAAATTGTCGGACAAAAAAATCTGAAAAAAAAGATCTGAAAAATGTCGGACAAAAAAAGTCTGAAAAATGTCGGACAAAAGAAGTCTGAAAAAAAATATCTGAAAATTGTCAGACAAAAAAATCTGAAAAAAAAGATCTGAAAAATGTCGGACAAAAAAAGTCTGAAAAAAATATCTGAAAAATGTCGGACAAAAAAATCTGATAAAAAAAGATCTGAAAAATGTCGGACAAAAAAAGTCTGAAAAATGTCGGACAAAAAAATTCTGAAAAATGTCGGACAAAAAAAGTCTGAAAAAAAAGATCTGAAAAAAAGTCTGGAAAAAAAGCCCGAAAAAAAGTCTGAAAATTGTCGGACAAAAAAAGTCTGAAAAAAAGATCTGAAAATTGTCGGACAAAAAAAGTCTGAAAAATGTCGGACAAAAGAAGTCTGAAAAAAAAGATCTGAAAATTGTCGGACAAAAAAATCTGAAAAAAAAGATCTGAAAAATGTCGGACAAAAGAACTCTGAAAAAAAAGATCTGAAAATTGTCGGACAAAAAAAGTCTGAAAAAAAAGATATGAAAATGTCGGACCAAAAAAGTCTGGAAAGAATCTCTGAAAAAAAGTCTGGAAAAAAAGCCCGAAAAAAAGTCTGAAAAATGTCGGACGAAAGAAGTCTGAAAAATGTCGGACAAAAGAAAGAGTTAATGAAGATGATCAAGGATGATCAATTTGATCATCGTGGTTATCATGCCCTTACCTAACCCTAACCCTAACCCTAACCCTAGCCGAACGTTTTTCTCGAATATCTCCCGAACCGAACGTCGTAGACACTTGGAAACATGCTCTGTCTGACATAATTCGACCACGCTGAAAACGCCTGTCGTGGTTGTGAGTCTCTACGACCTTCCGTTCCAGAGATATCAATTTTTTTATATAAAAAAGTTACGTAACTTCGCAACTGAAAGTCGCACAGACTTGTCAGTGCTATCAGTGGAAAGAACGACCCCGACAATGGGGGGGTACGTCAAAGTCTCATCGCTCTGTCATGTTCACACAAAGAGTTAATGAGGATGATCAAGGATGATCAATTTGATCATCGTGGTTATCATGCCCTTACCTAACCCTAACCCTAACCCTAACCCTAACCCTAACCCTAACCAAATTTGATAAAATTCTGTCCACCGGATCTTGCGATACAAGTTTCTGATATTTGTGGCGCCCCCTATGTGTCAAGCGGAAAATGCTTTGGTACGCCTCAAGTTTGGAGACGATGGGCAAAAGGCTTGTGAAGTTAGGTCTACTGATGTGCTGAGCCCTGCCCTCTTAAAGTTCATTGGTCAACAGATTCATAACGCAATGAGGTATCAACACGCTTTATGCAACTTTAGATGACATTAGTCCAATAATGATCCATTGAAAATTTGGTAGCAATCAGACCAACGGCTTAGGAGGAGATGTCAAAAATGTGTTTTTCAAAAAATCCAATATGGCGGAAAATATTTCCAGGTGCACTTTGGAGGTCCAAGAGGCTTTATTGTAGATCACACGGAGTTGCACATATGTGTCACATTTCAAGTCAATCGGACTTACGGTGTGAGGGGCATGGCCTTTTCAAAATCGCGTGTTTGGGCATTAATTACAGCGCCACCATGTGGCCGATTGGGGTCATAGTTCTTGAGAAGCAGCTGCACATCATTCCAGTTCCTATGCCAAGTTTCATGTTTCCATCTCTTTCCAGCTCACGGCAAATTGCGCTTATTCGGCAGACAACGAATAATAATAATAAATTCACACAAAAACAAACTAACTTAATGTAATGTTTACAAGTGTAGCTAGTGTGTTTCTTTACCCTAAACTCCAAATGACCCTTAGTTTTTATCTTCCCTCAACAACAGAAGAATCCCACATGCAGCTAACTATGCTCTGCTTCCACCTCCAGTAACGCCATGGAACACATCGGGCACGTTCCGCTCAACAAAGAGAAATGATTGAACACTTTTCCACACTGTGTAACAACTTTAATTATATTGAAAAAAAGATCTGAAAATTGTCGGATAAAAGAAGTCTGAAAAAACTGTCCGAACAAAAAGATCTGAAAATGTCTGAAAAAAAAGTCCTAAAAAAAAAGTTCTGAAAATTGTCGGACAAAAAAATTCTGAAAAAAATATCTGAAAAATGTCGAAAAAAAGAAGTCTGAAAAAAAAGTCTGAAAAAAGAGATCTGAAAATTGTCGGACAAAAAAAGTCTAAAAAAAATATCTGAAAAATGTCGAACAAAAGAAGTCTGAAAAAAAAGTCTGAAAAAAAAGTCTGGAAAAAATATCTGAAAAATGTCGGACAAAAGAACTCTGAAAAATGTCGGACAAAAGAATTCTGAAAAAACTGTCTGAAAAAAAAAATATGAAAATGTCTGAAAAAAAAGTCTGAAAAAAAAGATGTGAAAAAAATATCTGAAAAATGTCGGACAAAAAAAGTCTGAAAAAAATATCTGAAAAATGTCGAACAAAAGAAGTCTAAAAAAAAAGTCTGAAAAAAAAGTCTGAAAAAAAAGTCTGAAAAAAGAGATCTGAAAATTGTCGGACAAAAAAAGTCTAAAAAAAATATCTGAAAAATGTCGAACAAAAGAAGTCTGAAAAAAAAGTCTGAAAAAAAAGTCTGGAAAAAATATCTGAAAAATGTCGGACAAAAGAACTCTGAAAAATGTCGGACAAAAGAATTCTGAAAAAACTGTCCGAAAAAAAAAATATGAAAATGTCTGAAAAAAAAGTCTGAAAAAAAAGATGTGAAAAAAATATCTGAAAAATGTCGGACAAAAAAAGTCTGAAAAAACAGTCCGATAAAAAAAGTCCGAAAAAAAAGATCTGAAAATGTCTGAAAAAAAAGTCTGAAAAAAAGATGTGAATAAACGATTTGAAAAATGTCGGACAAAAAAAGATCTGAAAATGTCGGACACAAAAAGTCTGAAAAAAAATAACTGAAAAAAATATCTGAAAAATGTCGGACAAAAAAAGTCTGAAAAAACAGTCCGATAAAAAAAGTCCGAAAAAAAAGATCTGAAAATGTCTGAAAAAAAAGTCTGAAAAAAAAGATCTGAAAATTGTCGGATAAAAAAAGTCTGGATAAAATATCTGAAAATTGTCGGACAAAAAAAGTCTGGAAAAAATATCTGAAAAATGTCGGACAAAAGAAGTCTGAAAAATTTCGGACAAAAGAATTCTGAAAAAACTGTCCGAAAAAATAAATATGAAAATGTCTGAAAAAAAAGTCTGAAAAAAAGATGTGAATAAACGATTTGAAAAATGTCGGACAAAAAAAGATCTGAAAATGTCGGACACAAAAAGTCTGAAAAAAAATAACTGAAAAAAATATCTGAAAAATGACGGACAAAAAAAGTCTGAAAAAAATATCTGAAAAATGACGGACAAAAAAAGTCTGAAAAAAAGATCTGAAAATGTCTGAAAAAAAAGTCTGAAAAAAAGATGTGAATAAACGATTTGAAAAATGTCGGACACAAAAAGTCTGAAAAAAAAGATCTGAAAATGTTGGAAAAAAAAAAAATCTGAAAAAAATATCTGAAAAATTTCGGAAAAAGAAGTCTGAAAAAAAAGATCTGAAAAAAAGATCTGAAAAATGTTGGACAAAAAAAGTTTAAAAAAAAAGATCTCAAAATTGTCGAACAAAAAAAGTCTGAAAAAAAAGATCTGAAAATGTCTGAAAAAAAGATCTGAAAAATGTTGGACAAAAAAAGTTTAAAAAAAAAGATCTGAAAATGTCTGAAAAAAAGATCTGAAAAATGTTGGACAAAAGAAGTCTGAAAAAAAAGATCTGAAAATTGTTGGACAAAAAAAGTCTGAAAAAAAAGATATGAAAATGTCGGACCAAAAAAGTCTGGAAAGAATCTCTGAAAAATGTCGGAAAAAAGAACTCTGAAAAAACTGTCTGAAAAAAAAGATCTGAAAAATGTCGGACAAAAAAAGTCTGAAAAATGTCAGACAAAAGAAGTCTGAAAAAAAAGATCTGAAAATGTCGGACCAAAAAAGTCTGGAAAGAATCTCTGAAAAATGTCGGACAAAAGAAGTCTGAAAAAACTGTCCGAAAAAAAAGATCTGAAAAATGTCGGACAAAAAAAGTCTGAAAAATGTCGGACAAAAGAAGTCTGAAAAAAAATCTGAAAAAAATGATCTGAAAATTGTCGGACAAAAAAAGTCTGAAAAAAAGATCTGAAAAATGTCGGACAAAAAAAGTCTGAAAAATGTCGGACAAAAGAAGTCTGAAAAAAAATATCTGAAAATTGTCAGACAAAAAAATCTGAAAAAAAAGATCTGAAAAATGTCGGACAAAAAAAGTCTGAAAAAAATATCTGAAAAATGTCGGACAAAAAAATCTGATAAAAAAAGATCTGAAAAATGTCGGACAAAAAAAGTCTGAAAAATGTCGGACAAAAAAATTCTGAAAAATGTCGGACAAAAAAAGTCTGAAAAAAAAGATCTGAAAAAAAGTCTGGAAAAAAAGCCCGAAAAAAAGTCTGAAAATTGTCGGACAAAAAAAGTCTGAAAAAAAGATCTGAAAATTGTCGGACAAAAAAAGTCTGAAAAATGTCGGACAAAAGAAGTCTGAAAAAAAAGATCTGAAAATTGTCGGACAAAAAAATCTGAAAAAAAAGATCTGAAAAATGTCGAAAAAAAGAAGTCTGAAAAAAAAGTCTGAAAAAAGAGATCTGAAAATTGTCGGACAAAAAAAGTCTGAAAAAAATATCTGAAAAATTACGAACAAAAGAAGTCTGAAAAAAAAGTCTGAAAAAAGAGATCTGAAAATTGTCGGACAAAAAAATTCTGAAAAAAATATCTGAAAAATGTCGAACAAAAGAAGTCTGAAAAAAAAGTCTGAAAAAAAAGTCTGGAAAAAATATCTGAAAAATGTTGGACAAAAAAAGTCTGAAAAAAACGATCTGAAAATGTCTGAAAAAAAAGTCTGAAAAAAAAGATCTGAAAAATGTCGGACAAAAGAATTCTGAAAAAACTGTCCAAAAAAAAAAATATGAAAATGTCTGAAAAAAAAGTCTGAAAAAAAAGATGTGAATAAACGATTTGAAAAATGTCGGATACAAAAAGTCTGAAAAAAAAGATCTGAAAATGTTGGAAAAAAATATCTGAAAAATGTCGGACAAAAAAAGTCTGAAAAAAATATCTGAAAAATGTCGGACAAAATAAGTCTGAAAAAAAAGATCTGAAAAATGTCGGACAAAAAAAGTCTGAAAAATATCGGACAAAAAAAGTCTGAAAAAAAAGATCTGAAAAAAAGTCTGGTAAAAAAGCCCGAAAAAAAGTCTGAAAAATGTTGGACAAAAAATGTTTAAAAAAAAAGATCTCAAAATTGTCGAACAAAAAAAGTCTGAAAAAAAAGATCTGAAAATGTCTGAAAAAAATATCTGAAAAATGTCGGACAAAAAAAGTCTGAAAAAAATATCTGAAAAATGTCGGACAAAATAAGTCTGAAAAAAAAGATCTGAAAAATGTCGGACAAAAAAAGTCTGAAAAATATCGGACAAAAAAAGTCTGAAAAAAAAGATCTGAAAAAAAGTCTGGTAAAAAAGCCCGAAAAAAAGTCTGAAAAATGTTGGACAAAAAATGTTTAAAAAAAAAGATCTCAAAATTGTCAAACAAAAAAAGTCTGAAAAAAAAGATCTGAAAATGTCTGAAAAAAAGATCTGAAAAATGTTGGACAAAAAAAGTTTAAAAAAAAAGATCTGAAAATGTCTGAAAAAAAGATCTGAAAAATGTTGGACAAAAGAAGTCTGAAAAAAAAGATCTGAAAATTGTCGGACAAAAAAAGTCTGAAAAAAAAGATATGAAAATGTCGGACCAAAAAAGTCTGGAAAGAATTTCTGAAAAATGTCGGACAAAAGAACTCTGAAAAAACTGTCCGAAAAAAAAGATCTGAAAAATGTCGGACAAAAAAAGTCTGAAACATGTCGGACAAAAGAAGTCTGAAAAAAAAGATCTGAAAATGTTGGACCAAAAATGTCTGGAAAGAATCTCTGAAAAATGTCGGACAAAAGAAGTCTGAAAAAACTGTCCGAAAAAAAAGATCTGAAAAATGTCGGACAAAAAAAGTCTGAAAAATGTCGGACAAAAAAAGTCTGAAAAAAATATCTGAAAAATGTCGGACAAAAAAATCTGATAAAAAAAGATCTGAAAAATGTCGGACAAAAAATGTCTGAAAAATGTCAGACAAAAAAAGATCTGAAAAAAAGTCTGGAAAAAAAGCTGGAAAAAAAGTCTGAAAAATGTCGGACAAAAAAAATCTGAAAAAAAGATCTGAAAAATGTCGGACAAAAAAAACTGAAAAAAAAGATCTGAAAAATGTCGGACAAAAAAAGTCTGAAAAATGTCGGACAAAAGAAGTTTGAAAAAAAGTCTGAAAAAAAGATCTGAAAAATGTTGGACAAAAAAAGTTTGAAAAAAAGATCTGAAAATTGTCGGACAAAAAAAGTCTGAAAAAAAATAACTGAAAAATGTTGGACAAAAGAAGTCTGAAAAAAACTGTCCGAAAAAAAAGATCTGAAAATTTCTGAAAAAAAAGTCTGAAAAAAAAGATCTGAAAAAGATCGGACAATAGAATTCTGAAAAAACTTCTATTGACTTTTTTTTTGGCCAATGATTCAGACTCATTGCCTCCACAAAGTAGGTCAGTGGAAGGTTTGAGGGAGGGCCAAGGCGGGATCTCGTGGCAAATCGGAAGACGCCTGTTCCACTTCCTCGCAGGCTGCAGACGAGGAGAGTTTCTCCCATCGGGACAGGTCCCCTCTTCGGGCCAGCCCGGGAGATGGCGGCCAGCGCTGTGGCTTCTGTCACGCTGGGGATGAAGAAAATGAAACGAGGGGCATGATTCATACCGATAACTCAAAAAAAGTGGCGGCACACAACAAGTGTATGCTTTTTTTCATCGGGGACAGTGCAGCTGACCACAACGTCACGGGCTGAATTTGGAAATTTTGAATTAGAATTAGACTTTTTTCATTATTTTTTTCAACATATGATATATACAATATTGTATTTTTTTCCCAAAAATTTCAAAATGCTATAACTTTTTTTTCATGACATTTTTTGAAAAACTATACTTTGACTTTTTTTCCAAGAAATTTTTCGACATATCATACAATGGATTTTTTTTAAAACAGTTTAAGCAAGTTTAGTGATGAAAACTAAAGTTTTACATGGAATTGAGGTCAGTGTGAAGGTTTGATGCAGAAAAGCCAACTATTATGTAAAAAAATTGTAAAAATATATTCCATTTTCATCCTGTTTTGTATGTTTCCAGTATAACAGATGTGTTTCTGTAAATAAATCACATATTCTTCATATAAATGCACATTTCAGTGTTTCTTGAGGAGAAATGCGTTCCTGAGTAGTTTTGGGTGAGAAAGACATATTAAGCGAGTTTAGTGATGAAAACTAGGGTTTTACATGGAATTCAGCTCAGAATGAAGATTTGATACTTGGAAGCGAATTCTAATGTCAAATTTGAGAAAACAATGTTTCTTTTCATATTCTGTCTCTTTTTTGTATGTTTCCAGTATAACAGATGTGTTTCTGTAAATAAATCACATATTCTTCATATAAATGCACATTTCAGTGTTTCTTGAGGAGAAATGCGTTCCTGAGTAGTTTTGGGTGAGAAAGACATATTAAGCGAGTTTAGTGATGAAAACTAGGGTTTTACATGGAATTCAGCTCAGAATGAAGATTTGATACTTGGAAGCGAATTCTAATGTCAAATTTGAGAAAACAATGTTTCTTTTCATATTCTGTCTCTTTTTTGTATGTTTCCAGTATAACAGATGTGTTTCTGTAAATAAATCACATATTCTTCATATAAATGCACATTTCAGTGTTTCTTGAGGAGAAATGCGTTCCTGAGTAGTTTTGGGTGAGAAAGACATATTAAGCGAGTTTAGTGATGAAAACTAGCGTTTTACATGGAATTCAGCTCAGAATGAAGATTTGATACTTGGAAGCGAATTCTAATGTCAAATTTGAGAAAACAATGTTTCTTTTCATATTCTGTCTCTTTTTTGTATGTTTCCAGTATAACAGATGTGTTTCTGTAAATAAATCACATATTCTTCATATAAATGTACGTTTCAGTGTTTCTTGAGGAGAAATGCGTTCCTGAGTGGTTTTGGATGAGAAAGACATATTAAGCGAGTTTAGTGATGAAAACAAGAGTTTTGCATAGAATTCAGCTCAGAATGAAGATTTGATACTTGGAAGCGAATTGTAATGTAAAATTTGAGAAAACAATGTTTCTTTTCATATTCTGTCTCTTTTTTGTATGTTTCCAGTATAACAGATGTGTTTCTGTAAATAAATCACATATTCTTCATATAAATGCACATTTCAGTGTTTCTTGAGGAGAAATGCGTTCCTGAGTAGTTTTGGGTGAGAAAGACATATTAAGCGAGTTTAGTGATGAAAACTAGCGTTTTACATGGAATTCAGCTCAGAATGAAGATTTGATACTTGGAAGCGAATTCTAATGTCAAATTTGAGAAAACAATGTTTCTTTTCATATTCTGTCTCTTTTTTGTATGTTTCCAGTATAACAGATGTGTTTCTGTAAATAAATCACATATTCTTCATATAAATGTACGTTTCAGTGTTTCTTGAGGAGAAATGCGTTCCTGAGTGGTTTTGGATGAGAAAGACATATTAAGCGAGTTTAGTGATGAAAACAAGAGTTTTGCATAGAATTCAGCTCAGAATGAAGATTTGATACTTGGAAGCGAATTGTAATGTAAAATTTGAGAAAACAATGTTTCTTTTCATATTCTGTCTCTTTTTTGTATGTTTCCAGTATAACAGATGTGTTTCTGTAAATAAATCACATATTCTTCATATAAATGCACATTTCAGTGTTTCTAGAGGAGAAATGCGTTCCTGAGTGGTTTTGGGTGAGAAAGACATATTAAGCGAGTTTAGTGATGAAAACTAGCGTTTTACATGGAATTCAGCTCAGAATGAAGATTTGATACTTGGAAGCGAATTCTAATGTCAAATTTGAGAAAACAATGTTTCTTTTCATATTCTGTCTCTTTTTTGTGTGTTTCCAGTATAACAGATGTGTTTCTGTAAATAAATCACATATTCTTCATATAAATGCACATTTCAGTGTTTCTTGAGGAGAAATGCGTTCCTGAGTAGTTTTGGGTGAGAAAGACATATTAAGCGAGTTTAGTGATGAAAACTAGGGTTTTACATGGAATTCAGCTCAGAATGAAGATTTGATACTTGGAAGCGAATTCTAATGTCAAATTTGAGAAAACAATGTTTCTTTTCATATTCTGTCTCTTTTTTGTATGTTTCCAGTATAACAGATGTGTTTCTGTAAATAAATCACATATTCTTCATATAAATGCACATTTCAGTGTTTCTAGAGGAGAAATGCGTTCCTGAGTGGTTTTGGGTGAGAAAGACATATTAAGCGAGTTTAGTGATGAAAACTAGCGTTTTACATGGAATTCAGCTCAGAATGAAGATTTGATACTTGGAAGCGAATTCTAATGTCAAATTTGAGAAAACAATGTTTCTTTTCATATTCTGTCTCTTTTTTGTATGTTTCCAGTATAACAGATGTGTTTCTGTAAATAAATCACATATTCTTCATATAAATGCACATTTCAGTGTTTCTTGAGGAGAAATGCGTTCCTGAGTAGTTTTGGGTGAGAAAGACATATTAAGCGAGTTTAGTGATGAAAACTAGCGTTTTACATGGAATTCAGCTCAGAATGAAGATTTGATACTTGGAAGCGAATTCTAATGTCAAATTTGAGAAAACAATGTTTCTTTTCATATTCTGTCTCTTTTTTGTATGTTTCCAGTATAACAGATGTGTTTCTGTAAATAAATCACATATTCTTCATATAAATGCACATTTCAGTGTTTCTAGAGGAGAAATGCGTTCCTGAGTGGTTTTGGGTGAGAAAGACATATTAAGCGAGTTTAGTGATGAAAACTAGCGTTTTACATGGAATTCAGCTCAGACTGACAGTTTGATGCCTGGAGTCCAAAACTATCATATTAGATTTTGGAAAACTGTGTTCCCTTTCATATTTATCCTTTTTTGTGTGTTTCCAATGCAAGAAATGTTTTTCTGTGAAGAAATTTCACATTTTTCATATGAATCCACTTTTCAGTGTTTCTTGAGGCGAAATGCATTCTTTGGCTTAGTGATGAAAACTAGAGTTGTACATTGTGATCGTATAGTGGTACATTTCAACACAGGTTACAATTACATTGTAAAAGAATAAACATGAAATATATAAAACATATTTCCACATCCACATAGTTATATCAATTTAAAATGAATTAAAGCCGCAAGCGGCAATTCGCGGGTTATAGCCTTTATCGCTCAAAGCGCCCGCCTAGTGGTCGATTTGAATAAAACTTTCAGCATGGCGGAAAATTTAGTCGGTGGACTTTCGTGGTCCAAGAGACTTTTTTGTAGATCACATTCAGCAGCACATGTCTGTCAAATTTCAAATTGATACGACTTATGGTGTGAGGGGGCTGGCCTTGAAAATTGTTATAGCGCCACCATGTGGCCAATTGTTTTCATATTTTATGTGAAGCATTATGACATCATGTACATGGTACCAAGTCTCATGTCTCTAGCTCATTCCAGCTCACAGCAAATTGAGCATAATTTAGCATAAAATGCTAAATAGGCCACGCCCACATGCACCGATCAATATGACACTATAGATCTTGGTTAATACTTGCCCCCAGAGTATGTGCACCAAATTTGATAAAATTCTGTCCACCGGATCTTGCGATACAAGTTTCTGATATTTGTGGCGCCCCCTATGTGTCAAGCGGAAAATGCTTTGGTACGCCTCAAGTTTGGAGACGATGGGCCAAAGGCTTGTGAAGTTAGGTCTACTGATGTGCTGAGCCCTGCCATCTTAAAGTTCATTGGTCAACAGATTCATAACGCAATGAGGTATCAACACGCTTTATGCAACTTTAGATGCCATTAGTCGAATAATGATCCACAGAAAATTTGGTAGCAATCGGACCTACGGTTTAGGAGGAGATGTCAAAAATGTGTTTTTCTAAAAATCCAATATGGCGGAAAATATTTCCAGGTGCACTTTGGAGGTCCAAGAGGCTTTATTGTAGATCACACGGAGTTGCACATATGTGTCACATTTCAAGTCAATCGGACTTACGGTTTGAGGGGCGTAGCCTTTCCAAAATCACATGTTTGGGCGTTAATTACAGCGCCACCATGTGGCCGATTGGGGTCATAGTTCTTGAGAAGCAGCTGCACATCATTCCAGTTCCTATGCCAAGTTTCATGTTTCCATCTCTTTCCAGCTCACGGCAAATTGCGCTTATTCGGCAGACAACGAATAATAATAATAAATTCACACAAAAACAAACTAACTTAATGTAATGTTTACAAGTGTAGCTAGTGTGTTTCTTTACCCTAAACTCCAAATGACCCTTAGTTTTTATCTTCCCTCAACAACAGAAGAATCCCACATGCAGCTAACTATGCTCTGCTTCCACCTCCAGGAATGCCATGGAACACATCGGGCACGTTCCGCTCAACAAAGAGAAATGATTGAACACTTTTCCACACTGTGTAACAACTTTAATTATATTGAAAAAAAAGATCTGAAAATTGTCGGATGAAAGAAGTCTGAAAAAACTGTCCGAACAAAAAGATCTGAAAATGTCTGAAAAAAAAGTCTGAAAAAAAAGATGTGATAAAAATATCTGAAAAATGTCGGACAAAAAAAGTCTGAAAAAACAGTCCGATAAAAAAAGTCCGAAAAAAAAAATATGAAAATGTCTGAAAAAAAAGTCTGAAAAAAAAAATGTGAAAAAAATATCTGAAAAATGTCGGACAAAAAAAGTCTGAAAAAACAGTCCGATAAAAAAAGTCAGAAAAAAAAGATCTGAAAATTGTCGGACAAAAGAAGTCTGAAAAAAACTGTCCGAAAAAAAAGTTCTGAAAATTGTCGGACAAAAAAATTCTGAAAAAAATATCTGAAAAATGTCGAAAAAAAGAAGTCTGAAAAAAAAGTCTGAAAAAAGAGATCTGAAAATTGTCGGACAAAAAAAGTCTAAAAAAAATATCTGAAAAATGTCGAACAAAAGAAGTCTGAAAAAAAAGTCTGAAAAAAAAGTCTGGAAAAAATATCTGAAAAATGTCGGACAAAAGAACTCTGAAAAATGTCGGACAAAAGAATTCTGAAAAAACTGTCCGAAAAAAAAAATATGAAAATGTCTGAAAAAAAAGTCTGAAAAAAAAGATGTGAAAAAAATATCTGAAAAATGTCGGACAAAAAAAGTCTGAAAAAACTGTCCGAAAAAAAAAATATGAAAATATCTGAAAAAAAAGTCTAAAAAATATCTGAAAAATGTCGGACAAAAAAAGTCTGAAAAAACAGTCCGATAAAAAAAGTCCGCAAAAAAGATCTGAAAATGTCTGAAAAAAAAGTCTGAATAAAAGATGTGAATAAACGATTTGAAAAATGTCGGACAAAAAAAGATCTGAAAATGTCGGACACAAAAAGTCTGAAAAAAAAATCTGAAAAATGTCGGACAAAAAAAGTCTGAAAAAAAAGATGTGAAAAAAATATCTGAAAAATGTCGGACAAAAAAAGTCTGAAAAAACTGTCCGAAAAAAAAAATATGAAAATGTCTGAAAAAAAAGTCTAAAAAATATCTGAAAAATGTCGGACAAAAAAAGTCTGAAAAAACAGTCCGATAAAAAAAATCCGAAAAAAAAAATATGAAAATGTCTGAAAAAAAAGTCTGAAAAAAAAGATGTGAAAAAAATATCTGAAAAATGTCGGACAAAAAAAGTCTGAAAAAACTGTCCGAAAAAAAAAATATGAAAATGTCTGAAAAAAAAGTCTAAAAAATATCTGAAAAATGTCGGACAAAAAAAGTCTGAAAAAACAGTCCGATAAAAAAAGTCCGCAAAAAAGATCTGAAAATGTCTGAAAAAAAAGTCTGAATAAAAGATGTGAATAAACGATTTGAAAAATGTCGGACAAAAAAAGATCTGAAAATGTCGGACACAAAAAGTCTGAAAAAAAAATCTGAAAAATGTCGGACAAAAAAAGTCTGAAAAAACAGTCCGATAAAAAAAGTCCGAAAAAAAAGATCTGAAAATGTCTGAAAAAAAAGTCTGAAAAAAAAGATCTGAAAATTGTCGGACAAAAGAAGTTTGAAAAAAAGTCTGAAAAAAAATATCTGAATAAAAGATCTGAAAATTGTCGGACAAAAAAAGTGAAAAAAAATATCTGAAAAATGTTGGACAAAAGAAGTCTGAAAAAACTGTCCGAAAAAAAAGATCTGAAAAATGTTGGACAAAAAAAGTCTGAAAAATGTCGGACAAAAAAAGTCTGAAAAAAAAGATCTGAAAAAAAGTCTGGAAAAAAAGCCCGAAAAAAAGTCTGAAAAATGTCGGACAAAAAAAGTCTGAAAAATGTCGGACAAAAGAAGTTTGAAAAAAAGTCTGAAAAATATCAAACAAAAAAAGATCTGAAAAAAATATCTGAAAAATGTCGGACAAACGAAATCTGAAAAAAAAGATCTGAAAATTGTCGGACAAGAGAATTCTGAAAAAACTGTCCGAAAAAAAAGATCTGAAAAAAAGTCTGAAAAATGTCGGACAAAAGAAGTTTGAAAAAAAGTCTGAAAAAAAATATCTGAAAAAAAGATTTGAAAAATGTCGGACAAAAAAAGATCTGAAAATGTCGGACAAAAAAAGTCTGAATAAAAAGATCTGAAAATGTCGGACAAAAAAAGTCTGAATAATGTCGGAAAAAAAAAGTCTGGAAAATGTCGGACAAAAGAAGTCTGAAAAAACTGTGTGAAAAAAAAGAACTAAAAATGTCTGAAAAAAAAGTCTGATAAATTTCGGACAAAAAAAGTCTGAAAAAAATATCTGAAAAATGTCGGATAAAAGAAGTCTGAAAAAACTGTCCGAAAAAAAAGATCTGAAAATGTCTGAAAAAAAATCTGAAAAAAAAGATCTGAAAAAAAGATCTGAAAAATGTCGGACAAAAATAGTCTGAAAAATGTCGGACAAAAGAAGTCTGAAAAAAAATATCTGAAAATGTCTGAAAAAAATATCTGAAAAATGTCGGACAAAAACGTCTGTAAAAAAAGATCTGAAAAATGTCGGAAAGAAAAGTCTGAAAAATGTCGGACAAAAGAAGTCTGAAAAAAAAGATCTGAAAATGTCTGAAAAAAAAGTTGAAAAAAAAGTCTGAAAAATGTCGGACAAAAGAAGTCTGAAAAAAAAGATCTGAAAATGTCAGAAAAAAAAGTCTGAAAAAAAAGATCTGAAAAATGTCGGACAAAAGAAGTCTGAAAAATGTCGGACAAAAGAATTCTGAAAAAAATGTCCGAAAAAAAAAATATGAAAATGTCTGAAAAAAAAGATGTGAAAAAAAGATCTGAAAATTGTCGAACAAAAAAAAGTCTGAAAAAAAAGATTTGAAAATGTCTGAAAAAAAGATCTGAAAAATGTCGGACAAAAAAAGTCTGAAAAATGTCGGACAAAAAAGTCTGAAAAAAAAGATCTGAAAATTGTCGGACAAAAAATTCTGTAAAAAAAGATCTGAAAATTGTCGGACAAAAAAATCTGAAAAAAAAGATCTGAAAAATGTCGGACAAAAAAATCTGAAAAATGTCGGACAAAATAATCTGAAAAATGTCGGACAAAAAAAGATCTGAAAAATGTCGGACAAAAAAATCTGAAAAATGTCGGACAAAAGAAGTCTGAAAAAACTATCCGCAAAAAAATATCTGAAAATATCTGAAAAAAAAGATCTGAAAAAAAGATTTGAAAAATGTCGGACAAAAAAATCTGAAAAAAAATATCTGAAAAATGTCGGACAAAAAAAGTCTGAAAAATGTCGGACAAAAGAAGTCTGAAAAAAAAGATCTGAAAAATGTCGGACAAAAAAAGTCTGAAAAATGTCGGACAAAAAAAGTCTGAAAAAATAGATCTGAAAAATGGCGGACAAAAAAAGTCTGAAAAATGTCGGACAAAAGATGTCTGAAAAAAAAGATCTGAAAAATGTCGGACAAAAAAAGTCTGAAAAAAAAGATCTGAAAATGTCGGAAAAAAAATCTGAAAAATGTCGGACAAAAAAATCTGAAAAAAAAGATCTGAAAATTGTCTGACAAAAAAATCTGAAAAAAAAGATCTGAAAAATGTCGGACAAAAAAATCTGAAAAATGTCGGACAAAAAAATCTGAAAAATGTCGGACAAAAAAAGATCTGAATAATGTCGGACAAAAAAATCTGAAAAATGTCGGACAAAAGAAGTCTGAAAAAACTGTCCGAAAAAAAATATCTGAAAATATCTGAAAAAAAAGATCTGAAAAAAAGATTTGAAAAATGTCGGACAAAAAAATCTGAAAAAAAATATCTGAAAAATGTCGGACAAAAAAAGTCTGAAAAATGTCGGACAAAAGAAGTCTGAAAAATGTCGGACAAAAGAAGTCTGAAAAAAAAGATCTGAAAAATGTTGGACAAAAAAAGTTTAAAAAATGTCGGACAAAAGAAGTCTGAAAAAAAAGATCTGAAAAATGTCGGACAAAAAAAGTCTGAAAAAAAAGATCTGAAAATGTCTGAAAAAAATATCTGAAAAATGTCGGACAAAAAAGTCTGAAAAAAAAGATCTGAAAATTGTCGGACAAAAAATTCTGAAAAAAAAGATCTGAAAATTGTCGGACAAAAAAATCTGAAAAAAAAGATCTGAAAAATGTCGGACAAAAAAATCTGAAAAATGTCGGACAAAAAAATCTGAAAAATGTCGGACAAAAAAATCTGAAAAATGTCGGACAAAAAAAGATCTGAAAAATGTCGGACAAAAAAATCTGAAAAATGTCGGACAAAAGAAGTCTGAAAAAACTATCCGCAAAAAAATATCTGAAAATATCTGAAAAAAAAGATCTGAAAAAAAGATTTGAAAAATGTCGGACAAAAAAATCTGAAAAATGTCGGACAAAAAAAGTCTGAAAAATGTCGGACAAAAAAAGATCTGAATAATGTCGGACAAAAAAATCTGAAAAATGTCGGACAAAAGAAGTCTGAAAAAACTGTCCGAAAAAAAATATCTGAAAATATCTGAAAAAAAAGATCTGAAAAAAAGATTTGAAAAATGTCGGACAAAAAAATCTGAAAAAAAAGATCTGAAAAATGTCGGACAAAAAAAGTCTGAAAAATGTCGGACAAAAGAAGTCTGAAAAAAAAGATCTGAAAAATGTCGGACAAAAGAAGTCTGAAAAAAAAGATCTGAAAAATGTTGGACAAAAAAAGTTTAAAAAATGTCGGACAAAAGAAGTCTGAAAAAAAAGATCTGAAAAATGTCGGACAAAAAAAGTCTGAAAAATGTCGGACAAAAAAAGTCTGAAAAAAAAGATCTGAAAATGTCTGAAAAAAATATCTGAAAAATGTCGGACAAAAAAGTCTGAAAAAAAAGATCTGAAAATTGTCGGACAAAAAATTCTGAAAAAAAAGATCTGAAAATTGTCGGACAAAAAAATCTGAAAAAAAAGATCTGAAAAATGTCGGACAAAAAAATCTGAAAAATGTCGGACAAAAAAATCTGAAAAATGTCGGACAAAAAAATCTGAAAAATGTCGGACAAAAAAAGATCTGAAAAATGTCGGACAAAAAAATCTGAAAAATGTCGGACAAAAGAAGTCTGAAAAAACTATCCGCAAAAAAATATCTGAAAATATCTGAAAAAAAAGATCTGAAAAAAAGATTTGAAAAATGTCGGACAAAAAAATCTGAAAAATGTCGGACAAAAAAAGTCTGAAAAATGTCGGACAAAAAAAGATCTGAATAATGTCGGACAAAAAAATCTGAAAAATGTCGGACAAAAGAAGTCTGAAAAAACTGTCCGAAAAAAAATATCTGAAAATATCTGAAAAAAAAGATCTGAAAAAAAGATTTGAAAAATGTCGGACAAAAAAATCTGAAAAAAAATATCTGAAAAATGTCGGACAAAAAAAGTCTGAAAAATGTCGGACAAAAGAAGTCTGAAAAAAAAGATCTGAAAAATGTCGGACAAAAGAAGTCTGAAAAAAAAGATCTGAAAAATGTCGGACAAAAAAAGTCTGAAAAATGTCGGACAAAAAAAGTCTGAAAAAAAAGATCTGAAAATGTCTGAAAAAAATATCTGAAAAATGTCGGACAAAAACGTCTGAAAAAAAAGATCTGAAAATTGTCGGACAAAAAAATCTGAAAAAAAAGATCTGAAAATTGTCGGACAAAAAAATCTGAAAAAAAAGATCTGAAAAATGTCGGACAAAAAAAGATCTGAAAAATGTCGGACAAAAGAAGTCTGAAAAAAAAGATCTGAAAATTGTCGGACAAAAAAATCTGAAAAAAAAGATCTGAAAATTGTCTGACAAAAAAATCTGAAAAAAAAGATCTGAAAAATGTCGGACAAAAAAATCTGAAAAATGTCGGACAAAAAAATCTGAAAAATGTCGGACAAAAAAAGTCTGAAAAATGTCGGACAAAAAAAGATCTGAATAATGTCGGACAAAAAAATCTGAAAAATGTCGGACAAAAGAAGTCTGAAAAAACTGTCCGAAAAAAAATATCTGAAAATATCTGAAAAAAAAGATCTGAAAAAAAGATTTGAAAAATGTCGGACAAAAAAATCTGAAAAAAAATATCTGAAAAATGTCGGACAAAAAAAGTCTGAAAAATGTCGGACAAAAGAAGTCTGAAAAAAAAGATCTGAAAAATGTCGGACAAAAGAAGTCTGAAAAAAAAGATCTGAAAAATGTCGGACAAAAGAAGTCTGAAAAAAAAGATCTGAAAAATGTTGGACAAAAAAAGTTTAAAAAATGTCGGACAAAAGAAGTCTGAAAAAAAAGATCTGAAAAATGTCGGACAAAAAAATCTGAAAAAATTCGGACAAAAAAATCTGAAAAATGTCGGACAAAAAAATCTGAAAAATGTCGGACAAAAAAAGATCTGAAAAATGTCGGACAAAAAAATCTGAAAAATGTCGGACAAAAGAAGTCTGAAAAAACTATCCGCAAAAAAATATCTGAAAATATCTGAAAAAAAAGATCTGAAAAAAAGATTTGAAAAATGTCGGACAAAAAAATCTGAAAAAAAATATCTGAAGAATGTCGGACAAAAAAAGTCTGAAAAATGTCGGACAAAAGAAGTCTGAAAAAAAAGATCTGAAAAATGTCGGACAAAAAAAGTCTGAAAAATGTCGGACAAAAAAAGTCTGAAAAAATAGATCTGAAAAATGGCGGACAAAAAAAGTCTGAAAAATGTCGGACAAAAGAAGTCTGAAAAAAAAGATCTGAAAATTGTCGGACAAAAAAATCTGAAAAAAAAGATCTGAAAATTGTCTGACAAAAAAATCTGAAAAAAAAGATCTGAAAAATGTCGGACAAAAAAATCTGAAAAATGTCGGACAAAAAAATCTGAAAAATGTCGGACAAAAAAAGTCTGAAAAATGTCGGACAAAAAAAGATCTGAATAATGTCGGACAAAAAAATCTGAAAAATGTCGGACAAAAGAAGTCTGAAAAAACTGTCCGAAAAAAAATATCTGAAAATATCTGAAAAAAAAGATCTGAAAAAAAGATTTGAAAAATGTCGGACAAAAAAATCTGAAAAAAAATATCTGAAAAATGTCGGACAAAAAAAGTCTGAAAAATGTCGGACAAAAGAAGTCTGAAAAAAAAGATCTGAAAAATGTCGGACAAAAGAAGTCTGAAAAAAAAGATCTGAAAAATGTCGGACAAAAGAAGTCTGAAAAAAAAGATCTGAAAAATGTTGGACAAAAAAAGTTTAAAAAATGTCGGACAAAAGAAGTCTGAAAAAAAAGATCTGAAAAATGTCGGACAAAAAAATCTGAAAAAATTCGGACAAAAAAAGATCTGAAAAATGTCGGACAAAAAAATCTGAAAAATGTCGGACAAAAAAAGATCTGAAAAATGTCGGACAAAAAAATCTGAAAAATGTCGGACAAAAGAAGTCTGAAAAAACTATCCGCAAAAAAATATCTGAAAATATCTGAAAAAAAAGATCTGAAAAAAAGATTTGAAAAATGTCGGACAAAAAAATCTGAAAAAAAATATCTGAAAAATGTCGGACAAAAAAAGTCTGAAAAATGTCGGACAAAAGAAGTCTGAAAAAAAAGATCTGAAAAATGTCGGACAAAAGAAGTCTGAAAAAAAAGATCTGAAAAATGTCGGACAAAAAAAGTCTGAAAAATGTCGGACAAAAAAAGTCTGAAAAAATAGATCTGAAAAATGTCGGACAAAAAAAGTCTGAAAAATGTCGGACAAAAGAAGTCTGAAAAAAAAGATCTGAAAAATGTCGGACAAAAAAAGTCTGAAAAAAAAGATATGAAAATGTCGGACAAAAAAAGTCTGAAAAATGTCGGACAAAAGAAGTCTGAAAAAAAATATCTGAAAAATGTTGGACAAAAGAAGTCTGAAAAAAACTGTCCGAAAAAAAAGATCTGAAAATTTCTGAAAAAAAAGTCTGAAAAAAAAGATCTGAAAAAGATCGGACAATAGAATTCTGAAAAAACTTCTATTGACTTTTTTTTTGGCCAATGATTCAGACTCATTGCCTCCACAAAGTAGGTCAGTTGAAGGTTTGAGGGAGGGCCAAGGCGGGATCTCGTGGCAAATCGGAAGACGCCTGTTCCACTTCCTCGCAGGCTGCAGACGAGGAGAGTTTCTCCCATCGGGACAGGTCCCCTTTTCGGGCCAGCCCGGGAGATGGCGGCCAGCGCTGTGGCTTCTGTCACGCTGGGGATGAAGAAAATGAAACGAGGGGCATGATTCATACCGATAACTCAAAAAAAGTGGCGGCACACAACAAGTGTATGCTTTTTTTCATCGGGGACAGTGCAGCTGACCACAACGTCACGGGCTGAATTTGGAAATTTTGAATTAGAATTAGACTTTTTTCATTATTTTTTTCAACATATGATATATACAATATTGTATTTTTTTCCAAAAAATTTCAAAATGCTATAACTTTTTTTTCATGACATTTTTTGAAAAACTATACTTTGACTTTTTTTCCAAGAAATTTTTCGACATATCATACAATGGATTTTTTTTAAAACAGTTTAAGCAAGTTTAGTGATGAAAACTAAAGTTTTACATGGAATTGAGGTCAGTGTGAAGGTTTGATGCAGAAAAGCCAACTATTATGTAAAAAAATTGTAAAAATATATTCCATTTTCATCCTGATTTGTATGTTTCCAGTATAACAGATGTGTTTCTGTAAATAAATCACATATTCTTCATATAAATGCACGTTTCAGTGTTTCTTGAGGAGAAATGCGTTCCTGAGTGGTTTTGGATGAGAAAGACATATTAAGCGAGTTTAGTGATGAAAACAAGAGTTTTGCATAGAATTCAGCTCAGAATGAAGATTTGATACTTGGAAGCGAATTGTAATGTAAAATTTGAGAAAACAATGTTTCTTTTCATATTCTGTCTCTTTTTTGTATGTTTCCAGTATAACAGATGTGTTTCTGTAAATAAATCACATATTCTTCATATAAATGCACGTTTCAGTGTTTCTTGAGGAGAAATGCGTTCCTGAGTAGTTTTGGGTGAGAAAGACATATTAAGCGAGTTTAGTGATGAAAACTAGCGTTTTACATGGAATTCAGCTCAGAATGAAGATTTGATACTTGGAAGCGAATTCTAATGTCAAATTTGAGAAAACAATGTTTCTTTTCATATTCTGTCTCTTTTTTGTATGTTTCCAGTATAACAGATGTGTTTCTGTAAATAAATCACATATTCTTCATATAAATGCACGTTTCAGTGTTTCTTGAGGAGAAATGCGTTCCTGAGTGGTTTTGGATGAGAAAGACATATTAAGCGAGTTTAGTGATGAAAACAAGAGTTTTGCATAGAATTCAGCTCAGAATGAAGATTTGATACTTGGAAGCGAATTCTAATGTAAAATTTGAGAAAACAATGTTTCTTTTCATATTCTGTCTCTTTTTTGTATGTTTCCAGTATAACAGATGTGTTTCTGTAAATAAATCACATATTCTTCATATAAATGCACGTTTCAGTGTTTCTTGAGGAGAAATGCGTTCCTGAGTGGTTTTGGATGAGAAAGACATATTAAGCGAGTTTAGTGATGAAAACAAGAGTTTTGCATAGAATTCAGCTCAGAATGAAGATTTGATACTTGGAAGCGAATTGTAATGTAAAATTTGAGAAAACAATGTTTCTTTTCATATTCTGTCTCTTTTTTGTATGTTTCCAGTATAACAGATGTGTTTCTGTAAATAAATCACATATTCTTCATATAAATGCACATTTCAGTGTTTCTTGAGGAGAAATGCGTTCCTGAGTGGTTTTGGGCGAGAAAGACATATTAAGCGAGTTTAATGATGAAAACTAGCGTTTTACATGGAATTCAACTCAGACTGACAGTTTGATGCCTGGAGTCCAAAACTATCATATTAGATTTTGGAAAACTGTGTTCCCTTTCATATTTATCCTTTTTTGTGTGTTTCCAATGCAAGAAATGTTTTTCTGTGAAGAAATTTCACATTTTTCATATGAATCCACTTTTCAGTGTTTCTTGAGGCGAAATGCATTCTTTGGCTTAGTGATGAAAACTAGAGTTGTACATTGTGATCGTATAGTGGTACATTTCAACACAGGTTACAATTACATTGTAAAAGAATAAACATGAAATATATAAAACATATTTCCACATCCACATAGTTATATCAATTTAAAATGAATTAAAGCCGCAAGCGGCAATTCGCGGGTTATAGCCTTTATCACTCAAAGCGCCCGCCTAGTGGTCGATTTGAATAAAACTTTCAGCATGGCGGAAAATTTAGTCGGTGGACTTTCGTGGTCCAAGAGACTTTTTTGTAGATCACATTCAGCAGCACATGTCTGTCAAATTTCAAATTGATACGACTTATGGTGTGAGGGGGCTGGCCTTGAAAATTGTTATAGCGCCACCATGTGGCCAATTGTTTTCATATTTTATGTGAAGCATTATGACATCATGTACAGTTATGGTACCAAGTCTCATGTCTCTAGCTCATTCCAGCTCACAGCAAATTGAGCAAAGGCATAATTTAGCATAAAATGCTAAATAGGCCACGCCCACATGCACCGATCAATATGACACTATAGATCTTGGTTAATACTTGCCCCCAGAGTATGTGCACCAAATTTGATAAAATTCTGTCCACCAGATCTTGCGATACAAGTTTCTGATATTTGTGGCGCCCCCTATGTGTCAAGCGGAAAATGCTTTGGTACGCCTCAAGTTTGGAGACGATGGGCAAAAGGCTTGTGAAGTTAGGTCTACTGATGTGCTGAGCCCTGCCCTCTTAAAGTTCATTGGTCAACAGATTCATAACGCAATGAGGTATCAACACGCTTTATGCAACTTTAGATGACATTAGTCCAATAATGATCCACAGAAAATTTGGTAGCAATCGGACCTACGGTTTAGGAGGAGATGTCAAAAATGTGTTTTTCAAAAAATCCAATATGGCGGAAAATATTTCCAGGTGCACTTTGGAGGTCCAAGAGGCTTTATTGTAGATCACACGGAGTTGCACATATGTGTCACATTTCAAGTCAATCGGACTTACGGTGTGAGGGGCATGGCCTTTTCAAAATCGCGTGTTTGGGCATTAATTACAGCGCCATCATTTGGCCGATTGGGGTCATAGTTCTTGAGAAGCAGCTGCACATCATTCCAGTTCCTATGCCAAGTTTCATGTTTCCATCTCTTTCCAGCTCACGGCAAATTGCGCTTATTCGGCAGACAACGAATAATAATAATAAATTCACACAAAAACAAACTAACTTAATGTAATGTTTACAAGTGTAGCTAGTGTGTTTCTTTACCCTAAACTCCAAATGACCCTTAGTTTTTATCTTCCCTCAACAACAGAAGAATCCCACATGCAGCTAACTATGCTCTGCTTCCACCTCCAGGAACGCCATGGAACACATCGGGCACGTTCCGCTCAACAAAGAGAAATGATTGAACACTTTTCCACACTGTGTAACAACTTTAATTATATTGAAAAAAAAGATCTGAAAATTGTCGGATAAAAGAAGTCTGAAAAAACTGTCCGAACAAAAAGATCTGAAAATGTCTGAAAAAAAAGTCCTAAAAAAAAAGTTCTGAAAATTGTCGGACAAAAAAATTATGAAAAAAATATCTGAAAAATTTCGAACAAAACAAGTCTGAAAAAAAAGTCTGAAAAAAGAGATCTGAAAATTGTCGGACAAAAAAAGTCTGAAAAAAATATCTGAAAAATGTCGAAAAAAAGAAGTCTGAAAAAAAAGTCTGAAAAAAGAGATCTGAAAATTGTCGGACAAAAAAAGTCTGAAAAAAATATCTGAAAAATGTCGAACAAAAGAAGTCTGAAAAAGAAGTCTGAAAAAAAAGTCTGGAAAAAATATCTGAAAAATGTTGGACAAAAGAAGTCTGAAAAAACTGTCCGAAAAAAAGATCTGAAAAATGTTGGACAAAAAAAGTCTGAAAAATGTCGGACAAAAGAAGTCTAAAAAAAAAGATATGAAATTGTCGTACCAAAAAAGTCTGGAAAGAATCTCTGAAAAATGTCGGACAAAAGAAGTCTGAAAAAACTGTCCGAACAAAAAGATCTGAAAAAAGGATCTGAAAAATGTTGGACAAAAAAAGTTTAAAAAAAAAGATCTCAAAATTGTCGAACAAAAAAAGTCTGAAAAAAAAGATCTGAAAATGTCTGAAAAAAATATCTGAAAAATGTCGGACAAAAAAAGTCTGAAAAAAATATCTGAAAAATGTCGGACAAAAAAAGTCTGAAAAAAAAGATCTGAAAAATGTCGGACAAAAAAAGTCTGAAAAAAAAGATCTGAAAAAAAGTCTGGAAAAAAAGCCCGAAAAAAAGTCTGAAAAATGTCGGACAAAAAAAGTTTGAAAAAAAATATCTGAAAATTGTCGGACAAAAAAATCGGAAAAAAAAGATCTGAAAAATGTCGGACCAAAAAAGTCTGGAAAGAATCTCTGAAAAATGTCGGACAAAAGAAGTCTGAAAAAAATATCTGAAAAATGTCGGACAAAAAAATCTGAAAAATGTCGGACAAAAAAATTCTGAAAAAAAAGATCTGAAAAAAAGTCTGGAAAAAAAGATATGAAAATGTCGGACCAAAAAAGTCTGGAAAGAATCTCTGAAAAATGTCGGACAAAAGAAGTCTGAAAAAAAAGATCTGAAAATTGTCGGACAAAAAAATCGGAAAAAAAAGATCGGAAAAATGTCGGACCAAAAAAGTCTGGAAAGAATCTCTGAAAAATGTCGGACAAAAGAAGTCTGAAAAAAAAATCTGAAAAATGTCGGTCAAAAAAATTCTGAAAAAAAAGATCTGAAAAAAAGTCTGGAAAAAAAGCCCGAAAAAAAGTCTGAAAAATGTCGGACAAAAGAAGTCTGAAAAAAAGATCTGAAAATGTCTGAAAAAAAAGTCTGAAAAATGTCGGACAAAAGAAGTCTGAAAAAAAAGATCTGAAAATTGTCGGACAAAAAAATCGGAAAAAAAAGATCTGAAAAATGTCGGACAAAAAAAGTCTGAAAAATGTCGGACAAAAGAACTTTCAAAAAAAGTCTGAAAAAAATATCTGAAAAAAAGATCTGAAAAATGTTGGACAAAAAAAGTTTGAAAAAAAATATCTGAACAATGTCGGACAAAAAAATCTGAAAAATGTTGGACAAAAAAAGTCTGAAAAAAAAGATCTGAAAAAAAGTCTGGAAAAAAAGCCCGAAAAAAAGTCTGAAAAATGTCGGACAAAAAAAGTTTGAAAAAAAATATCTGAAAATTGTTGGACAAAAAAAGTCTGAAAAAAAATATCTGAAAAATGTTGGACAAAAGAAGTCTGAAAAAACTGTCCGAAAAAAAAGATCTGAAAATTTCTGAAAAAAAAGTCTGAAAAAGATCGGACAATAGAAGTCTGAAAAAACTTCTATTGACTTTTTTTTTGGCCAATGATTCAGACTCATTGCCTCCACAAAGTAGGTCAGTGGACGGTTTGAGGGAGGACCAAGGCGGGATCTCGTGGCAAATCGGAAGACGCGTGTTCCACTTCCTCGCAGGCTGCAGACGAGGAGAGTTTCTCCCATCGGGACAGGTCCCCTCTTCGGGCCAGCCCGGGAGATGGCGGCCAGCGCTGTGGCTTCTGTCACACTGGGGATGAAGAAAATGAAACGAGGGGCATGATTCATACCGATAACTCAAAAAAAGTGGCAGCACACAACAAGTGTATGCTTTTTTTCATCGGGGACAGTGCAGCTGACCACAACGTCACGGGCTGAATTTGGAAATTTTGAATTAGAATTAGACTTTTTTCATTATTTTTTTCAACATATGATATATACAATATTGTATTTTTTTCCAAAAAATTTCAAAATGCTATAACTTTTTTTTCATGACATTTTTTGAAAAACTATACTTTGACTTTTTTTCCAAGAAATTTTTCGACATATACTATCGTATATGTTATACATTTTTAAATGATTTTTTTTCAACATATTATACAATTTAATTTATTTCATGGACTTTTTTCGACATGCCTATGACTTTTTTTTCATGAAATCTTTTGACATATCATACAATGGATTTTTTTTAAAACAGTTTAAGCAAGTTTAGTGATGAAAACTAAAGTTTTACATGGAATTGAGGTCAGTGTGAAGGTTTGATGCAGAAAAGCAAGCTATTATGTAAAAAAATTGTAAAAATATATTCCCTTTCATTTTCATCCTGTTTTGTATGTTTCCAATAAAAGATATTTCTTTTGTGAAGAAATCACATCATTTTCATATAAATGCACGTTTCAGTGATGAAAACAAGAGTTTTGAATAGAATTGAGCTTAGAATGAAGATTTGATACTTGGAAGTGAATTCTAATGTCAGATTTGAGAAAACAATGTTTCTTTTCATATTCTGTCTCTTTTTTGTATGTTTCCAGTATAACAGATGTGTTTCTGTAAATAAATCACATATTCTTCATATAAATGCACATTTCAGTGTTTCTTGAGGAGAAATGCGTTCCTGAGTGGTTTTGGGTGAGAAAGACATATTAAGCGAGTTTAGTGATGAAAACAAGAGTTTTACATGGAATTCAGCTCAGACTGACAGTTTGATGCCTGGAGTCCAAAACTATCATATTAGACTTTGGAAAACTGTGTTCCCTTTCATATTTATCCTTTTTTGTGTGTTTCCAATGCAAGAAATGTTTTTCTGTGAAGAAATTTCACATTTTTCATATGAATCCACTTTTCAGTGTTTCTTGAGGAGAAATGCATTCTTTGGCTTAGTGATGAAAACTAGAGTTGTACATTGTGATAGAGTGGTACATTTCAACACAGGTTACAATTACATTGTAAAAGAATAAACATGAAATATATAAAACATATGTCCACATCCACATAGTTATATCAGTTTAAAATGAAATAAAGCTGCAAGCGGCATTTCGCGGGTTATAGCCTTTATCGCTCAAAGCGCCCGCCTAGTGGTCGATTTGAATGAAACTTTCAGCGGATGTTTCAACTACTCTTGTGAACATATACTGCAAGTTTGGAGATGATGGGCCAAAGGCTTGTGAAGTTAGGTCTATTGATGTGCTGAGCCCGCCCCTTAACTCCAGAATATCTCTCCACCATGTCCATCCTCCATGTCGCTCCTCCATGTCGATCTGCTATTTAACACCTCCCCTTCACTCCTCCATGTCACTCCTCCATGTCGATCCTCCGTGTCACTCCTCCATGTCGTTCCTCCATGTCACTCCTCCATGTCGTTCCTCCATGTCACTCCTCCATGTCGATCCTCCATGTCGCTCCTACATGTCACATTTCCATGTCACTTTTCCATGTTGCTCCTCCATGTAAATCCTCCATGTAGCTCCTCCATGTTACTCCTTCATGTTTCTCCTCCTTGTCACTCTTCCTTGTCACTCCTCCATGTCACTAATCCATGTCTATCCTCCATGTCGATTCTCCATGTCATTCCAGAAAGTCGCTCCTCCATGTTCCTCCAGAATTTCACTCCAGAATGTCATTCCTCCATGTCTCTCCTCCATGTCACTGCTCCATGTCAATCCTCCATTTCGATCCACCATGGTTCTCCTCCTTGTCACTCCACTTTGTCACTCCTCCATGTCACTGCTCCATGTCGATCTTCCATGTCGATCCTCCATGCTGCTCCTCCATGTTCCTCCTCTAAGTCACTCTAGAAAGTCGCTCCTCCATGTCACTCCAGAATGTCACTCCAGAATTTAACTCCAGAATGTCCCTCCTCCATGTCAATCCTCTATTTCCATCCTCCATGTCACTCCTCCATTTCACTCCAGAATGTCACTCCAGAATGTCACTCCAGAATTTCACTCCTCCAGGTCTCTCCTCCATATCACTACTCAATGTCGATCCTCCATGTCACTCCTCCAGGTCTCTCCTCCATATCACTACTCCATGTTGCTCTTCCATGTCGTTCCTCCATTCCTCTGCTCCATTTCACTTCTCCATGTCACTCCAGAATGTCGCTCGTCCAAGTCACTCCTCCATGTTGATCCTCCATGTCAATCCTCCATGTCACTCCTCCATGTAAGTCCTAAATTTGTCAATCCTTCTAGTTACTCCTCCATGTCACTCCACCATGTTGCTCCTCCATGTTACTCCTCCCTGCCTTCCATGTCACTCCTCCATGTCACTCCCCAATCTCACTCCTCCATGTCGCTCCTCCATGTAGATCCTTCATGTTACTCCTACATGTCGCTCCTCTTTGTCACTCCTCCATTTAACTACTCAATGTCGATCCTCCATGTCACTCCTCCATGTCTTCCATGTCACTCGACCGTGTCGCTCCTCCATGTCACTTCTTCATGTCGATCCTCCATTTCGATCCTCCATGTTGCTCCACCATGTCACTCCTCCATGTCTTCCATGTCACTCCCCCATGTACGTCCTCCATGTCAACCCTCCATGTCTTCCATGTCACTCCCCCATATAGGTCTTCCATGTAGCTCTTCCATGTAGATCCTTCATGTTACTCCTATATGTCAATCCTCAATATCTCTCATCAATGTCCTTCCAGAATGTCCCTCCAAAATGTCACTCCTCCATGTCACTCCTCAATGTCGCTCCTCTTTGTCACTCCTCCATGTCACTGCTCAATGTCGATCCTCCATTTCGCTCCTCCTTGCTCATCCATATCATTCCACCATGTAACTCCTCCATGTCACTCCAGAATGTCACTCCTTCATGTCGATCCTCCATGTCGATCTTCCATGTCTCTCCTCCATGTCACGCCTCCATCTCTACCATGTCACTCCTCCATGTCACTCCTCAATGTCGCTCCTCTTTGTCACTCCTCCATGTCACTGCTCAATGTCGATACTCCATGTCGCTCCTCCTTGCTCATCCATATCACTCCACCATGTATCTCCTCCATGTCACTCCAGAATGTCACTTCTCCATGTCGATCATCCATGTCGATCTTCCATGTCTCTCCTCCATGTCAATCCTCCATGTCACTCCTCCTTGTTGATCCTCAATGTCAGTCCTCCATCTTGCTCCTCCTTGTCGATCCTCCATATCGCTCCTCCATGATGATCCTTCATGTCACTCATCCATTTAGATCCTACATGTTAATCCTCCATGTCGATCTTCCATGTCGCTCCTCCATGTCACTCCAGAATGTCGCTCCTCCATGTCACTCTAGAATGTCGCTCCACCATATCCCTCCAGAATGTACCTCCTACCTGTCAGTTCTCCATGTCGCTCCGCGATGTTGCTCCTCCCTGTCACTCCTCCATGTCGATCATCCATGTCACTCCTCTATGTCTTCCATGTCACTCCCCCATCTCACTCCTCCATTTCACTCCTCCATGTAGATCCTTCATGTTACTCCTCCATTTCGCTCCTCCTTGACACTCCTCCATGTCACTACTCAATGTTGATCCACCATATCACTCCTACATATCTTCCATGTCACTCCACCATGTCGCTCCTCCATGTCCCTCCAGAATGCCACTCCAGATTGTCACTCCTCCAGGTCACTCCTCCATGTCACTCCTCCATGTCGATCCTCTATTTCGCTCCTCCATGTCACTCCTCCCTGTCTTCCACGTCACTCCTCCATGTAACTCCTCCATGTCACTCCAGAATGTCGCTCCTCCATGTCACTCCAGAATTTCACTCCAGAATTTAACTCCATAAATCACTCCTCCATGTCCCTCCTCCTTGTCACTTCTCCATGTCAATCCTCTATTTCGCTCCTCCATGTCGCTCCTCAATGTCACGCCTCCCTTCGTACCATGTCATTCCTCTATGTAACTCCTCCATGTCAATACTACATGTCACTCCTCCATGACGCTCCTCCATGTCGATCTTCCATGTGACTCCTCCATGTCGATCGTTCATGTCTCTCCTCCGTGTCACTGCTCCATGTCTCTAATCCTTGTTGATCCTCAATGTCGCTCCTCTACGTCGATCCTCCATGTCATTCCTCCATGTAGATCCAACATGTTACTCCAGAAAGTCGCTCCACCATGTCCCTCCAGAAAGTACCTCTTCATTGTCAGTCCTCCATGTCGCTCCTCCATGTCGCTCCTCCATGTCGCTCTTCCATGTCACTCCTCCATGGCACTCCTCCATGTCGATCCTCCATGTCACTCTTCCATGTCGATCCTCCATGTTGCTCCTCCATGTCGCTCCTCCATTTCATTCCTCCATGTCACTCCAGAATGTCGCTCCTCCAAGTCACTCCTCCATGTTGATCCTCCATGTCGATACTCCATGTTGCTCCTCCATGTCACTGCTCCATGTCGATCCTACATGTCACTCCAGAATATCACTCCAGAATTTTACTCCGGAATGTCACTGCTCCATGTCGCTCCTCCATGATGATCCTTCATTTCGATCCTCCATGTGGAACCTACAAGTCACTCCAGAATTTAACGGTAGAATGTCACTCCTCCATGTCAGTACTCCTTGTCTCTCCTCCATGTCACTCCTCCATGTCACTCCTCCTTGTCGCTCCTCCGTGTCGCTCCTCCATGTCACTGCTCCATGTAGATCCTCTATGTCACTCCTACAAGTCACTCCTCCATTCACTCCTCTATGAAGCTCCTCCATGTCACTCCTCCATGTCACTGCTCCATGTCACTCCTCTATGTCACTCCTCCATGTCACTCCTCCATGTCACTGCTCCATGTCACTCCTCTATGTCACTCCTCCATGTCACTCCTCCTTCATGTCACTCCTCCATGTCACTCCTCCATGTCACTCCTCTATGTCAATCCTCCATGTCACTACTCCATGTCATTCCTACATGGCACTCCTCCATGTCACTCCTCCATGAAGCTCCTCCATGTCACTCCTCCATGTCGCTCTTCCTTGCTCCTCAATATCACTCCTCCATGTCACTCCTATGTCACTCCTCCATGTCAATTCTCCAAATCACTCCTCCTTCTCACTCCTCCATATCACTCCTCCATGTCACTCCGCCATGTCTGTCCTCCATATAATTACTCCATGTCGATCCTCTATTTCGCTCCTCCATGTCACTCCTCCCTGTCTTCCACGTCAATCCTCCATGTTTATCCTCCATGTCGATCTTCCATGTCACTCCTCCATGTCACTCCAGAATGTCGCTCCTCCATGACACTCCAGAATGTCGCTCCTCCATGTCCCTCCAAATTGTAATTCCTCCATGTCAGTCCTCCAAGTCGCTCCGTGATGTTGCTCCTCATGTAGCTCATCTATTTAACTCTACTATGTCGCTCCTTCTTGTCACTCCTCCATGTCGATCATCGATTTTGCTCCTTTATTTAACTCCTCCATGTCACTCCAGAATTTCGCTCCTCCAAGTCACTCCTCCATGTTTATCCTCCATGTCACTCCTCCTTGCTCCTCCATATCACTCCAGAATGTCGCTCCTCCATGTCACTCCAGAATGTCACTCCAGAATTTAACTCCATAAATCACTCCTCCATGTCCCTCCTCCTTGTCACTCCTCCATGTCGATCCTCTATTTCGCTCCTCCATGTCGCTCCTCAATGTCACGCCTCCCGTCGTACCATGTCATTCCTCTATGTAACTCCTCCATGTCAATACTACATGTCACTCCTTCATGACGCTCCTCCATGTCGATCTTCCATGTGACTCCTCCATATCGATCGTTCATGTCTCTCCTCCGCGTCACTGCTCCATGTCACTAATCCTTGTTGATCCTCAATGTCGCTCCTCCATGTCGATCCTCCATGTCATTCCTCCATGTAGATCCAACATGTTACTGCAGAATGTCGCTCCACCATGTCCCTCCAGAAAGTACCTCTTCGTTGTCAGTCCTCCATGTCGCTCCGAAATGTCGCTCCTCCATGTAGCTCCTCCATGTCGCTCTTCCATGTCGCTCCTCCATGGCACTCCTCCATGTCGATCCTCCATGTCACTCTTCCATGTCGATCCTCCATGTTGCTCCTCCATGTCGCTCCTCCATTTCATTCCTCCATGTCACTCCAGAATGTCGCTCCTCCAAGTCACTCCTCCATGTTGATCCTCCATGTCGATACTCCATGTTGCTCCTCCATGTCACTGCTCCATGTCGATCCTCCATGTCACTCCAGAATATCACTCCAGAATTTTACTCCGGAATGTCACTGCTCCATGTCGCTCCTCCATGATGATCCTTCATTTCGATCCTCCATGTAGAACCTACAAATCACTCCAGAATTTAACGGTAGAATGTCATTCCTCCATGTGAGTACTCCTTGTCAATACTCCATGTCGACTCCTCCATGTTGATTCTCCATGTCAGTCCTCCATGTCGATCTTCCATGTCTCTCCTCCATGTCACTCCTCCATGTCACTCCTCCTTGTCGCTCCTCCGTGTCGCTCCTCCATGTCACTGCTCCATGTAGATCCTCTGTGTCACTCCTACAAGTCACTCCTACAAGTCACTCCTCTATGAAGCTCCTCCATGTCACTCCTCCATGTCAATGCTCCATGTCACTCCTCTATGTCACTCCTCCATGTCACTCCTCCTTCATGTCACTCCTCCATGTCACTGCTCCATGTCACTTCTCTATGACACTCCTCCATGTCACTCCTCCTTCATGTCACTCCTCCATGTCACTCCTCCTTGTCACTCCTCTATGTCGATCCTCCATGTCACTACTCCATGTCATTCCTACATGGCACTCCTCCATGTCACTCCTCCATGAAGCTCCTCCATGTCACTCCTCCATGTCACTCTTTCTTGCTCCTCAATATCACTCCTCCATGTCACTCCTATGTCACTGCTCCTTGTCAAATCTCCATATCACTCCTCCTTCTCACTCCTCCATATCACTACTCCATGTCACTCCTCCATGTCGATCCTCCATGTCACTCCTACATGTCACTCCTCCATGTCACTCCTCCATGAAGCTCCTCCATGTCACTCCTCTATGTCACTCTTCCTTGCTCCTCAATGTCACTCCTCCATGTCACTCCTCTATGTCACTCCTCCTTGTCGCTCCTCCTTCTCGCTCCTCCACATCACTTCTCTATGTCACTCCTCCATGTCACTCCTCCTTCATGTCACTCCTCCATGTCATTCCTCCATTTTGCTCATCCATATCGCTCCTCCATGTCGCTCCTCCATGTCACTCCTCCAACTCACTCCTCAATGTCGCTCATCCACATCACTCCTCTATATCACTCCTCAATGTTACTCCTCCATATCACTCCTCCATGTCACTTCTTCATGTCTTCCATGTCACTCCTCCATGTCGCTCCTCTATGTCAATCCTCCATGTCACTCCTTCTTGCTTTTCCACGTTGCTCCTCCATGTCACTCCTCTATATCACTCCTACATGTTGAGCCTCCATGTCGCTCCTCAATGTCACTCCTCCATGTCACTCCTCCATGTCACTTCTACATATCACTCCAACATGTCACTCCTCCATGTCACTCCTCCATGTCACTCTTCCTTGCTTTTCCACGTCGCTCCTCCATGTCACTCCTCTATGTCACTCCTCCATGTTGAGCCTCCATGTCGCCCTTCAATGTTACTCCTCCATGTCACTCCTCCATGTCACTCCTCTATGTCACTCCTCCATGTTGAGCCTCCATATCGCCCTTGAATGTCACTCCTCAATATCACTCCTACATGTTGAACCTCCATGTTGCTCCTCAATATCACTTCTCCATGTCATTACTCCATCTCGCTCCTCCAAGTCACTCTTCTATGTCACTACTCCATGTCACTCCTCCAGGTCACTCCTCTATGTCGATCCTCCATGTCACTCCTCCATGTCGTTCCTACATGGCACTCCTCCATGTCACCCCTCCATGTCGCTCCTCCTCGTCACTCCTCTATGTCACTCCTCCATGTCGCTCCTCCTCGTCACTCCTTTATGTCACTCCTCCATGTCATTCTTCCATGTCTGTCATCCATGTCACTCCTCCATGTCACTCCTTCTTGCTGCTCCATGTCGCTCCTCCATATGACTTCTTCTTGCTTCTCCACTTAGCTCTTCCATGTAACTCCTCTATATCACTCCTTTATTTCGCTCCTCCAACTCACTCCTCTATGTCACTCCTCCATTTCAATCCTCCATATCACGTCACTCCTCTATGTCACTCCTCCTTTTCGATTTTCCATTTCACTTAACCATGTCACTCCCCATGTCAATCATCCATGTTGCTCCTCCATGTCACTCCTCCTTGTCACTATTTCTTGCCCCTCCATTTCACTCCTCTATGTCATCCCTTCATGTCACTCCTCAATATCACTCCTACATGTTGAGCCTCCATGTCGCTCCTCAATGTCACTCCTCCATGTCACTCCTCCATGTCACTCCTCCATGTCGCTCCTCCACATCACTCCTCCATGTCATTCCTACATGGCACTCCTCCATGTCACTCCTCCATGAAGCTCCTTCATGTCACTCCTCTGTCACTCCTCCATGTCACTTCTATATGTCTTCCATGTCACTCCTCCATGAAGCTCCTCCATGTCACTCCTCCATTTTTCTCCTCCATATCGCTCCTCCATGTCGCTCCTCCATGTTACTCCTCCTTCTCACTCCTCAATGTCGCTCATCCACATCACTCCTCTATATCACTCTTCAATGTTACTCCTTCATATCACTCCTCCATGTCACTTCTTCATGTCTTCCATGTCACTCCTCCATGTCTCTCATCCATGTCGCTTTTCCATGTCACTCCTAAATGTCACTCCTCCATGTCACTCCTTATTGCTTTCCACGTCGCTCCTCCATGTCACTCCTCCATGTCACTCCTCCATGTCACTCCTCTATGTCACTACTCCATGTTAAGCCTCCATGTCGCCCTTCAATGATACTCCTCCATGTCACACCTCCATGTCACTCCTCTATGTCACTCCTTCATGTTGAGCCTCCATATCGCCCTTCAATGTCACTCCTCAATATCACTCCTATATGTTGAGCCTCCGTGTTGCTTCTCCATGTCACTCCTCCATGACGATCATTAAATTCACTCCTCCATGTCCGTGTTCCATGTTGCTACTCCTTGTCTCTCCTCCATGTCACTCCTCCATGTCACTCCTCCATGTAGATCCTTTGTGTCACTCCTACAAGTCACTCCTCCATTCACTCCTCTATGAAGCTCCTCCATGTCACTCCTCCATGTCACTACTCCATGTCACTCCTCTATGTCACTACTCCATGTCACTCCTCCTTCATGTCACTCCTCCATGTGACTCCTCCATTTCGCTCCTCCATATCGCTCCTCCATGTCGCTCCTCCATGTCACTCCTCTATGTCGATCCTCCATGTCACTACTCCATGTCAATACTAAATGTAACTCCTCCATGTCACTCCTCCATGTCGCTTTTCCATGTCACTCCGCCATGTTGATCCTCTATCTCAATACTCCATATCTCTCATCAATGTCATTCCAAAATGTCACTCCAGAATGTCGCTCCTCCATGTCACTCCAGAATGTCCCTCCAGAATGTAACTCCTCCATGTCGACACATCTCGATCCTCCTTGTCGCTTCTCCTTGCTCATACATATCGCTCCTCCATGTTGATCCTCCAGGTCACTCCTCCATTTAGATCCTACATGTTACTCCTCCATGTCACTCCAGAATGTCACTAATCAATGTCAAGCCTCCATGTCGCTCCTCCACGTTTTCCATGTCACTCCTCCGTGTCGCTCCTCCATGTCACTCCTAAATCTCACTCCTTCTTGTCGCTCCTCCATGTCACTCCTCCATGTCACTCCAAAATGTCAATCCAGATTTAACTCCAGAATGTCACTCCTCCATGTCGATCCTCAATGTCGATCTTCCATGTCTCTCCTCCATGTTACTCCTCCATCTCTACCATGTCACTCCTCCATGTCGATCCTCCATGTCAATCTTCCATGTCTCTACTCAATGTCACTCCTCCATCTCTACCATGTCACTCCTCTATGTCACTGCTCCATGTTGACACATGTCGATCCTCAATGTCACTCCTCCTTAATCATCCATATCACTCCACCATGTCACTCCTCCATGTCACTCCAGAATGTCAATCCTCTATGTCACTCCTCCATTTCACTCCACCACGTCACTCTTCTACGTCACTCCTCATGTCACTCCTCCATGTCACTCCTCCACGTCACTCCTCCATGTCACACCTCCTTGTCACTCATCCATGTAGCTACTCCATGTCACTCCTCCATGTCGCAACACCAACTCAATCATCCTTTTCACTCCTCCATGTCACTCATCCATGTCATTCCTCCATGTCACTCCTTTATGTCACTCCTCCAAGTCACTCCTCCATATCAACCCTCCATGTCACTACTCCATGTCACTCCTCCATGTCACTACACCAACTCACTCATCCTTGTCCCTCCGACATGTAACTCCACCATATCAACCCTCCTTCCTGATCAAACCTGTCACTCCTCCATGTCACTCTTCCATGTCGCTATTCCATGTCACTCCTCCATGTCGCTACACCAACTCACTCCTTTATGTCACTCCTCCAAGTCACTCCTCCATGTCACTCCTCCATGTCACTCTTCCATGTCGCTATTCCATGTCACTCCTCCATGTCGCTACACCAACTCACTCCTCTACGTCACTCCTCATGTCACTCCTCCATGTTGCTACTCCATGTCACTCCTCCATGTCACTCCTCGATTTCACTCCTCCATGTCGCTACACCAACTCACTCCTCATGTCACTCCTCCATGTCACTACTCCATTTCAATCCTCCATGTCGCTACACCAACTCACTCCTTCATGTCACTTCTCCATGTCGTTCCTCCATGTCATCAACCATGTAATTCCTCTATGTCGCAACACAAACTCATACCTCCATATCACTCCTTCATGTCACTCCTCCATTTCACTCCTCCATGTCGCTACACCAACTCACTCCTCATGTCACTCCTCCATGTTGCTACTCCATGTCACTCCTTATGTCGCTACACCAACTCACTCCTCCATTTCACTTCTCCATTTCACTCCACCACGTCACTCCTCCATATCACTCCTCCATATCAACCCTCCATGTCACTCCTCCATGTCACTCCTCCATGTCATTCCTCCATGTCACTCCTCCTTGTCACTACACCAACTCACTCATCCCTGTCCCTCCGCCATGTCACTCCTCTATGTCACTCCTCCATGTCGTTACACCAACTCACTCCTCATGTCACTCCTCCATGTCGCTACTCCATTTCACTCCTCCATTTCACTCCACCACATCACTCCTCCATGTCACTCCTCCATATCAACCCTCCATGTCACTCCTCCATGTCACTCCTCCATGTCACTACACCAACTCACTAATCCCTGTCCCTCCGCCATGTCACTCCTCCATGTCACTCCTCCATGTCGCTACACCAACTCACTCCTCATGTCACTCCTCCCTGTCGCTACTCCATTTCACTCCTCCATTTCACTCCACCACGTCACTCCTCCATGTAACTCCACCATATCAACCCTCCTTCCTGATCGAACTTGTCAGTTCTCCATGTCACTACTCCATGTCTCTCCTCCACATCAATCCTCTATGTCATTCCTCCATGTCACTCCTCCATGTCACTCCTCCTTGTCGCTATTCCATGTAACTCCTCCATGTTGCTACACCAACTCACTCCTCATGTCACTTCTCCATGTCGCTACTCCATGTCACTCCTCCATGTCGCTACACCAACTCAATACTCCTTGTCACTCCTCCATGTCACTCATCCAAGTCATTCCTCCATGTCACTCCTTTATGTCACTCCTCCAAGTCACTCCTCCATGTCACTTCTATATGTCTTCCATGTCACTCCTCTATGTCGCTCCACAAACTCACTCCTCCATGTCACTCCTCCTTGTCACTCCATGTAGCTATTCCATGTCACTCCTCCATGTCGCTCTACCAACTCATTCCTCCATGTCACTCGTCCACGTCACTCCTCCATGTCACTCGTCCACGTCACTCCTCCATGTCACACTTGCTTGTCACTCCTCCATGTAGCTACTCTATGTCATTACACTAACTCACTCATCTCTGTCCCTCCGCCATGTCACTCCACCATATCAACCCTCCTTCCTGATCAAACTTGTCACTTCTCCATGTCACTACTCCATTTCTTTCCTCCACATCAATCCTCTATGTCACTCCTCCATGTCACTCCTCAATGTCATTCCTCCTTGTCGCTATTCCATGTCACTCCTCCATGTCGCTACACCAACTCACTCCTCCATGTCACTCCCCCATTTCACTCCACCACGTCACTCCTCCATGTCACTCCTCCATATCAACCCTCCATGTCACTCTTCCATGTCACTACACCAACTCACTCATCCCTGTCCCTCCTCCATGTCACTCCTCCATGTCAGTACACCAACTCACTCATCCCTTTCCCTCTGCCATGTCACTCCACCATATCAACCCTCCTTCCTGATCAAACTTGTCACTTCTCCATGTCACTACTCCATGTCTCTCCTCCACATCAATCCTCTATGTCACTCCTCCATGTCACTCCTCCATGTCACTCCTCCTTGTCGCTATTCCATGTCACTCCTTATGTCGCTATTCCATGTCACTCCTTATGTCGCTATACCAACTCACTCCTCAATTTCACTCCTCCATTTCATTCCACCACGTCACTCCTCCATGTCACTCCTCCTTGTCGCTATTCCATGTTACTCCTCCATATCGCTACACCAACTCACTCTTCCATGTCACTCCCCCATTTCACTCCACCACGTCACTCCTCCATGTCACTCCTCCATATCAACCCTCCATGTCACTCCTCCCTGTCACTTCTCCATGTCACTACACCAACTCACTCATCCCTTACCCTCCGCCATGTCACTCCACCATATCAACCCTCCTTCCTGATCAAACTTGTCACTTCTCCATGTCACTACTTCATGTCTCTCCCCCACATCAAACCTCTATGTCACTCCTCCATGTCGCTACACCATGTCGCTACACCAACTCAATCCTCCTTGTCACTCCTCCATGTCACTCAGCCAAGACATTTGTCCCTGTCACTCCTTTATGTCACTCCTCCAAGTCACTCCTCCATGTCACTTCTATATGTCTTCCATGTCACTCCTCCATGTTGCTCCACCAACTCACTCCTCCATGTCACTCCTCCATGTCACTGCTCCACGTCACTCCTCTATGTCACTCCTCCATGTCACTCCTCCATGTCGCTATTCCATGTCACTCCTCCATGTCGCTACACAAACTCAATCCTCCTTGTCACTCCTCTGTGTCATTCCTGCATGTCACTCCTCACTGTCACTCCTCCATGTCACTACACCAACTCACTCATCCCTGTCCCTCCGCCATGTCACACCACCATAACAACCCTCCTTACTGATCAAACTTGTCAGAATCAGAATCAGAATCAGAATCAGAAAGGTGTTTATTGCCAGATGTAAGGGGTATACACGAGGAATTTTGTTTGGCTTTGTTGGTGCGAGACAAATAGTATAATAACAAGAATTAAATAAAACTTTAGTATAAAATAAGAATAAAAATGTACAATTTACAAATAAGCTATAAAAAAAACATGATATAAACAGATAGTGCAAATATTGCCGGTGTGCAAACAAAACAATCAGGTATCAGAGGGAGAGAGAGGGATAATATAGGTGGTGGTATTGAGAGTGTATGAGAGAGGGGGAGAGTCAGTGTCGGTGTAGGGGGGTGGGGGGGCAGTAGTGTGTGTGTGAGGGGGAGACAGTCACAGGGGGGCGGATGGGCTGTTGGAGAGCCCTACTGCCATGGGGAAAAAACTGTTTTTGTGGCGTGAGGTTTTGGTCCTGATGGACCTTAACCTCCTGCCAGATGATAAAGTCTGAAATAGATGGTGTCCAGGATGGGAGGGGTCGGCCACAATCTTACCTGCCCTCCTTAAGGTCCTGGAGGTGTACAGCTCCTGGAGGGAGGGAAGGTTGCAGCCGATCGCCCTCTCTGCAGCACGGATGACCCGCTGCAGCCTGGCCTTGAACTTGGCGGTGGCTGCGGCGAACCAGACAGTGATGGAGGAGGTGAGGATGGACTCGATGATGGCCGAGTAGAAGTGCACCATCATGGTCTGTGGCAGGTTGAATTTCTTCAACTGCCTCAGGAAGTACATCCTCTGCTGGGCCTTACTGATGAGGGAGCTGATGTTTAGCTCCCACTTGAGGTCCTGGGCGATGGTTGTGCCCAGGAAACGGAATGACACTTCTCCATGTCACTACTCCATGTCTCTCCTCCACATCAATCCTCTATGTCACTCCTCCATGTCACTCCTCCATGTCACTCCTCCTTGTCGCTACTCCATGTCAATCCTCCATGTCACTCATCCATGTCATTACTCCATGTCACTTCTTTATGTCACTCCTCCAAGTCACTCCTCCATGTCACTCCTCCAATTCCCTCCTCCATGTCACTCCACCATATCAATCCTCCTTGCTGATCCGTCCTGTCACTTCTCCATGTCACTCCTCCATGTCACTTCTATATGTCTTCCATGTCACTCCTCCATGTCGTTACACCAACTCACTCCTCCATGTCACTCCTCCATGTCACTGCTCCAAGTCACTCCTCTATGTCACTCCTCCATGTCACTCCTCCATATCAATCCTCCACATCAATCCTCTATGTCACTCCTCCATGTCACTCCTCCATGTCACTACAACAACTCACTCATCCCTTTCCCTCTGCCATGTCACTCCACCATATCAACCCTCCTTCCTGATCAAACTTGTCACTTCTCCATGTCACTACTCCATGTCTCTCCTCCACATCACTCCTCCATTTCACTCCACCACGTCACTCCTCCATATCACTCCTTCATATCAACCCTCCATGTCACTCCTCCATGTCACTCCTCCATGTCATTCCTCCATGTCACTCCTCCATGTCACTACACCAACTCACTCATCCCTGTCCCTCCGCCATGTCACTCCTCCATGTCACTACTCCATGTCGCTACACCAAATCACTCCTCATGTCACTCCTCCATGTCGCTACTCCATTTCACTCCTCCATGTCGCTACACCAACTCAATCCTCCTTGTCACTCCTCCATGTCACTCATCCAAGTCACTCATCCATGTCGCTATTCCATGTCACTCCTTATGTCGATACACCAACTCACTCCTCCATGTCACTCCTCCATTTCACTCCACCACATCACTCCTCTATGTCACTCCTCCATGTCACTCCTCCATGTTGCTATTCCATGTCACTCCTTATGTCGATACACCAACTCACTCCTCCATGTCACTCCTACATTTTACTCATCCATGTCATTCCTCCATGTCACTCCTTTATGTCACTCCTCCATGTCACTTCTATATGTCTTCCATGTCACTCCTCCATGTCGTTACACCAAATCACTCCTCCATGTCACTCCTTCATGTCTCTCCTCCATGTCACTTCTCCAAGTCTTCAATGTCATGTCTCTCATCTGTGTAGCTCCACATTGTCACTCCTCCAAGTCACTCCTCCATGTCGCTACTCCACGTCACTCCTCCATGTCACACCTCCTTGTCACTCCTCCATGAAGCTACTCCATGTCACTCCTCCATGTCGCTCAACCAACTCACTCCTCCATGTCACTCGTCCACGTCACTCCTCCATGTCACACATCCTTGTCACTCCTCCAAGTAGCTACTCCATGTCACTCCTCCATGTCACTCTTAAATTTCACTCCACCACGCCACTCCTCTATATCACTCCTCCATGTTACTCCTCCATATCAATCCTCCATGTCACTTCTCCATGTCACTCCTCCTTGTCGCAATTCCATGTCACTCCTCCATGTCGCTACTCCATGTCACACCTCCATGTCGCTACAGCAACTCAATCCTCCTTGTCACTCCTCCATGTCACTCATCCAAGTCATTCCTCTATGTCACTCCTTTATGTCATTCCACCAACTCACTCCTCCATGTCACTCCTCCTTGTCACTGCTCCACATCACTCCTCTATGTCACTCCTCCATGTCACTACTTTATGTCACTCCTCCAAGTCACTCCTCCATGACACTCCTCCATGTCCCTCCTCCATGTCACTCCACCATATCAATCCTCCTTGCTGATCCGCCCTGTCACTTCTCCATGTCACTCCTCCATGTCACTTCTATATGTCTTCCATGTCACTCCTCCTTGTCGCTACTCCATGTCACTCCTCCATGTCTCTCCTCCATGTCACTTCTCCAAGTCTTCAATGTCATCTGTGTATGTCACTCATCCATGTCACTTCTATATGTCTTCCATGTCACTCCTCCTTGTCGCTACTCCATGTCACTCCTCCAGGTCTCTCCTCCATGTCACTTCTCCAAGTCTTCAATGTCATCTGTGTAGCTCCACATTGTCACTCCTCCAAGTCACTCCTCCATGACACTCCTCCATGTCCCTCCTCCATGTCACTCCACCATATCAATCCTCCTTGCTGATCCGCCCTGTCACTTCTCCATGTCACTCCTCCATGTCACTTCTATATGTCTTCCATGTCACTCCTCCTTGTCGCTACTCCATGTCACTCCTCCATTTCACTCCTCCATGTCTCTCCTCCATGTCACTTCTCCAAGTCTTCAATGTCATGTCTCTCATCTGTGTAGCTCCACATTGTCACTCCTCCAAGTCACTCCTCCATGTCGCTACTCCACGTCACTCCTCCATGTCACACCTCCTTGTCACTCCTCCATGTAGCTACTCCATGTCACTACTCCATGTCGCTCTACCAACTCACTCCTCCATGTCACTCGTCCACGTCACTCCTCCATGTCACACCTCCTTGTCACCCCTCCATGTAGCTACTCCATGTCACTCCTCCATGTCACTCCTCCATGTCACTCTTAAATTTCACTCCACCACGCCACTCCTCTATATCACTCCTCCATGTTATTCCTCCATATCAATCCTCCATGTCACTTCTCCTTGTCACTCCTCCTTGTCGCAATTCCATGTCACTCCTCCATGTCGCTACACCAACTCACTCCTCATGTCACTCCTCCATGTCGCTACTCCATGTCACTCTTCCATGTCGCTACACCAACTCAATCCTCCTTGTCACTCCTCCATGTCACTCATACAAGTCATTCCTCCATGTCATTCCATTATGTCACTCCTCCAAGTCACTCCTCCATGTCACTTTTATATGTATTCCATGTCACTCCTCCATGTCGCTCCTCCATATCACTCCTCCATATCAACCCTCCATGTCACTCCTCCATGTCACTCCTCCATGTCATTCCTCCATGTCACTCCTCCATGTCACTACACCAACTCACTCATCCCTGTCCCTCCGCCATGTCACTCCTCCATGTCACTTATCCATGTCACTTCTATATGTCTTCCATGTCACTCCTCCAGGTCCCTCCTCCATGTCACACCTCCATGTCACTACACCAACTAAATCTTCCTTGTCACTCCTCCATGTCACTCATCCATGTCATTCCTTCATGTCACTCCTTTATGTCACTCCTCCAAGTCACTCCTCCATGTCACTCCTCCATTTCACTCCACCACATCACTCCTCCGTGTCACTCCTCCATATCAACCCTCCATGTCACTCCTCCTTGTCGCTACACCAACTCAATCCTCCATGTCAGTCATCCATGTCACTCCTCCATTTCACTACACCACATCACTCCTCCATATTGTCACTCCTCCATATCACTCCTCCATGTCACTACACCAACTCACTAATCCCTGTCCCTCCGCCATGTCACTCCACCATATCAACCCTCCTTCCTGATCAAACTTGACAGTTCTCCATGTCACTACTCCATGTCTCTCCTCCACATCAATCCTCTATGTCACTCCTCCATGTCACTCCTCCTTGTAGCTATTCCATGTCACTCCTCCATGTTGCTACACCAACTCACTCCTCATGTCACTCCTCCATGTCACTACTCCATGTCACTCCTCCATGTCGCTACACCAACTCAATTCTCCTTGTCACTCCTCCATGTCACTCATCCAAGTGATTCCTCCATGTCACTCCTTTATGTCACAACTCCAACTCACTCCTCCATGTCACTTCTATATGACTTCCATGTCACTACTCCATGTCGCTCCACCAACTCACTCCTCCATGTCACTCCTCCTTGTCACTCCTCCATGTAGCTATAACATTTCACTCCTCCATGTCGCTACACCAACTCAATCCTCCTTGTCACTCCTCCATGTCACTCATCCAAGTCACTCCTCCATGTCGTTATTCCATGTCACTCCTTATGTCGATACACCAACTCACTCCTCCATGTGACTCCTCCATTTCACTCCACCACGTCACTCCTCCATGTCACTCCTCCATATCAACCCTCCATGTCACTCCTCCATGTCACTCCTCCATGTCACTCCTCCATGTCACTACACCAACTCACTAATCCCTGTCCCTCCGCCATATCACTCCACAATATCAACCCTCCTTCCTGATCAAACTTGTCAGTTCTCCATGTCACTCCTCCATGTCACTCCTCCTTGTCGCTATTCCATGTCACTCCTCCATGTTGCTACACCAACTCACTTCTCATGTCACTCCTCCATGTCGCTACTCCATGTCACTCCTCCATGTCACTACACCAACTCAATCCTCCTTGTCACTCCTCCATGTCACTCATCCAAGTCATTCCTCCATGTCACTCCTTTATGTCACTCCTACTAGTCACTCCTCCATGTCACTTCTATATGTCTTCCATGTCACTCTTCCATGTCGCTCCACCAAATCACTCCTACATGTCACTCCTCCTTGTCACTCCTCCATGTAGCTATTCCATGTCACTCCTCCATGTTGCTCTACCAACTCACTCCTCCATGTCACTCATCCACGTCACTCCTCCATGTCACACTTCCTTGTCACTCCTCCAAGTAGCTACTTCATGTCACTACACCAACTCACTCATCCATGTCCCTCCGCCATGTCACTTCACCATATCAACCCTCCTTCCTGATCAAACTTGTCACTTCTCCATGTCACTACTCCATGTCTTTCCTCCACGTCAATCCTCTATGTCACTCCTCCATGTCACTCCTCCATGTCATTCCTCCTTGTCGCTATTCCATGTCACTCCTCCATGTCGCTACACCAACTCACTCCTCCATGTCACTACTCCATGTCACTCCTCCATGTCACTAAACAAACTCACTCATCCCTGTCCCTCCGCCATGTCACTCCACCATGTCCCTCCGCCATGTCACTCCACCATATCAACCCTCCTTCCTGATCAAACTTGTCACTTCTCCATGTCACTACTCCATGTCTCTCCTCCACCTCACTCCTCTATATCACTCCTCCATGTCCCTCCTCCTTGTCGCTATTCCATGTTACTCCTCCATCTCGCTACACCAACTCACTCTTCCATGTCACTCCTCCATTTCACTCCACCACGTCACTCTTCTACGTCACTCCTCATGTCACTCCTCCATGTCGCTACTCCTTGTCACTCCTCCATGTCACTCATCCATGTCATTCCTCCATGTCACTCCTTTATGTCACTCCTCCAAGTCACTCATCAATTTCACTTCTATATGACTTCAATGTAAATCCTGCATGTCGCTACTCCATATCACTCCTCTATTTCACTCCTCCATGTCACTCCTCCATATCAGTCCTCCATTTCACTCTTCCATGTAACTCCTTAATGTCACTACTCCATGTCGCTACTCCATGTCACTCCTCCATGTCACTCTTGCATGTCGCTCCTCCATGTCACTTCTCCAAGTTTTCAATGTCATGTCTCTCATCCATGTAGCTCCATATTGTCACTCCTACATATCACTCCTCCGTGTCACTTCTACATGTTTTCCATGTCACTCCTCCACATCACTCCTCCTTACTGATCCGCCCTGTCACTCCTCCATGTCTCTCCTCCACATTAATCCTCCTTGTCAGTCCTCCATGTCACTCCTCCATGTCACTCCTCCATGTCACTACACCAACTCACTCATCCCTGTCCCTCCTCCATGTCACTCATCCATGTCCCTCCGCCATGTCACTCCACCATATCAATCCTCCTTACTGATCCGCCCTGTCACTCCTCCATGTCTCTCCTCCACATCAATCCTCCTTGTCACTCCTCCATGTCACTCCTCCTTGTCACTCCTCCATGTCACTGCTCCACGTCACTCCTCTATGTCACTCCTCCATATCGCTATTCCATATCACTCCTTATGTCGCTATATAAACTCACTCCTCCATGTCACTCCTCCATTTCACTCCACCACGTCCCTCCTCCATATCAACCCTCCATGTCACTCCTCCTTGTCACTCCTCCATGTAGCTATTCCATGTCACTCCTCCATGTTGCTCTACCAACTCACTCCTCCATGTCACTCATCCACGTCACTCCTCCATGTCACACTTCCTTGTCACTCCTCCATGTAGCTACTTCATGTCACTACACCAACTCACTCATCCCTGTCCCTCCGCCATGTCACTCCACCATATCAACCCTCCTTCCTGATCAAACTTGTCACTACTCCATGTCTCTCCTCCAAATCAATCCTCTATATCACTCCTCTATGTCACTCCTCCTTGTCGCTATTCCATGTTACTCCTCCATATCGCTACACCAACTCACTCTTCCATGTCACTCCTCCATTTCACTCCACCACGTCACTCTTCTACGTCACTCTTCATGTCACTCCTCCATGTCGCTACTCCTTGTCACTCCTCCATGTCACTCATCCATGTCATTCATCCATGTCACTCCTTTATTTCACTCCTCCAAGTCACTCCTCAATTTCACTTCTATATGACTTCAATGTAAATCCTACATGTCGCTCCTCCATATCACTCCTCTATTTCAATCCTCCATTTCACTCCTCCATGTAACTCCTTAATGTCACTACTCCATGTTGCTACTCCATGTCACTCCTCCATGTCACTCTTGCATGTCGCTCCTCCATGTCACTTCTCCAAGTCTTCAATGTCATATCACTCCTCCGTGTCACTTCTACATGTTTTCCATGTCTCTCCTCCACATCACTCCTCTATGTCACTCCTCCATGTCACTTTTCAATATCACTCCTCTATGTCATTCCCATATGTCGCAACTTCATGTCACTCCTCCATGTTGATCCTCTATGTCACTCCTCCATGTCACTCCTCCTTGTCGCTCCTCCTTGTCACTCCTCCATGTTGCTCCTCCATGTCACTCCGCCATGTCACTCCACCATATCAATCCTCCTTGCTGATCCGCCCTGTCACCCCTCCATGTCTCTCATCCACATCAATCCTCTATGTCACTCCTCCATGTCACTCCTCCATGTCACTCCTCCATGTCACTCCTCCATGTCGCTATTCCATGTCACTCCTTATGTCGCTACACAAACTCATTCCTCCATGTCACTCCTTCATTTCACTCCACCACGTCACTCCTCCATGTCACTCCTCCATATCAACCCTCCATGTCACTCCTCCATGTCACTCCTCTATGTCACTACACCAACTCACTCATCCCTTTCCCTCCGCCATGGTACTCCACCATATCAACTATCCTTCCTGATCAAACTTGTCACTTCTCCATGTCACTACTCCATGTCTCTCCTCCACATCAATCCTCTATGTCAATCCTCCATGTCACTCCTCCATGTCACTCCTCCTTGTCGCTATTCCATGTCACGCCTCCATGTCGCTATTCCATGTCACTCCTTATGTCGCTACACCAACTCACTCCTCCATTTCACTCCTCCATTTCACTCCACCACGTCACTCCTCCATATCACTCCTGCATATCAAACCTCCATGTCACTTTTCCATGTCACTCCTCCATGTCATTCCTCCATGTCACTCTTCCATGTCACTACACCAACTCACTCATCCCTGTCCCTCCGACATGTCACTCCTCCATGTCACTCCTCCATGTCGCTACACCAACTCACTCCTCCATGTCACTCCTCCATTTCACTCCACCACGTCCCTCCTCCATATCAACCCTCCTTCCTGATCAAACTTGTCACTTCTCCATGTCACTCCTCCATGTCGCTACACGAACTCACTCCTCCAATATCACTCCCGCATTTCACTCCACCAAGTCGCTCCTCAATGTCACTTCTATATGTCTTACATGGCACTCCTCCATGTCGCACCACCAACTCACTCCTCCATGTCACTCCTCCATGTCACTCCTCCATGTCACTCCTCCATGTCACTCCTCCATTTCACTCCTCCATGTCTCTCCTCCATGTCACTTCTCCAAGTCTTCAATGTCATGTCTCTCATCTGTGTAGCTCCACATTGTCACTCCTCCAAGTCACTCATCCATGTCGCTACTCCACGTCACTCCTCCATGTCACACTTCCTTGTCACTCCTCCATGTAGCTTCTCCATGTCACTCCTCCATGTCACTACACCAACTCACTCATCCCTGTCCCTTCGCCATGTCACTAAACCATATCAACCCTCCATCTTTATCAAACTTGTCACTTCTCCATGTCACTACTCCATGTCTCTCCCCCACATCAATCCTCTATGTCACTCCTCCATGTCACTCCTCTATGTCACTCCTCCTTGTCGCTCTTCCATTTCACTCCTCCATGTCGCTACACCAACTCAATCCTCATGTCATTCCTCCATGTAGCTACTCCATGTCACTCCTCCATGTCGCTACACCAACTCAATCCACCTTGTCACTCCTCCATGTCACTCCTCCTTGTCGCTATTCCATGTCACTCCTCCATGTCACTACACCAACTCACTCCTCATGTCACTACTCCATGTCCCTACTCCATGTCACTACTCCATGTCACTACACCAACTCAATCCTCCTTGTCACTCCTCCATGTCACTCATCCAAGTCATTCCTCCATGTCACTCCTTTATGTGACTCCTTCAAGTCACTCCTCCATGTCACTCCTCCATGTCGCTACTCCATGTCACTCCTCCATTTCACTCCTCCATGTCTCTCCTCAATGTCACTTCTCCAAGTCTTCAATGTCATGTCTCTCATCTGTGTAGCTCCACATTGTCACTCCTCCAAGTCACTCCTCCACTTCGCTACTCCACGTCACTCCTCCATGTCAAACCTCCTTGTCACTCCTCCATGTAGCTACTCTATGTCACTCCTCCATGTCACTAATCCATGTCATTCCTCCTTGTCGCTATTCCATGTCACTCCTCCATGTCGCTACATCAACTCACTCCTTCAAGTCACTCCCCCATTTCACTCCACCACGTCACTCCTCCATATCAACCCTCCATGTCACTCCTCCATGTCACTCCTTCATGTCACTGCACCAACTCACTCATCCCTGTCCCTCCGCCATGTCACTGCTCCACGTCACTGCTCTATGTCACTCCTCCATGTCGCTATTCCATGTCACTCCTTATGTCGCTATATAAACTCAGTCCTCCATGTCACTCCTCCATTTCACTCCACCACGTCACTCCTCCATGTCACTCCTCCATATCAACCCTCCATGTCACTCGTCCTTGTCGCTACACCAACTCACTCCTCCATGTCACTCCTCCATGTCACTGCTCAACGTCACTCCTCTATGTAACTCCTCTATGTCACTACACCAACTCACTCATCCCTTTCCCTCCGCCATGTCACTCCACCATATCAACCCTCCTTCCTGATCAAACTTGTCACTTCTCCATGTCACTACTCCATGTCTCTCCTCCACATCAATCCTCTATGTCACTCCTCCATGTCACTCCTCCATGTTACTCCTCCATGTCGCTATTCCATGTCACTCCTTATGTCGCTACACCAACTCTCTCCTCCATTTCACTCCTCCATTTCACTCCACCACGTCACTCCTCCATATCACTCCTCCATATCAAACCTCCATGTCACTTTTCCATGTCACTCCTCCATGTCATTCCTCCATGTCACTCTTCCATGTCACTACACCAACTCACTCATCCCTGTCCCTCCGACATGTCACTCCTCCATGTCACTCCTCCATGTCGCTACACCAACTCACTCCTCCATGTCACTCCTCCATTTCACTCCACCACGTCCCTCCTCCATATCTACCCTCCTTCCTGATCAAACTTGTCACTTCTCCATGTCACTCCTCCATGTCGCTACACGAACTCACTCCTCCAATATCACTCCCGCATTTCACTCCACCAAGTCATTCCTCAATGTCACTCCTTTATGTCACTCCTCCAAGTCACTCCTCCATGTCACTTCTATATGTCTTACATGGCACTCCTCCATGTCGCACCACCAACTCACTCCTCCATGTCACTCCTCCATGTCACTCCTCCATGTCACTCCTCCATTTCACTCCTCCATGTCTCTCCTCCATGTCACTTCTCCAAGTCTTCAATGTCATGTCTCTCATCTGTGTAGCTCCACATTGTCACTCCTCCAAGTCACTCCTCCATGTCGCTACTCCACGTCACTCCTCCATGTCACACTTCCTTGTCACTCCTCCATGTAGCTACTCCATGTCACTCCTCCATGTCACTACACCAACTCACTCATCCCTGTCCCTTCGCCATGTCACTAAACCATATCAACCCTCCATCTTGATCAAACTTGTCACTTCTCCATGTCACTACTCCATGTCTCTCCCCCACATCAATCCTCTATGTCACTCCTCCTTGTCACTGCTCCATGTCACTCCTCCATTTCACTCCTCCATGTCTCTCCTCCATGTCACTTCTCCAAGTCTTCAATGTCATGTCTCTCATCTGTGTAGCTCCACATTGTCACTCCTCCAAGTCACTCCTCCATGTCGCTACTCCACGTCACTCCTCCATGTCACACATCCTTGTCACTCCTCCATGTAGCTACTCCATGTCACTCCTCCATGTCACTACACCAACTCACTCATCCCTGTCTCTTCGCCATGTCACTAAACCATATCAACCCTCCATCTTGATCAAACTTGTCACTTCTCCATGTCACTACTCCATGTCTCTCCCCCACATCAATCCTCTATGTCACTCCTCCATGTCACTCCTCCATGTCACTCCTCCATGTCACTCCTCCTTGTCGCTATTCCATGTCACTCCTCCATGTCACTACACCAACTCACTCCTCATGTCACTACTCCATGTCCCTACTCCATGTCACTACTCCATGTCACTACACCAACTCAATCCTCCTTGTCACTCCTCCATGTCACTCATCCAAGTCATTCCTCCATGTCACTCCTTTATGTCACTCCTTCAAGTCACTCCTCCATGTCACTCCTCCATGTCGTTACACCAACTCACTCCTCCATGTCACTCCTCCATGTCGCTACTCCATGTCACTCCTTCATTTCACTCCTCCATGTCTCTCCTCAATGTCACTTCTCCAAGTCTACAATGTCATGTCTCTCATCTGTGTAGCTCCACATTGTCACTCCTCCAAGTCACTCCTCCACTTCGCTACTCCACGTCACTCCTCCATGTCACACCTCCTTGTCACTCCTCCATGTAGCTACTCTATGTCACTCCTCCATGTCACTCCTCCATGTCATTCCTCCTTGTCGCTATTCCATGTCACTCCTCCATGTCGCTACATCAACTCACTCCTTCAAGTCACTCCCCCATTTCACTCCACCACGTCACTCCTCCATATCAACCCTCCATGTCACTCCTCCATGTCACTCCTTCATGTCACTACACCAACTCACTCATCCCTGTCCCTCCGCCATGTCACTGCTCCACGTCACTGCTCTATGTCACTCCTCCATGTCGCTATTCCATGTCACTCCTTATGTCGCTATATAAACTCAGTCCTCCATGTCACTCCTCCATTTCACTCCACCACGTCACTCCTCCATGTCACTCCTCTATATTAACCCTCCATGTCACTCGTCCTTGTCGCTACACCTACTCACTCCTCCATGTCACTCCTCCATGTCACTCCTCTATGTCACTACACCAACTCACTCATCCCTTTCCCTCCGCCATGTCACTCCACCATATCAACCCTCCTTCCTGATCAAACTTGTCACTTCTCCATGTCACTACTCCATGTCTCTCCCCCACATCAATCCTCTATTTCACTCCTCCATGTCACTCCTCCATGTCACTCCTCCTTGTCGCTATTCCATGTCACTCCTCCATGTCACTACACCAACTCACTCCTCATGTCACTACTCCATGTCCCTACTCCATGTCACTACTCCATGTCACTACACCAACTCAATCCTCCTTGTCACTCCTCCATGTCACTCATCCAAGTCATTCCTCCATGTCACTCCTTTATGTCACTCCTTCAAGTCACTCCTCCATGTCACTCCTCCATGTCGCTACTCCATGTCACTCCTCCATTTCACTCCTCCATGTCTCTCCTCAATGTCACTTCTCCAAGTCTTCAATGTCATGTCTCTCATCTGTGTAGCTCCACATTGTCACTCCTCCAAGTCACTCCTCCACTTCGCTACTCCACGTCACTCCTCCATGTCAAACCTCCTTGTCACTCCTCCATGTAGCTACTCTATGTCACTCCTCCATGTCACTCCTCCATGTCATTCCTCCTTGTCGCTATTCCATGTCACTCCTCCATGTCGCTACATCAACTCACTCCTTCAAGTCACTCCCCCATTTCACTCCACCACGTCACTCCTCCATATCAACCCTCCATGTCACTCCTCCATGTCACTCCTTCATGTCACTACACCAACTCACTCATCCCTGTCCCTCCGCCATGTCACTGCTCCACGTCACTGCTCTATGTCACTCCTCCATGTCGCTATTCCATGTCACTCCTTATGTCGCTATATAAACTCAGTCCTCCATGTCACTCCTCCATTTCACTACACCACGTCACTCCTCCATGTCACTCCTCCATATCAACCCTCCATGTCACTCGTCCTTGTCGCTACACCTACTCACTCCTCCATGTCACTCCTCCATGTCACTCCTCTATGTCACTACACCAACTCACTCATCCCTTTCCCTCCGCCATGTCACTCCACCATATCAACCCTCCTTCCTGATCAAACTTGTCACTTCTCCATGTCACTACTCCATGTCTCTCCCCCACATCAATCCTCTATGTCACTCCTCCATGTCACTCCTCCATGTCACTCCTCCATGTCACTCCTCCTTGTCGCTATTCCATGTCACTCCTCCATGTCACTACACCAACTCACTCCTCATGTCACTACTCCATGTCCCTACTCCATGTCACTACTCCATGTCACTACACCAACTCAATCCTCCTTGTCACTCCTCCATGTCACTCATCCAAGTCATTCCTCCATGTCACTCCTTTATGTCACTCCTTCAAGTCACTCCTCCATGTCACTCCTCCATGTCGTTACACCAACTCACTCCTCCATGTCACTCCTCCATGTCGCTACTCCATGTCACTCCTCCATTTCACTCCTCCATGTCTCTCCTCAATGTCACTTCTCCAAGTCTTCAATGTCATGTCTCTCATCTGTGTAACTTCACATTGTCACTCCTCCAAGTCACTCCTCCACTTCGCTACTCCACGTCACTCCTCCATGTCAAACCTCCTTGTCACTCCTCCATGTAGCTACTCTATGTCACTCCTCCATGTCACTCCTCCATGTCATTCCTCCTTGTCGCTATTCCATGTCACTCCTCCATGTCGCTACATCAACTCACTCCTTCAAGTCACTCCCCCATTTCACTCCACCACGTCACTCCTCCATATCAACCCTCCATGTCACTCCTTCATGTCACTACACCAACTCACTCATCCCTGTCCCTCCGCCATGTCACTGCTCCACGTCACTGCTCTATGTCACTCCTCCATGTCGCTATTCCATGTCACTCCTTATGTCGCTATATAAACTCAGTCCTCCATGTCACTCCTCCATTTCACTCCACCACGTCACTCCTCCATGTCACTCCTACATATAAACCCTCCATGTCACTCGTCCTTGTCGCTACACCAACTCACTCCTCCATGTCACTCCTCCATGTCACTGCTCAACGTCACTGCTCTATGTCACTCCTCCATGTCACTCCTCCATGTAACTCCTCTATGTCACTACACCAACTCACTCATCCCTTTCCCTCCGCCATGTCACTCCACCATATCAACCCTCCTTCCTGATCAAACTTGTCACTTCTCCATGTCACTACTCCATGTCTCTCCTCCACATCAATCCTCTATGTCACTCCTCCATGTCACTCCTCCATGTTACTCCTCCATGTCGCTATTCCATGTCACTCCTTATGTCGCTACACCAACTCTCTCCTCCATTTCACTCCTCCATTTCACTCCACCACGTCACTCCTCCATATCACTCCTCCATATCAAACCTCCATGTCACTTTTCCATGTCACTCCTCCATGTCATTCCTCCATGTCACTCTTCCATGTCACTACACCAACTCACTCATCCCTGTCCCTCCGACATGTCACTCCTCCATGTCACTCCTCCATGTCGCTACACCAACTCACTCCTCCATGTCACTCCTCCATTTCACTCCACCACGTCCCTCCTCCATATCAACCCTCCTTCCTGATCAAACTTGTCACTTCTCCATGTCACTCCTCCATGTCGCTACACGAACTCACTCCTCCAATATCACTCCCGCATTTCACTCCACCAAGTCATTCCTCAATGTCACTCCTTTATGTCACTCCTCCAAGTCACTCCTCCATGTCACTTCTATATGTCTTACATGGCACTCCTCCATGTCGCACCACCAACTCACTCCTCCATGTCACTCCTCCATGTCACTCCTCCATGTCACTCCTCCATGTCGCTATTCCATGTCACTCCTTATGTCGCTACACCAACTCTCTCCTCCATTTCACTCCACCACGTCACTCCTCCATATCACTCCTCCATATCAAACCTCCATGTCACTTTTCCATGTCACTCCTCCATGTCATTCCTCCATGTCACTCCTCCATGTCACTCCTCCAAGTCACTCCTCCATGTCGCTATTCCATGTCACTCCTTATGTCGCTATATAAACTCAGTCCTCCATGTCACTCCTCCATTTCACTCCACCACGTCACTCCTCCATGTCACTCCTCCATGTCACTCCTCCATGTCACTCCTCCATGTCACTCCTCTATGTCACTACACCAACTCACTCATCCCTTTCCCTCCGCCATGTCACTCCACCATATCAACCCTCCTTCCTGATCAAACTTGTCACTTCTCCATGTCACTACTCCATGTCTCTCCCCCACATCAATCCTCTATGTCACTCCTCCATGTCACTCCTCCATGTCACTCCTCCATGTCACTCCTCCTTGTCGCTATTCCATGTCACTCCTCCATGTCACTACACCAACTCACTCCTCATGTCACTACTCCATGTCCCTACTCCATGTCACTACTCCATGTCACTACACCAACTCAATCCTCCTTGTCACTCCTCCATGTCACTCATCCAAGTCATTCCTCCATGTCACTCCTTTATGTCACTCCTTCAAGTCACTCCTCCATGTCACTCCTCCATGTCGTTACACCAACTCACTCCTCCATGTCACTCCTCCATGTCGCTAGTCCATGTCACTCCCCAATTTCACTCCTCCATGTCTCTCCTCAATGTCACATCTCCAAGTCTTCAATGTCATGTCTCTCATCTGTGTAGCTCCACATTGTCACTCCTCCAAGTCACTCCTCCACTTCGCTACTCCACGTCACTCCTCCATGTCAAACCTCCTTGTCACTCCTCCATGTAGCTACACCAACTCACTCCTCCATGTCACTCCTCCATTTCACTCCACCACGTCCCTCCTCCATATCAACCCTCCTTCCTGTTCAAACTTGTCACTCCTCCAAGTCACTCCTCCACTTCGCTACTCCACGTCACTCCTCCATGTCACACCTCCTTGTCACTCCTCCATGTAGCTACTCTATGTCACTCCTCCATGTCACTCCTCCATGTCATTCCTCCTTGTCGCTATTCCATGTCACTCCTCCATGTCGCTACATCAACTCACTCCTTCAAGTCACTCCCCCATTTCACTCCACCACGTCACTCCTCCATATCAACCCTCCATGTCACTCCTCCATGTCACTCCTTCATGTCACTACACCAACTCACTCATCCCTGTCCCTCCGCCATGTCACTGCTCCACGTCACTGCCCTATGTCACTCCTCCATGTCGCTATTCCATGTCACTCCTTATGTCGCTATATAAACTCAGTCCTCCATGTCACTCCTCCATTTCACTCCACCACGTCACTCCTCCATGTCACTCCTCCATATCAACCCTCCATGTCACTCGTCCTTGTCGCTACACCTACTCACTCCTCCATGTCACTCCTCCATGTCACTCCTCTATGTCACTACACCAACTCACTCATCCCTTTCCCTCCGCCATGTCACTCCACCATATCAACCCTCCTTCCTGATCAAACTTGTCACTTCTCCATGTCACTACTCCATGTCTCTCCTCCACATCAATCCTCTATGTCACTCCTCCATGTCACTCCTCCATGTTACTCCTCCATGTCGCTATTCCATGTCACTCCTTATGTCGCTACACCAACTCACTCCTCCATTTCACTCCTCCATTTCACTCCACCACGTCACTCCTCCATATCACTCCTCCATATCAAACCTCCATGTCACTTTTCCATGTCACTCCTCCATGTCATTCCTCCATGTCACTCTTCCATGTCACTACACCAACTCACTCATCCCTTTCCCTCCGCCATGTCACTCCACCATATCAACCCTCCTTCCTGATCAAACTTGTCACTTCTCCATGTCACTACTCCATGTCTCTCCCCCACATCAATCCTCTATGTCACTCCTCCATGTCACTCCTCCATGTCACTCCTCCATGTCACTCCTCCTTGTCGCTATTCCATGTCACTCCTCCATGTCACTACACCAACTCACTCCTCATGTCACTACTCCATGTCCCTACTCCATGTCACTACTCCATGTCACTACACCAACTCAATCCTCCTTGTCACTCCTCCATGTCACTCATCCAAGTCATTCCTCCATGTCACTCCTTTATGTCACTCCTTCAAGTCACTCCTCCATGTCACTCCTCCATGTCGTTACACCAACTCACTCCTCCATGTCACTCCTCCATGTCGCTAGTCCATGTCACTCCTCCATTTCACTCCTCCATGTCTCTCCTCAATGTCACTTCTCCAAGTCTTCAATGTCATGTCTCTCATCTGTGTAGCTCCACATTGTCACTCCTCCAAGTCACTCCTCCACTTCGCTACTCCACGTCACTCCTCCATGTCAAAACTCCTTGTCACTCCTCCATGTAGCTACACCAACTCACTCCTCCATGTCACTCCTCCATTTCACTCCACCACGTCCCTCCTCCATATCAACCCTCCTTCCTGTTCAAACTTGTCACTCCTCCAAGTCACTCCTCCACTTCGCTACTCCACGTCACTCCTCCATGTCACACCTCCTTGTCACTCCTCCATGTAGCTACTCTATGTCACTCCTCCATGTCACTAATCCATGTCATTCCTCCTTGTCGCTATTCCATGTCACTCCTCCATGTCGCTACATCAACTCACTCCTTCAAGTCACTCCCCCATTTCACTCCACCACGTCACTCCTCCATATCAACCCTCCATGTCACTCCTCCATGTCACTCCTTCATGTCACTACACCAACTCACTCATCCCTGTCCCTCCGCCATGTCACTGCTCCACGTCACTGCCCTATGTCACTCCTCCATGTCGCTATTCCATGTCACTCCTTATGTCGCTATATAAACTCAGTCCTCCATGTCACTCCTCCATTTCACTCCACCACGTCACTCCTCCATGTCACTCCTCCATATCAACCCTCCATGTCACTCGTCCTTGTCGCTACACCTACTCACTCCTCCATGTCACTCCTCCATGTCACTCCTCTATGTCACTACACCAACTCACTCATCCCTTTCCCTCCGCCATGTCACTCCACCATATCAACCCTCCTTCCTGATCAAACTTGTCACTTCTCCATGTCACTACTCCATGTCTCTCCTCCACATCAATCCTCTATGTCACTCCTCCATGTCACTCCTCCATGTTACTCCTCCATGTCGCTATTCCATGTCACTCCTTATGTCGCTACACCAACTCACTCCTCCATTTCACTCCTCCATTTCACTCCACCACGTCACTCCTCCATATCACTCCTCCATATCAAACCTCCATGTCACTTTTCCATGTCACTCCTCCATGTCATTCCTCCATGTCACTCTTCCATGTCACTACACCAACTCACTCATCCCTGTCCCTCCGACATGTCACTCCTCCATGTCACTCCTCCATGTCGCTACACCAACTCACTCCTCCATGTCACTCCTCCATTTCACTCCAACACGTCCCTCCTCCATATCAACCCTCCTTCCTGTTCAAACTTGTCACTTCTCCATGTCACTCCTCCATGTCGCTACACCAACTCACTCCTCCAATATCACTCCCGCATTTCACTCCACCAAGTCATTCCTCAATGTCACTCCTTTATGTCACTCTTCCAAGTCACTCCTCCATGTCACTTCTATATGTCTTACATGGCACTCCTCCATGTCGCACCACCAACTCACTCCTCCATGTCACTCCTCCATGTCACTCCTCCATGTCACTCCTCCATTTCACTCCTCCATGTCTCTCCTCCATGTCACTTCTCCAAGTCTTCAATGTCATGTCTCTCATCTGTGTAGCTCCACATTGTCACTCCTCCAAGTCACTCCTCCATGTCGCTACTCCACGTCACTCCTCCATGTCACACTTCCTTTTCACTCCTCCATGTAGCTACTCCATGTCACTCCTCCATGTCACTACACCAACTCACTCATCCCTGTCCCTTCGCCATGTCACTAAACCATATCAACTCTCCATCTTGATCAAACTTGTCACTTCTCCATGTCACTACTCCATGTCTCTCCCCCACATCAATCCTCTATGTCACTCCTCCATGTCACTCCTCTATGTCACTCCTCCTTGTCGCTCATCCATTTCACTCCTCCATGTCGCTACACCAACTCAATCCACCTTGTCACTCCTCCATGTCACTCAGCCAAGTAATTTGTCCATGTCACTCCTTTATGTCACTCCTCGAAATAACTACTCCATGTCACTTCTATATGTCTTCCATGTCACTCCTCCATGTTGCTCCACCAACTCACTCCTCCATGTCACTCCTGCATGTCACTGCTCCACGTCACTCCTCTATGTCACTCCTCCATGTCACTCCTCCATGTCGCTATTCCATGTCACTCCTTATGTCGCTATATAAACACACTCCTACATGTCACTCCTCCATTTCACTCCTCCATTTCACTCCACCACGTCCCTCCTCCATATCAACCCTCCTTCCTTATCAAACTTGTCACTTCTCCATGTCACTCCTCCATGTCGCTACACGAACTCACTCCTCCAATATCACTCCCGCATTTCACTCCACCAAGTCATTCCTCAATGTCACTCCTTTATGTCACTCCTCCAAGTCACTCCTCCATGTCACTTCTATATGTCTTACATGGCACTCCTCCATGTCGCACCACCAACTCACTCCTCCATGTCACTCCTCCATGTCACTCCTCCATGTCACTCCTCCATTTCACTCCTCCATGTCTCTCCTCCATGTCACTTCTCCAAGTCTTCAATGTCATGTCTCTCATCTGTGTAGCTCCACATTGTCACTCCTCCAAGTCACTCCTCCATGTCGCTACTCCACGTCACTCCTCCATGTCACACTTCCTTGTCACTCCTCCATGTAGCTACTCCATGTCACTCCTCCATGTCACTACACCAACTCACTCATCCCTGTCCCTTCGCCATGTCACTAAACCATATCAACCCTCCATCTTGATCAAACTTGTCACTTCTCCATGTCACTACTCCATGTCTCTCCCCCACATCAATCCTCTATGTCACTCCTCCATGTCACTCCTCTATGTCACTCCTCCTTGTCGCTCTTCCATTTCACTCCTCCATGTCGCTACACCAACTCAATCCTCATGTCATTCCTCCATGTAGCTACTCCATGTCACTCCTCCATGTCGCTACACCAACTCAATCCACCTTGTCACTCCTCCATGTCACTCAGCCAAGTAATTTGTCCATGTCACTCCTTTATGTCACTCCTCGAAATAACTACTCCATGTCACTTCTATATGTCTTCCATGTCACTCCTCCATGTTGCTCCACCAACTCACTCCTCCATGTCACTCCTCCATGTCACTGCTCCATGTCACTCCTCCATTTCACTTCTCCATGTCTCTCCTCCATGTCACTTCTCCAAGTCTTCAATGTCATGTCTCTCATCTGTGTAGCTCCACATTGTCACTCCTCCAAGTCACTCCTCCATGTCGCTACTCCACGTCACTCCTCCATGTCACACATCCTTGTCACTCCTCCATGTAGCTACTCCATGTCACTCCTCCATGTCACTACACCAACTCACTCATCCCTGTCTCTTCGCCATGTCACTAAACCATATCAACCCTCCATCTTGATCAAACTTGTCACTTCTCCATGTCACTACTCCATGTCTCTCCCCCACATCAATCCTCTATGTCACTCCTCCATGTCACTCCTCCATGTCACTCCTCCATGTCACTCCTCCTTGTCGCTATTCCATGTCACTCCTCCATGTCACTACACCAACTCACTCCTCATGTCACTACTCCATGTCCCTACTCCATGTCACTACTCCATGTCACTACACCAACTCAATCCTCCTTGTCACTCCTCCATGTCACTCATCCAAGTCATTCCTCCATGTCACTCCTTTATGTCACTCCTTCAAGTCACTCCTCCATGTCACTCCTCCATGTCGTTACACCAACTCACTCCTCCATGTCACTCCTCCATGTCGCTACTCCATGTCACTCCTCCATTTCACTCCTCCATGTCTCTCCTCAATGTCACTTCTCCAAGTCTACAATGTCATGTCTCTCATCTGTGTAGCTCCACATTGTCACTCCTCCATGTCACTCCTCCACTTCGCTACTCCACGTCACTCCTCCATGTCACACCTCCTTGTCACTCCTCCATGTAGCTACTCTATGTCACTCCTCCATGTCACTCCTCCATGTCATTCCTCCTTGTTGTTATTCCATGTCACTCCTCCATGTCGCTACATCAACTCACTCCTTCAAGTCACTCCCCCATTTCACTCCACCACGTCACTCCTCCATATCAACCCTCCATGTCACTCCTCCATGTCACTCCTTCATGTCACTACACCAACTCACTCATCCCTGTCCCTCCGCCATGTCACTGCTCCACGTCACTGCTCTATGTCACTCCTCCATGTCGCTATTCCATGTCACTCCTTATGTCGCTATATAAACTCAGTCCTCCATGTCACTCCTCCATTTCACTCCACCACGTCACTCCTCCATGTCACTCCTCCATATCAACCCTCCATGTCACTCGTCCTTGTCGCTACACCTACTCACTCCTCCATGTCACTCCTCCATGTCACTCCTCTATGTCACTACACCAACTCACTCATCCCTTTCCCTCCGCCATGTCACTCCACCATGTCAACCCTCCTTCCTGATCAAACTTGTCACTTCTCCATGTCACTACTCCATGTCTCTCCCCCACATCAATCCTCTATGTCACGCCTCCATGTCACTCCTCCATGTCACTCCTCCATGTCACTCCTCCTTGTCGCTATTCCATGTCACTCCTCCATGTCACTACACCAACTCACTCCTCATGTCACTACTGCATGTCCCTACTCCATGTCACTACTCCATGTCACTACACCAAGTCAATCCTCCTTGTCACTCCTCCATGTCACTCATCCAAGTCATTCCTCCATGTCACTCCTTTATGTCACTCCTTTAAGTCACTCCTCCATGTCACTCCTCCATGTCGTTACACCAACTCACTCCTCCATGTCACTCCTCCATGTCGCTACTCCATGTCACTCCTCCATTTCACTCCTCCATGTCTCTCCTCAATGTCACTTCTCCAAGTCTTCAATGTCATGTCTCTCATCTGTGTAGCTCCACATTGTCACTCCTCCATGTCACTCCTCCACTACGCTACTCCACGTCACTCCTCCATGTCAAACCTCCTTGTCACTCCTCCATGTAGCTACTCTATGTCACTCCTCCATGTCACTCCTCCATGTCATTCCTCCTTGTCGCTATTCCATGTCACTCCTCCATGTCGCTACATCAACTCACTCCTTCAAGTCACTCCCCCATTTCACTCCACCACGTCACTCCTCCATATCAACCCTCCATGTCACTCCTCCATGTCACTCCTTCATGTCACTACACCAACTCACTCATCCCTGTCCCTCCGCCATGTCACTGCTCCACGTCACTGCTCTATGTCACTCCTCCATGTCGCTATTCCATGTCACTCCTTATGTCGCTATATAAACTCAGTCCTCCATGTCACTCCTCCATTTCACTCCACCACGTCACTCCTCCATGTCACTCCTCCATATCAACCCTCCATGTCACTCGTCCTTGTCGCTACACCAACTCACTCCTCCATGTCACTCCTCCATGTCACTGCTCAACGTCACTCCTCTATGTCACTCCTCCATGTAACTCCTCTATGTCACTACACCAACTCACTCATCCCTTTCCCTCCGCCATGTCACTCCACCATATCAACCCTCCTTCCTGATCAAACTTGTCACTTCTCCATGTCACTACTCCATGTCTCTCCTCCACATAAATCCTCTATGTCACTCCTCCATGTCACTCCTCCATGTTACTCCTCCATGTCGCTATTCCATGTCACTCCTTATGTCGCTACACCAACTCTCTCCTCCATTTCACTCCACCATTTCACTCCACCACGTCACTCCTCCATATCACTCCTCCATATCAAACCTCCATGTCACTTTTCCATGTCACTCCTCCATGTCATTCCTCCATGTCACTCTTCCATGTCACTACACCAACTCACTCATCCCTGTCCCTCCGACATGTCACTCCTCCATGTCACTCCTCCATGTCGCTACACCAACTCACTCCTCCATGTCACTCCTCCATTTCACTCCACCACGTCCCTCCTCCATATCAACCCTCCTTCCTGATCAAACTTGTCACTTCTCCATGTCACTCCTCCATGTCGCTACACGAACTCACTCCTCCAATATCACTCCTGCATTTCACTCCACCAAGTCATTCCTCAATGTCACTCCTTTATGTCACTCCTCCAAGTCACTCCTCCATGTCACTTCTATATGTCTTACATGGCACTCCTCCATGTCGCACCACCAACTCACTCCTCCATGTCACTCCTCCATGTCACTCCTCCATGTCGCTATTCCATGTCACTCCTTATGTCGCTACACCAACTCTCTCCTCCATTTCACTCCTCCATTTCACTCCACCACGTCACTCCTCCATATCACTCCTCCATATCAAACCTCCATGTCACTTTTCCATGTCACTCCTCCATGTCATTCCTCCATGTCACTCCTCCATGTCACTCCTCCAAGTCACTCCTCCATGTCGCTATTCCATGTCACTCCTTATGTCGCTATATAAACTCAGTCCTCCATGTCACTCCTCCATTTCACTCCACCACGTCACTCCTCCATGTCACTCCTCCATGTCACTCCTCCATGTCACTCCTCTATGTCACTACACCAACTCACTCATCCCATTCCCTCCGCCATGTCACTCCACCATATCAACCCTCCTTCCTGATCAAACTTGTCACTTCTCCATGTCACTACTCCATGTCTCTCCCCCACATCAATCCTCTATGTCACTCCTCCATGTCACTCCTCCATGTCACTCCTCCATGTCACTCCTCCATGTCAATCCTCCTTGTCGCTATTCCATGTCACTCCTCCATGTCACTACACCAACTCACTCCTCATGTCACTACTCCATGTCCCTACTCCATGTCACTACTCCATGTCACTACACCAACTCAATCCTCCTTGTCACTCCTCCATGTCACTCATCCAAGTCATTCCTCCATGTCACTCCTTTATGTCACTCCTTCAAGTCACTCCTCCATGTCACTCCTCCATGTCGTTACACCAACTCACTCCTCCATGTCACTCCTCCATGTCGCTACTCCATGTCACTCCTCCATTTCACTCCTCCATGTCTCTCCTCAATGTCACTTCTCCAAGTCTTCAATGTCATGTCTCTCATCTGTGTAGCTCCACATTGTCACTCCTCCAAGTCACTCCTCCACTTCGCTACTCCACGTCACTCCTCCATGTCAAACCTCCTTGTCACTCCTCCATGTAGCTACACCAACTCACTCCTCCATGTCACTCCTCCATTTCACTCCACCACGTCCCTCCTCCATATCAACCCTCCTTCCTGTTCAAACTTGTCACTCCTCCAAGTCACTCCTCCACTTCGCTACTCCACGTCACTCCTCCATGTCACACCTCCTTGTCACTCCTCCATGTAGCTACTCTATGTCACTCCTCCATGTCACTCCTCCATGTCATTCCTCCTTGTCGCTATTCCATGTCACTCCTCCATGTCGCTACATCAACTCACTCCTTCAAGTCACTCCCCCATTTCACTCCACCACGTCACTCCTCCATATCAACCCTCCATGTCACTCCTCCATGTCACTCCTTCATGTCACTACACCAACTCACTCATCCCTGTCCCTCCGCCATGTCACTGCTCCACGTCACTGCCCTATGTCACTCCTCCATGTCGCTATTCCATGTCACTCCTTATGTCGCTATATAAACTCAGTCCTCCATGTCACTCCTCCATTTCACTCCACCACGTCACTCCTCCATGTCACTCCTCCATATCAACCCTCCATGTCACTCGTCCTTGTCGCTACACCTACTCACTCCTCCATGTCACTCCTCCATGTCACTCCTCTATGTCACTACACCAACTCACTCATCCCTTTCCCTCCGCCATGTCACTCCACCATATCAACCCTCCTTCCTGATCAAACTTGTCACTTCTCCATGTCACTACTCCATGTCTCTCCTCCACATCAATCCTCTATGTCACTCCTCCATGTCACTCCTCCATGTTACTCCTCCATGTCGCTATTCCATGTCACTCCTTATGTCGCTACACCAACTCACTCCTCCATTTCACTCCTCCATTTCACTCCACCACGTCACTCCTCCATATCACTCCTCCATATCAAACCTCCATGTCACTTTTCCATGTCACTCCTCCATGTCATTCCTCCATGTCACTCTTCCATGTCACTACACCAACTCACTCATCCCTGTCCCTCCGACATGTCACTCCTCCATGTCACTCCTCCATGTCGCTACACCAACTCACTCCTCCATGTCACTCCTCCATTTCACTCCACCACGTCCCTCCTCCATATCAACCCTCCTTCCTTTTCAAACTTGTCACTTCTCCATGTCACTCCTCCATGTCGCTACACCAACTCACTCCTCCAATATCACTCCCGCATTTCACTCCACCAAGTCATTCCTCAATGTCACTCCTTTATGTCACTCTTCCAAGTCACTCCTCCATGTCACTTCTATATGTCTTACATGGCACTCCTCCATGTCGCACCACCAACTCACTCCTCCATGTCACTCCTCCATGTCACTCCTCCATGTCACTCCTCCATTTCACTCCTCCATGTCTCTCCTCCATGTCACTTCTCCAAGTCTTCAATGTCATGTCTCTCATCTGTGTAGCTCCACATTGTCACTCCTCCAAGTCACTCCTCCATGTCGCTACTCCACGTCACTCCTCCATGTCACACTTCCTTTTCACTCCTCCATGTAGCTACTCCATGTCACTCCTCCATGTCACTACACCAACTCACTCATCCCTGTCCCTTCGCCATGTCACTAAACCATATCAACTCTCCATCTTGATCAAACTTGTCACTTCTCCATGTCACTACTCCATGTCTCTCCCCCACATCAATCCTCTATGTCACTCCTCCATGTCACTCCTCTATGTCACTCCTCCTTGTCGCTCATCCATTTCACTCATCCATGTCGCTACACCAACTCAATCCACCTTGTCACTCCTCCATGTCACTCAGCCAAGTAATTTGTCCATGTCACTCCTTTATGTCACTCCTCGAAATAACTACTCCATGTCACTTCTATATGTCTTCCATGTCACTCCTCCATGTTGCTCCACCAACTCACTCCTCCATGTCACTCCTGCATGTCACTGCTCCACGTCACTCCTCTATGTCACTCCTCCATGTCACTCCTCCATGTCGCTATTCCATGTCACTCCTTATGTCGCTATATAAACACACTCCTACATGTCACTCCTCCATTTCACTCCACCACGTCACTCCTCCATGTCACTCCTCCATATCAACCCTCCATGTCACTCCTCTTTGTCGTTACACCAACTCACTCCTCCATGTCACTCCTCCATTTCACTCCACCACGTCCCTCCTCCATGTCACTCCTCCATGTCGGTACACCAACTCACTCGTCATGTCACTCCTCCATGTCGCTACTCCATTTCACATCTCCTTGTCGCTACACCAACTCAATCCTCCTTGTCACTCCTCCATGTCACTCATCCAAGTCACTCCTCCATGTCGCTATTCCATGTCACTCCTTATGTCGATACACCAACTCACTCCTCCATGTCACTCCTCCATTTCCCTATACCACGTCACTCCTCCATGTCACTCCTCCATATAAACCCTCCATGTCACTCCTCCATGTCACTCCTCCATGTCACTACACCAACTCAATAATCCCTGTTCTTCCGCCATGTCACTCCACCATATCAACCCTCCTTCCTGATCAAACTTGTCAGTTCTCCATGTCACTACTCCATGTCTCTCCTTCACATCAATCCTTTATGTCACTCTTCAATGTCACTCCTCCTTGTCGCTATTCCATGTCACTCCTCCATGTTGCTACACCAACTCACTCCTCATGTCACTCCTCCATGTCGCTACTCCATGTCACTCCTCCATGTCGCTACACCAACTCAACCCTCCTTGTCACTCCTCCATGTCACTCATCCAAGTCATTCCTCCATGTCACTCCTTTATGTCACTCCTCCAAGTCACTCCTCCATGTCACTTCTATATGTCTTCATGTCACTCCTCCATGTCGCTCCACCGACTCACTCCTTCATGTCACTCCTCCTTGTCACTCCTCCATGTAGCTATTCCATGTCACTCCTCCATGTCGCTCTACCAACTCACTCCTCCATGTCACTCGTCCACGTCACTTCTCCATGTCACACTTCCTTGTCACTCCTCCATGTAGCTACTCCATGTCTCTACACCAACTCACTAATCCCTGTCCCTTCGCCTTGTCACTCCACCATATCAACCCTCCTTCCTGATCAAACTTGTCACTTCTCCATGTCACTACTTCATGTCTTTCCTCAACATCAATCCTCTATGTTACTCCTCCATGTCACTCCTCCATGTCATTCCTCCTTGTCGCTATTCCATGTCACTCCTCCATGACGCTACATACACTCACTCCTTCAAGTCACTCCCCCATTTCACTGCACCACGTCACTCCTCCATGTCACTCCTCCATATCAACCCTCCATGTCACTCCTCCACGTCACTCCTCCATGTCACTCCTCCATGTCACTACACCAACTCACTCATCCCTGTCCCTCCGCCATGTCACTGATCCACGTCACTGATCTATCTCACTCCTCCATGTCGCTATTCCATGTCACTCCTTATGTCGTTATATAAACTCAGTCCTCCATGTCACTCCTCCATTTCACTCCACCACATCACTCCTCCATGTCACTCCTCCATGTCATTCCTCCTTGTCGCTATTCCATGTTACTCCTCCATGTCGCTACACCAACTCACTCTTCCATGTCACTCCTCCATTTCACTCCACCATGTCACTCATCCACGTCATTCCTCCATGTCACTCCTTTATGTCACTCCTCCAAGTCACTCCTCAATTTCACTTCTATATTAATTCAATGTCACTCCTGCATTTCGCTCTTCCATATCACTCCTCTATTTCACTCCTCCATGTCACTCCTCCATATCAATCATCCATTTCACTCGTCCATGTCACTCCTCCATGTCACACTTCCTTGTCACTCCTCCATGTAGCTACTCCATGTCACTACACCAACTCACTCATCCCTGTCCCTCCGCCATGTCACTCCACCATATCAACCCTCCTTCCTGATCAAACTTGTCACTTCTCCATGTCACTACTCCATGTCTCTCCCCCACATCAAACCTCTATGTCACTCCTCCATGTCACTCCTCTATGTAACTCCTCCTTGTCGCTCTTCCATGTCACTCCTCCATGTCGCTACACCAACTCAATTATCCTTGTCACTCCTCCATGTCACTGCTCCATGTCACTCCTCCATGTCGCTACACCAACTCAATTATCCTTGTCACTCCTCCTTGTCGCTCTTCCATGTCACTCCTCCATGTCGCTACACCAACTCAATTATCCTTGTCACTCCTCCATGTCACTCCTCCATTTCACTCCACCACGTCCCTCCTCCATATCAACCCTCCTTCCTGATCAAACTTGTCACTTCTCCATGTCACTCCTCCATGTCGCTACACGAACTCACTCCTCCAATATCACTCCTGCATTTCACTCCACCAAGTCATTCCTCAATGTCACTCCTTTATGTCACTCCTCCAAGTCACTCCTCCATGTCACTTCTATATGTCTTACATGGCACTCCTCCATGTCGCACCACCAACTCACTCCTCCATGTCACTCCTCCATGTCACTCCTCCATGTCGCTATTCCATGTCACTCCTTATGTCGCTACACCAACTCTCTCCTCCATTTCACTCCTCCATTTCACTCCACCACGTCACTCCTCCATATCACTCCTCCATATCAAACCTCCATGTCACTTTTCCATGTCACTCCTCCATGTCATTCCTCCATGTCACTCCTCCATGTCACTCCTCCAAGTCACTCCTCCATGTCGCTATTCCATGTCACTCCTTATGTCGCTATATAAACTCAGTCCTCCATGTCACTCCTCCATTTCACTCCACCACGTCACTCCTCCATGTCACTCCTCCATGTCACTCCTCCATGTCACTCCTCTATGTCACTACACCAACTCACTCATCCCTTTCCCTCAGCCATGTCACTCCACCATATCAACCCTCCTTCCTGATCAAACTTGTCACTTCTCCATGTCACTACTCCATGTCTCTCCCCCACATCAATCCTCTATGTCACTCCTCCATGTCACTCCTCCATGTCACTCCTCCATGTCACTCCTCCATGTCAATCCTCCTTGTCGCTATTCCATGTCACTCCTCCATGTCACTACACCAACTCACTCCTCATGTCACTACTCCATGTCCCTACTCCATGTCACTACTCCATGTCACTACACCAACTCAATCCTCCTTGTCACTCCTCCATGTCACTCATCCAAGTCATTCCTCCATGTCACTCCTTTATGTCACTCCTTCAAGTCACTCCTCCATGTCACTCCTCCATGTCGTTACACCAACTCACTCCTCCATGTCACTCCTCCATGTCGCTACTCCATGTCACTCCTCCATTTCACTCCTCCATGTCTCTCCTCAATGTCACTTCTCCAAGTCTTCAATGTCATGTCTCTCATCTGTGTAGCTCCACATTGTCACTCTTCCAAGTCACTCCTCCACTTCGCTACTCCACGTCACTCCTCCATGTCAAACCTCCTTGTCACTCCTCCATGTAGCTACACCAACTCACTCCTCCATGTCACTCCTCCATTTCACTCCACCACGTCCCTCCTCCATATCAACCCTCCTTCCTGTTCAAACTTGTCACTCCTCCAAGTCACTCCTCCACTTCGCTACTCCACGTCACTCCTCCATGTCACACCTCCTTGTCACTCCTCCATGTAGCTACTCTATTTCACTCCTCCATGTCACTCCTCCATGTCATTCCTCCTTGTCGCTATTCCATGTCACTCCTCCATGTCGCTACATCAACTCACTCCTTCAAGTCACTCCCCCATTTCACTCCACCACGTCACTCCTCCATATCAACCCTCCATGTCACTCCTCCATGTCACTCCTTCATGTCACTACACCAACTCACTCATCCCTGTCCCTCCGCCATGTCACTGCTCCACGTCACTGCCCTATGTCACTCCTCCATGTCGCTATTCCATGTCACTCCTTATGTCGCTATATAAACTCAGTCCTCCATGTCACTCCTCCATTTCACTCCACCACGTCACTCCTCCATGTCACTCCTCCATATCAACCCTCCATGTCACTCGTCCTTGTCGCTACACCTACTCACTCCTCCATGTCACTCCTCCATGTCACTCCTCTATGTCACTACACCAACTCACTCATCCCTTTCCCTCCGCCATGTCACTCCACCATATCAACCCTCCTTCCTGATCAAACTTGTCACTTCTCCATGTCACTACTCCATGTCTCTCCTCCACATCAATCCTCTATGTCACTCCTCCATGTCACTCCTCCATGTTACTCCTCCATGTCGCTATTCCATGTCACTCCTTATGTCGCTACACCAACTCACTCCTCCATTTCACTCCTCCATTTCACTCCACCACGTCACTCCTCCGTATCACTCCTCCATATCAAACCTCCATGTCACTTTTCCATGTCACTCCTCCATGTCATTCCTCCATGTCACTCTTCCATGTCACTACACCAACTCACTCATCCCTGTCCCTCCGACATGTCACTCCTCCATGTCACTCCTCCATGTCGCTACACCAACTCACTCCTCCATGTCACTCCTCCATTTCACTCCACCACGTCCCTCCTCCATATCAACCCTCCTTCCTTTTCAAACTTGTCACTTCTCCATGTCACTCCTCCATGTCGCTACACCAACTCACTCCTCCAATATCACTCCCGCATTTCACTCCACCAAGTCATTCCTCAATGTCACTCCTTTATGTCACTCTTCCAAGTCACTCCTCCATGTCACTTCTATATGTCTTACATGGCACTCCTCCATGTCGCACCACCAACTCACTCCTCCATGTCACTCCTCCATGTCACTCCTCCATGTCACTCCTCCATTTCACTCCTCCATGTCTCTCCTCCATGTCACTTCTCCAAGTCTTCAATGTCATGTCTCTCATCTGTGTAGCTCCACATTGTCACTCCTCCAAGTCACTCCTCCATGTCGCTACTCCACGTCACTCCTCCATGTCACACTTCCTTTTCACTCCTCCATGTAGCTACTCCATGTCACTCCTCCATGTCACTACACCAACTCACTCATCCCTGTCCCTTCGCCATGTCACTAAACCATATCAACTCTCCATCTTGATCAAACTTGTCACTTCTCCATGTCACTACTCCATGTCTCTCCCCCACATCAATCCTCTATGTCACTCCTCCATGTCACTCCTCTATGTCACTCCTCCTTGTCGCTCATCCATTTCACTCATCCATGTCGCTACACCAACTCAATCCACCTTGTCACTCCTCCATGTCACTCAGCCAAGTAATTTGTCCATGTCACTCCTTTATGTCACTCCTCGAAATAACTACTCCATGTCACTTCTATATGTCTTCCATGTCACTCCTCCATGTTGCTCCACCAACTCACTCCTCCATGTCACTCCTGCATGTCACTGCTCCACGTCACTCCTCTATGTCACTCCTCCATGTCACTCCTCCATGTCGCTATTCCATGTCACTCCTTATGTCGCTATATAAACACACTCCTACATGTCACTCCTCCATTTCACTCCACCACGTCACTCCTCCATGTCACTCCTCCATATCAACCCTCCATGTCACTCCTCTTTGTCGTTACACCAACTCACTCCTCCATGTCACTCCTCCATTTCACTCCACCACGTCCCTCCTCCATGTCACTCCTCCATGTCGGTACACCAACTCACTCGTCATGTCACTCCTCCATGTCGCTACTCCATTTCACATCTCCTTGTCGCTACACCAACTCAATCCTCCTTGTCACTCCTCCATGTCACTCATCCAAGTCACTCCTCCATGTCGCTATTCCATGTCACTCCTTATGTCGATACACCAACTCACTCCTCCATGTCACTCCTCCATTTCCCTATACCACGTCACTCCTCCATGTCACTCCTCCATATAAACCCTCCATGTCACTCCTCCATGTCACTCCTCCATGTCACTACACCAACTCAATAATCCCTGTTCTTCCGCCATGTCACTCCACCATATCAACCCTCCTTCCTGATCAAACTTGTCAGTTCTCCATGTCACTACTCCATGTCTCTCCTTCACATCAATCCTTTATGTCACTCTTCAATGTCACTCCTCCTTGTCGCTATTCCATGTCACTCCTCCATGTTGCTACACCAACTCACTCCTCATGTCACTCCTCCATGTCGCTACTCCATGTCACTCCTCCATGTCGCTACACCAACTCAACCCTCCTTGTCACTCCTCCATGTCACTCATCCAAGTCATTCCTCCATGTCACTCCTTTATGTCACTCCTCCAAGTCACTCCTCCATGTCACTTCTATATGTCTTCATGTCACTCCTCCATGTCGCTCCACCGACTCACTCCTTCATGTCACTCCTCCTTGTCACTCCTCCATGTAGCTATTCCATGTCACTCCTCCATGTCGCTCTACCAACTCACTCCTCCATGTCACTCGTCCACGTCACTTCTCCATGTCACACTTCCTTGTCACTCCTCCATGTAGCTACTCCATGTCTCTACACCAACTCACTAATCCCTGTCCCTTCGCCTTGTCACTCCACCATATCAACCCTCCTTCCTGATCAAACTTGTCACTTCTCCATGTCACTACTTCATGTCTTTCCTCAACATCAATCCTCTATGTTACTCCTCCATGTCACTCCTCCATGTCATTCCTCCTTGTCGCTATTCCATGTCACTCCTCCATGACGCTACATACACTCACTCCTTCAAGTCACTCCCCCATTTCACTGCACCACGTCACTCCTCCATGTCACTCCTCCATATCAACCCTCCATGTCACTCCTCCACGTCACTCCTCCATGTCACTCCTCCATGTCACTACACCAACTCACTCATCCCTGTCCCTCCGCCATGTCACTGATCCACGTCACTGATCTATCTCACTCCTCCATGTCGCTATTCCATGTCACTCCTTATGTCGTTATATAAACTCAGTCCTCCATGTCACTCCTCCATTTCACTCCACCACATCACTCCTCCATGTCACTCCTCCATGTCATTCCTCCTTGTCGCTATTCCATGTTACTCCTCCATGTCGCTACACCAACTCACTCTTCCATGTCACTCCTCCATTTCACTCCACCATGTCACTCATCCACGTCATTCATCCATGTCACTCCTTTATGTCACTCCTCCAAGTCACTCCTCAATTTCACTTCTATATTAATTCAATGTCACTCCTGCATTTCGCTCTTCCATATCACTCCTCTATTTCACTCCTCCATGTCACTCCTCCATATCAATCATCCATTTCACTCGTCCATGTCACTCCTCCATGTCACACTTCCTTGTCACTCCTCCATGTAGCTACTCCATGTCACTACACCAACTCACTCATCCCTGTCCCTCCGCCATGTCACTCCACCATATCAACCCTCCTTCCTGATCAAACTTGTCACTTCTCCATGTCACTACTCCATGTCTCTCCCCCACATCAAACCTCTATGTCACTCCTCCATGTCACTCCTCTATGTAACTCCTCCTTGTCGCTCTTCCATGTCACTCCTCCATGTCGCTACACCAACTCAATTATCCTTGTCACTCCTCCATGTCACTGCTCCATGTCACTCCTCCATGTCGCTACACCAACTAAATTATCCTTGTCACTCCTCCTTGTCGCTCTTCCATGTCACTCCTCCATGTCGCTACACCAACTCAATTATCCTTGTCACTCCTCCATGTCACTCCTCCATTTCACTCCACCACGTCCCTCCTCCATATCAACCCTCCTTCCTGATCAAACTTGTCACTTCTCCATGTCACTCCTCCATGTCGCTACACGAACTCACTCCTCCAATATCACTCCTGCATTTCACTCCACCAAGTCATTCCTCAATGTCACTCCTTTATGTCACTCCTCCAAGTCACTCCTCCATGTCACTTCTATATGTCTTACATGGCACTCCTCCATGTCGCACCACCAACTCACTCCTCCATGTCACTCCTCCATGTCACTCCTCCATGTCGCTATTCCATGTCACTCCTTATGTCGCTACACCAACTCTCTCCTCCATTTCACTCCTCCATTTCACTCCACCACGTCACTCCTCCATATCACTCCTCCATATCAAACCTCCATGTCACTTTTCCATGTCACTCCTCCATGTCATTCCTCCATGTCACTCCTCCATGTCACTCCTCCAAGTCACTCCTCCATGTCGCTATTCCATGTCACTCCTTATGTCGCTATATAAACTCAGTCCTCCATGTCACTCCTCCATTTCACTCCACCACGTCACTCCTCCATGTCACTCCTCCATGTCACTCCTCCATGTCACTCCTCTATGTCACTACACCAACTCACTCATCCCTTTCCCTCCGCCATGTCACTCCACCATATCAACCCTCCTTCCTGATCAAACTTGTCACTTCTCCATGTCACTACTCCATGTCTCTCCCCCACATCAATCCTCTATGTCACTCCTCCATGTCACTCCTCCATGTCACTCCTCCATGTCACTCCTCCATGTCAATCCTCCTTGTCGCTATTCCATGTCACTCCTCCATGTCACTACACCAACTCACTCCTCATGTCACTACTCCATGTCCCTACTCCATGTCACTACTCCATGTCACTACACCAACTCAATCCTCCTTGTCACTCCTCCATGTCACTCATCCAAGTCATTCCTCCATGTCACTCCTTTATGTCACTCCTTCAAGTCACTCCTCCATGTCACTCCTCCATGTCGTTACACCAACTCACTCCTCCATGTCACTCCTCCATGTCGCTACTCCATGTCACTCCTCCATTTCACTCCTCCATGTCTCTCCTCAATGTCACTTCTCCAAGTCTTCAATGTCATGTCTCTCATCTGTGTAGCTCCACATTGTCACTCCTCCAAGTCACTCCTCCACTTCGCTACTCCACGTCACTCCTCCATGTCAAACCTCCTTGTCACTCCTCCATGTAGCTACACCAACTCACTCCTCCATGTCACTCCTCCATTTCACTCCACCACGTCCCTCCTCCATATCAACCCTCCTTCCTGTTCAAACTTGTCACTCCTCCAAGTCACTCCTCCACTTCGCTACTCCACGTCACTCCTCCATGTCACACCTCCTTGTCACTCCTCCATGTAGCTACTCTATGTCACTCCTCCATGTCACTCCTCCATGTCATTCCTCCTTGTCGCTATTCCATGTCACTCCTCCATGTCGCTACATCAACTCACTCCTTCAAGTCACTCCCCCATTTCACTCCACCACGTCACTCCTCCATATCAACCCTCCATGTCACTCCTCCATGTCACTCCTTCATGTCACTACACCAACTCACTCATCCCTGTCCCTCCGCCATGTCACTGCTCCACGTCACTGCCCTATGTCACTCCTCCATGTCGCTATTCCATGTCACTCCTTATGTCGCTATATAAACTCAGTCCTCCATGTCACTCCTCCATTTCACTCCACCACGTCACTCCTCCATGTCACTCCTCCATATCAACCCTCCATGTCACTCGTCCTTGTCGCTACACCTACTCACTCCTCCATGTCACTCCTCCATGTCACTCCTCTATGTCACTACACCAACTCACTCATCCCTTTCCCTCCGCCATGTCACTCCACCATATCAACCCTCCTTCCTGATCAAACTTGTCACTTCTCCATGTCACTACTCCATGTCTCTCCTCCACATCAATCCTCTATGTCACTCCTCCATGTCACTCCTCCATGTTACTCCTCCATGTCGCTATTCCATGTCACTCCTTATGTCGCTACACCAACTCACTCCTCCATTTCACTCCTCCATTTCACTCCACCACGTCACTCCTCCATATCACTCCTCCATATCAAACCTCCATGTCACTTTTCCATGTCACTCCTCCATGTCATTCCTCCATGTCACTCTTCCATGTCACTACACCAACTCACTCATCCCTGTCCCTCCGACATGTCACTCCTCCATGTCACTCCTCCATGTCGCTACACCAACTCACTCCTCCATGTCACTCCTCCATTTCACTCCACCACGTCCCTCCTCCATATCAACCCTCCTTCCTGTTCAAACTTGTCACTTCTCCATGTCACTCCTCCATGTCGCTACACCAACTCACTCCTCCAATATCACTCCCGCATTTCACTCCACCAAGTCATTCCTCAATGTCACTCCTTTATGTCACTCTTCCAAGTCACTCCTCCATGTCACTTCTATATGTCTTACATGGCACTCCTCCATGTCGCACCACCAACTCACTCCTCCATGTCACTCCTCCATGTCACTCCTCCATGTCACTCCTCCATTTCACTCCTCCATGTCTCTCCTCCATGTCACTTCTCCAAGTCTTCAATGTCATGTCTCTCATCTGTGTAGCTCCACATTGTCACTCCTCCAAGTCACTCCTCCATGTCGCTACTCCACGTCACTCCTCCATGTCACACTTCCTTTTCACTCCTCCATGTAGCTACTCCATGTCACTCCTCCATGTCACTACACCAACTCACTCATCCCTGTCCCTTCGCCATGTCACTAAACCATATCAACTCTCCATCTTGATCAAACTTGTCACTTCTCCATGTCACTACTCCATGTCTCTCCCCCACATCAATCCTCTATGTCACTCCTCCATGTCACTCCTCTATGTCACTCCTCCTTGTCGCTCATCCATTTCACTCCTCCATGTCGCTACACCAACTCAATCCACCTTGTCACTCCTCCATGTCACTCAGCCAAGTAATTTGTCCATGTCACTCCTTTATGTCACTCCTCGAAATAACTACTCCATGTCACTTCTATATGTCTTCCATGTCACTCCTCCATGTTGCTCCACCAACTCACTCCTCCATGTCACTCCTGCATGTCACTGCTCCACGTCACTCCTCTATGTCACTCCTCCATGTCACTCCTCCATGTCGCTATTCCATGTCACTCCTTATGTCGCTATATAAACACACTCCTACATGTCACTCCTCCATTTCACTCCACCACGTCACTCCTCCATGTCACTCCTCCATATCAACCCTCCATGTCACTCCTCTTTGTCGTTACACCAACTCACTCCTCCATGTCACTCCTCCATTTCACTCCACCACGTCCCTCCTCCATGTCACTCCTCCATGTCGGTACACCAACTCACTCGTCATGTCACTCCTCCATGTCGCTACTCCATTTCACATCTCCTTGTCGCTACACCAACTCAATCCTCCTTGTCACTCCTCCATGTCACTCATCCAAGTCACTCCTCCATGTCGCTATTCCATGTCACTCCTTATGTCGATACACCAACTCACTCCTCCATGTCACTCCTCCATTTCCCTATACCACGTCACTCCTCCATGTCACTCCTCCATATAAACCCTCCATGTCACTCCTCCATGTCACTCCTCCATGTCACTACACCAACTCAATAATCCCTGTTCTTCCGCCATGTCACTCCACCATATCAACCCTCCTTCCTGATCAAACTTGTCAGTTCTCCATGTCACTACTCCATGTCTCTCCTTCACATCAATCCTTTATGTCACTCTTCAATGTCACTCCTCCTTGTCGCTATTCCATGTCACTCCTCCATGTTGCTACACCAACTCACTCCTCATGTCACTCCTCCATGTCGCTACTCCATGTCACTCCTCCATGTCGCTACACCAACTCAACCCTCCTTGTCACTCCTCCATGTCACTCATCCAAGTCATTCCTCCATGTCACTCCTTTATGTCACTCCTCCAAGTCACTCCTCCATGTCACTTCTATATGTCTTCATGTCACTCCTCCATGTCGCTCCACCGACTCACTCCTTCATGTCACTCCTCCTTGTCACTCCTCCATGTAGCTATTCCATGTCACTCCTCCATGTCGCTCTACCAACTCACTCCTCCATGTCACTCGTCCACGTCACTTCTCCATGTCACACTTCCTTGTCACTCCTCCATGTAGCTACTCCATGTCTCTACACCAACTCACTAATCCCTGTCCCTTCGCCTTGTCACTCCACCATATCAACCCTCCTTCCTGATCAAACTTGTCACTTCTCCATGTCACTACTTCATGTCTTTCCTCAACATCAATCCTCTATGTTACTCCTCCATGTCACTCCTCCATGTCATTCCTCCTTGTCGCTATTCCATGTCACTCCTCCATGACGCTACATACACTCACTCCTTCAAGTCACTCCCCCATTTCACTGCACCACGTCACTCCTCCATGTCACTCCTCCATATCAACCCTCCATGTCACTCCTCCACGTCACTCCTCCATGTCACTCCTCCATGTCACTACACCAACTCACTCATCCCTGTCCCTCCGCCATGTCACTGATCCACGTCACTGATCTATCTCACTCCTCCATGTCGCTATTCCATGTCACTCCTTATGTCGTTATATAAACTCAGTCCTCCATGTCACTCCTCCATTTCACTCCACCACATCACTCCTCCATGTCACTCCTCCATGTCATTCCTCCTTGTCGCTATTCCATGTTACTCCTCCATGTCGCTACACCAACTCACTCTTCCATGTCACTCCTCCATTTCACTCCACCATGTCACTCATCCACGTCATTCCTCCATGTCACTCCTTTATGTCACTCCTCCAAGTCACTCCTCAATTTCACTTCTATATTAATTCAATGTCACTCCTGCATTTCGCTCTTCCATATCACTCCTCTATTTCACTCCTCCATGTCACTCCTCCATATCAATCATCCATTTCACTCGTCCATGTCAATCCTCCATGTCACACTTCCTTGTCACTCCTCCATGTAGCTACTCCATGTCACTACACCAACTCACTCATCCCTGTCCCTCCGCCATGTCACTCCACCATATCAACCCTCCTTCCTGATCAAACTTGTCACTTCTCCATGTCACTACTCCATGTCTCTCCCCCACATCAAACCTCTATGTCACTCCTCCATGTCACTCCTCTATGTAACTCCTCCTTGTCGCTCTTCCATGTCACTCCTCCATGTCGCTACACCAACTCAATTATCCTTGTCACTCCTCCATGTCACTGCTCCACGTCACTCCTCTATGTCACACCTCCATGTCACTCCTCCATGTCGCTATTCCATGTCACTCCTTATTTCGCTATATAAACTCACTCCTCCAATTCACGCCTCCATTTCACTCCACCATGTCACTCCTCCATGTCACTCCTCCATATCAACCCTCCATGTCACCCCTCCATGTCACTCCTCCATGTCCCTCCGACATGTCACTCCACCATATCAACTCTCCTTCCTGATCAAACTTGTCACTTCTCCATGTCACTACTCCATGTCTCTCCTCCACATCACTCCTCTATATCACTCCTCCATGTCACTCCTCCTTGTCACTCCTCCTTGTTGCTATTCCATTTTACTCCTCCATGTCGCTACACCAACTCACTCTTCCATGTCACTCCTCCATTTCACTCCACCACGTCACTCTTCTATGTCACTCCTCATGTCACTCCTCCATGTCGCTACTCTTTGTCACTCCTCCATGTCACTCATCCATGTCATTCCTCCATGTCACTCCTTTATGTCACTCCTCCAAGTCACTCCTCAATTTCACTTCTATATGACTTCAATGTCACTCCTGCATGTCGCTCCTCCATATCACTCATCTATTTCACTCCTCCATGTCACTCCTCCATATCAATCCTCCATTTCACTCCTCCATGTAACTCCTTAATGTCACTACTCCATGTCGCTACTCCATGTCACTCCTCCATGTCACTCTTGCATGTCGCTCCTCCATGTCACTTCTCCAAGTTTTCAATGTCATGTCTCTCACCCGTGTAGCTCCATATTGTCACTCCTCCATATCACTCCTCCGTGTCACTTCTACATGTTTTCCATGTCACTCCTCCACATCACTCCTCTATGTCACTCCTCCATGTCACTTTTCAATATCAATCCTCTATGTCATTCCCCTATGTCGCTACTCCATGTCACTCCTCCATGTCGATCCTCCATGTCACTCCTCCATGTCACTTCTATATGTCTTTCATGTCACTCCTCCATGTCGCTCCTCCTTGTCACTCCTCCATATTGCTCCTCCATGTCACTCCTCCATGTCACTCATCCATGTCCCTCCGCCATGTCACTCCACCATATCAATCCTCCTTGCTGAACCACCCTGTCACTCCTCCATGTCTCTCCTCCACATCAATCCTCTATGTCACTCCTCCATGTCACTCCCCCATGTCACTCCTCCATGTCGCTATTCCATGTCACTCCTCCATGTCGCTACACAAACTCAATCCTTCTTGTCACTCCTCTGTGTCAAACCTCCATGTCACTCCTCCATGTCACTCCTGCATGTCACTGCTCCACGTCACTCCTCTATGTCACTCCTCCATGTCACTCCTCCATGTCGCTATTCCATGTCACTCCTTATGTCGCTATATAAACACACTCCTACATGTCACTCCTCCATTTCACTCCACCACGTCACTCCTCCATGTCACTCCTCCATATCAACCCTCCATGTCACTCCTCTTTGTCGTTACACCAACTCACTCCTCCATGTCACTCCTCCATTTCACTCCACCACGTCCCTCCTCCATGTCACTCCTCCATGTCGGTACACCAACTCACTCGTCATGTCACTCCTCCATGTCGCTACTCCATTTCACATCTCCTTGTCGCTACACCAACTCAATCCTCCTTGTCACTCCTCCATGTCACTCATCCAAGTCACTCCTCCATGTCGCTATTCCATGTCACTCCTTATGTCGATACACCAACTCACTCCTCCATGTCACTCCTCCATTTCCCTATACCACGTCACTCCTCCATGTCACTCCTCCATATAAACCCTCCATGTCACTCCTCCATGTCACTCCTCCATGTCACTACACCAACTCAATAATCCCTGTTCTTCCGCCATGTCACTCCACCATATCAACCCTCCTTCCTGATCAAACTTGTCAGTTCTCCATGTCACTACTCCATGTCTCTCCTTCACATCAATCCTTTATGTCACTCTTCAATGTCACTCCTCCTTGTCGCTATTCCATGTCACTCCTCCATGTTGCTACACCAACTCACTCCTCATGTCACTCCTCCATGTCGCTACTCCATGTCACTCCTCCATGTCGCTACACCAACTCAACCCTCCTTGTCACTCCTCCATGTCACTCATCCAAGTCATTCCTCCATGTCACTCCTTTATGTCACTCCTCCAAGTCACTCCTCCATGTCACTTCTATATGTCTTCATGTCACTCCTCCATGTCGCTCCACCGACTCACTCCTTCATGTCACTCCTCCTTGTCACTCCTCCATGTAGCTATTCCATGTCACTCCTCCATGTCGCTCTACCAACTCACTCCTCCATGTCACTCGTCCACGTCACTTCTCCATGTCACACTTCCTTGTCACTCCTCCATGTAGCTACTCCATGTCTCTACACCAACTCACTAATCCCTGTCCCTTCGCCTTGTCACTCCACCATATCAACCCTCCTTCCTGATCAAACTTGTCACTTCTCCATGTCACTACTTCATGTCTTTCCTCAACATCAATCCTCTATGTTACTCCTCCATGTCACTCCTCCATGTCATTCCTCCTTGTCGCTATTCCATGTCACTCCTCCATGACGCTACATACACTCACTCCTTCAAGTCACTCCCCCATTTCACTGCACCACGTCACTCCTCCATGTCACTCCTCCATATCAACCCTCCATGTCACTCCTCCACGTCACTCCTCCATGTCACTCCTCCATGTCACTACACCAACTCACTCATCCCTGTCCCTCCGCCATGTCACTGATCCACGTCACTGATCTATCTCACTCCTCCATGTCGCTATTCCATGTCACTCCTTATGTCGTTATATAAACTCAGTCCTCCATGTCACTCCTCCATTTCACTCCACCACATCACTCCTCCATGTCACTCCTCCATGTCATTCCTCCTTGTCGCTATTCCATGTTACTCCTCCATGTCGCTACACCAACTCACTCTTCCATGTCACTCCTCCATTTCACTCCACCATGTCACTCATCCACGTCATTCCTCCATGTCACTCCTTTATGTCACTCCTCCAAGTCACTCCTCAATTTCACTTCTATATTAATTCAATGTCACTCCTGCATTTCGCTCTTCCATATCACTCCTCTATTTCACTCCTCCATGTCACTCCTCCATATCAATCATCCATTTCACTCGTCCATGTCAATCCTCCATGTCACACTTCCTTGTCACTCCTCCATGTAGCTACTCCATGTCACTACACCAACTCACTCATCCCTGTCCCTCCGCCATGTCACTCCACCATATCAACCCTCCTTCCTGATCAAACTTGTCACTTCTCCATGTCACTACTCCATGTCTCTCCCCCACATCAAACCTCTATGTCACTCCTCCATGTCACTCCTCTATGTAACTCCTCCTTGTCGCTCTTCCATGTCACTCCTCCATGTCGCTACACCAACTCAATTATCCTTGTCACTCCTCCATGTCACTGCTCCACGTCACTCCTCTATGTCACACCTCCATGTCACTCCTCCATGTCGCTATTCCATGTCACTCCTTATTTCGCTATATAAACTCACTCCTCCAATTCACGCCTCCATTTCACTCCACCATGTCACTCCTCCATGTCACTCCTCCATATCAACCCTCCATGTCACCCCTCCATGTCACTCCTCCATGTCCCTCCGACATGTCACTCCACCATATCAACTCTCCTTCCTGATCAAACTTGTCACTTCTCCATGTCACTACTCCATGTCTCTCCTCCACATCACTCCTCTATATCACTCCTCCATGTCACTCCTCCTTGTCACTCCTCCTTGTTGCTATTCCATTTTACTCCTCCATGTCGCTACACCAACTCACTCTTCCATGTCACTCCTCCATTTCACTCCACCACGTCACTCTTCTATGTCACTCCTCATGTCACTCCTCCATGTCGCTACTCTTTGTCACTCCTCCATGTCACTCATCCATGTCATTCCTCCATGTCACTCCTTTATGTCACTCCTCCAAGTCACTCCTCAATTTCACTTCTATATGACTTCAATGTCACTCCTGCATGTCGCTCCTCCATATCACTCATCTATTTCACTCCTCCATGTCACTCCTCCATATCAATCCTCCATTTCACTCCTCCATGTAACTCCTTAATGTCACTACTCCATGTCGCTACTCCATGTCACTCCTCCATGTCACTCTTGCATGTCGCTCCTCCATGTCACTTCTCCAAGTTTTCAATGTCATGTCTCTCACCCGTGTAGCTCCATATTGTCACTCCTCCATATCACTCCTCCGTGTCACTTCTACATGTTTTCCATGTCACTCCTCCACATCACTCCTCTATGTCACTCCTCCATGTCACTTTTCAATATCAATCCTCTATGTCATTCCCCTATGTCGCTACTCCATGTCACTCCTCCATGTCGATCCTCCATGTCACTCCTCCATGTCACTTCTATATGTCTTTCATGTCACTCCTCCATGTCGCTCCTCCTTGTCACTCCTCCATATTGCTCCTCCATGTCACTCCTCCATGTCACTCATCCATGTCCCTCCGCCATGTCACTCCACCATATCAATCCTCCTTGCTGAACCACCCTGTCACTCCTCCATGTCTCTCCTCCACATCAATCCTCTATGTCACTCCTCCATGTCACTCCCCCATGTCACTCCTCCATGTCGCTATTCCATGTCACTCCTCCATGTCGCTACACAAACTCAATCCTTCTTGTCACTCCTCTGTGTCAAACCTCCATGTCACTCCTCCTTGTCACTCCTCCATGTAGCTATTCCATGTCACTCCTCCATGTTGCTCTACCAACTCACTCCTCCATGTCACTCATCCACGTCACTCCTCCATGTCACACTTCCTTGTCACTCCTCCATGTAGCTACTTCATGTCACTACACCAACTCACTCATCCATGTCCCTCCGCAATGTCACTTCACCATATCAACCCTCCTTCCTGATCAAACTTGTCACTTCTCCATGTCACTACTCCATGTCTTTCCTCCACGTCAATCCTCTATGTCACTCCTCCATGTCACTCCTCCATGTCATTCCTCCTTGTCGCTATTCCATGTCACTCCTCCATGTCGCTACACCAACTCACTCCTCCATGTCACTCCCCCATTTCACTCCACCACGTCACTCCTCCATGTCACTCCTCCATATAAACCCTCCATTTCACTCCTCCATGTCACTCCTCCATGTCACTAAACCAACTCACTCATCCCTGTCCCTCCGCCATGTCACTCCACCATGTCCCTTCGCCATGTCACTCCACCATATCAACCCTCCTTCCTGATCAAACTTGTCACTTCTCCATGTCACTACTCCATGTCTCTCCTCCACCTCACTCCTCTATATCACTCCTCTATGTCACTCCTCCATGTCCCTCCTACTTGTCGCTATTCCATGTTACTCCTCCATCTCGCTACACCAACTCACTCTTCCATGTCACTCCTCCATTTCACTCCACCACGTCACTCTTCTACGTCACTCCTCATGTCACTGCTCCATGTCGCTACTCCTTGTCACTCCTCCATGTCACTCATCCATGTCATTCCTACATGTCACTCCTTTATGTCACTCCTCCAAGTCACTCATCAATTTCACTTCTATATGACTTCAATGTAAATCCTGCATGTCGCTCCTCCATATAACTCCTCTATTTCACTCCTCCATGTCATTCCTCCATATCAGTCCTCCATTTCACTCTTCCATGTAACTCCTTAATGTCACTACTCCATGTCGCTACTCCATGTCACTCCTCCATGTCACTCTTGCATGTCGCTCCTCCATGTCAATTCTCCAAGTCTTCAATGTCATGTCTCTCATCCATGTAGCTCCATATTGTCACTGCTACATATCACTCCTCCGTGTCACTTCTACATGTTTTCCATGTCACTCCTCCACATCACTCCTCCTTACTGATCCGCCCTGTCACTCCTCCATGTCTCTCCTCCACATTAATCCTCCTTGTCACTCCTCCATGTCACTCCTCCATGTCACTCCTCCATGTCACTACACCAACTCACTCATCCCTGTCCCTCCTCCATATCACTCATCCATGTCCCTCCGCCATGTCACTCCACCATATCAATCCTCCTTACTGATCCGCCCTGTCACTCCTCCATGTCTCTCCTCCACATCAATCCTCCTTGTCACTCCTCCATGTCACTCCTCCTTGTCACTCCTCCATGTCACTGCTCCACGTCACTCCTCTATGTCACTCCTCCATATCGCTATTCCATATCACTCCTTATGTCGCTATATAAACTCACTCCTCCATGTCACTCCTCCATTTCACTCCACCACGTCCCTCCTCCATATCAACCCTCCATGTCACTCCTCCATGTCACTCCTCCATGTCCCTCCGCCATGTCACTCCACCATATCAACCCTCCTTCCTGATCAAACTTGTCACTTCTCCATGTCACTACTCCATGTCTCTCCTCCACATCACTCCTCTATATCACTCCTCCATTTCACTCCACCACGTCACTCTTCTACATCACTCCTCATGTCACTCCTCCATGTCGCTACTCCATGTCACTACTCCATGTCTTTCCTCCACATCAATCCTCTATGTAACTCCTCCATGTCACTCCTCCATGTCATTTTTCAATATCACTCCTCTATGTCATTCCCCTATGTCGCTACTCAATGTCACTCCTCCATGTCGCTCCTCCTTGTCACTTCTCCATGTTGCTCCTCCATGTCACTCCTCCATGTCACTCATCCATGTCCCTCCGCCATGTCACTCCATCATATCAATCCTCCTTGCTGATACGCCCTGTCACTCCTCCATGTCTCTCCTCCACATCAATCCGCCATGTCACTCCTCCATATCAACCTTCCATGTCACTCCTCCATGTCACTCCTCTATGTCATTCCTCCATGTCACTCCTCCATGTCACTACACCAACTCACTCATTCTTGTCCCTCCGCCATGTCACTCCTCCATGTCACTCCTATATGTCGGTACACCAACTCACTCCTCATGTCACTCCTCCATGTCGCTACTCCATTTCACATCTCCTTGTCGCTACACCAACTCAATCCTCCTTGTCACTCCTCCATGTCACTCATCCAAGTCACTCCTCCATGTCGCTATTCCATGTCACTCCTTATGTCGATACACCAACTCACTCCTCCATGTCACTCCTCCATTTCCCTCCACCACGTCACTCCTCCATGTCACTCCTCCATATCAACCCTCCATGTCACTCTTCCATGTCACTCCTCCATGTCACTACACCAACTCACTAATCCCTGTCCTTCCGCCATGTCACTCCACCATATCAATCCTCCTTCCTGATCAAACTTGACAGTTCTCCATGTCACTACTCCATGTCTCTCCTCTACATCAATCCTCTATGTCACTCCTCATGTCACTCCTCCATGTCACTCCTCCATGTCGCTATTCCATGTCACTCCTTATGTCGCTACACCAACTCACTCCTCCATTTCACTCCTCCATTTCACTCCACACCGTCACTCCTCCATAGCACTCCTCCATATCAACCCTCCATGTCACTCCTAAATGTCACTCCTCCATGTCATTCCTCCATGTCACTCCTCCATGTCACTACACCAACTCACACATCCCTGTCCCTCCGCCATGTCACTCCTCCATGTCACTCCTCCATGTCGCTACACCAACTCACTCCTCATGTCACTCCTCCATGTCGCTACACCAACTCAATCCTTCTTGTCACTCCTCCATGTCACTCATCCAAGTCACTCCTCCATGTCACTTCTATATGTCTTACATGGCACTCCTCCATGTCGCACCACCAACTCACTCCTCCATGTCACTCCTCCATGTCACTCCTCCATGTCACTCCTCCATTTAACTCCTCCATGTCTCTCCTCCATGTCACATCACCAAGTCTTCAATGTCATGTCTCTCATCTGTGTAGCTCCACATTGTCACTCCTCCAAGTCACTCCTCCATGTCGCTACTCCACGTCACTCCTCCATGTCACACTTCCTTGTCACTCCTCCATGTAGTTACTCCATGTCATTCCTCCATGTCACTCCTCCATGTAGCTACTCCATGTCACTCCTCCATGTCGCTCTACCAACTCACTCCTCCATGTCATTCGTCCACGTCACTCCTCCATGTCACTCCTCCTTGTCGCTATTCCATGTCACTCCTCCATGTTGCTACACCAACTCACTCCTCATGTCACTCCTCCATGTCGCTACTCCATGTCACTCCTCCTTGTCGCTACACCAACTCAATCCTCCTTGTCACTCCTCCATGTCACTCATCCAAGTCATTCCTCCATGTCGCTCCTTTATGTCACTCCGCCAAGTCACTCCTCCATGTCACTTCTATATGTCTTCCATGTCACTCCTCCATGTCGCTCCACCAACTCACTCCTCCATGTCACTCCTCCTTGTCACTCCTCCATGTAGCTATTCCATGTCACTCCTCCATGTCGCTCTACCAACTCACTCCTCCATGTCACTCGTCCACGTCACTTCTCCATGTCACACTTCCTTGTCACTCCTCCATGTAGCTACTCCATGTCACTACACCAACTCACTTATCCCTGTCTCTCCGCCTTGTCACTCCACCATATCAACCCTACTTCCTGATCAAACTTGTCACTTCTCCATGTCACTACTTCGTGTCTTTCCTCAACATCAATCCTCTATGTCACTCCTCCATGTCACTCCTCCATGTCATTCCTCCTTGTCGCTATTCCATGTCACTCCTCCATGTCGCTACATCAACTCACTCCTTCAAGTCACTCCCACATTTCACTACACCACGCCAATCTTCCATGTCACTCCTCCATATCAACCCTCCATGTCACTCCTCCATGTCACTCCTTCATGTCACTACACCAACTCACTCATCCCTGTCCCTCCGCCATGTCACTGCTCCACGTCACTGCTCTATGTAACTCCTCCATGGCGCTATTCCATGTCACTCCTTATGTCGCTATATAAACTCAGTCCTCCATGTCACTCCTCCATTTCACTCCACCACGTCACTCCTCCATGTCACTCCTCCATATCAACCCTCCATGTCATTCGTCCTTGTCGCTACACCAACTCACTCCTCCATGTCATTCCTCCATGTCACTGCTCAACGTCACTCCTCTATGTCACTCCTCCATGTCACTCCTCTATATCACTACACCAACTCACTCATCCCTTTCCCTCCGCCATGTCACTCCACCATATCAACCCTCTTTCCTGATCAAACTTGTCACTTCTCCATGTCACTACTCCATGTCTCTCCTCCACATCAATCCTCTATGTCACTCCTCCATGTCACTCCTCCATGTCACTCCTCCTTGTCGCTAATCCATGTCACTCCTTTATGTCGCTACACCAACTCACTCCTCATGTCACTCCTCCATGTTACTCCTCCATGTCGCTATTCCATGTCACTCCTTATGTCGCTACACCAACTCACTCCTCCATTTCACTCCTCCATTTCACTCCACCACGTCACTCCTCCATATCACTCCTCCATATCAACCCTCCATGTCACTTTTCCATGTCACTCCTCCATGTCATTCCTCCATGTCACTCTTCCATGTCACTACACCAACTCACTCATCCCTGTCCCTCCGCCATGTCACTCCTCCATGTCACTCCTCCATGTCGCTACACAAACTCACTCCTCCATGTCACTCCTCCATTTCACTCCACCACGTCCCTCCTCCATATCAACCCTCCTTCCTGATCAAACTTGTTACTTCTCCATGTCACTCCTCCATGTCGCTACACGAACTCACTCCTCCAATATCACTCCCGCATTTCACTCCACCACGTCACTCCTCCATGTCACTCCTCCATATCAGCCCTTCATGTCACTCCTCCATGTCACTCCTCCATGTCACTACACCAACTCACTCATCCCTGTCCCTCCGCCATGTCACTCCACCATATCAACCCTCCATCCTGATCAAACTTGTCACTTCTCCATGTCACTACTCCATGTCTCTCCCCCACATCAAACATCTATGTCACTCCTCCATATCACTCCTCTATGTCACTCCTCCTTGTTGCTCTTCCATGTCACTCCTCCATGTCGCTACACCAACTCAATGCTCATGTCACTCCTCCATGTAGCTACTCCATGTCATTCCTCCATGTCGCTACACCAACTCATCCTCCTTGTCACTCCTCCATGTCACTGCTCCACGTCACTCCTCTATGTCCCTACTCCATGTCACTCCTCCATGTCGCTATTCCATGTCACTCCTTATGTCGCTATATAAACTCACTCCTCCATGTCACTCCTCCATTTCACTCCACCATGTCACTCCTCCATATCAACCCTCCATGTCACTCCTCCATGTCACTCCTCCATGTCCTTCCGCAATGTCACTCCACCATTTCAACCCTCCTTCCTGATCAAACTTGTCACTTCTTCATGTCACTACTCCATGTCTTTCCTCCACATCACTCCTCTATATCACTCCTCCATGTCACTCCTCCATGTCACTCCTCCTTGTCGCTATTCCATGTTACTCCTCCATGTCGCTACACCAACTCACTCTTCCATGTCACTCCTCCATTTCACTCCACCAAGTCACTCTTCTACGTCACTCCTCATGTCACTCCTCCATGTCGCTACTCCTTGTCACTCCTCCATGTCACTCATCCATGTCATTCCTCCATGTCACTCCTTTATGTCACTCCTCCAAGTCACTAATCAATTTAACTTCTATAAGACTTCAATGTCACTCCTGCATGTCGCTCCTCCATATCACTCCTCTATTTCACTACTCCATGTCACCCCTCCATATCAATCCTCCATTTCACTCCTCCATGTAACTCCTTAATGTCACTACTCCATGTTGCTACTCCATGTCACTCCTCCATGTCACTCTTGCATGACGCTCCTCTATGTCACTTCTCTAAGTCTTCAATGTCATGTCTCTCATCCGTGTAGCTCCATATTGTCACTCCTCCATATCACTCCTCTATGTCATTCCCCAATGTCGCTACTCCATGTCACTCCTCCATGTCACTTCTATATGTCTTCCATGTCACTCCTCCATGTCGCTCCTCCTTGTCACTCCTCCATGTTGCTCCTCCATGTCACTCCTCCATGTCACTCATCCATGTCCCTCCGCCATGTCACTCCACCATATCAATCCTCCTTGCTGATCTGCCCTGTCACTCCTCCATGTCACTCCTCCACATCAATCCTCTATGTCACTCCTCCATGTCACTCCTCCATGTCACTCCTCCATGTCACTCCTCCATGTCACTCCTCCTTTTCGCTATTCCATGTCACTCCTCCATGTCACTACACCAACTCACTCCTCATGTCACTACTCCATGTCGCTACTCCATGTCACTACTCCATGTCACTACACCAACTCAATTCTCCTTGTCACTCCTCCATGTCACTCATCCAAGTCATTCCTCCATGTCACTCCTTTATGTCACTCCTTCAAGTCACTCCTCCATGTCACTCCTCCATGTCGTTACACCAACTCACTCCTCCATGTCACTCCTCCATGTCGCTACTCCATGTCACTCCTCCATTTCACTCCTCCATGTCTCTTCTCAATGTCACTTCTCCAAGTCTTCAATGTCATGTCTCTCATCTGTGTAGCTCCACATTGTCACTCCTCCAAGTCACTCCTCCACTTCGCTACTCCACGTCACTCCTCCATGTCACACCTCCTTGTCACTCCTCCATGTAGCTACTCTATGTCACTCCTCCATGTCACTCCTCCATGTCATTCCTCCTTGTCGCTATTCCATGTCACTCCTCCATGTCGCTACATCAACTCACTCCTTCAAGTCACTCCCCCATTTCACTCCACCACGTCACTCCTCCATATCAACCCTCCATGTCACTCCTCCATGTCACTCCTTCATGTCACTACACCAACTCACTCATCCCTGTCCCTCCGCCATGTCACTGCTCCACGTCACTGCTCTATGTCACTCCTCCATGTCGCTATTCCATGTCACTCCTTATGTCGCTATATAAACTCAGTCCTCCATTTCACTTCTCCATTTCACTCCACCACGTCACTCCTCCATGTCACTCCTCCATATCAACCCTCCATGTCACTCGTCCTTGTCGCTACACCAACTCACTCCTCCATGTCACTCCTCCATGTCACTGCTCAACGTCACTCCTCTATGTCACTCCTCCATGTCACTCCTCCATGTCATTCCTCCTTGTCGCTATTCCATGTCACTCCTCCATGTCGCTACATCAACTCACTCCTTCAAGTCACTCCCCCATTTCACTCCACCACGTCACTCCTCCATATCAACCCTCCATGTCACTCCTCCATGTCACTCCTTCATGTCACTACACCAACTCACTCATCCCTGTCCCTCCGCCATGTCACTGCTCCACGTCACTGCTCTATGTCACTCCTCCATGTCGCTATTCCATGTCACTCCTTATGTCGCTATATAAACTCAGTCCTCCATTTCACTTCTCCATTTCACTCCACCACGTCACTCCTCCATGTCACTCCTCCATATCAACCCTCCATGTCACTCGTCCTTGTCGCTACACCAACTCACTCCTCCATGTCACTCCTCCATGTCACTGCTCCACGTCACTCCTCTATGTCCCTACTCCATGTCACTCCTCCATGTCGCTATTCCATGTCACTCCTTATGTCGCTATATAAACTCACTCCTCCATGTCACTCCTCCATGTCACTGCTCCACGTCACTCCTCTATGTCCCTACTCCATGTCACTCCTCCATGTCGCTATTCCATGTCACTCCTTATGTCGCTATATAAACTCACTCCTCCATGTCACTCCTCCATTTCACTCCACCATGTCACTCCTCCATATCAACCCTCCATGTCACTCCTCCATGTCACTCCTCCATGTCCTTCCGCAATGTCACTCCACCATTTCAACCCTCCTTCCTGATCAAACTTATCACTTCTTCATGTCACTACTCCATGTCTTTCCTCCACATCACTCCTCTATATCACTCCTCCATGTCACTCCTCCATGTCACTCCTCCTTGTCGCTATTCCATGTTACTCCTCCATGTCGCTACACCAACTCACTCTTCCATGTCACTCCTCCATTTCACTCCACCAAGTCACTCTTCTACGTCACTCCTCATGTCACTCCTCCATGTCGCTACTCCTTGTCACTCCTCCATGTCACTCATCCATGTCATTCCTCCATGTCACTCCTTTATGTCACTCCTCCAAGTCACTCATCAATTTAACTTCTATAAGACTTCAATGTCACTCCTGCATGTCGCTCCTCCATATCACTCCTCTATTTCACTACTCCATGTCACCCCTCCATATCAATCCTCCATTTCACTCCTCCATGTAACTCCTTAATGTCACTACTCCATGTTGCTACTCCATGTCACTCCTCCATGTCACTCTTGCATGACGCTCCTCTATGTCACTTCTCTAAGTCTTCAATGTCATGTCTCTCATCCGTGTAGCTCCATATTGTCACTCCTCCACATCACTCCTCTATGTCATTCCCCAATGTCGCTACTCCATGTCACTCCTCCATGTCACTTCTATATGTCTTCCATGTCACTCCTCCATGTCGCTCCTCCTTGTCACTCCTCCATGTTGCTCCTCCATGTCACTCCTCCATGTCACTCATCCATGTCCCTCCGCCATGTCACTCCACCATATCAATCCTCCTTGCTGATCCGCCCTGTCACTCCTCCATGTCACTCCTCCACATCAATCCTCTATGTCACTCCTCCATGTCACTCCTCCATGTCACTCCTCCATGTCACTCCTCCTTTTCGCTATTCCATGTCACTCCTCCATGTCACTACACCAACTCACTCCTCATGTCACTACTCCATGTCACTCCTCCATGTCACTCCTCCATGTCGTTACACCAACTCACTCCTCCATGTCACTCCTCCATGTCGCTACTCCATGTCACTCCTCCATTTCACTCCTCCATGTCTCTTCTCAATGTCACTTCTCCAAGTCTTCAATGTCATGTCTCTCATCTGTGTAGCTCCACATTGTCACTCCTCCAAGTCACTCCTCCACTTCGCTACTCCACGTCACTCCTCCATGTCACACCTCCTTGTCACTCCTCCATGTAGCTACTCTATGTCACTCCTCCATGTCACTCCTCCATGTCATTCCTCCTTGTCGCTATTCCATGTCACTCCTCCATGTCGCTACATCAACTCACTCCTTCAAGTCACTCCCCCATTTCACTCCACCACGTCACTCCTCCATATCAACCCTCCATGTCACTCCTCCATGTCACTCCTTCATGTCACTACACCAACTCACTCATCCCTGTCCCTCCGCCATGTCACTGCTCCACGTCACTGCTCTATGTCACTCCTCCATGTCGCTATTCCATGTCACTCCTTATGTCGCTATATAAACTCAGTCCTCCATTTCACTTCTCCATTTCACTCCACCACGTCACTCCTCCATGTCACTCCTCCATATCAACCCTCCATGTCACTCGTCCTTGTCGCTACACCAACTCACTCCTCCATGTCACTCCTCCATGTCACTGCTCAACGTCACTCCTCTATGTCACTCCTCCATGTCACTCCTCTATGTCACTACACCAACTCACTCATCCCTTTCCCTCCGCCATGTCACTCCACCATATCAACCCTCCTTCCTGATCAAACTTGTCACTTCTCCATGTCTCTCCTCCACATCAATCCTCTATTTCACTCCTCCATGTCACTCCTCCATGTTACTCCTCCATGTCGCTATTCCATGTCACTCCTTATGTCGCTACACCAACTCACTCCTCCATTTCACTCCTCCATTTCACTCCACCACGTCACTCCTCCATATCACTCCTCCATATCAAACCTCCATGTCACTTTTCCATGTCACTCCTCCATGTCATTCCTCCATGTCACTCTTCCATGTCACTACACCAACTCACTCATCCCTGTCCCTCCGACATGTCACTCCTCCATGTCACTCCTCCATGTCGCTACACCAACTCACTCCTCCATGTCACTCCTCCATTTCACTCCACCACGTCCCTCCTCCATATCAACCCTCCTTCCTGATCAAACTTGTCACTTCTCCATGTCACTCCTCCATGTCGCTACACGAACTCACTCCTCCAATATCACTCCCGCATTTCACTCCACCAAGTCATTCCTCAATGTCACTCCTTTATGTCACTCCTCCAAGTCACTCCTCCATGTCACTTCTATATGTCTTACATGGCACTCCTCCATGTCGCACCACCAACTCACTCCTCCATGTCACTCCTCCATGTCACTCCTCCATGTCACTCCTCCATGTCACTCCTCCATTTCACTCCTCCATGTCTCTCCTCCATGTCACTTCTCCAAGTCTTCAATGTCATGTCTCTCATCTGTGTAGCTCCACATTGTCACTCCTCCAAGTCACTCATCCATGTCGCTACTCCACGTCACTCCTCCATGTCACACTTCCTTGTCACTCCTCCATGTAGCTTCTCCATGTCACTCCTCCATGTCACTACACCAACTCACTCATCCCTGTCCCTTCGCCATGTCACTAAACCATATCAACCCTCCATCTTGATCAAACTTGTCACTTCTCCATGTCACTACTCCATGTCTCTCCCCCACATCAATCCTCTATGTCACTCCTCCATGTCACTCCTCTATGTCACTCCACCTTGTCGCTCTTCCATTTCACTCCTCCATGTCGCTACACCAACTCAATCCACCTTGTCACTCCTCCATGTCACTCAGCCAAGTAATTTGTCCATGTCACTCCTTTATGTCACTCCTCGAAATAACTACTCCATGTCACTTCTATATGTCTTCCATGTCACTCCTCCATGTTGCTCCACCAGATCACTCCTCCATGTCACTCTTCCATGTCACTGCTCCATGTCACTCCTCCATTTCACTCCTCCATGTCTCTCCTCCATGTCACTTCTCCAAGTCTTCAATGTCATGTCTCATCTGTGTAGCTCCACATTGTCACTCCTCCAAGTCACTCCTCCATGTCGCTACTCCACGTCACTCCTCCATGTCACACATCCTTGTCACTCCTCCATGTAGCTACTCCATGTCACTCCTCCATGTCACTACACCAACTCACTCATCCCTGTCTCTTCGCCATGTCACTAAACCATATCAACCCTCCATCTTGATCAAACTTGTCACTTCTCCATGTCACTACTCCATGTCTCTCCCCCACATCAATCCTCTATGTCACTCCTCCATGTCACTCCTCCATGTCACTCCTCCATGTCACTCCTCCTTGTCGCTATTCCATGTCACTCCTCCATGTCACTACACCAACTCACTCCTCATGTCACTACTCCATGTCCCTACTCCATGTCACTACTCCATGTCACTACACCAACTCAATCCTCCTTGTCACTCCTCCATGTCACTCATCCAAGTCATTCCTCCATGTCACTCCTTTATGTCACTCCTTCAAGTCACTCCTCCATGTCACTCCTCCATGTCGTTACACCAACTCACTCCTCCATGTCACTCCTCCATGTCGCTACTCCATGTCACTCCTCCATTTCACTCCTCCATGTCTCTCCTCAATGTCACTTCTCCAAGTCTACAATGTCATGTCTCTCATCTGTGTAGCTCCACATTGTCACTCCTCCAAGTCACTCCTCCACTTCGCTACTCCACGTCACTCCTCCATGTCACACCTCCTTGTCACTCCTCCATGTAGCTACTCTATGTCACTCCTCCATGTCACTCCTCCATGTCATTCCTCCTTGTCGCTATTCCATGTCACTCCTCCATGTCGCTACATCAACTCACTCCTTCAAGTCACTCCCCCATTTCACTCCACCACGTCACTCCTCCATATCAACCCTCCATGTCACTCCTCCATGTCACTCCTTCATGTCACTACACCAACTCACTCATCCCTGTCCCTCCGCCATGTCACTGCTCCACATCACTGCTCTATGTCACTCCTCCATGTCGCTATTCCATGTCACTCCTTATGTCGCTATATAAACTCAGTCCTCCATGTCACTCCTCCATTTCACTCCACCACGTCACTCCTCCATGTCACTCCTCCATATCAACCCTCCATGTCACTCGTCCTTGTCGCTACACCTACTCACTCCTCCATGTCACTCCTCCATGTCACTCCTCCATGTCACTACACCAACTCACTCATCCCTTTCCCTCCGCCATGTCACTCCACCATATCAACCCTCCTTCCTGATCAAACTTGTCACTTCTCCATGTCACTACTCCATGTCTCTCCCCCACATCAATCCTCTATTTCACTCCTCCATGTCACTCCTCCATGTCACTCCTCCTTGTCGCTATTCCATGTCACTCCTCCATGTCACTACACCAACTCACTCCTCATGTCACTACTCCATGTCCCTACTCCATGTCACTACTCCATGTCACTACACCAACTCAATCCTCCTTGTCACTCCTCCATGTCACTCATCCAAGTCATTCCTCCATGTCACTCCTTTATGTCACTCCTTCAAGTCACTCCTCCATGTCACTCCTCCATGATGTTACACCAACTCACTCCTCCATGTCACTCCTCCATGTCGCTACTCCATGTCACTCCTCCATTTCACTCCTCCATGTCTCTCCTCAATGTCACTTCTCCAAGTCTTCAATGTCATGTCTCTCATCTGTGTAGCTCCACATTGTCACTCCTCCAAGTCACTCCTCCACTTCGCTACTCCACGTCACTCCTCCATGTCAAACCTCCTTGTCACTCCTCCATGTAGCTACTCTATGTCACTCCTCCATGTCACTCCTCCATGTCATTCCTCCTTGTCGCTATTCCATGTCACTCCTCCATGTCGCTACATCAACTCACTCCTTCAAGTCACTCCCCCATTTCACTCCACCACGTCACTCCTCCATATCAACCCTCCATTTCACTCCTCCATGTCACTCCTTCATGTCACTACACCAACTCACTCATCCCTGTCCCTCCGCCATGTCACTGCTCCACGTCACTGCTCTATGTCACTCCTCCATGTCGCTATTCCATGTCACTCCTTATGTCGCTATATAAACTCAGTCCTCCATGTCACTCCTCCATTTCACTCCACCATGTCACTCCTCCATGTCACTCCTCCATATCAACCCTCCGTGTCACTCGTCCTTGTCGCTACACCAACTCACTCCTCCATGTCACTCCTCCATGTCACTGCTCAACGTCACTCCTCTATGTCACTCCTCCATGTAACTCCTCTATGTCACTACACCAACTCACTCATCCCTTTCCCTCCGCCATGTCACTCCACCATATCAACCCTCCTTCCTGATCAAACTTGTCACTTCTCCATGTCACTACTCCATGTCTCTCCTCCACATCAATCCTCTGTCACTCCTCCATGTCACTCCTCCATGTTACTCCTCCATGTCGCTATTCCATCTCACTCCTTATGTCGCTACACCAACTCTATCCTCCATTTCACTCCTCCATTTCACTCCACCACGTCACTCCTCCATATCACTCCTCCATATCAAACCTCCATGTCACTTTTCCATGTCACTCCTCCATGTCATTCCTCCATGTCACTCTTCCATGTCACTACACCAACTCACTCATCCCTGTCCCTCCGACATGTCACTCCTCCATGTCACTCCTCCATGTCGCTACACCAACTCACTCCTCCATGTCACTCCTCCATTTCACTCCACCACGTCCCTCCTCCATATCAACCCTCCTTCCTGATCAAACTTGTCACTTCTCCATGTCACTCCTCCATGTCGCTACACGAACTCACTCCTCCAATATCACTCCCGCATTTCACTCCACCAAGTCATTCCTCAATGTCACTCCTTTATGTCACTCCTCCAAGTCACTCCTCCATGTCACTTCTATATGTCTTACATGGCACTCCTCCATGTCGCACCACCAACTCACTCCTCCATGTCACTCCTCCATGTCACTACTCCATGTCACTCCTCCATGTCACTCCTCCATTTCACTCCTCCATGTCTCTCCTCCATGTCACTTCTCCAAGTCTTCAATGTCATGTCTCTCATCTGTGTAGCTCCACATTGTCACTCCTCCAAGTCACTCCTCCATGTCGCTACTCCACGTCACTCCTCCATGTCACACATCCTTGTCACTCCTCCATGTAGCTACTCCATGTCACTCCTCCATGTCACTCCACCAACTCACTCATCCCTGTCTCTTCGCCATGTCACTAAACCATATCAACCCTCCATCTTGATCAAACTTGTCACTTCTCCATGTCACTACTCCATGTCTCTCCCCCACATCAATCCTCTATGTCACTCCTCCATGTCACTCCTCCATGTCACTCCTCCATGTCACTCCTCCTTGTCGCTATTCCATGTCACTCCTCCATGTCACTACACCAACTCACTCCTCATGTCACTACTCCATGTCCCTACTCCATGTCACTACTCCATGTCACTACACCAACTCAATCCTCCTTGTCACTCCTCCATGTCACTCATCCAAGTCATTCCTCCATGTCACTCCTTTATGTCACTCCTTCAAGTCACTCCTCCATGTCACTCCTCCATGTCGTTACACCAACTCACTCCTCCATGTCACTCCTCCATGTCGCTACTCCATGTCACTCCTCCAATTCACTCCTCCATGTCTCTCCTCAATGTCACTTCTCCAAGTCTACAATGTCATGTCTCTCATCTGTGTAGCTCCACATTGTCACTCCTCCAAGTCACTCCTCCACTTCGCTACTCCACGTCACTCCTCCATGTCACACCTCCTTGTCACTCCTCCATGTAGCTACTCTATGTCACTCCTCCATGTCACTCCTCCATGTCATTCCTCCTTGTCGCTATTCCATGTCACTCCTCCATGTCGCTACATCAACTCACTCCTTCAAGTCACTCCCCCATTTCACTCCACCACGTCACTCCTCCATATCAACCCTCCATGTCACTCCTCCATGTCACTCCTTCATGTCACTACACCAACTCACTCATCCCTGTCCCTCCGCCATGTCACTGCTCCACGTCACTGCTCTATGTCACTCCTCCATGTCGCTATTCCATGTCACTCCTTATGTCGCTATATAAACTCAGTCCTCCATGTCACTCCTCCATTTCACTCCACCACGTCACTCCTCCATGTCACTCCTCCATATCAACCCTCCATGTCACTCGTCCTTGTCGCTACACCTACTCACTCCTCCATGTCACTGCTCCATGTCACTCCTCCATTTCACTCCTCCATGTCTCTCCTCCATGTCACTTCTCCAAGTCTTCAATGTCATGTCTCTCATCTGTGTAGCTCCACATTGTCACTCCTCCAAGTCACTCCTCCATGTCGCTACTCCACGTCACTCCTCCATGTCACACATCCTTGTCACTCCTCCATGTAGCTACTCCATGTCACTCCTCCATGTCACTACACCAACTCACTCATCCCTGTCTCTTCGCCATGTCACTAAACCATATCAACCCTCCATCTTGATCAAACTTGTCACTTCTCCATGTCACTACTCCATGTCTCTCCCCCACATCAATCCTCTATGTCACTCCTCCATGTCACTCCTCCATGTCACTCCTCCATGTCACTCCTCCTTCTCGCTATTCCATGTCACTCCTCCATGTCACTACACCAACTCACTCCTCATGTCACTACTCCATGTCCCTATTCCATGTCACTACTCCATGTCACTACACCAACTCAATCCTCCTTGTCACTCCTCCATGTCACTCATCCAAGTCATTCCTCCATGTCACTCCTTTATGTCACTCCTTCAAGTCACTCCTCCATGTCACTCCTCCATGTCGTTACACCAACTCACTCCTCCATGTCACTCCTCCATGTCGCTACTCCATGTCACTCCTCCATTTCACTCCTCCATGTCTCTCCTCAATGTCACTTCTCCAAGTCTACAATGTCATGTCTCTCATCTGTGTAGCTCCACATTGTCACTCCTCCAAGTCACTCCTCCACTTTGCTACTCCACGTCACTCCTCCATGTCACACCTCCTTGTCACTCCTCCATGTAGCTACTCTATGTCACTCCTCCATGTCACTCCTCCATGTCATTCCTCCTTGTCGCTATTCCATGTCACTCCTCCATGTCGCTACATCAACTCACTCCTTCAAGTCACTCCCCCATTTCACTCCACCACGTCACTCCTCCATATCAACCCTCCATGTCACTCCTCCATGTCACTCCTTCATGTCACTACACCAACTCACTCATCCCTGTCCCTCCGCCATGTCACTGCTCCACGTCACTGCTCTATGTCACTCCTCCATGTCGCTATTCCATGTCACTCCTTATGTCGCTATATAAACTCAGTCCTCCATGTCACTCCTCCATTTCACTCCACCACGTCACTCCTCCATGTCACTCCTCCATATCAACCCTCCATGTCACTCGTCCTTGTCGCTACACCTACTCACTCCTCCATGTCACTCCTCCATGTCACTCCTCCATGTCACTACACCAACTCACTCATCCCTTTCCCTCCGCCATGTCACTCCACCATATCAACCCTCCTTCCTGATCAAACTTGTCACTTCTCCATGTCACTACTCCATGTCTCTCCCCCACATCAATCCTCTATTTCACTCCTCCATGTCACTCCTCCATTTCACTCCTCCATGTCTCTCCTCCATGTCACTTCTCCAAGTCTTCAATGTCATGTCTCTCATCTGTGTAGCTCCACATTGTCACTCCTCCAAGTCACTCCTCCATGTCGCTACTCCACGTCACTCCTCCATGTCACACATCCTTGTCACTCCTCCATGTAGCTACTCCATGTCACTCCTCCATGTCACTACACCAACTCACTCATCCCTGTCTCTTCGCCATGTCACTAAACCATATCAACCCTCCATCTTGATCAAACTTGTCACTTCTCCATGTCACTACTCCATGTCTCTCCCCCACATCAATCCTCTATGTCACTCCTCCATGTCACTCCTCCATGTCACTCCTCCATGTCACTCCTCCTTGTCGCTATTCCATGTCACTCCTCCATGTCACTACACCAACTCACTCCTCATGTCACTACTCCATGTCCCTACTCCATGTCACTACTCCATGTCACTACACCAACTTAATCCTCCTTGTCACTCCTCCATGTCACTCATCCAAGTCATTCCTCCATGTCACTCCTTTATGTCACTCCTTCAAGTCACTCCTCCATGTCACTCCTCCTTGTCGCTATTCCATGTCACTCCTCCATGTCACTACACCAACTCACTCCTCCATGTCACTCCTCCATGTCGCTACTCCATGTCACTCCTCCATTTCACTCCTCCATGTCTCTCCTCAATGTCACTTCTCCAAGTCTACAATGTCATGTCTCTCATCTGTGTAGCTCCACATTGTCACTCCTCCAAGTCACTCCTCCACTTCGCTACTCCACGTCACTCCTCCATGTCACACCTCCTTGTCACTCCTCCATGTAGCTACTCTATGTCACTCCTCCATGTCACTCCTCCATGTCATTCCTCCTTGTCGTTATTCCATGTCACTCCTCCATGTCGCTACATCAACTCACTCCTTCAAGTCACTCCCCCATTTCACTCCACCACGTCACTCCTCCATATCAACCCTCCATGTCACTCCTCCATGTCACTCCTTCATGTCACTACACCAACTCACTCATCCCTGTCCCTCCGCCATGTCACTGCTCCACGTCACTGCTCTATGTCACTCCTCCATGTCGCTATTCCATGTCACTCCTTATGTCGCTATATAAACTCAGTCCTCCATGTCACTCCTCCATTTCACTCCACCACGTCACTCCTCCATGTCACTCCTCCATATCAACCCTCCATGTCACTCGTCCTTGTCGCTACACCTACTCACTCCTCCATGTCACTGCTCCATGTCACTCCTCCATTTCACTCCTCCATGTCTCTCCTCCATGTCACTTCTCCAAGTCTTCAATGTCATGTCTCTCATCTGTGTAGCTCCACATTGTCACTCCTCCAAGTCACTCCTCCATGTCGCTACTCCACGTCACTCCTCCATGTCACACATCCTTGTCACTCCTCCATGTAGCTACTCCATGTCACTCCTCCATGTCACTACACCAACTCACTCATCCCTGTCCCTTCGCCATGTCACTAAACCATATCAACCCTCCATCTTGATCAAACTTGTCACTTCTCCATGTCACTACTCCATGTCTCTCCCCCACATCAATCCTCTATGTCACTCCTCCATGACACTCCTCCATGTCACTCCTCCATGTCACTCCTCCTTGTCGCTATTCCATGTCACTCCTCCATGTCACTACACCAACTCACTCCTCATGTCACTACTCCATGTCCCTACTCCATGTCACTACTCCATGTCACTACACCAACTCAATCCTCCTTGTCACTCCTCCATGTCACTCATCCAAGTCATTCCTCCATGTCACTCCTTTATGTCACTCCTTCAAGTCACTCCTCCATGTCACTCCTCCATGTCGTTACACCAACTCACTCCTCCATGTCACTCCTCCATGTCGCTACTCCATGTCACTCCTCCATTTCACTCCTCCATGTCTCTCCTCAATGTCACTTCTCCAAGTCTACAATGTCATGTCTCTCATCTGTGTAGCTCCACATTGTCACTCCTCCAAGTCACTCCTCCACTTCGCTACTCCACGTCACTCCTCCATGTCACACCTCCTTGTCACTCCTCCATGTAGCTACTCTATGTCACTCCTCCATGTCACTCCTCCATGTCATTCCTCCTTGTCGCTATTCCATGTCACTCCTCCATGTCGCTACATCAACTCACTCCTTCAAGTCACTCCCCCATTTCACTCCACCACGTCACTCCTCCATATCAACCCTCCATGTCACTCCTCCATGTCACTCCTTCATGTCACTACACCAACTCACTCATCCCTGTCCCTCCGCCATGTCACTGCTCCACGTCACTGCCCTATGTCACTCCTCCATGTCGCTATTCCATGTCACTCCTTATGTCGCTATATAAACTCAGTCCTCCATGTCACTCCTCCATTTCACTCCACCACGTCACTCCTCCATGTCACTCCTCCATATCAACTCTCCATGTCACTCGTCCTTGTCGCTACACCTACTCACTCCTCCATGTCACTCCTCCATGTCACTCCTCTATGTCACTACACAACTCACTCATCCCTTTCCCTCCGCCATGTCACTCCACCATATCAACCCTCCTTCCTGATCAAACTTGTCACTTCTCCATGTCACTACTCCATGTCTCTCCTCCACATCAATCCTCTATGTCACTCCTCCATGTCACTCCTCCATGTTACTCCTCCATGTCGCTATTCCATGTCACTCCTTATGTCGCTACACCAACTCACTCCTCCATTTCACTCCTCCATTTCACTCCACCACGTCACTCCTCCATATCACTCCTCCATATCAAACCTCCATGTCACTTTTCCATGTCACTCCTCCATGTCATTCCTCCATGTCACTCTTCCATGTCACTACACCAACTCACTCATCCCTGTCCCTCCGACATGTCACTCCTCCATGTCACTCTTCCATGTCGCTACACCAACTCACTCCTCCATGTCACTCCTCCATTTCACTCCACCACGTCCCTCCTCCATATCAACCCTCCTTCCTGTTCAAACTTGTCACTTCTCCATGTCACTCCTCCATGTCGCTACACGAACTCACTCCTCCATGTCACTCCTCCATATCAACCCTCCATGTCACTCCTCCTTGTCGTTACACCAACTCACTCCTCCATGTCACTCCTCCATTTCACTCCACCACGTCCCTCCTCCATGTCACTCCTCCATGTCGGTACACCAACTCACTCCTCATGTCACTCCTCCATGTCGCTACTCCATTTCACATCTCCTTGTCGCTACACCAACTCAATCCTCCTTGTCACTCCTCCATGTCACTCATCCAAGTCACTCCTCCATGTCGCTATTCCATGTCACTCCTTATGTCGATACACCAACTCACTCCTCCATGTCACTCCTCCATTTCCCTATACCACGTCACTCCTCCATGTCACTCCTCCATATAAACCCTCCATGTCACTCCTCCATGTCACTCCTCCATGTCACTACACCAACTCAATAATATCTGTCCTTCCGCCATGTCACTCCACCATATCAACCCTCCTTCCTGATCAAACTTGTCAGTTCTCCATGTCACTACTCCATGTCTCTCCTTCACATCAATCCTTTATGTCACTCTTCAATGTCACTCCTCCTTGTCGCTATTCCATGTCACTCCTCCATGTTGCTACACCAACTCACTCCTCATGTCACTCCTCCATGTCGCTACTCCATGTCACTCCTCCATGTCGCTACACCAACTCAATCCTCCTTGTCACTCCTCCATGTCACTCATCCATGTAGCTATTCCATGTCACTCCTCCATGTCGCTCTACCAACTCACTCCTCCATGTCACTCGTCCACGTCACTTCTCCATGTCACACTTCCTTGTCACTCCTCCATGTAGCTACTCCATGTCTCTACACCAACTCACTAATCCCTGTCCCTCCGCCTTGTCACTCCACCATATCAACCCTCCTTCCTGATCAAACTTGTCACTTCTCCATGTCACTACTTCATGTCTTTCCTCAACATCAATCCTCTATGTTACTCCTCCATGTCACTCCTCCATGTCATTCCTCCTTGTCGCTATTCCATGTCACTCCTCCATGACGCTACATCAACTCACTCCTTCAAGTCACTCCCCCATTTCACTGCACCACGTCACTCCTCCATGTCACTCCTCCATATCAACCCTCCATGTCACTCCTCCACGTCACTCCTCCATGTCACTCCTCCATGTCACTACACCAACTCACTCATCCCTGTCCCTCCGCCATGTCACTGATCCTCGTCACTGATCTATGTCACTCCTCCATGTCGCTATTCCATGTCACTCCTTATGTCGCTATATAAACTCAGTCCTCCATGTCACTCCTCCATTTCACTCCACCACATCACTCCTCCATGTCACTCCTCCATATCAACCCTCCATGTCACTCCTCCTTGTCGCTACACCAACTCACTCCTCCATGTCACTCCTCCATTTCACTCCACCACATCTCTCCTCCATATCAACCCTCCATGTCACTCCCCCATGTCACTCGTCCATCTCCCTCCGCCATGTCAATCCACCATATCAACCCTCATTCCTGATCAAACTTGTCACTTCTCCATGTCACTACTCCATGTCTCTCCTCCACATCACTCCTCTATATCACTCCTCAATGTCACTCCTCCATGTCATTCCTCCTTGTCGCTATTCCATGTTACTCCTCCATGTCGCTACACCAACTCACTCTTCCATGTCACTCCTCCATTTCACTCCACCATGTCACTCATCCACGTCATTCCTCCATGTCACTCCTTTATGTCACTCCTCCAAGTCACTCCTCAATTTCACTTCTATATTAATTCAATGTCACTCCTGCATTTCGCTCCTCCATATCACTCCTCTATTTCACTCCTCCATGTCACTTCTCCATATCAATCATCCATTTCACTCGTCCATGTCACTCCTCCATGTCACACTTCCTTGTCACTCCTCCATGTAGCTACTCCATGTCACTACACCAACTCACTCATCCCTGTCCCTCCGCCATGTCACTCCACCATATCAACCCTCCTTCCTGATCAAACTTGTCACTTCTCCATGTCACTACTCCATGTCTCTCCCCCACATCAAACCTCTATGTCACTCCTCCATGTCACTCCTCTATGTAACTCCTCCTTGTCGCTCTTCCATGTCACTCCTCCATGTCGCTACACCAACTCAATTATCCTTGTCACTCCTCCATGTCACTGCTCCACGTCACTCCTCTATGTCACACCTCCATGTCACTCCTCCATGTCGCTATTCCATGTCACTCCTTATTTCGCTATATAAACTCACTCCTCCAATTCACGCCTCCATTTCACTCCACCATGTCACTCCTCCATGTCACTCCTCCATATCAACCCTCCATGTCACCCCTCCATGTCACTCCTCCATGTCCCTCCGACATGTCACTCCACCATATCAACCCTCCTTCCTGATCAAACTTGTCACTTCTCCATGTCACTACTCCATGTCTCTCCTCCACATCACTCCTCTATATCACTCCTCCATGTCACTCCTCCTTGTCACTCCTCCTTGTTGCTATTCCATTTTACTCCTCCATGTCGCTACACCAACTCACTCTTCCATGTCACTCCTCCATTTCACTCCACCACGTCACTCTTCTATGTTACTCCTCATGTCACTCCTCCATGTCGCTACTCCTTGTCACTCCTCCATGTCACTCATCCATGTCATTCCTCCATGTCACTCCTTTATGTCACTCCTCCAAGTCACTCCTCAATTTCACTTCTATATGACTTCAATGTCACTCCTGCATGTCGCTCCTCCATATCACTCATCTATTTCACTCCTCCATGTCACTCCTCCATATCAATCCTCCATTTCACTCCTCCATGTAACTCCTTAATGTCACTACTCCATGTCGCTACTCCATGTCACTCCTCCATGTCACTCTTGCATGTCGCTCCTCCATGTCATTTCTCCAAGTTTTCAATGTCATGTCTCTCACCCGTGTAGCTCCATATTGTCACTCCTCCATATCACTCCTCCGTGTCACTTCTACATGTTTTCCATGTCACTCCTCCACATCACTCCTCCTTACTGATCCGCCCTGTCACTCCTCCATGTCTCTCCTCCACATTAATCCTCCTTGTCACTCCTCCATGTCACTCCTCCATGTCACTCCTCCATGTCACTACACCAACTCACTCATCCCTGTCCCTCCTCCATATCACTCATCCATGTCCCTCCGCCATGTCACTCCACCATATCAATCCTCCTTACTGATCCGCCCTGTCACTCCTCCATGTCTCTCCTCCACATCAATCCTCCTTGTCACTCCTCCATGTCACTCGTCCTTGTCACTCCTCCATGTCACTGCTCCACGTCACTCCTCTATGTCACTCCTCCATATCGCTATTCCATATCACTCCTTATGTCGCTATATAAACTCACTCCTCCATGTCACTCCTCCATTTCACTCCACCACGTCCCTCCTCCATATCAACCCTCCATGTCACTCCTCCATGTCACTCCTCCATGTCCCTCCGCCATGTCACTCCACCATATCAACCCTCCTTCCTGATCAAACTTGTCACTTCTCCATGTCACTACTCCATGTCTCTCCTCCAAATCAATCCTCTATATCACTCCTCCATGTCACTCCTCCTTGTCGCTATTCCATGTTACTCCTCCATGTCGCTACACCAACTCACTCTTCCATGTCACTCCTCCATTTCACTCCACCACGTCACTCTTCTACGTCACTCTTCATGTCACTCCTCCATGTCGCTACTCCTTGTCACTCCTCCATGTCACTCATCCATGTCATTCATCCATGTCACTCCTTTATTTCACTCCTCCAAGTCACTCCTCAATTTCACTTCTATATGACTTCAATGTAAATCCTACATGTCGCTCCTCCATATTACTCCTCTATTTCACTCCTCCATGTCACTCCTCCATATCAATCCTCCATTTCACTCCTCCATGTAACTCCTTAATGTCACTACTCCATGTTGCTACTCCATGTCACTCCTCCATGTCACTCTTGCATGTCGCTCCTCCATGTCACTTCTCCAAGTCTTCAATGTCATATCACTCCTCCGTGTCACTTCTACATGTTTTCCATGTCTCTCCTCCACATCACTCCTCTATGTCACTCCTCCATGTCACTTTTCAATATCACTCCTCTATGTCATTCCCCTATGTCGCAACTTCATGTCACTCCTCCATGTTGATCCTCCATGTCACTCCTCCATGTCACTTCTATATGTCTTCCATGTCACTCCTCCTTGTCGCTCCTCCTTGTCACTCCTCCATGTTGCTCCTCCATGTCACTCCGCCATGTCACTCCTCCATGTCACTCCTCCATGTCACTCCTCCTTGTCGCTATTCCATGTCACTCCTCCATGTCACTCATCCAAGTCATTCCTCCATGTCACTCCTTTATGTCACTCCTCCAAGTCACTCCTCCATGTCACTTCTATATGTCTTCCAATTCACTCCTCCATGTCGTTACACCAACTCACTCCCCCATGTCACTCCTCCATGTCGCTACTCCATGTCACTCCTCCATTTCACTCCTCCATGTCTCTCCTCCATGTCACTTCTCTAAGTCTTCAATGTCATGTCTCTCATCTGTGTAGCTCCACATTGTCACTCCTCCAAGTCACACCTCCATGTCGCTACTCCATGTCACTCCTCCATGTCACACCTCCTTGTCACTCCTCCATGTAGCTACTCCATGTCACTCCTCCATGTCGCTCTACCAACTCACTCCTCCATGTCACTCGTCCACGTCACTCCTCCATGTCACACCTCTTTGTCACTCCTCCATGTAGCTACTCCATGTCACTCCTCCATGTCACTCTTAAATTTCACTCCACCATGCCACTCCTCTATATCACTCCTCCATGTTACTCCTCCATATCAATCCTCCATGTCACTTCTCCATGTCACTCCTCCTTGTCGCAATTCCATGTCACTCCTCCATGTCGCTACACCAACTCACTCCTCCATGTCACTCCTCCATGTCGCTACTCCATGTCACTCCTCCATGTCGCTACACCAACTCAATCCTCCTTGTCACTCCTCCATGTCACTCCTTTATGTCATTCCTCCAAGTCACTCCTCCATGTCACTTCTATATGTCTTCCATGTCACTCCTCCATGTCGCTCCACCAACTCACTCCTCCATGTCACTCCTCCATGTCACTGCTCAACGTCACTCCTCTATGTCACTCCTCCATGTCACTCCTCTATGTCACTACACCAACTCACTCATCCCTTTCCCTCCACCATGTCACTCCACCATATCAACCCTCCTTCCTGATCAAACTTGTCACTTCTCCATGTCACTACTCCATGTCTCACCTCCACATCAATACTCTATGTCACTCCTCCATGTCACTCCTCCATGTCGCTACACCAACTCTCTCCTCATGTCACTCCTCCATGTCACTCCTCCATGTCGCTATTCCATGTCACTCCTTATGTCGCTACACCAACTCACTCCTCCATGTCACTCCTCCATTTCACTCCACCACGTCCCTCCTCCATATCAACCCTCCTTCCTGATCAAACTTGTCACTTCTCCATGTCACTCCTCCATGTCGCTTCACGAACTCACTCCTCCAATATAACTCCCGCATTTCACTCCACCACGTCACTCCTCTATGTCACTCCTCCATATCAGCCCTTCATGTCACTCCTCCATGTCACTACACCATCTCACTCATCCCTGTCCCTCCGCCATGTCACTCCACCATATCAACCCTCCATCCTGATCAAACTTGTCACTTCTCCATGTCACTACTCCATGTCTCTCCCCCACATCAAACCTCTATGTCACTCCTCCATATCACTCCTCTATGTCACTCCTCCTTGTCGCTCTACCAACTCACTCCTCCATGTCACTCGTCCACGTCACTCCTCCATGTCACACCTCCTTGTCACTCCTCCATGTAACTCTTAAATTTCACTCCACCACGCCACTCCTCTATATCACTCCTCCATGTTACTCCTCCATATCAATCCTCCATGTGACTTCTCCATGTCACTCCTCCTTGTCGCAATTCCATGTCACTCCTCCATGTTGCTACACCAACTCACTCCTCCATGTCACTCCTCCATGTCGCAACTCCATGTCACTCCTCCATGTCGCTACACCAACTCAATCCTCCTTGTCACTCCTACATGTCACTCATCCAAGTCATTCCTCCATGTCACTCCTTTATGTCATTCCTCCAAGTCACTCCTCCATGTCACTTCTATATGTCTTCCATGTCACTCTTCCATGTCGCTCCACCAACTCACTCCTCCATGTCACTCCTCCTTGTCACTCCTCCATGTAGCTATTCCATGTCACTCCTCCATGTCGCTCTACCAACTCATTCCTCCATGTCACTCGTCCACGTCACTCCTCCATGTCACACTTCCTTGTCACTCCTCCATGTAACTACTCCATGTCACTACACCAACTCACTCATCCCTGTCCCTCCGCCATGTCACTCCACCATATCAACCCTCCTTCCTGATCAAACTTGTCACTTCTCCATGTCACTACTCCATGTCTTTCCTCCACATCAATCCTCTATGTCACTCCTCCATGTCACTCCTCCATGTCATTCCTCCTTGTCGCTATTCCATGTCACTCCTCCATGTCGCTACACCAACTCAATCCTCATGTCATTCCTCCATGTAGCTACTCCATGTCACTCCTCCATGTCGCTACACCAACTCAATCCACCTTGTCACTGCTCCATGTCACTCAGCCAAGTCATTTGTCCATGTCACTCCTTTATGTCACTCCTCGAAATAACTACTCCATGTCACTTCTATATGTCTTCCATGTCACTCCTCCATGTTGCTCCACCAACTCACTCCTCCATGTCACTCCTCCATGTCACTGCTCCACGTCACTCCTCTATGTCACTCCTCCATGTCACTCCTCCATGTCGCTATTCCATGTCACTCCTTATGTCGCTATATAAACACACTCCTACATGTCACTCCTCCATTTCACTCCACCACGTCACTCCTCCATGTCACTCCTCCATATCAACCCTCCATGTCACTCCTCCTTGTCGCTACACCAACTCACTCCTCCATGTCACTCCTCCATTTCACTCCACCACGTACCTCCTCCATATCAACCCTCCATGTCACTCCTCCATGTCCCTCCGCCATGTCACTCCACCATATCAACCCTCCTTTCTGATCAAACTTGTCACTTCTCCATGTCACTACTCCATGTCTCTCCTCCACATCACTCCTCTATATCACTCCTCCATTTCACTCCACCACGTCACTCTTCTACATCACTCCTCATGTAACTCCTCCATGTCGCTACTCCATGTCACTACTCCATGTCTTTCCTCCACATCAATCCTCTATGTAACTCCTCCATGTCACTCCTCCATGTCATTTTTCAATATCACTCCTCTATGTCATTCCCCTATGTCGCTACTCAATGTCACTCCTCCATGTCGCTCCTCCTTGTCACTTCTCCATGTTGCTCCTCCATGTCACTCCTCCATGTCACTCATCCATGTCCCTCCGCCATGTCACTCCATTATATCAATCCTCCTTGCTGATACGCCCTGTCACTCCTCCATGTCTCTCCTCCACATCAATCCTCCATGTCACTCCTCCATATCAACCTTCCATGTCACTCCTCCATGTCACTCCTCTATGTCATTCCTCCATGTCACTCCTCCATGTCACTACACCAACTCACTCATTCTTGTCCCTCCGCCATGTCACTCCTCCATGTCACTCCTATATGTCGGTACACCAACTCACTCCTCATGTCACTCCTCCATGTCGCTACTCCATTTCACATCTCCTTGTCGCTACACCAACTCAATCCTCCTTGTCACTCCTCCATGTCACTCATCCAAGTCACTCCTCCATGTCGCTATTCCATGTCACTCCTTATGTCGATATACCAACTCACTCCTCCATGTCACTCCTCCATTTCCCTCCACCACGTCACTCCTCCATGTCACTCCTCCATATCAACCCTCCATGTCACTCCTCCATGTCACTCCTCCATGTCACTACACCAACTCACTAATCCCTGTCCTTCCGCCATGTCACTCCACCATATCAATCCTCCTTCCTGATCAAACTTGACAGTTCTCCATGTCACTACTCCATGTCTCTCCTCTACATCAATCCTCTATGTCACTCCTCATGTCACTCCTCCATGTCACTCCTCCATGTCGCTATTCCATGTCACTCCTTATGTCGCTACACCAACTCACTCCTCCATTTCACTCCTCCATTTCACTTCACACCGTCACTCCTCCATAGCACTCCTCCATATCAACCCTCCATGTCACTCCTAAATGTCACTCCTCCATGTCATTCCTCCATGTCACTCCTCCATGTCACTACACCAACTCACACATCCCTGTCCCTCCGCCATGTCACTCCTCCATGTCACTCCTCCATGTCGCTACACCAACTCACTCCTCATGTCACTCCTCCATGTCGCTACACCAACTCAATCCTTCTTGTCACTCCTCCATGTCACTCATCCAAGTCATTCCTCAATGTCACTCCTTTATGTCACTCATCCAAGTCACTCCTCCATGTCACTTCTATATGTCTTACATGGCACTACTCCATGTCGCACCACCAACTCACTCCTCCATGTCACTCCTCCATGTCACTCCTCCATGTCACTCCTCCATTTAACTCCTCCATGTCTCTCCTCCATGTCACTTCACCAAGTCTTCAATGTCATGTCTCTCATCTGTGTAGCTCCACATTGTCACTCCTCCAAGTCACTCCTCCATGTCGCTACTCCACGTCACTCCTCCATGTCACACTTCCTTGTCACTCCTCCATGTAGCTACTCCATGTCATTCCTCCATGTCACTCCTCCATGTAGCTACTCCATGTCACTCCTCCATGTTGCTCTACCAACTCACTCCTCCATGTCATTCGTCCACGTCACTCCTCCATGTCACTCCTCCATGTCACTCCTTTATGTCACTCCTCCAAGTCACTCCTCCATGTCACTTCTATATGTCTTCCATGTCACTCCTCCATGTCGCTCCACCAACTCACTCCTCCATGTCACTCCTCCTTGTCACTCCTCCAAGTAGCTATTCCATGTCACTCCTCCATGTCGCTCTACCAACTCACTCCTCCATGTCACTCGTCCACGTCACTTCTCCATGTCACACTTCCTTGTCACTCCTCCATGTAGCTACTCCATGTCACTACACCAACTCACTTATCCCTGTCTCTCCGCCTTGTCACTCCACCATATCAACCCTCCTTCCTGATCAAACTTGTCACTTCTCCATGTCACTACTTCGTGTCTTTCCTCAACATCAATCCTCTATGTCACTCCTCCATGTCACTCCTCCATGTCATTCCTACTTGTCGCTATTCCATGTCACTCCTCCATGTCGCTACATCAACTCACTCCTTCAAGTCACTCCCACATTTCACTACACCACGCCAATCCTCCATGTCACTCCTCCATATCAACCCTCCATGTCACTCCTCCATGTCACTCCTTCATGTCACTACACCAACTCACTCATCCCTGTCCCTCCGCCATGTCACTGCTCCACGTCACTGCTCTATGTAACTCCTCCATGTCGCTATTCCATGTCACTCCTTATGTCGCTATATAAACTCAGTCCTCCATGTCACTCCTCCATTTCACTCCACCACGTCACTCCTCCATGTCACTCCTCCATATCAACCCTCCATGTCATTCGTCCTTGTCGCTACACCAACTCACTCCTCCATGTCATTCCTCCATGTCACTGCTCAACGTCACTCCTCTATGTCACTCCTCCATGTCACTCCTCCATGTAACTCCACCATATCAATCCTCCTTGCTGATCCGCCCTGTCACTCCTCCATGTCTCTCCTCCACATCAAACCTCTATGTCACTCCTCCATGTCACTCCTCTATGTCATTCCTCCATGTCACTCATCCATGCACCTCCGCCATGTCACTCCACCATATCAATCCACCTTGCTGATCCGCCCTGTCACTCCTCCATGTCTCTCCTCCACATCAATCCTCTATGTCACTCTTCCATGTCACTCCTCCATGTCACTCCTCCTTGTCACTACTCCATGTCACTCCTCCATGTCACTCATCCATGTCATTCCTCCATGACACTCCTTTATGTCACTCCTCAAAGTCACTCCTACATGTCACTCCTCCATGTCCCTCCTCCATGTCACTCCACCATATCAATCCGCCTGGCTGATCCGCCCTGTCACTCCTCCATGTCACTCCTCCATGTCACTTCTATTTGTCTTCCATGTCACTCCTCCATGTCATTACACCAACTCACTTCTCCATGTCACTCCTCCATGTCGCTACTCCATGTCACTCCTCCATTTCACTCCTCCATGTCTCTCCTCCATGTCACTTCTCCAAGTCTTCAATGTCATGTCTCTCATCTGTGTAGCTTCACATTGTCACTCCTCCAAGTCACTCCTCCATGTCACTCCTCCATGTCATTCCTACTTGTCGCTATTCCATGTCACTCCTCCATGTCGCTACATCAACTCACTCCTTCAAGTCACTCCCACATTTCACTACACCACGCCAATCCTCCATGTCACTCCTCCATATCAACCCTCCATGTCACTCCTCCATGTCACTCCTTCATGTCACTACACCAACTCACTCATCCCTGTCCCTCCGCCATGTCACTGCTCCACGTCACTGCTCTATGTAACTCCTCCATGTCGCTATTCCATGTCACTCCTTATGTCGCTATATAAACTCAGTCCTCCATGTCACTCCTCCATTTCACTCCACCACGTCACTCCTCCATGTCACTCCTCCATATCAACCCTCCATGTCATTCGTCCTTGTCGCTACACCAACTCACTCCTCCATGTCATTCCTCCATGTCACTGCTCAACGTCACTCCTCTATGTCACTCCTCCATGTCACTCCTCCATGTAACTCCACCATATCAATCCTCCTTGCTGATCCGCCCTGTCACTCCTCCATGTCTCTCCTCCACATCAAACCTCTATGTCACTCCTCCATGTCACTCCTCTATGTCATTCCTCCATGTCACTCATCCATGCACCTCCGCCATGTCACTCCACCATATCAATCCACCTTGCTGATCCGCCCTGTCACTCCTCCATGTCTCTCCTCCACATCAATCCTCTATGTCACTCTTCCATGTCACTCCTCCATGTCACTCCTCCTTGTCACTACTCCATGTCACTCCTCCATGTCACTCATCCATGTCATTCCTCCATGACACTCCTTTATGTCACTCCTCAAAGTCACTCCTACATGTCACTCCTCCATGTCCCTCCTCCATGTCACTCCACCATATCAATCCGCCTGGCTGATCCGCCCTGTCACTCCTCCATGTCACTCCTCCATGTCACTTCTATTTGTCTTCCATGTCACTCCTCCATGTCATTACACCAACTCACTTCTCCATGTCACTCCTCCATGTCGCTACTCCATGTCACTCCTCCATTTCACTCCTCCATGTCTCTCCTCCATGTCACTTCTCCAAGTCTTCAATGTCATGTCTCTCATCTGTGTAGCTTCACATTGTCACTCCTCCAAGTCACTCCTCCATGTCGCTACTCCACGTCACTCCTCCATGTCACACCTCCTTGTCACTCCTCCATGTAGCTACTCCAAGTCACTCCTCCATGTCGCTCTACCAACTCACTCCTCCATGTCACTCGTCCACGTCACTCCTCCATGTCACACCTCCTTGTCACTCCTCCATGTAGCTACTCCATGTCACTCCTCCATGTCACTCTTAAATTTCACTCCACCACGCCACTCCTCTATATCACTCCTCCATGTTACTCCTCCATATCAATCCTCCATGTCACTTCTCCATGTCACTCCTCCTTGTCGCAATTCCATGTCACTCCTCCATGTCGCTACACCAACTCACTCCTCCATGTCACTCCTCCATGTCGCTACTCCATGTCACTACTCCATGTCGCTACACCAACTCAATTCGTCCATGTCACTCCTTTATGTCATTCATCCAATTCACTCCTCCATGTTACTTCTATATGTCTTCCATGTCACTCCTCCATGTCACTCCTCCATGTCACTCATCCAAGTCTCTCCTCCGTGTCACTTCTACATGTTGTACATGTCACTCCTCCACATAACTCCTCTATATCACTCCTCAATGTCACTTTTCAATATCACTCCTCTATGTACTTCCCCTATGTCGCTACTCCATGTCACTCCTCCATGTCGATCTTCCATTTCACTCCTCCATGTCACTTCTATATGTCTTCCATGTCACTCCTCCATGTCGCTCCTCATTGTCACTCCTCCATGTTGCTCCTCCATGTCACTCCTCCATGTCACTCATCCATGTCCCTCCGCCATGTCACTCCACCATATCAATCCTCCTTGCTGATCCGCCCTGTTACTCCTCCATGTCTCTCCTCCACATCAATCCTCCATGTCACTCCTCCATGTCACTCCTCCATGTCACTCCTCCATGTCACTCCTCCATGTCATTCCTCCATGTCACTACACCAACTCACTCATCCCTTTCCCTCCGCCATGTCACTCCACCATATCAACCCTCCTTCCTGATCAAACTTGTCACTTCTCCATGTCACTACTCCATGTCTCTCCTCCACATCAATCCTCTATGTCACTCCTCTATGTCACTCCTCCATGTCACTCCTCCTTGTCTCTATTCCATGTCACTCCTCCATGTTGCTACACCAACTCACTCCTCCATGTCACTCCTACATGTCGCTATTCCATGTCACTCCTTATGTCGCTACACCAACTCACTCCTCCATTTCACTCCTCCATTTCACTCCACCACGTTACTCCTCCATATCACTCCTCCATATCAACCCTACATGTCACTCCTCCATGTCACACCTCCATGTCATTCCTCCATGTCACTCCTCCATGTCACTACACCAACTCACTCATCCCTGTCCATCCGCCATGTCACTCCTCCATGTCACTCCTCCATGTCGCTACACCACCTCACTCCTCATGTCACTCCTCCATATCGCTACTCCATTTCACTCCTCCATTTCACACCACCACGTCACTCCTCCATGTCACTCCTCCATATCAACCCTCCATGTCACTCCTCCATGTCACTCCTCCATGTCACTCCTCCATGTCACTACACCAACTCACTAATCCCTGTCCCTCCGCCATGTCACTCCACCATATCAACCCTACATCCTGATCAAACTTGTTAGTTCTCCATGTCACTACTCCATGTCTCTCCTCCACATCACTCCTCTATGTTATTCCTCCATGTCACTCCTCCATGTCACTCCTCCATGTCACTCCTCCTTGTCGCTATTCCATGTCACTCCTCCATGTTGCTACACCAACTCACTTCTCATGTCACTCCTCCATGTCGCTACTCCATGTCACTACTCCATGTCGCTACACCAACTCAATTCTCCTTGTCACTCCTCCATGTCACTGCTCCAAGTCACTCCTCTATGTCACTCCTCCATGTCTCTCCTCCATGTCACTTCTCCAAGTCTTCAATGTCATGTCTCTCATCTGTGTAGCTCCACATTGTCACTCCTCCAAGTCACTCCTCCATGTCACACCTCCTTGTCACTCCTCCAGGTAGCTACTTCATGTCACTCCTCCTTGTCGCTCTTCCAACTCACTCCTCCATGTCACTCGTCCACGTCTCTCCTCCATGTCACACCTCCTTGTCACTCCTCCATGTAGCTACTCCATGTCACTACTCCATGTCACTCCTCCCTGTCACTCTTAAATATCACTCCACCACGCCACTCCTCTATATCACTCCTCCTTGTTAGTCCTCCATATCAATCCTCCATGTCACTTCTCCATGTCACTCCTCCTTGTCGCAATTCCATGTCACTCCTCCATGTCACTCATCCCAGTCTCTCCTCCGTGTCACTTCTACATGTTGTACATGTCACTCCTCCACATAACTCCTCTATGTCACTCCTCAATGTCACTACAACAACTCACTCATCCCTGTCCCTCCGCCATGTCACTCCTCCATGTCGCTACACCAACTCACTCCTCATGTAACTCCTCCATGTCGCTATTCCATTTCACTCCTCCATTTCACTCCACCACGTCACTCCTCCATGTCACTCCTCCATTTCAACCCTCCATGTCACTCCTCCAAGTCACTCCTCCATGTCACGCCTCCATTTCACTCCACCACGTCACTCCTCCATGTCACTCCTCCATATCAATCCTCCTTGTCACTCCTCCAAGTCACTCCTCCATGTCACTTCTATATGTCTTCCATGTCGCTCCTCCATGTTACTCCTCCATATCAATCCTCCATGTCACTCCTCCAAGTCACTCCTCCATGTCACTTCTATATGTCTTCCATGTCACTACTCCATGTCTCTCCTCCACATCAATCCTCTATATCACTCCTCCATATCACTGCTCCATGTCACTCCTCCTTGTCGCTATTCCATGTTACTCCTCCATGTCGCTACACCAACTCAATCCTCCTTGTCACTCCTCCATGTCACTCATCCAAGTCTTTCCTCCATGTCACTCATTTATGTCACTCCTCCAAGTCACTCCTCCATGTCACTTCTATTTGTCTTCCATGTCACTCCTCCATGTCGCTCATCCAAGTCATTCCTCCATGTCACTCATTTATGTCACTCCTCCAAGTCACTCCTCCATGTCACTTCTATATGTCTTCCATGTCACTCCTCCATGTCGCTCCACAAACTCCCTCCTCCATGTCACTCCTCCTTGTCACTCCTCTATGTAGCTATTCCATGTAACTACTCCATGTCGCTCTACCAACTCACTCCTCCATGTCACTCGTCCACGTCACTCCTCCATGTCACACTTCCTTGTCACTCCTCCATGTAGCTACTTCATGTCACTACACCAACTCACTCATCCCTGTCCCTCCTCCATGTCACTCCACCATATCAACCCTCCTTCCTGATCAAACTTGTCACTTCTCCATGTCACTACTCCATGGCTCTCCTCCACATCACTCCTCTATACCACTCCTCCATGTCACTCCTCCATGTCACTCCTCCTTGTCGCTATTCCATGTTACTCCTCCATGTCGCTACACCAACTCACTCTTCCATGTCACTCCCCATTTCACTCCACCATGTCACTCCTCCATGTCACTCCTCCATATCAACCCTCCATGTCACTCCTCCATGTTACTCCTCCATGTCACTACACCAACTCACTCATCCCTGTCCCTCCTCCATGTCACCACACCATATCAACCCTCCTTCCTGATCAAACATGTCACTTCGCCATGTCACTACTCCATGTCTCTCCCCCACATCAAACCTCTATGTCACTCCTCCTTGTCACTCCTCCATGTCACTCCTCCTTGTCGCTATTCCATGTCACTCCTCCATGTCGCTACACCAACTCACTCCTCATGTCACTCCTCCATGTCATTCCTCCATGTCGCTATTCCATGTCACTCCTTATGTTGCTACACCAACTCACTCCTCCATTTCACTCCTCCATTTCACTCCACCACGTCACTCCTCCAAATCACTCCTCCATATCAACCCTCCATGTCACTCCTCCATGTCACTCCTCCATGTCATTCCTCCATGTCACTCCTCCATGTCACTACACCAACTCACTCATCCCTGTCCCTCCTCCATGTTACTCCTCCATATCAATCCTCCATGTCACTTCTCCATGTCACTCCTCCTTGTCGCAATTCCATGTCACTCCTCCATGTCGCTACACCAACTCAATCCTCCTTGTCACTCCTCCATGTCACTCCTCCATGTCACTTCTCCATGTCACTACTCCATGTCGCTCCCCCACATCAAACCTCTATGTCACTCCTCCATGTCACTCCTCTATGTCACTCCTCCTTGTCGCTCTTCCATGTCACTCCTCCATGTCGCTACACCAACTCAGTCCTCATGTCACTCCTCCATGTAGCTACTCCATGTCACTCCTCCATGTCGCTACACCAACTCAATTCTCCTTGTCACTCCTCCATGTCACTCCTCCATTTCACTCCTCCATGTCTCTCCTCAATGTCACTTCTATAGGTCTTCCATGTCACTCCTCCATGTCACTCCTCCATGTCGCTACTCCATATCACTCCTCCATTTCACTCCTTCATGTCTCTCCTCAATGTCACTTCTCCAAGTCTTCAATGTCATGTCTCTCATCTGTGTAGCTCCACATTGTCACTCCTCCAAGTCACTCCTCCTTGTCGCTACTCCACGTCACTCCTCCATGTCACTCTACCACCTCAATCCTCCATGTCACTACACCATCTCACTAATCCCTGTCCCTCCGCCATGTCACTCCACAATATCAAACCTACTTCCTAATCAAACTTGTCAGTTCTCCATGTCACTACTCCATGTCTCTCCTCCACATCAATCCTCTATGTCACTCCTCCATGTCACTCCTCCATGTCACTCCTCCTTGTCGCTATTCCATGTTTCTCCTCCATGTTGCTACACCAACTCACTCCTCATGTCACTCCTCCATGTCGCTACTCCATGTCACACCTCCATGTCGCTACACCAACTCAATTATCTTTGTCACTCCTCCATGTCACTCATCCATGTCATTCCTCCATGTCACTCCTTTATGTCACTCCTCCAAGTCACTCCTCCATGTCACTTCTATATGTCTTCCATGTCACTCCTCCATGTCGCTCCACCAACTCACTCCTCCATGTCACTCCTCCTTGTCACTCCTCCATGTAGCTATTCCATGACACTCCTCCATGTCGCTCTACCAACTCACTCCTCCATGTCACTCCTCCATGTCGCTATTCCATGTCACTCCTTATGTCGCTACACCAACTCACTCCTCCATTTCACTCCTCCATTTCACTCCACTACGTTACTCCTCCATATCACTCCTCCATATCAACCCTACATTTCACTCCTCCATGTCACTCCTCCATGTCACTACACCAACTCATTCATCCCTGTCCCTCCGCCATGTCACTCCTCCATGTCACTCCTCCATGTCGCTACACTAACTCACTCCTCATGTCACTCCTCCATGTCGCTACTCCATTTCACTCCTCCATTTCACTCCTCCATATCAACCCTCCATGTCACTCCTCCATGTCACTCCTCCATGTCATTCCTACATGTCACTACACAAACTCACTAATCCCTGTCCCTCCGCCATGTCACTCCACCATATCAACCGTCCATCCTGATCAAACTTGTCAGTTCTCCATGTCACTACTCCATGTCTCTCCTCCACCTAAATCCTCTAGTCACTCCTCCTTGTCACTCCTCCATGTCACTCCTCCTTGTCGCTATTCCATGTCACTCCTCCATGTCGCTACACCAACTCACTCCTCATGTCACTCCTCCATGTCATTCCTCCATGTCGCTATTCCATGTCACTCCTTATGTTGCTACACCAACTCACTCCTCCATTTCACTCCTCCATTTCACTCCACCACGTCACTCCTCCAAATCACTCCTCCATATCAACCCTCCATGTCACTCCTCCATGTCACTCCTCCATGTTATTCCTCCATGTCACTCCTCCATGTCACTACACCAACTCACTCATCCCTGTCCCTCCTCCATGTTACTCCTCCATATCAATCCTCCATGTCACTTCTCCATGTCACTCCTCCTTGTCGCAATTCCATGTCACTCCTCCATGTCGCTACACCAACTCAATCCTCCTTGTCACTCCTCCATGTCACTCCTCCATGTCACTTCTCCATGTCACTACTCCATGTCGCTCCCCCACATCAAACCTCTATGTCACTCCTCCATGTCACTCCTCTATGTCACTCCTCCTTGTCGCTCTTCCATGTCACTCCTCCATGTCGCTACACCAACTCAGTCCTCATGTCACTCCTCCATGTAGCTACTCCATGTCACTCCTCCATGTCGCTACACCAACTCAATCCTCCTTGTCACTCCTCCATGTCACTCCTCCATTTCACTCCTCCATGTCTCTCCTCAATGTCACTTCTATATGTCTTCCATGTCACTCCTCCATGTCACTCCTCCATGTCGCTACTCCATATCACTCCTCCATTTCACTCCTCCATGTCTCTCCTCAATGTCACTTCTCCAAGTCTTCAATGTCATGTCTCTCATCTGTGTAGCTCCACATTGTCACTCCTCCAAGTCACTCCTCCATGTCGCTACTCCACGTCACTCCTCCATGTCACTCCTCCTTGTCGCTCTTCCATGTCACTCCTCCATGTTGCTACACCAACTCACTCCTCATGTCACTCCTCCATGTCGCTACTCCATGTCACTCCTCCATGTCGCTACACCAACTCAATCCTCCTTGTCACTCCTCCATGTCACTCATCCAAGTCATTCCTCCATGTCACTCATTTATGTCACTCCTCCAAGTCACTCCTCCACGTCACTTCTATATGTCTTCCATGTCACTCCTCCATGTCGCTCCACCAACTCACTCCTCCATGTCACTGCTCCACGTCAATCCTCTATGTCACTCCTCCATGTCACTCCTCCATGTCGCTATTCCATGTCACTCCTTATGTAACTCCACAAACTCACTCCTCCATGTCACTCCTCCATTTCACTCCACCACGTCACTCCTCCATGTCACTCCTCCATATCAACCCTCCATGTCACTCCTCCATGTCAGTCCTCCATGTCACTCCTCCATGTCATTCCTCCATATCGCTATTCCATGTCACTCCTTATGTCGCTACACCAACTCACTCCTCCATTTCACTCCTCCATTTCAATCCACCACGTCACTCCTCCAAATCACTCCTCCATATCAACCCTCCATGTCACTCCTCCATGTCACTACACCAACTCACTCATCCCTGTCCCTCCGCCATGTCACTCCTCCATGTCGCTACACCAACTCACTCCTCATGTCACTCCTCCATGTCGCTACTCCATTTCACTCCTCCATATATCTACACCAACTCAATCCTCCTTGTCATTCCTCCATATCACTCCTTTATGTCACTTCTCCAAGTCACTCCTCCATGTCACTTCTATATGTCTTCCATGTCACTCCTCCATGTCGCTCCACCAACTTACTCCTCCATGTCACTCCTCCATGTCACTGCTCCACGTCACTCCTCTATGTCACTCCTCCATGTCACTCCTCCATGTCGCTATTCCATGTCACTCCTTATGTCGCTCCACCAACTCACTCCTCCATGTCACTCCTCCATTTCACTCCACCACGTAACTCCTCCATGTCACTCCTCCATATCAACCCTCCATGTCACTCCTCAATGTCACTCCTCCATGTCACTACACCAACTCACTCATCCCTTTCCCTCCGCCATGTCACTCCACCATATCAACCCTCCTTCCTGATCAAACTTGTCACTCCTCCATGTCACTCCTCCATGTCACTCCTCCTTGTCGCTATTCCATGTCACTCCTCCATGTCGCTACACCAACTCACTCCTCATGTCACTCCTCCATGTCATTCCTCCATGTCGCTATTCCATGTCACTCCTTATGTCGCTACACCAACTAACTCCTCCATTTCACTCCTCCATTTCACTCCACCACGTCACTCCTCCAAATCACTCCTCCATATCAACCCTCCATGTCACTCCTCCATTTCACTCCTCCATGTCATTCCTCCATGTCACTCCTCCATGTCACTACACCAACTCACTCATCCCTGTCCCTCCGCCAATGTCACTCCTCCATGTCGCTACACCAACTCACTCCTCATGTCACTCCTCCATGTCGCTACTCCATTTCACTCCTCCATGTCGCTACACCAACTCAATCCTCCTTGTCACTCCTCCATGTCACTCATCCAAGTCATTCCTCCATGTCACTCCTTTATGTCACTCCTCCAAGTCACTCCTCCATGTCACTTCTATATGTGTTCCATGTCACTCCTCCATGTCGTTACACCAACTCACTCCTCCATTTCACTCCTCCATGTCTCTACTCCATGTCACTCCTCCATTTCACTCCTCCATGTCTCTCCTCCATGTCACTTCTCCAAGTCTTCAATGCCATGTCTCTCATCTGTGTAGCTCCACATTGTCACTCCTCCAAGTCACTCCTCCATGTCGCTACTCCACGTCACTCCTCCATTTCACACCTCCTTGTCACTCCTCCATGTAGCTACTCCATGTCACTCCTCCATGTCGCTCTACCAACTCACTACTCCATGTCACTCGTCCACGTCACTCCTCCATGTCACTCTTAAATATCACTCGTCCACGTCACTCCTCCATGTCACACCTCCTTGTCACTCCTCCATGTTACTCCTCCATATCAATCCTCCATGTCAATTCTCCATGTCACTCCTCCTTGTCGCAATTCCATGTCACTCCTCCATGTCGCTACTCCATGTCACTCCTCCATGTCACTCCTCCATGTCACTCTTAAATATCACTCGTCCACGTCACTCCTCCATGTCACACCTCTTTGTCACTCCTCCATGTTACTCCTCCATATCAAACCTCCATGTCAATTCTCCATGTCACTCCTCCTTGTCGCAATTCCATGTCACTCCTCCATGTTGTTACACCAACTCATTCCTCCTTGTCACTCCTCCATGTCACTCATCCAAGTCATTCCTCCATGTCAGTCCTTTATGTCACTCCTCCAAGTCACTCCTCCATATCACTTCTATATGTCTTCCATGTCACTCCTCCATGTCGCTCCTCCTTCTCACTCCTCCATGTTGCTCCTCCATGTCAATCCTCCATGTCACTCATCCATGTACCTCCGCCATGTCACTCCACCATATCAATCCTCCTTGCTGATCCGCCCTGTCACCCCTCCATGTCTCTCCTCCACATCAATCCTCTATGTCACTCCTCCATGTCACTCCTCTATGTCACTCCTCCATGTCGCTATTCCGTGTCACTCCTCCATGTCGCTACACGAACTCAATACTCCTTGTCGCTCCTCCTTCTCACTCCTCCATGTCACTCATCGATGTCACTACACCAACTCACTCATCCCTGTCCCTCCGCCATGTCACACCACCATAACAACCCTCTTTCCTGTTCAAACTTGTCACTTCTCCATGTCACTACTCCATGTCTCTCCTCCACATCAATCCTCTATGTCACTCTTCCATGTCACTCCTCCATGTCACTCCTCCTTGTCACTACTCCATGTCACTCCTCCACGTCACTCATCCATGTCATTCCACAATGACACTCCTTTATGTCACTCCTCCAAGTCACTCCTCCATGTCACTCCTCCATGTCACTCCTCCATGTCACTCCACCATATCAATCCACCTGGCTGATCCGCCCTGTCACTCCTCCATGTCACTCCTCCATGTCACTTCTATATGTCTTCCATGTCACTCCTCCATGTCATTACACCAACTCACTCCTCCATGTCACTCCTCCATGTCGCTACTACATGTCACTCCTCCATTTCACTCCTCCATGTCTCTCCTCCATGTCACTTCTCCAAGTCTTCAATGTCATGTCTCTCATCTGTGTAGCTTCACATTGTCACTCCTCCAAGTCACTCCTCCATGTCGCTACTCCACGTCACTCCTCCATGTCACACCTCCTTGTCACTCCACCATGTAGCTACTCCAAGTCACTCCTCTATGTCGCTCTACCAACTCACTCCTCCATGTCACTCGTCCACGTCACTCCTCCATGTCACACCTCCTTGTCACTGTTCCATGTAGCTACTCCATGTCACTCCTCCATGTCACTTCTATATGTCTTCCATGTCACTCCTCCATGTCACTCCTCCATGTCACTCCTCCATGTCACTCTTAAATATCACTCCACCACGCCACTCCTCTATATCACTCCTCCATGTTAGTCCTCCATATCAATCCTCCATGTCACTTCTCCATGTCACTCCTCTTTGTCGCAATTCCATGTCACTCCTCCATGTCGCTACACCAACTCAATCCTCCTTGTCACTCCTCCATGTCACTCATCCAAGTCTCTCCTCCGTGTCACTTCTACATGTTGTACATGTCACTCCTCCACATAACTCCTCTATGTCACTCCTCTATGTCACTTTTCAATATCACTCCTCTATGTCATTCCCCTATGTAGCTACTCCATGTCACTCCTCCATGTCGATCTTCCATTTCACTCCTCCATGTCACTTCTATATGTCGTCCATGTCACTCCTCCATGTCGCTCCTCATTGTCACTCCTCCATGTTGCTCCTCCATGTCACTCCTCTATGTCACTCATCCATGTCCCTCCGCCATGTCACTCCACCATATCAATGCTCCTTGCTGATCCGCCCTGTTACTCCTCCATGTCTCTCCTTCACATCAATCCTCCATGTCACTCCTCCATGTCACTCCTCCATGTCGCTCCACCAACTCACTCCTCCATGTCACTCCTCCTTGTCACTCCTCCATGTAGCTATTCCATGTCACTCCTCCATGTCGCTCTACCAACTCATTCCTCCATGTCACTCGTCCACGTCACTCCTCCATGTCACACTTCCTTGTCACTCCTCCATGTAGCTACTCCATGTCACTACACCAACTCACTCATCCCTGTCCCTCCGCCATGTCACTCCACCATATCAACCCTCCTTCCTGATCAAACTTGTCACTTCTCCATGTCACTACTCCATGTCTCTCCTCCACATCACTCCTCTAAATCACTCCTCCATGTTACTCCTCCATGTCACTCCTTCTTGTCGCTATTCCATGTTACTCCTCCATGTCGCTACACCAACTCACTCTTCCATGTCACTGCTCCATTTCACTACACCACGTCACTCTTCTACGTCACTCCTCATGTCACTCCTCCATGTCGCTACTCCTTGTCACTCCTCCAAGTCACTCATCCATGTCATTCCTCCATGTCACTCCTTTATGTCACTCCTCCAAGTCACTCCTCAATTTCACTTCTATATGACTTCAATGTCACTCCTGCATGTCGCTCCTCCATATCACTCCTCTATTTCACTCCTACATGTCATTGCTCCTTGTCGCTATTCCATGTCACTCCTCCATTTCAACTCTCCATGTCACTACTCCACGTCACTCCTCCCTGTCACACCTCCTTATCACTCCTCCATGTAGCTACTCCATGTCACTCCTCCATGTCGCTCTACCAACTCACTCCTCCATGTCACTCGTCCACGTCAGTCCTCCATGTCACACCTCCTTGTCACTCCTCCATGTAGCTACTCCATGTCACTCCTCCATGTCGCTACTCCACATCACTCCTCCATTTCACACCTCCTTGTCACTCCTCCATGTAGCTACTCCATGTCACTCCTCCATGTCGCTCTACCAACTCACTACTCCATGTCTTTCCTCCACATCAATCTTCTATGTAACTCCTCCATGTCACTCCTCCATGTGATTCCTCCTTGTCGCTATTCCATGTCACTCCTTATGTCGCTATATAAACTCACTCCTCCATGTCACTCCTCCATATCAACCCTCCATTTCTCTCCTCCTTATCACTCCTCCATGTCACTCCTCCATGTCACTCATCCAAGTCATTCCTCCTTATGTCATTCCTCCAAGTCACTCCTCCATGTCACTTCTATATGTCTTCATGTCACTCCTCCATGTCGCTCCACCAACTCACTTCTCCATGTCGCTATTCCATGTCACTCCTTATGTCGCTATATAAACTCCCTCCTCCATGTCACTATTCCATTTCATTCCACCACGTCACTCCTCCATGTCACTCCTCCATATCACCCTCCATGTCACTCCTCCTTGTCGCTACACCAACTCACTCCTCCATGTCACTCCTCCATTTCACTCCACCACGTCCCTCCTCCATATCAACCCTCCATGTCACTCCTCCATGTCACTCATCCATGTCCCTCCGCCATGTCACTCCATCATATCAACCCTCCTTCCTGATCAAACTTGTCACTTCTCCATGTCACTACTCCATGTCTCTCCTCCACATCACTCCTCTATATCACTCCTCCATGTCACTCCTCCAAGTCACTCCTCCTTGTCGCTATTCCATGTTACTCCTCCATGTCGCTACACCAACTCACTCTTCCATGTCACTCCCCCATTTCACTCCACCACGTCACTCCTCCATATCACTCCTCCATATCAACCCTCCATGTCACTCCTCCATGTTACTCCTCTATGTCACTACACCAACTCACTCATCCCTGTCCCTCCGCCATGTCACTCCACCATATCAAACCTCCTTCCTGATCAAACTTGTCACTTCTCCATGTCACTACTCCATGTCTCTCCCCCACATCAAACCTCTATGTCACTCCTCTATGTCACTCCTCCTTGTCGCTCTTCCATGTCACTCCTCCATGTCGCTACACCAACTCAATCCTCATGTCACTCCTCCATGTAGCTACTCCATGTCACTCCTCCATGTCGCTACACCAACTCAATCCTCCTTGTCACTCCTCCATGTCACTCAGCCAAGTCATTTGTCCATGTCACTCCTTTATGTCACTCCTCCAAGTCACTCCTCCATGTCACTTCTATATGTCTTCCATGTCACTCCTCCATGTTGCTCCACCAACTTACTCCTCCATGTCACTCCTCCATGTCACTGCTCCACGTCACTCCTCTATGTCACTCCTCCATGTCACTCCTCCATGTCGCTATTCCATGTCACTCCTTATGTCGCTATATAAACTCACTCCTCCATGTCACTCCTCCATTTCACTCCACCACATCACTCCTCCATTTCACTCCTCCATGTCACTCCTCCATGTCACTACACCAACTCACTAATCCCTGTCCCTCCGCCATGTCACTCCACAATATCAAACCTCCTTCCTGATCAAACTTGTCAGTTCTCCATGTCACTACTCCATGTCTCTCCTCCACATCAATACTCTATGTCACTCCTCCATGTCACTCCTCCATGTCACTCCTCCTTGTCGCTATTCCATGTCACTCCTCCATGTTGCTACACCAACTCACTGCTCTTGTCACTCCTCCATGTCGCTACTCCATGTCACTCCTCCATGTCGCTACACCAACTCAATCCTCCTTGTCACTCCTCCATGTCACTCATCCAAGTCATTCCTCCATTTCACTCCTTTATGTCACTACTCCAAGTCACTCCTCCATGTCACTTCTATTTGTCTTCCATGTCACTCCTCCATGTCGCTCCACCAACTCACTCCTCCATGTCACTCCTCCTTGTCACTCCTGCATGTAGCAATTCCATGTATCTCCTCCATGTCGCTCTACCAACTCACTCCTCCATGTCACTCGTCCACGTCACTCCTCCATGTCACACTTCCTTGTCACTCATCCATGTAGCTACTTCATGTCACTACACCAACTCACTCATCCCTGTCCCTCCGCCATGTCACTCCACCATATCAACCCTCCTTCCTGATCAAACTTGTCACTTCTCCATGTCACTACTCCATGTCTCTCCTCCACATCACTCCTCTATATCACTCCTTAATGTCACTCCTCCATGTCACTCCTCCTTGTCGCTATTCCATGTTACTCCTCCATGTCACTCATCCATATCAACCCTCCATGTCACTCCTCCTTGTCGCTACACCAACTCACTCCTCCATGTCACTCCTCCATTTCACTCCTCCATTTCACTCCTCCATTTCTCTCCTCAATGTCACTTCTATATGTCTTCCATGTCACTCCTCCATGTCACTACACCAACTCACTCCTCCATGTCACTCCTCCATGTCGCTACTCCATGTCACTCCTCCATTTCACTCCTCCATGTCTCTCCTCAATGTCACTTCTCCAAGTCTTCAATGTCATGTCTCTCATCTGTGTAGCTCCACATTGTCACTCCTCCAAGTCACTCCTCCATGTCGCTACTCCACGTCACTCCTCCATGTCACTCCTCCTTGTCGCTATTCCATGTCACTCCTCCATGTTGCTACACCAACTCACTCCTCATGTCACTCCTCCATGTCGCTACTCCATGTCACTCCTCCATGTCGCTACACCAACTCAATCCCCCTTGTCACTCCTCCATGTCACTCATCCAAGTCATTCCTCCATGTCACTCATTTATGTCACTCCTCCAAGTCACTCCTCCACGTCACTTCTATATGTCTTCCATGTCACTCCTCCATGTCGCTCCACCAACTCACTCCTCCATGTCACTCCTCCATGTCACTGCTCCACGTCAATCCTCTATGTCACTCCTCCATGTCACTCCTCCATGTCGCTATTCCATGTCACTCCTCCATGTCGCTCCACCAACTCACTCCTCCATGTCACTCCTCCATGTCACTGCTCCACGTCAATCCTCTATGTCACTCCTCCATGTCGCTACACCAACACAATCCTCCTTGTCACTCCTCCATGTCACTCCACCATGTCGCTATTCCATGTCACTCCTTATGTCGCTACACCAACTCACTCCTCCATTTCACTCCTCCATTTCACTCCACCACGTCACTCCTCCAAATCACTCCTCCATATCAACCCTCCATGTCACTCCTCCATGTCACTCCTCCAACTCATTCCTCCATGTCACTCCTCCATGTCACTACACCAATTCACTCATCCCTGTCCCTCCGCCATGTCACTCCTCCATGTCACTCCTCCATGTCGCTACACCAACTCACTCCTCATGTCACTCCTCCATGTCGCTACTCCATGTCACTCCTCCATGTCGCTCCTCCTTGTCACTCCTCCATGTTGCTCCTCCATGTCACTCCTCCATATCACTCATCCATGTCCCTCCTCCATGTCACTCCACCATATCAATCCTCCTTGCTGATCCGCCCTGTCACTTCTCCATGTCTCTCCTCCACATCAATCCTCCATGTCACTCCTCCATGTCATTCCTCCATGTCACTCCTCCATGTCACTCCTCCATGTCACTCCTCCATATCACTACACCAACTCACTCATCCCTTTCCCTCCGCCATGTCACTCCACCATATCAACCCTCCTTCCTGATCAAACTTGTCACGTCTCCATGTCACTACTCCATGTCTCTCCTCCACATCAATCCTCTATGTCACTCCTCTATGTCACTCCTCCATGTCACTCCTCCTTGTCGCTATTCAATGTCACTCCTCCATGTAGCTACACCAACTCACTCATCCCTGTCCCTCCGCCATGTCACTCCTCCATGTCACTCCTCCATGTCGCTACACCAACTCACTCCTCATGTAACTCCTCCATGTCGCTATTCCATTTCACTCCTCCATTTCACTCCACCACGTCACTCCTCCATGTCACTCCTCCATTTCAACCCTCCATGTCACTCCTCCAAGTCACTCCTCCATGTCACGCCTCCATTTCACTCCACCACGTCACTCCTCCATGTCACTCCTCCATATCAATCCTCCATGTCACTCCTCCAAGTCACTCCTCCATGTCACTTCTATATGTCTTCCATGTCGCTCCTCCATGTTACTCCTCCATATCAATCCTCCATGTCACTCCTCCAAGTCACTCCTCCATGTCACTTCTATATGTCTTCCATGTCACTACTCCATGTCTCTCCTCCACATCAATCCTCTATATCACTCCTCCATATCACTGCTCCATGTCACTCCTCCTTGTCGCTATTCCATGTTACTCCTCCATGTCGCTACACCAACTCAATCCTCCTTGTCACTCCTCCATGTCACTCATCCAATTCTTTCCTCCATGTCACTCATTTATGTCACTCCTCCAAGTCACTCCTCCATGTCACTTCTATTTGTCTTCCATGTCACTCCTCCATATCGCTCATCCAAGTCATTCCTCCATGTCACTCATTTATGTCACTCCTCCAAGTCACTCCTCCATGTCACTTCTATATGTCTTCCATGTCACTCCTCCATGTCGCTCCACAAACTCCCTCCTCCATGTCACTCCTCCTTGTCACTCCTCTATGTAGCTATTCCATGTAACTACTCCATGTCGCTCTGCCAACTCACTCCTCCATGTCACTCGTCCACGTCACTCCTCCATGTCACACTTCCTTGTCACTCCTCCATGTAGCTACTTCATGTCACTACACCAACTCACTCATCCCTGTCCCTCCTCCATGTCACTCCACCATATCAACCCTCCTTCCTGATCAAACTTGTCACTTCTCCATGTCACTACTCCATGGCTCTCCTCCACATCACTCCTCTATATCACTCCTCCATGTCACTCCTCCATGTCACTCCTCCTTGTCGCTATTCCATGTTACTCCTCCATGTCGCTACACCAACTCACTCTTCCATGTCACTCCCCATTTCACTCCACCATGTCACTCCTCCATGTCACTCCTCCATATCAACCCTCCATGTCACTCCTCCATGTTACTCCTCCATGTCACTACACCAACTCACTCATCCATGTCCCTCCTCCATGTCACCATACCATATCAACCCTCCTTCCTGATCAAACATGTCACTTCTCCATGTCACTACTCCATGTCTCTCCCCCACATCAAACCTCTATGTCACTCCTCCATGTCACTCCTCTATCTCACTCCTCCTTGTCGCTCTTCCATGTCACTCCTCCATGTCGCTACACCAACTCAATCCTCATGTCACTCCTCCATGTAGCTACTCCATGTCACTCCTCCATGTCGCTACACCAACTCAATCCTCCTTGTCACTCCTCCATGTCACTCAGCCAAGTCATTTGTCCATGTCACTTCTTTATGTCACTCCTCCAAGTAACTCCTCCATGTCACTTCTATATGTCCTCCATGTCACTCCTCCATGTTGCTCCACCAACTCACTCCTCCATGTCACTCCTCCATGTCACTGCTCCAAGTCACTCCTCTGTGTCACTCCTCCATGTCACTCCTCCATGTCGCTATTCCATGTCACTCCTTATGTAGCTATATAAACTCACTCCTCCATGTCACTCCTCCATTTCACTCCACCACGTCACTCCTCCATGTCACTCCTCCATATCAACCCTCCATGTCACTCCTCCTTGTCGCTACACCAACTCACTCCTCCATGTCACTCCTCCATTTCACTCCACCACGTCTATATGTATTCCATGTCACTCCTCCATGTCGCTCCACCAACTCACTCCTCCATGTCACTCCTCCTTGTCACTCCTCCATGTAGCTATTCCATTTCACTCCTCCATGTCGCTACACCAACTCAATACTCCTTGTCACTCCTCCATGTCACTCATCCAAGTCATTCCTCCATGTCGCTATTCCATGTCACTCCTTATGTCGATACGCCAACTCACTCCTCCATGTCACTCCTCCATTTCACTCCACCATGTCACTCCTCCATGTCACTCCTCCATATCAACCCGCCATGTCACTACTCCATGTCACTCCTCCATTTCACTCCACCATGTCACTCCTCCATGTCACTCCTCCATATCAACCCGCCATGTCGCTACTCCATGTCACTCCTCCATGTCGCTACACCAACTCAATCCCCCTTGTCACTCCTCCATGTCACTCATCCAAGTCATTCCTCCATGTCACTCATTTATGTCACTCCTCCAAGTCACTCCTCCACGTCACTTCTATATGTCTTCCATGTCACTCCTCCATGTCGCTCCACCAACTCACTCCTCCATGTCACTCCTCCATGTCACTGCTCCACGTCAATCCTCTATGTCACTCCTCCATGTCACTCCTCCATGTCGCTATTCCATGTCACTCCTCCATGTCGCTCCACCAACTCACTCCTCCATGTCACTCCTCCATGTCACTGCTCCACGTCAATCCTCTATGTCACTCCTCCATGTCGCTACACCAACACAATCCTCCTTGTCACTCCTCCATGTCACTCCACCATGTCGCTATTCCATGTCACTCCTTATGTCGCTACACCAACTCACTCCTCCATTTCACTCCTCCATTTCACTCCACCACGTCACTCCTCCAAATCACTCCTCCATATCAACCCTCCATGTCACTCCTCCATGTCACTCCTCCAACTCATTCCTCCATGTCACTCCTCCATGTCACTACACCAATTCACTCATCCCTGTCCCTCCGCCATGTCACTCCTCCATGTCACTCCTCCATGTCGCTACACCAACTCACTCCTCATGTCACTCCTCCATGTCGCTACTCCATGTCACTCCTCCATGTCGCTCCTCCTTGTCACTCCTCCATGTTGCTCCTCCATGTCACTCCTCCATATCACTCATCCATGTCCCTCCTCCATGTCACTCCACCATATCAATCCTCCTTGCTGATCCGCCCTGTCACTTCTCCATGTCTCTCCTCCACATCAATCCTCCATGTCACTCCTCCATGTCATTCCTCCATGTCACTCCTCCATGTCACTCCTCCATGTCACTCCTCCATATCACTACACCAACTCACTCATCCCTTTCCCTCCGCCATGTCACTCCACCATATCAACCCTCCTTCCTGATCAAACTTGTCACGTCTCCATGTCACTACTCCATGTCTCTCCTCCACATCAATCCTCTATGTCACTCCTCTATGTCACTCCTCCATGTCACTCCTCCTTGTCGCTATTCAATGTCACTCCTCCATGTAGCTACACCAACTCACTCATCCCTGTCCCTCCGCCATGTCACTCCTCCATGTCACTCCTCCATGTCGCTACACCAACTCACTCCTCATGTAACTCCTCCATGTCGCTATTCCATTTCACTCCTCCATTTCACTCCACCACGTCACTCCTCCATGTCACTCCTCCATTTCAACCCTCCATGTCACTCCTCCAAGTCACTCCTCCATGTCACGCCTCCATTTCACTCCACCACGTCACTCCTCCATGTCACTCCTCCATATCAATCCTCCATGTCACTCCTCCAAGTCACTCCTCCATGTCACTTCTATATGTCTTCCATGTCGCTCCTCCATGTTACTCCTCCATATCAATCCTCCATGTCACTCCTCCAAGTCACTCCTCCATGTCACTTCTATATGTCTTCCATGTCACTACTCCATGTCTCTCCTCCACATCAATCCTCTATATCACTCCTCCATATCACTGCTCCATGTCACTCCTCCTTGTCGCTATTCCATGTTACTCCTCCATGTCGCTACACCAACTCAATCCTCCTTGTCACTCCTCCATGTCACTCATCCAATTCTTTCCTCCATGTCACTCATTTATGTCACTCCTCCAAGTCACTCCTCCATGTCACTTCTATTTGTCTTCCATGTCACTCCTCCATATCGCTCATCCAAGTCATTCCTCCATGTCACTCATTTATGTCACTCCTCCAAGTCACTCCTCCATGTCACTTCTATATGTCTTCCATGTCACTCCTCCATGTCGCTCCACAAACTCCCTCCTCCATGTCACTCCTCCTTGTCACTCCTCTATGTAGCTATTCCATGTAACTACTCCATGTCGCTCTACCAACTCACTCCTCCATGTCACTCGTCCACGTCACTCCTCCATGTCACACTTCCTTGTCACTCCTCCATGTAGCTACTTCATGTCACTACACCAACTCACTCATCCCTGTCCCTCCTCCATGTCACTCCACCATATCAACCCTCCTTCCTGATCAAACTTGTCACTTCTCCATGTCACTACTCCATGGCTCTCCTCCACATCACTCCTCTATATCACTCCTCCATGTCACTCCTCCATGTCACTCCTCCTTGTCGCTATTCCATGTTACTCCTCCATGTCGCTACACCAACTCACTCTTCCATGTCACTCCCCATTTCACTCCACCATGTCACTCCTCCATGTCACTCCTCCATATCAACCCTCCATGTCACTCCTCCATGTTACTCCTCCATGTCACTACACCAACTCACTCATCCATGTCCCTCCTCCATGTCACCATACCATATCAACCCTCCTTCCTGATCAAACATGTCACTTCTCCATGTCACTACTCCATGTCTCTCCCCCACATCAAACCTCTATGTCACTCCTCCATGTCACTCCTCTATCTCACTCCTCCTTGTCGCTCTTCCATGTCACTCCTCCATGTCGCTACACCAACTCAATCCTCATGTCACTCCTCCATGTAGCTACTCCATGTCACTCCTCCATGTCGCTACACCAACTCAATCCTCCTTGTCACTCCTCCATGTCACTCAGCCAAGTCATTTGTCCATGTCACTTCTTTATGTCACTCCTCCAAGTCACTCCTCCATGTCACTTCTATATGTCCTCCATGTCACTCCTCCATGTTGCTCCACCAACTCACTCCTCCATGTCACTCCTCCATGTCACTGCTCCAAGTCACTCCTCTGTGTCACTCCTCCATGTCACTCCTCCATGTCGCTATTCCATGTCACTCCTTATGTCGCTATATAAACTCACTCCTCCATGTCACTCCTCCATTTCACTCCACCACGTCACTCCTCCATGTCACTCCTCCATATCAACCCTCCATGTCACTCCTCCTTGTCGCTACACCAACTCACTCCTCCATGTCACTCCTCCATTTCACTCCACCACGTCTATATGTATTCCATGTCACTCCTCCATGTCGCTCCACCAACTCACTCCTCCATGTCACTCCTCCTTGTCACTCCTCCATGTAGCTATTCCATTTCACTCCTCCATGTCGCTACACCAACTCAATACTCCTTGTCACTCCTCCATGTCACTCATCCAAGTCATTCCTCCATGTCGCTATTCCATGTCACTCCTTATGTCGATACGCCAACTCACTCCTCCATGTCACTCCTCCATTTCACTCCACCATGTCACTCCTCCATGTCACTCCTCCATATCAACCCGCCATGTCACTACTCCATGTCACTCCTCCATTTCACTCCACCATGTCACTCCTCCATGTCACTCCTCCATATCAACCCGCCATGTCGCTACTCCATGTCACTCCTCCATGTCGCTACACCAACTCAATCCCCCTTGTCACTCCTCCATGTCACTCATCCAAGTCATTCCTCCATGTCACTCATTTATGTCACTCCTCCAAGTCACTCCTCCACGTCACTTCTATATGTCTTCCATGTCACTCCTCCATGTCGCTCCACCAACTCACTCCTCCATGTCACTCCTCCATGTCACTGCTCCACGTCAATCCTCTATGTCACTCCTCCATGTCACTCCTCCATGTCGCTATTCCATGTCACTCCTCCATGTCGCTCCACCAACTCACTCCTCCATGTCACTCCTCCATGTCACTGCTCCACGTCAATCCTCTATGTCACTCCTCCATGTCGCTACACCAACACAATCCTCCTTGTCACTCCTCCATGTCACTCCACCATGTCGCTATTCCATGTCACTCCTTATGTCGCTACACCAACTCACTCCTCCATTTCACTCCTCCATTTCACTCCACCACGTCACTCCTCCAAATCACTCCTCCATATCAACCCTCCATGTCACTCCTCCATGTCACTCCTCCAACTCATTCCTCCATGTCACTCCTCCATGTCACTACACCAATTCACTCATCCCTGTCCCTCCGCCATGTCACTCCTCCATGTCACTCCTCCATGTCGCTACACCAACTCACTCCTCATGTCACTCCTCCATGTCGCTACTCCATGTCACTCCTCCATGTCGCTCCTCCTTGTCACTCCTCCATGTTGCTCCTCCATGTCACTCCTCCATATCACTCATCCATGTCCCTCCTCCATGTCACTCCACCATATCAATCCTCCTTGCTGATCCGCCCTGTCACTTCTCCATGTCTCTCCTCCACATCAATCCTCCATGTCACTCCTCCATGTCATTCCTCCATGTCACTCCTCCATGTCACTCCTCCATGTCACTCCTCCATATCACTACACCAACTCACTCATCCCTTTCCCTCCGCCATGTCACTCCACCATATCAACCCTCCTTCCTGATCAAACTTGTCACGTCTCCATGTCACTACTCCATGTCTCTCCTCCACATCAATCCTCTATGTCACTCCTCTATGTCACTCCTCCATGTCACTCCTCCTTGTCGCTATTCAATGTCACTCCTCCATGTAGCTACACCAACTCACTCATCCCTGTCCCTCCGCCATGTCACTCCTCCATGTCACTCCTCCATGTCGCTACACCAACTCACTCCTCATGTAACTCCTCCATGTCGCTATTCCATTTCACTCCTCCATTTCACTCCACCACGTCACTCCTCCATGTCACTCCTCCATTTCAACCCTCCATGTCACTCCTCCAAGTCACTCCTCCATGTCACGCCTCCATTTCACTCCACCACGTCACTCCTCCATGTCACTCCTCCATATCAATCCTCCATGTCACTCCTCCAAGTCACTCCTCCATGTCACTTCTATATGTCTTCCATGTCGCTCCTCCATGTTACTCCTCCATATCAATCCTCCATGTCAATCCTCAAAGTCACTCCTCCATGTCACTTCTATATGTCTTCCATGTCACTACTCCATGTCTCTCCTCCACATCAATCCTCTATATCACTCCTCCATATCACTGCTCCATGTCACTCCTCCTTGTCGCTATTCCATGTTACTCCTCCATGTCGCTACACCAACTCAATCCTCCTTGTCACTCCTCCATGTCACTCATCCAATTCTTTCCTCCATGTCACTCATTTATGTCACTCCTCCAAGTCACTCCTCCATGTCACTTCTATTTGTCTTCCATGTCACTCCTCCATATCGCTCATCCAAGTCATTCCTCCATGTCACTCATTTATGTCACTCCTCCAAGTCACTCCTCCATGTCACTTCTATATGTCTTCCATGTCACTCCTCCATGTCGCTCCACAAACTCCCTCCTCCATGTCACTCCTCCTTGTCACTCCTCTATGTAGCTATTCCATGTAACTACTCCATGTCGCTCTACCAACTCACTCCTCCATGTCACTCGTCCACGTCACTCCTCCATGTCACACTTCCTTGTCACTCCTCCATGTAGCTACTTCATGTCACTACACCAACTCACTCATCCCTGTCCCTCCTCCATGTCACTCCACCATATCAACCCTCCTTCCTGATCAAACTTGTCACTTCTCCATGTCACTACTCCATGGCTCTCCTCCACATCACTCCTCTATATCACTCCTCCATGTCACTCCTCCATGTCACTCCTCCTTGTCGCTATTCCATGTTACTCCTCCATGTCGCTACACCAACTCACTCTTCCATGTCACTCCCCATTTCACTCCACCATGTCACTCCTCCATGTCACTCCTCCATATCAACCCTCCATGTCACTCCTCCATGTTACTCCTCCATGTCACTACACCAACTCACTCATCCATGTCCCTCCTCCATGTCACCATACCATATCAACCCTCCTTCCTGATCAAACATGTCACTTCTCCATGTCACTACTCCATGTCTCTCCCCCACATCAAACCTCTATGTCACTCCTCCATGTCACTCCTCTATCTCACTCCTCCTTGTCGCTCTTCCATGTCACTCCTCCATGTCGCTACACCAACTCAATCCTCATGTCACTCCTCCATGTAGCTACTCCATGTCACTCCTCCATGTCGCTACACCAACTCAATCCTCCTTGTCACTCCTCCATGTCACTCAGCCAAGTCATTTGTCCATGTCACTTCTTTATGTCACTCCTCCAAGTCACTCCTCCATGTCACTTCTATATGTCCTCCATGTCACTCCTCCATGTTGCTCCACCAACTCACTCCTCCATGTCACTCCTCCATGTCACTGCTCCAAGTCACTCCTCTGTGTCACTCCTCCATGTCACTCCTCCATGTCGCTATTCCATGTCACTCCTTATGTCGCTATATAAACTCACTCCTCCATGTCACTCCTCCATTTCACTCCACCACGTCACTCCTCCATGTCACTCCTCCATATCAACCCTCCATGTCACTCCTCCTTGTCGCTACACCAACTCACTCCTCCATGTCACTCCTCCATTTCACTCCACCACGTCTATATGTATTCCATGTCACTCCTCCATGTCGCTCCACCAACTCACTCCTCCATGTCACTCCTCCTTGTCACTCCTCAATGTAGCTATTCCATTTCACTCCTCCATGTCGCTACACCAACTCAATACTCCTTGTCACTCCTCCATGTCACTCATCCAAGTCATTCCTCCATGTCGCTATTCCATGTCACTCCTTATGTCGATACGCCAACTCACTCCTCCATGTCACTCCTCCATTTCACTCCACCATGTCACTCCTCCATGTCACTCCTCCATATCAACCCGCCATGTCACTACTCCATGTCACTCCTCCATGTCACTCCTCCATGTCACTCCTCCATGTCACTACACCAACTCACTAATCCCTGTCCATCAGCCATGTCACTCCACAATATCAAACCTCCTTCCTGATCAAACTTGTCAGTTCTCCATGTCACTACTCCATGTCTCTCCTCCACATCAATCCTCTATGTCACTCCATGTCACTCCTCATGTCACTCCTCCATGTCGCGACTCCATGTCACTCCTCCATGTCGCTACACCAACTCAATCCTCATGTAACTCCTCCATGTAGCTACTCCATGTCACTCCTCCATGTCGCTACACCAACTCAATCCTCCTTGTCACTCCTCCATGTCACTCAGTCAAGTCATTTGTCCATGTCTTCAATGTCACTCCTCCATGTCACTCCTCCAGTGACAGTTTTCCATGTCACTCCTCCATGTCGCTCCACAAACTCCCTCCTCCATGTCACTCCTCCTTGTCACTCCTCTATGTAGCTATTCCATGTAACTACTCCATGTCGCTGTACCAACTCACTCCTCCATGTCACTCGTCCACGTCACTCCTCCATGTCACACTTCCTTGTCACTCCTCCATGTAGCTACTTCATGTCACTACACCAACTCACTCATCCCTGTCCCTCCTCCATGTCACTCCACCATATCAACCCTCCTTCCTGATCAAACTTGTCACTTCTCCATGTCACTACTCCATGGCTCTCCTCCACATCACTCCTCTATATCACTCCTCCATGTCACTCCTCCATGTCACTCCTCCTTGTCGCTATTCCATGTTACTCCTCCATGTCGCTACACCAACTCACTCTTCCATGTCACTCCCCATTTCACTCCTCCATATCAACCCTCCATGTCACTCCTCCATGTTACTCCTCCATGTCACTACACCAACTCACTCATCCCTGTCCCTCCTCCATGTCACCACACCATATCAACCCTCCTTCCTGATCAAACATGTCACTTCTCCATGTCACTACTCCATGTCTCTCCCCCACATCAAACCTCTATGTCACTCCTCCTTGTCACTCCTCCATGTCACTCCTCCTTGTCGCTATTCCATGTCACTCCTCCATGTCGCTACACCAACTCACTCCTCATGTCACTCCTCCATGTCATTCCTCCATGTCGCTATTCCATGTCACTCCTTATGTTGCTACACCAACTCACTCCTCCATTTCACTCCTCCATTTCACTCCACCACGTCACTCCTCCAAATCACTCCTCCATATCAACCCTCCATGTCACTCCTCCATGTCACTCCTCCATGTCATTCCTCCATGTCACTCCTCCATGTCACTACACCAACTCACTCATCCCTGTCCCTCCTCCATGTTACTCCTCCATATCAATCCTCCATGTCACTTCTCCATGTCACTCCTCCTTGTCACAATTCCATGTCACTCCTCCATGTCGCTACACCAACTCAATCCTCCTTGTCACTCCTCCATGTCACTCCTCCATGTCACTTCTCCATGTCACTACTCCATGTCGCTCCCCCACATCAAACCTCTATGTCACTCCTCCATGTCACTCCTCTATGTCACTCCTCCTTGTCGCTCTTCCATGTCACTCCTCCATGTCGCTACACCAACTCAGTCCTCATGTCACTCCTCCATGTAGCTACTCCATGTCACTCCTCCATGTCGCTACACCAACTCAATCCTCCTTGTCACTCCTCCATGTCACTCCTCCATTTCACTCCTCCATGTCTCTCCTCAATGTCACTTCTATATGTCTTCCATGTCACTCCTCCATGTCACTCCTCCATGTCGCTACTCCATATCACTCCTCCATTTCACTCCTCCATGTCTCTCCTCAATGTCACTTCTCCAAGTCTTCAATGTCATGTCTCTCATCTGTGTAGCTCCACATTGTCACTCCTCCAAGTCACTCCTCCATGTCGCTACTCCACGTCACTCCTCCATGTCACTCTACCACCTCAATCCTCCATGTCACTACACCATCTCACTAATCCCTGTCCCTCCGCCATGTCACTCCACAATATCAAACCTACTTCCTAATCAAACTTGTCAGTTCTCCATGTCACTACTCCATGTCTCTCCTCCACATCAATCCTCTATGTCACTCCTCCATGTCACTCCTCCTTGTCGCTATTCCATGTTTCTCCTCCATGTTGCTACACCAACTCACTCCTCATGTCACTCCTCCATGTCGCTACTCCATGTCACACCTCCATGTCGCTACACCAACTCAATTATCTTTGTCACTCCTCCATGTCACTCATCCAAGTCATTCCTCCATGTCACTCCTTTATGTCACTCCTCCAAGTCACTCCTCCATGTCACTTCTATATGTCTTCCATGTCACTCCTCCATGTCGCTCCACCAACTCACTCCTCCATGTCACTCCTCCTTGTCACTCCTCCATGTAGCTATTCCATGACACTCCTCCATGTCGCTCTACCAACTCACTCCTCCATGTCACTCCTCCATGTCGCTATTCCATGTCACTCCTTATGTCGCTACACCAACTCACTCCTCCATTTCACTCCTCCATTTCACTCCACTACGTTACTCCTCCATATCACTCCTCCATATCAACCCTACATTTCACTCCTCCATGTCACTCCTCCATGTCACTACACCAACTCATTCATCCCTGTCCTTCCGCCATGTCACTCCTCCATGTTACTCCTCCATGTCGCTACACTAACTCACTCCTCATGTCACTCCTCCATGTCGCTACTCCATTTCACTCCTCCATTTCACTCCTCCATATCAACCCTCCATGTCACTCCTCCATGTCACTCCTCCATGTCACTCCTACATGTCACTACACAAACTCACTAATCCCTGTCCCTCCGCCATGTCACTCCACCATATCAACCGTCCATCCTGATCAAACTTGTCAGTTCTCCATGTCACTACTCCATGTCTCTCCTCCACCTAAATCCTCTAGTCACTCCTCCTTGTCACTCCTCCATGTCACTCCTCCTTGTCGCTATTCCATGTCACTCCTCCATGTCGCTACACCAACTCACTCCTCATGTCACTCCTCCATGTCATTCCTCCATGTCGCTATTCCATGTCACTCCTTATGTTGCTACACCAACTCACTCCTCCATTTCACTCCTCCATTTCACTCCACCACGTCACTCCTCCAAATCACTCCTCCATATCAACCCTCCATGTCACTCCTCCATGTCACTCCTCCATGTTATTCCTCCATGTCACTCCTCCATGTCACTACACCAACTCACTCATCCCTGTCCCTCCTCCATGTTACTCCTCCATATCAATCCTCCATGTCACTTCTCCATGTCACTCCTCCTTGTCGCAATTCCATGTCACTCCTCCATGTCGCTACACCAACTCAATCCTCCTTGTCACTCCTCCATGTCACTCCTCCATGTCACTTCTCCATGTCACTACTCCATGTCGCTCCCCCACATCAAACCTCTATGTCACTCCTCCATGTCACTCCTCTATGTCACTCCTCCTTGTCGCTCTTCCATGTCACTCCTCCATGTCGCTACACCAACTCAGTCCTCATGTCACTCCTCCATGTAGCTACTCCATGTCACTCCTCCATGTCGCTACACCAACTCAATCCTCCTTGTCACTCCTCCATGTCACTCCTCCATTTCACTCCTCCATGTCTCTCCTCAATGTCACTTCTATATGTCTTCCATGTCACTCTTCCATGTCACTCCTCCATGTCGCTACTCCATATCACTCCTCCATTTCACTCCTCCATGTCTCTCCTCAATGTCACTTCTCCAAGTCTTCAATGTCATGTCTCTCATCTGTGTAGCTCCACATTGTCACTCCTCCAAGTCACTCCTCCATGTCGCTACTCCACGTCACTCCTCCATGTCACTCCTCCTTGTCGCTCTTCCATGTCACTCCTCCATGTTGCTACACCAACTCACTCCTCATGTCACTCCTCCATGTCGCTACTCCATGTCACTCCTCCATGTCGCTACACCAACTCAATCCTCCTTGTCACTCCTCCATGTCACTCATCCAAGTCATTCCTCCATGTCACTCATTTATGTCACTCCTCCAAGTCACTCCTCCACGTCACTTCTATATGTCTTCCATGTCACTCCTCCATGTCGCTCCACCAACTCACTCCTCCATGTCACTGCTCCACGTCAATCCTCTATGTCACTCCTCCATGTCACTCCTCATGTCACTCCTCCATGTCGCTACTCCATTTCACTCCTCCATATATCTACACCAACTCAATCCTCCTTGTCACTCCTCCATGTCACTCATCCAAGTCATTCCTCCATAAAACTCCTTTATGTCACTTCTCCAAGTCACTCCTCCATGTCACTTCTATATGTCTTCCATGTCACTCCTCCATGTCGCTCCACCAACTTACTCCTCCATGTCACTCCTCCATGTCACTGCTCCACGTCACTCCTCTATGTCACTCCTCCATGTCACTCCTCCATGTCGCTATTCCATGTCACTCCTTATGTCGCTCCACCAACTCACTCCTCCATGTCACTCCTCCATTTCACTCCACCACGTAACTCCTCCATGTCACTCCTCCATATCAACCCTCCATGTCACTCCTCAATGTCACTCCTCCATGTCACTACACCAACTCACTCATCCCTTTCCCTCCGCCATGTCACTCCACCATATCAACCCTCCTTCCTGATCAAACTTGTCACTCCTCCATGTCACTCCTCCATGTCACTCCTCCTTGTCGCTATTCCATGTCACTCCTCCATGTCGCTACACCAACTCACTCCTCATGTCACTCCTCCATGTCATTCCTCCATGTCGCTATTCCATGTCACTCCTTATGTCGCTACACCAACTAACTCCTCCATTTCACTCCTCCATTTCACTCCACCACGTCACTCCTCCAAATCACTCCTCCATATCAACCCTCCATGTCACTCCTCCATTTCACTCCTCCATGTCATTCCTCCATGTCACTCCTCCATGTCACTACACCAACTCACTCATCCCTGTCCCTCCGCCAATGTCACTCCTCCATGTCGCTACACCAACTCACTCCTCATGTCACTCCTCCATGTCGCTACTCCATTTCACTCCTCCATGTCGCTACACCAACTCAATCCTCCTTGTCACTCCTCCATGTCACTCATCCAAGTCATTCCTCCATGTCACTCCTTTATGTCACTCCTCCATGTCACTCCTCCATGTCACTTCTATATGTGTTCCATGTCACTCCTCCATGTCGTTACACCAACTCACTCCTCCATTTCACTCCTCCATGTCTCTACTCCATGTCACTCCTCCATTTCACTCCTCCATGTCTCTCCTCCATGTCACTTCTCCAAGTCTTCAATGCCATGTCTCTCATCTGTGTAGCTCCACATTGTCACTCCTCCAAGTCACTCCTCCATGTCGCTACTCCACGTCACTCCTCCATTTCACACCTCCTTGTCACTCCTCCATGTAGCTACTCCATGTCACTCCTCCATGTCGCTCTACCAACTCACTACTCCATGTCACTCATCCACGTCACTCCTCCATGTCACTCTTAAATATCACTCGTCCACGTCACTCCTCCATGTCACACCTCCTTGTCACTCCTCCATGTTACTCCTCCATATCAATCCTCCATGTCAATTCTCCATGTCACTCCTCCTTGTCGCAATTCCATGTCACTCCTCCATGTCGCTACTCCATGTCACTCCTCCATGTCACTCCTCCATGTCACTCTTAAATATCACTCGTCCACGTCACTCCTCCATGTCACACCTCCTTGTCACTCCTCCATGTTACTCCTCCATATCAAACCTCCATGTCAATTCTCCATGTCACTCCTCCTTGTCGCAATTCCATGTCACTCCTCCATGTTGTTACACCAACTCATTCCTCCTTGTCACTCCTCCATGTCACTCATCCAAGTCATTCCTCCATGTCAGTCCTTTATGTCACTCCTCCAAGTCACTCCTCCATATCACTTCTATATGTCTTCCATGTCACTCCTCCATGTCGCTCCTCCTTCTCACTCCTCCATGTTGCTCCTCCATGTCAATCCTCCATGTCACTCATCCATGTACCTCCGCCATGTCACTCCACCATATCAATCCTCCTTGCTGATCCGCCCTGTCACCCCTCCATGTCTCTCCTCCACATCAATCCTCTATGTCACTCCTCCATGTCACTCCTCTATGTCACTCCTCCATGTCGCTATTCCGTGTCACTCCTCCATGTCGCTACACGAACTCAATACTCCTTGTCGCTCCTCCTTCTCACTCCTCCATGTCACTCATCGATGTCACTACACCAACTCACTCATCCCTGTCCCTCCGCCATGTCACACCACCATAACAACCCTCTTTCCTGTTCAAACTTGTCACTTCTCCATGTCACTACTCCATGTCTCTCCTCCACATCAATCCTCTATGTCACTCTTCCATGTCACTCCTCCATGTCACTCCTCCTTGTCACTACTCCATGTCACTCCTCCACGTCACTCATCCATGTCATTCCACAATGACACTCCTTTATGTCACTCCTCCAAGTCACTCCTCCATGTCACTCTTCCATGTCACTCCTCCATGTCACTCCACCATATCAATCCACCTGGCTGATCCGCCCTGTCACTCCTCCATGTCACTCCTCCATGTCACTTCTATATGTCTTCCATGTCACTCCTCCATGTCATTACACCAACTCACTCCTCCATGTCACTCCTCCATGTCGCTACTACATGTCACTCCTCCATTTCACTCCTCCATGTCTCTCCTCCATGTCACTTCTCCAAGTCTTCAATGTCATGTCTCTCATCTGTGTAGCTTCACATTGTCACTCCTCCAAGTCACTCCTCCATGTCGCTACTCCACGTCACTCCTCCATGTCACACCTCCTTGTCACTCCACCATGTAGCTACTCCAAGTCACTCCTCTATGTCGCTCTACCAACTCACTCCTCCATGTCACTCGTCCACGTCACTCCTCCATGTCACACCTCCTTGTCACTGTTCCATGTAGCTACTCCATGTCACTCCTCCATGTCACTTCTATATGTCTTCCATGTCACTCCTCCATGTCACTCCTCCATGTCACTCCTCCATGTCACTCTTAAATATCACTCCACCACGCCACTCCTCTATATCACTCCTCCATGTTAGTCCTCCATATCAATCCTCCATGTCACTTCTCCATGTCTCTCGTCCACATCAATCCTCTATGTCACTCCTCCATGTCACTCCTCTATGTCACTCCTCCATGTCGCTATTCCATGTCACTCCTCCATGTCGCTACACGAACTCAATACTCCTTGTCATTCCTCTGTGTCATTCCTGCATGTCACTCCTCCATGTAACTCCTCCATGTCACTCCTCCTTGTCGCTATTCCATGTCACTCATCGATGTCACTACACCAACTCACTCATCCCTGTCCCTCCGCCATGTCACACCACCATAACAACCCTCTTTCCTGTTCAAACTTGTCACTTCTCCATGTCACTACTCCATGTCTCTCCTCCACATCAATCCTCTATGTCACTCTTCCATGTCACTCCTCCATGTCACTCCTCCTTGTCACTACTCCATGTCACTCCTCCACGTCACTCATCCATGTCATTCCACAATGACACTCCTTTATGTCACTCCTCCAAGTCACTCCTCCATGTCACTCCTCCATGTCACTCCTCCATGTCACTCCACCATATCAATCCACCTGGCTGATCCGCCCTGTCACTCCTCCATGTCACTCCTCCATGTCACTTCTATATGTCTTCCATGTCACTCCTCCATGTCATTACACCAACTCACTCCTCCATGTCACTCCTCCATGTCGCTACTCCATGTCACTCCTCCATTTCACTCCTCCATGTCTCTCCTCCATGTCACTTCTCCAAGTCTTCAATGTCATGTCTCTCATCTGTGTAGCTTCACATTGTCACTCCTCCAAGTCACTCCTCCATGTCGCTACTCCACGTCACTCCTCCATGTCACACCTCCTTGTCACTCCACCATGTAGCTACTCCAAGTCACTCCTCTATGTCGCTCTACCAACTCACTCCTCCATGTCACTCGTCCACGTCACTCCTCCATGTCACACCTCCTTGTCACTGTTCCATGTAGCTACTCCATGTCACTCCTCCATGTCACTTCTATATGTCTTCCATGTCACTCCTCCATGTCACTCCTCCATGTCACTCCTCCATGTCACTCTTAAATATCACTCCACCACGCCACTCCTCTATATCACTCCTCCATGTTAGTCCTCCATATCAATCCTCCATGTCACTTCTCCATGTCACTCCTCTTTGTCGCAATTCCATGTCACTCCTCCATGTCGCTACACCAACTCAATCCTCCTTGTCACTCCTCCATGTCACTCATCCAAGTCTCTCCTCCGTGTCACTTCTACATGTTGTACATGTCACTCCTCCACATAACTCCTCTATGTCACTCCTCTATGTCACTTTTCAATATCACTCCTCTATGTCATTCCCCTATGTAGCTACTCCATGTCACTCCTCCATGTCAATCTTCCATTTCACTCCTCCATGTCACTTCTATATGTCTTCCATGTCACTCCTCCATGTCGCTCCTCATTGTCACTCCTCCATGTTGCTCCTCCATGTCACTCCTCTATGTCACTCATCCATGTCCCTCCACCATGTCACTCCACCATATCAATGCTCCTTGCTGATCCGCCCTGTTACTCCTCCATGTCTCTCCTTCACATCAATCCTCCATGTCATTCCTCCATGTCACTCCTCCATGTCACTCCTCCATGTCGCTCCACCAACTCACTCCTCCATGTCACTCCTCCTTGTCACTCCTCCATGTAGCTATTCCATGTCACTCCTCCATGTCGCTCTACCAACTCATTCCTCCATGTCACTCGTCCACGTCACTCCTCCATGTCACACTTCCTTGTCACTCCTCCATGTAGCTACTCCATGTCACTACACCAACTCACTCATCCCTGTCCCTCCGCCATGTCACTCCACCATATCAACCCTCCTTCCTGATCAAACTTGTCACTTCTCCATGTCACTACTCCATGTCTCTCCTCCACATCACTCCTCTAAATCACTCCTCCATGTTACTCCTCCATGTCACTCCTTCTTGTCGCTATTCCATGTTACTCCTCCATGTCGCTACACCAACTCACTCTTCCATGTCACTGCTCCATTTCACTACACCACGTCACTCTTCTACGTCACTCCTCATGTCACTCCTCCATGTCGCTACTCCTTGTCACTCCTCCAAGTCACTCATCCATGTCATTCCTCCATGTCACTCCTTTATGTCACTCCTCCAAGTCACTCCTCAATTTCACTTCTATATGACTTCAATGTCACTCCTGCATGTCGCTCCTCCATATCACTCCTCTATTTCACTCCTACATGTCATTGCTCCTTGTCGCTATTCCATGTCACTCCTCCATTTCAACTCTCCATGTCACTACTCCACGTCACTCCTCCCTGTCACACCTCCTTATCACTCCTCCATGTAGCTACTCCATGTCACTCCTCCATGTCGCTCTACCAACTCACTCCTCCATGTCACTCGTCCACGTCAGTCCTCCATGTCACACCTCCTTGTCACTCCTCCATGTAGCTACTCCATGTCACTCCTCCATGTCGCTCTACCAACTCACTACTCCATGTCTTTCCTCCACATCAATCTTCTATGTAACTCCTCCATGTCACTCCTCCATGTGATTCCTCCTTGTCGCTATTTCATGTCACTCCTCCATATCAACCCTCCATGTCACTCCTCCATTTCACTCCTCCATGTCACTACACCAATTCACTCATCCCTGTCCCTCCGCCATGTCACTCCACCATATCAACCATCCTTCTTGATCAAACTTGTCACTTCTCCATGTCACTACTCCATGTCTCTCCCCCACATCAAACCTCTATGTCACTCCTCCATGTCACTCCTCTATGTCACTCCTCCTAGTTGCTCTTCCATGTCACTCCTCCATGTCGCTACACCATCTCGATCCTCCTTGTCACTCCTCCATGTCACTCAGCCAAGTCATTTGTCCTTGTCACTCCTTTATGTCACTCCTCCAAGTCACTCCTCCATGTCACTTCTATATGTCTTCCATGTCACTCCTCCATGTCGCTATTCCATGTCACTCCTTATGTCGCTATATAAACTCACTCCTCCATGTCACTCCTCCATATCAACCCTCCATTTCTCTCCTCCTTATCACTCCTCCATGTCACTCCTCCATGTCACTCATCCAAGTCATTCCTCCTTATGTCATTCCTCCAAGTCACTCCTCCATGTCACTTCTATATGTCTTCATGTCACTCCTCCATGTCGCTCCACCAACTCACTTCTCCATGTCGCTATTCCATGTCACTCCTTATGTCGCTATATAAACTCCCTCCTCCATGTCACTATTCCATTTCATTCCACCACGTCACTCCTCCATGTCACTCCTCCATATCACCCTCCATGTCACTCCTCCTTGTCGCTACACCAACTCACTCCTCCATGTCACTCCTCCATTTCACTCCACCACGTCCCTCCTCCATATCAACCCTCCATGTCACTCCTCCATGTCACTCATCCATGTCCCTCCGCCATGTCACTCCATCATATCAACCCTCCTTCCTGATCAAACTTGTCACTTCTCCATGTCACTACTCCATGTCTCTCCTCCACATCACTCCTCTATATCACTCCTCCATGTCACTCCTCCAAGTCACTCCTCCTTGTCGCTATTCCATGTTACTCCTCCATGTCGCTACACCAACTCACTCTTCCATGTCACTCCCCCATTTCACTCCACCACGTCACTCCTCCATATCACTCCTCCATATCAACCCTCCATGTCACTCCTCCATGTTACTCCTCTATGTCACTACACCAACTCACTCATCCCTGTCCCTCCGCCATGTCACTCCACCATATCAAACCTCCTTCCTGATCAAACTTGTCACTTCTCCATGTCACTACTCCATGTCTCTCCCCCACATCAAACCTCTATGTCACTCCTCTATGTCACTCCTCCTTGTCGCTCTTCCATGTCACTCCTCCATGTCGCTACACCAACTCAATCCTCATGTCACTCCTCCATGTAGCTACTCCATGTCACTCCTCCATGTCGCTACACCAACTCAATCCTCCTTGTCACTCCTCCATGTCACTCAGCCAAGTCATTTGTCCATGTCACTCCTTTATGTCACTCCTCCAAGTCACTCCTCCATGTCACTTCTATATGTCTTCCATGTCACTCCTCCATGTTGCTCCACCAACTTACTCCTCCATGTCACTCCTCCATGTCACTGCTCCACGTCACTCCTCTATGTCACTCCTCCATGTCACTCCTCCATGTCGCTATTCCATGTCACTCCTTATGTCGCTATATAAACTCACTCCTCCATGTCACTCCTCCATTTCACTCCACCACATCACTCCTCCATTTCACTCCTCCATGTCACTCCTCCATGTCACTACACCAACTCACTAATCCCTGTCCCTCCGCCATGTCACTCCACAATATCAAACCTCCTTCCTGATCAAACTTGTCAGTTCTCCATGTCACTACTCCATGTCTCTCCTCCACATCAATACTCTATGTCACTCCTCCATGTCACTCCTCCATGTCACTCCTCCTTGTCGCTATTCCATGTCACTCCTCCATGTTGCTACACCAACTCACTGCTCTTGTCACTCCTCCATGTCGCTACTCCATGTCACTCCTCCATGTCGCTACACCAACTCAATCCTCCTTGTCACTCCTCCATGTCACTCATCCAAGTCATTCCTCCATTTCACTCCTTTATGTCACTACTCCAAGTCACTCCTCCATGTCACTTCTATTTGTCTTCCATGTCACTCCTCCATGTCGCTCCACCAACTCACTCCTCCATGTCACTCCTCCTTGTCACTCCTGCATGTAGCAATTCCATGTATCTCCTCCATGTCGCTCTACCAACTCACTCCTCCATGTCACTCGTCCACGTCTCTCCTCCATGTCACACTTCCTTGTCACTCATCCATGTAGCTACTTCATGTCACTACACCAACTCACTCATCCCTGTCCCTCCGCCATGTCACTCCACCATATCAACCCTCCTTCCTGATCAAACTTGTCACTTCTCCATGTCACTACTCCATGTCTCTCCTCCACATCACTCCTCTATATCACTCCTTAATGTCACTCCTCCATGTCACTCCTCCTTGTCGCTATTCCATGTTACTCCTCCATGTCACTCATCCATATCAACCCTCCATGTCACTCCTCCTTGTCGCTACACCAACTCACTCCTCCATGTCACTCCTCCATTTCACTCCTCCATTTCACTCCTCCATTTCTCTCCTCAATGTCACTTCTATATGTCTTCCATGTCACTCCTCCATGTCACTACACCAACTCACTCCTCCATGTCACTCCTCCATGTCGCTACTCCATGTCACTCCTCCATTTCACTCCTCCATGTCTCTCCTCAATGTCACTTATCCAAGTCTTCAATGTCATGTCTCTCATCTGTGTAGCTCCACATTGTCACTCCTCCAAGTCACTCCTCCATGTCGCTACTCCACGTCACTCCTCCATGTCACTCCTCCTTGTCGCTATTCCATGTCACTCCTCCATGTTGCTACACCAACTCACTCCTCATGTCACTCCTCCAAGTCGCTACTCCATGTCACTCCTCCATGTCGCTACACCAACTCAATCCTCCTTGTCACTCCTCCATGTCACTCATCCAAGTCATTCCTCCATGTCACTCATTTATGTCACTCCTCCAAGTCACTCCTCCACGTCACTTCTATATGTCTTCCATGTCACTCCTCCATGTCTCTCCACCAACTCACTCCTCCATGTCACTCCTCCATGTCACTGCTCCACGTCAATCCTCTATGTCACTCCTCCATGTCACTCCTCCATGTCGCTATTCCATGTCACTCCTCCATGTCGCTCCACCAACTCACTCCTCCATGTCACTCCTCCATGTCACTGCTCCACGTCAATCCTCTATGTCACTCCTCCATGTCACTCCTCCATGTCGCTATTCCATGTCACTCCTTATGTCGCTCCACCAACTCACTCCTCCATGTCACTCCTCCATTTCACTCCACCACGTCACTCCTCCATGTCACTCCTCCATATCAACCCTCCATGTCACTCCTCCATGTCAGTCCTCCATGTCACTCCACCATGTCATTCCTCCATGTCGCTATTCCATGTCACTCCTTATGTCGCTACACCAACTCACTCCTCCATTTCACTCCACCACGTCACTCCTCCAAATCAATCCTCCATATCAACCCTCCATGTCACTCCTCCATGTCACTACACCAACTCACTCAACCCTTTCCCTCCGCCATGTCACTCCACCATATCAACCCTCCTTCCTGATCAAACTTGTCACTCCTCCATGTCACTCCTCCTTGTCGCTATTCCATGTCACTCCTACATGTCGCTACACCAACTCACTCCTCATGTCACTCCTCCATGTCATTCCTCCATGTCGCTATTCCATGTCACTCCTTATGTCGCTACACCAACTCACTCCTCCATTTCACTCCTCCATTTCACTCCACCACGTCACTCCTCCAAATCACTCCTCCATATCAACCCTCCATGTCACTCCTCCATTTCACTCCTCCATGTCATTCCTCCATGTCACTCCTCCATGTCGCTACACCAACTCAATCCTCCTTGTCACTCCTCCATGTCACTCATCCAAGTCATTCCTCCATGTCACTCCTTTATGTCACTCCTCCAAGTCACTCCTCCATGTCACTTCTATATGTCTTCCATTTCACTCCTCCATGTCATTACACCAACTCACTCCTCCATGTCACTCCTCCATGTCGCTACTCCATGTCACTCCTCCATTTCACTCCTCCATGTCTCTCCTCCATGTCACTTCTCCAAGTCTTCAATGTCATGTCTCTCATCTGTGTAGCTTCACATTGTCACTCCTCCAAGTCACTCCTCCATGTCGCTACTCCATGCCACTCCTCCATGTCACACCTCCTTGTCACTCCTCCATGTAGCTACTCCAAGTCACTCCTCCATGTCGCTCTACCAACTCACTCCTCCATGTCACTCGTCCACGTCACTCCTCCATGTCACACCTCCTTGTCACTCTTCCATGTAGCTACTCCATGTCACTCCTCCATGTCACTTCTATATGTCTTCCATGTCACTCCTCCATGTCACTCCTCCATGTCACTCCTCCATGTCACTCTTAAATATCACTCCACCACACCACTCCTCTATATCAGTCCTCCATGTTAGTCCTCCATATCAATCCTTCATGTCACTTCTCCATGTCACTCCTCTTTGTCGCAATTCCATGTCACTCCTCCATGTCGCTACACCAACTCAATCCTCCTTGTCACTCCTCCATGTCACTCATCCAAGTCTCTCCTCCGTGTCACTTCTACATGTTGTACATGTCACTCCTCCACATAACTCCTCTATGTCACTCCTCTATGTCACTTTTCAATATCACTCCTCTATGTCATTCCCCTATGTAGCTACTCCATATAACTCCTCCATGTCGATCTTCCATTTCACTCCTCCATGTCACTTCTATATGTCTTCCATGTAACTCCTCCATGTCGCTCCTCATTGTCACTCCTCCATGTTGCTCCTCCATGTCACTCCTCCATGTCACTCATCCATGTCCCTCCGCCATGTCACTGCACCATATCAATCCTCCTTGCTGATCCGCCCTGTTACTCCTCCATGTCTCTCCTTCACATCAATCCTCCATGTCACTCCTCCATGTCACTCCTCCATGTCACTACACCAACTCACTCATCCTTTTCCCTCCGCCATGTCACTCCACCATATCAACCCTCCTTCCTGATCAAACTTGTCACTTCTCCTTGTCACTACTCCATGTCTCTCCTCCACATCAATCCTCTATGTCACTCCTCTATGTCACTCCTTCATGTCACTCCTCCTTGTCGCTATTCCATGTCACTCCTCCATGTTGCTACACCAACTCACTCCTCATGTCACTCCTCCATGTCGCTACTCCATGTCACTCCTCCATGTCGCTACACCAACTCAACCCTCCTTGTCACTCCTCCATGTCACTCATCCAAGTCATTCCTCCATGTCACTCAATTATGTCACTCCTCCAAGTCACTCCTCCATGTCACTTCTATATGTCTTCCATGTCACTCCTCCATGTCACTCCTCCTTGTCACTCCTCCATGTAGCTATTCCATGTCACTCCTCCATGTCGCTCTACCAACTCATTCCTCCATGTCACTCGTCCACGTCACTCCTCCATGTCACACTTCCTTGTCACTCCTCCATGTAGCTACTCCATGTCACTACACCAACTCACTCATCCCTGTCCCTCCGCCATGTCACTCCACCATATCAACCCTCCTTCCTGATCAAACTTGTCACTTCTCCATGTCACTACTCCATGTCTCTCCTCCACATCACTCCTCTAAATCACTCCTCCATGTTACTCCTCCATGTCACTCCTTCTTGTCGCTATTCCATGTTTCTCCTCCATGTCGCTACACCAACTCACTCTTCCATGTCACTGCTCCATTTCACTACACCACGTCACTCTTCTACGTCACTCCTCATGTCACTCCTCCATGTCGCTACTCCTTGTCACTCCTCCAAGTCACTCATCCATGTCATTCCTCCATGTCACTCCTTTATGTCACTCCTCCAAGTCACTCCTCAATTTCACTTCTATATGACTTCAATGTCACTCCTGCATGTCGCTCCTCCATATCACTCCTCTATTTCACTCCTCCATGTCATTGCTCCTTGTCGCTATTCCATGTCACTCCTCCATTTCAACCCTCCATGTCACTACTCCACGTCACTCCTCCCTGTCACACCTCCTTGTCACTCCTCCATGTAGCTACTCCATGTCACTCCTCCATGTCGCTCTACCAACTCACTCCTCCATGTCACTCGTCCACGTCAGTCCTCCATGTCACACCTCCTTGTCACTCCTCCATGTAGCTACTCCATGTCACTCCTCCATGTCGCTACTCCACGTCACTCCTCCATTTCACACCTCCTTGTCACTCCTCCATGTAGCTACTCCATGTCACTCCTCCATGTCGCTCTACCAACTCACTACTCCATGTCTTTCCTCCACATCAATCTTCTATGTAACTCCTCCATGTCACTCCTCCATGTGATTCCTCCTTGTTGCTATTTCATGTCACTCCTCCATATCAACCCTCCATGTCACTCCTCCATGTCACTCCTCCATGTCACTACACCAACTCACTCATCCCTGTCCCTCCGCCATGTCACTCCACCATATCAACCATCCTTCTTGATCAAACTTGTCACTTCTCCATGTCACTACTCCATGTCTCTCCCCCACATCAAACCTCTATGCCACTCCTCCATGTCACTCCTCTATGTCACTCCTACTTGTTGCTCTTCCATGTCACTCCTCCATGTCGCTACACCATCTCGATCCTCCTTGTCACTCCTCCATGTCACTCAGCCAAGTCATTTGTCCATGTCACTCCTTTATGTCACTCCTCCAAGTCACTCCTCCATGTCACTTCTATATGTCTTCCATGTCACTCCTCCATGTCGCTATTCCATGTCACTCCTTATGTCGCTATATAAACTCACTCCTCCATGTCACTCCTCCATTTCACTCCACCACGTCACTCCTCCATGTCACTCCTCCATATCAACCCTCCATGTCACTCCTCCTTGTCGCTACACCAACTCACTCCTCTTTGTCTGTCCTCCATGTCAATCATCCAAGTCATTCCTCCATGTCACTCCTTTATGTCACTCCTCCAAGTCACTCCTCCATGTCACTTCTATATGTCTTCCATGTCACTCCTCCATGTCGCTCCAACAACTCACTCCTCCATGTCACTCCTCCTTGTCACTCCTCCATGTAGCTATTCCATTTCACTTCTCCATGTCGATACACCAACTCAATCCTCCTTGTCACTCCTCCATGTCACTCCTCCATGTCGCTATTCCATGTTACTCCTCCATGTCGCTACACCAACTCACTCTTCCATGTCACTCCTTCATTTCACTCCACCACGTCACTCTTCTACGTTACTCCTCATGTCACTCCTGCATGTCGCTACTCCATGTCACTACTCCATGTCTTTCCTCCACATCAATCCTCTATGAAACTCCTCCATGTCACTCCTCCATGTCACTACACAGACTCACTAATCCCTGTCCCTCCGCACTTGTTACGCCTCCATGTCACTCCTCCATATCAACCCGCCATGTCACTCCTCCTTGTCACTCCTCCATGTAGCTATTCCATGACACTCCTCCATGTCACTCTACCACCTCACTCCTCCATGTCACTACACCAATTCACTAATCCCTGTCCCTCCGCCATGTCACTCCACAATATCAAACCTCCTTCCTAATCAAACTTGTCAGTTCTCCATGTCACTACTCCATGTCTCTCCTCCACATCAATCCTCTGTGTCACTCCTCCCTGTCACTCCTCCATGTCACTCCTCTTTGTCGCTATTCCATGTCACTCCTCCATGTTGCTACACCAACTCACTCCTCATGTCACTCCTCCATGTCGCTACTCCATGTCACTCCTCTATGTCGCTACACCAACTCACTCCTCATGTCACTCCTCCTTGTCACTCCTCCATGTCACTCATCCAAGTCATTCCTCCATATCACTCCTTTATGTCACTCCTCCAAGTCACTCCTCCATGTCACTTCTATATGTCTTCCATGTCACTCCTCCATGTCGCTCCACCAACTCACTCCTCCATGTCACTCCTCCTTTTCACTCCTCCATGTAGTTATTCCATGACACTCCTCCATGTCGCTCTACCAACTCACTCCTCCATGTCACTCGTCCACGTCACTGCTCCATGTTACACTTCCTTGTCACTCCTCCATATAGCTACTTCATGTCACTACACCAACTCACTCATCCCTTTCCCTCCGCCATGTCACTCCACCATATCAACCCTCCTTCCTGATCAAACTTGTCACTTCTCCATGTCACTACTCCATGTCTATCCTCCACATCACTCCTCTATATCACTCTTCCATGTCACTCCTCCATGTCACTCCTCCTTGTCGCTATTCCATGTTACTCCTCCATGTCGCTACACCAACTCACTCTTCCTTGTCACTCCCCCATTTCACTCCACCACGTCACTCCTCCATATCACTCCTCCATCTCAACCCTCCATGTCACTCCTCCATGTTACTCCTCTATGTCACTACACCAACTAACTCATCCCTGTCCCTCCGCCATGTCACTCCACCATATCAACCCTCCTTCCTGATCAAACTTGTAACTTCTCCATGTCACTACTCCATGTCTCTCCCCCACATCAAACCTCTATGTCACTCCTCCATCTCACTCCTCTATGTCACTCCTCCTTGTCGCTCTTCCATGTCACTCCTCCATATCGCTACACCAACTCAATCCTCATGTCACTCCTCCATGTAGCTACTCCATGTCACTCCTCCATGTCGCTACACCAACTTAATCCTCCTTGTCACTCCTCCATGTCACTCAGCCAAGTCATTTGTCCATGTCACTCCTTTATGTCACTCCTCCAAGTCACTCCTCCATGTCACTTCTATATGTCTTCCATGTCACTCCTCCATGTTGCTCCACCAACTTACTCCTCCATGTCACTCCTCCATGTCACTGCTCCACGTCACTCCTCTATGTCACTCCTCCATGTCACTCCTCCATGTCGCTATTCCATGTCACTCCTTATGTCGCTATATAAACTCACTCCTCCATGTCACTCCTCCATTTCACTCCACCACATCACTCCTCCATTTCACTCCTCCACGTCACTCCTCCATGTAACTCCTCCATGTCACTCCTCCATGTCACTCCTCCATGTTACTCCTCCATGTCACTACACCAACTCATTCATCCCTGTCACTCCGCCATGTCACTCCACCATATCAACCCTCCTTCCTGATCAAACTTGTCACTTCTCCATGTCACTACTCCATGTCTCCCCCCCACATCAAACCTCTATGTCACTCCTCCATGTCACTCCTCTATGTAACTCCTCCTTGTCGCTCTTCCATGTCACTCCTCCATGTCGCTACACCAACTCAATCCTCATGTCACTCCTCCAAGTCACTCCTCCATGTCACTCCTCCATGTCACTCCTCCATGTCGCTATTCCATGTCATTCCTTATGTCGCTATATAAACTCAATTCTCCATGTCACTCCTAAATTTCACTCCACCACGTCACTCCTCCATGTCACTCCTCCATATCAACCCTCCATGTCACTCCTCCTTGTCGCTATACCAACTCACTCCTCCATGTCACTCCTCCATTTCACTCCACCACGTCCCTCTTCCATATCAACCCTCCATGTCACTCCTCCATGTCACTCCTCCATGTCATTTCGCCATGTCACTTCTCCAAGTCTTCAATGTCATGTCTCTCATCTGTGTAGCTCCACATTGTCACTCCTCCAAGTCACTCCTCCATGTCGCTACTCCATGTCACACCTCCTTGTCACTCCTCCATGTAGCTACTCCATGTCACTCCTCCATGTCGCTCTACCAACTCACTCCTCCATGTCACTCCTCTATATCACTCCTCCATGTTACTCCTCCAAATCAATCCTCCATGTCACTTCTCCATGTCACTCCTCCTTGTCGCAATTCCATGTCACTCCTCCATGTCGCTACAACAACTCACTCCTCATGTCACTCCTCCATGTCGCTACACCATGTCACTCCTCCATGTCACTACACCAACTCAATCCTCCTTGTCACTCCTCCATGTCACTCATCCAAGTCACTCCTCCATGTCGCTATTCCCTGTCACTCCTTATGTCGATATGCCAACTCACTCCTCCATGTCACTCCTCCATGTCCCTTCGCCATGTCACTCCTCCATTTCACTCCTCCATGTCACTTCTCCAAGTCTTCAATGTCATGTCTCTCATCTGTGTAGCTCCACATTGTCACTCCTCCAAGTCACTCCTCCATGTCGCTACTCCATGTCACACTTCCTTGTCACTCCTCCATGTCACTTCTATATGTCTTCCATGTCACTCCTCCATGTTGCTCCACCAACTCACTCCTCCATGTCAGTCCTCCATGTCACTGCTCCACGTCACTCCTCTATGTCACTCCTCCATGTCACTCCTCCATGTCGCTATTCCATGTCACTCCTTATGTCGCTATATAAACTCACTCCTCCATGTCACTCCTCCATTTCACTCCACCACGTCACTCCTCCATGTCACTCCTCCATATCAACCCTCCATGTCACTCCTCCTTGTCGCTACACCAACTCACTCCTCCATGTCACTCCTCCACTTCACTCCACCACGTCTATATGTATTCCATGTCACTCCTCCATGTCGCTCCACCAACTCACTCCTCCATGTCACTCCTCCTTGTCACTCCTCCATGTAGCTATTCCATTTCACTCCTCCATGTCGCTACACCAACTCAATCCTCCTTGTCACTCCTCCATGTCACTCATCCAAGTCATTCCTCCATGTCGCTATTCCATGTCACTCCTTATGTCGATACGCCAACTCACTCCTCCATGTCACTCCTCCATTTCAATCCACCACGTCACTCCTCCATGTCACTCCTCCATATCAACCCGCCATGTCACTCCTCCATGTCACTCCTCCATGTCACTACACAGACTCACTAATCCCTGTCCCTCCGCACTTGTTACGCCTCCATGTCACTCCTCCATATCAACCCGCCATGTCACTCCTCCTTGTCACTCCTCCATGTAGCTATTCCATGACACTCCTCCATGTCACTCTACCACCTCACTCAATTTAACTTCTATAAGACTTCAATGTCACTCCTGCATGTCGCTCCTCCATATCACTCCTCTATTTCACTACTCCATGTCACCCCTCCATATCAATCCTCCATTTCACTCCTCCATGTAACTCCTTAATGTCACTACTCCATGTTGCTACTCCATGTCACTCCTCCATGTCACTCTTGCATGACGCTCCTCTATGTCACTTCTCTACGTCTTCAATGTCATGTCTCTCATCCGTGTAGCTCCATATTGTCACTCCTCCATATCACTCCTCCATGTCTCTTCTACATGTTTTCCATGTCACTCCTCCACATCACTCCTCTATGTCATTCCCCAATGTCGCTACTCCATGTCACTCCTCCATGTCACTTCTATATGTCTTCCATGTCACTCCTCCATGTCGCTCCTCCTTGTCACTCCTCCATGTTGCTCCTCCCTGTCACTCCTCCATGTCACTCATCCATGTCCCTCCGCCATGTCACTCCACCATATCAATCCTCCTTGCTGATCCGCCCTGTCACTCCTCCATGTCTCTCCTCCACATCAATCCTCTATGTCACTCCTCCATGTCACTCCTCCATGTCACTCCTCCATGTCACTCCTCCTTGTCGCTATTCCATGTCACTCCTCCATGTCATTACACCAACTCATTCCTCATGTCACTACTCCATGTCGCTACTCCATGTCACTACTCCATGTCACTACACCAACGCAATCCTCCTTGTCACTACTCCATGTCACTCATCCAAGTCATTCCTCCATGTCACTCCTTTATGTCACTCCTTCAAGTCACTCCTCCATGTCACTCCTCCATGTCGTTACACCAACTCACTCCTCCATGTCACTCCTCCTTGTCGCAATTCCATGTCACTCCTCCATGTCGCTACAACAACTCACTCCTCATGTCACTCCTCCATGTCGCTACACCATGTCACTCCTCCATGTCACTACACCAACTCAATCCTCCTTGTCACTCCTCCATGTCACTCATCCAAGTCACTCCTCCATGTCGCTATTCCCTGTCACTCCTTATGTCGATATGCCAACTCACTCCTCCATGTCACTCCTCCATGTCCCTTCGCCATGTCACTCCTCCATTTCACTCCTCCATGTCACTTCTCCAAGTCTTCAATGTCATGTCTCTCATCTGTGTAGCTCCACATTGTCACTCCTCCAAGTCACTCCTCCATGTCGCTACTCAATGTCACACTTCCTTGTCACTCCTCCATGTCACTTCTATATGTCTTCCATGTCACTCCTCCATGTTGCTCCACCAACTCACTCCTCCATGTCAGTCCTCCATGTCACTGCTCCACGTCACTCCTCTATGTCACTCCTCCATGTCACTCCTCCATGTCGCTATTCCATGTCACTCCTTATGTCGCTATATAAACTCACTCCTCCATGTCACTCCTCCATTTCACTCCACCACGTCACTCCTCCATGTCACTCCTCCATATCAACCCTCCATGTCACTCCTCCTTGTCGCTACACCAACTCACTCCTCCATGTCACTCCTCCACTTCACTCCACCACGTCTATATGTATTCCATGTCACTCCTCCATGTCGCTCCACCAACTCACTCCTCCATGTCACTCCTCCTTGTCACTCCTCCATGTAGCTATTCCATTTCACTCCTCCATGTCGCTACACCAACTCAATCCTCCTTGTCACTCCTCCATGTCACTCATCCAAGTCATTCCTCCATGTCGCTATTCCATGTCACTCCTTATGTCGATACGCCAACTCACTCCTCCATGTCACTCCTCCATTTCAATCCACCACGTCACTCCTCCATGTCACTCCTCCATATCAACCCGCCATGTCACTCCTCCATGTCACTCCTCCATGTCACTACACAGACTCACTAATCCCTGTCCCTCCGCACTTGTTACGCCTCCATGTCACTCCTCCATATCAACCCGCCATGTCACTCCTCCTTGTCACTCCTCCATGTAGCTATTCCATGACACTCCTCCATGTCACTCTACCACCTCACTCAATTTAACTTCTATAAGACTTCAATGTCACTCCTGCATGTCGCTCCTCCATATCACTCCTCTATTTCACTACTCCATGTCACCCCTCCATATCAATCCTCCATTTCACTCCTCCATGTAACTCCTTAATGTCACTACTCCATGTTGCTACTCCATGTCACTCCTCCATGTCACTCTTGCATGACGCTCCTCTATGTCACTTCTCTACGTCTTCAATGTCATGTCTCTCATCCGTGTAGCTCCATATTGTCACTCCTCCATATCACTCCTCCATGTCTCTTCTACATGTTTTCCATGTCACTCCTCCACATCACTCCTCTATGTCATTCCCCAATGTCGCTACTCCATGTCACTCCTCCATGTCACTTCTATATGTCTTCCATGTCACTCCTCCATGTCGCTCCTCCTTGTCACTCCTCCATGTTGCTCCTCCCTGTCACTCCTCCATGTCACTCATCCATGTCCCTCCGCCATGTCACTCCACCATATCAATCCTCCTTGCTGATCCGCCCTGTCACTCCTCCATGTCTCTCCTCCACATCAATCCTCTATGTCACTCCTCCATGTCACTCCTCCATGTCACTCCTCCATGTCACTCCTCCTTGTCGCTATTCCATGTCACTCCTCCATGTCATTACACCAACTCATTCCTCATGTCACTACTCCATGTCGCTACTCCATGTCACTACTCCATGTCACTACACCAACGCAATCCTCCTTGTCACTACTCCATGTCACTCATCCAAGTCATTCCTCCATGTCACTCCTTTATGTCACTCCTTCAAGTCACTCCTCCATGTCACTCCTCCATGTCGTTACACCAACTCACTCCTCCATGTCACTCCTCCATGTCGCTACTCCATGTCACTCCTCCATTTCACTCCTCCATGTCTCTCCTCAATGTCACTTCTCCAAGTCTTCAATGTCATGTCTCTCATCTGTGTAGCTCCACATTGTCACTACTCCAAGTCACTCCTCCACTTCGCTACTCCACGTCACTCCTCCATGTCACACCTCCTTGTCACTCCACCATGTAGCTACTCTATGTCACTCCTCCATGTCACTCCTCCATGTCATTCCTCCTTGTCGCTATTCCATGTCACTCCTCCATGTCGCTACATCAACTCACTCCTTCAAGTCACTCCCCCATTTCACTCCACCACGTCACTCCTCCATATCAACCCTCCATGTCACTCCTCCATGTCACTCCTTCATGTCACTACACCAACTCACTCATCCCTGTCCCTCCGCCATGTCACTGCTCCACGTCACTGCTCTATGTCACTCCTCCATGTCGCTATTCCATGTCACTCCTTATGTCGCTATATAAACTCAGTCCTCCATGTCACTACTCCATTTCACTCCACCACGTCACTCCTCCATGTCACTCCTCCATATCAACCCTCCATGTCACTCGTCCTTGTCACTACACCAACTCACTCCTCCATGTCACTCCTCCATGTCACTGCTCAACGTCACTCCTCTATGTCACTCCTCCATGTCACTCCTCTATGTCACTACACCAACTCACTCATCCCTTTCCCTCCGCCATGTCACTCCACCATATCAACCCTCCTTCCTGATCAAACTTGTCACTTCTCCATGTCACTACTCCATGTCTCTCCTCCACATCAATCCTCTATTTCACTCCTCCATGTCACTCCTCCATGTCACTCCTCCATGTCACTCCTCCATGTTGCTACACCAACTCACTCCTCCATGTCACTCCTCCATTTCACTCCACCACGTCCCTCCTCCATATCAACCCTCCTTCCTGATCAAACTTGTCACTTCTCCATGTCACTCCTCCATGTCGCTACACGAACTCACTCCTCCAATATCACTCCCGCATTTCACTCCACCAAGTCATTCCTCAATGTCACTCCTTTTTGTCACTCCTCCAAGTCACTCCTCCATGTCACTTCTATATGTCTTACATGGCACTCCTCCATGTCGCACCACCAACTCACTCCTCCATGTCACTCCTCCATGTCACTCCTCCATGTCACTCCTCCATTTCACTCCTCCATGTCTCTCCTCCATGTCACTTCTCCAAGTCTTCAATGTCATGTCTCTCATCTGTGTAGCTCCACATTGTCACTCCTCCAAGTCACTCCTCCAAGTCACTCCTCCATGTCACTTCTATTTGTCTTACATGGCACTCCTCCATGTCGCTACATCAACTCACTCCTTCAAGTCACTCCCCCATTTCACTCCACCACGTCACTACTCCATGTCACTCCTCCATATCAACCCTCCATGTCACTCCTCCACGTCACTCCTCCATGTCACTACACCAACTCACTCATCCCTGTCCCTCCGCCATGTCACTGCTCCTCCTCACTGCTCTATGTCACTCCTCCATGTCGCTATTCCATGTCACTCCTTATGTCGCTATATAAACTCAGTCCTCCATGTCACTCATCCATTTCACTCCACCACGTCTCTCCTCCATATCAACCCTCCATGTCACTCCCCCATGTCACTCCTCCATGTCCCTCCGCCATGTCACTCCACCATATCAACCCTCCTTCCTGATCAAACTTGTCACTTCTCCATGTCAATACTCCATGTCTCACCTCCACATCACTCCTCTATATCACTCCTCAATGTCACTCCTCCATGTCACTCCTCCTTGTCGCTATTCCATGTTACTCCTCCATGTCGCTACACCAAGTCACTCCTTTATGTCACTCCTCCAAGTCACTCCTCAATTTCACTTCTATATTAATTCAATGTCACTCCTGCATTTCGCTCCTCCTTATCACTCCTCTATTTCACTCCTCTATGTCACTCCTCCATATCAATCCCCCATTTCACTCGTCCATGTCACTCCTCCATGTCACACTTCCTTGTCACTCCTCCATGTAGCTACTCCATGTCACTACACCAACTCACTCATCCCTGTCCCTCCGCCATGTCACTCCACCATATCAACCCTCCTTCCTGATCAAACTTGTCACTTCTCCATTTCACTCCTCCATGTCACTCCTCCATATAAACCCTCCATGTCATTCCTCCATGTCACTCCTCCATGTCACTACACCAACTCACTCATCCCTGTCCCTCCGCCATGTCTCTCCACCATATCAACCCTCCTTCCTGATCAAACTTGTCACTTCTCCATGTCACTACTCCATGTCTCTCCCCCACATCAAACGTCTATGTCACTCCTCCATGTCACGCCTCCATTTCACTCCACCACGTCACTCCTCCATGTCACTCCTCCATGTCACGCCTCCATGTCACTCCTCCATGTCCCTCCGACATGTCACTCCACCATATCAACCCTCCTTCCTGATCAAACTTGTCACTTCTCCATGTCACTACTCCATGTCTCTCCTCCACATCACTCCTCTATATCACTCCTCCATGTCACTCCTCCTTGTCACTCCTCCTTGTTGCTATTCCATGTTACTCCTCCATGTCGCTACACCAACTCACTCTTCCATGTCACTCCTCCATTTCACTCCACCACGTCACTCTTCTACGTCACTCCTCATGTCACTCCTCCATGTCGCTACTCCTGTCACTCCTCCATGTCACTCATCCATTTCATTCCTCCATGTCACTCCTTTATGTCACTCCTCCAAGTCACTCCTCAATTTCACTTCTATTTGACTTCAATGTCACTCCTGCATGTCGCTCCTCCATATCACTCATCTATTTCACTCCTCCATGTCACTCCTCCATATCAATCCTCCATTTCACTCCTCCATGTAACTCCTTAATGTCACTACTCCATGTCGCTACTCCACGTCACTCCTCCATGTCACTACACCAACTCACTCATCCCTGTCCCTCCGCCATGTCACTGCTCCTCCTCACTGCTCTATGTCACTCCTCCATGTCGCTATTCCATGTCACTCCTTATGTCGCTATATAAACTCAGTCCTCCATGTCACTCATCCATTTCACTCCACCACGTCTCTCCTCCAAATCAACCCTCCATGTCACTCCCCCATGTCACTCCTCCATGTCCCTCCGCCATATCACTCCACCATATCAACCCTCCTTCCTGATCAAACTTGTCACTTCTCCATGTCAATACTCCATGTCTCTCCTCCACATCACTCCTCTATATCACTCCTCAATGTCACTCCTCCATGTCACTCCTCCTTGTCGCTATTCCATGTTACTCCTCCATGTCGCTACACCAAGTCACTCTTCCATGTCACTCCTCCATTTCACTCCACCATGTCACTCATCCACGTCATTCCTCCATGTCACTCCTTTATGTCACTCCTCCAAATCACTCCTCAATTTCACTTCTATATTAATTCAATGTCACTCCTGCATTTCGCTCCTCCATATCACTCCTCTATTTCACTCCTCCATGTCACTCCTCCATATCAATCCTCCATTTCACTCGTCCATGTCACTCCTCCATGTCACACTTCCTTGTCAATCCTCCATGTAGCTACTCCATGTCACTACACCAACTCACTCATCCCTGTCCCTCCGCCATGTCACTCCTCCATATCACTCCTCAATGTCGCTACACCAACTCACTCCTCCATGTCACTCCTCCATTTCACTCCACCACGTCCCTCCTCCATATCAACCCTCCTTCCTGATCAAACTTGTCACTTGTCCATGTCACTCCTCCATGTCGCTACACGAACTCACTCCTCCAATATCACTCCCGCATTTCACTCCACCACGTCACTCCTCCATGTCACTCCTCCATATCAGCCCTTCATGTCACTCCTCCATGTCACTCCTCCATGTCACTACACCAACTCACTCATCCCTGTCCCTCCGCCATGTCACTCCACCATATCAACCCTCCATCCTGATCAAACTTGTCACTTCTCCATGTCACTACTCCATGTCACTCCTCCATGTCACGCCTCCATGTCACTCCTCCATGTCCCTCCGACATGTCACTCCACCATATCAACCCTCCTTCCTGATCAAACTTGTCACTTCTCCATGTCACTACTCCATGTCTCTCCTCCACATCACTCCTCTATATCACTCCTCCATGTCACTCCTCCTTGTCACTCCTCCTTGTTGCTATTCCATGTTACTCCTCCATGTCGCTACACCAACTCACTCTTCCATGTCACTCCTCCATTTCACTCCACCACGTCACTCTTCTACGTCACTCCTCATGTCACTCCTCCATGTCGCTACTCCTGTCACTCCTCCATGTCACTCATCCATTTCATTCCTCCATGTCACTCCTTTATGTCACTCCTCCAAGTCACTCCTCAATTTCACTTCTATTTGACTTCAATGTCACTCCTGCATGTCGCTCCTCCATATCACTCATCTATTTCACTCCTCCATGTCACTCCTCCATATCAATCCTCCATTTCACTCCTCCATGTAACTCCTTAATGTCACTACTCCATGTCGCTACTCCACGTCACTCCTCCATGTCACTACACCAACTCACTCATCCCTGTCCCTCCGCCATGTCACTGCTCCTCCTCACTGCTCTATGTCACTCCTCCATGTCGCTATTCCATGTCACTCCTTATGTCGCTATATAAACTCAGTCCTCCATGTCACTCATCCATTTCACTCCACCACGTCTCTCCTCCATATCAACCCTCCATGTCACTCCCCCATGTCACTCCTCCATGTCCCTCCGCCATGTCACTCCACCATATCAACCCTCCTTCCTGATCAAACTTGTCACTTCTCCATGTCAATACTCCATGTCTCTCCTCCACATCACTCCTCTATATCACTCCTCAATGTCACTCCTCCATGTCACTCCTCCTTGTCGCTATTCCATGTTACTCCTCCATGTCGCTACACCAAGTCACTCTTCCATGTCACTCCTCCATTTCACTCCACCATGTCACTCATCCACGTCATTCCTCCATGTCACTCCTTTATGTCACTCCTCCAAGTCACTCCTCAATTTCACTTCTATATTAATTCAATGTCACTCCTGCATTTCGCTCCTCCATATCACTCCTCTATTTCACTCCTCCATGTCACTCCTCCATATCAATCCTCCATTTCACTCGTCCATGTCACTCCTCCATGTCACACTTCCTTGTCACTCCTCCATGTAGCTACTCCATGTCACTACACCAACTCACTCATCCCTGTCCCTCCGCCATGTCACTCCTCCATGTCACTCCTCCATGTCGCTACACCAACTCACTCCTCCATGTCACTCCTCCATTTCACTCCACCACGTCCCTCCTCCATATCAACCCTCCTTCCTGATCAAACTTGTCACTTGTCCATGTCACTCCTCCATGTCGCTACACGAACTCACTCCTCCAATATCACTCCCGCATTTCACTCCACCACGTCACTCCTCCACGTCACTCCTCCATGTCACTCCTCCATATCAGCCCTTCATGTCACTCCTCCATGTCACTCCTCCATGTCACTACACCAACTCACTCATCCCTGTCCCTCCGCCATGTCACTCCACCATATCAACCCTCCATCCTGATCAAACTTGTCACTTCTCCATGTCACTACTCCATGTCACTCCTCCATGTCACGCCTCCATGTCACTCCTCCATGTCCCTCCGACATGTCACTCCACCATATCAACCCTCCTTCCTGATCAAACTTGTCACTTCTCCATGTCACTACTCCATGTCTCTCCTCCACATCACTCCTCTATATCACTCCTCCATGTCACTCCTCCTTGTCACTCCTCCTTGTTGCTATTCCATGTTACTCCTCCATGTCGCTACACCAACTCACTCTTCCATGTCACTCCTCCATTTCACTCCACCACGTCACTCTTCTACGTCACTCCTCATGTCACTCCTCCATGTCGCTACTCCTGTCACTCCTCCATGACACTCATCCATTTCATTCCTCCATGTCACTCCTTTATGTCACTCCTCCAAGTCACTCCTCAATTTCACTTCTATTTGACTTCAATGTCACTCCTGCATGTCGCTCCTCCATATCACTCATCTATTTCACTCCTCCATGTCACTCCTCCATATCAATCCTCCATTTCACTCCTCCATGTAACTCCTTAATGTCACTACTCCATGTCGCTACTCCACGTCACTCCTCCATGTCACTACACCAACTCACTCATCCCTGTCCCTCCGCCATGTCACTGCTCCTCCTCACTGCTCTATGTCACTCCTCCATGTCGCTATTCCATGTCACTCCTTATGTCGCTATATAAACTCAGTCCTCCATGTCACTCATCCATTTCACTCCACCACGTCTCTCCTCCATATCAACCCTCCATGTCACTCCCCCATGTCACTCCTCCATGTCCCTCCGCCATGTCACTCCACCATATCAACCCTCCTTCCTGATCAAACTTGTCACTTCTCCATGTCAATACTCCATGTCTCTCCTCCACATCACTCCTCTATATCACTCCTCAATGTCACTCCTCCATGTCACTCCTCCTTGTCGCTATTCCATGTTACTCCTCCATGTCGCTACACCAAGTCACTCTTCCATGTCACTCCTCCATTTCACTCCACCATGTCACTCATCCACGTCATTCCTCCATGTCACTCCTTTATGTCACTCCTCCAAGTCACTCCTCAATTTCACTTCTATATTAATTCAATGTCACTCCTGCATTTCGCTCCTCCATATCACTCCTCTATTTCACTCCTCCATGTCACTCCTCCATATCAATCCTCCATTTCACTCGTCCATGTCACTCCTCCATGTCACACTTCCTTGTCACTCCTCCATGTAGCTACTCCATGTCACTACACCAACTCACTCATCCCTGTCCCTCCGCCATGTCACTCCTCCATGTCACTCCTCCATGTCGCTACACCAACTCACTCCTCCATGTCACTCCTCCATTTCACTCCACCACGTCCCTCCTCCATATCAACCCTCCTTCCTGATCAAACTTGTCACTTGTCCATGTCACTCCTCCATGTCGCTACACGAACTCACTCCTCCAATATCACTCCCGCATTTCACTCCACCACGTCACTCCTCCATGTCACTCCTCCATATCAGCCCTTCATGTCACTCCTCCATGTCACTCCTCCATGTCACTACACCAACTCACTCATCCCTGTCCCTCCGCCATGTCACTCCACCATATCAACCCTCCATCCTGATCAAACTTGTCACTTCTCCATGTCACTACTCCATGTCTCTCCCCCACATCAAACCTCTATGTCACTCCTCCATATCACTCCTCTATGTCACTCCTCCTTGTCGCTCTTCCATGTCACTCCTCCATGTTGCTACACCAACTCAATCCTCCATGTAACTCCTTAATGTCACTACTCCATGTCGCTACTCCACGTCACTCCTCCATGTCACTACACCAACTCACTCATCCCTGTCCCTCCGCCATGTCACTGCTCCTCCTCACTGCTCTATGTCACTCCTCCATGTCGCTATTCCATGTCACTCCTTATGTCGCTATATAAACTCAGTCCTCCATGTCACTCATCCATTTCACTCCACCACGTCTCTCCTCCAAATCAACCCTCCATGTCACTCCCCCATGTCACTCCTCCATGTCCCTCCGCCATGTCACTCCACCATATCAACCCTCCTTCCTGATCAAACTTGTCACTTCTCCATGTCAATACTCCATGTCTCTCCTCCACATCACTCCTCTATATCACTCCTCAATGTCACTCCTCCATGTCACTCCTCCTTGTCGCTATTCCATGTTACTCCTCCATGTCGCTACACCAAGTCACTCTTCCATGTCACTCCTCCATTTCACTCCACCATGTCACTCATCCACGTCATTCCTCCATGTCACTCCTTTATGTCACTCCTCCAAGTCACTCCTCAATTTCACTTCTATATTAATTCAATGTCACTCCTGCATTTCGCTCCTCCATATCACTCCTCTATTTCACTCCTCCATGTCACTCCTCCATATCAATCCTCCATTTCACTCGTCCATGTCACTCCTCCATGTCACACTTCCTTGTCACTCCTCCATGTAGCTACTCCATGTCACTACACCAACTCACTCATCCCTGTCCCTCCGCCATGTCACTCCTCCATGTCACTCCTCCATGTCGCTACACCAACTCACTCCTCCATGTCACTCCTCCATTTCACTCCACCACGTCCCTCCTCCATATCAACCCTCCTTCCTGATCAAACTTGTCACTTGTCCATGTCACTCCTCCATGTCGCTACACGAACTCACTCCTCCAATATCACTCCCGCATTTCACTCCACCACGTCACTCCTCCATGTCACTCCTCCATATCAGCCCTTCATGTCACTCCTCCATGTCACTCCTCCATGTCACTACACCAACTCACTCATCCCTGTCCCTCCGCCATGTCACTCCACCATATCAACCCTCCATCCTGATCAAACTTGTCACTTCTCCATGTCACTACTCCATGTCACTCCTCCATGTCACGCCTCCATGTCACTCCTCCATGTCCCTCCGACATGTCACTCCACCATATCAACCCTCCTTCCTGATCAAACTTGTCACTTCTCCATGTCACTACTCCATGTCTCTCCTCCACATCACTCCTCTATATCACTCCTCCATGTCACTCCTCCTTGTCACTCCTCCTTGTTGCTATTCCATGTTACTCCTCCATGTCGCTACACCAACTCACTCTTCCATGTCACTCCTCCATTTCACTCCACCACGTCACTCTTCTACGTCACTCCTCATGTCACTCCTCCATGTCGCTACTCCTGTCACTCCTCCATGTCACTCATCCATTTCATTCCTCCATGTCACTCCTTTATGTCACTCCTCCAAGTCACTCCTCAATTTCACTTCTATTTGACTTCAATGTCACTCCTGCATGTCGCTCCTCCATATCACTCATCTATTTCACTCCTCCATGTCACTCCTCCATATCAATCCTCCATTTCACTCCTCCATGTAACTCCTTAATGTCACTACTCCATGTCGCTACTCCACGTCACTCCTCCATGTCACTACACCAACTCACTCATCCCTGTCCCTCCGCCATGTCACTGCTCCTCCTCACTGCTCTATGTCACTCCTCCATGTCGCTATTCCATGTCACTCCTTATGTCGCTATATAAACTCAGTCCTCCATGTCACTCATCCATTTCACTCCACCACGTCTCTCCTCCATATCAACCCTCCATGTCACTCCCCCATGTCACTCCTCCATGTCCCTCCGCCATGTCACTCCACCATATCAACCCTCCTTCCTGATCAAACTTGTCACTTCTCCATGTCAATACTCCATGTCTCTCCTCCACATCACTCCTCTATATCACTCCTCAATGTCACTCCTCCATGTCACTCCTCCTTGTCGCTATTCCATGTTACTCCTCCATGTCGCTACACCAAGTCACTCTTCCATGTCACTCCTCCATTTCACTCCACCATGTCACTCATCCACGTCATTCCTCCATGTCACTCCTTTATGTCACTCCTCCAAGTCACTCCTCAATTTCACTTCTATATTAATTCAATGTCACTCCTGCATTTCGCTCCTCCATATCACTCCTCTATTTCACTCCTCCATGTCACTCCTCCATATCAATCCTCCATTTCACTCGTCCATGTCACTCCTCCATGTCACACTTCCTTGTCACTCCTCCATGTAGCTACTCCATGTCACTACACCAACTCACTCATCCCTGTCCCTCCGCCATGTCACTCCTCCATGTCACTCCTCCATGTCGCTACACCAACTCACTCCTCCATGTCACTCCTCCATTTCACTCCACCACGTCCCTCCTCCATATCAACCCTCCTTCCTGATCAAACTTGTCACTTGTCCATGTCACTCCTCCATGTCGCTACACGAACTCACTCCTCCAATATCACTCCCGCATTTCACTCCACCACGTCACTCCTCCATGTCACTCCTCCATATCAGCCCTTCATGTCACTCCTCCATGTCACTCCTCCATGTCACTACACCAACTCACTCATCCCTGTCCCTCCGCCATGTCACTCCACCATATCAACCCTCCATCCTGATCAAACTTGTCACTTCTCCATGTCACTACTCCATGTCTCTCCCCCACATCAAACCTCTATGTCACTCCTCCATATCACTCCTCTATGTCACTCCTCCTTGTCGCTCTTCCATGTCACTCCTCCATGTTGCTACACCAACTCAATCCTCATGTCACTCCTCCATGTAGCTACTCCATGTCATTCCTCCATGTCGCTACACCAACTCATCCTCCTTGTCATTCCTCCATGTCACTGCTCCACGTCACTCCTCTATGTCCCTCCTCCATGTCACTCCTCCATGTCGCTATTCCATGTCACTCCTTATGTCGCTATATAAACTCACTCCTCCATGTCACTCCTCCATTTCACTCCACCATGTCACTCCTCCATATCAACCCTCCATGTCACTCCTCCATGTCACTCCTCCATGTCCCTCCGCAATGTCACTCCACCATTTCAACCCTCCTTCTTGATCAAACTTGTCACTTCTTCATGTCACTACTCCATGTCTCTCCTCCACATCACTCCTCTATATCACTCCTCCATGTCACTCCTCCATGTCACTCCTCCTTGTCGCTATTCCATGTTACTCCTCCATGTCGCTACACCAACTCACTCTTCCATGTCACTCCTCCATTTCACTCCACCAAGTCACTCTTCTACGTCACTCCTCATGTCACTCCTCCATGTCGCTACTCCTTGTCACTCCTCCATGTCACTCATCCATGTCATTCCTCCATGTCACTCCTTTATGTCACTCCTCCAAGTAACTCATCAATTTAACTTCTATAAGACTTCAATGTCACTCCTGCATGTCGCTCCTCCATATCACTCCTCTATTTCACTACTCCATGTAACTCCTTAATGTCACTACTCCATGTTGCTACTCCATGTCACTCCTCCATGTCACTCTTGCATGACGCTCCTCTATGTCACTTCTCTACGTCTTCAATGTCATGTCTCTCATCCGTGTAGCTCCATATTGTCACTCCTCCATATCACTCCTCCGTGTCTCTTCTACATGTTTTCCATGTCACTCCTCCACATCACTCCTCTATGTCATTCCCCAATGTCGCTACTCCATGTCACTCCTCCATGTCACTTCTATATGTCTTCCATGTCACTCCTCCATGTCGCTCCTCCTTGTCACTCCTCCATGTTGCTCCTCCCTGTCACTCCTCCATGTCACTCATCCATGTCCCTCCGCCATGTCACTCCACCATATCAATCCTCCTTGCTGATCCGCCCTGTCACTCCTCCATGTCTCTCCTCCACATCAATCCTCTATGTCACTCCTCCATGTCACTCCTCCATGTCACTCCTCCATGTCACTCCTCCTTGTCGCTATTCCATGTCACTCCTCCATGTCACTACACCAACTCATTCCTCATGTCACTACTCCATGTCGCTACTCCATGTCACTACTCCATGTCACTACACCAACGCAATCCTCCTTGTCACTACTCCATGTCACTCATCCAAGTCATTCCTCCATGTCACTCCTTTATGTCACTCCTTCAAGTCACTCCTCCATGTCACTCCTCCATGTCGTTACACCAACTCACTCCTCCATGTCACTCCTCCATGTCGCTACTCCATGTCACTCCTCCATTTCACTCCTCCATGTCTCTCCTTAATGTCACTTCTCCAAGTCTTCAATGTCATGTCTCTCATCTGTGTAGCTCCACATTGTCACTACTCCAAGTCACTCCTCCACTTCGCTACTCCACGTCACTCCTCCATGTCACACCTCCTTGTCACTCCACCATGTAGCTACTCTATGTCACTCCTCCATGTCACTCCTCCATGTCATTCCTCCTTGTCGCTATTCCATGTCACTCCTCCATGTCGCTACATCAACTCACTCCTTCAAGTCACTCCCCCATTTCACTCCACCACGTCACTCCTCCATATCAACCCTCCATGTCACTCCTCCATGTCACTCCTTCATGTCACTACACCAACTCACTCATCCCTGTCCCTCCGCCATGTCACTGCTCCACGTCACTGCTCTATGTCACTCCTCCATGTCGCTATTCCATGTCACTCCTTATGTCGCTATATAAACTCAGTCCTCCATGTCACTACTCCATTTCACTCCACCACGTCACTCCTCCATGTCACTCCTCCATATCAACCCTCCATGTCACTCGTCCTTGTCACTACACCAACTCACTCCTCCATGTCACTCCTCCATGTCACTGCTCAACGTCACTCCTCTATGTCACTCCTCCATGTCACTCCTCTATGTCACTACACCAACTCACTCATCCCTTTCCCTCCGCCATGTCACTCCACCATATCAACCCTCCTTCCTGATCAAACTTGTCACTTCTCCATGTCACTACTCCATGTCTCTCCTCCACATCAATCCTCTATTTCACTCCTCCATGTCACTCCTCCATGTCACTCCTCCATGTCACTCCTCCATGTTGCTACACCAACTCACTCCTCCATGTCACTCCTCCATTTCACTCCACCACGTCCCTCCTCCATATCAACCCTCCTTCCTGATCAAACTTGTCACTTCTCCATGTCACTCCTCCATGTCGCTACACGAACTCACTCCTCCAATATCACTCCCGCATTTCACTCCACCAAGTCATTCCTCAATGTCACTCCTTTATGTCACTCCTCCAAGTCACTCCTCCATGTCACTTCTATATGTCTTACATGGCACTCCTCCATGTCGCACCACCAACTCACTCCTCCATGTCACTCCTCCATGTCACTCCTCCATGTCACTCCTCCATTTCACTCCTCCATGTCTCTCCTCCATGTCACTTCTCCAAGTCTTCAATGTCATGTCTCTCATCTGTGTAGCTCCACATTGTCACTCCTCCAAGTCACTCCTCCATGTCGCTACTCCATGTCACTACTCCATGTCACACCTCCTTGTCACTCCTCCATGTAGCTACTCCATGTCACTCCTTCATGTCACTACACCAACTCACTCATCCCTGTCCCTCCGCCATGTCACTGCTCCACGTCACTGCTCTATGTCACTCCTCCATGTCGCTATTCCATGTCACTCCTTATGTCGCTATATAAACTCAGTCCTCCATGTCACTCCTCCATTTCACTCCACCACGTCACTCCTCAATGTCACTCCTCCATATCAACCCTCCATGTCACTCGTCCTTGTCGCTACACCAACTCACTCCTCCATGTCACTCCTCCATGTCACTGCTCAACGTCACTCCTCTATGTCACTCCTCCATGTCACTCCTCTATGTCACTACACCAACTCACTCATCCCTTTCCCTCCGCCATGTCACTCCACCATATCAACCCTCCTTCCTGATCAAACTTGTCACTTCTCCATGTCACTACTCCATGTCTGTCCTCCACATCAATCCTCTATTTCACTCCTCCATGTCACTCCTCCATGTTACTCCTCCATGTTGCTATTCCATGTCACTCCTTATGTCGCTACACCAACTCACTCCTCCATTTCACTCCTCCATTTCACTCCACCACGTCACTCCTCCATATCACTCCTCCATATCAAACCTCCATGTCACTTTTCCATGTCACTCCTCCATGTCATTCCTCCATGTCACTCTTCCATGTCAATACACCAACTCACTCATCCCTGTCCCTCCGACATGTCACTCCTCCATGTCACTCCTCCATGTTGCTACACCAACTCACTCCTCCATGTCACTCCTCCATTTCACTCCACCACGTCCCTCCTCCATATCAACCCTCCTTCCTGATCAAACTTGTCACTTCTCCATGTCACTCCTCCATGTCGCTACACGAACTCACTCCTCCAATATCACTCCCGCATTTCACTCCACCAAGTCATTCCTCAATGTCACTCCTTTATGTCACTCCTCCAAGTCACTCCTCCATGTCACTTCTATATGTCTTACATGGCACTCCTCCATGTCGCACCACCAACTCACTCCTCCATGTCACTCCTCCATGTCACTCCTCCATGTCACTCCTCCATTTCACTCCTCCATGTCTCTCCTCCATGTCACTTCTCCAAGTCTTCAATGTCATGTCTCTCATCTGTGTAGCTCCACATTGTCACTCCTCCAAGTCACTCCTCCATGTCGCTACTCCATGTCACTACTCCATGTCACACCTCCTTTTCACTCCTCCATGTAGCTACTCCATGTCACTCCTCCATGTCGCTCTACCAACTCACTCCTCCATGTCACTCGTCCACGTCACTCCTCCATGTCACACTTCCTTGTCACTCCTCCATGTAGCTACTCCATGTCACTACACCAACTCACTCATCCCTGTCCCTTCGCCATGTCACTAAACCATATCAACCCTCCATCTTGATCAAACTTGTCACTTCTCCATGTCACTACTCCATGTCTCTCCCCCACATCAATCCTCTATGTCACTCCTCCATGTCACTCCTCTATGTCACTCCTCCTTGTCGCTCTTCCATTTCACTCCTCCATGTCGCTACACCAACTCAATCCTCATGTCATTCCTCCATGTAGCTACTCCATGTCACTCCTCCATGTCGCTACACCAACTCAATCCATCTTGTCACTCCTCCATGTCACTCAGCCAAGTAATTTGTCCATGTCACTCCTTTATGTCACTCCTCGAAATAACTACTCCATGTCACTTCTATATGTCTTCCATGTCACTCCTCCATGTTGCTCCACCAACTCACTCCTCCATGTCACTCCTCCATGTCACTGCTCCACGTCACTCCTCTACGTCACTCCTCCATGTCACTCCTCCATGTCGCTATTCCATGTCACTCCTTATGTCGCTATATAAACACACTCCTACATGTCACTCCTCCATTTCACTCCACCACGTCACTCCTCCATGTCACTCCTCCATATCAACCCTCCATGTCACTCCTCCTTGTCGCTACACCAACTCACTCCTCCATGTCACTCCTTCATTTCACTCCACCACGTCCCTCCTCCATATCAACCCTCCATGTCACTCCTCCATGTCACTCCTCCATGTCCCTCCGCCATGTCACTCCTACATGTCACTCCTCCATTTCACTCCACCACGTCACTCCTCCATGTCAATCCTCCATATCAACCCTTCATGTCACTCCTCCTTGTCGCTACACCAACTCACTCCTCCATGTCACTACTCCATTTCACTCTACCACGTCCCTCCTCCATATCAACCCTCCATGTCACTCCTCCATGTCACTCCTCCATGTCCCTCCGCCATGTCACTCCACCATATCAACCCTCCTTCCTGATCAAACTTGTCACTTCTCCATGTCACTACTCCATGTCTCTCCTCCACATCACTCCTCTATATCACTCCTCCATTTCACTCCACCACGTCACTCTTCTACATCACTCCTCATGTCACTCCTCCATGTCACTACTCCATGTCACTACTCCATGTCTTTCCTCCACATCAATCCTCTATGTCACTCCTCCATGTCACTCCTCCATGTCATTTTTCAATATCACTCCTCTATGTCATTCCCCTATGTCGCTACTCAATGTCACTCCTCCATGTCGATCCTCCATGTCACTCCTCCATGTCACTTCTATATGTCTTCCATGTCACTCCTCCATGTCGCTCCTCCTTGTCACTCCTTCATGTTGCTCCTCCATGTCGCTCCTCCATGTCACTCATCCATGTCCCTCCGCCATGTCACTCCATCATATCAATCCTCCTTGCTGATCCGCCCTGTCACTCCTCCATGTCTCTCCTCCACATCAATCCTCCATGTCACTCCTCCATGTCACTCCTCCATGTCACTCCTCCATGTCACTACTCCATGTCACTACACCAACTCACTCATCCCTTTCCCTCCGCCATGTCACTCCACCATATCAACCCTCCTTCCTGATCAAACTTGACAGTTCTCCATGTCACTACTCCATGTCTCTCCTCCACATCAACCCTCTATGTCACTCCTCATGTCACTCCTCCATGTCACTCCTCCATGTCGCTATTCCATGTCACTCCTTATGTCGCTACACCATCTCACTCCTCCATTTTACTCCTCCATTTCACTCCGAAATGTCACTCCTCCATGTCATTCCTCCATATCAACCCTCCATGTCACTCCTCCATGTCACTCCTCCATGTCCCTCCGCCATGTCACTCCACCGTATCAACCCTCCTTCCTGATCAAACTTGTCACTTCTCCATGTCACTACTCCATGTCTCTCCTCCACATCACTCCTCTATATCACTCCTCCATTTCACTCCACCACGTCACTCTTCTACATCACTCCTCATGTCATTCCTCCATGTCACTACACCAACTCACTCATCCCTGTCCCTCCACCATGTCACTCCTCCATGTCACTCATCCATGTCGCTACACCAACTCACTCCTCATGTCACTCCTCCATGTCGCTACTCCATGTCACTCCTCCATGTCGCTACACCAACTCAATCCTTCTTGTCACTCCTCCATGTCACTCATCCAAGTCATTCCTCAATGTCATTCCTTTATGTCACTCCTCCAAGTCACTCCTCCATGTCACTTCTATTTGTCTTACATGGCACTCCTCCATGTCGCACCACCAACTCACTCCTCCATGTCACTCCACCATGTCACTCCTCCATGTCACTCCTCCATGTCACTCCTCCATTTCACTGCTCCATGTCTCTCCTCCATGTCACTTCTCCAATTCTTCAATGTCATGACTCTCATCTGTGTAGCTCCACATTGTCACTCCTCCAAGTCACTCCTCCATGTCGCTACTCCACGTCACTCCTCCATGTCACACCTCCTTGTCACTCCTCCATGTAGCTACTCCATGTCACTCCTCCATGTCGCTCTACCAACTCACTCCTCCATGTCACTCGTCCACGTCACTCCTCCATGTCACACTTCCTTGTCACTCCTCTATGTAGCTACTCCATGTCACTCCTCCATGTAACTCCTCCATGTCACTCTTAAATTTCACTCCACCACGCCACTCCTCTATATCACTCCTCCATGTCACTCCTCCTTGTCGTTATTCCATGTCACTCCTCCATGTCGCTACACCAACTCACTCCTCATGTCACTTCTCCATGTCGCTATTCCATGTCACTCCTTATGTCGCTACATCAATTCACTCCTCCATTTCACTCCTCCATTTCACTCCTCCATTTCACTCCACCACGTCACTCCTCCATATCACTCCTCCATATGAACCTTCCATGTCACTCCTCCATGTCACTCCTCCATGTCATTCCTCCATGTCACTCCTCCATGTCACTACACCAACTCACTCATCCTTGTCCCTCCGCCATGTCACTCCTCCATGTCACTCCTCCATGTCGGTACACCAACTCACTCCTCATGTCACTCCTCCATGTCGCTACTCCATTTCACATCTCCTTGTCGCTACACCAACTCAATCCTCCTTGTCACTCCTCCATGTCACTCATCCAAGTCACTCCTCCATGTCGCTATTCCATGTCACTCCTTATGTCGATACACCAACTCACTCCTCCATGTCACTCCTCCATTTCCCTATACCACGTCACTCCTCCATGTCACTCCTCCATATCAACCCTCCATGTCACTCCTCCAAGTCACTCCTCCATGTCACTACACCAACTCACTAATCCCTGTCCTTCCGCCATGTCACTCCACCATATCAACCCTCCTTCCTGATCAAACTTGTCAGTTCTCCATGTCACTACTCCATGTCTCTCCTTCACATCAATCCTTTATGTCACTCCTCATGTCACTCCTCCATGTCGCTACTCCATGTCACTCCTCCATGTCGCTACACCAACTCAATCCTCCTTGTCACTCCTCCATGTCACTCATCCAAGTGATTCCTCCATGTCACTCCTTTATGTCACTCCTCCAAGTCACTCCTCCATGTCACTTCTATATGTCTTCATGTCACTCCTCCATGTCGCTATTCCATGTCACTCCTTATGTCGCTACACCAACTCACTCCTCCATTTTACTCCTCCATTTCACTCCGAAATGTCACTCCTCCATGTCATTCCTCCATATCAACCCTCCATGTCACTCCTCCATGTCACTCCTCCATGTCCCTCCGCCATGTCACTCCACCGTATCAACCCTCCTTCCTGATCAAACTTGTCACTTCTCCATGTCACTACTCCATGTCTCTCCTCCACATCACTCCTCTATATCACTCCTCCATTTCACTCCACCACGTCACTCTTCTACATCACTCCTCATGTCATTCCTCCATGTCACTACACACACTCACTCATCCCTGTCCCTCCACCATGTCACTCCTCCATGTCACTCATCCATGTCGCTACACCAACTCACTCCTCATGTCACTCCTCCATGTCGCTACTCCATGTCACTCCTCCATGTCGCTACACCAACTCAATCCTTCTTGTCACTCCTCCATGTCACTCATCCAAGTCATTCCTCAATGTCATTCCTTTATGTCACTCCTCCAAGTCACTCCTCCATGTCACTTCTATTTGTCTTACATGGCACTCCTCCATGTCGCACCACCAACTCACTCCTCCATGTCACTCCTCCATGTCACTCCTCCATGTCACTCCTCCATGTCACTCCTCCATTTCACTGTTCCATGTCTCTCCTCCATGTCACTTCTCCAATTCTTCAATGTCATGACTCTCATCTGTGTAGCTCCACATTGTCACTCCTCCAAGTCACTCCTCCATGTCGCTACTCCACGTCACTCCTCCATGTCACACCTCCTTGTCACTCCTCCATGTAGCTACTCCATGTCACTCCTCCATGTCTTTCTACCAACTCACTCCTCCATGTCACTCGTCCACGTCACTCCTCCATGTCACACTTCCTTGTCACTCCTCTATGTAGCTACTCCATGTCACTCCTCCATGTAACTCCTCCATGTCACTCTTAAATTTCACTCCACCACGCCACTCCTCTATATCACTCCTCCATGTCACTCCTCCTTGTCGTTATTCCATGTCACTCCTCCATGTCGCTACACCAACTCACTCCTCATGTCACTTCTCCATGTCGCTATTCCATGACACTCCTTATGTCGCTACATCAATTCACTCCTCCATTTCACTCCTCCATTTCACTCCTCCATTTCACTCCACCACGTCACTCCTCCATATCACTCCTCCATATGAACCTTCCATGTCACTCCTCCATGTCACTCCTCCATGTCATTCCTCCATGTCACTCCTCCATGTCACTACACCAACTCACTCATCCTTGTCCCTCCGCCATGTCACTCCTCCATGTCACTCCTCCATGTCGGTACACCAACTCACTCCTCATATCACTCCTCCATGTCGCTACTCCATTTCACATCTCCTTGTCGCTACACCAACTCAATCCTCCTTGTCACTCCTCCATGTCACTCATCCAAGTCACTCCTCCATGTCGCTATTCCATGTCACTCCTTATGTCGATACACCAACTCACTCCTCCATGTCACTCCTCCATTTCCCTATACCACGTCACTCCTCCATGTCACTCCTCCATATCAACCCTCCATGTCACTCCTCCAAGTCACTCCTCCATGTCACTACACCAACTCACTAATCCCTGTCCTTCCGCCATGTCACTCCACCATATCAACCCTCCTTCCTGATCAAACTTGTCAGTTCTCCATGTCACTACTCCATGTCTCTCCTTCACATCAATCCTTTATGTCACTCTTCAATGTCACTCCTCCTTGTCGCTATTCCATGTCACTCCTCCATGTTGCTACACCAACTCACTCCTCATGTCACTCCTCCATGTCGCTACTCCATGTCACTCCTCCATGTCGCTACACCAACTCAATCCTCCTTGTCACTCCTCCATGTCACTCATCCAAGTCATTCCTCCATGTCACTCCTTTATGTCACTCCTCCAAGTCACTCCTCCATGTCACTTCTATATGTCTTCATGTCACTCCTCCATGTCGCTCCTCCAACTCACTCCGTCATGTCACTCCTCCTTGTCACTCCTCCATGTAGCTATTCCATGTCACTCCTCCATCTCGCTCTACCAACTCACTCCTCCATGTCACTCGTCCACGTCACTTCTCCATGTCACACTTCCTTGTCACTTCTCCATGTAGCTACTCCATGTCTCTACACCAACTCACTAATCCCTGTCCCTCCGCCTTGTCACTCCACCATATCAACCCTCCTTCCTGATCAAACTTGTCACTTCTCCATGTCACTACTTCATGTCTTTCCTCAACATCAATCCTCTATGTTACTCCTCCATGTCACTCCTCCATGTCATTCCTCCTTGTCGCTATTCCATGTCACTCCTCCATATCAACCCTCCATGTCACTCCTCCACGTCACTCCTCCATGTCACTCCTCCATGTCACTACACCAACTCACTCATCCCTGTCCCTCCGCCATGTCACTGCTCCTCGTCACTGCTCTATGTCACTCCTCCATGTCGCTATTCCATGTCACTCCTTATGTCACTATATAAACTCAGTCCTCCATGTCACTCCTCCATTTCACTCCACCACGTCACTCCTCCATGTCGCTCCTCCATATCAACCCTCCATGTCACTCCTCCTTGTCGCTACACCAACTCACTCCTCCATGTCACTCCTCCATTTCACTCCACCACGTCTCTCCTCCATATCAACCCTCCATGTCACTCCCCCATGTCACTCCTCCATGTCCCTCCGCCATGTCACTCCACCATATCAACCCTCCTTCCTGATCAAACTTGTCACTTCTCCATGTCACTACTCCATGTCTCTCCTCCACATCACTCCTCTATATCACTCCTCAATGTCACTCCTACATGTCACTCCTCCTTGTCGCTATTCCATGTTACTCCTCCATGTCGCTACACCAACTCACTCTTCCATGTCACTCCTCCATTTCACTCCACCATGTCACTCATCCACGTCATTCCTCCATGTCACTCCTTTATGTCACTCCTCCAAGTCACTCCTCAATTTCACTTCTATATTAATTCAATGTAACTCCTGCATTTCGCTCCTCCATATAACTCCTCTATTTCACTCCTCCATGTCACTCCTCCATATCAATCCTCCATTTCACTCGTCCATGTCACTCCTCCATGTCACACTTCCTTGTCACTCCTCCATGTAGCTACTCCATGTCACTACACCAACTCACTCATCCCTGTCCCTCCGCCATGTCACTCCACCATATCAACCCTCCTTCCTGATCAAACTTGTCACTTCTCCATTTCACTCATCCATGTCACTCCTCCATATAAACCCTCCATGTCATTCCTCCATGTCACTCCTCCATGTCACTACAACAACTCACTCATCCCTGTCCCTCCGCCATGTCTCTCCACCATATCAACCCTCCTTCCTGATCAAACTTGTCACTTCTCCATGTCACTACTCCATGTCTCTCCCCCACATCAAACCTCTATGTCACTCCTCCATGTCACTCCTCTATGTAACTCCTCCTTGTCGCTCTTCCATGTCACTCCTCCATGTCGCTACACCAACTCAATTCTCCTTGTCACTCCTCCATGTCACTGCTCCACGTCACTCCTCTATGTCACACCTCCATGTCACTCCTCCATGTCGCTATTCCATGTCACTCCTTATTTCGCTATATAAACTCACTCCTCCATGTCACGCCTCCATTTCACTCCACCACGTCACTCCTCCATGTCACTCCTCCATATCAACCCTCCATGTCACCCCTCCATGTCACTCCTCCTTACTGATCAAACTTGTCACTTCTCCATGTCACTACTCCATGTCTCTCCTCCACATCACTCCTCTATATCACTCCTCCATGTCACTCCTCCTTGTCACTCCTCCTTATTGCTATTCCATGTTACTCCTCCATGTCGCTACACCAACTCACTCTTCCATGTCACTCCTCCATTTCACTCCACCACGTCACTCTTCTACGTCACTCCTCATGTCACTCCTCCATGTCGCTACTACTTGTCACTCCTCCATGTCACTCATCCATGTCATTCCTCCATGTCACTCCTTTATGTCACTCCTCCAAGTCACTCCTCAATTTCACTTCTATATGACTTCAATGTCACTCCTGCATGTCGCTCCTCCATATCACTCATCTATTTCACTCCACCACGTCACTCCACCACGTCACTCCTCCATATCACTCCTCCATATGAACCTTCCATGTCACTCCTCCATGTCACACCTCCATGTCATTCCTCCATGTCACTCCTCCATGTCACTAAACCAACTCACTCATCCTTGTCCCTCCGCCATGTCACTCCTCCATGTCGGTACACCAACTCACTCCTCATGTCACTCCTCCATGTCGCTACACCAACTCAATTCTCCTTGTCACTCCTCCATGTCACTGCTCCACGTCACTCCTCTATGTCACACCTCCATGTCACTCCTCCATGTCGCTATTCCATGTCACTCCTTATTTCGCTATATATACTCACTCCTCCATGTCACGCCTCCATTTCACTCCACCACGTCACTCCTCCATGTCACTCCTCCATATCAACCCTCCATGTCACCCCTCCATGTCACTCCTCCATGTCCCTCCGACATGTCACTCCACCATATCAACCCTCCTTACTGATCAAACTTGTCACTTCTCCATGTCACTACTCCATGTCTCTCCTCCACATCACTCCTCTATATCACTCCTCCATGTCACTCCTCCTTGTCACTCCTCCTTGTTGCTATTCCATGTTACTCCTCCATGTCGCTACACCAACTCACTCTTCCATGTCACTCCTCCATTTCACTCCACCACGTCACTCTTCTACGTCACTCCTCATGTCACTCCTCCATGTCGCTACTACTTGTCACTCCTCCATGTCACTCATCCATGTCATTCCTCCATGTCACTCCTTTATGTCACTCCTCCAAGTCACTCCTCAATTTCACTTCTATATGACTTCAATGTCACTCCTGCATGTCGCTCCTCCATATCACTCATCTATTTCACTCCTCCATGTCACTCCTCCATATCAATCCTCCATTTCACTCCTCCATGTAACTCCTTAATGTCACTACTCCATGTCGCTACTCCATGTCACTCCTCCATGTCACTCTTGCATGTCGCTCCTCCATGTCACTTCTCCAAGTTTTCAATGTCATGTCTCTCACCCGTGTAGCTCCATATTGTCACTCCTCCATATCACTCCTCCGTGTCACTTCTACATGTTTTCCATGTCACTCCTCCACATCACTCCTCTATGTCACTCCTCCATGTCACTTCTATATGTCTTTCATGTCACTCCTCCATGTCGCTCCTCCTTGTCACTCCTCCATATTGCTCCTCCATGTCACTCCTCCATGTCACTCATCCATGTCCCTCTGCCATGTCACTCCACCATATCAATCCTCCTTGCTGAACCACCCTGTCACTCCTCCATGTCTCTCCTCCACATCAATCCTTTATGTCACTCCTCCATGTCACTCCTCCATGTCGCTATTCCATGTCACTCCTCCATGTCGCTACACAAACTCAATCCTCCTTGTCACTCCTCTGTGTCAATCCTCCCTGTCACTCCTCCTTGTCACTCCTCCATGTAGCTATTCCATGTCACTCCTCCATGTTGCTCTACCAACTCACTCCTCCATGTCACTCATCCACGTCACTCCTCCATGTCACACTTCCTTGTCACTCCTCCATGTAGCTACTTCATGTCACTACACTAACTCACTCATCCATGTCCCTCCGCAATGTCACTTCACCATATCAACCCTCCTTCCTGATCAAACTTGTCACTTCTCCATGTCACTACTCCATGTCTTTCCTCCACGTCAATCCTCTATGTCACTCCTCCATGTCACTCCTCCATGTCATTCCTCCTTGTTGCTATTCCATGTCACTCCTCCATGTCGCTACACCAACTCACTCCTCCATGTCACTCCCCCATTTCACTCCACTACGTTACTCCTCCATGTCACTCCTCCATATAAACCCTCCATTTCACTCCTCCATGTCACTCCTCCATGTCACTAAACCAACTCACTCATCCCTGTCCCTCCGCCATGTCACTCCACCATGTCCCTTCGCCATGTCACTCCACCATATCAACCCTCCTTCCTGATCAAACTTGTCACTTCTCCATGTCACTACTCCATGTCTCTCCTCCACCTCACTCCTCTATATCACTCCTCCATGTCACTCCTCCATGTCCCTCCTCCTTGTCGCTGTTCCATGTTACTCCTCCATCTCGCTACACCAACTCACTCTTCCATGTCACTCCTCCATTTCACTCCACCACGTCACTCTTCTACGTCACTCCTCATGTCACTGCTCCATGTCGCTACTCCTTGTCACTCCTCCATGTCACTCATCCATGTCATTCCTCCATGTCACTCCTTTATGTCACTCCTCCAAGTCACTCATCAATTTCACTTCTATATGACTTCAATGTAAATCCTGCATGTCGCTCCTCCATATAACTCCTTTATTTCACACCTCCATGTCATTCCTCCATATCAGTCCTCCATTTCACTCTTCCATGTAACTCCTTAATGTCACTACTCTATGTCGCTACTCCATGTCACTCCTCCATTTCGCTACACCAACTCAATCCTCCTTGTCACTCCTCCATGTCACTCCTTTATGTCATTCCTCCAAGTCACTCCTCCATGTCACTTCTATATGTCTTCCATGTCACTCCTCCATGTCGCTCCACCAACTCACTCCTCCATGTCACTCCTCCATGTCACTGCTCAACGTCACTCCTCTATGTCACTCCTCCATGTCACTCCTCTATGTCACTACACCAACTCACTCATCCCTTTCCCTCCACCATGTCACTCCACCATATCAACCCTCCTTCCTGATCAAACTTGTCACTTCTCCATGTCACTACTCCATGTCTCTCTTCCACATCAATACTCTATGTCACTCCTCCATGTCACTCCTCCTTGTCGCTAATCCATGTCACTCCTCCATGTCGCTACACCAACTCTCTCCTCATGTCACTCCTCCATGTTACTCCTCCATGTCGCTATTCCATGTCACTCCTTATGTCGCTACACCAACTCATTCCTCCATGTCACTCGTCCACGTCACTCCTCCATGTCACACTTCCTTGTCACTCCTCCATGTAACTACTCCATGTCACTACACCAACTCACTCATCCCTCTCCCTCCGCCATGTCACTCCACCATATCAACCCTCCTTCCTGATCAAACTTGTCACTTCTCCATGTCACTACTCCATGTCTTTCCTCCACATCAATCCTCTATGTCACTCCTCCATGTCACTCCTCCATGTCATTCCTCCTTGTCGCTATTCCATGTCACTCCTCCATGTCGCTACACCAACTCACTCCTCCATGTCACTCCCCCATTTCATTCCACCACATCACTCCTCCATGTCACTCCTCCATATCAACCCTCCATGTCACTCCGCCATGTCACTCCTCCATGTCACTACACCAACTCACTAATCCCTGTCCCTCCGCCAAGTCACTAAACCATATCAACCCTCCTTCTTTATCAAACTTGTCACTTCACCAAATCACTACTCCATGTCTCTCCCCCACATCAATCCTCTATGTCACTCCTCCATGTCACTCCTCTATGTCACTCCTCCTTGTCGCTCTTCCATGTCACTCCTCCATGTCGCTACACCAACTCAATCCTCATGTCATTCCTCCATGTAGCTACTCCATGTCACTCCTCCATGTCGCTACACCAACTCAATCCACCTTGTCACTGCTCCATGTCACTCAGCCAAGTCATTTGTCCATGTCACTCCTTTATGTCACTCCTCGAAATAACTACTCCATGTCACTTCTATATGTCTTCCATGTCACTCCTCCATGTTGCTCCACCAACTCACTCCTCCATGTCACTCCTCCATTTCACTCCACCACGTCCCTCCTCCATATCAACCCTCCTTCCTGATCAAACTTGTCACTTCTCCATGTCACTCCTCCATGTCGCTACACGAACTCACTCCTCCAATATAACTCCCGCATTTCACTCCACCACGTCACTCCTCCATGTCACTCCTCCATATCAGCCCTTCATGTCACTCCTCCATTTCACTCCTCCATGTCACTACACCAACTCACTCATCCCTGTCCCTCCGCCATGTCACTCCACCATATCAACCCTCCATCCTGATCAAACTTGTCACTTCTCCATGTCACTACTCCATGTCTCTCCCCCACATCAAACCTCTATGTCACTCCTCCATATCACTCCTCTATGTCACTCCTCCTTGTCGCTCTACCAACTCACTCCTCCATGTCACTCGTCCACGTCACTCCTCCATGTCACACCTCCTTGTCACTCCTCCATGTCACTCTTAAATTTCACTCCACCACGCCACTCCCCTATATCACTCCTCCATGTTACTCCTCCATATCAATCCTCCATGTGACTTCTCCATGTCACTCCTCCTTGTCGCAATTCCATGTCACTCCTCTATGTCGCTACACCAACTCACTCCTCCATGTCACTCCTCCATGTCGCAACTCCATGTCACTCCTCCATGTCGCTACACCAACTCAATCCTCCTTGTCACTCCTACATGTCACTCATCCAAGTCATTCCTCCATGTCACTCCTTTATGTCATTCCTCCAAGTCACTCCTCCATGTCACTTCTATATGTCTTCCATGTCACTCCTCCATGTCGCTCCACCAACTCACTCCTCCATGTCACTCCTCCTTGTCACTCCTCCATGTAGCTATTCCATGTCACTCCTCCATGTCGCTCTACCAACTCATTCCTCCATGTCACTCGTCCACGTCACTCCTCCATGTCACACTTCCTTGTCACTCCTCCATGTAACTACTCCATGTCACTACACCAACTCACTCATCCCTCTCCCTCCGCCATGTCACTCCACCATATCAACCCTCCTTCCTGATCAAACTTGTCACTTCTCCATGTCACTACTCCATGTCTTTCCTCCACATCAATCCTCTATGTCACTCCTCCATGTCACTCCTCCATGTCATTCCTCCTTGTCGCTATTCCATGTCACTCCTCCATGTCGCTACACCAACTCACTCCTCCATGTCACTCCCCCATTTCATTCCACCACATCACTCCTCCATGTCACTCCTCCATATCAACCCTCCATGTCACTCCGCCATGTCACTCCTCCATGTCACTACACCAACTCACTAATCCCTGTCCCTCCGCCAAGTCACTAAACCATATCAACCCTCCTTCTTTATCAAACTTGTCACTTCACCAAATCACTACTCCATGTCTCTCCCCCACATCAATCCTCTATGTCACTCCTCCATGTCACTCCTCTATGTCACTCCTCCTTGTCGCTCTTCCATGTCACTCCTCCATGTCGCTACACCAACTCAATCCTCATGTCATTCCTCCATGTAGCTACTCCATGTCACTCCTCCATGTCGCTACACCAACTCAATCCACCTTGTCACTGCTCCATGTCACTCAGCCAAGTCATTTGTCCATGTCACTCCTTTATGTCACTCCTCGAAATAACTACTCCATGTCACTTCTATATGTCTTCCATGTCACTCCTCCATGTTGCTCCACCAACTCACTCCTCCATGTCACTCCTCCATGTCACTGCTCCACGTCACTCCTCTATGTCACTCCTCCATGTCACTCCTCCATGTCGCTATTCCATGTCACTCCTTATGTCGCTATATAAACACACTCCTACATGTCACTCCTCCATTTCACTCCACCACGTCACTCCTCCATGTCACTCCTCCATATCAACCCTCCATGTCACTCCTCCTTGTCGCTACACCAACTCACTCCTCCATGTCACTCCTCCATTTCACTCCACCACGTAACTCCTCCATATCAACCCTCCATGTCACTCCTCCATGTCCCTCCGCCATGTCACTCCACCATATCAACCCTCCTTCCTGATCAAACTTGTCACTTCTCCATGTCACTACTCCATGTCTCTCCTCCACATCACTCCTCTATATCACTCCTCCATTTCACTCCACCACGTCACTCTTCTACATCACTCCTCATGTCACTCCTCCATGTCGCTACTCCATGTCACTACTCCATGTCTTTCCTCCACATCAATCCTCTATGTAACTCCTCCATGTCACTCCTCCATGTCATTTTTCAATATCACTCCTCTATGTCATTCCCCTATGTCGCTACTCAATGTCACTCCTCCATGTCGATCCTCCATGTCACTCCTCCATGTCACTTCTATATGTCTTCCATGTCACTCCTCCATGTCGCTCCTCCTTGTCACTTCTCCATGTTGCTCCTCCATGTCACTCCTCCATGTCACTCATCCATGTCCCTCCGCCATGTCACTCCATCATATCAATCCTCCTTGCTGATACGCCCTGTCACTCCTCCATGTCTCTCCTCCACATCAATCCTCCATGTCACTCCTCCATATCAACCTTCCATGTCACTCCTCCATGTCACTCCTCTATGTCATTCCTCCATGTCACTCCTCCATGTCACTACACCAACTCACTCATTCTTGTCCCTCCGCCATGTCACTCCTCCATGTCACTCCTATATGTCGGGACACCAACTCACTCCTCATGTCACTCCTCCATGTCGCTACTCAATGTCACTCCTCCATGTCGATCCTCCATGTCACTCCTCCATGTCACTTCTATATGTCTTCCATGTCACTCCTCCATGTCGCTCCTCCTTGTCACTTCTCCATGTTGCTCCTCCACGTCACTCCTCCATGTCACTCATCCATGTCCCTCCGCCATGTCACTCCATCATATCAATCCTCCTTGCTGATACGCCCTGTCACTCCTCCATGTCTCTCCTCCACATCAATCCTCCATGTCACTCCTCCATATCAACCTTCCATGTCACTCCTCCATGTCACTCCTCTATGTCATTCCTCCATGTCGCTACTCCATTTCACATCTCCTTGTCGCTACACCAACTCAATCCTCCTTGTCACTCCTCCATGTCACTCATCCAAGTCACTCCTCCATGTCGCTATTCCATGTCACTCCTTATGTCGATACACCAACTCACTCCTCCATGTCACTCCTCCATTTCCCTATACCACGTCACTCCTCCATGTCACTCCTCCATATCAACCCTCCATGTCACTCCTCCAAGTCACTCCTCCATGTCACTACACCAACTCACTAATCCCTGTCCTTCCGCCATGTCACTCCACCATATCAACCCTCCTTCCTGATCAAACTTGTCAGTTCTCCATGTCACTACTCCATGTCTCTCCTTCACATCAATCCTTTATGTCACTCTTCAATGTCACTCCTCCTTGTCGCTATTCCATGTCACTCCTCCATGTTGCTACACCAACTCACTCCTCATGTCACTCCTCCATGTCGCTACTCCATGTCACTCCTCCATGTCGCTACACCAACTCAATCCTCCTTGTCACTCCTCCATGTCACTCATCCAAGTCATTCCTTCATGTCACTCCTTTATGTCACTCCTCCAAGTCACTCCTCCATGTCACTTCTATATGTCTTCATGTCACTCCTCCATGTCGCTCCTCCAACTCACTCCGTCATGTCACTCCTCCTTGTCACTCCTCCATGTAGCTATTCCATGTCACTCCTCCATGTCGCTCTACCAACTCACTCCTCCATGTCACTCGTCCACATCACTTCTCCATGTCACACTTCCTTGTCACTTCTCCATGTAGCTACTCCATGTCTCTACACCAACTCACTAATCCCTGTCCCTCCGCCTTGTCACTCCACCATATCAACCCTCCTTCCTGATCAAACTTGTCACTTCTCCATGTCACTACTTCATGTCTTTCCTCAACATCAATCCTCTATGTTACTCCTCCATGTCACTCCTCCATGTCATTCCTCCTTGTCGCTATTCCATGTCACTCCTCCATATCAACCCTCCATGTCACTCCTCCACGTCACTCCTCCATGTCACTCCTCCATGTCACTACACCAACTCACTCATCCCTGTCCCTCCGCCATGTCACTGCTCCTCGTCACTGCTCTATGTCACTCCTCCATGTCGCTATTCCATGTCACTCCTTATGTCACTATATAAACTCAGTCCTCCATGTCACTTCTCCATTTCACTCCACCACGTCACTCCTCCATGTCGCTCCTCCATATCAACCCTCCATGTCACTCCTCCTTGTCGCTACACCAACTCACTCCTCCATGTCACTCCTCCATTTCACTCCACCACGTCTCTCCTCCATATCAACCCTCCATGTCACTCCCCCATGTCACTCCTCCATGTCCCTCCGCCATGTCACTCCACCATATCAACCCTCCTTCCTGATCAAACTTGTCACTTCTCCATGTCACTACTCCATGTCTCTCCTCCACATCACTCCTCTATATCACTCCTCAATGTCACTCCTCCATGTCACTCCTCCTTGTCGCTATTCCATGTTACTCCTCCATGTCGCTACACCAACTCACTCTTCCATGTCACTCCTCCATTTCACTCCACCATGTCACTCATCCACGTCATTCCTCCATGTCACTCCTTTATGTCACTCCTCCAAGTCACTCCTCAATTTCACTTCTATATTAATTCAATGTAACTCCTGCATTTCGCTCCTCCATATAACTCCTCTATTTCACTCCTCCATGTCACTCCTCCATATCAATCCTCCATTTCACTCGTCCATGTCACTCCTCCATGTCACACTTCCTTGTCACTCCTCCATGTAGCTACTCCATGTCACTACACCAACTCACTCATCCCTGTCCCTCCGCCATGTCACTCCACCATATCAACCCTCCTTCCTTATCAAACTTGTCACTTCTCCATTTCACTCATCCATGTCACTCCTCCATATAAACCCTCCATGTCATTCCTCCATGTCACTCCTCCATGTCACTACAACAACTCACTCATCCCTGTCCCTCCACCATGTCTCTCCACCATATCAACCCTCCTTCCTGATCAAACTTGTCACTTCTCCATGTCACTACTCCATGTCTCTCCCCCACATCAAACCTCTATGTCACTCCTCCATGTCACTCCTCTATGTAACTCCTCCTTGTCGCTCTTCCATGTCACTCCTCCATGTCGCTACACCAACTCAATTCTCCTTGTCACTCCTCCATGTCACTGCTCCACGTCACTCCTCTATGTCACACCTCCATGTCACTCCTCCATGTCGCTATTCCATGTCACTCCTTATTTCGCTATATAAACTCACTCCTCCATGTCACGCCTCCATTTCACTCCACCACGTCACTCCTCCATGTCACTCCTCCATATCAACCCTCCATGTCACCCCTCCATGTCACTCCTCCATGTCCCTCCGACATGTCACTCCACCATATCAACCCTCCTTACTGATCAAACTTGTCACTTCTCCATGTCACTACTCCATGTCTCTCCTCCACATCACTCCTCTATATCACTCCTCCATGTCACTCCTCCTTGTCACTCCTCCTTATTGCTATTCCATGTTACTCCTCCATGTCGCTACACCAACTCACTCTTCCATGTCACTCCTCCATTTCACTCCACCACGTCACTCTTCTACGTCACTCCTCATGTCACTCCTCCATGTCGCTACTACTTGTCACTCCTCCATGTCACTCATCCATGTCATTCCTCCATGTCACTCCTTTATGTCACTCCTCCAAGTCACTCCTCAATTTCACTTCTATATGACTTCAATGTCACTCCTGCATGTCGCTCCTCCATATCACTCATCTATTTCACTCCACCACGTCACTCCACCACGTCACTCCACCACGTCACTCCTCCATATCACTCCTCCATATGAACCTTCCATGTCACTCCTCCATGTCACACCTCCATGTCATTCCTCCATGTCACTCCTCCATGTCACTACACCAACTCACTCATCCTTGTCCCTCCGCCATGTCACTCCTCCATGTCACTCCTCCATGTCGGTACACCAACTCACTCCTCATGTCACTCCTCCATGTCGCTACACCAACTCAATTCTCCTTGTCACTCCTCCATGTCACTGCTCCACGTCACTCCTCTATGTCACACCTCCATGTCACTCCTCCATGTCGCTATTTCATGTCACTCCTTATTTCGCTATATAAACTCACTCCTCCATGTCACGCCTCCATTTCACTCCACCACGTCACTCCTCCATGTCACTCCTCCATATCAACCCTCCATGTCACCCCTCCATGTCACTCCTCCATGTCCCTCCGACATGTCACTCCACCATATCAACTCTCCTTACTGATCAAACTTGTCACTTCTCCATGTCACTACTCCATGTCTCTCCTCCACATCACTCCTCTATATCACTCCTCCATGTCACTCCTCCTTGTCACTCCTCCTTGTTGCTATTCCATGTTACTCCTCCATGTCGCTACACCAACTCACTCTTCCATGTCACTCCTCCATTTCACTCCACCACGTCACTCTTCTACGTCACTCCTCATGTCACTCCTCCATGTCGCTACTACTTGTCACTCCTCCATGTCACTCATCCATGTCATTCCTCCATGTCACTCCTTTATGTCACTCCTCCAAGTCACTCCTCAATTTCACTTCTATATGACTTCAATGTCACTCCTGCATGTCGCTCCTCCATATCACTCATCTATTTCACTCCTCCATGTCACTCCTCCATATCAATCCTCCATTTCACTCCTCCATGTAACTCCTTAATGTCACTACTCCATGTCGCTACTCCATGTCACTCCTCCATGTCACTCTTGCATGTCGCTCCTCCATGTCACTTCTCCAAGTTTTCAATGTCATGTCTCTCACCCGTGTAGCTCCATATTGTCACTCCTCCATATCACTCCTCCGTGTCACTTCTACATGTTTTCCATGTCACTCCTCCACATCACTCCTCTATGTCACTCCTCCATGTCACTTCTATATGTCTTTCATGTCACTCCTCCATGTCGCTCCTCCTTGTCACTCCTCCATATTGCTCCTCCATGTCACTCCTCCATGTCACTCATCCATGTCCCTCTGCCATGTCACTCCACCATATCAATCCTCCTTGCTGAACCACCCTGTCACTCCTCCATGTCTCTCCTCCACATCAATCCTTTATGTCACTCCTCCATGTCACTCCTCCATGTCGCTATTCCATGTCACTCCTCCATGTCGCTACACAAACTCAATCCTCCTTGTCACTCCTCTGTGTCAATCCTCCCTGTCACTCCTCCTTGTCACTCCTCCATGTAGCTATTCCATGTCACTCCTCCATGTTGCTCTACCAACTCACTCCTCCATGTCACTCATCCACGTCACTCCTCCATGTCACACTTCCTTGTCACTCCTCCATGTAGCTACTTCATGTCACTACACTAACTCACTCATCCATGTCCCTCCGCAATGTCACTTCACCATATCAACCCTCCTTCCTGATCAAACTTGTCACTTCTCCATGTCACTACTCCATGTCTTTCCTCCACGTCAATCCTCTATGTCACTCCTCCATGTCACTCCTCCATGTCATTCCTCCTTGTTGCTATTCCATGTCACTCCTCCATGTCGCTACACCAACTCACTCCTCCATGTCACTCCCCCATTTCACTCCACCACGTTACTCCTCCATGTCACTCCTCCATATAAACCCTCCATTTCACTCCTCCATGTCACTCCTCCATGTCACTAAACCAACTCACTCATCCCTGTCCCTCCGCCATGTCACTCCACCATGTCCCTTCGCCATGTCACTCCACCATATCAACCCTCCTTCCTGATCAAACTCGTCACTTCTCCATGTCACTACTCCATGTCTCTCCTCCACCTCACTCCTCTATATCACTCCTCCATGTCACTCCTCCATGTCCCTCCTCCTTGTCGCTGTTCCATGTTACTCCTCCATCTCGCTACACCAACTCACTCTTCCATGTCACTCCTCCATTTCACTCCACCACGTCACTCTTCTACGTCACTCCTCATGTCACTGCTCCATGTCGCTACTCCTTGTCACTCCTCCATGTCACTCATCCATGTCATTCCTCCATGTAACTCCTTTATGTCACTCCTCCAAGTCACTCATCAATTTCACTTCTATATGACTTCAATGTAAATCCTGCATGTCGCTCCTCCATATAACTCCTTTATTTCACACCTCCATGTCATTCCTCCATATCAGTCCTCCATTTCACTCTTCCATGTAACTCCTTAATGTCACTACTCTATGTCGCTACTCCATGTCACTCCTCCATTTCGCTACACCAACTCAATCCTCCTTGTCACTCCTCCATGTCACTCCTTTATGTCATTCCTCCAAGTCACTCCTCCATGTCACTTCTATATGTCTTCCATGTCACTCCTCCATGTCGCTCCACCAACTCACTCCTCCATGTCACTCCTCCATGTCACTGCTCAACGTCACTCCTCTATGTCACTCCTCCATGTCACTCCTCTATGTCACTACACCAACTCACTCATCCCTTTCCCTCCACCATGTCACTCCACCATATCAACCCTCCTTCCTGATCAAACTTGTCACTTCTCCATGTCACTACTCCATGTCTCTCTTCCACATCAATACTCTATGTCACTCCTCCATGTCACTCCTCCTTGTCGCTAATCCATGTCACTCCTCCATGTCGCTACACCAACTCTCTCCTCATGTCACTCCTCCATGTTACTCCTCCATGTCGCTATTCCATGTCACTCCTTATGTCGCTACACCAACTCACTCCTCCATGTCACTCCTCCATTTCACTCCACCACGTCCCTCCTCCATATCAACCCTCCTTCCTGATCAAACTTGTCACTTCTCCATGTCACTCCTCCATGTCGCTACACGAACTCACTCCTCCAATATAACTCCCGCATTTCACTCCACCACGTCACTCCTCCATGTCACTCCTCCATATCAGCCCTTCATGTCACTCCTCCATTTCACTCCTCCATGTCACTACACCAACTCACTCATCCCTGTCCCTCCGCCATGTCACTCCACCATATCAACCCTCCATCCTGATCAAACTTGTCACTTCTCCATGTCACTACTCCATGTCTCTCCCCCACATCAAACCTCTATGTCACTCCTCCATATCACTCCTCTATGTCACTCCTCCTTGTCGTTCTACCAACTCACTCCTCCATGTCACTCGTCCACGTCACTCCTCCATGTCACACCTCCTTGTCACTCCTCCATGTCACTCTTAAATTTCACTCCACCACGCCACTCCCCTATATCACTCCTCCATGTTACTCCTCCATATCAATCCTCCATGTGACTTCTCCATGTCACTCCTCCTTGTCGCAATTCCATGTCACTCCTCTATGTCGCTACACCAACTCACTCCTCCATGTCACTCCTCCATGTCGCAACTCCATGTCACTCCTCCATGTCGCTACACCAACTCAATCCTCCTTGTCACTCCTACATGTCACTCATCCAAGTCATTCCTCCATGTCACTCCTTTATGTCATTCCTCCAAGTCACTCCTCCATGTCACTTCTATATGTCTTCCATGTCACTCCTCCATGTCGCTCCACCAACTCACTCCTCCATGTCACTCCTCCTTGTCACTCCTCCTTGTCGCTATTCCATGTCACTCCTCCATGTCGCTACACCAACTCACTCCTCCATGTCACTCCCCCATTTCATTCCACCACATCACTCCTCCATGTCACTCCTCCATATCAACCCTCCATGTCACTCCGCCATGTCACTCCTCCATGTCACTACACCAACTCACTAATCCCTGTCCCTCCGCCAAGTCACTAAACCATATCAACCCTCCTTCTTTATCAAACTTGTCACTTCACCAAATCACTACTCCATGTCTCTCCCCCACATCAATCCTCTATGTCACTCCTCCATGTCACTCCTCTATGTCACTCCTCCTTGTCGCTCTTCCATGTCACTCCTCCATGTCGCTACACCAACTCAATCCTCATGTCATTCCTCCATGTAGCTACTCCATGTCACTCCTCCATGTCGCTACACCAACTCAATCCACCTTGTCACTGCTCCATGTCACTCAGCCAAGTCATTTGTCCATGTCACTCCTTTATGTCACTCCTCGAAATAACTACTCCATGTCACTTCTATATGTCTTCCATGTCACTCCTCCATGTTGCTCCACCAACTCACTCCTCCATGTCACTCCTCCATGTCACTGCTCCACGTCACTCCTCTATGTCACTCCTCCATGTCACTCCTCCATGTCGCTATTCCATGTCACTCCTTATGTCGCTATATAAACACACTCCTACATGTCACTCCTCCATTTCACTCCACCACGTCACTCCTCCATGTCACTCCTCCATATCAACCCTCCATGTCACTCCTCCTTGTCGCTACACCAACTCACTCCTCCATGTCACTCCTCCATTTCACTCCACCACGTAACTCCATCATATCAATCCTCCTTGCTGATACGCCCTGTCACTCCTCCATGTCTCTCCTCCACATCAATCCTCCATGTCACTCCTCCATATCAACCTTCCTTGTCACTCCTCCATGTCACTCCTCTATGTCATTCCTCCATGTCACTCCTCCATGTCACTACACCAACTCACTCATTCTTGTCCCTCCGCCATGTCACTCCTCCATGTCACTCCTATATGTCGGTACACCAACTCACTCCTCATGTCACTCCTCCATGTCGCTACTCCATTTTACATCTCCTTGTCGCTACACCAACTCAATCCTCCTTGTCACTCCTCCATGTCACTCATCCAAGTCACTCCTCCATGTCGTTATTCTATGTCACTCCTTATGTCGATACACCAACTCACTCCTCCATGTCACTCCTCCATTTCCCTCCACCACGTCACTCCTCCATGTCACTCCTCCATATCAACCCTCCATGTCACTCCTCCATGTCACTCCTCCATGTCACTACACCAACTCACTAATCCCTGTCCTTCCGCCATGTCACTCCACCATATCAACCCTCCTTCCTGATCAAACTTGACAGTTCTCCATGTCACTACTCCATGTCTCTCCTCTACATCAATCCTCTATGTCACTCCTCATGTCACTCCTCCATGTCACTCCTCCATGTCGCTATTCCATGTCACTCCTTATGTCGCTACACCAACTCACTCCTCCATTTCACTCCTCCATTTCACTCCACACCGTCACTCCTCCATAGCACTCCTCCATATCAACCCTCCATGTCACTCCTAAATGTCACTCCTCCATGTCATTCCTCCATGTCACTCCTCCATGTCACTACACCAACTCACACATCCCTGTCCCTCCGCCATGTCACTCCTCCATGTCACTCCTCCATGTCGCTACACCAACTCACTCCTCATGTCACTCCTCCATGTCGCTACACCAACTCAATCCTTCTTGTCACTCCTCCATGTCACTCATCCAAGTCATTCCTCAATGTCACTCCTTTATGTCACTCCTCCAAGTCACTCCTCCATGTCACTTCTATATGTCTAACATGGCACTCCTCCATGTCGCACCACCAACTCACTCCTCCATGTCACTCCTCCATGTCACTCCTCCATGTCACTCCTCCATTTAACTCCTCCATGTCTCTCCTCCATGTCACTTCACCAAGTCTTCAATGTCATGTCTCTCATCTGTGTAGCTCCACATTGTCACTCCTCCAAGTCACTCCTCCATGTCGCTACTCCACGTCACTCCTCCATGTCACACTTCCTTGTCACTCCTCCATGTCGCTACACCAACTCAATCCTTCTTGTCACTCCTCCATGTCACTCATCCAAGTCATTCCTCAATGTCACTCCTTTATGTCACTCCTCCAAGTCACTCCTCCATGTCACTTCTATATGTCTAACATGGCACTCCTCCATGTCGCACCACCAACTCACTCCTCCATGTCACTCCTCCATGTCACTCCTCCATGTCACTCCTCCATTTAACTCCTCCATGTCTCTCCTCCATGTCACTTCACCAAGTCTTCAATGTCATGTCTCTCATCTGTGTAGCTCCACATTGTCACTCCTCCAAGTCACTCCTCCATGTCGCTACTCCACGTCACTCCTCCATGTCACACTTCCTTGTCACTCCTCCATGTAGCTACTCCATGTCATTCCTCCATGTCACTCCTCCATGTAGCTACTCCATGTCACTCCTCCATGTCGCTCTACCAACTCACTCCTCCATGTCATTCGTCCACGTCACTCCTCCATGTCACTCCTCCTTGTCGCTATTCCATGTCACTCCTCCATGTCGCTACATCAACTCACTCCTTCAAGTCACTCCCACATTTCACTACACCACGCCAATCCTACATGTCACTCCTCCATATCAACCCACCATGTCACTCCTCCATGTCACTCCTTCATGTCACTACACCAACTCACTCATCCCTGTCCCTCCGCCATGTCACTGCTCCACGTCACTGCTCTATGTCACTCCTCCATGTCGCTATTCCATGTCACTCCTTATGTCGCTATATAAACTCAGTCCTCCATGTCACTCCTCCATTTCACTCCACCACGTCACTCCTCCATGTCACTCCTCCATATCAACCCTCCATGTCATTCGTCCTTGTCGCTACACCAACTCACTCCTCCATGTCATTCCTCCATGTCACTGCTCAACGTCACTCCTCTATGTCACTCCTCCATGTCACTCCTCTATATCACTACACCAACTCACTCATCCCTTTCCCTCCGCCATGTCACTCCACCATATCAACCCTCCTTCCTGATCAAACTTGTCACTTCTCCATGTCACTACTCCATGTCTCTCCTCCACATCAATCCTCTATGTCACTCCTCCATGTCACTCCTCCATGTCACTCCTCCTTTTCGCTAATCCATGTCACTCCTCCATGTCGCTACACCAACTCACTCCTCATGTCACTCCTCCATGTTACTCCTCCATGTCGCTATTCCATGTCACTCCTTATGTCGCTACACCAACTCACTCCTCCATTTCACTCCTCTATTTCACTCCACCACGTCACTCCTCCATATCACTCCTCCATATCAACCCTCCATGTCACTTTTCCATGTCACTCCTCCATGTCATTCCTCCATGTCACTCTTCCATGTCACTACACCAACTCACTCATCCCTGTCCCTCCGCCATGTCACTCCTCCATGTCACTCCTCCATGTCGCTACACCAACTCACTCCTCCATGTCACTCCTCCATTTCACTCCACCACGTCCCTCCTCCATATCAACCCTCCTTCCTGATCAAACTTGTCACTTCTCCATGTCACTCCTCCATGTCGCTACACGAACTCACTCCTCCAATATCACTCCCGCATTTCACTCCACCACGTCACTCCTCCATGTCACTCCTCCATATCAGCCCTTCATGTCACTCCTCCATGTCACTCCTCCATGTCACTACACCAACTCACTCATCCCTGTCCCTCCGCCATGTCACTCCACCATATCAACCCTCCATCCTGATCAAACTTGTCACTTCTCCATGTCACTACTCCATGTCTCTCCCCCACATCAAACCTCTATGTCACTCCTCCATGTCACTCCTATATGTCGGGACACCAACTCACTCCTCATGTCACTCCTCCATGTCGCTACTCAATGTCACTCCTCCATGTCGATCCTCCATGTCACTCCTCCATGTCACTTCTATATGTCTTCCATGTCACTCCTCCATGTCGCTCCTCCTTGTCACTTCTCCATGTTGCTCCTCCACGTCACTCCTCCATGTCACTCATCCATGTCCCTCCGCCATGTCACTCCATCATATCAATCCTCCTTGCTGATACGCCCTGTCACTCCTCCATGTCTCTCCTCCACATCAATCCTCCATGTCACTCCTCCATATCAACCTTCCTTGTCACTCCTCCATGTCACTCCTCTATGTCATTCCTCCATGTCACTCCTCCATGTCACTACACCAACTCACTCATTCTTGTCCCTCCGCCATGTCACTCCTCCATGTCACTCCTATATGTCGGTACACCAACTCACTCCTCATGTCACTCCTCCATGTCGCTACTCCATTTTACATCTCCTTGTCGCTACACCAACTCAATCCTCCTTGTCACTCCTCCATGTCACTCATCCAAGTCACTCCTCCATGTCGTTATTCTATGTCACTCCTTATGTCGATACACCAACTCACTCCTCCATGTCACTCCTCCATTTCCCTCCACCACGTCACTCCTCCATGTCACTCCTCCATATCAACCCTCCATGTCACTCCTCCATGTCACTCCTCCATGTCACTACACCAACTCACTAATCCCTGTCCTTCCGCCATGTCACTCCACCATATCAACCCTCCTTCCTGATCAAACTTGACAGTTCTCCATGTCACTACTCCATGTCTCTCCTCTACATCAATCCTCTATGTCACTCCTCATGTCACTCCTCCATGTCACTCCTCCATGTCGCTATTCCATGTCACTCCTTATGTCGCTACACCAACTCACTCCTCCATTTCACTCCTCCATTTCACTCCACACCGTCACTCCTCCATAGCACTCCTCCATATCAACCCTCCATGTCACTCCTAAATGTCACTCCTCCATGTCATTCCTCCATGTCACTCCTCCATGTCACTACACCAACTCACACATCCCTGTCCCTCCGCCATGTCACTCCTCCATGTCACTCCTCCATGTCGCTACACCAACTCACTCCTCATGTCACTCCTCCATGTCGCTACACCAACTCAATCCTTCTTGTCACTCCTCCATGTCACTCATCCAAGTCATTCCTCAATGTCACTCCTTTATGTCACTCCTCCAAGTCACTCCTCCATGTCACTTCTATATGTCTAACATGGCACTCCTCCATGTCGCACCACCAACTCACTCCTCCATGTCACTCCTCCATGTCACTCCTCCATGTCACTCCTCCATTTAACTCCTCCATGTCTCTCCTCCATGTCACTTCACCAAGTCTTCAATGTCATGTCTCTCATCTGTGTAGCTCCACATTGTCACTCCTCCAAGTCACTCCTCCATGTCGCTACTCCACGTCACTCCTCCATGTCACACTTCCTTGTCACTCCTCCATGTCGCTACACCAACTCAATCCTTCTTGTCACTCCTCCATGTCACTCATCCAAGTCATTCCTCAATGTCACTCCTTTATGTCACTCCTCCAAGTCACTCCTCCATGTCACTTCTATATGTCTAAAATGGCACTCCTCCATGTCGCACCACCAACTCACTCCTCCATGTCACTCCTCCATGTCACTCCTCCATGTCACTCCTCCATTTAACTCCTCCATGTCTCTCCTCCATGTCACTTCACCAAGTCTTCAATGTCATGTCTCTCATCTGTGTAGCTCCACATTGTCACTCCTCCAAGTCACTCCTCCATGTCGCTACTCCACGTCACTCCTCCATGTCACACTTCCTTGTCACTCCTCCATGTAGCTACTCCATGTCATTCCTCCATGTCACTCCTCCATGTAGCTACTCCATGTCACTCCTCCATGTCGCTCTACCAACTCACTCCTCCATGTCATTCGTCCACGTCACTCCTCCATGTCACTCCTCCTTGTCGCTATTCCATGTCACTCCTCCATGTCGCTACATCAACTCACTCCTTCAAGTCACTCCCACATTTCACTACACCACGCCAATCCTACATGTCACTCCTCCATATCAACCCACCATGTCACTCCTCCATGTCACTCCTTCATGTCACTACACCAACTCACTCATCCCTGTCCCTCCGCCATGTCACTGCTCCACGTCACTGCTCTATGTCACTCCTCCATGTCGCTATTCCATGTCACTCCTTATGTCGCTATATAAACTCAGTCCTCCATGTCACTCTTCCATTTCACTCCACCACGTCACTCCTCCATGTCACTCCTCCATATCAACCCTCCATGTCATTCGTCCTTGTCGCTACACCAACTCACTCCTCCATGTCATTCCTCCATGTCACTGCTCAACGTCACTCCTCTATGTCACTCCTCCATGTCACTCCTCTATATCACTACACCAACTCACTCATCCCTTTCCCTCCGCCATGTCACTCCACCATATCAACCCTCCTTCCTGATCAAACTTGTCACTTCTCCATGTCACTACTCCATGTCTCTCCTCCACATCAATCCTCTATGTCACTCCTCCATGTCACTCCTCCATGTCACTCCTCCTTTTCGCTAATCCATGTCACTCCTCCATGTCGCTACACCAACTCACTCCTCATGTCACTCCTCCATGTTACTCCTCCATGTCGCTATTCCATGTCACTCCTTATGTCGCTACACCAACTCACTCCTCCATTTCACTCCTCTATTTCACTCCACCACGTCACTCCTCCATATCACTCCTCCATATCAACCCTCCATGTCACTTTTCCATGTCACTCCTCCATGTCATTCCTCCATGTCACTCTTCCATGTCACTACACCAACTCACTCATCCCTGTCCCTCCGCCATGTCACTCCTCCATGTCACTCCTCCATGTCGCTACACCAACTCACTCCTCCATGTCACTCCTCCATTTCACTCCACCACGTCCCTCCTCCATATCAACCCTCCTTCCTGATCAAACTTGTCACTTCTCCATGTCACTCCTCCATGTCGCTACACGAACTCACTCCTCCAATATCACTCCCGCATTTCACTCCACCACGTCACTCCTCCATGTCACTCCTCCATATCAGCCCTTCATGTCACTCCTCCATGTCACTCCTCCATGTCACTACACCAACTCACTCATCCCTGTCCCTCCGCCATGTCACTCCACCATATCAACCCTCCATCCTGATCAAACTTGTCACTTCTCCATGTCACTACTCCATGTCTCTCCCCCACATCAAACCTCTATGTCACTCCTCCATATCACTCCTCTATGTCACTCCTCCTTGTCGCTCTTCCATGTCACTCCTCCATGTCGCTACACCAACTCAATGCTCATGTCACTCCTCCATGTAGCTACTCCATGTCATTCCTCCATGTCGCTACACCAACTCATCCTCCTTGTCACTCCTCCATGTCACTGCTCCACGCCACTCCTCTATGTCCCTCCTCCATGTCACTCCTCCATGTCGCTATTCCATGTCACTCCTTATGTCGCTATATAAACTCACTCCTCCATGTCACTCCTCCATTTCACTCCACCATGTCACTCCTCCATATCAACCCTCCATGTCACTCCTCCATGTCACTCCTCCATGTCCTTCCGCAATGTCACTCCAACATTTCAACCCTCCTTCCTGATCAAACTTGTCACTTCTTCATGTCACTACTCCATGTCTCTCCTCCACATCACTCCTCTATATCACTCCTCCATGTCACTCCTCCTTTTCGCTATTCCATGTTACTCCTCCATGTCGCTACACAAACTCACTCTTCCATGTCACTCCTACATTTCACTCCACCAAGTCACTCTTCTACGTCACTCCTCATGTCACTCCTCCATGTCGCTACTCCTTGTCACTCCTCCATGTCACTCATCCATTTCATTCCTCCATGTCACTCCTTTATGTCACTCCTCCAAGTCACTCATCAATTTAACTTCTATAAGACTTCAATGTCACTCCTGCATGTCGCTCCTCCATATCACTCCTCTATTTCACTACTCCATGTCACCCCTCCATATCAATCCTCCATTTCACTCCTCCATGTAACTCCTTAATGTCACTACTCCATGTTGCTACTCCATGTCACTCCTCCATGTCACTCTTGCATGACGCTCCTCTATGTCACTTCTCTAAGTCTTCAATGTCATGTCTCTCATCCATGTAGCTCCATATTGTCACTCCTCCATATCACTCCTCCGTGTCTCTTCTACATGTTTTCCATGTCACTCCTCCACATCACTCCTCTATGTCATTCCCCAATGTCGCTACTCCATGTCACTCCTCCATGTCACTTCTATATGTCTTCCATGTCACTCCTCCATGTCGCTCCTCCTTGTCACTCCTCCATGTTGCTCCTCCATGTCACTCCTCCATGTCACTCATCCATGTCCCTCCGCCATGTCACTCCACCATATCAATCCTCCTTGCTGATCCGCCCTGTCACTCCTCCATGTCACTCCTCCACATCAATCCTCTATGTCACTCCTCCATGTCACTCCTCCTTGTCGCTATTCCATGTCACTCCTCCATGTCACTACACCAACTCACTCCTCATGTCACTACTCCATGTCGCTACTCCATGTCACTACTCCATGTCACTACACCAACTCAATCCTCCTTGTCACTCCTCCATGTCACTCATCCAAGTCATTCCTCCATGTCACTCCTTTATGTCACTCCTTCAAGTCACTCCTCCATGTCACTCCTCCATGTCGTTACACCAACTCACTCCTCCATGTCACTCCTCCATGTCGCTACTCCATGTCACTCCTCCATTTCACTCCTCCATGTCTCTCCTCAATGTCACTTCTCCAAGTCTTCAATGTCATGTCTCTCATCTGTGTAGCTCCACATTGTCACTCCTCCAAGTCACTCCTCCACTTCGCTACTCCACGTCACTCCTCCATGTCACACCTCCTTGTCACTCCTCCATGTAGCTACTCTATGTCACTCCTCCATGTCACTCCTCCATGTCATTCCTCCTTGTCGCTATTCCATGTCACTCCTCCATGTCGCTACATCAACACACTCCTTCAAGTCACTCCCCCATTTCACTCCACCACGTCACTCCTCCATATCAACCCTCCATGTCACTCCTCCATGTCACTCCTTCATGTCACTACACCAACTCACTCATCCCTGTCCCTCCGCCATGTCACTGCTCCACGTCACTGCTCTATGTCACTCCTCCATTTCACTCCACCACGTCACTCCTCCATGTCACTCCTCCATATCAACCCTCCATGTCACTCGTCCTTGTCGCTACACCAACTCACTCCTCCATGTCACTCCTCCATGTCACTGCTCAACGTCACTCCTCTATGTCACTCCTCCATGTCACTCCTCTATGTCACTACACCAACTCACTCATCCCTTTTCCTCCGCCATGTCACTCCACCATATCAACCCTCCTTCCTGATCAAACTTGTCACTTCTCCATGTCACTACTCCATGTCTCTCCTCCACATCAATCCTCTATGTCACTCCTCCATGTCACTCCTCCATGTTACTCCTCCATGTCGCTATTCCATGTCACTCCTTATGTCGCTACACCAACTCACTCCTCCATTTCACTCCTCTATTTCACTCCACCACGTCACTCCTCCATATCACTCCTCTATATCAACCCTCCATGTCACTTTTCCATGTCACTCCTCCATGTCATTCCTCCATGTCACTCTTCCATGTCACTACATCAACTCACTCATCCCTGTCCCTCCGACATGTCACTCCTCCATGTCACTCCTCCATGTCGCTACACCAACTCACTCCTCCATGTCACTCCTCCATTTCACTCCACCACGTCCCTCCTCCATATCAACCCTCCTTCCTGATCAAACTTGTAACTTCTCCATGTCACTCCTCCGTGTCGCTACACGAACTCACTCCTCCAATATCACTCCAGCATTTCACTCCACCAAGTCATTCCTCAATGTCACTCCTTTATGTCACTCCTCCAAGTCACTCCTCCATGTCACTTCTATATGTCTTACATGGCACTCCTCCATGTCACTCCTCCATTTCACTCCTCCATGTCTCTCCTCCATGTAACTTCTCCAAGTCTTCAATGTCATGTCTCATCTGTGTAGCTCCACATTGTCACTCCTCCAAGTCACTCCTCCATGTCGCTACTCCACGTCACTCCTCCATGTCACACCTCCTTGTCACTCCTCCATGTAGCTACTCCATGTCACTCCTCCATGTCGCTCTACCATTCACTCCTCCATGTCATTCGTCCACGTCACTCCTCCATGTCACACTTCCTTGTCACTCCTCCATGTTGCTACTCCATGTCACTCCTCCATGTCACTACACCAACTCACTCATCCCTGTCCCTTCGCCATGTCACTAAACCATATCAACCCTCCATCTTGATCAAACTTGTCACTTCTCCATGTCACTACTCCATGTCTCTCCCCCACATCAATCCTATATGTCACTCCTCCATGTCACTCCTCTATGTCACTCCTCCTTGTCTCTCTTCCATTTCACTCCTCCATGTCGCTACACCAACTCAATCCTCATGTCATTCCTCCATGTAGCTACTCCATGTCACTCCTCCATGTCGCTACACCATCTCAATCCACCTTGTCACTCCTCAATGTCACTCAGCCAAGTAATTTGTCCATGTCACTCCTTTATGTCACTCCTCAAAATAACTACTCCATGTCACTTCTATATGTCTTCCATGTCACTGCTCCATGTCACTGCTCCACGTCACTCCTCTATGTCACTCCTCCATGTCACTCCTCCATGTCGCTATTCCATGTCACTCCTTATATCGCTATATAAACACACTCCTACATGTCACTCCTCCATTTCACTCCACCACGTCACTCCTCCATGTCATTCCTCCATTTCACTCCACCACGTCACTCCTCCATGTCACTCCTCCATATCAACCCTTCATGTCACTCCTCCTTGTCGCTACACCAACTCACTCCTCCATGTCACTACTCCATTTCACTCCACCACGTCCCTCCTCCATATCAACCCTCCATGTCACTCCTCCATGTCACTCCTCCATGTCCCTCCGCCATGTCACTCCACCATATCAACCCTCCTTCCTGATCAAACTTGTCACTTCTCCATGTCACTACTCCATGTCTCTCCTCCACATCACTCCTCTATATCACTCCTCCATTTCATTCCACCACGTCACTCTTCTACATCACTCCTCATGTCACTCCTCCATGTCGCTACTCCATGTCACTACTCCATGTCTTTCCTCCACATCAATCCTCTATGTCACTCCTCCATGTTACTCCTCCATGTCATTTTTCAATATCACTCCTCTATGTCATTCCCCTATGTCGCTACTCAATGTCACTCCTCCATGTCGATCCTCCATGTCACTCCTCCATGTCACTTCTATATGTCTTCCATGTCACTCCTCCATTTCGCTCCTCCTTGTCACTCCTTCATGTTGCTCCTCCATGTCGCTCCTCCATGTCACTCATCCATGTCCCTCCGCCATGTCACTACATCATATCAATCCTCCTTGCTGATCCGCCCTGTCACTCCTCCATGTCTCTCCTCCACATCAATCCTCCATGTCACTCCTCCATGTCACTCCTCCATGTCACTCCTCCATGTCACTACTCCATGTCACTACACCAACTCACTCATCCCTTTCCCTCCGCCATGTCACTCCACCATATCAACCCTCCTTCCTGATCAAACTTGACAGTTCTCCATGTCACTACTCCATGTCTCTCCTCCACATCAACCCTCTATGTCACTCCTCATGTCACTCCTCCATGTCACTCCTTTATGTCGCTATTCCATGTCACTCCTTATGTCGCTACACCAACTCACTCCTCCATTTTACTCCTCCATTTCACTCCACCCCGTCACTCCTCCATAGCACTCCTCCATATCAACCCTCCATGTCACTCCGAAATGTCACTCCTCCATGTCATTCCTCCATATCAACCCTCCATGTCACTCCTCCATGTCACTCCTCCATGTCCCTCCGCCATGTCACTCCACCATATCAACCCTCCTTCCTGATCAAACTTGTCACTTCTCCATGTCACTACTCCATGTCTCTCCTCCACATCACTCCTCTATATCACTCCTCCATTTCACTCCACCACGTCACTCTTCTACATCACTCCTCATGTCACTCCTCCATGTCGCTACTCCATGTCACTACTCCATGTCTTTCCTCCACATCAATCCTCTATGTCACTCCTCCATGTTAGTCCTCCATGTCATTTTTCAATATCACTCCTCTATGTCATTCCCCTATGTCGCTACTCAATGTCACTCCTCCATGTCGATCCTCCATGTCACTCCTCCATGTCACTTCTATATGTCTTCCATGTCACTCCTCCATGTCGCTCCTCCTTGTCACTCCTTCATGTTGCTCCTCCATGTCGCTCCTCCATGTCACTCATCCATGTCCCTCCGCCATGTCACTCCATCATATCAATCCTCCTTGCTGATCCGCCCTGTCACTCCTCCATGTCTCTCGTCCACATCAATCCTCCATGTCACTCCTCCATGTCACTCCTCCATGTCACTACTCCATGTCACTACACCAACTCACTCATCCCTTTCCCTCCGCCATGTCACTCCACCATATCAACCCTCCTTCCTGATCAAACTTGACAGTTCTCCATGTCACTACTCCATGTCTCTCCTCCACATCAACCCTCTATGTCACTCCTCATGTCACTCCTCCATGTCACTCCTCCATGTCGCTATTCCATGTCACTCCTTATGTCGCTACACCAACTCACTCCTCCATTTTACTCCTCCATTTCACTCCACCCCGTCACTCCTCCATAGCACTCCTCCATATCAACCCTCCATGTCACTCCGAAATGTCACTCCTCCATGTCATTCCTCCATATCAACCCTCCATGTCACTCCTCCATGTCACTCCTCCATGTCCCTCCGCCATGTCACTCCACCATATCAACCCTCCTTCCTGATCAAACTTGTCACTTCTCCATGTCACTACTCCATGTCTCTCCTCCACATCACTCCTCTATATCACTCCTCCATTTCACTCCACCACGTCACTCTTCTACATCACTCCTCATGTCACTCCTCCATGTCACTACACCAACTCACTCATCCCTGTCCCTCCGCCATGTCACTCCTCCATGTCACTCCTCCATGCCGCTACACCAACTCACTCCTCATGTCACTCCTCTATGTCGCTACTCCATGTCACTCCTCCATGTCGCTACACCAACTCAATCCTTCTTGTCACTCCTCCATGTCACTCATCCAAGTCATTCCTCAATGTCATTCCTTTATGTCACTCCTCCAAGTCACTCCTCCATGTCACTTCTATTTGTCTTACATGGCACTCCTCCATGTCGCTACATCAACTCACTCCTTCAAGTCACTCCCCCATTTCACTCCACCACGTCACTCCTCCATGTCACTCCTCCATATCAACCCTCCATGTCACTCCTCCACGTCACTCCTCCATGTCACTACACCAACTCACTCATCCCTGTCCCTCCGCCATGTCACTGCTCCTCCTCACTGCTCTATGTCACTCCTCCATGTCGCTATTCCATGTCACTCCTTATGTCGCTATATAAACTCAGTCCTCCATGTCACTCATCCATTTCACTCCACCACGTCTCTCCTCCATATCAACCCTCCATGTCACTCCCCCATGTCACTCCTCCATGTCCCTCCGCCATGTCACTCCACCATATCAACCCTCCTTCCTGATCAAACTTGTCACTTCTCCATGTCAATACTCCATGTCTCTCCTCCACATCACTCCTCTATATCACTCCTCAATGTCACTCCTCCATGTCACTCCTCCTTGTCGCTATTCCATGTTACTCCTCCATGTCGCTACACCAAGTCACTCCTTTATGTCACTCCTCCAAGTCACTCCTCAATTTCACTTCTATATTAATTCAATGTCACTCCTGCATTTCGCTCCTCCTTATCACTCCTCTATTTCACTCCTCCATGTCACTCCTCCATATCAATCCTCCATTTCACTCGTCCATGTCACTCCTCCATGTCACACTTCCTTGTCACTCCTCCATGTAGCTACTCCATGTCACTACACCAACTCACTCATCCCTGTCCCTCCGCCATGTCACTCCACCATATCAACCCTCCTTCCTGATCAAACTTGTCACTTCTCCATTTCACTCCTCCATGTCACTCCTCCATATAAACCCTCCATGTCATTCCTCCATGTCACTCCTCCATGTCACTACACCAACTCACTCATCCCTGTCCCTCCGCCATGTCTCTCCACCATATCAACCCTCCTTCCTGATCAAACTTGTCACTTCTCCATGTCACTACTCCATGTCTCTCCCCCACATCAAACGTCTATGTCACTCCTCCATGTCACGCCTCCATTTCACTCCACCACGTCACTCCTCCATGTCACTCCTCCATGTCACGCCTCCATGTCACTCCTCCATGTCCCTCCGACATGTCACTCCACCATATCAACCCTCCTTCCTGATCAAACTTGTCACTTCTCCATGTCACTACTCAATGTCTCTCCTCCACATCACTCCTCTATATCACTCCTCCATGTCACTCCTCCTTGTCACTCCTCCTTGTTGCTATTCCATGTTACTCCTCCATGTCGCTACACCAACTCACTCTTCCATGTCACTCCTCCATTTCACTCCACCACGTCACTCTTCTACGTCACTCCTCATGTCACTCCTCCATGTCGCTACTCCTGTCACTCCTCCATGTCACTCATCCATTTCATTCCTCCATGTCACTCCTTTATGTCACTCCTCCAAGTCACTCCTCAATTTCACTTCTATTTGACTTCAATGTCACTCCTGCATGTCGCTCCTCCATATCACTCATCTATTTCACCCCTCCATGTCACTCCTCCATATCAATCCTCCATTTCACTCCTCCATGTAACTCCTTAATGTCACTACTCCATGTCGCTACTCCACGTCACTCCTCCATGTCACTACACCAACTCACTCATCCCTGTCCCTCCGCCATGTCACTGCTCCTCCTCACTGCTCTATGTCACTCCTCCATGTCGCTATTCCATGTCACTCCTTATGTCGCTATATAAACTCAGTCCTCCATGTCACTCATCCATTTCACTCCACCACGTCTCTCCTCCATATCAACCCTCCATGTCACTCCCCCATGTCACTCCTCCATGTCCCTCCGCCATGTCACTCCACCATATCAACCCTCCTTCCTTATCAAACTTGTCACTTCTCCATGTCAATACTCCATGTCTCTCCTCCACATCATTCCTCTATATCACTCCTCAATGTCACTCCTCCATGTCACTCCTCCTTGTCGCTATTCCATGTTACTCCTCCATGTCGCTACACCAAGTCACTCTTCCATGTCACTCCTCCATTTCACTCCACCATGTCACTCATTCACGTCATTCCTCCATGTCACTCCTTTATGTCACTCCTCCAAGTCACTCCTCAATTTCACTTCTACATTAATTCAATGTCACTCCTGCATTTCGCTCCTCCATATCACTCCTCTATTTCACTCCTCCATGTCACTCCTCCATATCAATCCTCCATTTCAATCGTCCATGTCACTCCTCCATGTCACACTTCCTTGTCACTCCTCCATGTAGCTACTCCATGTCACTACACCAACTCACTCATCCCTGTCCCTCCGCCATGTCACTCCACCATATCAACCCTCCTTCCTGATCAAACTTGTCACTTCTCCATTTCACTCCTCCATGTCACTCCTCCATATAAACCCTCCATGTCATTCCTCCATGTCACTCCTCCATGTGACTACACCAACTCACTCATCCCTGTCCCTCCGCCATGTCTCTCCACCATATCAACCCTCCTTCCTGATCAAACTTGTCACTTCTCCATGTCACTACTCCATGTCTCTCCCCCACATCAAACGTCTATGTCACTCCTCCATGTCACGCCTCCATTTCACTCCACCACGTCACTCCTCCATGTCACTCCTCCATGTCACTTCTCCATGTCACTACTCCATGTCTCTCCTCCACATCACTCCTCTATATCACTCATCCATGTCACTCCTCCTTGTCACTCCTCCTTGTTGCTATTCCATGTTACTCCTCCATGTCGCTACACCAACTCACTCTTCCATGTCACTCCTCTATTTCACTCCACCACGTCACTCTTCTACGTCACTCCTCATGTCACTCCTCCATGTCGCTACTCCTTGTCACTCCTCCATGTCACTCATCCATTTCATTCCTCCATGTCACTCCTTTATGTCACTCCTCCAAGTCACTCCTCAATTTCACTTCTATTTGACTTCAATGTCACTCCTGCATGTCGCTCCTCCATATCACTCATCTATTTCACTCCTCCATGTCACTCCTCCATATCAATCCTCCATTTCACTCCTCCATGTAACTCCTTAATGTCACTACTCCATGTCGCTACTCCATGTCACTCCTCCATGTCACTCTTGCATGTCTCTCCTCCATATCACTCCTCCGTGTCACTTCTACATGTTTTCCATGTCACTCCTCCACATCACTCCTCTATGTCACTCCTCCATGTCACTTTTCAATATCAATCCTCTATGTCATTCCCCTATGTCGCTACTCCATGTCACTCCTCCATGTCGATCCTCCATGTCACTCCTCCTTGTCACTTCTATATGTCTTTCATGTCACTCCTCCATGTCGCTCCTCCTTGTCACTCCTCCATATTGCTCCTCCATGTCACTCATCCATGTCCCTCCGCCATGTCACTCCACCATATCAATCCTCCTTGCTGAACCACCCTGTCACTCCTCCATGTTTCTCCTCCACATCAATCCTCTATGTCACTCTTCCATGTCACTCCTCCATGTCGCTATTCCATATCACTACTCCATGTCGCTACACAAACTCAATCCTCCTTGTCACTCCTCTGTGTCAATCCTCCATGTCACTCCTCCATGTCACTCCTCCTTGTCGCTACTCCATGTCACTCCTCCATGTCACTCATCCATGTCATTCCTCCATGTCACTCCTTTATGTCACTCCTCCAAGTCACTTCTCCATGTCACTCCTCCATGTCACTTCTATATGTCTTCCATGTCACTCCTCCATGTCGTTACACCAACTCACTCCTCCATGTCACTCGTCCATGTCGCTATTCCATGTCTCTCATCCATTTCACTCCTCCATGTCTCTCCTCCATGTCACTTCTCCAAGTCTTCAATGTCATGTCTCTCATCTGTGTAGCTCCACATTGTCACTCCTCCAAGTCACTCCTCCATGTCGCTACTCCACGTCACTCCTCCATGTCACACCTCCTTGTCACTCCTCCATGTAGCTACTCCATGTCACTCCTCCATGTCACTCTACCAACTCACTCCTCCATGTCACTCGTCCACGTCACTCCTCCATGTCACACCTCCTTGTCAATCCTCCATGTAGCTACTCCATGTCACTCCTCCATGTCACTCTTAAATTTCACTCCACCACGCCACTCCTCTATATCACTCCTCCATGTCGCTATTCCATGTCACTCCTTATGTCGCTACACCAACTCACTCCTCCATTTCACTCCTCCATTTCACTCCACCAAGTCACTCCTCCATATCACTCCTCCATATCAAACCTCCATGTCACTCCTCCATGTCACTTCTCCAAGTCTTCAATGTCATGTCTCTCATCTGTGTAGCTCAACATTGTCACTCCTCCAAGTCACTCCTCCATGTCGCTACTCCACGTCACTCCTCCATGTCACACCTCCTTGTCACTCCTCCATGTAGCTAATCCATGTCACTCTTCCATGTCACTCCTCCATGTAACTCTTAAATTTCACTCCACCACGTCACTCCTCCATATCACTCCTCCATATCAACCCTCCATGTCACTCCTCCATGTCACTACACCAACTCACTCATCCCTGTCCCTCCGCCATGTCACGCCTTTATATCACTCCCCCATGTCGCTACACCAACTAACTCCTCATGTCACTCCTCCATGTCGCTACTCCATTTCACTCCTCCATGTCGCTACACCAACTCAATCCTCCTTGTCACTCCTCCATGTCACTCATCCAAGTCACTCCTCCATGTCGCTATTCCATGTCACTCCTTATGTCGATACACCAACTCACTCCTCCATGTCACTCCTCCATTTCACTCCACCACGTCACTCCTCCATGATACTACTCCATGTCACTACACAAACTCACTAATCCCTGTCCCTCCGCCATGTCACTCCACCATATCAACCCTCCTTCCTGTTCAAACTTGTCAGTTGTCCATGTCACTACACCATGTCTCTCCTCCACATCAATCCTCTATGTCACTCCTCCATTTAACTAATCCATGTCACTCCTCCTTGTCGCTATTCCATGTCACTCCTCCATGTTGCTACACCAACTCACTCCTCATGTCACTCCTCAATGTCGCTACTTCATGTCACTCCATGTCGCTACACCAACTCAAACCTCCTTGTCACTCCTCCATGTCACTGCTCCACGTCACTCCTCTATGTCACTCCTCCATGTCGCTATTCCATGTCACTCCTTATGTCGCTATATAAACTCACTCCTCCATGTCACTCCTCTATTTCACTCCACCACGTCAATCCTCCATGTCACTCCTCCATATCAACCCTCCATGTCACTCCTCCTTGTCACTCATCCATGTCCCTCCGCCATGTCACTCCACCATATCAACCCTCCTTCCTGATCAAACTTGTCACTTCTCCATGTCACTACTCCATGTCTCTCCTCCACATCACTCCTCTATATCACTCCTCCATGTAACTCCTCCATGTCACTCCTCCTTGTCGCTATTCCATGTTACTCCTCCATGTCGCTACACCAATTCAATCCTCCTTGTCACTCCTCCATTTCAATCCACCACGTCACTCCTCCATGTCACTCCTCCATATAAACCCTCCATGTCACTCCTCCTTGTCGCTATACCAACTCACTCCTCCATGTCACTCCTCCATTTCACTACACCATGTCCCTCCTCCATATCAACCCTCCATGTCACTCCTCCATGTCACTCCTCCATGTCCCTCCGCCATGTCCCTCCGCCATGTCACTCCACCATATCAACCCTTCTTCTTGATCAAACTTGTCACTTCTCCATGTCACTACTCCATGTCTCTCCTCCACATCACTCCTCTATATCACTCCTGCATGTCACTCCTCCATGTCACTCCTCCATGTCACTCATCCATGTCATTCCTCCACGTCACTCCTTTATGTCACTCCTCCAAGTCACTCCTCCATGTCCCTCCTCCTTGTCACTCCAACATATCAATCCTCCTTGCTGATCCGCCCTGTCACTTCTCCATGTCACTCCTCCATGTCACTTCTATTTGTCTTCCATGTCACTCCTCCTTGTCGCTACACCAACTCACTCCTCCATGTCACTCCTCCATTTCAGTCCAACACGTCCCTCCTCCATATCAACCCTCCATGTCACTCCTCCATGTCACTCTTCCATGTAGCTACTCCATGTCACTCCTCCATGTCACTCTTAAATTTCACTCCACCACGCCACTCATCTATATCACTCCTCCATGTTACTCCTCCATATCAATCCTCCATGTCACTTCTCCATGTCATTCCTCCTTGTCGCAATTCCATGTCACTCCTCCATGTCGCTACACCAACTCACTCCTCCATGTCACTCCTCCATGTCGCTACTCCACGTCACTCCTCCATGTCGCTACACCAACTCACTCCTCCATGTCACTCCTCCATGTCGCTACTCCTTGTCGCTCCTCCATGTCACTCATCCAAGTCATTCCTCCATGTCACTCCTTTTTGTCATTCCTCCAAGTCACTCCTCCATGTCACTTCTATATGTCTTCCATGTCACTCCTCCATGTCGCTCCACCAACTCACTCCTCCATGTCACTCCTCCATGTCACTGCTCAACGTCACTCCTCTATGTCACTCCTCCATATCAACCCTCCATGTCACTCCTCCATGTCACTCCTCTATGTCACTCCTCCAAGTCACTCCACTATGTCACTCCACCAACTCACTCATCCCTTTCCCTCCACCATGTCACTCCACCATATCAACCCTCCTTCCTGATCAAACTTGTCACTTCTCTATGTCATTACTCCATGTCTCTCCTCCACATCACTCCTCCATGTCACTCCTCCGTGTCACTCCTCTATGTCACTCCTCCTTGTCGCTATTTCATTTCACTCCTCCATGTCACTACACCAACTCACTAATCCCTGTCCCTCCGCCATGTCACTCCACCATATCAACACTCCTTCCTGATCAAACTTGTCAGTTCTCCATGTCACTACTCAATTTATCTCCTCCACATAAATTCTCTATGTCACGCCTCCATGTCACTCCTCCATGTCACTCCTCCTTGTTGCTATTCCATGTCACTCCTCCATGTTGCTACACCAACTCACTCCTCATGTCACTCCTCCATGTCGCTACTCCATTTCACTCCTCCATGTCGCTACACCAACTCAATCCTCCTTGTCACTCCTCCATGTCACTCATCCAAGTCATTCCTCCATGTCACTCCTTTATGTCACTCCTCCAAGTCACTCCTCCATGTCACTTCTATATGTCTTCCATGTCACTCCTCCATGTCGCTCCACCAACTCACTCCTCCATGTCACTCCTCCTTGTCACTCCTCCATGTAGCTATTCCATGTCACTCCTCCATGTCGCTCCACCAACTTACTCCTCCATGTCACTGCTCCACGTCACTCCTCTATTTCACTACTCCATGTCACTCCTCCATATCAATCCTCCATTTCACTCCTCCATGTAACTACTTAATGTCACTACTCCATGTTGCTACTCCATGACGCTCCTCTATGTCACTTCTCTAAGTATTCAATGTCATGTCTCTCATCCGTGTAGCTCCGCCATGTCACTCCTCCATTTCACTTCTATATGTCTTCCATGTCACTCCTCCATGTCGCTCCTCCTTGTCACTCCTCCATGTTGCTCCTCCATGTCACTCCTACATGTCACTCCTCCTTGTCGCTATTCCATGTTACTCCTCCATGTCGCTACACCAACTCACTCTTCCATGTCACTCCTCCATTTCACTCCACCACATCACTCTTCTACGTCACTCCTCATGTCACTCCTCCATGTCGCTAATCGTTGTCACTCCTCCATGTAACTCATCCATTTCATTCCTCCATGTCACTCCTTTATGTCACTCCTCCAAGTCACTCCTCAATTTCACTTCTATATGACTTCAATGTCACACCTGCATGTCGCTCCTCCATATCACTCCTCTATTTCACTACTCCATGTCACTCCTCCATATCAATCCTCCATTTCACTCCTCCATGTAACTACTTAATGTCACTACTCCATGTTGCTACTCCATGACGCTCCTCTATGTCACTTCTCTAAGTCTTCAATGTCATGTCTCTCATCCGTGTAGCTCCACCATGTCACTCCTCCATATCACTCCTCCATATCAACCCTCCATGTCACTCCTCCATGTCACTACACCAACTCACTAATCCCTGTCCCTCCTCCATGTTACTACTTCATGTCCCCCCGCCATGTCACTCCACCATATCAACCCTACTTCCTGATCAAACTTGTAACTTCTCCATGTCACTACTCCATGTCTCTCCTCCACATTAATCTTCTATGTCACTCCTCCATGTCACTCCTCCATGTCACTCCTCCTTGTCGCTATTCCATGTTACTCCTCCATGTTGCTACACCAAATCACTCTTCATTGTCACTTCTCCATTTCACTCCACCACGTCACTCATCTACGTCACTCCTCATGTCACTCCTCCATGTCGCTACTCCTTGTCACTCCTCCATGTCACTCATCCATGTCATTCCTCCATGTCACTCCTTTATGTCACTCCTCCAAGTCACTCCTCAATTTCACTTCTATATGACTTCAATGTAAATCCTGCATGTCGCTCCTCCATATCACTCCTCTATTTCACCCTCTCCATGTCACTCCTCCATATCAATCCTCCATTTCACTCCTCCATGTAACTCCTTAATGTCACTACTCCATGTCGCTACTCCATGTCACTCCTCCATGTCACTCTTGCATGTCGCTCCTCCATGTCAATTCTCCAAGTCTTCAATGTCATGTCTCTCATCCGTGTAGCTCCATATTGTCACTCCTCCATATCACTCCTCCGTGTCACTTCTACATGTTTTCAATGTCACTCCTCCACATCACTCCTCTATGTCACTCCTCCATGTCACTTTTCAATATCACTCCTCTATGTCATTCCCCTATGTCGCTACTCCATGTCACTCCTCCATGTCACTTCTATATGTCTTCCATGTCACTCCTCCATGTCGCTCCTCCTTTTCACTCCTCCATGTTGCTCCTCCATGTCACTCCTCCATGTCACTCATCCATTTCCCTCCGCCATGTCACTCCACCATATCAATCCTCCTTGCTGATCCGCCCTGTCACTCCTCCATGTCTCTCCTCCACATCAATCCTCTATGTCACCCCTCCATGTCACTCCTCCTTGTCGCTATTCCATGTCATTCCTCCATGTCGCTACTCCATTTCACTCCTCCATGTCACTCCTCCTTGTCACTCCTCCATGTAGCTATTCCATGTCACTCCTCCATGTCACTACACAAACTCACTCATCCCTTTCCCTCTGCCATGTCACTCCACCATATCAACCCTCCTTCCTGATCGAACTTGTAACTTCTCCAAGTCACTACACCATGTCTCTACTCCACATCAATCCTCTATGTCACTCCTCCATGTCACTCCTCCATGTCACTCCTCCTTGTCGCTATTCCATGTCACTCCTCCATGTCGCTACACCAACTCACTCCTCCATGTCACTACACCAACTCACTAATCCCTGTCACTCCACCAAATCAACCCTCCTTCCTGTTCAAACTTGTCAGTTCTCCATGTCACTACTCCATGTCTCTCCTACACATCTATTCTCTATGTCACTTCACCATGTCACTCCTATATGTCACTCCTCCTTGTCGCTATTCCATGTAACTCCTCCATGTTGCTACACCAACTCACTCCTCATGTCACTCCTCCATGTCGCTACTCCATGTCATTCCTCCATGTCGCTACACCAACTCAAGCCTCCTTGTCACTCCTCTATGTCACTCAACCAAGTCATTCCTCCATGTCACTCCTTTATGTCACACCTCCAAGTCACTCCTCCATGTCACTTCTATATGTCTTCCATGTCACTCCTCCATGTCGTTACACCAACTCACTCCTCCATGTCACTCCTCCATGTCTCTACTCCATGTCACTCCTCCATTTCACTCCTTCATGTCTCTCCTCCATGTCACTTCTCCAAGTCTTCAATGTCATGTCTCTCATCTGTGTAGCTCCACATTGTCACTCCTCCAAGTCACTCCTCCATGTCGCTACTCCACGTCACTCCTCCATGTCACACCTCCTTGTCACTCCTCCATGTAGCTACTCCATGTCACTCCTCCATGTCGCTCTACCAACTCACACCTCCATGTCACTCGTCCACGTCACTCCTCCATGTCACACCTCCTTGTCACTCCTCCATGTAGCTACTCCATGTCACTCCTCCATGTCACTCCTCCATATCAATCCTCCATGTCACTTCTCCATGTCACTCCTCCTTGTCGCAATTCCATGTCACTCCTCTATGTCGCTACACCAACTCATTCCTCCATGTCACTCCTCCATGTCGCTACTCCATGTCAGTCCTCCATGTCGCTACACCAACTCAATCCTCCTTGTCACTCCATCTCACTCATCCAAGTCATTCCTCCATGTCACTCCTTTATGTCATTCCTCCAAGTCACTCCTCCATGTCACTTCTATATGTCTTCCATGTCACTCCTCCATGTCGCTCCACCAACTTACTCCTACATGTCACTGCTCCACGTCACTCCTCTATGTCACTCCTCCATGTCACTCCTCCATGTCGCTATTCCATGTAACTCCTTATGTCGCTACACCAACTCACTCCTCCATGTCACTCCTCCATTTCACTCCACCACGTCACTCCTCCATGTCACTCCTCCATATCATCCCTCCATGTCACTTCTCCATGTCACTCCTCCATGTCACTCCTCTATGTCACTACACCAACTCACTCATCCCTTTCCCTCCGCCATGTTACTCCACCATATCAACCCTCCTTCCTGATCAAACTTGTCACTTCTCCATGTCACTACTCCATGTCTCTCCTCCACATCAATCCTCTATGTCACTCCTCCATATCACTCCTCCATGTCACTCCTCCTTGTCGCTATTCCATGTCACTCCTCCATGTCGCTACACCAACTCACTCCTCCATTTCACTCCTCCATTTCACTCCACCACGTCACTCTTCTACGTCACTCCTCATGTCACTCCTCCATGTTGCTACTCCTTGTCACTCCTCCATGTCACTCATCCATGTCATTCCTCCATGTCACTCCTTTATGTCACTCCTCCATGTCACTCCTCAATTTCACTTCTATAGGACTTCAATGTCACTCCTGCATGTCGCTCCTCCATATCACTCCTCTATTTCACTACTCCATGTCACTCCTCCATATCAATCCTCCATTTCACTCCTCCATGTAACTCGTTAATGTCACTACTCCATGTTGCTACTCCATGTCACTCCTCCATGTCACTCTTGCATGACGCTCCGCTATGTCACTTCTCTAAGTCTTCAATGTCATGTCTCTCATCCGTGTAGCTCCATATTGTCACTCCTCCATATCACTCCTCCGTGTCACTTCTACATGTTTTCCATGTCACTCCTCCACATCACTCCTCTTTGTCACTCCTCCATGTCACTTTTCAATATCACTCCTCTATGTCATTCCCCAATGTCGCTGCTCCATGTCACTCCTCCATGTCGATCCTCCATGTCACTCCTCCATGTCACTTCTATATGTCTTCCATGTCACTCCTCCATGTCGCTCCTCCTTGTCACTCCTCCATGCTGCTCCTCCATGTCACTCCTCCATGTCACTCATCCATGTCCCTCCGCCATGTCACTCCACAATATCAATCCTCCTTGCTGATCTGCCCTGTCACTCCTCCATGTCTCTTCTCTACATCAATCCTCTATGTCACTCCTCCATGTCACTCCTCCATGTCACTACACCAACTCACTCATCCCTTTCCCTCTGCCATGTCACTCCACCATATCAACCCTCCATGTCACTCCTCCATGTCATTCCTCCATGTCACTCCTCCATGTCACTACACCAACTCACTCATCCCTGTCCCTCCGCCATGTCACTCCTCCATGTCACTCCTCCATGTCGCTACACCAAATCACTCCTCATGTTACTCCTCCATGTCGCTACTCCATTTCACTCCTCCATGTCGCTACACCAACTCAATCCTCCTTGTCACTCCTCCATGTCACTCATCTAAGTCACTCCTCCATGTCGCTATTCCATGTCACTCCTTATGTCGATACACCAACTCACTCCTCCATGTCACTCCTCCATTTCACTCCACCACATCACTCCTCCATGTCACTCCTTCATATCAACCCTCCATGTCACTCTTCCATGTCACTCCTCCATTTCACTCCTCCATGTCACTCCTCCATTTCACTCCTCCATGTCGCTACACCAACTCAATACTCCTTGTCACTCCTCTATTTCACTTCTCCATGTCACTCTTCCATGTCGCTATTCCATGTCACTCCTTATGTCGCTATATAAACTCAATCCTCCATGTCACTACTCCATTTAACTCCACCACGTCACTCCTCCATGTCACTCCTCCATGTCGCTACTCCTTGTCACTCCTCCATGTCACTCATCCATGTCATTCCTCCATATCACTCCTTTATGTCACTCCTCCAAGTAACTCCTCAATTTCACTTCTATATGACTTCAATGTCACTCCTGCTTGTCGCTCCTCCATATCACTCCTCTATTTCACTCCTCCATGTCACTCCTTAATGTCACTCCTCCATGTCATTACACCAACTCACTAATCCCTGTCCCTCCGCCATTTCACTCCACAATATCAACCCTCCTTCCTGATCAAACTTGTCAGTTGTCCATGTCACTACTCCATGTCTCTCCTGCACATCAATCCTCTATGTCACTCCTCCATGTAACTCCTCCATGTTACTCCTCCTTGTCGCTATTCCATGTCACTCCTCCATGTTGCTACACCAACTCACTCCTCATGTCACTCCTCCATGTCGCTACTCCAAGTCACTCCTCCATGTCACTCCTTTATGTCACTCCTCCATGTCACTCCTCAATTTCACTTCTATAGGACTTCAATGTCACTCCTGCATGTCGCTCCTCCATATCACTCCTCTATTTCACTACTCCATGTCACTCCTCCATATCAATCCTCCATTTCACTCCTCCATGTAACTCGTTAATGTCACTACTCCATGTTGCTACTCCATGTCACTCCTCCATGTCACTCTTGCATGACGCTCCACTATGTCACTTCTCTAAGTCTTCAATGTCATGTCTCTCATCCGTGTAGCTCCATATTGTCACTCCTCCATATCACTCCTCCGTGTCACTTCTACATGTTTTCCATGTCACTCCTCCACATCACTCCTCTTTGTCACTCCTCCATGTCACTTTTCAATATCACTCCTCTATGTCATTCCCCAATGTCGCTGCTCCATGTCACTCCTCCATGTCGATCCTCCATGTCACTCCTCCATGTCACTTCTATATGTCTTCCATGTCACTCCTCCATGTCGCTCCTCCTTGTCACTCCTCCATGCTGCTCCTCCATGTCACTCCTCCATGTCACTCATCCATGTCCCTCCGCCATGTCACTCCACAATATCAATCCTCCTTGCTGATCTGCCCTGTCACTCCTCCATGTCTCTTCTCCACATCAATCCTCTATGTCACTCCTCCATGTCACTCCTCCATGTCACTACACCAACTCACTCATCCCTTTCCCTCTGCCATGTCACTCCACCATATCAACCCTCCATGTCACTCCTCCATGTCATTCCTCCATGTCACTCCTCCATGTCACTACACCAACTCACTCATCCCTGTCCCTCCGCCATGTCACTCCTCCATGTCACTCCTCCATGTCGCTACACCAAATCACTCCTCATGTCACTCCTCCATGTCGCTACTCCATTTCACTCTTCCATGTCGCTACACCAACTCAATCCTCCATTTCACTCCTCCATGTCTCTACTCCATGTCACTCCTCCATGTCATTCCTCCATGTCACTCCTCCATGTCACTACACCAACTCACTCATCCCTGTCCCTCCGCCATGTCACTCCTCCATGTCACTCCTCCATGTCGCTACTCCATTTCACTCCTCCATGTCGCTACACCAACTCAATCCTCCTTGTCACTCCTCCATGTCACTCATCTAAGTCACTCCTCCATGTCGCTATTCCATGTCACTCCTTATGTCGATACACCAACTCACTCCTCCATGTCACTCCTCCATTTCACTCCACCACATCACTCCTCCATGTCACTCCTTCATATCAACCCTCCATGTCACTCCTCCATGTCACTCCTCCATTTCACTCCTCCATGTCACTCCTCCATTTCACTCCTCCATGTCTCTCCTCCACATCAATTCTCTATGTCACTCCTCCATGTCACTCCTCCATGTCACACCTCCTTTTTGCTATTCCATGTCACTCCTCCATGTTGCTACACCAACTCACTCCTCATGTCACTCCTCCATGTCGCTACTCCATGTCACTCCTCCATGTCGCTACACCAACTCAATACTCCTTGTCACTCCTCCATGTCACTCAACCAAGTCATTCCTCCAAGTCACTCCTCAATGTCACTGCTATATGTCTTCCATGTCACTCCTCCATGTCGTTACACCAACTCACTCCTCCATTTCACTCCTCCATGTCTCTACTCCATGTCACTCCTCCATTTCACTCCTTCATGTCTCTCCACCATGTCACTTCTCCATGTCGCTTTACCAACTCACTCCTCCATGTCACTCGTCCACGTCACTCCTCCATGTCACACCTCCTTGTCACTCCTCCATGTAGCTACTCCATGTCACTCCTCCTTGTCGCTATTCCATGTTACTCCTCCATGTCGCTACACCAACTCACTCTTCCATGTCACTCCTCCATTTCACTCCACCACGTCACTCTTCTACGTCACTCCTCATGTCACTCCTCCATGTCGCTAATCTTTGTCACTCCTCCATGTAACTCATCCATTTCATTCCTCCATGTCACTCCTTTATTACACTCCTCCAAGTCACTCCTCAATTTCACTTCTATATGACTTCAATGTCACTCCTGCATGTCGCTCCTTCATATCACTCCTCTATTTCACTACTCCATGTCACTCCTCCATATCAATCCTCCATTTCACTCCTCCATGTAACTACTTAATGTCACTACTCCATGTTGCTACTCCATGACGCTCCTCTATGTCACTTCTCTAAGTCTTCAATGTCATGTCTCTCATCCGTGTAGCTCCACCATGTCACTCCTCCATATCACTCCTCCATATCAACCCTCAATGTCACTCCTCCATGTCACTACACCAACTCACTAATCCCTGTCCCTCCTCCATGTTACTACTCCATGTCCCCCCGCCATGTCACTCCACCATATCAACCCTACTTCCTGATCAAACTTGTCACTTCTCCATGTCACTACTCCATGTCTCTCCTCCACATTAATCTTCTATGTCACTCCTCCATGTTACTCCTCCATGTCACTCCTCCTTGTCGCTATTCCATGTTACTCCTCCATGTTGCTACACCAAATCACTCTTCATTGTCACTTCTCCATTTCACTCCACCACGTCACTCATCTACGTCACTCCTCATGTCACTCCTCCATGTCGCTACTCCTTGTCACTCCTCCATGTCACTCATCCATGTCATTCCTCCATGTCACTCCTTTATGTCACTTCTCCAAGTCACTCCTCAATTTCACTTCTATATGACTTCAATGTAAATCCTGCATGTCGCTCCTCCATATCACTCCTCTATTTCACCCTCTCCATGTCACTCCTCCATATCAATCCTCCATTTCACTCCTCCATGTAACTCCTTAATGTCACTACTCCATGTCGCTACTCCATGTCACTCCTCCATGTGACTCTTGCATGTCGCTCCTCCATGTCAATTCTCCAAGTCTTCAATGTTATGTCTCTCATCCGTGTAGCTCCATATTGTCACTCCTCCATATAACTCCTCCGTGTCACTTCTACATGTTTTCAATGTCACTCCTCCACATCACTCCTCTATGTCCCTCCTCCATGTCACTTTTCAATATCACTCCTCTATGTCATTCCCCTATGTCGCTACTCCATGTCACTCCTCCATGTCACTTCTATATGTCTTCCATGTCACTCCTCCATGTCGCTCCTCCTTTTCACTCCTTCATGTTGCTCCTCCATGTCACTCCTCCATGTCACTCATCCATTTCCCTCCGCCATGTCACTCCACCATATCAATCCTCCTTGCTGATCCGCCCTGTCACTCCTCCATGTCTCTCCTCCACATCAATCCTCTATGTCACCCCTCCATGTCACTCCTGCTTGTCGCTATTCCATGTCATTCCTCCATGTCGATACAGCAACTCACTCCTCATGTCATTCCTCCATGTCACTCCTCCATGTCACTACACCAACTCACTCATGCCTGTCCCTCCGCCATGTCACTCCTCCATGTCACTCCTCCATGTCGCTACACCAAATCACTCCTCATGTCATTCCTCCATGTCGCTACTCCATTTCACTCCTCCATGTCGCTACACCAACTCAATCCTCCTTGTCACTCCTCCATGTCACTCATCCAAGTCACTCCTCCATGTCGCTATTCCATGTCACTCCTTATGTCGATACACCAACTCACTCCTCCATGTCACTCCTCCATTTCACTCCACCACATCACTCCTCCATGTCACTCCTTCATATCAACCCTCCATGTCACTCCTCCATGTCACTCCTCCATGTCCCTCCGCAATGTCACTCCACCATATCAACCCTCCTTCCTGATCAAACTTGTCACTTCTCCATGTCACTCCTCCATGTCACTTCTCCATATCGCTCTACCAACACACTCCTCCATGTCACTTGTCCACGTCACTCCTCCATGTCACACTTCCTTGTCACTCCTCCATGTAACTACTCCATGTCACTACACCAACTCACTCATCCCAGTCCATCCGCCATGTCACTCCACCATATCAACCCTCCTTCCTGATCAAACTTGTCTCTTCTCCATGTCACTACTCCATGTCTTTCCTCCAGATCAATCCTCTATGTAACTCCTCCATGTCACTCGTCCTTGTCGCTATTACATATCACTCCTCCATGTCGCAACACCAACTCACTCCTCCATGTCACTACCTCATTTCACTCCACCACGTCACTCCTCCATGTCACTACACCAACTCACTCATCCCTGTCCCTCCGCCATGTCACTCCACCATATCAACCCTCCTTCCTGATCAAACTTGTCACTTCTCCATGTCACTACTCCATGTCTCTCCCCCACATCAAACCTCTATGTCACTCCTCCATGTCACTCCTCTATGTCACTCCTCCTTGTCGCTCTTCCATGTCACTCCTCCATGTCGCTACACCAACTCAATCCTCCTTGTCACTCCTCCATGTCACTGCTCCACGTCACTCCTCTGTGTCACACCTCCATGTCAATCCTCCATGTCGCTATTCCATGTCACTCCTTATGTCGCTATATAAACTCACTCCTCCATGTCACTCCTCCATGTCACTCCTTCATATCAACCATCCATGTCACTCCTCCATGTCCCTCCGCAATGTCACTCCACCATATCAACCCTCCTTCCTGATCAAACTTGTCACTTCTCCATGTCACTACTCCATGTCTCTCCTCCACATCACTCCTCTATATCACTCCTCCATGTCACTCCTCCATGTCACTCCTCCTTGTCGCTATTCCATGTTACTCCTCCATGTCGCTACACCAACTCACTCTTCCATGTCACTCCTCCATTTCACTCCACCACGTCACTCTTCTACGTCACTCCTCATGTCACTCCTCCATGTCTCTACTCCTTGTGACTCCTCCATGTCACTCATCCATGTCATTCCTCCATGTCACTACTTTATGTCACTCCACCAAGTCACTCCTCATTTTCACTTCTATATGACTTCAATGTCACTCCTGCATGTTTCTCCTCCATATCACTCCTCTATTTCACTACTCCATGTCACTCCTCCATATCAATCCTCCATTTCACTCCTCCATGTAACTCCTTAATGTCACTACTCCACGTTGCTATTCCATGTCACTCCTCCATGTCACTCTTGCATGACGCTCCTCTATGTCACTTCTCTAAGTCTTCAATGTCATGTCTCTCATCCGTGTAGCTCCATATTGTCACTCCTCCATATCATTCCTCTGTGTCACTTCTACATGTTTTCTATGTCACTCCTCCACATCACTCCTCTATGTCACTCCTCCATGTCACTTTTCAATATCACTCCTCTATGTCATTCCCCAATGTCGCTACTCCATGTCACTCATCCATGTCGATCCTCCATGTCACTCCTCCATGTCACTTCTATATGTTTTCCATGTCACTCCTCCATGTCGCTCCTCCTTGTCACTCCTCCATGTTGCTCCTAAATGTCACTCATCCATGTCACTCATCCATGTCCCTCCGCCATGTCTCTCCTCCACATCAATCCTCTATGTCACTCCTCCATGTCACTCCTCCATGTCACTCCTCCATGTCACTCCTCTTTGTAGCTATTCCATGTCACTCCTCTATGTCACTACACCAACTCACTCATACCTGTCCCTCCGCCATGTCACTCCTCCATGTCACTCCTCCATGTCGCTACACCAACTCACTCCTCATGTCACTCCTCCATGTCGCTACTCCATTTCACATCTCCATGTCGCTACACTAACTCAATCCTCCTTGTCACTCCGCCATGTCACTCCACCATATCAACCCTCCTTCTTGATCAAACTTGTCAGTTCTCCATGTCACTCCTCCATGTCACTTCTTTATGACTTCCATGTCACTCCTCCATGTCGCTCCACCAACTCACTCCTCCATGTCACTCCTCCTTGTCACTCCTCCATGTAGCTATTCCATGTCACTCCTCCATGTCGCTCTACCGACACAATCCTCCATTTCACTCCACCACGTCACTCTTCTACGTCACTCCTCATGTCACTCCTCCATGTCACTCATCCATGTCATTCCTCCATGTCACTCCTTTATGTCACTCCTCCAAGTCACTCCTCAATTTCACTTCTATATGACTTCAATGTCACTCCTGCATGTTGCTCCTCCATATCACTCCTGTATTTCACTACTCCAAGTCACTCCTCCATATCAATCCTCCATTTCACTCCTCCATGTAACTCCTTCATGTCACTACTCCATGTTGCTACTCCATGTCACTCCTCCATGTCACTCTTGCATGACTCTCCTCTATGTCACTTCTCTAAGTCTTCAATGTCATGTCTCTCATCCGTGTAGCTCCATATTGTCACTCCTCCATATGACTCTTCCGTGTCACTTCTACATGTTTTCCATGTCACTCCTCCACATCACTCCTCTATGTCACTCTTCCATGTCACTTTTCAATATCACTCCTCTATGTCATTCCCCAATGTCGCTAATCCATGTCACTCCTCCATGTCGATCCTCCATGTCACTCCTCCATATCAACCCTCCATGTCACTCCTCCATGTCGCTATTCCATGTAACTCCTTATGTCGCTATATAAACTCACTCCTCCATGTCACTCCTCCATTTCACTCCACCACGTCACTCATACATGTCACTCCTCCATATTAACCCTCCATGTCACTCCTCCTTGTCGCTACACCAACTCACTCCTCCATGTCACTCCTCCATTTCACTCAACCACGTCACTCTTCTACGTCACTCCTCATGTCACTCCTCCATGTCGCTACTCCTTGTCACTCCTCCTTTTCACTTATCCATGTCATTCCTCCATGTCACTCCTTTATATCACTCCTCCAAGTCACTCCTCAATTTCACTTCTATATGACTTCAATGTCACTCCTGCATGTCGCTCCTCCATATCACTCCTCTATTTCACTACTCCATGTCACTCCTCCATATCAATCCTCCATTTCACTCCTCCATGTAACTCCTTAATGTCACTACTCCATGTCACTCCTATATGTCACTCCTCCATGTCGCTACTCCATGTTACTTCTCCATGTCGCTACCCCAACTCAATCCTCCTTGTCACTCCTCCATGTCACTCCTCCATGTCACTACACCAACTCACTAATCCCTGTCCCTCCTTCATGTCACTCCACAATATCAAACCTCCTTCCTGATCAAACTTGTCAGTTCTCTGTGTCACTACTCCATGTCTCTCCTCCACATCAATTCTCGGTGTCACTCCTTCATGTCATTCCTCCTTGTCACTATTCCATGTCACTCCTCCATGTTGCTACACCAACTCACTCCTCATGTCACTCCTCCTTGTCGCTATTCCATGTCACTCCTCCATGTTGCTACACCAACTCACTCCTCATGTCACTCCTCCATGTTGCTACTCCTTGTCACACCTCCATGTCACTCATCCATGTCATTCCTCCATGTCACTCCTTTATGTCACTCCTCCAAGTCACTCCTCAATTTCACTTCCATATGACTTCAATGTCACTCCTGCATGTAGCTCCTCCATATCACTCCTCTATTTCACTCCTCCATGTCACTCCTCCATATCAATCCTCCATTTCACTCCTTAATGTCACTACTCCATGTCGCTACTCCATGTCACTCCTCCATTTCACTCCACCACGTCACTCCTCCATATCACTCCTCCATATCAACCCTCCATGTCACTCCTCCATGTCACTCCTCCAGGTCATTCCTCCATGTCACTCCTCCATGTAACTACACCAACTCACTCATCCCTGTACCTCCGCCATTTCACTCCTCCATGTGACTCCTCCATGTCGCTACACCAAATCACTCCTCATGTCACTCCTCCATTTCGCTACTCCATTTCACTCCTCCATGTCGCTACACCAACTCAATCCTCCTTGTCACTCCTCCAAGTCACTAATCCAAGTCACTCCTCCATGTCGCTATTCCATGTCACTCCTTATGTCGATACATCAACTCACTCCTCCATGTCACTCCTCCATTTCACTCCACCACGTCACTCCTCCATGTCACTCCTCCATATCAACCCTCCATGTCACTCCTCCATGTCACTGCTCCATGTCACTCCTCCATGTCACTACACCAACTCACTAATCCCTGTCCCTCCGCCATGTCACTCCACCATATCAACCCTCCTTCCTGATCAAACTTGTCAGTTCTCCATGTCACTACTCCATGTCTCTCCTTCACATCAATCCTCTATGTCACTCCTCCATGTCACTCCTCCATGTCACTCCTCCTTGTCGCTATTCCATGTCACTCCTCCATGTTGCTACACCAACTCACTACTCATTTCACTCCTCCATTTCGCTACTGTATGTCACTCCTCCATGTCGCTACACCAACTCAATCCTCCTTGTCATTCCTCCATGTCACTCCTTTATGTCACTCCTCCAAGTCACTCCTCCATGTCACTTCTATATGTCTTCCATGTCACTCCTCTATGTCGCTCCACCAACTCACTTCTCCATGTCACTCCTCCTTGTCACTCCTCCATGTAGCTATTCCATGTCACTCCTCCATGTCGCTCTACCAACTCACTCCTCCATGTCACTCGTCCACGTCACTCCTCCATGTCACACTTCCTTGTCACTCCTCCATGTAGCTACTCCATGTCACTACACCAACTCAGTCATCCTTGTCCCTCTGCCATGTCACTCCACAATATTAACCCTCCATCCTGATCAAACTTGTCACTCCTCCATGTCACTCCTCCATTTCAACCCTCCATGTCACTCCTCCTTGTCGCTACACCAACTCACTCCTCCATGTCACTCCTCCATTTCACTCCAACACGTCCCTCCTCCATATCAACCCTCCATGTCACTCCTCCATGTCCCTCTGCCATGTCACTCCACCATATCAACCCTCCTTCCTGATCAAACTTGTCACTTCTCCATGTCACTACTCCATGTCTCTCCTCCACATCACTCCTCATGTCACTCCTCCATGTCACTCATCCATGTCATTCCTCCATGTCACTCCTTTATGTCACTCCTCCAAGTCACTCCTCAATTTCACTTCTATATGACTTCAATGTCACTCCTGCATGTTGCTCCTCCATATCACTCCTGTATTTCACTACTCCAAGTCACTCCTCCATATCAATCCTCCATTTCACTCCTCCATGTAACTCCTTCATGTCACTACTCCATGTTGCTACTCCATGTCACTCCTCCATGTCACTCTTGCATGACTCTCCTCTATGTCACTTCTCTAAGTCTTCAATGTCATGTCTCTCATCCGTGTAGCTCCATATTGTCACTCCTCCATATGACTCTTCCGTGTCACTTCTACATGTTTTCCATGTCACTCCTCCACATCACTCCTCTATGTCACTCTTCCATGTCACTTTTCAATATCACTCCTCTATGTCATTCCCCTATGTCGCTACTCCATGTCACTCCTCCATGTCACTTCTATATGTCTTCCATGTCACTCCTCCATGTCGCTCCTCCTTTTCACTCCTCCATGTTGCTCCTCCATGTCACTCCTCCATGTCACTCATCCATTTCCCTCCGCCATGTCACTCCACCATATCAATCCTCCTTGCTGATCCGCCCTGTCACTCCTCCATGTCTCTCCTCCACATCAATCCTCTATGTCACCCCTCCATGTCACTCCTGCTTTTCGCTATTCCATGTCATTCCTCCATGTCGATACAGCAACTCACTCCTCATGTCATTCCTCCATGTCACTCCTCCATGTCACTACACCAACTCACTCATGCCTGTCCCTCCGCCATGTCACTCCTCCATGTCACTCCTCCATGTCGCTACACCAAATCACTCCTCATGTCATTCCTCCATGTCGCTACTCCATTTCACTCCTCCATGTCGCTACACCAACTCAATCCTCCTTGTCACTCCTCCATGTCACTCATCCAAGTCACTCCTCCATGTCGCTATTCCATGTCACTCCTTATGTCGATACACCAACTCACTCCTCCATGTCACTCCTCCATTTCACTCCACCACATCACTCCTCCATGTCACTCCTTCATATCAACCCTCCATGTCACTCCTCCATGTCACTCCTCCATGTCCCTCCGCAATGTCACTCCACCATATCAACCCTCCTTCCTGATCAAACTTGTCACTTCTCCATGTCACTCCTCCATGTCACTTCTCCATATCGCTCTACCAACACACTCCTCCATGTCACTTGTCCACGTCACTCCTCCATGTCACACTTCCTTGTCACTCCTCCATGTAACTACTCCATGTCACTACACCAACTCACTCATCCCTGTCCCTCCGCCATGTCACTCCACCATATCAACCCTCCTTCCTGATCAAACTTGTCTCTTCTCCATGTCACTACTCCATGTCTTTCCTCCAGATCAATCCTCTATGTCACTCCTCCATGTCACTCCTCCTTGTCGCTATTACATATCACTCCTCCATGTCGCTACACCAACTCACTCCTCCATGTCACTACATCATTTCACTCCACCACGTCACTCCTCCATGTCACTACACCAACTCACTCATCCCTGTCCCTCCGCCATGTCACTCCACCATATCAACCCTCCTTCCTGATCAAACTTGTCACTTCTCCATGTCACTACTCCATGTCTCTCCCCCACATCAAACCTCTATGTCACTCCTCCATGTCACTCCTCTATGTCACTCCTCCTTGTCGCTCTTCCATGTCACTCCTCCATGTCGCTACACCAACTCAATCCTCCTTGTCACTCCTCCATGTCACTGCTCCACGTCACTCCTCTGTGTCACACCTCCATGTCAATCCTCCATGTCGCTATTCCATGTCACTCCTTATGTCGCTATATAAACTCACTCCTCCATGTCACTCCTCCATGTCACTCCTTCATATCAACCATCCATGTCACTCCTCCATGTCACTCCTCCATGTCCCTCCGCAATGTCACTCCACCATATCAACCCTCCTTCCTGATCAAACTTGTCACTTCTCCATGTCACTACTCCATGTCTCTCCTCCACATCACTCCTCTATATCACTCCTCCATGTCACTCCTCCATGTCACTCCTCCTTGTCGCTATTCCATGTTACTCCTCCATGTCGCTACACCAACTCACTCTTCCATGTCACTCCTCCATTTCACTCCACCACGTCACTCTTCTACGTCACTCCTCATGTCACTCCTCCATGTCTCTACTCCTTGTGACTCCTCCATGTCACTCATCCATGTCATTCCTCCATGTCACTCCTTTATGTCACTCCAACAAGTCACTCCTCATTTTCACTTCTATATGACTTCAATGTCACTCCTGCATGTTTCTCCTCCATATCACTCCTCTATTTCACTACTCCATGTCACTCCTCCATATCAATCCTCCATTTCACTCCTCCATGTAACTCCTTAATGTCACTACTCCACGTTGCTATTCCATGTCACTCCTCCATGTCACTCTTGCATGACGCTCCTCTATGTCACTTCTCTAAGTCTTCAATGTCATGTCTTTCATCCGTGTAGCTCCATATTGTCACTCCTCCATATCATTCCTCTGTGTCACTTCTACATGTTTTCCATGTCACTCCTCCACATCACTCCTCTATGTCACTCCTCCATGTCACTTTTCAATATCACTCCTCTATGTCATTCCCCAATGTCGCTACTCCATGTCACTCATCCATGTCGATCCTCCATGTCACTCCTCCATGTCACTTCTATATGTTTTCCATGTCACTCCTCCATGTCGCTCCTCCTTGTCACTCCTCCATGTTTCTCCTAAATGTCACTCATCCATGTCACTCATCCATGTCCCTCCGCCATGTCTCTCCTCCACATCAATCCTTTATGTCACTCCTCCATGTCACTCCTCCATGTCACTCCTCCATGTCACTCCTCTTTGTAGCTATTCCATGTCACTCCTCTATGTCACTACACCAACTCACTCATACCTGTCCCTCCGCCATGTCACTCCTCCATGTCACTCCTCCATGTCGCTACACCAACTCACTCCTCATGTCACTCCTCCATGTCGCTACTCCATTTCACATCTCCATGTCGCTACACTAACTTAATCCTCCTTGTCACTCCGCCATGTCACTCCACCATATCAACCCTCCTTCTTGATCAAACTTGTCAGTTCTCCATGTCACTCCTCCATGTCACTTCTTTATGACTTCCATGTCACTCCTCCATGTCGCTCCACCAACTCACTCCTCCATGTCACTCCTCCTTGTCACTCCTCCATGTAGCTATTCCATGTCACTCCTCCATGTCGCTCTACCGACACAATCCTCCATTTCACTCCACCACGTCACTCTTCTACGTCACTCCTCATGTCACTCCTCCATGTCACTCATCCATGTCATTCCTCCATGTCACTCCTTTATATCACTCCTCCAAGTCACTCCTCAATTTCACTTCTATATGACTTCAATGTCACTCCTGCATGTCGCTCCTCCATATCACTCCTCTATTTCACTACTCCATGTCACTCCTCCATATCAATCCTCCATTTCACTCCTCCATGTAACTCCTTAATGTCACTACTCCATGTCACTCCTATATGTCACTCCTCCATGTCGCTACTCCATGTTACTTCTCCATGTCGCTACCCCAACTCAATCCTCCTTGTCACTCCTCCATGTCACTCCTCCATGTCACTACACCAACTCACTAATCCCTGTCCCTCCTTCATGTCACTCCACAATATCAAACCTCCTTCCTGATCAAACTTGTCAGTTCTCTGTGTCACTACTCCATGTCTCTCCTCCACATCAATTCTCGGTGTCACTCCTTCATGTCATTCCTCCTTGTCACTATTCCATGTCACTCCTCCATGTTGCTACACCAACTCACTCCTCATGTCACTCCTCCTTGTCGCTATTCCATGTCACTCCTCCATGTTGCTACACCAACTCACTCCTCATGTCACTCCTCATGTCACTCCTCCATGTTGCTACTCCTTGTCACACCTCCATGTCACTCATCCATGTCATTCCTCCATGTCACTCCTTTATGTCACTCCTCCAAGTCACTCCTCAATTTCACTTCCATATGACTTCAATGTCACTCCTGCATGTAGCTCCTCCATATCACTCCTCTATTTCACTCCTCCATGTCACTCCTCCATATCAATCCTCCATTTCACTCCTTAATGTCACTACTCCATGTCGCTACTCCATGTCACTCCTCCATTTCACTCCACCACGTCACTCCTCCATATCACTCCTCCATATCAACCCTCCATGTCACTCCTCCATGTCACTCCTCCAGGTCATTCCTCCATGTCACTCCTCCATGTAACTACACCAACTCACTCATCCCTGTACCTCCGCCATTTCACTCCTCCATGTGACTCCTCCATGTCGCTACACCAAATCACTCCTCATGTCACTCCTCCATTTCGCTACTCCATTTCACTCCTCCATGTCGCTACACCAACTCAATCCTCCTTGTCACTCCTCCATGTCACTAATCCAAGTCACTCCTCCATGTCGCTATTCCATGTCACTCCTTATGTCGATACATCAACTCACTCCTCCATGTCACTCCTCCATTTCACTCCACCACGTCACTCCTCCATGTCACTCCTCCATATCAACCCTCCATGTCACTCCTCCATGTCACTGCTCCATGTCACTCCTCCATGTCACTACACCAACTCACTAATCCCTGTCCCTCCGCCATGTCACTCCACCATATCAACCCTCCTTCCTGATCAAACTTGTCAGTTCTCCATGTCACTACTCCATATCTCTTCTTCACATCAATCCTCTATGTCACTCCTCCATGTCACTCCTCCATGTCACTCCTCCTTGTCGCTATTCCATGTCACTCCTCCATGTTGCTACACCAACTCACTACTCATTTCACTCCTCCATTTCGCTACTGTATGTCACTCCTCCATGTCGCTACACCAACTCAATCCTCCTTGTCACTCCTCCATGTCACTCATCCAAGTCATTCCTCCATGTCACTCCTTTATGTCACTCCTCCAAGTCACTCCTCCATGTCACTTCTATATGTCTTCCATGTCACTCCTCTATGTCGCTCCACCAACTCACTTCTCCATGTCACTCCTCCTTGTCACTCCTCCATGTAGCTATTCCATGTCACTCCTCCATGTCGCTCTACCAACTCACTCCTCCATGTCACTCGTCCACGTCACTCCTCCATGTCACACTTCCTTGTCACTCCTCCATGTAGCTACTCCATGTCACTACACCAACTCAGTCATCCTTGTCCCTCTGCCATGTCACTCCACAATATTAACCCTCCATCCTGATCAAACTTGTCACTTCTCCATGTCACTACTCCATGTCTTTCCTCCACGTCAATCCTCTATGTCACTCCTCCATGTCACTCCTCCATTTCAACCCTCCATGTCACTCCTCCTTGTCGCTACACCAACTCACTCCTCCATGTCACTCCTCCATTTCACTCCAACACGTCCCTCCTCCATATCAACCCTCCATGTCACTCCTCCATGTCCCTCTGCCATGTCACTCCACCATATCAACCCTCCTTCCTGATCAAACTTGTCACTTCTCCATGTCACTACTCCATGTCTCTCCTCCACATCACTCCTCATGTCACTCCTCCATGTCACTCATCCATGTCATTCCTCCATGTCACTCCTTTATGTCACTCCTCCAAGTCACTCCTCAATTTCACTTCTATATGACTTCAATGTCACTCCTGCATGTTGCTCCTCCATATCACTCCTGTATTTCACTACTCTAAGTCACTCCTCCATATCAATCCTCCATTTCACTCCTCCATGTAACTCCTTCATGTCACTACTCCATGTTGCTACTCCATGTCACTCCTCCATGTCACTCTTGCATGACTCTCCTCTATGTCACTTCTCTAAGTCTTCAATGTCATGTCTCTCATCCGTGTAGCTCCATATTGTCACTCCTCCATATGACTCTTCCGTGTCACTTCTACATGTTTTCCATGTCACTCCTCCACATCACTCCTCTATGTCACTCCTCCATGTCACTTTTCAATATCACTCCTCTATGTCATTCCCCAATGTCGCTAATCCATGTCACTCCTCCATGTCGATCCTCCTTGTCACTCCTCCATATCAACCCTCCATGTCACTCCTCCATGTCGTTATTCCATGTCACTCCTCCATGTTGCTCCACCAACTCACTCCTCCATGTCACTCCTACATGTCGCTATTCCATGTAACTCCTTATGTCACTATATAAACTCACTCCTCCATGTCACTCCTCCATTTCACTCCACCACGTCACTCATACATGTCACTCCTCCATATTAACCCTCCATGTCACTCCTCCTTGTCGCTACACCAACTCACTCCTCCATGTCACTCCTCCATTTCACTCAACCACGTCACTCTTCTACGTCACTCCTCATGTCACTCCTCCATGTCGCTACTCCTTGTCACTCCTCCTTTTCACTTATCCATGTCATTCCTCCATGTCACTCCTTTATATCACTCCTCCAAGTCACTCCTCAATTTCACTTCTATATGACTTCAATGTCACTCCTGCATGTCGCTCCTCCATATCACTCCTCTATTTCACTCCTCCATGTAACTCCTTAATGTCACTACTCCATGTCACTCCTATATGTCACTCCTCCATGTCGCTACTCCATGTTACTCCTCCATGTCGCTACCCCAACTCAATCCTCCTTGTCACTCCTCCATGTCACTCCTCCATGTCACTACACCAACTCACTAATCCCTGTCCCTCCTTCATGTCACTCCACAATATCAAACCTCCTTCCTGATCAAACTTGTCAGTTCTCTGTGTCACTACTCCATGTCTCTCCTCCACATCAATTCTCGGTGTCACTCCTTCATGTCATTCCTCCTTGTCACTATTCCATGTCACTCCTCCATGTTGCTACACCAACTCACTCCTCATGTCACTCCTCCTTGTCGCTATTCCATGTCACTCCTCCATGTTGCTACACCAACTCACTCCTCATGTCACTCCTCATGTCACTCCTCCATGTTGCTACTCCTTGTCACACCTCCATGTCACTCATCCATGTCATTCCTCCATGTCACTCCTTTATGTCACTCCTCCAAGTCACTCCTCAATTTCACTTCCATATGACTTCAATGTCACTCCTGCATGTAGCTCCTCCATATCACTCCTCTATTTCACTCCTCCATGTCACTCCTCCATATCAATCCTCCATTTCACTCCTTAATGTCACTACTCCATGTCGCTACTCCATGTCACTCCTCCATTTCACTCCACCACGTCACTCCTCCATATCACTCCTCCATATCAACCCTCCATGTCACTCCTCCATGTCACTCCTCCAGGTCATTCCTCCATGTCACTCCTCCATGTAACTACACCAACTCACTCATCCCTGTACCTCCGCCATTTCAATCCTCCATGTGACTCCTCCATGTCGCTACACCAAATCACTTCTCATGTCACTCCTTCATTTCGCTACTCCATTTCACTCCTCCATGTCGCTACACCAACTCAATCCTCCTTGTCACTCCTCCATGTCACTAATCCAAGTCACTCCTCCATGTCGCTATTCCATGTCACTCCTTATGTCGATACATCAACTCACTCCTCCATGTCACTCCTCCATTTCACTCCACCACGTCACTCCTCCATGTCACTCCTCCATATCAACCCTCCATGTCACTCCTCCATGTCACTGCTCCATGTCACTCCTCCATGTCACTACACCAACTCACTAATCCCTGTCCCTCCGCCATGTCACTCCACCATATCAACCCTCCTTCCTGATCAAACTTGTCAGTTCTCCATGTCACTACTCCATGTCTCTCCTCCACATCACTCCTCTATATCACTCCTCCATGTCTCTCCTCCATGTCACTCCTCCTTGTCGCTATTCCATGTTACTCCTCCATGTCGCTACACCAACTCACTCCTCCATGTCCCTCTGCCATGTCACTCCACCATATCAACCCTCCTTCCTGATCAAACTTGTCACTTCTCCATGTCACTACTCCATGTCTCTCCTCCACATCACTCCTCTATATCACTCCTCCATGTCACTCCTCATGTCACTCCTCCATGTTGCTACTCCTTGTCAATCCTCCATGTCACTTATCCACGTCATTCCTCCATGTCACTCCTTTATGTCACTCCTCCAAGTTCACTCCAATTTCACTTCTATATGACTTCAATGTCACTCCTGCATGTCGTTCCTCCATATCACTCCTCTATTTCACTCCTCCATGTCACTCCTCCATATCAATCCTCTATTTCACTCCTCCATGTAATTCCTTAATGTCACTACTCCATGTCGCTACTCCATGTTTCTCCTCCATGTCACTCTTGCATGTCGCTCCTCTATGTCACTTCTCCAAGTCTGCAATGTCATGTCTCTCATCCGTGTAGCTCCATATTTTCCTCCTCCATATCACTCCTCCATGTCACTGCTACATGTTTTACATGTCACTCCTCCACATCACTCCTCTATGTCACTCCTCCATGTCACGTTTCAATATCACTCCTCTATGTCATTCCCCTATGTGGCTACTCCATGTCACTCCTCCATGTCGATCCTCCATGTCACTCCTCCATATCACTCCTCTATGTCTTCCATGTCACTCCTCCATGTTTCTCCTCCACATCAAACCTCCATGTCACTCCTCCATGTCACTCCTCCATGTCACTACACCAACTCACTAATCCCTGTCCCTCCTTCATGTCACTCCACAATATCAAACCTCCTTCCTGATCAAACTTGTCAGTTCTCTGTGTCACTCCTCATGTCACTCCTCCATGTTGCTACTCCTTGTCAATCCTCCATGTCACTTATCCACGTCATTCCTCCATGTCACTCCTTTATGTCACTCCTCCAAGTTCACTCCAATTTCACTTCTATATGACTTCAATGTCACTCCTGCATGTCGTTCCTCCATATCACTCCTCTATTTCACTCCTCCATGTCACTCCTCCATATCAATCCTCTATTTCACTCCTCCATGTAATTCCTTAATGTCACTACTCCATGTCGCTACTCCATGTTTCTCCTCCATGTCACTCTTGCATGTCGCTCCTCTATGTCACTTCTCCAAGTCTGCAATGTCATGTCTCTCATCCGTGTAGCTCCATATTTTCCTCCTCCATATCACTCCTCCATGTCACTGCTACATGTTTTACATGTCACTCCTCCACATCACTCCTCTATGTCACTCCTCCATGTCACGTTTCAATATCACTCCTCTATGTCATTCCCCTATGTGGCTACTCCATGTCACTCCTCCATGTCGATCCTCCATGTCACTCCTCCATATCACTCCTCTATGTCTTCCATGTCACTCCTCCATGTTTCTCCTCCACATCAAACCTCCATGTCACTCCTCCATGTCACTCCTCCATGTCACTCCTCCATATCACTACACCAACTCACTCATCCCTTTCCCTCCGCCATGTCACTCCACCATATCAACCCTCCTTCCTGATCAAACTTGTCACTTCTCCATGTCACTACTCCATGTCTCTCCTTCACATCAATCCTCTATGTCACTCCTCCATGTCACTCCTCCATGTCACTCCTCCTTGTCGCTATTCCATGTCACTCCTCCATGTTGCTACACCAACTCACTACTCATTTCACTCCTCCATTTCGCTACTGTATGTCACTCCTCCATGTCGCTACACCAACTCAATCCTCCTTGTCACTCCTCCATGTCACTCATCCAAGTCATTCCTCCATGTCACTCCTTTATGTCACTCCTCCAAGTCACTCCTCCATGTCACTTCTATATGTCTTCCATGTCACTCCTCTATGTCGCTCCACCAACTCACTTCTCCATGTCACTCCTCCTTTTCACTCCTCCATGTAGCTATTCCATGTCACTCCTCCATGTCGCTCTACCAACTCACTCCTCCATGTCACTCGTCCACGTCACTCCTCCATGTCACACTTCCTTGTCACTCCTCCATGTAGCTACTCCATGTCACTACACCAACTCAGTCATCCTTGTCCCTCTGCCATGTCACTCCACAATATTAACCCTCCATCCTGATCAAACTTGTCACTTCTCCATGTCACTACTCCATGTCTTTCCTCCACGTCAATCCTCTATGTCACTCCTCCATGTCACTCCTCCATTTCAACCCTCCATGTCACTCCTCCTTGTCGCTACACCAACTCACTCCTCCATGTCACTCCTCCATTTCACTCCAACACGTCCCTCCTCCATATCAACCCTCCATGTCACTCCTCCATCTCCCTCTGCCATGTCACTCCACCATATCAACCCTCCTTCCTGATCAAACTTGTCACTTCTCCATGTCACTACTCCATGTCTCTCCTCCACATCACTCCTCTATATCACTCCTCCATGTCTCTCCTCCATGTCACTCCTCCTTGTCGCTATTCCATGTTACTCCTCCATGTCGCTACACCAACTCACTCCTCCATGTCCCTCTGCCATGTCACTCCACCATATCAACCCTCCTTCCTGATCAAACTTGTCACTTCTCCATGTCACTACTCCATGTCTCTCCTCCACATCACTCCTCTATATCACTCCTCCATGTCACTCCTCATGTCACTCCTCCATGTTGCTACTCCTTGTCAATCCTCCATGTCACTTATCCACGTCATTCCTCCATGTCACTCCTTTATGTCACTCCTCCAAGTTCACTCCAATTTCACTTCTATATGACTTCAATGTCACTCCTGCATGTCGTTCCTCCATATCACTCCTCTATTTCACTCCTCCATGTCACTCCTCCATATCAATCCTCTATTTCACTCCTCCATGTAATTCCTTAATGTCACTACTCCATGTCGCTACTCCATGTTTCTCCTCCATGTCACTCTTGCATGTCGCTCCTCTATGTCACTTCTCCAAGTCTGCAATGTCATGTCTCTCATCCGTGTAGCTCCATATTTTCCTCCTCCATATCACTCCTCCATGTCACTGCTACATGTTTTACATGTCACTCCTCCACATCACTCCTCTATGTCACTCCTCCATGTCACGTTTCAATATCACTCCTCTATGTCATTCCCCTATGTGGCTACTCCATGTCACTCCTCCATGTCGATCCTCCATGTCACTCCTCCATATCACTCCTCTATGTCTTCCATGTCACTCCTCCATGTTTCTCCTCCACATCAAACCTCCATGTCACTCCTCCATGTCACTCCTCCATGTCACTACACCAACTCACTAATCCCTGTCCCTCCTTCATGTCACTCCACAATATCAAACCTCCTTCCTGATCAAACTTGTCAGTTCTCTGTGTCACTCCTCATGTCACTCCTCCATGTTGCTACTCCTTGTCAATCCTCCATGTCACTTATCCACGTCATTCCTCCATGTCACTCCTTTATGTCACTCCTCCAAGTTCACTCCAATTTCACTTCTATATGACTTCAATGTCACTCCTGCATGTCGTTCCTCCATATCACTCCTCTATTTCACTCCTCCATGTCACTCCTCCATATCAATCCTCTATTTCACTCCTCCATGTAATTCCTTAATGTCACTACTCCATGTCGCTACTCCATGTTTCTCCTCCATGTCACTCTTGCATGTCGCTCCTCTATGTCACTTCTCCAAGTCTGCAATGTCATGTCTCTCATCCGTGTAGCTCCATATTTTCCTCCTCCATATCACTCCTCCATGTCACTGCTACATGTTTTACATGTCACTCCTCCACATCACTCCTCTATGTCACTCCTCCATGTCACGTTTCAATATCACTCCTCTATGTCATTCCCCTATGTGGCTACTCCATGTCACTCCTCCATGTCGATCCTCCATGTCACTCCTCCATATCACTCCTCTATGTCTTCCATGTCACTCCTCCATGTTTCTCCTCCACATCAAACCTCCATGTCACTCCTCCATGTCACTCCTCCATGTCACTCCTCCATATCACTACACCAACTCACTCATCCCTTTCCCTCCGCCATGTCACTCCACCATATCAACCCTCCTTCCTGATCAAACTTGTCACTTCTCCATGTCACTACTCCATGTCTCTCCTCCACATCAATCCTCTATGTCACTCCTCCATGTCACTCCTCCATGTCACTCCTCCTTGTCGCTATTCCATGTCACTCCTCCATGTCGCTACACCAACTCAATCCTCCTTGTCACTCTTCCATGTCACTCCACCATATCAACCCTCCTTCCTGATCAAACTTGTCACTTCTCCATGTCACTACTCCATGTCTTTCCTCCACGTCAATCCTCTATGTCACTCCTCCATGTCACTCCTCCATATCAACCCTCCATGTCACTCCTCCTTGTCGCTACACAAACTCACTCCTCCATGTCACTCCTCCATTTCACTCCACCACGTCCCTCCTCCATATCAACCCTCCATGTCACTCCTCCATGTCACTCCTCCATGTCCCTCCGCCATGTCACTCTACCATAGCAAACCTCCTTCCTGATCAAACTTGTCACTTCTCCATGTCACTACTCCATGTCTGTCCTCCACATCACTCCTCTATATCACTCCTCCATGTCACTCCTCCATGTCACCCCTCCTTGTCGCTATTCCATGTTACTCCTCCATGTCGCTACACCAACTCACTCTTCCATGTCACTCCTCCATTTCCCTCCACCACGTCACTCTTCTACGTCACTCCTCATGTCACTCCTCCATGTTGCTTCTCCTTGCCACTCCTCCATGTCACTTATCGATGTCATTCCTCCATGTCACTCCTTTATGTCACTCCTCCAAGTCACTCCTCAATTTCACTTCTATATGACCTCAATGTCACTCCTGCATGTCGCTCCTCCATATCACTCCTCTATTTCACTACTCCATGTCACTCCTCCATATCAATCCTCCATTTCACTCCTCCATGTAACTCCTTAATGTCACTACTCCATGTCGCTACTCCATGTCACTCCTCCATGTCACTCTTGCATGTCGCTACTCCATGTCACTTCTCCAAGTCTTCAATGTCAAGTCTCTCATCCGTGTAGCTCCATATTGTCACTCCTCCATATCACTCCTCCGTGTCACTTCTACATGTTTTCCATGTCACTCCTCCACATCACTCCTCTATGTCACACCTTCATGTCACTTTTCAATATCACTCCTCTATGTCATTCCCCTATGTCACTACTCCATGTCACTCCTCCATGTCGATCCTCCATGTCACTCCTCCATTTCACTTCTATATGTCTTCCATGTCACTCCTCCATGTAGCTCCTCCTTGTCACTCCTCCATGTTGCTCATTCCTTTTCCTCCGCCATGTCACTCCACCATATCAACCCTCCTTCCTGATCAAACTTGTCACTTCTCCATGTCACTACTCCATGTCTCACCTCCACATCAATCCTCTATGTCACTCCTCCATGTCACTCCTCCATGTCACTCCTCCTTGTCGCTATTCCATGTCACTCCTCCATGTCGCTACACCAACTCACTCCTCATGTCACTCCTACATGTCACTCCTCCATGTCGCTATTCCATGTCACTCCTCCATGTCGCTACACCAACTCACTCCTCATGTCACTCATCCAAGTCATTCCTCCATGTCACTCCTTTATGTCATTCCTCCAAGTCACTCCTCCATGTCACTTCTATATGTCTTCCATGTCACTCCTCCATGTCGTTCCACCAACTCACTCCTCCATGTCACTCCTCCTTGTCACACCTCCATGTAGGTATTCCATTTCACTCCTCCATGTCGCTACACCAACTCAATCCTCCTTGTCACTCCTCCATGTCACTCATCCAAGTCACTCCTCATTGTCGCTATTCAATGTCACTCCTTATGTCGATACACTAACTCACTCCTCCATGTCACTCCTCCATTTCACTCCACCACGTCACTCCTCCATGTCACTCCTCCATGAAACTACACCAATTCTCTAATCCCTGTCCCTCCGCCATGTCACTCCGCAATATCAACTCTCCTTCCTGATCAAACTTGTCAGTTCTCCATGTCACTACTCCATGTCTCTCCTCCACATCAATCCTCTATGTCACTCCTCCATGTCATTCCTCCATGTCACTCCTCCTTGTCGCTATTCCATGTCACTCCTTTATGTTGCTACACCAACTCACTCCTCATGTCACTACTCCATGTCGCTACTCCATGTCACTCCTCCATGTCGCTACACCAACTCAATCCTCTATGTCACTCCTCCATGTCACTCCTCCATGTCACTCCTCCTTGTCGCTATTCCATGTCACTCCTCCATGTTGCTACTCCAAGTCACTCCTCCATGTCACTCAGCCAAGTCATTTGTCCATGTCACTTCTTTATGTCACTACTCCAAATCACTCCTCCATGTCACTTCTATATATCTTCCATGTCACTCCTCCATGTTGCTCCACCAACTCACTCCTCCATGTCACTCCTCCATGTCACTGCTCCACGTCACTCCTCTATGTCACTCCTCCATGTCACTCCTCCATGTCGCTATTCCATGTCACTCCTTATGTCTCTATATAAACTCACTCCACCACGTCACTCCTCCATGTCACTCCTCCATATCAACCGTCCATGTCACTCCTCCATTTCACTCCACCTCGTCACTCTTCTACGTCACTCCTCCATGTCACTCCTCCATATCAACCCTCCATGTCACTCCTCCTTGTCGCTACACACACTCACTCCTCCATGTCACTCCTAAATGTCCCTCCGCCATGTCACTCCACCATATCAACCCTCCTTCCTGATCAAACTTGTCACTTCTCCATGTCACTACTCCATGTCTCTCCTCCACATCACTCCTCTATATCACTCCACCACGTCTCTCTTCTACGTCACTCCTCATGTCACTCCTCCATGTCGCTACTCCTTGTCACTCCTCCATGTCACTCATCCATGTCATTCCTCCATGTCACTCCTTTATGTCACTCCTCCAAATCACTCCTCAATTTCACTTCTATATGACTTCAATGTAAATCCCTCATGTCGCTCCTCCATATCACTCCTCTATTTCACTCCTCCATGTCACTCCTCCATATCAGTCCTCCATTTCACTCCTCCATGTAACTCCTTAATGTCACTACTCCATGTCACTACTCCATGTCACTCCTCCATCTCACTCATCAATGTCAGTCATCCATGTCACTCCGTTATGTCACTCCTCCAAGTCACTCCTCCATGTCACTCCTCAATGTCCCTCCTCCATGTCACTCCACCATATCAATCCTCCTTGCTGATCCGCCCTGTCACTTCTCCATGTCACTCCTCCATGTCACTCCTCCATGTCACTCCTCCATGTCAATACACAACTCACTAATCGCTGTCCCTCCGCCATGTCACTCCACAATATCAAATCTCCTTCCTGATCAAACTTGTCAGTTCTCCGTGTCACTACTCCATGTCTCTCCTCCACATCAATTCTCTATGTCACTCCTGCATGTCACTCCTCCTTGTTGCTATTCCATGTCACTCCTCCATGTTGCTACACCAACTCACTCCTCATGTCATTCCTCCATGTCGCAACTCCATGTCACTCCTCCATGTCGCTACACCAACTCAATCCTCCTTGTCACTCATCCAAGTCATTCATCCATGTCACTCCTTTATGTCACTCCTCTTAGTCCCTCCTCAATTTCACTTCTATATGACTTCAATGTAAATCCTGCAGGTCGCTCCTCCATATCACTCCTCTATTTCACTCCTCCATGTCACTCCTCCATATCAGTCCTCCATTTCACTCCTCCATGTAACTCCTTAATGTCACTACTCCATGTCGCTACTCCATGTCACTCCTCCATGTCAGTCTTGCATGTCGCTCCACCATGTCACTTCTCCAAGTCTTCAATGTCTTGTCTCTCATCCGTGTAGCTCCATATTTTCACTCCTCCATATCACTTCTCCGTGTCACTTCTACATGTTTTCTATGTCACTCCTCCATGTCACTTTTCAATATCACTCCTCTATATCATTCCCCTATGTCGCTACTCCATGTCACTCCTCCATGTCGATCCTCCATGTCACTCCTCCATGTCACTCCTGCTTGTCGCTATTCCATGTCACTCCTCCTTTACGCTACACCAACTCACTCCTCATGTCACTCCTCCATGTCACTCCTCCATGTCGCTATTCCATGTCACTCCTTATGTCACTACACCAACTCAATCATCCCTGTCCCTCCTCATGTCACTCCTCCATGTCGCTACTCCTTGTCACTCCTCCTTGTCACTGGTCCATGTCATTCCTCCATGTCACTCCTTTATATCACTCCTCCAAGTCACTCCTCAATTTCACTTCTATATGACTTCAATGTCACTCCTGCATGTCGCTCCTCCATATCACTCCTCTATTTCACTACTCCATGTCACTCCTCCATATCAATCCTCCATTTCACTCCTCCATGTAACTCCTTAATGTCACTACTCCATGTCACTCCTATATGTCAATCCTCCTTGTCGCTATTCCATGTCACTCCTCCATGTCGCTAAACCAACTCACTCATCATGTCACTACTCCATGTCGCTACTCCATGTTACTCCTCCATGTCGCTACCCCAACTCAAGCCTCCTTGTCACTCCTCCATGTCACTCATCCAAGTCATTCCTCCATGTCACTCCTTTATGTCACTCCTCCAAGTCACTCCTCCATGTCACTTCTATATGTTTTCCATGTCACTCCTCCATGTCGTTACACCAACTCACTCCTCCATGTCACTCCTCCAAGTCTTCAATGTCATGTCTCTCATCTGTGTAGCTCCACATTGTCACTCCTCCAAGTCACTCCACCATGTTGCTACGCCACGTCACTCCTCCATGTCACACCTCCTTGTCACTCCTCCATGTAGCTACTCCATGTCACTCCTCCATGTCGCTCTACCAACTCACTCCTCCATGTCACTCGTCCACGTCACTCCTCCATGTCACACCTCCTTGTCACTCCTCCATGTAGCAACTCCATGTCACTCCTCAATGTCAATCTTAAATTTCACTCCACCACGCCACTCCTCTATATCAGTCCTCCATGTTAATCCTCCATATCAATCCTCCATGTCACTTCTCCATGTCACTCCTCCTTGTCGCAATTCCATGTCACTCCTCCATGTCGCTACACCAACTCACTCCTCATGTCACTCCTCCATGTCAATCCTCCATGTCTCCATTCCATGTCACTACTTATGTCGCTATACCTACTCACTCCTCCATTTCACTCCACCATTTCACCCCACCACGTCTCTCCTCCATATCACTCCTCCATATCAACCCTCCATGTCAGTCCTCCATGTCACGACACCAACTCACTCATCCCTGTCCCTCCGCCATGTCACTCCTCCATGTCACTCGTCCATGTCATTCCTCCATGTCAGTCCTCCATGTCACTAAACCAACTCACTCATCCCTGTCCCTCCGCCATGTCACTCCTCCATGTCACTCCTCCATGTCGCTACACCAACTCACTCCTCATGTCACTCCTCCATGTCGCTACTCCATTTCACATCTCCATGTTAATACACCAACTCAAGCCTCGTTGTCACTCCTCCATGTCACTCATCCAAGTCACTCCTCCATGTCGCTATTCCATGTCACTCCTTATGTCGATACACCAACTCACTCCTCCATGTCACTCCTCCATTTCACTCCACCACGTCACTCCTCCATGTCACTCCTCCATGTCACTCCTCCATGTCACTCCTCCATGTCACTACACCAACTCACTAATCCATGTCCCTCCGCCATGTCACTCCACCATATCAACCCTCCTTCCTGATCAAACTGGTCAGTTCTCCATGTCACTACTCCATGTCTCTCCTCCACATCAATCCTCTATGTCACTCCTCCATGTCACTCCTCCTTGTCGCTATTCCATGTCACTCCTCCATGTTGCTACACCAACTCACTCCTCATGTCACTCCTCCATGTCGCTACTCCATGTAACTCCTCCATGTCGCTACACCAACTCAATCCTTCTTGTCACTCCTCCATGTCACTCATCCAAGTCATTCCTCCATGTCACTCCTTTAGGTCACTCCTCCAAGTCACTCCTCCATGTCACTTCTATATGTTTTCCATGTCACTCCTCCATGTTGCTCCACCAACTCACTCCTCCATGTCACTCCTCCTTGTCACTACTCCATGTAGCTATTCCATGTCACTCCTCCATGTCGCTCTACCAACTCACTCCTATATGTCATTCGTCCACGTCACTCCTCCATGTCACACTTCCTTGTCACTTCTCCATGTAGCTACTCCATGTCATTACACCAACTCACTCATCCCTGTCCCTCCGCCATGTCACTCCACCATATCAACCCTCCTTCCTGATCAAACTGGTCACTCCTCCATGTCGCTACACCAACTCACTCCTCCATGTCACTCCCACATTTCACTCCACCACTTCACTCCTCCATGTCACTCCTCCATATCAACCCTCCATGTCGCTACTCCATGTTACTCCTCCATTTCAATCCTCCATGTAGCTACTCCATGTCACTCCTCCATGTCGCTCTACCAACTCACTCCTCCATGTCACTCGTCCACGTCACTCCTCCATGTCACACCTCTTTGTCACTCCTCCATGTAGCTACTCCATGTCACTCCTCCATGTCACTCTTAAATTTCACTCCACCACGCCACTCCTCTATATCACTCCTCCATGTCGCTATTCCATGTCACTTCTTATGTCGCTACACCAACTCACTCCTCCATTTCACTCCTCCATTTCACTCCACCACGTCACTCCTCCATATCACTCCTCCATATCAACCCTCCATGTCACTCCTCCATGTCACTCCTCCATGTCATTCCTCCATGTCACTCCTCCATGTCACTACACCAACTCACTCATCCCTGTCCCTCCGCCATGTCACGCCTCCATGTCACTCCTCACCAACTCAATCCTCCATTTCTCTCCACCATATCAACCCTCCTTCCTGATCAAACTTGTCAGTTCTCCATGTCACTACTCCATGTCTCTCCTCCACATTAATCCTCTATGTCACTCCTCCATGTCACTCCTCCATGTTGCTACACCAACTCACTCCTCATGTCACTCCTCCATGTCGCTACTCCATGTCACTCCTCCATGTCACTACACCAACTCAATCCTCCTTGTCACTCCTCCATGTCACTCATCCAAGTCATTCCTCCATATCACTCCTTTATGTCACTCCTCCAAGTCACTCCTCCTTGTCACTTCTATATGTCTTCCATGTCACTCCTCCATGTCGCTCCACCAACTCACTCCTCCATGTCACTCCTCCTTGTCACTCCTCCATGTAGCTATTCCATTTAACTCCTCCATGTCGCTACACCAACTCAATCCTCCTTTTCACTCCTCCATGTCACTCATCCAAGTCACTCCTCCATGTCGCTATTCCATATCACTCCTTATGTCGATACACCAACTCACTCCTCCATGTCACTCCTCCATTTCACTCCACCACGTCACTCCTCCATGTCACTCCTCCATATCAACCCTCCATATCACTCCTCCATGTCACTCCTCCATGTCACTCCTCCATGTCACTACACCAACTCACTAATCCCTGTCCCTCCGCCATTTCACTCCACAATATCAACCCTCCTTCCTGATCAAACTTGTCAGTTCTCCATGTCACTACTCCATGTCTCTCCTCCACATCAATCCTCTATGTCACTCCTCCATGTTACTCCTCCTTGTCGCTATTCCATGTCACTCCTCCATGTTTCTACACCAACTCACTCCTCATGTCACTCCTCCATGTTGCTACTCCATGTCACTCATCCATGTCGCTACACCAACTGAATACTCCATGTCACTCCTCCATGTCGCTACTCCAAGTCACTCCTCCATGTCACTTCTATATGTCTTCCATGTCACTCCTCCATGTCGCTCCACGAACTCACTCCTCCATGTCACTTGTCCACGTCACTCCACCACGTCACTCCTCCATGTCACTCCTCCATATCAACCCTCCATGTCACTCCTCCATGTCACTCCTCCATGTCACTACACCAACTCACTCATCCCTGTCCCTCCGCTATGTCACTCCACCATATCAACCCTCCTTCCTGATCAAACTTGTCACTTCTCCATATCACTACTCCATGTCACTACACCAACTCACTAATCCCTGTCCCTCCGCCATGTCACTCTACAATATCAACCCTCCTCCCTGATCAAACTTGTCAGTTCTCCATGTCACTACTCCATGTCTCTCCTCCACATCAATCCTCTATGTCACTCCTCCTTGTCACTCCTCCATGTCACTCCTCCTTATCGCTATTCCATGTCACTCCTCCATGTTGCTACACCAACTCACTCCTCATGTCACTCCTCCATGTCGCTACTCCATGTCACTCATCCATGTCGCTACACCAAGTAAATACTCCATGTCACTCCTCCTTGTCGCTATTCCATGTCACTCCTCCATGTTGCTACACCAACTAACTCCTCATGTCACTCCTCCATGTCACTGCTCCACGTCACTCCTCATGTCACTCCTCCATGTCGCTACACCTTGTCATTCCTCCATGTCACTCCTTTATGTCACTCCTCCAAGTCACTCCTCAATTTCACTTCTATATGACTTCAATGTCACTCCTGCATGTCGCTCCTCCATATCACTCCTCTATTTCACTCCGCCATGTCACTCCTCCATATCAATCCTCCATTTCACTCCTCCATGTAACTCCTTAATGTCATTCCTCCATGTCATTACACCAACTCAATAATCCCTGTCCCTCCGCCATGTAACTCCTCAATATCAACCCTCCTTCCTGATCAAACTTGTCAATTCTCCATGTCACTACTCCATGTCTATCCTCCACATCAATCCTCTATGTCACTCCTCCATGTCACTCCTCCATGTTACTCCTCCTTGTCGCTATTCCATGTCACTCATCCATGTTGCTACACCAACTCACTCTTCCATGTCACTCCTCCTTGTCACTCCTCCATGTAGCTATTCCATGTCAGTCCTCCATGTCACTCCTCCATGTCACTCCTCCATGTCACTCCTCCATGTCGCTATAACATGTCACTCCTCCATGTCGCTACACGAACTCAATCCTCCTTGTCACTCCTCTGTGTCATTCCTGCATGTCACTCCTCACTGTCACTCCTCCATGTCGCTATTCCATGTCACTCCTTATGTCGATACACCAACTCAACCCTCCTTGTCAATCCTCCATGTCACTCAGCCAAGTCATTTGTCCATGTCACTCCTTAATGTCACTCCTCCAAGTTACTCCTCCATGTCACTTCTATATGTCTTCCATGTCACTCCTCCATGTTGCTCCACCAACTCACTCCTCCATGTCACTCCTCCATTTCACTGCTCCACGTCACTCCTTTATGTCACTCCTCCATGTCACTGCTCCATGTCGCTATTCCATGTCACTCCTTATGTCGCTATATAAACTCACTCCTCCATGTCACTCCTCCATTTCACTCCACCACATCACTCCTCCATGTCACTACTCCATATCAACCCTCCATGTCACTCCTCCTTGTCGCTACACCAACTCACTCCTCCATGTCACTTCTCCATTTCACTCCACCACGTCCCTCCTTCATATCAACCCTCCATGTAACTCCTCCATGTCACTCCTCCATGTCCCTCCGCCATGTCACTCCACCATATCAACCCTCCTTCCTGATCAAACTTGTCAGTTCTCCATGTCACTACACCATGTCTCTTCTCCACATCAATACTCTATGTCACTCCTCCATGTAACTCCTCCATGTCACTCCTCCATGTCGTTATTCCATGTCACTCCTCCATGTCGATAAACGAACTCAATCCTCCTTGTCACTTCCCTGTGTCATTCCTGCATGTCACTCCTCAATGTCACTCCTCCATGTCACTCCTCCTTGTCGCTATTCCATGTTACTCCTCCATGTCGCTACACCAACTCACTCTTCCATGTCACTCCTCCATTTCACTCCACCACGTCACTCTTCTACGTCACTCCTCATGTCACTCCTCCATGTCGCTACTCCTTGTCACTCCTCCATGTCACTTATCTATGTCATTCCTCCATGTCACTCCTTTATGTCACTCCTCCAAGTCACTCCTCAATTTCACTTCTATATGACTTCAATGTCACTCCTGCATGTCGCTCCTCCATATCACTCCTCAATTTCACTACTCCATGTCACTCCTCCATATCAATCCTTCATTTCACTCCTCCATGTAACTCCTTAATGTCACTACTCCATGTCACTCCTCTATGTCACTCCTCCTTTTCCCTCCGCCATGTCACTCCACCATATCAACCCTCCTTCCTGATCAAACTTGTCACTTCTCCATGTCACTACTCCATGTCTATCCTCCACATCACTCCTCTATTTCACTCCTCCATGTCACTCCTCCATGTCACTCCTCCTTGTCGCTATTCCATGTTACTCCTCCATGTCGCTACACCAACTCACTCTTCCATGTCACTCCTCCATTTCCCTCCACCACGTCACTCTTCTACGTCACTCCTCATGTCACTCCTCCATGTCGCTACTCCTTGCCACTCCTCCATGTCACTTATCCATGTCGTTCCTCCATGTCACTCCTTTATGTCACTCCTCCAAGTCCTCCTCAATTTCACTTCTATATGACTTCAATGTCACTCCTGCATGTCGCTCCTCCATATCACTCCTCTATTTCACTACTCCATGTCACTCCTCCATATCAATCCTCCATTTCACTCCTCCATGTAACTCCTTAATGTCACTACTCCATGTCACTCCTCCATGTCACTAAACCAACTCACTAATCCCTGTCCCTCCGCCATTTCACTCCACAATATCAACCCTCCTTCCTGATCAAACTTGTCAGTTCTCCATGTCACTACTCCATGTCTCTCCTCCACATCAATACTCTATGTCACTCCTCCATGTTACTCCTCCTTGTCGCTATTCCATGTCACTCCTCCATGTTTCTACACCAACTCACTCCTCATGTCACTCCTCCATGTTGCTACTCCATGTCACTCATCCATGTCGCTACACCAACTGAATACTCCATGTCACTCCTCCATGTCGCTACTCCAAGTCACTCCTCCATGTCACTTCTATATGTCTTCCATGTCACTCCTCCATGTCGCTCCACGAACTCACTCCTCCATGTCACTTGTCCACGTCACTCCACCACGTCACTCCTCCATGTCACTCCTCCATATCAACCCTCCATGTCACTCCTCCATGTCACTCCTCCATGTCACTACACCAACTCACTCATCCCTGTCCCTCCGCTATGTCACTCCACCATATCAACCCTCCTTCCTGATCAAACTTGTCACTTCTCCATATCACTACTCCATGTCACTACACCAACTCACTAATCCCTGTCCCTCCGCCATGTCACTCCACAATATCAACCCTCCTCCCTGATCAAACTTGTCAGTTCTCCATGTCACTACTCCATGTCTCTCCTCCACATTAATCCTCTATGTCACTCCTCCTTGTCACTCCTCCATGTCACTCCTCCTTATCGCTATTCCATGTCACTCCTCCATGTTGCTACACCAACTCACTCCTCATGTCACTCCTCCATGTCGCTACTCCATGTCACTCATCCATGTCGCTACACCAACTAAATACTCCATGTCACTCCTCCTTGTCGCTATTCCATGTCACTCCTCCATGTTGCTACACCAACTAACTCCTCATGTCACTCCTCCATGTCACTGCTCCACGTCACTCCTCATGTCACTCCTCCATGTCGCTGCACCTTGTCATTCCTCCATGTCACTCCTTTATGTCACTCCTCCAAGTCACTCCTCAATTTCACTTCTATATGACTTCAATGTCACTCCTGCATGTCGCTCCTCCATATCACTCCTCTATTTCACTCCGCCATGTCACTCCTCCATATCAATCCTCCATTTCACTCCTCCATGTAACTCCTTAATGTCATTCCTCCATGTCATTACACCAACTCAATAATCCCTGTCCCTCCGCCATGTAACTCCTCAATATCAACCCTCCTTCCTGATCAAACTTGTCAATTCTCCATGTCACTACTCCATGTCTATCCTCCACATCAATCCTCTATGTCACTCCTCCATGTCACTCCTCCATGTTACTCCTCCTTGTCGCTATTCCATGTCACTCATCCATGTTGCTACACCAACTCACTCTTCCATGTCACTCCTCCTTGTCACTCCTCCATGTAGCTATTCCATGTCAGTCCTCCATGTCACTCCTCCATGTCACTCCTCCATGTCACTCCTCCATGTCGCTATAACATGTCACTCCTCCATGTCGCTACACGAACTCAATCCTCCTTGTCACTCCTCTGTGTCATTCCTGCATGTCACTCCTCACTGTCACTCCTCCATGTCGCTATTCCATGTCACTCCTTATGTCGATACACCAACTCAACCCTCCTTGTCAATCCTCCATGTCACTCAGCCAAGTCATTTGTCCATGTCACTCCTTAATGTCACTCCTCCAAGTTACTCCTCCATGTCACTTCTATATGTCTTCCATGTCACTCCTCCATGTTGCTCCACCAACTCACTCCTCCATGTCACTCCTCCATTTCACTGCTCCACGTCACTCCTTTATGTCACTCCTCCATGTCACTGCTCCATGTCGCTATTCCATGTCACTCCTTATGTCGCTATATAAACTCACTCCTCCATGTCACTCCTCCATTTCACTCCACCACATCACTCCTCCATGTCACTACTCCATATCAACCCTCCATGTCACTCCTCCTTGTCGCTACACCAACTCACTCCTCCATGTCACTTCTCCATTTCACTCCACCACGTCCCTCCTTCATATCAACCCTCCATGTAACTCCTCCATGTCACTCCTCCATGTCCCTCCGCCATGTCACTCCACCATATCAACCCTCCTTCCTGATCAAACTTGTCAGTTCTCCATGTCACTACACCATGTCTCTTCTCCACATCAATACTCTATGTCACTCCTCCATGTAACTCCTCCATGTCACTCCTCCATGTCGTTATTCCATGTCACTCCTCCATGTCGATAAACGAACTCAATTCTCCTTGTCACTTCCCTGTGTCATTCCTGCATGTCACTCCTCAATGTCACTCCTCCATGTCACTCCTCCTTGTCGCTATTCCATGTTACTCCTCCATGTCGCTACACCAACTCACTCTTCCATGTCACTCCTCCATTTCACTCCACCACGTCACTCTTCTACGTCACTCCTCATGTCACTCCTCCATGTCGCTACTCCTTGTCACTCCTCCATGTCACTTATCTATGTCATTCCTCCATGTCACTCCTTTATGTCACTCCTCCAAGTCACTCCTCAATTTCACTTCTATATGACTTCAATGTCACTCCTGCATGTCGCTCCTCCATATCACTCCTCAATTTCACTACTCCATGTCACTCCTCCATATCAATCCTCCATTTCACTCCTCCATGTAACTCCTTAATGTCACTACTCCATGTCACTCCTCTATGTCACTCCTCCTTGTCCCTCCGCCATGTCACTCCACCATATCAACCCTCCTTCCTGATCAAACTTGTCACTTCTCCATGTCACTACTCCATGTCTATCCTCCACATCACTCCTCTATTTCACTCCTCCATGTCACTCCTCCATGTCACTCCTCCTTGTCGCTATTCCATGTTACTCCTCCATGTCGCTACACCAACTCACTCTTCCATGTCACTCCTCCATTTCCCTCCACCACGTCACTCTTCTACGTCACTCCTCATGTCACTCCTCCATGTCGCTACTCCTTGCCACTCCTCCATGTCACTTATCCATGTCGTTCCTCCATGTCACTCCTTTATGTCACTCCTCCATGTCCTCCTCAATTTCACTTCTATATGACTTCAATGTCACTCCTGCATGTCGCTCCTCCATATCACTCCTCTATTTCACTACTCCATGTCACTCCTCCATATCAATCCTCCATTTCACTCCTCCATGTAACTCCTTAATGTCACTACTCCATGTCACTCCTCCATGTCGCTAAACCAACTCACTCCTCATGTCACTACTCCATGTCGCTACTCCATGGCACTCCTCCATGTCGCTACACCAACTCAATCCTCCTTGTCACTCCTCCATGTCACTCATCCAAGTCATTCCTCCATGTCACTCCTTTATGTCACTCCTCCAAGTCACTCCTCCATGTCACTTCAATATGTCTTCCATGTCACTCCTCCATGTCACTCCTCCTTGTCACACCTCCATGTAGGTATTCCATTTCACTCCTCCATGTCGCTACACAAACTCAATCCTCCTTTTCACTCCTCCATGTCACTCACCCAAGTCACTCCTCCATGTCGCTATTCCATGTCACTCCTTATGTCGATACACTAACTCACTCCTCCATGTCACTCCTCCATTTCACTCCACCACGTCACTCCTCCATGTCACTCCTCCATGTCACTCCTCCATGAAACTACACCAACTCTCTAATCCCTGTCCCTCCGCCATGTCACTCCTCAATATCAACTCTCCTTCCTGATCAAACTCGTCAGTTCTCCATGTCACTACTCCATGTCTCTCCTCCACATCAATCCTCTATGTCACTCCTCCATGTCATTCCTCCATGTCACTCCTCCTTGTCGCTATTCCATGTCACTCCTCTATGTTGCTAAACCAACTCACTCCTCCATGTCACTCCTCCTTGTCGCTATTCAATGTCACTCCTCCATGTTGCTACTCCAAGTCACTCCTCCATGTCACTCAGCCAAGTCATTTGTCCATGTCACTTCTTTATGTCACTACTCCAAGTCACTCCTCCATGTCACTTCTATATGTCTTCCATGTCACTCCTCCATGTTGCTCCACCAACTCACTCCTCCATGTCACTCCTCCATGTCACTGCTCCACGTCACTCCTCTATGTCACTCCTCCATGTCACTCCTCCATGTCGCTATTCCATGTCACTCCTTATGTCTCTATATAAACTCACTCCTCCATGTCACTCCTTTAATTCACTCCACCACGTCACTCCTCCATGTCACTCCTCCATATCAACCCTCCATGTCACTCCTCCTTGTTGCTACACCAACTCACTCCTCCATGTCACTCCTCCATGTCCCTCCGCCATGTCACTCCACCATATCAACCCTCCTTCCTAATCAAACTTGTCACTTCTCCATGTTACTACTTTATGTCTCTCCTGCACATCACTCCTCTATATCACTCCTCCATGTCACTCTTCCATGTCACTCCTCCATTTCACTCCACCATGTCACTCTTCTACGTCACTCCTCATGTCACTCCTCCATGTCGCTACTCCTTGTCACTCCTCCATGTCACTCATCCATGTCATTCCTCCATGTCACTCCTTTATGTCACTCCTCCAGTTCACTCCTCAATTTCACTTCTATATGACTTCAATGTAAATCCTGCATGTCGCTCCTCCATATCACTCCTCTATTTCACTCCTCAATGTCACTCCTCCATATCAGTCCTCCATTTCACTCCTCCATGTAACTCCTTAATGTCACTACTCCATGTCGCTACTCCATGTCACTCCTCCATGTCAGTCTTGCATGTCGCTCCTCCATGTCACTTCTCCAAGTCTTCAATGTCATTTCTCTCATCCATGTAGCTCCATATTGTCACTCCTCCATATCACTCCTCCGTGTCACTTCTACATGTTTTCCATGTCACTCCTCCACATCACTCCTCTATGTCACTCCTCCATGTCACTTTTCAATATCAATCCTCTATGTCATTCCCCTATGTCGCTACTCCATGTCACTCCTCCATGTCGATCCTCCATGTCACTCCTCCATGTCACTTCTATATGTCTTCCATGTCAATCCTCCATGTCGCTCCTCCTTGTCACTCCTCCATGTCACTCCTTTAAGTCACTCCTCCAGTTCACTCCTCAATTTCACTTCTATATGACTTCAATGTAAATCCTGCATGTCGCTCCTCCATATCACTCCTCTATTTCACTCCTCAATGTCACTCCTCCATATCAGTCCTCCATTTCACTCCTCCATGTAACTCCTTAATGTCACTACTCCATGTCGCTACTCCATGTCACTCCTCCATGTCAGTCTTGCATGTCGCTCCTCCATGTCACTTCTCCAAGTCTTCAATGTCATTTCTCTCATCCATGTAGCTCCATATTGTCACTCCTCCATATCACTCCTCCGTGTCACTTCTACATGTTTTCCATGTCACTCCTCCACATCACTCCTCTATGTCACTCCTCCATGTCACTTTTCAATATCAATCCTCTATGTCATTCCCCTATGTCGCTACTCCATGTCACTCCTCCATGTCGATCCTCCATGTCACTCCTCCATGTCACTTCTATATGTCTTCCATGTCAATCCTCCATGTCGCTCCTCCTTGTCACTCCTCCATGTCACTCCACCATATCTATCCTCCTTGCTGATCCGCCCTGTCACTCCTCCATGTCTCTCCTCCACATCAATTCTCTATGTAACTCCTCCATGTCACTCCTCCATGTAACTCCTCCATGTCGCTCCACGAACTCAATCCTCCTTGTCACTCCTCTGTGTCATTCCTGCATGTCACTCCTCACTGTCACTCCTCCATGTCACTACACCAACTCACTCATCTCTGTCCCTCCGCCATGTCACACCACCATAACAACCCTCCTTCCTGATAAAACTTGTGACTTGTCCATGTCACTACTCCATGTCTCTCCTCCACATCAATCCTCTATGTCACTCCTCCATGTCACTCCTCCTTGTCGCTACTCCATGTCACACCTCCATGTCACTCATCCATGTCCCTCCGCCATGTCACTCCTCCATGTCCCTCCTCCATGTCACTCCACCATATCAATCCTCCTTGCTGATCCGCTATGTCACTTCTCCATGTCAATCCTCCATGTCGCACCACCAACTGACTACTCCATGTCACTCTTCAATGACGCTACTCCATGTCACTCCTCCATGTCACTCCCACATTTCACTCCACCACGGCCCTCCTCCATGTCACTCCTCCATATCAACCCTCCATGTCACTCCTCCATGTCACTCATCCATGTCACTACACCAACTCACTAATCCCTGTCCCTCAGCCATGTCACTCCACAATATCAAACCTCCTTCCTGATCAAACTTGTCACTTCTCCATGTCACTACTCCATGTCTCTCATCCACATCACTCCTCTATATCACTCCTCCATGTCACTCCTCCATGTCACTCCTCCTTGTCGCTATTCCATGTTACTCCTCCATGTCGCTACACCAACTCACTCTTCCATGTTACTCCCCATTTCACTCCACCACGTCACTCCTCCATGTCAGTCCTCCATATCACTCCTCTATATCACTCCTCCATGTCACTCCTCCATGTCACTCCTCCATGTAGCTATTCCATTTCACTCCTCCATGTCGCTACACCAACTCAATCCTCCTTGTCACTCCTCCATGTCACTCCTCCATATCAACCCTCCATGTCACTCCTCCATGTCACTCCTCCATGTCACTACACCAACTCACTCATCCCTGTCCCTCCGCCATGTCACTCCACCATATCAACCCTCCTTCCTGATCAAACTTGTCACTTCTCCATGTCACTACTCCATGTCTCTCCCCCACATCACACCTCTATGTCCCTCCTCCATGTCACTCCCCCATGTCACTCCTCCATGTCGCTATTCCATGTCACTCCTCCATGTCGCTACACCAACTCAATCCTCATGTCACTCCTCCATGTAGCTACTCCATGTCACTCCTCCATGTCGCTACACCAACTCCATCCTCCTTGTCACTCCTCCATGTCACTCAGCCAAGTCTTTTGTCCATGTCACTCCTTTATGTCACTCCTCCAAGTCATTCTTCCATGTCACTTCTATATGTCTTCCATGTCACTCCTCCATGTTGCTCCACCAACTCACTTCTCCATGTCACTCCTCCATGTCACTGCTCCACGTCATTCCTTAATGTCACTCCTCCATGTCACTCCTCCATGTCGCTATTCCATGTCACTCCTTATGTCGCTATATAAACTCACTCCTCCATGTCACTCCTCCATTTCACTCCACCACGTCACTCTTCCATGTCACTCCTCCATATAAACCCTCCATATCACTCCTCATTGTCGCTACACCAACTCACTCCTCCATGTCACTCCTCTATTTCACTCCACCACGTCCCTCCTCCATATCATCCTTCCATGTCAATCCTCCTTGTCACTCCTCCATGTCACTCATCCAAGTCACTCCTCCATGTCGCTATTCCATGTCACTCCTTATGTCGATACACAAACTCACTCCTCCACGTCACTCCTCTATTTCACTCCACCACGTCACTCCTCCATGTCACTCCTCCATATCAACCCTCCATGTCACTCCTCCATGTCACTCCTACATGTCACTCCTCCATGTCACTACACCAACTCACTAATCTCTGTCCCTCCGCCATGTCACTCCACAATATCAAACCTCCTTCCTGATCAAACTTGTCAGTTCTCCATGTCACTACTCCATGTCCCTCCTCCACATCAATTCTTTATGTCACTCCTCCATGTCACTCCTCCATGTCACTCCTCCTTGTCACTATTCTATGTCACTCCTCCATGTTGGTACACCAACTCACTCCTCATGTCACTCCTCCATGTTACTACTCCATGTCACTCCTCCATGTCGCTACACCAATTCAATCCTCCTTGTCACTCCTCCATGTCACTCATCCAAGTCATTCCTCCATGTCACTCCTTTATGTCACTCCTCCAAGTCACTCCTCCATGTCACTTCTATATGTCTTCCATGTCACTCCTCCATGTCACTCCTCCTTGTCACTCCTCCATGTAGCTATTCCATGTCACTCCTCCATGTCGCTCTACCAACTCACTCCTACATGTCACTTGTCCACGTCACTCCTCCATGTCACTCCTCCATGTCACTCCTCCTTGTCACTCCTCCATGTAGCTATTCCATGTCACTCCTCCATGTCGCTCTACCAACTCACTCCTCCATGTCACTTGTCCACGTCACTCCTCCATGTCACACTTCCTTGTCACTCCTCTATGTCACTCCTCCATGTTGCTACACCAACTCACTCCTCATGTCACTCTTCCATGTCGCTACTCCATGTCACTCCTCCATGTCGCTACACCAACTCAATCCACCTTGTCAGTCCTCCATTTCACTCCACCACGTCACTCCTCCATGTCACTCCTCCATATCAACCCTCCATGTCACTCCTCCATGTCACTCCTCCATGTCACTACACCAACTCACTAATCCCTGTCCCTCAGCCATGTCACTCCACAATATCAAACCTCCTTCCTGATCAAACTTGTCACTTCTCCATGTCACTACTCCAAGTCTCTCATCCACATCACTCCTCTTTATCACTCCTCCATGTCACTCCTCCATGTCACTCCTCCATGTCACTACACCAACTCACTCATCCCTGTCCCTCCGCCATGTCACTCCACCATATCAACCCTCCTTCCTGATCAAACTTGTCACTTCTCCATGTCACTACTACATGTCTCTCCTCCACATCACTCCTCTATATCACTCATCCATGTCACTTCTCCATGTCACTCCTCCATGTCGCTATTCCATGTTACTCCTCAATGTCACTACACCAACTCAATAATCACTGTCCCTCCGCCATGTCACTCCACCATATCAACCCTCCTTCCTGATAAAATTTGACAGTTCTCCATGTCACTACTCCATGTCTCTCCTCCATATCAATCCTCTATGTCACTCCTCCATGTCACTCGTCCATGTCACTCCTCCATATCACACTTCCTTGTCACTCCTCCATGTAGCTACTCCATGTCACTACACCAACTCACTCATCCCTGTCCCTCCGCCATGTCACTCCACCATATCAACCCTCCTTCCTGATCAAACTTGTCACTTCTCCATGTCACTAATCCATGTCTTTCTTTCACATCAATCCTTTATGTCACTCCTCCATATCAATCCTCCTTGTCGCTATTCCATGTCACTCCTCCATGTCGCTTCACCAACTCACTCCTCCATGTCACTCCCACATTTCACTCCACCATGTCATTCTTCCATGTCACTCCTCTATATCAACCCTCCATGTCATTCCTCCTTGTCGCTATTCCATTTCACTACTCCATGTCGCTACTCCATGTCACTCCTCCATGTCACTCTTGCATGTCGCTCCTCCATGTCACTTCTCCAAGTCTTCAATGTCATGTCTCTCATCCGTGTAGCTCCATATTGTCACTCCTCCATATCACTCCTCAGTGTCACTTCTACATGTTTTCCATGTCACTCCTCCACATCACTCCTCTATGTCACTCCTCCATGTCACTTTTCAATATCACTCCTCTATGTAATTCCCCTATGTCGCTACTCCATTTCACTCATCCATGTCGATCCTCCATGTCACTCCTCCATGTCACTTCTTTATGTCTTCCATGTCAATCCTCCATGTCGCTCCTCCTTGTCACTCCTCCATGTTGCTCCTCCATGTCACTCCTCCATGTCACTCATCCAAGTCCCTCTGCAATGTCAATCCACCATATCAATCTTCCTTGCTGATCCACTCTGTCACTCCTCCATGTCTCTCCTCCACATCAATCCTCCATATCACTCCTCCATATCCACCCTCCATGTCACTCCTCCATGTCACTCCGCATGTCATTCCTCCATGTCACTCCTCCATGTCACTACACCAACTCACTCATCCCTGTCCCTCCCCCATGTCACTCCTCCATATCACTCCTACATGTCACTACACCAACTCACTCCTCATGTCACTCCTCCATGTCGCTACTCCATGTCACTCCTTCATGTCGCTACACCAACTCAATCCTCCTTGTCACTCCTCCATGTCACTCAGCCAAGTAATTTGTTCATGTCACTCCTTTATGTCACTCCTCCAAGTCACTTCTCCATGTCACTTCTATATGTCTTCCATGTCACTACTTTATGTCATTCCTCCATGTCACTCCTCCATGTCACTACTCCATGTCTCTAAACCCTAATCAATCCTATATGTCACTCCTCCATGTCACTCCTCTATGTCACTCCTCCTTGTCGCTATTCCATGTCAGTCCTCCATGTCGCTACACCAACTCACTCCTCATGTCACTACTCCATGTCGCTACTCCATGTCACTCCTCCATGTCGCTACATCAACTCAATCCTCCTTGTCACTCCTCCATGTCACTCATCCAAATCATTCCTCCATGTCACTCCTTTATGTCACTCCTCCAAGTCACTCCTCCATGTCACTTCTATATGTCTTCCATGTCACTCCTCCATGTCGCTGCACCAACTCACTCCTCATGTCACTACCCCATTTCACTCCACCACGTCACTCCTACATGTCACTCCTCCATATCAACCCTCCATGTCACTCCTCCATGTCACTTCTCCATGTCACTACACCAAATTACTCATCTCTGTCCCTCCGCCATGTCACTCCACCATATCAACCCTCCTTCCTGATGAAACTTGTCACTTCTCCATGTCACTACTCCATGTCTCTCCCCCACATCAAACCTCTATGTCACTCCTCCATGTCACTGCTCCACGTCACTCCTCTATGTCACTCCTCCATGTCACTCCTCCATTTCACTCCACCACGTCACTCCTCCATGTCACTCCTCTATGTCACTCCTCCTTGTCGCTATTCCATGTCACTCCTCCATGTCGCTACACCAATTCACTCCTCATGTCACTACTCCATGTCGCTACTCCATGTCACTCCTCCATGTCGCTACACCAACTCAATCCTCCTTGTCACTCCTCCATGTCTCTCATCCAAGTCATTCCACCATGTCACTCCTTTATGTCACTCCTCCAAGTCACTCCTCCATGTCACTTCTATATGTCTTCCATGTCACTCCTCCATGTCGCTCCACCAACTAACTCCTCATGTTACTCCCCCATTTCACTCCACCACATAACTCCTCCATGTCACTCCTCCATATCAACCCTCCTTCCTGATAAAACTTGTCACTTCTCCATGTCACTACTCCATGTCTCTCCCCCACATCAAACCTCTATGTCACTCCTCCATGTCACTGCTCCACGTCACTCCTCTATGTCACTGCTCCATGTCACTCCTACATGTCGCTATTCCATGTCACTCCTTATGTCGCTATATAAACTCACTCCTCCATGTCACTCCTCCATTTCACTCCACCACGTCACTCATACATGTCACTCCTCCATATCAACCCTCCATGTAACTCCTCCTTGTCGCTACACCAACTAACTCCTCCATGTCACTCCTCCATTTCACTCCACCACGTCACTCATACATGTCACTCCTCCATATCAACCCTCCATGTGACTCCTCCTTGTCGCTACACCAACTAACTCCTCCATGTCACTCCTCCAAGTCACTCCTCCATGTCACTTCTATATGTCTTCCATGTCACTCCTCCATGTCGCTGCACCAACTCACTCCTCATGTCACTACCCCATTTCACTCCACCATGTCACTCCTCCATGTCACTCCTCCATATCAACCCTCCATGTCACTCCTCCATGTCACTTCTCCATGTCACTACACCAAATTACTCATCCCTGTCCCTCCGCCATGTCACTCCACCATATCAACCCTCCTTCCTGATTAAACTTGTCACTTCTCCATGTCACTACTCCATGTCTCTCCCCCACATCAAACCTCTATGTCACTCCTCCATGTCACTGCTCCACGTCACTCCTCTATGTCACTCCTCCATGTCACTCCTCCATTTCACTCCACCACGTCACTCCTCCATGTCACTCCTCCATATCAACCCTCCATGTAACTCCTCCATTTCACTCCACCACGTCACTCCTCCATGTCACTCCTCCATATCAACCTTCCATGTCTCTCCTCCATGTCACTTCTCCAAGTCTTCAATGTCATGTCTCTCATCTGTGTAGCTCCACATTGTCACTGCTCCAAGTCACTCCTCCATGTCGCTACTTCACGTCACTCCTCCATGTCACACCTCCTTGTCACTCCTTATGTCAATACACCAACTCACTCCTCCATGTCACCCCTCCATTTCACTCCACCACGTCACTCCTCCATTTCACTCCACCACGTCACTCCTCCATGTCACTCCTCCATGTCACTCCTCCATGTCACTCTTCCATGTCACTACACAAACTCACTAATCCCTGTCCCTCCGCCATGTCACTCCACCATATCAACCCTCCTTACTGATCAAACTTGTCAGTTCTCCATGTCACTACTCCATGTCTCTCCTCCACATCAATCCTCTATGTCACTCCTCCATGTCACTCCTCCTTGTCGCTATTCCATGTCACTCCTCCATGTTGCTACACCAACTCACTCCTCATGTCACTCCTCAATGTCGCTACTCAATGTCACTCCTCCATGTCGCTACACCAACTCAATCCTCCTTGTCACTCCTCCATGTCACTCATCCAAGTCATTCCTCCATGTCACTCCTTTATGTCACTCCTCCAAGTCACTCCTCCATGTCACTTCTATATGTCTTACATGTCACTCCTCCATGTCGCTCTACCAACTCACTCCTCCATGTCACTCCTCCATATCAACCCTCCATGTAACTCCTCCATTTCACTCCACCACGTCACTCCTCCATGTCACTCCTCCATATCAACCTTCCATGTCTCTCCTCCATGTCACTTCTCCAAGTCTTCAATGTCATGTCTCTCATCTGTGTAGCTCCACATTGTCACTGCTCCAAGTCACTCCTCCATGTCGCTACTTCACGTCACTCCTCCATGTCACACCTCCTTGTCACTCCTTATGTCAATACACCAACTCACTCCTCCATGTCACTCCTCCATGTCACTCCTCCATGTCACTCTTCCATGTCACTACACAAACTCACTAATCCCTGTCCATCCGCCATGTCACTCCACCATATCAACCCTCCTTACTGATCAAACTTGTCAGTTCTCCATGTCACTACTCCATGTCTCTCCTCCACATCAATCCTCTATGTCACTCCTCCATGTCACTCCTCCTTGTCGCTATTCCATGTCACTCCTCCATGTTGCTACACCAACTCACTCCTCATGTCACTCCTCAATGTCGCTACTCAATGTCACTCCTCCATGTCGCTACACCAACTCAATCCTCCTTGTCACTCCTCCATGTCACTCATCCAAGTCATTCCTCCATGTCACTCCTTTATGTCACTCCTCCAAGTCACTCCTCCATGTCACTTCTATATGTCTTACATGTCACTCCTCCATGTCGCTCTACCAACTCACTCCTCCATGTCACTCCTCCATATCAACCCTCCATGTAACTCCTCCATTTCACTCCACCACGTCACTCCTCCATGTCACTCCTCCATATCAACCTTCCATGTCTCTCCTCCATGTCACTTCTCCAAGTCTTCAATGTCATGTCTCTCATCTGTGTAGCTCCACATTGTCACTGCTCCAAGTCACTCCTCCATGTCGCTACTTCACGTCACTCCTCCATGTCACACCTCCTTGTCACTCCTTATGTCAATACACCAACTCACTCCTCCATGTCACCCCTCCATTTCACTCCACCACGTCACTCCTCCATGTCACTCCTCCATGTCACTCCTCCATGTCACTCTTCCATGTCACTACACAAACTCACTAATCCCTGTCCCTCCGCCATGTCACTCCACCATATCAACCCTCCTTACTGATCAAACTTGACAGTTCTCCATGTCACTACTCCATGTCTCTCCTCCACATCAATCCTCTATGTCACTCCTCCATGTCACTCCTCCTTGTCGCTATTCCATGTCACTCCTCCATGTTGCTACACCAACTCACTCCTCATGTCACTCCTCAATGTCGCTACTCAATGTCACTCCTCCATGTCGCTACACCAACTCAATCCTCCTTGTCACTCCTCCATGTCACTCATCCAAGTCATTCCTCCATGTCACTCCTTTATGTCACTCCTCCAAGTCACTCCTCCATGTCACTTCTATATGTCTTACATGTCACTCCTCCATGTCGCTCTACCAACTCACTCCTCCATGTCACTCGTCCAAGTCACTCGTCCATGTCACACTTCCTTGTCACTCCTCCATGCAGCTACTTAATGTCACCACACCAACTCACTCATCCCTGTCCCTCCGCCATGTAACTCCACCATATCAACCCTCCTTCCTGATCAAACTTGTCACTTCTCCATGTCACTACTCCATGTCTCTCCTCCACATCACTCCTCTATATCACTCCTTCATGTCACTCCTCCATGTCACTCCTCCTTGTCACTATTCCATGTTACTCCTCCATGTCACTACACCAACTCACTCTTCCATGTCACTCCCCCATTTCACTCCACCACGTCACTACTCCATGTCACTGCTCCATATCAACCCTCCATGTCAATCCTCCATGTCACTCCTCCATGTCACTACACCAACTCACTCATCCCTGTCCCTCCGCCATGTCACTCCACCATATAAACCCTCCTTCCTGATCAAACTTGTCACTTCTCTATGTCACTACTCCATGTCTCTCCCCCACATCAAACCTCTATGTCACTCCTCCATGTCACTCCTCTATGTCACTCCTCCGTGTCGCTCTTCCATGTCACTCCTCCATGTCGTTACACCAACTCAATCCTCATGTCACTACTCCATGTAGCTACTCCATGTCACTCCTCCATGTCGCTACACCAACTCAATCCTCCTTGTCACTCCTACATGTCACTCAGCCAAGTAATTTGTTCATGTCACTCCTTTATGTCACTCCTCCAAGTCACTTCTCCATGTCACTTCTATATGTCTTCCATGTCACTACTATATGTCATTCCTCCAAGTCACTCCTCCATGTCACTACTCCATGTCTCTAAACCCTAATCAATCCTCTATGTCACTCCTCCATGTCACTCCTCTATGTCACTCCTCCTTGTCGCTACTCCTTGTCACTCCTCCTTGTCACTTATCCATGTCATTCCTCCATGTCACTCCTTTATATCACTCCTCCAAGTCACTCCTCAATTTCACTTCTATATGACTTCAATGTCACTCCTGCATGTCGCTCCTCCATATCACTCCTCTATTTCACTACTCCATGTCACTCCTCCATATCAATCCTCCATTTCACTCCTCCATGTAACTCCTTAATGTCATTACTCCATGTCACTCCTATATGTCACTCCTCCTTGTCGCTATTCCATGTCACTCCTCCATGTCGCTAAACCAACTCACTTCTCATGTCACTACTCCATGTCGCTACTACATGTTACTCCTCCATGTCACTCCTCCATGTCACTCATCCATGTCCCTCCGCCATGTCACTCATCCATGTCCCTCCGCCATGTCACTCCACCATATCAATCCTACTTGCTGATCCGCCCTGTCACTCCTCCATGTCTCTCCTCCACATCAATCCTCCATGTCACTCCTCCATGTCACTCCTCCATGTCACTTCTCCATGTCACTACACCAACTCACTCATCCCTTTACCTCCGCCATGTCACTCCACCATATCAACCCTCCTTCCTGATCAAACTTGTCAGTTCTCCATGTCACTACTCCATGTCTCTCCTCCACATCAATCGTCTATGTCACTCCTCCATGTCACTCCTCCATGTCACTCCTCCATGTCGCTATTCCATGTCACTCCTCCATGTCGCTAAACAAACTCAATCCTCCTTGTCACTTCCCTGTGTCATTCCTGCATGTCACTCCTCACTGTCACTCCTCCATGTCACTACACCAACTCACTCATCCCTGTCCTTCCGCCATGTCACACCACCATAACAACCCTCCTTCCTGATCAAACTTGTCACTTCTCCATGTCACTCCTCCATGTCTCTCCTCCACATCAATCCTCTATGTCACTCCTCCATGTCACTCCTCCATGTCACTCCTCCATGTCACTACTCCTTGTCGCTACTCCATGTCACTCCTCCATGTCACTCATCAATGTCAGTCATCCATGTCACTCCGTTATGTCACTCCTCCAAGTCACTCCTCCATGTCACTCCTCAATGTCCCTCCTCCATGTCACTCCACCATATCAATCCTCCTTGCAGATCCGCCCTGTCACTTCTCCATGTCACTCCTCCATGTCACTCCTCCATGTCACTGCTCCACGTCACTCCTCTATGTCACTGCTCCATGTCACTCCTACATGTCGCTATTCCATGTCACTCCTTATGTCGCTATATAAACTCACTCCTCCATGTCACTCCTCCATTTCACTCCACCACGTCACTCATACATGTCACTCCTCCATATCAACCCTCCATGTAACTCCTCCTTGTCGCTACACCAACTAACTCCTCCATGTCACTCCTCCATTTCACTCCACCACGTCACTCATACATGTCACTCCTCCATATCAACCCTCCATGTGACTCCTCCTTGTCGCTACACCAACTAACTCCTCCATGTCACTCCTCCAAGTCACTCCTCCATGTCACTTCTATATGTCTTCCATGTCACTCCTCCATGTCGCTGCACCAACTCACTCCTCATGTCACTACCCCATTTCACTCCACCATGTCACTCCTCCATGTCACTCCTCCATATCAACCCTCCATGTCACTCCTCCATGTCACTTCTCCATGTCACTACACCAAATTACTCATCCCTGTCCCTCCGCCATGTCACTCCACCATATCAACCCTCCTTCCTGATTAAACTTGTCACTTCTCCATGTCACTACTCCATGTCTCTCCCCCACATCAAACCTCTATGTCACTCCTCCATGTCACTGCTCCACGTCACTCCTCTATGTCACTCCTCCATGTCACTCCTCCATTTCACTCCACCACGTCACTCCTCCATGTCACTCCTCCATATCAACCCTCCATGTAACTCCTCCATTTCACTCCACCACGTCACTCCTCCATGTCACTCCTCCATATCAACCTTCCATGTCTCTCCTCCATGTCACTTCTCCAAGTCTTCAATGTCATGTCTCTCATCTGTGTAGCTCCACATTGTCACTGCTCCAAGTCACTCCTCCATGTCGCTACTTCACGTCACTCCTCCATGTCACACCTCCTTGTCACTCCTTATGTCAATACACCAACTCACTCCTCCATGTCACCCCTCCATTTCACTCCACCACGTCACTCCTCCATTTCACTCCATCACGTCACTCCTCCATGTCACTCCTCCATGTCACTCCTCCATGTCACTCTTCCATGTCACTACACAAACTCACTAATCCCTGTCCCTCCGCCATGTCACTCCACCATATCAACCCTCCTTACTGATCAAACTTGTCAGTTCTCCATGTCACTACTCCATGTCTCTCCTCCACATCAATCCTCTATGTCACTCCTCCATGTCACTCCTCCTTGTCGCTATTCCATGTCACTCCTCCATGTTGCTACACCAACTCACTCCTCATGTCACTCCTCAATGTCGCTACTCAATGTCACTCCTCCATGTCGCTACACCAACTCAATCCTCCTTGTCACTCCTCCATTTCACTCATCCAAGTCATTCCTCCATGTCACTCCTTTATGTCACTCCTCCAAGTCACTCCTCCATGTCACTTCTATATGTCTTACATGTCACTCCTCCATGTCGCTCTACCAACTCACTCCTCCATGTCACTCCTCCATATCAACCCTCCATGTAACTCCTCCATTTCACTCCACCACGTCACTCCTCCATGTCACTCCTCCATATCAACCTTCCATGTCTCTCCTCCATGTCACTTCTCCAAGTCTTCAATGTCATGTCTCTCATCTGTGTAGCTCCACATTGTCACTGCTCCAAGTCACTCCTCCATGTCGCTACTTCACGTCACTCCTCCATGTCACACCTCCTTGTCACTCCTTATGTCAATACACCAACTCACTCCTCCATGTCACCCCTCCATTTCACTCCACCATGTCACTCCTCCATGTCACTCCTCCATGTCACTCCTCCATGTCACTCTTCCATGTCACTACACAAACTCACTAATCCCTGTCCATCCGCCATGTCACTCCACCATATCAACCCTCCTTACTGATCAAACTTGTCAGTTCTCCATGTCACTACTCCATGTCTCTCCTCCACATCAATCCTCTATGTCACTCCTCCATGTCACTCCTCCTTGTCGCTATTCCATGTCACTCCTCCATGTTGCTACACCAACTCACTCCTCATGTCACTCCTCAATGTCGCTACTCAATGTCACTCCTCCATGTCGCTACACCAACTCAATCCTCCTTGTCACTCCTCCATGTCACTCATCCAAGTCATTCCTCCATGTCACTCCTTTATGTCACTCCTCCAAGTCACTCCTCCATGTCACTTCTATATGTCTTACATGTCACTCCTCCATGTCGCTCTACCAACTCACTCCTCCATGTCACTCCTCCATATCAACCCTCCATGTAACTCCTCCATTTCACTCCACCACGTCACTCCTCCATGTCACTCCTCCATATCAACCTTCCATGTCTCTCCTCCATGTCACTTCTCCAAGTCTTCAATGTCATGTCTCTCATCTGTGTAGCTCCACATTGTCACTGCTCCAAGTCACTCCTCCATGTCGCTACTTCACGTCACTCCTCCATGTCACACCTCCTTGTCACTCCTTATGTCAATACACCAACTCACTCCTCCATGTCACCCCTCCATTTCACTCCACCACGTCACTCCTCCATGTCACTCCTCCATGTCACTCCTCCATGTCACTCTTCCATGTCACTACACAAACTCACTAATCCCTGTCCCTCCGCCATGTCACTCCACCATATCAACCCTCCTTACTGATCAAACTTGACAGTTCTCCATGTCACTACTCCATGTCTCTCCTCCACATCAATCCTCTATGTCACTCCTCCATGTCACTCCTCCTTGTCGCTATTCCATGTCACTCCTCCATGTTGCTACACCAACTCACTCCTCATGTCACTCCTCAATGTCGCTACTCAATGTCACTCCTCCATGTCGCTACACCAACTCAATCCTCCTTGTCACTCCTCCATGTCACTCATCCAAGTCATTCCTCCATGTCACTCCTTTATGTCACTCCTCCAAGTCACTCCTCCATGTCACTTCTTTATGTCTTACATGTCACTCCTCCATGTCGCTCTACCAACTCACTCCTCCATGTCACTCGTCCAAGTCACTCGTCCATGTCACACTTCCTTGTCACTCCTCCATGCAGCTACTTAATGTCACCACACCAACTCACTCATCCCTGTCCCTCCGCCATGTAACTCCACCATATCAACCCTCCTTCCTGATCAAACTTGTCACTTCTCCATGTCACTACTCTATATCACTCCTTCATGTCACTCCTCCATGTCACTCCTCCTTGTCACTATTCCATGTTACTCCTCCATGTCACTACACCAACTCACTCTTCCATGTCACTCCCCCATTTCACTCCACCACGTCACTACTCCATGTCACTGCTCCATATCAACCCTCCATGTCAATCCTCCATGTCACTCCTCCATGTCACTACACCAACTCACTCATCCCTGTCCCTCCGCCATGTCACTCCACCATATCAACCCTCCTTCCTGATCAAACTTGTCACTTCTCTATGTCACTACTCCATGTCTCTCCCCCACATCAAACCTCTATGTCACTCCTCCATGTCACTCCTCTATGTCACTCCTCCGTGTCGCTCTTCCATGTCACTCCTCCATGTCGTTACACCAACTCAATCCTCATGTCACTACTCCATGTAGCTACTCCATGTCACTCCTCCATGTCGCTACACCAACTCAATCCTCCTTGTCACTCCTACATGTCACTCAGCCAAGTAATTTGTTCATGTCACTCCTTTATGTCACTCCTCCAAGTCACTTCTCCATGTCACTTCTATATGTCTTCCATGTCACTACTATATGTCATTCCTCCAAGTCACTCCTCCATGTCACTACTCCATGTCTCTAAACCCTAATCAATCCTCCATGTCACTCCTCCATGTCACTACACCAACTCACTCATCCCTGTCCCTCCGCCATGTCACTCCACCATATCAACCCTCCTTCCTGATCAAACTTGTCACTTCTCTATGTCACTACTCCATGTCTCTCCCCCACATCAAACCTCTATGTCACTCCTCCATGTCACTCCTCTATGTCACTCCTCCGTGTCGCTCTTCCATGTCACTCCTCCATGTCGTTACACCAACTCAATCCTCATGTCACTACTCCATGTAGCTACTCCATGTCACTCCTCCATGTCGCTACACCAACTCAATCCTCCTTGTCACTCCTACATGTCACTCAGCCAAGTAATTTGTTCATGTCACTCCTTTATGTCACTCCTCCAAGTCACTTCTCCATGTCACTTCTATATGTCTTCCATGTCACTACTATATGTCATTCCTCCAAGTCACTCCTCCATGTCACTACTCCATGTCTCTAAACCCTAATCAATCCTCTATGTCACTCCTCCATGTCACTCCTCTATGTCACTCCTCCTTGTCGCTACTCCTTGTCACTCCTCCTTGTCACTTATCCATGTCATTCCTCCATGTCACTCCTTTATATCACTCCTCCAAGTCACTCCTCAATTTCACTTCTATATGACTTCAATGTCACTCCTGCATGTCGCTCCTCCATATCACTCCTCTATTTCACTACTCCATGTCACTCCTCCATATCAATCCTCCATTTCACTCCTCCATGTAACTCCTTAATGTCATTACTCCATGTCACTCCTATATGTCACTCCTCCGTGTCGCTCTTCCATGTCACTCCTCCATGTCGTTACACCAACTCAATCCTCATGTCACTACTCCATGTAGCTACTCCATGTCACTCCTCCATGTCGCTACACCAACTCAATCCTCCTTGTCACTCCTACATGTCACTCAGCCAAGTAATTTGTTCATGTCACTCCTTTATGTCACTCCTCCAAGTCACTTCTCCATGTCACTTCTATATGTCTTCCATGTCACTACTATATGTCATTCCTCCAAGTCACTCCTCCATGTCACTACTCCATGTCTCTAAACCCTAATCAATCCTCTATGTCACTCCTCCATGTCACTCCTCTATGTCACTCCTCCTTGTCGCTACTCCTTGTCACTCCTCCTTGTCACTTATCCATGTCATTCCTCCATGTCACTCCTTTATATCACTCCTCCAAGTCACTCCTCAATTTCACTTCTATATGACTTCAATGTCACTCCTGCATGTCGCTCCTCCATATCACTCCTCTATTTCACTACTCCATGTCACTCCTCCATATCAATCCTCCATTTCACTCCTCCATGTAACTCCTTAATGTCATTACTCCATGTCACTCCTATATGTCACTCCTCCTTGTCGCTATTCCATGTCACTCCTCCATGTCGCTAAACCAACTCACTTCTCATGTCACTACTCCATGTCGCTACTACATGTTACTCCTCCATGTCACTCCTCCATGTCACTCATCCATGTCCCTCCGCCATGTCACTCATCCATGTCCCTCCGCCATGTCACTCCACCATATCAATCCTACTTGCTGATCCGCCCTGTCACTCCTCCATGTCTCTCCTCCACATCAATCCTCCATGTCACTCCTCCATGTCACTCCTCCATGTCACTTCTCCATGTCACTACACCAACTCACTCATCCCTTTACCTCCGCCATGTCACTCCACCATATCAACCCTCCTTCCTGATCAAACTTGTCAGTTCTCCATGTCACTACTCCATGTCTCTCCTCCACATCAATCGTCTATGTCACTCCTCCATGTCACTCCTCCATGTCACTCCTCCATGTCGCTATTCCATGTCACTCCTCCATGTCGCTAAACAAACTCAATCCTCCTTGTCACTTCCCTGTGTCATTCCTGCATGTCACTCCTCACTGTCACTCCTCCATGTCACTACACCAACTCACTCATCCCTGTCCTTCCGCCATGTCACACCACCATAACAACCCTCCTTCCTGATCAAACTTGTCACTTCTCCATGTCACTCCTCCATGTCTCTCCTCCACATCAATCCTCTATGTCACTCCTCCATGTCACTCCTCCATGTCACTCCTCCATGTCACTACTCCTTGTCGCTACTCCATGTCACTCCTCCATGTCACTCATCAATGTCAGTCATCCATGTCACTCCGTTATGTCACTCCTCCAAGTCACTCCTCCATGTCACTCCTCAATGTCCCTCCTCCATGTCACTCCACCATATCAATCCTCCTTGCAGATCCGCCCTGTCACTTCTCCATGTCACTCCTCCATGTCACTCCTCCATGTCGCTCATCCAAGTCACTCCTCCATGTTGCTATTCCATGTCACTCCTTATGTCGATACACCAACTCACTCCTCCATGTCACTCCTCCATTTCACTCCACCACGTCACTCCTCCATGTCACTCCTCCATGTCACTCCTCCATGTCATTTCTCCATGTCACTACACCAACTCACTAATCCCTGTCCCTCCACCATGTCACTCCACCATATCAACCCTCCTTCCTGATCAAACTTCTCAGTTCTCCATGTCACTACTCCATGTCTCTCCTCCACATCAATCCTCTATGTCACTCCTCCATGTCACTCGTCCATGTCACTCCTCAATATCACACTTCCTTGTCACTCCTCCATGTAGCTACTCCATGTCACTACACCAACTCACTCATCCCTGTCCCTCCGCCATGTCACTCCACCATATCAACCCTCCTTCCTGATCAAACTTGTCACTTCTCCATGTCACTAATCCATTTCTTTTTTTCACATCAATCCTTTATGTCACTCCTTCATGTCACTCCTCTATGTCATTCCTCCTTGTCGCTATTCCATGTCACTCCTCCATGTCGCTACACCAACTCACTCCTCCATGTCACTCCCACATTTCACTCCACCATGTCACTCTTACATGTCACTCCTCTATATCAACCCTCCATTTCATTCCTCCTTGTCGCTATTCCATGTCACTACTCCATGTCGCTACTCCATGTAACTCCTCCATGTCACTCTTGCATGTCGCTCCTCCATGTCACTTCTCCAAATCTTCAATGTCATGTCTCTCATCCGTGTAGCTCCATATTGTCACTCCTCCACATCACTCCTCCGTGTCACTTCTACATGTTTTCCATAACACTCCTCCACATCACTCCTCTCTGTCACTCCTCCATGTCACTTTTCAATATCACTCCTCTATGTCATTCCCCTATGTCGCTACTCCATTTCACTCCTCCATGTCGATCCTCCATGTCACTCCTCCATGTCACTTCTTTATGTCTTCCATGTCAATCCTCCATGTCGCTCCTCCTTGTCACTCCTACATGTTGCTCCTCCATGTCACTCCTCCATGTCACTCATCCATGTCCCTCTGCCATGTCACTCCACCATATCAATCCTCCATGTCACTCCTCCATGTCACTCCTCCATGTCACAACACCAACTCACTCATCCCTGTCCCTCCGCCATGTCACTCCTCCATGTCACTCCTCCATGTCGCTACACCAACTCACTCCCCATGTCACTCCTCCATGTCGCTACTCCATGTCACTCCTCCATGTCACTACACCAACTCAATCCTCCTTGTCACTCCTCCATGTCACTCATCCAAGTCATTCCTCTATGTCACTCCTTTATGTCACTCCTCCAAATCACTCCTCCATGTCACTCCTCCATGTCACTACACCAACTCACTAATCCCTGTCCCTCCGACATGTCACTCCACCATATCAACCCTCCTTCCTGATCAAACTTGTCAGTTCTCCATGTCACTACTCCATGTCTCTCCTCCACATCAATCCTCTATGTCACTCCTCCATGTCACTCCTCCATGTCACTCCTCCTTGTCGCTATTCCATGTCACTCCTCCATGTTGCTCCTACATGTCACTCCTCCATGTCACTCCTCCACATCAATCCTCTATGTAACTCCTCCATGTCACTCCTCCATGTAACTCCTCCATGTCGCTACACAAACTCAATCCTCCTTGTCACTCCTCTGTGTCATTCCTGCATGTCACTCCTCATTGTCACTCCTCCATGTCACTACACCAACTCACTCATCCCTGTCCCTCCGCCATGTCACACCACCATAACAACCCTCCTTCCTGATAAAACTTGTGACTTGTCCATGTCACTACTCCATGTCTCTCCTCCAAATCATTCCTCTATGTCACTCCTACATGTCACTCCATCTTGTCGCTACTCCATGTCACTCCTCCATGTCACTCATCCATGTCCCTCCGTCATGTCACTCCTCCATGTCCCTCCTCCATGTCACTCCACCATATCAATCCTCCTTGCTGATCCGCCATGTCACTTCTCCATGTCAATCCTCCATGTCGCTACACCAACTCACTCCTCCTTGTCACTCCTCCATGTCACTCATCCAAGTCATTCCTCTATGTCACTCCTTTATGTCACTCCTCCTAGTCACTCCTGCATGTCACTTCTATATGTCTTCCATGTCACTCCTCCATGTCGCACCACCAACTGACTACTCCATGTCACTCTTCCATGACGCTACTCCATGTCACTCCTCCATGTCACGCCCACATTTCACTCCACCACGTCACTCCTCCATGTCACTCCTCCATATCAACCCTCCATGTCACTCCTCAATGTCACTCCTCCATGTCACTCATCCATGTCATTCCTTCATGTCACTCCTTTATGTCACTCCTCCATGTCCTTCCTCCATGTCACTCCACCATATCAATCCTCCTTGCTTATCCGCCCTGTCACTTCTCCATGTCACTCCTTCATGTCACTTCTATATATCTTCCATGTCACTCCTCCATGTCGTTACACCAACTCACTCCTCCATGTCACTCCTCCATGTCGCTACTCCATGTCACTCCTCCATTTCACTCCTCCATGTCTCTCCTCCATGTCACTTCTCAAAGTCTTCAATGTCATGTCTTCATCTGTGTAGCTCCACATTGTCACTCCTCCAAGTCACTCCTCCATGTCGCTACTCCACGTCACTCCTCCATGTCACACTTCCTTGTCACTCCTCAATGTAGCTACTCCATGTCACTCCTCCATGTCGCTCTACCAACTCACTCCTCCATGTCACTCGTCCACGTCACTCCTCCATGTCACACCTCTTTGTCACTCCTCGATGTAGCTACTCCATGTCACTCCTCCATGTCACTCTTAAATTTCTCTCCACCACGCCACTCCTCTATATAACTCCTCCATGTCGCTATTCCATGTCACTCCTTATGTCGCTACACCAACTCACTCCTCCATTTCACTCCTCCATTTCACTCCACCACGTCACTCCTCCATATCACTCCTCCATATCAACCCTCCATGTCACTCCTCCATGTCACTCCTCCATGTCATTCCTCCATGTCACTCCTCCATGTCACTACACCAACTCACTCATCCCTGTCCCTCCGCCATGTCACGCCTCCATGTCACTCCTCCATGTCACTACACCAACTCAATCCTCCTTGTCACTCCTCCATGTCACTCATCCAAGTCACTCCTCCATGTCGCTATTCCATGTCACTCCTTATTTCGATACACCAACTCACTCCTCCATGTCACTCCTCCATTTCACTCCACCACGTCACTACTCCATGTCTCTCCTCTACATTAATCCTCTATGTCACTCCTCCATGTTGCTACACCAACTCACTCCTCATGTCACTCTTCCATGTCGCTACTCCATGTCACTCCTCCATGTCGCTACACCAACTCAATCCACCTTGTCAGTCCTCCATTTCACTCCACCACGTCACTCCTCCATGTCACTCCTCCATATCAACCCTCCATGTCACTCCTCCATGTCACTCCTCCATGTCACTACACCAACTCACTAATCCCTGTCCCTCAGCCATGTCACTCCACAATATCAAACCTCCTTCCTGATCAAACTTGTCACTTCTCCATGTCACTACTCCAAGTCTCTCATCCACATCACTCCTCTTTATCACTCCTCCATGTCACTCCTCCATGTCACTCCTCCATGTCACTACACCAACTCACTCATCCCTGTCCCTCCGCCATGTCACTCCACCATATCAACCCTCCTTCCTGATCAAACTTGTCACTTCTCCATGTCACTACTACATGTCTCTCCTCCACATCACTCCTCTATATCACTCATCCATGTCACTTCTCCATGTCACTCCTCCATGTCGCTATTCCATGTTACTCCTCAATGTCACTACACCAACTCAATAATCACTGTCCCTCCGCCATGTCACTCCACCATATCAACCCTCCTTCCTGATCAAATTTGACAGTTCTCCATGTCACTACTCCATGTCTCTCCTCCATATCAATCCTCTATGTCACTCCTCCATGTCACTCGTCCATGTCACTCCTCCATATCACACTTCCTTGTCACTCCTCCATGTAGCTACTCCATGTCACTACACCAACTCACTCATCCCTGTCCCTCCGCCATGTCACTCCACCATATCAACCCTCCTTCCTGATCAAACTTGTCACTTCTCCATGTCACTAATCCATGTCTTTCTTTCACATCAATCCTTTATGTCACTCCTCCATGTCAATCCTCCTTGTCGCTATTCCATGTCACTCCTCCATGTCGCTTCACCAATTCACTCCTCCATTTCACTCCCACATTTCACTCCACCATGTCATTCTTCCATGTCACTCCTCTATATCAACCCTCCATGTCATTCCTCCTTGTCGCTATTCCATTTCACTACTCCATGTCGCTACTCCATGTCACTCCTCCATGTCACTCTTGCATGTCGCTCCTCCATGTCACTTCTCCAAGTCTTCAATGTCATGTCTCTCATCCGTGTAGCTCCATATTGTCACTCCTCCATATCACTCCTCAGTGTCACTTCTACATGTTTTCCATGTCACTCCTCCACATCACTCCTCTATGTCACTCCTCCATGTCACTTTTCAATATCACTCCTCTATGTAATTCCCCTATGTCGCTACTCCATTTCACTCATCCATGTCGATCCTCCATGTCACTCCTCCATGTCACTTCTTTATGTCTTCCATGTCAATCCTCCATGTCGCTCCTCCTTGTCACTCCTCCATGTTGCTCCTCCATGTCACTCCTCCATGTCACTCATCCAAGTCCCTCTGCCATGTCAATCCACCATATCAATCTTCCTTGCTGATCCACTCTGTCACTCCTCCATGTCTCTCCTCCACATCAATCCTCCATATCACTCCTCCATATCCACCCTCCATGTCACTCCTCCATGTTACTCCGCATGTCATTCCTCCATGTCACTCCTCCATGTCACTACACCAACTCACTCATCCCTGTCCCTCCCCCATGTCACTCCTCCATATCACTCCTACATGTCACTACACCAACTCACTCCTCATGTCACTCCTCCATGTCGCTACTCCATGTCACTCCTTCATGTCGCTACACCAACTCAATCCTCCTTGTCACTCCTCCATGTCACTCAGCCAAGTAATTTGTTCATGTCACTCCTTTATGTCACTCCTCCAAGTCACTTCTCCATGTCACTTCTATATGTCTTCCATGTCACTACTTTATGTCATTCCTCCATGTCACTCCTCCATGTCACTACTCCATGTCTCTAAACCCTAATCAATCCTATATGTCACTCCTCCATGTCACTCCTCTATGTCACTCCTCCTTGTCGCTATTCCATGTCAGTCCTCCATGTCGCTACACCAACTCACTCCTCATGTCACTACTCCATGTCGCTACTCCATGTCACTCCTCCATGTCGCTACACCAACTCAATCCTCCTTGTCACTCCTCCATGTCACTCATCCAAATCATTCCTCCATGTCACTCCTTTATGTCACTCCTCCAAGTCACTCCTCCATGTCACTTCTATATGTCTTCCATGTCACTCCTCCATGTCGCTGCACCAACTCACTCCTCATGTCACTACCCCATTTCACTCCACCACGTCACTCCTCCATGTCACTCCTCCATATCAACCCTCCATGTCACTCCTCCATGTCACTTCTCCATGTCACTACACCAAATTACTCATCCCTGTCCCTCCGCCATGTCACTCCACCATATCAACCCTCCTTCCTGATTAAACTTGTCACTTCTCCATGTCACTACTCCATGTCTCTCCCCCACATCAAACCTCTATGTCACTCCTCCATGTCACTCCTCCATTTCACTCCACCACGTCACTCCTCCATGTCACTCCTCCATATCAACCCTCCATGTAACTCCTCCATTTCACTCCACCACGTCACTCCTCCATGTCACTCCTCCATATCAACCTTCCATGTCTCTCCTCCATGTCACTTCTCCAAGTCTTCAATGTCATGTCTCTCATCTGTGTAGCTCCACATTGTCACTGCTCCAAGTCACTCCTCCATGTCGCTACTTCACGTCACTCCTCCATGTCACACCTCCTTGTCACTCCTTATGTCAATACACCAACTCACTCCTCCATGTCACCCCTCCATTTCACTCCACCACGTCACTCCTCCATGTCACTCCTCCATGTCACTCCTCCATGTCACTCTTCCATGTCACTACACAAACTCACTAATCCCTGTCCCTCCGCCATGTCACTCCACCATATCAACCCTCCTTACTGATCAAACTTGTCAGTCCTCCATGTCACTACTCCATGTCTCTCCTCCACATCAATCCTCTATTTCACTCCTCCATGTCACTCCTCCTTGTCGCTATTCCATGTCACTCCTCCATGTTGCTACACCAACTCACTCCTCATGTCACTCCTCAATGTCGCTACTCAATGTCACTCCTCCATGTCGCTACACCAACTCAATCCTCCTTGTCACTCCTCCATGTCACTCATCCAAGTCATTCCTCCATGTCACTCCTTTATGTCACTCCTCCAAGTCACTCCTCCATGTCACTTCTATATGTCTTACATGTCACTCCTCCATGTCGCTCTACCAACTCACTCCTCCATGTCACTCGTCCAAGTCACTCCTCCATGTCACACTTCCTTGTCACTCCTCCATGCAGCTACTTAATGTCACTACACCAACTCACTCATCCCTGTCCCTCCGCCATGTAACTCCACCATATCAACCCTCCTTCCTGATCAAACTTGTCACTTCTCCATGTCACTACTCCATGTCTCTCCTCCACATCACTCCTCTATATCACTCCTTCATGTCACTCCTCCATGTCACTCCTCCTTGTCACTATTCCATGTTACTCCTCCATGTCACTACACCAACTCACTCTTCCATGTCACTCCCCCATTTCACTCCACCACGTCACTACTCCATGTCACTGCTCCATATCAACCCTCCATGTCACTCCTCCATGTCACTCCTCCATGTCACTACACCAACTCACTCATCCCTGTCCCTCCGCCATGTCACTCCACCATATCAACCCTCCTTCCTGATCAAACTTGTCACTTCTCTATGTCACTACTCCATGTCTCTCCCCCACATCAAACCTCTATGTCACTCCTCCATGTCACTCCTCTATGTCACTCCTCCGTGTCGCTCTTCCATGTCACTCCTCCATGTCGTTACACCAACTCAATCCTCATGTCACTCCTCCATGTAGCTACTCCATGTCACTCCTCCATGTCGCTACACCAACTCAATCCTCCTTGTCACTCCTACATGTCACTCAGCCAAGTCATTTGTTCATGTCACTCCTTTATGTCACTCCTCCAAGTCACTTCTCCATGTCACTTCTATATGTCTTCCATGTCACTACTATATGTCATTCCTCCAAGTCACTCCTCCATGTCACTACTCCATGTCTCTAAACCCTAATCAATCCTCTATGTCACTCCTCCATGTCACTCCTCTATGTCACTCCTCCTTGTCGCTATTCCATGTCACTCCTCCATGTCGCTACACCAATTCACTCCTCATGTCACTACTCCATGTCGCTACTCCATGTCACTCCTCCATGTCGCTACACCAACTCAATCCTCCTTGTCACTCCTCCATGTCTCTCATCCAAGTCATTCCACCATATCACTCCTTTATGTCACTCCTCCAAGTCACTCCTCCATGTCACTTCTATATGTCTTCCATGTCACTCCTCCATGTCGCTCCACCAACTAACTCGTCATGTTACTCCCCCATTTCACTCTACCACATAACTCCTCCATGTCACTCCTCCATATCAACCCTCCTTCTTGATAAAACTTGTCACTTCTCCATGTCACTACTCCATGTCTCTCCCCCACATCAAACCTCTATGTCACTGCTCCACGTCACTCCTCTATGTCACTCCTCCATGTCACTCCTACATGTCGCTATTCCATGTCACTCCTTATGTCGCTATATAAACTCACTCCTCCATGTCACTCCTCCATTTCACTCCACCACGTCACTCATACATGTCACTCCTCCATATCAACCCTCCATGTAACTCCTCCTTGTCGCTACACCAACTAACTCCTCCATGTCACTCCTCCATTTCACTCCACCACGTCACTCCTCATGTCACTCCTCCATGTCGCTACTCCTTGTCACTCCTCCTTGTCACTTATCCATGTCATTCCTCCATGTCACTCCTTTATATCACTCCTCCAAGTCACTCCTCAATTTCACTTCTATATGACTTCAATGTCACTCCTGCATGTCGCTCCTCCATATCACTCCTCTATTTCACTACTCCATGTCACTCCTCCATATCAATCCTCCATTTCACTCCTCCATGTAACTCCTTAATGTCACTACTCCATGTCACTCCTATATGTCACTCCTCCTTGTCGCTATTCCATGTCACTCCTCCATGTCGCTAAACCAACTCACTTCTCATGTCACTACTCCATGTCGCTACTACATGTTACTCCTCCATGTCACTCCTCCATGTCACTCATCCATGTCCCTCCGCCATGTCACTCCACCATATCAATCCTACTTGCTGATCCGCCCTGTCACTCCTCCATGTCTCTCCTCCACATCAATCCTCCATGTCACTCCTCCATGTCACTCCTCCATGTCACTTCTCCATGTCACTACACCAACTCACTCATCCCTTTACCTCCGCCATGTCACTCCACCATATCAACCCTCCTTCCTGATCAAACTTGTCAGTTCTCCATGTCACTACTCCATGTCTCTCCTCCACATCAATCGTCTATGTCACTCCTCCATGTCACTCCTCCATGTCACTCCTCCATGTCGCTATTCCATGTCACTCCTTATGTCGATACACCTACTCACTCTTCCATGTAACTCCTTAATGTCACTACTCCATGTCGCTACTCCATGTCACTCCTCCATGTCACTCTTGCATGTCGCTCCTCCATGTCACTTCTCCAAGTCTTCAATGTCATGTCTCTCATCCGTGTAGCTCTATATTGTCACTCATCCATATCACTTCTCCGTGTCACTTCTACATGTTTTCCATGTCACTCCTCCACATCACTCTATGTCACTCTTCCATGTCACTTTTCAATATCACTCCTCTATGTCATTCCCCTATGTCGCTACTCCATGTAACTCCTCCATGTCGATCCTCCATGTCACTCCTCCATGTCACTCATCCATGTCCCTCCGCCATGTCACTCCACCATATCAATCCTACTTGCTGATCCGCCCTGTCACTCCTCCATGTCTCTCCTCCACATCAATCCTACATGTCACTCCTCCATGTCACTCCTCCATGTCGCGCCTCTTTGTCACTCCTCCATGTTGCTCCTCCATGTCACTCCTCCATGTCACTCATCCATGTCCCTCCGCCATGTCACTCCACCATATCAATCCTACTTGCTGATCCGCCCTGTCACTCCTCCATGTCTCTCCTCCACATCAATCCTACATGTCACTCCTCCATGTCACTCCTCCATGTCACTTCTCCATGTCACTATACCAACTGACTCATCCTTTTCCCTCCGCCATGTCACTCCACCATATCAACCCTCCTTCCTGATTAAACTTGTCAGTTCTCCATGTCACTACTCCATGTCTCTCCTCCCCATCAATCCTCTATGTCACTCCTCCATGTCACTCCTCCATGTCGCTATTCCTTGTCACTCCTCCATGTCGCTACACGAACTCAATCCTCCTTGTCACTTCCCTGTGTCATTCCTGCATGTAACTCCTCACTGTCACTCCTCCATGTCATTACACCAATTCACTCATCCCTGTCCCTCCGCCATGTCACACCACAATAACAACCCTCCTTCCTGATCAAACTTGTCACTTCTCCATGTCACTACTTCATGTCTCTCCTCCACATCAATCCTCTATGTCACTCCTCCATGTCACTCCTCCATGTCACTCCTCCTTGTCGCTACTCCATGTCACTCCTCCATGTCACTCCTCAATGTCCCTCCTCCATGTCGCTGCACCAACTCACTCCTCATGTCACTACCCCATTTCACTCCACCACGTCACTCCTCCATGTCACTCCTCCATATCAACCCTCCATGTCACTCCTCCATGTCACTTCTCCATGTCACTACACCAAATTACTCATCCCTGTCCCTCCGCCATGTCACTCCACCATATCAACCCTCCTTCCTGATTAAACTTGTCACTTCTCCATGTCACTACTCCATGTCTCTCCCCCACATCAAACCTCTATGTCACTCCTCCATGTCACTCCTCCATTTCACTCCACCACGTCACTCCTCCATGTCACTCCTCCATATCAACCCTCCATGTAACTCCTCCATTTCACTCCACCACGTCACTCCTCCATGTCACTCCTCCATATCAACCTTCCATGTCTCTCCTCCATGTCACTTCTCCAAGTCTTCAATGTCATGTCTCTCATCTGTGTAGCTCCACATTGTCACTGCTCCAAGTCACTCCTCCATGTCGCTACTTCACGTCACTCCTCCATGTCACACCTCCTTGTCACTCCTTATGTCAATACACCAACTCACTCCTCCATGTCACCCCTCCATTTCACTCCACCACGTCACTCCTCCATGTCACTCCTCCATGTCACTCCTCCATGTCACTCTTCCATGTCACTACACAAACTCACTAATCCCTGTCCCTCCGCCATGTCACTCCACCATATCAACCCTCCTTACTGATCAAACTTGTCAGTCCTCCATGTCACTACTCCATGTCTCTCCTCCACATCAATCCTCTATTTCACTCCTCCATGTCACTCCTCCTTGTCGCTATTCCATGTCACTCCTCCATGTTGCTACACCAACTCACTCCTCATGTCACTCCTCAATGTCGCTACTCAATGTCACTCCTCCATGTCGCTACACCAACTCAATCCTCCTTGTCACTCCTCCATGTCACTCATCCAAGTCATTCCTCCATGTCACTCCTTTATGTCACTCCTCCAAGTCACTCCTCCATGTCACTTCTATATGTCTTACATGTCACTCCTCCATGTCGCTCTACCAACTCACTCCTCCATGTCACTCGTCCAAGTCACTCCTCCATGTCACACTTCCTTGTCACTCCTCCATGCAGCTACTTAATGTCACTACACCAACTCACTCATCCCTGTCCCTCCGCCATGTAACTCCACCATATCAACCCTCCTTCCTGATCAAACTTGTCACTTCTCCATGTCACTACTCCATGTCTCTCCTCCACATCACTCCTCTATATCACTCCTTCATGTCACTCCTCCATGTCACTCCTCCTTGTCACTATTCCATGTTACTCCTCCATGTCACTACACCAACTCACTCTTCCATGTCACTCCCCCATTTCACTCCACCACGTCACTACTCCATGTCACTGCTCCATATCAACCCTCCATGTCACTCCTCCATGTCACTCCTCCATGTCACTACACCAACTCACTCATCCCTGTCCCTCCGCCATGTCACTCCACCATATCAACCCTCCTTCCTGATCAAACTTGTCACTTCTCTATGTCACTACTCCATGTCTCTCCCCCACATCAAACCTCTATGTCACTCCTCCATGTCACTCCTCTATGTCACTCCTCCGTGTCGCTCTTCCATGTCACTCCTCCATGTCGTTACACCAACTCAATCCTCATGTCACTCCTCCATGTAGCTACTCCATGTCACTCCTCCATGTCGCTACACCAACTCAATCCTCCTTGTCACTCCTACATGTCACTCAGCCAAGTCATTTGTTCATGTCACTCCTTTATGTCACTCCTCCAAGTAACTTCTCCATGTCACTTCTATATGTCTTCCATGTCACTACTATATGTCATTCCTCCAAGTCACTCCTCCATGTCACTACTCCATGTCTCTAAACCCTAATCAATCCTCTATGTCACTCCTCCATGTCACTCCTCTATGTCACTCCTCCTTGTCGCTATTCCATGTCACTCCTCCATGTCGCTACACCAATTCACTCCTCATGTCACTACTCCATGTCGCTACTCCATGTCACTCCTCCATGTCGCTACACCAACTCAATCCTCCTTGTCACTCCTCCATGTCTCTCATCCAAGTCATTCCACCATATCACTCCTTTATGTCACTCCTCCAAGTCACTCCTCCATGTCACTTCTATATGTCTTCCATGTCACTCCTCCATGTCGCTCCACCAACTAACTCGTCATGTTACTCCCCCATTTCACTCTACCACATAACTCCTCCATGTCACTCCTCCATATCAACCCTCCTTCTTGATAAAACTTGTCACTTCTCCATGTCACTACTCCATGTCTCTCCCCCACATCAAACCTCTATGTCACTCCTCCATGTCACTGCTCCACGTCACTCCTCTATGTCACTCCTCCATGTCACTCCTACATGTCGCTATTCCATGTCACTCCTTATGTCGCTATATAAACTCACTCCTCCATGTCACTCCTCCATTTCACTCCACCACGTCACTCATACATGTCACTCCTCCATATCAACCCTCCATGTAACTCCTCCTTGTCGCTACACCAACTAACTCCTCCATGTCACTCCTCCATTTCACTCCACCACGTCACTCCTCATGTCACTCCTCCATGTCGCTACTCCTTGTCACTCCTCCTTGTCACTTATCCATGTCATTCCTCCATGTCACTCCTTTATATCACTCCTCCAAGTCACTCCTCAATTTCACTTCTATATGACTTCAATGTCACTCCTGCATGTCGCTCCTCCATATCACTCCTCTATTTCACTACTCCATGTCACTCCTCCATATCAATCCTCCATTTCACTCCTCCATGTAACTCCTTAATGTCACTACTCCATGTCACTCCTATATGTCACTCCTCCTTGTCGCTATTCCATGTCACTCCTCCATGTCGCTAAACCAACTCACTTCTCATGTCACTACTCCATGTCGCTACTACATGTTACTCCTCCATGTCACTCCTCCATGTCACTCATCCATGTCCCTCCGCCATGTCACTCCACCATATCAATCCTACTTGCTGATCCGCCCTGTCACTCCTCCATGTCTCTCCTCCACATCAATCCTCCATGTCACTCCTCCATGTCACTCCTCCATGTCACTTCTCCATGTCACTACACCAACTCACTCATCCCTTTACCTCCGCCATGTCACTCCACCATATCAACCCTCCTTCCTGATCAAACTTGTCAGTTCTCCATGTCACTACTCCATGTCTCTCCTCCACATCAATCGTCTATGTCACTCCTCCATGTCACTCCTCCATGTCACTCCTCCATGTCGCTATTCCATGTCACTCCTTATGTCGATACACCTACTCACTCTTCCATGTAACTCCTTAATGTCACTACTCCATGTCGCTACTCCATGTCACTCCTCCATGTCACTCTTGCATGTCGCTCCTCCATGTCACTTCTCCAAGTCTTCAATGTCATGTCTCTCATCCGTGTAGCTCTATATTGTCACTCATCCATATCACTTCTCCGTGTCACTTCTACATGTTTTCCATGTCACTCCTCCACATCACTCTATGTCACTCTTCCATGTCACTTTTCAATATCACTCCTCTATGTCATTCCCCTATGTCGCTACTCCATGTAACTCCTCCATGTCGATCCTCCATGTCACTCCTCCATGTCACTCATCCATGTCCCTCCGCCATGTCACTCCACCATATCAATCCTACTTGCTGATCCGCCCTGTCACTCCTCCATGTCTCTCCTCCACATCAATCCTACATGTCACTCCTCCATGTCACTCCTCCATGTCGCGCCTCTTTGTCACTCCTCCATGTTGCTCCTCCATGTCACTCCTCCATGTCACTCATCCATGTCCCTCCGCCATGTCACTCCACCATATCAATCCTACTTGCTGATCCGCCCTGTCACTCCTCCATGTCTCTCCTCCACATCAATCCTACATGTCACTCCTCCATGTCACTCCTCCATGTCACTTCTCCATGTCACTATACCAACTGACTCATCCTTTTCCCTCCGCCATGTCACTCCACCATATCAACCCTCCTTCCTGATTAAACTTGTCAGTTCTCCATGTCACTACTCCATGTCTCTCCTCCCCATCAATCCTCTATGTCACTCCTCCATGTCACTCCTCCATGTTGCTATTCCTTGTCACTCCTCCATGTCGCTACACGAACTCAATCCTCCTTGTCACTTCCCTGTGTCATTCCTGCATGTAACTCCTCACTGTCACTCCTCCATGTCATTACACCAATTCACTCATCCCTGTCCCTCCGCCATGTCACACCACAATAACAACCCTCCTTCCTGATCAAACTTGTCACTTCTCCATGTCACTACTTCATGTCTCTCCTCCACATCAATCCTCTATGTCACTCCTCCATGTCACTCCTCCATGTCACTCCTCCTTGTCGCTACTCCATGTCACTCCTCCATGTCACTCCTCAATGTCCCTCCTCCATGTCACTCCACCATATCAATCCTCCTTGGTGATCCGTCCTGTCACTTCTCCATGTCACTCCTCCATGTCACTCCTCCATGTCACTCCTCCTTGTCACTACACCAACTCACTAATACCTGTCTCTCCGCCATGTCACTCCACCATATCAACCCTCCTTCCTGATCAAACTTGTCAGTTCTCCATGTCACTACTCCATGTCTCTCCTTCACATCAATCCTCTATGTCACTCCTCCAACTCACTCCTCCATGTCACTCGTCCATGTCACTCCTCCATGTCACACTTCCTTGTCACTCCTCCATGTAGCTACTCCATGTCACTCCTTATGTCGATACACCAACTCACTCCTCCACATCAATCCTTCATATAACTCCTCCATGTCACTCCTCCATGACACTCCTCCTTGTCGCTATTCCATGTCACTCCTCCATGTCACTACACCAACTCACTAATCCCTGTCCCTCCGCCATGTCACTCCACCATATCAACCCTCCTTCCTGATCAAACTTGTCAGTTCTCCATGTCACTACTCCATGTCTCACCTCCACATCAATCCTCCTTGTCACTCCTCCATGTCACTCATCCAAGTCACTCCTCCATGTCGCTATTCCATGTCACTCCTTATGTCGATACACCTACTCACTCCTCCATGTCACTCCTCCATGTCACTCCTCCATGTCACTCCTCCATGTCACTCCTCCATGTCACTACACCAACTCACTAATCCCTGTGTCTCCGCCATGTCACTCCACCATATCAACCCTCCTTCCTGATCAAACTTGTCAGTTCTCCATGTCACTACTCCATGTCTCACCTCCACATCAATCCTCCTTGTCACTCCTCCATGTCACTCATCCAAGTCACTCCTCCATGTCGCTATTCCATGTCACTCCTTATGTCGATACACCTACTCATTCCTCCATGTCACTCCTCCATGTCACTACTCCATGTCTCTCCTCCACATCAATCCTCTATGTCACTCCTCCATGTCACTCCTCCTTGTCGCTATTCCATGTCACTCCTCCATGTTGCTACACCAACTCACTCCTCATGTCACTCCTCCATGTCACTACTCCATGTAACTCCTCCATGTCGCTACACCAACTCAATCCTCCTTGTCACTCCTCCATGTCACTCATCCAAGTCATTCCTCCATGTCACTCCTTTAGGTCACTCTTCCAAGTCACTCCTCCATGTCACTTCTATATGTTTTCCATGTCACTCCTCCATGTTGCTCCACCAACTCACTCCTCCATGTCACTCCTCCTTGTCACTACTCCATGTAGCTATTTCATGTCACTCCTCCATGTCGCTCTACCAACTCACTCCTATATGTCACTCGTCCACGTCACTCCTCCATGTCACACTTCCTTGTCACTCCTCCATGTAGCTACTCCATGTCACTACACCAACTCACTCATCCCTGTCCCTCCGCCATGTCACTCCACCATATCAACCCTCCTTCCTGATAAAACTTGTCACTCCTCCATGTCGCTACACCAACTCACTCCTCCTTGTCACTCCCACATTTCACTCCACCACTTCACTCCTCCATGTCACTCCTCCATATCAACCCTCCATGTCGCTACTCCATGTCACTCCTCCATTTCACTCCTCCATGTCTTTACTCCATGTCACTTCTCAAAGTCTTCAATGTCATGTCTCTCATCCTTGTAGCTCCATATTGTCACTCCTCCATATCACTCCTCCGTGTCACTTCTACATGTTTTCCATAACACTCCTCCACATCACTCCTCTCTGTCACTCCTCCATGTCACTTTTCAATATCACTCCTCTATGTCATTCCCCTATGTCGCTACTCCATTTCACTCCTCCATGTCGATCCTCCATGTCACTCCTCCATGTCACTTCTTTATGTCTTCCATGTCAATCCTCCATGTCGCTCCTCCTTGTCACTCCTACATGTTGCTCCTCCATGTCACTCCTCCATGTCACTCATCCATGTCCCTCTGCCATGTCACTCCACCATATCAATCCTCCTTGCTGATCCACTCTGTCACTCCTCCATGTCTCTCATCCACATCAATCCTCCATATCACTCCTCCATATCCACCCTCCATGTCACTCCTCCATGTCACTCCTCCATGTCACAACACCAACTCCCTCATCCCTGTCCCTCCGCCATGTCACTCCTCCATGTCACTCCTCCATGTCGCTACACCAACTCACTCCTCATGTCAATCCTCCATGTCGCTACTCCATGTCACTCCTCCATGTCACTACACCAACTCAATCCTCCTTGTCACTCCTCCATGTCACTCATCCAAGTCATTCCTCTATGTCACTCCTTTATGTCACTCCTCCAAATCACTCCTCCATGTCACTTCTATATGTCTTCCATGTCACTCCTCCATGTCGCTCCACCAACTCACTCCTCCATGTCACTCCTTCATGTTACTCCTCCATGTCACTCCTCCATGTCACTACACTAACTCACTAATCCCTGTCCCTCCGCCATGTCACTCCACCATGTCACTACACCAACTCACTAATCCCTGTCCCTCCGCCTTGTCACTCCACAATATAAACCCTCCTTCCTGATCAAACTTGTCAGTTCTCCATTTCACTACTCCATGTCTCTCCTCCACATCAATCCTCAATGTCACTCCTCCATGTCACTCCTCCATGTCACTCCTCCTTGTCGCTATTCCATTTCACTCCGCCATGTTGCTACACCAACTCACTCCTCATGTCACTCCTCCATGTCGCTACTCCATGTCACTCCTCCATGTCATTACACCAACTCAATCCTCCTTGTCACTCCTCCATGTCACTCATTCAAATCATTCCTCCATATCACTCCTTTATGTCACTCCTCCAAGTCACACCTCCTTGTCACTTCTATATGTCTTCCATGTCACTCCTCCATGTCGCTCCACCAACTCACTCCTCCATGTCACTCCTCCTTGTCACTCCTCCATGTAGCTATTCCATTTCACTCCTCCATGTCGCTACACCAACTCAATCCTCCTTTTCACTCCTCCATGTCACTCATCCAAGTCACTCCTCCATGTCGCTATTCCATATCACTCCTTATGTCGATACAACAACTCACTCCTCCATGTCACTCCTCCATTTCACTCCACCACGTCACTCCTCCATGTCACTCCTCCATATCAACCCTCCATATCACTCCTCCATGTCACTCCTCCATGTCACTCCTCCATGTCACTACACCAACTCACTAATCCCTGTCCCTCCGCCATTTCACTCCACAATATCAACCCTCCTTCCTGATCAAACTTGTCAGTTCTCCATGTCACTACTCCATGTCTCTCCTCCACATCAATCCTCTATGTCACTCCTCCATGTCACTCCTCCATGTCACTCCTCCTTGTTGCTATTCCATGTCACTCCTCCATGTTTCTACACCAACTCACTCCTCATGTCACTCCTCCATGTTGCTACTCCATGTCACTCATCCATGTCGCTACGCCAACTAAATACTCCATGTCACTCCTCCTTGTCGCTATTCCATGTCACTCCTCCATGTTGCTACACCAACTAACTCCTCATGTCACTCCTCCATGTCGCTACTCCAAGTCACTCCTCCATGTCACTTCTATATGTCTTCCATGTCACTCCTCCATGTCGCTCCACGAACTCACTCCTCCATGTCACTCGTCCACGTAACTCCTCCATGTCACACTTCCTTGTCACTCCTCCATGTAGCTACTTCATGTCACTACACCAACTCACTCATCCCTGTCCCTCCGCCATTTCACTCCACCATATCAACCCTCCTTCCTGATCAAACTTGTCACTTCTCCATGTCACTATTCCATGTCTTTCCTCCACATCAATCCTCTATGTCACTCCTCCATGTCACTCCTCCATGTCATTCCTCCTTGTCGCTATTCCATGTCACTCCTCCATGTCGCTACACCAACTCACTCCTCCATGTCACTCCCCCATTTCACTCCACCACGTCACTCCTCCATGTCACTCCTCCATATCAACCCTCCATGTCACTCCTCCATGTCACTCCTCCATGTTACTCCTCCTTGTCGCTATTCCATGTCACTCATCCATGTTGCTACACCAACTCACTCCTCATGTCACTCCTCCATGTCACTACTCCAAGTCACTCCTCCATGTCGCTACACCAACTCAATCCTCCTTGTCACTCCTCCATGTTACTCATCCAAGTCATTCCTCCATATCACTCCTTTATGTCACTCCTCCAAGTCACTCCTCCATGTCACTTCTATATGTCTTCCATGTCAGTCCTCCATGTCGCTCCACCAACTCACTACTCCATGTCACTCCTCCTTGTCACTCCTCCATGTAGCTATTCCATGTCACTCCTCCATGTCAATTCTCCATGTCACTCCTCCATGTCGCTATAACATGTCACTCCTCCATGTCGCTACACGAACTCAATCCTCCATGTCACTCCTCCATTTCACTCCACCACATCACTCCTCCATGTCACTGCTCCATATCAACCCTCCATGTCACTCCTCCTTGTCGCTACACCAACTCACTCCTCCATGTCACTTCTCCATTTCACTCCACCACATCCCTCCTTCATATCAACCCTCCATGTCCCTCCGCCATGTCACTCCACCATATCAACCCTCCTTCCTGATCAAACTTTTCACTTCTCTATATCACTCCTCCATGTCACTACACCAACTCACTCTTCCATGTCACTCCCCCATTTCACTCCACCACGTCACTCCTCCATGTCACTCCTCCATATCAACCCTCCATGTCACTCCTCCATGTAACTCCACCACGTCCCTTCTCCATATCAACCCTCCATGTCACTCCTCCATGTCACTCCTCCTTGTCGCTATTCCATGTTACTCCTCCATGTCGCTACACAAACTCACTCTTCCATGTCACTCCTCCATTTCACTCCACCACGTCACTCTTCTACGTCACTCCTCATGTCACTCCTCCATGTTGCTACTCCTTGTCACTCCTCCATGTTACTCATCCATGTCATTCCTCCATGTGACTCCTTTATGTCACTCCTCCAAGTCACTCCTCAATTTCACTTCTATATGACTTCAATGTCACGCCTGCTTGTCGCTCCTCCATATCACTCCTCTATTTCACTCCTCCATGTCACTCCTCCATATCAATCCTCCATTTCACTCCTCCATGTAACTCCTTAATGTCACTACTCCATGTCGCTACTCCATGTCACTCCTCCATGTCACTCTTGCATGTCGCTCCTCCATGTCACTTCTCCAAGTCTTCAATGTCATGTCTCTCATCCGTGTAGCTCTATATTGTCACTCATCCATATCACTTCTCCGTGTCACTTCTACATGTTTTCCATGTCACTCCTCCACATCACTCTATGTCACTCTTCCTTGTCACTTTTCAATATCACTCCTCTATGTCATTCCCCTATGTCGCTACTCCATGTCACTCCTCCATGTCGATCCTCCATGTCACTCCTCCATGTCACTTCTATATGTCTTCCATGTCACTCCTCCATGTCGCGCCTCTTTGTCACTCCTCCATGTTGCTCCTCCATGTCACTCCTCCATGTCACTCATCCATGTCCCTCCGCCATGTCACTCCACCATATCAATCCTACTTGCTGATCCGCCCTGTCACTCCTCCATGTCTCTCCTCCACATCAATCCTCCATGTCACTCCTCCATGTCACTCCTCCATGTCACTTCTCCATGTCACTATACCAACTGACTCATCCCTTTCCCTCCGCCATGTCACTCCACCATATCAACCCTCCTTCCTGATCAAACTTGTCAGTTCTCCATGTCACTACTCCATGTCTCTCCTCCCCATCAATCCTCTATGTCACTCCTCCATGTCACTCCTCCATGTCGCTATTCCTTGTCACTCCTCCATGTCGCTACACGAACTCAATCCTCCTTGTCACTTCCCTGTGTCATTCCTGCATGTAACTCCTCACTGTCACTCCTCCATGTCATTACACCAATTCACTCATCCCTGTCCCTCCGCCATGTCACACCACAATAACAACCCTCCTTCCTGATCAAACTTGTCACTTCTCCATGTCACTACTTCATGTCTCTCCTCCACATCAATCCTCTATGTCACTCCTCCATGTCACTCATACATGTCACTCCTCCTTGTCGCTACTCCATGTCACTCCTCCATGTCACTCCTCAATGTCCCTCCTCCATGTCACTCCACCATATCAATCCTCCTTGGTGATCCGTCCTGTCACTTCTCCATGTCACTCCTCCATGTCACTCCTCCATGTCACTCCTCCTTGTCACTACACCAACTCACTAATACCTGTCTCTCCGCCATGTCACTCCACCATATCAACCCTCCTTCCTGATCAAACTTGTCAGTTCTCCATGTCACTACTCCATGTCTCTCCTTCACATCAATCCTCTATGTCACTCCTCCAACTCACTCCTCCATGTCACTCGTCCATGTCACTCCTCCATGTCACACTTCCTTGTCACTCCTCCATGTAGCTACTCCATGTCACTCCTTATGTCGATACACCAACTCACTCCTCCACATCAATCCTTCATATAACTCCTCCATGTCACTCCTCCATGACACTCCTCCTTGTCGCTATTCCATGTCACTCCTCCATGTCACTACACCAACTCACTAATCCCTGTCCCTCCGCCATGTCACTCCACCATATCAACCCTCCTTCCTGATCAAACTTGTCAGTTCTCCATGTCACTACTCCATGTCTCACCTCCACATCAATCCTCCTTGTCACTCCTCCATGTCACTCATCCAAGTCACTCCTCCATGTCGCTATTCCATGTCACTCCTTATGTCGATACACCTACTCACTCCTCCATGTCACTCCTCCATTTCACTCCACCATGTCACTCCTCCATGTCACTCCTCCATGTCACTCCTCCATGTCACTACACCAACTCACTAATCCCTGTGTCTCCGCCATGTCACTCCACAATATCAACCCTCCTTCCTGATCAAACTTGTCAGTTCTCCATGTCACTACTCCATGTCTCACCTCCACATCAATCCTCCTTGTCACTCCTCCATGTCACTCATCCAAGTCACTCCTCCATGTCGCTATTCCATGTCACTCCTTATGTCGATACACCTACTCATTCCTCCATGTCACTCCTCCATGTCACTACTCCATGTCTCTCCTCCACATCAATCCTCTATGTCACTCCTCCATGTCACTCCTCCTTGTCGCTATTCCATGTCACTCCTTATGTCGATACACCTACTCACTCCTCCATGTCACTCCTCCATTTCACTCCACCATGTCACTCCTCCATGTCACTCCTCCATGTCACTCCTCCATGTCACTACACCAACTCACTAATCCCTGTGTCTCCGCCATGTCACTCCACCATATCAACCCTCCTTCCTGATCAAACTTGTCAGTTCTCCATGTCACTACTCCATGTCTCACCTCCACATCAATCCTCCTTGTCACTCCTCCATGTCACTCATCCAAGTCACTCCTCCATGTCGCTATTCCATGTCACTCCTTATGTTGCTACACCAACTCACTCCTCATGTCACTCCTCCATGTCGCTACTCCATGTCACTCCTCCATGTCATTACACCAACTCAATCCTCCTTGTCACTCCTCCATGTCACTCATTCAAATCATTCCTCCATATCACTCCTTTATGTCACTCCTCCAAGTCACACCTCCTTGTCACTTCTATATGTCTTCCATGTCACTCCTCCATGTCGCTCCACCAACTCACTCCTCCATGTCACTCCTCCTTGTCACTCCTCCATGTAGCTATTCCATTTCACTCCTCCATGTCGCTACACCAACTCAATCCTCCTTTTCACTCCTCCATGTCACTCATCCAAGTCACTCCTCCATGTCGCTATTCCATATCACTCCTTATGTCGATACAACAACTCACTCCTCCATGTCACTCCTCCATTTCACTCCACCACGTCACTCCTCCATGTCACTCCTCCATATCAACCCTCCATATCACTCCTCCATGTCACTCCTCCATGTCACTCCTCCATGTCACTACACCAACTCACTAATCCCTGTCCCTCCGCCATTTCACTCCACAATATCAACCCTCCTTCCTGATCAAACTTGTCAGTTCTCCATGTCACTACTCCATGTCTCTCCTCCACATCAATCCTCTATGTCACTCCTCCATGTCACTCCTCCATGTCACTCCTCCTTGTTGCTATTCCATGTCACTCCTCCATGTTTCTACACCAACTCACTCCTCATGTCACTCCTCCATGTTGCTACTCCATGTCACTCATCCATGTCGCTACGCCAACTAAATACTCCATGTCACTCCTCCTTGTCGCTATTCCATGTCACTCCTCCATGTTGCTACACCAACTAACTCCTCATGTCACTCCTCCATGTCGCTACTCCAAGTCACTCCTCCATGTCACTTCTATATGTCTTCCATGTCACTCCTCCATGTCGCTCCACGAACTCACTCCTCCATGTCACTCGTCCACGTAACTCCTCCATGTCACACTTCCTTGTCACTCCTCCATGTAGCTACTTCATGTCACTACACCAACTCACTCATCCCTGTCCCTCCGCCATTTCACTCCACCATATCAACCCTCCTTCCTGATCAAACTTGTCACTTCTCCATGTCACTATTCCATGTCTTTCCTCCACATCAATCCTCTATGTCACTCCTCCATGTCACTCCTCCATGTCATTCCTCCTTGTCGCTATTCCATGTCACTCCTCCATGTCGCTACACCAACTCACTCCTCCATGTCACTCCCCCATTTCACTCCACCACGTCACTCCTCCATGTCACTCCTCCATATCAACCCTCCATGTCACTCCTCCATGTCACTCCTCCATGTTACTCCTCCTTGTCGCTATTCCATGTCACTCATCCATGTTGCTACACCAACTCACTCCTCATGTCACTCCTCCATGTCACTACTCCAAGTCACTCCTCCATGTCGCTACACCAACTCAATCCTCCTTGTCACTCCTCCATGTTACTCATCCAAGTCATTCCTCCATATCACTCCTTTATGTCACTCCTCCAAGTCACTCCTCCATGTCACTTCTATATGTCTTCCATGTCAGTCCTCCATGTCGCTCCACCAACTCACTACTCCATGTCACTCCTCCTTGTCACTCCTCCATGTAGCTATTCCATGTCACTCCTCCATGTCAATTCTCCATGTCACTCCTCCATGTCGCTATAACATGTCACTCCTCCATGTCGCTACACGAACTCAATCCTCCATGTCACTCCTCCATTTCACTCCACCACATCACTCCTCCATGTCACTGCTCCATATCAACCCTCCATGTCACTCCTCCTTGTCGCTACACCAACTCACTCCTCCATGTCACTTCTCCATTTCACTCCACCACATCCCTCCTTCATATCAACCCTCCATGTCCCTCCGCCATGTCACTCCACCATATCAACCCTCCTTCCTGATCAAACTTTTCACTTCTCTATATCACTCCTCCATGTCACTACACCAACTCACTCTTCCATGTCACTCCCCCATTTCACTCCACCACGTCACTCCTCCATGTCACTCCTCCATATCAACCCTCCATGTCACTCCTCCATGTAACTCCACCACGTCCCTTCTCCATATCAACCCTCCATGTCACTCCTCCATGTCACTCCTCCTTGTCGCTATTCCATGTTACTCCTCCATGTCGCTACACAAACTCACTCTTCCATGTCACTCCTCCATTTCACTCCACCACGTCACTCTTCTACGTCACTCCTCATGTCACTCCTCCATGTTGCTACTCCTTGTCACTCCTCCATGTTACTCATCCATGTCATTCCTCCATGTGACTCCTTTATGTCACTCCTCCAAGTCACTCCTCAATTTCACTTCTATATGACTTCAATGTCACGCCTGCTTGTCGCTCCTCCATATCACTCCTCTATTTCACTCCTCCATGTCACTCCTCCATATCAATCCTCCATTTCACTCCTCCATGTAACTCCTTAATGTCACTACTCCATGTCGCTACTCCATGTCACTCCTCCATGTCACTCTTGCATGTCGCTCCTCCATGTCACTTCTCCAAGTCTTCAATGTCATGTCTCTCATCCGTGTAGCTCTATATTGTCACTCATCCATATCACTTCTCCGTGTCACTTCTACATGTTTTCCATGTCACTCCTCCACATCACTCTATGTCACTCTTCCTTGTCACTTTTCAATATCACTCCTCTATGTCATTCCCCTATGTCGCTACTCCATGTCACTCCTCCATGTCGATCCTCCATGTCACTCCTCCATGTCACTTCTATATGTCTTCCATGTCACTCCTCCATGTCGCGCCTCTTTGTCACTCCTCCATGTTGCTCCTCCATGTCACTCCTCCATGTCACTCATCCATGTCCCTCCGCCATGTCACTCCACCATATCAATCCTACTTGCTGATCCGCCCTGTCACTCCTCCATGTCTCTCCTCCACATCAATCCTCCATGTCACTCCTCCATGTCACTCCTCCATGTCACTTCTCCATGTCACTATACCAACTGACTCATCCCTTTCCCTCCGCCATGTCACTCCACCATATCAACCCTCCTTCCTGATCAAACTTGTCAGTTCTCCATGTCACTACTCCATGTCTCTCCTCCCCATCAATCCTCTATGTCACTCCTCCATGTCACTCCTCCATGTCGCTATTCCTTGTCACTCCTCCATGTCGCTACACGAACTCAATCCTCCTTGTCACTTCCCTGTGTCATTCCTGCATGTAACTCCTCACTGTCACTCCTCCATGTCATTACACCAATTCACTCATCCCTGTCCCTCCGCCATGTCACACCACAATAACAACCCTCCTTCCTGATCAAACTTGTCACTTCTCCATGTCACTACTTCATGTCTCTCCTCCACATCAATCCTCTATGTCACTCCTCCATGTCACTCATACATGTCACTCCTCCTTGTCGCTACTCCATGTCACTCCTCCATGTCACTCCTCAATGTCCCTCCTCCATGTCACTCCACCATATCAATCCTCCTTGGTGATCCGTCCTGTCACTTCTCCATGTCACTCCTCCATGTCACTCCTCCATGTCACTCCTCCTTGTCACTACACCAACTCACTAATACCTGTCTCTCCGCCATGTCACTCCACCATATCAACCCTCCTTCCTGATCAAACTTGTCAGTTCTCCATGTCACTACTCCATGTCTCTCCTTCACATCAATCCTCTATGTCACTCCTCCAACTCACTCCTCCATGTCACTCGTCCATGTCACTCCTCCATGTCACACTTCCTTGTCACTCCTCCATGTAGCTACTCCATGTCACTCCTTATGTCGATACACCAACTCACTCCTCCACATCAATCCTTCATATAACTCCTCCATGTCACTCCTCCATGACACTCCTCCTTGTCGCTATTCCATGTCACTCCTCCATGTCACTACACCAACTCACTAATCCCTGTCCCTCCGCCATGTCACTCCACCATATCAACCCTCCTTCCTGATCAAACTTGTCAGTTCTCCATGTCACTACTCCATGTCTCACCTCCACATCAATCCTCCTTGTCACTCCTCCATGTCACTCATCCAAGTCACTCCTCCATGTCGCTATTCCATGTCACTCCTTATGTCGATACACCTACTCACTCCTCCATGTCACTCCTCCATTTCACTCCACCATGTCACTCCTCCATGTCACTCCTCCATGTCACTCCTCCATGTCACTACACCAACTCACTAATCCCTGTGTCTCCGCCATGTCACTCCACAATATCAACCCTCCTTCCTGATCAAACTTGTCAGTTCTCCATGTCACTACTCCATGTCTCACCTCCACATCAATCCTCCTTGTCACTCCTCCATGTCACTCATCCAAGTCACTCCTCCATGTCGCTATTCCATGTCACTCCTTATGTCGATACACCTACTCATTCCTCCATGTCACTCCTCCATGTCACTACTCCATGTCTCTCCTCCACATCAATCCTCTATGTCACTCCTCCATGTCACTCCTCCTTGTCGCTATTCCATGTCACTCCTTATGTCGATACACCTACTCACTCCTCCATGTCACTCCTCCATTTCACTCCACCATGTCACTCCTCCATGTCACTCCTCCATGTCACTCCTCCATGTCACTACACCAACTCACTAATCCCTGTGTCTCCGCCATGTCACTCCACCATATCAACCCTCCTTCCTGATCAAACTTGTCAGTTCTCCATGTCACTACTCCATGTCTCACCTCCACATCAATCCTCCTTGTCACTCCTCCATGTCACTCATCCAAGTCACTCCTCCATGTCGCTATTCCATGTCACTCCTTATGTCGATACACCTACTCATTCCTCCATGTCACTCCTCCATGTCACTACTCCATGTCTCTCCTCCACATCAATCCTCTATGTCACTCCTCCATGTCACTCCTCCTTGTCGCTATTCCATGTCACTCCTCCATGTTGCTACACCAACTCACTCCTCATGTCACTCCTCCATGTCACTACTCCATGTAACTCCTCCATGTCGCTACACCAACTCAATCCTCCTTGTCACTCCTCCATGTCACTCATCCAAGTCATTCCTCCATGTCACTCCTTTAGGTCACTCTTCCAAGTCACTCCTCCATGTCACTTCTATATGTTTTCCATGTCACTCCTCCTTTGTTGCTCCACCAACTCACTCCTCCATGTCACTCCTCCTTGTCACTACTCCATGTAGCTATTTCATGTCACTCCTCCATGTCGCTCTACCAACTCACTCCTATATGTCACTCGTCCACGTCACTCCTCCATGTCACACTTCCTTGTCACTCCTCCATGTAGCTACTCCATGTCACTACACCAACTCACTCATCCCTGTCCCTCCGCCATGTCACTCCACCATATCAACCCTCCTTCCTGATAAAACTTGTCACTCCTCCATGTCGCTACACCAACTCACTCCTCCTTGTCACTCCCACATTTCACTCCACCACTTCACTCCTCCATGTCACTCCTCCATTTCAACCCTCCATGTCGCTACTCCATGTCACTCCTCCATTTCACTCCTCCATGTCTTTACTCCATGTCACTTCTCAAAGTCTTCAATGTCATGTCTCTCATCCTTGTAGCTCCATATTGTCACTCCTCCATATCACTCCTCCGTGTCACTTCTACATGTTTTCCATAACACTCCTCCACATCACTCCTCTCTGTCACTCCTCCATGTCACTTTTCAATATCACTCCTCTATGTCATTCCCCTATGTCGCTACTCCATTTCACTCCTCCATGTCGATCCTCCATGTCACTCCTCCATGTCACTTCTTTATGTCTTCCATGTCAATCCTCCATGTCGCTCCTCCTTGTCACTCCTACATGTTGCTCCTCCATGTCACTCCTCCATGTCACTCATCCATGTCCCTCTGCCATGTCACTCCACCATATCAATCCTCCTTGCTGATCCACTCTGTCACTCCTCCATGTCTCTCATCCACATCAATCCTCCATATCACTCCTCTATATCCACCCTCCATTTCACTCCTCCATGTCACTCCTCCATGTCACAACACCAACTCCCTCATCCCTGTCCCTCCGCCATGTCACTCCTCCATGTCACTCCTCCATGTCGCTACACCAACTCACTCCTCATGTCAATCCTCCATGTCGCTACTCCATGTCACTCCTCCATGTCACTACACCAACTCAATCCTCCTTGTCACTCCTCCATGTCACTCATCCAAGTCATTCCTCTATGTCACTCCTTTATGTCACTCCTCCAAATCACTCCTCCATGTCACTTCTATATGTCTTCCATGTCACTCCTCCATGTCGCTCCACCAACTCACTCCTCCATGTCACTCCTTCATGTTACTCCTCCATGTCACTCCTCCATGTCACTACACTAACTCACTAATCCCTGTCCCTCCGCCATGTCACTCCACCATGTCACTACACCAACTCACTAATCCCTGTCCCTCCGCCTTGTCACTCCACAATATAAACCCTCCTTCCTGATAAAACTTGTCAGTTCTCCATTTCACTACTCCATGTCTCTCCTCCACATCAATCGTCAATGTCACTCCTCCATGTCACTCCTCCATGTAACTCCTCCTTGTCGCTATTCCATTTCACTCCGCCATGTTGCTACACCAACTCACTCCTCATGTCACTCCTCCATGTCGCTACTCCATGTCACTCCTCCATGTCACTACACCAACTCAATCCTCCTTGTCACTCCTCCATGTCACTCATTCAAATCATTCCTCCATATCACTCCTTTATGTCACTCCTCCAAGTCACACCTCCTTGTCACTTCTATATGTCTTCCATGTCACTCCTCCATGTCGCTCCACCAACTCACTCCTCCATGTCACTCCTCCTTGTCACTCCTCCATGGAGCTATTCCATTTCACTCCTCCATGTCGCTACACCAACTCAATCCTCCTTTTCACTCCTCCATGTCACTCATCCAAGTCACTCCTCCATGTCGCTATTCCATATCACTCCTTATGTCGATACAACAACTCACTCCTCCATGTCACTCCTCCATTTCACTCCACCACGTCACTCCTCCATGTCACTCCTCCATATCAACCCTCCATATCACTCCTCCATGTCACTCCTCCATGTCACTCCTCCATGTCACTACACCAACTCACTAATCCCTGTCCCTCCGCCATTTCACTCCACAATATCAACCCTCCTTCCTGATCAAACTTGTCAGTTCTCCATGTCACTACTCCATGTCTCTCCTCCACATCAATCCTCTATGTCACTCCTCCATGTCACTCCTCCATGTCACTCCTCCTTGTTGCTATTCCATGTCACTCCTCCATGTTTCTACACCAACTCACTCCTCATGTCACTCCTCCATGTTGCTACTCCATGTCACTCATCCATGTCGCTACACCAACTAAATATTCCATGTCACTCCTCCTTGTCGCTATTCCATGTCACTCCTCCATGTTGCTACACCAACTAACTCCTCATGTCACTCCTCCATGTCGCTACTCCAAGTCACTCCTCCATGTCACTTCTATATGTCTTCCATGTCACTCCTCCATGTCGCTCCACGAACTCACTCCTCCATGTCACTCGTCCACGTAACTCCTCCATGTCACACTTCCTTGTCACTCCTCCATGTAGCTACTTCATGTCACTACACCAACTCACTCATCCCTGTCCCTCCGCCATTTCACTCCACCATATCAACCCTCCTTCCTGATCAAACTTGTCACTTCTCCATGTCACTATTCCATGTCTTTCCTTCACATCAATCCTCTATGTCACTCCTCCATGTCACTCCTCCATGTCATTCCTCCTTGTCGCTATTCCATGTCACTCCTCCATGTCGCTACACCAACTCACTCCTCCATGTCACTCCCCCATTTCACTCCACCACGTCACTCCTCCATGTCACTCCTCCATATCAACCCTCCATGTCACTCCTCCATGTCACTCCTCCATGTTACTACACCAACTCACTCATCCCTGTCCCTCCGCCATGTCACTCCACCATATCAACCCTCCTTCCTGATCAAACTTGTCACTTCTCCATGTCACTACTCCATGTCACTACACCAACTCACTAATCCCTGTCCCTCCTTCATGTCACTCCACAATATCAACCCTCCTTCCTGATCAAACTTGTCAGTTTTCCATGTCACTACTCCATGTCTCTCCTCCACATCAATCCTCTATGTCACTCCTCCATGTCACTCCTCCATGTCACTCCTCCTTGTCGCTATTCCATGTCACTCCTCCATGTTGCTACACCAACTCACTCCTCATGTCACTCCTCCATGTCGCTACTCCATGTCACTCATCCATGTCGCTACACCAACTAAATACTCCATGTCACTCCTCCTTGTCGCTATTCCATGTCACTCCTCCATGTTGCTACACCAACTAACTCCTCATGTCACTCCTCCATGTCGCTACTCCAAGTCACTCCTCCATGTCACTTCTATATGTCTTCCATGTTACTCCTCCATGTCGCTCCATGAACTCACTCCTCCATGTCACTCGTCCACGTCACTCCTCTATGTCACACTTCCTTGTCACTCCTCCATGTAGCTACTTCATGTCACTACACCAACTCACTCATCCCTGTCCCTCCGCCATGTCACTCCACCATATCAACCCTCCTTCCTGATCAAACTTGTCACTTCTCCATGTCACTACTCCATGTCTCTCCTCTACATCATTCCTCTATATCACTCCTCCATGTCACTCCTCCATGTCACTCCTCCATGTCGCTATTCCATGTTACTCCTCCATGTCGCTACACCAACTCACTCTTCCATGTCACTCCTCCATTTCACTCCACCACGTCACTCTTCTATGTCACTCCTCATGTCACTCCTCCATGTCGCTACACCTTGTCACTCCTCCATGTCACTCATCCATGTCATTCCTCCATGTCACTCCTTTATGTCACTCCTCCAAGTCACTCCTCAATTTCACTTCTATATGACTTCAGTGTCACTCCTGCATGTCGCTCCTCCATACCACTCCTCTATTTCACTCCGCCATGTCACTCCTCCATATCAATCCTCCATTTCACTCCTCCATGTAACTCCTTAATGTCATTCCTCCATGTCATTACACCAACTCAATAATCCCTGTCCCTCCGCCATGTCACTCCTCAATATCAACCCTCCTTCCTGATCAAACTTGTCAATTCTCCATGTCACTACTCCATGTCTCTCCTCCACATCAATCCTTTATGTCACTCCTCCATGTCACTCCTCCATGTTACTCCTCCTTGTCGCTATTCCATGTCACTCATCCATGTTGCTACACCAACTCACTCCTCATGTCACTCCTCCATGTCACTACTCCAAGTCACTCCTCCATGTCGCTACACCAACTCAATCCTCCTTGTCACTCCTCCATGTTACTCATCCAAGTCATTCCTCCATGTCACTCCTTTATGTCACTCCTCCAAGTCACTCCTCCATGTCACTTCTATATGTCTTCCATGTCAGTCCTCCATGTCGCTCCACCAACTCACTACTCCATGTCACTCCTCCTTGTCACTCCTCCATGTAGCTATTCCATGTCACTCCTCCATGTCAATTCTCCATGTCACTCCTCCATGTCGCTATAACATGTCACTCCTCCATGTCGCTACACGAACTCAATCCTCCATGTCACTCCTCCATTTCACTCCACCACATCACTCCTCCATGTCACTGCTCCATATCAACCCTCCATGTCACTCCTCCTTGTCGCTACACCAACTCACTCCTCCATGTCACTTCTCCATTTCACTCCACCACGTCCCTCCTTCATATCAACCCTCCATGTCCCTCCGCCATGTCACTCCACCATATCAACCCTCCTTCCTGATCAAACTTTTCACTTCTCTATATCACTCCTCCATGTCACTACACCAACTCACTCTTCCATGTCACTCCCCCATTTCACTCCACCACGTCACTCTTCCATGTCACTCCTCCATATCAACCCTCCATGTCACTCCTCCATGTAACTCCACCACGTCCCTTCTCCATATCAACCCTCCATGTCACTCCTCCATGTCACTCCTCCTTGTCGCTATTCCATGTTACTCCTCCATGTCGCTACACAAACTCACTCTTCCATGTCACTCCTCCATTTCACTCCACCACGTCACTCTTCTACGTCACTCCTCATGTCACTCCTCCATGTTGCTACTCCTTGTCACTCCTCCATGTTACTCATCCATGTCATTCCTCCATGTGACTCCTTTATGTCACTCCTCCAAGTCACTCCTCAATTTCACTTCTATATGACTTCAATGTCACGCCTGCTTGTCGCTCCTCCATATCACTCCTCTATTTCACTCCTCCATGTCACTCCTCCATATCAATCCTCCATTTCACTCCTCCATGTAACTCCTTAATGTCACTACTCCATGTCGCTACTCCATGTCACTCCTCCATGTCACTCTTGCATGTCGCTCCTCCATGTCACTTCTCCAAGTCTTCAATGTCATGTCTCTCATCCGTGTAGCTCTATATTGTCACTCATCCATATCACTTCTCCGTGTCACTTCTACATGTTTTCCATGTCACTCCTCCACATCACTCTATGTCACTCTTCCATGTCACTTTTCAATAACACTCCTCTATGTCATTCCCCTATGTCGCTACTCCATGTCACTCCTCCATGTCAATCCTCCATGTCACTCCTCCATGTCACTTCTATATGTCTTCCATGTCACTCCTCCATGTCGCGCCTCTTTGTCACTCCTCCATGTTGCTCCTCCATGTCACTCCTCCATGTCACTCATCCATGTCCCTCCGCCATGTCACTCCACCATATCAATCCTACTTGCTGATCCGCCCTGTCACTCCTCCATGTCTCTCCTCCACATCAATCCTCCATGTCACTCCTCCATGTCACTCCTCCATGTCACTTCTCCATGTCACTATACCAACTGACTCATCCCTTTCCCTCCGCCATGTCACTCCACCATATCAACCCTCCTTCCTGATCAAACTTGTCAGTTCTCCATGTCACTACTCCATGTCTCTCCTCCCCATCAATCCTCTATGTCACTCCTCCATGTCACTCCTTCATGTCGCTATTCCTTGTCACTCCTCCATGTCGCTACACGAACTCAACCCTCCTTGTCACTTCCCTGTGTCATTCCTGCATGTAACTCCTCACTGTCACTCCTCCATGTCATTACACCAATTCACTCATCCCTGTCCCTCCGCCATGTCACACCACAATAACAACCCTCCTTCCTGATCAAACTTGTCACTTCTCCATGTCACTACTTCATGTCTCTCCTCCACATCAATCCTCTATGTCACTCCTCCATGTCACTCCTCCATGTCACTCCTCCATGTCACTCCTCCTTGTCGCTACTCCATGTCACTCCTCCATGTCACTCCTCCATATCAATACACCAACTCATTAATCCCTGTCCCTCCGCCATGTCACTCCACAATATCAAACCTCCTTCCTGATCAAACTTGTCAGTTCTCCGTGTCACTACTCCATGTCTCTCCTCCACATCAATTCTCTATGTCACTCCTCCATGTCACTCCTCCTTGTCGCTCCTCTTTGTCACTCCTCCATGTTGCTCCTCCATGTCACTCCTCCATGTCACTCATCCATGTCCCTCCGCCATGTCACTCCACCATATCAACCCTCCTTCCTGATCAAACTTGTCAGTTCTCCATGTCACTACTCCATGTCACTCCTCCATGTCATTCCTCCATGTCACTCCTCCATGTCACTACACCAACTCACTCATCCCTGTCCCTCCGCCATGTCACGCCTCCATGTCACTCCTCCATGTCGCTACACCAACTCACTCCTCATGTCACTCCTCCATGTCGCTACTACATTTCACTCCTCCATGTCGCTACACCAACTCAATCCTCCTTGTCACTCCTCCATGTCACTCATCCAAGTCACTCCTCCATGTAGCTATTCCATGTCACTCCTTATGTTGATACACCAACTCACTCCTCCATGTCACTCCTCCATTTCACTCAACCACGTCACTCCTCCATGTCACTCCTCCATATCACTCCTCCATGTCATACACCAACTCACTCATCCCTGTCCCTCTGCCATGTCACTCCACCATATCAACCCTCCTTCCTGATCAAACTTGTCAGTTCTCCATGTCAGTACTCCATGTCTCTCCTAAACATCAATCCTATATGTCACTCCTCCATGTCACTCCTCCATGTCACTCCTCCTTGTCGCTATTCCATGTCACTCCTCCATGTCACTTTTCAATATCACTCCTCTATATCATTCCCCTATGTCGCTACTCCATGTCACTCCTCCATGTAGATCCTCCATGTCACTCCTCCATGTCACTTCTATATGTCTTCCATGTCTCTCCTCCACATCAATCCTCTATGTCACTCCTCCATGTCACTCCTCCTTGTCGCTATTCCATGTCACTCCTCCTTTACGCTACACCAACTCACTCCTCATGTCACTCCTCCATGTCACTCCTCCATGTCGCTATTCCATGTCACTCCTTATGTCGCTACACCAACTCACTCCTCCATTTCACTCCTCCATTTCACTCCACCATGTCACTCCTCCATATCACTCCTCCATATCAACCCTCCATGTCACTCCTCCATGTTACTCCTCGATGTCATTCCTCCATGTCACTCCTACATGTCACTACACCAACTCACTCATCCCTGTCCCTCCGCCATGTCATTCCTCCATGTCACTCCTCCATGTCGCTACACCAACTCACTCCTCATGTCACTCCTCCATGTCTCTCCTCCATGTCCCTTCTCCATGTCACTCCACCATATCAATCCTCCTTGCTGATCCGCCCTGTCACTTCTCCATGTCACTCCTCCATGTCACTCCTCCATGTCGCTCATCCAAGTCACTCCTCCATGTCGCTATTCCATGTCACTCCTTATGTCGATACACCAACTCAATCCTCCATGTCACTCCTCCATTTCACTCCACCACGTCACTCTTCCATGACACTCCTCCATGTCACTCCACCATGTCATTTCTCCATGTCACTACACCAACTCACTAATCCCTGTCTCTCCTCCATGTCACTCCACCATATCAACCCTCCTTCCTGATCAAACTTGTCAGTTCTCCATGTCACTACTCCATGTCTCACCTCCACATCAATCCTCCTTGTCACTCCTCCATGTCACTCATCCAAGTCACTCCTCCATGTCGCTATTCAATGTCACTCCTTATGTCAATACACCTACTCACTCCTCCATGTCACTCCTCCATTTCACTCCACCACGTCACTCCTCCATGTCACTCCTCCATGTCACTCCTCCATGTCACTACACCAACTCACTAATCCCTGTCCCTCCGCCATGTCACTCCACCATATCAACCCTCCTTCCTGATCAAACTTGTCAGTTCTCCATGTCACTACTCCATGTCTCACCTCCACATCAATCCTCCTTGTCACTCCTCCATGTCACTCATCCAAGTCACTCCTCCATGTCGCAATTCCATGTCACTCCTTATGTCGATACACCTACTCACTCCTCCATGTCACTCCTCCATGTCACTACTCCATGTCTCTCCTCCACATCAATCCTCTATGTCACTCCTCCATTTCACTCCTCCTTGTCGCTATTCCATGTCACTCCTCCATGTTGCTACACCAACTCACACCTCATGTCACTCCTCCATGTCACTACTCCATGTAACTCCTCCATGTCGCTACACCAACTCAATCCTCCTTGTCACTCCTCCATGTCACTCATCCAAGTCATTCCTCCATGTCACTCCTTTAGGTCACTCTTCCAAGTCACTCCTCCATGTCACTTCTATATGTTTTCCATGTCACTCCTCCATGTTGCTCCACCAACTCACTCCTCCATGTCACTCCTCCTTGTCACTACTCCATGTAGCTATTTCATGTCACTCCTCCATGTCGCTCTACCAACTCACTCCTATATGTCACTCGTCCACGTCACTTCTCCATGTCACACTTCCTTGTCACTCCTCCATGTAGCTACTCCATGTCACTACACCAACTCACTCATCCCTGTCCCTCCGCCATGTCACTCCACCATATCAACCCTCTTTCCTGATAAAACTTGTCACTCCTCCATGTCGCTACACCAACTCACTCCTCCCTGTCACTCCCACATTTCACTCCACCACTTCACTCCTCCATGTCACTCCTCCATATCAACCCTCCATGTCGCTACTCCATGTCACTCCTCCATTTCACTCCTCCATGTCTCTCCTCCATGTCACTTCTCAAAGTCTTCAATGTTATGTCTCTCATCTGTGTAGCTCCACATTGTCACTCCTCCAAGTCACTCCTCCATGTCGCTTTTCCACGTCACTCCTCTATGTCACACCTTCTTGTCACTCCTCAATGTAGCTAATCCATGTCACTCCTCCATATCAATCCACCATTTTACTGCTCCATGTCACTACTCCATGTCTCTCCACCAACTCACTCCTCCATGTCACACCTCCTTGTCACTCCTCCATGTAGCTACTCCATGTCACTCCTCCATGTCGCTCTACCAACTCACTCCTCCATGTCACTCGTCCATGTCACACCTCCATGTCACACCTCCTTGTCACTCCTCCATGTAGCTACTCCATTTCACTCCTCCATGTCACTCCTCCATGTCACTCCTCCATGTCACTTCTCCATGTAACTCCTCCTTGTCGCAATTCCATGTCACTCCTCCATGTCGCTACACCAACTCACTCCTCCATGTCACTCCTCCATTTCACTCCACCACGTCACTCTTCTACGTCACTCCTCATGTCACTCCTCCATGTCGCTACTCCTTGTCACTCCGCATTGTCACTCATCCATGTCATTCCTCCATGTCACTCCTTTATGTCACTCCTCCAAGTCACTCCTAAATTTCACTTCTATATGACTTCAATGTCACTCCTGCAAGTCGCACCTCCATATCACTCCTCTATTTCACTCCTCCATGTCACTCCTCCATATCAATCCTCCATTTCACTCCTCCATGTAACTCCTTAATGTCACTACTCCATGTCGCTACTCCATGTCACTCCTCCATGTCACTGTTGCATGTTGCTACTCCATGTCCCTTCTCCAAGTCTTCAATATCAAGTCTCTCATCCGTGTAGCTCCATATTGTCACTCCTCCATATCACTCCTCCGTGTCACTTCTACATGTTTTCCATGTCACTCCTCCACATCAATCCTCTATGTCACTCCTCCATGTCACTTTTCAATATCACTCCTCTATGTCATTCCCCTATGTCGCTACTCCATGTCACTCCTCCATGTCAATCCTCCATGTCACTCCTCCATTTCACTTCTATATTTCTTCCATGTCACTCCTCCATGTCGCTCCTCCTTGTCACTCCTCCATGTTGCTTCTCCATGTCACTACACCAACTCACTCATTCCTTTCCCTCCGCCATGTCACTGCACCATATCAACCCTCCTTCCTGATCAAACTTGTCACTTCTCCATGTCACTACTCCATGTCTTTCCTCCACATCAATCCTCTATGTCACTCCTCCATGTCACTCCTCCATGTCACTCCTCCTTGTCGCTATTCCATGTCACTCCTCCATGTCGCTACACCAACTCACTTCTCATGTCACTCCTCCATGTCACTCCTCCATGTCGCTATTCCATGTCACTCCTTAAGTCGCTCCACCAACTCACTCCTCCATTTCACTCCTCCATTTCACTCCACCACGTCACTCATCCATATCAACCCTCCATGTCACTCCTCCATGTCATTCCTCCATGTCACTCCTCCATGTCACTCCTCCATGTCACTACACCAACTCACTCATCCCTGTCCCTCCGCCATGTCACTCCTTCATGTCACTCCTCCTTGTCACTATTCCATGTCACTCTTCCATGTCGCTACACCAACTCACTCCTCATGTCACTCCTCCATGTCACTCATCCATGTCAATCCTCCATGTCACTCCTTTATGTCATTCCTCCAAGTCACTCCTCCATGTCACTACTCCATGTCTCTAAACCCTAATCAATCCTCTATGTCACTCCTCCATGTCACTCCTCCAAGTCACTCCTCCATGTCACTTCTATATGTCTTCTATGTCACTCCTCCATGTCGCTGCACCAACTCACTCCTCATGTTACTCCCCCATTTCACTCCACCACGTCACTCCTCCATGTCACTCCTCCATATCAACCCTCCATGTCACTCCTCCATGTCACTCCTCCATGTCACTCCTCCATGTCACTACACCAACTCACTCATCCCTTTCCCTCCGCCATGTCACTCCACCATATCAACCCTCCTTCCTGATCAAACTTGTCACTTCTCCATGTCACTACTTCATGTCTCTCCTCCACATCAATTCTCTATGTCACTCCTCCATGTCACTCCTCCATGTCACTCCTCCTTGTCGCTATTCCATGTCACTCCTCCATGTCGCTACACCAACTCACTCCTCATGTCACTCCTCCATGTCACTCCTCCATGTCTCTATTCCATGTCACTCCTTATATCGCTACACCAACTCACTCCTCCATTTCACTCCTCCATTTCACTCCACCACGTCACTCCTCCAAATCACTCCTCCATATCAACTCTCCATGTCAGTCCTCCATGTCACTCCTCCAAGTCATTCCTCCATGTCACTCCTCCATGTCACTAAACCAACTCACTCATCTCTGTCCCTCCGCCATGTCACTCCTCCATGTCACTCCTCCATGTCCCTACACCAACTCAATCCTCCTTGTCACTACTTTATGTCACTCCTCCAAGTCATTCCTCCATGTCACTTCTATATGTCTTCCATGTCACTCCTCCATGTCGCTCCTCCTTGTCACTCCTCCATATCAATCCTCCATGTCACTTCTCCATGTCACTCCTCCTTGTCGCAATTCCATGTCACTCCTCCATGTCGCTACACCAACTCAATCCTCCTTGTCACTCCTTTTTGTCACTCCTCCAAGTCACTCCTCCATGTCACTTCTATATGTCTTCCATGTCACTCCTCCATGTCGATCCTCCTTGTCACTCCTCCATGTCACTTCTATATGTCTTCCATGTCACTCATCCATGTACCTCCGCCATGTCACTCCACCATATCAATCCTCCTTGCTGTTCCGCCCTGTCACTCCTCCATGTCTCTCCTCCACATCAATCCTCTATGTCACTCCTCCATGTCACTCCTCCATGTCGCTATTCCATGTCACTCCTCCATGTCGCTACACAAACTCAATACTCCTTGTCACTCCTCTGTGTCATTCCTGCATGTCACTCCTCCATGTCACTCCTCCTTGTCGCTATTCCATGTCACTCCTCCATGTCACTACACCAACTCACTCATCCCTGTCCCTCCGCCATGTCACACCACCATAACAACCCTCCTTCCTGATCAAACTTGTCACTTCTCCATATCACTACTCCATGTCTCTCCTCCACATCAATCCTCTATGTCACTCCTCCATGTTACTCCTCCATGTCACTCCTCCTTGTCGCTACTCCATGTCACTCCTCCATGTCACTCATCCATGTCATTCCTCCATGTCACTCCTTTATGTCACTCCTCCAAGTCACTCCTCCATGTCACTCCTCCATGTCCCTCCTCCATGTCACTCCACCATATCAATCCGCCTTGCTGATCCGCCCTGTCACTCCTCCATATCACTCCTCCATGTCACTTCTATATGTCTTCCGTGTCACTCCTCCATGTCGCTACTCCATGTCACTCCTCCATTTCACTCCTCCATGTCTCTCCTCCATGTCACTTCTCCAAGTCTTCAATGTCATGTCTCTCATCTGTGTAGCTCCACATTGTCACTCCTCCAAGTCACTCCTCCATGTTGCTACTCCACGTCACTCCTCCATGTCACACCTCCTTGTCACTCCTCCATGTAGCTACTCCATGTCACTCCTCCATGTCGCTATACAAACTCACTCCTCCATGTCACTCGTCCACGTCACTCCTCCATGTTACTCCTCCATATCAGTCCTCCATGTCACTTCTCCATGTCACTCCTCCTTGTCGCAATTCCATGTCACTCCTCCATGTCGCTACACCAACTCACCCCTCCATGTCGCTCCTCCTTGTCGCTACTCCATGTCACTCCTCCATGTCGCTACACCAACTCAATCCTCCTTGTCACTCCTCCATGTCACTCATCCAAGTCATTCCTCCATGTCACTCCATTATGTCATTCATCCAAGTAACTCCTCCATGTCACTTCTATATGTCTTCCATGTCACTCCTCCATGTCGCTCCACCATCTCACTCCTCCATGTCACTCCTCCATGTCACTGCTCCACGTCACTCCTCTATGTCACTCCTCCATGTCACTCCTCCATGTCGCTATTCCATGTCACTCCTTATGTCGCTAAACCAACTCACTCCTCCATGTCACTCCTCCATTTCATTTCACCACGTCACTCCTCCATGTCACTCCTCCATTTCAACCCTCCAAGTCACTCCTCCATGTCACTCCTTCATCTCACTCCTCATGTCACTCCTCTATGTCTTCCATGTCACTCCTCCTTGTCACTCCTCTGTGTAGCTATTCCATGTCACTCCTCCATGTTGCCCTACCAACTCATTCCTCCATGTCACTCGTCCACGTCACTCCTCCATGTCGCACTTCCTTGTCACTCCTCCATGTAGCTACTCCATGTCACTACACCAACTCACTCATCCCTGTCCCTCCGCCATGTCACTCCACCATATCAACCCTCCTTCCTGATCAAACTTGTCACTTCTCCATGTCACTACTCCATGTCTCTCCTCCACATCACTCCTCTAAATCACTCCTCCATGTCACTCCTCCTTGTCGCTATTCCATGTTACTCCTCCATGTCGCTACACCAACTCACTCTTCCATGTCACTCCTCCATTTCACTCCACCACGTCACTCTTCTACGTCACTCCTCATGTCACTCCTCCATGTCGCTACTCCTTGTCACTCCTCCAAGTCACTCATCCATGTCATTCCTCCATGTCATTCCTTTATGTCACTCATCCAAGTCACTCCTCAATTTCACTTCTATATGACTTCAATGTCACTCCTGCATGTTGCTCCTCCATATCACTCCTCTATTTCACTCCTCCATGTCATTGCTCCTTGTCGCTATTCCATGTCACTCCTCCATTTCAACCCTCCATGTCACTACTCCACGTCACTCCTCCATGTCACACCTCCTTGTCACTCCTCCATGTAGCTACTCCATGTCACTCCTCAATGTCGCTCTACCAACTCACTCCTCCATGTCACTCGTCCACGTCACTCCTCCATGTCACACCTCCTTGTCACTCCTCCATGTAGCTACTCCATGTCACTCCTCCATGTCACTCTTAAATTTCACTCCACCATACCACTCCTCTATATCACTCCTCCATGTTACTCCTCCATATCAATCCTCCATGTCACTTCTCCATGTCACTCCTCCTTGTCGCAATTCCATGTCACTCCTCCATGTTGCTACACCAACTCACTCCTCATGTCACTCCTCCATGTCACTCCTCCATGTCACTCTTAAATATCACTCCACCACGCCACTCCTCTATATCACTCCTCCATGTTAGTCCTCCATATCAATCCTCCATGTCACTTCTCCATGTCACTCCTCCTTGTCGCAATTCCATGTCACTCCTCCATGTCGCTACACCAACTCAATCCTCCTTGTCACTCCTCCATGTCACTCATCCAAGTCTCTCCTCCGTGTCACTTCTACATGTTGTACATGTCACTCCTCCACATAACTCCTCTATGTCACTCCTCAATGTCACTTTTCAATATCACTCCTCTATGTCACTCCTCCATGTCACTCCTCCTTGTCGCTATTCCATGTCACTCCTCCATGTTGCTACACCAACTCACTCCTCATGTCACTCCTTCATGTCGCTACTCCATGTCACTCCTCCATGTCGCTACACCAACTCAACCCTCCTTGTCACTCCTCCATGTCACTCATCCAAGTCATTCCTCCATGTCACTCATTTATGTCACTCCTCCAAGTCACTCCTCCATGTCACTTCTATATGTCTTCCATGTCACTCCTCCATGTCGCTCCACCAACTCACTCCTCCATGTCACTCCTCCTTATAACTCCTCCATGTAGCTACTCCATGTCACTCCTCCATGTCGCTCTATCAACTCACTCCTCCATGTCACTCGTCCACGTCACTCCTCCATGTCACACCTCCTTGTCACTCCTCCATGTAGCTATTCCATGTCACTCCTCCATGTCACTCCTCCATGTCACTCTTAAATTTCACTCCACCACGCCACTCCTCTATATCACTCCTCCATGTTACTCCTCCATATCAATCCTCCATGTCACTTCTCCATGTCACTCCTCCTTGTCGCAATTCCATGTCACTCCTCCATGTCGCTACACCAACTCACTCCTCATGTCACTCCTCCATGTCGCTACTCCATGTCACTCCTCCATATCGCTACACCAACTCAATCCTCCTTGTCACTCCTCCATGTCACTCATCCAAGTCATTCCTAGATGTAACTCCTTTATGTCACTCCTCCAAGTCACTCCTCCATTTCACTTCTATATGTCTTCCATGTCACTCCTCCATGTCGCTCCACCAACTCACTCCTCCATGTCACTCCTCCATGTCACTGCTCCACGTCACTCCTCTATGTCACTCCTCCATGTCACTCCTCCATTTCGCTATTCCATGTCACTCCTTATGTCGCTCCACCAACTCACTCCTCCATGTCACTCCTCCATGTCAGTCCTCCATGTCACTCCTCCATGTCACTACACCAACTCACTCATCCCTTTCCCTCCGCCATCTCACTCCACCATAACAACCCTCCTTCCTGATCAAACTTGTCACTTCTCCATGTCACTACTCCATGTCTCTCGTCCACCTCAATCCTCTATGCCACTCCTCCATGTCACTCCTCCATGTCACTCCTCCTTGTCGCTATTCCATGTCACTCCTCCATGTCGCTACACCAACTCACTCCACATGTCACTCCTCCATGTCATTCCTCCATGTCGCTATTCCATGTCACTCCTTATGTCGCTACACCAACTCACTCCTCCATTTCACTCCTCCATTTCACTCCACCACGTCACTCCTCCAAATCACTCCTCCATATCAACCCTCCATGTCACTCTTCCATGTCACTACACCAACTCACTCATCCCTGTCCCTCCGCCATGTCACTCCTCCATGTCGCTACACCAACTCACTCCTCATGTCACTCCTCCATGTCGCTACTCCATTTCACTCCTCCATATCGCTACACCAACTCAATCCTCCTTGTCACTCCTCCATGTCACTCATCCAAGTGATTCCTCTATGTCACTCCTTTATGTCACTCTTCCAAGTCACTCCTCCATGTCACTTCTATATGTCTTCCATGTCACTCCTCCATGTCGCTCCACCAACTCACTCCTCCATGTCACTCCTCCATGTCACTGCTCCACGTCACTCCTCTATGTCACTCCTCCATGTCACTCCTCCATGTCGCTATTCCATGTCACTCCTTATGTCGCTCCACCAACTCACTCCTCCATGTCACTCCTCCATTTCACTCCACCACGTCACTCCTCCATGTCACTCCTCCATATCAACCCTCCATGTCACTCCTCCATGTCACTCCTCCATGTCACTCCTCCATGTCACTACACCAACTCACTCATCCCTTTCCCTCCGCCATGTCACTCCACCATATCAACCCTCCTTCCTGATCAAACTTGTCACTTCTCCATGTCACTAATCCATGTCTCTCCTCCACCTCAATCCTCTATGTCACTCCTCCATGTCACTCCTCCATGTCACTCCTCCTTGTCGCTATTCCATGTCACTCCTCCATGTCGCTACACCAACTCACTCCTCATGTCACTCCTCCATGTCATTCCTCCATGTCGCTATTCCATGTCACTGCTTAAGTCGCTACACCAACTCACTCCTCCATTTCACTACATCAACTCACTCATCCCTGTCCCTCCGCCATGTCACTCCTCCATGTCGCTACACCAACTCACTCCTCATGTCACTCCTCCATGTCGCTACTCCATTTCACTCCTCCATGTCGCTACACCAACTCACTCCTCATGTCACTCCTCCATGTCATTCCTCCATGTCGCTATTCCATGTCACTTCTTATGTCGCTACACCAACTCACTCCTCCATTTCACTACATCAACTCACTCATCCCTGTCCCTCCGCCATGTCACTCCTCCATGTCGCTACACCAACTCACTCCTCATGTCACTCCTCCATGTCACTCATCCAAGTCATTCCTCCATGTCACTCCTTTATGTCACTCCTCCAAGTCACTCCTCCATGTCACTTCTATATGTGTTCCATGTCACTCCTCCATGTCGTTACACCAACTCACTCCTCCATGTCACTCCTCCATGTCTCTACTCCATGTCACTCCTCCATTTCACTCCTCCATGTCTCTCCTCCATGTCACTTCTCCAAGTCTTCAATGTCATGTCTCTCATCTGTGTTGCTCCACATTGTCACTCCTCCAAGTCACTCCTCCATGTCGCTACTCCACGTCACTCTACCAACTCACTACTCCATGTCACTCGTCCACGTCACTCCTCCATGTCACACCTCCTTGTCACTCCTCCATGTAGCTACTCCATGTCACTCCTCCATGTCACTCCTCCATGTCACTCTTAAATATCACTCCACCACGCCACTCCTCTATATCACTCCTCCATGTTACTCCTCCATATCAATCCTCCATTTCAATTCTCCATGTCACTCCTCCTTGTCGCAATTCCATGTCACTCGTCCATGTCGCTACACCAACTCAATCCTCCTTGTCACTCCTCCATGTCACTCATCCAAGTCATTCCTCCATGTCACTCCTTTATGTCACTCCTCCAAGTCACTCCTCCATGTCACTTCTATATGTCTTCCATGTCACTCCTCCATGTCGCTCCTCCTTGTCACTCCTCCATGTTGCTCCTCCATGTCACTCCTCCATGTCACTCATCCATGTACCTCCGCCATGTCACTCCACCATATCAATCCTCCTTGCTGATCCGCCCTGTCACTCCTCCATGTCTCTCCTCCACATCAATCCTCTATGTCACTCCTCCATGTCACTCCTCTATGTCACTCCTCCATGTCGCTATTCCATTTCACTCCTCCATGTCGCTACACGAACTCAATACTCCTTGTCACTCCTCTGTGTCATTCCTGCATGGCACTCCTCCATGTAACTCCTCCATGTCACTCCTCCTTGTTGCTATTCCATGTCACTCCTCCATGTCACTACACCAACTCACTCATCCCTGTCCCTCCGCCATGTCACACAACCATAACAACCCTCTTTCCTGATCAAACTTGTCACTTCTCCATGTAACTACTCCATGTCTCTCCTCCACATCAATACTCTATGTCACTCTTCCATGTCACTCCTCCATGTCACTCCTCCTTGTGACTACTCCATGTCACTCCTCCATGTCACTCATCCATGTCATTCCTCCATGACACTCCTTTATGTCACTCCTCCAAGTCACTCCTCCATGTCACTCCTCCATGTCCCTCCTCCATGTCACTCCACCATATCAATCCGCCTGGCTGATCCGCCCTGTCACTCCTCCATGTCACTCCTCCATGTCACTTCTATATGTCTTCCATGTCACTCCTCCATGTCATTACACCAACTCACTCCTCCATGTCAGTCCTCCATGTCGCTACTCCATGTCACTCCTCCATTTCACTCCTCCATGTCTCTCCTCCATGTCACTTCTCCAAGTCTTCAATGTCATGTCTCTCATCTGTGTAGCTTCACATTGTCATTCCTCCAAGTCACTCCTCCATGTCGCTACTCCACGTCACTCCTCCATGTCACACCTCCTTGTCACTCCTCCATGTAGCTACTCCAAGTCACTCCTCCATGTCGCTCTACCAACTCACTCCTCCATGTCACTCGTCCACGTCACTCCTCCATGTCACACCTCCTTGTCACTCCTCCATGTAGCTACTCCATGTCACTCCTCCATGTCACTTCTATATTTCTTCCATGTCACTCCTCCATGTCACTCCTCCATGTCACTCTTAAATATCACTCCACCACGCCACTCCTCTATATCACTCCTCCATGTTAGTCCTCCATATCAATCCTCTATGTCACTCCTCCATGTCACTCCTCCTTGTCGCTATTCCATGTCACTCCTCCATGTTGCTACACCAACTCACTCCTCATGTCACTCCTCCATGTCGCTACTCCATGTCACTCCTCCATGTCGCTACACCAACTCAACCCTCCTTGTCACTCCTCCATGTCACTCATTTATGTCACTCATCCTAGTCACTCCTCCATGTCACTTCTATATGTCTTCCATGTCACTCCTCCATGTTGCTCCACCAACTCACTCCTCCATGTCACTCCTCCTTGTCACTCCTCCATGTAGCTATTCCATGTCACTCCTCCATGTCGCTCTACCAACTCATTCCTCCATGTCACTCGTCCACGTCACTCCTCCATGTCACACTTCCTTGTCACTCCTCCATGTAGCTACTCCATGTCACTACACCAACTCACTCATCCCTGTCCCTCCGCCATGTCACTCCACCATATCAACACTCTTTCCTGATGAAACTTGTCACTTCTCCATGTCACTACTCCATGTCTCTCCTCCACATCACTCCTCTAAATCACTCCTCCATGTTACTCCTCCATGTCACTCCTCCTTGTCGCTATTCCATGTTACTCCTCCATGTCGCTACACCAACTCACTCTTCCATGTCACTGCTCCATTTCACTCCACCACGTCACTCTTCTACGTCACTCCTCATGTCACTCCTCCATGTCGCTACTCCTTGTCACTCCTCCAAGTCACTCATCCATGTCATTCCTCCATGTCACTCCTTTATGTCACTCCTCCAAGTCACTCCTCAATTTCACTTCTATATGACTTCAATGTCACTCCTGCATGTCGCTCCTCCATATCACTCCTCTATTTCACTCCTCCATGTCATTGCTCCTTGTCGCTATTCCATGTCACTCCTCCATTTCAACCCTCCATGTCACTACTCCACGTCACTCCTCCCTGTCACACCTCCTTGTCACTCCTCCATGTAGCTACTCCATGTCACTCCTCCATGTCGCTCTACCAACTCACTCCTCCATGTCACTCATCCACGTCACTCCTCCATGTCACACCTCCTTGTCACTCCTCCATGTAGCTACTCCATGTCACTCCTCCATGTCACTCTTAAATTTCACTCCACCATGCCACTCCTCTATATCACTCCTCCATGTTACTCCTCCAAGTCATTCCTCCATGTCACTCCTTTATGTCACTCCTCCAAGTCACTCCTCCATGTCACTTTTATATGTCTTCCATGTATCTCCTCCATGTCGCTCCACCAACTCACTTCTCCATGTCACTCCTCCATGTCACTCCTCCATTTCACTCCACCACGTCACTCCTCCATGTCACTCCTCCATATCAACCCTCCATATCACTCCTCCATGTCACTCCTCCATGTCACTCCTCCATGTCACTACACCAACTCACTCATACCTTTCCCTCCGCCATGTCACTCCACCATATCAACCTTCCTTCCTGATCAAACTTGTCACTTCTCCATGTCACTACTCCATGTCTCTCCTCCACCTCAATCCTCTATGTCACTCCTCCATGTCACTCCTCCATGTCACTCCTCCTTGTCGCTATTCCATGTCACTCCTCCATGTCGCTACACCAACTCACTCCTCATGTCACTCCTCCATGTCATTCCTACATGTCGCTATTCCATGTCACTCCTTATGTCGCTACACCAACTCACTCCTCCATTTCACTCCTCCATTTCACTCCACCACGTCACTCCTCCAAATCACTCCTCCATATCAACCCTCCATGTCACTCCTCCATGTCACTCCTCCATGTAATTCCTCCATGTCACTCCTCCATGTCACTACACCAACTCACTCATCCCTTTCCCTCCGCCATGTCACTCCACCATATCAACCCTCCTTCCTGATCAAACTTGTCACTTCTCCATGTCACTACTCCATGTCTCTCGTCCACCTCAATCCTCTATGCCACTCCTCCATGTCACTCCTCCATGTCACTCCTCCTTGTCGCTATTCCATGTCACTCCTCCATGTCGCTACACCAACTCACTCCTCATGTTACTCCTCCATGTCGCTACTCCATGTCACTCCTCCATGTCGCTACACCAACTCAATCCTCCTTGTCACTCCTCCATGTCACTTATCCAAGTCATTCCTCCATGTCACTCATTTATGTCACTCCTCCAAGTCATTCCTCCATGTCACTTCTATATGTCTTCCATGTCACTACTCCATGTCGCTCCACTAACTCACTCCTCCATGTCACTCCTACTTGTCACTCCTCCATGTAGCTATTCCATGTCACTCCTCCATGTCGCTCTACCAACTCACTCCTCCATGTCACTCGTCCACGTCACTCCTCCATGTCACACTTCCTTGTCACTCCTCCATGTAGCTACTTCATGTCACTACACCAACTCACTCATCCCTGTCCCTCCGCCATGTCACTCCACTATATCAACACTCCTTCCTGATCAAACTTGTCACTTCTCCATGTCACTACTACATGTCTCTCCTCCACATCACTCCTCTATATCACTCCTCCATGTCACTCCTCCATGTCACTCCTCCTTGTCGCTATTCCATGTTACTCCTCCATGTCGCTACACCAACTCACTCTTCCATGTCACTCCCCCATTTCACTCCACCACGTCACTCCTCCATGTCACTCCTCCATGTCAACCCTCCATGTCACTCCTCCATGTTACTCCTCCATGTCACTACACCAACTCACTCATCCATTTCCCTCCGCCATTTCTCTCCACCATATCAACCCTCCTTCCTGATCAAACTTGGCACTTCTCCATGTCACTACTCCATGTCTCTCCTCCACATCACTCCACTATATCACTCCTCCATGTCGCTACACCAACTCACTCTTCCATGTCACTCCCCCATTTCACTCCACCACGTCACTCCTCCATGTCACTCCTCCATGTCACTCCTCCTTGTCGCTATTCCATGTCACTCCTTATGTCGATACGCCAACTCACTCCTCCATGTCACTCCTCCATTTCACTCCACCACGTCACTCCTCCATGTCACTCCTCCATATCAACCCGCCATATCACTCCTCCATGTCACTCCTCCATGTCACTCCTCCATGTCACTACACCAACTCACTAATCCCTGTCCCTCCGCCATGTCACTCCACAATATCAAACCTCTTTCCTGATCAAACTTGTCAGTTCTCCATGTCACTACTCCATGTCTCTCCTCCACATCAATCCTCTATGTCACTCCTCATTTCACTCCTCCATGTCGCTACTCCATGTCACTCCTCCATGTCGCTACACCAACTCAATCCTCCTTGTCACTCTTCCATGTCACTCATCCAAGTCATTCCTCCATGTCACTCATTTATGTCACTCCTCCAAGTCACTCCTCCATGTCACTTCTATATGTCTTCCATGTCACTCCTCCATGTCGCTCCACCAACTCACTCCTCCATGTCACTCCTCCTTGTCACTCCTCCATGTAGCTATTCCATGTCACTCCTCCATGTCGCTCTACCAACTCACTCCTCCATGTCACTCGTCCACGTCACTCCTCCATGTCATACTTCCTTGTCACTCATCCATGTAGCTACTTCATGTCACTACACCAACTCACTCATCCCTGTCCCTCCGCCATGTCACTCCACCATATCAACCTTCCTTCCTGATCAAACTTGTCACTTCTCCATGTCACTCCTCCATGTCACTCCTCCATGTCGCTATTCCATGTTACTCCTCCAAGTTGCTACACCAACTCACACTTCCATGTCACTCCCCCATTTCACTCCACCACGTCACTCCTCCATGTCACTCCTCCATATCAACCCTCCATGTCACTCCTCCATGTTACTCCTCCATGTCACTACACCAACTCACTCATCCCTGTCCCTCTGCCATGTCACTCCACCATATCAACCCTCCTTCCTTATCAAACTTGTCACTTCTCCATGTCACTACTCCATGTCTCTCCCCCACATCAAACCTCTATGTCACTCCTCCATGTCACTCCTCTATGTCACTCCTCTATGTCGCTCTTCCATGTCACTCCTCCATGTGGCTACACCAACTCAATCCTCATGTCACTCCTCCATGTAGCTACTCCATGTCACTCCTCCATGTCGCTACACCAACTCAATCCTCCTTGTCACTCCTCCATGTCACTCAGCCAAGTCATTTGTCCATGTCACTCCTTTATGTCACTCCTCCAAGTCACTCCTCCATGTCACTTCTATATGTCTTCCATGTCACTCCTCCATGTTGCTCCACCAACTCACTCCTCCATGTCACTCCTCCATGTCACTGCTCCACGTCACTCCTCTATGTCACTCCTCCATGTCACTCCTCCATGTCGCTATTCCATGTCACTCCTTATGTCGCTATATAAACTCACTCCTCCATGTCACTCCTCCATTTCACTCCACCACGTCACTCCTCCATGTTTCTCCTCCATATCAACCCTCCATGTCACTCCTCCTTGTCGCTACACCAACTCACTCCTCCATGTCACTACTCCATTTCACTCCACCACGTCTATATGTATTCCATGTCACTCCTCCATGTCACTACACAGACTCACTAATCCCTGTCCCTCCGCACTTGTTACGCCTCCATGTCACTCCTTCATATCAACCCGCCATGTCACTCCTCCTTGTCACTCCTCCATGTAGCTATTCCATGACACTCCTCCATGTCACTCTACCACCTAACTCCTCCATGTCACTACACCAACTCACTAATCCCTGTCCCTCCGCCATGTCACTCCACAATATTAAACCTCCTTCCTAATCAAACTTGTCAGTTCTCCATGTCACTACTCCATGTCTCTCGTCCACATCAATCCTCTATGTCACTCCTCCATGTCACTCCTCCATGTCACTCCTCCTTTTCGCTATTCCATGTCACTCCTCCATGTTGCTACACCAACTCACTCCTCATGTCACTCCTCCATGTCACTACTCCATGTCACTCCTCCATGTCGCTACACCAACTCAATCCTCCTTGTCACTCCTCCATGTCACTCATCCAAGTCATTCCTCCATGTCACTCCTTTATGTCACTCCTCCAAGTCACTCCTCCATGTCACTTCTATATGTCTTCCATGTCACTCCTCCATGTCGCTCCACCAACTCACTCCTCCATGTCACTCCTCCTTGTCACTCCTCCATGTCGCTATTCCATGACACTCCTCCATGTCGCTCTACCAACTCACTCCTCCATGTCACTCGTCCACGTCACTCCTCCATGTTCAACTTCCTTGTCACTCCTCCATGTAGCTACTTCATGTCACTACACCAACTCACTCATCCCTGTCCCTCCGCAATGTCACTCCACCATATCAACCCTCCTTCCTGATCAAACTTGTCACTTCTCCATGTCACTACTCCATGTCTCTCCTCCACGTCACTCCTCTATATCATTCCTCCATGTCACTCCTCCATGTCACTCCTCCTTGTCGCTATTCCATGTTACTCCTCCATGTCGCTACACCAACTCACTCTTCCATGTCACTCCCCCATTTCACTCCACCACGTCACTCCTCCATGTCACTCCTCCATATAAACCCTCAATGTCACTCCTCCATGTTACTCCTGCATGTCACTACACAAACTCACTCATCCCTGTCCCTCTGCCATGTCACTCCACCATATCAACCCTCCTTCATGATCAAACTTGTCATTTCTCCATGTCACTACTCCATGTCTCTCCCCCACATCAAACCTCTATGTCACTCCTCCATGTCACTCCTCTATGTCACTCCTCCTTGTCGCTCTTCCATGTCACTTCTCCATGTTGCTACACCAACTCAATCCTCATGTCACTCCTCCATGTAGCTACTCCATGTCACTCCTCCATGTCGCTACACCAACTCAATCCTCCTTGTCACTCCTCCATTTCACTCAGCCAAGTCATTTGTCCATGTCACTCCTTTATGTCACTCCTCCAAGTCACTCCTCCGTGTCACTTCTATATGTCTTCAATGTCACTCCTCCATGTTGCTCCACCAACTCACTCCTCCATGTCACTCCTCCATGTCACTGCTCCACGTCACTCCTCTATGTCACTCCTCCATGTCACTCCTCCATGTCGCTATTCCATGTCACTCCTTATGTCGCTATATAAACTCACTCCTCCATGTCACTCCTCCATTTCACTCCACCACGTCACTCCTCCATGTCACTCCTCCATATCAACCATCCATGTCACTCCTCTGTGTCGCTAAACCAACACACTCCTCCATGTCACTCCTCCATTTCACTCCACCACGTCTATATGTATTCCATGTCACTCCTCCATGTCGCTCCACCAACTCACTCCTCCATGTCACTCCTCCTTGTCACTCCTCCATGTAGCTATTCCATTTCACTCCTTATGTCGATACGCCAACTCACTACTCCATGTCACTCCTCCATTTCACTCCACCACGTCACTCCTCCATGTCACTCCTCCATATCAACCCGCCATGTCACTCCTCCATGTCACTCCTCCATGTCATTACACAAACTCACTAATCCCTGTTCCTCCGCACTTGTTACGTCTCCATGTCACTCCTCCATATCAACCCGCCATGTCACTCCTCCTTGTCACTCCTCCATGTAGCTATTCCATGACACTCCTCCATGTCACTCTACCACCTCACTCCTCCATGTCACTACACTAACTCACTAATCCCTGTCCCTCCGCCATGTCACTCCACAATATCAAACCTCCTTCGTAATCAAACTTGTCAGTTCTCCATGTCACTACTCCATGTCTCTCCTCCACATCAATCCTCTATGTCACTCCTCCATGTCACTCCTCCATGTCACTCCTCCTTGTCGCTATTCCATGTCACTCCTCCATGTTGCTACACCAACTCACTCCTCATGTCACTCCTCCATGTCGCTACTCCATGTCACTCCTCCATGTCGCTACACCAACTCAATCCTCCTTGTCACTCCTCCATGTCACTCATCCACGTCATTCCTCCATGTAACTCCTTTATGTCACTCCTCCAAGTCACTCCTCCATGTCACTTCTATATGTCTTCCATGTCACTCCTCCATGTAGCTATTCCATGACACTCCTCCATGTCGCTCTACCAACTCACTCTTCCATGTCACTCGTCCACGTCACTCCTCCATGTTACACTTCCTTGTCACTCCTCCATGTAGCTACTTCATGTCACTACACCAACTCACTCCTCCTTGTCGCTATTCCATGTCACTCCTCCATGTTGCTACACCAACTCACTCTTCCATGTCACTCCCCCATTTCACTCCACCACGTCACTCCTCCATGTCACTCCTCCATATCAACCCTCCATGTCACTCCTCCATGTTACTCCTGCATGTCACTACACCAACTCACTCATCCCTGTCCCTCCGCCATGTCACTCCACCATATCAACCCTCCTTCCTGATCAAACTTGTCACTTCTCCATGTCACTACTCCATGTCTCTCCCCCACATCAAACCTCTATGTCACTCCTCCATGTCACTCCTCTATGTCACTCCTCCTTGTCGCTCTTCCATGTCACCCCTCCATGTTGCTCCACTAAATTCACTCCTCATGTCACTCCTCCATGTAGCTACTCCATGTCACTCCTCCATGTCGCTACACTAACTCAATCCTCCTTGTCACTCCTCCATGTCACTCAGCCAAGTCATTTGTCCATGTCACTCCTTTATGTCACTCCTCCAAGTCACTCCTCCATGTCACTCCTCCATGTCACTCCTCCATGTCGCTATTCCATGTCATTCCTTATGTCGCTATACAACTCAATCCTCCATGTCACTCCTACATTTCACTCCACCACGTCACTCCTCCATGTCACTCCTCCATATCAACCCTCCATGTCACTCCTCCTTGTCGCTACACCACCTCACTCCTTCATGTCACTCCTCCATTTCACTCCACCACGTCCCTCCTCCATATCAACCCTCCATGTCACTCCTCCATGTCACTCCTCCATGTCCCTTCGCCATGTCACTCCTCCATGTCTCTCCTCCATGTCACTTCTCCAAGTCTTCAATGTCATGTCTCTCATCTGTGTAGCTCCACATTGTCACTCCTCCAAGTCACTCCTCCATGTCGCTACTCCATGTCACACTTCCTTGTCACTCCTCCATGTAGCTACTCCATGTCACTCCTCCATGTCGCTCTACCAACTCACTCCTCCATGTCACTCCTCTATATCACTCCTCCATGTTACTCCTCCATATCAATCCTCCATGTCACTTCTCCATGTCATTCCTCCATGTCGCTATTCCATGTCACTGCTTAAGTCGCTACACCAACTCACTCCTCCATTTCACTACATCAACTCACTCATCCCTGTCCCTCCGCCATGTCACTCCTCCATGTCGCTACACCAACTCACTCCTCATGTCACTCCTCCATGTCGCTACTCCATTTCACTCCTCCATGTCGCTACACCAACTCACTCCTCATGTCACTCCTCCATGTCATTCCTCCATGTCGCTATTCCATGTCACTTCTTATGTCGCTACACCAACTCACTCCTCCATTTCACTACATCAACTCACTCATCCCTGTCCCTCCGCCATGTCACTCCTCCATGTCGCTACACCAACTCACTCCTCATGTCACTCCTCCATGTCACTCATCCAAGTCATTCCTCCATGTCACTCCTTTATGTCACTCCTCCAAGTCACTCCTCCATGTCACTTCTATATGTGTTCCATGTCACTCCTCCATGTCGTTACACCAACTCACTCCTCCATGTCACTCCTCCATGTCTCTACTCCATGTCACTCCTCCATTTCACTCCTCCATGTCTCTCCTCCATGTCACTTCTCCAAGTCTTCAATGTCATGTCTCTCATCTGTGTTGCTCCACATTGTCACTCCTCCAAGTCACTCCTCCATGTCGCTACTCCACGTCACTCTACCAACTCACTACTCCATGTCACTCGTCCACGTCACTCCTCCATGTCACACCTCCTTGTCACTCCTCCATGTAGCTACTCCATGTCACTCCTCCATGTCACTCCTCCATGTCACTCTTAAATATCACTCCACCACGCCACTCCTCTATATCACTCCTCCATGTTACTCCTCCATATCAATCCTCCATTTCAATTCTCCATGTCACTCCTCCTTGTCGCAATTCCATGTCACTCGTCCATGTCGCTACACCAACTCAATCCTCCTTGTCACTCCTCCATGTCACTCATCCAAGTCATTCCTCCATGTCACTCCTTTATGTCACTCCTCCAAGTCACTCCTCCATGTCACTTCTATATGTCTTCCATGTCACTCCTCCATGTCGCTCCTCCTTGTCACTCCTCCATGTTGCTCCTCCATGTCACTCCTCCATGTCACTCATCCATGTACCTCCGCCATGTCACTCCACCATATCAATCCTCCTTGCTGATCCGCCCTGTCACTCCTCCATGTCTCTCCTCCACATCAATCCTCTATGTCACTCCTCCATGTCACTCCTCTATGTCACTCCTCCATGTCGCTATTCCATTTCACTCCTCCATGTCGCTACACGAACTCAATACTCCTTGTCACTCCTCTGTGTCATTCCTGCATGGCACTCCTCCATGTAACTCCTCCATGTCACTCCTCCTTGTTGCTATTCCATGTCACTCCTCCATGTCACTACACCAACTCACTCATCCCTGTCCCTCCGCCATGTCACACAACCATAACAACCCTCTTTCCTGATCAAACTTGTCACTTCTCCATGTAACTACTCCATGTCTCTCCTCCACATCAATACTCTATGTCACTCTTCCATGTCACTCCTCCATGTCACTCCTCCTTGTGACTACTCCATGTCACTCCTCCATGTCACTCATCCATGTCATTCCTCCATGACACTCCTTTATGTCACTCCTCCAAGTCACTCCTCCATGTCACTCCTCCATGTCCCTCCTCCATGTCACTCCACCATATCAATCCGCCTGGCTGATCCGCCCTGTCACTCCTCCATGTCACTCCTCCATGTCACTTCTATATGTCTTCCATGTCACTCCTCCATGTCATTACACCAACTCACTCCTCCATGTCAGTCCTCCATGTCGCTACTCCATGTCACTCCTCCATTTCACTCCTCCATGTCTCTCCTCCATGTCACTTCTCCAAGTCTTCAATGTCATGTCTCTCATCTGTGTAGCTTCACATTGTCATTCCTCCAAGTCACTCCTCCATGTCGCTACTCCACGTCACTCCTCCATGTCACACCTCCTTGTCACTCCTCCATGTAGCTACTCCAAGTCACTCCTCCATGTCGCTCTACCAACTCACTCCTCCATGTCACTCGTCCACGTCACTCCTCCATGTCACACCTCCTTGTCACTCCTCCATGTAGCTACTCCATGTCACTCCTCCATGTCACTTCTATATTTCTTCCATGTCACTCCTCCATGTCACTCCTCCATGTCACTCTTAAATATCACTCCACCACGCCACTCCTCTATATCACTCCTCCATGTTAGTCCTCCATATCAATCCTCTATGTCACTCCTCCATGTCACTCCTCCTTGTCGCTATTCCATGTCACTCCTCCATGTTGCTACACCAACTCACTCCTCATGTCACTCCTCCATGTCGCTACTCCATGTCACTCCTCCATGTCGCTACACCAACTCAACCCTCCTTGTCACTCCTCCATGTCACTCATTTATGTCACTCATCCTAGTCACTCCTCCATGTCACTTCTATATGTCTTCCATGTCACTCCTCCATGTTGCTCCACCAACTCACTCCTCCATGTCACTCCTCCTTGTCACTCCTCCATGTAGCTATTCCATGTCACTCCTCCATGTCGCTCTACCAACTCATTCCTCCATGTCACTCGTCCACGTCACTCCTCCATGTCACACTTCCTTGTCACTCCTCCATGTAGCTACTCCATGTCACTACACCAACTCACTCATCCCTGTCCCTCCGCCATGTCACTCCACCATATCAACACTCTTTCCTGATGAAACTTGTCACTTCTCCATGTCACTACTCCATGTCTCTCCTCCACATCACTCCTCTAAATCACTCCTCCATGTTACTCCTCCATGTCACTCCTCCTTGTCGCTATTCCATGTTACTCCTCCATGTCGCTACACCAACTCACTCTTCCATGTCACTGCTCCATTTCACTCCACCACGTCACTCTTCTACGTCACTCCTCATGTCACTCCTCCATGTCGCTACTCCTTGTCACTCCTCCAAGTCACTCATCCATGTCATTCCTCCATGTCACTCCTTTATGTCACTCCTCCAAGTCACTCCTCAATTTCACTTCTATATGACTTCAATGTCACTCCTGCATGTCGCTCCTCCATATCACTCCTCTATTTCACTCCTCCATGTCATTGCTCCTTGTCGCTATTCCATGTCACTCCTCCATTTCAACCCTCCATGTCACTACTCCACGTCACTCCTCCCTGTCACACCTCCTTGTCACTCCTCCATGTAGCTACTCCATGTCACTCCTCCATGTCGCTCTACCAACTCACTCCTCCATGTCACTCATCCACGTCACTCCTCCATGTCACACCTCCTTGTCACTCCTCCATGTAGCTACTCCATGTCACTCCTCCATGTCACTCTTAAATTTCACTCCACCATGCCACTCCTCTATATCACTCCTCCATGTTACTCCTCCAAGTCATTCCTCCATGTCACTCCTTTATGTCACTCCTCCAAGTCACTCCTCCATGTCACTTTTATATGTCTTCCATGTATCTCCTCCATGTCGCTCCACCAACTCACTTCTCCATGTCACTCCTCCATGTCACTCCTCCATTTCACTCCACCACGTCACTCCTCCATGTCACTCCTCCATATCAACCCTCCATATCACTCCTCCATGTCACTCCTCCATGTCACTCCTCCATGTCACTACACCAACTCACTCATACCTTTCCCTCCGCCATGTCACTCCACCATATCAACCTTCCTTCCTGATCAAACTTGTCACTTCTCCATGTCACTACTCCATGTCTCTCCTCCACCTCAATCCTCTATGTCACTCCTCCATGTCACTCCTCCATGTCACTCCTCCTTGTCGCTATTCCATGTCACTCCTCCATGTCGCTACACCAACTCACTCCTCATGTCACTCCTCCATGTCATTCCTACATGTCGCTATTCCATGTCACTCCTTATGTCGCTACACCAACTCACTCCTCCATTTCACTCCTCCATTTCACTCCACCACGTCACTCCTCCAAATCACTCCTCCATATCAACCCTCCATGTCACTCCTCCATGTCACTCCTCCATGTAATTCCTCCATGTCACTCCTCCATGTCACTACACCAACTCACTCATCCCTTTCCCTCCGCCATGTCACTCCACCATATCAACCCTCCTTCCTGATCAAACTTGTCACTTCTCCATGTCACTACTCCATGTCTCTCGTCCACCTCAATCCTCTATGCCACTCCTCCATGTCACTCCTCCATGTCACTCCTCCTTGTCGCTATTCCATGTCACTCCTCCATGTCGCTACACCAACTCACTCCTCATGTTACTCCTCCATGTCGCTACTCCATGTCACTCCTCCATGTCGCTACACCAACTCAATCCTCCTTGTCACTCCTCCATGTCACTTATCCAAGTCATTCCTCCATGTCACTCATTTATGTCACTCCTCCAAGTCATTCCTCCATGTCACTTCTATATGTCTTCCATGTCACTACTCCATGTCGCTCCACTAACTCACTCCTCCATGTCACTCCTACTTGTCACTCCTCCATGTAGCTATTCCATGTCACTCCTCCATGTCGCTCTACCAACTCACTCCTCCATGTCACTCGTCCACGTCACTCCTCCATGTCACACTTCCTTGTCACTCCTCCATGTAGCTACTTCATGTCACTACACCAACTCACTCATCCCTGTCCCTCCGCCATGTCACTCCACTATATCAACACTCCTTCCTGATCAAACTTGTCACTTCTCCATGTCACTACTACATGTCTCTCCTCCACATCACTCCTCTATATCACTCCTCCATGTCACTCCTCCATGTCACTCCTCCTTGTCGCTATTCCATGTTACTCCTCCATGTCGCTACACCAACTCACTCTTCCATGTCACTCCCCCATTTCACTCCACCACGTCACTCCTCCATGTCACTCCTCCATGTCAACCCTCCATGTCACTCCTCCATGTTACTCCTCCATGTCACTACACCAACTCACTCATCCATTTCCCTCCGCCATTTCTCTCCACCATATCAACCCTCCTTCCTGATCAAACTTGTCACTTCTCCATGTCACTACTCCATGTCTCTCCTCCACATCACTCCACTATATCACTCCTCCATGTCGCTACACCAACTCACTCTTCCATGTCACTCCCCCATTTCACTCCACCACGTCACTCCTCCATGTCACTCCTCCATGTCACTCCTCCTTGTCGCTATTCCATGTCACTCCTTATGTCGATACGCCAACTCACTCCTCCATGTCACTCCTCCATTTCACTCCACCACGTCACTCCTCCATGTCACTCCTCCATATCAACCCGCCATATCACTCCTCCATGTCACTCCTCCATGTCACTCCTCCATGTCACTACACCAACTCACTAATCCCTGTCCCTCCGCCATGTCACTCCACAATATCAAACCTCTTTCCTGATCAAACTTGTCAGTTCTCCATGTCACTACTCCATGTCTCTCCTCCACATCAATCCTCTATGTCACTCCTCATTTCACTCCTCCATGTCGCTACTCCATGTCACTCCTCCATGTCGCTACACCAACTCAATCCTCCTTGTCACTCTTCCATGTCACTCATCCAAGTCATTCCTCCATGTCACTCATTTATGTCACTCCTCCAAGTCACTCCTCCATGTCACTTCTATATGTCTTCCATGTCACTCCTCCATGTCGCTCCACCAACTCACTCCTCCATGTCACTCCTCCTTGTCACTCCTCCATGTAGCTATTCCATGTCACTCCTCCATGTCGCTCTACCAACTCACTCCTCCATGTCACTCGTCCACGTCACTCCTCCATGTCATACTTCCTTGTCACTCATCCATGTAGCTACTTCATGTCACTACACCAACTCACTCATCCCTGTCCCTCCGCCATGTCACTCCACCATATCAACCTTCCTTCCTGATCAAACTTGTCACTTCTCCATGTCACTCCTCCATGTCACTCCTCCATGTCGCTATTCCATGTTACTCCTCCAAGTTGCTACACCAACTCACACTTCCATGTCACTCCCCCATTTCACTCCACCACGTCACTCCTCCATGTCACTCCTCCATATCAACCCTCCATGTCACTCCTCCATGTTACTCCTCCATGTCACTACACCAACTCACTCATCCCTGTCCCTCTGCCATGTCACTCCACCATATCAACCCTCCTTCCTTATCAAACTTGTCACTTCTCCATGTCACTACTCCATGTCTCTCCCCCACATCAAACCTCTATGTCACTCCTCCATGTCACTCCTCTATGTCACTCCTCTATGTCGCTCTTCCATGTCACTCCTCCATGTGGCTACACCAACTCAATCCTCATGTCACTCCTCCATGTAGCTACTCCATGTCACTCCTCCATGTCGCTACACCAACTCAATCCTCCTTGTCACTCCTCCATGTCACTCAGCCAAGTCATTTGTCCATGTCACTCCTTTATGTCACTCCTCCAAGTCACTCCTCCATGTCACTTCTATATGTCTTCCATGTCACTCCTCCATGTTGCTCCACCAACTCACTCCTCCATGTCACTCCTCCATGTCACTGCTCCACGTCACTCCTCTATGTCACTCCTCCATGTCACTCCTCCATGTCGCTATTCCATGTCACTCCTTATGTCGCTATATAAACTCACTCCTCCATGTCACTCCTCCATTTCACTCCACCACGTCACTCCTCCATGTTTCTCCTCCATATCAACCCTCCATGTCACTCCTCCTTGTCGCTACACCAACTCACTCCTCCATGTCACTACTCCATTTCACTCCACCACGTCTATATGTATTCCATGTCACTCCTCCATGTCACTACACAGACTCACTAATCCCTGTCCCTCCGCACTTGTTACGCCTCCATGTCACTCCTTCATATCAACCCGCCATGTCACTCCTCCTTGTCACTCCTCCATGTAGCTATTCCATGACACTCCTCCATGTCACTCTACCACCTAACTCCTCCATGTCACTACACCAACTCACTAATCCCTGTCCCTCCGCCATGTCACTCCACAATATTAAACCTCCTTCCTAATCAAACTTGTCAGTTCTCCATGTCACTACTCCATGTCTCTCGTCCACATCAATCCTCTATGTCACTCCTCCATGTCACTCCTCCATGTCACTCCTCCTTTTCGCTATTCCATGTCACTCCTCCATGTTGCTACACCAACTCACTCCTCATGTCACTCCTCCATGTCACTACTCCATGTCACTCCTCCATGTCGCTACACCAACTCAATCCTCCTTGTCACTCCTCCATGTCACTCATCCAAGTCATTCCTCCATGTCACTCCTTTATGTCACTCCTCCAAGTCACTCCTCCATGTCACTTCTATATGTCTTCCATGTCACTCCTCCATGTCGCTCCACCAACTCACTCCTCCATGTCACTCCTCCTTGTCACTCCTCCATGTCGCTATTCCATGACACTCCTCCATGTCGCTCTACCAACTCACTCCTCCATGTCACTCGTCCACGTCACTCCTCCATGTTCAACTTCCTTGTCACTCCTCCATGTAGCTACTTCATGTCACTACACCAACTCACTCATCCCTGTCCCTCCGCAATGTCACTCCACCATATCAACCCTCCTTCCTGATCAAACTTGTCACTTCTCCATGTCACTACTCCATGTCTCTCCTCCACGTCACTCCTCTATATCATTCCTCCATGTCACTCCTCCATGTCACTCCTCCTTGTCGCTATTCCATGTTACTCCTCCATGTCGCTACACCAACTCACTCTTCCATGTCACTCCCCCATTTCACTCCACCACGTCACTCCTCCATGTCACTCCTCCATATAAACCCTCAATGTCACTCCTCCATGTTACTCCTGCATGTCACTACACAAACTCACTCATCCCTGTCCCTCTGCCATGTCACTCCACCATATCAACCCTCCTTCATGATCAAACTTGTCATTTCTCCATGTCACTACTCCATGTCTCTCCCCCACATCAAACCTCTATGTCACTCCTCCATGTCACTCCTCTATGTCACTCCTCCTTGTCGCTCTTCCATGTCACTTCTCCATGTTGCTACACCAACTCAATCCTCATGTCACTCCTCCATGTAGCTACTCCATGTCACTCCTCCATGTCGCTACACCAACTCAATCCTCCTTGTCACTCCTCCATTTCACTCAGCCAAGTCATTTGTCCATGTCACTCCTTTATGTCACTCCTCCAAGTCACTCCTCCGTGTCACTTCTATATGTCTTCAATGTCACTCCTCCATGTTGCTCCACCAACTCACTCCTCCATGTCACTCCTCCATGTCACTGCTCCACGTCACTCCTCTATGTCACTCCTCCATGTCACTCCTCCATGTCGCTATTCCATGTCACTCCTTATGTCGCTATATAAACTCACTCCTCCATGTCACTCCTCCATTTCACTCCACCACGTCACTCCTCCATGTCACTCCTCCATATCAACCATCCATGTCACTCCTCTGTGTCGCTAAACCAACACACTCCTCCATGTCACTCCTCCATTTCACTCCACCACGTCTATATGTATTCCATGTCACTCCTCCATGTCGCTCCACCAACTCACTCCTCCATGTCACTCCTCCTTGTCACTCCTCCATGTAGCTATTCCATTTCACTCCTTATGTCGATACGCCAACTCACTACTCCATGTCACTCCTCCATTTCACTCCACCACGTCACTCCTCCATGTCACTCCTCCATATCAACCCGCCATGTCACTCCTCCATGTCACTCCTCCATGTCATTACACAAACTCACTAATCCCTGTTCCTCCGCACTTGTTACGTCTCCATGTCACTCCTCCATATCAACCCGCCATGTCACTCCTCCTTGTCACTCCTCCATGTAGCTATTCCATGACACTCCTCCATGTCACTCTACCACCTCACTCCTCCATGTCACTACACTAACTCACTAATCCCTGTCCCTCCGCCATGTCACTCCACAATATCAAACCTCCTTCGTAATCAAACTTGTCAGTTCTCCATGTCACTACTCCATGTCTCTCCTCCACATCAATCCTCTATGTCACTCCTCCATGTCACTCCTCCATGTCACTCCTCCTTGTCGCTATTCCATGTCACTCCTCCATGTTGCTACACCAACTCACTCCTCATGTCACTCCTCCATGTCGCTACTCCATGTCACTCCTCCATGTCGCTACACCAACTCAATCCTCCTTGTCAGTCCTCCATGTCACTCATCCACGTCATTCCTCCATGTAACTCCTTTATGTCACTCCTCCAAGTCACTCCTCCATGTCACTTCTATATGTCTTCCATGTCACTCCTCCATGTAGCTATTCCATGACACTCCTCCATGTCGCTCTACCAACTCACTCTTCCATGTCACTCGTCCACGTCACTCCTCCATGTTACACTTCCTTGTCACTCCTCCATGTAGCTACTTCATGTCACTACACCAACTCACTCCTCCTTGTCGCTATTCCATGTCACTCCTCCATGTTGCTACACCAACTCACTCTTCCATGTCACTCCCCCATTTCACTCCACCACGTCACTCCTCCATGTCACTCCTCCATATCAACCCTCCATGTCACTCCTCCATGTTACTCCTGCATGTCACTACACCAACTCACTCATCCCTGTCCCTCCGCCATGTCACTCCACCATATCAACCCTCCTTCCTGATCAAACTTGTCACTTCTCCATGTCACTACTCCATGTCTCTCCCCCACATCAAACCTCTATGTCACTCCTCCATGTCACTCCTCTATGTCACTCCTCCTTGTCGCTCTTCCATGTCACCCCTCCATGTTGCTCCACTAAATTCACTCCTCATGTCACTCCTCCATGTAGCTACTCCATGTCACTCCTCCATGTCGCTACACTAACTCAATCCTCCTTGTCACTCCTCCATGTCACTCAGCCAAGTCATTTGTCCATGTCACTCCTTTATGTCACTCCTCCAAGTCACTCCTCCATGTCACTCCTCCATGTCACTCCTCCATGTCGCTATTCCATGTCATTCCTTATGTCGCTATACAACTCAATCCTCCATGTCACTCCTACATTTCACTCCACCACGTCACTCCTCCATGTCACTCCTCCATATCAACCCTCCATGTCACTCCTCCTTGTCGCTACACCACCTCACTCCTTCATGTCACTCCTCCATTTCACTCCACCACGTCCCTCCTCCATATCAACCCTCCATGTCACTCCTCCATGTCACTCCTCCATGTCCCTTCGCCATGTCACTCCTCCATGTCTCTCCTCCATGTCACTTCTCCAAGTCTTCAATGTCATGTCTCTCATCTGTGTAGCTCCACATTGTCACTCCTCCAAGTCACTCCTCCATGTCGCTACTCCATGTCACACTTCCTTGTCACTCCTCCATGTAGCTACTCCATGTCACTCCTCCATGTCGCTCTACCAACTCACTCCTCCATGTCACTCCTCTATATCACTCCTCCATGTTACTCCTCCATATCAATCCTCCATGTCACTTCTCCATGTCACTCCTCCTTGTCGCAATTCCATGTCACTTCTCCATGTCGTTACATCAACTCACTCCTCATGTCACTCCTCCATGTCGCTACTCCATGTCACTCATCCATGTCGCTACACCAACTCAATCCTCCTTGTCACTCCTCCATGTCACTCATCCAAGTCACTCCTCCATGTCGCTATTCCATGTTACTCCTTATGTCGATACGCCAACTCACTCCTCCATGACACTCCTCCATTTCACTCCACCACGTCACTCCTCCATGTCACTCCTCCATATCAACCCGCTATGTCACTCCTCCATGTCACTCCTCCATGTCACTACACCAACTCACTAATCCCTGTCCCTCCGCCATTTCACTCCACAATATCAAACCTCCTTCCTAATCAAACTTGTCAGTTCTCCATGTCACTACTCCATGTCTCTCCTCCACATCAATCCTCTATGTCACTCCTCCATGTCACTCCTCCTTGTCGCTATTCCATGTCACTCCTACATGTTGCTACACCAACTCACTCCTCATGTCACACCTCCATGTTGCTACTCCATGTCACTCCTCCATGTCGCTACACCAACTCAATCCTCCTTGTCACTCCTCAATGTCACTCATCCAAGTCATTCCTCCATGTCACTCCTTTATGTCACTCCTCCAAGTCACTCCTCTATGTCACTGCTATATGTCTTCCATGTCACTCCTCCATGTCCCTCCACCAACTCACTCCTCCATGTCACTCCTCCTTGTCACTCCTCCATGTAGCTATTCCATGTCACTCCTCTATGTCACTCCTCCTTGTCGCTCTTCCATGTCACTCCTCCATGTCGCTACACCAACTCAATCCTCATGTCACTCCTCCATGTAGCTACTCCATGTCACTCCTTCATGTTGCTCCACCAACTCACTCCTCCATGTCACTCCTCCATGTCACTGCTCCACGTCACTCCTCTATGTCACTCCTCCATGTCACTCCTCCATTTCACTCCACCACGTCACTCCTCCATGTCACTCCTCCATGTCACTCCTCCATATCAACCCTCCATGTCACTCCTCCTAGTCGCTATACCAACTCACTCCTCCATGTCACTCCTCCATTTCACTCCACCACGTCTATATGTCTTCCATGTCACTCCTCCATGTCACTCCTCCTTGTCGCTATTCCATGTCACTCCTCCATGTTGCTACACCAACTCACTCCTCATGTCACTCCTCCATGTCGCTACTCCATGTCACTCCTCCATGTCGCTCCACCAACTCACTCCTCCATGTCACTCCTCCTTGTCACTCCTCCATGTAGCTATTCCATGTCACTCCTCCTTGTCACTCCTCCATGTAGCTATTCCATTTCACTACTCCATGTCGCTACACCAACTCAATCCTCCTTGTCACTCCTCCATGTCACTCATCCAAGTCACTCCTCCATGTCGCTATTCCATGTAACTCCTTATGTCGATACGCCAACTCACTACTCCATGTCACTCCTCCATTTCACTCCACCAACTCACTCCTCCATGTCACTCCTCCATGTCGCTATTCCATGTCACTCCTTATGTCGCTATATAAACTCACTCCTCCATGTCACTCCTCCATTTCACTCCACCACGTCACTCCTCCATGTCACTCCTCCATATCAACCCTCCATGTAACTCCTCCTTGTCGCTACACCAACTCACTCCTCCATGTCACTCCTCCATTTCACTCCACCACGTCACTCTTCTACGTCACTCGTCATGTCACTCCTCCATGTCGCTACTCCTTGTCACTCCTCCATGTCACTCCTCCATGTCACTCCTCCATATCAACCCTCCATGTCACTCCTCCTAGTCGCTATACCAACTCACTCCTCCATGTCACTCCTCCATTTCACTCCACCACGTCTATATGTCTTCCATGTCACTCCTCCATGTCACTCCTCCATGTCACTCCTCCTTGTCGCTATTCCATGTCACTCCTCCATGTTGCTACACCAACTCACTCCTCATGTCACTCCTCCATGTCGCTACTCCATGTCACTCCTCCATGTCGCTCCACCAACTCACTCCTCCATGTCACTCCTCCATTTCACTCCACCACATCACTCCTCCATGTCACTCCTCCCTGTCACTCCTCCATGTCACTATTCCATGTCACTACACTAACTCACTAATCCCTGTCCCTCCGCCATGTCACTCCACAAAATCAAACCTCCTTCCTGATCAAACTTGTCAGTTCTCCATGTCACTACTCTATGTCTCTCCTCCACATCAATCCTCTATGTCACTCCTCCATGTCACTCCTCCATGTCACTCCTCCTTGTCGCTATTCCATGTCACTCCTCCATGTTGCTACACCAACTCACTCCTCATGTCACGCCTCCATGTCGCTACTCCATGTCACTCCTCCATGTAGCTACACCAACTCAATCCTCCTTGTCACTCCTCCATGTCACTCATCCAAGTCATTCCTCCATGTCACTCCTTTATGTCACTCCTCCAAATCAATCCTCCATGTCACTTCTATATGTCTTCCATGTCACTCCTCCATGTCGCTCAACCAACTCACTCCTCCATGTCACTCCTCCATGTCGCTATTCCATGTCACTCCTTATGTCGCTATATAAACTCACTCCTCCATGTCACTCCTCCATTTCACTCCACCACATCACTCCTCCATGTCACTCCTCCATATCAACACTCCATGTAACTCCTCCTTGTCGCTACACCAACTCACTCCTCCATGTCACTCCTCCATTTCACTCCACCACGTCACTCTTCTACGTCACTTGTCATGTCACTCCTCCATGTCGCTACTCCTTGTCACTCCTCCATGTCACTTATCCATGTCATTCCTCCATGTCACTCCTTTATGTCACTCCTCCAAGTCACTCCTCAATTTCACTTCTATATGACTTCAATGTCACTCCTGCATGTCGCTCCTCCATATCACTCCTCTATTTAACTACTCCATGTCACTCCTCCATATCAATCCTCCATTTCACTCCTCCATGTAACTCCTTAATGTCACTACTCCATGTCACTCCTATATGTCACTCCTACTTGTCGCTATTCCATGTCGCTAAACCAACTCACTCCTCCATGTCGCTACTCCACGTCACTCCTCCATGTCACACCTCCTTGTCACTCCTCCATGTAGCTACTCCATGTCACTCCTACATGTCGCTCTACCAACTCACTCCTCCATGTCACTCATCCACGTCACTCCTCCATGTCACACCTCCTTGTCACTCCTCCATGTAGCTACTCCATGTCACTCCTCCATGTCACTACTCCATGTCACTCTTAAATTTCACTCCACCACGCCACTCCTCTATATCACTCCTCCATGTTACTCCTCCATATCAATCCTCCATGTCACTTCTCCATGTCACTCCTCCTTGTCGCAATTCCATGTCAATTCTCCATGTCGCTACACCAACTCACTCCTCATGTCACTCCTCCATGTCACTGCTCCACGTCACTCCTCTATGTCACTCCTCCATGTCACTCCTCCATGTCGCTATTCCATGTCACTCCCTATGTCGCTACACCAACTCACTCCTCCATTTCACTCCTCCATTTCACTCCACCACGTCACTCCTCCATATCACTCCTCCATATCAACCCTCCATGTCACTCCTCCATGTCACTCGTCCATGTCATTCCTCCATGTCTCTCCTCCATGTCACTACACCAACTCACTCATCCCTGTCCCTCCCCCATGTCACTCCTATATGTCACTCCTCCATGTCGCTACACCAACTCACTCCTCATGTCACTCCTCCATGTCGTTACTCCATTTCACATCTTCATGTCGCTACACTAACTCAATCCTCCTTGTCACTCCTCCATGTCACTCATCCAAGTCACTCCTCCATGTCGTTATTCCATGTCACTCCTTATGTCAATACACCAACTCACTCCTCCATGTCACCCCTCCATTTCACTCCACCACGTCACTCCTCCATGTCACTCCTCCATGTCACTCATCCATGTCACTACACCAACTCACTAATCCCTGTCCCTCCGCCATGTCACTCCACCATATCAACCCTCCTTACTGATCAAACTTGTCAGTTCTCCATGTCACTACTCCATGTCTCTCCTCCACATCAATCCTCTATGTCACTCCTCCATGTCACTACTCCTTGTCGCTATTCCATGTCACTCCTCCATGTCGCTACACCAACTCACTCATCCCTGTCCCTCCGCCATGTCACTCCTCATGTCACTCCTCCATGTCGCTACTCCATTTCACTCCTCCATTTCACTCCACCACATCACTCCTCCATGTCACTCCTCCATTTCAACCCTCCATGTCACTCCTCCACGTCACTCCTCCATGTCACTCCTCCATGTCACTACACCAACTCACTAATCCCTGTTCCTCCGCCATGTCACTCCACCAAATCAACCCTCCATCCTGATTAAACTTGTCAGTTCTCCATGTCACTACTCCATGTCTCTCCTCCACATCAATCTTCTATGTCATTCCTCCATGTCACTCCTCCATGTCACTCCTCCATGTCACTCCTCGTTGTCGCTATTCCATTTCACTCCTCCATGTTGCTCCACTAAATTCACTCCTCATCTCCCTCCTCCATGTCGCTACTCCATGTCACTCCTCCATGTCGCTACACCAACTCAATCCTCTTTGTCACTCCTCCATGTCACTCATCCAAGTCATTCCTCCATGTCACTCCTTTATGTCACTCCTCCAAGTCACTCCTCCATGTCACTTCTATATGTCTTCCATGTCACTCCTCCATGTTGCTCCACCAACTCACTCCTCCATGTCACTCCTCCTTGTCACTCCTCCATGTAGCTATTCCATGTCACTCCTCCATGTCGCTCTACCAACTCATTCCTCCATGTCACTCGTCCACGTCACTTCTCCATGTCACACTTCCTTGTCACTCCTCCATGTAGCTACTCCATGTCACTTCACCAACTCACTCATCCCTGTCCCTCCGCCATGTCACTCCACCATATCAACCCTCCTTCCTGATCAAACTTGTCACTCCTCCATGTCACTCCTCAATGTCACTCCTCCTTGTCGCTATTCCATGTTACTTCTCCATGTCGCTACACCAACTCACTCTTCCATGTCACTCCTCTATTTCACTCCACCACGTCACTCTTCTATGTCACTCCTCATGTCACTCCTCCATGTCGCTACTCCATGTCACTACTCCATTACTTTCCCCCACATCAATCCTCTATGTCACTCCTCCATGTCACTCCTCCATGTCATTGCTCCTTGTCGCTATTCCATGTCACTCCTCCATATCAACCCTCCATGTCACTACTCCACGTCACTCCTCCATGTCACACCTCCTTGTCACTCCTCCATGTAGCTACTCCATGTCACTCTTCCATGTCGCTCTACCAACTCACTCCTCCATGTCACTCGTCCACGTCACTCCTCCATGTCACACCTCCTTGTCACTCCTCCGTGTAGCTACTCCATGTCACTCCTCCATATCACTCCTCCATGTCACTCTTAAATTTCACTCCACCACGCCACTCCTTTATATCACTCCTCCATGTTACTCCTCCATCTCAATCCTCCATGTCACTTCTCCATGTCACTCCTCCTTGTCGCAATTCCATGTTACTCCTCCATGTCGCTACACCAACTCACTCCTCATGTCACTCCTCCATGTCGCTACTCCATGTCACTCCTCCATATCGCTACAACAACTCCATCCTCCTTGTCACTCCTCCATGTCACTCATCCAAGTCATTCCTCCACGTCCGTCCTCTATGTCACTCCTCCATGTCACTCCTCCATGTCGTTATTCCGTGTCACTCCTTATGTCGCTCCACCAACTCACTCCTCCATGTCACTCCTCCATTTCACTCCTCCACGTCACTCCTCCATGTCACTCCTCCATATCAACCCTTCATGTCACTCCTACATGTCACTCTTCCATGTCACTCCTCCATGTCACTACACCAACTCACTCATCCCTTTCCCTCCGCCATGTCACTCCACCATATCAACCCTCCTTCCTGATCAAACTTGTCACTTCTCCATGTCACTACTTCATATCTCTCCTCCACATCAATCCTCTATGTCACTCCTCCATGTCACTCCTCCATGTCACTCCTCCTTGTCGCTATTCCATGTCACTCCTCCATGTCGCTACACCAACTCACTCCTCATGTCACTCCTCCATGTCACTCCTCCATGTCGCTATTCCATGTCACTCCTTATGTCGCTACACCAACTCACTCCTCCATTTCACTCCACCACGTCACTCCTCCAAATCACTCCTCCATATCAACCTTCCATGTCACTCCTCCATGTCACTCCTCCATGTCATTCCTCCATGTCACTCCTCCATGTTACTACACCAACTCACTCATCCCTGTCCCTCCGCCATGTCACTCCTCCATGTCTCTCCTCCATGTCCCTACACCAACTCACTCCTCATGTCACTCCTCCATGTCACTCATCCAAGTCATTCCTCCATGTCACTCCTTTATGTCAGTCCTCCAAGTAACTCCTCCATGTCACTTCTATATGTGTTCCATGTCACTCCTCCATGTCGTTACACTAACTCACTCCTCCATGTCACTCCTCCATGTCTCTACTCCATGTCACTCCTCCATTTCACTCATCCATCTCTCCTCCATGTCACTTCTCCAAGTCTTCAATGTCATGTCTCTCATCTGTGTAGCTCCACATTGTCACTCCTCCAAGTCACTCCTCCATGTCGCTACTCCACGTAACTCCTACATGTCACACCTCCTTGTCACTCCTCCATGTAGCTACTCCATGTCACTCCTCCATGTCGCTCTACCAACTCACTACTCCATGTCACTCGTCCACGTCACTCCTCCATGTCACACCTCCTTGTCACTGCTCCATGTAGCTACTCCATGTCACTCCTCCATGTCACTTCTCCATGTCACTCTTAAATATCACTCCACCACGCCACTCCTCTATATCACTCCTCCATGTTACTCCTCCATATCAATCCTCCATGTCACTTCTCCATGTCACTCCTCCTTGTCGCAATTCCATGTCACTCTTCCATGTCGCTACACCAACTCAATCCTCCTTGTCACTCCTTTATGTCACTCCTCCAAGTCACTCCTCCATGTCACTTCTATATGTCTTCCATGTCACTCCTCCATGTCGCTCCTCCTTGTCACTTCTCCATATCAATCCTCCATGTCCATTCTCCATGTCACTCCTCCTTGTCGCAATTCCATGTCACTCCTCCATGTCGCTACACCAACTCAATCCTCCTTGTCACTCCTTTATGTCACTCCTCCAAGTCACTCCTCCATGTCACTTCTATATGTCTTCCATGTCACTCCTCCATGTCGCTCCTCCTTTTCACTCCTCCATGTTGCTCCTCCATGTCACTTCTATATGTCTTCCATGTCACTCATCCATGTACCTCCGCCATGTCACTCCACCATATCAATCCTCCTTGCTGTTCCGCCCTGTCACTCCTCCATGTCTCTCCTCCACATCAATCCTCTATGTCACTCCTCCATGTCACTCCTCCATGTCGCTATTCCATGTCACTCCTCCATGTTGCTACACGAACTCAATACTCCTTGTCACTCCTCTGTGTCATTCCTGCATGTCACTCCTCCATGTCACTCCTCCTTGTCGCTATTCCATGTCACTCCTCCATGTCACTACACCAACTCACTCATCCCTGTCCCTCCGCCATGTCACACCACCATAAAAACCCTCCTTCCTGATCAAACTTGTCACTTCTCCATATCACTACTCCATGTCTCTCATCCACATCATTCCTCTATGTCACTCCTCCATGTTACTCCTCCATGTCACTCCTCCTTGTCGCTACTCCATGTCACTCCTCCATGTCACTCATCCATGTCATTCCTCCATGTCACTCCTTTATGTCACTCCTCCAAGTCACTCCTCCATGTCACTCCTACATGTCGCTCTACCAACTCACTCCTCCATGTCACTCATCCACGTCACTCCTCCATGTCACACCTCCTTGTCACTCCTCCATGTAGCTACTCCATGTCACTCCTCCATGTCACTACTCCATGTCACTCTTAAATTTCAATCCACCACGCCACTCCTCTATATCACTCCTCCATGTTACTCTTTCCATATCAATCCTCCATGTCACTTCTCCATGTCACTCCTCCTTGTCGCAATTCCATGTCACTTCTCCATGTCGCTACACCAACTCACTCCTCATGTCACTCCTCCATGTCACTGCTCCACGTCACTCCTCTATGTCACTCCTCCATGTCACTCCTCCATGTCGCTATTCCATGTCACTCCCTATGTCGCTACACCAACTCACTCCTCCATTTCACTCCTCCATTTCACTCCACCACGTCACTCCTCCATATCACTCCTCCATATCAACCCTCCATGTCACTCCTCCATGTCACTCGTCCATGTCATTCCTCCATGTCACTCCTCCATGTCACTACACCAACTCACTCATCCCTGTCCCTCCGCCATGTCACTCCTATATGTCACTCCTCCATGTCGCTACACCAACTCACTCCTCATGTCACTCCTCCATGTCGTTACTCCATTTCACATCTTCATGTCGCTACACTAACTCAATCCTCCTTGTCACTCCTCCATGTCACTCATCCAAGTCACTCCTCCATGTCGCTATTCCATGTCACTCCTTATGTCAATACACCAACTCACTCCTCCATGTCACCCCTCCATTTCACTCCACCACGTAACTCCTCCATGTCACTCCTCCATGTCACTCATCCATGTCACTACACCAACTCACTAATCCCTGTCCCTCCGCCATGTCACTCCACCATATCAACCCTCCTTACTGATCAAACTTGTCAGTTCTCCATGTCACTACTCCATGTCTCTCCTCCACATCAATCCTCTATGTCACTCCTCCATGTCACTACTCCTTGTCGCTATTCCATGTCACTCCTCCATGTCGCTACACCAACTCACTCATCCCTGTCCCTCCGCCATGTCACTCCTCATTTCACTCCTCCATTTCACTCCACCACATCACTCCTCCATGTCACTCCTCCATTTCAACCCTCCATGTCACTCCTCCACGTCACTCCTCCATGTCACTCCTCCATGTCACTACACCAACTCACTAATCCCTGTTCCTCCGCCATGTCACTCCACCAAATCAACCCTCCATCCTGATTAAACTTGTCAGTTCTCCATGTCACTACTCCATGTCTCTCCTCCACATCAATCTTCTATGTCATTCCTCCATGTCACTCCTCCATGTCACTCCTCCATGTCACTCCTCGTTGTCGCTATTCCATTTCACTCCTCCATGTTGCTCCACTAAATTCACTCCTCATCTCCCTCCTCCATGTCGCTACTCCATGTCACTCCTCCATGTCGCTACACCAACTCAATCCTCTTTGTCACTCCTCCATGTCACTCATCCAAGTCATTCCTCCATGTCACTCCTTTATGTCACTCCTCCAAGTCACTCCTCCATGTCACTTCTATATGTCTTCCATGTCACTCCTCCATGTTGCTCCACCAACTCACTCCTCCATGTCACTCCTCCTTGTCACTCCTCCATGTAGCTATTCCATGTCACTCCTCCATGTCGCTCTACCAACTCATTCCTCCATGTCACTCGTCCACGTCACTTCTCCATGTCACACTTCCTTGTCACTCCTCCATGTAGCTACTCCATGTCACTTCACCAACTCACTCATCCCTGTCCCTCCGCCATGTCACTCCACCATATCAACCCTCCTTCCTGATCAAACTTGTCACTCCTCCATGTCACTCCTCAATGTCACTCCTCCTTGTCGCTATTCCATGTTACTTCTCCATGTCGCTACACCAACTCACTCTTCCATGTCACTCCTCTATTTCACTCCACCACGTCACTCTTCTATGTCACTCCTCATGTCACTCCTCCATGTCGCTACTCCATGTCACTACTCCATTACTTTCCCCCACATCAATCCTCTATGTCACTCCTCCATGTCACTCCTCCATGTCATTGCTCCTTGTCGCTATTCCATGTCACTCCTCCATATCAACCCTCCATGTCACTACTCCACGTCACTCCTCCATGTCACACCTCCTTGTCACTCCTCCATGTAGCTACTCCATGTCACTCTTCCATGTCGCTCTACCAACTCACTCCTCCATGTCACTCGTCCACGTCACTCCTCCATGTCACACCTCCTTGTCACTCCTCCGTGTAGCTACTCCATGTCACTCCTCCATATCACTCCTCCATGTCACTCTTAAATTTCACTCCACCACGCCACTCCTTTATATCACTCCTCCATGTTACTCCTCCATCTCAATCCTCCATGTCACTTCTCCATGTCACTCCTCCTTGTCGCAATTCCATGTCACTCCTCCATGTCGCTACACCAACTCACTCCTCATGTCACTCCTCCATGTCGCTACTCCATGTCACTCCTCCATATCGCTACACCAACTCCATCCTCCTTGTCACTCCTCCATGTCACTCATCCAAGTCATTCCTCCACGTCCCTCCTCTATGTCACTCCTCCATGTCACTCCTCCATGTCGTTATTCCGTGTCACTCCTTATGTCGCTCCACCAACTCACTCCTCCATGTCACTCCTCCATTTCACTCCTCCACGTCACTCCTCCATGTCACTCCTCCATATCAACCCTTCATGTCACTCCTACATGTCACTCTTCCATGTCACTCCTCCATGTCACTACACCAACTCACTCATCCCTTTCCCTCCGCCATGTCACTCCACCATATCAACCCTCCTTCCTGATCAAACTTGTCACTTCTCCATGTCACTACTTCATATCTCTCCTCCACATCAATCCTCTATGTCACTCCTCCATGTCACTCCTCCATGTCACTCCTCCTTGTCGCTATTCCATGTCACTCCTCCATGTCGCTACACCAACTCACTCCTCATGTCACTCCTCCATGTCACTCCTCCATGTCGCTATTCCATGTCACTCCTTATGTCGCTACACCAACTCACTCCTCCATTTCACTCCACCACGTCACTCCTCCAAATCACTCCTCCATATCAACCTTCCATGTCACTCCTCCATGTCACTCCTCCATGTCATTCCTCCATGTCACTCCTCCATGTTACTACACCAACTCACTCATCCCTGTCCCTCCGCCATGTCACTCCTCCATGTCTCTCCTCCATGTCCCTACACCAACTCACTCCTCATGTCACTCCTCCATGTCACTCATCCAAGTCATTCCTCCATGTCACTCCTTTATGTCAGTCCTCCAAGTAACTCCTCCATGTCACTTCTATATGTGTTCCATGTCACTCCTCCATGTCGTTACACTAACTCACTCCTCCATGTCACTCCTCCATGTCTCTACTCCATGTCACTCCTCCATTTCACTCATCCATCTCTCCTCCATGTCACTTCTCCAAGTCTTCAATGTCATGTCTCTCATCTGTGTAGCTCCACATTGTCACTCCTCCAAGTCACTCCTCCATGTCGCTACTCCACGTAACTCCTACATGTCACACCTCCTTGTCACTCCTCCATGTAGCTACTCCATGTCACTCCTCCATGTCGCTCTACCAACTCACTACTCCATGTCACTCGTCCACGTCACTCCTCCATGTCACACCTCCTTGTCACTGCTCCATGTAGCTACTCCATGTCACTCCTCCATGTCACTTCTCCATGTCACTCTTAAATATCACTCCACCACGCCACTCCTCTATATCACTCCTCCATGTTACTCCTCCATATCAATCCTCCATGTCACTTCTCCATGTCACTCCTCCTTGTCGCAATTCCATGTCACTCTTCCATGTCGCTACACCAACTCAATCCTCCTTGTCACTCCTTTATGTCACTCCTCCAAGTCACTCCTCCATGTCACTTCTATATGTCTTCCATGTCACTCCTCCATGTCGCTCCTCCTTGTCACTTCTCCATATCAATCCTCCATGTCCATTCTCCATGTCACTCCTCCTTGTCGCAATTCCATGTCACTCCTCCATGTCGCTACACCAACTCAATCCTCCTTGTCACTCCTTTATGTCACTCCTCCAAGTCACTCCTCCATGTCACTTCTATATGTCTTCCATGTCACTCCTCCATGTCGCTTCTCCTTTTCACTCCTCCATGTTGCTCCTCCATGTCACATTTCTATATGTCTTCCATGTCACTCATCCATGTACCTCCGCCATGTCACTCCACCATATCAATCCTCCTTGCTGTTCCGCCCTGTCACTCCTCCATGTCTCTCCTCCACATCAATCCTCTATGTCACTCCTCCATGTCACTCCTCCATGTCGCTATTCCATGTCACTCCTCCATGTTGCTACACGAACTCAATACTCCTTGTCACTCCTCTGTGTCATTCCTGCATGTCACTCCTCCATGTCACTCCTCCTTGTCGCTATTCCATGTCACTCCTCCATGTCACTACACCAACTCACTCATCCCTGTCCCTCCGCCATGTCACACCACCATAAAAACCCTCCTTCCTGATCACACTTGTCACTTCTCCATATCACTACTCCATGTCTCTCATCCACATCAATCCTCTATGTCACTCCTCCATGTTACTCCTCCATGTCACTCCTCCTTGTCGCTACTCCATGTCACTCCTCCATGTCACTCATCCATGTCATTCCTCCATGTCACTCCTTTATGTCACTCCTCCAAGTCACTCCTCCATGTCACTCCTCCATGTCCCTCCTCCATGTCACTCCACCATATCAATCCGCCTTGCTGATCCACCCTGTCACTCCTCCATTTTACTCCTCCATGTCTCTCCTCCATGTCACTTCTCCAAGTCTTCAATGTCATGTCTCTCATCTGTGTAGCTCCACATTGTCACTCCTCCAAGTCACTCCTCCATGTCGCTACTCCACATCACTCCTCCATGTCACACCTCCTTGTCACTCCTCCAGGTAGCTACTCCATGTCACTTCTATATGTCTTCCATGTCACTCCTCCATGTCGTTACACCAACTCACTCCTCCATGTCACTCCTCCATGTCGCTATTCTATGTCACACCTTATGTCGCTATATAAACTCACTCCTCCATGTCAGTCCTCCATTTCACTCCAACACGTCACTCCTCCATGTCACTCCTCCATATCAACCCTCCATGTCACTCCTCCTTGTCGCTACACCAACTCACTCCTCCATGTCACTCCTCCATTTCACTCCACCACGTCCCTCCTCCATATCAACCCTCAGAGTCATTCCTCCATGTCACTCCTCCAAGTCACTCCTCCATGTCACTTCTATATGTCTTCCATGTCACTCCTCCATGTCGTTACACCAACTCACTCCTCCATGTCACTCCTCCATGTAACTTCTCCATGTCACTCCTCCTTGTCGCAATTCCATGTCACTCCTCCATGTCGCTACACCAACTCAATCCTCCTTGTCACTCCTCCATGTAACTCATCCAAGTCTCTCCTCCGTGTCACTTCTACATGTTGTACATGTCACTCCTCCACATAACTCCTCTATGTCACTCCTCAATGTCACTTTTCAATATCACTCCTCTATGTCATTCCCCTATGTCGCTACTCCATGTCACTCCTCCATGTCACTGCTCCACGTCACTCCTCTATGTCACTCCTCCATGTCACTCCTCCATGTCGCTATTCCATGTCACTCCTTATGTCGCTATATAAACTCACTCCTCCATGTCACTCCTCCATTTCACTCCACCACGTCACTCCTCCATGTCACTCCTCCATATCAACCATCCATGTCACTCCTCTGTGTCGCTAAACCAACACACTCCTCCATGTCACTCCTCCATTTCACTCCACCACGTCTATATGTATTCCATGTCACTCCTCCATGTCGCTCCACCAACTCACTCCTCCATGTCACTCCTCCTTGTCACTCCTCCATGTAGCTATTCCATTTCACTCCTTATGTCGATACGCCAACTAACTACTCCATGTCACTCCTCCATTTCACTCCACCACGTCACTCCTCCATGTCACTCCTCCATATCAACCCGCCATGTCACTCCTCCATGTCACTCCTCCATGTCATTACACAAACTCACTAATCCCTGTTCCTCCGCACTTGTTACGTCTCCATGTCACTCCTCCATATCAACCCGCCATGTCACTCCTCCTTGTCACTCCTCCATGTAGCTATTCCATGACACTCCTCCATGTCACTCTACCACCTCACTCCTCCATGTCACTACACTAACTCACTAATCCCTGTCCCTCCGCCATGTCACTCCACAATATCAAACCTCCTTCGTAATCAAACTTGTCAGTTCTCCATGTCACTACTCCATGTCTCTCCTCCACATCAATCCTCTATGTCACTCCTCCATGTCACTACTCCATGTCACTCCTCCTTGTCGCTATTCCATGTCACTCCTCCATGTTGCTACACCAACTCACTCCTCATGTCACTCCTCCATGTCGCTACTCCATGTCACTCCTCCATGTCGCTACACCAACTCAATCCTCCTTGTCACTCCTCCATGTCACTCATCCACGTCATTCTTCCATGTCACTCCTTTATGTCACTCCTCCAAGTCACTCCTCCATGTCACTTCTATATGTCTTCCATGTCACTCCTCCATGTAGCTATTCCATGACACTCCTCCATGTCGCTCTACCAACTCACTCTTCCATGTCACTCGTCCACGTCACTCCTCCATGTTACACTTCCTTGTCACTCCTCCATGTAGCTACTTCATGTCACTACACCAACTCACTCCTCCTTGTCGCTATTCCATGTCACTCCTCCATGTTGCTACACCAACTCACTCTTCCATGTCACTCCCCCATTTCACTCCACCACGTCACTCCTCCATGTCACTCCTCCATATCAACCCTCCATGTCACTCCTCCATGTTACTCCTGCATGTCACTACACCAACTCACTCATCCCTGTCCCTCCGCCATGTCACTCCACCATATCAACCCTCCTTCCTGATCAAACTTGTCACTTCTCCATGTCACTACTCCATGTCTCTCCCCCACATCAAACCTCTATGTCACTCCTCCATGTCACTCCTCTATGTCACTCCTCCTTATCGCTCTTCCATGTCACCCCTCCATGTTGCTCCACTAAATTCACTCCTCATGTCACTCCTCCATGTAGCTACTCCATGTCACTCCTCCATGTCGCTACACTAACTCAATCCTCCTTGTCACTCCTCCATGTCACTCAGCCAAGTCATTTGTCCATGTCACTCCTTTATGTCACTCCTCCAAGTCACTCCTCCATGTCACTCCTCCATGTCACTCCTCCATGTCGCTATTCCATGTCATTCCTTATGTCGCTATACAACTCAATCCTCCATGTCACTCCTACATTTCACTCCACCACGTCACTCCTCCATGTCACTCCTCCATATCAACCCTCCATGTCACTCCTCCTTGTCGCTACACCACCTCACTCCTTCATGTCACTCCTCCATTTCACTCCACCACGTCCCTCCTCCATATCAACCCTCCATGTCACTCTTTCATGTCACTCCTCCATGTCCCTTCGCCATGTCACTCCTCCATGTCTCTCCTCCATGTCACTTCTCCAAGTCTTCAATGTCATGTCTCTCATCTGTGTAGCTCCACATTGTCACTCCTCCAAGTCACTCCTCCATGTCGCTACTCCATGTCACACTTCCTTGTCACTCCTCCATGTAGCTACTCCATGTCACTCCTCCATGTCGCTCTACCAACTCACTCCTCCATGTCACTCCTCTATATCACTCCTCCATGTTACTCCTCCATATCAATCCTCCATGTCACTTCTCCATGTCACTCCTCCTTGTCGCAATTCCATGTCACTTCTCCATGTCGTTACATCAACTCACTCCTCATGTCACTCCTCCATGTCGCTACTCCATGTCACTCATCCATGTCGCTACACCAACTCAATCCTCCTTGTCACTCCTCCATGTCACTCATCCAAGTCACTCCTCCATGTCGCTATTCCATGTTACTCCTTATGTCGATACGCCAACTCACTCCTCCATGACACTCCTCCATTTCACTCCACCACGTCACTCCTCCATGTCACTCCTCCATATCAACCCGCTATGTCACTCCTCCATGTCACTCCTCCATGTCACTACACCAACTCACTAATCCCTGTCCCTCCGCCATTTCACTCCACAATATCAAACCTCCTTCCTAATCAAACTTGTCAGTTCTCCATGTCACTACTCCATGTCTCTCCTCCACATCAATCCTCTATGTCACTCCTCCATGTCACTCCTCCTTGTCGCTATTCCATGTCACTCCTACATGTTGCTACACCAACTCACTCCTCATGTCACACCTCCATGTTGCTACTCCATGTCACTCCTCCATGTCGCTACACCAACTCAATCCTCCTTGTCACTCCTCAATGTCACTCATCCAAGTCATTCCTCCATGTCACTCCTTTATGTCACTCCTCCAAGTCACTCCTCTATGTCACTGCTATATGTCTTCCATGTCACTCCTCCATGTCCCTCCACCAACTCACTCCTCCATGTCACTCCTCCTTGTCACTCCTCCATGTAGCTATTCCATGTCACTCCTCTATGTCACTCCTCCTTGTCGCTCTTCCATGTCACTCCTCCATGTCGCTACACCAACTCAATCCTCATGTCACTCCTCCATGTAGCTACTCCATGTCACTCCTTCATGTTGCTCCACCAACTCACTCCTCCATGTCACTCCTCCATGTCACTGCTCCACGTCACTCCTCTATGTCACTCCTCCATGTCACTCCTCCATTTCACTCCACCACGTCACTCCTCCATGTCACTCCTCCATGTCACTCCTCCATATCAACCCTCCATGTCACTCCTCCTAGTCGCTATACCAACTCACTCCTCCAAGTCACTCCTCCATTTCACTCCACCACGTCTATATGTCTTCCATGTCACTCCTCCATGTCACTCCTCCTTGTCGCTATTCCATGTCACTCCTCCATGTTGCTACACCAACTCACTCCTCATGTCACTCCTCCATGTCGCTACTCCATGTCACTCCTCCATGTCGCTCCACCAACTCACTCCTCCATGTCACTCCTCCTTGTCACTCCTCCATGTAGCTATTCCATGTCACTCCTCCTTGTCACTCCTCCATGTAGCTATTCCATTTCACTACTCCATGTCGCTACACCAACTCAATCCTCCTTGTCACTCCTCCATGTCACTCATCCAAGTCACTCCTCCATGTCGCTATTCCATGTAACTCCTTATGTCGATACGCCAACTCACTACTCCATGTCACTCCTCCATTTCACTCCACCACATCACTCCTCCATGTCACTCCTCCATATCAACCCTCCATGTCACTCCTCCCTGTCACTCCTCCATGTCACTATTCCATGTCACTACACTAACTCACTAATCCCAGTCCCTCCGCCATGTCACTCCACAAAATCAAACCTCCTTCCTGATCAAACTTGTCAGTTCTCCATGTCACTACTCTGTCTCTCCTCCACATCAATCCTCTATGTCACTCCTCCATGTCACTCCTCCTTGTCGCTATTCCATGTCACTCCTCCATGTTGCTACACCAACTCACTCCTCATGTCACGCCTCCATGTCGCTACTCCATGTCACTCCTCCATGTAGCTACACCATCTCAATCCTCCTTGTCACTCCTCCATGTCACTCATCCAAGTCATTCCTCCATGTCACTCCTTTATGTCACTCCTCCAAATCAATCCTCCATGTGACTTCTATATGTCTTCCATGTCACTCCTCCATGTCGCTCCACCAACTCACTCCTCCATGTCACTCCTCCATGTCGCTATTCCATGTCACTCCTTATGTCGCTATATAAACTCACTCCTCCATGTCACTCCTCCATTTCACTCCACCACGTCACTCCTCCATGTCACTCCTCCATATCAACCCTCCATGTAACTCCTCCTTGTCGCTACACCAACTCACTCCTCCATGTCACTCCTCCATTTCACTCCACCACGTCACTCTTCTACGTCACTCGTCATGTCACTCCTCCATGTCGCTACTCCTTGTCACTCCTCCATGTCACTCCTCCATGTCACTCCTCCATATCAACCCTCCATGTCACTCCTCCTAGTCGCTATACCAACTCACTCCTCCATGTCACTCCTCCATTTCACTCCACCACGTCTATATGTCTTCCATGTCACTCCTCCATGTCACTCCTCCATGTCACTCCTCCTTGTCGCTATTCCATGTCACTCCTCCATGTTGCTACACCAACTCACTCCTCATGTCACTCCTCCATGTCGCTACTCCATGTCACTCCTCCATGTCGCTCCACCAACTCACTCCTCCATGTCACTCCTCCATTTCACTCCACCACATCACTCCTCCATGTCACTCCTCCCTGTCACTCCTCCATGTCACTATTCCATGTCACTACACTAACTCACTAATCCCTGTCCCTCCGCCATGTCACTCCACAAAATCAAACCTCCTTCCTGATCAAACTTGTCAGTTCTCCATGTCACTACTCTATGTCTCTCCTCCACATCAATCCTCTATGTCACTCCTCCATGTCACTCCTCCATGTCACTCCTCCTTGTCGCTATTCCATGTCACTCCTCCATGTTGCTACACCAACTCACTCCTCATGTCACGCCTCCATGTCGCTACTCCATGTCACTCCTCCATGTAGCTACACCAACTCAATCCTCCTTGTCACTCCTCCATGTCACTCATCCAAGTCATTCCTCCATGTCACTCCTTTATGTCACTCCTCCAAATCAATCCTCCATGTCACTTCTATATGTCTTCCATGTCACTCCTCCATGTCGCTCAACCAACTCACTCCTCCATGTCCATCCTCCATGTCGCTATTCCATGTCACTCCTTATGTCGCTATATAAACTCACTCCTCCATGTCACTCCTCCATTTCACTCCACCACGTCACTCCTCCATGTCACTCCTCCATATCAACCCTCCATGTAACTCCTCCTTGTTGCTACACCAACTCACTCCTCCATGTCACTCCTCCATTTCACTCCACCACGTCACTCTTCTACGTCACTTGTCATGTCACTCCTCCATGTCGCTACTCCTTGTCACTCCTCCATGTCACTTATCCATGTCATTCCTCCATGTCACTCCTTTATGTCACTCCTCCAAGTCACTCCTCAATTTCACTTCTATATGACTTCAATGTCACTCCTGCATGTCGCTCCTCCATATCACTCCTCTATTTAACTACTCCATGTCACTCCTCCATATCAATCCTCCATTTCACTCCTCCATGTAACTCCTTAATGTCACTACTCCATGTCACTCCTATATGTCACTCCTACTTGTCGCTATTCCATGTCGCTAAACCAACTCACTCCTCCATGTCACTTCTCCAAGTCTTCAATGTCATGTTCCTCATCTGTGTAGCTCCACATTGTCACTCCTCCAAGTAACTCCTCCATGTCGCTACTCCACGTCACTCCTCCATGTCACACCTCCTTGTCACTCCTCCATGTAGCTACTCCATGTCACTCCTACATGTCGCTCTACCAACTCACTCCTCCATGTCACTCATCCACGTCACTCCTCCATGTCACACCTCCTTGTCACTCCTCCATGTAGCTACTCCATGTCACTCCTCCATGTCACTACTCCATGTCACTCTTAAATTTCACTCCACCACGCCACTCCTCTATATCACTCCTCCATGTTACTCCTCCATATCAATCCTCCATGTCACTTCTCCATGTCACTCCTCCTTGTCGCAATTCCATGTCACTTCTCCATGTCGCTACACCAACTCACTCCTCATGTCACTCCTCCATGTCACTGCTCCACGTCACTCCTCTATGTCACTCCTCCATGTCACTCCTCCATGTCGCTATTCCATGTCACTCCCTATGTCGCTACACCAACTCACTCCTCCATTTCACTCCTCCATTTCACTCCACCACGTCACTCCTCCATATCACTCCTCCATATCAACCCTCCATGTCACTCCTCCATGTCACTCGTCCATGTCATTCCTCCATTTCACTCCACCACGTCACTCCTCCATGTCACTCGTCCCTGTCCCTCCGCCATGTCACTCCTATATGTCACTCCTCCATGTCGCTACACCAACTCACTCCTCATGTCACTCCTCCATGTCGTTACTCCATTTCACATCTTCATGTCGCTACACTAACTCAATCCTCCTTGTCACTCCTCCATGTCACTCATCCAAGTCACTCCTCCATGTCGTTATTCCATGTCACTCCTTATGTCAATACACCAACTCACTCCTCCATGTCACCCCTCCATTTCACTCCACCACGTCACTCCTCCATGTCACTCCTCCATGTCACTCATCCATGTCACTACACCAACTCACTAATCCCTGTCCCTCCGCCATGTCACTCCACCATATCAACCCTCCTTACTGATCAAACTTGTCAGTTCTCCATGTCACTACTCCATGTCTCTCCTCCACATCAATCCTCTATGTCACTCCTCCATGTCACTACTCCTTGTCGCTATTCCATGTCACTCCTCCATGTCGCTACACCAACTCACTCATCCCTGTCCCTCCGCCATGTCACTCCTCATGTCACTCCTCCATGTCGCTACTCCATTTCACTCCTCCATTTCACTCCACCACATCACTCCTCCATGTCACTCCTCCATTTCAACCCTCCATGTCACTCCTCCACGTCACTCCTCCATGTCACTCCTCCATGTCACTACACCAACTCACTAATCCCTGTTCCTCCGCCATGTCACTCCACCAAATCAACCCTCCATCCTGATTAAACTTGTCAGTTCTCCATGTCACTACTCCATGTCTCTCCTCCACATCAATCTTCTATGTCATTCCTCCATGTCACTCCTCCATGTCACTCCTCCATGTCACTCCTCGTTGTCGCTATTCCATTTCACTCCTCCATGTTGCTCCACTAAATTCACTCCTCATCTCCCTCCTCCATGTCGCTACTCCATGTCACTCCTCCATGTCGCTACACCAACTCAATCCTCTTTGTCACTCCTCCATGTCACTCATCCAAGTCATTCCTCCATGTCACTCCTTTATGTCACTCCTCCAAGTCACTCCTCCATGTCACTTCTATATGTCTTCCATGTCACTCCTCCATGTCGCTCCACCAACTCACTCCTCCATGTCACTCCTCCTTGTCACTCCTCCATGTAGCTATTCCATGTCACTCCTCCATGTCGCTCTACCAACTCATTCCTCCATGTCACTCGTCCACGTCACTTCTCCATGTCACACTTCCTTGTCACTCCTCCATGTAGCTACTCCATGTCACTTCACCAACTCACTCATCCCTGTCCCTCCGCCATGTCACTCCACCATATCAACCCTCCTTCCTGATCAAACTTGTCACTCCTCCATGTCACTCCTCAATGTCACTCCTCCTTGTCGCTATTCCATGTTACTTCTCCATGTCGCTACACCAACTCACTCTTCCATGTCACTCCTCTATTTCACTCCACCACGTCACTCTTCTATGTCACTCCTCATGTCACTCCTCCATGTCGCTACTCCATGTCACTACTCCATTACTTTCCCCCACATCAATCCTCTATGTCACTCCTCCATGTCACTCCTCCATGTCATTGCTCCTTGTCGCTATTCCATGTCACTCCTCCATATCAACCCTCCATGTCACTACTCCACGTCACTCCTCCATGTCACACCTCCTTGTCACTCCTCCATGTAGCTACTCCATGTCACTCTTCCATGTCGCTCTACCAACTCACTCCTCCATGTCACTCGTCCACGTCACTCCTCCATGTCACACCTCCTTGTCACTCCTCCGTGTAGCTACTCCATGTCACTCCTCCATATCACTCCTCCATGTCACTCTTAAATTTCACTCCACCACGCCACTCTTTTATATCACTCCTCCATGTTACTCCTCCATCTCAATCCTCCATGTCACTTCTCCATGTCACTCCTCCTTGTCGCAATTCCATGTCACTCCTCCATGTCGCTACACCAACTCACTCCTCATGTCACTCCTCCATGTCGCTACTCCATGTCACTCCTCCATATCGCTACACCAACTCCATCCTCCTTGTCACTCCTCCATGTCACTCATCCAAGTCATTCCTCCACGTCCCTCCTCTATGTCACTCCTCCATGTCACTCCTCCATGTCGTTATTCCGTGTCACTCCTTATGTCGCTCCACCAACTCACTCCTCCATGTCACTCCTCCATTTCACTCCTCCATGTCACTCCTCCATGTCACTCCTCCATATCAACCCTTCATGTCACTCCTACATGTCACTCTTCCATGTCACTCCTCCATGTCACTACACCAACTCACTCATCCCTTTCCCTCCGCCATGTCACTCCACCATATCAACCCTCCTTCCTGATCAAACTTGTCACTTCTCCATGTCACTACTTCATATCTCTCCTCCACATCAATCCTCTATGTCACTCCTCCATGTCACTCCTCCATGTCACTCCTCCTTGTCGCTATTCCATGTCACTCCTCCATGTCGCTACACCAACTCACTCCTCATGTCACTCCTCCATGTCACTCCTCCATGTCGCTATTCCATGTCACTCCTTATGTCGCTACACCAACTCACTCCTCCATTTCACTCCACCACGTCACTCCTCCAAATCACTCCTCCATATCAACCTTCCATGTCACTCCTCCATGTCACTCCTCCATGTCATTCCTCCATGTCACTCCTCCATGTTACTACACCAACTCACTCATCCCTGACCCTCCGCCATGTCACTCCTCCATGTCTCTCCTCCATGTCCCTTCACCAACTCACTCCTCATGTCACTCCTCCATGTCACTCATCCAAGTCATTCCTCCATGTCACTCCTTTATGTCAGTCCTCCAAGTAACTCCTCCATGTCACTTCTATATGTGTTCCATGTCACTCCTCCATGTCGTTACACTAACTCACTCCTCCATGTCACTCCTCCATGTCTCTACTCCATGTCACTCCTCCATTTCACTCATCCATCTCTCCTCCATGTCACTTCTCCAAGTCTTCAATGTCATGTCTCTCATCTGTGTAGCTCCACATTGTCACTCCTCCAAGTCACTCCTCCATGTCGCTACTCCACGTAACTCCTACATGTCACACCTCCTTGTCACTCCTCCATGTAGCTACTCCATGTCACTCCTCCATGTCGCTCTACCAACTCACTACTCCATGTCACTCGTCCACGTCACTCCTCCATGTCACACCTCCTTGTCACTGCTCCATGTAGCTACTCCATGTCACTCCTCCATGTCACTTCTCCATGTCACTCTTAAATATCACTCCACCACGCCACTCCTCTATATCACTCCTCCATGTTACTCCTCCATATCAATCCTCCATGTCACTTCTCCATGTCACTCCTCCTTGTCGCAATTCCATGTCACTCTTCCATGTCGCTACACCAACTCAATCCTCCTTGTCACTCCTTTATGTCACTCCTCCAAGTCACTCCTCCATGTCACTTCTATATGTCTTCCATGTCACTCCTCCATGTCGCTCCTCCTTGTCACTTCTCCATATCAATCCTCCATGTCCATTCTCCATGTCACTCCTCCTTGTCGCAATTCCATGTCACTCCTCCATGTCGCTACACCAACTCAATCCTCCTTGTCACTCCTTTATGTCACTCCTCCAAGTCACTCCTCCATGTCACTTCTATATGTCTTCCATGTCACTCCTCCATGTCGCTTCTCCTTTTCACTCCTCCATGTTGCTCCTCCATGTCACTTCTATATGTCTTCCATGTCACTCATCCATGTACCTCCGCCATGTCACTCCACCATATCAATCCTCCTTGCTGTTCCGCTCTGTCACTCCTCCATGTCTCTCCTCCACATCAATCCTCTATGTCACTCCTCCATGTCACTCCTCCATGTCGCTATTCCATGTCACTCCTCCATGTTGCTACACGAACTCAATACTCCTTGTCACTCCTCTGTGTCATTCCTGCATGTCACTCCTCCATGTCACTCCTCCTTGTCGCTATTCCATGTCACTCCTCCATGTCACTACACCAACTCACTCATCCCTGTCCCTCCGCCATGTCACACCACCATAAAAACCCTCCTTCCTGATCAAACTTGTCACTTCTCCATATCACTACTCCATGTCTCTCATCCACATCAATCCTCTATGTCACTCCTCCATGTTACTCCTCCATGTCACTCCTCCTTGTCGCTACTCCATGTCACTCCTCCATGTCACTCATCCATGTCATTCCTCCATGTCACTCCTTTATGTCACTCCTCCAAGTCACTCCTCCATGTCACTCCTCCATGTCCCTCCTCCATGTCACTCCACCATATCAATCCGCCTTGCTGATCCACCCTGTCACTCCTCCATTTTACTCCTCCATGTCTCTCCTCCATGTCACTTCTCCAAGTCTTCAATGTCATGTCTCTCATCTGTGTAGCTCCACATTGTCACTCCTCCAAGTCACTCCTCCATGTCGCTACTCCACATCACTCCTCCATGTCACACCTCCTTGTCACTCCTCCAGGTAGCTACTCCATGTCACTTCTATATGTCTTCCATGTCACTCCTCCATGTCGTTACACCAACTCACTCCTCCATGTCACTCCTCCATGTCGCTATTCTATGTCACACCTTATGTCGCTATATAAACTCACTCCTCCATGTCAGTCCTCCATTTCACTCCAACACGTCACTCCTCCATGTCACTCCTCCATATCAACCCTCCATGTCACTCCTCCTTGTCGCTACACCAACTCACTCCTCCATGTCACTCCTCCATTTCACTCCACCACGTCCCTCCTCCATATCAACCCTCAGAGTCATTCCTCCATGTCACTCCTCCAAGTCACTCCTCCATGTCACTTCTATATGTCTTCCATGTCACTCCTCCATGTCGTTACACCAACTCACTCCTCCATGTCACTCCTCCATGTAACTTCTCCATGTCACTCCTCCTTGTCGCAATTCCATGTCACTCCTCCATGTCGCTACACCAACTCAATCCTCCTTGTCACTCCTCCATGTAACTCATCCAAGTCTCTCCTCCGTGTCACTTCTACATGTTGTACATGTCACTCCTCCACATAACTCCTCTATGTCACTCCTCAATGTCACTTTTCAATATCACTCCTCTATGTCATTCCCCTATGTCGATCCTCCATGTCAATCCTCCATGTCACTTCTATATGTCTTCCATGTCACTCCTCCATGTCGCTCCTCCTAGTCACTCCTCCATGTTGCTCCTCCATGTCACTCCTCCATGTCACTCATCCATGTCCCTCCGCCATGTCACTCCACCATATCAATCCTCCTTGCTGATCCGCCCTGTCACTCCTCCATGTCTCTCCTCCACATCAATCCTCCATGTCACTCCTCCATGTCACTCCTCCATGTCACTCCTCCATTTCACTCCTCCATGTCACTCCTCCATGTCACTACACCAACTCACTCATCCCTTTCCCTCCGCCATGTCACTCCACCATATCAACCCTCCTTCCTGATCAAACTTGTCACTTCTCCATGTCACTACTCCATGTCTCTCCTCCACATCAATCCTCTATGTCACTCCTCTATGTCACTCCTCTATGTCACTCCTCCATGTCACTCCTCCTTGTCGCTATTCCATGTCATTCCTCCATGTCGCTACACCAACTCACTCCTCCATGTCCCTCCTCCATGTCGCTATTCCATGTCACTCCTTATGTCGCTACACCAACTCACACCTCCATTTCACTCCTCCATTTCACTCCACTACGTTACTCCTCCATATCACTCCTCCATATCAACCCTACATGTCACTCCTCCATGTCACTCCTCCATGTCATTCCTCCATGTCATTCCTCCATGTCACTACACCAACTCACTCATCCCTGTCCCTCCGCCATGTCACTCCTCCATGTCACTCCTCCATGTCGCTACACCAACTCACTCCTCATGTCACTCCTCCATGTCGCTACTCCATTTCACTTCTCCATTTCACTCCACCACGTCACTCCTCCATGTCACTCCTCCATATCAACCCTCCATGTCACTCCTCCATGTCACTACTCCATGTCACTACACCAACTCACTAATCCCTGTCCCTCCGCCATGTCACTCCACCATATCAACCCTCCATCCTGATCAAACTTGTCAGTTCTCCATGTCACTACTCCATGTCTCTCCTCCACATCACTCCTCTATGTCATTCCTCCATGTCACTCCTCCATGTGACTTCTCCATGTCACTCCTCCTTGTCGCTATTCCATGTCACTCCTCCATGTCGCTACACCAACTCAATTCTCCTTGTCACTCCTCCATGTCACTGCTCCAAGTCACTCCTCTATGTCACTCCTCCATGTCTCTCCTCCATGTCACTTCTCCAAGTCTTCAATGTCATGTCTCTCATCTGTGTAGCTCCACATTGTCACTCCTCCAAGTCACTCCTCCATGTCGCTACTCCACATCACTCCTCCATGTCACACCTCCTTGTCACTCCTCCAGGTAGCTACTCCATGTCACTCCTCCTTGTCGCTCTACCAACTCACTCCTCCATGTCACTCGTCCACGTCACTCCTCCATGTCACACCTCCTTGTCACTCCTCCATGTTGCTACTCCATGTCACTCCTCCATGTCACTCCAACATGTCACTCTTAAATATCACTCCACCACGCCACTCCTCTATATCACTCCTCCATGTTAGTCCTCCATATCAATCCTCCATGTCACTTCTCCATGTCACTCCTCCTTTTCTCAATTCCATGTCACTCCTCCATGTCGCTACACCAACTCAGTCCTACTTGTCACTCCTCCATGTCACTCATCCAAGTCTCTCCTCCGTGTCACTTCTACATGTTGTACATATCACTCCTCCACATAACTCCTCTATGTCACTCCTCAATGTCACTTTTCAATATCACTCCTCTATGTCACTCCTCCATGTCACTCCTCCTTGTCGCTATTCCATGTCAATCCTCCATGTTGCTACACCAACTCACTCCTCATGTCACTCCTCCATGTCGCTATTCCATGTTACTCCTCCATGTCGTTCTACCAACTCATACCTCCATGTCACTCATCCAAGTCATTCCTCAATGTCACTCATTTATGTCACTCCTCCAAGTCACTCCTCCATGTCACTTCTATATGTCTTCCATGTCACTCCTCCATGTCGCTCCACCAACTCACTCCTCCATGTCACTCCTCCTTGTCACTCCTCCATGTAGCTATTCCATGTCACTCCTCCATGTCGTTCTACCAACTCATACCTCCATGTCACTCGTCCACGTCACTCCTCCATGTCACACTTCCTTGTCACTCCTCCATGTAGCTACTCCATGTCACTAAACCAACTCACTCATCCCTGTCCCTCCGCCATGTCACTCCACCATATCAACCCTCCTTCCTGATCAAACTTGTCACTTCTCCATGTCACTACTCCATGTCTCTCCTCCACATCACTCCTCTAAATCACTCCTCCATGTCACTCCTCCTTGTCGCTATTCCATGTTACTCCTCCATGTCGCTACACCAACTCACTCTTCCATGTCACTCCTCCATTTCACTCCACCACGTCACTCTTCTACGTCACTCCTCATGTCACTCCTCCAAGTCGCTACTCCTTGTCACTCCTCCAAGTCACTCATCCATGTCATTCCTCCATGTCATTCCTTTATGTCACTCATCCAAGTCACTCCTGAATTTCACTTCTATATGACTTCAATGTCACTCCTGCATGTCGCTCCTCCATATCACTCCTCTATTTCACTCCTCCATGTCATTGCTCCTTGTCGCTATTCCATGTCACTCCTCCATTTCAACCCTCCATGTCCCTACTCCACGTCACTCCTCCATGTCACACCTCTTTGTCACTCCTCCATGTAGCTACTCCATGTCACTCCTCAATGTCGCTCTACCAACTCACTCCTCCATGTCACTCGTCCACGTCACTCCTCCATGTCACACCTCCTTGTCACTCCTCCATGTAGCTACTCCATGTCACTCCTCCATGTCACTCCTCCATGTCACTCTTAAATTTCACTCCACCACGCCACTCCTCTATATCACTCCTCCATGTTACTCCTCCATATCAATCCTCCATGTCACTTCTCCATGTCACTCCTCCTTGTCGCAATTCCATGTCACTCCTCCATGTCGCTACACCAACTCACTCCTCATGTCACTCCTCCAGGTCGCTACTCCATGTCACTCCTCCATATCGCTACACCAACTCAATCCTCCTTGTCACTCCTCCATGTCACTCATCCAAGTCATTCCTACATGTAACTCCTTTATGTCACTCCTCCAAGTCACTCCTCCATGTCACTTCTATATGTCTTCCATGTCACTCCTCCATGTCACTCCACCAACTCACTCCTCCATCTCACTCCTCCATGTCACTGCTCCACGTCACTCCTCTATGTCACTCCTCCATGTCACTCCTCCATGTCGCTATTCCATGTCACTCCTTATGTCGCTCCACCAACTCACTCCTCCATGTCACTCCTCCATGTCAGTCCTCCATGTCACTCCTCCATGTCACTCCACCAACTCACTCCTCCATCTCACTCCTCCATGTCACTGCTCCACGTCACTCCTCTATGTCACTCCTCCATGTCACTCCTCCATGTCGCTATTCCATGTCACTCCTCATGTTGCTCCACCAACTCACTCCTCCATGTCCCTCCTCCATGTCACTCCACCATATCAATCCACCTGGCTGATCCGCCCTGTCACTCCTCCATGTCACTCCTCCATGTCACTTCTATATTTCTTCCATGTCACTCCTCCATGTCATTACACCAACTCACTCCTCCATGTCACTCCTCCATGTCGCTACTCCATGTCACTCCTCCATTTCACTCCTCCATGTCTCTCCTCCATGTCACTTCTCCAAGTCTTCAATGTCATGTCTCTCATCTGTGTAGCTTCACATTGTCACTCCTCCAAGTCACTCCTCCATGTCGCTACTCCACGTCACTCCTCCATGTCACACCTCCTTGTCACTCCTCCATGTAGCTACTCCAAGTCACTCCTCCATGTCGCTCTACCAACTCACTCCTCCATGTCACTCGTCCACGTCACTCCTCCATGTCACACCTCCTTGTCACTCCTCCATGTCACTTCTATATGTCTTCCATGTCACTCCTCCATGTCACTCCTCCATGTCACTCCTCCATGTCACTCTTAAATATCACTCCACCACACCACTCCTCTATATCACTCCTCCATGTTAGTCCTCCATATCAATCCTCCATGTCACTTCTCCATGTCACTCCTCTTTGTCGCAATTCCATGTCACTCCTCCATGTCGCTACACCAACTCAATCCTCCTTGTCACTCCTCCATGTCACTCATACAAGTCTCTCCTCCGTGTCACTTCTACATGTTGTACATGTCACTGCTCCACATAACTCCTCTATGTCACTCCTCTGTCACTTTTCAATATCACTCCTCTATGTCATTCCCCTATGTCGCTACTCCATGTCACTCCTCCATGTCGATCTTCCATTTCACTCCTCCATGTCACTTCTATATGTCTTCCATGTCACTCCTCCATGTCGCTCCTCATTATCACTCCTCCATATTGCTCCTCCATGTCACTCCTCCATGTCACTCATCCATGTCCCTCCGCCATGTCACTCCACCATATCAATCCTCCTTGCTAATCCGCCCTGTTACTCCTCCATGTCTCTCCTTCACATCAATCCTCCATGTCACTCCTCCATGTCACTCCTCCATGTCACTCCTCCATGTCACTACACCAACTCACTCATCCCTTTCCCTCCGCCATGTCACTCCATCATATCAACCCTCCTTCCTGATCAAACTTGTCACTTCTCCTTGTCACTACTCCATGTCTCTCCTCCACATCAATCCTCTATGTCACTCCTCTATGTCACTCCTCCATGTCACTCCTCCTTGTCGCTATTCCATGTCACTCCTCCATGTCGCTACACCAACTCACTCCTCCATGTCACTCATCCATGTCCCTCCGCCATGTCACTCCACCATATCAATCCTCCTTGCTGATCCGCCCTGTCACTCCTCCATGTCACTGCTCCACGTCACAACTTTATGTCACTCCTCCATGTTACTCCTCCATGTTGCTATTCCATGTCACTCCTTATGTCGCTCCACCAACTCACTCCTCCATGTCACTCCTCCATTTCACTCCACCACGTCACTCCTCCATGTCACTCCTCCATATCAACCCTCCATGTCACTCCTCCATGTCACTCCTCCATGTCACTCCTCCATGTCACTACACTAACTCACTCATCCCTTTCCCTCCGCCATGTCACTCCTCCATGTCGCTACACCAACTCACTCCTCATGTCACTCCTCCATGTCGCTACTCCATTTCACTCCTCCATGTCGCTACACCAACTCAATCCACCTTGTCACTCCTCCATGTCACTCATCCAAGTCATTCCTCCATGTCATTCCTTTATGTCACTCCTCCAAGTCACTCCTCCATGTCACTTCTATATGTGTTCCATGTCACTCCTCCATGTCGCTCCTCCTTGTCACTCCTCCAACTCACTCCTCCATGTCACTCCTCCATGTCTCTACTCCATGTCACTCCTCCATTTCACTCCTCCTTGTCTCTCCTCCATGTCACTTCTCCAAGTCTTCAATGTCATGTCTCTCATCTGTGTAGCTCCACATTGTCACTCCTCCAAGTCACTCCTCCATGTCACTACTCCACGTCACTCTTCCATTTCACACCTCCTTGTCACTCCTCCATGTAGCTACTCCACGTCACTCCTCCATGTCGCTCTACCAACTCACTACTCCATGTCACTCCTCCATTTCATTCCACCACGTCACTCCTCCATGTCACTCCTCCATATCACCCTTCATGTCACTCCTCCTTGTCGCTACACTAACTCACTCCTCCATGTCACTCCTCCATTTCACTCCACCACGTCCCTCCTCCATATCAACCCTCCATGTCACTCCTCCATGTCACTCATCCATGTCCCTCTGCCATGTCACTCCACCATATCAACCCTCCTTCCTGATGAAACTTGTCACTTCTCCATGTCACTACTCCATGTCTCTCCTCCACATCACTCCTCTATATCAATCCTCCATGTCACTCCTCCTTGTCGCTATTCCATGTTACTCCTCCATGTCGCTACACCAACTCACTCTTCCATGTCACTCCTCCATTTCACTCCACCACGTCACTCTTCTACGTTACTCCTCATGTCACTCCTGCATGTCGCTACTCCATGTCACTACTCCATGTCTTTCCTCCACCTCAATCCTCTATGTAACTCCTCCATATCACTAATCCATGTCATTCCTCCTTGTCACTATTTCATGTCACTCCTCCATGTCACTCATCCAAGTCATTCCTCCATGTCACTCCTTTATGTCACTCATCCAAGTCACTCCTCCATGTCACTTCTATATGTCTTCCATGTTACTCCTCCATGTCACTCCACCAACTCACTCCTCCATGTCACTCCTCCTTGTCAATCCTCCATGTAGCTATTCCATGTCACTCCTCCATGTCGCTCTACCAACTCACTCCTCCATGTCACTCGTCCACGTCACTCCTCCATGTCACACTTCCTTGTCACTCCTCCATTTAGATACTTCATGTCACTACACCAACTCACTCATCCCTGTCCCTCCGCCATGTCACTCCACCATATCAACCCTCCTTCCTGATCAAACTTGTCACTTCTCCATGTCACTAATCCATGTCTCTCCTCCACATCACTCTTCTATATCTCTCCTCCATGTCACTCCTCCATGTCACTCCTCCTTGTCGCTATTCCATGTTACTCCTCCATGTCGCTTCACCAACTCACTCTTCCATGTCACTCCCACATTTCACTCCACCACGTCACTCCTCCATGTCACTCCTCCATATCAACCCTCCATGTCACTCCTCAATGTTACTCCTCCATGTCACTACACCAACTCACTCATCCCTGTCCCTCCCCCATGTTACTCCACCATATCAACCCTCCTTCCTGATAAAACTTGTCACTTCTCCATGTCACTACTCCATGTCTCTCCACCACATAAAACCTCTATGTCACTCCTCCATGTCACTCCTCTATGTCACTCCTCCTTGTCGCTCTTCCATGTCACTCCTCCATGTCGCTACACCAACTCAATCGTCATGTCACTCCTCCATGTCACTCAGCCAAGTCATTTGTCCATGTTACTCCTCCAAGTCACTCCTCCATGTCACTTCTATATGTCTTCCATGTCACTCCTCCATGTTGCTTCACCAACTCACTCCTCCATGTCACTCCTCCATGTCACTGCTCCACGTCACTCCTCTATGTCACTCCTCCATGTCACTCCTCTATGTCGCTATTCCATGTCACTCCTTATGTCGCTATATAAACTCACTCCTCCTTGTCACTCCTCCATGTCACTCAGCCAAGTCATTTGTCCATGTCACTTCTTTATGTCACTCCTCCTAGTCACTCCTCCATGTCACTTCTATATGTCTTCCATGTCACTCCTCCATGTTGCTCCACCAACTCACTCCTCCATGTCACTCCTCCATGTCACTGCTCCAAGTCACTCCTCTATGTCACTCCTCCATGTCACTCCTCCATGTCGCTATTCCATGTCACTCCTTATGTCGCTATATAAACTCACTCCTCCATGTCACTCCTCCATTTCACTCCACCACGTCACTCCTCCATGTCACTCCTCCATATCAACCCTCCATGTCACTCCTCCTTGTCGCTACACCAACTCACTCCTCCATGTCTCTCCTCCATTTCACTCCACCACGTCTATATGTATTCCATGTCACTCCTCCATGTCGCTCCACCAACTCACTCCTCCATGTCACTCCTCCTTGTCACTCCTCCATGTAGCTATTCCATTTCACTCCTCTATGTCGCTACACCAACTCAATCCTCCTTGTCACTCCTCCATGTCACTCATCCAAGTCATTCCTCCATGTCGCTATTCCATGTCACTCCTTATGTCGATACGCCAACTCACTCCTCCATGTCACTCCTCCATTTCACTCCACCATTTCACTCCTCCATGTCACTCCTCCATATCAACCCGCCATGTCACTACTCCATGTCACTCCTCCATGTCACTACACCAACTCACTAATCCCTGTCCATCAGAAATGTCACTCCACAATATCAAACCTCCTTCCTGATCAAACTTGTCAGTTCTCCATGTCACTACTCCATGTCTCTCCTCCACATCAATCCTCTATGTCACTCCATGTCACTCCTCATGTCACTCCTCCATGTCGCTACTCCATGTCACTCCTCCATGTCGCTACACCAACTCAATCCTCCTTGTCACTCCATGTCACTCCTCATGTCACTCATCCAAGTCATTCCTCCATGTCACTCATTTATGTCACTCCTCCAAGTCGCTACACCAACTCAATCCTCCTTGTCACTCCTCCATGTCACTCAGCCAAGTCATTTGTCCATGTCTTCCATGTCACTCCTCCATGTCACTCCTCCAGTGACAGTCTTCCATGTCACTCCTCCATGTTATTCCACCAACTCACTCCTCCATGTCACTCCTCCTTGTCACTCCTCTATCTAGCTATTCCATGTAACTACTCCATGTCGCTCTACCAACTCACTCCTCCTTGTCACTCATCCACGTCACTCCTCCATGTCACACTTCCTTGTCACTCCTCCATGTAGCTACTTCATGTCACTACACCAACTCTTTTCATCCCTGTCCCTCCTCCATGTCACTCCTCCATATCAACCCGCCATGTCACTCCTCCATGTCACTCCTCTATGTCAACCCGCCATGTCACTCCTCCATGTCACTCCTCCATGTCACTCCTCCATGTCACTACACCAACTCACTAATCCCTGTCCCTCCGCCATGTCACTCCACAATATCAAACCTCCTTCCTTATCAAACTTGTCAGTTCTCCATGTCACTACTCCATGTCTCTCCTCCACATCAATCCTCTATGTCACTCCTCCATGTCACTCCTCCATTACACTCCTCCTTGTCGCTATTCCATGTCACTCCTCCATGTTGCTACACCAACTCACTCCTCATGTCACTCCTCCATGTCGCTACTCCATGTCACTCCTCCATGTTGCTACACCAACTCAATCCTCCTTGTCACTCCTCCATGTCACTCATCCAAGTCATTCCTCCATGTCACTCTTTTATGTCACTCCTCCAAGTCACTCCTCCATGTCACTTCTATATGTCTTCCATGTCACTCCTCCATGTCGCTCCACCAACTCACTCCTCCATGTCACTCCTCCTTGTCACTACTCCATGTAGCTATTCCATGTATCTCCTCCATGTCGCTCCACCAACTCACTCCTCCATGTCACTCCTCCATGTCACTGCTCCATGTCACTCCTCCATGTCGCTATTCCATGTCACTCCTTATGTCGCTCCTCCAACTCACTCCTCTATGTCATTCCCCTATGTCGCTACTCCATGTCACTCCTCCATGTCGATCCCCCATGTCACTCCTCCATGTCACTTCTATATGTCTTCCATGTCACTCCTCCATGTCGCTCCTCCTTGTCACTCCTCCATGTTGCTCCTCCATGTCACTCCTCCATGTCACTCATCCATGTAGCTACTTCATGTCACTACACCAACTCACTCATCCCTGTCCCTCCGCCATGTCACTCCACCATATCAACCCTCCTTCCTGATCAAACTTGTCACTTCTCCATGTCACTACTCCATGTCTCTCCTCCACATCACTCCTCTATATCACTCCTCCATGTCGCTACAGCAACTCACTCTTCCATGTCACTCCCCCATTTCACTCCACCACGTCACTCCTCCATGTCACTCCTCCATGTCACTCCTCCATGTCACTCCTCCTTGTCGCTATTCCATGTCACTCCTCCATGTTGCTACACCAACTCACTCATCCCTGTCACTCCTCCATGTCACTCCTCCATATCAACCCTCCATGTCACTCCTCCTTGTCGCTACACCAACTCACTCCTCCATGTCACTCTTCCATTTCACTCCACCACGTCACTCCACCATGTCACTCCTCCATATCAACCCGCCATGTAACTCCTCCATGTCACTCCTCCATTTCACTCCTCCATGTCGCTACATCAACTCAATCCTCCTTGTCACTCTTCCATGTCACTCATCCTAGTCATTCCTCCATGTCACTCATTTATGTCACTCCTCCAAGTCACTCCTCCATGTCTCTTCTATATGTCTTCCATATCACTCCTCCATGTCGCTCTACCAACTCACTCCTCCATGTCAATAGTCCACGTCACTCCTCCATGTCACACTTCCTTGTCACTCCACCAACTCACTCCTCCATGTCACTCCTCCATGTCACTCCTCCATTTCACTCCTCCATGTCGCTACATCAACTCAATCCTCCTTGTCACTCTTCCATGTCACTCATCCTAGTCATTCCTCCATGTCACTCATTTATGTCACTCCTCCAAGTCACTCCTCCATGTCTCTTCTATATGTCTTCCATATCACTCCTCCATGTCGCTCTACCAACTCACTCCTCCATGTCAATAGTCCACGTCACTCCTCCATGTCACACTTCCTTGTCACTCCACCAACTCACTCCTCCATGTCACTCCTCCATGTCACTGCTCCACGTCACTCCTCTATGTCACTAATCCATGTCACTCCTCCATGTCAATCCTCCATGTCGCTATTCCATGTCACTCCTTATGTCGATACGCCAACTCACTCCTCCATGTCACTCCTCCATTTCACTCCACCACGTCACTCCTCCATGTCACTCCTCCATATCAACATGCCATGTCACTCCTCCATGTCACTCCTCCATGTAACTCCTCCATGTCACTACACCAACTCACTAATCCCTGTCCCTCTGCCATGTCACTCCACAATATCAAACCTCCTTCCTGATCAAACTTGTCAGTTCTCCATGTCACTACTCCATGTCTCTCCTCCACATCAATCCTCTATGTCACTCCTCCATGTCACTCCTCCTTGTCGCTATTCCATGTCACTCCTCCATGTTGCTACACCAACTCACTCCTCATTTCACTCCTCCATGTCGCTACTCCATGTCACTCCTCCATGTCGCTACAACAACTCAATCCTCCTTGTCACTCTTCCATGTCACTCATCCAAGTCATTCCTCCATGTCACTCATTTATGTAACTCCTCCAAGTCACTCCTCCATGTCACTTCTATATGTCTTCCATGTCACTCCTCCATGTCGCTCCACCAACTCACTCCTCCATGTCACTCCTCCTTGTCACTCCTCCATGTAGCTATTCCATGTCACTCCTCCATGTCGCTCTACCAACTCACTACTCCATGTCACTCGTCCACGTCACTCCTCCATGTCACACTTCCTTGTAACTCATCCATGTAGCTACTTCATGTCACTACACCAACTCACTCATCCCTGTCCCTCCGCCATGTCACTCCACCATATCAACCCTCCTTCCTGATCAAACTTGTCACTTCTCCAAGTCACTACTCCATGTCTCTCCTCCACATCACTCCTCTATATCACTCCTCCATGTCACTCCTCCATGTCACTCCTCCTTGTCGCTATTCCATGTTACTCCTCCATGTCGCTACACCAACTCATTCTTACATGTCACTCCCCCATTTCACTCCACCACGTCACTCCTCCATGTCACTCCTCCATATCAACCCTCCATGTCACTCCTCCATGTTACTCCTCCATGTCGCTACACCAACTCACTCTTCCATGTCACTCCTCCATGTCGCTACTCCATGTCACTCCTCCATGTCGCTACACCAACTCAATCCTCCTTGTCACTCCTCCATGTCACTCATCCAAGTCATTCCTTCATGTCACTCCTTTATGTCACTCCTCCAAGTCACTCCTCCATGTCACTTCTATATGTCTTCCATGTCACTCCTCCATGTCGCTCCACCAACTCACTCCTCCATGTCACTCCTCCTTGTCACTCCTCCATGTAGCTATTCCATGTATCTCCTCCATGTCGCTCTACCAACTCACTCCTCCATGTCACTCGTCCACGTCACTCCTCCATGTCACACTTCCTTGTCACTCATCCATGTAGCTACTTCATGTCACTACACCAACTCACTCATCCCTGTCCCTCCGCCATGTCACTCCACCATATCAACCCTCCTTCCTGATCAAACTTGTCACTTCTCCATGTCACTACTCCATGTCTCTCCTCCACATCACTCCTCTATATCACTCCTCCATGTCGCTACACCAACTCACTCTTCCATGTCACTCCCCCATTTCACTCCACCACGTCACTCCTCCATGTCACTCCTCCATGTCACTCCTCCTTGTCGCTATTCCATGTCACTCCTCCATGTTGCTACACCAACTCACTCATCCCTGTCCCTCCGCAATGTCACTCCACAATATCAAACATCCTTCCTGATCAAACTTGTCACTTCTCCATGTCACTACACCATGTCTCTCCTCCACATCACTCCTCTATATCACTCCTCCATGTCACTCCTCCAAGTCACTCCTTCATGTCGCTACTCCATGTCACACCTCCTTGTCACTCCTCCATGTAGCTACTCCATGTCACACCTCCATGTCGCTCTACCAACTCACTCCTCCATGTCACTCCTCTATATAACTTCTCCATGTTACTCCTCCATATCAATCCTCCATGTCACTTCTCCATGTCACTCCTCCTTGTCGCTACTCCATGTCACTCCTCCATGTTGCTACACCAACTCAATCCTCCTTGTCACTCCTCCATGTCACTCATCCAAGTCATTCCTCCATGTCACTCTTTTATGTCACTCCTCCAAGTCACTCCTCCATGTCACTTCTATATGTCTTCCATGTCACTCCTCCATGTCGCTCCACCAACTCACTCCTCCATGTCACTCCTCCTTGTCACTACTCCATGTAGCTATTCCATGTATCTCCTCCATGTCGCTCCACCAACTCACTCCTCCATGTCACTCCTCCATGTCACTGCTCCATGTCACTCCTCCATGTCGCTATTCCATGTCACTCCTTATGTCGCTCCTCCAACTCACTCCTCTATGTCATTCCCCTATGTCGCTACTCCATGTCACTCCTCCATGTCGATCCCCCATGTCACTCCTCCATGTCACTTCTATATGTCTTCCATGTCACTCCTCCATGTCGCTCCTCCTTGTCACTCCTCCATGTTGCTCCTCCATGTCACTCCTCCATGTCACTCATCCATGTAGCTACTTCATGTCACTACACCAACTCACTCATCCCTGTCCCTCCGCCATGTCACTCCACCATATCAACCCTCCTTCCTGATCAAACTTGTCACTTCTCCATGTCACTACTCCATGTCTCTCCTCCACATCACTCCTCTATATCACTCCTCCATGTCGCTACAGCAACTCACTCTTCCATGTCACTCCCCCATTTCACTCCACCACGTCACTCCTCCATGTCACTCCTCCATGTCACTCCTCCATGTCACTCCTCCTTGTCGCTATTCCATGTCACTCCTCCATGTTGCTACACCAACTCACTCATCCCTGTCACTCCTCCATGTCACTCCTCCATATCAACCCTCCATGTCACTCCTCCTTGTCGCTACACCAACTCACTCCTCCATGTCACTCTTCCATTTCACTCCACCACGTCACTCCACCATGTCACTCCTCCATATCAACCCGCCATGTAACTCCTCCATGTCACTCCTCCATTTCACTCCTCCATGTCGCTACATCAACTCAATCCTCCTTGTCACTCTTCCATGTCACTCATCCTAGTCATTCCTCCATGTCACTCATTTATGTCACTCCTCCAAGTCACTCCTCCATGTCTCTTCTATATGTCTTCCATATCACTCCTCCATGTCGCTCTACCAACTCACTCCTCCATGTCAATAGTCCACGTCACTCCTCCATGTCACACTTCCTTGTCACTCCACCAACTCACTCCTCCATGTCACTCCTCCATGTCACTCCTCCATTTCACTCCTCCATGTCGCTACATCAACTCAATCCTCCTTGTCACTCTTCCATGTCACTCATCCTAGTCATTCCTCCATGTCACTCATTTATGTCACTCCTCCAAGTCACTCCTCCATGTCTCTTCTATATGTCTTCCATATCACTCCTCCATGTCGCTCTACCAACTCACTCCTCCATGTCAATAGTCCACGTCACTCCTCCATGTCACACTTCCTTGTCACTCCACCAACTCACTCCTCCATGTCACTCCTCCATGTCACTGCTCCACGTCACTCCTCTATGTCACTAATCCATGTCACTCCTCCATGTCAATCCTCCATGTCGCTATTCCATGTCACTCCTTATGTCGATACGCCAACTCACTCCTCCATGTCACTCCTCCATTTCACTCCACCACGTCACTCCTCCATGTCACTCCTCCATATCAACATGCCATGTCACTCCTCCATGTCACTCCTCCATGTAACTCCTCCATGTCACTACACCAACTCACTAATCCCTGTCCCTCTGCCATGTCACTCCACAATATCAAACCTCCTTCCTGATCAAACTTGTCAGTTCTCCATGTCACTACTCCATGTCTCTCCTCCACATCAATCCTCTATGTCACTCCTCCATGTCACTCCTCCTTGTCGCTATTCCATGTCACTCCTCCATGTTGCTACACCAACTCACTCCTCATTTCACTCCTCCATGTCGCTACTCCATGTCACTCCTCCATGTCGCTACAACAACTCAATCCTCCTTGTCACTCTTCCATGTCACTCATCCAAGTCATTCCTCCATGTCACTCATTTATGTAACTCCTCCAAGTCACTCCTCCATGTCACTTCTATATGTCTTCCATGTCACTCCTCCATGTCGCTCCACCAACTCACTCCTCCATGTCACTCCTCCTTGTCACTCCTCCATGTAGCTATTCCATGTCACTCCTCCATGTCGCTCTACCAACTCACTACTCCATGTCACTCGTCCACGTCACTCCTCCATGTCACACTTCCTTGTAACTCATCCATGTAGCTACTTCATGTCACTACACCAACTCACTCATCCCTGTCCCTCCGCCATGTCACTCCACCATATCAACCCTCCTTCCTGATCAAACTTGTCACTTCTCCAAGTCACTACTCCATGTCTCTCCTCCACATCACTCCTCTATATCACTCCTCCATGTCACTCCTCCATGTCACTCCTCCTTGTCGCTATTCCATGTTACTCCTCCATGTCGCTACACCAACTCATTCTTACATGTCACTCCCCCATTTCACTCCACCACGTCACTCCTCCATGTCACTCCTCCATATCAACCCTCCATGTCACTCCTCCATGTTACTCCTCCATGTCGCTACACCAACTCACTCTTCCATGTCACTCCTCCATGTCGCTACTCCATGTCACTCCTCCATGTCGCTACACCAACTCAATCCTCCTTGTCACTCCTCCATGTCACTCATCCAAGTCATTCCTTCATGTCACTCCTTTATGTCACTCCTCCAAGTCACTCCTCCATGTCACTTCTATATGTCTTCCATGTCACTCCTCCATGTCGCTCCACCAACTCACTCCTCCATGTCACTCCTCCTTGTCACTCCTCCATGTAGCTATTCCATGTATCTCCTCCATGTCGCTCTACCAACTCACTCCTCCATGTCACTCGTCCACGTCACTCCTCCATGTCACACTTCCTTGTCACTCATCCATGTAGCTACTTCATGTCACTACACCAACTCACTCATCCCTGTCCCTCCGCCATGTCACTCCACCATATCAACCCTCCTTCCTGATCAAACTTGTCACTTCTCCATGTCACTACTCCATGTCTCTCCTCCACATCACTCCTCTATATCACTCCTCCATGTCGCTACACCAACTCACTCTTCCATGTCACTCCCCCATTTCACTCCACCACGTCACTCCTCCATGTCACTCCTCCATGTCACTCCTCCTTGTCGCTATTCCATGTCACTCCTCCATGTTGCTACACCAACTCACTCATCCCTGTCCCTCCGCAATGTCACTCCACAATATCAAACATCCTTCCTGATCAAACTTGTCACTTCTCCATGTCACTACACCATGTCTCTCCTCCACATCACTCCTCTATATCACTCCTCCATGTCACTCCTCCAAGTCACTCCTTCATGTCGCTACTCCATGTCACACCTCCTTGTCACTCCTCCATGTAGCTACTCCATGTCACACCTCCATGTCGCTCTACCAACTCACTCCTCCATGTCACTCCTCTATATAACTTCTCCATGTTACTCCTCCATATCAATCCTCCATGTCACTTCTCCATGTCACTCCTCCTTGTCGCAATTCCATGTCACTCCTCTATGTCGCTACATCAACTCACTCCTCATGTCACTCCTCCATGTCGCTACTCCATGTCAATCCTCCATGTCGCTACACCAACTCAATCCTCCTTGTCACTCCTCCATGTCACTCATCCAAGTCACTCCTCCATGTCGCTATTCCCTTTCACTCCTTATGTCGATACGCCAACTCACTCCTCCATGTCACTCCTCCATTTCACTCCACCATGTCACTCCTCCATGTCACTCCTCCATATCAACCCGCCATGTCACTCCTCCATGTCACTCCTCCATATCAACCCGCCATGTTACTCCTCCATGTCACTCCTCCATGTCACTACACCAACTCACTCCTCCATGTCACTCCTCCATATCAACCCTCCATGTCACTCCTCCTTGTCGCTACACCAACTCACTCCTCATGTCACTCCTCCATGTCACTCATCCAAGTCATTCCTCCATGTCACTCATTTATGTCACTCCTCCAAGTCATTCCTCCATGTCACTTCTATATGTCTTCCATGTCACTCCTCCATGTCGCTCCACCAACTCACTCCTCCATGTCACTCCTCCTTGTCACTCCTCCATGTAGCTATTCCATGTCACTCCTCCATGTCACTCTACCAACTCACTCCTCCATGTCACTCGTCCACGTCACTCCTCCATGTCACACTTCCTTGTCACTCCTCCATGTAGCTACTTCATGTCACTACACAAACTCACTCATCCCTGTCCCTCCGCCATGTCACTCCACCATATCAACACTCTTTCCTGATCAAACTTGTCACTTCTCCATGTCACTACTCCATGTCTCTCCTCCACATCACTCCTCTATATCACTCCTCCATGTCGCTACACCAACTCACTCTTCCATGTCACTCCCCCATTTCACTCCACCACGTCACTCCTCCATGTCACTCCTCCATGTCACTCCTCTTTGTCGCTATTCCATGTCACTCCTCCAAGTTGCTACACCAACTCACTCCTCATGTCACTCCTCCATGTCACTCATCCAAGTCATTCCTCCATGTCACTCATTTATGTAACTCCTCCAACTCATTCCTCCATGTCACTTCTATATGTCTTCCATGTCACTCCTCCATGTCGCTCCACCAACTCACTCCTCCATGTCACTCCTCCTTGTCACTCCTCCATGTAGCTATTCCATGTCACTCCTCCATGTCGCTCTACCAACTCACTCCTCCATGTCACTCGTCCACGTCACTCTTCCATGTCACACTTCCTTGTCACTCCTCCATGTAGCTACTTCATGTCACTAAACCAACTCACTCATCCCTGTCCCTCCTCCATGTCACTCCACCATATCAACACTCTTTCCTGATCAAACTTGTCACTTCTCCATGTCACTACTCCATGTCTCTCATCCACATCACTCCTCTATATAACTCCTCCATGTCACTCCTCCATGTCACTCCTCCTTGTCGCTATTCCATGTTACTCCTCCATGTCGCTACACCAACTCACTCTTCCATGTCACTCCCCCATTTCACTCCACCACGTCACTCCTCCATGTCACTCCTCCATATCAACCCTCCATGTCACTCCTCCATGTTACTCCTCCATGTCACTACACCAACTCACTCATCCCGGTCCCTCCGCCATGTCACTCCACCATATCAACCCTCCTTCCTGATCAAACTTGTCACTTCTCCATGTCACTACTCCATGTCTCTCCCCCACATCAAACCTCTATGTCACTCCTCCATGTCACTCCTCTATGTCACTCCTCCTTGTCGCTCTTTCATGTCACTCTTCCATGTCGCTACACCAACTCAATCCTCATGTCACTCCTCCATTTAGCTACTCCATGTCACTCCTCCATGTCGCTACACCAACTCAATCCTCCTTGTCACTCCTCCATGTCACTCAGCCAAGTCATTTGTCCATGTCACTCCTTTATGTCACTCCTCCAAGTCACTCCTCCATGTCACTCCTCCATGTCACTCCTCCATGTCGCTATTCCATGTCATTCCTTATGTCGCTATATAAACTCAATCCTCCATGTCACTCCTACATTTCACTCCTACATATCAACCCTCCATGTCACTCCTCCATGTCACTCCTCCATGTCCCTTCGCCATGTCACTCCTCCATGTCTCTCCTCCATGTCACTTCTCCAAGTCTTCAATGTCATGTCTCTCATCTGTGTAGCTCCACATTGTCACTCCTCCAAGTCACTCCTCCATGTCGCTACTCCATGTCACACCTCCTTGTTACTCCTACATGTAGCTACTCCATGTCACTCCTCCATGTCGCTCTACCAACTAACTCCTCCATGTCACTCCTCTATATCACTCCTCCATGTTACTCCTCCATATAAATCCTCCATGTCACTTCTCCATGTCACTCCTCCTTGTCGCAATTCCATGTCACTCCTCCATGTCGCTACATCAACTCACTCCTCATGTCACTCCTCCATGTCGCTACTCCATGTCACTCCTCCATGTCGCTACACCAACTCAATCCTCCTTGTCACTCCTCCATGTCACTCCTCTATATCACTCCTCCATGTTACTCCTCCATATCAATCCTCCATGTCACTTCTCCATGTCACTCCTCCTTGTCGCAATTCCATGTCACTCCTCCATGTCGCTACATCAACTCACTCCTCATGTCACTCCTCCATGTCGCTACTCCATGTCACTCCTCCATGTCGCTACACCAACTCAATCCTCCTTGTCACTCCTCCATGTCACTCATCCAAGTCACTCCTCCATGTCGCTATTCCCTGTCACTCCTTATGTCGATACGCCAACTCACTCCTCCATGTCACTCCTCCATGTCCCTTCGCCATGTCACTCCTCCATGTCTCTCCTCCATGTCACTTCTCCAAGTCTTCAATGTCATGTCTCTCATCTGTGTAGCTCCACATTGTCACTCCTCCAAGTCACTCCTCCATGTCGCTACTCCATGTCACACCTCCTTGTCACTCCTCCATGTAACTACTCCATGTCACTCCTCCATGTAGCTCTACCAACTCACTCCTCCATGTCACTCCTCTATATCACTCCTCCATGTTACTCCTCCATATCAATCCTCCATGTCACTTCTCCATGTCACTCCTCCTTGTCGCAATTCCATGTCACTCCTCTATGTCGCTACATCAACTCACTCCTCATGTCACTCCTCCATGTCGCTACTCTATGTCACTCCTCCATGTCGCTACACCAACTCAATCCTCCTTGTCACTCCTCCATGTCACTCATCGAAGTCACTCCTCCATGTCGCTATTCCATGTCACTCCTTATGTCGATACGCCAACTCACTCCTCCTTGACACTCCTCCATTTCACTCCACCACGTCACTCCTACATTTCACTCCTCCATATCAACCCGCCATGTCACTCCTCCATGTCACTCCTCCATGTCACTACACCAACTCACTAATCCCTGTCCCTCCGCCATGTCACTCCACAATATCAAACCTCCTTCCTAATCAAACTTGTCAGTTCTCCATGTCACTACTCCATGTCTCTCCTCCACATCAATCCTCTATGTCACTCCTCCATGTCACTCCTCCATGTTGCTACACCAACTCACTCCTCATGTCACTCCTCCATGTCGCTACTCCATGTCACTCCTCCATGTTGCTACACCAACTCAATCCTTCTTGTCACTCCTCAATGTCACTCATCCAAGTCATTCCTCCATGTCACTCCTTTATGTCACTCCTCCAAGTCACTCCTCTATGTCACTGCTATATGTCTTCCATGTCACTCCTCCATGTTGCTCCACCAACTCACTCTTCCATGTCACTCCTCCTTGTCACTCCTCCATGTAGCTATTCCATGTCACTCCTCCATGTAGCTATTCCATGTCACTCCTCCATGTTGCTCTACCAACTCACTCCTCCATGTCACTCGTCCACGTCACTCCTCCATGTCACACTTCCTTGTCACTACTCCATGTAGCTACTTCATGTCACTACACCAACTCACTCATCCCTGTCCCTCCGCCATGTCACTCCACCATATCAACCCTCCTTCCTGATCAAACTTGTCACTTCTCCATGTCACTACTCCATGTCTCTCCTCCACATCACTCCTCTATATCACTCCTCCATGTCACTCCTCCTTGTCGCTATTCCATGTTACTCCTCCATGTCGCTACACCAACTCACTCTTCCATTTCACTCCCACATTTAACTCCACCACGTCACTCCTCTATGTCACTCCTCCATATCAACCATCCATGTCACTACTCCATGTTACTCCTCCATGTCACTACACCAACTCACTCATCCCTGTCCCTCCGCCATGTCACTCCACCATATCAACCCTCCTTCCTGAACAAACTTGTCACTTCTCCATGTCGCTACTCCATGTCTCTCCCCCACATCAAACCTCTGTGTCAGTCCTCCATGTCACTCCTCTATGTCACTCCTCCTTGTCGCTCTTCCATGTCACTCCTCCATGTCGCTACACCAACTCAATCCTCATGTCACTCCTCCATGTAGCTACTCCATGTCACTCCTCCATGTTGCTCCACCAACTCACTCCTCCATGTCACTCCTCCATGTCACTGCTCCACGTCACTCCTCTATGTCACTCCTCCATGTCACTCCTCCATTTCACTCCACCACGTCACTCCTCCATGTCACTCCTCCATATCAACCCTCCATGTCACTCCTCCATGTCACTCCTCCATGTCACTCCTCCATATCAACCCTCCATGTCACTCCTCCTTGTCGCTACACCAACTCACTCCTCCATGTCACTCCTCCATTTCAATCCACCACGTCTATATGTCTTCCATGTCACTCCTCCATGTCGCTCCACCAACTCACTCCTCCATGTCACTCCTCCTTGTCACTCCTCCATGTAGCTATTCCATTTCACTACTCCATGTCGCTACACCAACTCAATCCTCCTTGTCACTCCTCCATGTCACTCATCCAAGTCACTCCTCCATGTCGCTATTCCATGTAACTCATTATGTCGATACGCCAACTCACTACTCCATGTCACTCCTCCATTTCACTCCACCACGTCACTCCTCCATGTCACTCCTCCATATCAACCCTCCATGTCACTCCTCCATGTCACTCCTCCATGTCACTCTTCCATGTCACTACACCAACTCACTAATCTCTGTCCCTCCGCCATGTCACTCCACAAAATCAAACCTCCTTCCTGATCAAACTTGTCAGTTCTCCATGTCACTACTCTATGTCTCTCCTCCACATAAACCCTCTATGTCACTCCTCCATGTCACTCCTCCATGTCACTCCTCCTTGTCACTATTCCATGTCACTCCTCCATGTCGCTACTCCATGTCACTCCTCCATGTAGCTACACCAACTCAATCCTCCTTGTCACTCCTCCATGTCACTCATCCAAGTCATTCCTCCATGTCACTCCTTTATGTCACTCCTCCAAATCACTCCTCCATATCACTTCTATATGTCTTCCATGTCACTCCTCCATGTCGCTCCACCAACTCACTCCTCCATGTCACTCCTCCATGTCGCTATTCCATGTCAATCCTTATGTCGCTACACCAACTCACTCCTCCATGTCACTCCTCCATTTCACTCCACCACGTCCCTCCATCATATCAACCCTCCATGTCACTCCTCCATGTCACTCCTATTTCACCCTCTCCATGTCACTCCTCCATATCAATCCTCCATTTCACTCCTCCATGTAACTCCTTAATGTCACTACTCCATGTCGCTACTCCATGTCACTCCTCCATGTCACTCTTGCATTTCGCTCCTCCATGTCACTTCTCCAAGTCTTCAATGTCATGTCTCTCATCCGTGTAGCTCCATATTGTCACTCCTCCATATCACTCCTCCGTGTCACTTCTACGTTTTCCACGTCACTCCTCCACATCACTCCTCTATGTCACTCCTCCATGTCACTTTTCAATATCACTCCTCTATGTCATTCCTCCATATCAACCCTCCATGTCACTCCTCCATGTCACTCCTCCATGTCCCTCCGCCATGTCACTCCACCATATCAACCCTCCTTCCTGATCAAACTTGTCACTCCTCCATGTCACTCCTCCATGTCACTCCTCCTTGTCGCTATTCTATGTTACTCCTCCATGTCGCTACACCAACTCACTCTTCCATGTCACTCCTCCATTTCACTCCACCACGTCACTCTTCTACGTCACTCCTCATGTCACTCCTGCATGTCGCTACTCCATGTCACTACTCCATGTCTTTCCTCCACATCAATACTCTATGTCACTCCTCCATGTCACTCCTCCATGTCATTCCTCCTTGTCGCTATTCCATGTCACTCCTCCATGTCGATCCTCCATGTCACTCCTCCATGTCACTTCTATATGTCTTCCATGTCACTCCTCCATGTCGCTCCTCCTTGTCACTCCTCCATGTTGCTCCTCCATGTCACTCCTCCATGTCACTCATCCATGTCCCTCCGCCATGTCACTCCACCATATCAATCCTCCTTGCTGATCCGCCCTGTCACTCCTCCATGTCTCTCTTCCACATCAAACCTCTATGTCACTCCTCCATGTCACTCCCCCATGTCACTCCTCCATGTCGCTATTCCATGTCACTCCTCCATGTCGCTACACAAACTCAATCCTCCTTGTCACTCCTCTGTGTCATTCCTGCATGTCACTCCTCACTGTCACTCCTTCATGTCACTACACCAACTCACTCATCCCTGTCCCTCTGCCATGTCACACCACCATAACAACCCTCCTTCCTGATCAAACTTGTCACTTCTCCATGTCAATACTCCATGTCTCTCCTCCACATCAATCCTCTGTCACTCCTCCATGTCACTCCTCCATGTAACTCCTCCTTGTCGCTCTTCCATGTCACTCCTCCATGTCGCTACACCAACTTAATCGTCATGTCACTCCTCCATGTCACTCAGCCAAGTCATTTGTCCATGTTACTCCTCCAAGTCACTCCTCCATGTCACTTCTATATGTCTTCCATGTCACTCCTCCATGTCACTGCTCCACGTCACTCCTCTATGTCACTCCTCCATGTCACTCCTCTATGTCGCTATTCCATGTCACTCCTTATGTCGCTATATAAACTCACTCCTCCTTGTCACTCCTCCATGTCACTCAGCCAAGTCATTTGTCCATGTCACTTCTTTATGTCACTCCTCCAAGTCACTCCTCCATGTCACTTCTATATGTCTTCCATGTCACTCCTCCATGTTGCTCCACCAACTCACTCCTCCATGTCACTGCTCCAAGTCACTCCTCTATGTCACTCCTCCATGTCACTCCTCCATGTCGCTATTCCATGTCACTCCTTATGTCGCTATATAAACTCACTCCTCCATGTCACTCCTCCATTTCACTCCACCACGTCACTCCTCCATGTCACTCCTCCATATCAACCCTCCATGTCACTCCTCCTTGTCGCTACACCAACTCACTCCTCCATGTCACTCCTCCATTTCACTCCACCACGTCTATATGTATTCCATGTCACTCCTCCATGTTGCTCCACCAACTCACTCCTCCATGTCACTCCTCCTTGTCACTCCTCCATGTAGCTATTCCATTTCACTCCTCTATGTCGCTACATCAACTCAATCCTCCTTGTCACTCCTCCATGTCACTCATCCAAGTCATTCCTCCATGTCGCTATTCCATGTCACTCCTTATGTCGATACGCCAACTCACTCCTCCATGTAACTCCTCCATTTCACTCCACCATGTCACTCCTCCATGTCACTCCTCCATATCAACCCGCCATGTCACTACTCCATGTCACTCCTCCATGTCACTACACCAACTCACTAATCCCTGTCCATCAGCAATGTCACTCCACAATATCAAACCTCCTTCCTGATCAAACTTGTCAGTTCTCCATGTCACTACTCCATGTCTCTCCTCCACATCAATCCTCTATGTCACTCCATGTCACTCCTCATGTCACTCCTCCATGTCGCTACTCCATGTCACTCCTCCATGTCGCTACACCAACTCAATCCTCCTTGTCACTCCTCCATGTCACTCATCCAAGTCATTCCTCCATGTCACTCATTTATGTCACTCCTCCAAGTCGCTACACCAACTCAATCCTCATGTAACTCCTCCATGTAGCTACTCCATGTCACTCCTCCATGTCGCTACACCAACTCAATCCTCCTTGTCACTCCTCCATGTCACTCATTCAAGTCATTTGTCCATGTCTTCCATGTCACTCCTCCATGTCACTCCTCCAGTGACAGTCTTCCATGTCACTCCTCCATGTTATTCCACCAACTCACTCCTCCATGTCACTCCTCCTTTTCACTCCTCTATCTAGCTATTCCATGTAACTACTCCATGTCGCTCTACCAACTCACTCCTCCTTGTCACTCATCCACGTCACTCCTCCATGTCACACTTCCTTGTCACTCCTCCATGTAGCTACTTCATGTCACTACACCAACTCTTTTCATCCCTGTCCCTCCTCCATGTCACTCCTCCATATCAACCCGCCATGTCACTCCTCCATGTCACTCCTCCATGTCAACCCGCCATGTCACTCCTCCATGTCACTCCTCCATGTCACTCCTCCATGTCACTACACCAACTCACTAATCCCTGTCCCTCCGCCATGTCACTCCACAATATCAAACCTCCTTCCTTATCAAACTTGTCAGTTCTCCATGTCACTACTCCATGTCTCTCCTCCACATCAATCCTCTATGTCACTCCTCCATGTCAGTCCTCCATTACACTCCTCCTTGTCGCTATTCCATGTCACTCCTCCATGTTGCTACACCAACTCACTCCTCATGTCACTCCTCCATGTCGCTACTCCATGTCACTCCTCCATGTTGCTACACCAACTCAATCCTCCTTGTCACTCCTCCATGTCACTCATCCAAGTCATTCCTCCATGTCACTCCTTTATGTCACTCCTCCAAGTCACTCCTCCATGTCACTTCTATATGTCTTCCATGTCACTCCTCCATGTCGCTCCAACAACTCACTCCTCCATGTCAATCCTCCTTGTCACTACTCCATGTAGCTATTCCATGTATCTCCTCCATGTCGCTCCACCAACTCACTCCTCCATGTCACTCCTCCATGTCACTGCTCCATGTCACTCCTCCATGTCGCTATTCCATGTCACTCCTTATGTCGCTCCTCCAACTCACTCCTCTATGTCATTCCCCTATGTCGCTACTCCATGTCACTCCTCCATGTCGATCCCCCATGTCACTCCTCCATGTCACTTCTATATGTCTTCCATGTCACTCCTCCATGTCGCTCCTCCTTGTCACTCCTCCATGTTGCTCCTCCATGTCACTCCTCCATGTCACTCATCCATGTAGCTACTTCATGTCACTACACCAACTCACTCATCCCTGTCCCTCCGCCATGTCACTCCACCATATCAACCCTCCTTCCTGATCAAACTTGTCACTTCTCCATGTCACTACTCCATGTCTCTCCTCCACATCACTCCTCTATATCACTCCTCCATGTTGCTACACCAACTCACTCATCCCTGTCACTCCTCCATGTCACTCCTCCATATCAACCCTCCATGTCACTCCTCCTTGTCGCTACACCAACTCACTCCTCCATGTCACTCTTCCATTTCACTCCACCACGTCACTCCTCCATGTCACTCCTCCATATCAACCCGCCATGTAACTCCTCCATGTCACTCCTCCATGTCGCTACACCAACTCAATCCTCCTTGTCACTCTTCCATGTCACTCATCCTAGTCATTCCTCCATGTCACTCATTTATGTCACTCCTCCAAGTCACTCCTCCATGTCTCTTCTATATGTCTTCCATATCACTCCTCCATGTCGCTCTACCAACTCACTCCTCCATGTCAATAGTCCACGTCACTCCTCCATGTCACACTTCCTTGTCACTCCACCAACTCACTCCTCCATGTCACTCCTCCATGTCACTGCTCCACGTCACTCCTCTATGTCACTAATCCATGTCACTCCTCCATGTCACTCCTCCATGTCGCTATTCCATGTCACTCCTTATGTCGATACGCCAACTCACTCCTCCATGTCACTCCTCCATTTCACTCCACCACGTCACTCCTCCATGTCACTCCTCCATATCAACATGCCATGTCACTCCTCCATGTCACTCCTCCATGTAACTCCTCCATGTCACTACACCAACTCACTAATCCCTGTCCCTCCGCCATGTCACTCCACAATATCAAACCTCCTTCCTGATCAAACTTGTCAGTTCTCCATGTCACTACTCCATGTCTCTCCTCCACATCAATCCTTTATGTCACTCCTCCATGTCACTCCTCCTTGTCGCTATTCCATGTCACTCCTCCATGTTGCTACACCAACTCACTCCTCATTTCACTCCTCCATGTCGCTACTCCATGTCACTCCTCCATGTCGCTACAACAACTCAATCCTCCTTGTCACTCTTCCATGTCACTCATCCAAGTCATTCCTCCATGTCACTCATTTATGTAACTCCTCCAAGTCACTCCTCCATGTCACTTCTATATGTCTTCCATGTCACTCCTCCATGTCGCTCCACCAACTCACTCCTCCATGTCACTCCTCCTTGTCACTCCTCCATGTAGCTATTCCATGTCACTCCTCCATGTCGCTCTACCAACTCACTACTCCATGTCACTCGTCCACGTCACTCCTCCATGTCACACTTCCTTGTAACTCATCCATGTAGCTACTTCATGTCACTACACCAACTCACTCATCCCTGTCCCTCCGCCATGTCACTCCACCATATCAACCCTCCTTCCTGATCAAACTTGTCACTTCTCCAAGTCACTACTCCATGTCTCTCCTCCACATCACTCCTCTATATCACTCCTCCATGTCACTCCTCCATGTCACTCCTCCTTGTCGCTATTCCATGTTACTCCTCCATGTCGCTACACCAACTCATTCTTCCATGTCACTCCCCCATTTCACTCCACCACGTCACTCCTCCATGTCACTCCTCCATATCAACCCTCCATGTCACTCCTCCATGTTACTCCTCCATGTCACTACACCAACTCACTCATCCCTGTCCCTCCGCCATGTCACTCCACCATATCAACCCTCCTTCCTGATCAAACTTGTCACTTCTCCATGTCACTACTCCATGTCTCTCCCCCACATCAAACCTCTATGTCACTCCTCCATGTCACTCCTCTATGTCACTCCTCTATGTAGCTACTCCATGTCACTCCTCCATGTCGCTACACCAACTCACTCTTCCATGTCACTCCTCCATGTCGCTACTCCATGTCACTCCTCCCTGTCGCTACACCAACTCAATCCTCCTTGTCACTCCTCCATGTCACTCATCCAAGTCATTCCTTCATGTAACTCCTTTATGTCACTCCTCCAAGTCACTCCTCCATGTCACTTCTATATGTCTTCCATGTCACTCCTCCATGTCGCTCCACCAACTCACTCCTCCATGTCACTCCTCCTTGTCACTCCTCCATGTAGCTATTCCATGTATCTCCTCCATGTCGCTCTACCAACTCACTCCTCCATGTCACTCGTCCACGTCACTCCTCCATGTCACACTTCCTTGTCACTCATCCATGTAGCTACTTCATGTCACTACACCAACTCACTCATCCCTGTCCCTCCGCCATGTCACTCCACCATATCAACCCTCCTTCCTGATCAAACTTGTCACTTCTCCATGTCACTACTCCATGTCTCTCCTCCACATCACTCCTCTATATCACTCCTCCATGTCGGTACACCAACTCACTCTTCCATGTCACTCCCCCATTTCACTCCACCACGTCACTCCTCCATGTCATTCCTGCATGTCACTCCTCCTTGTCGCTATTCCATGTCACTCCTCCATGTTGCTACACCAACTCACTCATCCCTGTCCCTCCGCAATGTCACTCCACAATATCAAACATCCTTCCTGATCAAACTTGTCAGTACTCCATGTCACTACACCATGTCTCTCCTCCACATCACTCCTCTATATCACTCCTCCATGTCACTCCTCCAAGTCACTCCTCCATGTCGCTACTCCATGTCACACCTCCTTGTCACTCCTCCATGTAGCTACTCCATGTCACACCTCCATGTCGCTCTACCAACTCACTCCTCCATGTCACTCCTCTATATAACTTCTCCATGTTACTCCTCCATATCAATCCTCCATGTCACTTCTCCATGTCACTCCTCCTTGTCGCAATTCCATGTCACTCCTCTATGTCGCTACATCAACTCACTCCTCATGTCACTCCTCCATGTCGCTACTCCATGTCAAGCCTCCATGTCGCTACACCAACTCAATCCTCCTTGTCACTCCTCCATGTCACTCATCCAAGTCACTCCTCCATGTCGCTATTCCCTTTCACTCCTTATGTCGATACGCCAACTCACTCCTCCATGTCACTCCTCCATTTCACTCCACCATGTCACTCCTCCATGTCACTCCTCCATATCAACCCGCCATGTCACTCCTCCATGTCACTCCTCCATATCAACCCGCCATGTTACTCCTCCATGTCACTCCTCCATGTCACTACACCAACTCACTCCTCCATGTCACTCCTCCATATCAACCCTCCATGTCACTCCTCCTTGTCGCTACACCAACTCACTCCTCATGTCACTCCTCCATGTCACTCATCCAAGTCATTCCTCCATGTCACTCATTTATGTCACTCCTCCAAGTCATTCCTCCATGTCACTTCTATATGTCTTCCATGTCACTCCTCCATGTCGCTCCACCAACTCACTCCTCCATGTCACTCCTCCATTTCACTCCACCACGTCTATATGTCTTCCATGTCACTCCTCCTTGTCACTCCTCCATGTAGCTATTCCATTTCACTACTCCATGTCGCTACACCAACTCAATCCTCCTTGTCACTCCTCCATGTCACTCATCCAAGTCACTCCTCCATGTCGCTATTCCATGTAACTCATTATGTCGATACGCCAACTCACTACTCCATGTCACTCCTCCATTTCACTCCACCACGTCACTCCTCCATGTCACTCCTCCATATCAACCCTCCATGTCACTCCTCCATGTCACTCCTCCATGTCACTCTTCCATGTCACTACACCAACTCACTAATCTCTGTCCCTCCGCCATGTCACTCCACAAAATCAAACCTCCTTCCTGATCAAACTTGTCAGTTCTCCATATCACTACTCTATGTCTCTCCTCCACATCAATCCTATATGTCACTCCTCCATGTCACTCCTCCATGTCACTCCTCCTTGTCGCTATTCCATGTCACTCCTCCATGTTGCTACACCAACTCACTTCTCATGTCACTCCTCCATGTCGCTACTCCATGTCACTCCTCCATGTAGCTACACCAACTCAATACTCCTTGTCACTCCTCCATGTCACTCATCCAAGTCATTCCTCCATGTCACTCCTTTATGTCACTCCTCCAAATCACTCCTCCATGTCACTTCTATATGTCTTCCATGTCACTCCTCCATGTCGCTCCACCAACTCACTCCTCCATGTCACTCCTCCATGTCGCTATTCCATGTCAATCCTTATGTCGCTACACCAACTCACTCCTCCATGTCACTCTTCCATTTCACTCCACCACGTCCCTCCACCATATCAACCCTCCATGTCACTCCTCCATGTCACTCCTATTTCACCCTCTCCATGTCACTCCTCCATATCAATCCTCCATTTCACTCCTCCATGTAACTCCTTAATGTCACTACTCCATGTCGCTACTCCATGTCACTCCTCCATGTCACTCTTGCATTTCGCTCCTCCATGTCACTTCTCCAAGTCTTCAATGTCATGTCTCTCATCCGTGTAGCTCCATATTGTCACTCCTCCATATCACTCCTCCGTGTCACTTCTACGTTTTCCATGTCACTCCTCCACATCACTCCTCTATGTCACTCCTCCATGTCACTTTTCAATATCACTCCTCTATGTCATTCCTCCATATCAACCCTCCATGTCACTCCTCCATGTCACTCCTCCTTGTCGCTATTCTATGTTACTCCTCCATGTCGCTACACCAACTCACTCTTCCATGTCACTCCTCCATTTCACTCCACCACGTCACTCTTCTACGTCACTCCTCATGTCACTCCTGCATGTCGCTACTCCATGTCACTACTCCATGTCTTTCCTCCACATCAATACTCTATGTCACTCCTCCATGTCACTCCTCCATGTCATTCCTCCTTATCGCTATTCCATGTCACTCCTCTATGTCACTCCTCCATGTCACTTTTCAATATCACTCCTCTTTGTCATTCCCCTATGTCGCTACTCCATGTCACTCCTCCATGTCGATCCTCCATGTCACTCCTCCATGTCACTTCTATATGTCTTCCATGTCACTCCTCCATGTCGCTCCTCCTTGTCACTCCTCCATGTTGCTCCTCCATGTCACTCCTCCATGTCACTCCTCCTTGTCGCTATTCTATGTTATTCCTCCATGTCGCTACACCAACTCACTCTTCCATGTCACTCCTCCATTTCACTCCACCACGTCACTCTTCTACGTCACTCCTCATGTCACTCCTGCATGTCGCTACTCCATGTCACTACTCCATGTCTTTCCTCCACATCAATACTCTATGTCACTCCTCCATGTCACTCCTCCATGTCATTCCTCCTTATCGCTATTCCATGTCACTCCTCTATGTCACTCCTCCATGTCACTTTTCAATATCACTCCTCTTTGTCATTCCCCTATGTCGCTACTCCATGTCACTCCTCCATGTTGATCCTCCATGTCACTCCTCCATGTCACTTCTATATGTCTTCCATGTCACTCCTCCATGTCGCTCCTACTTGTCACTCCTCCATGTTGCTCCTCCATGTCACTCCTCCATGTCACTCATCCATGTCCCTCCGCCATGTCACTCCACCATATCAATCCTCCTTGCTGATCCGCCCTGTCACTCCTCCATGTCTCTCTTCCACATCAATCCTCTATGTCACTCCTCCATGTCGCTATTCCATGTCACTCCTCCATGTCGCTACACGAACTCAATCCTCCTTGTCACTCCTCTGTGTCATTCCTGCATGTCACTCCTCACTGTCACTCCTCCATGTCACTACACCAACTCACTCATCCCTGTCCCTCCGCCATGTCACTCCACCATATCAACCCTCCTTCCTGATCAAACTTGTCACTTCTCCATGTCACTACTCCATGTCTCTCCTCCACATCACTCCTCTATATCACTCCTCCATGTCGCTACACCAACTCACTCTTCCATGTCACTCCCCCATTTCACTCCTCCATGTCACTCCTCCATGTCACTCCTCCTTGTCGCTATTCCATGTCACTCCTCCATGTTGCTACACCAACTCACTCATCCCTGTCACTCCTCCATGTAACTCCTCCATATCAACCCTCCATGTCACTCCTCCTTGTCGCTACACCAACTCACTCCTCCATGTCACTCTTCCATTTCACTCTACCACGTCACTCCTCCATGTCACTCCTCCATATCAACCCGCCATGTAACTCCTCCATGTCACTCCTCCATGTCGCTACACCAACTCAATCCTCCTTGTCACTCTTCCATGTCACTCATCCTAGTCATTCCTCCATGTCACTCATTTATGTCACTCCTCCAAGTCACTCCTCCATGTCTCTTCTATATGTCTTCCATATCACTCCTCCATGTCGCTCTACCAACTCACTCCTCCATGTCAATAGTCCACGTCACTCCTCCATGTCACACTTCCTTGTCACTCCACCAACTCACTCCTCCATGTCACTCCTCCATGTCACTGCTCCACGTCACTCCTCTATGTCACTAATCCATGTCACTCCTCCATGTCACTCCTCCATGTCGCTATTCCATGTCACTCCTTATGTCGATACGCCAACTCACTCCTCCATGTCACTCCTCCATTTCACTCCACCACGTCACTCCTCCATGTCACTCCTCCATATCAACATGCCATGTCACTCCTCCATGTCACTCCTCCATGTAACTCCTCCATGTCACTACACCAACTCACTAATCCCTGTCCCTCCGCCATGTCACTCCACAATATCAAACCTCCTTCCTGATCAAACTTGTCAGTTCTCCATGTCACTACTCCATGTCTCTCCTCCACATCAATCCTTTATGTCACTCCTCCATGTCACTCCTCCTTGTCGCTATTCCATGTCACTCCTCCATGTTGCTACACCAACTCACTCCTCATTTCACTCCTCCATGTCGCTACTCCATGTCACTCCTCCATGTCGCTACAACAACTCAATCCTCCTTGTCACTCTTCCATGTCACTCATCCAAGTCATTCCTCCATGTCACTCATTTATGTAACTCCTCCAAGTCACTCCTCCATGTCACTTCTATATGTCTTCCATGTCACTCCTCCATGTCGCTCCACCAACTCACTCCTCCATGTCACTCCTCCTTGTCACTCCTCCATGTAGCTATTCCATGTCACTCCTCCATGTCGCTCTACCAACTCACTACTCCATGTCACTCGTCCACGTCACTCCTCCATGTCACACTTCCTTGTAACTCATCCATGTAGCTACTTCATGTCACTACACCAACTCACTCATCCCTGTCCCTCCGCCATGTCACTCCACCATATCAACCCTCCTTCCTGATCAAACTTGTCACTTCTCCAAGTCACTACTCCATGTCTCTCCTCCACATCACTCCTCTATATCACTCCTCCATGTCACTCCTCCATGTCACTCCTCCTTGTCGCTATTCCATGTTACTCCTCCATGTCGCTACACCAACTCATTCTTCCATGTCACTCCCCCATTTCACTCCACCACGTCACTCCTCCATGTCACTCCTCCATATCAACCCTCCATGTCACTCCTCCATGTTACTCCTCCATGTCACTACACCAACTCACTCATCCCTGTCCCTCCGCCATGTCACTCCACCATATCAACCCTCCTTCCTGATCAAACTTGTCACTTCTCCATGTCACTACTCCATGTCTCTCCCCCACATCAAACCTCTATGTCACTCCTCCATGTCACTCCTCTATGTCACTCCTCTATGTAGCTACTCCATGTCACTCCTCCATGTCGCTACACCAACTCACTCTTCCATGTCACTCCTCCATGTCGCTACTCCATGTCACTCCTCCATGTCGCTACACCAACTCAATCCTCCTTGTCACTCCTCCATGTCACTCATCCAAGTCATTCCTTCATGTAACTCCTTTATGTCACTCCTCCAAGTCACTCCTCCATGTCACTTCTATATGTCTTCCATGTCACTCCTCCATGTCGCTCCACCAACTCACTCCTCCATGTCACTCCTCCTTGTCACTCCTCCATGTAGCTATTCCATGTATCTCCTCCATGTCGCTCTACCAACTCACTCCTCCATGTCACTCGTCCACGTCACTCCTCCATGTCACACTTCCTTGTCACTCATCCATGTAGCTACTTCATGTCACTACACCAACTCACTCATCCCTGTCCCTCCGCCATGTCACTCCACCATATCAACCCTCCTTCCTGATCAAACTTGTCACTTCTCCATGTCACTACTCCATGTCTCTCCTCCACATCACTCCTCTATATCACTCCTCCATGTCGGTACACCAACTCACTCTTCCATGTCACTCCCCCATTTCACTCCACCACGTCACTCCTCCATGTCACTCCTGCATGTCTCTCCTCCTTGTCGCTATTCCATGTCACTCCTCCATGTTGCTACACCAACTCACTCATCCCTGTCCCTCCGCAATGTCACTCCACAATATCAAACATCCTTCCTGATCAAACTTGTCAGTACTCCATGTCACTACACCATGTCTCTCCTCCACATCACTCCTCTATATCACTCCTCCATGTCACTCCTCCAAGTCACTCCTCCATGTCGCTACTCCATGTCACACCTCCTTGTCACTCCTCCATGTAGCTACTCCATGTCACACCTCCATGTCGCTCTACCAACTCACTCCTCCATGTCACTCCTCTATATAACTTCTCCATGTTACTCCTCCATATCAATCCTCCATGTCACTTCTCCATGTCACTCCTCCTTGTCGCAATTCCATGTCACTCCTCTATGTCGCTACATCAACTGACTCCTCATGTCACTCCTCCATGTCGCTACTCCATGTCAAGCCTCCATGTCGCTACACCAACTCAATCCTCCTTGTCACTCCTCCATGTCACTCATCCAAGTCACTCCTCCATGTCGCTATTCCCTTTCACTCCTTATGTCGATACGCCAACTCACTCCTCCATGTCACTCCTCCATTTCACTCCACCATGTCACTCCTCCATGTCACTCCTCCATATCAACCCGCCATGTCACTCCTCCATGTCACTCCTCCATATCAACCCGCCATGTTACTCCTCCATGTCACTCCTCCATGTCACTACACCAACTCACTCCTCCATGTCACTCCTCCATATCAACCCTCCATGTCACTCCTCCTTGTCGCTACACCAACTCACTCCTCATGTCACTCCTCCATGTCACTCATCCAAGTCATTCCTCCATGTCACTCATTTATGTCACTCCTCCAAGTCATTCCTCCATGTCACTTCTATATGTCTTCCATGTCACTCCTCCATGTCGCTCCACCAACTCACTCCTCCATGTCACTCCTCCATTTCACTCCACCACGTCTATATGTCTTCCATGTCACTCCTCCTTGTCACTCCTCCATGTAGCTATTCCATTTCACTACTCCATGTCGCTACACCAACTCAATCCTCCTTGTCACTCCTCCATGTCACTCATCCAAGTCACTCCTCCATGTCGCTATTCCATGTAACTCATTATGTCGATACGCCAACTCACTACTCCATGTCACTCCTCCATTTCACTCCACCACGTCACTCCTCCATGTCACTCCTCCATATCAACCCTCCATGTCACTCCTCCATGTCACTCCTCCATGTCACTCTTCCATGTCACTACACCAACTCACTAATCTCTGTCCCTCCGCCATGTCACTCCACAAAATCAAACCTCCTTCCTGATCAAACTTGTCAGTTCTCCATATCACTACTCTATGTCTCTCCTCCACATCAATCCTATATGTCACTCCTCCATGTCACTCCTCCATGTCACTCCTCCTTGTCGCTATTCCATGTCACTCCTCCATGTTGCTACACCAACTCACTTCTCATGTCACTCCTCCATGTCGCTACTCCATGTCACTCCTCCATGTAGCTACACCAACTCAATACTCCTTGTCACTCCTCCATGTCACTCATCCAAGTCATTCCTCCATGTCACTCCTTTATGTCACTCCTCCAAATCACTCCTCCATGTCACTTCTATATGTCTTCCATGTCACTCCTCCATGTCGCTCCACCAACTCACTCCTCCATGTCACTCCTCCATGTCGCTATTCCATGTCAATCCTTATGTCGCTACACCAACTCACACCTCCATGTCACTCTTCCATTTCACTCCACCACGTCCCTCCACCATATCAACCCTCCATGTCACTCCTCCATGTCACTCCTATTTCACCCTCTCCATGTCACTCCTCCATATCAATCCTCCATTTCACTCCTCCATGTAACTCCTTAATGTCACTACTCCATGTCGCTACTCCATGTCACTCCTCCATGTCACTCTTGCATTTCGCTCCTCCATGTCACTTCTCCAAGTCTTCAATGTCATGTCTCTCATCCGTGTAGCTCCATATTGTCACTCCTCCATATCACTCCTCCGTGTCACTTCTACGTTTTCCATGTCACTCCTCCACATCACTCCTCTATGTCACTCCTCCATGTCACTTTTCAATATCACTCCTCTATGTCATTCCTCCATATCAACCCTCCATGTCACTCCTCCATGTCACTCCTCCTTGTCGCTATTCTATGTTACTCCTCCATGTCGCTACACCAACTCACTCTTCCATGTCACTCCTCCATTTCACTCCACCACGTCACTCTTCTACGTCACTCCTCATGTCACTCCTGCATGTCGCTACTCCATGTCACTACTCCATGTCTTTCCTCCACATCAATACTCTATGTCACTCCTCCATGTCACTCCTCCATGTCATTCCTCCTTATCGCTATTCCATGTCACTCCTCTATGTCACTCCTCCATGTCACTTTTCAATATCACTCCTCTTTGTCATTCCCCTATGTCGCTACTCCATGTCACTCCTCCATGTCGATCCTCCATGTCACTCCTCCATGTCACTTCTATATGTCTTCCATGTCACTCCTCCATGTCGCTCCTCCTTGTCACTCCTCCATGTTGCTCCTCCATGTCACTCCTCCATGTCACTCCTCCTTGTCGCTATTCTATGTTATTCCTCCATGTCGCTACACCAACTCACTCTTCCATGTCACTCCTCCATTTCACTCCACCACGTCACTCTTCTACGTCACTCCTCATGTCACTCCTGCATGTCGCTACTCCATGTCACTACTCCATGTCTTTCCTCCACATCAATACTCTATGTCACTCCTCCATGTCACTCCTCCATGTCATTCCTCCTTATCGCTATTCCATGTCACTCCTCTATGTCACTCCTCCATGTCACTTTTCAATATCACTCCTCTTTGTCATTCCCCTATGTCGCTACTCCATGTCACTCCTCCATGTTGATCCTCCATGTCACTCCTCCATGTCACTTCTATATGTCTTCCATGTCACTCCTCCATGTCGCTCCTACTTGTCACTCCTCCATGTTGCTCCTCCATGTCACTCCTCCATGTCACTCATCCATGTCCCTCCGCCATGTCACTCCACCATATCAATCCTCCTTGCTGATCCGCCCTGTCACTCCTCCATGTCTCTCTTCCACATCAATCCTCTATGTCACTCCTCCATGTCGCTATTCCATGTCACTCCTCCATGTCGCTACACGAACTCAATCCTCCTTGTCACTCCTCTGTGTCATTCCTGCATGTCACTCCTCACTGTCACTCCTCCATGTCACTACACCAACTCACTCATCCCTGTCCCTCTGCCATGTCACACCACCATAACAACCCTCCTTCCTGATCAAACTTGTCACTTCTCCATGTCACTACTCCATGTCTCTCCTCCACATCAATCCTCTGTCACTCCTCCATGTCACTCCTCCATGTAACTCCTCCTTGTCGCTACTCCATGTCACTGCTCCATGTCACTCATCCATGTCATTCCTCCATGTCACTCCTTTATGTCACTCCTCCAAGTCACTCCTCCATGTCCCTCCTCCATATCACTCCACTATATCAATCCTCCTTGCTGATCTGCCCTGTCACTTCTCCATGTCACTCCTCCATGTCACTCCTCCATGTCGCTCATCCAAGTCACTCCTCCATGTCGCCATTCCATGTCACTCCTTATGTCGATACACCAACTCTCTCCTCTATGTCACTCCTCCATTTCACTCCATCACGTCACTCCTCCATGTCAATCCTCCATGTCACTCCTCCATGTCACTCCTCCATGTCACTACACCAACTCACTATTCCCTGTCCCTCCGCCATGTCACTCCACCATATCAACCCTCCTTCCTTTTCAAACTTGTCAGTTCTCCATGTCACTACTCCTTGTCTCTCCTCCACATCAATCCTCTATGTCACTCCTCCAACTCACTCCTCCATGTCACTCGTCCATGTCACTCCTCCATGTCACACTTTCTTGTCACTCCTCCATGTAGCTACTCCATGTCACTACACCAACTCACTCATCCCTGTCCCTCTGCCATGTCACTCCACCATATCAACCCTCCATGTCACTCCTCCATATCAACCCTCCATGTCACTCCTCCATGTCACTCCTCCATGTCACTACACCAACTCACTCATCCCTGTCCCTCTGCCATGTCTCTCCACCATATCAACCCTCCTTCCTGATTAAACTTGTCACTTCTCCATGTCATTACTCCATGTCTCTCCCCCACATCAAACCTCTATGTCACTCCTCCATGTCACTCCTCTATGTCACTCCTCCTTGTCGCTCTTCCATGTCACTCCTCCATATCGCTACACCAACTCACTCCTCATGTCACTCCTCCATGTAGCTACTCCATGTGACTCCTCCATGTCGCTACACACACTCAATCCTCCTTGTCACTCCTCCATGTCACTCAGCCAAGTCATTTTTCCATGTCACTCCTTTATGTCACTCCTCCAAGTCACTCCTCCATGTCACTTCTATATGTCTTCCATGTCACTCCTCCATGTCGCTACATCAACTCACTCCTCATGTCACTCCTCCATGTCGCTACTCCATGTCACTCCTCCATGTCGCTACACCAACTCACTCCTCCATGTCACTCCTCCATTTCACTCCACCACGTCACTCCTCCATGTCACTCCTCCATATCAACCCGCCATGTCACTCCTCAATGTCGCTCCACCAACTCACTCCTCCATGTCACTCCTCTTTGTCACTCCTCCATGTAGCTATTCCATGTCACTCCTCCATGTCGCTCTACCAACTCACTCCTCCATGTCACTCGTCCACGTCACTCCTCCTTGTCGCTATTCCATGTTACTCCTCCATGTCGCTACACCAACTCACTCTTCCATGTCACTCCCCTATTTCACTCCACCACGTCACTCCTCCATGTCACTCCTCCATATCAACCCTCCATGTCACTCCTCCATGTTACTCCTCCATGTCACTACACCAACTCATTCATCCCTGTCCCTCCGCCATGTCACTCCACCATATCAACCCTCCTTCCTGATCAAACTTGTCACTTCTCCATGTCACTACTCCATGTCTCCCCCCCACATCAAACCTCTATGTCACTCCTCCATGTCACTCCTCTATGTCACTCCTCCTTGTCGCTCTTCCATGTCACTCCTCCATGTCGCTACACCAACTCAATCCTCCTTGTCACTCCTACATGTCACTCATTCAAGTCACTCCTCCATGTCGCTATTCCCTGTCACTCCTTATGTCGATACGCCAACTCACTCCTCCATGTCACTCCTCCTTTTCACTCCACCACGTCACTCCTCCATGTCACTCCTCCATATCAACCCGCCATGTCACTCCTCAATGTCGCTCCACCAACTCACTCCTCCTTGTCACTCCTCCATGTAGCTATTCCATGTCACTCCTCCATGTCACTCCTCCATGTCACACTTCCTTGTCACTCCTCCATGTAGCTACTTCATGTCACTGCACCAACTCACTCATCCCTGTCCCTCCGCCATGTCACTCCACCATATCAACCCTCCTTCCTGATCAAACTTGTCACTTCTCCATGTCACTACTCCATGTCTCTCCTCCACATCACTCCTCTATATCACTTCTCCATGTCACTCCTCCATGTCACTCATCCTTGTCGCTATTCCATGTTACTCCTCCATGTCGCTACACCAACTCACTCTTCCATGTCACTCCCCTATTTCACTCCACCACGTCACTCCTCCATGTCACTCCTCCATATCAACCCTCCATGTCACTCCTCCATGTCGCTACTCCACGTCACTCCTCCATGTCACACCTCCTTGTCACTCCTCCATTTAGCTACTCCATGTCACTCCTCCTTGTCGCTCTACCAACTCACTCCTCCATGTCACTCGTCCATGTCACTCCTCCATGTCACACTTCCTTGTCACTCCTCCATTTAGCTACTCCATGTCACTCCTCCATGTCACTACACCAACTCACTCATCCCTGTCCCTCCGCCATGTCACTCCTCCATGTCGCTACACCAACTCACTCCTCATGTCACTCCTCCATGTCGCTACTCCATGTCACTCCTCCATGTCGCTACACCAACTCAATCCTCCATGTCACTCCTTTATGTCACTCCTCCAAGTCACTCCTCCATGTCACTTCTATATGTCTTCCATGTCACTCCTCCATGTCGCTCCACCAACTCACTCCTCCATGTCACTCCTCCTTGTCACTCCTCCATGTAGCTTTTCCATGTCACTCCTCCATGTCGCTCTACCAACTCTCTCCTCCATGTCACTCGCCCACGTCACTCCTCCATGTAACACTTGCTTGTCACTCCTCCATGTAGCTACTCCATGTCACTCCTCCATGTCACTACACCAACTCTACCCTCCTTGTCACTCCTCTATGTCACTCAGCCAAGTCATTTGTCCATGTCACTCCTTTATGTCACTCCTCCATGTCACTTCTATATGTCTTCCATGTAACTCCTCCATGTTGCTCCACCAACTCACTCCTCCATGTCACTCCTCCATGTCACTGCTCCACGTCACTCCTCTATTTCACTCCTCCATGTCACTCCTCCATGTCACTATTCCATGTCACTCCTTATGTCACTATATAAACTCACTCCTCCATGTCACTCCTCCATGTCACTCCTCCATGTCAATACACCAACTCATGCATCCCTTTCCCTCCGCCATGTCACTCCACCATATCAACCCTCCTTCCTGATCAAACTTGTCACTTCTCCATGTCACTACTCCATGTCTCTCCTCCACATCAATCCTCTATGTCACTCCTCTATGTCACTCCTCCATGTCACTCCTACTTGTCGCTATTCCATGTCACTCCTCCATGTCGTTACACCAACTCACTCCTCCATGTCACTCTTCCATGTCGCTATTCCATGTCACTCCTTATGTCGCTACACCAACTCACTCCTCCATTTCACTCCTCCATTTCACTCCACTACGTTACTCCTCCATATCACTCCTCCATATCAACCCTACATTTCACTCCTCCATGTCACTCCTCCATGTCACTACACCAACTCACTCATCCCTGTCCCTCCGCCATGTCACTCCTCCATGTCACTCCTCCATGTCGCTACACCAACTCACTCCTCATGTCACTCCTCCATGTCGCTACTCCATTTCACTCCTCCATTTCACTCCACCACGTCACTCCTCCATGTCATTCCTCCATATCAACCCTCCATGTCACTCCTCCATGTCACTCCTCCATGTCACTCTTCCATGTCACTACACAAACTCACTAATCCCTGTCCCTCCGCCATGTCACTCCACCATATCAACCCTCCATCCTGATCAAACTTGTCAGTTCTCCATGTCACTACTCCATGTCTCTCCTCCACCTCAATCCTCTATGTCACTCCTCCATGTCACTCCTCCATGTCACTCCTCCTTGTCGCTATTCCATGTCACTCCTCCATGTCGCTACACCAACTCACTCCTCATGTCACTCCTCCATGTCATTCCTCCATGTCGCTATTCCATGTCACTCCTTATGTCGCTACACAACTCACTCCTCCATTTCAATCCTCCATTTCACTCCACCACGTCAGTCCTCCAAATCCATCCTCCATATCAACCCTCCATGTCACTCCACCATGTCAGTCCTCCATGTCATTCCTCCATGTCACTCCTCCATGTCACTACACCAACTCACTCATCCCTGTCCCTCCGCCATGTCACTCCTCCATGTCGCTACACCAACTCACTCCTCATGTCACTCTTCCATGTCGCTACTCCATGTCACTCCTCCATGTCGCTACACCAACTCAATCCTCCTTGTCACTCCTCAATGTCACTCATCCAAGTCATTCCTTCATGTCACTCCTTTATGTCACTCCTCCAAGTCACTCCTCCATGTCACTTCTATATGTGTTCCATGTCACTCCTCCATGTCTCTACTCCATGTCACTCCTCCATTTCACTCCTCTATGTCACTCCTCCATGTCACTCGTCCATGTCACTCCTCCATATCACACTTCCTTGTCACTCCTCCATGTAGCTACTCCATGTCACTACACCAACTCACTCATCCCTGTCCCTCCGCCATGTCACTCCACCATATCAACCCTCCTTCCTGATCAAACTTGTCACTTCTCCATGTCACTAATCCATGTCTTTCTTTCACATCAATCCTTTATGTCACTCCTCCATGTCAATCCTCCTTGTCGCTATTCCATGTCACTCCTCCATGTCGCTTCACCAACTCACTCCTCCATGTCACTCCCACATTTCACTCCACCATGTCATTCTTCCATGTCACTCCTCTATATCAACCCTCCATGTCATTCCTCCTTGTCGCTATTCCATTTCACTACTCCATGTCGCTACTCCATGTCACTCCTCCATGTCACACTTGCATGTCGCTCCTCCATGTCACTTCTCCAAGTCTTCAATGTCATGTCTCTCATCCGTGTAGCTCCATATTGTCACTCCTCCATATCACTCCTCAGTGTCACTTCTACATGTTTTCCATGTCACTCCTCCACATCACTCCTCTATGTCACTCCTCCATGTCACTTTTCAATATCACTCCTCTATGTAATTCCCCTATGTCGCTACTCCATTTCACTCATCCATGTTGATCCTCCATGTCACTCCTCCATGTCACTTCTTTATGTCTTCCATGTCAATCCTCCATGTCGCTCCTCCTTGTCACTCCTCCATGTTGCTCCTCCATGTCACTCCTCCATGTCACTCATCCAAGTCCCTCTGCCATGTCAATCCACCATATCAATCTTCCTTGCTGATCCACTCTGTCACTCCTCCATGTCTCTCCTCCACATCAATCCTCCATATCACTCCTCCATATCCACCCTCCATGTCGCTCCTCCATGTCACTCCGCATGTCATTCCTCCATGTCACTCCTCCATGTCACTACACCAACTCACTCATCCCTGTCCCTCCCCCATGTCACTCCTCCATATCACTCCTACATGTCACTACACCAACTCACTCCTCATGTCACTCCTCCATGTCGCTACTCCATGTCACTCCTTCATGTCGCTACACCAACTCAATCCTCCTTGTCACTCCTCCATGTCACTCAGCCAAGTAATTTGTTCATGTCACTCCTTTATGTCACTCCTCCAAGTCACTTCTCCATGTCACTTCTATATGTCTTCCATGTCACTACTTTATGTCATTCCTCCATGTCACTCCTCCATGTCACTACTCCATGTCTCTAAACCCTAATCAATCCTATATGTCACTCCTCCATGTCACTCCTCTATGTCACTCCTCCTTGTCGCTATTCCATGTCAGTCCTCCATGTCGCTACACCAACTCACTCCTCATGTCACTACTCCATGTCGCTACTCCATGTCACTCCTCCATGTCGCTACACCAACTCAATCCTCCTTGTCACTCCTCCATGTCACTCATCCAAATCATTCCTCCATGTCACTCCTTTATGTCACTCCTCCAATTCACTCCTCCATGTCACTTCTATATGTCTTCCATGTCACTCCTCCATGTCGCTGCACCAACTCACTCCTCATGTCACTACCCCATTTCACTCCACCACGTCACTCCTCCATGTCACTCCTCCATATCAACCCTCCATGTCACTCCTCCATGTCACTTCTCCATGTCACTACACCAAATTACTCATCCCTGTCCCTCCGCCATGTCACTCCACCATATCAACCCTCCTTCCTGATTAAACTTGTCACTTCTCCATGTCACTACTCCATGTCTCTCCCCCACATCAAACCTCTATGTCACTCCTCCATGTCACTGCTCCACGTCACTCCTCTATGTCACTCCTCCATGTCACTCCTCCATATCAACCCTCCATGTAACTCCTCCATTTCACTCCACCACGTCACTCCTCCATGTCACTCCTCCATTTCAACCTTCCATGTCTCTCCTCCATGTCACTTCTCCAAGTCTTCAATGTCATGTCTCTCATCTGTGTAGCTCCACTTTGTCACTGCTCCAAGTCACTCCTCCATGTCGCTACTTCACGTCACTCCTCCATGTCACACCTCCTTGTCACTCCTTATGTCAATACACCAACTCACTCCTCCATGTCACCCCTCCATTTCACTCCACCACGTCACTCCTCCATGTCACTCCTCCATGTCACTACACAAACTCACTAATCCCTGTCCCTCCGCCATGTCACTCCACCATATCAACCCTCCTTACTGATCAAACTTGTCAGTTCTCCATGTCACTACTCCATGTCTCTCCTCCACATCAATCCTCTATGTCTCTCCTCCATGTCACTCCTCCTTGTCGCTATTCCATGTCACTCCTCCATGTTGCTACACCAACTCACTCCTCATGTCACTCCTCAATGTCGCTACTCAATGTCACTCCTCCATGTCGCTACACCAACTCAATCCTCCTTGTCACTCCTCCATGTCACTCATCCAAGTCATTCCTCCATGTCACTCCTTTATGTCACTCCTCCAAGTCACTCCTCCATGTCACTTCTATATGTCTTACATGTCACTCCTCCATGTCGCTCTACCAACTCACTCTTCCATGTCACTCGTCCAAGTCACTCCTCCATGTCACACTTCCTTGTCACTCCTCCATGCAGCTACTTAATGTCACTACACCAACTCACTCATCCCTGTCCCTCCGCCATGTAACTCCACCATATCAAACCTCCTTCCTGATCAAACTTGTCACTTCTCCATGTCACTACTCCATGTCTCTCCTCCACATCACTCCTCTATATCACTCCTTCATGTCACTCCTCCATGTCACTCCTCCTTGTCACTATTCCATGTTACTCCTCCATGTCACTACACCAACTCACTCTTCCATGTCACTCCCCCATTTCACTCCACCACGTCACTACTCCATGTCACTGCTCCATATCAACCCTCCATGTCACTCCTCCATGTCACTCCTCCATGTCACTACACCAACTCACTCATCCCTGTCCCTCCGCCATGTCACTCCACCATATCAACCCTCCTTCCTGATCAAACTTGTCACTTCTCTATGTCACTACTCCATGTCTCTCCCCCACATCAAACCTCTATGTCACTCCTCCATGTCACTCCTCTATGTCACTCCTCCGTGTCGCTCTTCCATGTCACTCCTCCATGTCGTTACACCAACTCAATCCTCATGTCACTCCTCCATGTAGCTACTCCATGTCACTCCTCCATGTCGCTACACCAACTCAATCCTCCTTGTCACTCCTACATGTCACTCAGCCAAGTCATTTGTTCATGTCACTCCTTTATGTCACTCCTCCAAGTCACTTCTCCATGTCACTTCTATATGTCTTCCATGTCACTACTATATGTCATTCCTCCAAGTCACTCCTCCATGTCACTACTCCATGTCTCTAAACCCTAATCAATCCTCTATGTCACTCCTCCATGTCACTCCTCTATGTCACTCCTCCTTGTCGCTATTCCATGTCACTCCTCCATGTCGCTACACCAATTCACTCCTCATGTCACTACTCCATGTCGCTACTCCATGTCACTCCTCCATGTCGCTACACCAACTCAATCCTCCTTGTCACTCCTCCATGTCTCTCATCCAAGTCATTCCACCATGTCACTCCTTTATGTCACTCCTCCAAGTCACTCCTCCATGTCACTTCTATATGTCTTCCATGTCACTCCTCCATGTCGCTCCACCAACTAACTCCTCATGTTACTCCCCCATTTCACTCCACCACATAACTCCTCCATGTCACTCCTCCATATCAACCCTCCTTCCTGATAAAACTTGTCACTTCTCCATGTCACTACTCCATGTCTCTCCCCCACATCAAACCTCTATGTCACTCCTCCATGTCACTGCTCCACGTCACTCCTCTATGTCACTCCTCCATGTCACTCCTACATGTCGCTATTCCATGTCACTCCTTATGTCGCTATATAAACTCACTCCTCCATGTCACTCCTCCATTTCACTCCACCACGTCACTCATACATGTCACTCCTCCATATCAACCCTCCATGTAACTCCTCCTTGTCGCTACACCAACTAACTCCTCCATGTCACTCCTCCGAGTCACTCCTCCATGTCACTTCTATATGTCTTCCATGTCACTCCTCCATGTCGCTGCACCAACTCACTCCTCATGTCACTACCCCATTTCACTCCACCATGTCACTCCTCCATGTCACTCCTCCATATCAACCCTCCATGTCACTCCTCCATGTCACTTCTCCATGTCACTACACCAAATTACTCATCCCTGTCCCTCCGCCATGTCACTCCACCATATCAACCCTCCTTCCTGATCAAACTTCTCAGTTCTCCATGTCACTACTCCATGTCTCTCCTCCACATCAATCCTCTATGTCACTCCTCCATGTCACTCGTCCATGTCACTCCTCAATATCACACTTCCTTGTCACTCCTCCATGTAGCTACTCCATGTCACTACACCAACTCACTCATCCCTGTCCCTCCGCCATGTCACTCCACCATATCAACCCTCCTTCCTGATCAAACTTGTCACTTCTCCATGTCACTAATCCATTTCTTTTTTTCACATCAATCCTTTATGTCACTCCTACATGTCACTCCTCTATGTCATTCCTCCTTGTCGCTATTCCATGTCACTCCTCCATGTCGCTACACCAACTCACTCCTCCATGTCACTCCCACATTTCACTCCACCATGTCACTCTTACATGTCACTCCTCTATATCAACCCTCCATTTCATTCCTCCTTGTCGCTATTCCATGTCACTACTCCATGTCGCTACTCCATGTCACTCCTCCATGTCACTCTTGCATGTCGCTCCTCCATGTCACTTCTCCAAGTCTTCAATGTCATGTCTCTCATCCGTGTAGCTCCATATTGTCACTCCTCCACATCACTCTTCCGTGTCACTTCTACATGTTTTCCATAACACTCCTCCACATCACTCCTCTCTGTCACTCCTCCATGTCACTTTTCAATATCACTCCTCTATGTCATTCCCCTATGTCGCTACTCCATTTCACTCCTCCATGTCGATCCTCCATGTCACTCCTCCATGTCACTTCTTTATGTCTTCCATGTCAATCCTCCATGTCGCTCCTCCTTGTCACTCCTACATGTTGCTCCTCCATGTCACTCCTCCATGTCACTCATCCATGTCCCTCTGCCATGTCACTCCACCATATCAATCCTCCATGTCACTCCTCCATGTCACTCCTCCATGTCACAACACCAACTCACTCATCCCTGTCCCTCCGCCATGTCACTCCTCCATGTCACTCCTCCATGTCGCTACACCAACTCACTCCCCATGTCACTCCTCCATGTCGCTACTCCATGTCACTCCTCCATGTCACTACACCAACTCAATCCTCCTTGTCACTCCTCCATGTCACTCATCCAAGTCATTCCTCTATGTCACTCCTTTATGTCACTCCTCCAAATCACTCCTCCATGTCACTTCTATATGTCTTCCATGTCACTCCTCCATGTCGCTCCACCAACTCACTCCTCCATGTCACTCCTTCATGTTACTCCTCCATGTCACTCCTCCATGTCACTACACTAACTCACTAATCCCTGTCCCTCCGCCATGTCACTCCACCATGTCACTACACCAACTCACTAATCCCTGTCCCTCCGCCATGTCACTCCACAATATAAACCCTCCTTCCTGATCAAACTTGTCAGTTCTCCATTTCACTACTCAATGTCTCTCCTCCACATCAATCCTCTATGTCACTCATCCATGTCACTCCTCCATGTCATTCCTCCTTGTCGCTATTCCATGTCACTCCTCCATGTCGCTACACCAACTCACTCCTCCATGTCACTCCCCCATTTCACTCCACCACGTCACTCCTCCATGTCACTCCTCCATATCAACCCTCCATGTCACTCCTCCATGTCACTCCTCCATGTTACTACACCAACTCACTCATCCCTGTCCCTCCGCCATGTCACTCCACAATATCAACCCTCCTTCCTGATCAAACTTGTCAGTTTTCCATGTCACTACTCCATGTCTCTCCTCCACATCAATTATCTATGTCACTCCTCCATGTCACTTCTCCATGTCACTCCTCCTTGTCGCTATTCCATGTCACTCCTCCATGTTGCTACACCAACTCACTCTTCATGTCACTCCTCCATGGCGCTACTCCATGTCACTCATCCATGTCGCTACACCAACTAAATACTCCATGTCACTCCTCCTTGTCGCTATTCCATGTCACTCCTCCATGTTGCTACACCAACTAACTCCTCATGTCACTCTTCCATGTCACTCCTCCATTTCACTCCACCACGTCACTCTTCTATGTCACTCCTCATGTCACTCCTCCATGTCGCTACACCTTGTCACTCCTCCATGTCACTCATCCATGTCATTCCTCCATGTCACTCCTTTATGTCACTCCTCCAAGTCACTCCTCAATTTCACTTCTATATGACTTCAGTGTCACTCCTGCATGTCGCTCCTCCATACCACTCCTCTATTTCACTCCGCCATGTCACTCCTCCATATCAATCCTCCATTTCACTCCTCCATGTAACTCCTTAATGTCATTCCTCCATGTCATTACACCAACTCAATAATCCCTGTCCCTCCGCCATGTCACTCCTCAATATCAACCCTCCTTCCTGATCAAACTTGTCAATTCTCCATGTCACTACTCCATGTCTCTCCTCCACATCAATCTTTTATGTCACTCCTCCATGTCACTCCTCCATGTTACTCCTCCTTGTCGCTATTCCATGTCACTCATCCATGTTGCTACACCAACTCACTCCTCATGTCACTCCTCCATGTCGCTACTCCAAGTCACTCCTCCATGTCGCTACACCAACTCAATCCTCCTTGTCACTCCTCCATGTTACTCATCCAAGTCATTCCTCCATGTCACTCCTTTATGTCACTCCTCCAAGTCACTCCTCCATGTCACTTCGATATGTCTTCCATGTCAGTCCTCCATGTCGCTCCACCAACTCACTACTCCAAGTCACTCCTCCTTGTCACTCCTCCATGTAGCTATTCCATGTCACTCCTCCATGTCAATTCTCCATGTCACTCCTCCATGTCGCTATAACATGTCACTCCTTATGTCGATACACCAACTCAACCCTCCTTGTCACTCCTCCATGTCATTCAGCCAAGTCATTTGTCCATGTCACTCCTTAATGTCACTCCTCCAAGTTATTCCTCCATGTCACTTCTATATGTCTTCCATGTCACTCCTCCATGTTGCTCCACCAACTCACTCCTCCATGTCACTCCTCCATGTCACTGCTCCACGTCACTCCTTTATGTCACTCCTCCATGTCACTGCTCCATGTCGCTATTCCATGTCACTCCTTATGTCGCTATATAAACTCACTCCTCCATGTCACTCCTCCATTTCACTCCACCACATCACTCCTCCATGTCACTACTCCATATCAACCCTCCATGTCACTCCTCCTTGTCGCTACACAAACTCACTCCTCCATGTCACTTCTCCATTTCACTCCACCACGTCCCTCCTTCATATCAACCCTCCATGTAACTCCTCCATGTCACTCCTCCATATCCCTCCGCCATGTCACTCCTCCATGTCACTCCTCCTTGTCACTCCTCCATGTCGCTATTCCATTTCACTCCTCCATGTCGCTACACCAACTCAATCCTCCTTTTCACTCCTCCATGTCACTCATCCAAGTCACTCCTCCATGTCGCTATTCCATATCACTCCTTATGTCGATACAACAACTCACTCCTCCATGTCACTCCTCCATTTCACTCCACCACGTCACTCCTCCATGTCACTCCTCCATATCAACCCTCCATATCACTGCTCCATGTCACTCCTCCATGTCGCTCCACGAACTCACTCCTCCATGTCACTCGTCCACGTAACTCCTCCATGTCACACTTCCTTGTCACTCCTCCATGTAGCTACTTCATGTCACTACACCAACTCACTCATCCCTGTCCCTCCGCCATTTCACTCCACCATATCAACCCTCTTTCCTGATCAAACTTGTCACTTCTCCATGTCACTATTCCATGTCTTTCCTCCACATCAATCCTCTATGTCACTCCTCCATGTCACTCCTCCATGTCATTCCTCCTTGTCGCTATTCCATGTCACTCCTCCATGTCGCTACACCAACTCACTCCTCCATGTCACTCCCCCATTTCACTCCACCACGTCACTCCTCCATGTCACTCCTCCATATCAACCCTCCATGTCACTCCTCCATGTCACTCCTCCATGTTACTACACCAACTCACTCATCCCTGTCCCTCCGCCATGTCACTCCACCATATCAACCCTCCTTCCTGATCAAACTTATCACTTCTCCATGTCACTACTCCATGTCACTACACCAACTCACTAATCCCTGTCCCTCCTTCATGTCACTGCACAATATCAACCCTCCTTCCTGATCAAACTTGTCAGTTTTCCATGTCACTACTCCATGTCTCTCCTCCACATCAATCCTCTATGTCACTCCTCCATGTCACTCCTCCATGTCACTCCTCCTTGTCGCTATTCCATGTCACTCCTCCATGTTGCTACACCAACTCACTCCTCATGTCACTCCTCCATGTCGCTACTCCATGTCACTCATCCATGTCGCTACACCAACTAAATACTCCATGTCACTCCTCCTTGTCGCTATTCCATGTCACTCCTCCATGTTGCTACACCAACTAACTCCTCATGTCACTCCTCCATGTCGCTACTCCAAGTCACTCCTCCATGTCACTTCTATATGTCTTCCATGTTACTCCTCCATGTCGCTCCATGAACTCACTCCTCCATGTCACTCGTCCACGTCACTCCTCTATGTCACACTTCCTTGTCACTCCTCCATGTAGCTACTTCATGTCACTACACCAACTCACTCATCCCTGTCCCTCCGCCATGTCACTCCACCATATCAACCCTCCTTCCTGATCAAACTTGTCACTTCTCCATGTCACTACTCCATGTCTCTCCTCTACATCATTCCTCTATATCACTCCTCCATGTCACTCCTCCATGTCACTCCTCCATGTCGCTATTCCATGTTACTCCTCCATGTCGCTACACCAACTCACTCTTCCATGTCACTCCTCCATTTCACTCCACCACGTCACTCTTCTATGTCACTCCTCATGTCACTCCTCCATGTCGCTACACCTTGTCACTCCTCCATGTCACTCATCCATGTCATTCCTCCATGTCACTCCTTTATGTCACTCCTCCAAGTCACTCCTCAATTTCACTTCTATATGACTTCAGTGTCACTCCTGCATGTCGCTCCTCCATACCACTCCTCTATTTCACTCCGCCATGTCACTCCTCCATATCAATCCTCCATTTCACTCCTCCATGTAACTCCTTAATGTCATTCCTCCATGTCATTACACCAACTCAATAATCCCTGTCCCTCCGCCATGTCACTCCTCAATATCAACCCTCCTTCCTGATCAAACTTGTCAATTCTCCATGTCACTACTCCATGTCTCTCCTCCACATCAATCCTTTATGTCACTCCTCCATGTCACTCCTCCATGTTACTCCTCCTTGTCGCTATTCCATGTCACTCATCCATGTTGCTACACCAACTCACTCCTCATGTCACTCCTCCATGTCGCTACTCCAAGTCACTCCTCCATGTCGCTACACCAACTCAATCCTCCTTGTCACTCCTCCATGTTACTCATCCAAGTCATTCCTCCATGTCACTCCTTTATGTCACTCCTCCAAGTCACTCCTCCATGTCACTTCTATATGTCTTCCATGTCACTCCTTTATGTCACTCCTCCTTGTCACTCCTCCATGTAGCTATTCCATGTCACTCCTCCATGTCAATTCTCCATGTCACTCCTCCATGTCGCTATAACATGTCACTCCTCCATGTCGCTACACGAACTCAATCCTCCTTGTCACTCCTCTGTGTCATTCCTGCATGTCACTCCTCACTGTCACTCCTCCATGTCGCTATTCCATGTCACTCCTTATGTCGATACACCAACTCAACCCTCCTTGTCACTCCTCCATGTCACTCAACCAAGTCATTTGTCCATGTCACTCCTTAATGTCACTCCTCCAAGTTACTCCTCCATGTCACTTCTATATGTCTTCCATGTCACTCCTCCATGTTGCTCCACCAACTCACTCCTCCATGTCAATCCTCCATGTCACTGCTCCACGTCACTCCTTTATGTCACTCCTCCATGTCACTGCTCCATGTCGCTATTCCATGTCACTCCTTATGTCGCTACACCAACTCACTCCTCCATGTCACTTCTCCATTTCACTCCACCACGTCCCTCCTTCATATCAACCCTCCATGTCCCTCCGCCATGTCACTCCACCATATCAACCCTCCTTCCTGATCAAACTTTTCACTTCTCTATATCACTCCTCCATGTCACTACACCAACTCACTCTTCCATGTCACTCCCCCATTTCACTCCACCACGTCACTCCTCCATGTCACTCCTCCATATCAACCCTCCATGTCACTCCTCCATGTAACTCCACCACGTCCCTTCTCCATATCAACCCTACATGTCACTCCTCCATGTCACTCCTCCTTGTCGCTATTCCATGTTACTCCTCCATGTCGCTACACAAACTCACTCTTCCATGTCACTCCTCCATTTCACTCCACCACGTCACTCTTCTACGTCACTCCTCATGTCACTCCTCCATGTTGCTACTCCTTGTCACTCCTCCATGTTACTCATCCATGTCATTCCTCCATGTGACTCCTTTATGTCACTCCTCCAAGTCACTCCTCAATTTCACTTCTATATGACTTCAATGTCACGCCTGCTTGTCGCTCCTCCATATCACTCCTCTATTTCACTCCTCCATGTCACTCCTCCATATCAATCCTCCATTTCACTCCTCCATGTAACTCCTTAATGTCACTACTCCATGTCGCTACTCCATGTCACTCCTCCATGTCACTCTTGCATGTCGCTCCTCCATGTCACTTCTCCAAGTCTTCAATGTCATGTCTCTCATCCGTGTAGCTCTATATTGTCACTCATCCATATCACTTCTCCGTGTCACTTCTACATGTTTTCCATGTCACTCCTCCACATCACTCTATGTCACTCTTCCATGTCACTTTTCAATATCACTCCTCTATGTCATTCCCCTATGTCGCTACTCCATGTCACTCCTCCATGTCAATCCTCCATGTCACTCCTCCATGTCACTTCTATATGTCTTCCATGTCACTCCTCCATGTCGCGCCTCTTTGTCACTCCTCCATGTTGCTCCTCCATGTCACTCCTCCATGTCACTCATCCATGTCCCTCCGCCATGTCACTCCACCATATCAATCCTACTTGCTGATCCGCCCTGTCACTCCTCCATGTCTCTCCTCCACATCAATCCTCCATGTCACTCCTCCATGTCACTCCTCCATGTCACTTCTCCATGTCACTATACCAACTGACTCATCCCTTTCCCTCCGCCATGTCACTCCACCATATCAACCCTCCTTCCTGATCAAACTTGTCAGTTCTCCATGTCACTACTCCATGTCTCTCCTCCCCATCAATCCTCTATGTCACTCCTCCATGTCACTCCTCAATGTCGCTATTCCTTGTCACTCCTCCATGTCGCTACACGAACTCAATCCTCCTTGTCACTTCCCTGTGTCATTCCTGCATGTAACTCCTCACTGTCACTCCTCCATGTCATTACACCAATTCACTCATCCCTGTCCCTCCGCCATGTCACACCACAATAACAACCCTCCTTCCTGATCAAACTTGTCACTTCTCCATGTCACTACTTCATGTCTCTCCTCCACATCAATCCTCTATGTCACTCCTCCATGTCACTCCTCCATGTCACTCCTCCATGTCACTCCTCCTTGTCGCTACTCCATGTCACTCCTCCATGTCACTCCTCCATATCAATACACCAACTCATTAATCCCTGTCCCTCCGCCATGTCACTCCACAATATCAAACCTCCTTCCTGATCAAACTTGTCAGTTCTCCGTGTCACTACTCCATGTCTCTCCTCCACATCAATTCTCTATGTCACTCCTCCATGTCACTCCTCCTTGTCGCTATTCCATGTCACTCCTCCATGTCGCTCCACCAACTCACTCCTCCATGTCGCTCCTCTTTGTCACTCCTCCATGTTACTCCTCCATGTCACTCCTCCATGTCACTCATCCATGTCCCTCCGCCATGTCACTCCACCATATCAACCCTCCTTCCTGATCAAACTTGTCAGTTCTCCATGTCACTACTCCATGTCACTCCTCCATGTCATTCCTCCATGTCACTCCTCCATGTCACTACACCAACTCACTCATCCCTGTCCCTCCGCCATGTCACGCCTCCATGTCACTCCTCCATGTCGCTACACCAACTCACTCCTCATGTCACTCCTCCATGTCGCTACTACATTTCACTCCTCCATGTCGCTACACCAACTCAATCCTCCTTGTCACTCCTCCATGTCACTCATCCAAGTCACTCCTCCATGTAGCTATTCCATGTCACTCCTTATGTTGATACACCAACTCACTCCTCCATGTCACTCCTCCATTTCACTCAACCACGTCACTCCTCCATGTCACTCCTCCATATCACTCCTCCATGTCACTACACCAACTCACTCATCCCTGTCCCTCTGCCATGTCACTCCACCATATCAACCCTCCTTCCTGATCAAACTTGTCAGTTCTCCATGTCAGTACTCCATGTCTCTCCTAAACATCAATCCTATATGTCACTCCTCCATGTCACTCCTCCATGTCACTCCTCCTTGTCGCTATTCCATGTCACTCCTCCATGTCACTTTTCAATATCACTCCTCTATATCATTCCCCTATGTCGCTACTCCATGTCACTCCTCCATGTAGATCCTCCATGTCACTCCTCCATGTCACTTCTATATGTCTTCCATGTCTCTCCTCCACATCAATCCTCTATGTCACTCCTCCATGTCACTCCTCCTTGTCGCTATTCCATGTCACTCCTCCTTTACGCTACACCAACTCACTCCTCATGTCACTCCTCCATGTCACTCCTCCATGTCGCTATTCCATGTCACTCCTTATGTCGCTACACCAACTCACTCCTCCATTTCACTCCTCCATTTCACTCCACCATGTCACTCCTCCATATCACTCCTCCATATCAACCCTCCATGTCACTCCTCCATGTTACTCCTCGATGTCATTCCTCCATGTCACTCCTACATGTCACTACACCAACTCACTCATCCCTGTCCCTCCGCCATGTCATTCCTCCATGTCACTCCTCCATGTCGCTACACCAACTCACTCCTCATGTCACTCCTCCATGTCTCTCCTCCATGTCCCTTCTCCATGTCACTCCACCATATCAATCCTCCTTGCTGATCCGCCCTGTCACTTCTCCATGTCACTCCTCCATGTCACTCCTCCATGTCGCTCATCCAAGTCACTCCTCCATGTCGCTATTCCATGTCACTCCTTATGTCGATACACCAACTCAATCCTCCATGTCACTCCTCCATTTCACTCCACCACGTCACTCTTCCATGTCACTCCTCCATGTCACTCCACCATGTCATTTCTCCATATCACTACACCAACTCACTAATCCCTGTCTCTCCGCCATGTCACTCCACCATATCAACCCTCCATCCTGATCAAACTTGTCAGTTCTCCATGTCACTACTCCATGTCTCTCCTTCACATCAATCCTCTATGTCACTCCTCCAACTCACTCCTCCATGTCACTCGTCCATGTCACTTCTCCATGTCACACTTCCTTGTCACTCCTCCATGTAGCTACTCCATGTCACTCCTTATGTCGATACACCAACTCACTCCTCCACATCAATCCTTCATGTCACTCCTCCACGTCACTCCTCCATGACACTCCTCCTTGTCGCTATTCCATGTCACTCCTCCATGTCACTACACCAACTCACTAATCCCTGTCTCTCCTCCATGTCACTCCACCATATCAACCCTCCTTCCTGATCAAACTTGTCAGTTCTCCATGTCACTACTCCATGTCTCACCTCCACATCAATCCTCCTTGTCACTCCTCCATGTCACTCATCCAAGTCACTCCTCCATGTCGCTATTCAATGTCACTCCTTATGTCAATACACCTACTCACTCCTCCATGTCACTCCTCCATTTCACTCCACCACGTCACTCCTCCATGTCACTCCTCCATGTCACTCCTCCATGTCACTACACCAACTCACTAATCCCTGTCCCTCCGCCATGTCACTCCACCATATCAACCCTCCTTCCTGATCAAACTTGTCAGTTCTCCATGTCACTACTCCATGTCTCACCTCCACATCAATCCTCCTTGTCACTCCTCCATGTCACTCATCCAAGTCACTCCTCCATGTCGCAATTCCATGTCACTCCTTATGTCGATACACCTACTCACTCCTCCATGTCACTCCTCCATGTCACTACTCCATGTCTCTCCTCCACATCAATCCTCTATGTCACTCCTCCATTTCACTCCTCCTTGTCGCTATTCCATGTCACTCCTCCATGTTGCTACACCAACTCACACCTCATGTCACTCCTCCATGTCACTACTCCATGTAACTCCTCCATGTCGCTACACCAACTCAATCCTCCTTGTCACTCCTCCATGTCACTCATCCAAGTCATTCCTCCATGTCACTCCTTTAGGTCACTCTTCCAAGTCACTCCTCCATGTCACTTCTATATGTTTTCCATGTCACTCCTCCATGTTGCTCCACCAACTCACTCCTCCATGTCACTCCTCCTTGTCACTACTCCATGTAGCTATTTCATGTCACTCCTCCATGTCGCTCTACCAACTCACTCCTATATGTCACTCGTCCACGTCACTTCTCCATGTCACACTTCCTTGTCACTCCTCCATGTAGCTACTCCATGTCACTACACCAACTCACTCATCCCTGTCCCTCCGCCATGTCACTCCACCATATCAACCCTCTTTCCTGATAAAACTTGTCACTCCTCCATGTCGCTACACCAACTCACTCCTCCTTGTCACTCCCACATTTCACTCCACCACTTCACTCCTCCATGTCACTCCTCCATATCAACCCTCCATGTCGCAACTCCATGTCACTCCTCCATTTCACTCCTCCATGTCTCTCCTCCATGTCACTTCTCAAAGTCTTCAATGTTATGTCTCTCATCTGTGTAGCTCCACATTGTCACTCCTCCAAGTCACTCCTCCATGTCGCTACTCCACGTCACTCCTCCATGTCACACCTTCTTGTCACTCCTCAATGTAGCTAATCCATGTCACTCCTCCATGTCGCTCTACCAACTCACTCCTCCATGTCACTCGTCCAGGTCACTCCTCCATGTCACACCTCTTTGTCACTCCTCCATGTAGCTATTCCATGTCACTCCTTATGTCGCTACACCAACTCACTCCTCCATTTCACTCCTCCATTTCACTCCATCACGTCACTCCTCCATATCACTCCTCCATATCAACCCTCCATGTCACTCCTCCATGTCACTCCTCCATGTCATTCCTCCATGTCACTCCTCCATGTCACTACACCAACTCACTCATCCCTGTCCCTCCACCATATCACGCCTCCATGTCACTCCTCCATGTCGCTACACCAACTCAATCCTCCTTGTCACACCTCCATGTCACTCATCCAAGTCACTCCTCCATGTCGCTATTCCATGTCACTCATTATGTCGATACACCAACTCACCCCTCCATGTCACTCCTCCATTTCACTCCACCACGTCACTCCTCCATTTCACTCCTCCATGTCACTCCTCCATGTCACTCCTCCATGTCACTACACCAACTCACTAATCCCTGTCCCTCCGCCATGTCACTCCACCATATCAACCCTCCTTCCTGATCAAACTTGTCAGTTGTCCATGTCACTACTCCATGTCTCTCCTCCACATTAATCCTCTATGTCACTCCTCCATGTCACTCCTCCTTGTCGCTACTCCATGTCACTCCTCCATGTCGCTACACCAGCTCAATCCTCCTTGTCAGTCCTCCATGTCACTCATCCAAGTCATTCCTCCATGTCACTCCTTTATGTCACTCCTCCAAGTCACTCCTCCATGTCACTTCTATATGTCTTCCATGTCACTCCTCCATGTCGCTCCACCAACTCACTCCTCCATGTCAATCCTCCTTGTCACTCCTCCCAGTCGCTATTCCATGTCACTCCTTTTGTCGATACACAAACTCACTCCTCCATGTCACTCCTCCATTTCACTCCACCACATCGCTCCTCCATGTCACTCCTCCATATCAACCCTCCATGTCACTCCTCCATGTCACTCCTCCATGTCACTCCTCCATGTCACTACACCAACTCACTAATCCCTGTCCCTCCGCCATGTCACTCCACAATATCAAACCTCCTTCCTGATCAAACTTGTCACTTCTCCATGTCACTACTCCATGTCTCTCCTCCACATCACTCCTCTATATCACTCCTCCATGTCACTCCTCCATGTAACTCCTCCTTGTCACTATTCCATGTTACTCCTCCATGTCACTACACCAACTCACTCTTCCATGTCACTCCCCATTTCACTCCACCACGTCACTCCTCCATGTCACTCCTCCATATCACTCCTCTATATCACTCCTCCATGTCACTCCTCCATGTCACTCCTCCATGTAGCTATTCCATTTCACTCCTCCGTGTCGCTACACCAACTCAATCCTCCTTGTCACTCCTCCATGTCGCTATTCCATGTTACTCCTTTTGTCTATACACCAACTCACTCCTCCATGTCACTCCTCCATTTCACTCCACCACGTCACTCCTCCATGTCAGTCCTCCATATCAACCCTCTATGTCACTCCTCCATGTCACTCCTCCATGTCACTCCTCCATGTCGCTACACCAACTCAATCCTCCTTGTCACTCCTCCATGTCACTCCTCCATATCAACCCTCTATGTCATTCCTCCATGTCACTCCTTTATGTTACTACTCAATTTCACTTCTATATGACTTCAATGTAAATCCTGCATGTCGCTCCTCCATATCAGTCCTCCATTTCACTCCTCCATGTGACTCCTTAATGTCACTACTCCATGTCGCTACTCCATGTCACTCCTCCATGTCAGTCTTGCATGTCGCTCCACCATGTCACTTCTCCAAGTCTTCAATGTTATGTCTCTCATCCGTGTAGCTCCATATTTTCACTCCTCCATATCACTCCTCCGTGTCACTTCTATATGTCTTCCATGTCGCTCCTCCATGTCGCTCCTCCTTGTCACTCCTCCATGTTGCTCCTCCATGTCACTCCTCCATGTCACTCATCCATGTCCCTCCGCCATGTCACTCCACCATATCAATCCTCCTTGCTGATCCGCCCTGTCACTCCTCCATGTCTCTCCTCCACATCAATCCTCTATGTCACTCCTCCATGTCACTCCTCCATGTCGCTATTCCATGTCACTCCTCCATGTCGCTACACGAACTCAATCCTCCTTGTCACTCCTCTGTGTCATTCCTGCATGACACTCCTCACTGTCACTCCTCCATGTCACTCCTCCATGTCACTCCTCCATGTCACTACACCAACTCACTCATCCCTGTCCCTCCGTCATGTCACTCCACCATATCAACCCTCCTTCCTGATCAAACTTGTCAGTTCTCCATGTCACTACTCCATGTCTCTCCTCCACATCAATCCTCTATGTCACTCCTCCATGTCACTCCTCCATGTTGCTACACCAACTCACTCCACATGTCACTTTTCTTGTCGCTACTCCATGTCACTCCTCCATGTCGCTACACCAACTCAATCCTCCTTGTCAGTACTCCATGTCACTCATCCAAGTCATTCCTCCATGTCACTCCTTTATGTCACTCCTCCAAGTCACTCCTCCATGTCACTTCTATATGTCTTCCATGTCACTCCTCCATGTCGCTCCACCAACTCACTCCTCCATGTCACTCGTCCACGTCACTCCTCCATGTCACAATTCCTTGTCACTCCTCCATGTAGCTACTTCATGTCACTACACCAACTCACTCATCCCTGTCCCTCCGCCATGTCACTCCACCATATCAACCCTCCTTCCTGATCAAACTTGTCACTTCTCCATGTCACCACTACATGTCTCTCCTCCACATCACTCCTCTATATCACTCCTCCATGTCACTTCTCCATGTCACTCCTCCTTGTCGCTATTCCATGTTACTCCTCCATGTCGCTACACCAACTCACTCTTCCATGTCACTCCCCCAATTCACTCCACCACGTCACTCCTCCATGTCACTCCTCCATATCAACCTTCCATGTCACTCCTCCATGTCACTCCACCACGTCCCTCCTCCATATTAACCCTCCATGTCACTCCTCCATGTCACTCCTCCTTGTCGCTATTCCATGTTACTCCTCCATGTCGCTACACAAACTCACTCTTCCATGTCACTCCTCCATTTCACTCCACCACGTCACTTTTCTACGTCACTCCTGATGTCACTCCTCCATGTCGCTACTCCTTGTCACTCCTCCATGTCACTCATCCACGTCATTCCTCCATGTGACTCCTTTATGTCACTCCTCCAAGTCACTACTCAATTTCACTTCTATATGACTTCAATGTCACTCCTGCTTGTCGCTCCTCCATATCACCACTCTATTTCACTCCTCCATGTCACTCCTCCATATCAATCCTCCATTTCACTCCTCCATGTAACTCCTTAATGTCACTACTCCATGTCGCTACTCCATGTCACTCCTCCATGTCAATCCTCCATGTCACTCCTCCATGTCACTTCTATATGTCTTCCATGTCACTCCTCCATGTCGCTCCTCTTTGTCACTCCTCCATGTCACTACACCAACTCACTCATCCCTTTCCCTCCGCCATGTCACTCCACCATATCAACCCTCCTTCCTGATCAAACTTGTCAGTTCTCCATGTCACTACTCCATGTCTCTCCTCCCCATCAATCCTCTATGTCACTCCTCCATGTCACTCCTCAATGTCGCTATTCCTTGTCACTCCTCCATGTCGCTACACGAACTCAATCCTCCTTGTCACTTCCCTGTGTCATTCCTGCATGTAACTCCTCACTGTCACTCCTCCATGTCATTACACCAATTCACTCATCCCTGTCCCTCCGCCATGTCACACCACAATAACAACCCTCCTTCCTGATCAAACTTGTCACTTCTCCATGTCACTACTTCATGTCTCTCCTCCACATCAATCCTCTATGTCACTCCTCCATGTCACTCCTCCATGTCACTCCTCCATGTCACTCCTCCTTGTCGCTACTCCATGTCACTCCTCCATGTCACTCCTCCATATCAATACACCAACTCATTAATCCCTGTCCCTCCGCCATGTCACTCCACAATATCAAACCTCCTTCCTGATCAAACTTGTCAGTTCTCCGTGTCACTACTCCATGTCTCTCCTCCACATCAATTCTCTATGTCACTCCTCCATGTCACTCCTCCTTGTCGCTATTCCATGTCACTCCTCCATGTCGCTCCACCAACTCACTCCTCCATGTCGCTCCTCTTTGTCACTCCTCCATGTTGCTCCTCCATGTCACTCCTCCATGTCACTCATCCATGTCCCTCCGCCATGTCACTCCACCATATCAACCCTCCTTCCTGATCAAACTTGTCAGTTCTCCATGTCACTACTCCATGTCACTCCTCCATGTCATTCCTCCATGTCACTCCTCCATGTCACTACACCAACTCACTCATCCCTGTCCCTCCGCCATGTCACCCCTCCATGTCACTCCTCCATGTCGCTACACCAACTCACTCCTCATGTCACTCCTCCATGTCGCTACTACATTTCACTCCTCCATGTCGCTACACCAACTCAATCCTCCTTGTCACTCCTCCATGTCACTCATCCAAGTCACTCCTCCATGTAGCTATTCCATGTCACTCCTTATGTTGATACACCAACTCACTCCTCCATGTCACTCCTCCATTTCACTCAACCACGTCACTCCTCCATGTCACTCCTCCATATCACTCCTCCATGTCACTACACCAACTCACTCATCCCTGTCCCTCTGCCATGTCACTCCACCATATCAACCCTCCTTCCTGATCAAACTTGTCAGTTCTCCATGTCAGTACTCCATGTCTCTCCTAAACATCAATCCTATATGTCACTCCTCCATGTCACTCCTCCATGTCACTCCTCTTTGTCGCTATTCCATGTCACTCCTCCATGTCACTTTTCAATATCACTCCTCTATATCATTCCCCTATGTCGCTACTCCATGTCACTCCTCCATGTAGATCCTCCATGTCACTCCTCCATGTCACTTCTATATGTCTTCCATGTCTCTCCTCCACATCAATCCTCTATGTCACTCCTCCATGTCACTCCTCCTTGTCGCTATTCCATGTCACTCCTCCTTTACGCTACACCCACTCACTCCTCATGTCACTCCTCCATGTCACTCCTCCATGTCGCTATTCCATGTCACTCCTTATGTCGCTACACCAACTCACTCCTCCATTTCACTCCTCCATTTCACTCCACCATGTCACTCCTCCATATCACTCCTCCATATCAACCCTCCATGTCACTCCTCCATGTTACTCCTCGATGTCATTCCTCCATGTCACTCCTACATGTCACTACACCAACTCACTCATCCCTGTCCCTCCGCCATGTCATTCCTCCATGTCACTCCTCCATGTCGCTACACCAACTCACTCCTCATGTCACTCCTCCATGTCTCTCCTCCATGTCCCTTCTCCATGTCACTCCACCATATCAATCCTCCTTGCTGATCCGCCCTGTCACTTCTCCATGTCACTCCTCCATGTCACTCCTCCATGTCGCTCATCCAAGTCACTCCTCCATGTCGCTATTCCATGTCACTCCTTATGTCGATACACCAACTCAATCCTCCATGTCACTCCTCCATTTCACTCCACCACGTCACTCTTCCATGTCACTCCTCCATGTCACTCCACCATGTCATTTCTCCATATCACTACACCAACTCACTAATCCCTGTCTCTCCGCCATGTCACTCCACCATATCAACCCTCCATCCTGATCAAACTTGTCAGTTCTCCATGTCACTACTCCATGTCTCTCCTTCACATCAATCCTCTATGTCACTCCTCCAACTCACTCCTCCATGTCACTCGTCCATGTCACTTCTCCATGTCACACTTCCTTGTCACTCCTCCATGTAGCTACTCCATGTCACTCCTTATGTCGATACACCAACTCACTCCTCCACATCAATCCTTCATGTCACTCCTCCACGTCACTCCTCCATGACACTCCTCCTTGTCGCTATTCCATGTCACTCCTCCATGTCACTACACCAACTCACTAATCCCTGTCTCTCCTCCATGTCACTCCACCATATCAACCCTCCTTCCTGATCAAACTTGTCAGTTCTCCATGTCACTACTCCATGTCTCACCTCCACATCAATCCTCCTTGTCACTCCTCCATGTCACTCATCCAAGTCACTCCTCCATGTCGCTATTCAATGTCACTCCTTATGTCAATACACCTACTCACTCCTCCATGTCACTCCTCCATTTCACTCCACCACGTCACTCCTCCATGTCACTCCTCCATGTCACTCCTCCATGTCACTACACCAACTCACTAATCCCTGTCCCTCCGCCATGTCACTCCACCATATCAACCCTCCTTCCTGATCAAACTTGTCAGTTCTCCATGTCACTACTCCATGTCTCACCTCCACATCAATCCTCCTTGTCACTCCTCCATGTCACTCATCCAAGTCACTCCTCCATGTCGCAATTCCATGTCACTCCTTATGTCGATACACCTACTCACTCCTCCATGTCACTCCTCCATGTCACTACTCCATGTCTCTCCTCCACATCAATCCTCTATGTCACTCCTCCATTTCACTCCTCCTTGTCGCTATTCCATGTCACTCCTCCATGTTGCTACACCAACTCACACCTCATGTCACTCCTCCATGTCACTACTCCATGTAACTCCTCCATGTCGCTACACCAACTCAATCCTCCTTGTCACTCCTCCATGTCACTCATCCAAGTCATTCCTCCATGTCACTCCTTTAGGTCACTCTTCCAAGTCACTCCTCCATGTCACTTCTATATGTTTTCCATGTCACTCCTCCATGTTGCTCCACCAACTCACTCCTCCATGTCACTCCTCCTTGTCACTACTCCATGTAGCTATTTCATGTCACTCCTCCATGTCGCTCTACCAACTCACTCCTATATGTCACTCGTCCACGTCACTTCTCCATGTCACACTTCCTTGTCACTCCTCCATGTAGCTACTCCATGTCACTACACCAACTCACTCATCCCTGTCCCTCCGCCATGTCACTCCACCATATCAACCCTCTTTCCTGATAAAACTTGTCACTCCTCCATGTCGCTACACCAACTCACTCCTCCTTGTCACTCCCACATTTCACTCCACCACTTCACTCCTCCATGTCACTCCTCCATATCAACCCTCCATGTCGCAACTCCATGTCACTCCTCCATTTCACTCCTCCATGTCTCTCCTCCATGTCACTTCTCAAAGTCTTCAATGTTATGTCTCTCATCTGTGTAGCTCCACATTGTCACTCCTCCAAGTCACTCCTCCATGTCGCTACTCCACGTCACTCCTCCATGTCACACCTTCTTGTCACTCCTCAATGTAGCTAATCCATGTCACTCCTCCATGTCGCTCTACCAACTCACTCCTCCATGTCACTCGTCCAGGTCACTCCTCCATGTCACACCTCTTTGTCACTCCTCCATGTAGCTATTCCATGTCACTCCTCCATGTCACTCCTCCATGTCGCTATTCCATGTCATTCCTCCATGTCGCTAAACGAACTCAACCCTCCTTGTCACATCCCTGTGTCATTCCTGCATGTCACTCCTCACTGTCACTCCTCCATGCCACTACACCAACTCACTCATCCCTGTCCCTCCGCCATGTCACACCACCATAACAACCCTCCTTCCTGATCAAACTTGTCACTTCTCCATGTCACTCCTCCATGTCTCTCCTCCACATCAATCCTCTATGTCACTCCTCCATGTCACTCCTCCATGTCACTCCTCCATGTCACTCCTCCTTGTCGCTACTCCATGTTACTCCTCCATGTCACTCATCAATGTCAGTCATCCATGTCACTCCGTTATGTCACTCCTCCATGTCACTCATCAATGTCAGTCATCCATGTCACTCCGTTATGTCACTCCTCCAAGTCACTCCTCCATGTCACTCCTCCATTTCACTCTACCACGTCACTCCTCCATGTCACTCCATGTCATTTCTCCATGTCACTACACCAACTCACTAATCCCTGTCCCTCCGCCATGTCACTCCACAATATCAACCCTCCTTCCTGATGAAACTTGTCAGTTCTCCATGTCACTACTCCATGTCGCTATTCCATGTCACTCCTCCATGTTGCTACACCAACTCACTCCTCATGTCACTCCTCCATGTCGCTACTCCATGTCACTCATCCATGTCGTTACACCAACTAAATACTCCATGTCACTCCTCCTTGTCACTCTTGCATGTCACTCCTCCATTTCGCTACACCAACTCAATCCTCATGTCACTCCTCCATGTGGCTAAACCATGTCACTGCTCCATGTCGCAACACCAACTCAATCCTCCTTGTCACTCCTCAATGTCACTGCTCCACATCACTCCTCTATGTCACTCCTCCATGTCACTCCTCTATGTCACTCCTCCTTGTCGCTCTTCCATGTCACTCCTCCATGTCGCTACACCAACTCAATCCTCATGTCACTCCTCCATGTAGCTACTCCATGTCACTCCTCCATGTCGCAACACCAACTCAATCCTCCTTGTCACTCCTCCATGTCGCTATTCCATGTAACTCCTTATGTCGCTATATAAACTCACTCCTCCATGTCACTCCTCCATTTCACTCCACCACGTCACTCCTCCATGTCACTCCTCCATATCAACCCTCCATGTCACTCCTCCTTGTCGCTAAACCAACTCACTCCTCTATGTCACTCCTCCTTGTCGCTATTCCATGTCACTCCTCCATGTTGCTACACCAACTCACTCCTCATGTCACTCCTCCATGTCGCTACTCCATGTCACTTATCCATGTCGCTACACCAACTAAATACTCCATGTCACTCCTCCTTGTCGCTCTTCCATGTCACTCCTCCATGTCGCTACACCAACTCAATCCTCATGTCACTCCTCCATGTAGCTATTCCATGTCACTCCTCCATGTCGCAACACCAACTCAATCCTCCTTGTCACTCCTCCATGTCACTGCTCCACGTCACTCCTCTATGTCACTCCTCCATGTCACTCCTCTATGTCACTCCTCCTTGTCGCTCTTCCATGTCACTCCTCCATGTCGCTACGCCAACTCAATCCTCATGTCACTCCTCCATGAAGCTACTCCATGTCACTCCCCCATGTCGCAACACCAACTCAATCCTCCTTGTCACTCCTCCATGTCGCTATTCCATGTAACTCCTTATGTAGCTATATAAACTCACTCCTCCATGTCACTCCTCCATTTCACTCCACCACGTCACTCCTCCATGTCACTCCTCCATATCAACCCTCCATATCACTCCTCCTTGTCGCTAAACCAACTGACTCCTCCATGTCACTCCTCCATTTCACTCCACCACGTCCCTCCTCCATGTCAACCCTCCATGTCACTCCTCCATGTCACTCCTCCATGTCCCTCCGCCATGTCGCTACTCCTTGTCACTCCTCCATGTCACTCATCCATGTCAATCCTCCATGTCACTCCTTTATGTCACTCCTCCAAGTCACTCCTCAATTTCACTTCTATTTGACTTCAATGTCACTCCTGCATGTCGCTCCTCCATATCACTCCTCTATTTCACTCCGCCATGTCACTCCTCCATATCAATCCTCCATTTCAATCCTCCATGTAACTCCTTAATGTCACTCCTCCATTTCACTTCTATATTTCTTCCATGTCACTCCTCCATGTCGCTCCTCCTTGTCACTCCTCCATGTTGCTCCTCCATGTCACTACACCAACTCACTCATTCCTTTCCCTCCGCCATGTCACTGCACCATATCAACCCTCCTTCCTGATCAAACTTGTCACTTCTCCATGTCACTACTCCATGTCACTGCTCCACGTCACTCCTTTATGTCACTCCTCCATGTCACTCCTCTATGTCACTCCTCCTTGTCGCTCTTCCATGTCACTCCTCCATGTCGCTACACCAACTCAATCCTCCTTGTCACTCCTCCATGTCGCTATTCCATGTAACTCCTTATGTAGCTATATAAACTCACTCCTCCATGTCACTCCTCCATTTCACTCCACCACGTCACTCCTCCATGTCACTCCTTCATATCAACCCTCCATGTCACTCCTCCTTGTCGCTAAACCAACTCATTCCTCCATGTCACTCCTCCTTGTCGCTATTCCATGTCACTCCTCCATGTTGCTACACCAACTCACTCCTCATGTCACTCCTCCATGTCGCTACTCCATGTCACTCATCCATGTCGCTACACCAACTAAATACTCCATGTCACTCCTCCTTGTCGCTCTTCCATGTCACTCCTCCATGTCGCTACACCAACTCAATCCTCATGTCACTCCTCCATGTAGCTACTCCATGTCACTCCTCCATGTCGCAACACCAACTCAATCCTCCTTGTCACTCCTCCATGTCACTGCTCCACGTCACTCCTCTATGTCACTCCTCCTTGTCGCTCTTCCATGTCACTCCTCCATGTAGCTACTCCATGTCACTCCTCCATGTCGCAACACCAACTCAATCCTCCTTGTCACTCCTCCATGTCGCTATTCCATGTAACTCCTTATGTAGCTATATAAACTCACTCCTCCATGTCACTCCTCCATTTCACTCCACCACGTCACTCCTCCATGTCACTCCTCCATATCAACCCTCCATGTCACTCCTCCTTGTCGCTAAACCAACTCACTCCTCCATGTCACTCCTCCATTTCACTCCACCACGTCCCTCCTCCATGTCTACCCTCCATGTCACTCCTCCATGTCACTCCTCCATGTCCCTCCGCCATGTCGCTACTCCTTGTCACTCCTCCATGTTACTCATCCAAGTCATTCCTCCATGTCACTCCTCCATGTCACTCCTCCTTGTCGCTATTCCATGTCACTCCTCCTTGTCGCTACACCAACTCACTCCTCCATGTCACTTCTCCATTTCACTCCACCACGTCCCTCCTTCATATTAACCCTCCATGTCACTCCTCCATGTCACTCCTCCATGTCCCTCCGCCATGTCACTCCACCATATCAACCCTCCTTCCTGATCAAACTTGTCACTTCTACATGTAACTACTCCATGTCTCTCCTCCACATCACTCCTCTATATCACTCCTCCATGTCACTCCTCCATGTCACTCCTCCTTGTCGCTATTCCATGTTACTCCTCCATGTCGCTACACCAACTCCCTCTTCCATGTCACTCCTCCATTTCACTCCACCACGTCACTCTTCTACGTCACTCCTCATGTCACTCCTCCATGTCGCTACTCCTTGTCACTCCTCCATGTCACTTATCTATGTAATTCCTCCATGTCACTCCTTTATGTCACTCCTCCAAGTCACTCCTCAATTTCACTTCTATATGACTTCAATGTCACTCCTGCATGTCGTTCCTCCATATCACTCCTCTATTTCACTACTCCATGTCACTCCTCCATATCAATCCACCATTTTACTCCTCCATGTCACTACTCCATGTCTCTCCACCAACTCACTCCTCCATGTCACACCTCCTTGTCACTCCTCCATGTAGCTACTCCATGTCACTCCTCCATGTCGCTCTACCAACTCACTCCTCCATGTCACTCGTCCATGTCACTCCTCCATGTCACACCTCCTTGTCACTCCTCCATGTAGCTACTCCATTTCACTCCTCCATGTCACTCCTCCATGTCACTCCTCCATGTCACTTCTCCATGTAACTCCTCCTTGTCGCAATTCCATGTCACTCCTCCATGTCGCTACACCAACTCACTCCTCCATGTCACTCCTCCATTTCACTCCACCACGTCACTCTTCTACGTCACTCCTCATGTCACTCCTCCATGTCGCTACTCCTTGTCACTCCGCATTGTCACTCATCCATGTCATTCCTCCATGTCACTCCTTTATGTCACTCCTCCATGTCACTCCTCCATTTCACTCCACCACGTCACTCTTCTACGTCACTCCTCATGTCACTCCTCCATGTCGCTACTCCTTGTCACTCCGCATTGTCACTCATCCATGTCATTCCTCCATGTCACTCCTCCATATCAATCCTCCATTTCACTCCTCCATGTAACTCCTTAATGTCACTACTCCATGTCGCTACTCCATGTCACTCCTCCATGTCACTGTTGCATGTTGCTACTCCATGTCCCTTCTCCAAGTCTTCAATATCAAGTCTCTCATCCGTGTAGCTCCATATTGTCACTCCTCCATATCACTCCTCCGTGTCACTTCTACATGTTTTCCATGTCACTCCTCCACATCAATCCTCTATGTCACTCCTCCATGTCACTTTTCAATATCACTCCTCTATGTCATTCCCCTATGTCGCTACTCCATGTCACTCCTCCATGTCAATCCTCCATGTCACTCCTCCATTTCACTTCTATATTTCTTCCATGTCACTCCTCCATGTCGCTCCTCCTTGTCACTCCTCCATTTTGCTTCTCCATGTCACTACACCAACTCACTCATTCCTTTCCCTCCGCCATGTCACTGCACCATATCAACCCTCCTTCCTGATCAAACTTGTCACTTCTCCATGTCACTACTCCATGTCTCTCCTCCACATCAATCCTCTATGTCACTCCTCCATGTCACTCCTCCATGTCACTCCTCCTTGTCGCTATTCCATGTCACTCCTCCATGTCGCTACACCAACTCACTTCTCATGTCACTCCTCCATGTCACTCCTCCATGTCGCTATTCCATGTCACTCCTTAAGTCGCTCCACCAACTCACTCCTCCATTTCACTCCTCCATTTCACTCCACCACGTCACTCATCCATATCAACCCTCCATGTCACTCCTCCATGTCATTCCTCCATGTCACTCCTCCATCTCACTCCTCCATGTCACTCCTCCATGTCACTACACCAACTCACTCATCCCTGTCCCTCCGCCATGTCACTCCTTCATGTCACTCCTCCTTGTCACTATTCCATGTCACTCTTCCATGTCGCTACACCAACTCACTCCTCATGTCACTCCTCCATGTCACTCATCCATGTCAATCCTCCATGTCACTCCTTTATGTCATTCCTCCAAGTCACTCCTCCATGTCACTACTCCATGTCTCTAAACCCTAATCAATCCTCTATGTCACTCCTCCATGTCACTCCTCCAAGTCACTCCTCCATGTCACTTCTATATGTCTTCTATGTCACTCCTCCATGTCGCTGCACCAACTCACTCCTCATGTTACTCCCCCATTTCACTCCACCACGTCACTCCTCCATGTCACTCCTCCATATCAACCCTCCATGTCACTCCTCCATGTCACTCCTCCATGTCACTCCTCCATGTCACTACACCAACTCACTCATCCCTTTCCCTCCGCCATGTCACTCCACCATATCAACCCTCCTTCCTGATCAAACTTGTCACTTCTCCATGTCACTACTTCATGTCTCTCCTCCACATCAATCCTCTATGTCACTCCTCCATGTCACTCCTCCATGTCACTCCTCCTTGTCGCTATTCCATGTCACTCCTCCATGTCGCTACACCAACTCACTCCTCATGTCACTCCTCCATGTCACTCCTCCATGTCTCTATTCCATGTCACTCCTTATATCGCTACACCAACTCACTCCTCCATTTCACTCCTCCATTTCACTCCACCACGTCACTCCTCCAAATCACTCCTCCATATCAACTCTCCATGTCACTCCTCCATGTCACTCCTCCATGTCATTCCTCCATGTCACTCCTCCATGTCACTCCTCCATGTCACTACACCAACTCACTCATCCCTGTCCCTCCGCCATGTCACTCCTTCATGTCACTCCTCCTTGTCACTATTCCATGTCACTCTTCCATGTCGCTACACCAACTCACTCCTCATGTCACTCCTCCATGTCACTCATCCATGTCAATCCTCCATGTCACTCCTTTATGTCATTCCTCCAAGTCACTCCTCCATGTCACTACTCCATGTCTCTAAACCCTAATCAATCCTCTATGTCACTCCTCCATGTCACTCCTCCAAGTCACTCCTCCATGTCACTTCTATATGTCTTCTATGTCACTCCTCCATGTCGCTGCACCAACTCACTCCTCATGTTACTCCCCCATTTCACTCCACCACGTCACTCCTCCATGTCACTCCTCCATATCAACCCTCCATGTCACTCCTCCATGTAACTCCTCCATGTCACTCCTCCATGTCACTACACCAACTCACTCATCCCTTTCCCTCCGCCATGTCACTCCACCATATCAACCCTCCTTCCTGATCAAACTTGTCACTTCTCCATGTCACTACTTCATGTCTCTCCTCCACATCAATCCTCTATGTCACTCCTCCATGTCACTCCTCCATGTCACTCCTCCTTGTCGCTATTCCATGTCACTCCTCCATGTCGCTACACCAACTCACTCCTCATGTCACTCCTCCATGTCACTCCTCCATGTCTCTATTCCATGTCACTCCTTATATCGCTACACCAACTCACTCCTCCATTTCACTCCTCCATTTCACTCCACCACGTCACTCCTCCAAATCACTCCTCCATATCAACTCTCCATGTCACTCCTCCATGTCACTCCTCCATGTCATTCCTCCATGTCACTCCTCCATGTCACTCCTCCATGTCACTACACCAACTCACTCATCCCTGTCCCTCCGCCATGTCACTCCTTCATGTCACTCCTCCTTGTCACTATTCCATGTCACTCTTCCATGTCGCTACACCAACTCACTCCTCATGTCACTCCTCCATGTCACTCATCCATGTCAATCCTCCATGTCACTTCTTTATGTCATTCCTCCAAGTCACTCCTCCATGTCACTACTCCATGTCTCTAAACCCTAATCAATCCTCTATGTCACTCCTCCATGTCACTCCTCCAAGTCACTCCTCCATGTCACTTCTATATGTCTTCTATGTCACTCCTCCATGTCGCTGCACCAACTCACTCCTCATGTTACTCCCCCATTTCACTCCACCACGTCACTCCTCCATGTCACTCCTCCATATCAACCCTCCATGTCACTCCTCCATGTCACTCCTCCATGTCACTCCTCCATGTCACTACACCAACTCACTCATCCCTTTCCCTCCGCCATGTCACTCCACCATATCAACCCTCCTTCCTGATCAAACTTGTCACTTCTCCATGTCACTACTTCATGTCTCTCCTCCACATCAATCCTCTATGTCACTCCTCCATGTCACTCCTCCATGTCACTCCTCCTTGTCGCTATTCCATGTCACACCTCCATGTCGCTACACCAACTCACTCCTCATGTCACTCCTCCATGTCACTCCTCCATGTCTCTATTCCATGTCACTCCTTATATCGCTACACCAACTCACTCCTCCATTTCACTCCTCCATTTCACTCCACCACGTCACTCCTCCAAATCACTCCTCCATATCAACTCTCCATGTCACTCCTCCATGTCACTCCTCCAAGTCATTCCTCCATGTCACTCCTCCATGTCACTACACCAACTCACTCATCTCTGTCCCTCCGCCATGTCACTCCTCCATGTCACTCCTCCATGTCCCTACACCAACTCAATCCTCCTTGTCACTACTTTATGTCACTCCTCCAAGTCACTCCTCCATGTCACTTCTATATGTCTTCCATGTCACTCCTCCATGTCGCTCCTCCTTGTCACTCCTCCATATCAATCCTCCATGTCACTTCTCCATGTCACTCCTCCTTGTCGCAATTCCATGTCACTCCTCCATGTCGCTACACCAACTCAATCCTCCTTGTCACTCCTTTTTGTCACTCCTCCAAGTCACTCCTCCATGTCACTTCTATATGTCTTCCATGTCACTCCTCCATGTCGATCCTCCTTGTCACTCCTCCATGTCACTTCTATATGTCTTCCATGTCACTCATCCATGTACCTCCGCCATGTCACTCCACCATATCAATCCTCCTTGCTGTTCCGCCCTGTCACTCCTCCATGTCTCTCCTCCACATCAATCCTCTATGTCACTCCTCCATGTCACTCCTCCATGTCGCTATTCCATGTCACTCCTCCATGTCGCTACACAAACTCAATACTCCTTGTCACTCCTCTGTGTCATTCCTGCATGTCACTCCTCCATGTCACTCCTCCTTGTCGCTATTCCATGTCACTCCTCCATGTCACTACACCAACTCACTCATCCCTGTCCCTCCGCCATGTCACACCACCATAACAACCCTCCTTCCTGATCAAACTTGTCACTTCTCCATATCACTACTCCATGTCTCTCCTCCACATCAATCCTCTATGTCACTCCTCCATGTTACTCCTCCATGTCACTCCTCCTTGTCGCTACTCCATGTCACTCCTCCATGTCACTCATCCATGTCATTCCTCCATGTCACTCCTTTATGTCACTCCTCCAAGTCACTTCTCCATGTCACTCCTCCATGTCCCTCCTCCATGTCACTCCACCATATCAATCCGCCTTGCTGATCCGCCCTGTCACTCCTCCATATCACTCCTCCATGTCACTTCTATATGTCTTCCGTGTCACTCCTCCATGTCGCTACTCCATGTCACTCCTCCATTTCACTCCTCCATGTCTCTCCTCCATGTCACTTCTCCAAGTCTTCAATGTCATGTCTCTCATCTGTGTAGCTCCACATTGTCACTCCTCCAAGTCACTCCTCCATGTTGCTACTCCACGTCACTCCTCCATGTCACACCTCCTTGTCACTCCTCCATGTAGCTACTCCATGTCACTCCTCCATGTCGCTATACAAACTCACTCCTCCATGTCACTCGTCCACGTCATTCCTCCATGTCACACCTCCTTGTCACTCCTCCATGTAGCTACTCCATGTCACTCTTAAATTTCACTCCACCACGCCACTCCTCTATATCACTCCTCCATGTTACTCCTCCATATCAGTCCTCCATGTCACTTCTCCATGTCACTCCTCCTTGTCGCAATTCCATGTCACTCCTCCATGTCGCTACACCAACTCACCCCTCCATGTCGCTCCTCCTTGTCGCTACTCCATGTCACTCCTCCATGTCGCTACACCAACTCAATCCTCCTTGTCACTCCTCCATGTCACTCATCCAAGTCATTCCTCCATGTCACTCCATTATGTCATTCATCCAAGTAACTCCTCCATGTCACTTCTATATGTCTTCCATGTCACTCCTCCATGTCGCTCCACCATCTCACTCCTCCATGTCACTCCTCCATGTCACTGCTCCACGTCACTCCTCTATGTCACTCCTCCATGTCACTCCTCCATGTCGCTATTCCATGTCACTCCTTATGTCGCTAAACCAACTCACTCCTCCATGTCACTCCTCCATTTCATTTCACCACATCACTCCTCCATGTCACTCCTCCATTTCAACCCTCCAAGTCACTCCTCCATGTCACTCCTTCATCTCACTCCTCATGTCACTCCTCTATGTCTTCCATGTCACTCCTCCTTGTCACTCCTCTGTGTAGCTATTCCATGTCACTCCTCCATGTTGCCCTACCAACTCATTCCTCCATGTCACTCGTCCACGTCACTCCTCCATGTCGCACTTCCTTGTCACTCCTCCATGTAGCTACTCCATGTCACTACACCAACTCACTCATCCCTGTCCCTCCGCCATGTCACTCCACCATATCAACCCTCCTTCCTGATCAAACTTGTCACTTCTCCATGTCACTACTCCATGTCTCTCCTCCACATCACTCCTCTAAATCACTCCTCCATGTCACTCCTCCTTGTCGCTATTCCATGTTACTCCTCCATGTCGCTACACCAACTCACTCTTCCATGTCACTCCTCCATTTCACTCCACCACGTCACTCTTCTACGTCACTCCTCATGTCACTCCTCCATGTCGCTACTCCTTGTCACTCCTCCAAGTCACTCATCCATGTCATTCCTCCATGTCATTCCTTTATGTCACTCATCCAAGTCCCTCCTCAATTTCACTTCTATATGACTTCAATGTCACTCCTGCATGTTGCTCCTCCATATCACTCCTCTATTTCACTCCTCCATGTCATTGCTCCTTGTCGCTATTCCATGTCACTCCTCCATTTCAACCCTCCATGTCACTACTCCACGTCACTCCTCCATGTCACACCTCCTTGTCACTCCTCCATGTAGCTACTCCATGTCACTCCTCAATGTCGCTCTACCAACTCACTCCTCCATGTCACTCGTCCACGTCACTCCTCCATGTCACACCTCCTTGTCACTCCTCCATGTAGCTACTCCATGTCACTCCTCCATGTCACTCCTCCATGTCACTCTTAAATTTCACTCCACCATACCACTCCTCTATATCACTCCTCCATGTTACTCCTCCATATCAATCCTCCATGTCACTTCTCCATGTCACTCCTCCTTGTCGCAATTCCATGTCACTCCTCCATGTTGCTACACCAACTCACTCCTCATGTCACTCCTCCATGTCACTCCTCCATGTCACTCTTAAATATCACTCCACCACGCCACTCCTCTATATCACTCCTCCATGTTAGTCCTCCATATCAATCCTCCATGTCACTTCTCCATGTCACTCCTCCTTGTCGCAATTCCATGTCACTCCTCCATGTCGCTACACCAACTCAATCCTCCTTGTCACTCCTCCATGTCACTCATCCAAGTCTCTCCTCCGTGTCACTTCTACATGTTGTACATGTCACTCCTCCACATAACTCCTCTATGTCACTCCTCAATGTAACTTTTCTATATCACTCCTCTATGTCACTCCTCCATGTCACTCCTCCTTGTCGCTATTCCATGTCACTCCTCCATGTTGCTACACCAACTCACTCCTCATGTCACTCCTTCATGTCGCTACTCCATGTCACTCCTCCATGTCGCTACACCAACTCAACCCTCCTTGTCACTCCTCCATGTCACTCATCCAAGTCATTCCTCCATGTCACTCATTTATGTCACTCCTCCAAGTCACTCCTCCATGTCACTTCTATATGTCTTCCATGTCACTCCTCCATGTCGCTCCACCAACTCACTCCTCCATGTCACTCCTCCTTGTCACTCCTCCATGTAGCTATTCCATGTCACTCCTCCATGTCGCTCTACCAACTCATTCCTCCATGGCACTCGTCCACGTCACTCCCCCATGTCACACTTCCTTGTCACTCCTCCATGTAGCTACTCCATGTCACTACACCAACTCACTCATCCCTGTCCCTCCGCTATGTCACTCCACCATATCAACCCTCCTTCCTGATCAAACTTGTCACTTCTCCATGTCACTACTCCTTGTCTCTCCTCCACATCACTCCTCTAAATCACTCCTCCATGTTACTCCTCCATGTCACTCCTCCTTGTCGCTATTCCATGTTACTCCTCCATGTCGCTACACCAACTCACTCTTCCATGTCACTCCTCCATTTCACTCCACCACGTCACTCTTCTACGTCACTCCTCATGTCACTCCTCCATGTCGCTACTCCTTGTCACTCCTCCAAGTCACTCATCCATGTCATTCCTCCATGTCACTCCTTTATGTCACTCCTCCATGTCGCTCCACCAACTCACTCCTCCATGTCACTCCTCCTTGTCACTCCTCCATGTAGCTATTCCATGTCACTCCTCCATGTCGCTCTACCAACTCATTCCTCCATGGCACTCGTCCACGTCACTCCTCCATGTCACACTTCCTTGTCACTCCTCCATGTAGCTACTCCATGTCACTACACCAACTCACTCATCCCTGTCCCTCCGCCATGTCACTCCACCATATCAACCCTCCTTCCTGATCAAACTTGTCACTTCTCCATGTCACTACTCCTTGTCTCTCCTCCACATCACTCCTCTAAATCACTCCTCCATGTTACTCCTCCATGTCACTCCTCCTTGTCGCTATTCCATGTTACTCCTCCATGTCGCTACACCAACTCACTCTTCCATGTCACTCCTCCATTTCACTCCACCACGTCACTCTTCTACGTCACTCCTCATGTCACTCCTCCATGTCGCTACTCCTTGTCACTCCTCCAAGTCACTCATCCATGTCATTCCTCCATGTCACTCCTTTATGTCACTCCTCCATATCACTCCTCTATTTCACTCCTCCATGTCACTCCTCCCTGTCACACCTCCTTATAACTCCTCCATGTAGCTACTCCATGTCACTCCTCCATGTCGCTCTATCAACTCACTCCTCCATGTCACTCGTCCACGTCACTCCTCCATGTCACACCTCCTTGTCACTCCTCCATGTAGCTATTCCATGTCACTCCTCCATGTCACTCCTCCATGTCACTCTTAAATTTCACTCCACCACGCCACTCCTCTATATCACTCCTCCATGTTACTCCTCCATATCAATCCTCCATGTCACTTCTCCATGTCACTCCTCCTTGTCGCAATTCCATGTCACTCCTCACTGTCGCTACACCAACTCACTCCTCATGTCACTCCTCCATGTCGCTACTCCATGTCACTCCTCCATATCGCTACACCAACTCAATCCTCCTTGTCACTCCTCCATGTCACTCATCCAAGTCATTCCTAGATGTAACTCCTTTATGTCACTCCTCCAAGTCACTCCTCCATTTCACTTCTATATGTCTTCCATGTCACTCCTCCATGTCGCTCCACCAACTCACTCCTCCATGTCACTCCTCCATGTCACTGCTCCACGTCACTCCTCTATGTCACTCCTCCATGTCACTCCTCCATTTCGCTATTCCATGTCACTCCTTATGTCGCTCCACCAACTCACTCCTCCATGTCACTCCTCCATGTCAGTCCTCCATGTCACTCCTCCATGTCACTACACCAACTAACTCATCCCTTTCCCTCCGCCATGTCACTCCACCATATCAACCCTCCTTCCTGATCAAACTTGTCACTTCTCCATGTCACTACTCCATGTCTCTCGTCCACCTCAATCCTCTATGCCACTCCTCCATGTCACTCCTCCATGTCACTCCTCCTTGTCGCTATTCCATGTCACTCCTCCATGTCGCTACACCAACTCAATCCTCCTTGTCACTCCTCCATGTCACTCATCCAAGTCATTCCTAGATGTAACTCCTTTATGTCACTCCTCCAAGTCACTCCTCCATTTCACTTCTATATGTCTTTCATGTCACTCCTCCATGTCGCTCCACCAACTCACTCCTCCATGTCACTCCTCCATGTCACTGCTCCACGTCACTCCTCTATGTCACTCGTCCATGTCACTCCTCCATTTCGCTATTCCATGTCACTCCTTATGTCGCTCCACCAACTCACTCCTCCATGTCACTCCTCCATGTCAGTCCTCCATGTCACTCCTCCATGTCACTACACCAACTCACTCATCCCTTTCCCTCCGCCATGTCACTCCACCATATCAACCCTCCTTCCTGATCAAACTTGTCACTTCTCCATGTCACTACTCCATGTCTCTCGTCCACCTCAATCCTCCATGTCACTCCTCCTTGTCGCTATTCCATGTCACTCCTCCATGTCGCTACACCAACTCACTCCACATGTCACTCCTCCATGTCATTCCTCCATGTCGCTATTCCATGTCACTCCTTATGTCGCTACACCAACTCACTCCTCCATTTCACTCCTCCATTTCACTCCACCACATCACTCCTCCAAATCACTCCTCCATATCAACCCTCCATGTCACTCCTCCATGTCACTACACCAACTCACTCATCCCTGTCCCTCCGCCATGTCACTCCTCCATGTCGCTACACCAACTCACTCCTCATGTCACTCCTCCATGTCGCTACTCCATTTCACTCCTCCATATCGCTACACCAACTCAATCCTCCTTGTCACTCCTCCATGTCACTCATCCAAGTGATTCCTCTATGTCACTCCTTTATGTCACTCCTCCAAGTCACTCCTCCATGTCACTTCTATATGTCTTCCATGTCACTCCTCCATGTCGCTCCACCAACTCACTCCTCCATGTCACTCCTCCATGTCACTGCTCCACGTCACTCCTCTATGTCACTCCTCCATGTCACTCCTCCATGTCGCTATTCCTTGTCACTCCTTATGTCGCTCCACCAACTCACTCCTCCATGTCACTCCTCCATTTCACTCCACCACGTCACTCCTCCATGTCACTCCTCCATATCAACCCTCCATGTCACTCCTCCATGTCACTCCTCCATGTCACTCCTCCATGTCACTACACCAACTCACTCATCCCTTTCCCTCCGCCATGTCACTCCACCATATCAACCCTCCTTCCTGATCAAACTTGTCACTTCTCCATGTCACTAATCCATGTCTCTCCTCCACCTCAATCCTCTATGTCACTCCTCCATGTCACTCCTCCATGTCACTCCTCCTTGTCGCTATTCCATGTCACTCCTCCATGTCGCTACACCAACTCACTCCTCATGTCACTCCTCCATGTCATTCCTCCATGTCGCTATTCCTTGTCACTCCTTATGTCGCTCCACCAACTCACTCCTCCATGTCACTCCTCCATTTCACTCCACCACGTCACTCCTCCATGTCACTCCTCCATATCAACCCTCCATGTCACTCCTCCATGTCACTCCTCCATGTCACTCCTCCTTGTCGCTATTCCATGTCACTCCTCCATGTCACTCCTCCATTTCACTCCACCACGTCACTCCTCCATGTCACTCCTCCATATCAACCCTCCATGTCACTCCTCCATGTCACTCCTCCATGTCACTCCTCCATGTCACTACACCAACTCACTCATCCCTGTCCCTCCGCCATGTCACTCCTCCATGTCGCTACACCAACTCACTCCTCATGTCACTCCTCCATGTCGCTACTCCATTTCACTCCTCCATGTCGCTACACCAACTCACTCCTCATGTCACTCCTCCATGTCATTCCTCCATGTCGCTATTCCATGTCACTGCTTATGTCGCTACACCAACTCACTCCTCCATTTCACTACATCAACTCACTCATCCCTGTCCCTCCGCCATGTCACTCCTCCATGTCGCTACACCAACTCACTCCTCATGTCACTCCTCCATGTCACTCATCCAAGTCATTCCTCCATGTCACTCCTTTATGTCACTCCTCCAAGTCACTCCTCCATGTCACTTCTATATGTGTTCCATGTCACTCCTCCATGTCGTTACACCAACTCACTCCTCCATGTCACTCCTCCATGTCTCTACTCCATGTCACTCCTCCATTTCACTCCTCCATGTCTCTCCTCCATGTCACTTCTCCAAGTCTTCAATGTCATGTCTCTCATCTGTGTTGCTCCACATTGTCACTCCTCCAAGTCACTCCTCCATGTCGCTACTCCACGTCACTCTACCAACTCACTACTCCATGTCACTCGTCCACGTCACTCCTCCATGTCACACCTCCTTGTCACTCCTCCATGTAGCTACTCCATGTCACTCCTCCATGTCACTCCTCCATGTCACTCTTAAATATCACTCCACCACGCCACTCCTCTATATCACTCCTCCATGTTACTCCTCCATATCAATCCTCCATTTCAATTCTCCATGTCACTCCTCCTTGTCGCAATTCCATGTCACTCGTCCATGTCGCTACACCAACTCAATCCTCCTTGTCACTCCTCCATGTCACTCATCTAAGTCATTCCTCCATGTCACTCCTTTATGTCACTCCTCCAAGTCACTCCTCCATGTCACTTCTATATGTCTTCCATGTCACTCCTCCATGTCGCTCCTCCTTGTCACTCCTCCATGTTGCTCCTCCATGTCACTCCTCCATGTCACTCATCCATGTACCTCCGCCATGTCACTCCACCATATCAATCCTCCTTGCTGATCCGCCCTGTCACTCCTCCATGTCTCTCCTGCACATCAATCCTCTATGTCACTCCTCCATGTCACTCCTCTATGTCACTCCTCCATGTCGCTATTCCATTTCACTCCTCCATGTCGCTACACGAACTCAATACTCCTTGTCACTCCTCTGTGTCATTCCTGCATGTCACTCCTCCATGTAACTCCTCCATGTCACTCCTCCTTGTTGCTATTCCATGTCACTCCTCCATGTCACTACACCAACTCACTCATCCCTGTCCCTCCGCCATGTCACACCACCATAACAACCCTCTTTCCTGATCAAACTTGTCACTTCTCCATGTAACTACTCCATGTCTCTCCTCCACATCAATACTCTATGTCACTCTTCCATGTCACTCCTCCATGTCACTCCTCCTTGTGACTACTCCATGTCACTCCTCCATGTCACTCATCCATGTCATTCCTCCATGACACTCCTTTATGTCACTCCTCCAAGTCACTCCTCCATGTCACTCCTCCATGTCCCTCCTCCATGTCACTCCACCATATCAATCCGCCTGGCTGATCCGCCCTGTCACTCCTCCATGTCACTCCTCCATGTCACTTCTATATGTCTTCCATGTCACTCCTCCATGTCATTACACCAACTCACTCCTCCATGTCACTCCTCCATGTCGCTACTCCATGTCACTCCTCCATTTCACTCCTCCATGTCTCTCCTCCATGTCACTTCTCCAAGTCTTCAATGTCATGTCTCTCATCTGTGTAGCTTCACATTGTCATTCCTCCAAGTCACTCCTCCATGTCGCTACTCCACGTCACTCCTCCATGTCACACCTCCTTGTCACTCCTCCATGTAGCTACTCCAAGTCACTCCTCCATGTCGCTCTACCAACTCACTCCTCCATGTCACTCGTCCACGTCACTCCTCCATGTCACACCTCCTTGTCACTCCTCCATGTAGCTACTCCATGTCACTCTTAAATTTCACTCCACTACGCCACTCCTCTATATAACTCCTCCATGTTACTCCTCCATATCAGTCCTCCATGTCACTTCTCCATGTCACTCCTCCTTGTCGCAATTCCATGTCACTCCTCCATGTCGCTACACCAACTCACCCCTCCATGTCGCTCCTCCTTGTCGCTACTCCATGTCACTCCTCCATGTCGCTACACCAACTCAATCCTCCTTGTCACTCCTCCATGTCACTCATCCAAGTCATTCCTCCATGTCACTCCATTATGTCATTCATCCAAGTAACTCCTCCATGTCACTTCTATATGTCTTCCATGTCACTCCTCCATGTCGCTCCACCATCTCACTCCTCCATGTCACTCCTCCATGTCACTGCTCCACGTCACTCCTCTATGTCACTCCTCCATGTCACTCCTCCATGTCGCTATTCCATGTCACTCCTTATGTCGCTAAACCAACTCACTCCTCCATGTCACTCCTCCATTTCATTTCACCACGTCACTCCTCCATGTCACTCCTCCATTTCAACCCTCCAAGTCACTCCTCCATGTCACTCCTTCATCTCACTCCTCATGTCACTCCTCTATGTCTTCCATGTCACTCCTCCTTGTCACTCCTCTGTGTAGCTATTCCATGTCACTCCTCCATGTTGCCCTACCAACTCATTCCTCCATGTCACTCGTCCACGTCACTCCTCCATGTCGCACTTCCTTGTCACTCCTCCATGTAGCTACTCCATGTCACTACACCAACTCACTCATCCCTGTCCCTCCGCCATGTCACTCCACCATATCAACCCTCCTTCCTGATCAAACTTGTCACTTCTCCATGTCACTACTCCATGTCTCTCCTCCACATCACTCCTCTAAATCACTCCTCCATGTCACTCCTCCTTGTCGCTATTCCATGTTACTCCTCCATGTCGCTACACCAACTCACTCTTCCATGTCACTCCTCCATTTCACTCCACCACGTCACTCTTCTACGTCACTCCTCATGTCACTCCTCCATGTCGCTACTCCTTGTCACTCCTCCAAGTCACTCATCCATGTCATTCCTCCATGTCATTCCTTTATGTCAATCATCCAAGTCACTCCTCAATTTCACTTCTATATGACTTCAATGTCACTCCTGCATGTTGCTCCTCCATATCACTCCTCTATTTCACTCCTCCATGTCATTGCTCCTTGTCGCTATACCATGTCACTCCTCCATTTCAACCCTCCATGTCACTACTCCACGTCACTCCTCCATGTCACACCTCCTTGTCACTCCTCCATGTAGCTACTCCATGTCACTCCTCAATGTCGCTCTACCAACTCACTCCTCCATGTCACTCGTCCACGTCACTCCTCCATGTCACACCTCCTTGTCACTCCTCCATGTAGCTACTCCATGTCACTCCTCCATGTCACTCCTCCATGTCACTCTTAAATTTCACTCCACCATACCACTCCTCTATATCACTCCTCCATGTTACTCCTCCATATCAATCCTCCATGTCACTTCTCCATGTCACTCCTCCTTGTCGCAATTCCATGTCACTCCTCCATGTTGCTACACCAACTCACTCCTCATGTCACTCCTCCATGTCACTCCTCCATGTCACTCTTAAATATCACTCCACCACGCCACTCCTCTATATCACTCCTCCATGTTAGTCCTCCATATCAATCCTCCATGTCACTTCTCCATGTCACTCCTCCTTGTCGCAATTCCATGTCACTCCTCCATGTCGCTACACCAACTCAATCCTCCTTGTCACTCCTCCATGTCACTCATCCAAGTCTCTCCTCCGTGTCACTTCTACATGTTGTACATGTCACTCCTCCACATAACTCCTCTATGTCACTCCTCAATGTCACTTTTCAATATCACTCCTCTATGTCACTCCTCCATGTCACTCCTCCTTGTCGCTATTCCATGTCACTCCTCCATGTTGCTACACCAACTCACTCCTCATGTCACTCCTTCATGTCGCTACTCCATGTCACTCCTCCATGTCGCTACACCAACTCAACCCTCCTTGTCACTCCTCCATGTCACTCATCCAAGTCATTCCTCCATGTCACTCATTTATGTCACTCCTCCAAGTCACTCCTCCATGTCACTTCTATATGTCTTCCATGTCACTCCTCCATGTCGCTCCACCAACTCACTCCTCCATGTCACTCCTCCTTGTCACTCCTCCATGTAGCTATTCCATGTCACTCCTCCATGTCGCTCTACCAACTCATTCCTCCATGGCACTCGTCCACGTCACTCCTCCATGTCACACTTCCTTGTCACTCCTCCATGTAGCTACTCCATGTCACTACACCAACTCACTCATCCCTGTCCCTCCTCCATGTCACTCCACCATATCAACCCTCCTTCCTGATCAAACTTGTCACTTCTCCATGTCACTACTCCTTGTCTCTCCTCCACATCACTCCTCTAAATCACTCCTCCATGTTACTCCTCCATGTCACTCCTCCTTGTCGCTATTCCATGTTACTCCTCCATGTCGCTACACCAACTCACTCTTCCATGTCACTCCTCCATTTCACTCCACCACGTCACTCTTCTACGTCACTCCTCATGTCACTCCTCCATGTCGCTACTCCTTGTCACTCCTCCAAGTCACTCATCCATGTCATTCCTCCATGTCACTCCTTTATGTCACTCCTCCATGTCGCTCCACCAACTCACTCCTCCATGTCACTCCTCCTTGTCACTCCTCCATGTAGCTATTCCATGTCACTCCTCCATGTCGCTCTACCAACTCATTCCTCCATGGCACTCGTCCACGTCACTCCTCCATGTCACACTTCCTTGTCACTCCTCCATGTAGCTACTCCATGTCACTACACCAACTCACTCATCCCTGTCCCTCCGCCATGTCACTCCACCATATCAACCCTCCTTCCTGATCAAACTTGTCACTTCTCCATGTCACTACTCCTTGTCTCTCCTCCACATCACTCCTCTAAATCACTCCTCCATGTTACTCCTCCATGTCACTCCTCCTTGTCGCTATTCCATGTTACTCCTCCATGTCGCTACACCAACTCACTCTTCCTTGTCACTCCTCCAAGTCACTCATCCATGTCATTCCTCCATGTCACTCCTTTATGTCACTCCTCCATATCACTCCTCTATTTCACTCCTCCATGTCACTCCTCCCTGTCACACCTCCTTATAACTCCTCCATGTAGCTACTCCATGTCACTCCTCCATGTCGCTCTATCAACTCACTCCTCCATGTCACTCGTCCACGTCACTCCTCCATGTCACACCTCCTTGTCACTCCTCCATGTAGCTATTCCATGTCACTCCTCCATGTCACTCCTCCATGTCGCTACACCAACTCAACCCTCCTTGTTACTCCTCCATGTCACTCATCCAAGTCATTCCTCCATGTCACTCATTTATGTCACTCCTCCAAGTCACTCCTCCATGTCACTTCTATATGTCTTCCATGTCACTCCTCCATGTCGCTCCACCAACTCACTCCTCCATGTCACTCCTCCTTGTCACTCCTCCATGTAGCTATTCCATGTCACTCCTCCATGTCGCTCTACCAACTCATTCCTCCATGGCACTCGTCCACGTCACTCCTCCATGTCACACTTCCTTGTCACTCCTCCATGTAGCTACTCCATGTCACTACACCAACTCACTCATCCCTGTCCCTCCTCCATGTCACTCCACCATATCAACCCTCCTTCCTGATCAAACTTGTCACTTCTCCATGTCACTACTCCTTGTCTCTCCTCCACATCACTCCTCTAAATCACTCCTCCATGTTACTCCTCCATGTCACTCCTCCTTGTCGCTATTCCATGTTACTCCTCCATGTCGCTACACCAACTCACTCTTCCATGTCACTCCTCCATTTCACTCCACCACGTCACTCTTCTACGTCACTCCTCATGTCACTCCTCCATGTCGCTACTCCTTGTCACTCCTCCAAGTCACTCATCCATGTCATTCCTCCATGTCACTCCTTTATGTCACTCCTCCATGTCGCTCCACCAACTCACTCCTCCATGTCACTCCTCCTTGTCACTCCTCCATGTAGCTATTCCATGTCACTCCTCCATGTCGCTCTACCAACTCATTCCTCCATGGCACTCGTCCACGTCACTCCTCCATGTCACACTTCCTTGTCACTCCTCCATGTAGCTACTCCATGTCACTACACCAACTCACTCATCCCTGTCCCTCCGCCATGTCACTCCACCATATCAACCCTCCTTCCTGATCAAACTTGTCACTTCTCCATGTCACTACTCCTTGTCTCTCCTCCACATCACTCCTCTAAATCACTCCTCCATGTTACTCCTCCATGTCACTCCTCCTTGTCGCTATTCCATGTTACTCCTCCATGTCGCTACACCAACTCACTCTTCCTTGTCACTCCTCCAAGTCACTCATCCATGTCATTCCTCCATGTCACTCCTTTATGTCACTCCTCCATATCACTCCTCTATTTCACTCCTCCATGTCACTCCTCCCTGTCACACCTCCTTATAACTCCTCCATGTAGCTACTCCATGTCACTCCTCCATGTCGCTCTATCAACTCACTCCTCCATGTCACTCGTCCACGTCACTCCTCCATGTCACACCTCCTTGTCACTCCTCCATGTAGCTATTCCATGTCACTCCTCCATGTCACTCCTCCATGTCACTCTTAAATTTCACTCCACCACGCCACTCCTCTATATCACTCCTCCATGTTACTCCTCCATATCAATCCTCCATGTCACTTCTCCATGTCACTCCTCCTTGTCGCAATTCCATGTCACTCCTCACTGTCGCTACACCAACTCACTCCTCATGTCACTCCTCCATGTCGCTACTCCATGTCACTCCTCCATATCGCTACACCAACTCAATCCTCCTTGTCACTCCTCCATGTCACTCATCCAAGTCATTCCTAGATGTAACTCCTTTATGTCACTCCTCCAAGTCACTCCTCCATTTCACTTCTATATGTCTTCCATGTCACTCCTCCATGTCGCTCCACCAACTCACTCCTCCATGTCACTCCTCCATGTCACTGCTCCACGTCACTCCTCTATGTCACTCCTCCATGTCACTCCTCCATTTCGCTATTCCATGTCACTCCTTATGTCGCTCCACCAACTCACTCCTCCATGTCACTCCTCCATGTCAGTCCTCCATGTCACTCCTCCATGTCACTACACCAACTAACTCATCCCTTTCCCTCCGCCATGTCACTCCACCATATCAACCCTCCTTCCTGATCAAACTTGTCACTTCTCCATGTCACTACTCCATGTCTCTCGTCCACCTCAATCCTCTATGCCACTCCTCCATGTCACTCCTCCATGTCACTCCTCCTTGTCGCTATTCCATGTCACTCCTCCATGTCGCTACACCAACTCAATCCTCCTTGTCACTCCTCCATGTCACTCATCCAAGTCATTCCTAGATGTAACTCCTTTATGTCACTCCTCCAAGTCACTCCTCCATTTCACTTCTATATGTCTTTCATGTCACTCCTCCATGTCGCTCCACCAACTCACTCCTCCATGTCACTCCTCCATGTCACTGCTCCACGTCACTCCTCTATGTCACTCCTCCATGTCACTCCTCCATTTCGCTATTCCATGTCACTCCTTATGTCGCTCCACCAACTCACTCCTCCATGTCACTCCTCCATGTCAGTCCTCCATGTCACTCCTCCATGTCACTACACCAACTCACTCATCCCTTTCCCTCCGCCATGTCACTCCACCATATCAACCCTCCTTCCTGATCAAACTTGTCACTTCTCCATGTCACTACTCCATGTCTCTCGTCCACCTCAATCCTCTATGCCACTCCTCCATGTCACTCCTCCATGTCACTCCTCCTTGTCGCTATTCCATGTCACTCCTCCATGTCGCTACACCAACTCACTCCACATGTCACTCCTCCATGTCATTCCTCCATGTCGCTATTCCATGTCACTCCTTATGTCGCTACACCAACTCACTCCTCCATTTCACTCCTCCATTTCACTCCACCACGTCACTCCTCCAAATCACTCCTCCATATCAACCCTCCATGTCACTCCTCCATGTCACTACACCAACTCACTCATCCCTGTCCCTCCGCCATGTCACTCCTCCATGTCGCTACACCAACTCACTCCTCATGTCACTCCTCCATGTCGCTACTCCATTTCACTCCTCCATATCGCTACACCAACTCAATCCTCCTTGTCACTCCTCCATGTCACTCATCCAAGTGATTCCTCTATGTCACTCCTTTATGTCACTCCTCCAAGTCACTCCTCCATGTCACTTCTATATGTCTTCCATGTCACTCCTCCATGTCGCTCCACCAACTCACTCCTCCATGTCACTCCTCCATGTCACTGCTCCACGTCACTCCTCTATGTCACTCCTCCATGTCACTCCTCCATGTCGCTATTCCATGTCACTCCTTATGTCGCTCCACCAACTCACTCCTCCATGTCACTCCTCCATTTCACTCCACCACGTCACTCCTCCATGTCACTCCTCCATATCAACCCTCCATGTCACTCCTCCATGTCACTCCTCCATGTCACTCCTCCATGTCACTACACCAACTCACTCATCCCTTTCCCTCCGCCATGTCACTCCACCATATCAACCCTCCTTCCTGATCAAACTTGTCACTTCTCCATGTCACTAATCCATGTCTCTCCTCCACCTCAATCCTCTATGTCACTCCTCCATGTCACTCCTCCATGTCACTCCTCCTTGTCGCTATTCCATGTCACTCCTCCATGTCGCTACACCAACTCACTCCTCATGTCACTCCTCCATGTCATTCCTCCATGTCGCTATTCCATGTCACTGCTTATGTCGCTACACCAACTCACTCCTCCATTTCACTACATCAACTCACTCATCCCTGTCCCTCCGCCATGTCACTCCTCCATGTCGCTACACCAACTCACTCCTCATGTCACTCCTCCATGTCGCTACTCCATTTCACTCCTCCATGTCGCTACACCAACTCACTCCTCATGTCACTCCTCCATGTCATTCCTCCATGTCGCTATTCCATGTCACTGCTTATGTCGCTACACCAACTCACTCCTCCATTTCACTACATCAACTCACTCATCCCTGTCCCTCCGCCATGTCACTCCTCCATGTCGCTACACCAACTCACTCCTCATGTCACTCCTCCATGTCACTCATCCAAGTCATTCCTCCATGTCACTCCTTTATGTCACTCCTCCAAGTCACTCCTCCATGTCACTTCTATATGTGTTCCATGTCACTCCTCCATGTCGTTACACCAACTCACTCCTCCATGTCACTCCTCCATGTCTCTACTCCATGTCACTCCTCCATTTCACTCCTCCATGTCTCTCCTCCATGTCACTTCTCCAAGTCTTCAATGTCATGTCTCTCATCTGTGTTGCTCCACATTGTCACTCCTCCAAGTCACTCCTCCATGTCGCTACTCCACGTCACTCTACCAACTCACTACTCCATGTCACTCGTCCACGTCACTCCTCCATGTCACACCTCCTTGTCACTCCTCCATGTAGCTACTCCATGTCACTCCTCCATGTCACTCCTCCATGTCACTCTTAAATATCACTCCACCACGCCACTCCTCTATATCACTCCTCCATGTTACTCCTCCATATCAATCCTCCATTTCAATTCTCCATGTCACTCCTCCTTGTCGCAATTCCATGTCACTCGTCCATGTCGCTACACCAACTCAATCCTCCTTGTCACTCCTCCATGTCACTCATCCAAGTCATTCCTCCATGTCACTCCTTTATGTCACTCCTCCAAGTCACTCCTCCATGTAACTTCTATATGTCTTCCATGTCACTCCTCCATGTCGCTCCTCCTTGTCACTCCTCCATGTTGCTCCTCCATGTCACTCCTCCATGTCACTCATCCATGTACCTCCGCCATGTCACTCCACCATATCAATCCTCCTTGCTGATCCGCCCTGTCACTCCTCCATGTCTCTCCTCCATGTCACTCCTCCATGTCGCTATTCCATGTCATTCCTTATGTCGCTATATAAACTCAATCCTCCATGTCACTCCTACATTTCACTCCACCACGTCACTCCTCCATGTCACTCCTCCATATCAACCCTCCATGTCACTCCTCCTTGTCGCTACACCACCTCACTCCTTCATGTCACTCCTCCATTTCACTCCACCACGTCCCTCCTCCATATCAACCCTCCATGTCACTCCTCCATGTCACTCCTCCATGTCCCTTCGCCATGTCACTCCTCCATGTCTCTCCTCCATGTCACTTCTCCAAGTCTTCAATGTCATGTCTCTCATCTGTGTAGCTCCACATTGTCACTCCTCCAAGTCACTCCTCCATGTCGCTACTCCATGTCACACTTCCTTGTCACTCCTCCATGTAGCTACTCCATGTCACTCCTCCATGTCGCTCTACCAACTCACTCCTCCATGTCACTCCTCTATATCACTCCTCCATGTTACTCCTCCATATCAATCCTCCATGTCACTTCTCCATGTCACTCCTCCTTGTCGCAATTCCATGTCACTTCTCCATGTCGTTACATCAACTCACTCCTCATGTCACTCCTCCATGTCGCTACTCCATGTCACTCATCCATGTCGCTACACCAACTCAATCCTCCTTGTCACTCCTCCATGTCACTCATCCAAGTCACTCCTCCATGTCGCTATTCCATGTTACTCCTTATGTCGATACGCCAACTCACTCCTCCATGACACTCCTCCATTTCACTCCACCACGTCACTCCTCCATGTCACTCCTCCATATCAACCCGCTATGTCACTCCTCCATGTCACTCCTCCATGTCACTACACCAACTCACTAATCCCTGTCCCTCCGCCATTTCACTCCACAATATCAAACCTCCTTCCTAATCAAACTTATCAGTTCTCCATGTCACTACTCCATGTCTCTCCTCCACATCAATCCTCTATGTCACTCCTCCATGTCACTCCTCCTTGTCGCTATTCCATGTCACTCCTACATGTTGCTACACCAACTCACTCCTCATGTCACACCTCCATGTTGCTACTCCATGTCACTCCTCCATGTCGCTACACCAACTCAATCCTCCTTGTCACTCCTCAATGTCACTCATCCAAGTCATTCCTCCATGTCACTCCTTTATGTCACTCCTCCAAGTCACTCCTCTATGTCACTGCTATATGTCTTCCATGTCACTCCTCCATGTCCCTCCACCAACTCACTCCTCCATGTAACTCCTCCTTGTCACTCCTCCATGTAGCTATTCCATGTCACTCCTCTATGTCACTCCTCCTTGTCGCTCTTCCATGTCACTCCTCCATGTCGCTACACCAACTCAATCCTCATGTCACTCCTCCATGTAGCTACTCCATGTCACTCCTTCATGTTGCTCCACCAACTCACTCCTCCATGTCACTCCTCCATGTCACTGCTCCACGTCACTCCTCTATGTCACTCCTCCATGTCACTCCTCCATTTCACTCCACCACGTCACTCCTCCATGTCACTCCTCCATGTCACTCCTCCATATCTACCCTCCATGTCACTCCTCCTAGTCGCTATACCAACTCACTCCTCCATGTCACTCCTCCATTTCACTCCACCACGTCTATATGTCTTCCATGTCACTCCTCCATGTCACTCCTCCTTGTCGCTATTCCATGTCACTCCTCCATGTTGCTACACCAACTCACTCCTCATGTCACTCCTCCATGTCGCTACTCCATGTCACTCCTCCATGTCGCTCCACCAACTCACTCCTCCATGTCACTCCTCCTTGTCACTCCTCCATGTAGCTATTCCATGTCACTCCTCCTTGTCACTCCTCCATGTAGCTATTCCATTTCACTACTCCATGTCGCTACACCAACTCAATCCTCCTTGTCACTCCTCCATGTCACTCATCCAAGTCACTCCTCCATGTCGCTATTCCATGTAACTCCTTATGTCGATACGCCAACTCACTACTCCATGTCACTCCTCCATTTCACTCCACCACATCACTCCTCCATGTCACTCCTCCATATCAACCCTCCATGTCACTCCTCCCTGTCACTCCTCCATGTCACTATTCCATGTCACTACACTAACTCACTAATCCCTGTCCCTCCGCCATGTCACTCCACAAAATCAAACCTCCTTCCTGATCAAACTTGTCAGTTCTCCATGTCACTACTCTATGTCTCTCCTCCACATCAATCCTCTATGTCACTCCTCCATGTCACTCCTCCTTGTCGCTATTACATGTCACTCCTCCATGTTGCTACACCAACTCACTCCTCATGTCACGCCTCCATGTCGCTACTCCATGTCACTCCTCCATGTAGCTACACCAACTCAATCCTCCTTGTCACTCCTCCATGTCACTCATCCAAGTCATTCCTCCATGTCACTCCTTTATGTCACTCCTCCAAATCAATCCTCCATGTCACTTCTATATGTCTTCCATGTCACTCCTCCATGTCGCTCCACCAACTCACTCCTCCATGTCACTCCTCCATGTCGCTATTCCATGTCACTCCTTATGTCGCTATATAAACTCACTCCTCCATGTCACTCCTCCATTTCACTCCACCACGTCACTCCTCCATGTCACTCCTCCATATCAACCCTCCATGTAACTCCTCCTTGTCGCTACACCAACTCACTCCTCCATGTCACTCCTCCATTTCACTCCACCACGTCACTCTTCTACGTCACTCGTCATGTCACTCCTCCATGTCGCTACTCCTTGTCACTCCTCCATGTCACTCCTCCATGTCACTCCTCCATATCAACCCTCCATGTCACTCCTCCTAGTCGCTTTACCAACTCACTCCTCCATGTCACTCCTCCATTTCACTCCACCACGTCTATATGTCTTCCATGTCACTCCTCCATGTCACTCCTCCATGTCACTCCTCCTTGTCGCTATTCCATGTCACTCCTCCATGTTGCTACACCAACTCACTCCTCATGTCACTCCTCCATGTCGCTACTCCATGTCACTCCTCCATGTCGCTCCACCAACTCACTCCTCCATGTCACTCCTCCATTTCACTCCACCACATCACTCCTCCATGTCACTCCTCCCTGTCACTCCTCCATGTCACTATTCCATGTCACTACACTAACTCACTAATCCCTGTCCCTCCGCCATGTCACTCCACAAAATCAAACCTCCTTCCTGATCAAACTTGTCAGTTCTCCATGTCACTACTCTATGTCTCTCCTCCACATCAATCCTCTATGTCACTCCTCCATGTCACTCCTCCTTGTCGCTATTCCATGTCACTCCTCCATGTTGCTACACCAACTCACTCTTCATGTCACGCCTCCATGTCGCTACTCCATGTCACTCCTCCATGTAGCTACACCAACTCAATCCTCCTTGTCACTCCTCCATGTCACTCATCCAAGTCATTCCTCCATGTCACTCCTTTATGTCACTCCTCCAAATCAATCCTCCATGTCACTTCTATATGTCTTCCATGTCACTCCTCCATGTCGCTCCACCAACTCACTCCTCCATGTCACTCCTCCATGTCGCTATTCCATGTCACTCCTTATGTCGCTATATAAACTCACTCCTCCATGTCACTCCTCCATTTCACTCCACCACGTCACTCCTCCATGTCACTCCTCCATATCAACCCTCCATGTAACTCCTCCTTGTCGCTACACCAACTCACTCCTCCATGTCACTCCTCCATTTCACTCCACCACGTCACTCTTCTACGTCACTTGTCATGTCACTCCTCCATGTCGCTACTCCTTGTCACTCCTCCATGTCACTTATCCATGTCATTCCTCCATGTCACTCCTTTATGTCACTCCTCCAAGTCACTCCTCAATTTCACTTCTATATGACTTCAATGTCACTCCTGCATGTCGCTCCTCCATATCACTCCTCTATTTCACTACTCCATGTCACTCCTCCATATCAATCCTCCATTTCACTCCTCCATGTAACTCCTTAATGTCACTACTCCATGTCACTCCTATATGTCACTCCTACTTGTCGCTATTCCATGTCGCTAAACCAACTCACTCCTCCATGTCACTTCTCCAAGTCTTCAATGTCATGTTCCTCATCTGTGTAGCTCCACATTGTCACTCCTCCAAGTAACTCCTCCATGTCGCTACTCCACGTCACTCCTCCATGTCACACCTCCTTGTCACTCCTCCATGTAGCTACTCCATGTCACTCCTACATGTCGCTCTACCAACTCACTCCTCCATGTCACTCCTCCATGTCGCTATTCCATGTCACTCCTTATGTCGCTATATAAACTCACTCCTCCATGTCACACCTCCTTGTCACTCCTCCATGTAGCTACTCCATGTCACTCCTCCATGTCACTACTCCATGTCACTCTTAAATTTCACTCCACCACGCCACTCCTCTATATCACTCCTCCATGTTACTCCTCCATATCAATCCTCCATGTCACTTCTCCATGTCACTCCTCCTTGTCGCAATTCCATGTCACTTCTCCATGTCGCTACACCAACTCACTCCTCATGTCACTCCTCCATGTCACTGCTCCACGTCACTCCTCTATGTCACTCCTCCATGTCACTCCTCCATGTCGCTATTCCATGTCACTCCCTATGTCGCTACACCAACTCACTCCTCCATTTCACTCCTCCATTTCACTCCACCACGTCACTCCTCCATATCACTCCTCCATATCAACCCTCCATGTCACTCCTCCATGTCACTCGTCCATGTCATTCCTCCATGTCACTCCTCCATGTCACTACACCAACTCACTCATCCCTGTCCCTCCGCCATGTCACTCCTATATGTCACTCCTCCATGTCGCTACACCAACTCACTCCTCATGTCACTCCTCCATGTCGTTACTCCATTTCACATCTTCATGTCGCTACACTAACTCAATCCTCCTTGTCACTCCTCCATGTCACTCATCCAAGTCACTCCTCCATGTCGCTATTCCATGTCACTCCTTATGTCAATACACCAACTCACTCCTCCATGTCACCCCTCCATTTCACTCCACCACGTCACTCCTCCATGTCACTCCTCCATGTCACTCATCCATGTCACTACACCAACTCACTAATCCCTGTCCCTCCGCCATGTCACTCCACCATATCAACCCTCCTTACTGATCAAACTTGTCAGTTCTCCATGTCACTACTCCATGTCTCTCCTCCACATCAATCCTCTATGTCACTCCTCCATGTCACTACTCCTTGTCGCTATTCCATGTCACTCCTCCATGTCGCTACACCAACTCACTCATCCCTGTCCCTCCGCCATGTCACTCCTCATGTCACTCCTCCATGTCGCTACTCCATTTCACTCCTCCATTTCACTCCACCACATCACTCCTCCATGTCACTCCTCCATTTCAACCCTCCATGTCACTCCTCCACGTCACTCCTCCATGTCACTCCTCCATTTCACTCCACCACGTCTATATGTCTTCCATGTCACTCCTCCATGTCACTCCTCCATGTCACTCCTCCTTGTCGCTATTCCATGTCACTCCTCCATGTTGCTACACCAACTCACTCCTCATGTCACTCCTCCATGTCGCTACTCCATGTCACTCCTCCATGTCGCTCCACCAACTCACTCCTCCATGTCACTCCTCCATTTCACTCCACCACATCACTCCTCCATGTCACTCCTCCCTGTCACTCCTCCATGTCACTATTCCATGTCACTACACTAACTCACTAATCCCTGTCCCTCCGCCATGTCACTCCACAAAATCAAACCTCCTTCCTGATCAAACTTGTCAGTTCTCCATGTCACTACTCTATGTTTCTCCTCCACATCAATCCTCTATGTCACTCCTCCATGTCACTCCTCCTTGTCGCTATTCCATGTCACTCCTCCATGTTGCTACACCAACTCACTCTTCATGTCACGCCTCCATGTCGCTACTCCATGTCACTCCTCCATGTAGCTACACCAACTCAATCCTCCTTGTCACTCCTCCATGTCACTCATCCAAGTCATTCCTCCATGTCACTCCTTTATGTCACTCCTCCAAATCAATCCTCCATGTCACTTCTATATGTCTTCCATGTCACTCCTCCATGTCGCTCCACCAACTCACTCCTCCATGTCACTCCTCCATGTCGCTATTCCATGTCACTCCTTATGTCGCTATATAAACTCACTCCTCCATGTCACTCCTCCATTTCACTCCACCACGTCACTCCTCCATGTCACTCCTCCATATCAACCCTCCATGTAACTCCTCCTTGTCGCTACACCAACTCACTCCTCCATGTCACTCCTCCATTTCACTCCACCACGTCACTCTTCTACGTCACTTGTCATGTCACTCCTCCATGTCGCTACTCCTTGTCACTCCTCCATGTCACTTATCCATGTCATTCCTCCATGTCACTCCTTTATGTCACTCCTCCAAGTCACTCCTCAATTTCACTTCTATATGACTTCAATGTCACTCCTGCATGTCGCTCCTCCATATCACTCCTCTATTTCACTACTCCATGTCACTCCTCCATATCAATCCTCCATTTCACTCCTCCATGTAACTCCTTAATGTCACTACTCCATGTCACTCCTATATGTCACTCCTACTTGTCGCTATTCCATGTCGCTAAACCAACTCACTCCTCCATGTCACTTCTCCAAGTCTTCAATGTCATGTTCCTCATCTGTGTAGCTCCACATTGTCACTCCTCCAAGTAACTCCTCCATGTCGCTACTCCACGTCACTCCTCCATGTCACACCTCCTTGTCACTCCTCCATGTAGCTACTCCATGTCACTCCTACATGTCGCTCTACCAACTCACTCCTCCATGTCACTCCTCCATGTCGCTATTCCATGTCACTCCTTATGTCGCTATATAAACTCACTCCTCCATGTCACACCTCCTTGTCACTCCTCCATGTAGCTACTCCATGTCACTCCTCCATGTCACTACTCCATGTCACTCTTAAATTTCACTCCACCACGCCACTCCTCTATATCACTCCTCCATGTTACTCCTCCATATCAATCCTCCATGTCACTTCTCCATGTCACTCCTCCTTGTCGCAATTCCATGTCACTTCTCCATGTCGCTACACCAACTCACTCCTCATGTCACTCCTCCATGTCACTGCTCCACGTCACTCCTCTATGTCACTCCTCCATGTCACTCCTCCATGTCGCTATTCCATGTCACTCCCTATGTCGCTACACCAACTCACTCCTCCATTTCACTCCTCCATTTCACTCCACCACGTCACTCCTCCATATCACTCCTCCATATCAACCCTCCATGTCACTCCTCCATGTCACTCGTCCATGTCATTCCTCCATGTCACTCCTCCATGTCACTACACCAACTCACTCATCCCTGTCCCTCCGCCATGTCACTCCTATATGTCACTCCTCCATGTCGCTACACCAACTCACTCCTCATGTCACTCCTCCATGTCGTTACTCCATTTCACATCTTCATGTCGCTACACTAACTCAATCCTCCTTGTCACTCCTCCATGTCACTCATCCAAGTCACTCCTCCATGTCGCTATTCCATGTCACTCCTTATGTCAATACACCAACTCACTCCTCCATGTCACCCCTCCATTTCACTCCACCACGTCACTCCTCCATGTCACTCCTCCATGTCACTCATCCATGTCACTACACCAACTCACTAATCCCTGTCCCTCCGCCATGTCACTCCACCATATCAACCCTCCTTACTGATCAAACTTGTCAGTTCTCCATGTCACTACTCCATGTCTCTCCTCCACATCAATCCTCTATGTCACTCCTCCATGTCACTACTCCTTGTCGCTATTCCATGTCACTCCTCCATGTCGCTACACCAACTCACTCATCCCTGTCCCTCCGCCATGTCACTCCTCATGTCACTCCTCCATGTCGCTACTCCATTTCACTCCTCCATTTCACTCCACCACATCACTCCTCCATGTCACTCCTCCATTTCAACCCTCCATGTCACTCCTCCACGTCACTCCTCCATGTCACTCCTCCATTTCACTCCACCACGTCTATATGTCTTCCATGTCACTCCTCCATGTCACTCCTCCATGTCACTCCTCCTTGTCGCTATTCCATGTCACTCCTCCATGTTGCTACACCAACTCACTCCTCATGTCACTCCTCCATGTCGCTACTCCATGTCACTCCTCCATGTCGCTCCACCAACTCACTCCTCCATGTCACTCCTCCATTTCACTCCACCACATCACTCCTCCATGTCACTCCTCCCTGTCACTCCTCCATGTCACTATTCCATGTCACTACACTAACTCACTAATCCCTGTCCCTCCGCCATGTCACTCCACAAAATCAAACCTCCTTCCTGATCAAACTTGTCAGTTCTCCATGTCACTACTCTATGTTTCTCCTCCACATCAATCCTCTATGTCACTCCTCCATGTCACTCCTCCTTGTCGCTATTCCATGTCACTCCTCCATGTTGCTACACCAACTCACTCTTCATGTCACGCCTCCATGTCGCTACTCCATGTCACTCCTCCATGTAGCTACACCAACTCAATCCTCCTTGTCACTCCTCCATGTCACTCATCCAAGTCATTCCTCCATGTCACTCCTTTATGTCACTCCTCCAAATCAATCCTCCATGTCACTTCTATATGTCTTCCATGTCACTCCTCCATGTCGCTCCACCAACTCACTCCTCCATGTCACTCCTCCATGTCGCTATTCCATGTCACTCCTTATGTCGCTATATAAACTCACTCCTCCATGTCACTCCTCCATTTCACTCCACCACGTCACTCCTCCATGTCACTCCTCCATATCAACCCTCCATGTAACTCCTCCTTGTCGCTACACCAACTCACTCCTCCATGTCACTCCTCCATTTCACTCCACCACGTCACTCTTCTACGTCACTTGTCATGTCACTCCTCCATGTCGCTACTCCTTGTCACTCCTCCATGTCACTTATCCATGTCATTCCTCCATGTCACTCCTTTATGTCACTCCTCCAAGTCACTCCTCAATTTCACTTCTATATGACTTCAATGTCACTCCTGCATGTCGCTCCTCCATATCACTCCTCTATTTCACTACTCCATGTCACTCCTCCATATCAATCCTCCATTTCACTCCTCCATGTAACTCCTTAATGTCACTACTCCATGTCACTCCTATATGTCACTCCTACTTGTCGCTATTCCATGTCGCTAAACCAACTCACTCCTCCATGTCACTTCTCCAAGTCTTCAATGTCATGTTCCTCATCTGTGTAGCTCCACATTGTCACTCCTCCAAGTAACTCCTCCATGTCGCTACTCCACGTCACTCCTCCATGTCACACCTCCTTGTCACTCCTCCATGTAGCTACTCCATGTCACTCCTACATGTCGCTCTACCAACTCACTCCTCCATGTCACTCCTCCATGTCGCTATTCCATGTCACTCCTTATGTCGCTATATAAACTCACTCCTCCATGTCACACCTCCTTGTCACTCCTCCATGTAGCTACTCCATGTCACTCCTCCATGTCACTACTCCATGTCACTCTTAAATTTCACTCCACCACGCCACTCCTCTATATCACTCCTCCATGTTACTCCTCCATATCAATCCTCCATGTCACTTCTCCATGTCACTCCTCCTTGTCGCAATTCCATGTCACTTCTCCATGTCGCTACACCAACTCACTCCTCATGTCACTCCTCCATGTCACTGCTCCACGTCACTCCTCTATGTCACTCCTCCATGTCACTCCTCCATGTCGCTATTCCATGTCACTCCCTATGTCGCTACACCAACTCACTCCTCCATTTCACTCCTCCATTTCACTCCACCACGTCACTCCTCCATATCACTCCTCCATATCAACCCTCCATGTCACTCCTCCATGTCACTCGTCCATGTCATTCCTCCATGTCACTCCTCCATGTCACTACACCAACTCACTCATCCCTGTCCCTCCGCCATGTCACTCCTATATGTCACTCCTCCATGTCGCTACACCAACTCACTCCTCATGTCACTCCTCCATGTCGTTACTCCATTTCACATCTTCATGTCGCTACACTAACTCAATCCTCCTTGTCACTCCTCCATGTCACTCATCCAAGTCACTCCTCCATGTCGCTATTCCATGTCACTCCTTATGTCAATACACCAACTCACTCCTCCATGTCACCCCTCCATTTCACTCCACCACGTCACTCCTCCATGTCACTCCTCCATGTCACTCATCCATGTCACTACACCAACTCACTAATCCCTGTCCCTCCGCCATGTCACTCCACCATATCAACCCTCCTTACTGATCAAACTTGTCAGTTCTCCATGTCACTACTCCATGTCTCTCCTCCACATCAATCCTCTATGTCACTCCTCCATGTCACTACTCCTTGTCGCTATTCCATGTCACTCCTCCATGTCGCTACACCAACTCACTCATCCCTGTCCCTCCGCCATGTCACTCCTCATGTCACTCCTCCATGTCGCTACTCCATTTCACTCCTCCATTTCACTCCACCACATCACTCCTCCATGTCACTCCTCCATTTCAACCCTCCATGTCACTCCTCCACGTCACTCCTCCATGTCACTCCTCCATGTCACTACACCAACTCACTAATCCCTGTTCCTCCGCCATGTCACTCCACCAAATCAACCCTCCATCCTGATTAAACTTGTCAGTTCTCCATGTCACTACTCCATGTCTCTCCTCCACATCAATCTTCTATGTCATTCCTCCATGTCACTCCTCCATGTCACTCCTCGTTGTCGCTATTCCATTTCACTCCTCCATGTTGCTCCACTAAATTCACTCCTCATCTCCCTCCTCCATGTCGCTACTCCATGTCACTCCTCCATGTCGCTACACCAACTCAATCCTCTTTGTCACTCCTCCATGTCACTCATCCAAGTCATTCCTCCATGTCACTCCTTTATGTCACTCCTCCAAGTCACTCCTCCATGTCACTTCTATATGTCTTCCATGTCACTCCTCCATGTTGCTCCACCAACTCACTCCTCCATGTCACTCCTCCTTGTCACTCCTCCATGTAGCTATTCCATGTCACTCCTCCATGTCGCTCTACCAACTCATTCCTCCATGTCACTCGTCCACGTCACTTCTCCATGTCACACTTCTTTGTCACTCCTCCATGTAGCTACTCCATGTCACTTCACCAACTCACTCATCCCTGTCCCTCCGCCATGTCACTCCACCATATCAACCCTCCTTCCTGATCAAACTTGTCACTCCTCCATGTCACTCCTCAATGTCACTCCTCCTTGTCGCTATTCCATGTTACTTCTCCATGTCGCTACACCAACTCACTCTTCCATGTCACTCCTCTATTTCACTCCACCACGTCACTCTTCTATGTCACTCCTCATGTCACTCCACCATGTCGCTACTCCATGTCACTACTCCATTACTTTCCCCCACATCAATCCTCTATGTCACTCCTCCATGTCACTCCTCCATGTCATTGCTCCTTGTCGCTATTCCATGTCACTCCTCCATATCAACCCTCCATGTCACTACTCCACGTCACTCCTCCATGTCACACCTCCTTGTCACTCCTCCATGTAGCTACTCCATGTCACTCTTCCATGTCGCTCTACCAACTCACTCCTCCATGTCACTCGTCCACGTCACTCCTCCATGTCACACCTCCTTGTCACTCCTCCGTGTAGCTACTCCATGTCACTCCTCCATATCACTCCTCCATGTCACTCTTAAATTTCACTCCACCACGCCACTCCTTTATATCACTCCTCCATGTTACTCCTCCATCTCAATCCTCCATGTCACTTCTCCATGTCACTCCTCCTTGTCGCAATTCCATGTCACTCCTCCATGTCGCTACACCAACTCACTCCTCATGTCACTCCTCCATGTCGCTACTCCATGTCACTCCTCCATATCGCTACACCAACTCCATCCTCCTTGTCACTCCTCCATGTCACTCATCCAAGTCATTCCTCCACGTCCCTCCTCTATGTCACTCCTCCATGTCACTCCTCCATGTCGTTATTCCGTGTCACTCCTTATGTCGCTCCACCAACTCACTCCTCCATGTCACTCCTCCATTTCACTCCTCCACGTCACTCCTCCATGTCACTCCTCCATATCAACCCTTCATGTCACTCCTACATGTCACTCTTCCATGTCACTCCTCCATGTCACTACACCAACTCACTCATCCCTTTCCCTCCGCCATGTCACTCCACCATATCAACCCTCCTTCCTGATCAAACTTGTCACTTCTCCATGTCACTACTTCATATCTCTCCTCCACATCAATCCTCTATGTCACTCCTCCATGTCACTCCTCCATGTCACTCCTCCTTGTCGCTATTCCATGTCACTCCTCCATGTCGCTACACCAACTCACTCCTCATGTCACTCCTCCATGTCACTCCTCCATGTCGCTATTCCATGTCACTCCTTATGTCGCTACACCAACTCACTCCTCCATTTCACTCCACCACGTCACTCCTCCAAATCACTCCTCCATATCAACCTTCCATGTCACTCCTCCATGTCACTCCTCCATGTCATTCCTCCATGTCACTCCTCCATGTTACTACACCAACTCACTCATCCCTGTCCCTCCGCCATGTCACTCCTCCATGTCTCTCCTCCATGTCCCTACACCAACTCACTCCTCATGTCACTCCTCCATGTCACTCATCCAAGTCATTCCTCCATGTCACTCCTTTATGTCAGTCCTCCAAGTAACTCCTCCATGTCACTTCTATATGTGTTCCATGTCACTCCTCCATGTCGTTACACTAACTCACTCCTCCATGTCACTCCTCCATGTCTCTACTCCATGTCACTCCTCCATTTCACTCATCCATCTCTCCTCCATGTCACTTCTCCAAGTCTTCAATGTCATGTCTCTCATCTGTGTAGCTCCACATTGTCACTCCTCCAAGTCACTCCTCCATGTCGCTACTCCACGTAACTCCTACATGTCACACCTCCTTGTCACTCCTCCATGTAGCTACTCCATGTCACTCCTCCATGTCGCTCTACCAACTCACTACTCCATGTCACTCGTCCACGTCACTCCTCCATGTCACACCTCCTTGTCACTGCTCCATGTAGCTACTCCATGTCACTCCTCCATGTCACTTCTCCATGTCACTCTTAAATATCACTCCACCACGCCACTCCTCTATATCACTCCTCCATGTTACTCCTCCATATCAATCCTCCATGTCACTTCTCCATGTCACTCCTCCTTGTCGCAATTCCATGTCACTCTTCCATGTCGCTACACCAACTCAATCCTCCTTGTCACTCCTTTATGTCACTCCTCCAAGTCACTCCTCCATGTCACTTCTATATGTCTTCCATGTCACTCCTCCATGTCGCTCCTCCTTGTCACTTCTCCATATCAATCCTCCATGTCCATTCTCCATGTCACTCCTCCTTGTCGCAATTCCATGTCACTCCTCCATGTCGCTACACCAACTCAATCCTCCTTGTCACTCCTTTATGTCACTCCTCCAAGTCACTCCTCCATGTCACTTCTATATGTCTTCCATGTCACTCCTCCATGTCGCTCCTCCTTTTCACTCCTCCATGTTGCTCCTCCATGTCACTTCTATATGTCTTCCATGTCACTCATCCATGTACCTCCGCCATGTCACTCCACCATATCAATCCTCCTTGCTGTTCCGCCCTGTCACTCCTCCATGTCTCTCCTCCACATCAATCCTCTATGTCACTCCTCCATGTCACTCCTCCATGTCGCTATTCCATGTCACTCCTCCTTGTTGCTACACGAACTCAATACTCCTTGTCACTCCTCTGTGTCATTCCTGCATGTCACTCCTCCATGTCACTCCTCCTTGTCGCTATTCCATGTCACTCCTCCATGTCACTACACCAACTCACTCATCCCTGTCCCTCCGCCATGTCACACCACCATAAAAACCCTCCTTCCTGATCAAACTTGTCACTTCTCCATATCACTACTCCATGTCTCTCATCCACATCAATCCTCTATGTCACTCCTCCATGTTACTCCTCCATGTCACTCCTCCTTGTCGCTACTCCATGTCACTCCTCCATGTCACTCATCCATGTCATTCCTCCATGTCACTCCTTTATGTCACTCCTCCAAGTCACTCCTCCATGTCACTCCTCCATGTCCCTCCTCCATGTCACTCCACCATATCAATCCGCCTTGCTGATCCACCCTGTCACTCCTCCATTTTACTCCTCCATGTCTCTCCTCCATGTCACTTCTCCAAGTCTTCAATGTCATGTCTCTCATCTGTGTAGCTCCACATTGTCACTCCTCCAAGTCACTCCTCCATGTCGCTACTCCACATCACTCCTCCATGTCACACCTCCTTGTCACTCCTCCAGGTAGCTACTCCATGTCACTTCTATATGTCTTCCATGTCACTCCTCCATGTCGTTACACCAACTCACTCCTCCATGTCACTCCTCCATGTCGCTATTCTATGTCACACCTTATGTCGCTATATAAACTCACTCCTCCATGTCAGTCCTCCATTTCACTCCAACACGTCACTCCTCCATGTCACTCCTCCATATCAACCCTCCATGTCACTCCTCCTTGTCGCTACACCAACTCACTCCTCCATGTCACTCCTCCATTTCACTCCACCACGTCCCTCCTTCATATCAACCCTCAGAGTCATTCCTCCATGTCACTCCTCCAAGTCACTCCTCCATGTCACTTCTATATGTCTTCCATGTCACTCCTCCATGTCGTTACACCAACTCACTCCTCCATGTCACTCCTCCATGTAACTTCTCCATGTCACTCCTCCTTGTCGCAATTCCATGTCACTCCTCCATGTCGCTACACCAACTCAATCCTCCTTGTCACTCCTCCATGTAACTCATCCAAGTCTCTCCTCCGTGTCACTTCTACATGTTGTACATGTCACTCCTCCACATAACTCCTCTATGTCACTCCTCAATGTCACTTTTCAATATCACTCCTCTATGTCATTCCCCTATGTCGCTACTCCATGTCACTCCTCCATGTCGATCCTCCATGTCAATCCTCCATGTCACTTCTATATGTCTTCCATGTCACTCCTCCATGTCGCTCCTCCTAGTCACTCCTCCATGTTGCTCCTCCATGTCACTCCTCCATGTCACTCATCCATGTCCCTCCGCCATGTCACTCCACCATATCAATCCTCCTTGCTGATCCGCCCTGTCACTCCTCCATGTCTCTCCTCCACATCAATCCTCCATGTCACTCCTCCATGTCACTCCTCCATGTCACTCCTCCATTTCACTCCTCCATGTCACTCCTCCATGTCACTACACCAACTCACTCATCCCTTTCCCTCCGCCATGTCACTCCACCATATCAACCCTCCTTCCTGATCAAACTTGTCACTCCTCCATGTCACTCCTCAATGTCACTCCTCCTTGTCGCTATTCCATGTTACTTCTCCATGTCGCTACACCAACTCACTCTTCCATGTCACTCCTCTATTTCACTCCACCACGTCACTCTTCTATGTCACTCCTCATGTCACTCCTCCATGTCGCTACTCCATGTCACTACTCCATTACTTTCCCCCACATCAATCCTCTATGTCACTCCTCCATGTCACTCCTCCATGTCATTGCTCCTTGTCGCTATTCCATGTCACTCCTCCATATCAACCCTCCATGTCACTACTCCACGTCACTCCTCCATGTCACACCTCCTTGTCACTCCTCCATGTAGCTACTCCATGTCACTCTTCCATGTCGCTCTACCAACTCACTCCTCCATGTCACTCGTCCACGTCACTCCTCCATGTCACACCTCCTTGTCACTCCTCCGTGTAGCTACTCCATGTCACTCCTCCATATCACTCCTCCGTGTCACTCTTAAATTTCACTCCACCACGCCACTCCTTTATATCACTCCTCCATGTTACTCCTCCATCTCAATCCTCCATGTCACTTCTCCATGTCACTCCTCCTTGTCGCAATTCCATGTCACTCCTCCATGTCGCTACACCAACTCACTCCTCATGTCACTCCTCCATGTCGCTACTCCATGTCACTCCTCCATATCGCTACACCAACTCCATCCTCCTTGTCACTCCTCCATGTCACTCATCCAAGTCATTCCTCCACGTCCCTCATCTATGTCACTCCTCCATGTCACTCCTCCATGTCGTTATTCCGTGTCACTCCTTATGTCGCTCCACCAACTCACTCCTCCATGTCACTCCTCCATTTCACTCCTCCACGTCACTCCTCCATGTCACTCCTCCATATCAACCCTTCATGTCACTCCTACATGTCACTCTTCCATGTCACTCCTCCATGTCACTACACCAACTCACTCATCCCTTTCCCTCCGCCATGTCACTCCACCATATCAACCCTCCTTCCTGATCAAACTTGTCACTTCTCCATGTCACTACTTCATATCTCTCCTCCACATCAATCCTCTATGTCACTCCTCCATGTCACTCCTCCATGTCACTCCTCCTTGTCGCTATTCCATGTCACTCCTCCATGTCGCTACACCAACTCACTCCTCATGTCACTCCTCCATGTCACTCCTCCATGTCGCTATTCCATGTCACTCCTTATGTCGCTACACCAACTCACTCCTCCATTTCACTCCACCACGTCACTCCTCCAAATCACTCCTCCATATCAACCTTCCATGTCACTCCTCCATGTCACTCCTCCATGTCATTCCTCCATGTCACTCCTCCATGTTACTACACCAACTCACTCATCCCTGTCCCTCCGCCATGTCACTCCTCCATGTCTCTCCTCCATGTCCCTACACCAACTCACTCCTCATGTCACTCCTCCATGTCACTCATCCAAGTCATTCCTCCATGTCACTCCTTTATGTCAGTCCTCCAAGTAACTCCTCCATGTCACTTCTATATGTGTTCCATGTCACTCCTCCATGTCTCTACTCCATTTCACTCCTCCATTTCACTCATCCATCTCTCCTCCATGTCACTTCTCCAAGTCTTCAATGTCATGTCTCTCATCTGTGTAGCTCCACATTGTCACTCCTCCAAGTCACTCCTCCATGTCGCTACTCCACGTAACTCCTACATGTCACACCTCCTTGTCACTCCTCCATGTAGCTACTCCATGTCACTCCTCCATGTCGCTCTACCAACTCACTACTCCATGTCACTCGTCCACGTCACTCCTCCATGTCACACCTCCTTGTCACTGCTCCATGTAGCTACTCCATGTCACTCCTCCATGTCACTTCTCCATGTCACTCTTAAATATCACTCCACCACGCCACTCCTCTATATCACTCCTCCATGTTACTCCTCCATATCAATCCTCCATGTCACTTCTCCATGTCACTCCTCCTTGTCGCAATTCCATGTCACTCTTCCATGTCGCTACACCAACTCAATCCTCCTTGTCACTCCTTTATGTCACTCCTCCAAGTCACTCCTCCATGTCACTTCTATATGTCTTCCATGTCACTCCTCCATGTCGCTCCTCCTTGTCACTTCTCCATATCAATCCTCCATGTCCATTCTCCATGTCACTCCTCCTTGTCGCAATTCCATGTCACTCCTCCATGTCGCTACACCAACTCAATCCTCCTTGTCACTCCTTTATGTCACTCCTCCAAGTCACTCCTCCATGTCACTTCTATATGTCTTCCATGTCACTCCTCCATGTCGCTCCTCCTTTTCACTCCTCCATGTTGCTCCTCCATGTCACTTCTATATGTCTTCCATGTCACTCATCCATGTACCTCCGCCATGTCACTCCACCATATCAATCCTCCTTGCTGTTCCGCCCTGTCACTCCTCCATGTCTCTCCTCCACATCAATCCTCTATGTCACTCCTCCATGTCACTCCTCCATGTCGCTATTCCATGTCACTCCTCCATGTTGCTACACGAACTCAATACTCCTTGTCACTCCTCTGTGTCATTCCTGCATGTCACTCCTCCATGTCACTCCTCCTTGTCGCTATTCCATGTCACTCCTCCATGTCACTACACCAACTCACTCATCCCTGTCCCTCCGCCATGTCACACCACCATAAAAACCCTCCTTCCTGATCAAACTTGTCACTTCTCCATATCACTACTCCATGTCTCTCATCCACATCAATCCTCTATGTCACTCCTCCATGTTACTCCTCCATGTCACTCCTCCTTGTCGCTACTCCATGTCACTCCTCCATGTCACTCATCCATGTCTCTCCTCCACATCACTCCTCTATGTCATTCCTCCATGTCACTCCTCCATGTGACTTCTCCATGTCACTCCTCCTTGTCGCTATTCCATGTCACTCCTCCATGTCGCTACACCAACTCAATTCTCCTTGTCACTCCTCCATGTCACTGCTCCAAGTCACTCCTCTATGTCACTCCTCCATGTCTCTCCTCCATGTCACTTCTCCAAGTCTTCAATGTCATGTCTCTCATCTGTGTAGCTCCACATTGTCACTCCTCCAAGTCACTCCTCCATGTCGCTACTCCACATCACTCCTCCATGTCACACCTCCTTGTCACTCCTCCAGGTAGCTACTCCATGTCACTCCTCCTTGTCGCTCTACCAACTCACTCCTCCATTTCACTCGTCCACGTCACTCCTCCATGTCACACCTCCTTGTCACTCCTCCATGTAGCTACTCCATGTCACTCCTCCATGTCACTCCAACATGTCACTCTTAAATATCACTCCACCACGCCAATCCTCTATATCACTCCTCCATGTTAGTCCTCCATATCAATCCTCCATGTCACTTCTCCATGTCACTCCTCCTTTTCTCAATTCCATGTCACTCCTCCATGTCGCTACACCAACTCAATCCTACTTGTCACTCCTCCATGTCACTCATCCAAGTCTCTCCTCCGTGTCACTTCTACATGTTGTACATATCACTCCTCCACATAACTCCTCTATGTCACTCCTCAATGTCACTTTTAAATATCACTCCTCTATGTCACTCCTCCATGTCACTCCTCCTTGTCGCTATTCCATGTCACTCCTCCATGTTGCTATACCAACTCACTCCTCATGTCACTCCTCCATGTCGCTATTCCATGTTACTCCTCCATGTCGTTCTACCAACTCATACCTCCATGTCACTCATCCAAGTCATTCCTCAATGTCACTCATTTATGTCACTCCTCCAAGTCACTCCTCCATGTCACTTCTATATGTCTTCCATGTCACTCCTCCATGTCACTCCACCAACTCACTCCTCCATGTCACTCCTCCTTGTCACTCCTCCATGTAGCTATTCCATGTCACTCCTCCATGTCGTTCTACCAACTCATACCTCCATGTCACTCGTCCACGTCACTCCTCCATGTCACACTTCCTTGTCACTCCTCCATGTAGCTACTCCATGTCACTACACCAACTCACTCATCCCTGTCCCTCCGCCATGTCACTCCACCATATCAACCCTCCTTCCTGATCAAACTTGTCACTTCTCCATGTCACTACTCCATGTCTCTCCTCCACATCACTCCTCTAAATCACTCCTCCATGTCACTCCTCCTTGTCGCTATTCCATGTTACTCCTCCATGTCGCTACACCAACTCACTCTTCCATGTCACTCCTCCATTTCACTCCACCACGTCACTCTTCTACGTCACTCCTCCATGTCACTCCTCCATTTCACTCCACCACGTCTATATGTCTTCCATGTCACTCCTCCATGTCACTCCTCCTTGTCGCTATTCCATGTCACTCCTCCATGTTGCTACACCAACTCACTCCTCATGTCACTCCTCCATGTCGCTACTCCATGTCACTCCTCCATGTCGCTCCACCAACTCACTCCTCCATGTCACTCCTCCATTTCACTCCACCACATCACTCCTCCATGTCACTCCTCCCTGTCACTCCTCCATGTCACTATTCCATGTCACTACACTAACTCACTAATCCCTGTCCCTCCGCCATGTCACTCCACAAAATCAAACCTCCTTCCTGATCAAACTTGTCAGTTCTCCATGTCACTACTCTATGTTTCTCCTCCACATCAATCCTCTATGTCACTCCTCCATGTCACTCCTCCTTGTCGCTATTCCATGTCACTCCTCCATGTTGCTACACCAACTCACTCTTCATGTCACGCCTCCATGTCGCTACTCCATGTCACTCCTCCATGTAGCTACACCAACTCAATCCTCCTTGTCACTCCTCCATGTCACTCATCCAAGTCATTCCTCCATGTCACTCCTTTATGTCACTCCTCCAAATCAATCCTCCATGTCACTTCTATATGTCTTCCATGTCACTCCTCCATGTCGCTCCACCAACTCACTCCTCCATGTCACTCCTCCATGTCGCTATTCCATGTCACTCCTTATGTCGCTATATAAACTCACTCCTCCATGTCACTCCTCCATTTCACTCCACCACGTCACTCCTCCATGTCACTCCTCCATATCAACCCTCCATGTAACTCCTCCTTGTCGCTACACCAACTCACTCCTCCATGTCACTCCTCCATTTCACTCCACCACGTCACTCTTCTACGTCACTTGTCATGTCACTCCTCCATGTCGCTACTCCTTGTCACTCCTCCATGTCACTTATCCATGTCATTCCTCCATGTCACTCCTTTATGTCACTCCTCCAAGTCACTCCTCAATTTCACTTCTATATGACTTCAATGTCACTCCTGCATGTCGCTCCTCCATATCACTCCTCTATTTCACTACTCCATGTCACTCCTCCATATCAATCCTCCATTTCACTCCTCCATGTAACTCCTTAATGTCACTACTCCATGTCACTCCTATATGTCACTCCTACTTGTCGCTATTCCATGTCGCTAAACCAACTCACTCCTCCATGTCACTTCTCCAAGTCTTCAATGTCATGTTCCTCATCTGTGTAGCTCCACATTGTCACTCCTCCAAGTAACTCCTCCATGTCGCTACTCCACGTCACTCCTCCATGTCACACCTCCTTGTCACTCCTCCATGTAGCTACTCCATGTCACTCCTACATGTCGCTCTACCAACTCACTCCTCCATGTCACTCCTCCATGTCGCTATTCCATGTCACTCCTTATGTCGCTATATAAACTCACTCCTCCATGTCACACCTCCTTGTCACTCCTCCATGTAGCTACTCCATGTCACTCCTCCATGTCACTACTCCATGTCACTCTTAAATTTCACTCCACCACGCCACTCCTCTATATCACTCCTCCATGTTACTCCTCCATATCAATCCTCCATGTCACTTCTCCATGTCACTCCTCCTTGTCGCAATTCCATGTCACTTCTCCATGTCGCTACACCAACTCACTCCTCATGTCACTCCTCCATGTCACTGCTCCACGTCACTCCTCTATGTCACTCCTCCATGTCACTCCTCCATGTCGCTATTCCATGTCACTCCCTATGTCGCTACACCAACTCACTCCTCCATTTCACTCCTCCATTTCACTCCACCACGTCACTCCTCCATATCACTCCTCCATATCAACCCTCCATGTCACTCCTCCATGTCACTCGTCCATGTCATTCCTCCATGTCACTCCTCCATGTCACTACACCAACTCACTCATCCCTGTCCCTCCGCCATGTCACTCCTATATGTCACTCCTCCATGTCGCTACACCAACTCACTCCTCATGTCACTCCTCCATGTCGTTACTCCATTTCACATCTTCATGTCGCTACACTAACTCAATCCTCCTTGTCACTCCTCCATGTCACTCATCCAAGTCACTCCTCCATGTCGCTATTCCATGTCACTCCTTATGTCAATACACCAACTCACTCCTCCATGTCACCCCTCCATTTCACTCCACCACGTCACTCCTCCATGTCACTCCTCCATGTCACTCATCCATGTCACTACACCAACTCACTAATCCCTGTCCCTCCGCCATGTCACTCCACCATATCAACCCTCCTTACTGATCAAACTTGTCAGTTCTCCATGTCACTACTCCATGTCTCTCCTCCACATCAATCCTCTATGTCACTCCTCCATGTCACTACTCCTTGTCGCTATTCCATGTCACTCCTCCATGTCGCTACACCAACTCACTCATCCCTGTCCCTCCGCCATGTCACTCCTCATGTCACTCCTCCATGTCGCTACTCCATTTCACTCCTCCATTTCACTCCACCACATCACTCCTCCATGTCACTCCTCCATTTCAACCCTCCATGTCACTCCTCCACGTCACTCCTCCATGTCACTCCTCCATGTCACTACACCAACTCACTAATCCCTGTTCCTCCGCCATGTCACTCCACCAAATCAACCCTCCATCCTGATTAAACTTGTCAGTTCTCCATGTCACTACTCCATGTCTCTCCTCCACATCAATCTTCTATGTCATTCCTCCATGTCACTCCTCCATGTCACTCCTCGTTGTCGCTATTCCATTTCACTCCTCCATGTTGCTCCACTAAATTCACTCCTCATCTCCCTCCTCCATGTCGCTACTCCATGTCACTCCTCCATGTCGCTACACCAACTCAATCCTCTTTGTCACTCCTCCATGTCACTCATCCAAGTCATTCCTCCATGTCACTCCTTTATGTCACTCCTCCAAGTCACTCCTCCATGTCACTTCTATATGTCTTCCATGTCACTCCTCCATGTTGCTCCACCAACTCACTCCTCCATGTCACTCCTCCTTGTCACTCCTCCATGTAGCTATTCCATGTCACTCCTCCATGTCGCTCTACCAACTCATTCCTCCATGTCACTCGTCCACGTCACTTCTCCATGTCACACTTCTTTGTCACTCCTCCATGTAGCTACTCCATGTCACTTCACCAACTCACTCATCCCTGTCCCTCCGCCATGTCACTCCACCATATCAACCCTCCTTCCTGATCAAACTTGTCACTCCTCCATGTCACTCCTCAATGTCACTCCTCCTTGTCGCTATTCCATGTTACTTCTCCATGTCGCTACACCAACTCACTCTTCCATGTCACTCCTCTATTTCACTCCACCACGTCACTCTTCTATGTCACTCCTCATGTCACTCCACCATGTCGCTACTCCATGTCACTACTCCATTACTTTCCCCCACATCAATCCTCTATGTCACTCCTCCATGTCACTCCTCCATGTCATTGCTCCTTGTCGCTATTCCATGTCACTCCTCCATATCAACCCTCCATGTCACTACTCCACGTCACTCCTCCATGTCACACCTCCTTGTCACTCCTCCATGTAGCTACTCCATGTCACTCTTCCATGTCGCTCTACCAACTCACTCCTCCATGTCACTCGTCCACGTCACTCCTCCATGTCACACCTCCTTGTCACTCCTCCGTGTAGCTACTCCATGTCACTCCTCCATATCACTCCTCCATGTCACTCTTAAATTTCACTCCACCACGCCACTCCTTTATATCACTCCTCCATGTTACTCCTCCATCTCAATCCTCCATGTCACTTCTCCATGTCACTCCTCCTTGTCGCAATTCCATGTCACTCCTCCATGTCGCTACACCAACTCACTCCTCATGTCACTCCTCCATGTCGCTACTCCATGTCACTCCTCCATATCGCTACACCAACTCCATCCTCCTTGTCACTCCTCCATGTCACTCATCCAAGTCATTCCTCCACGTCCCTCCTCTATGTCACTCCTCCATGTCACTCCTCCATGTCGTTATTCCGTGTCACTCCTTATGTCGCTCCACCAACTCACTCCTCCATGTCACTCCTCCATTTCACTCCTCCACGTCACTCCTCCATGTCACTCCTCCATATCAACCCTTCATGTCACTCCTACATGTCACTCTTCCATGTCACTCCTCCATGTCACTACACCAACTCACTCATCCCTTTCCCTCCGCCATGTCACTCCACCATATCAACCCTCCTTCCTGATCAAACTTGTCACTTCTCCATGTCACTACTTCATATCTCTCCTCCACATCAATCCTCTATGTCACTCCTCCATGTCACTCCTCCATGTCACTCCTCCTTGTCGCTATTCCATGTCACTCCTCCATGTCGCTACACCAACTCACTCCTCATGTCACTCCTCCATGTCACTCCTCCATGTCGCTATTCCATGTCACTCCTTATGTCGCTACACCAACTCACTCCTCCATTTCACTCCACCACGTCACTCCTCCAAATCACTCCTCCATATCAACCTTCCATGTCACTCCTCCATGTCACTCCTCCATGTCATTCCTCCATGTCACTCCTCCATGTTACTACACCAACTCACTCATCCCTGTCCCTCCGCCATGTCACTCCTCCATGTCTCTCCTCCATGTCCCTACACCAACTCACTCCTCATGTCACTCCTCCATGTCACTCATCCAAGTCATTCCTCCATGTCACTCCTTTATGTCAGTCCTCCAAGTAACTCCTCCATGTCACTTCTATATGTGTTCCATGTCACTCCTCCATGTCGTTACACTAACTCACTCCTCCATGTCACTCCTCCATGTCTCTACTCCATGTCACTCCTCCATTTCACTCATCCATCTCTCCTCCATGTCACTTCTCCAAGTCTTCAATGTCATGTCTCTCATCTGTGTAGCTCCACATTGTCACTCCTCCAAGTCACTCCTCCATGTCGCTACTCCACGTAACTCCTACATGTCACACCTCCTTGTCACTCCTCCATGTAGCTACTCCATGTCACTCCTCCATGTCGCTCTACCAACTCACTACTCCATGTCACTCGTCCACGTCACTCCTCCATGTCACACCTCCTTGTCACTGCTCCATGTAGCTACTCCATGTCACTCCTCCATGTCACTTCTCCATGTCACTCTTAAATATCACTCCACCACGCCACTCCTCTATATCACTCCTCCATGTTACTCCTCCATATCAATCCTCCATGTCACTTCTCCATGTCACTCCTCCTTGTCGCAATTCCATGTCACTCTTCCATGTCGCTACACCAACTCAATCCTCCTTGTCACTCCTTTATGTCACTCCTCCAAGTCACTCCTCCATGTCACTTCTATATGTCTTCCATGTCACTCCTCCATGTCGCTCCTCCTTGTCACTTCTCCATATCAATCCTCCATGTCCATTCTCCATGTCACTCCTCCTTGTCGCAATTCCATGTCACTCCTCCATGTCGCTACACCAACTCAATCCTCCTTGTCACTCCTTTATGTCACTCCTCCAAGTCACTCCTCCATGTCACTTCTATATGTCTTCCATGTCACTCCTCCATGTCGCTCCTCCTTTTCACTCCTCCATGTTGCTCCTCCATGTCACTTCTATATGTCTTCCATGTCACTCATCCATGTACCTCCGCCATGTCACTCCACCATATCAATCCTCCTTGCTGTTCCGCCCTGTCACTCCTCCATGTCTCTCCTCCACATCAATCCTCTATGTCACTCCTCCATGTCACTCCTCCATGTCGCTATTCCATGTCACTCCTCCTTGTTGCTACACGAACTCAATACTCCTTGTCACTCCTCTGTGTCATTCCTGCATGTCACTCCTCCATGTCACTCCTCCTTGTCGCTATTCCATGTCACTCCTCCATGTCACTACACCAACTCACTCATCCCTGTCCCTCCGCCATGTCACACCACCATAAAAACCCTCCTTCCTGATCAAACTTGTCACTTCTCCATATCACTACTCCATGTCTCTCATCCACATCAATCCTCTATGTCACTCCTCCATGTTACTCCTCCATGTCACTCCTCCTTGTCGCTACTCCATGTCACTCCTCCATGTCACTCATCCATGTCATTCCTCCATGTCACTCCTTTATGTCACTCCTCCAAGTCACTCCTCCATGTCACTCCTCCATGTCCCTCCTCCATGTCACTCCACCATATCAATCCGCCTTGCTGATCCACCCTGTCACTCCTCCATTTTACTCCTCCATGTCTCTCCTCCATGTCACTTCTCCAAGTCTTCAATGTCATGTCTCTCATCTGTGTAGCTCCACATTGTCACTCCTCCAAGTCACTCCTCCATGTCGCTACTCCACATCACTCCTCCATGTCACACCTCCTTGTCACTCCTCCAGGTAGCTACTCCATGTCACTTCTATATGTCTTCCATGTCACTCCTCCATGTCGTTACACCAACTCACTCCTCCATGTCACTCCTCCATGTCGCTATTCTATGTCACACCTTATGTCGCTATATAAACTCACTCCTCCATGTCAGTCCTCCATTTCACTCCAACACGTCACTCCTCCATGTCACTCCTCCATATCAACCCTCCATGTCACTCCTCCTTGTCGCTACACCAACTCACTCCTCCATGTCACTCCTCCATTTCACTCCACCACGTCCCTCCTCCATATCAACCCTCAGAGTCATTCCTCCATGTCACTCCTCCAAGTCACTCCTCCATGTCACTTCTATATGTCTTCCATGTCACTCCTCCATGTCGTTACACCAACTCACTCCTCCATGTCACTCCTCCATGTAACTTCTCCATGTCACTCCTCCTTGTCGCAATTCCATGTCACTCCTCCATGTCGCTACACCAACTCAATCCTCCTTGTCACTCCTCCATGTAACTCATCCAAGTCTCTCCTCCGTGTCACTTCTACATGTTGTACATGTCACTCCTCCACATAACTCCTCTATGTCACTCCTCAATGTCACTTTTCAATATCACTCCTCTATGTCATTCCCCTATGTCGCTACTCCATGTCACTCCTCCATGTCGATCCTCCATGTCAATCCTCCATGTCACTTCTATATGTCTTCCATGTCACTCCTCCATGTCGCTCCTCCTAGTCACTCCTCCATGTTGCTCCTCCATGTCACTCCTCCATGTCACTCATACATGTCCCTCCGCCATGTCACTCCACCATATCAATCCTCCTTGCTGATCCGCCCTGTCACTCCTCCATGTCTCTCCTCCACATCAATCCTCCATGTCACTCCTCCATGTCACTCCTCCATGTCACTCCTCCATTTCACTCCTCCATGTCACTCCTCCATGTCACTACACCAACTCACTCATCCCTTTCCCTCCGCCATGTCACTCCACCATATCAACCCTCCTTCCTGATCAAACTTGTCACTCCTCCATGTCACTCCTCAATGTCACTCCTCCTTGTCGCTATTCCATGTTACTTCTCCATGTCGCTACACCAACTCACTCTTCCATGTCACTCCTCTATTTCACTCCACCACGTCACTCTTCTATGTCACTCCTCATGTCACTCCTCCATGTCGCTACTCCATGTCACTACTCCATTACTTTCCCCCACATCAATCCTCTATGTCACTCCTCCATGTCACTCCTCCATGTCATTGCTCCTTGTCGCTATTCCATGTCACTCCTCCATATCAACCCTCCATGTCACTACTCCACGTCACTCCTCCATGTCACACCTCCTTGTCACTCCTCCATGTAGCTACTCCATGTCACTCTTCCATGTCGCTCTACCAACTCACTCCTCCATGTCACTCGTCCACGTCACTCCTCCATGTCACACCTCCTTGTCACTCCTCCGTGTAGCTACTCCATGTCACTCCTCCATATCACTCCTCCGTGTCACTCTTAAATTTCACTCCACCACGCCACTCCTTTATATCACTCCTCCATGTTACTCCTCCATCTCAATCCTCCATGTCACTTCTCCATGTCACTCCTCCTTGTCGCAATTCCATGTCACTCCTCCATGTCGCTACACCAACTCACTCCTCATGTCACTCCTCCATGTCGCTACTCCATGTCACTCCTCCATATCGCTACACCAACTCCATCCTCCTTGTCACTCCTCCATGTCACTCATCCAAGTCATTCCTCCACGTCCCTCCTCTATGTCACTCCTCCATGTCACTCCTCCATGTCGTTATTCCGTGTCACTCCTTATGTCGCTCCACCAACTCACTCCTCCATGTCACTCCTCCATTTCACTCCTCCACGTCACTCCTCCATGTCACTCCTCCATATCAACCCTTCATGTCACTCCTACATGTCACTCTTCCATGTCACTCCTCCATGTCACTACACCAACTCACTCATCCCTTTCCCTCCGCCATGTCACTCCACCATATCAACCCTCCTTCCTGATCAAACTTGTCACTTCTCCATGTCACTACTTCATATCTCTCCTCCACATCAATCCTCTATGTCACTCCTCCATGTCACTCCTCCATGTCACTCCTCCTTGTCGCTATTCCATGTCACTCCTCCATGTCGCTACACCAACTCACTCCTCATGTCACTCCTCCATGTCACTCCTCCATGTCGCTATTCCATGTCACTCCTTATGTCGCTACACCAACTCACTCCTCCATTTCACTCCACCACGTCACTCCTCCAAATCACTCCTCCATATCAACCTTCCATGTCACTCCTCCATGTCACTCCTCCATGTCATTCCTCCATGTCACTCCTCCATGTTACTACACCAACTCACTCATCCCTGTCCCTACGCCATGTCACTCCTCCATGTCTCTCCTCCATGTCCCTACACCAACTCACTCCTCATGTCACTCCTCCATGTCACTCATCCAAGTCATTCCTCCATGTCACTCCTTTATGTCAGTCCTCCAAGTAACTCCTCCATGTCACTTCTATATGTGTTCCATGTCACTCCTCCATGTCGTTACACTAACTCACTCCTCCATGTCACTCCTCCATGTCTCTACTCCATTTCACTCCTCCATTTCACTCATCCATCTCTCCTCCATGTCACTTCTCCAAGTCTTCAATGTCATGTCTCTCATCTGTGTAGCTCCACATTGTCACTCCTCCAAGTCACTCCTCCATGTCGCTACTCCACGTAACTCCTACATGTCACACCTCCTTGTCACTCCTCCATGTAGCTACTCCATGTCACTCCTCCATGTCGCTCTACCAGCTCACTACTCCATGTCACTCGTCCACGTCACTCCTCCATGTCACACCTCCTTGTCACTGCTCCATGTAGCTACTCCATGTCACTCCTCCATGTCACTTCTCCATGTCACTCTTAAATATCACTCCACCACGCCACTCCTCTATATCACTCCTCCATGTTACTCCTCCATATCAATCCTCCATGTCACTTCTCCATGTCACTCCTCCTTGTCGCAATTCCATGTCACTCTTCCATGTCGCTACACCAACTCAATCCTCCTTGTCACTCCTTTATGTCACTCCTCCAAGTCACTCCTCCATGTCACTTCTATATGTCTTCCATGTCACTCCTCCATGTCGCTCCTCCTTGTCACTTCTCCATATCAATCCTCCATGTCCATTCTCCATGTCACTCCTCCTTGTCGCAATTCCATGTCACTCCTCCATGTCGCTACACCAACTCAATCCTCCTTGTCACTCCTTTATGTCACTCCTCCAAGTCACTCCTCCATGTCACTTCTATATGTCTTCCATGTCACTCCTCCATGTCGCTCCTCCTTTTCACTCCTCCATGTTGCTCCTCCATGTCACTTCTATATGTCTTCCATGTCACTCATCCATGTACCTCCGCCATGTCACTCCACCATATCAATCCTCCTTGCTGTTCCGCCCTGTCACTCCTCCATGTCTCTCCTCCACATCAATCCTCTATGTCACTCCTCCATGTCACTCCTCCATGTCGCTATTCCATGTCACTCCTCCATGTTGCTACACGAACTCAATACTCCTTGTCACTCCTCTGTGTCATTCCTGCATGTCACTCCTCCATGTCACTCCTCCTTGTCGCTATTCCATGTCACTCCTCCATGTCACTACACCAACTCACTCATCCCTGTCCCTCCGCCATGTCACACCACCATAAAAACCCTCCTTCCTGATCAAACTTGTCACTTCTCCATATCACTACTCCATGTCTCTCATCCACATCAATCCTCTATGTCACTCCTCCATGTTACTCCTCCATGTCACTCCTCCTTGTCGCTACTCCATGTCACTCCTCCATGTCACTCATCCATGTCTCTCCTCCACATCACTCCTCTATGTCATTCCTCCATGTCACTCCTCCATGTGACTTCTCCATGTCACTCCTCCTTGTCGCTATTCCATGTCACTCCTCCATGTCGCTACACCAACTCAATTCTCCTTGTCACTCCTCCATGTCACTGCTCCAAGTCACTCCTCTATGTCACTCCTCCATGTCTCTCCTCCATGTCACTTCTCCAAGTCTTCAATGTCATGTCTCTCATCTGTGTAGCTCCACATTGTCACTCCTCCAAGTCACTCCTCCATGTCGCTACTCCACATCACTCCTCCATGTCACACCTCCTTGTCACTCCTCCAGGTAGCTACTCCATGTCACTCCTCCTTGTCGCTCTACCAACTCACTCCTCCATTTCACTCGTCCACGTCACTCCTCCATGTCACACCTCCTTGTCACTCCTCCATGTAGCTACTCCATGTCACTCCTCCATGTCACTCCAACATGTCACTCTTAAATATCACTCCACCACGCCAATCCTCTATATCACTCCTCCATGTTAGTCCTCCATATCAATCCTCCATGTCACTTCTCCATGTCACTCCTCCTTTTCTCAATTCCATGTCACTCCTCCATGTCGCTACACCAACTCAATCCTACTTGTCACTCCTCCATGTCACTCATCCAAGTCTCTCCTCCGTGTCACTTCTACATGTTGTACATATCACTCCTCCACATAACTCCTCTATGTCACTCCTCAATGTCACTTTTAAATATCACTCCTCTATGTCACTCCTCCATGTCACTCCTCCTTGTCGCTATTCCATGTCACTCCTCCATGTTGCTATACCAACTCACTCCTCATGTCACTCCTCCATGTCGCTATTCCATGTTACTCCTCCATGTCGTTCTACCAACTCATACCTCCATGTCACTCATCCAAGTCATTCCTCAATGTCACTCATTTATGTCACTCCTCCAAGTCACTCCTCCATGTCACTTCTATATGTCTTCCATGTCACTCCTCCATGTCACTCCACCAACTCACTCCTCCATGTCACTCCTCCTTGTCACTCCTCCATGTAGCTATTCCATGTCACTCCTCCATGTCGTTCTACCAACTCATACCTCCATGTCACTCGTCCACGTCACTCCTCCATGTCACACTTCCTTGTCACTCCTCCATGTAGCTACTCCATGTCACTACACCAACTCACTCATCCCTGTCCCTCCGCCATGTCACTCCACCATATCAACCCTCCTTCCTGATCAAACTTGTCACTTCTCCATGTCACTACTCCATGTCTCTCCTCCACATCACTCCTCTAAATCACTCCTCCATGTCACTCCTCCTTGTCGCTATTCCATGTTACTCCTCCATGTCGCTACACCAACTCACTCTTCCATGTCACTCCTCCATTTCACTCCACCACGTCACTCTTCTACGTCACTCCTCATGTCACTCCTCCAAGTCGCTACTCCTTGTCACTCCTCCAAGTCACTCATCCATGTCATTCCTCCATGTCATTCCTTTATGTCACTCATCCAAGTCACTCCTGAATTTCACTTCTATATGACTTCAATGTCACTCCTGCATGTCGCTCCTCCATATCACTCCTCTATTTCACTCCTCCATGTCATTGCTCCTTGTCGCTATTCCATGTCACTCCTCCATTTCAACCCTCCATGTCCCTACTCCACGTCACTCCTCCATGTCACACCTCTTTGTCACTCCTCCATGTAGCTACTCCATGTCACTCCTCAATGTCGCTCTACCAACTCACTCCTCCATGTCACTTGTCCACGTCACTCCTCCATGTCACACCTCCTTGTCACTCCTCCATGTCACTTCTATATGTCTTCCATGTCACTCCTCCATGTCACTCCTCCATGTCACTCCTCCATGTCGCTATTCCATGTCACTCCTTATGTCTCTCCACCGACTCACTCCTCCATGTCACTCCTCCATATCAACCCTCCATGTCACTCCTCCATGTCACTACTCCATGTCACTCCTCCATGTCACTACACCAACTCACTCATCCCTTTCCCTCCGCCATGTCACTCCACCATATCAACCCTCCTTCCTGATCAAACTTGTCACTTCTCCATGTCACTACTCCATGTCTCTCCTCCACCTCAATCCTCTATGTCACTCCTCCATGTCACTCCTCCATGTCACTCCTCCTTGTCGCTATTCCATGTCACTCCTCCATGTCGCTACACCAACTCACTCCTCATGTCACTCCTCCATGTCATTCCTCCATGTCGCTATTCCATGTCACTCCTTATGTCGCTACACCAACTCACTCCTCCATTTCACTCCTCCATTTCACTCCAACACGTCACTCCTCCAAATCACTCCTCCATATCAACCCTCCATGTCACTCCTCCATTTCACTCCTCCATGTCATTCCTCCATGTCACTCCTCCATTTCACTACATCAACTCACTCATCCCTATCCCTCCGCCATGTCACTCCTCCATGTCGCTACTCCATTTCACTCCTCCATGTCACTACACCAACTCAATCCTCCTTGTCACTCCTCCATGTCACTCATCCAAGTCATTCCTCCATGTCACTCCTTTATGTCACTCCTCCAAGTCACTCCTCCATGTCACTTCTATATGTGTTCCATGTCACTCCTCCATGTCGTTACACCAACTCACTCCTCCATGTCACTCCTCCATGTCTCTACTCCACGTCACTCCTCCATTTCACACCTCCTTGTCACTCCTCCATGTAGCTACTCCATGTCACTCTACCAACTCACTACTCCATGTCACTCGTCCACGTCACTCCTCCATGTCACACCTCCTTGTCACTCCTCCATGTAGCTACTCCATGTCACTCCTCCATATCAATCCTCCATGTCACTTCTCCATGTCACTCCTCCTTGTCGCAATTCCATGTCACTCCTCCATGTTGCTACACCAACTCAATCCTCCTTGTCACTCCTCCATGTCACTCATCCAAGTCATTCCTCCATGTCACTCCTTTATGTCACTCCTCCAAGTCACTCCTCCATGTCACTTCTATATGTCTTCCATGTCACTCTTCCATGTCGCTCCACCAACTCACTCCTCCATGTCACTCCTCCTTGTCACTACTCCATGTAGCTATTCCATGTATCTCCTCCATGTCGCTCCACCAACTCACTCCTCCATGTCACTCCTCCATGTCACTGCTCCATGTCACTCCTCCATGTCGCTATTCCATGTCACTCCTTATGTCGCTCCTCCAACTCACTCCTCTATGTCATTCCCCTATGTCGCTACTCCATGTCACTCCTCCATGTCGATCCCCCATGTCACTCCTCCATGTCACTTCTATATGTCTTCCATGTCACTCCTCCATGTCGCTCCTCCTTGTCACTCCTCCATGTTGCTCCTCCATGTCACTCCTCCATGTCACTCATCCATGTAGCTACTTCATGTCACTACACCAACTCACTCATCCCTGTCCCTCCGCCATGTCACTCCACCATATCAACCCTCCTTCCTGATCAAACTTGTCACTTCTCCATGTCACTACTCCATGTCTCTCTTCCACATCACTCCTCTATATCACTCCTCCATGTCGCTACACCAACTCACTCTTCCATGTCACTCCCCCATTTCACTCCACCACGTCACTCCTCCATGTCACTCCTCCATGTCACTCCTCCATGTCACTCCTCCTTGTCGCTATTCCATGTCACTCCTCCATGTTGCTACACCAACTCACTCATCCCTGTCACTCCTCCATGTCACTCCTCCATATCAACCCTCCATGTCACTCCTCCTTGTCGCTACACCAACTCACTCCTCCATGTCACTCTTCCATTTCACTCCACCACGTCACTCCTCCATGTCACTCCTCCATATCAACCCGCCATGTAACTCCTCCATGTCACTCCTCCATGTCACTGCTCCACGTCACTCCTCTATGTCACTAATCCATGTCACTCCTCCATGTCACTCCTCCATGTCGCTATTCCATGTCACTCCTTATGTCGATACGCCAACTCACTCCTCCATGTCACTCCTCCATTTCACTCCACCACGTCACTCCTCCATGTCACTCCTCCATATCAACATGCCATGTCACTCCTCCATGTCACTCCTCCATGTAACTCCTCCATGTCACTACACCAACTCACTAATCCCTGTCCCTCCGCCATGTCACTCCACAATATCAAACCTCCTTCCTGATCAAACTTGTCAGTTCTCCATGTCACTACTCCATGTCTCTCCTCCACATCAATCCTCTATGTCATTCCTCCATGTCACTCCTCCTTGTCGCTATTCCATGTCACTCCTCCATGTTGCTACACCAACTCACTCCTCATTTCACTCCTCCTTGTCGCTACTCCATGTCACTCCTCCATGTCGCTACAACAACTCAATCCTCCTTGTCACTCTTCCATGTCACTCTTCCAAGTCATTCCTTCATGTCACTCATTTATGTAACTCCTCCAAGTCACTCCTCCATGTCACTTCTATATGTCTTCCATGTCACTCCTCCATGTCGCTCCACCAACTCACTCCTCCATGTCACTCCTCCTTGTCACTCCTCCATGTAGCTATTCCATGTCACTCCTCCATGTCGCTCTACCAACTCACTCCTCCATGTCACTCGTCCACGTCACTCCTCCATGTCACACTTCCTTGTCACTCATCCATGTAGCTACTTCATGTCACTACACCAACTCACTCATCCCTGTCCCTCCGCCATGTCACTCCACCATATCAACCCTCCTTCCTGATCAAACTTGTCACTTCTCCATGTCACTACTCCATGTCTCTCCTCCACATCACTCCTCTATATCACTCCTCCATGTCGCTACACCAACTCACTCTTCCATGTCACTCCCCCATTTCACTCCACCACGTCACTCCTCCATGTCACTCCTCCATGTCACTCCTCCTTGTCGCTATTCCATGTCACTCCTCCATGTTGCTACACCAACTCACTCATCCCTGTCCCTCCGCAATGTCACTCCACAATATCAAACATCCTTCCTGATCAAACTTGTCACTTCTCCATGTCACTACACCATGTCTCTCCTCCACATCACTCCTCTATATCACTCCTCCATGTCACTCCTCCAAGTCACTCCTCCATGTCGCTACTCCATGTCACACCTCCTTGTCACTCCTCCATGTAGCTACTCCATGTCACACCTCCATGTCGCTCTACCAACTCACTCCTCCATGTCACTCCTCTATATAACTTCTCCATGTTACTCCTCCATATCAATCCTCCATGTCACTTCTCCATGTCACTCCTCCTTGTCGCAATTCCATGTCACTCCTCTATGTCGCTACATCAACTCACTCCTCATGTCACTCCTCCATGTCGCTACTCCATGTCAATCCTCCATGTCGCTACACCAACTCAATCCTCCTTGTCACTCCTCCATGTCACTCATCCAAGTCACTCCTCCATGTCACTCCTCCATATCAACCCGCCATGTCACTCCTCCATGTCACTCCTCCATATCAACCCGCCATGTTACTCCTCCATGTCACTCCTCCATGTCACTACACCAACTCACTCCTCCATGTCACTCCTCCATTTCACTCCACCATGTCACTCCTCCATGTCACTCCTCCATATCAACCCGCCATGTCACTCCTCCATGTCACTCCTCCATATCAACCCGCCATGTTACTCCTCCATGTCACTCCTCCATGTCACTACACCAACTCACTCCTCCATGTCACTCCTCCATATCAACCCTCCATGTCTCTCCTCCTTGTCGCTACACCAACTCACTCCTCATGTCACTCCTCCATGTCACTCATCCAAGTCATTCCTCCATGTCACTCCTCCTTGTCACTCCTCCATGTAGCTATTCCATGTCACTCCTCCATGTCACTTATATATGTCTTCCATGTCACTCCTCCATGTCGCTCCACCAACTCACTCCTCCATGTCACTCCTCCTTGTCACTCCTCCATGTAGCTATTCCATGTCACTCCTCCATGTCGCTCTACCAACTCACTCCTCCATGTCACTCGTCCACGTCACTCCTCCATGTCACACTTCCTTGTCACTCCTCCATGTAGCTACTTCATGTCACTACACAAACTCACTCATCCCTGTCCCTCCGCCATGTCACTCCACCATATCAACACTCTTTCCTGATCAAACTTGTCACTTCTCCATGTCACTACTCCATGTCTCTCCTCCACATCACTCCTCTATATCACTCCTCCATGTCGCTACACCAACTCACTCTTCCATGTCACTCCCCCATTTCACTCCACCACGTCACTCCTCCATGTCACTCCTCCATGTCACTCCTCTTTGTCCCTATTCCATGTCACTCCTCCAAGTTGCTACACCAACTCACTCCTCATGTCACTCCTCCATGTCACTCATCCAAGTCATTCCTCCATGTCACTCATTTATGTAACTCCTCCAACTCATTCCTCCATGTCACTTCTATATGTCTTCCATGTCACTCCTCCATGTCGCTCCACCAACTCACTCCTCCATGTAGCTACTTCATGTCACTAAACCAACTCACTCATCCCTGTCCCTCCTCCATGTCACTCCACCATATCAACACTCTTTCCTGATCAAACTTGTCACTTCTCCATGTCACTACTCCATGTCTCTCATCCACATCACTCCTCTATATCACTCCTCCATGTCACTCCTCCATGTCACTCCTCCTTGTCGCTATTCCATGTTACTCCTCCATGTCGCTACACCAACTCACTCTTCCATGTCACTCCCCCATTTCACTCCACCACGTCACTCCTCCATGTCACTCCTCCATATCAACCCTCAATGTCACTCCTCCATGTTACTCCTCCATGTCACTACACCAACTCACTCATCCCGGTCCCTCCGCCATGTCACTCCACCATATCAACCCTCCTTCCTGATCAAACTTGTCACTTCTCCATGTCACTACTCCATGTCTCTCCCCCACATCAAACCTCTATGTCACTCCTCCATGTCACTCCTCTATGTCACTCCTCCTTGTCGCTCTTTCATGTCACTCTTCCATGTCGCTACACCAACTCAATCCTCATGTCACTCCTCCATTTAGCTACTCCATGTCACTCCTCCATGTCGCTACACCAACTCAATCCTCCTTGTCACTCCTCCATGTCACTCAGCCAAGTCATTTGTCCATGTCACTCCTTTATGTCACTCCTCCAAGTCACTCCTCCATGTCACTCCTCCATGTCACTCCTCCATGTCGCTATTCCATGTCATTCCTTATGTCGCTATATAAACTCAATCCTCCATGTCACTCCTACATTTCACTCCACCATGTCACTCCTCCATGTCACTCCTCCATATCAACCCTCCATGTCACTCCTCCTTGTCGCTACATCAACTCACTCCTCCATGTCACTCCTCCATTTCACTCCACCACGTCCCTCCTACATATCAACCCTCCATGTCACTCCTCCATGTCACTCCTCCATATCCCTTCGCCATGTCACTCCTCCATGTCTCTCCTCCATGTCACTTCTCCAAGTCTTCAATGTCATGTCTCTCATCTGTGTAGCTCCACATTGTCACTCCTCCAAGTCACTCCTCCATGTCGCTACTCCATGTCACACCTCCTTGTCACTCCTCCATGTAGCTACTCCATGTCACTCCTCCATGTAGCTCTACCAACTCACTCCTCCATGTCACTCCTCTATATCACTCCTCCATGTTACTCCTCCATATCAATCCTCCATGTCACTTCTCCATGTCACTCCTCCTTGTCGCAATTCCATGTCACTCCTCTATGTCGCTACATCAACTCACTCCTCATGTCACTCCTCCATGTCGCTACTCCATGTCACTCCTCCATGTCGCTACACCAACTCAATCCTCCTTGTCACTCCTCCATGTCACTCATCGAAGTCACTCCTCCATGTCGCTATTCCATGTCACTCCTTATGTCGATACGCCAACTCACTCCTCCATGACACTCCTCCATTTCACTCCACCACGTCACTCCTACATTTCACTCCTCCATATCAACCCGCCATGTCACTCCTCCATGTCACTCCTCCATGTCACTACACCAACTCACTAATCCCTGTCCCTCCGCCATGTCACTCCACAATATCAAACCTCCTTCCTAATCAAACTTGTCAGTTCTCCATGTCACTACTCCATGTCTCTCCTCCACATCAATCCTCTATGTCACTCCTCCATGTCACTCCTCCATGTTGCTACACCAACTCACTCCTCATGTCACTCCTCCATGTCGCTACTCCATGTCACTCCTCCATGTTGCTACACCAACTCAATCCTTCTTGTCACTCCTCAATGTCACTCATCCAAGTCATTCCTCCATGTCACTCCTTTATGTCACTCCTCCAAGTCACTCCTCTATGTCACTGCTATATGTCTTCCATGTCACTCCTCCATGTTGCTCCACCAACTCACTCTTCCATGTCACTCCTCCTTGTCACTCCTCCATGTAGCTATTCCATGTCACTCCTCCATGTAGCTATTCCATGTCACTCCTCCATGTTGCTCTACCAACTCACTCCTCCATGTCACTCGTCCACGTCACTCCTCCATGTCACACTTCCTTGTCACTCCTCCTTGTAGCTACTTCATGTCACTACACCAACTCACTCATCCCTGTCCCTCCGCCATGTCACTCCACCATATCAACCCTCCTTCCTGATCAAACTTGTCACTTCTCCATGTCACTACTCCATGTCTCTCCTCCACATCACTCCTCTATATCACTCCTCCATGTCACTCCTCCTTGTCGCTATTCCATGTTAGTCCTCCATGTCGCTACACCAACTCACTCTTCCATTTCACTCCCACATTTCACTCCACCACGTCACTCCTCTATGTCACTCCTCCATATCAACCATCCATGTCACTACTCCATGTTACTCCTCCATGTCACTACACCAACTCACTCATCCCTGTCCCTCCGCCATGTCACTCCACCATATCAACCCTCCTTCCTGAACAAACTTGTCACTTCTCCATGTCGCTACTCCATGTCTCTCCCCCACATCAAACCTCTGTGTCACTCCTCCATGTCACTCCTCTATGTCACTCCTCCTTGTCGCTCTTCCATGTCACTCCTCCATGTCGCTACACCAACTCAATCCTCATGTCACTCCTCCATGTAGCTACTCCATGTCACTCCTCCATGTTGCTCCACCAACTCACTCCTCCATGTCACTCCTCCATGTCACTGCTCCACGTCACTCCTCTATGTCACTCCTCCATGTCACTCCTCCATTTCACTCCACCACGTCACTCCTCCATGTCACTCCTCCATATCAACCCTCCATGTCACTCCTCCATGTCACTCCTCCATGTCACTCCTCCATATCAACCCTCCATGTCACTCCTCCTTGTCGCTACACCAACTCACTCCTCCATGTCACTCCTCCATTTCACTCCACCACGTCTATATGTCTTCCATGTCACTCCTCCATGTCGCTCCACCAACTCACTCCTCCATGTCACTCCTCCTTGTCACTCCTCCATGTAGCTATTCCATTTCACTACTCCATGTCGCTACACCAACTCAATCCTCCTTGTCACTCCTCCATGTCACTCATCCAAGTCACTCCTCCATGTCGCTATTCCATGTAACTCATTATGTCGATACGCCAACTCACTACTCCATGTCACTCCTCCATTTCACTCCACCACGTCACTCCTCCATGTCACTCCTCCATATCAACCCTCCATGTCACTCCTCCATGTCACTCCTCCATGTCACTCTTCCATGTCACTACACCAACTCACTAATCTCTGTCCCTCCGCCATGTCACTCCACAAAATCAAACCTCCTTCCTGATCAAACTTGTCAGTTCTCCATGTCACTACTCTATGTCTCTCCTCCACATCAACCCTCTATGTCACTCCTCCATGTCACTCCTCCATGTCACTCCTCCTTGTCGCTATTCCATGTCACTCCTCCATGTCGCTACTCCATGTCACTCCTCCATGTAGCTACACCAACTCAATCCTCCTTGTCACTCCTCCATGTCACTCATCGAAGTCATTCCTCCATGTCACTCCTTTATGTCACTCCTCCAAATCACTCCTCCATATCACTTCTATATGTCTTCCATGTCACTCCTCCATGTCGCTCCACCAACTCACTCCTCCATGTCACTCCTCCATGTCGCTATTCCATGTCAATCCTTATGTCGCTACACCAACTCACTCCTCCATGTCACTCCTCCATTTCACTCCACCACGTCCCTCCATCATATCAACCCTCCATGTCACTCCTCCATGTCACTCCTATTTCACCCTCTCCATGTCACTCCTCCATATCAATCCTCCATTTCACTCCTCCATGTAACTCCTTAATGTCACTACTCCATGTCGCTACTCCATGTCACTCCTCCATGTCACTCTTGCATTTCGCTCCTCCATGTCACTTCTCCAAGTCTTCAATGTCATGTCTCTCATCCGTGTAGCTCCATATTGTCACTCCTCCATATCACTCCTCCGTGTCACTTCTACGTTTTCCATGTCACTCCTCCACATCACTCCTCTATGTCACTCCTCCATGTCACTTTTCAATATCACTCCTCTATGTCATTCCTCCATATCAACCCTCCATGTCACTCCTCCATGTCACTCCTCCATGTCCCTCCGCCATGTCACTCCACCATATCAACCCTCCTTCCTGATCAAACTTGTCACTCCTCCATGTCACTCCTCCATGTCACTCCTCCTTGTCGCTATTCTATGTTACTCCTCCATGTCGCTACACCAACTCACTCTTCCATGTCACTCCTCCATTTCACTCCACCACGTCACTCTTCTACGTCACTCCTCATGTCACTCCTGCATGTCGCTACTCCATGTCACTACTCCATGTCTTTCCTCCACATCAATACTCTATGTCACTCCTCCATGTCACTCCTCCATGTCATTCCTCCTTGTCGCTATTCCATGTCACTCCTCCATGTCGATCCTCCATGTCACTCCTCCATGTCACTTCTATATGTCTTCCATGTCACTCCTCCATGTCGCTCCTCCTTGTCACTCCTCCATGTTGCTCCTCCATGTCACTCCTCCATGTCACTCATCCATGTCCCTCCGCCATGTCACTCCACCATATCAATCCTCCTTGCTGATCCGCCCTGTCACTCCTCCATGTCTCTCTTCCACATCAAACCTCTATGTCACTCCTCCATGTCACTCCCCCATGTCACTCCTCCATGTCGCTATTCCATGTCACTCCTCCATGTCGCTACACAAACTCAATCCTCCTTGTCACTCCTCTGTGTCATTCCTGCATGTCACTCCTCACTGTCACTCCTCCATGTCACTACACCAACTCACTCATCCCTGTCCCTCTGCCATGTCACACCACCATAACAACCCTCCTTCCTGATCAAACTTGTCACTTCTCCATGTCAATACTCCATGTCTCTCCTCCACATCAATCCTCTGTCACTCCTCCATGTCACTCCTCCATGTAACTCCTCCTTGTCGCTCTTCCATGTCACTCCTCCATGTCGCTACACCAACTCAATCGTCATGTCACTCCTCCATGTCACTCAGCCAAGTCATTTGTCCATGTTACTCCTCCAAGTCACTCCTCCATGTCACTTCTATATGTCTTCCATGTCACTCCTCCATGTTGCTTCACCAACTCACTCCTCCATGTCACTCCTCCATGTCACTGCTCCACGTCACTCCTCTATGTCACTCCTCCATGTCACTCCTCTATGTCGCTATTCCATGTCACTCCTTATGTCGCTATATAAACTCACTCCTCCTTGTCACTCCTCCATGTCACTCAGCCAAGTCATTTGTCCATGTCACTTCTTTATGTCACTCCTCCAAGTCACTCCTCCATGTCACTTCTATATGTCTTCCATGTCACTCCTCCATGTCACTCCTCCTTGTCGCTATTCCATGTTACTCCTCCATGTCGCTTCACCAACTCACTCTTCCATGTCACTCCCACATTTCACTCCACCATGTCACTCCTCCATGTCACTCCTCCATATCAACCCTCCATGTCACTCCTCAATGTTACTCCTCCATGTCACTACACCAACTCACTCATCCCTGTCCCTCCCCCATGTCACTCCACCATATCAACCCTCCTTCCTGATAAAACTTGTCACTTCTCCATGTCACTACTCCATGTCTCTCCACCACATAAAACCTCTATGTCACTCCTCCATGTCACTCCTCTATGTCACTCCTCCTTGTCGCTCTTCCATGTCACTCCTCCATGTCGCTACACCAACTCAATCGTCATGTCACTCCTCCATGTCACTCAGCCAAGTCATTTGTCCATGTTACTCCTCCAAGTCACTCCTCCATGTCACTTCTATATGTCTTCCATGTCACTCCTCCATGTTGCTTCACCAACTCACTCCTCCATGTCACTCCTCCATGTCACTGCTCCACGTCACTCCTCTATGTCACTCCTCCATGTCACTCCTCTATGTCGCTATTCCATGTCACTCCTTATGTCGCTATATAAACTCACTCCTCCTTGTCACTCCTCCATGTCACTCAGCCAAGTCATTTGTCCATGTCACTTCTTTATGTCACTCCTCCAAGTCACTCCTCCATGTCACTTCTATATGTCTTCCATGTCACTCCTCCATGTTGCTCCACCAACTCACTCCTCCATGTCACTCCTCCATGTCACTGCTCCAAGTCACTCCTCTATGTCACTCCTCCATGTCACTCCTCCATGTCGCTATTCCATGTCACTCCTTATGTCGCTATATAAACTCACTCCTCCATGTCACTCCTCCATTTCACTCCACCACGTCACTCCTCCATGTCACTCCTCCATATCAACCCTCCATGTCACTCCTCCTTGTCGCTACACCAACTCACTCCTCCATGTCACTCCTCCATTTCACTCCACCACGTCTATATGTATTCCATGTCACTCCTCCATGTCGCTCCACCAACTCACTCCTCCATGTCACTCCTCCTTGTCACTCCTCCATGTAGCTATTCCATTTCACTCCTCTATGTCGCTACACCAACTCAATCCTCCTTGTCACTCCTCCATGTCACTCATCCAAGTCATTCCTCCATGTCGCTATTCCATGTCACTCCTTATGTCGATACGCCAACTCACTCCTCCATGTCACTCCTCCATTTCACTCCACCATTTCACTCCTCCATGTCACTCCTCCATATCAACCCGCTATGTCACTACTCCATGTCACTCCTCCATGTCACTACACCAACTCACTAATCCCTGTCCATCAGAAATGTCACTCCACAATATCAAACCTCCTTCCTGATCAAACTTGTCAGTTCTCCATGTCACTACTCCATGTCTCTCCTCCACATCAATCCTCTATGTCACTCCATGTCACTCCTCATGTCACTCCTCCATGTCGCTACTCCATGTCACTCCTCCATGTCGCTACACCAACTCAATCCTCCTTGTCACTCCTCCATGTCACTCATCCAAGTCATTCCTCCATGTCACTCATTTATGTCACTCCTCCAAGTCGCTACACCAACTCAATCCTCATGTAACTCCTCCATGTAGCTACTCCATGTCACTCCTCCATGTCGCTACACCAACTCAATCCTCCTTGTCATTCCTCCATGTCACTCAGCCAAGTCATTTGTCCATGTCTTCCATGTCACTCCTCCATGTCACTCCTCCAGTGACAGTCTTCCATGTCACTCCTCCATGTTATTCCACCAACTCACTCCTCCATGTCACTCCTCCTTGTCACTCCTCTATCTAGCTATTCCATGTAACTACTCCATGTCGCTCTACCAACTCACTCCTCCTTGTCACTCATCCACGTCACTCCTCCATGTCACACTTCCTTGTCACTCCTCCATGTAGCTACTTCATGTCACTACACCAACTCTTTTCATCCCTGTCCCTCCTCCATGTCACTCCTCCATATCAACCCGCCATGTCACTCCTCCATGTCACTCCTCCATGTCAACCCGCCATGTCACTCCTCCATGTCACTCCTCCATGTCACTCCTCCATGTCACTACACCAACTCACTAATCCCTGTCCCTCCGCCATGTCACTCCACAATATCAAACCTCCTTCCTTATCAAACTTGTCAGTTCTCCATGTCACTACTCCATGTCTCTCCTCCACATCAATCCTCTATGTCACTCCTCCATGTCACTCCTCCATTACACTCCTCCTTATCGCTATTCCATGTCACTCCTCCATGTTGCTACACCAACTCACTCCTCATGTCACTCCTCCATGTCGCTACTCCATGTCACTCCTCCATGTTGCTACACCAACTCAATCCTCCTTGTCACTCCTCCATGTCACTCATCCAAGTCATTCCTCCATGTCACTCCTTTATGTCACTCCTCCAAGTCACTCCTCCATGTCACTTCTATATGTCTTCCATGTCACTCTTCCATGTCGCTCCACCAACTCACTCCTCCATGTCACTCCTCCTTGTCACTACTCCATGTAGCTATTCCATGTATCTCCTCCATGTCGCTCCACCAACTCACTCCTCCATGTCACTCCTCCATGTCACTGCTCCATGTCACTCCTCCATGTCGCTATTCCATGTCACTCCTTATGTCGCTCCTCCAACTCACTCCTCTATGTCATTCCCCTATGTCGCTACTCCATGTCACTCCTCCATGTCGATCCCCCATGTCACTCCTCCATGTCACTTCTATATGTCTTCCATGTCACTCCTCCATGTCGCTCCTCCTTGTCACTCCTCCATGTTGCTCCTCCATGTCACTCCTCCATGTCACTCATCCATGTAGCTACTTCATGTCACTACACCAACTCACTCATCCCTGTCCCTCCGCCATGTCACTCCACCATATCAACCCTCCTTCCTGATCAAACTTGTCACTTCTCCATGTCACTACTCCATGTCTCTCCTCCACATCACTCCTCTATATCACTCCTCCATGTCGCTACACCAACTCACTCTTCCATGTCACTCCCCCATTTCACTCCACCACGTCACTCCTCCATGTCACTCCTCCATGTCACTCCTCCATGTCACTCCTCCTTGTCGCTATTCCATGTCACTCCTCCATGTTGCTACACCAACTCACTCATCCCTGTCACTCCTCCATGTCACTCCTCCATATCAACCCTCCATGTCACTCCTCCTTGTCGCTACACCAACTCACTCCTCCATGTCACTCTTCCATTTCACTCCACCACGTCACTCCTCCATGTCACTCCTCCATATCAACCCGCCATGTAACTCCTCCATGTCACTCCTCCATGTCACTGCTCCACGTCACTCCTCTATGTCACTAATCCATGTCACTCCTCCATGTCACTCCTCCATGTCGCTATTCCATGTCACTCCTTATGTCGATACGCCAACTCACTCCTCCATGTCACTCCTCCATTTCACTCCACCACGTCACTCCTCCATGTCACTCCTCCATATCAACATGCCATGTCACTCCTCCATGTCACTTCTCCATGTAACTCCTCCATGTCACTACACCAACTCACTAATCCCTGTCCCTCCGCCATGTCACTCCACAATATCAAACCTCCTTCCTGATCAAACTTGTCAGTTCTCCATGTCACTACTCCATGTCTCTCCTCCACATCAATCCTCTATGTCACTCCTCCATGTCACTCCTCCTTGTCGCTATTCCATGTCACTCCTCCATGTTGCTACACCAACTCACTCCTCATATCACTCCTCCATGTCGCTACTCCATGTCACTCCTCCATGTCGCTACAACAACTGAATCCTCCTTGTCACTCTTCCATGTCACTCATCCAAGTCATTCCTTCATGTCACTCATTTATGTAACTCCTCCAAGTCACTCCTCCATGTCACTTCTATATGTCTTCCATGTCACTCCTCCATGTCGCTCCACCAACTCACTCCTCCATGTCACTCCTCCTTGTCACTCCTCCATGTAGCTATTCCATGTCACTCCTCCATGTCGCTCTACCAACTCACTACTCCATGTCACTCGTCCACGTCACTCCTCCATGTCACACTTCCTTGTAACTCATCCATGTAGCTACTTCATGTCACTACACCAACTCACTCATCCCTGTCCCTCCGCCATGTCACTCCACCATATCAACCCTCCTTCCTGATCAAACTTGTCACTTCTCCAAGTCACTACTCCATGTCTCTCCTCCACATCACTCCTCTATATCACTCCTCCATGTCACTCCTCCATGTCACTCCTCCTTGTCGCTATTCCATGTTACTCCTCCATGTCGCTACACCAACTCATTCTTACATGTCACTCCCCCATTTCACTCCACCACGTCACTCCTCCATGTCACTCCTCCATGTCGCTACACCAACTCAATCCTCCTTGTCACTCCTCCATGTCACTCAGCCAAGTAATTTGTCCATGTCACTCCTTTATGTCACTCCTCCAAGTCACTCCTCCATGTCACTCCTCCATGTCACTCCTCCATGTCGCTATTCCATGTCATTCCTTATGTCGCTATATAAACTCAATCCTCCATGTCACTCCTACATTTCACTCCACCATGTCACTCCTCCATGTCACTCCTCCATATCAACCCTCCATGTCACTCCTCCTTGTCGCTACATCAACTCACTCCTCCATGTCACTCCTCCATTTCACTCCACCACGTCCCTCCTACATATCAACCCTCCATGTCACTCCTCCATGTCACTCCTCCATATCCCTTCGCCATGTCACTCCTCCATGTCTCTCCTCCATGTCACTTCTCCAAGTCTTCAATGTCATGTCTCTCATCTGTGTAGCTCCACATTGTCACTCCTCCAAGTCACTCCTCCATGTCGCTACTCCATGTCACACCTCCTTGTCACTCCTCCATGTAGCTACTCCATGTCACTCCTCCATGTAGCTCTACCAACTCACTCCTCCATGTCACTCCTCTATATCACTCCTCCATGTTACTCCTCCATATCAATCCTCCATGTCACTTCTCCATGTCACTCCTCCTTGTCGCAATTCCATGTCACTCCTCTATGTCGCTACATCAACTCACTCCTCATGTCACTCCTCCATGTCGCTACTCCATGTCACTCCTCCATGTCGCTACACCAACTCAATCCTCCTTGTCACTCCTCCATGTCACTCATCGAAGTCACTCCTCCATGTCGCTATTCCATGTCACTCCTTATGTCGATACGCCAACTCACTCCTCCATGACACTCCTCCATTTCACTCCACCACGTCACTCCTACATTTCACTCCTCCATATCAACCCGCCATGTCACTCCTCCATGTCACTCCTCCATGTCACTACACCAACTCACTAATCCCTGTCCCTCCGCCATGTCACTCCACAATATCAAACCTCCTTCCTAATCAAACTTGTCAGTTCTCCATGTCACTAATCCATGTCTCTCCTCCACATCAATCCTCTATGTCACTCCTCCATGTCACTCCTCCATGTTGCTACACCAACTCACTCCTCATGTCACTCCTCCATGTCGCTACTCCATGTCACTCCTCCATGTTGCTACACCAACTCAATCCTTCTTGTCACTCCTCAATGTCACTCATCCAAGTCATTCCTCCGTGTCACTCCTTTATGTCACTCCTCCAAGTCACTCCTCTATGTCACTGCTATATGTCTTCCATGTCACTCCTCCATGTTGCTCCACCAACTCACTCTTCCATGTCACTCCTCCTTGTCACTCCTCCATGTAGCTATTCCATGTCACTCCTCCATGTAGCTATTCCATGTCACTCCTCCATGTTGCTCTACCAACTCACTCCTCCATGTCACTCGTCCATGTCACTCCACCATATCAACCCTCCTTCCTGATCAAACTTGTCACTTCTCCATGTCACTACTCCATGTCTCTCCTCCACATCACTCCTCTATATCACTCCTCCATGTCACTCCTCCTTGTCGCTATTCCATGTTAGTCCTCCATGTCGCTACACCAACTCACTCTTCCATTTCACTCCCACATTTCACTCCACCACGTCACTCCTCTATGTCACTCCTCCATATCAACCATCCATGTCACTACTCCATGTTACTCCTCCATGTCACTACACCAACTCACTCATCCCTGTCCCTCCGCCATGTCACTCCACCATATCAACCCTCCTTCCTGAACAAACTTGTCACTTCTCCATGTCGCTACTCCATGTCTCTCCCCCACATCAAACCTCTGTGTCACTCCTCCATGTCACTCCTCTATGTCACTCCTCCTTGTCGCTCTTCCATGTCACTCCTCCATGTCGCTACACCAACTCAATCCTCATGTCACTCCTCCATGTAGCTACTCCATGTCACTCCTCCATGTTGCTCCACCAACTCACTCCTCCATGTCACTCCTCCATGTCACTGCTCCACGTCACTCCTCTATGTCACTCCTCCATGTCACTCCTCCATTTCACTCCACCACGTCACTCCTCCATGTCACTCCTCCATATCAACCCTCCATGTCACTCCTCCATGTCACTCCTCCATGTCACTCCTCCATATCAACCCTCCATGTCACTCCTCCTTGTCGCTACACATACTCACTCCTCCATGTCACTCCTCCATTTCACTCCACCACGTCTATATGTCTTCCATGTCACTCCTCCATGTCGCTCCACCAACTCACTCCTCCATGTCACTCCTCCTTGTCACTCCTCCATGTAGCTATTCCATTTCACTACTCCATGTCGCTACACCAACTCAATCCTCCTTGTCACTCCTCCATGTCACTCATCCAAGTCACTCCTCCATGTCGCTATTCCATGTAACTCATTATGTCGATACGCCAACTCACTACTCCATGTCACTCCTCCATTTCACTCCACCACGTCACTCCTCCATGTCACTCCTCCATATCAACCCTCCATGTCACTCCTCCATGTCACTCCTCCATGTCACTCTTCCATGTCACTACACCAACTCACTAATCTCTGTCCCTCCGCCATGTCACTCCACAAAATCAAACCTCCTTCCTGATCAAACTTGTCAGTTCTCCATGTCACTACTCTATGTCTCTCCTCCACATCAACCCTCTATGTCACTCCTCCATGTCACTCCTCCTTGTCGCTATTCCATGTCACTCCTCCATGTCGCTACTCCATGTCACTCCTCCATGTAGCTACACCAACTCAATCCTCCTTGTCACTCCTCCATGTCACTCATCCAAGTCATTCCTCCATGTCACTCCTTTATGTCACTCCTCCAAATCACTCCTCCATATCACTTCTATATGTCTTCCATGTCACTCCTCCATGTCGCTCCACCAACTCACTCCTCCATGTCACTCCTCCATGTCGCTATTCCATGTCAATCCTTATGTCGCTACACCAACTCACTCCTCCATGTCACTCCTCCATTTCACTCCACCACGTCCCTCCATCATATCAACCCTCCATGTCACTCCTCCATGTCACTCCTATTTCACCCTCTCCATGTCACTCCTCCATATCAATCCTCCATTTCACTCCTCCATGTAACTCCTTAATGTCACTACTCCATGTCGCTACTCCATGTCACTCCTCCATGTCACTCTTGCATTTCGCTCCTCCATGTCACTTCTCCAAGTCTTCAATGTCATGTCTCTCATCCGTGTAGCTCCATATTGTCACTCCTCCATATCACTCCTCCGTGTCACTTCTACGTTTTCCATGTCACTCCTCCACATCACTCCTCTATGTCACTCCTCCATGTCACTTTTCAATATCACTCCTCTATGTCATTCCTCCATATCAACCCTCCATGTCACTCCTCCATGTCACTCCTCCATGTCCCTCCGCCATGTCACTCCACCATATCAACCCTCCTTCCTGATCAAACTTGTCACTCCTCCATGTCACTCCTCCATGTCACTCCTCCTTGTCGCTATTCTATGTTACTCCTCCATGTCGCTACACCAACTCACTCTTCCATGTCACTCCTCCATTTCACTCCACCACGTCACTCTTCTACGTCACTCCTCATGTCACTCCTGCATGTCGCTACTCCATGTCACTACTCCATGTCTTTCCTCCACATCAATAGTCTATGTCACTCCTCCATGTCACTCCTCCATGTCATTCCTCCTTGTCGCTATTCCATGTCACTCCTCCATGTCGATCCTCCATGTCACTCCTCCATGTCACTTCTATATGTCTTCCATGTCACTCCTCCATGTCGCTCCTCCTTGTCACTCCTCCATGTTGCTCCTCCATGTCACTCCTCCATGTCACTCATCCATGTCCCTCCGCCATGTCACTCCACCATATCAATCCTCCTTGCTGATCCGCCCTGTCACTCCTCCATGTCTCTCTTCCACATCAAACCTCTATGTCACTCCTCCATGTCACTCCCCCATGTCACTCCTCCATGTCGCTATTCCATGTCACTCCTCCATGTCGCTACACAAACTCAATCCTCCTTGTCACTCCTCTGTGTCATTCCTGCATGTCACTCCTCACTGTCACTCCTCCATGTCACTACACCAACTCACTCATCCCTGTCCCTCTGCCATGTCACACCACCATAACAACCCTCCTTCCTGATCAAACTTGTCACTTCTCCATGTCAATACTCCATGTCTCTCCTCCACATCAATCCTCTGTCACTCCTCCATGTCACTCCTCCATGTAACTCCTCCTTGTCGCTCTTCCATGTCACTCCTCCATGTCGCTACACCAACTCAATCGTCATGTCACTCCTCCATGTCACTCAGCCAAGTCATTTGTCCATGTTACTCCTCCAAGTCACTCCTCCATGTCACTTCTATATGTCTTCCATGTCACTCCTCCATGTTGCTTCACCAACTCACTCCTCCATGTCACTCCTCCATGTCACTGCTCCACGTCACTCCTCTATGTCACTCCTCCATGTCACTTCTCCATGTCGCTATTCCATGTCACTCCTTATGTCGCTATATAAACTCACTCCTCCATGTCACTCCTCCATTTCACTCCACCACGTCACTCCTCCATGTCACTCCTCCATATCAACCCTCCATGTCACTCCTCCTTGTCGCTACACCAACTCACTCCTCCATGTCACTCCTCCATTTCACTCCACCACGTCTATATGTATTCCATGTCACTCCTCCATGTCGCTCCACCAACTCACTCCTCCATGTCACTCCTCCTTGTCACTCCTCCATGTAGCTATTCCATTTCACTCCTCTATGTCGCTACACCAACTCAATCCTCCTTGTCACTCCTCCATGTCACTCATCCAAGTCATTCCTCCATGTCGCTATTCCATGTCACTCCTTATGTCGATACGCCAACTCACTCCTCCATGTAACTCCTCCATTTCACTCCACCATGTCACTCCTCCATGTCACTCCTCCATATCAACCCGCCATGTCACTACTCCATGTCACTCCTCCATGTCACTACACCAACTCACTAATCCCTGTCCATCAGCAATGTCACTCCACAATATCAAACCTCCTTCCTGATCAAACTTGTCAGTTCTCCATGTCACTACTCCATGTCTCTCCTCCACATCAATCCTCTATGTCACTCCATGTCACTCCTCATGTCACTCCTCCATGTCGCTACTCCATGTCACTCCTCCATGTCGCTACACCAACTCAATCCTCCTTGTCACTCCTCCATGTCACTCATCCAAGTCATTCCTCCATGTCACTCATTTATGTCACTCCTCCAAGTCGCTACACCAACTCAATCCTCATGTAACTCCTCCATGTAGCTACTCCATGTCACTCCTCCATGTCGCTACACCAACTCAATCCTCCTTGTCACTCCTCCATGTCACTCATTCAAGTCATTTGTCCATGTCTTCCATGTCACTCCTCCATGTCACTCCTCCAGTGACAGTCTTCCATGTCACTCCTCCATGTTATTCCACCAACTCACTCCTCCATGTCACTCCTCCTTTTCACTCCTCTATCTAGCTATTCCATGTAACTACTCCATGTCGCTCTACCAACTCACTCCTCCTTGTCACTCATCCACGTCACTCCTCCATGTCACACTTCCTTGTCACTCCTCCATGTAGCTACTTCATGTCACTACACCAACTCTTTTCATCCCTGTCCCTCCTCCATGTCACTCCTCCATATCAACCCCCCATGTCAGTTCTCCATGTCACTACTCCATGTCTCTCCTCCACATCAATCCTCTATGTCACTCCTCCATGTCACTCCTCCATTACACTCCTCCTTGTCGCTATTCCATGTCACTCCTCCATGTTGCTACACCAACTCACTCCTCATGTCACTCCTCCATGTCGCTACTCCATGTCACTCCTCCATGTTGCTACACCAACTCAATCCTCCTTGTCACTCCTCCATGTCACTCATCCAAGTCATTCCTCCATGTCACTCCTTTATGTCACTCCTCCAAGTCACTCCTCCATGTCACTTCTATATGTCTTCCATGTCACTCCTCCATGTCGCTCCAACAACTCACTCCTCCATGTCAATCCTCCTTGTCACTACTCCATGTAGCTATTCCATGTATCTCCTCCATGTCGCTCCACCAACTCACTCCTCCATGTCACTCCTCCATGTCACTGCTCCATGTCACTCCTCCATGTCGCTATTCCATGTCACTCCTTATGTCGCTCCTCCAACTCACTCCTCTATGTCATTCCCCTATGTCGCTATTCCATGTCACTCCTCCATGTTGCTACACCAACTCACTCATCCCTGTCACTCCTCCATGTCACTCCTCCATATCAACCCTCCATGTCACTCCTCCTTGTCGCTACACCAACTCACTCCTCCATGTCACTCTTCCATTTCACTCCACCACGTCACTCCTCCATGTCACTCCTCCATATCAACCCGCCATGTAACTCCTCCATGTCACTCCTCCATGTCACTCCTCCATGTCGCTACACCAACTCAATCCTCCTTGTCACTCTTCCATGTCACTCATCCTAGTCATTCCTCCATGTCACTCATTTATGTCACTCCTCCAAGTCACTCCTCCATGTCTCTTCTATATGTCTTCCATATCACTCCTCCATGTCGCTCTACCAACTCACTCCTCCATGTCAATAGTCCACGTCACTCCTCCATGTCACACTTCCTTGTCACTCCACCAACTCACTCCTCCATGTCACTCCTCCATGTCACTGCTCCACGTCACTCCTCTATGTCACTAATCCATGTCACTCCTCCATGTCACTCCTCCATGTCGCTATTCCATGTCACTCCTTATGTCGATACGCCAACTCACTCCTCCATGTCACTCCTCCATTTCACTCCACCACGTCACTCCTCCATGTCACTCCTCCATATCAACATGCCATGTCACTCCTCCATGTCACTCCTCCATGTAACTCCTCCATGTCGCTATTCCATGTCACTCCTCCATGTTGCTACACCAACTCACTCCTCATTTCACTCCTCCATGTCGCTACTCCATGTCACTCCTCCATGTCGCTACAACAACTCAATCCTCCTTGTCACTCTTCCATGTCACTCATCCAAGTCATTCCTCCATGTCACTCATTTATGTAACTCCTCCAAGTCACTCCTCCATGTCACTTCTATATGTCTTCCATGTCACTCCTCCATGTCGCTCCACCAACTCACTCCTCCATGTCACTCCTCCTTGTCACTCCTCCATGTAGCTATTCCATGTCACTCCTCCATGTCGCTCTACCAACTCACTACTCCATGTCACTCGTCCACGTCACTCCTCCATGTCACACTTCCTTGTAACTCATCCATGTAGCTACTTCATGTCACTACACCAACTCACTCATCCCTGTCCCTCCGCCATGTCACTCCACCATATCAACCCTCCTTCCTGATCAAACTTGTCACTTCTCCAAGTCACTACTCCATGTCTCTCCTCCACATCACTCCTCTATATCACTCCTCCATGTCACTCCTCCATGTCACTCCTCCTTGTCGCTATTCCATGTTACTCCTCCATGTCGCTACACCAACTCATTCTTCCATGTCACTCCCCCATTTCACTCCACCACGTCACTCCTCCATGTCACTCCTCCATATCAACCCTCCATGTCACTCCTCCATGTTACTCCTCCATGTCACTACACCAACTCACTCATCCCTGTCCCTCCGCCATGTCACTCCACCATATCAACCCTCCTTCCTGATCAAACTTGTCACTTCTCCATGTCACTACTCCATGTCTCTCCCCCACATCAAACCTCTATGTCACTCCTCCATGTCACTCCTCTATGTCACTCCTCTATGTAGCTACTCCATGTCACTCCTCCATGTCGCTACACTAACTCACTCTTCCATGTCACTCCTCCATGTCGCTACTCCATGTCACTCCTCCATGTCGCTACACCAACTCAATCCTCCTTGTCACTCCTCCATGTCACTCATCCAAGTCATTCCTTCATGTCACTCCTTTATGTCACTCCTCCAAGTCACTCCTCCATGTCACTTCTATATGTCTTCCATGTCACTCCTCCATGTCGCTCCACCAACTCACTCCTCCATGTCACTCCTCCTTGTCACTCCTCCATGTAGCTATTCCATGTATCTCCTCCATGTCGCTCTACCAACTCACTCCTCCATGTCACTCGTCCACGTCACTCCTCCATGTCACACTTCCTTGTCACTCATCCATGTAGCTACTTCATGTCACTACACCAACTCACTCATCCCTGTCCCTCCGCCATGTCACTCCACCATATCAACCCTCCTTCCTGATCAAACTTGTCACTTCTCCATGTCACTACTCCATGTCTCTCCTCCACATCACTCCTCTATATCACTCCTCCATGTCGCTACACCAACTCACTCTTCCATGTCACTCCCCCATTTCACTCCACCACGTCACTCCTCCATGTCACTCCTCCATGTCACTCCTCCTTGTCGCTATTCCACGTCACTCCTCCATGTCACTCCTCCATGTCACTCCTCCAAGTCACTCCTCCATGTCGCTACTCCATGTCACACCTCCTTGTCACTCCTCCATGTAGCTACTCCATGTCACACCTCCATGTCGCTCTACCAACTCACTCCTCCATGTCACTCCTCTATATAACTTCTCCATGTTACTCCTCCATATCAATCCTCCATGTCACTTCTCCATGTCACTCCTCCTTGTCGCAATTCCATGTCACTCCTCTATGTCGCTACATCAACTCACTCCTCATGTCACTCCTCCATGTCGCTACTCCATGTCACTCCTCCATGTCGCTACACCAACTCAATCCTCCTTGTCACTCCTCCATGTCACTCATCCAAGTCACTCCTCCATGTCGCTATTCCCTTTCACTCCTTATGTCGATACGCCAACTCACTCCTCCATGTCACTCCTCCATTTCACTCCACCATGTCACTCCTCCATGTCACTCCTCCATATCAACCCTCCATGTCACTCCTCCATGTTACTCCTCCATGTCACTACACCAACTCACTCATCCCTGTCCCTCCGCCATGTCACTCCACCATATCAACCCTCCTTCCTGATCAAACTTGTCACTTCTCCATGTCACTACTCCATGTCTCTCCCCCACATCAAACCTCTATGTCACTCCTCCATGTCACTCCTCTATGTCACTCCTCTATGTAGCTACTCCATGTCACTCCTCCATGTCGCTACACCAACTCACTCTTCCATGTCACTCCTCCATGTCGCTACTCCATGTCACTCCTCCATGTCGCTACACCAACTCAATCCTCCTTGTCACTCCTCCATGTCACTCATCCAAGTCATTCCTTCATGTCACTCCTTTATGTCACTCCTCCAAGTCACTCCTCCATGTCACTTCTATATGTCTTCCATGTCACTCCTCCATGTCGCTCCACCAACTCACTCCTCCATGTCACTCCTCCTTGTCACTCCTCCATGTAGCTATTCCATGTATCTCCTCCATGTCGCTCTACCAACTCACTCCTCCATGTCACTCGTCCACGTCACTCCTCCATGTCACACTTCCTTGTCACTCATCCATGTAGCTACTTCATGTCACTACACCAACTCACTCATCCCTGTCCCTCCGCCATGTCACTCCACCATATCAACCCTCCTTCCTGATCAAACTTGTCACTTCTCCATGTCACTACTCCATGTCTCTCCTCCACATCACTCCTCTATATCACTCCTCCATGTCGCTACACCAACTCACTCTTCCATGTCACTCCCCCATTTCACTCCACCACGTCACTCCTCCATGTCACTCCTCCATGTCACTCCTCCTTGTCGCTATTCCATGTCACTCCTCCATGTTGCTACACCAACTCACTCATCCCTGTCCCTCCGCAATGTCACTCCACAATATCAAACATCCTTCCTGATCAAACTTGTCACTACTCCATGTCACTACACCATGTCTCTCCTCCACATCACTCCTCTATATCACTCCTCCATGTCACTCCTCCAAGTCACTCCTCCATGTCGCTACTCCATGTCACACCTCCTTGTCACTCCTCCATGTAGCTACTCCATGTCACACCTCCATGTCGCTCTACCAACTCACTCCTCCATGTCACTCCTCTATATAACTTCTCCATGTTACTCCTCCATATCAATCCTCCATGTCACTTCTCCATGTCACTCCTCCTTGTCGCAATTCCATGTCACTCCTCTATGTCGCTACATCAACTCACTCCTCATGTCACTCCTCCATGTCGCTACTCCATGTCAATCCTCCATGTCGCTACACCAACTCAATCCTCCTTGTCACTCCTCCATGTCACTCATCCAAGTCACTCCTCCATGTCGCTATTCCCTTTCACTCCTTATGTCGATACGCCAACTCACTCCTCCATGTCACTCCTCCATTTCACTCCACCATGTCACTCCTCCATGTCACTCCTCCATATCAACCCGCCATGTCACTCCTCCATGTCACTCCTCCATATCAACCCGCCATGTTACTCCTCCATGTCATTCCTCCATGTCACTACACCAACTCACTCCTCCATGTCACTCCTCCATATCAACCCTCCATGTCACTCCTCCTTGTCGCTACACCAACTCACTCCTCATGTCACTCCTCCATGTCACTCATCCAAGTCATTCCTCCATGTCACTCATTTATGTCACTCCTCCAAGTCATTCCTCCATGTCACTTCTATATGTCTTCCATGTCACTCCTCCATGTCGCTCCACCAACTCACTCCTCCATGTCACTCCTCCTTGTCACTCCTCCATGTAGCTATTCCATGTCACTCCTCCATGTCGCTCTACCAACTCACTCCTCCATGTCACTCGTCCACGTCACTCCTCCATGTCACACTTCCTTGTCACTCCTCCATGTAGCTACTTCATGTCACTACACAAACTCACTCATCCCTGTCCCTCCGCCATGTCACTCCACCATATCAACACTCTTTCCTGATCAAACTTGTCACTTCTCCATGTCACTACTCCATGTCTCTCCTCCACATCACTCCTCTATATCACTCCTCCATGTCGCTACACCAACTCACTCTTCCATGTCACTCCCCCATTTCACTCCACCACGTCACTCCTCCATGTCACTCCTCCATGTCACTCCTCTTTGTCGCTATTCCATGTCACTCCTCCAAGTTGCTACACCAACTCACTCCTCATGTCACTCCTCCATGTCACTCATCCAAGTCATTCCTCCATGTCACTCATTTATGTAACTCCTCCAACTCATTCCTCCATGTCACATCTATATGTCTTCCATGTCACTCCTCCATGTCGCTCCACCAACTCACTCCTCCATGTCACTCCTCCTTGTCACTCCTCCATGTAGCTATTCCATGTCACTCCTCCATGTCGCTCTACCAACTCACTCCTCCATGTCACTCGTCCACGTCACTCTTCCATGTCACACTTCCTTGTCACTCCTCCATGTAGCTACTTCATGTCACTAAACCAACTCACTCATCCCTGTCCCTCCTCCATGTCACTCCACCATATCAACACTCTTTCCTGATCAAACTTGTCACTTCTCCATGTCACTACTCCATGTCTCTCATCCACATCACTCCTCTATATCACTCCTCCATGTCACTCCTCCTTGTCGCTATTCCATGTTACTCCTCCATGTCGCTACACCAACTCACTCTTCCATGTCACTCCCCCATTTCACTCCACCACGTCACTCCTCCATGTCACTCCTCCATATCAACCCTCCATGTCACTCCTCCATGTTACTCCTCCATGTCACTACACCAACTCACTCATCCCGGTCCCTCCGCCATGTCACTCCACCATATCAACCCTCCTTCCTGATCAAACTTGTCACTTCTCCATGTCACTACTCCATGTCTCTCCCCCACATCAAACCTCTATGTCACTCCTCCATGTCACTCCTCTATGTCACTCCTCCTTGTCGCTCTTTCATGTCACTCTTCCATGTCGCTACACCAACTCAATCCTCATGTCACTCCTCCATTTAGCTACTCCATGTCACTCCTCCATGTCGCTACACCAACTCAATCCTCCTTGTCACTCCTCCATGTCACTCAGCCAAGTCATTTGTCCATGTCACTCCTTTATGTCACTCCTCCAAGTCACTCCTCCATGTCACTCCTCCATGTCACTCCTCCATGTCGCTATTCCATGTCATTCCTTATGTCGCTATATAAACTCAATCCTCCATGTCACTCCTACATTTCACTCCACCATGTCACTCCTCCATGTCACTCCTCCATATCAACCCTCCATGTCACTCCTCCTTGTCGCTACATCAACTCACTCCTCCATGTCACTCCTCCATTTCACTCCACCACGTCCCTCCTACATATCAACCCTCCATGTCACTCCTCCATGTCACTCCTCCATGTCCCTTCGCCATGTCACTCCTCCATGTCTCTCCTCCATGTCACTTCTCCAAGTCTTCAATGTCATGTCTCTCATCTGTGTAGCTCCACATTGTCACTCCTCCAAGTCACTCCTCCATGTCGCTACTCCATGTCACACCTCCTTGTCACTCCTACATGTAGCTACTCCATGTCACTCCTCCATGTCGCTCTACCAACTAACTCCTCCATGTCACTCCTCTATATCACTCCTCCATGTTACTCCTCCATATAAATCCTCCATGTCACTTCTCCATGTCACTCCTCCTTGTCGCAATTCCATGTCACTCCTCCATGTTGCTACATCAACTCACTCCTCATGTCACTCCTCCATGTCGCTACTCCATGTCACTCCTCCATGTCGCTACACCAACTCAATCCTCCTTGTCACTCCTCCATGTCACTCCTCTATATCACTCCTCCATGTTACTCCTCCATATCAATCCTCCATGTCACTTCTCCATGTCACTCCTCCTTGTCGCAATTCCATGTCACTCCTCCATGTCGCTACATCAACTCACTCCTCATGTCACTCCTCCATGTCACTACTCCATGTCACTCCTCCATGTCGCTACACCAACTCAATCCTCCTTGTCACTCCTCCATGTCACTCATCCAAGTCACTCCTCCATGTCGCTATTCCCTGTCACTCCTTATGTCGAAATGCCAACTCACTCCTCCATGTCACTCCTCCATGTCCCTTCGCCATGTCACTCCTCCATGTCTCTCCTCCATGTCACTTCTCCAAGTCTTCAATGTCATGTCTCTCATCTGTGTAGCTCCACATTGTCACTCCTCCAAGTCACTCCTCCATGTCGCTACTCCATGTCACACCTCCTTGTCACTCCTCCATGTAGCTACTCCATGTCACTCCTCCATGTAGCTCTACCAACTCACTCCTCCATGTCACTCCTCTATATCACTCCTCCATGTTACTCCTCCATATCAATCCTCCATGTCACTTCTCCATGTCACTCCTCCTTGTCGCAATTCCATGTCACTCCTCTATGTCGCTACATCAACTCACTCCTCATGTCACTCCTCCATGTCGCTACTCCATGTCACTCCTCCATGTCGCTACACCAACTCAATCCTCCTTGTCACTCCTCCATGTCACTCATCGAAGTCACTCCTCCATGTCGCTATTCCATGTCACTCCTTATGTCGATACGCCAACTCACTCCTCCATGACACTCCTCCATTTCACTCCACCACGTCACTCCTACATTTCACTCCTCCATATCAACCCGCCATGTCACTCCTCCATGTCACTCCTCCATGTCACTACACCAACTCACTAATCCCTGTCCCTCCGCCATGTCACTCCACAATATCAAACCTCCTTCCTAATCAAACTTGTCAGTTCTCCATGTCACTACTCCATGTCTCTCCTCCACATCAATCCTCTATGTCACTCCTCCATGTCACTCCTCCATGTTGCTACACCAACTCACTCCTCATGTCACTCCTCCATGTCGCTACTCCATGTCACTCCTCCATGTTGCTACACCAACTCAATCCTTCTTGTCACTCCTCAATGTCACTCATCCAAGTCATTCCTCCATGTCACTCCTTTATGTCACTCCTCCAAGTCACTCCTCTATGTCACTGCTATATGTCTTCCATGTCACTCCTCCATGTTGCTACACCAACTCACTCTTCCATGTCACTCCTCCTTGTCACCCCTCCATGTAGCTATTCCATGTCACTCCTCCATGTAGCTATTCCATGTCACTCCTCCATGTTGCTCTACCAACTCACTCCTCCATGTCACTCGTCCACGTCACTCCTCCATGTCACACTTCCTTGTCACTCCTCCATGTAGCTACTTCATGTCACTACACCAACTCACTCATCCCTGTCCCTCCGCCATGTCACTCCACCATATCAACCCTCCTTCCTGATCAAACTTGTCACTTCTCCATGTCACTACTCCATGTCTCTCCTCCACATCACTCCTCTATATCACTCCTCCATGTCACTCCTCCTTGTCGCTATTCCATGTTACTCCTCCATGTCGCTACACCAACTCACTCTTCCATTTCACTCCCACATTTCACTCCACCACGTCACTCCTCTATGTCACTCCTCCATATCAACCATCCATGTCACTACTCCATGTCACTCCTCCATGTCACTACACCAACTCACTCATCCCTGTCCCTCCGCCATGTCACTCCACCATATCAACCCTCCTTCCTGAACAAACTTGTCACTTCTCCATGTCGCTACTCCATGTCTCTCCCCCACATCAAACCTCTGTGTCACTCCTCCATGTCACTCCTCTATGTCACTCCTCCTTGTCGCTCTTCCATGTCACTCCTCCATGTCGCTACACCAACTCAATCCTCATGTCACTCCTCCATGTAGCTACTCCATGTCACTCCTCCATGTTGCTCCACCAACTCACTCCTCCATGTCACTCCTCCATGTCACTGCTCCACGTCACTCCTCTATGTCACTCCTCCATGTCACTCCTCCATTTCACTCCACCACGTCACTCCTCCATGTCACTCCTCCATATCAACCCTCCATGTCACTCCTCCATGTCACTCCTCCATGTCACTCCTCCATATCAACCTCCATGTCACTCCTCCTTGTCGCTACACCAACTCACTCCTCCATGTCACTCCTTCATTTCACTCCACCACGTCTATATGTCTTCCATGTCACTCCTCCATGTCGCTCCACCAACTCACTCCTCCATGTCACTCCTCCTTGTCACTCCTCCATGTAGCTATTCCATTTCACTACTCCATGTCGCTACACCAACTCAATCCTCCTTGTCACTCCTCCATATCAACCCTCCATGTCACTCCTCCATGTCACTCCTCCATGTCACTCTTCCATGTCACTACACCAACTCACTAATCTCTGTCCCTCCGCCATGTCACTCCACAAAATCAAACCTCCTTCCTGATCAAACTTGTCAGTTCTCCATGTCACTACTCTATGTCTCTCCTCCACATCAACCCTCTATGTCACTCCTCCATGTCACTCCTCCATGTCACTCCTCCTTGTCGCTATTCCATGTCACTCCTCCATGTCGCTACTCCATGTCACTCCTCCATGTAGCTACACCAACTCAATCCTCCTTGTCACTCCTCCATGTCACTCATCCAAGTCATTCCTCCATGTCACTCCTTTATGTCACTCCTCCAAATCACTCCTCCATGTCACTTCTATATGTCTTCCATGTCACTCCTCCATGTCGCTCCACCAACTCACTCCTCCATGTCACTCCTCCATGTCGCTATTCCATGTCAATCCTTATGTCGCTACACCAACTCACTCCTCCATGTCACTCTTCCATTTCACTCCACCACGTCCCTCCACCATATCAACCCTCCATGTCACTCCTCCATGTCACTCCTATTTCACCCTCTCCATGTCACTCCTCCATATCAATCCTCCATTTCACTCCTCCATGTAACTCCTTAATGTCACTACTCCATGTCGCTACTCCATGTCACTCCTCCATGTCACTCTTGCATTTCGCTCCTCCATGTCACTTCTCCAAATCTTCAATGTCATGTCTCTCATCCGTGTAGCTCCATATTGTCACTCCTCCATATCACTCCTCCGTGTCACTTCTACGTTTTCCATGTCACTCCTCCACATCACTCCTCTATGTCACTCCTCCATGTCACTTTTCAATATCACTCCTCTATGTCATTCCTCCATATCAACCCTCCATGTCACTCCTCCATGTCACTCCTCCATGTCCCTCCGCCATGTTACTCCACCATATCAACCCTCCTTCCTGATCAAACTTGTCACTCCTCCATGTCACTCCTCCATGTCACTCCTCCTTGTCGCTATTCTATGTTACTCCTCCATGTCGCTACACCAACTCACTCTTCCATGTCACTCCTCCATTTCACTCCACCACGTCACTCTTCTACGTCACTCCTCATGTCACTCCTGCATGTCGCTACTCCATGTCACTACTCCATGTCTTTCCTCCACATCAATACTCTATGTCACTCCTCCATGTCACTCCTCCATGTCATTCCTCCTTATCGCTATTCCATGTCACTCCTCTATGTCACTCCTCCATGTCACTTTTCAATATCACTCCTCTTTGTCATTCCCCTATGTCGCTACTCCATGTCACTCCTCCATGTCGATCCTCCATGTCACTCCTCCATGTCACTTCTATATGTCTTCCATGTCACTCCTCCATGTCGCTCCTCCTTGTCACTCCTCCATGTTGCTCCTCCATGTCACTCCTCCATGTCACTCCTCCTTGTCGCTATTCTATGTTATTCCTCCATGTCGCTACACCAACTCACTCTTCCATGTCACTCCTCCATTTCACTCCACGACGTCACTCTTCTACGTCACTCCTCATGTCACTCCTGCATGTCGCTACTCCATGTCACTACTCCATGTCTTTCCTCCACATCAATACTCTATGTCACTCCTCCATGTCACTCCTCCATGTCATTCCTCCTTATCGCTATTCCATGTCACTCCTCTATGTCACTCCTCCATGTCACTTTTCAATATCACTCCTCTTTGTCATTCCCCTATGTCGCTACTCCATGTCACTCCTCCATGTCGATCCTCCATGTCACTCCTCCATGTCACTTCTATATGTCTTCCATGTCACTCCTCCATGTCGCTCCTACTTGTCACTCCTCCATGTTGCTCCTCCATGTCACTCCTCCATGTCACTCATCCATGTCCCTCCGCCATGTCACTCCACCATATCAATCCTCCTTGCTGATCCGCCCTGTCACTCCTCCATGTCTCTCTTCCACATCAATCCTCTATGTCACTCCTCCATGTCGCTATTCCATGTCACTCCTCCATGTCGCTACACGAACTCAATCCTCCTTGTCACTCCTCTGTGTCATTCCTGCATGTCACTCCTCACTGTCACTCCTCCATGTCACTACACCAACTCACTCATCCCTGTCCCTCTGCCATGTCACACCACCATAACAACCCTCCTTCCTGATCAAACTTGTCACTTCTCCATGTCACTACTCCATGTCTCTCCTCCACATCAATCCTCTGTCACTCCTCCATGTCACTCCTCCATGTCACTCCTCCATGTCATTCCTCCTTATCGCTATTCCATGTCACTCCTCTATGTCACTCCTCCATGTCACTTTTCAATATCACTCCTCTTTGTCATTCCCCTATGTCGCTACTCCATGTCACTCCTCCATGTCGATCCTCCATGTCACTCCTCCATGTCACTTCTATATGTCTTCCATGTCACTCCTCCATGTCGCTCCTCCTTGTCACTCCTCCATGTTGCTCCTCCATGTCACTCCTCCATGTCACTCCTCCTTGTCGCTATTCTATGTTATTCCTCCATGTCGCTACACCAACTCACTCTTCCATGTCACTCCTCCATTTCACTCCACGACGTCACTCTTCTACGTCACTCCTCATGTCACTCCTGCATGTCGCTACTCCATGTCACTACTCCATGTCTTTCCTCCACATCAATACTCTATGTCACTCCTCCATGTCACTCCTCCATGTCATTCCTCCTTATCGCTATTCCATGTCACTCCTCTATGTCACTCCTCCATGTCACTTTTCAATATCACTCCTCTTTGTCATTCCCCTATGTCGCTACTCCATGTCACTCCTCCATGTCGATCCTCCATGTCACTCCTCCATGTCACTTCTATATGTCTTCCATGTCACTCCTCCATGTCGCTCCTACTTGTCACTCCTCCATGTTGCTCCTCCATGTCACTCCTCCATGTCACTCATCCATGTCCCTCCGCCATGTCACTCCACCATATCAATCCTCCTTGCTGATCCGCCCTGTCACTCCTCCATGTCTCTCTTCCACATCAATCCTCTATGTCACTCCTCCATGTCACTATTCCATGTCACTCCTCCATGTCGCTACACGAACTCAATCCTCCTTGTCACTCCTCTGTGTCATTCCTGCATGTCACTCCTCACTGTCACTCCTCCATGTCACTACACCAACTCACTCATCCCTGTCCCTCTGCCATGTCACACCACCATAACAACCCTCCTTCCTGATCAAACTTGTCACTTCTCCATGTCACTACTCCATGTCTCTCCTCCACATCAATCCTCTGTCACTCCTCCATGTCACTCCTCCATGTAACTCCTCCTTGTCGCTACTCCATGTCACTGCTCCATGTCACTCATCCATGTCATTCCTCCATGTCACTCCGTTATGTCACTCCTCCAAGTCACTCCTCCATGTCCCTCCTCCATATCACTCCACTATATCAATCCTCCTTGCTGATCTGCCCTGTCACTTCTCCATGTCACTCCTCCATGTCACTCCTCCATGTCGCTCATCCAAGTCACTCCTCCATGTCGCCATTCCATGTCACTCCTTATGTCGATACACCAACTCTCTCCTCTATGTCACTCCTCCATTTCACTCCATCACGTCACTCCTCCATGTCAATCCTCCATGTCACTCCTCCATGTCACTCCTCCATGTCACTACACCAACTCACTATTCCCTGTCCCTCCGCCATGTCACTCCACCATATCAACCCTCCTTCCTGTTCAAACTTGTCAGTTCTCCATGTCACTACTCCTTGTCTCTCCTCCACATCAATCCTCTATGTCACTCCTCCAACTCACTCCTCCATGTCACTCGTCCATGTCACTCCTCCATGTCACACTTTCTTGTCACTCCTCCATGTAGCTACTCCATGTCACTACACCAACTCACTCATCCCTGTCCCTCTGCCATGTCACTCCACCATATCAACCCTCCATGTCACTCCTCCATATCAACCCTCCATGTCACTCCTCCATGTCACTCCTCCATGTCACTACACCAACTCACTCATCCCTGTCCCTCTGCCATGTCTCTCCACCATATCAACCCTCCTTCCTGATCAAACTTGTCACTTCTCCATGTCATTACTCCATGTCTCTCCCCCACATCAAACCTCTATGTCACTCCTCCATGTCACTCCTCTATGTCACTCCTCCTTGTCGCTCTTCCATGTCACTCCTCCATATCGCTACACCAACTCACTCCTCATGTCACTCCTCCATGTAGCTACTCCATGTCACTCCTCCATGTCGCTACACACACTCAATCCTCCTTGTCACTCCTTTATGTCACTCCTCCAAGTCACTCCTCCATGTCACTTCTATATGTCTTCCATGTCACTCCTCCATATCGCTACACCAACTCACTCCTCATGTCACTCCTCCATGTAGCTACTCCATGTCACTCCTCCATGTCGCTACACACACTCAATCCTCCTTGTCACTCCTACATGTCACTCATTCAAGTCACTCCTCCATGTCGCTATTCCCTGTCACTCCTTATGTCGATACGCCAACTCACTCCTCCATGTCAATCCTCCATTTCACTCCACCACGTCACTCCTCCATGTCACTCCTCCATATCAACCCGCCATGTCACTCCTCAATGTCGCTCCACCAACTCACTCCTCCATGTCACTCCTCCTTGTCACTCCTCCATGTAGCTATTCCATGTCACTCCTCCATGTCGCTCTACCAACTCACTCCTCCATGTCACTCGTCCACGTCACTCCTCCTTGTCGCTATTCCATGTTACTCCTCCATGTCGCTACACCAACTCACTCTTCCATGTCACTCCCCTATTTCACTCCACCACGTCACTCCTCCATGTCACTCCTCCATATCAACCCTCCATGTCACTCCTCCATGTTACTCCTCCATGTCACTACACCAACTCATTCATCCCTGTCCCTCCGCCATGTCACTCCACCATATCAACCCTCCTTCCTGATCAAACTTGTCACTTCTCCATGTCACTACTCCATGTCTCCCCCCCACATCAAACCTCTATGTCACTCCTCCATGTCACTCCTCTATGTCACTCCTCCATGTCGCTCTTCCATGTCACTCCTCCATGTCGCTACACCAACTCAATCCTCCTTGTCACTCCTACATGTCACTCATTCAAGTCACTCCTCCATGTCGCTATTCCCTGTCACTCCTTATGTCGATACGCCAACTCACTCCTCCATGTCACTCCTCCTTTTCACTCCACCACGTCACTCCTCCATGTCACTCCTCCATATCAACCCGCCATGTCACTCCTCAATGTCGCTCCACCAACTCACTCCTCCTTGTCACTCCTCCATGTAGCTATTCCATGTCACTCCTCCATGTCACTCCTCCATGTCACACTTCCTTGTCACTCCTCCATGTAGCTACTTCATGTCACTGCACCAACTCACTCATCCCTGTCCCTCCGCCATGTCACTCCACCATATCAACCCTCCTTCCTGATCAAACTTGTCACTTCTCCATGTCACTACTCCATATCTCTCCTCCACATCACTCCTCTATATCACTTCTCCATGTCACTCCTCCATGTCACTCATCCTTGTCGCTATTCCATGTTACTCCTCCATGTCGCTACACCAACTCACTCTTCCATGTCACTCCCCTATTTCACTCCACCACGTCACTCCTCCATGTCACTCCTCCATATCAACCCTCCATGTCACTCCTCCATGTTACTCCTCCATGTCAATACACCAACTCATTCATCCCTGTCCCTCCGCCATGTCACTCCACCATATCAACCCTCCTTCCTGATCAAACTTGTCACTTCTCCATGTCACTACTCCATGTCTCCCCCCCACATCAAACCTCTATGTCACTCCTCCATGTCACTCCTCTATGTCACTCCTCCTTGTCGCTCTTCCATGTCACTCCTCCATGTCGCTACACCAACTCAATCCTCATGTCACTCCTCCATGTAGCTACTCCATGTCACTCCTCCATGTCGCTACACTAACTCAATCCTCCTTGTCACTCCTCCATGTCACTCAGCCAAGTCATTTGTCCATGTCACTCCTTTATGTCACTCCTCCAAGTCACTCCTGATGTCACTCCTCCAGGTCACTCCTCCATGTCGCTATTCCATGTCATTCCTTATGTCGCTATATAACCTCAATTCTCCATGTCACTCCTACATTTCACTCCATCACGTCACTCCTCCATGTCACTCCTCCATATCAACCCTCCATGTCACTCCTCCTTGTCGCTACACCAACTCACTCCTCCATGTCACTCCTCCATTTCACTCCACCACGTCCCTCCTCCATATCAACCCTCCATGTCACTCCTCCATGTCACTCCTCCATGTCCTTTCGCCATGTCACTTCTCCAAGTCTTCAATGTCATGTCTCTCATCTGTGTAGCTCCACATTGTCACTCCTCCAAGTCACTCCTCCATGTCGCTACTCCATGTCACACCTCCTTGTCACTCCTCCATGTAGCTACTCCATGTCACTCCTCCATGTCGCTCTACCAACTCACTCCTCCATGTCACTCCTCTATATCACTCCTCCATGTTACTCCTCCATATCAATCCTCCATGTCACTTCTCCATGTCACTCCTCCTTGTCGCAATTCATTGTCACTCCTCCATGCCGCTACATCAACTCACTCCTCATGTCACTCCTCCATGTCGCTACTCCATGTCACTCCTCCATGTCGCTACACCAACTCAATCCTCCTTGTCACTCCTCCATGTCACTCATCCAAGTCACTCCTCCATGTCGCTATTCCCTGTCACTTCTTATGTCGATACACCAACTCACTCCTCCATGTCACTACTCCATGTCCCTTCGCCATGTCACTCCTCCATGTCTCTCCTCCATGTCACTTCTCCAAGTCTTCAATGTCATGTCTCTCATCTGTGTAGCTCCACATTGTCACTCCTCCAAGTCACTCCTCCATGTCGCTACTCCATGTCACACCTCCTTGTCACTCCTCAATGTAGCTACTCCATGTAACTCCTTATGTCGATACGCCAACTCACTCCTCCATGACACTCCTCCATTTCACTCCACCACGTCACTCCTCCATGTCACTCCTCCATATCAACCCGCCATGTCACTCCTCCATGTCACTCCTCCATGTCACTACACCAACTCACTAATCCCTGTCCCTCCGCCATGTCACTCCACAATATCAAACCTCCTTCCTAATCAAACTTGTCAGTTCTCCATGTCACTCCTCCATGTCACTCCTCCATGTCACTCCTCCTTGTCACTATTCCATGTCACTCCTCCATGTTGCTACACCAACTCACTCCTCATGTCACTCCTCCATGTCGCTACTCCATGTCACTCCTCCATGTCGCTACACCAACTCAATCCTCCTTGTCACTCCTCTATGTCACTCATCCAAGTCATTCCACCATGTCACTCCTCCAAGTCACTCCTCTATGTCACTGCTATATGTCTTCCATGTCACTCCTCCATGTCGCTCCACCAACTCACTCCTCCATGTCACTCCTCCTTGTCACTCCTCCATGTAGCTATTCCATGTCACTCCTCCATGTCACTCTACCAACTCACTCCTCCATGTCACTCGTCCACGTCACTCCTCCATGTCACACTTCCTTGTCACTCCTCCATGTAGCTACTTCATGTCACTACACCAACTCACTCATCCCTGTCCCTCCGCCATGTCACTCCACCATATCAACCCTCCTTCCTGATCAAACTTGTCACTTCTCCATGTCACTACTCCATGTCTCTCCTCCACATCACTCCTCTATATCACTCCTCCATGTCAATCCTCCTTGTCGCTATTCCATGTTACTCCTCCTTGTCGCTACAACAACTCACTCTTCCATGTCACGCCCACATTTCACTCCACCACGTCACTCCTCTATGTCACTCCTCCATATCAACCCTCCATGTCACTACTCCATGTTACTCCTCCATGTCACTACACCAACTCACTCATCCCTGTCCCTCCGCCATGTCACTCCACCATATCAACCCTCCTTCCTGAACAAACTTGTCACTTCTCCATGTCACTACTCCATGTCTCTCCCCCACATCAAACCTCTATGTCACTCCTCCATGTCACTCCTCTATGTCACTCCTCCTTGTCGCTCTTCCATGTCACTCCTCCATGTCGCTACACCAACTCAATTCTCATGTCACTCCTCCATGTAGCTACTCCATGTCACTCCTCCATGTCACTGCTCCACGTCACTCCTCTATGTCACTCCTCCATGTCACTCCTCCATTTCACTCCACCACGTCACTCCTCCATGTCACTCCTCCATATCAACCCTCCATGTCACTCCTCCATGTCACTCCTCCATGTCACTCCTCCATGTCACTCCTCCATATCAACCCTCCATGTCACTCCTCCTTGTCGCTACACCAACTCACTCCTCCATGTCACTCCTCCATTTCACTCCACCATGTCTATATGTCTTCCATGTCACTCCTCCATGTCGCTCCACCAACTCACTCCTCCATATCAACCCTCCATGTCACTCCTCCATGTCACTCCTCCATGTCACTCTTCCATGTCACTACACCAACTCACTAATCCCTGTCCCTCCGCCATGTCACTCCACAAAATCAAACCTCCTTCCTGATCAAACTTGTCAGTTCTCCATGTCACTACTCTATGTCTCTCCTCCACATCAATCCTCTATGTCACTCCTCCATGTCACTCCTCCATGTCACTCCTCCTTGTCGCTATTCCATGTCACTCCTCCATGTTGCTACACCAACTCACTTCTCATGTCACTCCTCCATGTCGCTACTCCATGTCACTCCTCCATGTAGCTACACCAACTCAATCCTCCTTGTCACTCCTCCATGTCACTCATCCAAGTCATTCCTCCATGTCACTCCTTTATGTCACTCCTCCAAATCACTCCTCCATGTCACTTCTATATGTCTTCCATGTCATTCCTCCATGTCGCTACACCAACTCACTCCTCCATGTCACTCCTCCATTTCACTCCACCACGTCCCTCCACCATATCAACCCTCCATGTCACTCCTCCATGTCACTCCTCTATTTCACCCTCTCCATGTCACTCCTCCATATCAAGCCTCCATCTCACTCCTCCATGTAACTCCTTAATGTCACTACTCCATGTCGCTACTCCATGTCACTCCTCCATGTCACTCTTGCATGTCGCTCCTCCATGTCACTTCTCCAAGTCTTCAATGTCATGTCTCTCATCCGTGTAGCTCCATATTGTCACTCCTCCATATCACTCCTCCGTGTCACTTCTACGTTTTCTATGTCACTCCTCCACATCACTCCTCTATGTTACTCATCCATGTCACTTTTCAATATCACTCCTCTATGTCATTCCTCCATATCAACCCTCCATGTCACTCCTCCATGTCACTCCTCCATGTCCCTCCGCCATGTCACTCCACCATATCAACCCTCCTTCCTGATCAAACTTGTCACTTCTCCATGTCCCTACTCCATGTCTCTCCTCCACATCAATCCTCTATATCACTCCTCCATGTCACTCTTCCATGTCACTCCTCCTTGTCGCTATTCTATGTTACTCCTCCATGTCGCTACACCAACTCACTCTTCCATGTCACTCCTCCATTTCACTCCACCACGTCACTCTTCTACGTCACTCCTCATGTCACTCCTGCATGTCGCTACTCCATGTCACTCCTCTATGTCACTCCTCCATGTCACTTTTCAATATCACTCCTCTTTGTCATTCCCCTATGTCGCTACTCCATGTCACTCCTCCATGTCGATCCTCCATGTCACTCCTCCATGTCACTTCTATATGTCTTCCATGTCACTCCTCCATGTCGCTCCTCCTTGTCACTCCTCCATGTCACTCAGCCAAGTCATTTCTCCATGTCACTCCTTTATGTAACTCCTCCAAGTCACTCCTCCATGTCACTTCTATATGTCTTCCATATCACTCCTCCATGTTTCTCCACCAACTCACTCCTCCATGTCACTCCTCCATGTCACTCCTCCATGTCATTGCTCCAAGTCACTCCTCTATGTCACTCCTTCATGTCACTCCTCCATGTCGCTATTCCATGTCACACCTTATGTCGCTATATAAACTCACTCATCCATGTCACTCCTCCATATCAACCCTCCATGTCACTCCTCCTTGTCGCTACACCAACTCACTCCTCCATGTCACTCCTCCATTTCACTCCAACACGTCACTCCTCCATGTCACTCCTCCATATCAACCCTCCATGTCAGTCCTCCTTGTCGCTACACCAACTCACTCCTCCATGTCGCTACTCCACGTCACTCCTCCATGTCACACCTCCTTGTCACTCCTCCATTTAGCTACTCCATGTCACTCCTCCTTGTCGCTCTACCAACTCACTCCTCCATGTCACTCGTCCATGTCACTCCTCCATGTCACACTTCCTTGTCACTCCTCCATTTAGCTACTCCATGTCACTCCTCCATGTCACTACACCAACTCATTCATCCCTGTCCCTCCGCCATGTCACTCCTCCATGTCGCTACACCAACTCACTCCTCATGTCACTCCTCCATGTCGCTACTCCATGTCACTCCTCCATGTCGCTACACCAACTCAATCCTCCTTGTCACTCCTCCATGTCACTCATCCAAGTCATTCCTCCATGTCACTCCTTTATGTCACTCCTCCAAGTCACTCCTCCATGTCACTTCTATATGTCTTCCATGTCACTCCTCCATGTCGCTCCACCAACTCACTCCTCCATGTCACTCCTCCTTGTCACTCCTCCATGTAGCTATTCCATGTCACTCCTCCATGTCGCTCTACCAACTCTCTCCTCCATGTCACTCGTCCACGTCACTCCTCCATGTAACACTTGCTTGTCACTCCTCCATGTAGCTACTCCATGTCACTCCTCCATGTCACTACACCAACTCTACCCTCCTTGTCACTCCTCTATGTCACTCAGCCAAGTCATTTGTCCATGTCACTCCTTTATGTCACTCCTCCAAGTCACTCCTCCATGTCACTTCTATATGTCTTCCATGTAACTCCTCCATGTTGCTCCACCAACTCACTCCTCCATGTCACTCCTCCATGTCACTGCTCCACGTCACTCCTCTATTTCACTCCTCCATGTCACTCCTCCATGTCACTATTCCATGTCACTCCTTATGTCACTATATAAACTCACTCCTCCATGTCACTCCTCCATGTCACTCCTCCATGTCAATACACCAACTCATGCATCCCTTTCCCTCCGCCATGTCACTCCACCATATCAACCCTCCTTCCTGATCAAACTTGTCACTTCTATATGTCTTCCATGTCACTCCTCCATGTCACTGCTCCACGTCACTCCTCTATTTCACTCCTCCATGTCACTCCTCCATGTCACTATTCCATGTTACTCCTTATGTCACTATATAAACTCACTCCTCCATGTCACTCCTCCATGTCGCTACACCAACTCACTCTTCCATGTCACTCCTCCATTTCATTCCACCACGTCACTCTTCTACGTCACTCCACATGTCACTCCTCCATGTCACTCCTTTATGTCACTTCTCCAAGTCACTCGTCTATTTCACTCCTCCATGTCACTCCTCCATATCAGTCCTCCATTTCACTCCTACATGTAACTCCTTAATGTCACTACTCCATTTCGCTACTCCATCTCACTCCTCCATGTCCCTCTTGCATGTCGCTCCTCCATGTCACTTCTCCAAATCTTCAATGTCATGTCTCTCATCCGTGTAGCTCCATATTGTCACTCCTCCACATCACTCATCTAAGTCACTCCTCCATGTCACTTTTCAATATCACTCCTCTATATAATTCCCCTATGTCGCTACTCCATGTCACTCCTCCATGTCGATCCTCCATGTCACTCCTCCATGTCACTTCTATATGTCTTCCATGTCAATCCTCCATGTCGCTCCTCCTTGTCACTCCTCCATGTTGCTACTCCATGTCACGCCTCCATGTCACTCATCCATGTCCCTCCGCCATGTCACTCCATCATATCAATCCACCTTGCTGATCCGCCCTGTCACTCCTCCATGTCTCTCCTCCATATCAATCCTCTATGTCACTCTTCCATGTCACTACACCAACTCATGCATCCCTTTCCCTCCGCCATGTCACTCCACCATATCAACCCTCCTTCCTGATCAAACTTGTCACTTCTCCATGTCACTACTCCATGTCTCTCCTCCACATCAATCCTCTATGTCACTCCTCTATGTCACTCCTCCATGTCACTCCTACTTGTCGCTATTCCATGTCACTCCTCCATGTCGTTACACCAACTCACTCCTCCATGTCACTCTTCCATGTCGCTATTCCATGTCACTCCTTATGTCGCTACACCAACTCACTCCTCCATTTCACTCCTCCATTTCACTCCACTACGTTACTCCTCCATATAACTCCTCCATATCAACCCTCCATTTCACTCCACCACGTCACTCCTCCAAATCACTCCTCCATATCAACCCTCCATGTCACTCCACCATGTCACTCCACCATGTCACTCCTCCATGTCATTCCTCCATGTCACTCCTCCATGTCACTACACCAACTCACTCATCCCTGTCCCTCCGCCATGTCACTCCTCCATGTCGCTACACCAACTCACTCCTCATTTCACTCCTCCATGTCGCTACTCCATGTCACTCCTCCATGTCGCTACACCAACTCAATCCTCCTTGTCACTCCTCAATGTCACTCATCCAAGTCATTCCTTCATGTCACTCCTTTATGTCACTCCTCCAAGTCACTCCTCCATGTCACTTCTATATGTGTTCCATGTCACTCCTCCATGTCTCTACTCCATGTCACTCCTCCATTTCACTCCTCCATGTCTCTCCTCCATGTCACTTCTCCAAGTCTTCAATGTCATGTGTCTCATCTGTGTAGCTCCACAATGTCACTCCTCCAAGTCACTCCTCCATGTCGCTACTCCACGTCACTCCTCCATGTCACACCTCCTTGTCACTCCTCCATGTAGCAACTCCATGTCACTCCTCCATGTCGCTCTACTAACTCACTACTCCATGTCACTCGTCCACGTCACTCCTCCATGTCACACCTCCTTGTCACTCCTCCATGTAGCTACTCCATGTCACTCTTAAATATCACTCTACCACGCCACTCCTCTATATCACTCCTCCATGTTACTCCTCCATATCAATCCTCCATGTCACTTCTCCATGTCACTCCTCCTTGTCGAAATTCCATGTCACTCCTTCATGTCGCTACACCAACTCAATCCTCCTTGTCACTCCTCCATGTCACTCATCCAAGTCATTCCTCCATGTCACTCCATTATGTCACTCCTCCAAGTCACTTCTATATGTCTTCCATGTCACTCCTCCATGTAGCTATTCCATGTCACCCCTCCATGTCGCTCTACCAACTCATTCCTCCATGTCACTCGTCCACGTCACTCCTCCATGTAACACTTGCTTGTCACTCCTCCATATAGCTACTCCATGTCACTCCTCCATGTCACTACACCAACTCTACCCTCCTTGTCACTCCTCCATGTCACTCAGCCAAGTCATTTGTCCATGTCACTCCTTTATGTCACTCCTCCAAGTCACTCCTCCATGTCACTTCTATATGTCTTCCATGTAACTCCTCCATGTTGCTCCACCAACTCACTCCTCCATGTCACTCCTCCATGTCACTGCTCCACGTCACTCCTCTATTTCACTCCTCCATGTCACTCCTCCATGTAACTATTCCATGTCACTCCTTATGTCACTATATAAACTCACTCCTCCATGTCACTCCTCCATGTCGCTACACCAACTCACTCTTCCATGTCACTCCTCCATTTCATTCCACCACGTCACTCTTCTACGTCACTCCACATGTCACTCCTCCATGTCACTCCTTTATGTCACTTCTCCAAGTCACTCGTCTATTTCACTCCTCCATGTCACTCCTCCATATCAGTCCTCCATTTCACTCCTACATGAAACTCCTTAATGTCACTACTCCATTTCGCTACTCCATCTCACTCCTCCATGTCCCTCTTGCATGTCGCTCCTCCATGTCACTTCTCCAAATCTTCAATGTCATGTCTCTCATCCGTGTAGCTCCATATTATCACTCCACCACGTCACTCTTCTACGTCACTCCTCATGTCACTCCTGCATGTCGCTACTCCATGTCACTCCTCTATGTCACTCCTCCATGTCACTTTTCAATATCACTCCTCTTTGTCATTCCCCTATGTCGCTACTCCATGTCACTCCTCCATGTCGATCCTCCATGTCACTCCTCCATGTCACTTCTATATGTCTTCCATGTCACTCCTCCATGTCGCTCCTCCTTGTCACTCCTCCATGTCACTCAGCCAAGTCATTTCTCCATGTCACTCCTTTATGTAACTCCTCCAAGTCACTCCTCCATGTCACTTCTATATGTCTTCCATATCACTCCTCCATGTTTCTCCACCAACTCACTCCTCCATGTCACTCCTCCATGTCACTCCTCCATGTCATTGCTCCAAGTCACTCCTCTATGTCACTCCTTCATGTCACTCCTCCATGTCGCTATTCCATGTCACACCTTATGTCGCTATATAAACTCACTCATCCATGTCACTCCTCCATATCAACCCTCCATGTCACTCCTCCTTGTCGCTACACCAACTCACTCCTCCATGTCACTCCTCCATTTCACTCCAACACGTCACTCCTCCATGTCACTCCTCCATATCAACCCTCCATGTCAGTCCTCCTTGTCGCTACACCAACTCACTCCTCCATGTCGCTACTCCACGTCACTCCTCCATGTCACACCTCCTTGTCACTCCTCCATTTAGCTACTCCATGTCACTCCTCCTTGTCGCTCTACCAACTCACTCCTCCATGTCACTCGTCCATGTCACTCCTCCATGTCACACTTCCTTGTCACTCCTCCATTTAGCTACTCCATGTCACTCCTCCATGTCACTACACCAACTCATTCATCCCTGTCCCTCCGCCATGTCACTCCTCCATGTCGCTACACCAACTCACTCCTCATGTCACTCCTCCATGTCGCTACTCCATGTCACTCCTCCATGTCGCTACACCAACTCAATCCTCCTTGTCACTCCTCCATGTCACTCATCCAAGTCATTCCTCCATGTCACTCCTTTATGTCACTCCTCCAAGTCACTCCTCCATGTCACTTCTATATGTCTTCCATGTCACTCCTCCATGTCGCTCCACCAACTCACTCCTCCATGTCACTCCTCCTTGTCACTCCTCCATGTAGCTATTCCATGTCACTCCTCCATGTCGCTCTACCAACTCTCTCCTCCATGTCACTCGTCCACGTCACTCCTCCATGTAACACTTGCTTGTCACTCCTCCATGTAGCTACTCCATGTCACTCCTCCATGTCACTACACCAACTCTACCCTCCTTGTCACTCCTCTATGTCACTCAGCCAAGTCATTTGTCCATGTCACTCCTTTATGTCACTCCTCCAAGTCACTCCTCCATGTCACTTCTATATGTCTTCCATGTAACTCCTCCATGTTGCTCCACCAACTCACTCCTCCATGTCACTCCTCCATGTCACTGCTCCACGTCACTCCTCTATTTCACTCCTCCATGTCACTCCTCCATGTCACTATTCCATGTCACTCCTTATGTCACTATATAAACTCACTCCTCCATGTCACTCCTCCATGTCACTCCTCCATGTCAATACACCAACTCATGCATCCCTTTCCCTCCGCCATGTCACTCCACCATATCAACCCTCCTTCCTGATCAAACTTGTCACTTCTATATGTCTTCCATGTCACTCCTCCATGTCACTGCTCCACGTCACTCCTCTATTTCACTCCTCCATGTCACTCCTCCATGTCACTATTCCATGTTACTCCTTATGTCACTATATAAACTCACTCCTCCATGTCACTCCTCCATGTCGCTACACCAACTCACTCTTCCATGTCACTCCTCCATTTCATTCCACCACGTCACTCTTCTACGTCACTCCACATGTCACTCCTCCATGTCACTCCTTTATGTCACTTCTCCAAGTCACTCGTCTATTTCACTCCTCCATGTCACTCCTCCATATCAGTCCTCCATTTCACTCCTACATGTAACTCCTTAATGTCACTACTCCATTTCGCTACTCCATCTCACTCCTCCATGTCCCTCTTGCATGTCGCTCCTCCATGTCACTTCTCCAAATCTTCAATGTCATGTCTCTCATCCGTGTAGCTCCATATTGTCACTCCTCCACATCACTCATCTAAGTCACTCCTCCATGTCACTTTTCAATATCACTCCTCTATATAATTCCCCTATGTCGCTACTCCATGTCACTCCTCCATGTCGATCCTCCATGTCACTCCTCCATGTCACTTCTATATGTCTTCCATGTCAATCCTCCATGTCGCTCCTCCTTGTCACTCCTCCATGTTGCTACTCCATGTCACGCCTCCATGTCACTCATCCATGTCCCTCCGCCATGTCACTCCATCATATCAATCCACCTTGCTGATCCGCCCTGTCACTCCTCCATGTCTCTCCTCCATATCAATCCTCTATGTCACTCTTCCATGTCACTACACCAACTCATGCATCCCTTTCCCTCCGCCATGTCACTCCACCATATCAACCCTCCTTCCTGATCAAACTTGTCACTTCTCCATGTCACTACTCCATGTCTCTCCTCCACATCAATCCTCTATGTCACTCCTCTATGTCACTCCTCCATGTCACTCCTACTTGTCGCTATTCCATGTCACTCCTCCATGTCGTTACACCAACTCACTCCTCCATGTCACTCTTCCATGTCGCTATTCCATGTCACTCCTTATGTCGCTACACCAACTCACTCCTCCATTTCACTCCTCCATTTCACTCCACTACGTTACTCCTCCATATAACTCCTCCATATCAACCCTCCATTTCACTCCACCACGTCACTCCTCCAAATCACTCCTCCATATCAACCCTCCATGTCACTCCACCATGTCACTCCACCATGTCACTCCTCCATGTCATTCCTCCATGTCACTCCTCCATGTCACTACACCAACTCACTCATCCCTGTCCCTCCGCCATGTCACTCCTCCATGTCGCTACACCAACTCACTCCTCATTTCACTCCTCCATGTCGCTACTCCATGTCACTCCTCCATGTCGCTACACCAACTCAATCCTCCTTGTCACTCCTCAATGTCACTCATCCAAGTCATTCCTTCATGTCACTCCTTTATGTCACTCCTCCAAGTCACTCCTCCATGTCACTTCTATATGTGTTCCATGTCACTCCTCCATGTCTCTACTCCATGTCACTCCTCCATTTCACTCCTCCATGTCTCTCCTCCATGTCACTTCTCCAAGTCTTCAATGTCATGTGTCTCATCTGTGTAGCTCCACAATGTCACTCCTCCAAGTCACTCCTCCATGTCGCTACTCCACGTCACTCCTCCATGTCACACCTCCTTGTCACTCCTCCATGTAGCAACTCCATGTCACTCCTCCATGTCGCTCTACTAACTCACTACTCCATGTCACTCGTCCACGTCACTCCTCCATGTCACACCTCCTTGTCACTCCTCCATGTAGCTACTCCATGTCACTCTTAAATATCACTCTACCACGCCACTCCTCTATATCACTCCTCCATGTTACTCCTCCATATCAATCCTCCATGTCACTTCTCCATGTCACTCCTCCTTGTCGAAATTCCATGTCACTCCTTCATGTCGCTACACCAACTCAATCCTCCTTGTCACTCCTCCATGTCACTCATCCAAGTCATTCCTCCATGTCACTCCATTATGTCACTCCTCCAAGTCACTTCTATATGTCTTCCATGTCACTCCTCCATGTAGCTATTCCATGTCACCCCTCCATGTCGCTCTACCAACTCATTCCTCCATGTCACTCGTCCACGTCACTCCTCCATGTAACACTTGCTTGTCACTCCTCCATATAGCTACTCCATGTCACTCCTCCATGTCACTACACCAACTCTACCCTCCTTGTCACTCCTCCATGTCACTCAGCCAAGTCATTTGTCCATGTCACTCCTTTATGTCACTCCTCCAAGTCACTCCTCCATGTCACTTCTATATGTCTTCCATGTAACTCCTCCATGTTGCTCCACCAACTCACTCCTCCATGTCACTCCTCCATGTCACTGCTCCACGTCACTCCTCTATTTCACTCCTCCATGTCACTCCTCCATGTAACTATTCCATGTCACTCCTTATGTCACTATATAAACTCACTCCTCCATGTCACTCCTCCATGTCGCTACACCAACTCACTCTTCCATGTCACTCCTCCATTTCATTCCACCACGTCACTCTTCTACGTCACTCCACATGTCACTCCTCCATGTCACTCCTTTATGTCACTTCTCCAAGTCACTCGTCTATTTCACTCCTCCATGTCACTCCTCCATATCAGTCCTCCATTTCACTCCTACATGAAACTCCTTAATGTCACTACTCCATTTCGCTACTCCATCTCACTCCTCCATGTCCCTCTTGCATGTCGCTCCTCCATGTCACTTCTCCAAATCTTCAATGTCATGTCTCTCATCCGTGTAGCTCCATATTATCACTCCTCCACATCACTCATCTAAGTCACTCCTCCATGTCACTTTTCAATATCACTCCTCTATATCATTCCCCTATGTCGCTACTCCATGTCACTCCTCCATGTCGATCCTCCATGTCACTCCTCCATGTCACTTCTATATGTCTTCCATGTCAATCCTCCATGTCGCTCCTCCTTGTCACTCCTCCATGTTGCTACTCCATGTCACGCCTCCATGTCACTCATCCATGTCCCTCCGCCATGTCACTCCATCATATCAATCCTCCTTGCTGATCCGCCCTGTCACTCCTCCATGTCTCTCCTCCACATCAATCCTCTATGTCACTCCTCCATGTCACTCCTCCATGTCACTCCTACTTGTCACTCCTCCATGTCCCTCCTCCATGTCACTCCACCATATCAATCCTCCTTGCTGATCCGCCCTGTCACTTCTCCATGTCACTCCTTCATGTCACTTCTATATATCTTCCATGTCACTCTTCCATGTCGTTACACCAACTCACTCCTCCATGTCACTCCTCCATGTCGCTACTCCATGTCACTCCTCCTCTTCACTCCTCCATGTCTCTCCTCCATGTCACTTCTCCAAGTCTTCAATGTCATGTCTCTCATCTGTGTAGCTCCACATTGTCACTCCTCCAAGTCACTTCTCCATGTCGCTACTCCACGTCACTCCTCCATGTCACACCTCCTTGTCACTCCTCAATGTAGCTACTCCATGTCACTCCTCCATGTCGCTCTACCAACTCACTCCTCCATGTCACTCGTCCACGTCACTCCTCCATGTCACACCTCCTTGTCACTCCTCGATTTAGCTACTCCATGTCACTCCTCCATGTCACTCCTCCATGTCACTCTTAAATTTCACTCCACCACGCCACTCCTCTATATCACTCCTCTATGTCGCTATTCCATGTCAATCCTTATGTCGCTACACCAACTCACTCCTCCATGTCACTCCTCCATGTCATTCCTCCATGTCACTCCTCCATGTCACTACACCAACTCACTCATCCCTGTCCCTCTGCCATGTCACGCCTCCATGTCACTCCTCCATGTCGCTACTACATTTCACTCCTCCATGTTGCTACACCAACTCAATCCTCCTTGTCACTCCTCCATGTCACTCATCCAAGTCACTCCTCCATGTCGCTATTCCATGTCACTCCTTTTGTCGATACACCAACTCACTCCTCCATGTCACTCCTCCATTTCACTCCACCACGTCACTCCTCCATGTCACTCCTCCATGTCACTCCTCCATGTCGCTACTCCATGTCACTACTCCATGTCTTTCCTCCACATCAATCCTCTATGTCACTCCTCCATGTCACTCCTCCATGTCATTGCTCATTGTCGCTATTCCATGTCACTCCGCCATATCAACCCTCCATGTCACTCCTCCATGTCACTCCTCCATGTCACTACACCAACTCACTCATCCCTGTCCCTCCGCCATGTCACTCCACCATATCAACCCTCTTTCTTGATCTAACTTGTCACTTCTACATGTCACTACTCCATGTCTCTCCCCTACATCAAACCTCTATGTCACTCCTCCATGTCACTCCTCTATGTTACTCCTCCTTGTCGCTCTTCCATGTCACTCCTCCATGTCGCTACAACAACTCAATCCTCATGTCACTCGTTCATGTAGCTACTCCATGTATCTCCTCCATGTCGCTACACCAACTCAATCCTCTTTGTCACTCCTCCATGTCACTCAGCAAAGTCATTAGTCCATGTCACTCCTTTATGTCACTCCTCCAAGTCACTCCTCCATGTCACTTCTATATGTCTTCCATGTCACTCCTCCATGTTGCTCCACCAATTCACTCCTCCATGTCACTCCTCCAAGTCGCTATTCCATGTTACTCCTTATGTCGCTTTATAAACTCACTCCTCCGTGTCATTCCTCCATTTCACTCCACCACGTCACTCATCCATGTAACTCCTCCATATCAACCCTCCATGTCGCCACTCCTTGTCACTCCTCCATGTCACTCATCCATGTCATTCCTCCATGTCACTCCTTTATGTCACTACTCCATGTCACTCCTCCATGTCACTCCTCCATATCAATCCTCCATTTCACTCCTCCATGTAACTCCTTAATGTCACTACTCCATGTCACTCCTCCATGTCACTCTTGCATGTCGCTCCTCCATGTCACTTCTCCAAGTCTTCAATGTCATGTCTCTCATCCGTGTAGCTCCATATTGTCACTCCTCCATATTACTCCTCCGTGTCACTTCTACATGTTTTCCATGTCACTCCTCCACATCACTCCTCTATGTCACTCCTCCATGTCACTTTTCAATATCACTCCTCTATGTCATTCCCCTATGTCGCTACTCCATGTCACTCCTCCATGTCGATCCTCCATGTCACTCCTCCATGTCACTTCTATATGTCTTCCATGTCACTCCTCCATGTCGCTCCTCCTTGTCACTCCTCCATGTTGCTCCTCCATGTCACTCCTCCATGTCACTCATCCATGTCCCTCCGCCATGTCACTCCACCATATCAATCCTCCTTGCTGATCCGCCCTGTCACTCCTCCATGTCTCTACTCCACATCAATCCTCCATGTCACTCCTCCATGTAACTCCTCCATGTCACTCCTCCATGTCACTCCTCCATGTCACTACACCAACTCACTCATCCATTTCCCTCTGCCATGTCACTCCACCATATCAACCCTCCTTCCTGATCAAACTTGTCACTTCTCCATGTCACTACTCCATGTTTCTCCTCCACATCAATCCTCTATGTCACTCCTCCATGTCACTTCTTCTTTGTCGCTATTCCATGTCATTCCTCCATGTCGCTACACCACCTCACTCCTCATGTCACTCCTCCATGTCGCTATTCCATGTCACTCCTTATGTCGCTACACCAACTCAATCCTCCATTTCACTCCTCCATGTCGCTACTCCATGTCACTCCTCCATGTCGCTACACCAACTCAATCCTCCTTGTCGCTATTCCATGTCACTCCTCCATGTCACTCTTCCATGTCGCTATTCCATGTCACTCCTTATGTCGCTATATAAACTCAATCCTCCATGTCACTACTCCATTTCACTCCACCACGTCACTCCTCCATGTCACTCCTCCATATTACTACTCCATGTCACTCCTCCTTGTCGCTACACCAACTCACTCCTCCATGTCACTCCTCCATTTCACTCCACCATGTCCCTCCTCCATATCAACCCTCCATGTCACGCCTCCATGTCACTCCCCCATGTCGCTACTCCACGTCACTCCTCCATGTCACACCTCCTTGTCACTCCTCCATGTAGCTACTCCATGTCACTCCTCCATGTCGCTCTACCAACTCACTCCTCCATGTCACTCGTCCACGTCACTCCTCCATGTCACACCTCCTTGTCACTCCTCCATGTAGCTACTCCATGTCACTCCTATATATCACTCCTCCATGTTACTCCTCCATATCAATCCTCCATGTCACTTTTCCATGTCACTCCTCCTTGTCGCAATTCTATGTCACTCCTCCATGTCGCTACACCAACTCACTACTCCATGTCACTCCTCCATGTCGCTACTCCATGTCACTCCTCCATGTCGCTACACCAACTCAATCCTCCTTGTCGCTATTCCATGTCACTCCTCCATATCAACCCTCCATGTCACTCCTCCATATTACTACTCCATGTCACTCCTCCTTGTCGCTACACCAACTCACTCCTCCATGTCACTCCTCCATTTCACTCCACCATGTCCCTCCTCCATATAAACCCTCCATGTCACGCCTCCATGTCACTCCTCCATGTCCCTCCGCCATGTCACTCCACCATATCAAACCTCCTTCCTGATCAAACTTGTCACTTCTCCATGTGACTACTCCATGTCTCTCCTCCACATCACTCCTCTATATCACTCCACCATATCAAACCTCCTTCCTGATCAAACTTGTCACTTCTCCATATCACTGCTCCATGTCACTCCTCCTTGTCGCTATTCCATGTTACTCCTCCATGTTGCTACACCAACTCACTCTTCCATGTCACTCCTCCATTTCACTCCACCACGTCACTCTTCTACGTCACTCCTCATGTCACTCCTCCATGTCGCTACTCCTTGTCACTCCTCCATTTCACTCATCCCAGTCATTCCTCCATGTCACTCCTTTATGTCACTCCTCCAAGTCACTCCTCAATTTCACTTCTATATGACTTCAATGTCACTCCTGCATGTCGCTCCTCCATATCACCCCTCTATTTCACTCCTCCATGTCACTCCTCCATATCAATCCTCCATTTCACTCCTCCATGTAACTCCTTAATGTCACTACTCCATGTCGCTACTCCATGTCACTCCTCCATGTCACTCTTGCATGTCGCTCCTCCATGTCACTTCTCCAAGTCTTCAATGTCATGTCTCTCATCCGTGTAGCTCAATATTGTCACTCCTCCATATCACTCCTCCGTGTCACTTCTACATGTTTTCCATGTCACTCCTCCACATCACTCCTCTATGTCACTCCTCCATGTCACTTTTCAATATCACTCCTCTATGTCATTCCCCTATGTCGCTACTACATGTCACTCCTCCATGTCTTTCCTCCATGTCGCTATTCCATGTCACACCTTATGTCGCTATATAAACTCACTCCTCCATGTCACTCCTCCATTTCACTCCAACACGTCACTCCTCCATATCAACCCTCCAAGTCATTCCTCCATGTCACTCCTTTATGTCACTCCTCCAAGTCACTCCTCCATGTCACTTCTATATGTCTTCCATGTCACTCCTCCATGTCGTTACACCAACTCACTCCTCCATGTCAATCCTCCATGTCACTTCTCCATGTCACTCCTCCTTGTCGCAATTCCATGTCACTCCTCCATGTCGCTACACCAACTCAATCCTCCTTGTCACTCCTCCAAGTCTCTCCTCCGTGTCACTTCTACATGTTGTACATGTCACTCCTCCACATAAGTCCTCCATGTCACACTTCTTTGTCACTCCTCCATGTAGCTACTCCATGTCACTACACCAACTCACTCATCCCTGTCCCTCTGCCATGTCACTCCTCCATGTGACTCCTCCATGTCGCTATTCCATGTCACACCTTATGTCGCTATATAAACTCACTCCTCCATGTCACTCATCCATTTCACTCCAACACTTCACTCCTCCATGGCACTCCTCCATATCAACCCTCCATGTCACTCCTCCTTGTCGCTACACCAACTCACTCCTCCATGTCACTCCTCCATTTCACTCCACCACGTCCCTCCTCCATATCAACCCTCCATGTCACTCCTCCATGTCACTCATCCATGTCCCTCCGCCATGTCACTCCACCATATCAACCCTCCTTCCTGATCAAACTTGTCACTTCTCCATGTCACTACTCCATGTCTCTCCTCCACATCACTCCTCTATATCACTCCTCCATGTCACTCCTCCATGTCACTCCTCCTTGTCGCTATTCCATGTTACTCCTCCATGTCGCTACACCAACTCATTCTTCCATGTCACTCCTCCATTTCACTCCACCACGTCACTCTTCTACGTTACTCCTCATGTCACTCCTGCATGTCGCTACTCCATGTCACTACTCCATGTCTTTCCTCCACATCAATCCTCTATGAAACTCCTCCATGTCACTCCTCCATGTCATTCCTCCTTGTCGCTATTCCATGTCACTCCTTATGTCACTATATAAACTCACTCCTCCATGTCACTCCTCCATTTCACTACACCACGTCACTCCTCCATGTCACTCCTCTATATCAACCCTCCATGTCACTCCTCCTTGTCGCTACACCAACTCACTCCTCCATGTCACTCCTCCATTTCACTCCACCACGTCTATATGTATTCCATGTCACTCCTCCATGTCGCTCCACCAACTCACTATTCCATGTCAATCCTCCTTGTCACTCCTCCATGTAGCTATTCCATTTCACTCCTCCATGTCGCTACACCAACTCAATCCTCCTTGTCACTCCTCCATGTCACTCATCCAAGTCATTCCTCCATGTCGCTATTCCATGTCACTCCTTATGTCGATACGCCAAGATACTCCTCCATGTCACTCCTCCATTTCACTCCACCATGTCACTCCTCCATGTCACTCCTCCATATCAACCCGCCATGTCACTCCTCCATGTCACTCCTCCATGTCACTCCTCCATGTCACTCCTCCATATCAACCCTCCATGTCACTCCTCCATGTCACTCCTCCTTGTCGCTACACCAACTCACTCCTCCATTTCACTCCACCACGTCCCTCCTCCATATCAACCCTCCATGTCACTCCTCCATGTCACTCATCCATGTCCCTCCGCCATGTCACTCCACCATATCAACCCTCCTTCCTGATCAAACTTGTCACTTCTCCATGTCACTACTCCATGTCTCTCCTCCACATCACTCCTCTATATCACTCCTCCATGTCACTCCTCCATGTCACTCCTCCTTGTCGCTATTCCATGTTACTCCTCCATGTCGCTACACCAACTCATTCTTCCATGTCACTCCTCCATTTCACTCCACCACGTCACTCTTCTACGTTACTCCTCATGTCACTCCTGCATGTCGCTACTCCATGTCACTACTCCATGTCTTTCCTCCACATCAATCCTCTATGAAACTCCTCCATGTCACTCCTCCATGTCATTCCTCCTTGTCGCTATTCCATGTCACTCCTTATGTCACTATATAAACTCACTCCTCCATGTCACTCCTCCATTTCACTACACCACGTCACTCCTCCATGTCACTCCTCCATATCAACCCTCCATGTCACTCCTCCTTGTCGCTACACCAACTCACTCCTCCATGTCACTCCTCCATTTCACTCCACCACGTCTATATGTATTCCATGTCACTCCTCCATGTCGCTCCACCAACTCACTATTCCATGTCAATCCTCCTTGTCACTCCTCCATGTAGCTATTCCATTTCACTCCTCCATGTCGCTACACCAACTCAATCCTCCTTGTCACTCCTCCATGTCACTCATCCAAGTCATTCCTCCATGTCGCTATTCCATGTCACTCCTTATGTCGATACGCCAAGATACTCCTCCATGTCACTCCTCCATTTCACTCCACCATGTGACTCCTCCATGTCACTCCTCCATATCAACCCGCCATGTCACTCCTCCATGTCACTCCTCCATGTCACTCCTCCATGTCACTACACCAACTCACTAATCCCTGTCCCTCCGCCATGTCACTCCACAATATCAAACCTCCTTCCTGATCAAACTTGTCAGTTCTCCATGTCACTACTCCATGTCTCTGCTCCACATCAATCCTCTATGTCACTCCTCCATGTCACTCCTCCTTGTCGCTCTTCCATGTCACTCCTCCATGTCGCTACACCAACTCACTCCTCATGTCACTCCTCCATGTCGCTACTCCATGTCACTACTCCATGTCGCTACACCAACTCAATCCTCCTTGTCACTCCTCCATGTCACTCATCCAAGTCATTCCTCCATGTCACTCATTTATGTCACTCCTCCAAGTCACTCCTCCATGTCACTTCTATATGTCTTCCATGTCACTCCTCCATGTTGCTCCACCAACTCACTCCTCCATGTCACTCCTCCTTGTCACTCCTCCATGTAGCTATTCCATGTCACTCCTCCATGTCGCTCTACCAACTCACTCCTCCATGTCACTCGTCAACGTCACTCCTCCATGTCACACTTCCTTGTCACTCCTCCATGTAGCTACTTCATGTCACTACACCAACTCACTCATCCCTGTCCCTCCGCCATGTCACTCCACCATATCAACACTCCTTCCTGATCAAACTTGTCACTTCTCCATGTCACTACTCCATGTCGCTCTACCAACTCACTCCTCCATGTCACTCGTCAACGTCACTCCTCCATGTCACACTTCCTTGTCATTCCTCCATGTCACTCCTCCATGTCACTACACCAACTCACTCATCCCTGTCCCTCCGCCATGTCACTCCTCCATGTCGCTACACCAACTCACTCCTCATTTCACTCCTCCATGTCGCTACTCCATGTCACTCCTCCATGTCGCTACACCAACTCAATCCTCCTTGTCACTCCTCAATGTCACTCATCCAAGTCATTCCTTCATGTCACTCCTTTATGTCACTCCTCCAAGTCACTCCTCCATGTCACTTCTATATGTGTTCCATGTCACTCCTCCATGTCTCTACTCCATGTCACTCCTCCATTTCACTCCTCCATGTCTCTCCTCCATGTCACTTCTCCAAGTCTTCAATGTCATGTGTCTCATCTGTGTAGCTCCACAATGTCACTCCTCCAAGTCACTCCTCCATGTCGCTACTCCACGTCACTCCTCCATGTCACACCTCCTTGTCACTCCTCCATGTAGCAACTCCATGTCACTCCTCCATGTCGCTCTACTAACTCACTACTCCATGTCACTCGTCCACGTCACTCCTCCATGTCACACCTCCTTGTCACTCCTCCATGTAGCTACTCCATGTCACTCTTAAATATCACTCTACCACGCCACTCCTCTATATCACTCCTCCATGTTACTCCTCCATATCAATCCTCCATGTCACTTCTCCATGTCACTCCTCCTTGTCGAAATTCCATGTCACTCCTTCATGTCGCTACACCAACTCAATCCTCCTTGTCACTCCTCCATGTCACTCATCCAAGTCATTCCTCCATGTCACTCCATTATGTCACTCCTCCAAGTCACTTCTATATGTCTTCCATGTCACTCCTCCATGTAGCTATTCCATGTCACCCCTCCATGTCGCTCTACCAACTCATTCCTCCATGTCACTCGTCCACGTCACTCCTCCATGTAACACTTGCTTGTCACTCCTCCATATAGCTACTCCATGTCACTCCTCCATGTCACTACACCAACTCTACCCTCCTTGTCACTCCTCCATGTCACTCAGCCAAGTCATTTGTCCATGTCACTCCTTTATGTCACTCCTCCAAGTCACTCCTCCATGTCACTTCTATATGTCTTCCATGTAACTCCTCCATGTTGCTCCACCAACTCACTCCTCCATGTCACTCCTCCATGTCACTGCTCCACGTCACTCCTCTATTTCACTCCTCCATGTCACTCCTCCATGTAACTATTCCATGTCACTCCTTATGTCACTATATAAACTCACTCCTCCATGTCACTCCTCCATGTCGCTACACCAACTCACTCTTCCATGTCACTCCTCCATTTCATTCCACCACGTCACTCTTCTACGTCACTCCACATGTCACTCCTCCATGTCACTCCTTTATGTCACTTCTCCAAGTCACTCGTCTATTTCACTCCTCCATGTCACTCCTCCATATCAGTCCTCCATTTCACTCCTACATGAAACTCCTTAATGTCACTAATCCATTTCGCTACTCCATCTCACTCCTCCATGTCCCTCTTGCATGTCGCTCCTCCATGTCACTTCTCCAAATCTTCAATGTCATGTCTCTCATCCGTGTAGCTCCATATTATCACTCCTCCACATCACTCATCTAAGTCACTCCTCCATGTCACTTTTCAATATCACTCCTCTATATCATTCCCCTATGTCGCTACTCCATGTCACTCCTCCATGTCGATCCTCCATGTCACTCCTCCATGTCACTTCTATATGTCTTCCATGTCAATCCTCCATGTCGCTCCTCCTTGTCACTCCTCCATGTTGCTACTCCATGTCACGCCTCCATGTCACTCATCCATGTCCCTCCGCCATGTCACTCCATCATATCAATCCTCCTTGCTGATCCGCCCTGTCACTCCTCCATGTCTCTCCTCCACATCAATCCTCTATGTCACTCCTCCATGTCACTCCTCCATGTCACTCCTACTTGTCACTCCTCCATGTCCCTCCTCCATGTCACTCCACCATATCAATCCTCCTTGCTGATCCGCCCTGTCACTTCTCCATGTCACTCCTTCATGTCACTTCTATATATCTTCCATGTCACTCTTCCATGTCGTTACACCAACTCACTCCTCCATGTCACTCCTCCATGTCGCTACTCCATGTCACTCCTCCTCTTCACTCCTCCATGTCTCTCCTCCATGTCACTTCTCCAAGTCTTCAATGTCATGTCTCTCATCTGTGTAGCTCCACATTGTCACTCCTCCAAGTCACTTCTCCATGTCGCTACTCCACGTCACTCCTCCATGTCACACCTCCTTGTCACTCCTCAATGTAGCTACTCCATGTCACTCCTCCATGTCGCTCTACCAACTCACTCCTCCATGTCACTCGTCCACGTCACTCCTCCATGTCACACCTCCTTGTCACTCCTCGATTTAGCTACTCCATGTCACTCCTCCATGTCACTCCTCCATGTCACTCTTAAATTTCACTCCACCACGCCACTCCTCTATATCACTCCTCTATGTCGCTATTCCATGTCAATCCTTATGTCGCTACACCAACTCACTCCTCCATGTCACTCCTCCATGTCATTCCTCCATGTCACTCCTCCATGTCACTACACCAACTCACTCATCCCTGTCCCTCTGCCATGTCACGCCTCCATGTCACTCCTCCATGTCGCTACTACATTTCACTCCTCCATGTTGCTACACCAACTCAATCCTCCTTGTCACTCCTCCATGTCACTCATTCAAGTCACTCCTCCATGTCGCTATTCCATGTCACTCCTTTTGTCGATACACCAACTCACTCCTCCATGTCACTCCTCCATTTCACTCCACCACGTCACTCCTCCATGTCACTCCTCCATGTCACTCCTCCATGTCGCTACTCCATGTCACTACTCCATGTCTTTCCTCCACATCAATCCTCTATGTCACTCCTCCATGTCACTCCTCCATGTCATTGCTCATTGTCGCTATTCCATGTCACTCCGCCATATCAACCCTCCATGTCACTCCTCCATGTCACTCCTCCATGTCACTACACCAACTCACTCATCCCTGTCCCTCCGCCATGTCACTCCACCATATCAACCCTCTTTCTTGATCTAACTTGTCACTTCTACATGTCACTACTCCATGTCTCTCCCCTACATCAAACCTCTATGTCACTCCTCCATGTCACTCCTCTATGTTACTCCTCCTTGTCGCTCTTCCATGTCACTCCTCCATGTCGCTACAACAACTCAATCCTCATGTCACTCGTTCATGTAGCTACTCCATGTATCTCCTCCATGTCGCTACACCAACTCAATCCTCTTTGTCACTCCTCCATGTCACTCAGCAAAGTCATTAGTCCATGTCACTCCTTTATGTCACTCCTCCAAGTCACTCCTCCATGTCACTTCTATATGTCTTCCATGTCACTCCTCCATGTTGCTCCACCAATTCACTCCTCCATGTCACTCCTCCAAGTCGCTATTCCATGTTACTCCTTATGTCGCTTTATAAACTCACTCCTCCGTGTCATTCCTCCATTTCACTCCACCACGTCACTCATCCATGTAACTCCTCCATATCAACCCTCCATGTCGCCACTCCTTGTCACTCCTCCATGTCACTCATCCATGTCATTCCTCCATGTCACTCCTTTATGTCACTACTCCATGTCACTCCTCCATGTCACTCCTCCATATCAATCCTCCATTTCACTCCTCCATGTAACTCCTTAATGTCACTACTCCATGTCACTCCTCCATGTCACTCTTGCATGTCGCTCCTCCATGTCACTTCTCCAAGTCTTCAATGTCATGTCTCTCATCCGTGTAGCTCCATATTGTCACTCCTCCATATTACTCCTCCGTGTCACTTCTACATGTTTTCCATGTCACTCCTCCACATCACTCCTCTATGTCACTCCTCCATGTCACTTTTCAATATCACTCCTCTATGTCATTCCCCTATGTCGCTACTCCATGTCACTCCTCCATGTCGATCCTCCATGTCACTCCTCCATGTCACTTCTATATGTCTTCCATGTCACTCCTCCATGTCGCTCCTCCTTGTCACTCCTCCATGTTGCTCCTCCATGTCACTCCTCCATGTCACTCCTCCATGTCCCTCCGCCATGTCACTCCACCATATCAATCCTCCTTGCTGATCCGCCCTGTCACTCCTCCATGTCTCTACTCCACATCAATCCTCCATGTCACTCCTCCATGTAACTCCTCCATGTCACTCCTCCATGTCACTCCTCCATGTCACTACACCAACTCACTCATCCATTTCCCTCTGCCATGTCACTCCACCATATCAACCCTCCTTCCTGATCAAACTTGTCACTTCTCCATGTCACTACTCCATGTTTCTCCTCCACATCAATCCTCTATGTCACTCCTCCATGTCACTTCTTCTTTGTCGCTATTCCATGTCATTCCTCCATGTCGCTACACCACCTCACTCCTCATGTCACTCCTCCATGTCGCTATTCCATGTCACTCCTTATGTCGCTACACCAACTCAATCCTCCATTTCACTCCTCCATGTCGCTACTCCATGTCACTCCTCCATGTCGCTACACCAACTCAATCCTCCTTGTCGCTATTCCATGTCACTCCTCCATGTCACTCTTCCATGTCGCTATTCCATGTCACTCCTTATGTCGCTATATAAACTCAATCCTCCATGTCACTACTCCATTTCACTCCACCACGTCACTCCTCCATGTCACTCCTCCATATTACTACTCCATGTCACTCCTCCTTGTCGCTACACCAACTCACTCCTCCATGTCACTCCTCCATTTCACTCCACCATGTCCCTCCTCCATATCAACCCTCCATGTCACGCCTCCATGTCACTCCCCCATGTCGCTACTCCACGTCACTCCTCCATGTCACACCTCCTTGTCACTCCTCCATGTAGCTACTCCATGTCACTCCTCCATGTCGCTCTACCAACTCACTCCTCCATGTCACTCGTCCACGTCACTCCTCCATGTCACACCTCCTTGTCACTCCTCCATGTAGCTACTCCATGTCACTCCTATATATCACTCCTCCATGTTACTCCTCCATATCAATCCTCCATGTCACTTTTCCATGTCACTCCTCCTTGTCGCAATTCTATGTCACTCCTCCATGTCGCTACACCAACTCACTACTCCATGTCACTCCTCCATGTCGCTACTCCATGTCACTCCTCCATGTCGCTACACCAACTCAATCCTCCTTGTCGCTATTCCATGTCACTCCTCCATATCAACCCTCCATGTCACTCCTCCATATTACTACTCCATGTCACTCCTCCTTGTCGCTACACCAACTCACTCCTCCATGTCACTCCTCCATTTCACTCCACCATGTCCCTCCTCCATATAAACCCTCCATGTCACGCCTCCATGTCACTCCTCCATGTCCCTCCGCCATGTCACTCCACCATATCAAACCTCCTTCCTGATCAAACTTGTCACTTCTCCATGTGACTACTCCATGTCTCTCCTCCACATCACTCCTCTATATCACTCCACCATATCAAACCTCCTTCCTGATCAAACTTGTCACTTCTCCATATCACTGCTCCATGTCACTCCTCCTTGTCGCTATTCCATGTTACTCCTCCATGTTGCTACACCAACTCACTCTTCCATGTCACTCCTCCATTTCACTCCACCACGTCACTCTTCTACGTCACTCCTCATGTCACTCCTCCATGTCGCTACTCCTTGTCACTCCTCCATTTCACTCATCCCAGTCATTCCTCCATGTCACTCCTTTATGTCACTCCTCCAAGTCACTCCTCAATTTCACTTCTATATGACTTCAATGTCACTCCTGCATGTCGCTCCTCCATATCACCCCTCTATTTCACTCCTCCATGTCACTCCTCCATATCAATCCTCCATTTCACTCCTCCATGTAACTCCTTAATGTCACTACTCCATGTCGCTACTCCATGTCACTCCTCCATGTCACTCTTGCATGTCGCTCCTCCATGTCACTTCTCCAAGTCTTCAATGTCATGTCTCTCATCCGTGTAGCTCAATATTGTCACTCCTCCATATCACTCCTCCGTGTCACTTCTACATGTTTTCCATGTCTCTCCTCCACATCACTCCTCTATGTCACTCCTCCATGTCACTTTTCAATATCACTCCTCTATGTCATTCCCCTATGTCGCTACTACATGTCACTCCTCCATGTCTTTCCTCCATGTCGCTATTCCATGTCACACCTTATGTCGCTATATAAACTCACTCCTCCATGTCACTCCTCCATTTCACTCCAACACGTCACTCCTCCATATCAACCCTCCAAGTCATTCCTCCATGTCACTCCTTTATGTCACTCCTCCAAGTCACTCCTCCATGTCACTTCTATATGTCTTCCATGTCACTCCTCCATGTCGTTACACCAACTCACTCCTCCATGTCAATCCTCCATGTCACTTCTCCATGTCACTCCTCCTTGTCGCAATTCCATGTCACTCCTCCATGTCGCTACACCAACTCAATCCTCCTTGTCACTCCTCCAAGTCTCTCCTCCGTGTCACTTCTACATGTTGTACATGTCACTCCTCCACATAAGTCCTCCATGTCACACTTCTTTGTCACTCCTCCATGTAGCTACTCCATGTCACTACACCAACTCACTCATCCCTGTCCCTCTGCCATGTCACTCCTCCATGTGACTCCTCCATGTCGCTATTCCATGTCACACCTTATGTCGCTATATAAACTCACTCCTCCATGTCACTCATCCATTTCACTCCAACACTTCACTCCTCCATGGCACTCCTCCATATCAACCCTCCATGTCACTCCTCCTTGTCGCTACACCAACTCACTCCTCCATGTCACTCCTCCATTTCACTCCACCACGTCCCTCCTCCATATCAACCCTCCATGTCACTCCTCCATGTCACTCATCCATGTCCCTCCGCCATGTCACTCCACCATATCAACCCTCCTTCCTGATCAAACTTGTCACTTCTCCATGTCACTACTCCATGTCTCTCCTCCACATCACTCCTCTATATCACTCCTCCATGTCACTCCTCCATGTCACTCCTCCTTGTCGCTATTCCATGTTACTCCTCCATGTCGCTACACCAACTCATTCTTCCATGTCACTCCTCCATTTCACTCCACCACGTCACTCTTCTACGTTACTCCTCATGTCACTCCTGCATGTCGCTACTCCATGTCACTACTCCATGTCTTTCCTCCACATCAATCCTCTATGAAACTCCTCCATGTCACTCCTCCATGTCATTCCTCCTTGTCGCTATTCCATGTCACTCCTTATGTCACTATATAAACTCACTCCTCCATGTCACTCCTCCATTTCACTACACCACGTCACTCCTCCATGTCACTCCTCTATATCAACCCTCCATGTCACTCCTCCTTGTCGCTACACCAACTCACTCCTCCATGTCACTCCTCCATTTCACTCCACCACGTCTATATGTATTCCATGTCACTCCTCCATGTCGCTCCACCAACTCACTATTCCATGTCAATCCTCCTTGTCACTCCTCCATGTAGCTATTCCATTTCACTCCTCCATGTCGCTACACCAACTCAATCCTCCTTGTCACTCCTCCATGTCACTCATCCAAGTCATTCCTCCATGTCGCTATTCCATGTCACTCCTTATGTCGATACGCCAAGATACTCCTCCATGTCACTCCTCCATTTCACTCCACCATGTCACTCCTCCATGTCACTCCTCCATATCAACCCGCCATGTCACTCCTCCATGTCACTCCTCCATGTCACTCCTCCATGTCACTCCTCCATATCAACCCTCCATGTCACTCCTCCATGTCACTCCTCCTTGTCGCTACACCAACTCACTCCTCCATTTCACTCCACCACGTCCCTCCTCCATATCAACCCTCCATGTCACTCCTCCATGTCACTCATCCATGTCCCTCCGCCATGTCACTCCACCATATCAACCCTCCTTCCTGATCAAACTTGTCACTTCTCCATGTCACTACTCCATGTCTCTCCTCCACATCACTCCTCTATATCACTCCTCCATGTCACTCCTCCATGTCACTCCTCCTTGTCGCTATTCCATGTTACTCCTCCATGTCGCTACACCAACTCATTCTTCCATGTCACTCCTCCATTTCACTCCACCACGTCACTCTTCTACGTTACTCCTCATGTCACTCCTGCATGTCGCTACTCCATGTCACTACTCCATGTCTTTCCTCCACATCAATCCTCTATGAAACTCCTCCATGTCACTCCTCCATGTCATTCCTCCTTGTCGCTATTCCATGTCACTCCTTATGTCACTATATAAACTCACTCCTCCATGTCACTCCTCCATTTCACTACACCACGTCACTCCTCCATGTCACTCCTCCATATCAACCCTCCATGTCACTCCTCCTTGTCGCTACACCAACTCACTCCTCCATGTCACTCCTCCATTTCACTCCACCACGTCTATATGTATTCCATGTCACTCCTCCATGTCGCTCCACCAACTCACTATTCCATGTCAATCCTCCTTGTCACTCCTCCATGTAGCTATTCCATTTCACTCCTCCATGTCGCTACACCAACTCAATCCTCCTTGTCACTCCTCCATGTCACTACACCAACTCACTAATCCCTGTCCCTCCGCCATGTCACTCCACAATATCAAACCTCCTTCCTGATCAAACTTGTCAGTTCTCCATGTCACTACTCCATGTCTCTGCTCCACATCAATCCTCTATGTCACTCCTCCATGTCACTCCTCCTTGTCGCTCTTCCATGTCACTCCTCCATGTCGCTACACCAACTCACTCCTCATGTCACTCCTCCATGTCGCTACTCCATGTCACTACTCCATGTCGCTACACCAACTCAATCCTCCTTGTCACTCCTCCATGTCACTCATCCAAGTCATTCCTCCATGTCACTCATTTATGTCACTCCTCCAAGTCACTCCTCCATGTCACTTCTATATGTCTTCCATGTCACTCCTCCATGTTGCTCCACCAACTCACTCCTCCATGTCACTCCTCCTTGTCACTCCTCCATGTAGCTATTCCATGTCACTCCTCCATGTCGCTCTACCAACTCACTCCTCCATGTCACTCGTCAACGTCACTCCTCCATGTCACACTTCCTTGTCACTCCTCCATGTAGCTACTTCATGTCACTACACCAACTCACTCATCCCTGTCCCTCCGCCATGTCACTCCACCATATCAACACTCCTTCCTGATCAAACTTGTCACTTCTCCATGTCACTACTCCATGTCTCTCCTCCACATCACTCCTCTATATCACTCCTCCATGTCACTCCTCCATGTCACTCCTCCTTGTCGCTATTCCATGTTACTCCTCCATGTCGCTACACCAACTCACTCTTCCATGTCACTCCCCCATTTCACTCCACCACGTCACTCCTCCATGTCACTCCTCCATATCAACCCTCCATGTCACTCCTCCATGTTACTCCTCCATGTCACTACACCAATTCACTCATCCCTGTCCCTCCGCCATGTCAATCCACCATATCAACCCTCCTTCCTGATCAAACTTGTCACTTCTCCATGTCACTACTCCATGTCTCTCCCCCACATCAAACTTCTATGTCACTCCTCCATGTCACTCCTCTATGTCACTCCTCCTTGTCGCTCTTCCATGTCACTCCTCCATGTCGCTACACCAACTCAATCCTCATGTCACTCTTCCATGTAGCTACTCCATGTCACTCCTCCATGTCGCTACACCAACTCAATCCTCCTTGTCACTCCTCCATGTCACTCAGCCAAGTCATTTGTCCATGTCACTCCTTTATGTCACTCCTCCAAGTCACTCCTGATGTCACTCCTCCAGGTCACTCCTCCATGTCGCTATTCCATGTCATTCCTTATGTCGCTATATAAACTCAATTCTCCATGTCACTCCTACATTACACTCCATCACGACATGGAGGCATGGAGCCATGTCACTCCTCCATATCAACCCTCCATGTCACTCCTCCTTGTCGCTACACCAACTCACTCCTCCATGTCACTCCTCCATTTCACTCCTCCATGTCCTTTCGCCATGTCACTTCTCCAAGTCTTCAATGTCATGCCTCTCATCTGTGTAGCTCCACATTGTCACTCCTCCAAGTCACTCCTCCATGTCGCTACTCCATGTCACACCTCCTTGTCACTCCTCCATGTAGATACTCCATGTCACTCCTTATGTCGATACGCCAACTCACTCCTCCATGACACTCCTCCATTTCACTCCACCACGTCACTCCTCCATGTCACTCCTCCATATCAACCCGCCATGTCACTCCTCCATGTCACTCCTCCATGTCACTACACCAACTCACTAATCCCTGTCCCTCCGCCATGTCACTCCACAATATCAAACCTCCTTCCTAATCAAACTTGTCAGTTCTCCATGTCACTACTCCATGTCTCTCCTCCACATCAATCCTCTATGTCACTCCTCCATGTCGCTACACCAACTCAATCCTCCTTGTCACTTCTCCATGTCACTCTTCCATGTCGCTTTTCCATGTCACTCCTTATGTCGCTATATAAACTCAATCCTCCATGTCACTACTCCATTTAACTCCACCACGTCACTCCTCCATGTCACTCCTCCATATCAACCCTCCATGTCACTCCTCCTTGTCGCTACACCAACTCACTCCTCCATGTCACTCCTCCATTTCACTCCTCCATGTCCTTTCGCCATGTCACTTCTCCAAGTCTTCAATGTCATGCCTCTCATCTGTGTAGCTCCACATTGTCACTCCTCCAAGTCACTCCTCCATGTCGCTACTCCATGTCACACCTCCTTGTCACTCCTCCATGTAGATACTCCATGTCACTCCTTATGTCGATACGCCAACTCACTCCTCCATGACACTCCTCCATTTCACTCCACCACGTCACTCCTCCATGTCACTCCTCCATATCAACCCGCCATGTCACTCCTCCATGTCACTCCTCCATGTCACTACACCAACTCACTAATCCCTGTCCCTCCGCCATGTCACTCCACAATATCAAACCTCCTTCCTAATCAAACTTGTCAGTTCTCCATGTCACTACTCCATGTCTCTCCTCCACATCAATCCTCTATGTCACTCCTCCATGTCGCTACACCAACTCAATCCTCCTTGTCACTTCTCCATGTCACTCTTCTATGTCGCTTTTCCATGTCACTCCTTATGTCGCTATATAAACTCAATCCTCCATGTCACTACTCCATTTAACTCCACCACGTCACTCCTCCATGTCACTCCTCCATATTACTACTCCATGTCACTCCTCCTTGTCGCTACACCAACTCACTCCTCCATGTCACTCCTCCATTTCACTCCACCATGTCCCTCCTCCATATCAACCCTCCATGTCACGCCTCCATGTCACTCCTCCATGTCCCTCCGCCATGTCACTCCACCATATCAAACCTCCTTCCTGATCAAACTTGTCACTTCTCCATGTCACTACTCCATGTCTCTCCTCCACATCACTCCTCTATATCACTCCACCATATCAAACCTCCTTCCTGATCAAACTTGTCACTTCTCCATATCACTGCTCCATGTCACTCCTCCTTGTCGCTATTCCATGTTACTCCTCCATGTTGCTACACCCAACTCACTCTTCCATGTCACTCCTCCATTTCACTCCACCACGTCACTCTTCTACGTCACTCCTCATGTCACTCCTCCATGTCGCTACTCCTTGTCACTCCTCCATGTCACTCATCCCAGTCATTCCTCCATGTCACTCCTTTATGTCACTCCTCCAAGTCACTCCTCAATTTCACTTCTATATGACTTCAATATCACTCCTCTATGTCATTCCCCTATGTCGCTACTCCATGTCACTCCTCCATGTCGATCCTCCATGTCACTCCTCCATGTCACTTCTATATGTCTTCCATGTCACTCCTCCATGTCGCTCCTCCTTGTCACTCCTCCATGTTGCTCCTCCATGTCACTCCTCCATGTCACTCATCCATGTCCCTCCGCCATGTCACTCCACCATATCAATCCAACTTGCTGATCCGCCCTGTCACTCCTCCATGTTTCTCCTCCACATCAATCCTTCATGTCACTCCTCCATGTCACTCCTCCATGTCCCTTCGCCATGTCACTCCTCCATGTCTCTCCTCCATGTCACTTCTCCAAGTCTTCAATGTCATGTCTCTCATCTGTGTAGCTCCACATTGTCACTCCTCCAAGTCACTCCTCCATGTCGCTACTCCATGTCACTCCTCCATGTAGCCACTCCATGTCACTCCTCCATGTCGCTCTACCAACTCACTCCTCCATGTCACTCCTCTATATCACTCCTCCATGTTACTCCTCCATATCAATCCTCCATGTCACTTCTCCATGTCACTCCTCCTTGTCGCAATTCCATGTCACTCCTCCATGTCGCTACATCAACTCACTCCTCCATTTCACTCCTCCATTACACTCCACCACGTCACTCCTCCAAATCACTCCTCCATATCAACCCTCCTTCCTGATCAAACTTGTCATTTCTCCATGTCACTACTCCATGTCTCTCCTCCACATCACTCCTCTATATCACTCCTCCATGTCACTCCTCCATGTCACTCCTCCTTGTCGCTATTCCATGTTACTCCTCCATGTTGCTACACCAAATCACTCTTCCATGTCACTCCTCCATTTCACTCCCCACGTCACTCTTCTACGCCACTCCTCATGTCACTCCTCCATGTCGCTACTCCTTGTCACTCCTCCATGTCACTCATCCATGTCATTCCTCCATGTCACTCCTTTATGTCACTCCTCAAAGTCACTCCTCAATTTCACTTCTATATGACTTCAATGTAAATCCTGCATGTCGCTCCTTCATATCACTCCTTTATTTCACCCTCTCCATGTCACTCCTCCATATCAATTCTCCATTTCACTCCTCCATGTAACTCCTTAATGTCACTACTCCATGTCGCTACTCCATGTCACTCCTCCATGTCACTCTTGCATGTCGCTCCTCCATGTCACTTCTCCAAGTCTTCAATGTCATGTCTCTCATCCGTGTAGCTCCATATTGTCACTCCTCCACATCACTCCTCTATGTCACTCCTCCATGTAACTTTTCAATATCACTCCTCTATGTCATTCCTCCATATCAACCCTCCATGTCACTCCTCCATGTCACTCCTCCCTGTCCCTCCGCCATGTCACTCCACCATATCAACCCTCCTTCATGATCAAACTTGTCACTTCTCCATGTCACTACTCCATGTCTCTCCTCCACATCAATCCTCTATATCACTCCTCCATGTCACTCCTCCATGTCACTCCTCCTTGTCGCTATTCTATGTTACTCCTCCATGTCGCTACACCAACTCACTCTTCCATGTCACTCCTCCATTGCACTCCACCACGTCACTCTTCTACGTCACTCCTCATGTCACTCCTGCATGTCTCTACTCCATGTCACTACTCCATGTCTTTCCTCCACATCAATCCTCTATGTCACTCCTCCATGTCACTCCTCCATGTCATTCCTCCTTGTCCCTATTCCATGTCACTCCTCTATGTCACTCCTCCATGTCACTTTTCAATATCACTCCTCTTTGTCATTCCCCTATGTCGCTACTCCATGTCACTCCTCCATGTCGATCTTCCATGTCACTCCTCCATGTCACTTCTATATGTCTTCCATGTCACTCCTCCATGTCGCTCCTCCTTATCACTCCTCCATGTTGCTCCTCCATGTCACTCCTCCATGTCACTCATCCATGTCCCTCCGCCATGTCACTCCACCATATCAATCCTCCTTGCTGATCCGCCCTGTCACTCCTCCATGTCTCTCCTCCACATCAATCCTCTATGTCAATCCTCCATGTCACTCCCCCATGTCACTCCTCCTAGTCGCTATTCCATGTCACTCCTCCATGTCGCTACACGAACTCAATCCTCCTTGTCACTCCTCTGTGTCATTCCTGCATGTCACACCTCACTGTCACTCCTCCATGTCACGACACCAACTCACTCATCCCTGTCCCTCTGCCATATCACACCACCATAACAACCCTCCTTCCTGATCAAACTTGTCACTTCTCCATGTCACTACTCCATGTCTCTCCTCCACATCAATCCTCTGTCACTCCTCCATGTCACTCCTCGATGTAACTCCTCCTTGTCGCTATTCCATGTCAAACCTTATGTCGCTATATAAACTCACTCCTCCATGTCACTCATCCATTTCACTCCAACACGTCACTCCTCCATGTCACTCCTCCATATTAACCCTCCATGTCACTCCTCCTTGTCGCTACACCAACTCACTCCTCCATGTCACTCCTCCATTTCAACCCTCCATGTCACTACTCCACATCACTCCTCCATGTCACACCTCCTTGTCACTTCTCCATGTAGCTACTCCATGTCACTCCTCAATGTCGCTCTACCAACTCACTCCTCCATGTCACTCGTCCACGTCACTCCTCCATGTCACACCTCCTTGTCACTCCTCCATGTCATTCCTCCATGTCACTACACCAACTCACTCATCCCTGTCCCTCCGCCATGTCACTCCTCCATGTCACTCCTCCATGTCGCTACACCAACTCACTCCTCATGTCACTCCTCCATGTCGCTACTCCATTTCACTCCTCCATTTCACTCCACCACGTCACTCCTCCATGTCACTCCTCCATATCAACCCTCCATGTCACTACTCCATGTCACTCCTCCATGTCACTCCTCCATGTAACTACACCAACTCACTAATCCCTGTCCCTCCGCCATGTCACTCCACCATATCAACCCTCCATCCTGATCAAACTTGTCAGTTCTCCATGTCACTACTCCATGTCTCTCCTCCACATCACTCCTCTATGTCATTCCTCCATGTCACTCCTCCATGTCACTTCTCCATGTCACTCCTCCATGTCGCTATTCCATGTCACTCCTCCATGTTGCTACACCAACTCACTCCTCATGTCACTCCTCCATGTCGCTACACCAACTCAATTCTCCTTGTCACTCCTCCATGTCACTGCTCCAAGTCACTCCTCTATGTCACTCCTCCATGTCTCTCCTCCATGTCACTTATCCAAGTCTTCAATGTCATGTCTCTCATCTGTGTAGCTCCACATTGTCACTCCTCCAAGTCACTCCTCCATGTCGCTACTCCACGTCACTCCTCCATGTCACACCTCCTTGTCACTCCTCCAGGTAGCTACTCCATGTCACTCCTCCTTGTCGCTCTACCAACTCACTCCCCCATGTCACTCGTCCACGTCACTCCTCCATGTCACACCTCCTTGTCACTCCTCCATGTAGCTACTCCATGTCACTCCTCCATGTCACTCCTCCATGTCACTCTTAAATATCACTCCACCACGCCACTCCTCTATATCACTCCTCCATGTTAGTCCTCAATATCAATCCTCCATGTCACTTCTCCATGTCACTCCTCCTTTTCTCAATTCCATGTCACTCCTCCATGTCGCTACACCAACTCAATCCTCCTTGTCACTCCTCCATGTCACTCATCCAAGTCTCTCCTTCGTGTCACTTCTACATGTTGTACATGTCACTCCTCCACATAACTCCTCTATGTCACTCCTCAATGTCACTTTTCAATATCACTCCTCTATGTCACTCCTCCATGTCACTCCTCCATGTCACTTCTATATGTCTTCCATGTCACTCCTCCATGTCGCTCCACCAACTCACTCCACCATGTCACTCCTCCTTGTCACTCCTCCATGTAGCTATTCCATGTCACTCCTCCATGTCGCTCTACCAACTCATTCCTCCATGTCACTCGTCCACGTCACTCCTCCATGTCACACTTCCTTGTCTCTCCTCCATGTCACACTTCCTTGTCACTCCTCCATGTAGCTACTCCATGTCACTCCTCCATGTCGATCCTCCATGTCACTCCTCCATGTCACTTCTATATGTCTTCCATGTCACTCCTCCATGTCGCTCCTCCTTGTCACTCCTCCATGTTGCTCCTCCATGTCACTCCTCCATGTCACTCATCCATGTCCCTCCGCCATGTCACTCCACCATATCAATCCTCCTTGCTGATCCGCCCTGTCACTCCTCCATGTCTCTCCTCCACATCAATCCTCCATGTCACTCCTCCATGTCACTACTCCATGTCTTTCCTCCACATCAATCCTCTATGTAACTCCTCCATGTGATTCCTCCTTGTCGCTATTTCATGTCACTCCTCCATATCAACCCTCCATGTCACTCCTCCATGTCGCTACACCAAATCAATCCTCCATGTCACTCATCCATATCAACCCTCCATGTCACTCCTACTTGTCGCTACACCAACTCACTCCTCCATGTCACTCCTCCATTTCACTCCACCACGTCCCTCCTCCATATTCATCCCTCCATGTCACTCCTCCATGTCACTCCTCCATGTCACTCCTCCATGTCACTTCTATATGTCTTCCATGTCACTCCTCCATGTCGCTCCTCCATTTCACTCCTCCATGTCTCTCCTCCATGTCACTTCTCCAAGTCTTCAATGTCATGTCTCTCATCTGTGTAGTTCTACATTGTCACTCCTCCAAGTCACTCCTCCATGTCGCTACTCCACGTCACTCCTCCATGTCACACCTCCTTGTCACTCCTCCATGTGGCTACTCCATGTCACTCCTCCATGTCGCTCTACCAACTCACTACTCCATGTCACTCGTCCACGTCACTCCTCCATGTCACACCTCCTTGTCACTCCTCCATGTAGCTACTCCATGTCACTCCTCCATGTCACTCCTCCATGTCACTCTTAAATATCACTCCACCACGCCACTCCTCTATATCACTCCTCCAAGTTACTCCTCCATATCAATCCTCCATGTCACTTCTCCATGTCACTCCTCCTTGTCGCAATTCCATGTCACTCCTCCATGTCGCTACACCAACTCAATCCTCCTTGTCACTCCTCCATGTCACTCATCCAAGTCATTCCTCCATGTCACTCCTTTATGTCACTCCTCCAAGTCACTCCTCCATGTCACTTCTATATGTCTTCCATGTCAGTCCTCCATGTCGCTCCTCCTTGTCACTCCTCCATGTTGCTCCTCCATGTAAGTCCTCCATGTCACTCATCCATGTACCTCCGCCATGTCACTCCACCATATCAATCCTCCTTGCTGATCCGCCCTGTCACTCCTCCATGTCTCTCCTCCACATCAAGCCTCTATGTCACTCCTCCATGTCACTCCTCTATGTCACTCCTCCATGTCGCTATAACATGTCACTCCTCCATGTCGCTACACGAACTCAATACTCCTTGTCACTCCTCTGTGTCATTCCTGCATGTCACTCCTCCATGTCACTCCTCCATTTCACTCCTCCTTGTCGCTATTCCATGTCACTCCTCATGTCACTCCTCCATGTCGCTACTCCATGTCACTCCTCCATGTCACTCATCCAAGTCATTCCTCCATGTCACTCCTTTATGTCACTCCTCCAAGTCACTCCTCCATGTCACTTCTATATGTCTTCCATGTCACTCCTCCATGTTGCTCCACCAACTCACTCCTCCATGTCACTCCTCCTTGTCACTCCTCCATGTAGCTATTCCATGACACTCCTCCATGTCGCCCTACCAAATCACTCCTCCATGTCACTCGTCCACGTCACTCCTCCATGTTACACTTCCTTGTCACTCCTCCATGTAGCTACTTCATGTCACTACACCAACTCACTCATCCCTGTCCCTCCGCCATGTCACTCCACCATATCAACCCTCCTTCCTGATCAAACTTGTCACTTCTCCATGTCACTACTCCATGTCTCTCCTCCACATCACTCCTCTATATCACTCCTCCATGTCACTCCTCCATGTCACTCCTCCTTGTCGCTATTCCATGTTACTCCTCCATGTCGCTACACCCACTCACTCTTCCATGTCACTCCCCCATTTCACTCCACCACGTCACTCCTCCATGCCACTCCTCCATATCAACCCGCCATGTCACTACTCCATGTCTCTCCTCCACATCACTCCTCTATATCACTCCTCCATGTCACTCCTCCATGTCACTCCTCCTTGTCGCTATTCCATGTTACTCCTCCATGTCGCTACACCCACTCACTCTTCCATGTCACTCCCCCATTTCACTCCACCACGTCACTCCTCCAAGTCACTCCTCCATGTCACTTCTATATGTCTTCCATGTCACTCCTCCATATCAACCCTCCATGTCACTCCTGCTTGTCGCTACACCAACTCAATCCTCCATGTCAAACCTCCATTTCACTCCACCGTGTCCCTCCTCCATATCAACCCTCCACATCACTCCTCTATATCACTCCTCCATGTCACTCCTCCATGTCACTCCTCCTTGTCGCTATTTCATGTTACTCCTCCATGTCGCTACACCAACTCACTCTTCCATGTCACTCCTCCATTTCACTCCACAACGTCACTCTTCTACGTCAATCCTCATGTCACTCCTCCTTGTCTCTACTCCATGTCACTACTCCATGTCTTTCCTCCACATCAATCCTCTATGTCACTCCTCCATGTCACTCCTCCATATCAAACCTCCATGTCACTCCTCCATGTCACTCCTCCATGTCACTACACCAACTCACTCATCCCTGTCCTTCCGCCATGTCACGCCACCATATCAACCCTCCTTCGTGAACAAACTTGTCACTTCTCCATGTCACTACTCCATGTCGCTCCCCCACATCAAACCTCTATGTCACTCCTCCATGTCACTTCTCCATGTCACTACTCCATGTCGCTCCCAAACATCAAACCTCTATGTCACTCCTCCATGTCACTCCTCTATGTCACTCCTCCTTGTCGCTCTTCCATGTCACTCCTCCATGTGTCTACACCAACTCAATCCTCATGTCACTCCTCCAAGTAGCTACTCCATGTCACTCCTCCATGTCGCTACACCAACTCAATCCTCCTTGTCACTCCTCCATGTCACTCCTCCATTTCACTCCTCCATGTCTCTCCTCAATGTCACTTCTATATGTCTTCCATGTCACTCCTCCATGTCACTACACCAACTCACTCTTCCATGTCACTCCTCCATGTCGCTACTCCATGTCACTCCTCCATGTCACTACACCAACTCAATCCTCCTTGTCACTCCTCTATGTCACTTCTCCATGTCACTCTTCCATGTCGCTATTCCATGTCACTCCTTATGTCGCTATATAAACTCAATCCTCCATGTCACTACTCCATTTCACTCCACCACGTCACTCCTCCATGTCACTACTCCATATTACTACTCCATGTCACTCCTCCTTGTCGCTACACCAACTCACTCCTCCATGTCACTCCTCCATTTCACTCCACCATGTCCCTCCTCCATATCAACACTCCATGTCACGCCTCCATGTCACTCCTACATGTCCCTCCGCCATGTCACTCCACCATATCTATCCTCCTTCCTGATCAAACTTGTCACTTCTCCATGTCACTACTCCATGTCTCTCCTCCACATCACTCCTCTATATCACTCCACCATATCAAACCTCCTTCCTGATCAAACTTGTCACTTCTCCATATCACTGCTCCATGTCACTCCTCCTTGTCGCTATTCCATGTTACTCCTCCATGTTGCTACACCAACTCACTCTTCCATGTCACTCCTCCATTTCACTCCACCACGTCACTCTTCTACGTCACTCCTCATGTCACTCCTCCATGTCGCTACTCCTTGTCACTCCTCCATGTCACTCATCCCAGTCATTCCTCCATGTCACTCCTTTATGTCACTCCTCCAAGTCACTCCTAAATTTCACTTCTATATGACTTCAATGTCACTCCTGCATGTCGCTCCTCCATATTACCCCTCTATTTCACTCCTCCATGTCACTCCTCCATATCAATCCTCCATTTCACTCCTCCATGTAACTCCTTAATGTCACTACTCCATGTCGCTACTCCATTTCACTCCTCCATGTCACTTTTGCATGTCGCTCCTCCATGTCACTTCTCCAAGTCTTCAATGTCATGTCTCTCATCCGTGTAGCTCCATATTGTCACTCCTCCATATCACTCCTCCGTGTCACTTCTACATGTTTTCCATGTCACTCCTCCACATCACTCCTCCATGTCACTTTTCAATATCACTCCTCTATGTCATTCCCCTATGTCGCTACTCCATGTCACTCCTCCATGTCAATCCTCCATGTCACTCCTCCATGTCACTTCTATATGTCTTCCATGTCACTCCTCCATGTCGCTCCTCCTTGTCACTCCTCAATGTTGCTCCTCCATGTCACTCCTCCATGTCACTCATCCATGTTGCTCCTCCATGTCACTCCTCCATGTCACTCATCCATGTCCCTCCGCCATGTCACTCCACCATATCAATCCTCCTTGCTGATCCGCCCTGTCACTCCTCCATGTCTCTCCTCCACATCAATCCTCTATGTCACTCCTCCATGTCACTCCCCCTGTCACTCCTCCATGTCGCTATTCCATATCACTCCTCCATGTCGCTACACAAACTCAATCCTCCTTGTCACTCCTCTGTGTCATTCCTGCATGTCACTCCTCACTGTCACTCCTCCATGTCACTACACCAACTCACTCATCCCTGTCCCTCTGCCATGTCACACCACCATAACAACCCTCCTTCCTGATCAAACTTGTCACTTCTCCATGTCACTACTCCATGTCTCTCCTCCACATCAAACCTTTGTCACTCCTCCATGTCACTCCTCCATGTAACTCCTCCTTGTTGCTACTCCATGTCACTCCTCCATGTCACTCATCCATGTCATTCCTCCATGTCACTCCTTTATGTCACTCCTCCAAGTCACCCCTCCATGTCACTCCTCCATGTCCCTCCTCCATGTCACTCCACTATATCAATCCTCCTTGCTGATCCACCCTGTCACTTCTCCATGTCACTCCTCCATGTCACTCTTCCATGTCGCTCATCCAAGTCACTCCTGCATGTCGCCATTCCATGTCACTCCTTATGTCGACACACCAACTCACTCCTCCATGTCACTCCTCCATGTCACTCCTCCATGTCACTACACCAACTCACTAATCCCTGTCCCTCCGCCATGTCACTCCACCATATCAACCCTCCTTCCTGATCAAACTTGTCAGTTCTCCATGTCACTAATCCATGTCTCTCCTCCACATCAATGCTCTATGTCATTCCTCCAACTCACTCCTCCATGTCACTCGTCCATGTCACTCCTCCATGTCACACTTCTTTGTCACTCCTCCATGTAGCTACTCCATCTCACTACACCTACTCACTCATCCCTGTCCCTCTGCCATGTCACTCCTCCATGTCACTCCTCCATGTCGCTATTCCATGTCACACCTTATGTCGCTATATAAACTCACTCCTCCATGTCACTCCTCCATTTCACTCCTACACGTCACTCCTCCATGTCACTCCTCCATATCAACCCTCCATGTCACTCCTCCTTGTCGCTACACCAACTCAATCCTCCATGTCACTCTTCCATTTCACTCCACTATGTCCCTCCTCCATATCAACCCTCCAAGTCATTCCTCCATGTCACTCCTTTATGTCACTCCTCCAAGTCACTCCTCCATGTCACATCTATATGTCTTCCATGTCACTCCTCCATGTCGTTACACCTACTCACTCCTGCATGTCATTCCTCCATGTCACTTCTCCATGTCACTCCTCCTTGTCACTCCTCCATGTCACTCATCCAAGTCTCTCCTCCGTGTCACTTCTACATATTGTACATGTCACTCCTCCACATAAGTCCTCCATGTCACACTTCTTTTTCACTTCTCCATGTAGCTACTCCATGTCACTACACCAACTCACTCATCCCTGTCCCTCTGCCATGTCACTACTCCATGTCACTCCTCCATGTCGCTATTCCATGTCACACCTTATGTCGCTATATAAACTCACTCCTCCATGTCACTCCTCCATTTCACTCCAACACGTCACTCCTCCATGTCACTCCTACATATCAACCCTCCATGTCACTCCTCCTTGTCGCTACACCAACTCACTCCTCCATGTCACTCCTCCATTTCACTCCACCACGTCCCTCCTCCATATCAACCCTCCAAGTCATTCCTCCATGTCACTCCTCCAAGTCACTCCTCCATGTCACTTCTATATGTCTTCCATGTCACTCCTCCATGTCGTTACACCAACTCACTCCTCCATGTCACTCCTCCATGTCACTTCTCCATGTCACTCCTCCTTGTCGCAATTCCATGTCACTCCTCCATGTCTCTCCTCCACATCAATCCTCCATGTCACTCCGCCATGTCACTCCTCCATGTCACTCCTCCATGTCACTCCTCCATGTCACTCCTCCATGTCACTACACCAACTCACTCATCCCTTTCCCTCCGCCATATCACTCCACCATATCAACCCTCCTTCCTGATCAAACTTGTCACTTCTCCATTTCACTACTCCATGTCTCTCCTCCACATCAATCCTCTATGTCACTCCTCTATGTCACTCCTCCATGTCACTCCTCCTTGTCGCTATTCCATGTCACTCCTTATGTCGCTACACCAACTCACTCCTCCATTTCACTCCTCCATTTCACTCCACTATGTTACTCCTCCATATCACTCCTCCATATCAACCCTACATGTCACTCCTCCATGTCACTCCTCCATGTCATTCCTCCATGTCATTCCTCCATGTCACTACACCAACTCACTCATCCCTGTCCCTCCGCCATGTCACTCCTCCTTGTCACTCCTCCATGTCGCTACACCAACTCACTCCTCATGTCACTCCTCCATGTCGCTACTCCATTTCACTCCTCCATTTCACTCCACCACGTCACTCCTCCATGTCACTCCTCCAAATCAACCCTCCATGTCACTCCTCCATGTCACTCCTCCATGTCACTCCTCCATGTCACCACACCAACTCACTAATCCCTGTCCCTCCGCCATGTCACTCCACCATATCAACCCTCCATCCTGATCAAACTTGTCAGTTCTCCATGTCACTACTCCATGTCTCTCCTCCACATCACTCCTCTATGTCATTCCTCCATGTCACTCCTCCATGTCACTTCTCCATGTCACTCCTCCTTGTCGCTATTCCATGTCACTCCTCCATGTTGCTACACCAACTCACTCCTCATGTCACTCCTCCATGTCGCTACTCCATGTCACTCCTCCATGTCGCTACACCAACTCAATCCTCCTTGTCACTCCATGTAACTCATCCAAGTCATTCCTCCATGTCACTCATTTATGTCACTCCTCCAAGTCACTCCTCCACGTCACTTCTATATGTCTTCCATGTCACTCCTCCATGTCGCTCCACCAACTCACTCCTCCATGTCACTGCTCCACGTCAATCCTCTATGTCACTCCTCCATGTCACTCCTCTATGTCGCTATTCCATGTCACTCCTTATGTCGCTCCACCAACTCACTCCTCCATGTCATTCCTCCATTTCACTCCACCACGTCACTCCTCCATGTCACTCCTCCATATCAACCCTCCATATCACTCCTCCATGTCAGTCCTCCATGTCACTCCTCCATGTCATTACATCAACTCACTCATCCCTTTCCCTCCGCCATGTCACTCCACCATATCAACCCTCCTTCCTGATCAAACTTGTCACTTCTCCATGTCACTACTCCATGTCTCTCCTCCACCTCAATCCTCTATGTCACTCCTCCATGTAACTCCTCCATGTCACTCCTCCTTGTCGCTATCCCATGTCACTCCTCCATGTCGCTACACCAACTCACTCCTCATGTCACTCCTCCATGTCATTCCTCCATGTCGCTATTCCATGTCACTCCTTATGTCGCTACACCAACTCACTCCTCCATTTCACTCCTCCATTTCACTCCACCACGTCACTCCTCCAAATCACTCCTCCATATCAACCCTCCATGTCACTCCTCCATGTCACTACACCAACTCACTCATCCCTGTCCCTCCGCCATGTCACTCCTCCATGTCGCTACACCAACTCACTCCTCATGTCACTCCTCCATGTCGCTACTCCATTTCACTCCTCCATTTCGCTACACCAACTCAAGCCTCCTTGTCACTCCTCCATGTCACTCATCCAAGTCATTCCTCCATGTCACTCCTTTATGTCACTTCTCCAAGTCACTCCTCCATGTCACTTCTATATGTCTTCCATGTCACTCCTCCATGTTGTTCCACCAACTCACTCCTCCATGTCACTCCTCCATTTCACTGCTCCACGTCACTCCTCTATGTCACTCCTCCATGTCACTCTTCCATGTCGCTATTCCATGTCACTCCTTATGTCGCTCCACCAACTCACTCCTCCATGTCACTCCTCCATTTCACTCCACCACGTAACTCCTCCATGTCACTCCTCCATATCAACCCTCCATGTCACTCCTCCATGTCACTCCTCCATGTCACTACACCAACTAACTCATCCCTTTCCCTCCGCCATGTCACTCCACCATATCAACCCTCCTTCCTGATCAAACTTGTCACTCCTCCATGTCACTCCTCCATGTCACTCCTCCATGTCGCTATTCCATGTCACTCCTCCATGTCGCTCTACCAACTCACTACTCCATGTCACTCGTCCACGTCACTCCTCCATGTCACTACACCAACTCATTCCCCCTTGTCACTCCTCCATGTCACTCATCCAAGTCATTCCTCCATGTCACTCCTTTATGTCACTCCTCCAAGTCACTCCTCCATGTCACTTCTATATGTCTTCCATGTCACTCCTCCATGTCGCTCCTCCTTGTCACTCCTCCATGTTGCTCCTCCATGTCACTCCTCCATGTCACTCATCCATGTACCTCCGCCATGTCACTCCACCATATCAATCCTCCTTGCTGATCCGCCCTGTCACTCCTCCATGTCTCTCCTCCACATCAATCCTCTATGTCACTCCTCCATGTCACTCCTCCATGTCACTCATCTAAGTCACTCCTCCATGTCGCTATTCTATGTCACTACTTATATCGATACACCAACTCACTCCTCCATGTCACTCCTCCATATCAACCCTCCATTTCACTCCTCCTTATCACTCCTCCATGTCACTCCTCCATGTCACTCATCCAAGTCATTCCTCCTTATGTCATTCCTCCAAGTCACTCCTCCATGTCACTTCTATATGTCTTCCATGTCACTCCTCCATTTCACTCCACCACGTCACTCCTCCATGTCACTCCTCCATATCAACCCGCCATGTCACTCCTCCACGTCACTCCTCCATGTCACACCTCCTTGTCACTCCTCCATGTAGCTACTCCAAGTCACTCCTCCATGTCGCTCTACCAACTCACTCCTCCATGTCACTCGTCCATGTCACTCCTCCATGTCACACCTCCTTGTCACTCTTCCATGTAGCTACTCCATGTCACTCCTCCATGTCACTCCTCCATGTCACTCCTCCATGTCACTCCTCCATGTCACTCTTAAATATCACTCCACCACGCCACTCCTCTATATCACTCCTCCATGTTAGTCCTCAATATCAATCCTCCATGTCACTTCTCCATGTCACTCCTCCTTTTCTCAATTCCATGTCACTCCTCCATGTCGCTACACCAACTCAATCCTCCTTGTCACTCCTCCATGTCACTCATCCAAGTCTCTCCTTCGTGTCACTTCTACATGTTGTACATGTCACTCCTCCACATAACTCCTCTATGTCACTCCTCAATGTCACTTTTCAATATCACTCCTCTATGTCACTCCTCCATGTCACTCCTCCATGTCACTTCTATATGTCTTCCATGTCACTCCTCCATGTCGCTCCACCAACTCACTCCACCATGTCACTCCTCCTTGTCACTCCTCCATGTAGCTATTCCATGTCACTCCTCCATGTCGCTCTACCAACTCATTCCTCCATGTCACTCCTCCATGTCACTTCTATATGTCTTCCATGTCACTCCTCCATGTCGCTCCACCAACTCACTCCTCCATGTCACACTTCCTTGTCACTCCTCCATGTAGCTACTCCATGTCACTCCTCCATGTCGATCCTCCATGTCACTCCTCCATGTCACTTCAATATGTCTTCCATGTCACTCCTCCATGTCGCTCCTCCTTGTCACTCCTCCATGTTGCTAATCCATGTCACTCCTCCATGTCACTCATCCATGTCCCTCCGCCATGTCACTCCACCATATCAATCCTCCTTGCTGATCCGCCCTGTCACTCCTCCATGTCTCTCCTCCACATCAATCCTCCATGTCACTCCTCCATGTCACTACTCCATGTCTTTCCTCCACATCAATCCTCTATGTAACTCCTCCATGTGATTCCTCCTTGTCGCTATTTCATGTCACTCCTCCATATCAACCCTCCATGTCACTCCTCCATGTCGCTACACCAAATCAATCCTCCATGTCACTCATCCATATCAACCCTCCATGTCACTCCTACTTGTCGCTACACCAACTCACTCCTCCATGTCACTCCTCCATTTCACTCCACCACGTCCCTCCTCCATATTCATCCCTCCATGTCACTCCTCCATGTCACTCCTCCATGTCACTCCTCCATGTCACTCCTCCATGTCACTCCTCCATGTCACTTCTATATGTCTTCCATGTCACTCCTCCATGTCGCTCCTCCATTTCACTCCTCCATGTCTCTCCTCCATGTCACTTCTCCAAGTCTTCAATGTCATGTCTCTCATCTGTGTAGTTCTACATTGTCACTCCTCCAAGTCACTCCTCCATGTCGCTACTCCACGTCACTCCTCCATGTCACACCTCCTTGTCACTCCTCCATGTGGCTACTCCATGTCACTCCTCCATGTCGCTCTACCAACTCACTACTCCATGTCACTCGTCCACGTCACTCCTCCATGTCACACCTCCTTGTAACTCCTCCATGTAGCTACTCCATGTCACTCCTCCATGTCACTCCTCCATGTCACTCTTAAATATCACTCCACCACGCCACTCCTCTATATCACTCCTCCAAGTTACTCCTCCATATCAATCCTCCATGTCACTTCTCCATGTCACTCCTCCTTGTCGCAATTCCATGTCACTCCTCCATGTCGCTACACCAACTCAATCCTCCTTGTCACTCCTCCATGTCACTCATCCAAGTCATTCCTCCATGTCACTCCTTTATGTCACTCCTCCAAGTCACTCCTCCATGTCACTTCTATATGTCTTCCATGTCAGTCCTCCATGTCGCTCCTCCTTGTCACTCCTCCATGTTGCTCCTCCATGTAAGTCCTCCATGTCACTCATCCATGTACCTCCGCCATGTCACTCCACCATATCAATCCTCCTTGCTGATCCGCCCTGTCACTCCTCCATGTCTCTCCTCCACATCAAGCCTCTATGTCACTCCTCCATGTCACTCCTCTATGTCACTCCTCCATGTCGCTATAACATGTCACTCCTCCATGTCGCTACACGAACTCAATACTCCTTGTCACTCCTCTGTGTCATTCCTGCATGTCACTCCTCCATGTCACTCCTCCATTTCACTCCTCCTTGTCGCTATTCCATGTCACTCCTCATGTCACTCCTCCATGTCGCTACTCCATGTCACTCCTCCATGTCACTCATCCAAGTCATTCCTCCATGTCACTCCTTTATGTCACTCCTCCAAGTCACTCCTCCATGTCACTTCTATATGTCTTCCATGTCACTCCTCCATGTTGCTCCACCAACTCACTCCTCCATGTCACTCCTCCTTGTCACTCCTCCATGTAGCTATTCCATGACACTCCTCCATGTCGCCCTACCAAATCACTCCTCCATGTCACTCGTCCACGTCACTCCTCCATGTTACACTTCCTTGTCACTCCTCCATGTAGCTACTTCATGTCACTACACCAACTCACTCATCCCTGTCCCTCCGCCATGTCACTCCACCATATCAACCCTCCTTCCTGATCAAACTTGTCACTTCTCCATGTCACTACTCCATGTCTCTCCTCCACATCACTCCTCTATATCACTCCTCCATGTCACTCCTCCATGTCACTCCTCCTTGTCGCTATTCCATGTTACTCCTCCATGTCGCTACACCCACTCACTCTTCCATGTCACTCCCCCATTTCACTCCACCACGTCACTCCTCCATGCCACTCCTCCATATCAACCCGCCATGTCACTACTCCATGTCTCTCCTCCACATCACTCCTCTATATCACTCCTCCATGTCACTCCTCCATGTCACTCCTCCTTGTCGCTATTCCATGTTACTCCTCCATGTCGCTACACCCACTCACTCTTCCATGTCACTCCCCCATTTCACTCCACCACGTCACTCCTCCAAGTCACTCCTCCATGTCACTTCTATATGTCTTCCATGTCACTCCTCCATATCAACCCTCCATGTCACTCCTGCTTGTCGCTACACCAACTCAATCCTCCATGTCAAACCTCCATTTCACTCCACCGTGTCCCTCCTCCATATCAACCCTCCACATCACTCCTCTATATCACTCCTCCATGTCACTCCTCCATGTCACTCCTCCTTGTCGCTATTTCATGTTACTCCTCCATGTCGCTACACCAACTCACTCTTCCATGTCACTCCTCCATTTCACTCCACAACGTCACTCTTCTACGTCAATCCTCATGTCACTCCTCCTTGTCTCTACTCCATGTCACTACTCCATGTCTTTCCTCCACATCAATCCTCTATGTCACTCCTCCATGTCACTCCTCCATATCAAACCTCCATGTCACTCCTCCATGTCACTCCTCCATGTCACTACACCAACTCACTCATCCCTGTCCTTCCGCCATGTCACGCCACCATATCAACCCTCCTTCGTGAACAAACTTGTCACTTCTCCATGTCACTACTCCATGTCGCTCCCCCACATCAAACCTCTATGTCACTCCTCCATGTCACTTCTCCATGTCACTACTCCATGTCGCTCCCAAACATCAAACCTCTATGTCACTCCTCCATGTCACTCCTCTATGTCACTCCTCCTTGTCGCTCTTCCATGTCACTCCTCCATGTGTCTACACCAACTCAATCCTCATGTCACTCCTCCAAGTAGCTACTCCATGTCACTCCTCCATGTCGCTACACCAACTCAATCCTCCTTGTCACTCCTCCATGTCACTCCTCCATTTCACTCCTCCATGTCTCTCCTCAATGTCACTTCTATATGTCTTCCATGTCACTCCTCCATGTCACTACACCAACTCACTCTTCCATGTCACTCCTCCATGTCGCTACTCCATGTCACTCCTCCATGTCACTACACCAACTCAATCCTCCTTGTCACTCCTCTATGTCACTTCTCCATGTCACTCTTCCATGTCGCTATTCCATGTCACTCCTTATGTCGCTATATAAACTCAATCCTCCATGTCACTACTCCATTTCACTCCACCACGTCACTCCTCCATGTCACTACTCCATATTACTACTCCATGTCACTCCTCCTTGTCGCTACACCAACTCACTCCTCCATGTCACTCCTCCATTTCACTCCACCATGTCCCTCCTCCATATCAACACTCCATGTCACGCCTCCATGTCACTCCTACATGTCCCTCCGCCATGTCACTCCACCATATCTATCCTCCTTCCTGATCAAACTTGTCACTTCTCCATGTCACTACTCCATGTCTCTCCTCCACATCACTCCTCTATATCACTCCACCATATCAAACCTCCTTCCTGATCAAACTTGTCACTTCTCCATATCACTGCTCCATGTCACTCCTCCTTGTCGCTATTCCATGTTACTCCTCCATGTTGCTACACCAACTCACTCTTCCATGTCACTCCTCCATTTCACTCCACCACGTCACTCTTCTACGTCACTCCTCATGTCACTCCTCCATGTCGCTACTCCTTGTCACTCCTCCATGTCACTCATCCCAGTCATTCCTCCATGTCACTCCTTTATGTCACTCCTCCAAGTCACTCCTAAATTTCACTTCTATATGACTTCAATGTCACTCCTGCATGTCGCTCCTCCATATTACCCCTCTATTTCACTCCTCCATGTCACTCCTCCATATCAATCCTCCATTTCACTCCTCCATGTAACTCCTTAATGTCACTACTCCATGTCGCTACTCCATTTCACTCCTCCATGTCACTTTTGCATGTCGCTCCTCCATGTCACTTCTCCAAGTCTTCAATGTCATGTCTCTCATCCGTGTAGCTCCATATTGTCACTCCTCCATATCACTCCTCCGTGTCACTTCTACATGTTTTCCATGTCACTCCTCCACATCACTCCTCCATGTCACTTTTCAATATCACTCCTCTATGTCATTCCCCTATGTCGCTACTCCATGTCACTCCTCCATGTCAATCCTCCATGTCACTCCTCCATGTCACTTCTATATGTCTTCCATGTCACTCCTCCATGTCGCTCCTCCTTGTCACTCCTCAATGTTGCTCCTCCATGTCACTCCTCCATGTCACTCATCCATGTTGCTCCTCCATGTCACTCCTCCATGTCACTCATCCATGTCCCTCCGCCATGTCACTCCACCATATCAATCCTCCTTGCTGATCCGCCCTGTCACTCCTCCATGTCTCTCCTCCACATCAATCCTCTATGTCACTCCTCCATGTCACTCCCCCTGTCACTCCTCCATGTCGCTATTCCATATCACTCCTCCATGTCGCTACACAAACTCAATCCTCCTTGTCACTCCTCTGTGTCATTCCTGCATGTCACTCCTCACTGTCACTCCTCCATGTCACTACACCAACTCACTCATCCCTGTCCCTCTGCCATGTCACACCACCATAACAACCCTCCTTCCTGATCAAACTTGTCACTTCTCCATGTCACTACTCCATGTCTCTCCTCCACATCAAACCTTTGTCACTCCTCCATGTCACTCCTCCATGTAACTCCTCCTTGTTGCTACTCCATGTCACTCCTCCATGTCACTCATCCATGTCATTCCTCCATGTCACTCCTTTATGTCACTCCTCCAAGTCACCCCTCCATGTCACTCCTCCATGTCCCTCCTCCATGTCACTCCACTATATCAATCCTCCTTGCTGATCCACCCTGTCACTTCTCCATGTCACTCCTCCATGTCACTCCTCCATGTCGCTCATCCAAGTCACTCCTGCATGTCGCCATTCCATGTCACTCCTTATGTCGACACACCAACTCACTCCTCCATGTCACTCCTCCATGTCACTCCTCCATGTCACTACACCAACTCACTAATCCCTGTCCCTCCGCCATGTCACTCCACCATATCAACCCTCCTTCCTGATCAAACTTGTCAGTTCTCCATGTCACTAATCCATGTCTCTCCTCCACATCAATGCTCTATGTCATTCCTCCAACTCACTCCTCCATGTCACTCGTCCATGTCACTCCTCCATGTCACACTTCTTTGTCACTCCTCCATGTAGCTACTCCATCTCACTACACCTACTCACTCATCCCTGTCCCTCTGCCATGTCACTCCTCCATGTCACTCCTCCATGTCGCTATTCCATGTCACACCTTATGTCGCTATATAAACTCACTCCTCCATGTCACTCCTCCATTTCACTCCTACACGTCACTCCTCCATGTCACTCCTCCATATCAACCCTCCATGTCACTCCTCCTTGTCGCTACACCAACTCAATCCTCCATGTCACTCTTCCATTTCACTCCACTACGTCCCTCCTCCATATCAACCCTCCAAGTCATTCCTCCATGTCACTCCTTTATGTCACTCCTCCAAGTCACTCCTCCATGTCACATCTATATGTCTTCCATGTCACTCCTCCATGTCGTTACACCTACTCACTCCTGCATGTCATTCCTCCATGTCACTTCTCCATGTCACTCCTCCTTGTCACTCCTCCATGTCACTCATCCAAGTCTCTCCTCCGTGTCACTTCTACATATTGTACATGTCACTCCTCCACATAAGTCCTCCATGTCACACTTCTTTTTCACTTCTCCATGTAGCTACTCCATGTCACTACACCAACTCACTCATCCCTGTCCCTCTGCCATGTCACTACTCCATGTCACTCCTCCATGTCGCTATTCCATGTCACACCTTATGTCGCTATATAAACTCACTCCTCCATGTCACTCCTCCATTTCACTCCAACACGTCACTCCTCCATGTCACTCCTACATATCAACCCTCCATGTCACTCCTCCTTGTCGCTACACCAACTCACTCCTCCATGTCACTCCTCCATTTCACTCCACCACGTCCCTCCTCCATATCAACCCTCCAAGTCATTCCTCCATGTCACTCCTCCAAGTCACTCCTCCATGTCACTTCTATATGTCTTCCATGTCACTCCTCCATGTCGTTACACCAACTCACTCCTCCATGTCACTCCTCCATGTCACTTCTCCATGTCACTCCTCCTTGTCGCAATTCCATGTCACTCCTCCATGTCTCTCCTCCACATCAATCCTCCATGTCACTCCGCCATGTCACTCCTCCATGTCACTCCTCCATGTCACTCCTCCATGTCACTCCTCCATGTCACTACACCAACTCACTCATCCCTTTCCCTCCGCCATATCACTCCACCATATCAACCCTCCTTCCTGATCAAACTTGTCACTTCTCCATTTCACTACTCCATGTCTCTCCTCCACATCAATCCTCTATGTCACTCCTCTATGTCACTCCTCCATGTCACTCCTCCTTGTCGCTATTCCATGTCACTCCTTATGTCGCTACACCAACTCACTCCTCCATTTCACTCCTCCATTTCACTCCACTATGTTACTCCTCCATATCACTCCTCCATATCAACCCTACATGTCACTCCTCCATGTCACTCCTCCATGTCATTCCTCCATGTCATTCCTCCATGTCACTACACCAACTCACTCATCCCTGTCCCTCCGCCATGTCACTCCTCCTTGTCACTCCTCCATGTCGCTACACCAACTCACTCCTCATGTCACTCCTCCATGTCGCTACTCCATTTCACTCCTCCATTTCACTCCACCACGTCACTCCTCCATGTCACTCCTCCAAATCAACCCTCCATGTCACTCCTCCATGTCACTCCTCCATGTCACTCCTCCATGTCACCACACCAACTCACTAATCCCTGTCCCTCCGCCATGTCACTCCACCATATCAACCCTCCATCCTGATCAAACTTGTCAGTTCTCCATGTCACTACTCCATGTCTCTCCTCCACATCACTCCTCTATGTCATTCCTCCATGTCACTCCTCCATGTCACTTCTCCATGTCACTCCTCCTTGTCGCTATTCCATGTCATTCCTCCATGTTGCTACACCAACTCACTCCTCATGTCACTCCTCCATGTCGCTACTCCATGTCACTCCTCCATGTCGCTACACCAACTCAATCCTCCTTGTCACTCCATGTAACTCATCCAAGTCATTCCTCCATGTCACTCATTTATGTCACTCCTCCAAGTCACTCCTCCACGTCACTTCTATATGTCTTCCATGTCACTCCTCCATGTCGCTCCACCAACTCACTCCTCCATGTCACTGCTCCACGTCAATCCTCTATGTCACTCCTCCATGTCACTCCTCTATGTCGCTATTCCATGTCACTCCTTATGTCGCTCCACCAACTCACTCCTCCATGTCATTCCTCCATTTCACTCCACCACGTCACTCCTCCATGTCACTCCTCCATATCAACCCTCCATATCACTCCTCCATGTCAGTCCTCCATGTCACTCCTCCATGTCATTACATCAACTCACTCATCCCTTTCCCTCCGCCATGTCACTCCACCATATCAACCCTCCTTCCTGATCAAACTTGTCACTTCTCCATGTCACTACTCCATGTCTCTCCTCCACCTCAATCCTCTATGTCACTCCTCCATGTAACTCCTCCATGTCACTCCTCCTTGTCGCTATCCCATGTCACTCCTCCATGTCGCTACACCAACTCACTCCTCATGTCACTCCTCCATGTCATTCCTCCATGTCGCTATTCCATGTCACTCCTTATGTCGCTACACCAACTCACTCCTCCATTTCACTCCTCCATTTCACTCCACCACGTCACTCCTCCAAATCACTCCTCCATATCAACCCTCCATGTCACTCCTCCATGTCACTACACCAACTCACTCATCCCTGTCCCTCCGCCATGTCACTCCTCCATGTCGCTACACCAACTCACTCCTCATGTCACTCCTCCATGTCGCTACTCCATTTCACTCCTCCATTTCGCTACACCAACTCAAGCCTCCTTGTCACTCCTCCATGTCACTCATCCAAGTCATTCCTCCATGTCACTCCTTTATGTCACTTCTCCAAGTCACTCCTCCATGTCACTTCTATATGTCTTCCATGTCACTCCTCCATGTTGTTCCACCAACTCACTCCTCCATGTCACTCCTCCATTTCACTGCTCCACGTCACTCCTCTATGTCACTCCTCCATGTCACTCTTCCATGTCGCTATTCCATGTCACTCCTTATGTCGCTCCACCAACTCACTCCTCCATGTCACTCCTCCATTTCACTCCACCACGTAACTCCTCCATGTCACTCCTCCATATCAACCCTCCATGTCACTCCTCCATGTCACTCCTCCATGTCACTACACCAACTAACTCATCCCTTTCCCTCCGCCATGTCACTCCACCATATCAACCCTCCTTCCTGATCAAACTTGTCACTCCTCCATGTCACTCCTCCATGTCACTCCTCCATGTCGCTATTCCATGTCACTCCTCCATGTCGCTCTACCAACTCACTACTCCATGTCACTCGTCCACGTCACTCCTCCATGTCACTACACCAACTCATTCCCCCTTGTCACTCCTCCATGTCACTCATCCAAGTCATTCCTCCATGTCACTCCTTTATGTCACTCCTCCAAGTCACTCCTCCATGTCACTTCTATATGTCTTCCATGTCACTCCTCCATGTCGCTCCTCCTTGTCACTCCTCCATGTTGCTCCTCCATGTCACTCCTCCATGTCACTCATCCATGTACCTCCGCCATGTCACTCCACCATATCAATCCTCCTTGCTGATCCGCCCTGTCACTCCTCCATGTCTCTCCTCCACATCAATCCTCTATGTCACTCCTCCATGTCACTCCTCCATGTCACTCATCTAAGTCACTCCTCCATGTCGCTATTCTATGTCACTACTTATATCGATACACCAACTCACTCCTCCATGTCACTCCTCCATATCAACCCTCCATTTCACTCCTCCTTATCACTCCTCCATGTCACTCCTCCATGTCACTCATCCAAGTCATTCCTCCTTATGTCATTCCTCCAAGTCACTCCTCCATGTCACTTCTATATGTCTTCCATGTCACTCCTCCATTTCACTCCACCACGTCACTCCTCCATGTCACTCCTCCATATCAACCCGCCATGTCACTCCTCCACGTCACTCCTCCATGTCACACCTCCTTGTCACTCCTCCATGTAGCTACTCCAAGTCACTCCTCCATGTCGCTCTACCAACTCACTCCTCCATGTCACTCGTCCATGTCACTCCTCCATGTCACACCTCCTTGTCACTCTTCCATGTAGCTACTCCATGTCACTCCTCCATGTCACTCCTCCATGTCACTCCTCCATGTCACTCCTCCATGTCACTCTTAAATATCACTCCACCACGCCACTCCTCTATATCACTCCTCCATGTTAGTCCTCCATATCAATCCTCCATGTCACTTCTCCATGTCACTCCTCTTTGTCGCAATTCCATGTCACTCCTCCATGTCTCTACACCAACTCAATCCTCCTTGTCACTCCTCCATGTCACTCATCCAAGTCTCTCCTCCGTGTCACTTCTACATGTTGTACATGTCACTGCTCCACATAACTCCTCTATGTCACTCCTCTATGTCACTTTTCAATATCACTCCTCTATGTCTCTCCTCCATGTCACACTTCCTTGTCACTCCTCCATGTAGCTACTCCATGTCACTCCTCCATGTCGATCCTCCATGTCACTCCTCCATGTCACTTCTATATGTCTTCCATGTCACTCCTCCATGTCGCTCCTCCTTGTCACTCCTCCATGTTGCTCCTCCATGTCACTCCTCCATGTCACTCATCCATGTCCCTCCGCCATGTCACTCCACCATATCAATCCTCCTTGCTGATCCGCCCTGTCACTCCTCCATGTCTCTCCTCAACATCAATCCTCCATGTCACTCCTCCATGTCACTACTCCATGTCTTTCCTCCACATCAATCCTCTATGTAACTCCTCCATGTGATTCCTCCTTGTCGCTATTTCATGTCACTCCTCCATATCAACCCTCCATGTCACTCCTCCATGTCGCTACACCAAATCAATCCTCCTTGTCACTCCTCCATGTCACTCCTCCATGTCACTCCTCCATGTCACTACACCAACTCACTCATCCCTGTCACTCCGCCATGTCACTCCACCATATCAACCCTCCTTCTTGATCAAACTTGTCACTTCTCCATGTCACTACTCCATGTCTCTCCCCCACATCAAACCTCTATGTCACTCCTCCATGTCACTCCTCTATGTCACTCCTCCTTGTTGCTCTTCCATGTCACTCCTCCATGTCGCTACACCATCTCGATCCTCCTTGTCACTCCTCCATGTCACTCAGCCAAGTCATTTGTCCATGTCACTCCTTTATGTCACTCCTCCAAGTCACTCCTCCATGTCACTTCTATATGTCTTCCATGTCACTCCTCCATGTCGCTATTCCATGTCACTCCTTATGTCGCTATATAAACTCACTCCTCCATGTCACTCCTCCATTTCACTCCACCACGTCACTCCTCCATGTCACTCCTCCATATCAACCCTCCATGTCACTCCTCCTTGTCGCTACACCAACTCACTCCTCTTAGTCTGTCCTCCATGTCACTCATCCAAGTCATTCCTCCATGTCACTCCTTTATGTCACTCCTCCAAGTCACTCCTCCATGTCACTTCTATATGTCTTCCATGTCACTCCTCCATGTCGCTCCACCAACTCACTCCTCCATGTCACTCCTCCTTGTCACTCCTCCATGTAGCTATTCCATTTCACTCCTCCATGTCGCTAAACCAACTCAATCCTCCTTGTCACTCCTCCATGTCACTCATCTAAGTAAATCCTCCATGTCGCTATTCCATGTCACTCCTTATGTCGATACACCAACTCACTCCTCCATGTCACTCCTCCATTTCACTACACCACGTCACTCCTCCATGTCATTCCTCCATATCAACCCTCCATTTCACTCCTCCTTATCACTCCTCCATGTCACTCGTCCATGTCACTCATCCAAGTCATTCCTCCTTATGTCATTCCTCCAAGTCACTCGTCCATGTCACTTCTATATGTCTTCCATGTCACTCCTCCATGTCGCTCCACCAACTCACTTCTCCATGTCGCTATACCATGTCACTCCTTATGTCGCTATGTAAACTCACTCCTCCATGTCACTCCTCCATTTCATTCCACCACGTCACTCCTCCATGTCACTCCTCCATATCACCCTCCATGTCACTCCTCCTTGTCGCTACACCAACTCACTCCTCCATGTCACTCCTCCATTTCACTCATCCAAGTCATTCCTCCATGTCACTCCTTTATGTCACTCCTCCAAGTCACTCCTCCATGTCACTTCTATATGTCTTCCATGTCACTCCTCCATGTCGCTCCACCAACTCACTCCTCCATGTCACTCCTCCTTGTCACTCCTCCATGTAGCTATTACATTTCACTCCTCCATGTCGCTACACCAACTCAATCCTCCTTGTCACTCCTCCATGTCACTCATCTAAGTCACTCCTCCGTGTCGCTATTCTATGTCACTCCTTATGTCGATACACCAACTCACTCCTCCATGTCACTCCTCCATTTCACTCCACCATGTCACTCCTCCATGTCACTCCTCCATATCAACCCTCCATTTCACTCCTCCTTCTCACTCCTCCATGTCACTCCTCCATGTCACTCATCCAAGTCATTCCTCCTTATGTCATTCCTCCAACTCACTCCTCCATGTCATTTCTATATGTCTTCCATGTCACTCCTCCATGTCGCTCTACCAACTCACTTCTCCATGTTGCTATTCCATGTCACTCCTTATGTCGCCATATAAACTCACTCCTCCATGTCACTCCTCCATTTCGTTCCACCACGTCACTCCTCCATGTCACTCCTCCATATCACCCTCCATGTCACTCCTCCTTCTCGCTAACCAACTCACTCCTCCATGTCACTCCTCCATTTCACTCCACCACGTCCCTCCTCCATATCAACCCTCCATGTTACTCCTCCATGTCACTCATCCATGTCCCTCCGCCATGTCACTCCACCATATCAACCCTCCTTCCTGATCAAACTTATCACTTCACCATGTCACTACTCCATGTCTCTCCTCCATGTCACTCCTCCTTGTCACTCCTCCATGTAGCTATTACATTTCACTCCTCCATGTCGCTACACCAACTCAATCCTCCTTGTCACTCCTCCATGTCACTCATCTAAGTCACTCCTCCGTGTCGCTATTCTATGTCACTCCTTATGTCGATACACCAACTCACTCCTCCATGTCACTCCTCCATTTCACTCCACCATGTCACTCCTCCATGTCACTCCTCCATATCAACCCTCCATTTCACTCCTCCTTCTCACTCCTCCATGTCACTCCTCCATGTCACTCATCCAAGTCATTCCTCCTTATGTCATTCCTCCAAGTCACTCCTCCATGTCATTTCTATATGTCTTCCATGTCACTCCTCCATGTCGCTCCACCAACTCACTTCTCCATGTCGCTATTCCATGTCACTCCTTATGTCGCTATATAAACTCACTCCTCCATGTCACTCCTCCATTTCGTTCCACCACGTCACTCCTCCATGTCACTCCTCCATATCACCCTCCATGTCACTCCTCCTTCTCGCTACACCAACTCACTCCTCCATGTCACTCCCCATTTCACTCCACCACGTCACTCTTCTACGTTACTCCTCATGTCACTCCTGCATGTCGCTATTCCATGTCACTACTCCATGTCTTTCCTCCACATCAATCCTCTATGAAACTACTCCATGTCACTCCTCCATGTCATTCCTCCTTGTCGCTATTTCATGTCACTCCTCCATATCAACCCTCCATGTCACTCCTCCATGTCGCTACACCAACTCAATCCTACTTGTCACTCCTCCATGTCACTCATCCAAGTCATTCCTCCATGTCACTCCTTTATGTCACTCCTCCAAGTCACTCCTCCATGTCACTTCTATATGTCTTCAATGTCACTCCTCCATGTCGCTCCCCCAACTCACTACTCCATGTCACTCCTCCTTGTCACTCCTCCATGTAGCTATTCCATGTCACTCCTCCATGTCGCTCTACCAACTCACTCCTCCATGTCACTCCTCCACGTCACTCCTCCATGTCACACTTCCTTGTCACTCATCCATGTAGCTATTTCATGTCACTACACCAACTCACTCATCCCTGTCCCTCCGCCATGTCACTCCACCATATCAACCCTCCTTCCTGATCAAACTTGTCACTTCTCCATGTCACTACTCCATGTCTCTCCTCCACATCATTCCTCTATATCACTCCTCCATGTCACTCCTCCATGTCACTCCTCCTTGTCGCTATTCCATGTTACTCCTCCATGTCGCTACACCAACTCACTCTTCCATGTCACTCCCCCATTTCACTCCACCACGTGACTCCTCCATGTCACTCCTCCATATCAACCCTCCATGTCACTCCTCCATGTTAATCTTCCATGTCACTACACCAACTCACTCATCCCTGTCCCTCCGCCATGTCACTCCACCATATCAACCCTCCTTCCTGATCAAACTTGTCACTTCTCCATGTCACTACTCCATGTCTCTCCTCCACATCACTCCTCTATATCACTCCTCCATATCACTGCTCCATGTCACTCCTCCTTGTCGCTATTCCATGTTACTCCTCCATGTCGCTACACCAACTCAATCCTCCTTGTCACTCCTCCATGTCACTCATCCAAGTCATTCCTCCATGTCACTCATTTATGTCACTCCTCCAAGTCACTCCTCCATGTAACTTCTATATGTCTTCCATGTCACTCCTCCATGTCGCTCCACCAACTCACTCCTCCTTGTCACTCCTCCTTGTCACTCCTCCATGTAGCTATTCCATGTCACTCCTCCATGTTGCTCCACCAACTCACTCCTCCATGTCAGTCCTCCATGTCACTGCTCCACGTCACTCCTCTATGTCACTCCTCCATGTCACTCCTCAATGTCGCTATTCCATGTCACTCCTTATGTCGCTATATAAACTCACTCCTCCATGTCACTCCTCCATTTCACTCCACCACGTCACTCCTCCATGTCACTCCTCCATATCAACCCTCCATGTCACTCCTCCTTGTCGCTACACCAACTCACTCCTCCATGTCACTCCTCCATTTCACTTCACCACGTCTATATGTATTCCATTTCACTCCTCCATGTATCTCCACCAACTCACTCCTCCATGTCACTCCTCCTTGTCACTCCTCCATGTAGCTATTCCATTTCACTCCTCCATGTCGCTACACCAACTCAATCCTCCTTGTCACTCCTCCATGTCACTCATCCAAGTCATTCCTCCATGTCGCTATTCCATGTCACTCCTTATGTCGATACGCCAACTCACTCCTCCATGTCACTCCTCCATTTCACTCCACCACGTCACTCCTCCATGTCACTCCTCCATATCAACCCGCCATGTCACTCCTCCATGTCACTCCTCCATGTCACTACACAGACTCACTAATCCCTGTCCCTCCGCACTTGTTACGCCTCCATGTCACTCCTCCATATCAACCCGCCATGTCACTCCTCCTTGTCACTCCTCCATGTAGCTATTCCATGACACTCCTCCATGTCACTCTACCACCTCACTCCTCCATGTCACTACACCAACTCACTAATCCCTGTCCCTCCGCCATGTCACTCCACAATATCAAACCTCCTTCCTAATCAAACTTGTCAGTTCTCCATGTCACTACTCCATGTCTCTCCTCCACATCAATCCTCTATGTCACTCCTCCATGTCACTCCTCCATGTCACTCCTCCTTGTCGCTATTCCATGTCACTCCTCCATGTTGCTACACCAACTCACTCCTCATGTCACTCCTCCATGTCGCTACTCCATGTCACTCCTCCATGTCGCTACACCAACTCAATCCTCCTTGTCACTCCTCCATGTCACTCATCCAAGTCATTCCTCCATGTCACTCCTTTATGTCACTCCTCCAAGTCACTCCTCCATGTCACTTCTATATGTCTTCCATGTCACTCCTCCATGTCGCTCCACCAACTCACTCCTCCATGTCACTCCTCCTAGTCACTCCTCCATGTAGCTATTCCATGACACTCCTCCATGTCGCTCTACCAACTCACTCCTCCATGTCACTCGTCCACGTCACTCCTCCATGTTACACTTCCTTGTCACTCCTCCATATAGCTACTTCATGTCACTACACCAACTCACTCATCCCTGTCCCTCTGCCATGTCACTCCACCATATCAACCCTCCTTCCTGATCAAACTTGTCACTTCTCCATGTCACTACTCCATGTCTCTCCTCCACATCACTCCTCTATATCACTCTTCCATGTCACTCCTCCATGTCACTCCTCCTTGTCGCTATTCCATGTTACTCCTCCATGTCGCTACACCATCTCACTCTTCCATGTCACTCCCCCATTTCACTCCACCACGTCACTCCTCCATGTCACTCCTCCAACTCAATCCTTCTTGTCACTCCTCCATGTCACTCATCCAAGTCATTCCTCCATGTCACTCCTTTATGTCACTCCTCCAAGTCACTCCTCCATGTCACTTCTATATGTCTTCCATGTCACTCCTCCATGTCGCTCCACCAACTCACTCCTCCATGTCACTCCTCCTAGTCACTCCTCCATGTAGCTATTCCATGACACTCCTCCATGTCGCTCTACCAACTCACTCCTCTATGTCACTCCTCCATGTCACTTTTCAATATCACTCCTCTATGTCATTCCTCCATATCAACCCTCCATGTCACTCCTCCATGTCACTCCTCCATGTCCCTCCGCCATGTCACTCCACCATATCAACCCTCCTTCCTGATCAAACTTGTTACTTCTCCATGTCACTACTCTATGTCTCTCCTCCACATCACTCCTCTATATCACTCTTCCATGTCACTCCTCCATGTCACTCCTCCTTGTCGCTATTCCATGTTACTCCTCCATGTCGCTACACCATCTCACTCTTCCATGTCATTCCCCCATTTCACTCCACCACGTCACTCCTCCATGTCACTCCTCCATATCAACCCTCCATGTCACTCCTCCATGTCGCTATTCCATGTCACTCCTTATGTCACTATATAAATTCACTCCTCCATGTCACTCCTCCATTTCACTCCACCACGTTACTCCTCCATGTCACTCCTCCACATCAACCATCCATGTCACTCCTCCTTGTCGCTACACCAACTCACTCCTCCATGTCACTCCTCCATTTCACTCCACCACGTCTATATGTATTCCATGTCACTCCTCCATGTCGCTCCACCAACTCACTATTCCATGTCACTCCTCCTTGTCACTCCTCCATGTAGCTATTCCATTTCACTCCTCCATGTCGCTACACCAACTCAATCCTCCTTGTCACTCCTCCATGTTACTCATCCAAGTCATTCCTCCATGTCGCTATTCCATGTCACTCCTTATGTCGATACGCCATGTCACTCCTCCATATCAACCCGCCATGTCACTCCTCCATGTCACTCCTCCATGTCACTCCTCCATGTTACTCCTGCATGTCACTACACCAACACACTCATCCCTGTCCCTCCGCCATGTCACTCCACCATATCAACCCTCATTCCTGACTAAACTTGTCACTTCTCCCTGTCACAACTCCATGTCTCTCCCCCACATCAAACCTCTATGTCACTCCTCCATGTCACTCCTCTATGTCACTCCTCCTTGTCGCTCTTCCATGTCACTCCTCCATGTCGCTACACCAACTCAATCCTCCTTGTCACTCCTCCATGTCACTCAGCCAAGTCATTTGTCCATGTCACTCCTTTATGTCACTCCTCCAAGTCACTCCTCCATGTCACTTCTATATGTCTTCCATGTCACTCCTCCATGTTGCTCCACCAACTCACTCCTCCATGTCACTCCTCCATGTCATTGCTCCACGTCACTCCTCTATGTCACTCCTCCATGACACTCCTCCATGTCGCTATTCCCTGTTAATCCTTATGTCGCTATATAAACTCAATCCTCCATGTCACTCCTACATTTCACTCCACCACGTCACTCCTCCATGTCACTCATCCATATCAACCCTCCATGTCACTCCTACTTGTCGCTACACCAACTCACTCCTCCATGTCACTCCTCCATTTCACTCCACCACGTCCCTCCTCCATATTCATCCCTCCATGTCACTCCTCCATGTTCCTTCGCCATGTCACTCCTCCATGTCTCTCCTCCATGTCACTCCACCAACTCACTCCTCCACATCAATCCTCTATGTCACTCCTCCATGTCGCTATTCCATGTCACTCCTCCATGTTGCTACACCAACTCACTCCTCATGTCACTCCTCAATGTCGCTACTCCATGTCACTCCTTCATGTCGCTACACCAACTCAATCCTCTTTGTCACTCCTCCATGTCACTCATCCAAGTCATTCCTCCATGTCACTTCTTTATGTCACTCCTCCAAGTCACTCCTCTATGTCACTGCTATATGTCTTCCATGTCACTCCTCCATGTCGCTCCACCAACTCACTCCTCCATGTCGCTCTACCAACTCACTCATCCCTGTCCCTCCGCCATGTCACTCCACCATATCAACCCTCCTTCCTGATCAAACTTGTCACTTCTCCATGTCACTATTCCATGTCTCTCCTCCACATCACTCCTCTATATCACTCCTCCATGTCACTCCTCCGTGTCACTCCTCCTTGTCGCTATTCCATGTTACTCCTCCATGTCGCTACACCAACTCACTCTTCCATGTCACTCCCCCATTTCACTCCACCACGTCACTCCTCCATGTCACTCCTCCATATCAAACCTCCATGTCACTCCTCCATGTTACTCCTCCATGTCACTACACCAACTCACTCATCCCTGTCCCTCTGCCATGTCACTCCACCATATCACCCCTCCTTCCTGATCAAACTTGTCACTTCTCCATGTCACTACTCCATGTCTCTCCCCCACATCAAACCTCTATGTCACTCCTCCATGTCACTCCTCTATGTCACTCCTCCTTGTCGCTCTTCCAAGTCACTCCTCCATGTCGCTACACCAACTCAATCCTCATGTCACTTCTCCAAGTAGCTACTCCATGTCACTCCTCCATGTCGCTACACCAACTCAATCCTCCTTGTCACTCCTCCATGTCACTCAGCCAAGTCATTTGTCCATGTCACTCCTTTATGTCACTCCTCCAAGTCACTCCTCCATGTCACTTCTATATGTCTTCCATGTCACTCCTCCATGTTGCTCCACCAACTCACTCCTCCATGTCACTCCTCCATGTCACTGCTCCACATCACTCCTCTATGTCACTCCTCCATGTCACTCCTCCATGTCACTATTCCATGTCACTCCTTATGTCACTTCTCCATATCAACCCTCCATGTCACTCCTCCTTTTCGCTACACCAACTCACTCCTCCATGTCACTCCTCCATTTCACTCCACCACGTCTATATGTTTTCCATGTCACTCCTCCATGTCGCTCCACCAACTCACTCCTCCATGTCACTCCTCCTTGTCACTCCTCCATGTAGCTATTCCATTTCACTCCTCCATGTCGCTACACCAACTCAATCGTCCTTGTCACTCCTCCATGTCACTCATCCAAGTCATTCCTCCATGTCGCTATTCCATGTCACTCCTTATGTCGATACGCCAACTCACTCCTCCATGTCACTCCTCCATTTCACTCCACCACGTCACTCCTCCATGTCACGCCTTCATATCAACCCGCCATGTCACTCCTCAATGTCACTCCTCCATGTCACTACACAGACTCACTAATCCCTGTCCCTCCGCACTTGTTACGCCTCCATGTCACTCCTCCATATCAACCCGCCATGTCACTCCTCCTTGTCACTCCTCCATGTAGCTATTCCATGACACTCCTCCATGTCACTCTACCACCTCACTCCTCCATGTCACTACACCAACTCACTAATCCCTGTCCCTCCGCCATGTCACTCCACAATATCAAACCTCCTTCCTAATCAAACTTGTCAGTTCTCCATGTCACTACTCCATGTCTCTCCTCCACATCAATCCTCTATGTCACTCCTCCATGTCACTCCTCCTTGTCGCTATTCCATGTCACTCCTCCTTGTCGCTATTCCATGTCACTCCTCATGTCACTCCTCCATGTCGCTACTCCATGTCACTACTCCATGTCTTTCCTCCACATCAATACTCTATGTCACTCCTCCATGTCACTCCTCCATGTCACTTCTATATGTCTTCCATGTCACTCCTCCATGTCGCTCCTCCATTTCACTCCTCCATGTCTCTCCTCCATGTCACTTCTCCAAGTCTTCAATGTCATGTCTCTCATCTGTGTAGTTCTACATTGTCACTCCTCCAAGTCACTCCTCCATGTCGCTACTCCACGTCACTCCTCCATGTCACACCTCCTTGTCACTCCTCCATGTAGCTACTCCATGTCACTCCTCCATGTCACTCCTCCATGTCACTCTTAAATATCACTCCACCACGCCACTCCTCTATATCACTCCTCCATGTTACTCCTCCATATCAATCCTCCATGTCACTCCTCCTTGTCGCAATTCCATGTCACTCCTCCATGTCGCTACACCAACTCAATCCTCCTTGTCACTCCTCCATGTCACTCATCCAAGTCATTCCTCCATGTCACTCCTTTATGTCACTTCTCCAAGTCACTCCTCCATGTCACTTCTATATGTCTTCCATGTCAGTCCTCCATGTCGCTCCTCCTTGTCACTCCTCCATGTTGCTCCTCCATGTAACTCCTCCATGTCACTCATCCATGTACCTCCGCCATGTCACTCCACCATATCAATCCTCCTATCTGATCCGCCCTGTCACTCCTCCATGTCTCTCCTCCACATCAATCCTCTATGTCACTCCTCCATGTCACTCCTCTATGTCACTCCTCCATGTCGCTATAACATGTCACTCCTCCATGTCGCTACACGAACTCAATACTCCTTGTCACTCCTCTGTGTCATTCCTGCATGTCACTCCTCCATGTCACTCCTCCATTTCACTCCTCCTTGTCGCTATTCCATGTCACTCCTCATGTCACTCCTCCATGTCGCTACTCCATGTCACTCCTCCATGTCACTCATCCAAGTCATTCCTCCATGTCACTCCTTTATGTCACTCCTCCAAGTCACTCCTCCATGTCACTTCTATATGTCTTCCATGTCACTCCTCCATGTTGCTCCACCAACTCACTCCTCCATGTCACTCCTCCTTGTCACTCCTCCATGTAGCTATTCCATGACACTCCTCCATGTCGCCCTACCAAATCACTCCTCCATGTCACTCGTCCACGTCACTCCTCCATGTTACACTTCCTTGTCACTCCTCCATGTAGCTACTTCATGTCACTACACCAACTCACTCATCCCTGTCCCTCCGCCATGTCACTCCACCATATCAACCCTCCTTCCTGATCAAACTTGTCACTTCTCCATGTCACTACTCCATGTCTCTCCTCCACATCACTCCTCTATATCACTCCTCCATGTCACTCCTCCATGTCACTCCTCCTTGTCGCTATTCCATGTTACTCCTCCATGTCGCTACACCCACTCACTCTTCCATGTCACTCCCCCATTTCACTCCACCACGTCACTCCTCCATGCCACTCCTCCATATCAACCCGCCATGTCACTCCTCCATGTCACTCCTCCATGTCACTACACCAACTCACTAATCCCTGTCCCTCCGCCATGTCACTCCACAATATCAAACCTCCTTCCTAATCAAACTTGTCAGTTCTCCATGTCACTACTCCATGTCTCTCCTCCACATCAATCCTCTATGTCACTCCTCCATGTCGCTATTCTATGTCACTTCTCCATTTTGCTACACCAACTCACTCCTCATGTCACTCCTCAATGTCGCTACTCCATGTCACTCCTTCATGTCGCTACACCAACTCAATCCTCTTTGTCACTCCTCTATGTCACTCCTCCATGTCGCTATTCCATGTCACTCCTCCATGTCGCTACACGAACTCAATACTCCTTGTCACTCCTCTGTGTCATTCCTGCATGTCACTCCTCCATGTCACTCCTCCATGTCACTCCTCCTTGTCGCTATTCCATGTCACTCCTCCATGTCACTACACCAACTCACTCATCCCTGTCCCTCCGCCATGTCACACCACCATAACAACCCTCTTTCATGATCAAACTTGTCACTTCTCCATGTCACTACTCCATGTCTCTACTCCACATCAATCCTCTATGTCACTCTTCCATGTCACTCCTCCATGTCACTCGTCCTTGTCGCTACTCCATGTCACTCCTCCATGTCACTCATCCATGTCATTCCTCCATGTCACTCCTTTATGTCACTCCTCCAAGTCACTCCTCCATGTCACTCCTCCATGTCCCTCCTCCATGTCACTCCACCATATCAATCCGCCTTGCTGATCCGCCCTGTCACTCCTCCATGTCACTCCTCCATGTCACTTCTATATGTCTTCCATGTCACTCCCCATTTCATTACACCAACTCACTCCTCCATGTCACTCCTCCATGTCGCTACTCCATGTCACTCCTCCATTTCACTCCTCCATGTCTCTCCTCCATGTCACTTCTCCAAGTCTTCAATGTCATGTCTCTCATCTGTGTAGCTTCACATTGTCACTCCTCCAAGTCACTCCTCCATGTCGCTACTCCACGTCACTCCTCCATGTCACAACACCTTGTCACTCCTCCATGTAGCTACTGCATGTCACTCCTCCATGTTGCTCTACCAACTCACTCCTTCATGTCACTCGTCCACGTCACTCCTCCATGTCACACCTCCTTGTCACTCCTCCATGTAGCTACTCCATTTCACTCCTCCATGTCACTCTTAAATTTCACTCCACCACGCCACTCCTCTATATCACTCCTCCATGTTACTCCTCCATATCAATCCTTTATGTCACTTCTCCATGTCACTCCTCCTTGTCGCTCTACCAACTCACTCCTCCATGTCACTCGTCCACGTCACTCCTCCATGTCACACCTCCTTGTCACTCCTCCATGTAGCTACTCCATGTCACTCCTCCATGTCACTCCTCAATGTCACTCTTAAATTTCACTCCACCACGCCACTCCTCTATATCACTCATCCATGTTACTCCTCCATATCAATCCTCCATGTCACTTCTCCATGTCACTCCTCCTTGTCGCAATTCTATGTCACTCCTCCATGTCGCTATACCAACTCACTACTCCATGTCACTCCTCCATGTCGCTACTCCATGTCACTCCTCCATGTCGCTACACCAACTCAATCCTCCTTGTCGCTATTCCATGTCAATCCTCCATATCTACCCTCCATGTCACTCCTCCATGTCACTACACCAACTCAATCCTCCTTGTCACTCCTCTATGTCACTTCTCCATGTCACTCTTCCATGTCGCTATTCCATGTCACTCCTTATGTCGCTATATAAAGTCAATCCTCCATGTCACTACTCCATTTCACTCCACCACGTCACTCCTCCATGTCACTCCTCCATGTCGCTACTCCTTGTCACTCCTCCATGTCACTCATCCATGTCATTCCTCAATATCACTCCTTTATGTCACTCCTCCAAGTAACTCCTCAATTTCACTTCTATATGACTTCAATGTCACTCCTGCATGTCGCTCCTCCATATCACTCCTCTATTTCACTCCTCCATGTCACTCCTTAATGTCACTCCTCCATGTCATTACACCAACTCACTAATCCCTGTCCCTCCGCCATTTCACTCCACAATATCAACCCTCCTTCCTGATCAAACTTGTCAGTTGTCCATGTCACTACTCCATGTCTCTCCTGCAAATCAATCCTCTATGTCACTCCTCCATGTAACTCCTCCATGTTACTCCTCCTTGTCGCTATTCCATGTCACTCCTCCATGTTGCTACACCAACTCACTCCTCATGTCACTCCTCCATGTCGCTACTCCCAGTCACTCCTCCATGTCGCAACACCAACTCACTCCTCCTTGTCACTCCTCCATGTCACTCATCCAAGTCATTCCTCCATGTCACTCCTTTATGTCACTCCTCCAAGTCACTCCTCCATGTCACTTCTATATGTCTTCCATGTCACTCCTCCATATCAACCCTCCATGTCACTCCTGCTTGTCGCTACACCAACTCAATCCTCCATGTCAAACCTCCATTTCACTCCACCGTGTCCCTCCTCCATATCAACCCTCCACATCACTCCTCTATATCACTCCTCCATGTCACTCCTCCATGTCACTCCTCCTTGTCGCTATTTCATGTTACTCCTCCATGTCGCTACACCAACTCACTCTTCCATGTCACTCCTCCATTTCACTCCACAACGTCACTCTTCTACGTCAATCCTCATGTCACTCCTCCTTGTCTCTACTCCATGTCACTCCTCCATGTCACTCCTCCATATCAAACCTCCATGTCACTCCTCCATGTCACTCCTCCATGTCACTACACCAACTCACTCATCCCTGTCCTTCCGCCATGTCACGCCACCATATCAACCCTCCTTCGTGAACAAACTTGTCACTTCTCCATGTCACTACTCCATGTCGCTCCCCCACATCAAACCTCTATGTCACTCCTCCATGTCACTTCTCCATGTCACTACTCCATGTCGCTCCCAAACATCAAACCTCTATGTCACTCCTCCATGTCACTCCTCTATGTCACTCCTCCTTGTCGCTCTTCCATGTCACTCCTCCATGTGTCTACACCAACTCAATCCTCATGTCACTCCTCCAAGTAGCTACTCCATGTCACTCCTCCATGTCGCTACACCAACTCAATCCTCCTTGTCACTCTTCCATGTCACTCCTCCATTTCACTCCTCCATGTCTCTCCTCAATGTCACTTCTATATGTCTTCCATGTCACTCCTCCATGTCACTACACCAACTCACTCTTCCATGTCACTCCTCCATGTCGCTACTCCATGTCACTCCTCCATGTCACTACACCAACTCAATCCTCCTTGTCACTCCTCTATGTCACTTCTCCATGTCACTCTTCCATGTCGCTATTCCATGTCACTCCTTATGTCGCTATATAAACTCAATCCTCCATGTCACTACTCCATTTCACTCCACCACGTCACTCCTCCATGTCACTACTCCATATTACTACTCCATGTCACTCCTCCTTGTCGCTACACCAACTCACTCCTCCATGTCACTCCTCCATTTCACTCCACCATGTCCCTCCTCCATATCAACCCTCCATGTCACGCCTCCATGTCCCTCCTACATGTCCCTCCGCCATGTCACTCCACCATATCTATCCTCCTTCCTGATCAAACTTGTCACTTCTCCATGTCACTACTCCATGTCTCTCCTCCACATCACTCCTCTATATCACTCCACCATATCAAACCTCCTTCCTGATCAAACTTGTCACTTCTCCATATAACTGCTCCATGTCACTCCTCCTTGTCGCTATTCCATGTTACTCCTCCATGTTGCTACACCAACTTACTCTTCCATGTCACTCCTCCATTTCACTCCACCACGTCACTCTTCTACGTCACTTTTGCATGTCGCTCCTCCATGTCACTTCTCCAAGTCTTCAATGTCATGTCTCTCATCCGTGTAGCTCCATATTGTCACTCCTCCATATCACTCCTCCGTGTCACTTCTACAAGTTTTCCATGTCACTCCTCCACATCACTCCTCTATGTCACTCCTCCATGTCACTTTTCAATATCACTCCTCTATGTCATTCCCCTATGTCGCTACTCCATGTCAGTCCTCCATGTCAATCCTCCATGTCACTCCTCCATGTCACTTCTATATGTCTTCCATGTCACTCCTCCATGTCGCTCCTCATTGTCACTCCTCAATGTTGCTCCTCCATGTCACTCCTCCATGTCACTCATCCATGTTGCTCCTCCATGTCACTCCTCCATGTCACTCATCCATGTCCCTCCGCCATGTCACTCCACCATATCAATCCTCCTTGCTGATCCGCCCTGTCACTCCTCCATGTCTCTCCTCCACATCAATCCTCTATGTCACTCCTCCATGTCACTCCCCCTGTCACTCCTCCATGTCGCTATTCCATATCACTCCTCCATGTCGCTACACAAACTCAATCCTCCTTGTCACTCCTCTGTGTCATTCCTGCATGTCACTCCTCACTGTCACTCCTCCATGTCACTACACCAACTCACTCATCCCTGTCCCTCTGCCATGTTACACCACCATAACAACCCTCCTTCCTGATCAAACTTGTCACTTCTCCATGTCACTACTCCATGTCTCTCCTCCACATCAAACCTTTGTCACTCCTCCATGTCACTCCTCCATGTAACTCCTCCTTGTTGCTACTCCATGTCACTCCTCCATGTCACTCATCCATGTCATTCCTCCATGTCACTCCTTTATGTCACTCCTCCAAGTCACCCCTCCATGTCACTCCTCCATGTCCCTCCTCCATGTCACTCCACTATATCAATCCTCCTTGCTGATCCACCCTGTCACTTCTCCATGTCACTCCTCCATGTCACTCCTCCATGTCGCTCATCCAAGTCACTCCTGCATGTCGCCATTCCATGTCACTCCTTATGTCGATACACCAACTCACTCCTCCATGTCACTCCTCCATGTCACTCCTCCATGTCACTACACCAACTCACTAATCCCTGTCCCTCCGCCATGTCACTCCACCATATCAACCCTCCTTCCTAATCAAACTTGTCAGTTCTCCATGTCACTAATCCATGTCTCTCCTCCACATCAATGCTCTATGTCATTCCTCCAACTCACTCCTCCATGTCACTCGTCCATGTCACTCCTCCATGTCACACTTCTTTGTCACTCCTCCATGTAGCTACTCCATCTCACTACACCTACTCACTCATCCCTGTCCCTCTGCCATGTCACTCCTCCATGTCACTCCTCCATGTCGCTATTCCATGTCACACCTTATGTCGCTATATAAACTCACTCCTCCATGTCACTCCTCCATTTCACTCCTACACGTCACTCCTCCATGTCACTCCTCCATATCAACCCTCCATGTCACTCCTCCTTGTCGCTACACCAACTCAATCCTCCATGTCACTCTTCCATTTCACTCCACTACGTCCCTCCTCCATATCAACCCTCCAAGTCATTCCTCCATGTCACTCCTTTATGTCACTCCTCCAAGTCACTCCTCCATGTCACATCTATATGTCTTCCATGTCACTCCTCCATGTCGTTACACCTACTCACTCCTGCATGTCATTCCTCCATGTCACTTCTCCATGTCACTCCTCCTTGTCACTCCTCCATGTCACTCATCCAAGTCTCTCCTCCGTGTCACTTCTACATGTTGTACATGTCACTCCTCCACATAAGTCCTCCATATCACACTTCTTTTTCACTTCTCCATGTAGCTACTCCATGTCACTACACCAACTCACTCATCCCTGTCCCTCTGCCATGTCACTACTCCATGTCACTCCTCCATGTCGCTATTCCATGTCACACCTTATGTCGCTATATAAACTCACTCCTCCATGTCACTCCTCCATTTCACTCCAACACGTCACTCCTCCATGTCACTCCTACATATCAACCCTCCATGTCACTCCTCCTTGTCGCTACACCAACTCACTCCTCCATGTCACTCCTCCATTTCACTCCACCACGTCCCTCCTCCATATCAACCCTCCAAGTCATTCCTCCATGTCACTCCTCCAAGTCACTCCTCCATGTCACTTCTATATGTCTTCCATGTCACTCCTCCATGTCGTTACACCAACTCACTCCTCCATGTCACTCCTCCATGTCACTTCTCCATGTCACTCCTCCTTGTCGCAATTCCATGTCACTCCTCCATGTCTCTCCTCCACATCAATCCTCCATGTCACTCCGCCATGTCACTCCTCCATGTCACTCCTCCATGTCACTCCTCCATGTCACTCCTCCATGTCACTACACCAACTCACTCATCCCTTTCCCTCCGCCATGTCACTCCACCATATCAACCCTCCTTCCTGATCAAACTTGTCACTTCTCCATTTCACTACTCCATGTCTCTCCTCCACATCAATCCTCTATGTCACTCCTCTATGTCACTCCTCCATGTCACTCCTCCTTGTCGCTATTCCATGTCACTCCTTATGTCGCTACACCAACTCACTCCTCCATTTCACTCCTCCATTTCACTCCACTATGTTACTCCTCCATATCACTCCTCCATATCAACCCTACATGTCACTCCTCCATGTCACTCCTCCATGTCATTCCTCCATGTCATTCCTCCATGTCACTACACCAACTCACTCATCCCTGTCCCTCCGCCATGTCACTCCTCCCTGTCACTCCTCCATGTCGCTACACCAACTCACTCCTCATGTCACTCCTCCATGTCGCTACTCCATTTCACTCCTCCATTTCACTCCACCACGTCACTCCTCCATGTCACTCCTCCATATCAACCCGCCATGTCACTCCTCCACGTCACTCCTCCATGTCACACCTCCTTGTCACTCCTCCATGTAGCTACTCCAAGTCACTCCTCCACGTCGCTCTACCAACTCATTCCTCCATGTCACTCGTCCATGTCACTCCTCCATGTCACACCTCCTTGTCACTCTTCCATGTAGCTACTCCATGTCACTCCTCCATGTCACTCCTCCATGTCACTCCTCCATGTCACTCCTCCATGTCACTCTTAAATATCACTCCACCACGCCACTCCTCTATATCACTCCTCCATGTTAGTCCTCCATATCAATCCTCCATGTCACTTCTCCATGTCACTCCTCTTTGTCGCAATTCCATGTCACTCCTCCATGTCTCTACACCAACTCAATCCTCCTTGTCACTCCTCCATGTCACTCATCCAAGTCTCTCCTCCGTGTCACTTCTACATGTTGTACATGTCACTGCTCCACATAACTCCTCTATGTCACTCCTCTATGTCACTTTTCAATATCACTCCTCTATGTCATTCCCCTATGTCGCTACTCCATGTCACTCCTCCATGTCGATCTTCCATTTCACTCCTCCATGTCACTTCTATATGTCTTCCATGTCACTCCTCCATGTCGCTCCTCATTGTCACTCCTCCATGTCCCTCCGCCATGTCACTCCACCATATCAACCCTCCTTCCTGATCAAACTTGTCACTTCTCCTTGTCACTACTCCATGTCTCTCCTCCACATCAATCCTCTATGTCACTCCTCTATGTCACTCCTCCATGTCACTCCTCCTTGTCGCTATTCCATGTCACTCCTCCATGTTGCTACACCAACTCACTCCTCATGTCACTCCTCCATGTCGCTACTCCATGTCACTCCTCCATGTCGCTACACCAACTCAACCCTCCTTGTCACTCCTCCATGTCACTCATCCAAGTCATTCCTCCATGTCACTCATTTATGTCACTCCTCCAAGTCACTCCTCCATGTCACTTCTATATGTCTTCCATGTCACTCCTCCATGTCGCTCCACCAACTCACTCCTCCATGTCACTCCTCCTTGTCACTCCTCCATGTAGCTATTCCATGTCACTCCTCCATGTCGCTCTACCAACTCATTCCTCCATGTCACTCGTCCACTTCACTCCTCCATGTCACACTTCCTTGTCACTCCTCCATGTAGCTACTCCATGTCACTACACCAACTCACTCAACCCTGTCCCTCCGCCATGTCACTCCACCATATCAACCCTCCTTCCTGATCAAACTTGTCACTTCTCCATGTCACTACTCCATGTCTCTCCTCCACATCACTCCTCTAAATCTCTCCTCCATGTTACTCCTCCATGTCACTCCTCCATGTCGCTACACCAACTCACTCTTCCATGTCACTGCTCCATTTCACTACACCACGTCACTCTTCTACGTCACTCCTCATGTTACTCCTCCATGTCGCTACTCCTTGTCACTCCTCCAAGTCACTCATCCATGTCATTCCTCCATGTCACGCCTTTATGTCACTCCTCCAAGTCACTCCTCAATTTCACTTCTATATGACTTCAATGTCACTCCTGCATGTCGCTCCTCCATATCACTCCTCTATTTCACTCCTCCATGTCATTGCTCCTTGTCGCTATTCCATGTCACTCCTCCATTTCAACCCTCCATGTCACTACTCCACGTCACTCCTCCCTGTCACACCTCCTTGTCACTCCTCCATGTAGCTACTCCATGTCACTCCTCCATGTCGCTCTACCAACTCACTCCTCCATGTCACTCGTCCACGTCAGTCCTCCATGTCACACCTCCTTGTCACTCCTCCATGTTGCTACTCCATGTCACTCCTCCATGTCGCTACTCCACGTCACTCCTCCATTTCACACCTCCTTGTCACTCCTCCATGTAGCTACTCCATGTCACTCCTCCATGTCGCTCTACCAACTCACTACTCCATGTCTTTCCTCCACATCAATCTTCTATGTAACTCCTCCATGTCACTCCTCCATGTGATTCCTCCTTGTCGCTATTTCATGTCACTCCTCCATATCAACCCTCCATGTCACTCCTCCCTGTCCCTCCGCCATGTCACTCCACCATATCAACCATCCTTCTTGATCAAACTTGTCACTTCTCCATGTCACTACTCCATGTCTCTCCCCCACATCAAACCTCTATGTCATTCCTCCATGTCACTCCTCTATGTCGCTACACCATCTCGATCCTCCTTGTCACTCCTCCATGTCACTCAGCCAAGTCATTTGTCCATGTCACTCCTTTATGTCACTCCTCCATGTCACTTCTATATGTCTTCCATGTCACTCCTCCATGTCGCTATTCCATGTCACTCCTTATGTCGCTATATAAACTCACTCCTCCATGTCACTCCTCCATTTCACTCCACCACGTCACTCCTCCATGTCACTCCTCCATATCAACCCTCCATGTCACTCCTCCTTGTCGCTACACCAACTCACTCCTCTTTGTCTGTCCTCCATGTCATTCATCCAAGTCATTCCTCCATGTCACGCCTTTATGTCACTCCTCCAGTCACTCCTCCATGTCACTTCTATATGTCTTCCATGTCACTCCTCCATGTCGCTCCACCAACTCACTTCTCCATGTCGCTATTCCATGTCACTCCTTATGTCGCTATATAAACTCACTCCTCCATGTCACTCCTCCATTTCATTCCACCACGTCACTCCTCCATGTCACTCCTCCATATCACCCTCCATGTCACTCCTCCTTGTCGCTACACCAACTCACTCCTCCATGTCACTCCTCCATTTCACTCATCCCAGTCATTCCTCCATGTCACTCCTTTATGTCACTCCTCCAAGTCACTCCTCCATGTCACTTCTATATGTCTTCCAGGTCACTCCTCCTTGTCGCTCCACCAACTCAATCCTCCATGTCACTCCTCCATTTCACTCATCCCAGTCATTCCTCCATGTCACTCCTTTATGTCACTCCTCCAAGTCACTCCTCCATGTCACTTCTATATGTCTTCCAGGTCACTCCTCCTTGTCGCTACACCAACTCACTCCTCCATGTCACTCCTCCATTTCACTCATCCCAGTCATTCCTCCATGTCACTCCTCCATTTCACTCATCCCAGTCATTCCTCCATGTCACTCCTTTATGTCACTCATCTAAGTCACTCCTCCATGTCGCTATTCTATGTCACTCCTTATGTCGATACACCAACTCACTCCTCCATGTCACTCCTCCATTTCACTCCACCACGTCACTCCTCCATGTCACTCCTCCATATCAACCCTCCATTTCACTCCTCCTTATCACTCCTCCATGTCACTCCTCCATGTCACTCATCCAAGTCATTCCTCCTTATGTCATTCCTCCAAGTCACTCCTCCATGTCACTTCTATATGTCTTCCATGTCACTCCTCCATGTCGCTCCACCAACTCACTTCTCCATGTCGCTATTCCTTGTCACTCCTTATGTCGCTATATAAACTCACTCCTCCATGTCACTCCTCCATATCACCCTCCATGTCACTCCTCCTTGTCGCTACACCAACTCACTCCTCCATGTCACTCCTCCATTTCACTCCACCACGTCCCTCCTCCATATCAACCCTCCATGTCACTCCTCCATGTCACTCATCCATGTCCCTCCGCCATGTCACTCCACCATATCAACCCTCCTTCCTGATCAAACTTGTCACTCCTCCATGTCACTCCTCCTTGTCGCTATTCCATGTTACTCCTCCATGTTGCTACACCATCTCACTCTTCCATGTCACTACTCCATTTCACTCCACCACGTCACTCTTCTACGTTACTCCTCATGTCACTCCTGAATGTCGCTACTCCATGTCACTACTCCATGTCTTTCCTCCACATCAACCCTCTATGAAACTCCTCCATGTCACTCCTCCATGTCATTCCTCCTTGTCGCTATTTCATGTCACTCCTCCATATCAACCCTCCATGTCACTCCTCCATGTCACTCAGCCAAGTCATTTGTCCATGTCACTCCTTTATGTCTATCCTCCAAGTCACTCCTCCATGTCACTTCTATATGTCTTCCATGTCACTCCTCCATGTAGCTATTCCATGTCACTCCTCCATGTCGCTCTACCAACTCACTCCTCCATGTCACTCATCCACGTCACTCCTCCATGTCACACTTCCTTGTCACTCATCCATGTAGCTATTTCATGTCACTACACCAACTCACTCATCCCTGTCCCTCCGACATGTCACTCCACCATATCAACCCTCCTTCCTGATCAAACTTGTCACTTCTCCATGTCACTACTCCATGTCTTTCCTCCACATCAACCCTCTATGAAACTCCTCCACGTCACTTCTCCATGTCACTCCTCCATATCAACCCTCCATGTCACTCCTCCATGTTAATCCTCCATGTCACTACACCAACTCACTCATCCCTGTCCCTCCGCCATGTCACTCCACCATATCAACCCTCCTTCCTGATCAAACTTGTCACTTCTCCATGTCACTACTCCATGTCTCTCCTCCACATCACTCCTCTATATCACTCCTCCATGTCACTCCTCCATGTCACTCCTCCTTGTCGCTATTCCATGTTACTCCTCCATGTCGCTACACCCACTCACTCTTCCATGTCACTCCCCCATTTCACTCCACCACGTCACTCCTCCATGCCACTCCTCCATATCAACCCGCCATGTCACTCCTCCATGTCACTCCTCCATGTCACTACACCAACTCACTAATCCCTGTCCCTCCGCCATGTCACTCCACAATATCAAACCTCCTTCCTAATCAAACTTGTCAGTTCTCCATGTCACTACTCCATGTCTCTCCTCCACATCAATCCTCTATGTCACTCCTCCATGTCGCTATTCTATGTCACTTCTCCATTTTGCTACACCAACTCACTCCTCATGTCACTCCTCAATGTCGCTACTCCATGTCACTCCTTCATGTCGCTACACCAACTCAATCCTCTTTGTCACTCCTCTATGTCACTCCTCCATGTCGCTATTCCATGTCACTCCTCCATGTCGCTACACGAACTCAATACTCCTTGTCACTCCTCTGTGTCATTCCTGCATGTCACTCCTCCATGTCACTCCTCCATGTCACTCCTCCTTGTCGCTATTCCATGTCACTCCTCCATGTCACTACACCAACTCACTCATCCCTGTCCCTCCGCCATGTCACACCACCATAACAACCCTCTTTCATGATCAAACTTGTCACTTCTCCATGTCACTACTCCATGTCTCTACTCCACATCAATCCTCTATGTCACTCTTCCATGTCACTCCTCCATGTCACTCGTCCTTGTCGCTACTCCATGTCACTCCTCCATGTCACTCATCCATGTCATTCCTCCATGTCACTCCTTTATGTCACTCCTCCAAGTCACTCCTCCATGTCACTCCTCCATGTCCCTCCTCCATGTCACTCCACCATATCAATCCGCCTTGCTGATCCGCCCTGTCACTCCTCCATGTCACTCCTCCATGTCACTTCTATATGTCTTCCATGTCACTCCCCATTTCATTACACCAACTCACTCCTCCATGTCACTCCTCCATGTCGCTACTCCATGTCACTCCTCCATTTCACTCCTCCATGTCTCTCCTCCATGTCACTTCTCCAAGTCTTCAATGTCATGTCTCTCATCTGTGTAGCTTCACATTGTCACTCCTCCAAGTCACTCCTCCATGTCGCTACTCCACGTCACTCCTCCATGTCACAACACCTTGTCACTCCTCCATGTAGCTACTGCATGTCACTCCTCCATGTTGCTCTACCAACTCACTCCTTCATGTCACTCGTCCACGTCACTCCTCCATGTCACACCTCCTTGTCACTCCTCCATGTAGCTACTCCATTTCACTCCTCCATGTCACTCTTAAATTTCACTCCACCACGCCACTCCTCTATATCACTCCTCCATGTTACTCCTCCATATCAATCCTTTATGTCACTTCTCCATGTCACTCCTCCTTGTCGCTCTACCAACTCACTCCTCCATGTCACTCGTCCACGTCACTCCTCCATGTCACACCTCCTTGTCACTCCTCCATGTAGCTACTCCATGTCACTCCTCCATGTCACTCCTCAATGTCACTCTTAAATTTCACTCCACCACGCCACTCCTCTATATCACTCATCCATGTTACTCCTCCATATCAATCCTCCATGTCACTTCTCCATGTCACTCCTCCTTGTCGCAATTCTATGTCACTCCTCCATGTCGCTATACCAACTCACTACTCCATGTCACTCCTCCATGTCGCTACTCCATGTCACTCCTCCATGTCGCTACACCAACTCAATCCTCCTTGTCGCTATTCCATGTCAATCCTCCATATCTACCCTCCATGTCACTCCTCCATGTCACTACACCAACTCAATCCTCCTTGTCACTGCTCTATGTCACTTCTCCATGTCACTCTTCCATGTCGCTATTCCATGTCACTCCTTATGTCGCTATATAAAGTCAATCCTCCATGTCACTACTCCATTTCACTCCACCACGTCACTCCTCCATGTCACTCCTCCATGTCGCTACTCCTTGTCACTCCTCCATGTCACTCATCCATGTCATTCCTCAATATCACTCCTTTATGTCACTCCTCCAAGTAACTCCTCAATTTCACTTCTATATGACTTCAATGTCACTCCTGCATGTCGCTCCTCCATATCACTCCTCTATTTCACTCCTCCATGTCACTCCTTAATGTCACTCCTCCATGTCATTACACCAACTCACTAATCCCTGTCCCTCCGCCATTTCACTCCACAATATCAACCCTCCTTCCTGATCAAACTTGTCAGTTGTCCATGTCACTACTCCATGTCTCTCCTGCAAATCAATCCTCTATGTCACTCCTCCATGTAACTCCTCCATGTTACTCCTCCTTGTCGCTATTCCATGTCACTCCTCCATGTTGCTACACCAACTCACTCCTCATGTCACTCCTCCATGTCGCTACTCCCAGTCACTCCTCCATGTCGCAACACCAACTCACTCCTCCTTGTCACTCCTCCATGTCACTCATCCAAGTCATTCCTCCATGTCACTCCTTTATGTCACTCCTCCAAGTCACTCCTCCATGTCACTTCTATATGTCTTCCATGTCACTCCTCCATATCAACCCTCCATGTCACTCCTGCTTGTCGCTACACCAACTCAATCCTCCATGTCAAACCTCCATTTCACTCCACCGTGTCCCTCCTCCATATCAACCCTCCACATCACTCCTCTATATCACTCCTCCATGTCACTCCTCCATGTCACTCCTCCTTGTCGCTATTTCATGTTACTCCTCCATGTCGCTACACCAACTCACTCTTCCATGTCACTCCTCCATTTCACTCCACAACGTCACTCTTCTACGTCAATCCTCATGTCACTCCTCCTTGTCTCTACTCCATGTCACTCCTCCATGTCACTCCTCCATATCAAACCTCCATGTCACTCCTCCATGTCACTCCTCCATGTCACTACACCAACTCACTCATCCCTGTCCTTCCGCCATGTCACGCCACCATATCAACCCTCCTTCGTGAACAAACTTGTCACTTCTCCATGTCACTACTCCATGTCGCTCCCCCACATCAAACCTCTATGTCACTCCTCCATGTCACTTCTCCATGTCACTACTCCATGTCGCTCCCAAACATCAAACCTCTATGTCACTCCTCCATGTCACTCCTCTATGTCACTCCTCCTTGTCGCTCTTCCATGTCACTCCTCCATGTGTCTACACCAACTCAATCCTCATGTCACTCCTCCAAGTAGCTACTCCATGTCACTCCTCCATGTCGCTACACCAACTCAATCCTCCTTGTCACTCTTCCATGTCACTCCTCCATTTCACTCCTCCATGTCTCTCCTCAATGTCACTTCTATATGTCTTCCATGTCACTCCTCCATGTCACTACACCAACTCACTCTTCCATGTCACTCCTCCATGTCGCTACTCCATGTCACTCCTCCATGTCACTACACCAACTCAATCCTCCTTGTCACTCCTCTATGTCACTTCTCCATGTCACTCTTCCATGTCGCTATTCCATGTCACTCCTTATGTCGCTATATAAACTCAATCCTCCATGTCACTACTCCATTTCACTCCACCACGTCACTCCTCCATGTCACTACTCCATATTACTACTCCATGTCACTCCTCCTTGTCGCTACACCAACTCACTCCTCCATGTCACTCCTCCATTTCACTCCACCATGTCCCTCCTCCATATCAACCCTCCATGTCACGCCTCCATGTCCCTCCTACATGTCCCTCCGCCATGTCACTCCACCATATCTATCCTCCTTCCTGATCAAACTTGTCACTTCTCCATGTCACTACTCCATGTCTCTCCTCCACATCACTCCTCTATATCACTCCACCATATCAAACCTCCTTCCTGATCAAACTTGTCACTTCTCCATATAACTGCTCCATGTCACTCCTCCTTGTCGCTATTCCATGTTACTCCTCCATGTTGCTACACCAACTTACTCTTCCATGTCACTCCTCCATTTCACTCCACCACGTCACTCTTCTACGTCACTTTTGCATGTCGCTCCTCCATGTCACTTCTCCAAGTCTTCAATGTCATGTCTCTCATCCGTGTAGCTCCATATTGTCACTCCTCCATATCACTCCTCCGTGTCACTTCTACAAGTTTTCCATGTCACTCCTCCACATCACTCCTCTATGTCACTCCTCCATGTCACTTTTCAATATCACTCCTCTATGTCATTCCCCTATGTCGCTACTCCATGTCAGTCCTCCATGTCAATCCTCCATGTCACTCCTCCATGTCACTTCTATATGTCTTCCATGTCACTCCTCCATGTCGCTCCTCATTGTCACTCCTCAATGTTGCTCCTCCATGTCACTCCTCCATGTCACTCATCCATGTTGCTCCTCCATGTCACTCCTCCATGTCACTCATCCATGTCCCTCCGCCATGTCACTCCACCATATCAATCCTCCTTGCTGATCCGCCCTGTCACTCCTCCATGTCTCTCCTCCACATCAATCCTCTATGTCACTCCTCCATGTCACTCCCCCTGTCACTCCTCCATGTCGCTATTCCATATCACTCCTCCATGTCGCTACACAAACTCAATCCTCCTTGTCACTCCTCTGTGTCATTCCTGCATGTCACTCCTCACTGTCACTCCTCCATGTCACTACACCAACTCACTCATCCCTGTCCCTCTGCAATGTTACACCACCATAACAACCCTCCTTCCTGATCAAACTTGTCACTTCTCCATGTCACTACTCCATGTCTCTCCTCCACATCAAACCTTTGTCACTCCTCCATGTCACTCCTCCATGTAACTCCTCCTTGTTGCTACTCCATGTCACTCCTCCATGTCACTCATCCATGTCATTCCTCCATGTCACTCCTTTATGTCACTCCTCCAAGTCACCCCTCCATGTCACTCCTCCATGTCCCTCCTCCATGTCACTCCACTATATCAATCCTCCTTGCTGATCCACCCTGTCACTTCTCCATGTCACTCCTCCATGTCACTCCTCCATGTCGCTCATCCAAGTCACTCCTGCATGTCGCCATTCCATGTCACTCCTTATGTCGATACACCAACTCACTCCTCCATGTCACTCCTCCATGTCACTCCTCCATGTCACTACACCAACTCACTAATCCCTGTCCCTCCGCCATGTCACTCCACCATATCAACCCTCCTTCCTAATCAAACTTGTCAGTTCTCCATGTCACTAATCCATGTCTCTCCTCCACATCAATGCTCTATGTCATTCCTCCAACTCACTCCTCCATGTCACTCGTCCATGTCACTCCTCCATGTCACACTTCTTTGTCACTCCTCCATGTAGCTACTCCATCTCACTACACCTACTCACTCATCCCTGTCCCTCTGCCATGTCACTCCTCCATGTCACTCCTCCATGTCGCTATTCCATGTCACACCTTATGTCGCTATATAAACTCACTCCTCCATGTCACTCCTCCATTTCACTCCTACACGTCACTCCTCCATGTCACTCCTCCATATCAACCCTCCATGTCACTCCTCCTTGTCGCTACACCAACTCAATCCTCCATGTCACTCTTCCATTTCACTCCACTACGTCCCTCCTCCATATCAACCCTCCAAGTCATTCCTCCATGTCACTCCTTTATGTCACTCCTCCAAGTCACTCCTCCATGTCACATCTATATGTCTTCCATGTCACTCCTCCATGTCGTTACACCTACTCACTCCTGCATGTCATTCCTCCATGTCACTTCTCCATGTCACTCCTCCTTGTCACTCCTCCATGTCACTCATCCAAGTCTCTCCTCCGTGTCACTTCTACATGTTGTACATGTCACTCCTCCACATAAGTCCTCCATATCACACTTCTTTTTCACTTCTCCATGTAGCTACTCCATGTCACTACACCAACTCACTCATCCCTGTCCCTCTGCCATGTCACTACTCCATGTCACTCCTCCATGTCGCTATTCCATGTCACACCTTATGTCGCTATATAAACTCACTCCTCCATGTCACTCCTCCATTTCACTCCAACACGTCACTCCTCCATGTCACTCCTACATATCAACCCTCCATGTCACTCCTCCTTGTCGCTACACCAACTCACTCCTCCATGTCACTCCTCCATTTCACTCCACCACGTCCCTCCTCCATATCAACCCTCCAAGTCATTCCTCCATGTCACTCCTCCAAGTCACTCCTCCATGTCACTTCTATATGTCTTCCATGTCACTCCTCCATGTCGTTACACCAACTCACTCCTCCATGTCACTCCTCCATGTCACTTCTCCATGTCACTCCTCCTTGTCGCAATTCCATGTCACTCCTCCATGTCTCTCCTCCACATCAATCCTCCATGTCACTCCGCCATGTCACTCCTCCATGTCACTCCTCCATGTCACTCCTCCATGTCACTCCTCCATGTCACTACACCAACTCACTCATCCCTTTCCCTCCGCCATGTCACTCCACCATATCAACCCTCCTTCCTGATCAAACTTGTCACTTCTCCATTTCACTACTCCATGTCTCTCCTCCACATCAATCCTCTATGTCACTCCTCTATGTCACTCCTCCATGTCACTCCTCCTTGTCGCTATTCCATGTCACTCCTTATGTCGCTACACCAACTCACTCCTCCATTTCACTCCTCCATTTCACTCCACTATGTTACTCCTCCATATCACTCCTCCATATCAACCCTACATGTCACTCCTCCATGTCACTCCTCCATGTCATTCCTCCATGTCATTCCTCCATGTCACTACACCAACTCACTCATCCCTGTCCCTCCGCCATGTCACTCCTCCCTGTCACTCCTCCATGTCGCTACACCAACTCACTCCTCATGTCACTCCTCCATGTCGCTACTCCATTTCACTCCTCCATTTCACTCCACCACGTCACTCCTCCATGTCACTCCTCCATATCAACCCGCCATGTCACTCCTCCACGTCACTCCTCCATGTCACACCTCCTTGTCACTCCTCCATGTAGCTACTCCAAGTCACTCCTCCACGTCGCTCTACCAACTCATTCCTCCATGTCACTCGTCCATGTCACTCCTCCATGTCACACCTCCTTGTCACTCTTCCATGTAGCTACTCCATGTCACTCCTCCATGTCACTCCTCCATGTCACTCCTCCATGTCACTCCTCCATGTCACTCTTAAATATCACTCCACCACGCCACTCCTCTATATCACTCCTCCATGTTAGTCCTCCATATCAATCCTCCATGTCACTTCTCCATGTCACTCCTCTTTGTCGCAATTCCATGTCACTCCTCCATGTCTCTACACCAACTCAATCCTCCTTGTCACTCCTCCATGTCACTCATCCAAGTCTCTCCTCCGTGTCACTTCTACATGTTGTACATGTCACTGCTCCACATAACTCCTCTATGTCACTCCTCTATGTCACTTTTCAATATCACTCCTCTATGTCATTCCCCTATGTCGCTACTCCATGTCACTCCTCCATGTCGATCTTCCATTTCACTCCTCCATGTCACTTCTATATGTCTTCCATGTCACTCCTCCATGTCGCTCCTCATTGTCACTCCTCCATGTCCCTCCGCCATGTCACTCCACCATATCAACCCTCCTTCCTGATCAAACTTGTCACTTCTCCTTGTCACTACTCCATGTCTCTCCTCCACATCAATCCTCTATGTCACTCCTCTATGTCACTCCTCCATGTCACTCCTCCTTGTCGCTATTCCATGTCACTCCTCCATGTTGCTACACCAACTCACTCCTCATGTCACTCCTCCATGTCGCTACTCCATGTCACTCCTCCATGTCGCTACACCAACTCAACCCTCCTTGTCACTCCTCCATGTCACTCATCCAAGTCATTCCTCCATGTCACTCATTTATGTCACTCCTCCAAGTCACTCCTCCATGTCACTTCTATATGTCTTCCATGTCACTCCTCCATGTCGCTCCACCAACTCACTCCTCCATGTCACTCCTCCTTGTCACTCCTCCATGTAGCTATTCCATGTCACTCCTCCATGTCGCTCTACCAACTCATTCCTCCATGTCACTCGTCCACTTCACTCCTCCATGTCACACTTCCTTGTCACTCCTCCATGTAGCTACTCCATGTCACTACACCAACTCACTCAACCCTGTCCCTCCGCCATGTCACTCCACCATATCAACCCTCCTTCCTGATCAAACTTGTCACTTCTCCATGTCACTACTCCATGTCTCTCCTCCACATCACTCCTCTAAATCTCTCCTCCATGTTACTCCTCCATGTCACTCCTCCATGTCGCTACACCAACTCACTCTTCCATGTCACTGCTCCATTTCACTACACCACGTCACTCTTCTACGTCACTCCTCATGTTACTCCTCCATGTCGCTACTCCTTGTCACTCCTCCAAGTCACTCATCCATGTCATTCCTCCATGTCACGCCTTTATGTCACTCCTCCAAGTCACTCCTCAATTTCACTTCTATATGACTTCAATGTCACTCCTGCATGTCGCTCCTCCATATCACTCCTCTATTTCACTCCTCCATGTCATTGCTCCTTGTCGCTATTCCATGTCACTCCTCCATTTCAACCCTCCATGTCACTACTCCACGTCACTCCTCCCTGTCACACCTCCTTGTCACTCCTCCATGTAGCTACTCCATGTCACTCCTCCATGTCGCTCTACCAACTCACTCCTCCATGTCACTCGTCCACGTCAGTCCTCCATGTCACACCTCCTTGTCACTCCTCCATGTTGCTACTCCATGTCACTCCTCCATGTCGCTACTCCACGTCACTCCTCCATTTCACACCTCCTTGTCACTCCTCCATGTAGCTACTCCATGTCACTCCTCCATGTCGCTCTACCAACTCACTACTCCATGTCTTTCCTCCACATCAATCTTCTATGTAACTCCTCCATGTCACTCCTCCATGTGATTCCTCCTTGTCGCTATTTCATGTCACTCCTCCATATCAACCCTCCATGTCACTCCTCCCTGTCCCTCCGCCATGTCACTCCACCATATCAACCATCCTTCTTGATCAAACTTGTCACTTCTCCATGTCACTACTCCATGTCTCTCCCCCACATCAAACCTCTATGTCATTCCTCCATGTCACTCCTCTATGTCGCTACACCATCTCGATCCTCCTTGTCACTCCTCCATGTCACTCAGCCAAGTCATTTGTCCATGTCACTCCTTTATGTCACTCCTCCATGTCACTTCTATATGTCTTCCATGTCACTCCTCCATGTCGCTATTCCATGTCACTCCTTATGTCGCTATATAAACTCACTCCTCCATGTCACTCCTCCATTTCACTCCACCACGTCACTCCTCCATGTCACTCCTCCATATCAACCCTCCATGTCACTCCTCCTTGTCGCTACACCAACTCACTCCTCTTTGTCTGTCCTCCATGTCATTCATCCAAGTCATTCCTCCATGTCACGCCTTTATGTCACTCCTCCAGTCACTCCTCCATGTCACTTCTATATGTCTTCCATGTCACTCCTCCATGTCGCTCCACCAACTCACTTCTCCATGTCGCTATTCCATGTCACTCCTTATGTCGCTATATAAACTCACTCCTCCATGTCACTCCTCCATTTCATTCCACCACGTCACTCCTCCATGTCACTCCTCCATATCACCCTCCATGTCACTCCTCCTTGTCGCTACACCAACTCACTCCTCCATGTCACTCCTCCATTTCACTCATCCCAGTCATTCCTCCATGTCACTCCTTTATGTCACTCCTCCAAGTCACTCCTCCATGTCACTTCTATATGTCTTCCAGGTCACTCCTCCTTGTCGCTCCACCAACTCAATCCTCCATGTCACTCCTCCATTTCACTCATCCCAGTCATTCCTCCATGTCACTCCTTTATGTCACTCCTCCAAGTCACTCCTCCATGTCACTTCTATATGTCTTCCAGGTCACTCCTCCTTGTCGCTACACCAACTCACTCCTCCATGTCACTCCTCCATTTCACTCATCCCAGTCATTCCTCCATGTCACTCCTCCATTTCACTCATCCCAGTCATTCCTCCATGTCACTCCTTTATGTCACTCATCTAAGTCACTCCTCCATGTCGCTATTCTATGTCACTCCTTATGTCGATACACCAACTCACTCCTCCATGTCACTCCTCCATTTCACTCCACCACGTCACTCCTCCATGTCACTCCTCCATATCAACCCTCCATTTCACTCCTCCTTATCACTCCTCCATGTCACTCCTCCATGTCACTCATCCAAGTCATTCCTCCTTATGTCATTCCTCCAAGTCACTCCTCCATGTCACTTCTATATGTCTTCCATGTCACTCCTCCATGTCGCTCCACCAACTCACTTCTCCATGTCGCTATTCCTTGTCACTCCTTATGTCGCTATATAAACTCACTCCTCCATGTCACTCCTCCATATCACCCTCCATGTCACTCCTCCTTGTCGCTACACCAACTCACTCCTCCATGTCACTCCTCCATTTCACTCCACCACGTCCCTCCTCCATATCAACCCTCCATGTCACTCCTCCATGTCACTCATCCATGTCCCTCCGCCATGTCACTCCACCATATCAACCCTCCTTCCTGATCAAACTTGTCACTCCTCCATGTCACTCCTCCTTGTCGCTATTCCATGTTACTCCTCCATGTTGCTACACCATCTCACTCTTCCATGTCACTACTCCATTTCACTCCACCACGTCACTCTTCTACGTTACTCCTCATGTCACTCCTGAATGTCGCTACTCCATGTCACTACTCCATGTCTTTCCTCCACATCAACCCTCTATGAAACTCCTCCATGTCACTCCTCCATGTCATTCCTCCTTGTCGCTATTTCATGTCACTCCTCCATATCAACCCTCCATGTCACTCCTCCATGTCACTCAGCCAAGTCATTTGTCCATGTCACTCCTTTATGTCTATCCTCCAAGTCACTCCTCCATGTCACTTCTATATGTCTTCCATGTCACTCCTCCATGTAGCTATTCCATGTCACTCCTCCATGTCGCTCTACCAACTCACTCCTCCATGTCACTCATCCACGTCACTCCTCCATGTCACACTTCCTTGTCACTCATCCATGTAGCTATTTCATGTCACTACACCAACTCACTCATCCCTGTCCCTCCGACATGTCACTCCACCATATCAACCCTCCTTCCTGATCAAACTTGTCACTTCTCCATGTCACTACTCCATGTCTTTCCTCCACATCAACCCTCTATGAAACTCCTCCACGTCACTTCTCCATGTCACTCCTCCATATCAACCCTCCATGTCACTCCTCCATGTTAATCCTCCATGTCACTACACCAACTCACTCATCCCTGTCCCTCCGCCATGTCACTCCACCATATCAACCCTCCTTCCTGATCAAACTTGTCACTTCTCCATGTCACTACTCCATGTCTCTCCTCCACATCACTCCTCTATATCACTCCTCCATATCACTGCTCCATGTCACTCCTCCTTGTCGCTATTCCATGTTACTCCTCCATGTCGCTACACCAACTCAATCCTCCTTGTCACTCCTCCATGTCACTCATCCAAGTATTTCCTCCATGTCACTCATTTATTTCACTCCTCCAAGTCACTCCTCCATGTCACTTCTATATGTCTTCCATGTCACTCCTCCATGTCGCTCCACAAACTCACTCCTCCTTGTCACTCCTCCTTGTCACTCCTCCAAGTAGCTATTCCATGTCACTCCTCCATGTCGCTCTACCAACTCACTCCTCCATGTCACTCATCCACGTCACTCCTCCATGTCACACTTCCTTGTCACTCCTCCATGTCACTTCTATATGTCTTCCATGTCACTCCTCCATGTTGCTCCACCAACTCACTCCTCCATGTCAGTCCTCCATGTCACTGCTCCACGTCACTCCTCTATGTCACTCCTCCATGTCACTCCTCCATGTCACTCCTCCATGTCACTACACAGACTCACTAATCCCTGTCCCTCCGCACTTGTTATGCCTCCATGTCACTCCTCCATATCAACCCGCCATGTCACTCCTCCTTGTCACTCCTCCATGTAGCTATTCCATGACACTCCTCCATGTCACTCTACCACCTCACTCCTCCATGTCACTACACCAATTCACTAATCCCTGTCCCTCCGCCACGTCACTCCACAATATCAAACCTCCTTCCTAATCAAACTTGTCAGTTCTCCATGTCACTACTCCATGTCTCTCCTCCACATCAATCCTCTATGTCACTCCTCCATGTCACTCCTCCATGTCACTCCTCCTTGTCGCTATTCCATGTCACTCCTCCATGTTGCTACCCCAACTCACTCCTCATGTCACTCCTCCATGTCGCTACTCCATGTCACTCCTCCATGTCGCTACACCAACTCAATCCTCCTTGTCACTCCTCCATGTCACTCACCCAAGTCATTCCTCCATGTCACTCCTTTATGTCACTCCTCCAAGTCACTCCTCCATGTCACTTCTTTATGTCTTCCATGTCACTCCTCCATGTCGCTCCACCAACTCACTCCTCCATGTCACTCCTCCTTTTCACTCCTCCATGTAGCTATTCCATGACACTCCTCCATGTCACTCGTCCACGTCACTCCTCCATGTTACACTTCCTTGTCACTCCTCCATATAGCTACTTCATATCACTACACCAACTCACTCATCCCTGTCCCTCTGCCATGTCACTCCATCATATCAACCCTCCTTCCTGATCAAACTTGTCACTTCTCCATGTCACTACTCCATGTCTCTCCTCCACATCACTCCTCTATATCACTCCTCCATGTCACTCCTCCATATCAACCCTCCATGTCACTCCTCCATGTCGCTATTCCATGTCACTCCACCACGTCACTCCTCCATGTCACTCCTCCATATCAACCCTCCATGTCACTCCTCCTTGTCGCTACACAAACTCACTCCTCCATGTCACTCCTCCATTTCACTCCACCACGTCACTCCTCCATGTCACTCCTCCATATCAACCCTCCATGTCACTCCTCCTTGTCGCTACACCAACTCACTCCTCCATGTCACTCCTTCATTTCACTCCACCACGTCTATATGTATTCCATGTCACTCCTCCATGTCGCTCCACCAACTCACTATTCCATGTCACTCCTCCTTGTCACTCCTCCATGTAGCTATTCCATTTCACTCCTCCAAGTCGCTACACCAACTCAATCCTCCTTGTCACTCCTCCATGTCACTCATCCAAGTCATTCCTCCATGTCGCTATTCCATGTCACTCCTTATGTCGATACGCCAAGTCACTCCACCACGTCACTCCTCCATGTCACTCCTCCATATCAACCCGCCATGTCACTCCTCCATGTCACTCCTCCATGTCACTACACCAACTCACTAATCCCTGTCCCTCCGCCATGTCACTCCACAATATCAAACCTCCTTCCTGATCAAACTTGTCAGTTCTCCATGTCACTACTCCATGTCTCTCCTCCACATCAATCCTCTATGTCACTCCTCCATGTCACTCCTCCATGTCACTCCTCCTTGTCGCTATTCCATGTCACTCCTCCATGTTGCTACACCAACTCACTCCACATGTCACTCCTCCATGTCGCTACTCCATGTCACTCCTCCATGTCGCTACACTAACTCAATCCTCCTTGTCACTCCTCCATGTCACTCATCCAAGTCATTCCTCCATGTCACTCCTTTATGTCTTCCATGTTACTCCTCCATGTCGCTCCACCAACTCACTCCTCCATGTCACTCGTCCATGTCACACCTCCATGTCACACTTCCTTGTCACTCATCCATGTAGCTACTTCATGTCACTACACCAACTCAATCATCCCTGTCCCTCCGCCATGTCACTCCACCATATCAACCCTCCTTCCTGATCAAACTTGTCACTTCTCCATGTCACTACTCCATGTCTCTCCTCCACATCACTCCTCTATATCACTCCTCCATGTCGCTACACCAACTCACTCTTCCATGTCACTCCCCCATTTCACTCCACAACGTCACTCCTCCATGTCACTCCTCCATGTCACTCCTCCTTGTCGCTATTCCATGCCACTCCTCCATGTTGCTACACCAACTCACTCATCCCTGCCCCTCCGCCATGTCACTCCACAATATCAAACCTCCTTCCTGATCAAACTTGTCAGTTCTCCATGTCACTACTCCATGTCTCTCCTCCACTTCAATCCTCTATGTCACTCCTCCATGTCACTCCTCCTTGTCGCTATTCCATGTCACTCCTTATGTCGCTATATAAACTCACTCCTCCATGTAACTCCTCCATTTCATTCCACCACGTCACTCCTCCATATCACTCCTCCATATCACCCTCCATGTCACTCCTCCTTGTCGTAACACCAACTCACTCCTCCATGTCACTCCTCCATTTCACTCATCCAAGTCATTCCTCCATGTCACTCCTTTATGTCACTCCTCCAAGTCACTCCTCCATGTCACTTCTATATGTCTTCCATGTCACTCCTCCATGTCGCTCCACCAACTCACTCCTCCATGTCACTCCTCCTTGTCACTCCTCCATGTAGCTATTCCATTTCACTCCTCCATGTCGCTACACTAACTCACTCATCCCTGTCCCTCCGCCATATCACTCCACCATATCAACCCTCCTTCCTGATCAAACTTGTCACTTCTCCATGTCACTACTCCATGTCTCTCCCCCACATCAAACCTCTATGTCACTCCTCCATGTCACTCTACTATGTCACTCCTCCTTGTCGCTCTTCCTTGTCACTCCTCCATATCGCTACACCAACTCAATCCTCATGTCACTCCTCCATGTAGCTACTCCATGTCACTCCTCCATGTCGCTACACCAACTCAATCCTCCTTGTCACTCCTCCATGTCACTCAGCCAAGTCATTTGTCCATGTCACTCCTTTATGTCACTCCTCCAAGTCACTCCTCCATGTCACTTCTATATGTCTTCGATGTCACTCCTCCATGTTGCTCCACCAACTTACTCCTCCATGTCACTCCTCCATGTCACTGCTCCACGTCACTCCTCTATGTCACTCCTCCATGTCACTCCTCCATGTCGCTATTCCATGTCACTCCTTATGTCGCTATATAAACTCACTCCTCCATGTCACTCCTCCATTTCACTCCACCACATCACTCCTCCATGTCACTCCTCCATGTCACTCTTAAATATCACTCCATAACGCCACTCCTCTATATCACTCCTCCAAGTTACTCCTCCATATCAATCCTCCATGTCACTTCTCCATGTCACTCCTCCTTGTCGCAATTCCATGTCACTCCTCCATGTCGCTACACCAACTCAATCCTCCTTGTCACTCCTCCATGTCACTCATCCAAGTCATTCCTCCATGTCACTCCTTTATGTCACTCCTCCAAGTCACTCCTCCATGTCACTTCTATATGTCTTCCATGTCAGTCCTCCATGTCGCTCCTCCTTGTCACTCCTCCATGTTGCTCCTCCATGTAACTCCTCCATGTCACTCATCCATGTACCTCCGCCATGTCACTCCACCATATCAATCCTCCTTGCTGATCCGCCCTGTCACTCCTCCATGTCTCTCCTCCACATCAATCCTCTATGTCACTCCTCCATGTCACTCCTCTATGTCACTCCTCCATGTCGCTATAACATGTCACTCCTCCATGTCGCTACACGAACTCAATACTCCTTGTCACTCCTCTGTGTCATTCCTGCATGTCACTCATCCATGTCACTCCTCCATTTCACTCCTCCTTGTCGCTATTCCATGTCACTCCTCATGTCACTCCTCCATGTCGCTACTCCATGTCACTCCTCCATGTCACTCATCCAAGTCATTCCTCCATGTCACTCCTTTATGTTACTCCTCCAAGTCACTCCTCCATGTCACTTCTATATGTCTTCCATGTCACTCCTCCATGTTGCTCCACCAACTCACTCCTCCATGTCACTCCTCCTTGTCACTCCTCCATGTAGCTATTCCATGACACTCCTCCATGTCGCCCTACCAAATCACTCCTCCATGTCACTCGTCCACGTCACTCCTCCATGTTACACTTCCTTGTCACTCCTCCATGTAGCTACTTCATGTCACTACACCAACTCACTCATCCCTGTCCCTCCGCCATGTCACTCCACCATATCAACCCTCCTTCCTGATCAAACTTGTCACTTCTCCATGTCACTACTCCATGTCTCTCCTCCACATCACTCCTCTATATCACTCCTCCATGTCACTCCTCCATGTCACTCCTCCTTGTCGCTATTCCATGTTACTCCTCCATGTCGCTACACCCACTCACTCTTCCATGTCACTCCCCCATTTCACTCCACCACGTCACTCCTCCATGCCACTCCTCCATATCAACCCGCCATGTCACTCCTCCATGTCACTCATCCATGTCACTACACCAACTCACTAATCCCTGTCCCTCCGACATGTCACTCCACAATATCAAACCTCCTTCCTAATCAAACTTGTCAGTTCTCCATGTCACTACTCCATGTCTCTCCTCCACATCAATCCTCTATGTCACTCCTCCATGTCGCTATTCTATGTCACTTCTCCATTTTGCTACACCAACTCACTCCTCATGTCACTCCTCAATGTCGCTACTCCATGTCACTCCTTCATGTCGCTACACCAACTCAATCCTCTTTGTCACTCCTCCATGTCGCTACTCCATGTCACTCCTCCATGTCACTCCTCCATGTCCCTTCGCCATGTCACTCCTCCATGTCTCTCCTCCATGTCACTTCTCCAAGTCTTCAATGTCATGTCTCTCATCCGTGTAGCTCCATATTGTCACTCCTCCATATCACTCCTCCGTGTCACTTATACGTTTTCCATGTCACTCCTCCACATCACTCCTCTATTTCACTCCTCCATGTCACTTTTCAATATCACTCCTCTATGTCATTCCTCCATATCAACCCTCCATGTCACTCCTCCATGTCACTCCTCCATATCAACCCTCCTTCCTGATCAAACTTGTCACTTCTCCATGTCACTCCTCCATGTCACTCCTCCTTGTCGCTATTCTATGTTACTCCTCCATGTCGCTACACCAACTCACTCTTCCATGTCACTCCTCCATTTCACTCCACCACGTCACTCTTCTACGTCACTCCTCATGTCACTCCTGCATGTCGCTACTCCATGTCACTACTCCATGTCTTTCCTCCACATCAATACTCTATGTCACTCCTCCATGTCACTCCTCCATGTCACTTTTCAATATCACTCCTCTTTGTCAATCCCCTATGTCGCTACTCCATGTCACTCCTCCATGTCGATCCTCCATGTCACTCATCCATGTCACTTCTATATGTCTCCCATGTCACTCCTCCATGTCGCTCCTCCATTTCACTCCTCCATGTCTCTCCTCCATGTCACTTCTCCAAGTCTTCAATGTCATGTCTCATCTGTGTAGCTCTACATTGTCACTCCTCCAAGTCACTCCTCCATGTCGCTACTCCACGTCACTCCTCCATGTAACACCTCCTTGTCACTCCTCCATGTGGCTACTCCATGTCACTCCTCCATGTCGCTCTACCAACTCACTACTCCATGTCACTCGTCCACGTCACTCCTCCATGTCACACCTCCTTGTCACTCCTCCATGTAGCTACTCCATGTCACTCCTCCATGTCACTCCTCCATGTCACTCTTAAATATCACTCCATAACGCCACTCCTCTATATCACTCCTCCAAGTTACTCCTCCATATCAATCCTCCATGTCACTTCTCCATGTCACTCCTCCTTGTCGCAATTCCATGTCACTCCTCCATGTCGCTACACCAACTCAATCCTCCTTGTCACTCGTCCATGTCACTCATCCAAGTCATTCCTCCATGTCACTCCTTTATGTCACTCCTCCAAGTCACTCCTCCATGTCACTTCTATATGTCTTCCATGTCAGTCCTCCATGTCGCTCCTCCTTGTCACTCCTCCATGTTGCTCCTCCATGTAACTCCTCCATGTCACTCATCCATGTACCTCCGCCATGTCACTCCACCATATCAATCCTCCTTGCTGATCCGCCCTGTCACTCCTCCATGTCTCTCCTCCACATCAATCCTCTATGTCACTCCTCCATGTCACTCCTCTATGTCACTCCTCCATGTCGCTATTCCATGTCACTCCTCCATGTCGCTACACGAACTCAATACTCCTTGTCACTCCTCTGTGTCATTCCTGCATGTCACTCCTCCATGTCACTCCTCCATGTCACTCCTCCTTGTCGCTATTCCATGTCACTCCTCCATGTCACTACACCAACTCACTCATCCCTGTCCCTCCGCCATGTCACACCACCATAACAACCCTCTTTCATGATCAAACTTGTCACTTCTCCATGTCACTACTCCATGTCTCTACTCCACATCAATCCTCTATGTCACTCTTCCATGTCACTCCTCCATGTCACTCGTCCTTGTCGCTACTCCATGTCACTCCTCCATGTCACTCATCCATGTCATTCCTCCATGTCACTCCTTTATGTCACTCCTCCAAGTCACTCCTCCATGTCACTCCTCCATGTCCCTCCTCCATGTCACTCCACCATATCAATCCGCCTTGCTGATCCGCCCTGTCACTCCTCCATGTCACTCCTCCATGTCACTTCTATATGTCTTCCATGTCACTCCCCATTTCATTACACCAACTCACTCCTCCATGTCACTCCTCCATGTCGCTACTCCATGTCACTCCTCCATTTCACTCCTCCATGTCTCTCCTCCATGTCACTTCTCCAAGTCTTCAATGTCATGTCTCTCATCTGTGTAGCTTCACATTGTCACTCCTCCAAGTCACTCCTCCATGTCGCTACTCCACGTCACTCCTCCATGTCACAACACCTTGTCACTCCTCCATGTAGCTACTGCATGTCACTCCTCCATGTTGCTCTACCAACTCACTCCTTCATGTCACTCGTCCACGTCACTCCTCCATGTCACACCTCCTTGTCACTCCTCCATGTAGCTACTCCATTTCACTCCTCCATGTCACTCTTAAATTTCACTCCACCACGCCACTCCTCTATATCACTCCTCCATGTTACTCCTCCATATCAAACCTTTATGTCACTTCTCCATGTCACTCCTCCTTGTCGCTCTACCAACTCACTCCTCCATGTCACTCGTCCACGTCACTCCTCCATGTCACACCTCCTTGTCACTCCTCCATGTAGCTACTCCATGTCACTCCTCCATGTCACTCCTCAATGTCACTCTTAAATTTCACTCCACCACGCCACTCCTCTATATCACTCATCCATGTTACTCCTCCATATCAATCCTCCATGTCACTTCTCCATGTCACTCCTCCTTGTCGCAATTCTATGTCACTCCTCCATGTCGCTATACCAACTCACTACTCCATGTCACTCCTCCATGTCGCTACTCCATGTCACTCCTCCATGTCGCTACACCAACTCAATCCTCCTTGTCGCTATTCCATGTCAACCCTCCATATCTACCCTCCATGTCACTCCTCCATTTCACTCCACCACGTCACTCTTCTACGTCACTCCTCATGTCACTCCTGCATGTCGCTACTCCATGTCACTACTCCATGTCTTTCCTCCACATCAATACTCTATGTCACTCCTCCATGTCACTCCTCCATGTCACTTTTCAATATCACTCCTCTTTGTCAATCCCCTATGTCGCTACTCCATGTCACTCCTCCATGTCGATCCTCCATGTCACTCATCCATGTCACTTCTATATGTCTTCCATGTCACTCCTCCATGTCGCTCCTCCATTTCACTCCTCCATGTCTCTCCTCCATGTCACTTCTCCAAGTCTTCAATGTCATGTCTCATCTGTGTAGCTCTACATTGTCACTCCTCCAAGTCACTCCTCCATGTCGCTACTCCACGTCACTCCTCCATGTAACACCTCCTTGTCACTCCTCCATGTGGCTACTCCATGTCACTCCTCCATGTCGCTCTACCAACTCACTACTCCATGTCACTCGTCCACGTCACTCCACCATGTCACACCTCCTTGTCACTCCTCCATGTAGCTACTCCATGTCACTCCTCCATGTCACTCCTCCATGTCACTCTTAAATATCACTCCATAACGCCACTCCTCTATATCACTCCTCCAAGTTACTCCTCCATATCAATCCTCCATGTCACTTCTCCATGTCACTCCTCCTTGTCGCAATTCCATGTCACTCCTCCATGTCGCTACACCAACTCAATCCTCCTTGTCACTCGTCCATGTCACTCATCCAAGTCATTCCTCCATGTCACTCCTTTATGTCACTCCTCCAAGTCACTCCTCCATGTCACTTCTATATGTCTTCCATGTCAGTCCTCCATGTCGCTCCTCCTTGTCACTCCTCCATGTTGCTCCTCCATGTAACTCCTCCATGTCACTCATCCATGTACCTCCGCCATGTCACTCCACCATATCAATCCTCCTTGCTGATCCGCCCTGTCACTCCTCCATGTCTCTCCTCCACATCAATCCTCTATGTCACTCCTCCATGTCACTCCTCTATGTCACTCCTCCATGTCGCTATTCCATGTCACTCCTCCATGTCGCTACACGAACTCAATACTCCTTGTCACTCCTCTGTGTCATTCCTGCATGTCACTCCTCCATGTCACTCCTCCATGTCACTCCTCCTTGTCGCTATTCCATGTCACTCCTCCATGTCACTACACCAACTCACTCATCCCTGTCCCTCCGCCATGTCACACCACCATAACAACCCTCTTTCATGATCAAACTTGTCACTTCTCCATGTCACTACTCCATGTCTCTACTCCACATCAATCCTCTATGTCACTCTTCCATGTCACTCCTCCATGTCACTCGTCCTTGTCGCTACTCCATGTCACTCCTCCATGTCACTCATCCATGTCATTCCTCCATGTCACTCCTTTATGTCACTCCTCCAAGTCACTCCTCCATGTCACTCCTCCATGTCCCTCCTCCATGTCACTCCACCATATCAATCCGCCTTGCTGATCCGCCCTGTCACTCCTCCATGTCACTCCTCCATGTCACTTCTATATGTCTTCCATGTCACTCCCCATTTCATTACACCAACTCACTCCTCCATGTCACTCCTCCATGTCGCTACTCCATGTCACTCCTCCATTTCACTCCTCCATGTCTCTCCTCCATGTCACTTCTCCAAGTCTTCAATGTCATGTCTCTCATCTGTGTAGCTTCACATTGTCACTCCTCCAAGTCACTCCTCCATGTCGCTACTCCACGTCACTCCTCCATGTCACAACACCTTGTCACTCCTCCATGTAGCTACTGCATGTCACTCCTCCATGTTGCTCTACCAACTCACTCCTTCATGTCACTCGTCCACGTCACTCCTCCATGTCACACCTCCTTGTCACTCCTCCATGTAGCTACTCCATTTCACTCCTCCATGTCACTCTTAAATTTCACTCCACCACGCCACTCCTCTATATCACTCCTCCATGTTACTCCTCCATATCAATCCTTTATGTCACTTCTCCATGTCACTCCTCCTTGTCGCTCTACCAACTCACTCCTCCATGTCACTCGTCCACGTCACTCCTCCATGTCACACCTCCTTGTCACTCCTCCATGTAGCTACTCCATGTCACTCCTCCATGTCACTCCTCAATGTCACTCTTAAATTTCACTCCACCACGCCACTCCTCTATATCACTCATCCATGTTACTCCTCCATATCAATCCTCCATGTCACTTCTCCATGTCACTCCTCCTTGTCGCAATTCTATGTCACTCCTCCATGTCGCTATACCAACTCACTACTCCATGTCACTCCTCCATGTCGCTACTCCATGTCACTCCTCCATGTCGCTACACCAACTCAATCCTCCTTGTCGCTATTCCATGTCAATCCTCCATATCTACCCTCCATGTCACTCCTCCATGTCACTACACCAACTCAATCCTCCTTGTCACTCCTCCATGTCACTCCTCCATGTCGCTATTCCATGTCACTCCTCCATGTCGCTCTACCAACTCACTACTCCATGTCACTCGTCCACGTCACTCCTCCATGTCACTACACCAACTCATTCCTCCTTGTCACTCCTCCATGTCACTCATCCAAGTCATTCCTCCATGTCACTCCTTTATGTCACTCCTCCAAGTCACTCCTCCATGTCACTTCTATATGTCTTCCATGTCACTCCTCCATGTCGCTCCTCCTTGTCACTCCTCCATGTTGCTCCTCCATGTCACTCCTCCATGTCACTCATCCATGTACCTCCGCCATGTCACTCCACCATATCAATCCTCCTTGCTGATCCGCCCTGTCACTCCTCCATGTCTCTCCTCCACATCAATCCTCTATGTCACTCCTCCATGTCACTCCTCCATGTCACTCATCTAAGTCACTCCTCCATGTCGCTATTCTATGTCACTACTTATATCGATACACCAACTCACTCCTCCATGTCACTCCTCCATATCAACCCTCCATTTCACTCCTCCTTATCACTCCTCCATGTCACTCCTCCATGTCACTCATCCAAGTCATTCCTCCTTATGTCATTCCTCCAAGTCACTCCTCCATGTCACTTCTATATGTCTTCCATGTCACTCCTCCATTTCACTCCACCACGTCACTCCTCCATGTCACTCCTCCATATCAACCCGCCATGTCACTCCTCCACGTCACTCCTCCATGTCACACCTCCTTGTCACTCCTCCATGTAGCTACTCCAAGTCACTCCTCCATGTCGCTCTACCAACTCACTCCTCCATGTCACTCGTCCATGTCACTCCTCCATGTCACACCTCCTTGTCACTCTTCCATGTAGCTACTCCATGTCACTCCTCCATGTCACTCCTCCATGTCACTCCTCCATGTCACTCCTCCATGTCACTCTTAAATATCACTCCACCACGCCACTCCTCTATATCACTCCTCCATGTTAGTCCTCCATATCAATCCTCCATGTCACTTCTCCATGTCACTCCTCTTTGTCGCAATTCCATGTCACTCCTCCATGTCTCTACACCAACTCAATCCTCCTTGTCACTCCTCCATGTCACTCATCCAAGTCTCTCCTCCGTGTCACTTCTACATGTTGTACATGTCACTCCTCCACATAACTCCTCTATGTCACTCCCCTATGTCGCTACTCCATGTCACTCCTCCATGTCGATCTTCCATTTCACTCCTCCATGTCACTTCTATATGTCTTCCATGTCACTCCTCCATGTCGCTCCTCATTGTCACTCCTCCATGTTGCTCCTCCATGTCACTCCTCCATGTCACTCATCCATGTCCCTCCGCCATGTCACTCCACCATATCAACCCTCCTTCCTGATCAAACTTGTCACTTCTCCTTGTCACTACTCCATGTCTCTCCTCCACATCAATCCTCTATGTCACTCCTCTATGTCACTCCTCCATGTCACTCCTCCTTGTCGCTATTCCATGTCACTCCTCCATGTTGCTACACCAACTCACTCCTCATGTCACTCCTCCATGTCGCTACTCCATGTCACTCCTCCATGTCGCTACACCAACTCAACCCTCCTTGTCACTCCTCCATGTCACTCATCCAAGTCATTCCTCCATGTCACTCATTTATGTCACTCCTCCAAGTCACTCCTCCATGTCACTTCTATATGTCTTCCATGTCACTCCTCCATGTCGCTCCACCAACTCACTCCTCCATGTCACTCCTCCTTGTCACTCCTCCATGTAGCTATTCCATGTCACTCCTCCATGTCGCTCTACCAACTCATTCCTCCATGTCACTCGTCCACTTCACTCCTCCATGTCACACTTCCTTGTCACTCCTCCATGTAGCTACTCCATGTCACTACACCAACTCACTCAATCCTGTCCCTCCGCCATGTCACTCCACCATATCAACCCTCCTTCCTGATCAAACTTGTCACTTCTCCATGTCACTACTCCATGTCTCTCCTCCACATCACTCCTCTAAATCACTCCTCCATGTTACTCCTCCATGTCACTCCTTCTTGTCGCTATTCCATGTTACTCCTCCATGTCGCTACACCAACTCACTCTTCCATGTCACTGCTCCATTTCACTACACCACGTCACTCTTCTACGTCACTCCTCATGTTACTCCTCCATGTCGCTACTCCTTGTCACTCCTCCAAGTCACTCATCCATGTCATTCCTCCATGTCACGCCTTTATGTCACTCCTCCAAGTCACTCCTCAATTTCACTTCTATATGACTTCAATGTCACTCCTGCATGTCGCTCCTCCATATCACTCCTCTATTTCACTCCTCCATGTCATTGCTCCTTGTCGCTATTCCATGTCACTCCTCCATTTCAACCCTCCATGTCACTACTCCACGTCACTCCTCCCTGTCACACCTCCTTGTCACTCCTCCATGTAGCTACTCCATGTCACTCCTCCATGTCGCTCTACCAACTCACTCCTCCATGTCACTCGTCCACGTCAGTCCTCCATGTCACACCTCCTTGTCACTCCTCCATGTTGCTACTCCATGTCACTCCTCCATGTCGCTACTCCACGTCACTCCTCCATTTCACACCTCCTTGTCACTCCTCCATGTAGCTACTCCATGTCACTCCTCCATGTCGCTCTACCAACTCACTACTCCATGTCTTTCCTCCACATCAATCTTCTATGTAACTCCTCCATGTCACTCCTCCATGTGATTCCTCCTTGTCGCTATTTCATGTCACTCCTCCATATCAACCCTCCATGTCACTCCTCCCTGTCCCTCCGCCATGTCACTCCACCATATCAACCATCCTTCTTGATCAAACTTGTCACTTCTCCATGTCACTACTCCATGTCTCTCCCCCACATCAAACCTCTATGTCACTCCTCCATGTCACTCCTCTATGTCACGCCTCCTTGTTGCTCTTCCATGTCACTCCTCCATGTCGCTACACCATCTCGATCCTCCTTGTCACTCCTCCATGTCACTCAGCCAAGTCATTTGTCCATGTCACTCCTTTATGTCACTCCTCCATGTCACTTCTATATGTCTTCCATGTCACTCCTCCATGTCGCTATTCCATGTCACTCCTTATGTCGCTATATAAACTCACTCCTCCATGTCACTCCTCCATTTCACTCCACCACGTCACTCCTCCATGTCACTCCTCCATATCAACCCTCCATGTCACTCCTCCTTGTCGCTACACCAACTCACTCCTCTTTGTCTGTCCTCCATGTCATTCATCCAAGTCATTCCTCCATGTCACGCCTTTATGTCACTCCTCCAGTCACTCCTCCATGTCACTTCTATATGTCTTCCATGTCACTCCTCCATGTCGCTCCACCAACTCACTTCTCCATGTCGCTATTCCATGTCACTCCTTATGTCGCTATATAAACTCACTCCTCCATGTCACTCCTCCATTTCATTCCACCACGTCACTCCTCCATGTCACTCCTCCATATCACCCTCCATGTCACTCCTCCTTGTCGCTACACCAACTCACTCCTCCATGTCACTCCTCCATTTCACTCATCCCAGTCATTCCTCCATGTCACTCCTTTATGTCACTCCTCCAAGTCACTCCTCCATGTCACTTCTATATGTCTTCCAGGTCACTCCTCCTTGTCGCTCCACCAACTCAATCCTCCATGTCACTCCTCCATTTCACTCATCCCAGTCATTCCTCCATGTCACTCCTTTATGTCACTCCTCCAAGTCACTCCTCCATGTCACTTCTATATGTCTTCCAGGTCACTCCTCCTTGTCGCTACACCAACTCACTCCTCCATGTCACTCCTCCATTTCACTCATCCCAGTCATTCCTCCATGTCACTCCTCCATTTCACTCATCCCAGTCATTCCTCCATGTCACTCCTTTATGTCACTCATCTAAGTCACTCCTCCATGTCGCTATTCTATGTCACTCCTTATGTCGATACACCAACTCACTCCTCCATGTCACTCCTCCATTTCACTCCACCACGTCACTCCTCCATGTCACTCCTCCATATCAACCCTCCATTTCACTCCTCCTTATCACTCCTCCATGTCACTCCTCCATGTCACTCATCCAAGTCATTCCTCCTTATGTCATTCCTCCAAGTCACTCCTCCATGTCACTTCTATATGTCTTCCATGTCACTCCTCCATGTCGCTCCACCAACTCACTTCTCCATGTCGCTATTCCTTGTCACTCCTTATGTCGCTATATAAACTCACTCCTCCATGTCACTCCTCCATATCACCCTCCATGTCACTCCTCCTTGTCGCTACACCAACTCACTCCTCCATGTCACTCCTCCATTTCACTCCACCACGTCCCTCCTCCATATCAACCCTCCATGTCACTCTTCCATGTCACTCATCCATGTCCCTCCGACATGTCACTCCACCATATCAACCCTCCTTCCTGATCAAACTTGTCACTCCTCCATGTCACTCCTCCTTGTCGCTATTCCATGTTACTCCTCCATGTTGCTACACCATCTCACTCTTCCATGTCACTCCTCCATTTCACTCCACCACGTCACTCTTCTACGTTACTCCTCATGTCACTCCTGAATGTCGCTACTCCATGTCACTACTCCATGTCTTTCCTCCACATCAACCCTCTATGAAACTCCTCCATGTCACTCCTCCATGTCATTCCTCCTTGTCGCTATTTCATGTCACTCCTCCATATCAACCCTCCATGTCACTCCTCCATGTCGCTACACCAACTCAATCCTCCTTGTCTCTCCTCCATGTCACTCAGCCAAGTCATTTGTCCATGTCACTCCTTTATGTCTATCCTCCAAGTCACTCCTCCATGTCACTTCTATATGTCTTCCATGTCACTCCTCCATGTAGCTATTCCATGTCACTCCTCCATGTCGCTCTACCAACTCACTCCTCCATGTCACTCATCCACGTCACTCCTCCATGTCACACTTCCTTGTCACTCATCCATGTAGCTATTTCATGTCACTACACCAACTCACTCATCCCTGTCCCTCCGACATGTCACTCCACCATATCAACCCTCCTTCCTGATCAAACTTGTCACTTCTCCATGTCACTACTCCATGTCTTTCCTCCACATCAACCCTCTATGAAACTCCTCCACGTCACTTCTCCATGTCACTCCTCCATATCAACCCTCCATGTCACTCCTCCATGTTAATCCTCCATGTCACTACACCAACTCACTCATCCCTGTCCCTCCGCCATGTCACTCCACCATATCAACCCTCCTTCCTGATCAAACTTGTCACTTCTCCATGTCACTACTCCATGTCTCTCCTCCACATCACTCCTCTATATCACTCCTCCATATCACTGCTCCATGTCACTCCTCCTTGTCGCTATTCCATGTTACTCCTCCATGTCGCTACACCAACTCAATCCTCCTTGTCACTCCTCCATGTCACTCATCCAAGTATTTCCTCCATGTCACTCATTTATTTCACTCCTCCAAGTCACTCCTCCATGTCACTTCTATATGTCTTCCATGTCACTCCTCCATGTCGCTCCACAAACTCACTCCTCCTTGTCACTCCTCCTTGTCACTCCTCCAAGTAGCTATTCCATGTCACTCCTCCATGTCGCTCTACCAACTCACTCCTCCATGTCACTCATCCACGTCACTCCTCCATGTCACACTTCCTTGTCACTCCTCCATGTCACTTCTATATGTCTTCCATGTCACTCCTCCATGTTGCTCCACCAACTCACTCCTCCATGTCAGTCCTCCATGTCACTGCTCCACGTCACTCCTCTATGTCACTCCTCCATGTCACTCCTCCATGTCACTCCTCCATGTCACTACACAGACTCACTAATCCCTGTCCCTCCGCATGTTGCTACACCAACTCACTCCACATGTCACTCCTCCATGTCGCTACTCCATGTCACTCCTCCATGTCGCTACACTAACTCAATCCTCCTTGTCACTCCTCCATGTCACTCATCCAAGTCATTCCTCCATGTCACTCCTTTATGTCTTCCATGTTACTCCTCCATGTCGCTCCACCAACTCACTCCTCCATGTCACTCGTCCATGTCACACCTCCATGTCACACTTCCTTGTCACTCATCCATGTAGCTACTTCATATCACTACACCAACTCAATCATCCCTGTCCCTCCGCCATGTCACTCCACCATATCAACCCTCCTTCCTGATCAAACTTGTCACTTCTCCATGTCACTACTCCATGTCTCTCCTCCACATCACTCCTCTATATCACTCCTCCATGTCGCTACACCAACTCACTCTTCCATGTCACTCCCCCATTTCACTCCACAACGTCACTCCTCCATGTCACTCCTCCATGTCACTCCTCCTTGTCGCTATTCCATGCCACTCCTCCATGTTGCTACACCAACTCACTCATCCCTGCCCCTCCGCCATGTCACTCCACAATATCAAACCTCCTTCCTGATCAAACTTGTCAGTTCTCCATGTCACTACTCCATGTCTCTCCTCCACTTCAATCCTCTATGTCACTCCTCCATGTCACTCCTCCTTGTCGCTATTCCATGTCACTCCTTATGTCGCTATATAAACTCACTCCTCCATGTAACTCCTCCATTTCATTCCACCACGTCACTCCTCCATATCACTCCTCCATATCACCCTCCATGTCACTCCTCCTTGTCGTAACACCAACTCACTCCTCCATGTCACTCCTCCATTTCACTCATCCAAGTCATTCCTCCATGTCACTCCTTTATGTCACTCCTCCAAGTCACTCCTCCATGTCACTTCTATATGTCTTCCATGTCACTCCTCCATGTCGCTCCACCAACTCACTCCTCCATGTCACTCCTCCTTGTCACTCCTCCATGTAGCTATTCCATTTCACTCCTCCATGTCGCTACACTAACTCACTCATCCCTGTCCCTCCGCCATATCACTCCACCATATCAACCCTCCTTCCTGATCAAACTTGTCACTTCTCCATGTCACTACTCCATGTCTCTCCCCCACATCAAACCTCTATGTCACTCCTCCATGTCACTCTACTATGTCACTCCTCCTTGTCGCTCTTCCTTGTCACTCCTCCATATCGCTACACCAACTCAATCCTCATGTCACTCCTCCATGTAGCTACTCCATGTCACTCCTCCATGTCGCTACACCAACTCAATCCTCCTTGTCACTCCTCCATGTCACTCAGCCAAGTCATTTGTCCATGTCACTCCTTTATGTCACTCCTCCAAGTCACTCCTCCATGTCACTTCTATATGTCTTCGATGTCACTCCTCCATGTTGCTCCACCAACTTACTCCTCCATGTCACTCCTCCATGTCACTGCTCCACGTCACTCCTCTATGTCACTCCTCCATGTCACTCCTCCATGTCGCTATTCCATGTCACTCCTTATGTCGCTATATAAACTCACTCCTCCATGTCACTCCTCCATTTCACTCCACCACATCACTCCTCCATGTCACTCCTCCATATCAACCCTCCATGTCACTCCTCCTTGTCGCTACACCAACTCACTCCTCCATGTCACTCCTCCATTTCACTCCACCACGTCTATATGTATTCCATGTAACTCCTCCATGTCGCTCCACCAACTCACTCCTCCATGTCACTCCTCCTTGTCACTCCTCAATGTAGCTATTCCATTTCACTCCTCCGTATCGCTACACCAACTCAATCCTCCATATCACTCATCCAAATCATTGCTCCATGTCACTCATTTATGTCACTCCTCCAAGTCACTCCTCCATGTCACTTCTATATGTCTTCCATGTCACTCCTCCATGTCGCTCCACCAACTCACTCCTCCATGTCACTCCTCCTTGTTACTCCTCCATGTAGCTATTCCATGTCACTCCTCCATGTCGCTCTACCAACTCACTCCTCCATGTCACTCGTCCACGTCACTCCTCCATGTCACACTTCCTTGTCACTCATCCATGTAGCTACTTCATGTCACTACACCAACTCACTCATCCCTGTCCCTCCGCCATGTCACTCCATCATATCAACCCTCCTTCCTGATCAAACTTGTCACTTCTCCATGTCACTACTCCATGTCTCTCCTCCACATCACTCCTCTATATCACTCCTCCATGTCACTCCTCCATGTCACTCCTCCTTGTCGCTATTCCATGTTACTCCTCCATGTCGCTACACCAACTCACTCTTCCATGTCACTCCCCCATTTCACTCCACCACGTCACTCCTCCATATCACTCCTCCATATCAACCCTCCATGTCACTCCTCCATGTTACTCCTCTATGTCACTCCACCAACTCACTCATCCCTGTCCGTCCGCCATGTCACTCCACCATATCAACCCTCCTTCCTGATCAAACTTGTCACTTCTCCATGTCACTACTCCATGTCTCTCCCCCACATCAAACCTCTATGTCACTCCTCCATGTCACTCCTCTATGTCACTCCTCCTTGTCGCTCTTCCATGTCACTCCTCCATATCGCTACACCAACTCAATCCTCATGTCACTCCTCCATGTAGCTACTCCATGTCACTCCTCCATGTCGCTACACCAACTCAATCCTCCTTGTCACTCCTCCATGTCACTCAGCCAAGTCATTTGTCCATGTCACTCCTTTATGTCACTCCTCCAAGTCACTCCTCCATGTCACTTCTATATGTCTTCCATGTCACTCCTCCATGTTGCTCCACCAATTTACTCCTCCATGTCACTGCTCCACGTCAGTCCTCTATGTCACTCCTCCATGTCACTCCTCCATGTCGCTATTCCATGTCACTCCTTATGTCGCTATAAAAAATCACTCCTCCATGTCACTCCTCCATTTCACTCCACCACATCACTCCTCCATGTCACTCCTCCATATCAACCCTCCATGTCACTCCTCCTTGTCGCTACACCAACTCACTCCTCCATGTCACTCCTCCATTTCACTCCACCACGTCTATATGTATTCCATGTAACTCCTCCATGTCGCTCCACCAACTCCCTCCTCCATGTCACTCCTACTTGTCACTCCTCCATGTAGCTATTCCATTTCACTCCTCCATATCGCTACACCAACTCAATCCTCCTTGTCACTCCTCCATGTCACTCATCCAAGTCATTCCTCCATGTCGCTATTCCATGTCACTCCTTATGTCGATACGCCAACTCACTCCTACATTTCACTCCACCACGTCACTCCTCCATGTCACTCCTCCATATCAACCCGCCATGTCACTCCTCCATGTCACTCCTCCATGTCACTCCTCCATGTCGCTACACCAACTCAATCCTCATGTCACTCTTCCATGTAGCTATTCCATGTCACTCCTCCATGTCGCTACACCAACTCAATCCTCCTTGTCACTCCTCCATGTCACTCATCCAAGTCATTCCTCCATGTCGCTATTCCATGTCACTCCTTATGTCGACACGCCAACTCACTCCTCCATGTCACTCCTCCATGTCCCTTCGCCATGTCACTCCTCCATGTCTCTCCTCCATGTCACTTCTCCAAGTCTTCAATGTCATGTCTCTCATCTGTGTAGCTCCACATTGTCACTCCTCCAAGTCACTCCTCCATGCCGCTAATCCATGTCACACCTCCTTGTCACTCCTCCATGTAGCTACTCCATGTCACTCCTCCATGTTGCTCTACCAACTCACTCCTCCATGTCACTCCTCTATATAACTTCTCCATGTTACTCCTCCATATCAATCCTCCATGTCACTTCTCCATGTCACTCCTCCTTGTCGCAATTCCATGTCACTCCTCCATGTCGCTACATCAACTCACTCTTCATGTCACTCCTCCATGTCGCTACTCCATGTCACTACTCCATGTCGCTACACCAACTCAATCCTCCTTGTCACTTCTCCATGTCACTCATCCAAGTCACTCCTCCATGTCGCTATTCCCTGTCACTCCTTATGTCGATACGCCAACTCACTCCTCCATGTCACTCCTCCATTTCACTCCTCCACGTCACTCCTCCATGTCACTCCTCCATTTCAACCCGCCATGTCACTCCTCCATGTCACTCCTCCATGTCACTACAACAACTCACTAATCCATGTCCCTCCGCCATGTCACTCCACAATATCAAACCTCCTTCCTAATCAAACTTGTCAGTTCTCCATGTCACTACTCCATGTCTCTCCTCCACATTAATCCTCTATGTCACTCCTCCATGTCGCTATTCCATGTCACTCCTCCATGTTGCTACACCAACTCACTCCTCATGTCACTCCTCAATGTCTCTACTTCATGTCACTCCTTCATGTCGCTACACCAACTCAATCCTCTTTGTCACTCCTCCATGTCACTCCTCCAAGTCACTCCTCTATGTCACTGCTATATGTCTTCCATGTCACTCCTCCATGTCGCTCCACCAACTCACTCCTCCATGTAACTCCTCCTTGTCACTCCTCCATGTAGCTATTCCATGTCACTCCTCCATGTCGCTCTACCAACTCACTCCTCCATGTCACTCGTCCACGTCACTCCTCCATGTCACACTTCCTTGTCACTCCTCCATGTAGCTACTTCATGTCACTGCACCAACTCAATCATCCCTGTCCCTCCGCCATGTCACTCCACCATATCAACCCTCCTTCCTGATCAAACTTGTCACTTCTCCATGTCACTACTCCATGTCTCTCCCCCACATCAAACCTCTATGTCACTCCTCCATGTCACTCCTCTATGTCACTCCTCCTTGTCGCTCTTCCAAGTCACTCCTCCATGTCGCTACACCAACTCAATCCTCATGTCACTCCTCCATGTAGCTACTCCATGTCACTCCTCCATGTCGCTACACCAACTTAATCCTCCTTGTCACTCCTCCATGTCACTCAGCCAAGTCATTTGTCCATGTCACTCCTTTATGTCACTCCTCCAAGTCACTCCTCCATGTCACTTCTATATGTCTTCCATGTCACTCCTCCATGTTGCTCCACCAACTCACTCCTCCATGTCACTCCTCCATGTCACTGCTCCACGTCACTCCTCTATGTCACTCTTCCATGTCACTCCTCCATGTCGCTATTCCATGTCACTCCTTATGTCGCTGTATAAACTCACTCCTCCATGTTACTCCACCATTTCACTCCACCACATCACTACTCCATGTCACTCCTCCATATCAACCCTCCATGTCACTCCTCCTTGTCGCTACACCAACTCACTCCTCCATGTCACTCCTCCATTTCACTCCACCACGTCTATATGTATTCCATGTCACTCCTCCATGTCGCACCACCAACTCACTCCTCCATGTCACTCCTCCTTGTCACTCCTCCATGTAGCTATTCCATTTCACTCCTCCATGTCGCTACACCAACTCAATCATCCTTGTCACTCCTCTATGTCACTCATCCAAGTCATTCCTCCATGTCGCTATTCCATGTCACTCCTTATGTCGATACGCCAATTCACTACTCCATGTCACTCCTCCATGTCACTCTACTATGTCACTCCTCCTTGTCGCTCTTCCTTGTCACTCCTCCATATCGCTACACCAACTCAATTCTACTTGTCACTCCTCCATGTCACTCATCCAAGTCATTCCTCCATGTCACTCCTTTATGTCACTCCTCCAAGTCACTCCTCCATGTCACTTCTATATGTCTTCCATGTCACTCCTCCATGTCGCTCCACCAACTCACTCCTCCATGTCACTCCTCCTTGTCACTCCTCCATGTAGCTATTCCATGACACTCCTCCATGTCGCTCTACCAAATCACTCCTCCATGTCACTCGTCCACGTCACTCCTCCATGTCGCTCCACCAACTTACTCCTCCATGTCACTCCTCCATGTCACTCCACCACGTCACTCCTCCATGTCACTCATCCATATCAACCCTCCATGTCACTCCTCCTTGTCGCTACACCAACTCACTCCTCCATGTCACTCCTCCATTTCACTCCACCACGTCCCTCCTCCATATTCATCCCTCCATGTCACTCCTCCATGTCACTCCTCCATGTCCCTTCGCCATGTCACTCCTCCATGTCTCTCCTCCATGTCACTTCTCCAAGTCTTCAATGTCATGTCTCTCATCTGTGTAGGTCCACATTGTCACTCCTCCAAGTCACTCCTCCATGTCGCTACTCCATGTCACACCTCCTTGTCACTCCTCCATGTAGCTACTCCATGTCACTCCTCCATGTCACTCTACCAACTCACTCCTCCATGTCACTCCTCTATATCACTTCTCCATGTTACTCCTCCATATCAATCCTCCATGTCACTTCTCCATGTCACTCCTCCTTGTCGCAATTCCATGTCACTCCTCCATGTCGCTACATCAACTCACTCTTCATGTCACTCCTCCATGTCGCTACTCCATGTCACTCCTCCATGTCGCTACACCAACTCAATCCCCCTTGTCACTTCTCCATGTCACTCATCCAAGTCACTCCTCCATGTCGCTATTCCCTGTCACTCTTTATGTCGATACGCCAACTCACTCCTCCATGTCACTCCTCAATTTCACTCCACCACGTCACTCCTCCATGTCACTCCTCCATATCAACCCGCCATGTCACTCCTCCATGTCACTCCTCCATGTCACTATACCAACTCACTAATCCTTGTCCCTCCGCCATGTCACTCCACAATATCAAACCTCCTTCCTAATCAAACTTGTCAGTTCTCCATGTCACTACTCCATGTCTCTCCTCCACATCAATCCTCTATGTCACTCCTCCATGTCACTCCTCCATGTCACTCCTCCTTGTCGTTATTCTATGTCACTCCTCCATGTTGCTACACCAACTCACTCCTCATGTCACTCCTCCATGTCGCTACTCCATGTCACTCCTCCATGTCGCTACACCAACTCAATTCTACTTGTCACTCCTCCATGTCACTCATCCAAGTCATTCCTCCATGTCACTCCTTTATGTCACTCCTCCAAGTCACTCCTCCATGTCACTTCTATATGTCTTCCATGTCACTCCTCCATGTCGCTCCACCAACTCACTCCTCCATGTCACTCCTCCTTGTCACTCCTCCATGTAGCTATTCCATGACTCTCCTCCATGTCGCTCTACCAAATCACTCCTCCATGTCACTCGTCCACGTCACTCCTCCATGTCGCTCCACCAACTTACTCCTCCATGTCACTCCTCCATGTCACTCCACCACGTCACTCCTCCATGTCACTCATCCATATCAACCCTCCATGTCACTCCTCCTTGTCGCTACACCAACTCACTCCTCCATGTCACTCCTCCATTTCACTCCACCACGTCCCTCCTCCATATTCATCCCTCCATGTCACTCCTCCATGTCACTCCTCCATGTCCCTTCGCCATGTCACTCCTCCATGTCTCTCCTCCATGTCACTTCTCCAAATCTTCAATGTCATGTCTCTCATCTGTGTAGCTCCACATTGTCACTCCTCCAAGTCACTCCTCCATGTCGCTACTCCATGTCACACCTCCTTGTCACTCCTCCATGTAGCTACTCCATGTCACTCCTCCATGTCACTCTACCAACTCACTCCTCCATGTCACTCCTCTATATCACTTCTCCATGTTACTCCTCCATATCAATCCTCCATGTCACTTCTCCATGTCACTCCTCCTTGTCGCAATTCCATGTCACTCCTCCATGTCGCTACATCAACTCACTCTTCATGTCACTCCTCCATGTCGCTACTCCATGTCACTCCTCCATGTCGCTACACCAACTCAATCCCCCTTGTCACTTCTCCATGTCACTCTTCCAAGTCACTCCTCCATGTCGCTATTCCCTGTCACTCTTTATGTCGATACGCCAACTCACTCCTCCATGTCACTCCTCAATTTCACTCCACCACGTCACTCCTCCATGTCACTCCTCCATATCAACCCGCCATGTCACTCCTCCATGTCACTCCTCCATGTCACTATACCAACTCACTAATCCTTGTCCCTCCGCCATGTCACTCCACAATATCAAACCTCCTTCCTAATCAAACTTGTCAGTTCTCCATGTCACTACTCCATGTCTCTCCTCCACATCAATCCTCTATGTCACTCCTCCATGTCACTCCTCCATGTCACTCCTCCTTGTCGTTATTCTATGTCACTCCTCCATGTTGCTACACCAACTCACTCCTCATGTCACTCCTCCATGTCGCTACTCCATGTCACTCCTCCATGTCGCTACACCAACTCAATTCTACTTGTCACTCCTCCATGTCACTCATCCAAGTCATTCCTCCATGTCACTCCTTTATGTCACTCCTCCAAGTCACTCCTCCATGTCACTTCTATATGTCTTCCATGTCACTCCTCCATGTCGCTCCACCAACTCACTCCTCCATGTCACTCCTCCTTGTCACTCCTCCATGTAGCTATTCCATGACTCTCCTCCATGTCGCTCTACCAAATCACTCCTCCATGTCACTCGTCCACGTCACTCCTCCATGTCGCTCCACCAACTTACTCCTCCATGTCACTCCTCCATGTCACTCCACCACGTCACTCCTCCATGTCACTCATCCATATCAACCCTCCATGTCACTCCTCCTTGTCGCTACACCAACTCACTCCTCCATGTCACTCCTCCATTTCACTCCACCACGTCCCTCCTCCATATTCATCCCTCCATGTCACTCCTCCATGTCACTCCTCCATGTCCCTTCGCCATGTCACTCCTCCATGTCTCTCCTCCATGTCACTTCTCCAAATCTTCAATGTCATGTCTCTCATCTGTGTAGCTCCACATTGTCACTCCTCCAAGTCACTCCTCCATGTCGCTACTCCATGTCACACCTCCTTGTCACTCCTCCATGTAGCTACTCCATGTCACTCCTCCATGTCACTCTACCAACTCACTCCTCCATGTCACTCCTCTATATCACTTCTCCATGTTACTCCTCCATATCAATCCTCCATGTCACTTCTCCATGTCACTCCTCCTTGTCGCAATTCCATGTCACTCCTCCATGTCGCTACATCAACTCACTCTTCATGTCACTCCTCCATGTCGCTACTCCATGTCACTCCTCCATGTCGCTACACCAACTCAATCCCCCTTGTCACTTCTCCATGTCACTCTTCCAAGTCACTCCTCCATGTCGCTATTCCCTGTCACTCTTTATGTCGATACGCCAACTCACTCCTCCATGTCACTCCTCAATTTCACTCCACCACGTCACTCCTCCATGTCACTCCTCCATATCAACCAGCCATGTCACTCCTCCATGTCACTCCTCCATGTCACTATACCAACTCACTAATCCTTGTCCCTCCGCCATGTCACTCCACAATATCAAACCTCCTTCCTAATCAAACTTGTCAGTTCTCCATGTCACTACTCCATGTCTCTCCTCCACATCAATCCTCTATGTCACTCCTCCATGTCACTCCTCCATGTCACTCCTCCTTGTCGCTATTCCATGTCACTCCTCCATGTTGCTACACCAACTCACTCCTCATGTCACTCCTCAATGTCGCTACTCCATGTCACTCCTCCATGTCGCTACACCAACTCAATCCTCCTTGTCACTCCTCCATGTCACTCATCCAAGTCATTCCTCCAATTCACTTCTTTATGTCACTCCTCTATGTCACTGCTATATGTCTTCCATGTCACTCCTCCATGTCGCTCCACCAACTCACTCCTCCATGTCACTCCTCCTTGTCACTCCTCCATGTAGCTATTCCATGTCACTCCTCCATGTCGCTCTACCAACTCACTCCTCCATGTCACTCGTCCACGTCACTCCTCCATGTCACACTTCCTTGTCACTCATCCATGTAGCTACTTCATGTCACTGCACCAACTCACTCATCCCTGTCCCTCCGCCATGTCACTCCACCATATCAACGCTCCTTCCTGATCAAACTTGTCACTTCTCCATGTCACTACTCCATGTCTCTCCTCCATATCACTCCTCTATATCACTCCTCCATGTCACTCCTCCTTGTCGCTATTCCATGTTACTCCTCCATGTCGCTTCACCAACTCACTCTTCCATGTCACTCCCCCATTTCACTCCACCACGTCACTCCTCCATGTCACTCCTCCATATCAACCCTCTATGTCACTCCTCCATGTTACTCCTCCATGTCACTACACCAACTCACTCATCCCTGTCCCTCCGCCATGTCACTCCACCATATCAACCCTCCTTCCTGATCAAACTTGTCACTTCTCCATGTCACTACTCCATGTCTCTCCCCCACATCAAACCTCTATGTCACTCCTCCATGTCACTCCTCTATGTCACTCCTCCTTGTCGCTCTTCCATGTCACTCCTCCATGTCGCTACACCAACTCAATCCTCATGTCACTCCTACATGTAGCTACTCCATGTCACTCCTCCATGTCGCTACACCAACTCAATCCTCCTTGTCACTCCTCCATGTCACTCAGCCAAGTCATTTGTCCATGTCACTCATTTATGTCACTCCTCCAAGTCACTCCTCCATGTCACTTCTATATGTCTTCCATGTCACTCCTCCATGTTGCTCCACCTTCTCACTCCTCCATGTCACTCCTCCATGTCACTGCTCCACGTCACTCCTCTATGTCACTCCTCCATGTCACTCCTCCATGTCGCTATTCCATGTCACTCCTTATGTCGCTATATAAACTCACTCCTCCATGTCACTCCACCATTTCACTCCACCACGTCACTCCTCCATGTCACTCCTCCATATCAACCCTCCATGTCACTCCTCCTTGTCGCTACACCAACTCACTCCTCCATGTCACTCCTCCATTTCACTCCACCACGTCTATATGTATTCCATGTCACTCCTCCATGTCGCTCCACCAACTCACTCCTCCATGTCACTCCTCCTTGTCACTCCTCCATGTAGCTATTCCATTTCACTCCTCCATGTCTCTACACCAACTCAATCGTCCTTGTCACTCCTCCATGTCACTCATCCAAGTCATTCCTCCATGTCGCTATTCCATGTCACTCCTTATGTCGATACGTCAACTCACTCCTCCATGTCACTCCTCCATTTCACTCTACCACGTCACTCCTCCATGTCACTCCTCCATATCAACCCGCCTTGTCACTCCTCCATGTCACTCCTCCATGTCACTCCTCCATGTCACTACACAGACTCACTAATCCCTGTCCCTTCGCACTTGTTACGCCTCCATGTCACTCCTCCATTGTCAACCCGCCATGTCACTCCTCCTTGTCACTCCTCCATGTAGCTATTCCATGACACTCCTCCATGTCACTCTACCACCTCAATCCTCCATGTCACTACACCAACTCACTAATCCCTGTCCCTCCGTCATGTCACTCCACAATATCAAACCTACTTCCTAATCAAACTTGTCAGTTCTCCATGTCACTACTCCATGTCTCTCCTCCACATCAATCCTCTATGTCACTCCTCCATGTCACTCCTCCATGTCACTCCTCCTTGTCGCTATTCCATGTTTCTCCTCCATGTTGCTACACCAACTCACTCCTCATGTCACTCCTTTATGTCACTCCTCCAAGTCACTCCTCCATGTCACTTCTATATGTCTTCCATGTCACTCCTCCATGTCGCTCCACCAACTCACTCCTCCATGTCACTTCTCCTTGTCACTCCTCCATGTAGCTATTCCATGACACTCCTCCATGTCGCTCTACCAACTCACTCCTCCATGTCACTCCTCTATGTCGCTATTCCATGTCACTCCTTATGTCGCTACACCAACTCACTCCTCCATTTCACTCCTCCATTTCACTCCACTACGTTACTCCTCCATATCACTCCTCCATATCAACCCTACATTTCACTCCTCCATGTCACTCCTCCATGTCACTACACCAACTCATTCATCCCTGTCCCTCCGCCATGTCACTCCTCCATGTCACTCCTCCATGTCGCTACACTAACTCACTCCTCATGTCACTCCTCCATGTCGCTACTCCATTTCACTCCTCCATTTCACTCCTCCATATCAACCCTCCATGTCACTCCTCCATGTCACTCCTCCATGTCACTCCTACATGTCACTACACAAACTCACTAATCCCTGTCCCTCCGCCATGTCACTCCACCATATCAACCCTCCATCCTGATCAAACTTGTCAGTTCTCCATGTCACTACTCCATGTCTCTCCTCCACCTCAATCCTCTAGTCACTCCTCCTTGTCACTCCTCCATGTCACTCCTCCTTGTCGCTATTCCATGTCACTCCTCCATGTCGCTACACCAACTCACTCCTCATGTCACTCCTCCATGTCATTCCTCCATGTCGCTATTCCATGTCACTCCTTATGTTGCTACACCAACTCACTCCTCCATTTCACTCCTCCATTTCACTCCACCACGTCACTCCTCCAAATCACTCCTCCATATCAACCCTCCATGTCACTCCTCCATGTCACTCCTCCATGTCATTCCTCCATGTCACTCCTCCATGTCACTACACCAACTCACTCATCCCTGTCCCTCCTCCATGTTACTCCTCCATATCAATCCTCCATGTCACTTCTCCATGTCACTCCTCCTTGTCGCAATTCCATGTCACTCCTCCATGTCGCTACACCAACTCAATCCTCCTTGTCACTCCTCCATGTCACTCCTCCATGTCACTTCTCCATGTCACTACTCCATGTCGCTCCCCCACATCAAACCTCTATGTCACTCCTCCATGTCACTCCTCTATGTCACTCCTCCTTGTCGCTCTTCCATGTCACTCCTCCATGTCGCTACACCAACTCAGTCCTCATGTCACTCCTCCATGTAGCTACTCCATGTCACTCCTCCATGTCGCTACACCAACTCAATCCTCCTTGTCACTCCTCCATGTCACTCCTCCATTTCACTCCTCCATGTCTCTCCTCAATGTCACTTCTATATGTCTTCCATGTCACTCCTCCATGTCACTACACCAACTCACTCCTCCATGTCACTCCTCCATGTCGCTACTCCATATCACTCCTCCATTTCACTCCTCCATGTCTCTCCTCAATGTCACTTCTCCAAGTCTTCATTGTCATGTCTCTCATCTGTGTAGCTCCACATTGTCACTCCTCCAAGTCACTCCTCCATGTCGCTACTCCACGTCACTCCTCCATGTCACTCCTCCTTGTCGCTCTTCCATGTCACTCCTCCATGTTGCTACACCAACTCACTCCTCATGTCACTCCTCCATGTCGCTACTCCATGTCACTCCTCCATGTCGCTACACCAACTCAATCCTCCTTGTCACTCCTCCATGTCACTCATCCAAGTCATTCCTCCATGTCACTCATTTATGTCACTCCTCCAAGTCACTCCTCCACGTCACTTCTATATGTCTTCCATGTCACTCCTCCATGTCGCTCCACCAACTCACTCCTCCATGTCACTGCTCCACGTCAATCCTCTATGTCACTCCTCCATGTCACTCCTCCATGTCGCTATTCCATGTCACTCCTTATGTCACTCCACCAACTCACTCCTCCATGTCACTCCTCCATTTCACTCCACCACGTCACTCCTCCATGTCACTCCTCCATATCAACCCTCCATGTCACTCCTCCATGTCAGTCCTCCATGTCACTCCTCCATGTCATTCCTCCATATCGCTATTCCATGTCACTCCTTATGTCGCTACACCATGTCACTCCTCCATGTCGCTACACCAACTCAATCCTCCTTGTCACTCCTACATGTCACTCATTCAAGTCATTTGTCCATGTCACTCCTTTATGTCACTCCTCCAAGTCACTCCTGATGTCACTCCTCCAGGTCACTCCTCCATGTCACTCCTCCATGTCACTCCTGATGTCACTCCTCCAGGTCACTCCTCCATGTCGCTATTCCATGTCATTCCTTATGTCGCTATATAAACTCAATTCTCCATGTCACTCCTACATTTCACTCCACCACGTCACTCCTCCATGTCACTCCTCCATATCAACCCTCCATGTCACTCCTCCTTGTCGCTACACCAACTCACTCCTCCATGTCACTCCTCCATTTCACTCCACCACGTCCCTCCTCCATATCAACCTTCCATGTCACTCCTCCATGTCACTCCTCCATGTCCTTTCGCCATGTCACTTCTCCAAGTCTTCAATGTCATGTCTCTCATCTGTGTAGCTCCACATTGTCACTCCTCCAAGTCACTCCTCCATGTCGCTACTCCATGTCACACCTCCTTGTCATTCCTCCATGTAGCTACTCCATGTCACTCCTCCATGTCGCTCTACCAACTCACTCCTCCATGTCACTCCTCTATATCACTCCTCCATGTTACTCCTCCATATCAATCCTCCATGTCACTTCTCCATGTCACTCCTCCTTGTCGCAATTCCATGTCACTCATCCAAGTCACTCCTCCATGTCGCTATTCCCTGTCACTCCTTATGTCGATACGCCAACTCACTCCTCCATGTCACTATTCCATGTCCCTTCGCCATGTCACTCCTCCATGTCTCTCCTCCATGTCACTTCTCCAAGTCTTCAATGTCATGTCTCTCATCTGTGTAGCTCCACATTGTCACTCCTCCAAGTCACTCCTCCATGTCGCTACTCCATTTCACACCTCCTTGTCACTCCTCCATGTAGCTACTCCATGTAACTCCTTATGTCGATACGCCAACTCACTCCTCCATGACACTCCTCCATTTCACTCCACCACGTCACTCCTCCATGTCACTCCTCCATATCAACCCGCCATGTCACTCCTCCATGTCACTCCTCCATGTCACTACACCAACTCACTAATCCCTGTCCCTCCGCCATGTCACTCCACAATATCAAACCTCCTTCCTAATCAAACTTGTCAGTTCTCCATGTCACTACTCCATGTCTCTCCTCCACATCAATCCTCTATGTCACTCCTCCATGTCACTCCTCCATGTCACTCCTCCTTGTCACTATTCCATGTCACTCCTCCATGTTGCTACACCAACTCACTCCTCATGTTCTCATGTTGCAAAGGTGAGAGCACTCCTGCTGGTTTGAAGCGGTAAGTAACATCGTTGGCCATTTGGCTATCTGTCTTTCTGTGTGCTGCTGTGTTCTGTAGCTGCTCTAGCACATCCAGGGCAATATAGTCATATACTCTTCACTACAGCGGCTAAATACCCGCTACATTTATATCTACACTAGTTTTGCTTAAGCACTCACACCTCACTCCTCTTAGAGACTTAACCACACATATTCAGCTCGGCTAACGCTAGCTGGGCTATCGTATCGTAGCATAACAGTAGCTTAGCAGTAGCTTAGCTGTTAGCGATGGCTTCTCCTCTCCCCTGCTCTCCTGTTCTCTCTCCCTCTCCTGCTCTCCCCTGCTCTCCTGTTCTCTCTCCTTCTTCTGCTCTCCCCTGCTCTGTGTGTCTTATGTTTAGTTATTCCTCTGCCTCCTTTAGAGCTAATGGTACATGTATTAGGTGTAGTGCATTCGCTGCATTGGAGGCGAGGGTTAGCGAGTTAGAAGCCCGGTTCTGCACTTTAGCTTTAGCTTCTTCTGTAGTTAGCCAGCCCCTAGCCGGTGCAGACCGGCCAAGCTTAGCTTCTGCTAGCCGTCCCCCGGCAACCCCCGAGCAGCCGGGAGGCTGGGTGACTGTCCGAAGGACGCATAGTCGTACCCTGAAGCCCACGGTTAACCACCAACCACTCCACGTTTCTAACAGATATTCCCCTCTCAGCGACACACCCGCTGAGAAACCAACTCTGGTTATCGGCAGCTCCATTTTGCGGAACGTGAAGTTAGCGAAGTCAGCTGCCATAGTTAATTGCATCCCGGGGGCCAGAGCGGGCGACATTGAATCTGTTTTGAAACTGCTGGCTAAGGATAAACGTAAATACAGTAAGATTGTTATTCACGTTGGCGGTAATGACACCCGGTTACGTCGATCGGAGGTCACTAAAGTTAATGTCCAATCGGTGTGTGCATATGCAAAAACAATGTCGGACTCCGTAGTTTTCTCTGGTCCCCTCCCCAATTTGACCAGTGACGACATGTATAGCCGCATGAAGTCATTCCACAGCTGGCTGTCGTGGTGGTGTCCAGCAAACGATGTGGGCTTCATTGACAATTGGAACCCTTTCTGGGGAATTCCTGGTCTGATTAGGAGAGACGGCATTCATCCTACTTTGGATGGTGCAGCTCTCTTATCCAGAAATCTGACCAAGATTGTTGGTGGAACAAATCCATGACAAACCAGGGGTCATTCCAGGACGCAGAGCTGTAGTCTTACACACTTCTCTGCGCTTCCATTAGAGCAGTTACCCACCCATAGCTTAACCCCAAAAATAATTGAGACTGTGTCTGCCCCACCTAAATTAATTAAATCAAAAGTAAACAGAAGAGGAGTTAAACATAATAATCTAATAAAATCTAACACTAGCACCGCAATAAAGCAACAAAACAGGAGAATTAAATGTGGACTCTTAAATATCAGATCTCTGTCATCTAAAGCTCTACTAGTAAATGATTTAATATCAGATAATCACATTGATTTATTTTGTCTTACTGAAACCTGGCTGTGTCAGGAAGAATATGTCAGCCTAAACGAATCCACTCCCCCGAGTCATATTAATACTCACATTCCTCGAGACACCGGCCGAGGAGGTGGAGTTGCAGCCATCTTCGACTCAAGCCTATTAATAAACCCTAAAACTAAACTAAATTATAACTCATTTGAAAGCCTTGTTCTTAGTCTTTCACACCCAACCTGGAAAGCACTACAGCCAATTTTATTTGTTATAGTGTACCGCGCTCCAGGCCCATATTCTGAATTTCTATCTGAATTCTCAGAGTTTCTATCAGGCTTAGTCCTGAAAACAGATAAAGTCATTATAGTAGGTGATTTTAATATTCATGTGGACGTTGATAATGATAGCCTCAGTACTGCGTTTATCTCTTTATTAGATTCAATTGGTTTCTCGCAGAACGTGCATAAACCCACTCACCGCTTTAACCACACCCTCGACCTTGTTATGTCATATGGCGTTGAAATTGAACATTTAATTGTTTTTCCACAGAACTCTCTTTTATCAGACCATTATTTAATCACTTTTGAATTCTTATTACTAGACTATACACCATCAGATAAAAGTGTGTACACTAGATGTCTATCCGATAGTGTTGTAGCTAAATTTAAGGAAGTGATTCCATCAGCATTAAATTCAATACCATGTCTCAATATAACAGAGGACTCGTATGTTAATTTTAGCCCTACCCAAATTGATCATCTTGTAGATAGTGCTACAGACTCACTGCGAGTCACACTTGATTCTGTTGCCCCTCTAAAAAAGAAGTTAGTAAAACAAAGGAAGTCAGCTCCATGGTATAACCCTCAAACACGCAAATTAAAGCAAGCATCGAGGAAACTGGAAAGGATATGGCGTTCCACCAAACAGGAAGAATCTCATTTAGTCTGGCAAGATAGTCTTAAAACATATAGGAAGGCTCTCTGTGATGCCAGAGCAGCCCATTACTCATCATTAATAGAGAAAAATAAGAACAACCCCAGGTTTCTATTCAGCACTGTAGCCAGGCTGACAGAAAGTCACAGCTCTATTGAGCCATGTATTCCTACAACCCTCAGTAGTAGTGACTTCATGAGTTTCTTTAATGATAAAATCATAACTATTAGAGACAAAATGAATCACCTCCTACCGTCAACTGGTACCAATTTATCCTCAAACTTAGGAACCTTAGAAACAGCTGTACAACCTGATATATATTTAGACTGCTTTTCTCCTATCGATCTCCACAAATTAACCTCACTGATCTCCTCATCTAAATCATCTACCTGTCTCCTAGACCCTATTCCAACTAGACTGCTAAAAGAAGTTTTACCTCTAGTTAGCACCTCTTTACTGGATATGATCAATGTGTCTTTACTAACAGGCTATGTACCACAGTCCTTTAAAGTAGCTGTAATTAAACCTCTTCTTAAAAAGCCCACTCTTGATCCAGAGGTCCTAGCCAACTATAGACCTATATCTAACCTTCCCTTTACCTCCAAAATACTCGAGAAAGTAGTTGCCAGTCAGCTGTGTGACTTTCTACAGAACAATCATTTATTCGAAGATTATCAGTCAGGATTTAAAGTGCACCATAGCACAGAGACAGCACTAGTGAAAATTACAAATGACCTTCTAATGGCATCGGACAAAGGACTTGTCTCTGTACTTGTCTTGCTAGATCTCAGTGCTGCTTTCGACACCATTGATCATGACATCCTATTACAAAGACTGGAACATTTAATTGGCATTAAAGGAACTGCACTAAGTTGGTTTAAGTCCTATTTATCAGATCGATCTCAGTTTGTACATGTCAATGATGAGTCCTCCATGTACGCCAAAGTTAGTCACGGAGTTCCACAGGGTTCTGTACTTGGACCAATTCTATTCACCTTATATATGCTTCCCTTAGGCAATGTTATTAGAAAACACTCCATAAACTTTCATTGTTATGCAGATGATACCCAATTATATCTATCGATCAAGCCAGACGAAACAAACCAGTTAACTAAACTTCAAGCATGCCTTAAGGACATAAAAACCTGGATGACCTGCAATTTCCTGATGTTAAACTCAGACAAAACTGAAGTTATTGTACTAGGCCCTGAGCACCTCCGAAACAAATTATCTAATGATATAGTTACTTTAGATGGCATTGCCCTGGCCTCCAGCACCACCGTAAGGAATCTGGGAGTTGTCTTCGACCAGGATATGTCCTTTAACTCTCACATAAAACAAACCTCACGGACTGCCTTCTTTCATCTACGTAACATTGCGAAGATCAGGCACATCCTGTGTCAAAATGATGCAGAAAAATTAGTCCATGCATTTGTTACCTCTAGACTCGATTACTGCAATTCCTTATTATCAGGCTGCTCCAATAAGTCTCTTAAGACTCTCCAGTTGATCCAGAATGCTGCAGCACGTGTACTGACTAGAACTAGAAAAAGAGATCATATTACGCCTGTATTAGCTTCTCTGCACTGGCTGCCTGTAAAATCCAGAATAGATTTTAAAATCGTCCTCCTCACCTACAAAGCGCTAAACGGTCAGGCCCCATCATATCTTAAAGAGCTCATAGTACCCTACTACCCCACTAGAGCACTGCGCTCACAGAATGCAGGGTTACTTGAGGTTCCTAGAGTCTCCAAAAGTAGAATGGGAGCCAGAGCCTTCAGCTATCAAGCTCCTCTTCTCTGGAACCAGCTCCCAGTTTCAGTCCGGGAGGCAGACACCGTCTCTACATTTAAGAGTAGGCTAAAGACTTTCCTCTTTGATAACGCTTATACTTAAGCTGCTATAGGCATAGACTGCCGGGGGACTTCCTATGACACACTGTCATAAGGAACTTCCTATGACACACTGAGCTCCCCTCTCCTTCTGTATATACTCATGTCCCATGTCCATGTTGTTACTAACTTCATTCCTTCCCGGGAGTCCTTGTGCCTCCTTGTCTCGCAGCTAACCGTGGAGCGGGGTCACACCTGGAGCGAGGTCATACCTGGAGCGGGACCACACCGGGAGCGAGGTTATACCTGGAGCATGGGCACACTTGGAGCAGGGTTTCACCTGGATCTTGGTGGTCTCCGGTATTGTGGCTGCATCTGCTGCCGCGTCGGTGCCTGCTTGACACCAACTGCTACCATCCCTAATTAACTACGTCTGTACGAGGGACTACCAATGCTAACGAGGGATTTCCAACACCTAGTGACAATGTGGCAGCCTGGAGAATAACACTTCTCAATCACTGCCAAAGACATCAAGAGCTCCCAGCAAGCATGCTGATGCTGCAGGAACCAACGCACGGGCATCGATCGCAGGGACGTCCCACACCAATACACATGGACGTACTGAAGAGAGATGCTGGACAGTGCTGGCTTTCCGATAGTTGTATTATCACTCTTTCCATCCACCACTATTGGTTTTGTGTTATCAGCCCTACTTGTATTAGCTATTACAGCTGCTAGACTGCTATTGTGGCTGCTTCTATCTCTCTCTCTCTCTCTCTCTCTCTCTCTCTCTCTCACTCTATCTATCTATCCCCCCAGCCGGTCTCAGCAGATGGCCGCCCGCCCTGCGCCCGGTTCTGCTCCAGGTTTCTTCCCAGTAATCGGGGAGTTTTTCCTGGCCACAGTGCGCTTGGTGGATCCTGTTGGGTCTCTAAACTATGGTGTACGGTCATAGACCTGCTCTATATATAAAGCGTCTTGAGATAACTTCTGTTGTGATTTGACGCTATACAAAAATAAATTGATTTGATTTGATGTCTCTCATCTGTGTAGCTCCACATTGTCACTCCTCCAAGTCACTCCTCCATGTCGCTACTCCACGTCACTCCTCCATGTCACACCTCCTTGTCACTCCTCAATGTAGCTACTCCATGTCACTCCTCCATGTCGCTCTACCAACTCACTCCTCCATGTCACTCGTCCACGTCACTCCTCCATGTCACACCTCCTTGTCACTCCTCGATTTAGCTACTCCATGTCACTCCTCCATGTCACTCCTCCATGTCACTCTTAAATTTCACTCCACCACGCCACTCCTCTATATCACTCCTCTATGTCGCTATTCCATGTCAATCCTTATGTCACTACACCAACTCACTCATCCCTGTCCCTCTGCCATGTCACGCCTCCATGTCACTCCTCCATGTCGCTACTACATTTCACTCCTCCATGTTGCTACACCAACTCAATCCTCCTTGTCACTCCTCCATGTCACTCATCCAAGTCACTCCTCCATGTCGCTATTCCATGTCACTCCTTTTGTCGATACACCAACTCACTCCTCCATGTCACTCCTCCATTTCACTCCACCACGTCACTCCTCCATGTCACTCCTCCATGTCACTCCTCCATGTCGCTACTCCATGTCACTACTCCATGTCTTTCCTCCACATCAATCCTCTATGTCACTCCTCCATGTCACTCCTCCATGTCATTGCTCATTGTCGCTATTCCATGTCACTCCGCCATATCAACCCTCCATGTCACTCCTCCATGTCACTCCTCCATGTCACTACACCAACTCACTCATCCCTGTCCCTCCGCCATGTCACTCCACCATATCAACCCTCTTTCTTGATCAAACTTGTCACTTCTACATGTCACTACTCCATGTCTCTCCCCTACATCAAACCTCTATGTCACTCCTCCATGTCACTCCTCTATGTTACTCCTCCTTGTCGCTCTTCCATGTCACTCCTCCATGTCGCTACACCAACTCAATCCTCATGTCACTCGTTCATGTAGCTACTCCATGTAACTCCTCCATGTCGCTACACCAACTCAATCCTCCTTGTCACTCCTCCATGTCACTCAGCAAAGTCATTAGTCCATGTCACTCCTTTATGTCACTCCTCCAAGTCACTCCTCCATGTCACTTCTATATGTCTTCCATGTCACTCCTCCATGTTGCTCCACCAACTCACTCCTCCATGTCACTCCTCCAAGTCGCTATTCCATGTTACTCCTTATGTCGCTATATAAACTCACTCCTCCATGTCACTCCTCCATTTCACTCCACCACGTCACTCATCCATGTAACTCCTCCATATCAACCCTCCATGTCGCCACTCCTTGTCACTCCTCCATGTCACTCATCCATGTCATTCCTCCATGTCACTCCTTTATGTCACTACTCCATGCCACTCCTCCATGTCACTCCTCCATATCAATCCTCCATTTCACTCCTCCATGTAACTCCTTAATGTCACTACTCCATGTCACTCCTCCATGTCACTTCTCCAAGTCTTCAATGTCATGTCTCTCATCCGTGTAGCTCCATATTGTCACTCCTCCATATTACTCCTCCGTGTCACTTCTACATGTTTTCCATGTCACTCCTCCACATCACTCCTCTATGTCACTCCTCCATGTCACTTTTCAATATCACTCCTCTATGTCATTCCCCTATGTCGCTACTCCATGTCACTCCTCCATGTCGATCCTCCATGTCACTCCTCCATGTCACTTCTATATGTCTTCCATGTCACTCCTCCATGTCGCTCCTCCTTGTCACTCCTCCATGTTGCTCCTCCATGTCACTCCTCCATGTCACTCATCCATGTCCCTCCGCCATGTCACTCCACCATATCAATCCTCCTTGCTGATCCGCCCTGTCACTCCTCCATGTCTCTACTCCACATCAATCCTCTATGTCACTCCTCCAACTCACTCCTCCATGTCACTCGTCCATGTCACTCCTCCATGTCACACTTCTTTGTCACTCCTCCATGTAGCTACTCCATGTCACTACACCAACTCACTCATCCCTGTCCCTCTGCCATGTCACTCCTCCATGTCTTTCCTCCATGTCGCTATTCCATGTCACACCTTATGTCGCTATATAAACTCACTCCTCCATGTCACTCCTCCATTTCACTCCACCACGTCACTCTTCCATGTCACTCCTCCATATCAACCCTCCATGTCACTCCTCCTTGTCGCTACACCAACTCACTCCTCCATGTCACTCCTCCATTTCACTCCACCACGTCCCTCCTCCATATCAACCCTCCATGTCACTCGTCCATGTCACTCCTCCATGTCCCTTCGCCATGTCACTCCTCCATGTCTCTCCTCCTTGTCACTTCTCCAAGTCTTCAATGTCATGTCTCTCATCCGTGTAGCTCCATATTGTCACTCCTCCACATCACTCCTCTATGTCATTCCTCCATGTAACTTTTCAATATCACTCCTCTATGTCATTCCTCCATATCAACCCTCCATGTCACTCCTCCATGTCACTCCTCCCTGTCCCTCCGCCATGTCACTCCACCATATCAACCCTCCTTCATGATCAAACTTGTCACTTCTCCATGTCACTACTCCATGTCTCTCCTCCACATCACTCCTCTATATCACTCCTCCATGTCACTCCTCCATGTCGCTACACCAACTCACTCTTCCATGTCACTCCTCCATTGCACTCCACCACGTCACTCTTCTACGTCACTCCTCATGTCACTCCTGCATGTCTCTACTCCATGTCACTACTCCATGTCTTTCCTCCACATCAATCCTCTATGTCACTCCTCCATGTCACTCCTCCATGTCATTCCTCCTTGTCCCTATTCCATGTCACTCCTCTATGCCACTCCTCCATGTCACTTTTCAATATCACTCCTCTTTGTCATTCCCCTCTGTCGCTACTCCATGTCACTCCTCCATGTCGATCTTCCATGTCACTCCTCCATGTCACTTCTATATGTCTTCCATGTCACTCCTCCATGTCGCTCCTCCTTGTCACTCCTCCATGTCACTCCTCCATGTCACTCCTCCATGTTACTCATCCATGTCCCTCCGCCATGTCACTCCACCATATCAATCCTCCTTGCTGATCCACCCTGTCACTCCTCCATGTCTCTCCTCCACATCAATCCTCTATGTCACTCTTCCATGTCACTCCCCCATGTCACTCCTCCATATCGTTACACCAACTCACTCCTCATGTCACTCCTCCATGTAGCTACTCCATGTCACTCCTCCATGTCGCTACACCAACTCAATCCTCCTTGTCACTCCTCCATGTCACTCAGCCAAGTCATTTCTCCATGTCACTCCTTTATGTCACCCCTCCAAGTCACTCCTCCATGTCACTTCTATATGTCTTCCATGTCACTCCTCCATGTTGCTCCATCAACTCACTCCTCCATGTCACTCCTCCATGTCATTGATCCAAGTCACTCCTCTATGTCACTCCTCCATGTCGCTATTCCATGTCACACCTTATGTCGCTATATAAACTCACTCCTCCATGTCACTCCTCCATTTCACTCCAACACGTCACTCCTCCATGTCACTCCTCCATATCAACCCTCCATGTCACTCCTCCTTGTCGCTACACCAACTCACTCCTCCATGTCACTCCTCCATTTCACTCCAACATGTCACTCCTCCATGTCACTCCTCCATATCAACCCTCTATGTCACTCCTCCTTGTCGCTACACCAACTCACTCCTCCATGTCGCTACTCCACGTCACTCCTCCATGTCACACCTCCATATCAACCCTCCATGTCACTCCTCCTTGTCGCTACACCAACTCACTCCTCCATGTCACTCCTCCATTTCACTCCACCACGTCTATATGTATTCCATGTCACTCCTCCATGTCGCTCCACCAACTCACTATTCCATGTCACTCCTCCTTGTCACTCCTCCATGTAGCTATTCCATTTCACTCCTCCATGTCGCTACACCAACTTAATCCTCCTTGTCACTCCTCCATGTCACTCATCCAAGTCATTCCTCCATGTCGCTATTCCATGTCACTCCTTATGTCGATACGCCAAGATACTCCTCCATGTCACTCCTCCATTTCACTCCAGCACGTCACTCCTCCATGTCACTCCTCCATATCAACCCGCCATGTCACTCCTCCATGTCACTCCTCCATGTCACTCCTCCATGTCACTACACCAACTCACTAATCCCTGTCCCTCCGCCATGTCACTCCACAATATCAAACCTCCTTCCTGATCAAACTTGTCAGTTCTCCATGTCACTACTCCATGTCTCTCCTCCACATCAATCCTCTATGTCACTCCTCCATGTCACTCCTCCTTGTCGCTCTTCCATGTCACTCCTCCATGTCGCTACACCAACTCACTCCTCATGTCACTCCTCCATGTCGCTACTCCATGTCACTTCTCCATGTCGCTACACCAACTCAATCCTCCTTGTCACTCCTCCATGTCACTCATCCAAGTCATTCCTCCAAGTCACTCCTTTATGTCACTCCTCCATGTCACTTCTATATGTCGTCCATGTCACTCCTCCATGTCGCTCCACCAACTCACTCCTCCATGTCACTCCTCCTTGTCACTCCTCCATGTAGCTATTCCATGTATCTCCTCCATGTCGCTCTACCAACTCACTCGTCCACGTCACTCCTCCATGTCACACTTCCTTGTCACTCATCCATGTAGCTACTTCATGTCACTACACCAACTCACTCATCCCTGTCCCTCCGCCATGTCACTCCACCATATCAACCCTCCTTCCTGATCAAACTTGTCACTTCTCCATGTCACTACTCCATGTCTCTCCTCCACATCACTCCTCTATATCACTCCTCCATGTCGCTACACCAACTCACTCTTCCATGTCACTCCCCCATTTCACTCCACAACGTCACTCCTCCATGTCACTCCTCCATGTCACTCCTCCTTGTAGCTATTCCATGTCACTCCTCCATGTTGCTACACCAACTCACTCATCCCTGTCCCTCCGCCATGTCACTGCACAATATCAAACCTCCTTCCTGATCAAACTTGTCAGTTCTCCATGTCACTACTCCATGTCTCTCCTCCACATCAATCCTCTATATCACTCCTCCATGTCACTACTCCTTGTCGCTATTCCATGTCACTCCTCCATGTTGCTACACCAACTCACTCCTCATGTCACTCCTCCATGTCGCTACTCCATGTCACTACTCCATGTCGCTACACCAACTCAATCCTCCTTGTCACTCCTCCATGTCACTCATCCAAGTCATTCCTCCATGTCACTCATTTATGTCACTCCTCCAAGTCACTCCTCCATGTCACTTCTATATGTCTTCCATGTCACTCCTCCATGTTGCTCCACCAACTCACTCCTCCATGTCACTCCTCCTTGTCACTCCTCCATGTAGCTATTCCATGTCACTCCTCCATGTCACTCTACCAACTCACTCCTCCATGTCACTCGTCAACGTCACTCCTCCATGTCACACTTCCTTGTCACTCCTCCATGTAGCTACTTCATGTCACTACACCAACTCACTCATCCCTGTCCCTCCGCCATGTCACTCCACCATATCAACACTCCTTCCTGATCAAACTTGTCACTTCTCCATGTCACTACTCCATGTCTCTCCTCCACATCACTCCTCTATATCACTCCTCCATGTCACTCCTCCATGTCACTCCTCCTTGTCGCTATTCCATGTTACTCCTCCATGTCGCTACACCAACTCACTCTTCCATGTCACTCCCCCATTTCACTCCACCACGTCACTCCTCCATGTCACTCCTCCATATCAACCCTCCATGTCACTCCTCCATGTTGATCCTCCATGTCACTACACCAACTCACTCATCCCTGTCCCTCCGCCATGTCAATCCACCATATCAACCCTCCTTCCTGATCAAACTTGTCACTTCTCCATGTCACTACTCCATGTCTCTCCCCCACATCAAACTTCTATGTCACTCCTCCATGTCACTCCTCTATGTCACTCCTCCTTGTCGCTCTTCCATGTCACTCCTCCATGTCGCTACACCAACTCAATCCTCCTTGTCACTCCTCCATGTCACTCAGCCAAGTCATTTGTCCATGTCACTCCTTTATGTCACTCCTCCAAGTCACTCCTGATGTCACTCCTCCAGGTCACTCCTCCATGTCGCTATTCCATGTCATTCCTTATGTCGCTATATAAACTCAATTCTCCATGTCACTCCTACATTGCACTCCATCACGTCACTCCTCCATGTCACTCCTCCATATCAACCCTCCATGTCACTCCTCCTTGTCGCTACACCAACTCACTCCTCCATGTCACTCCTCCATTTCACTCCTCCATGTCCTTTCGCCATGTCACTTCTCCAAGTCTTCAATGTCATGTCTCTCATCTGTGTAGCTCCACATTGTCACTCCTCCAAGTCACTCCTCCATGTCGCTACTCCATGTCACACCTCCTTGTCACTCCTCCATGTAGATACTCCATGTCACTCCTTATGTCGATACGCCAACTCACTCCTCCATGACACTCCTCCATTTCACTCCACCACGTCACTCCTCCATGTCACTCCTCCATATCAACCCGCCATGTCACTCCTCCATGTCACTCCTCCATGTCACTACACCAACTCACTAATCCCTGTCCCTCCGCCATGTCACTCCACAATATCAAACCTCCTTCCTAATCAAACTTGTCAGTTCTCCATGTCACTACTCCATGTCTCTCCTCCACATCAATCCTCTATGTCACTCCTCCATGTCACTCCTCCATGTCACTCCTCCTTGTCGCTATTCCATGTCACTCCTCCATGTTGCTACACCAACTCACTCCTCATGTCACTCCTCCATGTCGCTAATCCATGTCACTCCTCCATGTCGCTACACCAACTCAATCCTCATTGTCACTCCTCAATGTCACTCATCCAAGTCATTCCTCCATGTCTCTCCTCCACATCACTCCTCTATATCACTCCTCCATGTCAATCCTCCTTGTCGCTATTCCATGTTACTCCTCCTTGTCGCTACACCAACTCACTCTTCCATGTCACTCCCACATTTCACTCCACCACGTCACTCCTCTATGTCACTCCTCCATATCAACCCTCCATGTCACTACTCCATGTTACTCCTCCATGTCACTACACCAACTCACTCATCCCTGTCCCTCCGCCACGTCACTCCTCTATGTCACTCCTCCATATCAACCCTCCATGTCACTACTCCATGTTACTCCTCCATGTCACTACACCAACTCACTCATCCCTGTCACTACTCCATGTCTCTCACCCACATCAAACCTCTATGTCACTCCTCCATGTCACTCCTCTATGTCACTCCTCCTTGTCGCTCTTCCATGTCACTCCTCCATGTCGCTACACCAACTCAATCCTCATGTCACTCCTCCATGTAGCTACTCCATGTCACTCCTCCATGTTGCTCCACCAACTCACTCCTCCATGTCACTGATCCACGTCACTCCTCTATGTCACTCCTCCATGTCACTCCTCCATTTCACTCCACCACGTCACTCCTCCATGTCACTCCTCCATATCAACCCTCCATGTCACCCCTCCATGTCACTCCTCCATGTCACTCCTCCATGTCACTCCTCCATATCAACCCTCCATGTCACTCCTCCTTGTCGCTACACCAACTCACTCCTCCATGTCACTCCTCCATTTCACTCCACCACGTCTATATGTCTTCCATGTCACTCCTCCATGTCGCTCCACCAACTCACTCCTCCATGTCACTCCTCCTTGTCACTCCTCCATGTAGCTATTCAATTTCACTACTCCATGTCGCTACACCAACTCAATCCTCCTTGTAACTCCTCCATGTCACTCATCCAAGTCACTCCTCCATGTCGCTATTCCATGTAACTCCTTATGTCGATACGCCAACTCACTACTCCATGTCAATCCTCCATTTCACTCCACCACGTCACTCCTCCATGTCACTCCTCCATATCAACCCTCCATGTCACTCCTCCATGTCACTCCTCCATGTCACTCTTCCATGTCACTACACCAACTCACTAATCCCTGTCCCTCCGCCATGTCACTCCACAAAATCAAACCTCCTTCCTGATCAAACTTGTCAGTTCTCCATGTCACTACTCTATGTCTCTCCTCCACATCAATCCTCTATGTCACTCCTCCATGTCACTCCTCCATGTCACTCCTCCTTGTCGCTATTCCATGTCACTCCTCCATGTTGCTACACCAACTCACTTGTCATGTCACTCCTCCATGTCACTCCTTTATGTCACTCCTCCAAATCACTCCTCCGTGTCACTTCTATATGTCTTCCATGTCACTCCTCCATGTCGCTCCACCAACTCACTCCTCCATGTCACTCCTCCATGTCGCTATTCCATGTCACTCCTTATGTCGCTACACCAACTCACTCCTCCATGTCACTCCTCCATTTCACTCCACCACGTCCCTCCACCATATCAACCCTCCATGTCACTCCTCTATTTCACCCTCTCCATGTCACTCCTCCATATCAAGCCTCCATTTCACTCCTCCATGTAACTCCTTAATGTCACTACTCCATGTCGCTACTCCATGTCACTCCTCCATGTCACTCTTGCATGTCGCTCCTCCATGTCACTTCTCCAAGTCTTCAATGTCATGTCTCTCATCCGTGTAGCTCCATATTGTCACTCCTCCATATCACTCCTCCGTGTCACTTCTACGTTTTCCATGTCACTCCTCCACATCACTCCTCTATGTTACTCATCCATGTCACTTTTCAATATCACTCCTCTGTCATTCCTCCATATCAACCCTCCATGTCACTCCTCCATGTCACTCCTCCATGTCACTACACCAACTCACTATTCCCTGTCCCTCCGCCATGTCACTCCACCATATCAACCCTCCTTCCTGTTCAAACTTGTCAGTTCTCCATATCACTACTCCATGTCTCTCCTCCACATCAATCCTCTATGTCACTCCTCCAACTCACTCCTCCATGTCACTCGTCCATGTCACTCCTCCATGTCACACTTCCTTGTCACTCCTCCATGTAGCTACTCCATGTCACTACACCAACTCACTCATCCCTGTCCCTCTGCCATGTCACTCCACCATATCAACCCTCCATGTCTCTCCACCATATCAACCCTCCTTCCTGATCAAACTTGTCACTTCTCCATGTCATTACTCCTTGTCTCTCCCCCACATCAAACCTCTATGTCACTCCTCCATGTCACTGCTCTATGTCACTAATCCTTGTCGCTCTTCCATGTCACTCCTCCATATCGTTACACCAACTCACTCCTCATGTCACTCCTCCATGTAGCTACTCCATGTCACTCCTCCATGTCGCTCCTCCATGTCATTGATCCAAGTCACTCCTCTATGTCACTCCTCCATGTCACTCCTCCATGTCGCTATTCCATGTCACACCTTATGTCGCTATATAAACTCACTCCTCCATGTCACTCCTCCATTTCACTCCAACACGTCACTCCTCCATGTCACTCCTCCATATCAACCCTCCATGTAACTCCTCCTTGTCGCTACACCAACTCACTCCTCCATGTCACTCCTCCATTTCACTCCAACACGTCACTCCTCCATGTCACTCCTCCATATCAACCCTCCATGTCACTCCTCCTTGTCGCTACACCAACTCACTCCTCCATGTCGCTACTCCACGTCACTCCTCCATGTCACACCTCCTTGTCACTCCTCCATTTAGCTACTCCATGTCACTCCTCCTTGTCGCTCTACCAACTCACTCCTCCATGTCACTCGTCCACGTCACTACTCCATGTCACACCCACTTGTCACTCCTCCATGTAGCTACTCCATGTCACTCCTCTATATCACTCCTCCATGTCACTCATCCAAGTCTCTCCTCCGTGTCACTTCTACATGTTGTACATGTTACTCCTCCACATAACTCCTCTATGTCACTCCTCAATGTCACTTTTCAATATCACTCCTCTATGTCATTCCCCTATGTCGCTACTCCATGTCACTCCTCCATGTTGATCCTCCATGTCACTCCTCCATGTCACTTCTATATGTCTTCCATGTCACTCCTCCATGTCCCTCCACCTTGTCACTCTTCCATGTTGCTCCTCCATGTCACTCCTCCATGTCATTCATCCATGTCCCTCCGCCATGTCACTCCACCATATCAATCCTCCTTGCTGATCCGCCCTGTCACTCCTCCATGTCTCTCCTCCACATCAATCCTCCATGTCACTCCTCCATGTCACTCCTCCATGTCACTCCTCCATGTCACTCCTCCATGTCACTACACCAACTCATGCATCCCTTTCCCTCCGCCATGTCACTCCACCATATCAACCCTCCTTCCTGATCAAACTTGTCACTTCTCCATGTCACTACTCCATGTCTCTCCTCCACATCAATCCTCTATTTCACTCCTCTATGTCACTCCTCCATGTCACTCCTACTTGTCGCTATTCCATGTCACTTCTCCATGTCGCTACACCAACTCACTCCTCCATGTCACTCTTCTATGTCACTATTCCATGTCACTCCTTATGTCGCTACACCAACTCACTCCTCCATTTCACTCCTCCATTTCACTCCACTACATTACTCCTCCATATCAATCCTCCATATAAACCCTACATTTCACTCCTCCATGTCACTCCTCCATGTCACTTCACCAACTCAATCATCCCTGTCCCTCCGCCATGTCACTCCTCCATGTCACTCCTCCATGTCGCTACACCAACTCACTCCTCATGTCACTCCTCCATGTCGCTACTCCATTTCACTCCTCCATTTCACTCCACCACGTCACTCCTCCATGTCACTCCTCCATGTCGCTACACCAACTCACTCCTCATGTCACTCCTCCATGTCACTCCTCCATGTCACTCCTCCATGTCACTACACAAACTCACTAATCCCTGTCCCTCCGCCATGTCACTCCACCATATCAACCCTCCATCCTGATCAAACTTGTCAGTTCTCCATGTCACTACTCCATGTCTCTCCTTCACCTCAATCCTCTATGTCACACCTCCATGTCACTCCTCCATGTAACTCCTCCTTGTCGCTATTCCATGTCACTCCTCCATGTCGCTACACCAACTCACTCCTCATGTCACTCCTCCATGTCATTCCTCCATGTCGCTATTCCATGTCACTCCTTATGTCGCTACACCAACTCACTCCTCCATTTCAATCCTCCATTTCACTCCACCACGTCACTCCTCCAAATCACTCCTCCATATCAACCCTCCATATCATTCCTCCATATCACTCCTCCATGTCATTCCTCCATGTCACTCCTCCATGTCACTACACCAACTCACTCATCCCTGTCCCTCCGCCATGTCACTCCTCCATGTCGCTACACCAACTCACTCCTCATGTCACTCCTTCATGTCGCTACTCCATGTCACTCCTCCATGTCACTACACCAACTCAACCCTCCTTGTCACTCCTCAATGTCACTCATCCAAGTCATTCCTTCATGTCACTCCTTTATGTCACTCCTCCAAGTCACTCCTCCATGTCACTTCTATATGTGTTCCATGTCACTCCTCCATGTCTCTACTCCATGTCACTCCTCCATTTCACTCCTCCATGTCACTCCTCCATATCAATACTCCATTTCACTCCTCCATGTAACTCCTTAATGTCACTACTCCATGTCGCTACTCCATGTCACTTCTCCATGTCACTCTTGCATGTCCCTTCTCCATGTCACTTCTCCAAGTCTTCAATGTCATGTCTCTCATCCGTGTAGCTCCATATTGTCACACCTCCATATTACTCCTCCGTGTCACTTCTACATGTTTTCCATGTCACTCCTCCACATCACTCCTCTATGTCACTCCTCCATGTCACTTTTCAATATCACTCCTCTATGTCATTCCCCTATGTCGCTACTCCATGTCACTCCTCCATGTCGATCCTCCATTTCAATCCTCCTTGTCACTCCTCCATGTCACTCATCCATGTCACTCCTCCATGTCACTCCTACATGTCACTCCTCCATGTCACTACACCAACTCACTAATCCCTGTCCCTCCGCCATGTCACTCCACCATATCAACCCTCCTTCCTGATCAAACTTGTCAGTTCTCCATGTCAATACTCCATGTGTCTCCTCCACATCAATCCTCTATGTCACTCCTCCATGTCACTCCTCCATGTCACACCTCCTTGTCGCTATTCCATGTCACTCCTCCATGTTGCTAAACCAACTCACTCCTCATGTCACTATCCCATGTCGCTACTCCATGTCACTCCTCCATGTCGCTACACCAACTCAATCCTCCTTGTCACTCCTCTATGTCACTTCTCCATGTCGCTACACCAACTCACTACTCCATGTCACTCCTCCATGTCGCTACTCCATGTCACTCTTCCATGTCGCTACACCAACTCAATCCTCCTTGTCACTCCTCTATGTCACTTCTCCATGTCACTCTTCCATGTCGCTATTCCATGTCACTCCTTTTGTCGCTATATAAACTCAATCCTCCATGTCACTACTCCATTTCACTCCACCACGTCACTCCTCCATGTCACTCCTCCATATTACTACTCCATGTCACTCCTCCTTGTCGCTACACCAACTCACTCCTCCATGTCACTCCTCCATTTCACTCCACCATGTCCCTCCTCCATATCAACCCTCCATGTCACGCCTCCATGTCACTCCTCCATGTCGCTACTCCACGTCACTCCTCCATGTCACACCTCCTTGTCACTCCTCCATGTAGCTACTCCATGTCACTGCTCCATGTCGCTCTACCAACTCACTCCTCCATGTCACTCGTCCACGTCACTCCTCCATGTCACACCTCCTTGTCACTCCTCCATGTAGCTACTCCATGTTACTCCTCCATGTCACTCCTCCATGTCACTCTTAAATTTCACTCCACCACGCCACTCCTCTATATCACTCCTCCATGTTACTCCTCCATATCAATCCTCCATGTCACTTTTCCATGTCACTCCTCCTTGTCGCAATTCTATGTCACTCCTCCATGTCGCTACACCAACTCACTACTCCATGTCACTCCTCCATGTCGCTAATCCATGTCACTCCTCCATGTCGCTACACCAACTCAATCCTCCTTGTCGCTATTCCATGTCACTCCTCTATGTCACTTCTCCATGTCACTCTTCCATGTCGCTATTCCATGTCACTCCTTATGTCGCTACACCAACTCAATCCTCCTTGTCGCTATTCCATGTCACTCCTCTATGTCACTTCTCCATGTCACTCTTCCATGTCACTACTCCATTTCACTCCACCACGTCACTCCTCCATGTCACTCCTCCATATTACTACTCCATGTCACTTTTCCATGTCACTCTTAAATTTCACTCCACCACGCCACTCCTCTATATCACTCCACCATGTCCCTCCTCCATATCAACCCTCCATGTCACGCCTCCATGTCACTCCTCCATGTCCCTCCGCCATGTCACTCCACCATATCAAACCTCCTTCCTGATCAAACTTGTCACTTCTCCATGTCACTACTCCATGTCTCTCCTCCACATCACTCCTCTATATCACTCCACCATATCAAACCTCCTTCCTGATCAGACTTGTCACTTCTCCATATCACTGCTCCATGTCACTCCTCCTTGTCGCTATTCCATGTTACTCCTCCATGTTGCTACACCAACTCACTCTTCCATGTCACTCCTCCATTTCACTCCACCATGTCACTCTTCTACGTCACTCCTCATGTCACTCCTCCATGTCGCTACTCCTTGTCACTCCTCCATGTCACTCATCCCAGTCATTCCTCCATGTCACTCCTTTATGTCACTCCTCCAAGTCACTCCTCAATTTCACTTCTATATGACTTCAATGTCACTCCTGCTTGTCGCTCCTCCATATCACCCCTCTATTTCACTCCTCCATGTCACTCCTCCATATCAATCCTCCTTTTCACTCCTCCATGTAACTCCTTAATGTCACTACTCCATGTCGCTACTCCATGTCACTCCTCCATGTCACTCTTGCATGTCGCTCCTCCTTGTCACTTCTCCAAGTCTTCAATGTCATGTCTCTCATCCGTGTAGCTCAATATTGTCACTCCTCCATATCACTCCTCCGTGTCACTTCTACATGTTTTCCATGTCACTCCTCCACATCACTCCTCTATGTCACTCCTCCATGTCACTTTTCAATATCACTCCTCTATGTCATTCCCCTATGTCGCTACTCCATGTCACTCCTCCATGTCGATCCTCCATGTCACTCCTCCATATCAACCCTCCATGTCACTCCTCCATGTCACTCCTCCATGTCACTCTTCCATGTCACTACACCAACTCACTAATCCCTGTCCCTCCGCCATGTCACTCCACAAAATCAAACCTCCTTCCTGATCAAACTTGTCAGTTCTCCATGTCACTACTCTATGTCTCTCCTCCACATCAATCCTCTATGTCACTCCTCCATGTCACTCCTCCATGTCACTCCTCCTTGTCGCTATTCCATGTCACTCCTCCATGTTGCTACACCAACTCACTTGTCATGTCACTCCTCCATGTCACTCCTTTATGTCACTCCTCCAAATCACTCCTCCGTGTCACTTCTATATGTCTTCCATGTCACTCCTCCATGTCGCTCCACCAACTCACTCCTCCATGTCACTCCTCCATGTCGCTATTCCATGTCACTCCTTATGTCGCTACACCAACTCACTCCTCCATGTCACTCCTCCATTTCACTCCACCACGTCCCTCCACCATATCAACCCTCCATGTCACTCCTCTATTTCACCCTCTCCATGTCACTCCTCCATATCAAGCCTCCATTTCACTCCTCCATGTAACTCCTTAATGTCACTACTCCATGTCGCTACTCCATGTCACTCCTCCATGTCACTCTTGCATGTCGCTCCTCCATGTCACTTCTCCAAGTCTTCAATGTCATGTCTCTCATCCGTGTAGCTCCATATTGTCACTCCTCCATATCACTCCTCCGTGTCACTTCTACGTTTTCCATGTCACTCCTCCACATCACTCCTCTATGTTACTCATCCATGTCACTTTTCAATATCACTCCTCTGTCATTCCTCCATATCAACCCTCCATGTCACTCCTCCATGTCACTCCTCCATGTCACTACACCAACTCACTATTCCCTGTCCCTCCGCCATGTCACTCCACCATATCAACCCTCCTTCCTGTTCAAACTTGTCAGTTCTCCATATCACTACTCCATGTCTCTCCTCCACATCAATCCTCTATGTCACTCCTCCAACTCACTCCTCCATGTCACTCGTCCATGTCACTCCTCCATGTCACACTTCCTTGTCACTCCTCCATGTAGCTACTCCATGTCACTACACCAACTCACTCATCCCTGTCCCTCTGCCATGTCACTCCACCATATCAACCCTCCATGTCTCTCCACCATATCAACCCTCCTTCCTGATCAAACTTGTCACTTCTCCATGTCATTACTCCTTGTCTCTCCCCCACATCAAACCTCTATGTCACTCCTCCATGTCACTGCTCTATGTCACTAATCCTTGTCGCTCTTCCATGTCACTCCTCCATATCGTTACACCAACTCACTCCTCATGTCACTCCTCCATGTAGCTACTCCATGTCACTCCTCCATGTCGCTCCTCCATGTCATTGATCCAAGTCACTCCTCTATGTCACTCCTCCATGTCACTCCTCCATGTCGCTATTCCATGTCACACCTTATGTCGCTATATAAACTCACTCCTCCATGTCACTCCTCCATTTCACTCCAACACGTCACTCCTCCATGTCACTCCTCCATATCAACCCTCCATGTAACTCCTCCTTGTCGCTACACCAACTCACTCCTCCATGTCACTCCTCCATTTCACTCCAACACGTCACTCCTCCATGTCACTCCTCCATATCAACCCTCCATGTCACTCCTCCTTGTCGCTACACCAACTCACTCCTCCATGTCGCTACTCCACGTCACTCCTCCATGTCACACCTCCTTGTCACTCCTCCATTTAGCTACTCCATGTCACTCCTCCTTGTCGCTCTACCAACTCACTCCTCCATGTCACTCGTCCACGTCACTACTCCATGTCACACCCACTTGTCACTCCTCCATGTAGCTACTCCATGTCACTCCTCTATATCACTCCTCCATGTCACTCATCCAAGTCTCTCCTCCGTGTCACTTCTACATGTTGTACATGTTACTCCTCCACATAACTCCTCTATGTCACTCCTCAATGTCACTTTTCAATATCACTCCTCTATGTCATTCCCCTATGTCGCTACTCCATGTCACTCCTCCATGTTGATCCTCCATGTCACTCCTCCATGTCACTTCTATATGTCTTCCATGTCACTCCTCCATGTCCCTCCACCTTGTCACTCTTCCATGTTGCTCCTCCATGTCACTCCTCCATGTCATTCATCCATGTCCCTCCGCCATGTCACTCCACCATATCAATCCTCCTTGCTGATCCGCCCTGTCACTCCTCCATGTCTCTCCTCCACATCAATCCTCCATGTCACTCCTCCATGTCACTCCTCCATGTCACTCCTCCATGTCACTCCTCCATGTCACTACACCAACTCATGCATCCCTTTCCCTCCGCCATGTCACTCCACCATATCAACCCTCCTTCCTGATCAAACTTGTCACTTCTCCATGTCACTACTCCATGTCTCTCCTCCACATCAATCCTCTATTTCACTCCTCTATGTCACTCCTCCATGTCACTCCTACTTGTCGCTATTCCATGTCACTTCTCCATGTCGCTACACCAACTCACTCCTCCATGTCACTCTTCTATGTCACTATTCCATGTCACTCCTTATGTCGCTACACCAACTCACTCCTCCATTTCACTCCTCCATTTCACTCCACTACATTACTCCTCCATATCAATCCTCCATATCAACCCTACATTTCACTCCTCCATGTCACTCCTCCATGTCACTTCACCAACTCAATCATCCCTGTCCCTCCGCCATGTCACTCCTCCATGTCACTCCTCCATGTCGCTACACCAACTCACTCCTCATGTCACTCCTCCATGTCGCTACTCCATTTCACTCCTCCATTTCACTCCACCACGTCACTCCTCCATGTCACTCCTCCATGTCGCTACACCAACTCACTCCTCATGTCACTCCTCCATGTCACTCCTCCATGTCACTCCTCCATGTCACTACACAAACTCACTAATCCCTGTCCCTCCGCCATGTCACTCCACCATATCAACCCTCCATCCTGATCAAACTTGTCAGTTCTCCATGTCACTACTCCATGTCTCTCCTTCACCTCAATCCTCTATGTCACACCTCCATGTCACTCCTCCATGTAACTCCTCCTTGTCGCTATTCCATGTCACTCCTCCATGTCGCTACACCAACTCACTCCTCATGTCACTCCTCCATGTCATTCCTCCATGTCGCTATTCCATGTCACTCCTTATGTCGCTACACCAACTCACTCCTCCATTTCAATCCTCCATTTCACTCCACCACGTCACTCCTCCAAATCACTCCTCCATATCAACCCTCCATATCATTCCTCCATATCACTCCTCCATGTCATTCCTCCATGTCACTCCTCCATGTCACTACACCAACTCACTCATCCCTGTCCCTCCGCCATGTCACTCCTCCATGTCGCTACACCAACTCACTCCTCATGTCACTCCTTCATGTCGCTACTCCATGTCACTCCTCCATGTCACTACACCAACTCAACCCTCCTTGTCACTCCTCAATGTCACTCATCCAAGTCATTCCTTCATGTCACTCCTTTATGTCACTCCTCCAAGTCACTCCTCCATGTCACTTCTATATGTGTTCCATGTCACTCCTCCATGTCTCTACTCCATGTCACTCCTCCATTTCACTCCTCCATGTCACTCCTCCATATCAATACTCCATTTCACTCCTCCATGTAACTCCTTAATGTCACTACTCCATGTCGCTACTCCATGTCACTTCTCCATGTCACTCTTGCATGTCCCTTCTCCATGTCACTTCTCCAAGTCTTCAATGTCATGTCTCTCATCCGTGTAGCTCCATATTGTCACACCTCCATATTACTCCTCCGTGTCACTTCTACATGTTTTCCATGTCACTCCTCCACATCACTCCTCTATGTCACTCCTCCATGTCACTTTTCAATATCACTCCTCTATGTCATTCCCCTATGTCGCTACTCCATGTCACTCCTCCATGTCGATCCTCCATTTCAATCCTCCTTGTCACTCCTCCATGTCACTCATCCATGTCACTCCTCCATGTCACTCCTACATGTCACTCCTCCATGTCACTACACCAACTCACTAATCCCTGTCCCTCCGCCATGTCACTCCACCATATCAACCCTCCTTCCTGATCAAACTTGTCAGTTCTCCATGTCAATACTCCATGTGTCTCCTCCACATCAATCCTCTATGTCACTCCTCCATGTCACTCCTCCATGTCACACCTCCTTGTCGCTATTCCATGTCACTCCTCCATGTTGCTAAACCAACTCACTCCTCATGTCACTATCCCATGTCGCTACTCCATGTCACTCCTCCATGTCGCTACACCAACTCAATCCTCCTTGTCACTCCTCTATGTCACTTCTCCATGTCGCTACACCAACTCACTACTCCATGTCACTCCTCCATGTCGCTACTCCATGTCACTCTTCCATGTCGCTACACCAACTCAATCCTCCTTGTCACTCCTCTATGTCACTTCTCCATGTCACTCTTCCATGTCGCTATTCCATGTCACTCCTTTTGTCGCTATATAAACTCAATCCTCCATGTCACTACTCCATTTCACTCCACCACGTCACTCCTCCATGTCACTCCTCCATATTACTACTCCATGTCACTCCTCCTTGTCGCTACACCAACTCACTCCTCCATGTCACTCCTCCATTTCACTCCACCATGTCCCTCCTCCATATCAACCCTCCATGTCACGCCTCCATGTCACTCCTCCATGTCGCTACTCCACGTCACTCCTCCATGTCACACCTCCTTGTCACTCCTCCATGTAGCTACTCCATGTCACTGCTCCATGTCGCTCTACCAACTCACTCCTCCATGTCACTCGTCCACGTCACTCCTCCATGTCACACCTCCTTGTCACTCCTCCATGTAGCTACTCCATGTTACTCCTCCATGTCACTCCTCCATGTCACTCTTAAATTTCACTCCACCACGCCACTCCTCTATATCACTCCTCCATGTTACTCCTCCATATCAATCCTCCATGTCACTTTTCCATGTCACTCCTCCTTGTCGCAATTCTATGTCACTCCTCCATGTCGCTACACCAACTCACTACTCCATGTCACTCCTCCATGTCGCTAATCCATGTCACTCCTCCATGTCGCTACACCAACTCAATCCTCCTTGTCGCTATTCCATGTCACTCCTCTATGTCACTTCTCCATGTCACTCTTCCATGTCGCTATTCCATGTCACTCCTTATGTCGCTACACCAACTCAATCCTCCTTGTCGCTATTCCATGTCACTCCTCTATGTCACTTCTCCATGTCACTCTTCCATGTCACTACTCCATTTCACTCCACCACGTCACTCCTCCATGTCACTCCTCCATATTACTACTCCATGTCACTTTTCCATGTCACTCTTAAATTTCACTCCACCACGCCACTCCTCTATATCACTCCACCATGTCCCTCCTCCATATCAACCCTCCATGTCACGCCTCCATGTCACTCCTCCATGTCCCTCCGCCATGTCACTCCACCATATCAAACCTCCTTCCTGATCAAACTTGTCACTTCTCCATGTCACTACTCCATGTCTCTCCTCCACATCACTCCTCTATATCACTCCACCATATCAAACCTCCTTCCTGATCAGACTTGTCACTTCTCCATATCACTGCTCCATGTCACTCCTCCTTGTCGCTATTCCATGTTACTCCTCCATGTTGCTACACCAACTCACTCTTCCATGTCACTCCTCCATTTCACTCCACCATGTCACTCTTCTACGTCACTCCTCATGTCACTCCTCCATGTCGCTACTCCTTGTCACTCCTCCATGTCACTCATCCCAGTCATTCCTCCATGTCACTCCTTTATGTCACTCCTCCAAGTCACTCCTCAATTTCACTTCTATATGACTTCAATGTCACTCCTGCTTGTCGCTCCTCCATATCACCCCTCTATTTCACTCCTCCATGTCACTCCTCCATATCAATCCTCCTTTTCACTCCTCCATGTAACTCCTTAATGTCACTACTCCATGTCGCTACTCCATGTCACTCCTCCATGTCACTCTTGCATGTCGCTCCTCCTTGTCACTTCTCCAAGTCTTCAATGTCATGTCTCTCATCCGTGTAGCTCAATATTGTCACTCCTCCATATCACTCCTCCGTGTCACTTCTACATGTTTTCCATGTCACTCCTCCACATCACTCCTCTATGTCACTCCTCCATGTCACTTTTCAATATCACTCCTCTATGTCATTCCCCTATGTCGCTACTCCATGTCACTCCTCCATGTCGATCCTCCATGTCACTCCTCCATGTCACTTCTATATGTCTTCCATGTCACTCCTCCATGTCGCTCCTCCTTGTCACTCCTCCATGTTGCTCCTCCATGTCACTCCTCCATGTCACTCATCCATGTCCCTCCGCCATGTCACTCCACCATATCAATCCAACTTGCTGATCCGCCCTGTCACTCCTCCATGTTTCTCCTCCACATCAATCCTTCATGTCACTCCTCCATGTCACTACTCCATGTCTTTCCTCCACATCAATCCTCTATGTAACTCCTCCATGTCACCCCTCCATGTGATTCCTCCTTGTCGCTATTTCATGTCACTCCTCCATATCAACCCTCCATGTCACTCCTCCATGTCACTCCTCCATGTCACTACACTAACTCACTCATCACTGTCCCCCGGCCATGTCACTCCACCATATCAACCCTCCTTCTTGATCAAACTTGTCACTTCTCCAAGTCACTACTCCATGTCTCTCCCCCACATCAAACCTCTATGTCACTCCTCCATGTCACTCCTCTATGTCACTCCTCCTTGTTGCTCTTCCATGTCACTCCTCCATGTCGCTACACCAACTCAATCCTCATGTCACTCCTCCATGTAGCTACTCCAAGTCACTCCTCCATGTCGCTACACCATCTCGATCCTCCTTGTCACTCCTCCATGTCACTCAGCCAAGTCATTTGTCCATGTCACTCCTTTATGTCACTCCTCCAAGTCACTCCTCCATGTCACTTCTATATGTCTTCCATGTCACTCCTCCATGTTGCTCCACCAACTCACTCCTCCATGTCACTCCTCCATGTCGCTATTCCATGTCACTCCTTATGTCGCTATATAAACTCACTCCACCATGTCCCTCCTCCATATCAACCCTCCATGTCACTCCTCCATGTCACTCCTCCATGTCCCTCCGCCATGTCACTCCACCATATCAAACCTCCTTCCTGATCAAACTTGTCACTTCTCCATGTCACTACTCCATGTCTATCCTCCACATCACTCCTCTATATCACTCCTCCATGTCACTCCTCCATGTCACTCCTCCTTGTCGCTATTCCATGTTACTCCTCCATGTCGCTACACCAACTCACTCTTCCATGTCACTCCCACATTTCACTCCACCACGTCACTCCTCCATGTCACTCCTCCATATCAACCCTCCATGTCACTCCTCAATGTTACTCCTCCATGTCACTACACCAACTCACTCATCCCTGTCCCTCCGCCATGTCACTCCACCATATCAACCCTCCTTCCTGATCAAACTTGTCACTTCTCCATGTCACTACTCCATGTCACTCCCCCACATCAAACCTCTATGTCACTCCTCCATGTCACTCCTCTATGTCACTCCTCCTTGGCGCTCTTCCATGTCACTCCTCCATGTCGCTACACCAACTCACTCCTCATGTCACTCCTCCATGTAGCTGCTCCATGTCACTCCTCCATGTCGCTACACCAACTCAATCCTCCTTGTCACTCCTCCATGTCACTCAGCCAAGTCATTTGTCCATGTCACTCCTTTATGTCACTCCTCCAAGTCACTCCTCCATGTCACTTCTATATGTCTTCCATGTCACTCCTCCATGTTGCTCCACCAACTCACTCCTCCATGTCACTCCTCCATGTCACTGCTCCACGTCACTCCTCTATGTCACTCCTCCATGTCACTCCTCCATGTCGCTATTCCATGTCACTCCTTATGTCACTATATAAACTCACTCCTCCATGTCACTCCTCCATTTCACTCCACCACGTCACTCTTCCATGTCACTCCTCCATATCAACCCTCCATGTCACTCCTCCTTGTCGCTACACCAACTCACTCCTCCATGTCACTCCTCCATTTCACTCCACCACGTCCCTCCTCCATATCAACCCTTCATGTCACTCGTCCATGTCACTCCTCCATGTCCCTTCGCCATGTCACTCCTCCAAGTCTCTCCTCCATGTCACTTCTCCAAGTCTTCAATGTCATGTCTCTCATCTGTGTAGCTCCACATTGTCACTCCTCCAAGTCACTCCTCCTTCCTGATCAAACTTGTCACTTCTCCATGTCACTACTCCATGTCTCTCCCCCACATCAAACCTCTATGTCACTCCTCCATGTCACACCTCTATGTCACTCCTCCTTGTCGCTCTTCCATGTCACTCCTCCATGTCGCTACACCAACTCACTCCTCATGTCACTCCTCCATGTAGCTACTCCATGTCACTCCTCCATGTCGTTACACCAACTCAATCCTCCATGTCACTCCTCCATGTCACTCAGCCAAGTCATTTGTCCATGTCACTCCTTTATGTCACTCCTCCAAGTCACTCCTCCATGTCACTTCTATATGTCTTCCATGTCACTCCTCCATGTTGCTCCACCAACTCATTCCTCCATGTCACTCCTCCATTTCGCTATTCCATGTCAATCCTTATGTCGCTATATAAACTCACTCCTCCATGTCACTCCTCCATTTCACTCCACCAAGTCACTCTTCCATGTCACTCCTCCATATCAACCCTCCATTTCACTCCTCCTTGTCGCTACACCAACTCACTCCTCCATGTCACTCCTCCATTTCACTCCACCACGTCCCTCCTCCATATCAACCCTCCATGTCACTCGTCCATGTCACTCCTCCATGTCCCTTCGCCATGTCACTCCTCCATGTCTCTCCTCCATGTCACTTCTCCAAGTCTTCAATGTCATGTCTCTCATCTGTGTAGCTCCACATTGTCACTCCTCCAAGTCACTCCTCCATGTCGCTACTCCATGTCACTCCTCCATGTAGCTCCTCCATGTCGCTCTACCAACTCACTCCTCCATGTCACTCCTCTATATCACTCCTCCATGTTACTCCTCCATATCAATCCTCCATGTCACTTCTCCATGTCACTCCTCCTTGTCGCAATTCCATGTCACTCCTCCATGTCGCTACATCAACTCACTCCTCCATTTCACTCCTCCATTACACTCCACCACGTCACTCCTCCAAATCACTCCTCCATATCAACCCTCCTTCCTGATCAAACTTGTCATTCCTCCATGTCACTCCTTTTTGTCACTCCTCAAAGTCACTCCTCAATTTCACTTCTATATGACTTCAATGTAAATCCTGCATGTCGCTCCTCCATATCACTCCTCTATTTCACCCTCTCCATGTCACTCCTCCATATCAATTCTCCATTTCACTCCTCCATGTAACTCCTTAATGTCACTACTCCATGTCGCTACTCCATGTCAATCCTCCATGTCACTCTTGCATGTCGCTCCTCCATGTCACTTCTCCAAGTCTTCAATGTCATGTCTCTCATCCGTGTAGCTCCATATTGTCACTCCTCCACATCACTCCTCTATGTCACTCCTCCATGTAACTTTTCAATATCACTCCTCTATGTCATTCCTCCATATCAACCCTCCATGTCACTCCTCCATGTCACTCCTCCCTGTCCCTCCGCCATGTCACTCCACCATATCAACCATCCTTCATGATCAAACTTGTCACTTCTCCATGTCACTACTCCATGTCTCTCCTCCACATCAATCCTCTATATCACTCCTCCATGTCACTCCTCCATGTCACTCCTCCTTGTCGCTATTCTATGTTACTCCTCCATGTCGCTACACCAACTCACTCTTCCATGTCACTCCTCCATTGCACTCCACCACGTCACTCTTCTACGTCACTCCTCATGTCACTCCTGCATGTCTCTACTCCATGTCACTACTCCATGTCTTTCCTCCACATCAATCCTCTATGTCACTCCTCCATGTCACTCCTCCATGTCATTCCTCCTTGTCCCTATTCCATGTCACTCCTCTATGTCACTCCTCCATGTCACTTTTCAAAATCCATCCTCTTTGTCATTCCCCTATGTCGCTACTCCATGTCACTCCTCCATGTCGATCTTCCATGTCACTCCTCCATGTCACTTCTATATGTCTTCCATGTCACTCCTCCATGTAGCTCCTCCTTGTCACTCCTCCATGTTGCTCCTCCATGTCACTCCTCCATGTCACTCATCCATGTCCCTCCGCCATGTCACTCCACCATATCAATCCTCCTTGCTGATCCGCCCTGTCACTCCTCCATGTCTCTCCTCCACATCAATCCTCTATGTCACTCCTCCATGTCACTCCCCCATGTCACTCCTCCTAGTCGCTATTCCATGTCACTCCTCCATGTCGCTACACGAACTCAATCCTCCTTGTCACTCCTCTGTGTCACGACACCAACTCACTCATCCCTGTCCCTCTGCCATGTCACACCACCATAACAACCCTCCTTCCTGATCAAACTTGTCACTTCTCCATGTCACTACTCCATGTCTCTCCTCCACATCAATCCTCTGTCACTCCTCCATGTCACTCCTCGATGTAACTCCTCCTTGTCGCTATTCCATGTCAAACCTTATGTCGCTATATAAACTCACTCCTCCATGTCACTCATCCATTTCACTCCAACACGTCACTCCTCCATGTCACTCCTCCATATTAACCCTCCATGTCACTCCTCCTTGTCGCTACACCAACTCACTCCTCCATGTCACTCCTCCATTTCACTCCACCACGTCCCTCCTCCATATCAACCCTCCAAGTCACTCCTCCATGTCACTTCTATATGTCTTCCATGTCACTCCTCCATGTCGTTACACCAACTCACTCCTCCATGTCACTCCTCCATGTCACTTCTCCATGTCACTCCTCCATGTCGATACTCCATGTCACTCCTCCATGTCACTTCTATATGACTTCCATGTCACTCCTACATGTCGCTCCTCCTTGTCACTCCTCCATGTTGCTCCTCCATGTCACTCCTCCATGTCACTCATCCATGTCCCTCCGCCATGTCACTCCACCATATCAATCCTCCTTGCTGATCTGCCCTGTAACTCCTCCATGTCGCTACCCCAACTCAATTCTCCTTGTCACTCCTCCATGTCACTGCTCCAAGTCACTCCTCTATGTCACTCCTCCAAGTCACTCCTCCATGTCGCTACTCCACGTCACTCCTCCTTGTCACACCTCCTTGTCACTCCTCCAGGTAGCTACTCCATGTCATTCCTCCTTGTCGCTCTACCAACTCACTCCTCCATGTCACTCGTCCACGTCACTCCTCCATGTCACACCTCCTTGTCACTCCTCCATGTAGCTACTCCATGTCACTCCTCCATGTCACTCCTCCTTGTCGCTATTCCATGTCACTCCTCCATGTTGCTACACCAAATCACTCCTCATGTCACTCCTCCATGTCGCTACTCCATGTCACTCCTCCACGTCGCTACACCAACTCAATCCTCCTTGTCACTCCTCCATGTCACTCATCCAAGTCATTCCTCCATGTCACTCATTTATGTCACTCCTCCAAGTCACTCCTCCATGTCACTTCTATATGTCTTCCATGTCACTCCTCCATGTCGCTCCACCAACTCACTCCTCCATGTCACTCCTCCTTGTCACTCCTCCATGTAGCTATTCCATGTCACTCCTCCATGTCGCTCTACCAACTCATTCCTCCATGTCACTCGTCCACGTCACTCCTCCATGTCACACTTCCTTGTCACTCCTCCATGTAGCTACTCCATGTCACTACACCAACTCACTCATCCCTGTCCCTCCACCATGTCACTCCACCATATCAACCCTCCTTCCTGATCAAACTTGTCACTTCTCCATGTCACTACTCCATGTCTCTCCTCCACATCACTCCTCTAAATCACTCCTCAATGTCACTCCTCCATATCACTCCTCCTTGTCGCTATTCCATGTTACTCCTCCATGTCGCTACACCAACTCAGTCTTCCATGTCACTCTTCCATTTCACTCCACCACGTCACTCTTCTACGTCACTCCTCATGTCACTCCTCCATGTCGCTACTCCTTGTCACTCCTCCAAGTCACTCATCCATGTCATTCCTCCATGTCATTCCTTTATGTCACTCATCCAAGTCACTCCTCAATTTCACTTCTATATGACTTCAATGTCACTCCTGCATGTCGCTCCTCCATATCACTCCTCTATTTCACTCCTCCATGTCATTGCTCCTTGTCGCTATTCCATGTCACTCCTCCATTTCAACCCTCCATGTCACTACTCCACATCACTCCTCCATGTCACACCTCCTTGTCACTTCTCCATGTAGCTACTCCATGTCACTCCTCAATGTCGCTCTACCAACTCACTCCTCCATGTCACTCGTCCACGTCACTCCTCCATGTCACACCTCCTTGTCACTCCTCCATGTAGCTACTCCATGTCACTCCTCATTTTCACTCCTCCATGTCACTCTTAAATTTCACTCCACCATGCCACTCCTCTATATCACTCCTCCATGTTACTCCTCCATATCAATCCTCCATGTCACTCCTCCTTGTCGCAATTTCATGTCACTCCTCCATGTCGCTACACCAACTCACTACTCATGTCACTCCTCCATGTCACTCCTCCATGTCACTCTTAAATATCACTCCACCACGCCACACCTCTATATCACTCCTCCATGTTAGACCTCCATGTCACTCCTCCATGTCACTTCTCCATGTCACTCCTCTTTGTCGCAATTCCATGTCACTCCTCCATGTCGCTACACCAACTCAATCCTCCTTGCCACTCCTTCATGTCACTCATCCAAGTCTCTCCTCCGTGTAACTTCTACATGTTGTACATGTCACTCCTCCACATAACTCCTCTATGTCACTCCTCAATGTCACTTTTCAATATCACTCCTCTATGTCATTCCCCTATGTCGCTACTCCATGTCACTCCTCCATGTCGATCTTCCATTTCACTCCTCCATGTCACTTCTATATGTCTTCCATGTCACTCCTCCATGTCGCTCCTCATTGTCACTCCTCCATGTTGCTCCTCCATGTCACTCCTCCATGTCACTCATCCATGTCCCTCCGCTATGTCACTCCACCATATCAATCCTCCTTGCTGATCCGCCCTGTTACTCCTCCATGTCTCTCCTCCACATCAATCCTCCATGTCACTCCTCCATGTCACTCCTCCATGTCACTCCTCCATGTCATTCCTCCATGTCACTACACCAACTCACTCATCCCTTTCCCTCCGCCATGTCACTCCACCATATCAACCCTCCTTCCTGATCAAACTTGTCACTTCTCCATGTCACTACTCCATGTCTCTCCTCCACATCAAACCTCTATGTCACTCCTCTATGTCACTCCTCCATGTCACTCCTCCTTGTCGCTATTCCATGTCACTCCTCCATGTCGCTACACCAACTCACTCCTCCATGTCACTCCTCCATGTCGCTATTCCATGTCACTCCTTATGTCGCTACACCAATTCACTCCTCCATTTCACTCCTCCATTTCACTCCACCACGTTACTCCTCCATATCACTCCTCCATATCAACCCTACATGTCACTCCTCCATGTCACTCCTCCATGTCATTCCTCCATGTCATTCCTCCATGTCACTACACCAACTCACTCATCCCTGTCCCTCCGCCATGTCACTCCTCCATGTCACTCCTCCATGTCGCTACACCAACTCACTCCTCATGTCACTCCTCCATGTCGCTACTCCATTTCACTCCTCCATTTCACTCCACCACGTCACTCCTCCATGTCACTCCTCCATATCAACCCTCCATGTCACTCCTCCATGTCACTCCTCCATGTCACTCCTCCATGTAACTACACCAACTCACTAATCCCTGTCCCTCCGCCATGTCACTCCACCATATCAACCCTCCATCCTGATCAAACTTGTCAGTTCTCCATGTCACTACTCCATGTCTCTCCTCCACATCACTCCTCTATGTCATTCCTCCATGTCACTCCTCCATGTCACTTCTCCATGTCACTCCTCCATGTCGCTATTCCATGTCACTCCTCCATGTTGCTACACCAACTCACTCCTCATGTCACTCCTCCATGTCGCTACTCCATGTCACTCCTCCATGTCGCTACCCCAACTCAATTCTCCTTGTCACTCCTCCATGTCACTGCTCCAAGTCACTCCTCTATGTCACTCCTCCATGTCTCTCCTCCATGTCACTTATCCAAGTCTTCAATGTCATGTCTCTCATCTGTGTAGCTCCACATTGTCACTCCTCCAAGTCACTCCTCCATGTCGCTACTCCACGTCACTCCTCCATGTCACACCTCCTTGTCACTCCTCCAGGTAGCTACTCCATGTCACTCCTCCTTGTCGCTCTACCAACTCACTCCTCCATGTCACTCGTCCACGTCACTCCTCCATGTCACACCTCCTTGTCACTCCTCCATGTAGCTACTCCATGTCACTCCTCCATGTCACTCCTCCATGTCACTCTTAAATATCACTCCACCACGCCACTCCTCTATATCACTCCTCCATGTTAGTCCTCAATATCAATCCTCCATGTCACTTCTCCATGTCACTCCTCCTTTTCTCAATTCCATGTCACTCCTCCATGTCGCTACACCAACTCAATCCTCCTTGTCACTCCTCCATGTCACTCATCCAAGTCTCTCCTTCGTGTCACTTCTACATGTTGTACATGTCACTCCTCCACATAACTCCTCTATGTCACTCCTCAATGTCACTTTTCAATATCACTCCTCTATGTCACTCCTCCATGTCACTCCTCCATGTCACTTCTATATGTCTTCCATGTCACTCCTCCATGTCGCTCCACCAACTCACTCCACCATGTCACTCCTCCTTGTCACTCCTCCATGTAGCTATTCCATGTCACTCCTCCATGTCGCTCTACCAACTCATTCCTCCATGTCACTCGTCCACGTCACTCCTCCATGTCACACTTCCTTGTCTCTCCTCCATGTCACACTTCCTTGTCACTCCTCCATGTAGCTACTCCATGTCACTCCTCCATGTCGATCCTCCATGTCACTCCTCCATGTCACTTCTATATGTCTTCCATGTCACTCCTCCATGTCGCTCCTCCTTGTCACTCCTCCATGTTGCTCCTCCATGTCACTCCTCCATGTCACTCATCCATGTCCCTCCGCCATGTCATTCCACCATATCAATCCTCCTTGCTGATCCGCCCTGTCACTCCTCCATGTCTCTCCTCCACATCAATCCTCCATGTCACTCCTCCATGTCACTACTCCATGTCTTTCCTCCACATCAATCCTCTATGTAACTCCTCCATGTGATTCCTCCTTGTCGCTATTTCATGTCACTCCTCCATATCAACCCTCCATGTCACTCCTCCATGTCGCTACACCAAATCAATCCTCCTTGTCACTCCTCCATGTCACTCCTCCATGTCACTCCTCCATGTCACTACACCAACTCACTCATCCCTGTCACTCCGCCATGTCACTCCACCATATCAACCCTCCTTCTTGATCAAACTTGTCACTTCTCCATGTCACTACTCCATGTCTCTCCCCCACATCAAACCTCTATGTCACTCCTCCATGTCACTCCTCTATGTCACTCCTCCTTGTTGCTCTTCCATGTCACTCCTCCATGTCGCTACACCATCTCGATCCTCCTTGTCACTCCTCCATGTCACTCAGCCAAGTCATTTGTCCATGTCACTCCTTTATGTCACTCCTCCAAGTCACTCCTCCATGTCACTTCTATATGTCTTCCATGTCAGTCCTCCATGTCGCTATTCCATGTCACTCCTCCATGTCACTCATCCAAGTCATTCCTCCTTTTGTCATTCCTCCAAGTCACTCGTCCATGTCACTTCTATATGTCTTCCATGTCACTCCTCCATGTCGCTCCACCAACTCACTTCTCCATGTCGCTATTCCATGTCACTCCTTATGTCGCTATATAAACTCACTCCTCCATGTCACTCCTCCATTTCATTCCACCACGTCACTCCTCCATGTCACTCCTCCATATCACCCTCCATGTCACTCCTCCTTGTCGCTACACCAACTCACTCCTCCATGTCACTCCTCCATGTCACTCCTCCATGTCACTCCTCCATGTCATTCCTCCATGTCACTACACCAACTCACTCATCCCTTTCCCTCCGCCATGTCACTCCACCATATCAACCCTCCTTCCTGATCAAACTAATCACTTCTCCATGTCACTACTCCATGTCTCTCCTCCACATCAAACCTCTATGTCACTCCTCTATGTCACTCCTCCATGTCACTCCTCCTTGTCACTATTCCATGTCACTCCTCCATGTCGCTACACCAACTCACTCCTCCATGTCACTCCTTATGTCGCTACACCAATTCACTCCTCCATTTCACTCCTCCATTTCACTCCACCACGTTACTCCTCCATATCACTCCTCCATATCAACCCTACATGTCACTCCTCCATGTCACTCCTCCATGTCATTCCTCCATGTCATTCCTCCATGTCACTACACCAACTCACTCATCCCTGTCCCTCCGCCATGTCACTCCTCCATGTCACTCCTCCATGTCGCTACACCAACTCACTCCTCATGTCACTCCTCCATGTCGCTACTCCATTTCACTCCTCCATTTCACTCCACCACGTCACTCCTCCATGTCACTCCTCCATATCAACCCTCCATGTCACTCCTCCATGTCACTCCTCCATGTCACTCCTCCATGTAACTACACCAACTCACTAATCCCTGTCCCTCCGCCATGTCACTCCACCATATCAACCCTCCATCCTGATCAAACTTGTCAGTTCTCCATGTCACTACTCCATGTCTCTCCTCCACATCACTCCTCTATGTCATTCCTCCATGTCAATCCTCCATGTCACTTCTCCATGTCACTCCTCCATGTCGCTATTCCATGTCACTCCTCCATGTTGCTACACCAACTCACTCCTCATGTCACTCCTCCATGTCGCTACTCCATGTCACTCCTCCATGTCGCTACCCCAACTCAATTCTCCTTGTCACTCCTCCATGTCACTGCTCCAAGTCACTCCTCTATGTCACTCCTCCATGTCTCTCCTCCATGTCACTTATCCAAGTCTTCAATGTCATGTCTCTCATCTGTGTAGCTCCACATTGTCACTCCTCCAAGTCACTCCTCCATGTCGCTACTCCACGTCACTCCTCCATGTCACACCTCCTTGTCACTCCTCCAGGTAGCTACTCCATGTCACTCCTCCTTGTCGCTCTACCAACTCACTCCTCCATGTCACTCGTCCACGTCACTCCTCCATGTCACACCTCCTTGTCACTCCTCCATGTAGCTACTCCATGTCACTCCTCCATGTCGCTCTACCAACTCATTCCTCCATGTCACTCGTCCACGTCACTCCTCCATGTCACACTTCCTTGTCTCTCCTCCATGTCACACTTCCTTGTCACTCCTCCATGTAGCTACTCCATGTCACTCCTCCATGTCGATCCTCCATGTCACTCCTCCATGTCACTTCTATATGTCTTCCATGTCACTCCTCCATGTCGCTCCTCCTTGTCACTCCTCCATGTTGCTCCTCCATGTCACTCCTCCATGTCACTCATCCATGTCCCTCCGCCATGTCACTCCACCATATCAATCCTCCTTGCTGATCCGCCCTGTCACTCCTCCATGTCTCTCCTCTACATCAATCCTCCATGTCACTCCTCCATGTCACTACTCCATGTCTTTCCTCCACATCAATCCTCTATGTAACTCCTCCATGTGATTCCTCCTTGTCGCTATTTCATGTCACTCCTCCATATCAACCCTCCATGTCACTCCTCCATGTCGCTACACCAAATCAATCCTCCTTGTCACTCCTCCATGTCACTCCTCCATGTCACTCCTCCATGTCACTACACCAACTCACTCATCCCTGTCACTCCGCCATGTCACTCCACCATATCAACCCTCCTTCTTGATCAAACTTGTCACTTCTCCATGTCACTACTCCATGTCTCTCCCCCACATCAAACCTCTATGTCACTCCTCCATGTCACTCCTCTATGTCACTCCTCCTTGTTGCTCTTCCATGTCACTCCTCCATGTCGCTACACCATCTCGATCCTCCTTGTCACTCCTCCATGTCACTCAGCCAAGTCATTTGTCCATGTCACTCCTTTATGTCACTCCTCCAAGTCACTCCTCCATGTCACTTCTATATGTCTTCCATGTCACTCCTCCATGTCGCTATTCCATGTCACTCCTCCATGTCACTCATCCAAGTCATTCCTCCTTTTGTCATTCCTCCAAGTCACTCGTCCATGTCACTTCTATATGTCTTCCATGTCACTCCTCCATGTTGCTCCACCAACTCACTTCTCCATGTCGCTATTCCATGTCACTCCTTATGTCGCTATATAAACTCACTCCTCCATGTCACTCCTCCATTTCATTCCACCACGTCACTCCTCCATGTCACTCCTCCATATCACCCTCCATGTCACTCCTCCTTGTCGCTACACCAACTCACTCCTCCATGTCACTCCTCCATTTCACTCATCCAAGTCATTCCTCCATGTCACTCCTTTATGTCACTCCTCCAAGTCACTCCTCCATGTCACTTCTATATGTCTTCCATGTCACTCCTCCATGTCGCTCCACCAACTCACTCCTCCATGTCACTCCTCCTTGTCACTCCTCCATGTAGCTATTACATTTCACTCCTCCATGTCGCTACACCAACTCAATCCTCCTTGTCACTCCTCCATGTCACTCATCTAAGTCACTCCTCCGTGTCGCTATTCTATGTCACTCCTTATGTCGATACACCAACTCACTCCTCCATGTCACTCCTCCATTTCACTCCACCACGTCACTCCTCCATGTCACTCCTCCATATCAACCCTCCATTTCACTCCTCCTTCTCACTCCTCCATGTCACTCCTCCATGTCACTCATCCAAGTCATTCCTCCTTATGTCATTCCTCCAACTCACTCCTCCATGTCATTTCTATATGTCTTCCATGTCACTCCTCTATGTCGCTCTACCAACTCACTTCTCCATGTCGCTATTCCATGTCACTCCTTATGTCGCCATATAAACTCACTCCTCCATGTCACTCCTCCATTTCGTTCCACCACGTCACTCTTCCATGTCACTCCTCCATATCACCCTCCATGTCACTCCTCCTTCTCGCTAACCAACTCACTCCTCCATGTCACTCCTCCATTTCACTCCACCACGTCCCTCCTCCATATCAACCCTCCATGTTACTCCTCCATGTCACTCATCCATGTCCCTCCGCCATGTCACTCCACCATATCAACCCTCCTTCCTGATCAAACTTGTCACTTCTCCATGTCACTACTCCATGTCTCTCCTCCATGTCACTCCTCCTTGTCACTCCTCCATGTAGCTATTACATTTCACTCCTCCATGTCGCTACACCAACTCAATCCTCCTTGTCACTCCTCCATGTCACTCATCTAAGTCACTCCTCCGTGTCGCTATTCTATGTCACTCCTTATGTCGATACACCAACTCACTCCTCCATGTCACTCCTCCATTTCACTCCACCACGTCACTCCTCCATGTCACTCCTCCATATCAACCCTCCATTTCACTCCTCCTTCTCACTCCTCCATGTCACTCCTCCATGTCACTCATCCAAGTCATTCCTCCTTATGTCATTCCTCCAAGTCACTCCTCCATGTCATTTCTATATGTCTTCCATGTCACTCCTCCATGTCGCTCCACCAACTCACTTCTCCATGTCGCTATTCCATGTCACTCCTTATGTCGCTATATAAACTCACTCCTCCATGTCACTCCTCCATTTCGTTCCACCACGTCACTCCTCCATGTCACTCCTCCATATCACCCTCCATGTCACTCCTCCTTCTCGCTACACCAACTCACTCCTCCATGTCACTCCACCATATCAACCCTCCTTCCTGATCAAACTTGTCACTTCTCCATGTCACTACTCCATGTCTCTCCTCCACATCAATCCTCCATGTCACTCCTCCATGTCACTACTCCATGTCTTTCCTCCACATCAATCCTCTATGTAACTCCTCCATGTGATTCCTCCTTGTCACTATTTCATGTCACTCCTCCATATCAACCCTCCATGTCACTCCTCCATGTCGCTACACCAAATCAATCCTCCTTGTCACTCCTCCATGTCACTCCTCCATGTCACTCCTCCATGTCACTACACCAACTCACTCATCCCTGTCACTCCGCCATGTCACTCCACCATATCAACCCTCCTTCTTGATCAAACTTGTCACTTCTCCATGTCACTACTCCATGTCTCTCCCCCACATCAAACCTCTATGTCACTCCTCCATGTCACTCCTCTATGTCACTCCTCCTTGTTGCTCTTCCATGTCACTCCTCCATGTCGCTACACCATCTCGATCCTCCTTGTCACTCCTCCATGTCACTCAGCCAAGTCATTTGTCCATGTCACTCCTTTATGTCACTCCTCCAAGTCACTCCTCCATGTCACTTCTATATGTCTTCCATGTCACTCCTCCATGTCGCTCCACCAACTCACTTCTCCATGTCGCTATTCCATGTCACTCCTTATGTCGCTATATAAACTCACTCCTCCATGTCACTCCTCCATTTCATTCCACCACGTCACTCCTCCATGTCACTCCTCCATATCACCCTCCATGTCACTCCTCCTTGTCGCTACACCAACTCACTCCTCCATGTCACTCCTCCATTTCACTCATCCAAGTCATTCCTCCATGTCACTCCTCCAACTCAATCCTCCTTGTCACTCCTCCATGTCACTCATCCAAGTCATTCCTCCATGTCACTCCTTTATGTCACTCCTCCAAGTCACTCCTCCATGTCACTTCTATATGTCTTCCATGTCACTCCTCCATGTCGCTCCACCAACTCACTCCTCCATGTCACTCCTCCTAGTCACTCCTCCATGTAGCTATTCCATGACACTCCTCCATGTCGCTCTACCAACTCACTCCTCCATGTCGCTCTACCAACTCACTCCTCCATGTCGCTCCACCAACTCACTCCTCCATGTCACTCCTCCTAGTCACTCCTCCATGTAGCTATTCCATGACACTCCTCCATGTCGCTCTACCAACTCACTCCTCTATGTCACTCCTCCATGTCACTTTTCAATATCACTCCTCTATGTCATTCCTCCATATCAACCCTCCATGTCACTCCTCCATGTCACTCCTCCATGTCCCTCCGCCATGTCACTCCACCATATCAACCCTCCTTCCTGATCAAACTTGTCACTTCTCCATGTCACTACTCTATGTCTCTCCTCCACATCACTCCTCTATATCACTCTTCCATGTCACTCCTCCATGTCACTCCTCCTTGTCGCTATTCCATGTTACTCCTCCATGTCGCTACACCATCTCACTCTTCCATGTCACTCCCCCATTTCACTCCACCACGTCACTCCTCCATGTCACTCCTCCATATCAACCCTCCATGTCACTCCTCCATGTCGCTATTCCATGTCACTCCTTATGTCACTATATAAACTCACTCCTCCATGTCACTCCTCCATTTCATTCCACCACGTTACTCCTCCATGTCACTCCTCCACATCAACCATCCATGTCACTCCTCCTTGTCGCTACACCAACTCACTCCTCCATGTCACTCCTCCATTTCACTCCACCACGTCTATATGTATTCCATGTCACTCCTCCATGTCGCTCCACCAACTCACTATTCCATGTCACTCCTCCTTGTCACTCCTCCATGTAGCTATTCCATTTCACTCCTCCATGTCGCTACACCAACTCAATCCTCCTTGTCACTCCTCCATGTTACTCATCCAAGTCATTCCTCCATGTCGCTATTCCATGTCACTCCTTATGTCGATACGCCAAGTCACTCCTCCATGTCACTCCTCCATTTCACTCCACCACGTCACTCCTCCATGTCACTCCTCCATATCAACCCGCCATGTCACTCCTCCATGTCACTCCTCCATGTCACTCCTCCATGTTACTCCTGCATGTCACTACACCAACTCACTCATCCCTGTCCCTCCGCCATGTCACTCCACCATATCAACCCTCATTCCTGACTAAACTTGTCACTTCTCCCTGTCACAACTCCATGTCTCTCCCCCACATCAAACCTCTATGTCACTCCTCCATGTCACTCCTCTATGTAACTCCTCCTTGTCGCTCTTCCATGTCAATCCTCCATGTCGCTACACCAACTCAATCCTCCTTGTCACTCCTCCATGTCACTCAGCCAAGTCATTTGTCCATGTCACTCCTTTATGTCACTCCTCCAAGTCACTCCTCCATGTCACTTCTATATGTCTTCCATGTCACTCCTCCATGTTGCTCCACCAACTCACTCCTCCATGTCACTCCTCCATGTCATTGCTCCACGTCACTCCTCTATGTCACTCCTCCATGACACTCCTCCATGTCGCTATTCCCTGTTATTCCTTATGTCGCTATATAAACTCAATCCTCCATGTCACTCCTACATTTCACTCCACCACGTCACTCCTCCATGTCACTCATCCATATCAACCCTCCATGTCACTCCTACTTGTCGCTACACCAACTCACTCCTCCATGTCACTCCTCCATTTCACTCCACCACGTCCCTCCTCCATATTCATCCCTCCATGTCACTCCTCCATGTCACTTTTCCATGTCCCTTCGCCATGTCACTCCTCCATGTCTCTCCTCCATGTCTCTCCACCAACTCACTCCTCCACATCAATCCTCTATGTCACTCCTCCATGTCGCTATTCCATGTCACTCCTCCATGTTGCTACACCAACTCACTCCTCATGTCACTCCTCAATGTCGCTACTCCATGTCACTCCTTCATGTCGCTACACCAACTCAATCCTCTTTGTCACTCCTCCATGTCACTCATCCAAGTCATTCCTCCATGTCACTTCTTTATGTCACTCCTCCAACTCACTCCTCTATGTCACTGCTATATGTCTTCCATGTCACTCCTCCATGTCGCTCCACCAACTCACTCCTCCATGTCGCTCTACCAACTTACTCATCCCTGTCCCTCCGCCATGTCACTCCACCATATCAACCCTCCTTCCTGATCAAACTTGTCACTTCTCCATGTCACTATTCCATGTCTCTCCTCCACATCACTCCTCTATATCACTCCTCCATGTCACTCCTCCGTGTCACTCCTCCTTGTCGCTATTCCATGTTACTCCTCCATGTCGCTACACCAACTCACTCTTCCATGTCACTCCCCCATTTCACTCCACCACGTCACTCCTCCATGTCACTCCTCCATATCAAACCTCCATGTCACTCCTCCATGTTACTCCTCCATGTCACTACACCAACTCACTCATCCCTGTCCCTCTGCCATGTCACTCCACCATATCACCCCTCCTTCCTGATCAAACTTGTCACTTCTCCATGTCACTACTCCATGTCTCTCCCCCACATCAAACCTCTATGTCACTCCTCCATGTCACTCCTCTATGTCACTCCTCCTTGTCGCTCTTCCAAATCACTCCTCCATGTCGCTACACCAACTCAATCCTCATGTCACTTCTCCAAGTAGCTACTCCATGTCACTCCTCCATGTCGCTACACCAACTCAATCCTCCTTGTCACTCCTCCATGTCACTCAGCCAAGTCATTTGTCCATGTCACTCCTTTATGTCACTCCTCCAAGTCACTCCTCCATGTCACTTCTATATGTCTTCCATGTCACTCCTCCATGTTGCTCCACCAACTCACTCCTCCATGTCACTCCTCCATGTCACTGCTCCACGTCACTCCTCTATGTCACTCCTCCATGTCACTCCTCCATGTCACTATTCCATGTCACTCCTTATGTCGCTATATAAACTCACTCCTCCATGTCACTCCACCATTTCACTCCACCATGTCACTCCTCCATGTCACTCCTCCATATCAACCCTCCATGTCACTCCTCCTTTTCGCTACACCAACTCACTCCTCCATGTCACTCCTCCATTTCACTCCACCACGTCTATATGTATTCCATGTCACTCCTCCATGTCGCTCCACCAACTCACTCCTCCATGTCACTCCTCCTTGTCACTCCTCCATGTAGCTATTCCATTTCACTCCTCCATGTCGCTACACCAACTCAATCGTCCTTGTCACTCCTCCATGTCACTCATCCAAGTCATTCCTCCATGTCGCTATTCCATGTCACTCCTTATATCGATACGCCAACTCACTCCTCCATGTCACTCCTCCATTTCACTCCACCACGTCACTGCTCCATGTCACGCCTCCATATCAACCCGCCATGTCACTCCTCAATGTCACTCCTCCATGTCACTACACAGACTCACTAATCCCTGTCCCTCCGCACTTGTTACGCCTCCATGTAGCCACCATTTCACTCCACCATGTCACTCCTCCATGTCACTCCTCCATATCAACCCTCCATGTCACTCCTCCTTTTCGCTACACCAACTCACTCCTCCATGTCACTCCTCCATTTCACTCCACCACGTCTATATGTATTCCATGTCACTCCTCCATGTCGCTCCACCAACTCACTCCTCCATGTCACTCCTCCTTGTCACTCCTCCATGTAGCTATTCCATTTCACTCCTCCATGTCGCTACACCAACTCAATCGTCCTTGTCACTCCTCCATGTCACTCATCCAAGTCATTCCTCCATGTCGCTATTCCATGTCACTCCTTATATCGATACGCCAACTCACTCCTCCATGTCACTCCTCCATTTCACTCCACCACGTCACTGCTCCATGTCACGCCTCCATATCAACCCGCCATGTCACTCCTCAATGTCACTCCTCCATGTCACTACACAGACTCACTAATCCCTGTCCCTCCGCACTTGTTACGCCTCCATGTCACTCCTCCATATCAACCCGCCATGTCACTCCTCCTTGTCACTCCTCCATGTAGCTATTCCATGACACTCCTCCATGTCACTCTACCACCTCACTCCTCCATGTCACTACACCAACTCACTAATCCCTGTCCCTCCGCCATGTCACTCCACAATATCAAACCTCCTTCCTAATCAAACTTGTCAGTTCTCCATGTCACTACTCCATGTCTCTCCTCCACATCAATCCTCTATGTCACTCCTCCATGTCACTCCTCCTTGTCGCTATTCCATGTCACTCCTCCATGTTACTACACCATGTCACTCCTCCTTGTCACTCATCCAAGTCATTCCTCCATGTCACTCCTTTATGTCACTCCTCCAAGTCACTCCTCCATGTCACTTCTATATGTCTTCCATGTCACTCCTCCATGTTGCTCCACCAACTCACTCCTCCATGTCACTCCTCCTTGTCACTCCTCCATGTAGCTATTCCATGACACTCCTCCATGTCGCCCTACCAAATCACTCCTCCATGTCACTCGTCCACGTCACTCCTCCATGTTACACTTCCTTGTCACTCCTCCATGTAGCTACTTCATGTCACTACACCAACTCACTCATCCCTGTCCCTCCGCCATGTCACTCCACCATATCAACCCTCCTTCCTGATCAAACTTGTCACTTCTCCATGTCACTACTCCATGTCTCTCCTCCACATCAATCCTCTATGTCACTCCTCCATGTCGCTATTCCATGTCACTTCTCCATGTTGCTACACCAACTCACTCCTCATGTCACTCCTCAATGTCGCTACTCCATTTCACTCCTTCATGTCGCTACACCAACTCAATCCTCCTTGTCACTCCTCCATGTCACTCATCCAAGTCATTCCTCCATGTCACTCCTTTATGTCACTCCTCCAAGTCACTCCTCCATGTCACTTCTATATGTCTTCCATGTCACTCCTCCATGTCGCTCCACCAACTCACTCCTCCATGTCACTCCTCCTAGTCACTCCTCCATGTAGCTATTCCATGACACTCCTCCATGTCGCTCTACCAACTCACTCTTCCATGTCACTCGTCCACGTCACTCCTCCATGTTACACTTCCTTGTCACTCCTCCATATAGCTACTTCATGTCACTACACCAACTCACTCATCCCTGTCCCTCCGCCATGTCACTCCACCATATCAACCCTCCTTCCTGATCAAACTTGTCACTTCTCCATGTCACTACTCCATGTCTCTCCTCCACATCACTCCTCTATATCACTCTTCCATGTCACTCCTCCATGTCACTCCTCCTTGTCGCTATTCCATGTTACTCCTCCATGTCTCTACACCATCTCACTCTTCCATGTCACTCCCCCATTTCACTCCACCACGTCACTCCTCCATGTCACTCCTCCAACTCAATCCTCTTTGTCACTCCTCCATGTCACTCATCCAAGTCATTCCTCCATGTCACTCCTTTATGTCACTCCTCCAAGTCACTCCTCCATGTCACTTCTATATGTCTTCCATGTCACTCCTCCATGTCGCTCCACCAACTCACTCCTCCATGTCACTCCTCCTAGTCACTCCTCCATGTAGCTATTCCATGACACTCCTCCATGTCGCTCTACCAACTCACTCCTCTATGTCACTCCTCCATGTCACTTTTCAATATCACTCCTCTATGTCATTCCTCCATATCAACCCTCCATGTCACTCTTCCATGTCACTCCTCCATGTCCCTCCGCCATGTCACTCCACCATATCAACCCTCCTTCCTGATCAAACTTGTCACTTCTCCATGTCACTACTCTATGTCTCTCCTCCACATCACTCCTCTATATCACTCTTCCATGTCACTCCTCCATGTCACTCCTCCTTGTCGCTATTCCATGTTACTCCTCCATGTCGCTACACCATCTCACTCTTCCATGTCACTCCCCCATTTCACTCCACCACATCACTCCTCCATGTCACTCCTCCATATCAACCCTCCATGTCACTCCTCCTTGTCGCTACACCAACTCACTCCTCCATGTCACTCCTCCATTTCACTCCACCACGTCTATATGTATTCCATGTCACTCCTCCATGTCGCTCCACCAACTCACTATTCCATGTCACTCCTCCTTGTCACTCCTCCATGTAGCTATTCCATTTCATTCCTCCATGTCGCTACACCAACTCAATCCTCCTTGTCACTCCTCCATGTTACTCATCCAAGTCATTCCTCCATGTCGCTATTCCATGTCACTCCTTATGTCGATACGCCAAGTCACTCCTCCATGTCACTCCTCTATTTCACTCCACCACGTCACTCCTCTATGTCACTCCTCCATATCAACCCGCCATGTCACTCCTCCATGTCACTCCTCCATGTCACTCCTCCATGTTACTCCTGCATGTCACTACACCAACTCACTCATCCCTGTCCCTCCGCCATGTCACTCCACCATATCAACCCTCATTCCTGACTAAACTTGTCACTTCTCCCTGTCACAACTCCATGTCTCTCCCCCACATCAAACCTCTATGTCACTCCTCCATGTCACTCCTCTATGTCACTCCTCCTTGTCGCTCTTCCATGTCAATCCTCCATGTCGCTACACCAACTCAATCCTCCTTGTCACTCCTCCAAGTCTTCAATGTCATGTCTCTCATCTGTGTAGCTCCACATTGTCACTCCTCCAAGTCACTCCTCCATGTCGCTACTCCATGTCACACCTCCTTGTCACTCCTCCATGTAGATACTCCATGTCACTCCTTATGTCGATACGCCAACTCACTCCTCCATGACACTCCTCCATTTCACTCCACCACGTCACTCCTCCATGTCACTCCTCTATATCAACCCGCCATGTCACTCCTCCATGTCACTCCTCCATGTCACTACACCAACTCACTAATCCCTGTCCCTCCGCCATGTCACTCCACAATATCAAACCTCCTTCCTAATCAAACTTGTCAGTTCTCCATGTCACTACTCCATGTCTCTCCTCCACATCAATCCTCATGTCACTCCTCCATGTAGCTACTCCATGTCACTCCTCCATGTTGCTCCACCAACTCACTCCTCCATGTCACTGATCCACGTCACTCCTCTATGTCACTCCTCCATGTCACTCCTCCATTTCACTCCACCACGTCACTCCTCAATGTCACTCCTCCATATCAACCCTCCATGTCACCCCTCCATGTCACTCCTCCATGTCACTCCTCCATGTCACTCCTCCATATCAACCCTCCATGTCACTCCTCCTTGTCGCTACACCAACTCACTCCTCCATGTCACTCCTCCATTTCACTCCACCACGTCTATATGTCTTCCATGTCACTCCTCCATGTCGCTCCACCAACTCACTCCTCCATGTCACTCCTCCTTGTCACTCCTCCATGTAGCTATTCCATTTCACTACTCCATGTCGCTACACCAACTCAATCCTCCTTGTAACTCCTCCATGTCACTCATCCAAGTCACTCCTCCATGTCGCTATTCCATGTAACTCCTTATGTCGATACGCCAACTCACTACTCCATGTCAATCCTCCATTTCACTCCACCACGTCACTCCTCCATGTCACTCCTCCATATCAACCCTCCATGTCACTCCTCCATGTCACTCCTCCATGTCACTCTTCCATGTCACTACACCAACTCACTAATCCCTGTCCCTCCGCCATGTCACTCCACAAAATCAAACCTCCTTCCTGATCAAACTTGTCAGTTCTCCATGTCACTACTCTATGTCTCTCCTCCACATCAATCCTCTATGTCACTCCTCCATGTCACTCCTCCTTGTCGCTATTCCATGTCACTCCTCCATGTTGCTACACCAACTCACTTGTCATGTCACTCCTCCATGTCACTCCTTTATGTCACTCCTCCAAATCAATCCTCCATGTCACTTCTATATGTCTTCCATGTCACTCCTCCATGTCGCTCCACCAACTCACTCCTCCATGTCACTCCTCCATGTCGCTATTCCATGTCACTCCTTATGTCGCTACACCAACTCACTCCTCCATGTCACTCCTCCATTTCACTCCACCACGTCCCTCCACCATATCAACCCTCCATGTCACTCCTCCATGTCACTCCTCTATTTCACCCTCTCCATGTCACTCCTCCATATCAAGCCTCCATTTTCTCTCCTCCATGTAACTCCTTAATGTCACTACTCCATGTCGCTACTCCATGTCACTCCTCCATGTCACTCTTGCATGTCGCTCCTCCATGTCACTTCTCCAAGTCTTCAATGTCATGTCTCTCATCCGTGTAGCTCCATATTGTCACTCCTCCATATCACTCCTCCGTGTCACTTCTACGTTTTCCATGTCACTCCTCCACATCACTCCTCTATGTTACTCATCCATGTCACTTTTCAATATCACTCCTCTGTCATTCCTCCATATCAACCCTCAATGTCACTCCTCCATGTCACTCCTCCATGTCACTCCTCCATGTCACTCCTCCATGTTGCTCCACCAACTCACTCCTCCATGTCACTCCTCCATGTCATTGATCCAAGTCACTCCTCTATGTCACTCCTCCATGTCACTCCTCCATGTCGCTATTTCATGTCACACCTTATGTCGCTATATAAACTCACTCCTCCATGTCACTCCTCCATTTCACTCCAACACGTCACTCCTCCATGTCATTCCTCCATATCAACCCTCCATGTCACTCCTCCTTGTCGCTACACCAACTCACTCCTCCATGTCACTCCTCCATTTCACTCCAACACGTCACTCCTCCATGTCACTCCTCCATATCAACCCTCCATGTCACTCCTCCTTGTCGCTACACCAACTCACTCCTCCATGTCGCTACTCCACGTCACTCCTCCATGTCACACCTCCATATCAACCCTCCATGTCACTCCTCCTTGTCGCTACACCAACTCACTCCTCCATGTCACTCCTCCATTTCACTCCACCACGTCTATATGTATTCCATGTCACTCCTCCATGTCGCTCCACCAACTCACTATTCCATGTCACTCCTCCTTGTCACTCCTCCATGTAGCTATTCCATTTCACTCCTCCATGTCGCTACACCAACTCAATCCTCCTTGTCACTCCTCCATGTCACTCATCCAAGTCATTCCTCCATGTCGCTATTCCATGTCACTCCTTATGTCGATACGCCAAGATACTCCTCCATGTCACTCCTCCATTTCACTCCAGCACGTCACTCCTCCATGTCACTCCTCCATATCAACCCGCCATGTCACTCCTCCATGTCACTCCTCCATGTCACTCCTCCATGTCACTACACCAACTCACTAATCCCTGTCCCTCCGCCATGTCACTCCACAATATCAAACCTCCTTCCTGATCAAACTTGTCAGTTCTCCATGTCACTACTCCATGTCTCTCCTCCACATCAATCCTCTATGTCACTCCTCCATGTCACTCCTCCTTGTCGCTCTTCCATGTCACTCCTCCATGTCGCTACACCAACTCACTCCTCATGTCACTCCTCCATGTCGCTACTCCATGTCACTTCTCCATGTCGCTACACCAACTCAATCCTCCTTGTCACTCCTCCATGTCACTCATCCAAGTCATTCCTCCAAGTCACTCCTTTATGTCACTCCTCCATGTCACTTCTATATGTCGTCCATGTCACTCCTCCATGTCGCTCCACCAACTCACTCCTCCATGTCACTCCTCCTTGTCACTCCTCCATGTAGCTATTCCATGTATCTCCTCCATGTCGCTCTACCAACTCACTCCTCCATGTCACTCGTCCACGTCACTCCTCCATGTCACACTTCCTTGTCACTCATCCATGTAGCTACTTCATGTCACTACACCAACTCACTCATCCCTGTCCCTCCGCCATGTCACTCCACCATATCAACCCTCCTTCCTGATCAAACTTGTCACTTCTCCATGTCACTACTCCATGTCTCTCCTCCACATCACTCCTCTATATCACTCCTCCATGTCGCTACACCAACTCACTCTTCCATGTCACTCCCCCATTTCACTCCACAACGTCACTCCTCCATGTCACTCCTCCATGTCACTCCTCCTTGTAGCTATTCCATGTCACTCCTCCATGTTGCTACACCAACTCACTCATCCCTGTCCCTCCGCCATGTCACTGCACAATATCAAACCTCCTTCCTGATCAAACTTGTCAGTTCTCCATGTCACTACTCCATGTCTCTCCTCCACATCAATCCTCTATGTCACTCCTCCATGTCACTCCTCCTTGTCGCTATTCCATGTCACTCCTCCATGTTGCTACACCAACTCACTCCTCATGTCACTCCTCCATGTCGCTACTCCATGTCACTACTCCATGTCGCTACACCAACTCAATCCTCCTTGTCACTCCTCCATGTCACTCATCCAAGTCATTCCTCCATGTCACTCATTTATGTCACTCCTCCAAGTCACTCCTCCATGTCACTTCTATATGTCTTCCTTGTCACTCCTCCATGTTGCTCCACCAACTCACTCCTCCATGTCACTCCTCCTTGTCACTCCTCCATGTAGCTATTCCATGTCACTCCTCCATGTCACTCTACCAACTCACTCCTCCATGTCACTCGTCAACGTCACTCCTCCATGTCACACTTCCTTGTCACTCCTCCATGTAGCTACTTCATGTCACTACACCAACTCACTCATCCCTGTCCCTCCGCCATGTCACTCCACCATATCAACACTGCTTCCTGATCAAACTTGTCAGTTCTCCATGTCACTACTCCATGTCTCTCCTCCACATCAATCCTCTATGTCACTCCTCCATGTCACTCCTCCTTGTCGCTATTCCATGTCACTCCTCCATGTTGCTACACCAACTCACTCCTCATGTCACTCCTCCATGTCGCTACTCCATGTCACTACTCCATGTCGCTACACCAACTCAATCCTCCTTGTCACTCCTCCATGTCACTCATCCAAGTCATTCCTCCATGTCACTCATTTATGTCACTCCTCCAAGTCACTCCTCCATGTCACTTCTATATGTCTTCCTTGTCACTCCTCCATGTTGCTCCACCAACTCACTCCTCCATGTCACTCCTCCTTGTCACTCCTCCATGTAGCTATTCCATGTCACTCCTCCATGTCACTCTACCAACTCACTCCTCCATGTCACTCGTCAACGTCACTCCTCCATGTCACACTTCCTTGTCACTCCTCCATGTAGCTACTTCATGTCACTACACCAACTCACTCATCCCTGTCCCTCCGCCATGTCACTCCACCATATCAACACTCCTTCCTGATCAAACTTGTCACTTCTCCATGTCACTACTCCATGTCTCTCCTCCACATCACTCCTCTATATCACTCCTCCATGTCACTCCTCCATGTCACTCCTCCTTGTCGCTATTCCATGTTACTCCTCCATGTCGCTACACCAACTCACTCTTCCATGTCACTCCCCCATTTCACTCCACCACGTCACTCCTCCATGTCACTCCTCCATATCAACCCTCCATGTCACTCCTCCATGTTGATCCTCCATGTCACTACACCAACTCACTCATCCCTGTCCCTCCGCCATGTCAATCCACCATATCAACCCTCCTTCCTGATCAAACTTGTCACTTCTCCATGTCACTACTCCATGTCTCTCCCCCACATCAAACTTCTATGTCACTCCTCCATGTCACTCCTCTATGTCACTCCTCCTTGTCGCTCTTCCATGTCACTCCTCCATGTCGCTACACCAACTCAATCCTCCTTGTCACTCCTCCATGTCACTCAGCCAAGTCATTTGTCCATGTCACTCCTTTATGTCACTCCTCCAAGTCACTCCTGATGTCACTCCTCCAGGTCACTCCTCCATGTTGCTATTCCATGTCATTCCTTATGTCGCTATATAAACTCAATTCTCCATGTCACTCCTACATTACACTCCATCACGTCACTCCTCCATGTCACTCCTCCATATCAACCCTCCATGTCACTCCTCCTTGTCGCTACACCAACTCACTCCTCCATGTCACTCCTCCATTTCACTCCTCCATGTCCTTTCGCCATGTCACTTCTCCAAGTCTTCAATGTCATGTCTCTCATCTGTGTAGCTCCACATTGTCACTCCTCCAAGTCACTCCTCCATGTCGCTACTCCATGTCACACCTCCTTGTCACTCCTCCATGTAGATACTCCATGTCACTCCTTATGTCGATACGCCAACTCACTCCTCCATGACACTCCTCCATTTCACTCCACCACGTCACTCCTCCATGTCACTCCTCCATATCAACCCGCCATGTCACTCCTCCATGTCACTCCTCCATGTCACTACACCAACTCACTAATCCCTGTCCCTCCGCCATGTCACTCCACAATATCAAACCTCCTTCCTAATCAAACTTGTCAGTTCTCCATGTCACTACTCCATGTCTCTCCTCCACATCAATCCTCTATGTCACTCCTCCATGTCACTCCTCCATGTCACTCCTCCTTGTCGCTATTCCATGTCACTCCTACATGTTGCTACACCAACTCACTCCTCATGTCACTCCTCCATGTCGCTAATCCATGTCACTCCTCCATGTCGCTACACCAACTCAATCCTCATTGTCACTCCTCAATGTCACTCATCCAAGTCATTCCTCCATGTCACTCCTCCAAGTCACTCCTCTATGTCACTGCTATATGTCTTCCATGTCACTCCTCCATGTCGCTCCACCAACTCACTCCTCCATGTCACTTCTCCTTGTCACTCCTCCATGTAGCTATTCCATGTCACTCCTCCATGTCGCTCTACCAACTCACTCCTCCATGTCACTCGTCCACGTCACTTCTCCATGTCAAACTTCCTTGTCACTCCTCCATGTAGCTACTTCATGTCACTACACCAACTCACTCATCCCTGTCCCTCCGCCATGTCACTCCACCATATAAACCCTCCTTCCTGATCAAACTTGTCACTTCTCCATGTCACTACTCCATGTCTCTCCTCCACATCACTCCTCTATATCACTCCTCCATGTCAATCCTCCTTGTCGCTATTCCATGTTACTCCTCCTTGTCGCTACACCAACTCACTCTTCCATGTCACTCCCACATTTCACTCCACCACGTCACTCCTCTATGTCACTCCTCCATATCAACCCTCCATGTCACTACTCCATGTTACTCCTCCATGTCACTACACCAACTCACTCATCCCTGTCCCTCCGCCACGTCACTCCTCTATGTCACTCCTCCATATCAACCCTCCATGTCACTACTCCATGTTACTCCTCCATGTCACTACACCAACTCACTCATCCCTGTCACTACACCATGTCTCTCACCCACATCAAACCTCTATGTCACTCCTCCATGTCACTCCTCTATGTCACTCCTCCTTGTCGCTCTTCCATGTCACTCCTCCATGTCGCTACACCAACTCAATTCTCATGTCACTCCTCCATGTAGCTACTCCATGTCACTCCTCCATGTTGCTCCACCAACTCACTCCTCCATGTCACTGATCCACGTCACTCCTCTATGTCACTCCTCCATGTCACTCCTCCATTTTACTCCACCACGTCACTCCTCCATGTCACTCCTCCATATCAACCCTCAATGTCACCCCTCCATGTCACTCCTCCATGTCACTCCTCCATGTCACTCCTCCATATCAACCCTCCATGTCACTCCTCCTTGTCGCTACACCAACTCACTCCTCCATCTCACTCCTCCATTTCACTCCACCACGTCTATATGTCTTCCATGTCACTCCTCCATGTCGCTCCACCAACTCACTCCTCCATGTCACTCCTCCTTGTCACTCCTCCATGTAGCTATTCCATTTCACTACTCCATGTCGCTACACCAACTCAATCCTCCTTGTAACTCCTCCATGTCACTCATCCAAATCACTCCTCCATGTCGCTATTCCATGTAACTCCTTATGTCGATACGCCAACTCACTACTCCATGTCAATCCTCCATTTCACTCCACCACGTCACTCCTCCATGTCACTCCTCCATATCAACCCTCCATGTCACTCCTCCATGTCACTCCTCCATGTCACTCTTCCATGTCACTACACCAACTCACTATTCCCTGTCCCTCCGCCATGTCACTCCACCATATCAACCCTCCTTCCTGTTCAAACTTGTCAGTTATCCATATCACTACTCCATGTCTCTCCTCCACATCAATCCTCTATGTCACTCCTCCAACTCACTCCTCCATGTCACTCGTCCATGTCACTCCTCCATGTCACACTTCCTTGTCACTCCTCCATGTAGCTACTCCATGTCACTACACCAACTCACTCATCCCTGTCCCTCTGCCATGTCACTCCACCATATCAACCCTCCATGTCTCTCCATCATATCAACCCTCCTTCCTGATCAAACTTGTCACTTCTCCATGTCATTACTCCTTGTCTCTCCCCCACATCAAACCTCTATGTCACTCCTCCATGTCACTGCTCTATGTCACTAATCCTTGTCGCTCTTCCATGTCACTCCTCCATATCGTTACACCAACTCACTCCTCATGTCACTCCTCCATGTAGCTACTCCATGTCACTCCTCCATGTCGCTCCTCCATGTCATTGATCCAAGTCACTCCTCTATGTCACTCCTCCATGTCACTCCTCCATGTCGCTATTCCATGTCACACCTTATGTCGCTATATAAACTCACTCCTCCATGTCACTCCTCCATTTCACTCCAACACGTCACTCCTCCATGTCACTCCTCCATATCAACCCTCCATGTCACTCCTCCTTGTCGCTACACCAACTCACTCCTCCATGTCACTCCTCCATTTCACTCCAACACGTCACTCCTCCATGTCACTCCTCCATATCAACCCTCCATGTCACTACTCCATGTCTCTCCTCCACATCAAACCTCTATGTCACTCCTCTATGTCACTCCTCCATGTCACTCCTCCTTGTCGCTATTCCATGTCACTCCTCCATGTCGCTACACCAACTCACTCCTCCATGTCACTCCTCCATGTCGCTATTCCATGTCACTCCTTATGTCGCTACACCAATTCACTCCTCCATTTCACTCCTCCATTTCACTCCACCACGTTACTCCTCCATATCACTCCTCCATATCAACCCTACATGTCACTCCTCCATGTCACTCCTCCATGTCATTCCTCCATGTCATTCCTCCATGTCACTACACCAACTCACTCGTCCCTGTCCCTCCGCCATGTCACTCCTCCATGTCACTCCTCCATGTCGCTACACCAACTCACTCCTCATGTCACTCCTCCATGTCGCTACTCCATTTCACTCCTCCATTTCACTCCACCACGTCACTCCTCCATGTCACTCCTCCATATCAACCCTCCATGTCACTCCTCCATGTCACTCCTCCATGTCACTCCTCCATGTAACTACACCAACTCACTAATCCCTGTCCCTCCGCCATGTCACTCCACCATATCAACCCTCCATCCTGATCAAACTTGTCAGTTCTCCATGTCACTACTCCATGTCTCTCCTCCACATCACTCCTCTATGTCATTCCTCCATGTCACTCCTCCATGTCACTTCTCCATGTCACTCCTCCATGTCGCTATTCCATGTCACTCCTCCATGTTGCTACACCAACTCACTCCTCATGTCACTCCTCCATGTCGCTACTCCATGTCACTCCTCCATGTCGCTACCCCAACTCAATTCTCCTTGTCACTCCTCCATGTCACTGCTCCAAGTCACTCCTCTATGTCACTCCTCCATGTCTCTCCTCCATGTCACTTATCCAAGTCTTCAATGTCATGTCTCTCATCTGTGTAGCTCCACATTGTCACTCCTCCAAGTCACTCCTCCATGTCGCTACTCCACGTCACTCCTCCATGTCACACCTCCTTGTCACTCCTCCAGGTAGCTACTCCATGTCACTCCTCCTTGTCGCTCTACCAACTCACTCCTCCATGTCACTCGTCCACGTCACTCCTCCATGTCACACCTCCTTGTCACTCCTCCATGTAGCTACTCCATGTCACTCCTCCATGTCACTCCTCCATGTCACTCTTAAATATCACTCCACCACGCCACTCCTCTATATCACTCCTCCATGTTAGTCCTCAATATCAATCCTCCATGTCACTTCTCCATGTCACTCCTCCTTTTCTCAATTCCATGTCACTCCTCCATGTCGCTACACCAACTCAATCCTCCTTGTCACTCCTCCATGTCACTCATCCAAGTCTCTCCTTCGTGTCACTTCTACATGTTGTACATGTCACTCCTCCACATAACTCCTCTATGTCACTCCTCAATGTCACTTTTCAATATCACTCCTCTATGTCACTCCTCCATGTCACTCCTCCATGTCACTTCTATATGTCTTCCATGTCACTCCTCCATGTCGCTCCACCAACTCACTCCACCATGTCACTCCTCCTTGTCACTCCTCCATGTAGCTATTCCATGTCACTCCTCCATGTCGCTCTACCAACTCATTCCTCCATGTCACTCGTCCACGTCACTCCTCCATGTCACACTTCCTTGTCTCTCCTCCATGTCACACTTCCTTGTCACTCCTCCATGTAGCTACTCCATGTCACTCCTCCATGTCGATCCTCCATGTCACTCCTCCATGTCACTTCTATATGTCTTCCATGTCACTCCTCCATGTCGCTCCTCCTTGTCACTCCTCCATGTTGCTCCTCCATGTCACTCCTCCATGTCACTCATCCATGTCCCTCCGCCATGTCATTCCACCATATCAATCCTCCTTGCTGATCCGCCCTGTCACTCCTCCATGTCTCTCCTCCACATCAATCCTCCATGTCACTCCTCCATGTCACTACTCCATGTCTTTCCTCCACATCAATCCTCTATGTAACTCCTCCATGTGATTCCTCCTTGTCGCTATTTCATGTCACTCCTCCATATCAACCCTCCATGTCACTCCTCCATGTCGCTACACCAAATCAATCCTCCTTGTCACTCCTCCATGTCACTCCTCCATGTCACTCCTCCATGTCACTACACCAACTCACTCATCCCTGTCACTCCGCCATGTCACTCCACCATATCAACCCTCCTTCTTGATCAAACTTGTCACTTCTCCATGTCACTACTCCATGTCTCTCCCCCACATCAAACCTCTATGTCACTCCTCCATGTCACTCCTCTATGTCACTCCTCCTTGTTGCTCTTCCATGTCACTCCTCCATGTCGCTACACCATCTCGATCCTCCTTGTCACTCCTCCATGTCACTCAGCCAAGTCATTTGTCCATGTCACTCCTTTATGTCACTCCTCCAAGTCACTCCTCCATGTCACTTCTATATGTCTTCCATGTCAGTCCTCCATGTCGCTATTCCATGTCACTCCTCCATGTCACTCATCCAAGTCATTCCTCCTTTTGTCATTCCTCCAAGTCACTCGTCCATGTCACTTCTATATGTCTTCCATGTCACTCCTCCATGTCGCTCCACCAACTCACTTCTCCATGTCGCTATTCCATGTCACTCCTTATGTCGCTATATAAACTCACTCCTCCATGTCACTCCTCCATTTCATTCCACCACGTCACTCCTCCATGTCACTCCTCCATATCACCCTCCATGTCACTCCTCCTTGTCGCTACACCAACTCACTCCTCCATGTCACTCCTCCATGTCACTCCTCCATGTCACTCCTCCATGTCATTCCTCCATGTCACTACACCAACTCACTCATCCCTTTCCCTCCGCCATGTCACTCCACCATATCAACCCTCCTTCCTGATCAAACTAATCACTTCTCCATGTCACTACTCCATGTCTCTCCTCCACATCAAACCTCTATGTCACTCCTCTATGTCACTCCTCCATGTCACTCCTCCTTGTCACTATTCCATGTCACTCCTCCATGTCGCTACACCAACTCACTCCTCCATGTCACTCCTTATGTCGCTACACCAATTCACTCCTCCATTTCACTCCTCCATTTCACTCCACCACGTTACTCCTCCATATCACTCCTCCATATCAACCCTACATGTCACTCCTCCATGTCACTCCTCCATGTCATTCCTCCATGTCATTCCTCCATGTCACTACACCAACTCACTCATCCCTGTCCCTCCGCCATGTCACTCCTCCATGTCACTCCTCCATGTCGCTACACCAACTCACTCCTCATGTCACTCCTCCATGTCGCTACTCCATTTCACTCCTCCATTTCACTCCACCACGTCACTCCTCCATGTCACTCCTCCATATCAACCCTCCATGTCACTCCTCCATGTCACTCCTCCATGTCACTCCTCCATGTAACTACACCAACTCACTAATCCCTGTCCCTCCGCCATGTCACTCCACCATATCAACCCTCCATCCTGATCAAACTTGTCAGTTCTCCATGTCACTACTCCATGTCTCTCCTCCACATCACTCCTCTATGTCATTCCTCCATGTCAATCCTCCATGTCACTTCTCCATGTCACTCCTCCATGTCGCTATTCCATGTCACTCCTCCATGTTGCTACACCAACTCACTCCTCATGTCACTCCTCCATGTCGCTACTCCATGTCACTCCTCCATGTCGCTACCCCAACTCAATTCTCCTTGTCACTCCTCCATGTCACTGCTCCAAGTCACTCCTCTATGTCACTCCTCCATGTCTCTCCTCCATGTCACTTATCCAAGTCTTCAATGTCATGTCTCTCATCTGTGTAGCTCCACATTGTCACTCCTCCAAGTCACTCCTCCATGTCGCTACTCCACGTCACTCCTCCATGTCACACCTCCTTGTCACTCCTCCAGGTAGCTACTCCATGTCACTCCTCCTTGTCGCTCTACCAACTCACTCCTCCATGTCACTCGTCCACGTCACTCCTCCATGTCACACCTCCTTGTCACTCCTCCATGTAGCTACTCCATGTCACTCCTCCATGTCGCTCTACCAACTCATTCCTCCATGTCACTCGTCCACGTCACTCCTCCATGTCACACTTCCTTGTCTCTCCTCCATGTCACACTTCCTTGTCACTCCTCCATGTAGCTACTCCATGTCACTCCTCCATGTCGATCCTCCATGTCACTCCTCCATGTCACTTCTATATGTCTTCCATGTCACTCCTCCATGTCGCTCCTCCTTGTCACTCCTCCATGTTGCTCCTCCATGTCACTCCTCCATGTCACTCATCCATGTCCCTCCGCCATGTCACTCCACCATATCAATCCTCCTTGCTGATCCGCCCTGTCACTCCTCCATGTCTCTCCTCTACATCAATCCTCCATGTCACTCCTCCATGTCACTACTCCATGTCTTTCCTCCACATCAATCCTCTATGTAACTCCTCCATGTGATTCCTCCTTGTCGCTATTTCATGTCACTCCTCCATATCAACCCTCCATGTCACTCCTCCATGTCGCTACACCAAATCAATCCTCCTTGTCACTCCTCCATGTCACTCCTCCATGTCACTCCTCCATGTCACTACACCAACTCACTCATCCCTGTCACTCCGCCATGTCACTCCACCATATCAACCCTCCTTCTTGATCAAACTTGTCACTTCTCCATGTCACTACTCCATGTCTCTCCCCCACATCAAACCTCTATGTCACTCCTCCATGTCACTCCTCTATGTCACTCCTCCTTGTTGCTCTTCCATGTCACTCCTCCATGTCGCTACACCATCTCGATCCTCCTTGTCACTCCTCCATGTCACTCAGCCAAGTCATTTGTCCATGTCTCTCCTTTATGTCACTCCTCCAAGTCACTCCTCCATGTCACTTCTATATGTCTTCCATGTCACTCCTCCATGTCGCTATTCCATGTCACTCCTCCATGTCACTCATCCAAGTCATTCCTCCTTTTGTCATTCCTCCAAGTCACTCGTCCATGTCACTTCTATATGTCTTCCATGTCACTCCTCCATGTTGCTCCACCAACTCACTTCTCCATGTCGCTATTCCATGTCACTCCTTATGTCGCTATATAAACTCACTCCTCCATGTCACTCCTCCATTTCATTCCACCACGTCACTCCTCCATGTCACTCCTCCATATCACCCTCCATGTCACTCCTCCTTGTCGCTACACCAACTCACTCCTCCATGTCACTCCTCCATTTCACTCATCCAAGTCATTCCTCCATGTCACTCCTTTATGTCACTCCTCCAAGTCACTCCTCCATGTCACTTCTATATGTCTTCCATGTCACTCCTCCATGTCGCTCCACCAACTCACTCCTCCATGTCACTCCTCCTTGTCACTCCTCCATGTAGCTATTACATTTCACTCCTCCATGTCGCTACACCAACTCAATCCTCCTTGTCACTCCTCCATGTCACTCATCTAAGTCACTCCTCCGTGTCGCTATTCTATGTCACTCCTTATGTCGATACACCAACTCACTCCTCCATGTCACTCCTCCATTTCACTCCACCACGTCACTCCTCCATGTCACTCCTCCATATCAACCCTACATTTCACTCCTCCTTCTCACTCCTCCATGTCACTCCTCCATGTCACTCATCCAAGTCATTCCTCCTTATGTCATTCCTCCAACTCACTCCTCCATGTCATTTCTATATGTCTTCCATGTCACTCCTCTATGTCGCTCTACCAACTCACTTCTCCATGTCGCTATTCCATGTCACTCCTTATGTCGCCATATAAACTCACTCCTCCATGTCACTCCTCCATTTCGTTCCACCACGTCACTCTTCCATGTCACTCCTCCATATCACCCTCCATGTCACTCCTCCTTCTCGCTAACCAACTCACTCCTCCATGTCACTCCTCCATTTCACTCCACCACGTCCCTCCTCCATATCAACCCTCCATGTTACTCCTCCATGTCACTCATCCATGTCCCTCCGCCATGTCACTCCACCATATCAACCCTCCTTCCTGATCAAACTTGTCACTTCTCCATGTCACTACTCCATGTCTCTCCTCCATGTCACTCCTCCTTGTCACTCCTCCATGTAGCTATTACATTTCACTCCTCCATGTCGCTACACCAACTCAATCCTCCTTGTCACTCCTCCATGTCACTCATCTAAGTCACTCCTCCGTGTCGCTATTCTATGTCACTCCTTATGTCGATACACCAACTCACTCCTCCATGTCACTCCTCCATTTCACTCCACCACGTCACTCCTCCATGTCACTCCTCCATATCAACCCTCCATTTCACTCCTCCTTCTCACTCCTCCATGTCACTCCTCCATGTCACTCATCCAAGTCATTCCTCCTTATGTCATTCCTCCAAGTCACTCCTCCATGTCATTTCTATATGTCTTCCATGTCACTCCTCCATGTCGCTCCACCAACTCACTTCTCCATGTCGCTATTCCATGTCACTCCTTATGTCGCTATATAAACTCACTCCTCCATGTCACTCCTCCATTTCGTTCCACCACGTCACTCCTCCATGTCACTCCTCCATATCACCCTCCATGTCACTCCTCCTTCTCGCTACACCAACTCACTCCTCCATGTCACTCCACCATATCAACCCTCCTTCCTGATCAAACTTGTCACTTCTCCATGTCACTACTCCATGTCTCTCCTCCACATCAATCCTCCATGTCACTCCTCCATGTCACTACTCCATGTCTTTCCTCCACATCAATCCTCTATGTAACTCCTCCATGTGATTCCTCCTTGTCGCTATTTCATGTCACTCCTCCATATCAACCCTCCATGTCACTCCTCCATGTCGCTACACCAAATCAATCCTCCTTGTCACTCCTCCATGTCACTCCTCCATGTCACTCCTCCATGTCACTACACCAACTCACTCATCCCTGTCACTCCGCCATGTCACTCCACCATATCAACCCTCCTTCTTGATCAAACTTGTCACTTCTCCATGTCACTACTCCATGTCTCTCCCCCACATCAAACCTCTATGTCACTCCTCCATGTCACTCCTCTATGTCACTCCTCCTTGTTGCTCTTCCATGTCACTCCTCCATGTCGCTACACCATCTCGATCCTCCTTGTCACTCCTCCATGTCACTCAGCCAAGTCATTTGTCCATGTCACTCCTTTATGTCACTCCTCCAAGTCACTCCTCCATGTCACTTCTATATGTCTTCCATGTCACTCCTCCATGTTGCTATTCCATGTCACTCCTCCATGTCACTCATCCAAGTCATTCCTCCTTTTGTCATTCCTCCAAGTCACTCGTCCATGTCACTTCTATATGTCTTCCATGTCACTCCTCCATGTCGCTCCACCAACTCACTTCTCCATGTCGCTATTCCATGTCACTCCTTATGTCGCTATATAAACTCACTCCTCCATGTCGCTCTACCAACTCACTCCTCCATGTCGCTCCACCAACTCACTCCTCCATGTCACTCCTCCTAGTCACTCCTCCATGTAGCTATTCCATGACACTCCTCCATGTCGCTCTACCAACTCACTCCTCTATGTCACTCCTCCATGTCACTTTTCAATATCACTCCTCTATGTCATTCCTCCATATCAACCCTCCATGTCACTCCTCCATGTCACTCCTCCATGTCCCTCCGCCATGTCACTCCACCATATCAACCCTCCTTCCTGATCAAACTTGTCACTTCTCCATGTCACTACTCTATGTCTCTCCTCCACATCACTCCTCTATATCACTCTTCCATGTCACTCCTCCATGTCACTCCTCCTTGTCGCTATTCCATGTTACTCCTCCATGTCGCTACACCATCTCACTCTTCCATGTCACTCCCCCATTTCACTCCACCACGTCACTCCTCCATGTCACTCCTCCATATCAACCCTCCATGTCACTCCTCCATGTCGCTATTCCATGTCACTCCTTATGTCACTATATAAACTCACTCCTCCATGTCACTCCTCCATTTCACTCCACCACGTTACTCCTCCATGTCACTCCTCCACATCAACCATCCATGTCACTCCTCCTTGTCGCTACACCAACTCACTCCTCCATGTCACTCCTCCATTTCACTCCACCACGTCTATATGTATTCCATGTCACTCCTCCATGTCGCTCCACCAACTCACTATTCCATGTCACTCCTCCTTGTCACTCCTCCATGTAGCTATTCCATTTCACTCCTCCATGTCGCTACACCAACTCAATCCTCCTTGTCACTCCTCCATGTTACTCATCCAAGTCATTCCTCCATGTCGCTATTCCATGTCACTCCTTATGTCGATACGCCAAGTCACTCCTCCATGTCACTCCTCCATTTCACTCCACCACGTCACTCCTCCATGTCACTCCTCCATATCAACCCGCCATGTCACTCCTCCATGTCACTCCTCCATGTCACTCCTCCATGTTACTCCTGCATGTCACTACACCAACTCACTCATCCCTGTCCCTCCGCCATGTCACTCCACCATATCAACCCTCATTCCTGACTAAACTTGTCACTTCTCCCTGTCACAACTCCATGTCTCTCCCCCACATCAAACCTCTATGTCACTCCTCCATGTCACTCCTCTATGTAACTCCTCCTTGTCGCTCTTCCATGTCAATCCTCCATGTCGCTACACCAACTCAATCCTCCTTGTCACTCCTCCATGTCACTCAGCCAAGTCATTTGTCCATGTCACTCCTTTATGTCACTCCTCCAAGTCACTCCTCCATGTCACTTCTATATGTCTTCCATGTCACTCCTCCATGTTGCTCCACCAACTCACTCCTCCATGTCACTCCTCCATGTCATTGCTCCACGTCACTCCTCTATGTCACTCCTCCATGACACTCCTCCATGTCGCTATTCCCTGTTATTCCTTATGTCGCTATATAAACTCAATCCTCCATGTCACTCCTACATTTCACTCCACCACGTCACTCCTCCATGTCACTCATCCATATCAACCCTCCATGTCACTCCTACTTGTCGCTACACCAACTCACTCCTCCATGTCACTCCTCCATTTCACTCCACCACGTCCCTCCTCCATATTCATCCCTCCATGTCACTCCTCCATGTCACTCCTCCATGTCCCTTCGCCATGTCACTCCTCCATGTCTCTCCTCCATGTCTCTCCACCAACTCACTCCTCCACATCAATCCTCTATGTCACTCCTCCATGTCGCTATTCCATGTCACTCCTCCATGTTGCTACACCAACTCACTCCTCATGTCACTCCTCAATGTCGCTACTCCATGTCACTCCTTCATGTCGCTACACCAACTCAATCCTCTTTGTCACTCCTCCATGTCACTCATCCAAGTCATTCCTCCATGTCACTTCTTTATGTCACTCCTCCAACTCACTCCTCTATGTCACTGCTATATGTCTTCCATGTCACTCCTCCATGTCGCTCCACCAACTCACTCCTCCATGTCGCTCTACCAACTTACTCATCCCTGTCCCTCCGCCATGTCACTCCACCATATCAACCCTCCTTCCTGATCAAACTTGTCACTTCTCCATGTCACTATTCCATGTCTCTCCTCCACATCACTCCTCTATATCACTCCTCCATGTCACTCCTCCGTGTCACTCCTCCTTGTCGCTATTCCATGTTACTCCTCCATGTCGCTACACCAACTCACTCTTCCATGTCACTCCCCCATTTCACTCCACCACGTCACTCCTCCATGTCACTCCTCCATATCAAACCTCCATGTCACTCCTCCATGTTACTCCTCCATGTCACTACACCAACTCACTCATCCCTGTCCCTCTGCCATGTCACTCCACCATATCACCCCTCCTTCCTGATCAAACTTGTCACTTCTCCATGTCACTACTCCATGTCTCTCCCCCACATCAAACCTCTATGTCACTCCTCCATGTCACTCCTCTATGTCACTCCTCCTTGTCGCTCTTCCAAATCACTCCTCCATGTCGCTACACCAACTCAATCCTCATGTCACTTCTCCAAGTAGCTACTCCATGTCACTCCTCCATGTCGCTACACCAACTCAATCCTCCTTGTCACTCCTCCATGTCACTCAGCCAAGTCATTTGTCCATGTCACTCCTTTATGTCACTCCTCCAAGTCACTCCTCCATGTCACTTCTATATGTCTTCCATGTCACTCCTCCATGTTGCTCCACCAACTCACTCCTCCATGTCACTCCTCCATGTCACTGCTCCACGTCACTCCTCTATGTCACTCCTCCATGTCACTCCTCCATGTCACTATTCCATGTCACTCCTTATGTCGCTATATAAACTCACTCCTCCATGTCACTCCACCATTTCACTCCACCATGTCACTCCTCCATGTCACTCCTCCATATCAACCCTCCATGTCACTCCTCCTTTTCGCTACACCAACTCACTCCTCCATGTCACTCCTCCATTTCACTCCACCACGTCTATATGTATTCCATGTCACTCCTCCATGTCGCTCCACCAACTCACTCCTCCATGTCACTCCTCCTTGTCACTCCTCCATGTAGCTATTCCATTTCACTCCTCCATGTCGCTACACCAACTCAATCGTCCTTGTCACTCCTCCATGTCACTCATCCAAGTCATTCCTCCATGTCGCTATTCCATGTCACTCCTTATATCGATACGCCAACTCACTCCTCCATGTCACTCCTCCATTTCACTCCACCACGTCACTGCTCCATGTCACGCCTCCATATCAACCCGCCATGTCACTCCTCAATGTCACTCCTCCATGTCACTACACAGACTCACTAATCCCTGTCCCTCCGCACTTGTTACGCCTCCATGTAGCCACCATTTCACTCCACCATGTCACTCCTCCATGTCACTCCTCCATATCAACCCTCCATGTCACTCCTCCTTTTCGCTACACCAACTCACTCCTCCATGTCACTCCTCCATTTCACTCCACCACGTCTATATGTATTCCATGTCACTCCTCCATGTCGCTCCACCAACTCACTCCTCCATGTCACTCCTCCTTGTCACTCCTCCATGTAGCTATTCCATTTCACTCCTCCATGTCGCTACACCAACTCAATCGTCCTTGTCACTCCTCCATGTCACTCATCCAAGTCATTCCTCCATGTCGCTATTCCATGTCACTCCTTATATCGATACGCCAACTCACTCCTCCATGTCACTCCTCCATTTCACTCCACCACGTCACTGCTCCATGTCACGCCTCCATATCAACCCGCCATGTCACTCCTCAATGTCACTCCTCCATGTCACTACACAGACTCACTAATCCCTGTCCCTCCGCACTTGTTACGCCTCCATGTCACTCCTCCATATCAACCCGCCATGTCACTCCTCCTTGTCACTCCTCCATGTAGCTATTCCATGACACTCCTCCATGTCACTCTACCACCTCACTCCTCCATGTCACTACACCAACTCACTAATCCCTGTCCCTCCGCCATGTCACTCCACAATATCAAACCTCCTTCCTAATCAAACTTGTCAGTTCTCCATGTCACTACTCCATGTCTCTCCTCCACATCAATCCTCTATGTCACTCCTCCATGTCACTCCTCCTTGTCGCTATTCCATGTCACTCCTCCATGTTACTACACCAACTCACTCCTCATGTCACTCCTCCATGTCGCTACTCCATGTCACTCCTCCTTGTCACTCATCCAAGTCATTCCTCCATGTCACTCCTTTATGTCACTCCTCCAAGTCACTCCTCCATGTCACTTCTATATGTCTTCCATGTCACTCCTCCATGTTGCTCCACCAACTCACTCCTCCATGTCACTCCTCCTTGTCACTCCTCCATGTAGCTATTCCATGACACTCCTCCATGTCGCCCTACCAAATCACTCCTCCATGTCACTCGTCCACGTCACTCCTCCATGTTACACTTCCTTGTCACTCCTCCATGTAGCTACTTCATGTCACTACACCAACTCACTCATCCCTGTCCCTCCGCCATGTCACTCCACCATATCAACCCTCCTTCCTGATCAAACTTGTCACTTCTCCATGTCACTACTCCATGTCTCTCCTCCACATCAATCCTCTATGTCACTCCTCCATGTCGCTATTCCATGTCACTTCTCCATGTTGCTACACCAACTCACTCCTCATGTCACTCCTCAATGTCGCTACTCCATGTCACTCCTTCATGTCGCTACACCAACTCAATCCTCCTTGTCACTCCTCCATGTCACTCATCCAAGTCATTCCTCCATGTCACTCCTTTATGTCACTCCTCCAAGTCACTCCTCCATGTCACTTCTATATGTCTTCCATGTCACTCCTCCATGTCGCTCCACCAACTCACTCCTCCATGTCACTCCTCCTAGTCACTCCTCCATGTAGCTATTCCATGACACTCCTCCATGTCGCTCTACCAACTCACTCTTCCATGTCACTCGTCCACGTCACTCCTCCATGTTACACTTCCTTGTCACTCCTCCATATAGCTACTTCATGTCACTACACCAACTCACTCATCCCTGTCCCTCCGCCATGTCACTCCACCATATCAACCCTCCTTCCTGATCAAACTTGTCACTTCTCCATGTCACTACTCCATGTCTCTCCTCCACATCACTCCTCTATATCACTCTTCCATGTCACTCCTCCATGTCACTCCTCCTTGTCACTATTCCATGTTACTCCTCCATGTCTCTACACCATCTCACTCTTCCATGTCACTCCCCCATTTCACTCCACCACGTCACTCCTCCATGTCACTCCTCCAACTCAATCCTCTTTGTCACTCCTCCATGTCACTCATCCAAGTCATTCCTCCATGTCACTCCTTTATGTCACTCCTCCAAGTCACTCCTCCATGTCACTTCTATATGTCTTCCATGTCACTCCTCCATGTCGCTCCACCAACTCACTCCTCCATGTCACTCCTCCTAGTCACTCCTCCATGTAGCTATTCCATGACACTCCTCCATGTCGCTCTACCAACTCACTCCTCTATGTCACTCCTCCATGTCACTTTTCAATATCACTCCTCTATGTCATTCCTCCATATCAACCCTCCATGTCACTCTTCCATGTCACTCCTCCATGTCCCTCCGCCATGTCACTCCACCATATCAACCCTCCTTCCTGATCAAACTTGTCACTTCTCCATGTCACTACTCTATGTCTCTCCTCCACATCACTCCTCTATATCACTCTTCCATGTCACTCCTCCATGTCACTCCTCCTTGTCGCTATTCCATGTTACTCTTCCATGTCGCTACACCATCTCACTCTTCCATGTCACTCCCCCATTTCACTCCACCACATCACTCCTCCATGTCACTCCTCCATATCAACCCTCCATGTCACTCCTCCTTGTCGCTACACCAACTCACTCCTCCATGTCACTCCTCCATTTCACTCCACCACGTCTATATGTATTCCATGTCACTCCTCCATGTCGCTCCACCAACTCACTATTCCATGTCACTCCTCCTTGTCACTCCTCCATGTAGCTATTCCATTTCATTCCTCCATGTCGCTACACCAACTCAATCCTCCTTGTCACTCCTCCATGTTACTCATCCAAGTCATTCCTCCATGTCGCTATTCCATGTCACTCCTTATGTCGATACGCCAAGTCACTCCTCCATGTCACTCCTCTATTTCACTCCACCACGTCACTCCTCTATGTCACTCCTCCATATCAACCCGCCATGTCACTCCTCCATGTCACTCCTCCATGTCACTCCTCCATGTTACTCCTGCATGTCACTACACCAACTCACTCATCCCTGTCCCTCCGCCATGTCACTCCACCATATCAACCCTCATTCCTGACTAAACTTGTCACTTCTCCCTGTCACAACTCCATGTCTCTCCCCCACATCAAACCTCTATGTCACTCCTCCATGTCACTCCTCTATGTCACTCCTCCTTGTCGCTCTTCCATGTCAATCCTCCATGTCGCTACACCAACTCAATCCTCCTTGTCACTCCTCCAAGTCTTCAATGTCATGTCTCTCATCTGTGTAGCTCCACATTGTCACTCCTCCAAGTCACTCCTCCATGTCGCTACTCCATGTCACACCTCCTTGTCACTCCTCCATGTAGATACTCCATGTCACTCCTTATGTCGATACGCCAACTCACTCCTCCATGACACTCCTCCATTTCACTCCACCACGTCACTCCTCCATGTCACTCCTCTATATCAACCCGCCATGTCACTCCTCCATGTCACTCCTCCATGTCACTACACCAACTCACTAATCCCTGTCCCTCCGCCATGTCACTCCACAATATCAAACCTCCTTCCTAATCAAACTTGTCAGTTCTCCATGTCACTACTCCATGTCTCTCCTCCACATCAATCCTCTATGTCACTCCTCCATGTCACTCCTCCTTGTCGCTATTCCATGTCACTCCTCCATGTTGCTACACCAACTCACTCCTCATGTCACTCCTCCATGTCGCTAATCCATGTCACTCCTCCATGTCGCTACACCAACTCAATCCTCCTTGTCACTCCTCAATGTCACTCATCCAAGTCATTCCTCCATGTCACTCCTCCAAGTCACTCCTCTATGTCACTGCTATATGTCTTCCATGTCACTCCTCCATGTCGCTCCACCAACTCACTCCTCCATGTCACTTCTCCTTGTCACTCCTCCATGTAGCTATTCCATGTCACTCCTCCATGTCGCTCTACCAACTCACTCCTCCATGTCACTCGTCCACGTCACTTCTCCATGTCAAACTTCCTTGTCACTCCTCCATGTAGCTACTTCATGTCACTACACCAACTCACTCATCCCTGTCCCTCCGCCATGTCACTCCACCATATAAACCCTCCTTCCTGATCAAACTTGTCACTTTTCCATGTCACTACTCCATGTCTCTCCTCCACATCACTCCTCTATATCACTCCTCCATGTCAATCCTCCTTGTCGCTATTCCATGTTACTCCTCCTTGTCGCTACACCAACTCACTCTTCCATGTCACTCCCACATTTCACTCCACCACGTCACTCCTCTATGTCACTCCTCCATATCAACCCTCCATGTCACTACTCCATGTTACTCCTCCATGTCACTACACCAACTCACTCATCCCTGTCCCTCCGCCACGTCACTCCTCTATGTCACTCCTCCATATCAACCCTCCATGTCACTACTCCATGTTACTCCTCCATGTCACTACACCAACTAACTCATCCCTGTCACTACTCCATGTCTCTCACCCACATCAAACCTCTATGTCACTCCTCCATGTCACTCCTCTATGTCACTCCTCCTTGTCGCTCTTCCATGTCACTCCTCCATGTCGCTACACCAACTCAATCCTCATGTCACTCCTCCATGTAGCTACTCCATGTCACTCCTCCATGTTGCTCCACCAACTCACTCCTCCATGTCACTGATCCACGTCACTCCTCTATGTCACTCCTCCATGTCACTCCTCCATTTCACTCCACCACGTCACTCCTCCATGTCACTCCTCCATATCAACCCTCCATGTCACCCCTCCATGTCACTCCTCCATGTCACTCCTCCATGTCACTCCTCCATATCAACCCTCCATGTCACTCCTCCTTGTCGCTACACCAACTCACTCCTCCATGTCACTCCTCCATTTCACTCCACCACGTCTATATGTCTTCCATGTCACTCCTCCATGTCGCTCCACCAACTCACTCCTCCATGTCACTCCTCCTTGTCACTCCTCCATGTAGCTATTCCATTTCACTACTCCATGTCGCTACACCAACTCAATCCTCCTTGTAACTCCTCCATGTCACTCATCCAAGTCACTCCTCCATGTCGCTATTCCATGTAACTCCTTATGTCGATACGCCAACTCACTACTCCATGTCAATCCTCCATTTCACTCCACCACGTCACTCCTCCATGTCACTCCTCCATATCAACCCTCCATGTCACTCCTCCATGTCACTCCTCCATGTCACTCTTCCATGTCACTACACCAACTCACTAATCCCTGTCCCTCCGCCATGTCACTCCACAAAATCAAACCTCCTTCCTGATCAAACTTGTCAGTTCTCCATGTCACTACTCTATGTCTCTCCTCCACATCAATCCTCTATGTCACTCCTCCATGTCACTCCTCCTTGTCGCTATTCCATGTCACTCCTCCATGTTGCTACACCAACTCACTTGTCATGTCACTCCTCCATGTCACTCCTTTATGTCACTCCTCCAAATCACTCCTCCATGTCACTTCTATATGTCTTCCATGTCACTCCTCCATGTCGCTCCACCAACTCACTCCTCCATGTCACTCCTCCATGTCGCTATTCCATGTCACTCCTTATGTCGCTACACCAACTCACTCCTCCATGTCACTCCTCCATTTCACTCCACCACGTCCCTCCACCATATCAACCCTCCATGTCACTCCTCCATGTCACTCCTCTATTTCACCCTCTCCATGTCACTCCTCCATATCAAGCCTCCATTTTCTCTCCTCCATGTAACTCCTTAATGTCACTACTCCATGTCGCTACTCCATGTCACTCCTCCATGTCACTCTTGCATGTCGCTCCTCCATGTCACTTCTCCAAGTCTTCAATGTCATGTCTCTCATCCGTGTAGCTCCATATTGTCACTCCTCCATATCACTCCTCCGTGTCACTTCTACGTTTTCCATGTCACTCCTCCACATCACTCCTCTATGTTACTCATCCATGTCACTTTTCAATATCACTCCTCTGTCATTCCTCCATATCAACCCTCAATGTCACTCCTCATGTCACTCCTCAATGTCGCTACTCCATGTCACTCCTTCATGTCGCTACACCAACTCAATCCTCCTTGTCACTCCTCCATGTCACTCATCCAAGTCATTCCTCCATGTCACTCCTTTATGTCACTCCTCCAAGTCACTCCTCCATGTCACTTCTATATGTCTTCCATGTCACTCCTCCATGTCGCTCCACCAACTCACTCCTCCATGTCACTCCTCCTAGTCACTCCTCCATGTAGCTATTCCATGACACTCCTCCATGTCGCTCTACCAACTCACTCTTCCATGTCACTCGTCCACGTCACTCCTCCATGTTACACTTCCTTGTCACTCCTCCATATAGCTACTTCATGTCACTACACCAACTCACTCATCCCTGTCCCTCCGCCATGTCACTCCACCATATCAACCCTCCTTCCTGATCAAACTTGTCACTTCTCCATGTCACTACTCCATGTCTCTCCTCCACATCACTCCTCTATATCACTCTTCCATGTCACTCCTCCATGTCACTCCTCCTTGTCACTATTCCATGTTACTCCTCCATGTCTCTACACCATCTCACTCTTCCATGTCACTCCCCCATTTCACTCCACCACGTCACTCCTCCATGTCACTCCTCCAACTCAATCCTCTTTGTCACTCCTCCATGTCACTCATCCAAGTCATTCCTCCATGTCACTCCTTTATGTCACTCCTCCAAGTCACTCCTCCATGTCACTTCTATATGTCTTCCATGTCACTCCTCCATGTCGCTCCACCAACTCACTCCTCCATGTCACTCCTCCTAGTCACTCCTCCATGTAGCTATTCCATGACACTCCTCCATGTCGCTCTACCAACTCACTCCTCTATGTCACTCCTCCATGTCACTTTTCAATATCACTCCTCTATGTCATTCCTCCATATCAACCCTCCATGTCACTCTTCCATGTCACTCCTCCATGTCCCTCCGCCATGTCACTCCACCATATCAACCCTCCTTCCTGATCAAACTTGTCACTTCTCCATGTCACTACTCTATGTCTCTCCTCCACATCACTCCTCTATATCACTCTTCCATGTCACTCCTCCATGTCACTCCTCCTTGTCGCTATTCCATGTTACTCTTCCATGTCGCTACACCATCTCACTCTTCCATGTCACTCCCCCATTTCACTCCACCACATCACTCCTCCATGTCACTCCTCCATATCAACCCTCCATGTCACTCCTCCTTGTCGCTACACCAACTCACTCCTCCATGTCACTCCTCCATTTCACTCCACCACGTCTATATGTATTCCATGTCACTCCTCCATGTCGCTCCACCAACTCACTATTCCATGTCACTCCTCCTTGTCACTCCTCCATGTAGCTATTCCATTTCATTCCTCCATGTCGCTACACCAACTCAATCCTCCTTGTCACTCCTCCATGTTACTCATCCAAGTCATTCCTCCATGTCGCTATTCCATGTCACTCCTTATGTCGATACGCCAAGTCACTCCTCCATGTCACTCCTCTATTTCACTCCACCACGTCACTCCTCTATGTCACTCCTCCATATCAACCCGCCATGTCACTCCTCCATGTCACTCCTCCATGTCACTCCTCCATGTTACTCCTGCATGTCACTACACCAACTCACTCATCCCTGTCCCTCCGCCATGTCACTCCACCATATCAACCCTCATTCCTGACTAAACTTGTCACTTCTCCCTGTCACAACTCCATGTCTCTCCCCCACATCAAACCTCTATGTCACTCCTCCATGTCACTCCTCTATGTCACTCCTCCTTGTCGCTCTTCCATGTCAATCCTCCATGTCGCTACACCAACTCAATCCTCCTTGTCACTCCTCCAAGTCTTCAATGTCATGTCTCTCATCTGTGTAGCTCCACATTGTCACTCCTCCAAGTCACTCCTCCATGTCGCTACTCCATGTCACACCTCCTTGTCACTCCTCCATGTAGATACTCCATGTCACTCCTTATGTCGATACGCCAACTCACTCCTCCATGACACTCCTCCATTTCACTCCACCACGTCACTCCTCCATGTCACTCCTCTATATCAACCCGCCATGTCACTCCTCCATGTCACTCCTCCATGTCACTACACCAACTCACTAATCCCTGTCCCTCCGCCATGTCACTCCACAATATCAAACCTCCTTCCTAATCAAACTTGTCAGTTCTCCATGTCACTACTCCATGTCTCTCCTCCACATCAATCCTCTATGTCACTCCTCCATGTCACTCCTCCTTGTCGCTATTCCATGTCACTCCTCCATGTTGCTACACCAACTCACTCCTCATGTCACTCCTCCATGTCGCTAATCCATGTCACTCCTCCATGTCGCTACACCAACTCAATCCTCCTTGTCACTCCTCAATGTCACTCATCCAAGTCATTCCTCCATGTCACTCCTCCAAGTCACTCCTCTATGTCACTGCTATATGTCTTCCATGTCACTCCTCCATGTCGCTCCACCAACTCACTCCTCCATGTCACTTCTCCTTGTCACTCCTCCATGTAGCTATTCCATGTCACTCCTCCATGTCGCTCTACCAACTCACTCCTCCATGTCACTCGTCCACGTCACTTCTCCATGTCAAACTTCCTTGTCACTCCTCCATGTAGCTACTTCATGTCACTACACCAACTCACTCATCCCTGTCCCTCCGCCATGTCACTCCACCATATAAACCCTCCTTCCTGATCAAACTTGTCACTTTTCCATGTCACTACTCCATGTCTCTCCTCCACATCACTCCTCTATATCACTCCTCCATGTCAATCCTCCTTGTCGCTATTCCATGTTACTCCTCCTTGTCGCTACACCAACTCACTCTTCCATGTCACTCCCACATTTCACTCCACCACGTCACTCCTCTATGTCACTCCTCCATATCAACCCTCCATGTCACTACTCCATGTTACTCCTCCATGTCACTACACCAACTCACTCATCCCTGTCCCTCCGCCACGTCACTCCTCTATGTCACTCCTCCATATCAACCCTCCATGTCACTACTCCATGTTACTCCTCCATGTCACTACACCAACTAACTCATCCCTGTCACTACTCCATGTCTCTCACCCACATCAAACCTCTATGTCACTCCTCCATGTCACTCCTCTATGTCACTCCTCCTTGTCGCTCTTCCATGTCACTCCTCCATGTCGCTACACCAACTCAATCCTCATGTCACTCCTCCATGTAGCTACTCCATGTCACTCCTCCATGTTGCTCCACCAACTCACTCCTCCATGTCACTGATCCACGTCACTCCTCTATGTCACTCCTCCATGTCACTCCTCCATTTCACTCCACCACGTCACTCCTCCATGTCACTCCTCCATATCAACCCTCCATGTCACCCCTCCATGTCACTCCTCCATGTCACTCCTCCATGTCACTCCTCCATATCAACCCTCCATGTCACTCCTCCTTGTCGCTACACCAACTCACTCCTCCATGTCACTCCTCCATTTCACTCCACCACGTCTATATGTCTTCCATGTCACTCCTCCATGTCGCTCCACCAACTCACTCCTCCATGTCACTCCTCCTTGTCACTCCTCCATGTAGCTATTCCATTTCACTACTCCATGTCGCTACACCAACTCAATCCTCCTTGTAACTCCTCCATGTCACTCATCCAAGTCACTCCTCCATGTCGCTATTCCATGTAACTCCTTATGTCGATACGCCAACTCACTACTCCATGTCAATCCTCCATTTCACTCCACCACGTCACTCCTCCATGTCACTCCTCCATATCAACCCTCCATGTCACTCCTCCATGTCACTCCTCCATGTCACTCTTCCATGTCACTACACCAACTCACTAATCCCTGTCCCTCCGCCATGTCACTCCACAAAATCAAACCTCCTTCCTGATCAAACTTGTCAGTTCTCCATGTCACTACTCTATGTCTCTCCTCCACATCAATCCTCTATGTCACTCCTCCATGTCACTCCTCCTTGTCGCTATTCCATGTCACTCCTCCATGTTGCTACACCAACTCACTTGTCATGTCACTCCTCCATGTCACTCCTTTATGTCACTCCTCCAAATCACTCCTCCATGTCACTTCTATATGTCTTCCATGTCACTCCTCCATGTCGCTCCACCAACTCACTCCTCCATGTCACTCCTCCATGTCGCTATTCCATGTCACTCCTTATGTCGCTACACCAACTCACTCCTCCATGTCACTCCTCCATTTCACTCCACCACGTCCCTCCACCATATCAACCCTCCATGTCACTCCTCCATGTCACTCCTCTATTTCACCCTCTCCATGTCACTCCTCCATATCAAGCCTCCATTTTCTCTCCTCCATGTAACTCCTTAATGTCACTACTCCATGTCGCTACTCCATGTCACTCCTCCATGTCACTCTTGCATGTCGCTCCTCCATGTCACTTCTCCAAGTCTTCAATGTCATGTCTCTCATCCGTGTAGCTCCATATTGTCACTCCTCCATATCACTCCTCCGTGTCACTTCTACGTTTTCCATGTCACTCCTCCACATCACTCCTCTATGTTACTCATCCATGTCACTTTTCAATATCACTCCTCTGTCATTCCTCCATATCAACCCTCAATGTCACTCCTCCATGTCACTCCTCCATGTCACTCCTCCATGTCACTCCTCCATGTTGCTCCACCAACTCACTCCTCCATGTCACTCCTCCATGTCATTGATCCAAGTCACTCCTCTATGTCACTCCTCCATGTCACTCCTCCATGTCGCTATTTCATGTCACACCTTATGTCGCTATATAAACTCACTCCTCCATGTCACTCCTCCATTTCACTCCAACACGTCACTCCTCCATGTCATTCCTCCATATCAACCCTCCATGTCACTCCTCCTTGTCGCTACACCAACTCACTCCTCCATGTCACTCCTCCATTTCACTCCAACACGTCACTCCTCCATGTCACTCCTCCATATCAACCCTCCATGTCACTCCTCCTTGTCGCTACACCAACTCACTCCTCCATGTCGCTACTCCACGTCACTCCTCCATGTCACACCTCCATATCAACCCTCCATGTCACTCCTCCTTGTCGCTACACCAACTCACTCCTCCATGTCACTCCTCCATTTCACTCCACCACGTCTATATGTATTCCATGTCACTCCTCCATGTCGCTCCACCAACTCACTATTCCATGTCACTCCTCCTTGTCACTCCTCCATGTAGCTATTCCATTTCACTCCTCCATGTCGCTACACCAACTCAATCCTCCTTGTCACTCCTCCATGTCACTCATCCAAGTCATTCCTCCATGTCGCTATTCCATGTCACTCCTTATGTCGATACGCCAAGATACTCCTCCATGTCACTCCTCCATTTCACTCCAGCACGTCACTCCTCCATGTCACTCCTCCATATCAACCCGCCATGTCACTCCTCCATGTCACTCCTCCATGTCACTCCTCCATGTCACTACACCAACTCACTAATCCCTGTCCCTCCGCCATGTCACTCCACAATATCAAACCTCCTTCCTGATCAAACTTGTCAGTTCTCCATGTCACTACTCCATGTCTCTCCTCCACATCAATCCTCTATGTCACTCCTCCATGTCACTCCTCCTTGTCGCTCTTCCATGTCACTCCTCCATGTCGCTACACCAACTCACTCCTCATGTCACTCCTCCATGTCGCTACTCCATGTCACTTCTCCATGTCGCTACACCAACTCAATCCTCCTTGTCACTCCTCCATGTCACTCATCCAAGTCATTCCTCCAAGTCACTCCTTTATGTCACTCCTCCATGTCACTTCTATATGTCGTCCATGTCACTCCTCCATGTCGCTCCACCAACTCACTCCTCCATGTCACTCCTCCTTGTCACTCCTCCATGTAGCTATTCCATGTATCTCCTCCATGTCGCTCTACCAACTCACTCCTCCATGTCACTCGTCCACGTCACTCCTCCATGTCACACTTCCTTGTCACTCATCCATGTAGCTACTTCATGTCACTACACCAACTCACTCATCCCTGTCCCTCCGCCATGTCACTCCACCATATCAACCCTCCTTCCTGATCAAACTTGTCACTTCTCCATGTCACTACTCCATGTCTCTCCTCCACATCACTCCTCTATATCACTCCTCCATGTCGCTACACCAACTCACTCTTCCATGTCACTCCCCCATTTCACTCCACAACGTCACTCCTCCATGTCACTCCTCCATGTCACTCCTCCTTGTAGCTATTCCATGTCACTCCTCCATGTTGCTACACCAACTCACTCATCCCTGTCCCTCCGCCATGTCACTGCACAATATCAAACCTCCTTCCTGATCAAACTTGTCAGTTCTCCATGTCACTACTCCATGTCTCTCCTCCACATCAATCCTCTATGTCACTCCTCCATGTCACTCCTCCTTGTCGCTATTCCATGTCACTCCTCCATGTTGCTACACCAACTCACTCCTCATGTCACTCCTCCATGTCGCTACTCCATGTCACTACTCCATGTCGCTACACCAACTCAATCCTCCTTGTCACTCCTCCATGTCACTCATCCAAGTCATTCCTCCATGTCACTCATTTATGTCACTCCTCCAAGTCACTCCTCCATGTCACTTCTATACGTCTTCCTTGTCACTCCTCCATGTTGCTCCACCAACTCACTCCTCCATGTCACTCCTCCTTGTCACTCCTCCATGTAGCTATTCCATGTCACTCCTCCATGTCACTCTACCAACTCACTCCTCCATGTCACTCGTCAACGTCACTCCTCCATGTCACACTTCCTTGTCACTCCTCCATGTAGCTACTTCATGTCACTACACCAACTCACTCATCCCTGTCCCTCCGCCATGTCACTCCACCATATCAACACTCCTTCCTGATCAAACTTGTCAGTTCTCCATGTCACTACTCCATGTCTCTCCTCCACATCAATCCTCTATGTCACTCCTCCATGTCACTCCTCCTTGTCGCTATTCCATGTCACTCCTCCATGTTGCTACACCAACTCACTCCTCATGTCACTCCTCCATGTCGCTACTCCATGTCACTACTCCATGTCGCTACACCAACTCAATCCTCCTTGTCACTCCTCCATGTCACTCATCCAAGTCATTCCTCCATGTCACTCATTTATGTCACTCCTCCAAGTCACTCCTCCATGTCACTTCTATATGTCTTCCTTGTCACTCCTCCATGTTGCTCCACCAACTCACTCCTCCATGTCACTCCTCCTTGTCACTCCTCCATGTAGCTATTCCATGTCACTCCTCCATGTCACTCTACCAACTCACTCCTCCATGTCACTCGTCAACGTCACTCCTCCATGTCACACTTCCTTGTCACTCCTCCATGTAGCTACTTCATGTCACTACACCAACTCACTCATCCCTGTCCCTCCGCCATGTCACTCCACCATATCAACACTCCTTCCTGATCAAACTTGTCACTTCTCCATGTCACTACTCCATGTCTCTCCTCCACATCACTCCTCTATATCACTCCTCCATGTCACTCCTCCATGTCACTCCTCCTTGTCGCTATTCCATGTTACTCCTCCATGTCGCTACACCAACTCACTCTTCCATGTCACTCCCCCATTTCACTCCACCACGTCACTCCTCCATGTCACTCCTCCATATCAACCCTCCATGTCACTCCTCCATGTTGATCCTCCATGTTACTACACCAACTCACTCATCCCTGTCCCTCCGCCATGTCAATCCACCATATCAACCCTCCTTCCTGATCAAACTTGTCACTTCTCCATGTCACTACTCCATGTCTCTCCCCCACATCAAACTTCTATGTCACTCCTCCATGTCACTCCTCTATGTCACTCCTCCTTGTCGCTCTTCCATGTCACTCCTCCATGTCGCTACACCAACTCAATCCTCCTTGTCACTCCTCCATGTCACTCAGCCAAGTCATTTGTCCATGTCACTCCTTTATGTCACTCCTCCAAGTCACTCCTGATGTCACTCCTCCAGGTCACTCCTCCATGTCGCTATTCCATGTCATTCCTTATGTCGCTATATAAACTCAATTCTCCATGTCACTCCTACATTACACTCCATCACGTCACTCCTCCATGTCACTCCTCCATATCAACCCTCCATGTCACTCCTCCTTGTCGCTACACCAACTCACTCCTCCATGTCACTCCTCCATTTCACTCCTCCATGTCCTTTCGCCATGTCACTTCTCCAAGTCTTCAATGTCATGTCTCTCATCTGTGTAGCTCCACATTGTCACTCCTCCAAGTCACTCCTCCATGTCGCTACTCCATGTCACACCTCCTTGTCACTCCTCCATGTAGATACTCCATGTCACTCCTTATGTCGATACGCCAACTCACTCCTCCATGACACTCCTCCATTTCACTCCACCACGTCACTCCTCCATGTCACTCCTCCATATCAACCCGCCATGTCACTCCTCCATGTCACTCCTCCATGTCACTACACCAACTCACTAATCCCTGTCCCTCCGCCATGTCACTCCACAATATCAAACCTCCTTCCTAATCAAACTTGTCAGTTCTCCATGTCACTACTCCATGTCTCTCCTCCACATCAATCCTCTATGTCACTCCTCCATGTCACTCCTCCATGTCACTCCTCCTTGTCGCTATTCCATGTCACTCCTACATGTTGCTACACCAACTCACTCCTCATGTCACTCCTCCATGTCGCTAATCCATGTCACTCCTCCATGTCGCTACACCAACTCAATCCTCATTGTCACTCCTCAATGTCACTCATCCAAGTCATTCCTCCATGTCACTCCTCCAAGTCACTCCTCTATGTCACTGCTATATGTCTTCCATGTCACTCCTCCATGTCGCTCCACCAACTCACTCCTCCATGTCACTTCTCCTTGTCACTCCTCCATGTAGCTATTCCATGTCACTCCTCCATGTCGCTCTACCAACTCACTCCTCCATGTCACTCGTCCACGTCACTTCTCCATGTCAAACTTCCTTGTCACTCCTCCATGTAGCTACTTCATGTCACTACACCAACTCACTCATCCCTGTCCCTCCGCCATGTCACTCCACCATATAAACCCTCCTTCCTGATCAAACTTGTCACTTCTCCATGTCACTACTCCATGTCTCTCCTCCACATCACTCCTCTATATCACTCCTCCATGTCAATCCTCCTTGTCGCTATTCCATGTTACTCCTCCTTGTCGCTACACCAACTCACTCTTCCATGTCACTCCCACATTTCACTCCACCACGTCACTCCTCTATGTCACTCCTCCATATCAACCCTCCATGTCACTACTCCATGTTACTCCTCCATGTCACTACACCAACTCACTCATCCCTGTCCCTCCGCCACGTCACTCCTCTATGTCACTCCTCCATATCAACCCTCCATGTCACTACTCCATGTTACTCCTCCATGTCACTACACCAACTCACTCATCCCTGTCACTACACCATGTCTCTCACCCACATCAAACCTCTATGTCACTCCTCCATGTCACTCCTCTATGTCACTCCTCCTTGTCGCTCTTCCATGTCACTCCTCCATGTCGCTACACCAACTCAATTCTCATGTCACTCCTCCATGTAGCTACTCCATGTCACTCCTCCATGTTGCTCCACCAACTCACTCCTCCATGTCACTGATCCACGTCACTCCTCTATGTCACTCCTCCATGTCACTCCTCCATTTTACTCCACCACGTCACTCCTCCATGTCACTCCTCCATATCAACCCTCCATGTCACCCCTCCATGTCACTCCTCCATGTCACTCCTCCATGTCACTCCTCCATATCAACCCTCCATGTCACTCCTCCTTGTCGCTACACCAACTCACTCCTCCATCTCACTCCTCCATTTCACTCCACCACGTCTATATGTCTTCCATGTCACTCCTCCATGTCGCTCCACCAACTCACTCCTCCATGTCACTCCTCCTTGTCACTCCTCCATGTAGCTATTCCATTTCACTACTCCATGTCGCTACACCAACTCAATCCTCCTTGTAACTCCTCCATGTCACTCATCCAAATCACTCCTCCATGTCGCTATTCCATGTAACTCCTTATGTCGATACGCCAACTCACTACTCCATGTCAATCCTCCATTTCACTCCACCACGTCACTCCTCCATGTCACTCCTCCATATCAACCCTCCATGTCACTCCTCCATGTCACTCCTCCATGTCACTCTTCCATGTCACTACACCAACTCACTATTCCCTGTCCCTCCGCCATGTCACTCCACCATATCAACCCTCCTTCCTGTTCAAACTTGTCAGTTATCCATATCACTACTCCATGTCTCTCCTCCACATCAATCCTCTATGTCACTCCTCCAACTCACTCCTCCATGTCACTCGTCCATGTCACTCCTCCATGTCACACTTCCTTGTCACTCCTCCATGTAGCTACTCCATGTCACTACACCAACTCACTCATCCCTGTCCCTCTGCCATGTCACTCCACCATATCAACCCTCCATGTCTCTCCATCATATCAACCCTCCTTCCTGATCAAACTTGTCACTTCTCCATGTCATTACTCCTTGTCTCTCCCCCACATCAAACCTCTATGTCACTCCTCCATGTCACTGCTCTATGTCACTAATCCTTGTCGCTCTTCCATGTCACTCCTCCATATCGTTACACCAACTCACTCCTCATGTCACTCCTCCATGTAGCTACTCCATGTCACTCCTCCATGTCGCTCCTCCATGTCATTGATCCAAGTCACTCCTCTATGTCACTCCTCCATGTCACTCCTCCATGTCGCTATTCCATGTCACACCTTATGTCGCTATATAAACTCACTCCTCCATGTCACTCCTCCATTTCACTCCAACACGTCACTCCTCCATGTCACTCCTCCATATCAACCCTCCATGTCACTCCTCCTTGTCGCTACACCAACTCACTCCTCCATGTCACTCCTCCATTTCACTCCAACACGTCACTCCTCCATGTCACTCCTCCATATCAACCCTCCACGTCACTCCTCCATGTCACACCTCCTTGTCACTCCTCCATTTAGCTACTCCATGTCACTCCTCCTTGTCGCTCTACCAACTCACTCCTCCATGTCACTCGTCCACGTCACTACTCCATGTCACACCCACTTGTCACTCCTCCATGTAGCTACTCCATGTCACTCTATATCACTCCTCCATGTCACTCATCTAAGTCTCTCCTCCGTGTCACTTCTACATGTTGTACATGTTACTCCTCCACATAACTCCTCTATGTCACTCCTCAATGTCACTTTTCAATATCACTCCTCTATGTCATTCCCCTATGTCGCTACTCCATGTCACTCCTCCATGTTGATCCTCCATGTCACTCCTCCATGTCACTTCTATATGTCTTCCATGTCACTCCTCCATGTCCCTCCTCCTTGTCACTCCTCCATGTTGCTCCTCCATGTCACTCCTCCATGTCATTCATCCATGTCCCTCCGCCAAGTCACTCCACCATATCAATCCTCCTTGCTGATCCGCCCTGTCACTCCTCCATGTCTCTCCTCCACATCAATCCTCCATGTCACTCCTCCATGTCACTCCTCCATGTCACTCCTCCATGTCACTCCTCCATGTCACTCCTCCATGTCACTACACCAACTCATGCATCCCTTTCCCTCCGCCATGTCACTCCACCATATCAACCCTCCTTCCTGATCAAACTTGTCACTTCTCCATGTCACTACTCCATGTCTCTCCTCCACATCAATCCTCTATGTCACTCCTCTATGTCACTCCTCCATGTCACTCCTACTTGTCGCTATTCCATGTCACTTCTCCATGTCGCTACACCAACTCACTCCTCCATGTCACTCTTCTATGTCACTATTCCATGTCACTCCTTATGTCGCTACACCAACTCACTCCTCCATTTCACTCCTCCATTTCACTCCACTACATTACTCCTCCATATCAATCCTCCATATCAACCCTACATTTCACTCCTCCATGTCACTCCTCCATGTCACTACACCAACTCAATCATCCCTGTCCCTCCGCCATGTCACTCCTCCATGTCACTCCTCCATGTCGCTACACCAACTCACTCCTCATGTCACTCCTCCATGTCGCTACTCCATTTCACTCCTCCATTTCACTCCACCACGTCACTCCTCCATGTCACTCCTCCATATCAACCCTCCATGTCACTCCTCCATGTAACTCCTCCATGTCACTCCTCCATGTCACTACACAAACTCACTAATCCCTGTCCCTCCGCCATGTCACTCCACCATATCAACCCTACATCCTGATCAAACTTGTCAGTTCTCCATGTCACTACTCCATGTCTCTCCTTCACCTCAATCCTCTATGTCACACCTCCATGTCACTCCTCCATGTAACTCCTCCTTGTCGCTATTCCATGTCACTCCTCCATGTCGCTACACCAACTCACTCCTCATGTCACTCCTCCATGTCATTCCTCCATGTCGCTATTCCATGTCACTCCTTATGTCGCTACACCAACTCACTCCTCCATTTCAATCCTCCATTTCACTCCACCACGTCACTCCTCCAAATCACTCCTCCATATCAACCCTCCATGTCACTCCTCCATATCACTCCTCCATGTCATTCCTCCATGTCACTCCTCCATGTCACTACACCAACTCACTCATCCCTGTCCCTCCGCCATGTCACTCCTCCATGTCGCTACACCAACTCACTCCTCATGTCACTCCTTCATGTCGCTACTCCATGTCACTCCTCCATGTCACTACACCAACTCAACCCTCCTTGTCACTCCTCAATGTCACTCATCCAAGTCATTCCTTCATGTCACTCCTTTATGTCACTCCTCCAAGTCACTCCTCCATGTCACTTCTATATGTGTTCCATGTCACTCCTCCATGTCTCTACTCCATGTCACTCCTCCATTTCACTCCTCCATGTCTCTCCTCCATGTCACTTCTCCAAGTCTTCAATGTCATGTCTCTCATCTGTGTAGCTCCACATTGTCACTCCTCCACGTCACTCCTCCATGTCACACCTCCTTGTCACTCCTCCATGTAGCTACTCCATGTCACTCCTCCATGTCGCTCTACTAACTCACTACTCCATGTCACTCGTCCACGTCACTCCTCCATGTCACACCTTCTTGTCACTCCTCCATGTAGCTACTCCATGTCACTCCTCCATGTCACTCCTCCATGTCACTCTTAAATATCACTCTACCACGCCACTCCTCTATATCACTCCTCCATGTTACTCCTCCATATCAATCCTCCATGTCACTTCTCCATGTCACTCCTCCTTGTCGAAATTCCATGTCACTCCTCCATGTCGCTACACCAACTCAATCCTCCTTGTCACTCCTCCATGTCACTCATCCAAGTCATTCCTCCATGTCACTCCTTTATGTCACTCCTCCAAGTCACTCCTCCATGTCACTTCTATATGTCTTCCATGTCACTCCTCCATATAAACCCTCTATGTCACTCCTCCTTGTCGCTACACCAACTCAATCCTCCATGACACTCCTCCATTTCACTCCACCATGTCCCTCATCCATATCAACCCTCCATGTCACTACTCCATGTCACTCCTCCATGTCCCTCTGCAATGTCACTCCACCATATCAACCCTCCTTCCTGATCAAACTTGTCACTTCTCCATGTCACTACTCCATGTCTCTCCTCCACATCACTACTCTATATCAATCCTCCATGTCACTCCTCCATGTCACTCCTCCTTGTCGCTATTACATGTCACTCCTCCATATCAATCCTCCATTTCACTCCTCCATGTAACTCTTTAATGTCACTACTCCATGTCGTTACTCCATGTCACTCCTCCATGTCGCTACACCAACTCAATCCTACTTGTCACTCCTCCATGTCACTCATCCAAGTCATTCCTCTATGTCACTCCTTTATGTCACTCCTCCAAGTCACTCCTCCATGTCACTTCTATATGTCTTCCATGTCACTCCTCCATGTCGCTCCACCAACTCACTCCTCCATGTCACTCCTCCAAGTCACTCCTCCATGTCACTTCTATATGTCTTCCATGTCACTCCTCCATGTCGCTCCACCAACTCACTCCTCCATGTCACTCCTCCATTTCACTCCACCACGTCACTCCTCCATGTCACTCCTCCATGTCACTCCTCCATTTCACTCCTCCATGTCACTACACCAACTCACTGATCCCTGTCCCTCCGCCATGTCACTCCACCATATCAACCCTCCTTCCTGATCAAACTTGTCAGTTCTCCATGTCACTACTCCATGTCTCTCCTCCACATCAATCATCCTTGTCAATCCTCCATGTCACTCATCCAAGTCACTCCTCCATGTCGCTATTCCATGTCACTCCTTATGTCGATACACCAACTCACTCCTCCATGTCATTCCTCCATTTCACTCCACCACATCACTCCTCTATTTCACTCCTCCATGTCACTCCTCCATATCAATACTCCATTTCACTCCTCCATGTAACTCCTTAATGTCACTACTCCATGTCGCTACTCCATGTCACTTCTCCATGTCACTCTTGCATGTCCCTTCTCCATGTCACTTCTCCAAGTCTTCAATGTCATGTCTCTCATCCGTGTAGCTCCATATTGTCACACCTCCATATTACTCCTCCGTGTCACTTCTACATGTTTTCCATGTCACTCCTCCACATCACTCCTCTATGTCACTCCTCCATGTCACTTTTCAATATCACTCCTCTATGTCATTCCCCTATGTCGCTACTCCATGTCACTCCTCCATGTCGATCCTCCATTTCAATCCTCCTTGTCACTCCTCCATGTCACTCATCCATGTCACTCCTCCATGTCACTCCTACATGTCACTCCTCCATGTCACTACACCAACTCACTAATCCCTGTCCCTTCGCCATGTCACTCCACCATATCAACCCTCCTTCCTGATCAAACTTGTCAGTTCTCCATGTCAATACTCCATGTGTCTCCTCCACATCAATCCTCTATGTCACTCCTCCATGTCACTCCTCCATGTCACACCTCCTTGTCGCTATTCCATGTCACTCCTCCATGTTGCTAAACCAACTCACTCCTCATGTCACTATCCCATGTCGCTACTCCATGTCACTCCTCCATGTCGCTACACCAACTCAATCCTCCTTGTCACTCCTCTATGTCACTTCTCCATGTCGCTACACCAACTCACTACTCCATGTCACTCCTCCATGTCGCTACTCCATGTCACTCCTCCATGTCGCTACACCAACTCAATCCTCCTTGTCACTCCTCTATGTCACTTCTCCATGTCACTCTTCCATGTCGCTATTCCATGTCACTCCTTATGTCGCTATATAAACTCAACCCTCCATGTCACTACTCCATTTCACTCCACCACGTCACTCCTCCATGTCACTCCTCCATATTACTACTCCATGTCACTCCTCCTTGTCGCTACACCAACTCACTCCTCCATGTCACTCCTCCATTTCACTCCACCATGTCCCTCCTCCATATCAACCCTCCATGTCACGCCTCCATGTCACTCCTCCATGTCGCTACTCCACGTCACTCCTCAATGTCACACCTCCTTGTCACTCCTCCATGTAGCTACTCCATGTCACTGCTCCATGTCGCTCTACCAACTCACTCCTCCATGTCACTCGTCCACGTCACTCCTCCATGTCACACCTCCTTGTCACTCCTCCATGTAGCTACTCCATGTCACTCCTCCATGTCACTCTTAAATTTCACTCCACCACGCCACTCCTCTATATCACTCCTCCATGTTACTCCTCCATATCAATCCTCCATGTCACTTTTCCATGTCACTCCTCCTTGTCGCAATTCTATGTCACTCCTCCATGTCGCTACACCAACTCACTACTCCATGTCACTCCTCCATGTCGCTACTCCATGTCACTCCTCCATGTCGCTACACCAACTCAATCCTCCTTGTCGCTATTCCATGTCACTCCTCTATGTCACTTCTCCATGTCACTCTTCCATGTCGCTATTCCATGTCACTCCTTATGTCGCTATATAAACTCAATCCTCCATGTCACTACTCCATTTCACTCCACCACGTCACTCCTCCATGTCACTCCTCCATATTACTACTCCATTTCACTCCTCCATGTCACTCTTAAATTTCACTCCACCACGCCACTCCTCTATATCACTCCACCATGTCCCTCCTCCATATCAACCCTCCATGTCACGCCTCCATGTCACTCCTCCATGTCCCTCCGCCATGTCACTCCACCATATCAAACCTCCTTCCTGATCAAACTTGTCACTTCTCCATGTCACTACTCCATGTCTCTCCTCCACATCACTCCTCTATATCACTCCACCATATCAAACCTCCTTCCTGATCAAACTTGTCACTTCTCCATATCACTGCTCCATGTCACTCCTCCTTGTCGCTATTCCATGTTACTCCTCCATGTTGCTACACCAACTCACTCTTCCATGTCACTCCTCCATTTCACTCCACCACGTCACTCTTCTACGTCACTCCTCATGTCACTCCTCCATGTCGCTACTCCTTGTCACTCCTCCATGTCACTCATCCCAGTCATTCCTCCATGTCACTCCTTTATGTCACTCCTCCAAGTCACTCCTCAATTTCACTTCTATATGACTTCAATGTCACTCCTGCTTGTCGCTCCTCCATATCACCCCTCTATTTCACTCCTCCATGTCACTCCTCCATATCAATCCTCCTTTTCACTCCTCCATGTAACTCCTTAATGTCACTACTCCATGTTGCTACTCCATGTCACTCCTCCATGTCACTCTTGCATGTCACTCCTCCGTGTCACTTCTACATGTTTTCCATGTCACTCCTCCACATCACTCCTCTATGTCACTCCTCCATGTCACTTTTCAATATCACTCCTCTATGTCATTCCCCTATGTCGCTACTCCATGTCACTCCTCCATGTCGATCCTCCATGTCACTCCTCCATGTCACTTCTATATGTCTTCCATGTCACTCCTCCATGTCGCTCCTCCTTGTCACTCCTCCATGTTGCTCCTCCATGTCACTCCTCCATGTCACTCATCCATGTCCCTCCGCCATGTCACTCCACCATATCAATCCAACTTGCTGATCCGCCCTGTCACTCCTCCATGTTTCTCCTCCACATCAATCCTTCATGTCACTCCTCCATGTCACTACTCCATGTCTTTCCTCCACATCAATCCTCTATGTAACTCCTCCATGTCACCCCTCCATGTGATTCCTCCTTGTCGCTATTTCATGTCACTCCTCCATATCAACCCTCCATGTCACTCCTCCATGTCACTCCTCCATGTCACTACACTAACTCACTCATCCCTGTCCCTCGGCCATGTCACTCCACCATATCAACCCTCCTTCTTGATCAAACTTGTCACTTCTCCAAGTCACTACTCCATGTCTCTCCCCCACATCAAACCTCTATGTCACTCCTCCATGTCACTCCTCTATGTCACTCCTCCTTGTTGCTCTTCCATGTCACTCCTCCATGTCGCTACACCAACTCAATCCTCATGTCACTCCTCCATGTAGCTACTCCAAGTCACTCCTCCATGTCGCTACACCATCTCGATCCTCCTTGTCACTCCTCCATGTCACTCAGCCAAGTCATTTGTCCATGTCACTCCTTTATGTCACTCCTCCAAGTCACTCCTCCATGTCACTTCTATATGTCTTCCATGTCACTCCTCCATGTTGCTCCACCAACTCACTCCTCCATGTCACTCCTCCATGTCGCTATTCCATGTCACTCCTTATGTCGCTATATAAACTCACTCCACCATGTCCCTCCTCCATATCAACCCTCCATGTCACTCCTCCATGTCACTCCTCCATGTCCCTCCGCCATGTCACTCCACCATATCAAACCTCCTTCCTGATCAAACTTGTCACTTCTCCATGTCACTACTCCATGTCTATCCTCCACATCACTCCTCTATATCACTCCTCCATGTCACTCCTCCATGTCACTCCTCCTTGTCGCTATTCCATGTTACTCCTCCATGTCGCTACACCAACTCACTCCTCCATGTCACTCCTCCATGTCACTGCTCCACGTCACTCCTCTATGTCACTCCTCCATGTCACTCCTCCATGTCGCTATTCCATGTCACTCCTTATGTCACTATATAAACTCACTCCTCCATGTCACTCCTCCATTTCACTCCACCACGTCACTCTTCCTTGTCACTCCTCCATATCAACCCTCCATTTCACTCCTCCTTGTCGCTACACCAACTCACTCCTCCATGTCACTCCTCCATTTCACTCCACCACGTCCCTCCTCCATATCAACCCTCCATGTCACTCGTCCATGTCACTCCTCCATGTCCCTTCGCCATGTCACTCCTCCATGTCTCTCCTCCATGTCACTTCTCCAAGTCTTCAATGTCATGTCTCTCATCTGTGTAGCTCCACATAGTCACTCCTCCATGTCGCTACTCCATGTCACTCCTCCATGTAGCCACTCCATGTAGCTCCTCCATGTCGCTCTACCAACTCACTCCTCCATGTCACTCCTCTATATCACTCCTCCATGTTACTCCTCCATATCAATCCTCCATGTCACTTCTCCATGTCACTCCTCCTTGTCGCAATTCCATGTCACTCCTCCATGTCGCTACATCAACTCACTCCTCCATTTCACTCCTCCATTACACTCCACCACGTCACTCCTCCAAATCACTCCTCCATATCAACCCTCCTTCCTGATCAAACTTGTCATTCCTCCATGTCACTCCTTTATGTCACTCCTCAAAGTCACTCCTCAATTTCACTTCTATATGACTTCAATGTAAATCCTGCATGTCGCTCCTCCATATCACTCCTCTATTTCACCCTCTCCATGTCACTCCTCCATATCAATTCTCCATTTCACTCCTCCATGTAACTCCTTAATGTCACTACTCCATGTCGCTACTCCATGTCAATCCTCCATGTCACTCTTGCATGTCGCTCCTCCATGTCACTTCTCCAAGTCTTCAATGTCATGTCTCTCATCCGTGTAGCTCCATATTGTCACTCCTCCACATCACTCCTCTATGTCACTCCTCCATGTAACTTTTCAATATCACTCCTCTATGTCATTCCTCCATATCAACCCTCCATGTCACTCCTCCATGTCACTCCTCCCTGTCCCTCCGCCATGTCACTCCACCATATCAACCCTCCTTCATGATCAAACTTGTCACTTCTCCATGTCACTACTCCATGTCTCTCCTCCACATCAATCCTCTATATCACTCCTCCATGTCACTCCTCCATGTCACTCCTCCTTGTCGCTATTCTATGTTACTCCTCCATGTCGCTACACCAACTCACTCTTCCATGTCACTCCTCCATTGCACTCCACCACGTCACTCTTCTACGTCACTCCTCATGTCACTCCTGCATGTCTCTACTCCATGTCACTACTCCATGTTTTTCCTCCACATCAATCCTCTATGTCACTCCTCCATGTCACTCCTCCATGTCATTCCTCCTTGTCCCTATTCCATGTCACTCCTCTATGTCACTCCTCCATGTCACTTTTCAATATCACTCCTCTTTGTCATTCCCCTATGTCGCTACTCCATGTCACTCCTCCATGTCGATCTTCCATGTCACTCCTCCATGTCACTTCTATATGTCTTCCATGTCACTCCTCCATGTCGCTCCTCCTTGTCACTCCTCCATGTTGCTCCTCCATGTCACTCCTCCATGTCACTCATCCATGTCCCTCCGCCATGTCACTCCACCATATCAATCCTCCTTGCTGATCCGCCCTGTCACTCCTCCATGTCTCTCCTCCACATCAATCCTCTATGTCACTCCTCCATGTCACTCCCCCATGTCACTCCTCCTAGTCGCTATTCCATGTCACTCCTCCATGTCGCTACACCAACTCAATCCTCCTTGTCACTCCTTCATGTCACTCATCCAAGTCTCTCCTCCGTGTAACTTCTACATGTTGTACATGTCACTCCTCCACATAACTCCTCTATGTCACTCCTCAATGTCACTTTTCAATATCACTCCTCTATGTCATTCCCCTATGTCGCTACTCCATGTCACTCCTCCATGTCACTCCTCCATGTCGCTCCTCATTGTCACTCCTCCATGTTGCTCCTCCATGTCACTCCTCCATGTCACTCATCCATGTCCCTCCGCTATGTCACTCCACCATATCAATCCTCCTTGCTAATCCGCCCTGTTACTCCTCCATGTCTCTCCTCCACATCAATCCTCCATGTCACTCCTCCATGTCACTCCTCCATGTCACTCCTCCACGTCATTCCTCCATGTCACTACACCAACTCACTCATCCCTTTCCCTCCGCCATGTCACTCCACCATATCAACCCTCCTTCCTGATCAAACTTGTCACTTCTCCATGTCACTACTCCATGTCTCTCCTCCACATCAAACCTCTATGTCACTCCTCTATGTCACTCCTCCATGTCACTCCTCCTTGTCGCTATTCCATGTCACTCCTCCATGTCGCTACACCAACTCACTCCTCCATGTCACTCCTCCATGTCGCTATTCCATGTCACTCCTTATGTCGCTACACCAATTCACTCCTCCATTTCACTCCTCCATTTCACTCCACCACGTTACTCCTCCATATCACTCCTCCATATCAACCCTACATGTCACTCCTCCATGTCACTCCTCCATGTCATTCCTCCATGTCATTCCTCCATGTCACTACACCAACTCACTCGTCCCTGTCCCTCCGCCATGTCACTCCTCCATGTCACTCCTCCATGTCGCTACACCAACTCACTCCTCATGTCACTCCTCCATGTCGCTACTCCATTTCACTCCTCCATTTCACTCCACCACGTCACTCCTCCATGTCGCTACACCAACTCAATTCTCCTTGTCACTCCTCCATGTCACTGCTCCAAGTCACTCCTCTATGTCACTCCTCCATGTCTCTCCTCCATGTCACTTATCCAAGTCTTCAATGTCATGTCTCTCATCTGTGTAGCTCCACATTGTCACTCCTCCAAGTCACTCCTCCATGTCGCTACTCCACGTCACTCCTCCATGTCACACCTCCTTGTCACTCCTCCAGGTAGCTACTCCATGTCACTCCTCCTTGTCGCTCTACCAACTCACTCCTCCATGTCACTCGTCCACGTCACTCCTCCATGTCACACCTCCTTGTCACTCCTCCATGTAGCTACTCCATGTCACTCCTCCATGTCACTCCTCCATGTCACTCTTAAATATCACTCCACCACGCCACTCCTCTATATCACTCCTCCATGTTAGTCCTCAATATCAATCCTCCATGTCACTTCTCCATGTCACTCCTCCTTTTCTCAATTCCATGTCACTCCTCCATGTCGCTACACCAACTCAATCCTCCTTGTCACTCCTCCATGTCACTCATCCAAGTCTCTCCTTCGTGTCACTTCTACATGTTGTACATGTCACTCCTCCACATAACTCCTCTGTCACTCCTCAATGTCACTTTTCAATATCACTCCTCTATGTCACTCCTCCATGTCACTCCTCCATGTCACTTCTATATGTCTTCCATGTCACTCCTCCATGTCGCTCCACCAACTCACTCCACCATGTCACTCCTCCTTGTCACTCCTCCATTTAGCTATTCCATGTCACTCCTCCATGTCGCTCTACCAACTCATTCCTCCATGTCACTCGTCCACGTCACTCCTCCATGTCACACTTCCTTGTCTCTCCTCCATGTCACACTTCCTTGTCACTCCTCCATGTAGCTACTCCATGTCACTCCTCCATGTCGATCCTCCATGTCACTCCTCCATGTCACTTCTATATGTCTTCCATGTCACTCCTCCATGTCGCTCCTCCTTGTCACTCCTCCATGTTGCTCCTCCATGTCACTCCTCCATGTCACTCATCCATGTCCCTCCGCCATGTCACTCCACCATATCAATCCTCCTTGCTGATCCGCCCTGTCACTCCTCCATGTCTCTCCTCCACATCAATCCTCCATGTCACTCCTCCATGTCACTACTCCATGTCTTTCCTCCACATCAATCCTCTATGTAACTCCTCCATGTGATTCCTCCTTGTCGCTATTTCATGTCACTCCTCCATATCAACCCTCCATGTCACTCCTCCATGTCGCTACACCAAATCAATCCTCCTTGTCACTCCTCCATGTCACTCCTCCATGTCACTCCTCCATGTCACTACACCAAATCAATCCTCCTTGTCACTCCTCCATGTCACTCCGCCATGTCACTCCACCATATCAACCCTCCTTCTTGATCAAACTTGTCACTTCTCCATGTCACTACTCCATGTCTCTCCCCCACATCAAACCTCTATGTCACTCCTCCATGTCACTCCTCTATGTCACTCCTCCTTTTTGCTCTTCCATGTCACTCCTCCATGTCGCTACACCATCTCGATCCTCATTGTCACTCCTCCATGTCACTCAGCCAAGTCATTTGTCCATGTCACTCCTTTATGTCACTCCTCCAAGTCACTCCTCCATGTCACTTCTATATGTCTTCCATGTCACTCCTCCATGTCGCTATTCCATGTCACTCCTCCATGTCACTCATCCAAGTCATTCCTCCTTTTGTCATTCCTCCAAGTCACTCGTCCATGTCACTTCTATATGTCTTCCATGTCACTCCTCCATGTCGCTCCACCAACTCACTTCTCCATGTCGCTATTCCATGTCACTCCTTATGTCGCTATATAAACTCACTCCTCCATGTCACTCCTCCATTTCATTCCACCACGTCACTCCTCCATGTCACTCCTCCATATCACCCTCCATGTCACTCCTCCTTGTCGCTACACCAACTCACTCCTCCATGTCACTCCTCCATTTCTCTCATCCAAGTCATTCCTCCATGTCACTCCTTTATGTCACTCCTCCAAGTCACTCCTCCATGTCACTTCTATATGTCTTCCATGTCACTCCTCCATGTCGCTCCACCAACTCACTCCTCCATGTCACTCCTCCTTGTCACTCCTCCATGTAGCTATTACATTTCACTCCTCCATGTCGCTACACCAACTCAATCCTCCTTGTCACTCCTCCATGTCAATCATCTAAGTCACTCCTCCGTGTCGCTATTCTATGTCACTCCTTATGTCGATACACCAACTCACTCCTCCATGTCACTCCTCCATTTCATTCCACCACGTCACTCCTCCATTTCACTCCTCCATATCAACCCTCCATTTCACTCCTCCTTCTCACTCCTCCATGTCACTCCTCCATGTCACTCATCCAAGTCATTCCTCCTTATGTCATTCCTCCAACTCACTCCTCCATGTCATTTCTATATGTCTTCCATGTCACTCCTCCATGTCGCTCTACCAACTCACTTCTCCATGTCGCTATTCCATGTCACTCCTTATGTCGCCATATAAACTCACTCCTCCATGTCACTCCTCCATTTCGTTCCACCACATCACTCCTCCATGTCACTCCTCCATATCACCCTCCATGTCACTCCTCCTTCTCGCTAACCAACTCACTCCTCCATGTCACTCCTCCATTTCACTCCACCACGTCCCTCCTCCATATCAACCCTCCATGTTACTCCTCCATGTCACTCATCCATGTCCCTCCGCCATGTCACTCCACCATATCAACCCTCCTTCCTGATCAAACTTGTCACTTCTCCATGTTACTACTCCATGTCTCTCCTCCATGTCACTCCTCCTTGTCACTCCTCCATGTAGCTATTACATTTCACTCCTCCATGTCGCTACACCAACTCAATCCTCCTTGTCACTCCTCCATGTCACTCATCTAAGTCACTCCTCCGTGTCGCTATTCTATGTCACTCCTTATGTCGATACACCAACTCACTCCTCCATGTCACTCCTCCATTTCACTCCACCACGTCACTCCTCCATGTCACTCCTCCATATCAACCCTCCATTTCACTCCTCCTTCTCACTCCTCCATGTCACTCCTCCATGTCACTCATCCAAGTCATTCCTCCTTATGTCATTCCTCCAAGTCACTCCTCCATGTCATTTCTATATGTCTTCCATGTCACTCCTCCATGTCGCTCCACCAACTCACTTCTCCATGTCACTCCTCCATGTCACTCCTCCATGTCACTACACCAACTCACTCATCCCTGTCACTCCGCCATGTCACTCCACCATATCAACCCTCCTTCTTGATCAAACTTGTCACTTCTCCATGTCACTACTCCATGTCTCTCCCCCACATCAAACCTCTATGTCACTCCTCCATGTCACTCCTCTATGTCACTCCTCCTTGTTGCTCTTCCATGTCACTCCTCCATGTCGCTACACCATCTCGATCCTCCTTGTCACTCCTCCATGTCACTCAGCCAAGTCATTTGTCCATGTCACTCCTTTATGTCACTCCTCCAAGTCACTCCTCCATGTCACTTCTATATGTCTTCCATGTCACTCCTCCATGTCGCTATTCCATGTCACTCCTCCATGTCACTCATCCAAGTCATTCCTCCTTTTGTCATTCCTCCAAGTCACTCGTCCATGTCACTTCTATATGTCTTCCATGTCACTCCTCCATGTCGCTCCACCAACTCACTTCTCCATGTCGCTATTCCATGTCACTCCTTATGTCGCTATATAAACTCACTCCTCCATGTCACTCCTCCATTTCATTCCACCACGTCACTCCTCCATGTCACTCCTCCATATCACCCTCCATGTCACTCCTCCTTGTCGCTACACCAACTCACTCCTCCATGTCACTCCTCCATTTCTCTCATCCAAGTCATTCCTCCATGTCACTCCTTTATGTCACTCCTCCAAGTCACTCCTCCATGTCACTTCTATATGTCTTCCATGTCACTCCTCCATGTCGCTCCACCAACTCACTCCTCCATGTCACTCCTCCTTGTCACTCCTCCATGTAGCTATTACATTTCACTCCTCCATGTCGCTACACCAACTCAATCCTCCTTGTCACTCCTCCATGTCACTCATCTAAGTCACTCCTCCGTGTCGCTATTCTATGTCACTCCTTATGTCGATACACCAACTCACTCCTCCATGTCACTCCTCCATTTCATTCCACCACGTCACTCCTCCATGTCACTCCTCCATATCAACCCTCCATTTCACTCCTCCTTCTCACTCCTCCATGTCACTCCTCCATGTCACTCATCCAAGTCATTCCTCCTTATGTCATTCCTCCAACTCACTCCTCCATGTCATTTCTATATGTCTTCCATGTCACTCCTCCATGTCGCTCTACCAACTCACTTCTCCATGTCGCTATTCCATGTCACTCCTTATGTCGCCATATAAACTCACTCCTCCATGTCACTCCTCCATTTCGTTCCACCACATCACTCCTCCATGTCACTCCTCCATATCACCCTCCATGTCACTCCTCCTTCTCGCTAACCAACTCACTCCTCCATGTCACTCCTCCATTTCACTCCACCACGTCCCTCCTCCATATCAACCCTCCATGTTACTCCTCCATGTCACTCATCCATGTCCCTCCGCCATGTCACTCCACCATATCAACCCTCCTTCCTGATCAAACTTGTCACTTCTCCATGTTACTACTCCATGTCTCTCCTCCATGTCACTCCTCCTTGTCACTCCTCCATGTAGCTATTACATTTCACTCCTCCATGTCGCTACACCAACTCAATCCTCCTTGTCACTCCTCCATGTCACTCATCTAAGTCACTCCTCCGTGTCGCTATTCTATGTCACTCCTTATGTCGATACACCAACTCACTCCTCCATGTCACTCCTCCATTTCACTCCACCACGTCACTCCTCCATGTCACTCCTCCATATCAACCCTCCATTTCACTCCTCCTTCTCACTCCTCCATGTCACTCCTCCATGTCACTCATCCAAGTCATTCCTCCTTATGTCATTCCTCCAAGTCACTCCTCCATGTCATTTCTATATGTCTTCCATGTCACTCCTCCATGTCGCTCCACCAACTCACTTCTCCATGTCGCTATTCCATGTCACTCCTTATGTCGCTATATAAACTCACTCCTCCATGTCACTCCTCCATTTCGTTCCACCACGTCACTCCTCCATGTCACTCCTCCATATCACCCTCCATGTCACTCCTCCTTCTCGCTACACCAACTCACTCCTCCATGTCACTCCACCATATCAACCCTCCTTCCTGATCAAACTTGTCACTTCTCCATGTCACTACTCCATGTCTCTCCTCCACATCACTCCTCTATATCACTCCTCCATATCACTGCTCCATGTCACTCCTCCTTGTCGCTATTCCATGTTACTCCTCCATGTCGCTATTCCATGTCACTCCTCCATGTTGCTCCACCAACTCACTCCTCCATGTCAGTCCTCCATGTCACTGCTCCACGTCACTCCTCTATGTCACTCCTCCATGTCACTCCTCAATGTCGCTATTCCATGTCACTCCTTATGTCGCTATATAAACTCACTCCTCCATGTCACTCCTCCATTTCACTCCACCACGTCACTCCTCCATGTCACTCCTCCATATCAACCCTCCATGTCACTCCTCCTTGTCGCTACACCAACTCACTCCTCCATGTCACTCCTCCATTTCACTTCACCACGTCTATATGTATTCCATTTCACTCCTTCATGTATCTCCACCAACTCACTCCTCCATGTCACTACTCCTTTTCACTCCTCCATGTAGCTATTCCATTTCACTCCTCCATGTCGCTACACCAACTCAATCCTCCTTGTCACTTCTCCATGTCACTCATCCAAGTCATTCCTCCATGTCGCTATTCCATGTCACTCCTTATGTCGATACGCCAACTCACTCCTCCATGTCACTCCTCCATTTCACTCCACCACGTCACTCCTCCATGTCACTCCTCCATATCAACCCGCCATGTCACTCCTCCATGTCACTCCTCCATGTCACTCCTCCATGTCACTACACAGACTCACTAATCCCTGTCCCTCCGCACTTGTTACGCCTCCATGTCACTCCTCCTTGTCACTCCTCCATGTAGCTATTCCATGACACTCCTCCATGTCACTCTACCACCTCACTCCTCCATGTCACTACACCAACTCACTAATCCCTGTCCCTCCGCCATGTCACTCCACAATATCAAACCTCCTTCCTAATCAAACTTGTCAGTTCTCCATGTCACTACTCCATGTCTCTCCTCCACATCAATCCTCTATGTCACTCCTCCATGTCACTCCTCCATGTCACTCCTCCTTGTCGCTATTCCATGTCACTCCTCCATGTTGCTACACCAACTCACTCCTCATGTCACTCCTCCATGTCGCTACTCCATGTCACTCCTCCATGTCGCTACACCAACTCAATACTCCTTGTCACTCCTCCATGTCACTCATCCAAGTCATTCCTCCATGTCACTCCTTTATGTCACTCCTCCAAGTCACTCCTCCATGTCACTTCTATATGTCTTCCATGTCACTCCTCCATGTCGCTCCACCAACTCACTCCTCCATGTCACTCCTCCTAGTCACTCCTCCATGTAGCTATTCCATGACACTCCTCCATGTCGCTCTACCAACTCACTCCTCCATGTCACTCGTCCACGTCACTCCTCCATGTTACACTTCCTTGTCACTCCTCCATATAGCTACTTCATGTCACTACACCAACTCACTCATCCCTGTCCCTCCGCCATGTCACTCCACCATATCAACCCTCCTTCCTGATGAAACTTGTCACTTCTCCATGTCACTACTCCATGTCTCTCCTCCACATCACTCCTCTATATCACTCTTCCATGTCACTCCTCCATGTCACTCCTCCTTGTCGCTATTCCATGTTACTCCTCCATGTCGCTACACCATCTCACTCTTCCATGTCACTCCCCCATTTCACTCCACCACGTCACTCCTCCATGTCACTCCTCCAACTCAATCCTCCTTGTCACTCTTCCATGTCACTCATCCAAGTCATTCCTCCATGTCACTCCTTTATGTCACTCCTCCAAGTCACTCCTCCATGTCACTTCTATATGTCTTCCATGTCACTCCTCCATGTCGCTCCACCAACTCACTCCTCCATGTCACTCCTCCTAGTCACTCCTCCATGTAGCTATTCCATGACACTCCTCCATGTCGCTCTACCAACTCACTCCTCTATGTCACTCCTCCATGTCACTTTTCAATATCACTCCTCTATGTCATTCCTCCATATCAACCCTCCATGTCACTCCTCCATGTCACTCCTCCATGTCCCTCCGCCATGTCACTCCACCATATCAACCCTCCTTCCTGATCAAACTTGTCACTTCTCCATGTCACTAATCTATGTCTCTCCTCCACATCACTCCTCTATATCACTCTTCCATGTCACTCCTCCATGTCACTCCTCCTTGTCGCTATTCCATGTTACTCCTCCATGTCGCTACACCATCTCACTCTTCCATGTCACTCCCCCATTTCACTCCACCACGTCACTCCTCCATGTCACTCCTCCATATCAACCCTCCATGTCACTCCTCCATGTCGCTATTCCATGTCACTCCTTATGTCACTATATAAACTCACTCCTCCATGTCACTCCTCCATTTCACTCCACCACGTTACTCCTCCATGTCACTCCTCCACATCAACCATCCATGTCACTCCTCCTTGTCGCTACACCAACTCACTCCTCCATGTCACTCCTCCATTTCACTCCACCACGTCTATATGTATTCCATGTCACTCCTCCATGTCGCTCCACCAACTCACTATTCCATGTCACTCCTCCTTGTCACTCCTCCATGTAGCTATTCCATTTCACTCCTCCATGTCGCTACACCAACTCAATCCTCCTTGTCACTCCTCCATGTTACTCATCCAAGTCATTCCTCCATGTCGCTATTCCATGTCACTCCTTATGTCGATACGCCAAGTCACTCCTCCATGTCACTCCTCCATTTCACTCCACCACGTCACTCCTCCATGTCACTCCTCCATATCAACCCGCCATGTCACTCCTCCATGTCACTCCTCCATGTCACTCCACCATATCAACCCTCATTCCTGACTAAACTTGTCACTTCTCCCTGTCACAACTCCATGTCTCTCCCCCACATCAAACCTCTATGTCACTCCTCCATGTCACTCCTCTATGTCACTCCTCCTTGTCGCTCTTCCATGTCAATCCTCCATGTCGCTACGCCAACTCAATCCTCCTTGTCACTCCTCCATGTCACTCAGCCAAGTCATTTGTCCATGTCACTCCTTTATGTCACTCCTCCAAGTCACTCCTCCATGTCACTTCTATATGTCTTCCATGTCACTCCTCCATGTTGCTCCACCAACTCACTCCTCCATGTCACTCCTCCATGTCATTGCTCCACATCACTCCTCTATGTCACTCCTCCATGACACTCCTCCATGTCGCTATTCCCTGTTATTCCTTATGTCGCTATATAAACTCAATCCTCCATGTCACTCCTACATTTCACTCCACCACGTCACTCCTCCATGTCACTCATCCATATCAACCCTCCATGTCACTCCTACTTGTCGCTACACCAACTCACTCCTCCATGTCACTCCTCCATTTCACTCCACCACGTCCCTCCTCCATATTCATCCCTCCATGTCACTCCTCCATGTCACTCCTCCATGTCCCTTCGCCATGTCACTCCTCCATGTCTCTCCTCCATGTCTCTCCACCAACTCACTCCTCCACATCAATCCTCTATGTCACTCCTCCATGTCGCTATTCCATGTCACTCCTCCATGTTGCTACACCAACTCACTCCTCATGTCACTCCTCAATGTCGCTACTCCATGTCACTCCTTCATGTCGCTACACCAACTCAATCCTCTTTGTCACTCCTCCATGTCACTCATCCAAGTCATTCCTCCATGTCACTTCTTTATGTCACTCCTCCAAGTCACTCCTCTATGTCACTGCTATATGTCTTCCATGTCACTCCTCCATGTCGCTCCACCAACTCACTCTTCCATGTCGCTCTACCAACTCACTCATCCCTGTCCCTCCGCCATGTCACTCCACCATATCAACCCTCCTTCCTGATCAAACTTGTCACTTCTCCATGTCACTATTCCATGTCTCTCCTCCACATCACTCCTCTATATCACTCCTCCATGTCACTCCTCCGTGTCACTCCTCCTTGTCGCTATTCCATGTTACTCCTCCATGTCGCTACACCAACTCACTCTTCCATGTCACTCCCCCATTTCACTCCACCACGTCACTCCTCCATGTCACTCCTCCATATCAAACCTCCATGTCACTCCTCCATGTTACTCCTCCATGTCACTACACCAACTCACTCATCCCTGTCCCTCTGCCATGTCACTCCACCATATCACCCCTCCTTCCTGATCAAACTTGTCACTTCTCCATGTCACTACTCCATGTCTCTCCCCCACATCAAACCTCTATGTCACTCCTCCATGTCACTCCTCTATGTCACTCCTCCTTGTCGCTCTTCCAAGTCACTCCTCCATGTCGCTACACCAACTCAATCCTCATGTCACTTCTCCAAGTAGCTACTCCATGTCACTCCTCCATGTCGCTACACCAACTCAATCCTCCTTGTCACTCCTCCATGTCACTCAGCCAAGTCATTTGTCCATGTCACTCCTTTATGTCACTCCTCCAAGTCACTCCTCCATGTCACTTCTATATGTCTTCCATGTAACTCCTCCATGTTGCTCCACCAACTCACTCCTCCATGTCACTCCTCCATGTCACTGCTTCACGTCACTCCTCTATGTCACTCCTCCATGTCACTCCTCCATGTCACTATTCCATGTCACTCCTTATGTCGCTATATAAACTCACTCCTCCATGTCACTCCACCATTTCACTCCACCATGTCACTCCTCCATGTCACTCCTCCATATCAACCCTCCATGTCACTCCTCCTTTTCGCTACACCAACTCACTCCTCCATGTCACTCCTCCATTTCACTCCACCACGTCTATATGTATTCCATGTCACTCCTCCATGTCGCTCCACCAACTCACTCCTCCATGTCACTCCTCCTTGTCACTCCTCCATGTAGCTATTCCATTTCACTCCTCCATGTCGCTACACCAACTCAATCGTCCTTGTCACTCCTCCATGTCACTCATCCAAGTCATTCCTCCATGTCGCTATTCCATGTCACTCCTTATGTCGATACGCCAACTCACTCCTCCATGTCACTCCTCCATTTCACTCCACCACGTCACTGCTCCATGTCACGCCTCCATATCAACCCGCCATGTCACTCCTCAATGTCACTCCTCCATGTCACTACACAGACTCACTAATCCCTGTCCCTCCGCACTTGTTACGCCTCCATGTCACTCCTCCATATCAACCCGCCATGTCACTCCTCCTTGTCACTCCTCCATGTAGCTATTCCATGACACTCCTCCATGTCACTACACCAACTCACTAATCCCTGTCCCTCCGCCATGTAACTCCACAATATCAAACCTCCTTCCTAATCAAACTTGTCAGTTCTCCATGTCACTACTCCATGTCTCTCCTCCACATCAATCCTCTATGTCACTCCTCCATGTCACTCCTCCTTGTCGCTATTCCATGTCACTCCTCCATGTTACTACACCAACTCACTCCCCATGTCACTCCTCCTTGTCACTCATCCAAGTCATTCCTCCATGTCACTCCTTTATGTCACTCCTCCAAGTCACTCCTCCATGTCACTTCTATATGTCTTCCATGTCACTCCTCCATGTTGCTCCACCAACTCACTCCTCCATGTCACTCCTCCTTGTCACTCCTCCATGTAGCTATTCCATGACACTCCTCCATGTCGCCCTACCAAATCACTCCTCCATGTCACTCGTCCACGTCACTCCTCCATGTTACACTTCCTTGTCACTCCTCCATGTAGCTACTTCATGTCACTACACCAACTCACTCATCCCTGTCCCTCCGCCATGTCACTCCACCATATCAACCCTCCTTCCTGATCAAACTTGTCACTTCTCCATGTCACTACTCCATGTCTCTCCTTCACATCACTCCTCTATATCACTCCTCCATGTCACTCCTCCATGTCACTCCTCCTTGTCACTATTCCATGTTACTCCTCCATGTCGCTACACCAACTCACTCTTCCATGTCACTCCCCCATTTCACTCCACCACGTCTCTCCTCCATGCCACTCCTCCATATCAACCCGCCATGTCACTCCTCCATGTCACTCCTCCATGTCACTACACCAACTCACTAATCCCTGTCCCTCCGCCATGTCACTCCACAATATCAAACCTCCTTCCTAATCAAACTTGTCAGTTCTCCATGTCACTACTCCATGTCTCTCCTCCACATCAATCCTCTATGTCACTCCTCCATGTCGCTATTCCATGTCACTTCTCCATGTTGCTACACCAATTCACTCCTCATGTCACTCCTCAATGTCGCTACTCCATGTCACTCCTTCATGTCGCTACACCAACTAAATCCTCCTTGTCACTCCTCCATGTCACTCATCCAAGTCATTCCTCCATGTCACTCCTTTATGTCACTCCTCCAAGTCACTCCTCCATGTCACTTCTATATGTCTTCCACGTCACTCCTCCATGTTACACTTCCTTGTCACTCCTCCATGTAGCTACTTCATGTCACTACACCAACTCACTCATCCCTGTCCCTCCGCCATGTCACTCCACCATATCAACCCTCCTTCCTGATCAAACTTGTCACTTCTCCATGTCACTACTCCATGTCTCTCCTCCACATCACTCCTCTATATCACTCCTCCATGTCACTCCTTCATGTCACTCCTCCTTGTCGCTATTCCATGTTACTCCTCCATGTCGCTACACCAACTCACTCTTCCATGTCACTCCCCCATTTCACTCCACCACGTCACTCCGCCATGCCACTCCTCCATATCAACCCGCCATGTCACTCCTCCATGTAACTCCTCCATGTCACTACACCAACTCACTAATCCCTGTCCCTCCGCCATGTCACTCCACAATATCAAACCTCCTTCCTAATCAAACTTGTCAGTTCTCCATGTCACTACTCCATGTCTCTCCTCCACATCAATCCTCTATGTCACTCCTCCATGTCGCAATTCCATGTCACTTCTCCATGTTGCTACACCAACTCTCTCCTCATGTCACTCCTCAATGTCGCTACTCCATGTCACTCCTTCATGTCGCTACTCCAACTCAATCCTCCTTGTCACTCCTCCATGTCACTCATCCAAGTCATTCCTCCATGTCACTCCTTTATGTCACTCCTCCAAGTCACTCCTCCATGTCACTTCTATATGTCTTCCATGTCACTCCTCCATGTCGCTCCACCAACTCACTCCTCCATGTCACTCCTCCTAGTCACTCCTCCATGTAGCTATTCCATGACACTCCTCCATGTCGCTCTACCAACTCACTCCTCCATGTCACTCGTCCACGTCACTCCTCCATGTTACACTTCCTTGTCACTCCTCCATATAGCTACTTCATGTCACTACACCAACTCACTCATCCCTGTCCCTCCGCCATGTCACTCCACCATATCAACCCTCCTTCCTGATCAAACTTGTCACTTCTCCATGTCACTACTCCATGTCTCTCCTCCACATCACTCCTCTATATCACTCTTCCATGTCACTCCTCCATGTCACTCCTCCTTGTCGCTATTCCATGTTACTCCTCCATGTCTCTACACCATCTCACTCTTCCATGTCACTCCCCCATTTCACTCCACCACGTCACTCCTCCATGTCACTCCTCCAACTCAATCCTCTTTGTCACTCCTCCATGTCACTCATCCAAGTCATTCCTCCATGTCACTCCTTTATGTCACTCCTCCAAGTCACTCCTCCATGTCACTTCTATATGTCTTCCATGTCACTCCTCCATGTCGCTCCACCAACTCACTCCTCCATGTCACTCCTCCTAGTCACTCCTCCATGTAGCTATTCCATGACACTCCTCCATGTCGCTCTACCAACTCACTCCTCTATGTCACTCCTCCATGTCACTTTTCAATATCACTCCTCTATGTCATTCCTCCATATCAACCCTCCATGTCACTCCTCCATGTCACTCCTCCATGTCCCTCCGCCATGTCACTCCACCATATCAACCCTCCTTCCTGATCAAACTTGTCACTTCTCCATGTCACTACTCCATGTCTCTCCTCCACATCACTCCTCTATATCACTCCTCCATGTCACTCCTCCATGTCACTCCTCCTTGTCGCTATTCCATGTTACTCCTCCATGTCGCTACACCAACTCACTCTTCCATGTCACTCCCCCATTTCACTCCACCACGTCACTCCGCCATGCCACTCCTCCATATCAACCCGCCATGTCACTCCTCCATGTAACTCCTCCATGTCACTACACCAACTCACTAATCCCTGTCCCTCCGCCATGTCACTCCACAATATCAAACCTCCTTCCTAATCAAACTTGTCAGTTCTCCATGTCACTACTCCATGTCTCTCCTCCACATCAATCCTCTATGTCACTCCTCCATGTCGCTATTCCATGTCACTTCTCCATGTTGCTACACCAACTCACTCCTCATGTCACTCCTCAATGTCGCTACTCCATGTCACTCCTTCATGTCGCTACACCAACTCAATCCTCCTTGTCACTCCTCCATGTCACTCATCCAAGTCATTCCTCCATGTCACTCCTTTATGTCACTCCTCCAAGTCACTCCTCCATGTCACTTCTATATGTCTTCCATGTCACTCCTCCATGTCGCTCCACCAACTCACTCCTCCATGTCACTCCTCCTAGTCACTCCTCCATGTAGCTATTCCATGACACTCCTCCATGTCGCTCTACCAACTCACTCCTCCATGTCACTCGTCCACGTCACTCCTCCATGTTACACTTCCTTGTCACTCCTCCATATAGCTACTTCATGTCACTACACCAACTCACTCATCCCTGTCCCTCCGCCATGTCACTCCACCATATCAACCCTCCTTCCTGATCAAACTTGTCACTTCTCCATGTCACTACTCCATGTCTCTCCTCCACATCACTCCTCTATATCACTCTTCCATGTCACTCCTCCATGTCACTCCTCCTTGTCGCTATTCCATGTTACTCCTCCATGTCTCTACACCATCTCACTCTTCCATGTCACTCCCCCATTTCACTCCACCACGTCACTCCTCCATGTCACTCCTCCAACTCAATCCTCTTTGTCACTCCTCCATGTCACTCATCCAAGTCATTCCTCCATGTCACTCCTTTATGTCACTCCTCCAAGTCACTCCTCCATGTCACTTCTATATGTCTTCCATGTCACTCCTCCATGTCGCTCCACCAACTCACTCCTCCATGTCACTCCTCCTAGTCACTCCTCCATGTAGCTATTCCATGACACTCCTCCATGTCGCTCTACCAACTCACTCCTCTATGTCACTCCTCCATGTCACTTTTCAATATCACTCCTCTATGTCATTCCTCCATATCAACCCTCCATGTCACTCCTCCATGTCACTCCTCCATGTCCCTCCGCCATGTCACTCCACCATATCAACCCTCCTTCCTGATCAAACTTGTCACTTCTCCATGTCACTACTCTATGTCTCTCCTCCACATCACTCCTCTATATCACTCTTCCATGTCACTCCTCCATGTCACTCCTCCTTGTCGCTATTCCATGTTACTCCTCCATGTCGCTACACCATCTCACTCTTCCATGTCACTCCCCCATTTCACTCCACCACGTCACTCCTCCATGTCACTCCTCCATATCAACCCTCCATGTCACTCCTCCATGTCGCTATTCCATGTCACTCCTTATGTCACTATATAAACTCACTCCTCCATGTCACTCCTCCATTTCACTCCACCACGTTACTCCTCCATGTCACTCCTCCACATCAACCATCCATGTCACTCCTCCTTGTCGCTACACCAACTCACTCCTCCATGTCACTCCTCCATTTCACTCCACCACGTCTATATGTATTCCATGTCACTCCTCCATGTTGCTCCACCAACTCACTATTCCATGTCACTCCTCCTTGTCACTCCTCCATGTAGCTATTCCATTTCACTCCTCCATGTCGCTACACCAACTCAATCCTCCTTGTCACTCCTCCATGTTACTCATCCAAGTCATTCCTCCATGTCGCTATTCCATGTCACTCCTTATGTCGATACGCCAAGTCACTCCTCCATGTCACTCCTCCATATCAACCCGCCATGTCACTCCTCCATGTCACTCCTCCATGTCACTCCTCCATGTTACTCCTGCATGTCACTACACCAACTCACTCATCCCTGTCCCTCCGCCATGTCACTCCACCATATCAACCCTCATTCCTGACTAAGCTTGTCACTTCTCCCTGTCACAACTCCATGTCTCTCCCCCACATCAAACCTCCATGTCTCTCCCCCACATCAAACCTCTATGTCACTCCTCCATGTCACTCCTCCATGTCATTGCTCCACGTCACTCCTCTATGTCACTCCTCCATGACACTCCTCCATGTCGCTATTCCCTGTTATTCCTTATGTCGCTATATAAACTCAATCCTCCATGTCACTCCTACATTTCACTCCACCACGTCACTCCTCCATGTCACTCATCCATATCAACCCTCCATGTCACTCCTACTTGTCGCTACACCAACTCACTCCTCCATGTCACTCCTCCATTTCACTCCACCACGTCCCTCCTCCATATTCATCCCTCCATGTCACTCCTCCATGTCACTCCTCCATGTCCCTTCGCCATGTCACTCCTCCATGTCTCTCCTCCATGTCGCTCCACCAACTCACTCCTCCACATCAATCCTCTATGTCACTCCTCCATGTCGCTATTCCATGTCACTCCTCCATGTTGCTACACCAACTCACTCCTCATGTCACTCCTCAATGTCGCTACTCCATGTCACTCCTTCATGTCGCTACACCAACTCAATCCTCTTTGTCACTCCTCCATGTCACTCATCCAAGTCATTCCTCCATGTCACTTCTTTATGTCACTCCTCCAAGTCACTCCTCTATGTCACTGCTATATGTCTTCCATGTCACTCCTCCATGTCGCTCCACCAACTCACTCCTCCATGTCGCTCTACCAACTCACTCATCCCTGTCCCTCCGCCATGTCACTCCACCATATCAACCCTCCTTCCTGATCAAACTTGTCACTTCTCCATGTCACTATTCCATGTCTCTCCTCCACATCACTCCTCTATATCACTCCTCCATGTCACTCCTCCGTGTCACTCCTCCTTGTCGCTATTCCATGTTACTCCTCCATGTCGCTACACCAACTCACTCTTCCATGTCACTCCCCCATTTCACTCCACCACATCACTCCTCCATGTCACTCCTCCATATCAAACCTCCATGTCACTCCTCCATGTTACTCCTCCATGTCACTCCTCTATGTCACTCCTCCTTGTCGCTCTTCCAAGTCACTCCTCAATGTCGCTACACCAACTCAATCCTCATGTCACTTCTCCAAGTAGCTACTCCATGTCACTCCTCCATGTCGCTACACCAACTCAATCCTCCTTGTCACTCCTCCATGTCACTCAGCCAAGTCATTTGTCCATGTCACTCCTTTATGTCACTCCTCCAAGTCACTCCTCCATGTCACTTCTATATGTCTTCCATGTCACTCCTCCATGTCACTGCTCCACGTCACTCCTCTATGTCACTCCTCCATGTCACTCCTCCATGTCACTATTCCATGTCACTCCTAATGTCGCTATATAAACTCACTCCTCCATGTCACTCCTCCATATCAACCCTCCATGTCACTCCTCCTTTTCGCTACACCAACTCACTCCTCCATGTCACTCCTCCATTTCACTCCACCACGTCTATATGTATTCCATGTCACTCCTCCATGTCGCTCCACCAACTCACTCCTCCATGTCACTCCTCCTTGTCACTCCTCCATGTAGCTATTCCATTTCACTCCTCCATGTCGCTACACCAACTCAATCCTCCTTGTCACTCCTCCATGTCACTCAGCCAAGTCATTTGTCCATGTCACTCCTTTATGTCACTCCTCCAAGTCACTCCTCCATGTCACTTCTATATGTCTTCCATGTAACTCCTCCATGTTGCTCCACCAACTCACTCCTCCATGTCACTCCTCCATGTCACTGCTTCACGTCACTCCTCTATGTCACTCCTCCATGTCACTCCTCCATGTCACTATTCCATGTCACTCCTTATGTCGCTATATAAACTCACTCCTCCATGTCACTCCACCATTTCACTCCACCATGTCACTCCTCCATGTCACTCCTCCATATCAACCCTCCATGTCACTCCTCCTTTTCGCTACACCAACTCACTCCTCCATGTCACTCCTCCATTTCACTCCACCACGTCTATATGTATTCCATGTCACTCCTCCATGTCGCTCCACCAACTCACTCCTCCATGTCACTCCTCCTTGTCACTCCTCCATGTAGCTATTCCATTTCACTCCTCCATGTCGCTACACCAACTCAATCGTCCTTGTCACTCCTCCATGTCACTCATCCAAGTCATTCCTCCATGTCGCTATTCCATGTCACTCCTTATGTCGATACGCCAACTCACTCCTCCATGTCACTCCTCCATTTCACTCCACCACGTCACTGCTCCATGTCACGCCTCCATATCAACCCGCCATGTCACTCCTCAATGTCACTCCTCCATGTCACTACACAGACTCACTAATCCCTGTCCCTCCACACTTGTTACGCCTCCATGTCACTCCTCCATATCAACCCGCCATGTCACTCCTCCTTGTCACTCCTCCATGTAGCTATTCCATGACACTCCTCCATGTCACTACACCAACTCACTAATCCCTGTCCCTCCGCCATGTCACTCCACAATATCAAACCTTCTTCCTAATCAAACTTGTCAGTTCTCCATGTCACTACTCCATGTCTCTCCTCCACATCAATCCTCTATGTCACTCCTCCATGTCACTCCTCCTTGTCGCTATTCCATGTCACTCCTCCATGTTACTACACCAACTCACTCCCCATGTCACTCCTCCATGTCGCTACTCCATGTCACTCCTCCTTGTCACTCATCCAAGTCATTCCTCCATGTCACTCCTTTATGTCACTCCTCCAAGTCACTCCTCCATGTCACTTCTATATGTCTTCCATGTCACTCCTCCATGTTGCTCCACCAACTCACTCCTCCATGTCACTCCTCCTTGTCACTCCTCCATGTAGCTATTCCATGACACTCCTCCATGTCGCCCTACCAAATCACTCCTCCATGTCACTCGTCCACGTCACTCCTCCATGTTACACTTCCTTGTCACTCCTCCATGTAGCTACTTCATGTCACTACACCAACTCACTCATCCCTGTCCCTCCGCCATGTCACTCCACCATATCAACCCTCCTTCCTGATCAAACTTGTCACTTCTCCATGTCACTACTCCATGTCTCTCCTTCACATCACTCCTCTATATCACTCCTCCATGTCACTCCTCCATGTCACTCCTCCTTGTCACTATTCCATGTTACTCCTCCATGTCGCTACACCAACTCACTCTTCCATGTCACTCCCCCATTTCACTCCACCACGTCACTCCTCCATGCCACTCCTCCATATCAACCCGCCATGTCACTCCTCCATGTCACTCCTCCATGTCACTACACCAACTCACTAATCCCTGTCCCTCCGCCATGTCACTCCACAATATCAAACCTCCTTCCTAATCAAACTTGTCAGTTCTCCATGTCACTACTCCATGTCTCTCCTCCACATCAATCCTCTATGTCACTCCTCCATGTCGCTATTCCATGTCACTTCTCCATGTTGCTACACCAACTCACTCCTCATGTCACTCCTCAATGTCGCTACTCCATGTCACTCCTTCATGTCGCTACACCAACTAAATCCTCCTTGTCACTCCTCCATGTCACTCATCCAAGTCATTCCTCCATGTCACTCCTTTATGTCACTCCTCCAAGTCACTCCTCCATGTCACTTCTATATGTCTTCCACGTCACTCCTCCATGTTACACTTCCTTGTCACTCCTCCATGTAGCTACTTCATGTCACTACACCAACTCACTCATCCCTGTCCCTCCGCCATGTCACTCCACCATATCAACCCTCCTTCCTGATCAAACTTGTCACTTCTCCATGTCACTACTCCATGTCTCTCCTCCACATCACTCCTCTATATCACTCCTCCATGTCACTCCTCCATGTCACTCCTCCTTGTCGCTATTCCATGTTACTCCTCCATGTCGCTACACCAACTCACTCTTCCATGTCACTCCCCCATTTCACTCCACCACGTCACTCCGCCATGCCACTCCTCCAAATCAACCCGCCATGTCACTCCTCCATGTAACTCCTCCATGTCACTACACCAACTCACTAATCCCTGTCCCTCCGCCATGTCACTCCACAATATCAAACCTCCTTCCTAATCAAACTTGTCAGTTCTCCATGTCACTACTCCATGTCTCTCCTCCACATCAATCCTCTATGTCACTCCTCCATGTCGCTATTCCATGTCACTTCTCCATGTTGCTACACCAACTCACTCCTCATGTCACTCCTCAATGTCGCTACTCCATGTCACTCCTTCATGTCGCTACACCAACTCAATCCTCCTTGTCACTCCTCCATGTCACTCATCCAAGTCATTCCTCCATGTCACTCCTTTATGTCACTCCTCCAAGTCACTCCTCCATGTCACTTCTATATGTCTTCCATGTCACTCCTCCATGTCGCTCCACCAACTCACTCCTCCATGTCACTCCTCCTAGTCACTCCTCCATGTAGCTATTCCATGACACTCCTCCATGTCGCTCTACCAACTCACTCCTCCATGTCACTCGTCCACGTCACTCCTCCATGTTACACTTCCTTGTCACTCCTCCATATAGCTACTTCATGTCACTACACCAACTCACTCATCCCTGTCCCTCCGCCATGTCACTCCACCATATCAACCCTCCTTCCTGATCAAACTTGTCACTTCTCCATGTCACTACTCCATGTCTCTCCTCCACATCACTCCTCTATATCACTCTTCCATGTCACTCCTCCATGTCACTCCTCCTTGTCGCTATTCCATGTTACTCCTCCATGTCTCTACACCATCTCACTCTTCCATGTCACTCCCCCATTTCACTCCACCACGTCACTCCTCCATGTCACTCCTCCAACTCAATCCTCTTTGTCACTCCTCCATGTCACTCATCCAAGTCATTCCTCCATGTCACTCCTTTATGTCACTCCTCCAAGTCACTCCTCCATGTCACTTCTATATGTCTTCCATGTCACTCCTCCATGTCGCTCCACCAACTCACTCCTCCATGTCACTCCTCCTAGTCACTCCTCCATGTAGCTATTCCATGACACTCCTCCATGTCGCTCTACCAACTCACTCCTCTATGTCACTCCTCCATGTCACTTTTCAATATCACTCCTCTATGTCATTCCTCCATATCAACCCTCCATGTCACTCCTCCATGTCACTCCTCCATGTCCCTCCGCCATGTCACTCCACCATATCAACCCTCCTTCCTGATCAAACTTGTCACTTCTCCATGTCACTACTCTATGTCTCTCCTCCACATCACTCCTCTATATCACTCTTCCATGTCACTCCTCCATGTCACTCCTCCTTGTCGCTATTCCATGTTACTCCTCCATGTCGCTACACCATCTCACTCTTCCATGTCACTCCCCCATTTCACTCCACCACGTCACTCCTCCATGTCACTCCTCCATATCAACCCTCCATGTCACTCCTCCATGTCGCTATTCCATGTCACTCCTTATGTCACTATATAAACTCACTCCTCCATGTCACTCCTCCATTTCACTCCACCACGTTACTCCTCCATGTCACTCCTCCACATCAACCATCTATGTCACTCCTCCTTGTCGCTACACCAACTCACTCCTCCATGTCACTCCTCCATTTCACTCCACCACGTCTATATGTATTCCATGTCACTCCTCCATGTTGCTCCACCAATTCACTATTCCATGTCACTCCTCCTTGTCACTCCTCCATGTAGCTATTCCATTTCACTCCTCCATGTCGCTACACCAACTCAATCCTCCTTGTCACTCCTCCATGTTACTCATCCAAGTCATTCCTCCATGTCGCTATTCCATGTCACTCCTTATGTCGATACGCCAAGTCACTCCTCCATGTCACTCCTCCATATCAACCCGCCATGTCACTCCTCCATGTCACTCCTCCATGTCACTCCTCCATGTTACTCCTGCATGTCACTACACCAACTCACTCATCCCTGTCCCTCCGCCATGTCACTCCACCATATCAACCCTCATTCCTGACTAAGCTTGTCACTTCTCCCTGTCACAACTCCATGTCTCTCCCCCACATCAAACCTCCATGTCTCTCCCCCACATCAAACCTCTATGTCACTCCTCCATGTCACTCCTCCATGTCATTGCTCCACGTCACTCCTCTATGTCACTCCTCCATGACACTCCTCCATGTCGCTATTCCCTGTTATTCCTTATGTCGCTATATAAACTCAATCCTCCATGTCACTCCTACATTTCACTCCACCACGTCACTCCTCCATGTCACTCATCCATATCAACCCTCCATGTCACTCCTACTTGTCGCTACACCAACTCACTCCTCCATGTCACTCCTCCATTTCACTCCACCACGTCCCTCCTCCATATTCATCCCTCCATGTCACTCCTCCATGTCACTCCTCCATGTCCCTTCGCCATGTCACTCCTCCATGTCTCTCCTCCATGTCGCTCCACCAACTCACTCCTCCACATCAATCCTCTATGTCACTCCTCCATGTCGCTATTCCATGTCACTCCTCCATGTTGCTACACCAACTCACTCCTCATGTCACTCCTCAATGTCGCTACTCCATGTCACTCCTTCATGTCGCTACACCAACTCAATCCTCTTTGTCACTCCTCCATGTCACTCATCCAAGTCATTCCTCCATGTCACTTCTTTATGTCACTCCTCCAAGTCACTCCTCTATGTCACTGCTATATGTCTTCCATGTCACTCCTCCATGTCGCTCCACCAACTCACTCCTCCATGTCGCTCTACCAACTCACTCATCCCTGTCCCTCCGCCATGTCACTCCACCATATCAACCCTCCTTCCTGATCAAACTTGTCACTTCTCCATGTCACTATTCCATGTCTCTCCTCCACATCACTCCTCTATATCACTCCTCCATGTCACTCCTCCGTGTCACTCCTCCTTGTCGCTATTCCATGTTACTCCTCCATGTCGCTACACCAACTCACTCTTCCATGTCACTCCCCCATTTCACTCCACCACATCACTCCTCCATGTCACTCCTCCATATCAAACCTCCATGTCACTCCTCCATGTTACTCCTCCATGTCACTCCTCTATGTCACTCCTCCTTGTCGCTCTTCCAAGTCACTCCTCAATGTCGCTACACCAACTCAATCCTCATGTCACTTCTCCAAGTAGCTACTCCATGTCACTCCTCCATGTCGCTACACCAACTCAATCCTCCTTGTCACTCCTCCATGTCACTCAGCCAAGTCATTTGTCCATGTCACTCCTTTATGTCACTCCTCCAAGTCACTCCTCCATGTCACTTCTATATGTCTTCCATGTCACTCCTCCATGTCACTGCTCCACGTCACTCCTCTATGTCACTCCTCCATGTCACTCCTCCATGTCACTATTCCATGTCACTCCTAATGTCGCTATATAAACTCACTCCTCCATGTCACTCCTCCATATCAACCCTCCATGTCACTCCTCCTTTTCGCTACACCAACTCACTCCTCCATGTCACTCCTCCATTTCACTCCACCACGTCTATATGTATTCCATGTCACTCCTCCATGTCGCTCCACCAACTCACTCCTCCATGTCACTCCTCCTTGTCACTCCTCCATGTAGCTATTCCATTTCACTCCTCCATGTCGCTACACCAACTCAATCGTCCTTGTCACTCCTCCATGTCACTCATCCAAGTCATTCCTCCATGTCGCTATTCCATGTCACTCCTTATGTCGATACGCCAACTCACTCCTCCATGTCACTCCTCCATTTCACTCCACCACGTCACTGCTCCATGTCACGCCTCCATATCAACCCGCCATGTCACTCCTCAATGTCACTCCTCCATGTCACTACACAGACTCACTAATCCCTGTCCCTCCGCACTTGTTACGCCTCCATGTCACTCCTCCATATCAACCCGCCATGTCACTCCTCCTTGTCACTCCTCCATGTAGCTATTCCATGACACTCCTCCATGTCACTCTACCACCTCACTCCTCCATGTCACTACACCAACTCACTAATCCCTGTCCCTCCGCCATGTCACTCCACAATATCACACCTCCTTCCTAATCAAACTTGTCAGTTCTCCATGTCACTACTCCATGTCTCTCCTCCACATCAATCCTCTATGTCACTCCTCCATGTCACTCCTCCTTGTCGCTATTCCATGTCACTCCTCCATGTTACTACACCAACTCACTCCTCATGTCACTCCTCCATGTCGCTACTCCATGTCACTCCTCCTTGTCACTCATCCAAGTCATTCCTCCATGTCACTCCTTTATGTCACTCCTCCAAGTCACTCCTCCATGTCACTTCTATATGTCTTCCATGTCACTCCTCCATGTTGCTCCACCAACTCACTCCTCCATGTCACTCCTCCTTGTCACTCCTCCATGTAGCTATTCCATGACACTCCTCCATGTCGCCCTACCAAATCACTCCTCCATGTCACTCGTCCACGTCACTCCTCCATGTTACACTTCCTTGTCACTCCTCCATGTAGCTACTTCATGTCACTACACCAACTCACTCATCCCTGTCCCTCCGCCATGTCACTCCACCATATCAACCCTCCTTCCTGATCAAACTTGTCACTTCTCCATGTCACTACTCCATGTCTCTCCTCCACATCACTCCTCTATATCACTCCTCCATGTCACTCCTCCATGTCACTCCTCCTTGTCGCTATTCCATGTTACTTTTCCATGTCGCTACACCAACTCACTCTTCCATGTCACTCCCCCATTTCACTCCACCACGTCACTCCTCCATGCCACTCCTCCATATCAACCCGCCATGTCACTCCTCCATGTCACTCCTCCATGTCACTACACCAACTCACTAATCCCTGTCCCTCCGCCATGTCACTCCACAATATCAAACCTCCTTCCTAATCAAACTTGTCAGTTCTCCATGTCACTACTCCATGTCTCTCCTCCACATCAATCCTCTATGTCACTCCTCCATGTCGCTATTCCATGTCACTTCTCCATGTTGCTACACCAACTCACTCCTCATGTCACTCCTCAATGTCGCTACTCCATGTCACTCCTTCATGTCGCTACACCAACTCAATCCTCTTTGTCACTCCTCCATGTCGCTACTCCATGTCACTCCTCCATGTCACTCCTCCATGTCCCTTCGCCATGTCACTCCTCCATGTCTCTCCTCCATGTCACTTCTCCAAGTCTTCAATGTCATGTCTCTCATCCGTGTAGCTCCATATTGTCACTCCTCCATATCACTCCTCCGTGTCACTTCTACGTTTTCCATGTCACTCCTCCACATCACTCCTCTATTTCACTCCTCCATGTCACTTTTCAATATCACTCCTCTATGTCATTCCTCCATATCAACCCTCCATGTCACTCCTCCATGTCACTCCTCCATATCAACCCTCCTTCCTGATCAAACTTGTCACTTCTCCATGTCACTCATCCATGTCACTCCTCTTTGTCGCTATTCTATGTTACTCCTCCATGTCGCTACACCAACTCACTCTTCCATGTCACTCCTCCATTTCACTCCACCACGTCACTCTTCTACGTCACTCCTCATGTCACTCCTGCATGTCGCTACTCCATGTCACTACTCCATGTCTTTCCTCAACATCAATACTCTATGTCACTCCTCCATGTCACTCCTCCATGTCACTTTTCAATATCACTCCTCTTTGTCAATCCCCTATGTCGCTACTCCATGTCACTCCTCCATGTCGATCCTCCATGTCACTCATCCATGTCACTTCTATATGTCTTCCATGTCACTCCTCCATGTCGCTCCTCCATTTCACTCCTCCATGTCTCTCCTCCATGTCACTTCTCCAAGTCTTCAATGTCATGTCTCTCATCTGTGTAGCTCTACATTGTCACTCCTCCAAGTCACTCCTCCATGTCGCTACTCCACGTCACTCCTCCATGTCACACCTCCTTGTCACTCCTCCATGTGGCTACTCCATGTCACTCCTCCATGTCGCTCTACCAACTCACTACTCCATGTCACTCGTCCACGTCACTCCTCCATGTCACACCTCCTTGTCACTCCTCCATGTGGCTACTCCATGTCACTCCTCCATGTCGCTCTACCAACTCACTACTCCATGTCACTCGTCCACGTCACTCCTCCATGTCACACCTCCTTGTCACTCCTCCATGTAGCTACTCCATGTCACTCCTCCTTGTCGCTATTCCATGTTACTTTTCCATGTCGCTACACCAACTCACTCTTCCATGTCACTCCCCCATTTCACTCCACCACGTCACTCCTCCATGCCACTCCTCCATATCAACCCGCCATGTCACTCCTCCATGTCACTCCTCCATGTCACTACACCAACTCACTAATCCCTGTCCCTCCGCCATGTCACTCCACAATATCAAACCTCCTTCCTAATCAAACTTGTCAGTTCTCCATGTCACTACTCCATGTCTCTCCTCCACATCAATCCTCTATGTCACTCCTCCATGTCGCTATTCCATGTCACTTCTCCATGTTGCTACACCAACTCACTCCTCATGTCACTCCTCAATGTCGCTACTCCATGTCACTCCTTCATGTCGCTACACCAACTCAATCCTCTTTGTCACTCCTCCATGTCGCTACTCCATGTCACTCCTCCATGTCACTCCTCCATGTCCCTTCGCCATGTCACTCCTCCATGTCTCTCCTCCATGTCACTTCTCCAAGTCTTCAATGTCATGTCTCTCATCCGTGTAGCTCCATATTGTCACTCCTCCATATCACTCCTCCGTGTCACTTCTACGTTTTCCATGTCACTCCTCCACATCACTCCTCTATTTCACTCCTCCATGTCACTTTTCAATATCACTCCTCTATGTCATTCCTCCATATCAACCCTCCATGTCACTCCTCCATGTCACTCCTCCATATCAACCCTCCTTCCTGATCAAACTTGTCACTTCTCCATGTCACTCATCCATGTCACTCCTCTTTGTCGCTATTCTATGTTACTCCTCCATGTCGCTACACCAACTCACTCTTCCATGTCACTCCTCCATTTCACTCCACCACGTCACTCTTCTACGTCACTCCTCATGTCACTCCTGCATGTCGCTACTCCATGTCACTACTCCATGTCTTTCCTCAACATCAATACTCTATGTCACTCCTCCATGTCACTCCTCCATGTCACTTTTCAATATCACTCCTCTTTGTCAATCCCCTATGTCGCTACTCCATGTCACTCCTCCATGTCGATCCTCCATGTCACTCATCCATGTCACTTCTATATGTCTTCCATGTCACTCCTCCATGTCGCTCCTCCATTTCACTCCTCCATGTCTCTCCTCCATGTCACTTCTCCAAGTCTTCAATGTCATGTCTCTCATCTGTGTAGCTCTACATTGTCACTCCTCCAAGTCACTCCTCCATGTCGCTACTCCACGTCACTCCTCCATGTCACACCTCCTTGTCACTCCTCCATGTGGCTACTCCATGTCACTCCTCCATGTCGCTCTACCAACTCACTACTCCATGTCACTCGTCCACGTCACTCCTCCATGTCACACCTCCTTGTCACTCCTCCATGTAGCTACTCCATGTCACTCCTCCATGTCACTCCTCCATGTCACTCTTAAATATCACTCCACCACGCCACTCCTCTATATCACTCCTCCAAGTTACTCCTCCATATCAATCCTCCATGTCACTTCTCCATGTCACTCCTCCTTGTCGCAATTCCATGTCACTCCTCCATGTCGCTACACCAACTCAATCCTCCTTGTCACTCCTCCATGTCACTCATCCAAGTCATTCCTCCATGTCACTCCTTTATGTCACTCCTCCAAGTCACTCCTCCATGTCACTTCTATATGTCTTCCATGTCAGTCCTCCATGTCGCTCCTCCTTGTCACTCCTCCATGTTGCTCCTCCATGTAACTCCTCCATGTCACTCATCCATGTACCTCCGCCATGTCACTCCACCATATCAATCCTCCTTGCTGATCCGCCCTGTCACTCCTCCATGTCTCTCCTCCACATCAATCCTCTATGTCACTCCTCCATGTCACTCCTCTATGTCACTCCTCCATGTCGCTATTCCATGTCACTCCTCCATGTCGCTACACGAACTCAATACTCCTTGTCACTCCTCTGTGTCATTCCTGCATGTCACTCCTCCATGTCACTCCTCCATGTCACTCCTCCTTGTCGCTATTCCATGTCACTCCTCCATGTCACTACACCAACTCATTCATCCCTGTCCCTCCGCCATGTCACACCACCATAACAACCCTCTTTCATGATCAAACTTGTCACTTCTCCATGTCACTACTCCATGTCTCTACTCCACATCAATCCTCTATGTCACTCTTCCATGTCACTCCTCCATGTCACTCCTCCTTGTCGCTACTCCATGTCACTCCTCCATGTCACTCATCCATGTCATTCCTCCATGTCACTCCTTTATGTCACTCCTCCAAGTCACTCCTCCATGTCACTCCTCCATGTCCCTCCTCCATGTCACTCCACCATATCAATTCGCCTTGCTGATCCGCCCTGTCACTCCTCCATGTCACTCCTCCATGTCACTTCTATATGTCTTCCATGTCACTCCCCATTTCATGACACCAACTCACTCCTCCATGTCACTCCTCCATGTCGCTACTCCATGTCACTCCTCCATTTCACTCCTCCATGTCTCTCCTCCATGTCACTTCTCCAAGTCTTCAATGTCATGTCTCTCATCTGTGTAGCTTCACATTGTCACTCCTCCAAGTCACTCCTCCAAGTCACTCCTCCATATCACTTCTATATGTCTTCCATGTCAGTCCTCCATGTCGCTCCTCCTTGTCACTCCTCCATGTTGCTCCTCCATGTAACTCCTCCATGTCACTCATCCATGTACCTCCGCCATGTCACTCCACCATATCAATCCTCCTTGCTGATCCGCCCTGTCACTCCTCCATGTCTCTCCTCCACATCAATCCTCTATGTCACTCCTCCATGTCACTCCTCTATGTCACTCCTCCATGTCGCTATTCCATGTCACTCCTCCATGTCGCTACACGAACTCAATACTCCTTGTCACTCCTCTGTGTCATTCCTGCATGTCACTCCTCCATGTCACTCCTCCATGTCACTCCTCCTTGTCGCTATTCCATGTCACTCCTCCATGTCACTACACCAACTCATTCATCCCTGTCCCTCCGCCATGTCACACCACCATAACAACCCTCTTTCATGATCAAACTTGTCACTTCTCCATGTCACTACTCCATGTCTCTACTCCACATCAATCCTCTATGTCACTCTTCCATGTCACTCCTCCATGTCACTCCTCCTTGTCGCTACTCCATGTCACTCCTCCATGTCACTCATCCATGTCATTCCTCCATGTCACTCCTTTATGTCACTCCTCCAAGTCACACCTCCATGTCACTCCTCCATGTCCCTCCTCCATGTCACTCCACCATATCAATTCGCCTTGCTGATCCGCCCTGTCACTCCTCCATGTCACTCCTCCATGTCACTTCTATATGTCTTCCATGTCACTCCCCATTTCATTACACCAACTCACTCCTCCATGTCACTCCTCCATGTCGCTACTCCATGTCACTCCTCCATTTCACTCCTCCATGTCTCTCCTCCATGTCACTTCTCCAAGTCTTCAATGTCATGTCTCTCATCTGTGTAGCTTCACATTGTCACTCCTCCAAGTCACTCCTCCATGTCGCTACTCCACGTCACTCCTCCATGTCACAACACCTTGTCACTCCTCCATGTAGCTACTGCATGTCACTCCTCCATGTCGCTCTACCAACTCACTCCTTCATGTCACTCGTCCACGTCACTCCTCCATGTCACACCTCCTTGTCACTCCTCCATGTAGCTACTCCATTTCACTCCTCCATGTCACTCTTAAATTTCACTCCACCACGCCACTCCTCTATATCACTCCTCCATGTTACTCCTCCATATCAATCCTTTATGTCACTTCTCCATGTCACTCCTCCTTGTCGCAATTCCATGTCACTCCATTTCAACCATCCATGTCACTCCTCCAAGTCACTCCTCCATGTCACTTCTATATGTCTTCCATGTCACTCCTCCATGTCATTACACCAACTCACTCCTCCATGTCAGTCCTCCATGTCGCTACTCCATGTCACTCCTCCATTTCATTCCTCCATGTCTCTCCTCAATGTCACTTCTCCAAGTCTTCAATGTCATGTCTCTCATCTGTGTAGCTCCACATTGTCACTCCTCCAAGTCACTCCTCCATGTCGCTACTCCACGTCACTCCTCCATGTCACACCTCCTTGTCACTCCTCCATGTAGCTACTCCATGTCACTCCTCCATGTCGCTCTACCAACTCACTCCTCCATGTCACTCGTCCACGTCACTCCTCCATGTCACACCTCCTTGTCACTCCTCCATGTAGCTACTCCATGTCACTCCTCCATGTCACTCCTCAATGTCACTCTTAAATTTCACTCCACCACGCCACTCTATATCACTCATCCATGTTACTCCTCCATGTCGCTACTCCTTGTCACTCCTCCATGTCACTCGTCCATGTCAGTCCTCCATGTCACACCTCCTTGTCACTCCTCCATGTTGCTACTCCATGTCACTCCTCCATGTCGCTACTCCAAGTCACTCCTCCATTTCACACCTCCTTGTCACTCCTCCATGTAGCTACTCCATGTCACTCCTCCATGTCGCTCTACCAACTCACTACTCCATGTCTTTCCTCCACATCAATCTTCTATGTAACTCCTCCATGTCACTCCTCCATGTGATTCCTCCTTGTCGCTATTTCATGTCAATCCTCCATATCAACCCTCCATGTCACTCCTCCCTGTCCCTCCGCCATGTCACTCCACCATATCAACCATCCTTCTTGATCAAACTTGTCACTTCTCCATGTCACTACTCCATGTCTCTCCCCCACATCAAACCTCTATGTCACTCCTCCATGTCACTCCTCTATGTCACTCCTCCTTGTTGCTCTTCCATGTCACTCCTCCATGTCGCTACACCATCTCGATCCTCCTTGTCACTCCTCCATGTCAATCAGCCAAGTCATTTGTCCATGTCACTCCTTTATGTCACTCCTCCATGTCACTTCTATATGTCTTCCATGTCACTCCTCCATGTAACTATTCCATGTCACTCCTTATGTCGCTATATAAACTCACTCCTCCATGTCACTCCTCCATTTCACTCCACCACGTCACTCCTCCATGTCACTCCTCCATATCAACCCTCCATGTCACTCATCCTTGTCGCTACACCAACTCACTCCTCTTTGTCTGTCCTCCATGTCATTCATCCAAGTCATTCCTCCATGTCACGCCTTTATGTCACTCCTCCAGTCACTCCTCCATGTCACTTCTATATGTCTTCCATGTCACTCCTCCATGTCGCTCCACCAATTCACTTCTCCATGTCGCTATTCCATGTCACTCCTTATGTCGCTATATAAACTCACTCCTCCATGTCACTCCTCAATTTCATTCCACCACGTCACTCCTCCATGTCACTCCTCCATATCACCCTCCATGTCACTCCTCCTTGTCGCTACACCAACTCACTCCTCCATGTCACTCCTCCATTTCACTCATCCCAGTCATTCCTCCATGTCACTCCTTTATGTCACTCCTCCAAGTCACTCCTCCATGTCACTTCTATATGTCTTCCAGGTCACTCCTCCTTGTCGCTCCACCAACTCAATCCTCCATGTCACTCCTCCATTTCACTCATCCCAGTCATTCCTCCATGTCACTCCTTTATGTCACTCCTCCAAGTCACTCCTCCATGTCACTTCTATATGTCTTCCAGGTCACTCCTCCTTGTCGCTACACCAACTCACTCCTCCATGTCACTCCTCCATTTCACTCATACCAGTCATTCCTCCATGTCACTCCTCCATTTCACTCATCCCAGTCATTCCTCCATGTCACTCCTTTATGTCACTCATCTAAGTCACTCCTCCATGTCGCTATTCTATGTCACTCCTTATGTCGATACACCAACTCACTCCTCCATGTCACTCCTCCATTTCACTCCACCACGTCACTCCTCCATGTCACTCCTCCATATCAACCCTCCATTTCACTCCTCCTTATCACTCCTCCATGTCACTCCTCCATGTCACTCATCCAAGTCATTCCTCCTTATGTCATTCCTCCAAGTCACTCCTCCATGTCACTTCTATATGTCTTCCATGTCACTCCTCCATGTCGCTCCACCAACTCACTTCTCCATGTCGCTATTCCTTGTCACTCCTTATGTCGCTATATAAACTCACTCCTCCATGTCACTCCTCCATATCACCCTCCATGTCACTCCTCCTTGTCGCTACACCAACTCACTCCTCCATGTCACTCCTCCATTTCACTCCACCACGTCCCTCCTCCATATCAACCCTCCATGTCACTCCTCCATGTCACTCATCCATGTCCCTCCGCCATGTCACTCCACCATATCAACCCTCCTTCCTGATCAAACTTGTCACTCCTCCATGTCACTCCTCCTTGTCGCTATTCCATGTTACTCCTCCATGTCGCTACACCAACTCACTCTTCCATGTCACTCCTCCATTTCACTCCACCACGTCACTCTTCTACGTTACTCCTCATGTCACTCCTGAATGTCGCTACTCCATGTCACTACTCCATGTCTTTCCTCCACATCAACCCTCTATGAAACTCCTCCATGTCACTCCTCCATGTCATTCCTCCTTGTCGCTATTTCATGTCACTCCTCCATATCAACCCTCCATGTCACTCCTCCATGTCGCTACACCAACTCAATCCTCCTTGTCACTCCTCCATGTCACTCAGCCAAGTCATTTGTCCATGTCACTCCTTTATGTCTATCCTCCAAGTCACTCCTCCATGTCACTTCTATATGTCTTCCATGTCACTCCTCCATGTAGCTATTCCATGTCACTCCTCCATGTCGCTCTACCAACTCACTCCTCCATGTCACTCGTCCACGTCACTCCTCCATGTCACACTTCCTTGTCACTCATCCATGTAGCTATTTCATGTCACTACACCAACTCACTCATCCCTGTCCCTCCGACATGTCACTCCACCATATCAACCCTCCTTCCTGATCAAACTTGTCACTTCTCCATGTTACTACTCCATGTCTCTCCTCCACATCATTTCTCTATATCACTCCTCCATGTCACTCCTCCATGTAACTCCTCCTTGTCGCTATTCCATGTTACTCCTCCATGTCGCTACACCAACTCACTCTTCCATGTCACTCCCCCATTTCACTCCACCACGTCACTCCTCCATGTCACTCCTCCATATCAACCCTCCATGTCACTCCTCCATGTTAATCCTCCATGTCACTACACCAACTCACTCATCCCTGTCCCTCCGCCATGTCACTCCACCATATCAACCCTCCTTCCTGATCAAACTTGTCACTTCTCCATGTCACTACTCCATGTCTCTCCTCCACATCACTCCTCTATATCACTCCTCCATATCACTGCTCCATGTCACTCCTCCTTGTCGCTATTCCATGTTACTCCTCCATGTCGCTACACCAACTCAATCCTCCTTGTCACTCCTCCATGTCACTCATCCAAGTATTTCCTCCATGTCACTCATTTATTTCACTCCTCCAAGTCACTCCTCCATGTCACTTCTATATGTCTTCCATGTCACTCCTCCATGTCGCTACACAAACTCACTCCTCCTTGTCACTCCTCCTTGTCACTCCTCCAAGTAGCTATTCCATGTCACTCCTCCATGTCGCTCTACCAACTCACTCCTCCATGTCACTCATCCACGTCACTCCTCCATGTCACACTTCCTTGTCACTCCTCCATGTCACTTCTATATGTCTTCCATGTCACTCCTCCATGTTGCTCCACCAACTCACTCCTCCATGTCAGTCCTCCATGTCACTGCTCCACATCACTCCTCTATGTCACTCCTCCATGTCACTCCTCCATGTCGCTATTCCATGTCACTCCTTATGTCGCTATATAAACTCACTCCTCCATGTCACTCCTCCATTTAACTCCACCACGTCACTCCTCCATGTCACTCCTCCATATCAAGCCTCCATGTCACTCCTCCTTGTCGCTACACCAACTCACTCCTCCATGTCACTCCTCCATTTCACTCCACCACGTCTATATGTATTCCATGTCACTCCTCCATGTCGCTCCACCAACTCACTCCTCCATGTCACTCCTCCTTGTCACTCCTCCATGTAGCTATTCCATTTCACTCCTCCATGTCGCTACACCAACTCAATCCTCCTTGTCACTCCTCCATGTCACTCATCCAAGTCATTCCTCCATGTCGCTATTCCATGTCACTCCTTATGTCGATACGCCAACTCACTCCTCCATGTCACTCCTCCATTTAACTCCACCACGTCACTCCTCCACGTCCCTCCTCCATATCAACCCTCCATGTCACTCCTCCATGTCACTCATCCATGTCCCTCCGCCATGTCACTCCACCATATCAACCCTCCTTCCTGATCAAACTTGTCACTCCTCCATGTCACTCCTCCTTGTCGCTATTCCATGTTACTCCTCCATGTCGCTACACCAACTCACTCTTCCATGTCACTCCCCCATTTCACTCCACCACGTCACTCCTCCATGCCACTCCTCCATATCAACCCGCCATGTCACTCCTCCATGTCACTCCTCCATGTCACTACACCAACTCACTAATCCCTGTCCCTCCGCCATGTCACTCCACAATATCAAACCTCCTTCCTAATCAAACTTGTCAGTTCTCCATGTCACTACTCCATGTCTCTCCTCCACATCAATCCTCTATGTCACTCCTCCATGTCGCTATTCCATGTCACTTCTCCATGTTGCTACACCAACTCACTCCTCATGTCACTCCTCAATGTCGCTACTCCATGTCACTCCTTCATGTCGCTACACCAACTAAATCCTCCTTGTCACTCCTCCATGTCACTCATCCAAGTCATTCCTCCATGTCACTCCTTTATGTCACTCCTCCAAGTCACTCCTCCATGTCACTTCTATATGTCTTCCACGTCACTCCTCCATGTTACACTTCCTTGTCACTCCTCCATGTAGCTACTTCATGTCACTACACCAACTCACTCATCCCTGTCCCTCCGCCATGTCACTCCACCATATCAACCCTCCTTCCTGATCAAACTTGTCACTTCTCCATGTCACTACTCCATGTCTCTCCTCCACATCACTCCTCTATATCACTCCTCCATGTCACTCCTCCATGTCACTCCTCCTTGTCGCTATTCCATGTTACTCCTCCATGTCGCTACACCAACTCACTCTTCCATGTCACTCCCCCATTTCACTCCACCACGTCACTCCGCCATGCCACTCCTCCAAATCAACCCGCCATGTCACTCCTCCATGTAACTCCTCCATGTCACTACACCAACTCACTAATCCCTGTCCCTCCGCCATGTCACTCCACAATATCAAACCTCCTTCCTAATCAAACTTGTCAGTTCTCCATGTCACTACTCCATGTCTCTCCTCCACATCAATCCTCTATGTCACTCCTCCATGTCGCTATTCCATGTCACTTCTCCATGTTGCTACACCAACTCACTCCTCATGTCACTCCTCAATGTCGCTACTCCATGTCACTCCTTCATGTCGCTACACCAACTCAATCCTCCTTGTCACTCCTCCATGTCACTCATCCAAGTCATTCCTCCATGTCACTCCTTTATGTCACTCCTCCAAGTCACTCCTCCATGTCACTTCTATATGTCTTCCATGTCACTCCTCCATGTCGCTCCACCAACTCACTCCTCCATGTCACTCCTCCTAGTCACTCCTCCATGTAGCTATTCCATGACACTCCTCCATGTCGCTCTACCAACTCACTCCTCCATGTCACTCGTCCACGTCACTCCTCCATGTTACACTTCCTTGTCACTCCTCCATATAGCTACTTCATGTCACTACACCAACTCACTCATCCCTGTCCCTCCGCCATGTCACTCCACCATATCAACCCTCCTTCCTGATCAAACTTGTCACTTCTCCATGTCACTACTCCATGTCTCTCCTCCACATCACTCCTCTATATCACTCTTCCATGTCACTCCTCCATGTCACTCCTCCTTGTCGCTATTCCATGTTACTCCTCCATGTCTCTACACCATCTCACTCTTCCATGTCACTCCCCCATTTCACTCCACCACGTCACTCCTCCATGTCACTCCTCCAACTCAATCCTCTTTGTCACTCCTCCATGTCACTCATCCAAGTCATTCCTCCATGTCACTCCTTTATGTCACTCCTCCAAGTCACTCCTCCATGTCACTTCTATATGTCTTCCATGTCACTCCTCCATGTCGCTCCACCAACTCACTCCTCCATGTCACTCCTCCTAGTCACTCCTCCATGTAGCTATTCCATGACACTCCTCCATGTCGCTCTACCAACTCACTCCTCTATGTCACTCCTCCATGTCACTTTTCAATATCACTCCTCTATGTCATTCCTCCATATCAACCCTCCATGTCACTCCTCCATGTCACTCCTCCATGTCCCTCCGCCATGTCACTCCACCATATCAACCCTCCTTCCTGATCAAACTTGTCACTTCTCCATGTCACTACTCTATGTCTCTCCTCCACATCACTCCTCTATATCACTCTTCCATGTCACTCCTCCATGTCACTCCTCCTTGTCGCTATTCCATGTTACTCCTCCATGTCGCTACACCATCTCACTCTTCCATGTCACTCCCCCATTTCACTCCACCACGTCACTCCTCCATGTCACTCCTCCATATCAACCCTCCATGTCACTCCTCCATGTCGCTATTCCATGTCACTCCTTATGTCACTATATAAACTCACTCCTCCATGTCACTCCTCCATTTCACTCCACCACGTTACTCCTCCATGTCACTCCTCCACATCAACCATCTATGTCACTCCTCCTTGTCGCTACACCAACTCACTCCTCCATGTCACTCCTCCATTTCACTCCACCACGTCTATATGTATTCCATGTCACTCCTCCATGTTGCTCCACCAACTCACTATTCCATGTCACTCCTCCTTGTCACTCCTCCATGTAGCTATTCCATTTCACTCCTCCATGTCGCTACACCAACTCAATCCTCCTTGTCACTCCTCCATGTTACTCATCCAAGTCATTCCTCCATGTCGCTATTCCATGTCACTCCTTATGTCGATACGCCAAGTCACTCCTCCATGTCACTCCTCCATATCAACCCGCCATGTCACTCCTCCATGTCACTCCTCCATGTCACTCCTCCATGTTACTCCTGCATGTCACTACACCAACTCACTCATCCCTGTCCCTCCGCCATGTCACTCCACCATATCAACCCTCATTCCTGACTAAGCTTGTCACTTCTCCCTGTCACAACTCCATGTCTCTCCCCCACATCAAACCTCCATGTCTCTCCCCCACATCAAACCTCTATGTCACTCCTCCATGTCACGCCTCCATGTCATTGCTCCACGTCACTCCTCTATGTCACTCCTCCATGACACTCCTCCATGTCGCTATTCCCTGTTATTCCTTATGTCGCTATATAAACTCAATCCTCCATGTCACTCCTACATTTCACTCCACCACGTCACTCCTCCATGTCACTCATCCATATCAACCCTCCATGTCACTCCTACTTGTCGCTACACCAACTCACTCCTCCATGTCACTCCTCCATTTCACTCCACCACGTCCCTCCTCCATATTCATCCCTCCATGTCACTCCTCCATGTCACTCCTCCATGTCCCTTCGCCATGTCACTCCTCCATGTCTCTCCTCCATGTCGCTCCACCAACTCACTCCTCCACATCAATCCTCTATGTCACTCCTCCATGTCGCTATTCCATGTCACTCCTCCATGTTGCTACACCAACTCACTCCTCATGTCACTCCTCAATGTCGCTACTCCATGTCACTCCTTCATGTCGCTACACCAACTCAATCCTCTTTGTCACTCCTCCATGTCACTCATCCAAGTCATTCCTCCATGTCACTTCTTTATGTCACTCCTCCAAGTCACTCCTCTATGTCACTGCTATATGTCTTCCATGTCACTCCTCCATGTCGCTCCACCAACTCACTCCTCCATGTCGCTCTACCAACTCACTCATCCCTGTCCCTCCGCCATGTCACTCCACCATATCAACCCTCCTTCCTGATCAAACTTGTCACTTCTCCATGTCACTATTCCATGTCTCTCCTCCACATCACTCCTCTATATCACTCCTCCATGTCACTCCTCCGTGTCACTCCTCCTTGTCGCTATTCCATGTTACTCCTCCATGTCGCTACACCAACTCACTCTTCCATGTCACTCCCCCATTTCACTCCACCACATCACTCCTCCATGTCACTCCTCCATATCAAACCTCCATGTCACTCCTCCATGTTACTCCTCCATGTCACTCCTCTATGTCACTCCTCCTTGTCGCTCTTCCAAGTCACTCCTCAATGTCGCTACACCAACTCAATCCTCATGTCACTTCTCCAAGTAGCTACTCCATGTCACTCCTCCATGTCGCTACACCAACTCAATCCTCCTTGTCACTCCTCCATGTCACTCAGCCAAGTCATTTGTCCATGTCACTCCTTTATGTCACTCCTCCAAGTCACTCCTCCATGTCACTTCTATATGTCTTCCATGTCACTCCTCCATGTCACTGCTCCACGTCACTCCTCTATGTCACTCCTCCATGTCACTCCTCCATGTCACTATTCCATGTCACTCCTAATGTCGCTATATAAACTCACTCCTCCATGTCACTCCTCCATATCAACCCTCCATGTCACTCCTCCTTTTCGCTACACCAACTCACTCCTCCATGTCACTCCTCCATTTCACTCCACCACGTCTATATGTATTCCATGTCACTCCTCCATGTCGCTCCACCAACTCACTCCTCCATGTCACTCCTCCTTGTCACTCCTCCATGTAGCTATTCCATTTCACTCCTCCATGTCGCTACACCAACTCAATCGTCCTTGTCACTCCTCCATGTCACTCATCCAAGTCATTCCTCCATGTCGCTATTCCATGTCACTCCTTATGTTGATACGCCAACTCACTCCTCCATGTCACTCCTCCATTTCACTCCACCACGTCACTGCTCCATGTCACGCCTCCATATCAACCCGCCATGTCACTCCTCAATGTCACTCCTCCATGTCACTACACAGACTCACTAATCCCTGTCCCTCCGCACTTGTTACGCCTCCATGTCACTCCTCCATATCAACCCGCCATGTCACTCCTCCTTGTCACTCCTCCATGTAGCTATTCCATGACACTCCTCCATGTCACTCTACCACCTCACTCCTCCATGTCACTACACCAACTCACTAATCCCTGTCCCTCCGCCATGTCACTCCACAATATCACACCTCCTTCCTAATCAAACTTGTCAGTTCTCCATGTCACTACTCCATGTCTCTCCTCCACATCAATCCTCTATGTCACTCCTCCATGTCACTCCTCCTTGTCGCTATTCCATGTCACTCCTCCATGTTACTACACCAACTCACTCCTCATGTCACTCCTCCATGTCGCTACTCCATGTCACTCCTCCTTGTCACTCATCCAAGTCATTCCTCCATGTCACTCCTTTATGTCACTCCTCCAAGTCACTCCTCCATGTCACTTCTATATGTCTTCCATGTCACTCCTCCATGTTGCTCCACCAACTCACTCCTCCATGTCACTCCTCCTTGTCACTCCTCCATGTAGCTATTCCATGACACTCCTCCATGTCGCCCTACCAAATCACTCCTCCATGTCACTCGTCCACGTCACTCCTCCATGTTACACTTCCTTGTCACTCCTCCATGTAGCTACTTCATGTCACTACACCAACTCACTCATCCCTGTCCCTCCGCCATGTCACTCCACCATATCAACCCTCCTTCCTGATCAAACTTGTCACTTCTCCATGTCACTACTCCATGTCTCTCCTCCACATCACTCCTCTATATCACTCCTCCATGTCACTCCTCCATGTCACTCCTCCTTGTCGCTATTCCATGTTACTTTTCCATGTCGCTACACCAACTCACTCTTCCATGTCACTCCCCCATTTCACTCCACCACGTCACTCCTCCATGCCACTCCTCCATATCAACCCGCCATGTCACTCCTCCATGTCACTCCTCCATGTCACTACACCAACTCACTAATCCCTGTCCCTCCGCCATGTCACTCCACAATATCAAACCTCCTTCCTAATCAAACTTGTCAGTTCTCCATGTCACTACTCCATGTCTCTCCTCCACATCAATCCTCTATGTCACTCCTCCATGTCGCTATTCCATGTCACTTCTCCATGTTGCTACACCAACTCACTCCTCATGTCACTCCTCAATGTCGCTACTCCATGTCACTCCTTCATGTCGCTACACCAACTCAATCCTCTTTGTCACTCCTCCATGTCGCTACTCCATGTCACTCCTCCATGTCACTCCTCCATGTCCCTTCGCCATGTCACTCCTCCATGTCTCTCCTCCATGTCACTTCTCCAAGTCTTCAATGTCATGTCTCTCATCCGTGTAGCTCCATATTGTCACTCCTCCATATCACTCCTCCGTGTCACTTCTACGTTTTCCATGTCACTCCTCCACATCACTCCTCTATTTCACTCCTCCATGTCACTTTTCAATATCACTCCTCTATGTCATTCCTCCATATCAACCCTCCATGTCACTCCTCCATGTCACTCCTCCATATCAACCCTCCTTCCTGATCAAACTTGTCACTTCTCCATGTCACTCATCCATGTCACTCCTCTTTGTCGCTATTCTATGTTACTCCTCCATGTCGCTACACCAACTCACTCTTCCATGTCACTCCTCCATTTCACTCCACCACGTCACTCTTCTACGTCACTCCTCATGTCACTCCTGCATGTCGCTACTCCATGTCACTACTCCATGTCTTTCCTCAACATCAATACTCTATGTCACTCCTCCATGTCACTCCTCCATGTCACTTTTCAATATCACTCCTCTTTGTCAATCCCCTATGTCGCTACTCCATGTCACTCCTCCATGTCGATCCTCCATGTCACTCATCCATGTCACTTCTATATGTCTTCCATGTCACTCCTCCATGTCGCTCCTCCATTTCACTCCTCCATGTCTCTCCTCCATGTCACTTCTCCAAGTCTTCAATGTCATGTCTCTCATCTGTGTAGCTCTACATTGTCACTCCTCCAAGTCACTCCTCCATGTCGCTACTCCACGTCACTCCTCCATGTCACACCTCCTTGTCACTCCTCCATGTGGCTACTCCATGTCACTCCTCCATGTCGCTCTACCAACTCACTACTCCATGTCACTCGTCCACGTCACTCCTCCATGTCACACCTCCTTGTCACTCCTCCATGTAGCTACTCCATGTCACTCCTCCATGTCACTCCTCCATGTCACTCTTAAATATCACTCCACCACGCCACTCCTCTATATCACTCCTCCAAGTTACTCCTCCATATCAATCCTCCATGTCACTTCTCCATGTCACTCCTCCTTGTCGCAATTCCATGTCACTCCTCCATGTCGCTACACCAACTCAATCCTCCTTGTCACTCCTCCATGTCACTCATCCAAGTCATTCCTCCATGTCACTCCTTTATGTCACTCCTCCAAGTCACTCCTCCATGTCACTTCTATATGTCTTCCATGTCAGTCCTCCATGTCGCTCCTCCTTGTCACTCCTCCATGTTGCTCCTCCATGTAACTCCTCCATGTCACTCATCCATGTACCTCCGCCATGTCACTCCACCATATCAATCCTCCTTGCTGATCCGCCCTGTCACTCCTCCATGTCTCTCCTCCACATCAATCCTCTATGTCACTCCTCCATGTCACTCCTCTATGTCACTCCTCCATGTCGCTATTCCATGTCACTCCTCCATGTCGCTACACGAACTCAATACTCCTTGTCACTCCTCTGTGTCATTCCTGCATGTCACTCCTCCATGTCACTCCTCCATGTAACTCCTCCTTGTCGCTATTCCATGTCACTCCTCCATGTCACTACACCAACTCATTCATCCCTGTCCCTCCGCCATGTCACACCACCATAACAACCCTCTTTCATGATCAAACTTGTCACTTCTCCATGTCACTACTCCATGTCTCTACTCCACATCAATCCTCTATGTCACTCTTCCATGTCACTCCTCCATGTCACTCCTCCTTGTCGCTACTCCATGTCACTCCTCCATGTCACTCATCCATGTCATTCCTCCATGTCACTCCTTTATGTCACTCCTCCAAGTCACTCCTCCATGTCACTCCTCCATGTCCCTCCTCCATGTCACTCCACCATATCAATTCGCCTTGCTGATCCGCCCTGTCACTCCTCCATGTCACTCCTCCATGTCACTTCTATATGTCTTCCATGTCACTCCCCATTTCATGACACCAACTCACTCCTCCATGTCACTCCTCCATGTCGCTACTCCATGTCACTCCTCCATTTCACTCCTCCATGTCTCTCCTCCATGTCACTTCTCCAAGTCTTCAATGTCATGTCTCTCATCTGTGTAGCTTCACATTGTCACTCCTCCAAGTCACTCCTCCAAGTCACTCCTCCATATCACTTCTATATGTCTTCCATGTCAGTCCTCCATGTCGCTCCTCCTTGTCACTCCTCCATGTTGCTCCTCCATGTAACTCCTCCATGTCACTCATCCATGTACCTCCGCCATGTCACTCCACCATATCAATCCTCCTTGCTGATCCGCCCTGTCACTCCTCCATGTCTCTCCTCCACATCAATCCTCTATGTCACTCCTCCATGTCACTCCTCTATGTCACTCCTCCATGTCGCTATTCCATGTCACTCCTCCATGTCGCTACACGAACTCAATACTCCTTGTCACTCCTCTGTGTCATTCCTGCATGTCACTCCTCCATGTCACTCCTCCATGTCACTCCTCCTTGTCGCTATTCCATGTCACTCCTCCATGTCACTACACCAACTCATTCATCCCTGTCCCTCCGCCATGTCACACCACCATAACAACCCTCTTTCATGATCAAACTTGTCACTTCTCCATGTCACTACTCCATGTCTCTACTCCACATCAATCCTCTATGTCACTCTTCCATGTCACTCCTCCATGTCACTCCTCCTTGTCGCTACTCCATGTCACTCCTCCATGTCACTCATCCATATCATTCCTCCATGTCACTCCTTTATGTCACTCCTCCAAGTCACACCTCCATGTCACTCCTCCATGTCCCTCCTCCATGTCACTCCACCATATCAATTCGCCTTGCTGATCCGCCCTGTCACTCCTCCATGTCACTCCTCCATGTCACTTCTATATGTCTTCCATGTCACTCCCCATTTCATTACACCAACTCACTCCTCCATGTCACTCCTCCATGTCGCTACTCCATGTCACTCCTCCATTTCACTCCTCCATGTCTCTCCTCCATGTCACTTCTCCAAGTCTTCAATGTCATGTCTCTCATCTGTGTAGCTTCACATTGTCACTCCTCCAAGTCACTCCTCCATGTCGCTACTCCACGTCACTCCTCCATGTCACAACACCTTGTCACTCCTCCATGTAGCTACTGCATGTCACTCCTCCATGTCGCTCTACCAACTCACTCCTTCATGTCACTCGTCCACGTCACTCCTCCATGTCACACCTCCTTGTCACTCCTCCATGTAGCTACTCCATTTCACTCCTCCATGTCACTCTTAAATTTCACTCCACCACGCCACTCCTCTATATCACTCCTCCATGTTACTCCTCCATATCAATCCTTTATGTCACTTCTCCATGTCACTCCTCCTTGTCGCAATTCCATGTCACTCCATTTCAACCATCCATGTCACTCCTCCAAGTCACTCCTCCATGTCACTTCTATATGTCTTCCATGTCACTCCTCCATGTCATTACACCAACTCACTCCTCCATGTCAGTCCTCCATGTCGCTACTCCATGTCACTCCTCCATTTCATTCCTCCATGTCTCTCCTCAATGTCACTTCTCCAAGTCTTCAATGTCATGTCTCTCATCTGTGTAGCTCCACATTGTCACTCCTCCAAGTCACTCCTCCATGTCGCTACTCCACGTCACTCCTCCATGTCACACCTCCTTGTCACTCCTCCATGTAGCTACTCCATGTCACTCCTCCATGTCGCTCTACCAACTCACTCCTCCATGTCACTCGTCCACGTCACTCCTCCATGTCACACCTCCTTGTCACTCCTCCATGTAGCTACTCCATGTCACTCCTCCATGTCACTCCTCAATGTCACTCTTAAATTTCACTCCACCACGCCACTCTATATCACTCATCCATGTTACTCCTCCATGTCGCTACTCCTTGTCACTCCTCCATGTCACTCGTCCATGTCAGTCCTCCATGTCACACCTCCTTGTCACTCCTCCATGTTGCTACTCCATGTCACTCCTCCATGTCGCTACTCCAAGTCACTCCTCCATTTCACACCTCCTTGTCACTCCTCCATGTAGCTACTCCATGTCACTCCTCCATGTCGCTCTACCAACTCACTACTCCATGTCTTTCCTCCACATCAATCTTCTATGTAACTCCTCCATGTCACTCCTCCATGTGATTCCTCCTTGTCGCTATTTCATGTCAATCCTCCATATCAACCCTCCATGTCACTCCTCCCTGTCCCTCCGCCATGTCACTCCACCATATCAACCATCCTTCTTGATCAAACTTGTCACTTCTCCATGTCACTACTCCATGTCTCTCCCCCACATCAAACCTCTATGTCACTCCTCCATGTCACTCCTCTATGTCACTCCTCCTTGTTGCTCTTCCATGTCACTCCTCCATGTCGCTACACCATCTCGATCCTCCTTGTCACTCCTCCATGTCAATCAGCCAAGTCATTTGTCCATGTCACTCCTTTATGTCACTCCTCCATGTCACTTCTATATGTCTTCCATGTCACTCCTCCATGTAACTATTCCATGTCACTCCTTATGTCGCTATATAAACTCACTCCTCCATGTCACTCCTCCATTTCACTCCACCACGTCACTCCTCCATGTCACTCCTCCATATCAACCCTCCATGTCACTCATCCTTGTCGCTACACCAACTCACTCCTCTTTGTCTGTCCTCCATGTCATTCATCCAAGTCATTCCTCCATGTCACGCCTTTATGTCACTCCTCCAGTCACTCCTCCATGTCACTTCTATATGTCTTCCATGTCACTCCTCCATGTCGCTCCACCAATTCACTTCTCCATGTCGCTATTCCATGTCACTCCTTATGTCGCTATATAAACTCACTCCTCCATGTCACTCCTCAATTTCATTCCACCACGTCACTCCTCCATGTCACTCCTCCATATCACCCTCCATGTCACTCCTCCTTGTCGCTACACCAACTCACTCCTCCATGTCACTCCTCCATTTCACTCATCCCAGTCATTCCTCCATGTCACTCCTTTATGTCACTCCTCCAAGTCACTCCTCCATGTCACTTCTATATGTCTTCCAGGTCACTCCTCCTTGTCGCTCCACCAACTCAATCCTCCATGTCACTCCTCCATTTCACTCATCCCAGTCATTCCTCCATGTCACTCCTTTATGTCACTCCTCCAAGTCACTCCTCCATGTCACTTCTATATGTCTTCCAGGTCACTCCTCCTTGTCGCTACACCAACTCACTCCTCCATGTCACTCCTCCATTTCACTCATACCAGTCATTCCTCCATGTCACTCCTCCATTTCACTCATCCCAGTCATTCCTCCATGTCACTCCTTTATGTCACTCATCTAAGTCACTCCTCCATGTCGCTATTCTATGTCACTCCTTATGTCGATACACCAACTCACTCCTCCATGTCACTCCTCCATTTCACTCCACCACGTCACTCCTCCATGTCACTCCTCCATATCAACCCTCCATTTCACTCCTCCTTATCACTCCTCCATGTCACTCCTCCATGTCACTCATCCAAGTCATTCCTCCTTATGTCATTCCTCCAAGTCACTCCTCCATGTCACTTCTATATGTCTTCCATGTCACTCCTCCATGTCGCTCCACCAACTCACTTCTCCATGTCGCTATTCCTTGTCACTCCTTATGTCGCTATATAAACTCACTCCTCCATGTCACTCCTCCATATCACCCTCCATGTCACTCCTCCTTGTCGCTACACCAACTCACTCCTCCATGTCACTCCTCCATTTCACTCCACCACGTCCCTCCTCCATATCAACCCTCCATGTCACTCCTCCATGTCACTCATCCATGTCCCTCCGCCATGTCACTCCACCATATCAACCCTCCTTCCTGATCAAACTTGTCACTCCTCCATGTCACTCCTCCTTGTCGCTATTCCATGTTACTCCTCCATGTCGCTACACCAACTCACTCTTCCATGTCACTCCTCCATTTCACTCCACCACGTCACTCTTCTACGTTACTCCTCATGTCACTCCTGAATGTCGCTACTCCATGTCACTACTCCATGTCTTTCCTCCACATCAACCCTCTATGAAACTCCTCCATGTCACTCCTCCATGTCATTCCTCCTTGTCGCTATTTCATGTCACTCCTCCATATCAACCCTCCATGTCACTCCTCCATGTCGCTACACCAACTCAATCCTCCTTGTCACTCCTCCATGTCACTCAGCCAAGTCATTTGTCCATGTCACTCCTTTATGTCTATCCTCCAAGTCACTCCTCCATGTCACTTCTATATGTCTTCCATGTCACTCCTCCATGTAGCTATTCCATGTCACTCCTCCATGTCGCTCTACCAACTCACTCCTCCATGTCACTCGTCCACGTCACTCCTCCATGTCACACTTCCTTGTCACTCATCCATGTAGCTATTTCATGTCACTACACCAACTCACTCATCCCTGTCCCTCCGACATGTCACTCCACCATATCAACCCTCCTTCCTGATCAAACTTGTCACTTCTCCATGTTACTACTCCATGTCTCTCCTCCACATCATTTCTCTATATCACTCCTCCATGTCACTCCTCCATGTAACTCCTCCTTGTCGCTATTCCATGTCACTCCTTATGTCACTATATAAACTCACTCCTCCATGTCACACTTCCTTGTCACTCCTCCATGTCACTTCTATATGTCTTCCATGTCACTCCTCCATGTTGCTCCACCAACTCACTCCTCCATGTCAGTCCTCCATGTCACTGCTCCACATCACTCCTCTATGTCACTCCTCCATGTCACTCCTCCATGTCGCTATTCCATGTCACTCCTTATGTCGCTATATAAACTCACTCCTCCATGTCACTCCTCCATTTAACTCCACCACGTCACTCCTCCATGTCACTCCTCCATATCAAGCCTCCATGTCACTCCTCCTTGTCGCTACACCAACTCACTCCTCCATGTCACTCCTCCATTTCACTCCACCACGTCTATATGTATTCCATGTCACTCCTCCATGTCGCTCCACCAACTCACTCCTCCATGTCACTCCTCCTTGTCACTCCTCCATGTAGCTATTCCATTTCACTCCTCCATGTCGCTACACCAACTCAATCCTCCTTGTCACTCCTCCATGTCACTCATCCAAGTCATTCCTCCATGTCGCTATTCCATGTCACTCCTTATGTCGATACGCCAACTCACTCCTCCATGTCACTCCTCCATTTCACTCCACCACGTCACTCCTCCATGTCACTCCTCCATATCAACCCGCCATGTCACTCCTCCATGTCACTCCTCCATGTCACTCCTCCATGTCACTACACAGACTCACTAATCCCTGTCCCTCCGCACTTGTTATGCCTCCATGTCACTCCTCCATATCAACCCGCCATGTCACTCCTCCTTGTCACTCCTCCATGTAGCTATTCCATGACACTCCTCCATTTCACTCTACCACCTCACTCCTCCATGTCACTACACCAATTCACTAATCCCTGTCCCTCCGCCACATCACTCCACAATATAAAACCTCCTTCCTAATCAAACTTGTCAGTTCTCCATGTCACTACTCCATGTCTCTCCTCCACATCAATCCTCTATGTCACTCCTCCATGTCACTCCTCCATGTCACTCCTCCTTGTCGCTATTCCATGTCACTCCTCCATGTTGCTACCCCAACTCACTCCTCATGTCACTCCTCCATGTCGCTACTCCATGTCACTCCTCCATGTCGCTACACCAACTCAATCCTCCTTGTCACTCCTCCATGTCACTCATCCAAGTCATTCCTCCATGTCACTCCTTTATGTCACTCCTCCAAGTCACTCCTCCATGTCACTTCTTTATGTCTTCCATGTCACTCCTCCATGTCGCTCCACCAACTCACTCCTCCATGTCACTCCTCCTTTTCACTCCTCCATGTAGCTATTCCATGACACTCCTCCATGTCATTCGTCCACGTCACTCCTCCATGTTACACTTCCTTGTCACTCCTCCATATAGCTACTTCATATCACTACACCAACTCACTCATCCCTGTCCCTCTGCCATGTCACTCCACCATATCAACCCTCCTTCCTGATCAAACTTGTCACTTCTCCATGTCACTACTCCATGTCTCTCCTCCACATCACTCCTCTATATCACTCTTCCATGTCACTCCTCCATGTCACTCCTCCTTGTCGCTATTCCATGTTACTCCTCCATGTCACTCCTCCATATCAACCCTCCATGTCACTCCTCCATGTCGCTATTCCATGTCACTCCTTATGTCACTATATAAACTCACTCCTCCATGTCACTCCTCCATTTCACTCCACCACGTCACTCCTCCATGTCACTCCTCCATATCAACCCTCCATGTCACTCCTCCTTGTCGCTACACCAACTCACTCCTCCATGTCACTCCTTCATTTCACTCCACCACGTCTATATGTATTCCATGTCACTCCTCCATGTCGCTCCACCAACTCACTATTCCATGTCACTCCTCCTTGTCACTCCTCCATGTAGCTATTCCATTTCACTCCTTCAAGTCGCTACACCAACTCAATCCTCCATGTCACTCCTCCATGTCACTCATCCAAGTCATTCCTCCATGTCGCTATTCCATGTCACTCCTTATGTCGATACGCCAAGTCACTCCACCACGTCACTCCTCCATGTCACTCCTCCATATCAACCCGCCATGTCACTCCTCCATGTCACTCCTCCATGTCACTACACCAACTCACTAATCCCTGTCCCTCCGCCATGTCACTCCACAATATCAAACCTCCTTCCTGATCAAACTTGTCAGTTCTCCATGTCACTACTCCATGTCTCTCCTCCACATCAATCCTCTATGTCACTCCTCCATGTCACTCCTCCATGTCACTCCTCCTTGTCGCTATTCCATGTCAATCCTCCATGTTGCTACACCAACTCACTCCACATGTCACTCCTCCATGTCGCTACTCCATGTCACTCCTCCATGTCGCTACACTAACTCAATCCTCCTTGTCACTCCTCCATGTCACTCATCCAAGTCATTCCTCCATGTCACTCCTTTATGTCACTCCTCCAAGTCACTCCTCCATGTCACTCCTCCATGTCACTTCTATATGTCTTCCATGTTACTCCTCCATGTCGCTCCACCAACTCACTCCTCCATGTCACTCCTCCATGTCACACTTCCTTGTCACTCATCCATGTAGCTACTTCATGTCACTAAACCAACTCACTCATCCCTGTCCCTCCGCCATGTCACTCCAGCATATCAACCCTCCTTCCTGATCAAACTTGTCACTTCTCCATGTCACTACTCCATGTCTCTCCTCCACATCACTCCTCTATATCACTCCTCCATGTCGCTACACCAACTCACTCTTCCATGTCACTCCCCCATTTCACTCCACAACGTCACTCCTCCATGTCACTCCTCCATGTCACTCCTCCTTGTCGCTATTCCATGCCACTCCTCCATGTTGCTACACCAACTCACTCATCCCTGCCCCTCCGCCATGTCACTCCACAATATCAAACCTCCTTCCTGATCAAACTTGTCAGTTCTCCATGTCACTACTCCATGTCTCTCCTCCACTTCAATCCTCTATGTCACTCCTCCATGTCACTCCTCCTTGTCGCTATTCCATGTCACTCCTTATGTCGCTATATAAACTCACTCCTCATGTCACTCCTCCATGTCGCTACTCCATGTCACTCCTCCTTGTCACTCATCCAAGTCATTCCTCCATGTCACTCCTTTATGTCACTCCTCCATATCACCCACCATGTCACTCCTCCTTGTCGTTACACCAACTCACTCCTCCATGTCACTCCTCCATTTCACTCATCCAAGTCATTCCTCCATGTCACTCCTTTATGTCACTCCTCCAAGTCACTCCTCCATGTCACTTCTATATGTCTTCCATGTCACTCCTCCATGTCGCTCCACCAACTCACTCCTCCATGTCACTCCTCCTTGTCACTCCTCCATGTAGCTATTCCATTTCACTCCTCCATGTCGCTACACCAACTCACTCATCCCTGTCCCTCCGCCATGTCACTCCACCATATCAACCCTCCTTCCTGATCAAACTTGTCACTTCTCCATGTCACTACTCCATGTCTCTCCCCCACATCAAACCTCTATGTCACTCCTCCATGTCACTCTACTATGTCACTCCTCCTTGTCGCTCTTCCTTGTCACTCCTCCATATCGCTACACCAACTCAATCCTCATGTCACTCCTCCATGTAGCTACTCCATGTCACTCCTCCATGTCGCTACACCAACTCAATCCTCCTTGTCACTCCTCCATGTCACTCAGCCAAGTCATTTGTCCATGTCACTCCTTTATGTCACTCCTCCAAGTCACTCCTCCATGTCACTTCTATATGTCTTCCATGTCACTCCTCCATGTTGCTCCACCAACTTACTCCTCCATGTCACTCCTCCATGTCACTGCTCCACGTCACTCCTCTATGTCACTCCTCCATGTCACTCCTCCATGTCGCTATTCCATGTCACTCCTTATGTCGCTATATAAACTCACTCCTCCATGTCACTCCTCCATTTCACTCCACCACATCACTCCTCCATGTCACTCCTCCATATCAACCCTCCATGTCACTCCTCCTTGTCGCTACACCAACTCACTCCTCCATGTCACTCCTCCATTTCACTCCACCACGTCTATATGTATTCCATGTAACTCCTCCATGTCGCTCCACCAACTCACTCCTCCATGTCACTCCTCCTTGTCACTCCTCAATGTAGCTATTCCATTTCACTCCTCCGTATCGCTACACCAACTCAATCCTCCACATCACTCATCCAAATCATTGCTCCATGTCACTCATTTATGTCACTCCTCCAAGTCACTCCTCCATGTCACTCCTCCATGTCACTCCACCACGTCACTCCTCCATGTCACTCATCCATATCAACCCTCCATGTCACTCCTCCTTGTCGCTACACCAACTCACTCCTCCATGTCACTCCTCCATTTCACTCCACCACGTCCCTCCTCCATATTCATCCCTCCATGTCACTCCTCCATGTCACTCCTCCATGTCCCTTCGCCATGTCACTCCTCCATGTCTCTCCTCCATGTCACTTCTCCAAGTCTTCAATGTCATGTCTCTCATCTGTGTAGCTCCACATTGTCACTCCTCCAAGTCACTCCTCCATGTCGCTACTCCATGTCACACCTCCTTGTCACTCCTCCATGTAGCTACTCCATGTCACTCCTCCATGTCACTCTACCAACTCACTCCTCCATGTCACTCCTCTATATCACTTCTCCATGTTACTCCTCCATATCAATCCTCCATGTCACTTCTACATGTCACTCCTCCTTGTCGCAATTCCATGTCACTCCTCCATGTCGCTACATCAACTCACTCTTCATGTCACTCCTCCATGTCGCTACTCCATGTCACTCCTCCATGTCGCTACACCAACTCAATCCTCCTTGTCACTTCTCCATGTCACTCATCCAAGTCACTCCTCCATGTCGCTATTCCCTGTCACTCTTTATGTCGATACGCCAACTCACTCCTCCATGTCACTCCTCCATTTCACTCCACCACGTCACTCCTCCATGTCACTCCTCCATATCAACCCGCCATGTCACTCCTCCATGTCACTCCTCCATGTCACTATACCAACTCACTAATCCTTGTCCCTCCGCCATGTCACTCCACAATATCAAACCTCCTTCCTAATCAAACTTGTCAGTTCTCCATGTCACTACTCCATGTCTCTCCTCCACATCAATCCTCTATGTCACTCCTCCATGTCACTCCTCCATGTCACTCCTCCTTGTCGCTATTCCATGTCACTCCTCCATGTTGCTACACCAACTCACTCCTCATGTCACTCCTCAATGTCGCTACTCCATGTCACTCCTCCATGTCGCTACACCAACTCAATCCTCCTTGTCACTCCTCCATGTCACTCATCCAAGTCATTCCTCCAATTCACTTCTTTATGTCACTCCTCTATGTCACTGCTATATGTCTTCCATGTCACTCCTCCATGTCGCTCCACCAACTCACTCCTCCATGTCACTCCTCCTTGTCACTCCTCCATGTAGCTATTCCATGTCACTCCTCCATGTCGCTCTACCAACTCACTCCTCCATGTCACTCGTCCACGTCACTCCTCCATGTCACACTTCCTTGTCACTCCTCCATGTAGCTACTTCATGTCACTGCACCAACTCACTCATCCCTGTCCCTCCGCCATGTCACTCCACCATATCAACGCTCCTTCCTGATCAAACTTGTCACTTCTCCATGTCACTACTCCATGTCTCTCCTCCACATCAATCCTCTATATCACTCCTCCAAGTCACTCCTCCATGTCACTCCTCCATGTCACTCCACCACGTCACTCCTCCATGTCACTCATCCATATCAACCCTCCATGTCACTCCTCCTTGTCGCTACACCAACTCACTCCTCCATGTCACTCCTCCATTTCACTCCACCACGTCCCTCCTCCATATTCATCCCTCCATGTCACTCCTCCATGTCACTCCTCCATGTCCCTTCGCCATGTCACTCCTCCATGTCTCTCCTCCATGTCACTTCTCCAAGTCTTCAATGTCATGTCTCTCATCTGTGTAGCTCCACATTGTCACTCCTCCAAGTCACTCCTCCATGTCGCTACTCCATGTCACACCTCCTTGTCACTCCTCCATGTAGCTACTCCATGTCACTCCTCCATGTCACTCTACCAACTCACTCCTCCATGTCACTCCTCTATATCACTTCTCCATGTTACTCCTCCATATCAATCCTCCATGTCACTTCTACATGTCACTCCTCCTTGTCGCAATTCCATGTCACTCCTCCATGTCGCTACATCAACTCACTCTTCATGTCACTCCTCCATGTCGCTACTCCATGTCACTCCTCCATGTCGCTACACCAACTCAATCCTCCTTGTCACTTCTCCATGTCACTCATCCAAGTCACTCCTCCATGTCGCTATTCCCTGTCACTCTTTATGTCGATACGCCAACTCACTCCTCCATGTCACTCCTCCATTTCACTCCACCACGTCACTCCTCCATGTCACTCCTCCATATCAACCCGCTATGTCACTCCTCCATGTCACTCCTCCATGTCACTATACCAACTCACTAATCCTTGTCCCTCCGCCATGTCACTCCACAATATCAAACCTCCTTCCTAATCAAACTTGTCAGTTCTCCATGTCACTACTCCATGTCTCTCCTCCACATCAATCCTCTATGTCACTCCTCCATGTCACTCCTCCATGTCACTCCTCCTTGTCGCTATTCCATGTCACTCCTCCATGTTGCTACACCAACTCACTCCTCATGTCACTCCTCAATGTCGCTACTCCATGTCACTCCTCCATGTCGCTACACCAACTCAATCCTCCTTGTCACTCCTCCATGTCACTCATCCAAGTCATTCCTCCAATTCACTTCTTTATGTCACTCCTCTATGTCACTGCTATATGTCTTCCATGTCACTCCTCCATGTCGCTCCACCAACTCACTCCTCCATGTCACTCCTCCTTGTCACTCCTCCATGTAGCTATTCCATGTCACTCCTCCATGTCGCTCTACCAACTCACTCCTCCATGTCACTCGTCCACGTCACTCCTCCATGTCACACTTCCTTGTCACTCCTCCATGTAGCTACTTCATGTCACTGCACCAACTCACTCATCCCTGTCCCTCCGCCATGTCACTCCACCATATCAACGCTCCTTCCTGATCAAACTTGTCACTTCTCCATGTCACTACTCCATGTCTCTCCTCCACATCACTCCTCTATATCACTCCTCCATGTCACTCCTCCATGTCACTCCTCCTTGTCGCTATTCCATGTTACTCCTCCATGTCGCTCCTCCATGTCCCTTCGCCATGTCACTCCTCCATGTCTCTCCTCCATGTCACTTCTCCAAGTCTTCAATGTCATGTCTCTCATCTGTGTAGCTCCACATTGTCACTCCTCCAAGTCACTCCTCCATGTCGCTACTCCATGTCACACCTCCTTGTCACTCCTCCATGTAGCAACTCCATGTCACTCCTCCATGTCACTCTACCAACTCACTCCTCTATGTCACTCCTCTATATCACTTCTCCATGTTACTCCTCCATATCAATCCTCCATGTCACTTCTCCATGTCACTCCTCCTTGTCGCAATTCCATGTCACTCCTCCATGTCGCTACATCAACTCACTCTTCATGTCACTCCTCCATGTCGCTACTCCATGTCACTCCTCCATGTCGCTACACCAACTCAATCCTCCTTGTCACTTCTCCATGTCACTCATCCAAGTCACTCCTCCATGTCGCTATTCCCTGTCACTCTTTATGTCGATACGCCAACTCACTCCTCCATGTCACTCCTCCATTTCACTCCACCACGTCACTCCTCCATGTCACTCATCCAAGTATTTCCTCCATGTCACTCATTTATTTCACTCCTCCAAGTCACTCCTCCATGTCACTTCTATATGTCTTCCATGTCACTCCTCCATGTCGCTACACAAACTCACTCCTCCTTGTCACTCCTCCTTGTCACTCCTCCAAGTAGCTATTCCATGTCACTCCTCCATGTCGCTCTACCAACTCACTCCTCCATGTCACTCATCCACGTCACTCCTCCATGTCACACTTCCTTGTCACTCCTCCATGTCACTTCTATATGTCTTCCATGTCACTCCTCCATGTTGCTCCACCAACTCACTCCTCCATGTCAGTCCTCCATGTCACTGCTCCACATCACTCCTCTATGTCACTCCTCCATGTCACTCCTCCATGTCGCTATTCCATGTCACTCCTTATGTCGCTATATAAACTCACTCCTCCATGTCACTCCTCCATTTAACTCCACCACGTCACTCCTCCATGTCACTCCTCCATATCAAGCCTCCATGTCACTCCTCCTTGTCGCTACACCAACTCACTCCTCCATGTCACTCCTCCATTTCACTCCACCACGTCTATATGTATTCCATGTCACTCCTCCATGTCGCTCCACCAACTCACTCCTCCATGTCACTCCTCCTTGTCACTCCTCCATGTAGCTATTCCATTTCACTCCTCCATGTCGCTACACCAACTCAATCCTCCTTGTCACTCCTCCATGTCACTCATCCAAGTCATTCCTCCATGTCGCTATTCCATGTCACTCCTTATGTCGATACGCCAACTCACTCCTCCATGTCACTCCTCCATTTCACTCCACCACGTCACTCCTCCATGTCACTCCTCCATATCAACCCGCCATGTCACTCCTCCATGTCACTCCTCCATGTCACTCCTCCATGTCACTACACAGACTCACTAATCCCTGTCCCTCCGCACTTGTTATGCCTCCATGTCACTCCTCCATATCAACCCGCCATGTCACTCCTCCTTGTCACTCCTCCATGTAGCTATTCCATGACACTCCTCCATTTCACTCTACCACCTCACTCCTCCATGTCACTACACCAATTCACTAATCCCTGTCCCTCCGCCACGTCACTCCACAATATAAAACCTCCTTCCTAATCAAACTTGTCAGTTCTCCATGTCACTACTCCATGTCTCTCCTCCACATCAATCCTCTATGTCACTCCTCCATGTCACTCCTCCATGTCACTCCTCCTTGTCGCTATTCCATGTCACTCCTCCATGTTGCTACCCCAACTCACTCCTCATGTCACTCCTCCATGTCGCTACTCCATGTCACTCCTCCATGTCGCTACACCAACTCAATCCTCCTTGTCACTCCTCCATGTCACTCATCCAAGTCATTCCTCCATGTCACTCCTTTATGTCACTCCTCCAAGTCACTCCTCCATGTCACTTCTTTATGTCTTCCATGTCACTCCTCCATGTCGCTCCACCAACTCACTCCTCCATGTCACTCCTCCTTTTCACTCCTCCATGTAGCTATTCCATGACACTCCTCCATGTCATTCGTCCACGTCACTCCTCCATGTTACACTTCCTTGTCACTCCTCCATATAGCTACTTCATATCACTACACCAACTCACTCATCCCTGTCCCTCTGCCATGTCACTCCACCATATCAACCCTCCTTCCTGATCAAACTTGTCACTTCTCCATGTCACTACTCCATGTCTCTCCTCCACATCACTCCTCTATATCACTCTTCCATGTCACTCCTCCATGTCACTCCTCCTTGTCGCTATTCCATGTTACTCCTCCATGTCACTCCTCCATATCAACCCTCCATGTCACTCCTCCATGTCGCTATTCCATGTCACTCCTTATGTCACTATATAAACTCACTCCTCCATGTCACTCCTCCATTTCACTCCACCACGTCACTCCTCCATGTCACTCCTCCATATCAACCCTCCATGTCACTCCTCCTTGTCGCTACACCAACTCACTCCTCCATGTCACTCCTTCATTTCACTCCACCACGTCTATATGTATTCCATGTCACTCCTCCATGTCGCTCCACCAACTCACTATTCCATGTCACTCCTCCTTGTCACTCCTCCATGTAGCTATTCCATTTCACTCCTCCAAGTCGCTACACCAACTCAATCCTCCATGTCACTCCTCCATGTCACTCATCCAAGTCATTCCTCCATGTCGCTATTCCATGTCACTCCTTATGTCGATACGCCAAGTCACTCCACCACGTCACTCCTCCATGTCACTCCTCCATATCAACCCGCCATGTCACTCCTCCATGTCACTCCTCCATGTCACTACACCAACTCACTAATCCCTGTCCCTCCGCCATGTCACTCCACAATATCAAACCTCCTTCCTGATCAAACTTGTCAGTTCTCCATGTCACTACTCCATGTCTCTCCTCCACATCAATCCTCTATGTCACTCCTCCATGTCACTCCTCCATGTCACTCCTCCTTGTCGCTATTCCATGTCACTCCTCCATGTTGCTACACCAACTCACTCCACATGTCACTCCTCCATGTCGCTACTCCATGTCACTCCTCCATGTCGCTACACTAACTCAATCCTCCTTGTCACTCCTCCATGTCACTCATCCAAGTCATTCCTCCATGTCACTCCTTTATGTCACTCCTCCAAGTCACTCCTCCATGTCACTCCTCCATGTCACTTCTATATGTCTTCCATGTTACTCCTCCATGTCGCTCCACCAACTCACTCCTCCATGTCACTCCTCCATGTCACACTTCCTTGTCACTCATCCATGTAGCTACTTCATGTCACTAAACCAACTCACTCATCCCTGTCCCTCCGCCATGTCACTCCAGCATATCAACCCTCCTTCCTGATCAAACTTGTCACTTCTCCATGTCACTACTCCATGTCTCTCCTCCACATCACTCCTCTATATCACTCCTCCATGTCGCTACACCAACTCACTCTTCCATGTCACTCCCCCATTTCACTCCACAACGTCACTCCTCCATGTCACTCCTCCATGTCACTCCTCCTTGTCGCTATTCCATGCCACTCCTCCATGTTGCTACACCAACTCACTCATCCCTGCCCCTCCGCCATGTCACTCCACAATATCAAACCTCCTTCCTGATCAAACTTGTCAGTTCTCCATGTCACTACTCCATGTCTCTCCTCCACTTCAATCCTCTATGTCACTCCTCCATGTCACTCCTCCTTGTCGCTATTCCATGTCACTCCTTATGTCGCTATATAAACTCACTCCTCATGTCACTCCTCCATGTCGCTACTCCATGTCACTCCTCCTTGTCACTCATCCAAGTCATTCCTCCATGTCACTCCTTTATGTCACTCCTCCATATCACCCTCCATGTCACTCCTCCTTGTCGTTACACCAACTCACTCCTCCATGTCACTCCTCCATTTCACTCATCCAAGTCATTCCTCCATGTCACTCCTTTATGTCACTCCTCCAAGTCACTCCTCCATGTCACTTCTATATGTCTTCCATGTCACTCCTCCATGTCGCTCCACCAACTCACTCCTCCATGTCACTCCTCCTTGTCACTCCTCCATGTAGCTATTCCATTTCACTCCTCCATGTCGCTACACCAACTCACTCATCCCTGTCCCTCCGCCATGTCACTCCACCATATCAACCCTCCTTCCTGATCAAACTTGTCACTTCTCCATGTCACTACTCCATGTCTCTCCCCCACATCAAACCTCTATGTCACTCCTCCATGTCACTCTACTATGTCACTCCTCCTTGTCGCTCTTCCTTGTCACTCCTCCATATCGCTACACCAACTCAATCCTCATGTCACTCCTCCATGTAGCTACTCCATGTCACTCCTCCATGTCGCTACACCAACTCAATCCTCCTTGTCACTCCTCCATGTCACTCAGCCAAGTCATTTGTCCATGTCACTCCTTTATGTCACTCCTCCAAGTCACTCCTCCATGTCACTTCTATATGTCTTCCATGTCACTCCTCCATGTTGCTCCACCAACTTACTCCTCCATGTCACTCCTCCATGTCACTGCTCCACGTCACTCCTCTATGTCACTCCTCCATGTCACTCCTCCATGTCGCTATTCCATGTCACTCCTTATGTCGCTATATAAACTCACTCCTCCATGTCACTCCTCCATTTCACTCCACCACATCACTCCTCCATGTCACTCCTCCATATCAACCCTCCATGTCACTCCTCCTTGTCGCTACACCAACTCACTCCTCCATGTCACTCCTCCATTTCACTCCACCACGTCTATATGTATTCCATGTAACTCCTCCATGTCGCTCCACCAACTCACTCCTCCATGTCACTCCTCCTTGTCACTCCTCAATGTAGCTATTCCATTTCACTCCTCCGTATCGCTACACCAACTCAATCCTCCACATCACTCATCCAAATCATTGCTCCATGTCACTCATTTATGTCACTCCTCCAAGTCACTCCTCCATGTCACTCCTCCATGTCACTCCACCACGTCACTCCTCCATGTCACTCATCCATATCAACCCTCCATGTCACTCCTCCTTGTCGCTACACCAACTCACTCCTCCATGTCACTCCTCCATTTCACTCCACCACGTCCCTCCTCCATATTCATCCCTCCATGTCACTCCTCCATGTCACTCCTCCATGTTCCTTCGCCATGTCACTCCTCCATGTCTCTCCTCCATGTCACTTCTCCAAGTCTTCAATGTCATGTCTCTCATCTGTGTAGCTCCACATTGTCACTCCTCCAAGTCACTCCTCCATGTCGCTACTCCATGTCACACCTCCTTGTCACTCCTCCATGTAGCTACTCCATGTCACTCCTCCATGTCACTCTACCAACTCACTCCTCCATGTCACTCCTCTATATCACTTCTCCATATTACTCCTCCATATCAATCCTCCATGTCACTTCTCCATGTCACTCCTCCTTGTCGCAATTCCATGTCACTCCTCCATGTCGCTACATCAACTCACTCTTCATGTCACTCCTCCATGTCGCTACTCCATGTCACTCCTCCATGTCGCTACACCAACTCAATCCTCCTTGTCACTTCTCCATGTCACTCATCCAAGTCACTCCTCCATGTCGCTATTCCCTGTCACTCTTTATGTCGATACGCCAACTCACTCCTCCATGTCACTCCTCCATTTCACTCCACCACGTCACTCCTCCATGTCACTCCTCCATATCAACCCGCCATGTCACTCCTCCATGTCACTCCTCCATGTCACTATACCAACTCACTAATCCTTGTCCCTCCGCCATGTCACTCCACAATATCAAACCTCCTTCCTAATCAAACTTGTCAGTTCTCCATGTCACTACTCCATGTCTCTCCTCCACATCAATCCTCTATGTCACTCCTCCATGTCACTCCTCCATGTCACTCCTCCTTGTCGCTATTCCATGTCACTCCTCCATGTTGCTACACCAACTCACTCCTCATGTCACTCCTCAATGTCGCTACTCCATGTCACTCCTCCATGTCGCTACACCAACTCAATCCTCCTTGTCACTCCTCCATGTCACTCATCCAAGTCATTCCTCCAATTCACTTCTTTATGTCACTCCTCTATGTCACTGCTATATGTCTTCCATGTCACTCCTCCATGTCGCTCCACCAACTCACTCCTCCATGTCACTCCTCCTTGTCACTCCTCCATGTAGCTATTCCATGTCACTCCTCCATGTCGCTCTACCAACTCACTCCTCCATGTCACTCGTCCACGTCACTCCTCCATGTCACACTTCCTTGTCACTCCTCCATGTAGCTACTTCATGTCACTGCACCAACTCACTCATCCCTGTCCCTCCGCCATGTCACTCCACCATATCAACGCTCCTTCCTGATCAAACTTGTCACTTCTCCATGTCACTACTCCATGTCTCTCCTCCACATCACTCCTCTATATCACTCCTCCATGTCACTCCTCCATGTCACTCCTCCTTGTCGCTATTCCATGTTACTCCTCCATGTCGCTCCTCCATGTCCCTTCGCCATGTCACTCCTCCATGTCTCTCCTCCATGTCACTTCTCCAAGTCTTCAATGTCATGTCTCTCATCTGTGTAGCTCCACATTGTCACTCCTCCAAGTCACTCCTCCATGTCGCTACTCCATGTCACACCTCCTTGTCACTCCTCCATGTAGCAACTCCATGTCACTCCTCCATGTCACTCTACCAACTCACTCCTCCATGTCACTCCTCTATATCACTTCTCCATGTTACTCCTCCATATCAATCCTCCATGTCACTTCTCCATGTCACTCCTCCTTGTCGCAATTCCATGTCACTCCTCCATGTCGCTACATCAACTCACTCTTCATGTCACTCCTCCATGTCGCTACTCCATGTCACTCCTCCATGTCGCTACACCAACTCAATCCTCCTTGTCACTTCTCCATGTCACTCATCCAAGTCACTCCTCCATGTCGCTATTCCCTGTCACTCTTTATGTCGATACGCCAACTCACTCCTCCATGTCACTCCTCCATTTCACTCCACCACGTCACTCCTCCATGTCACTCCTCCATATCAACCCGCCATGTCACTCCTCCATGTCACTCCTCCATGTCACTATACCAACTCACTAATCCTTGTCCCTCCGCCATGTCACTCCACAATATCAAACCTCCTTCCTAATCAAACTTGTCAGTTCTCCATGTCACTACTCCATGTCTCTCCTCCACATCAATCCTCTATGTAACTCCTCCATGTCACTCCTCCATGTCACTCCTCCTTGTCGCTATTCCATGTCACTCCTCCATGTCGCTACACCAACTCAATCCTCCTTGTCACTCCTCCATGTCACTCATCCAAGTCATTCCTCCAATTCACTTCTTTATGTCACTCCTCTATGTCACTGCTATATGTCTTCCATGTCACTCCTCCATGTCGCTCCACCAACTCACTCCTCCATGTCACTCCTCCTTGTCACTCCTCCATGTAGCTATTCCATGTCACTCCTCCATGTCGCTCTACCAACTCACTCCTCCATGTCACTCGTCCACGTCACTCCTCCATGTCACACTTCCTTGTCACTCCTCCATGTAGCTACTTCATGTCACTGCACCAACTCACTCATCCCTGTCCCTCCGCCATGTCACTCCACCATATCAACGCTCCTTCCTGATCAAACTTGTCACTTCTCCATGTCACTACTCCATGTCTCTCCTCCACATCACTCCTCTATATCACTCCTCCATGTCACTCCTCCATGTCACTCCTCCTTGTCGCTATTCCATGTTACTCCTCCATGTCGCTTCACCAACTCACTCTTCCATGTCACTCCCCCATTTCACTCCACCACGTCACTCCTCCATGTCACTCCTCCATATCAACCCTCTATGTCACTCCTCCATGTTACTCCTCCATGTCACTACACCAACTCACTCATCCCTGTCCCTCCGCCATGTCACTCCACCATATCAACCCTCCTTCCTGATCAAACTTGTCACTTCTCCATGTCACTACTCCATGTCTCTCCCCCACATCAAACCTCTATGTCACTCCTCCATGTCACTCCTCTATGTCACTCCTCCTTGTCGCTCTTCCATGTCACTCCTCCATGTCGCTACACCAACTCAATCCTCATGTCACTCCTACATGTAGCTACTCCATGTCACTCCTCCATGTCGCTACACCAACTCAATCCTCCTTGTCACTCCTCCATGTCACTCAGCCAAGTCATTTGTCCATGTCACTCATTTATGTCACTCCTCCAAGTCACTCCTCCATGTCACTTCTATATGTCTTCCATGTCACTCCTCCATGTTGCTCCACCTTCTCACTCCTCCATGTCACTCCTCCATGTCCCTGCTCCATGTCACTCCTCTATGTCACTCCTCCATGTCACTCCTCCATGTCGCTATTCCATGTCACTCCTCCTTGTCGCAATTCCATGTCACTCCTCCATGTCGCTACATCAACTCACTCTTTATGTCACTCCTCCATGTCGCTACTCCATGTCACTCCTCCATGTCGCTACACCAACTCAATCCTCCTTGTCACTTCTCCATGTCACTCATCCAAGTCACTCCTCCATGTCGCTATTCCCTGTCACTCTTTATGTCGATACGCCAACTCACTCCTCCATGTCACTCCTCCATTTCACTCCACCACGTCACTCCTCCATGTCACTCCTCCATATCAACCCGCCATGTCACTCCTCCATGTCACTCCTCCATGTCACTATACCAACTCACTAATCCTTGTCCCTCCGCCATGTCACTCCACAATATCAAACCTCCTTCCTAATCAAACTTGTCAGTTCTCCATGTCACTACTCCATGTCTCTCCTCCACATCAATCCTCTATGTCACTCCTCCATGTCACTCCTCCATGTCACTCCTCCTTGTCGCTATTCCATGTCACTCCTCCATGTCGCTACACCAACTCAATCCTCCTTGTCACTCCTCCATGTCACTCATCCAAGTCATTCCTCCAATTCACTTCTTTATGTCACTCCTCTATGTCACTGCTATATGTCTTCCATGTCACTCCTCCATGTCGCTCCACCAACTCACTCCTCCATGTCACTCCTCCTTGTCACTCCTCCATGTAGCTATTCCATGTCACTCCTCCATGTCGCTCTACCAACTCACTCCTCCATGTCACTCGTCCACGTCACTCCTCCATGTCACACTTCCTTGTCACTCCTCCATGTAGCTACTTCATGTCACTGCACCAACTCACTCATCCCTGTCCCTCCGCCATGTCACTCCACCATATCAACGCTCCTTCCTGATCAAACTTGTCACTTCTCCATGTCACTACTCCATGTCTCTCCTCCACATCACTCCTCTATATCACTCCTCCATGTCACTCCTCCATGTCACTCCTCCTTGTCGCTATTCCATGTTACTCCTCCATGTCGCTTCACCAACTCACTCTTCCATGTCACTCCCCCATTTCACTCCACCACGTCACTCCTCCATGTCACTCCTCCATATCAACCCTCTATGTCACTCCTCCATGTTACTCCTCCATGTCACTACACCAACTCACTCATCCCTGTCCCTCCGCCATGTCACTCCACCATATCAACCCTCCTTCCTGATCAAACTTGTCACTTCTCCATGTCACTACTCCATGTCTCTCCCCCACATCAAACCTCTATGTCACTCCTCCATGTCACTCCTCTATGTCACTCCTCCTTGTCGCTCTTCCATGTCACTCCTCCATGTCGCTACACCAACTCAATCCTCATGTCACTCCTACATGTAGCTACTCCATGTCACTCCTCCATGTCGCTACACCAACTCAATCCTCCTTGTCACTCCTCCATGTCACTCAGCCAAGTCATTTGTCCATGTCACTCATTTATGTCACTCCTCCAAGTCACTCCTCCATGTCACTTCTATATGTCTTCCATGTCACTCCTCCATGTTGCTCCACCTTCTCACTCCTCCATGTCACTCCTCCATGTCCCTGCTCCATGTCACTCCTCTATGTCACTCCTCCATGTCACTCCTCCATGTCGCTATTCCATGTCACTCCTTATGTCGCTATATAAACTCACTCCTCCATGTCACTCAACCATTTCACTCCACCACGTCACTCCTCCATGTCACTCCTCCATATCAACCCTCCATGTCACTCCTCCTTGTCGCTACATCAACTCACTCCTCCATGTCACTCCTCCATTTCACTCCACCACGTCTATATGTATTCCATGTCACTCCTCCATGTCGCTCCACCAACTCACTCCTCCATGTCACTCCTCCTTGTCACTCCTCCATGTAGCTATTCCATTTCACTCCTCCATGTCTCTACACCAACTCAATCGTCCTTGTCACTCCTCCATGTCACTCCTCCATGTCATTCCTCCATATCGCTATTCCATGTCACTCCTTATGTCGCTACACCAACTCACTCCTCCATTTCACTCCTCCATTTCACTCCACCACGTCACTCCTCCAAATTTCTCCTCCATATCAACCCTCCATGTCACTCCTCCATGTCACTACACCAACTCACTCATCCCTGTCCCTCCGCCATGTCACTCCTCCATGTCGCTACACCAACTCACTCCTCATGTCACTCCTCCATGTCGCTACTCCATTTCACTCCTCCATATATCTATACCAACTCAATCCTCCTTGTCACTCCTCCATGTCACTCCTCCATGTCGCTACTCCACGTCACTCCTCCATGTCACACCTCCTTGTCACTCCACCATGTAGCTACTCCAAGTCACTCCTCTATGTCGCTCTACCAACTCACTCCTCCATGTCACTCGTCCACGTCACTCCTCCATGTCACACCTCCTTGTCACTGTTCCATGTAGCTACTCCATGTCACTCCTCCATGTCACTTCTATATGTCTTCCATGTCACTCCTCCATGTCACTCCTCCATGTCACTCCTCCATGTCACTCTTAAATATCACTCCACCACGCCACTCCTCTATATCACTCCTCCATGTTAGTCCTCCATATCAATCCTCCATGTCACTTCTCCATGTCACTCCTCTTTGTCGCAATTCCATGTCACTCCTCCATGTCGCTACACCAACTCAATCCTCCTTGTCACTCCTCCATGTCACTCATCCAAGTCTCTCCTCCGTGTCACTTCTACATGTTGTACATGTCACTCCTCCACATAACTCCTCTATGTCACTCCTCTATGTCACTTTTCAATATCACTCCTCTATGTCATCCCCTATGTAGCTACTCCATGTCACTCCTCCATGTCGATCTTCCATTTCACTCCTCCATGTCACTTCTATATGTCTTCCATGTCACTCCTCCATGTCGCTCCTCATTGTCACTCCTCCATGTTGCTCCTCCATGTCACTCCTCCATGTCACTCATCCATGTCCCTCCGCCATGTCACTCCACCATATCAATGCTCCTTGCTGATCCGCCCTGTTACTCCTCCATGTCTCTCCTTCACATCAATCCTCCATGTCACTCCTCCATGTCACTCCTCCATGTCACTCCTCCATGTCGCTCCACCAACTCACTCCTCCATGTCACTCCTCCTTGTCACTCCTCCATGTAGCTATTCCATGTCACTCCTCCATGTCGCTCTACCAACTCATTCCTCCATGTCACTCGTCCACGTCACTCCTCCATGTCACACTTCCTTGTCACTCCTCCATGTAGCTACTCCATGTCACTACACCAACTCACTCATCCCTGTCCCTCCGCCATGTCACTCCACCATATCAACCCTCCTTCCTGATCAAACTTGTCACTTCTCCATGTCACTACTCCATGTCTCTCCTCCACATCACTCCTCTAAATCACTCCTCCATGTTACTCCTCCATGTCACTCCTTCTTGTCGCTATTCAATGTTACTCCTCCATGTCGCTACACCAACTCACTCTTCCATGTCACTGCTCCATTTCACTACACCACGTCACTCTTCTACGTCACTCCTCATGTCACTCCTCCATGTCGCTACTCCTTGTCACTCCTCCAAGTCACTCATCCATGTCATTCCTCCATGTCACTCCTTTATGTCACTCCTCCAAGTCACTCCTCAATTTCACTTCTATATGACTTCAATGTCACTCCTGCATGTCGCTCCTCCATATCACTCCTCTATTTCACTCCTCCATGTCATTGCTCCTTGTCGCTATTCCATGTCACTCCTCCATTTCAACTCTCCATGTCACTACTCCACGTCACTCCTCCCTGTCACTCCTCCATGTCGCTCTACCAACTCACTCCTCCATGTCACTCGTCCACGTCAGTCCTCCATGTCACACCTCCTTGTCACTCCTCCATGTAGCTACTCCATGTCACTCCTCCATGTCGCTACTCCACGTCACTCCTCCATTTCACACCTCCTTGTCACTCCTCCATGTAGCTACTCCATGTCACTCCTCCATGTCGCTCTACCAACTCACTACTCCATGTCTTTCCTCCACATCAATCTTCTATGTAACTCCTCCATGTCACTCCTCCATGTGATTCCTCCTTGTCGCTATTTCATGTCACTCCTCCATATCAACCCTCCATGTCACTCCTCCATGTCACTCCTCCATGTCACTACACCAACTCACTCATCCCTGTCCCTCCGCCATGTTACTCCACCATATCAACCATCCTTCTTGATCAAACTTGTCACTTCTCCATGTCACTACTCCATGTCTCTCCCCCACATAAAACCTCTATGTCACTCCTCCATGTCACTCCTCTATGTCACTCCTCCTAGTTGCTCTTCCATGTCACTCCTCCATGTCGCTACACCATCTCGATCCTCCTTGTCACTCCTCCATGTCACTCAGCCAAGTCATTTGTCCTTGTCACTCCTTTATGTCACTCCTCCAAGTCACTCCTCCATGTCACTTCTATATGTCTTCCATGTCACTCCTCCATGTCGCTATTCCATGTCACTCCTTATGTCGCTATATAAACTCACTCCTCCATGTCACTCCTCCATATCAACCCTCCATTTCACTCCTCCTTATCACTCCTCCATGTCACTCCTCCATGTCACTCATCCAAGTCATTCCTCCTTATGTCATTCCTCCAAGTCACTTCTCCATGTCACTTCTATATGTCTTCCATGTCACTCCTCCATGTCGCTCCACCAACTCACGACATGTCACTCCTTATGTCGCTATATAAACTCCCTCCTCCATGTCACTATTCCATTTCATTCCACCACGTCACTCCTCCATGTCACTCCTCCATATCACCCTCCATGTCACTCCTCCTTGTCACTACACCAACTCACTCCTCCATGTCACTCCTCCATTTCACTCCACCACGTCCCTCCTCCATATCAACCCTCCATGTCACTCCTCCATGTCACTCCTCCATGTCACTCCTCCATGTCGCTATTCCATGTCACTCCTTATGTCGCTATATAAACTCACTCCTCCATGTCACTCCTCCATTTCACTCCACCACATCACTCCTCCATTTCACTCCTCCATGTCACTCCTCCATGTCACTACACCAACTCACTAATCCCTGTCCCTCCGCAATGTCACTCCACAATATCAAACCTCCTTCCTGATCAAACTTGTCAGTTCTCCATGTCACTACTCCATGTCTCTCCTCCACATCAATACTCTATGTCACTCCTCCATGTCACTCCTCCATGTCACTCCTCCTTGTCGCTATTCCATGTCACTCCTCCATGTTGCTACACCAACTCACTGCTCTTGTCACTCCTCCATGTCGCTACTCCATGTCACTCCTCCATGTCGCTACACCAACTCAATCCTCCTTGTCACTCCTCCATGTCACTCATCCAAGTCATTCCTCCATTTCACTGCTTTATGTCACTACTCCAAGTCACTCCTCCATGTCACTTCTATTTGTCTTCCATGTCACTCCTCCATGTCGCTCCACCAACTCACTCCTCCATGTCACTCCTCCTTGTCACTCCTGTATGTAGCAATTCCATGTATCTCCTCCATGTCGCTCTACCAACTCACTCCTCCATGTCACTCGTCCACGTCACTCCTCCATGTCACACTTCCTTGTCACTCATCCATGTAGCTACTTCATGTCACTACACCAACTCACTCATCCCTGTCCCTCCGCCATGTCACTCCACCATATCAACCCTCCTTCCTGATCAAACTTGTCACTTCTCCATGTCACTACTCCATGTCTCTCCTCCACATCACTCCTCAATGTCACTCCTCCTTGTCGCTATTCCATGTTACTCCTCCATGTCGCTACACCAACTCACTCTTCCATGTCACTCCCCCATTTCACTCCACCACGTCACTCCTCCATGTCACTCCTCCATATCAACCCTCCATGTCACTCCTCCATGTTACTCCTCCATGTCACTACACCAACTCACTCATTCCTGTCCCTCCGCCATGTCACTCCACCATATCAACCCTCCTTCCTGATCAAACTTGTCACTTCTCCATGTCACTACTCCATGTCTCTCCCCCACATCAAACCTCTATGTCACTCCTCCATGTCACTCCTCTGTGTCACTCCTCCTTGTCGCTCTTCCATGTCACTCCTCCATGTCGCTACACCAACTCAATCCTCATGTCACTCCTCCATGTAGCTACTCCATGTCACTCCTCCATGTCGCTACACCAACTCAATCCTCCTTGTCACTCCTCCATGTCACTCATCCAAGTCATTCCTCCATGTCGCTATTCCAAGTCACTCCTTATGTCGATACGCCAACTCACTCCTCCATGTCACTCCTCCATGTCCCTTCGCCATGTCACTCCTCCATGTCTCTCCTCCATGTCACTTCTCCAAATGTTCAATGTCATGTCTCTCATCTGTGTAGCTCCACATTGTCACTCCTCCATGTCGCTACTCCATGTCACACCTCCTTGTCACTCCTCCATGTAGCTACTCCATGTCACTCCTCCATGTCGCTCTACCAACTCACTCCTCCATGTCACTCCTCTATATCACTTCTCCATGTTACTCCTCCATATCAATCCTCCATGTCACTTCTCCATGTCACTCCTCCTTGTCTCAATTCCATGTCACTCCTCCATGTCGCTACATCAACTCACTCCTAATGTCACTCCTCCATGTCGCTACTCCATGTCACTCCTCCATGTCGCTACACCAACTCAATCCTCCTTGTCACTCCTCCATGTCACTCATTCAAGTCACTCCTCCATGTCGCTATTCCCTGTCACTCCTTATGTCGATACGCCAACTCACTCCTCCATGTCACTCCTCCATTTCACTCCACCACGTCACTCCTCCATGTCACTCCTCCATATCAACCCGCCATGTCACTCCTCCATGTCACTCCTCCATGTCACTACACCAACTCACTAATCCCTGTCCCTCCGCCATGTCACTCCACAATATCAAATCTCCTTCCTAATCAAACTTGTCAGTTCTCCATGTCACTACTCCATGTCTCTCCTCCACATCAATCCTCTATGTCACTCCTCCATGTCACTCCTCCATGTCACTCCTCCTTATCGCTATTCCATGTCACTCCTCCATGTTGCTACACCAACTCACTCCTCATGTCACTCCTCCATGTCGCTACTCCATGTCACTCATCCATGTCGCTACACCAACTCAATCCTCCTTGTCACTCCTCCATGTCACTCATCCAAGTCATTCCTCCATGTCACTCCTTTATGTCACTCCTCCAAGTCACTCCTCTATGTCACTGCTATGTCTTCCATGTCACTCCTCCATGTCGCTCCACCAACTCACTCCTCCATGTCACTCCTCCTTGTCACTCCTCCATGTAGCTATTCCATGTCACTCCTCCATGTCACTCTACCAACTCACTCCTCCATGTCACTCGTCCACGTCACTCCTCCATGTCACACTTCCTTGTCACTCCTCCATGTAGCTACTTCATGTCACTGCACCAACTCACTCATCCCTGTCCCTCCGCCATGTCACTCCACCATATCAACCCTCCTTCCTGATCAAACTTGTCACTTCTCCATGTCACTACTCCATGTCTCTCCTCCACATCACTCCTCTATATCACTCCTCCATGTCACTCCTCCATGTCACTCCTCCTTTTCGCTATTCCATGTTACTCCTCCATGTCACTACACCAACTCACTCTTCCATTTCACTCCCCCATTTCACTCCACCACGTCACTCCTCCATGTCACTCCTCCATATCAACCCTCCATGTCACTCCTCCATGTTACTCCTCCATGTCACTACACCAACTCATTCATCCCTGTCACTCCGCCATGTCACTCCACCATATCAACCCTCCTTCCTGATCAAACTTGTCACTTCTCCATGTCACTACTCCATGTCTCCCCCCCACATCAAACCTCTATGTCACTCCTCCATGTCACTCCTCTATGTCACTCCTCCTTGTCGCTCTTCCATGTCACTCCTCCATGTCGCTACACCAATTCAATCCTCATGTCACTCCTCCAAGTCACTCCTCCATGTCACTCCTCCATGTCACTCCTCCATGTCGCTATTCCATGTCATTCCTTATGTCGCTATATAAACTCAATTCTCCATGTCACTCCTACATTTCACTCCACCACGTCACTCCTCCATGTCACTCCTCCATATCAACCCTTCATGTCACTCCTCCTTGTCGCTACACCAATTCACTCCTCCATGTCACTCCTCCATTTCACTCCACCACGTCCCTCCTCCATATCAACCCTCCATGTCACTGCTCCATGTCACTCCTCCATGTCATTTCGCCATGTCACTTCTCCAAGTCTTCAATGTCATGTCTCTCATCTGTGTAGCTCCACATTGTCACTCCTCCAAGTCACTCCTCCATGTCGCTCTACCAACTCACTCCTCATGTCACTCCTCCATGTCGCTACTCCATGTCACTCATCCATGTCACTACACCAACTCAATCCTCCTTGTCACTCCTCCATGTCATTCCTCCATGTCACTCCTTTATGTCACTCCTCCAACTCACTCCTCTATGTCACTGCTATATGTCTTCCATGTCACTCCTCCATGTCGCTCCACCAACTCACTCCTCCATGTCACTCCTACTTGTCACTCCTCCATGTAACTATTACATGTCACTCCTCCATGTCACTCTACCAACTCACTCCTCCATGTCACTCGTCCACGTCACTCCTCCATGTCACACTTCCTTGTCACTCCTCCATGTAGCTACTTCATGTCACTGCACCAACTCACTCATCCCTGTCCCTCCGCCATGTCACTCCACCATATCAACCCTCCTTCCTGATCAAACTTGTCACTTCTCCATGTCACTACTCCATGTCTCTCCTCCACATCACTCCTCTATATCACTCCTCCATGTCACTCCTCCATGTCACTCCTCCTTGTCGCTATTCCATGTTACTCCTCCATGTCGCTACACCAACTCACTCTTCCATGTCACTCCCCCATTTCACTCCACCACGTCACTCCTCCATGTCACTCCTCCATATAAACCCTCCATGTCACTCCTCCATGTTACTCCTCCATGTCACTACACCAACTCACTCATCCCTGTCACTCCGCCATGTCACTCCACCATATCAACCCTCTTTCCTGATCAAACTTGTCACTTCTCCATGTCACTACTCCATGTCTCCCCCCCACATCAAACCTCTATGTCACTCCTCCATGTCACTCCTCTATGTCACTCCTGCTTGTCGCTCTTCCATGTCACTCGTCCATGTCGCTACACCAACTCAATCCTCATGTCACTCCTCCATGTAGCTACTCCATGTCACTCCTCCATGTCGCTACACCAACTCAATCCTCCTTGTCACTCCTCCATGTCACTCAGCCAAGTCATTTGTCCATGTCACTCCTTTATGTCACTCCTCCAAGTCACACCTCCTAGTCACTTCTATATGTCTTCCATGTCACTCCTCCATGTTGCTCCACCAACTCACTCCTCCATGTCACTCCTCCATGTCACTGCTCCACGTCACTCATCTATGTCACTCCTCCATGATACTCCTCCATGTCGCTATTCCATGTCACTCCTTATGTCGCTATATAAACTCACTCCTCCATGTCACTCCTCCATTTCACTCCACCACGTCAATCCTCCATGTCACTCCTCCATATCAACCCTCCATGTCACTCCTCCTTGTTGCTACACCAACTCACTCCTCCATGTCACTCCTCCATTTCACTCCACCACGTCTATATGTATTCCATGTCACTCCTCCATGTCGCTCCACCAACTCACTCCTCCATGTCACTCCTCCTTGTCACTCCTCCATGTAGCTATTCCATTTCACTCCTCCATGTCGCTACACCAACTCAATCCTCCTTGTCACTCCTCCATGTCACTCATCCAAGTCATTCCTCCATGTCGCTATTCCATGTCACTCCTTATGTCGATACGCCAACTCACTCCTCCATGTCACTCCTCCATTTCACTCCTCCACGTCACTCCTCCATTTCACTCCTCCACGTCACTCCTCCATGTCACTCCTCCATATCAACCCGCCATGTCACTCCTCCATGTCACTCCTCCATGTCACTGCTCCATGTCACTACACAGACTCACTAATCCCTGTCCCTCCGCACTTGTTAGCCTCCATGTCACTCCTCCATATCAACCCGCCATGTCACTCCTCCTTGTCACTCCTCCATGTAGCTATTCCATGACACTCCTCCATGTCACTCTACCACCTCACTCCTCCATGTCACTACACCAACTCACTAATCCCTGTCCCTCCGCCATGTCACTCCACAATATCAAACCTCCTTCCTAATCAAACTTGTCAGTTCTCCATGTCACTACTCCATGTCTCTCCTCCACATCAATCCTCTATGTCACTCCTCCATGTCACTCCTCCATGTCACTCCTCCTTGTCGCTATTCCATGTCACTCCTCCATGTTGCTACACCAACTCACTCCTCATGTCACTCCTCCATGTCACTCAGCCAAGTCATTCCTCCATGTCACTCCTTTATGTCACTCCTCCAAGTCACTCCTCCATGTCACTTCTATATGTCTTCCATGTCACTCCTCCATGTCACTCCTCCTTGTCGCTATTCCATGTCACTCCTCCATGTCGCTACACCAACTCACTCCTCATGTCAATCCTCCATGTCATTCCTCCATGTCGCTATTCCATGTCACTCCTCCATTTCGCTACACAAACTCACTCTTCCATGTCACTCCCCCATTTCACTCCACCACATCACTCCTCCATGTCACTCCTCCATATCAACCCTCCATGTCACTCCTCCATGTTACTCCTGCATGTCACTACACCAAATCACTCATCCCTGTCCCTCCGCCATGTCACTCCACCATATCAACCCTCATTCCTGACTAAACTTGTCACTTCTCCCTGTCACAACTCCATGTCTCACCCCCACATCAAACCTCCATGTCTCTCCCCCACATCAAACCTCTATGTCACTCCTTTATGTCACTCCTCCATGTCGCTACACCAACTCAATGCTCATGTCACTCCTCCATGTAGCTACTCCATGTCACTCCTCCATGTCGCTACACCAACTCAATCCTCCTTGTCACTCCTCCATGTCACTCAGCCAAGTCATTTGTCCATGTCACTCCTTTATGTCACTCCTCCAAGTCACTCCTCCATGTCACTGTTCCACGTCACTCCTCTATGTCACTCCTCCATGACACTCCTCCATGTCGCTATTCCCTGTCATTCCTTATGTCGCTATATAAACTCAATCCTCCATGTCACTCCTACATTTCACTCCACCACGTCACTCCTCCATGTCACTCATCCATATCAACCCTCCATGTCACTCCTCCTTGTCGCTACACCAACTCACTCCTCCATGTCACTCCTCCATTTCACTCCTCCATTTCACTCCTCCATTTCTCTCCTCAATGTCACTTCTATATGTCTTCCATGTCACTCCTCCATGTCACTACACCAACTCACTCCTCCATGTCACTCCTCCATGTCGCTACTCCATGTCACTCCTCCATTTCACTCTTCCATGTCTCTCCTCAATGTCACTTCTCCAAGTCTTCAATGTCATGTCTCTCATCTGTGTAGCTCCACATTGTCACTCCTCCAAGTCACTCCTCCATGTCGCTACTCCACGTCACTCCTCCATGTCACTCCTCCTTGTCGCTATTCCATGTCACTCCTCCATGTTGCTACACCAACTCACTCCTCATGTCACTCCTCCATGTCGCTACTCCATGTCACTCCTCCATGTCGCTACACCAACTCAATCCTCCTTGTCACTCCTCCATGTCACTCATCCAAGTCATTCCTCCATGTCACTCATTTATGTCACTCCTCCAAGTCACTCCTCCACGTCACTTCTATATGTCTTCCATGTCACTGCTCCACGTCAATCCTCTATGTCACTCCTCCATGTCACTCCTCCATGTCGCTATTCCATGTCACTCCTTATGTCGCTCCACCAACTCACTCCTCCATGTCATTCCTCCATTTCACTCCACCACGTCACTCCTCCATGTCACTCCTCCATATCAACCCTCCATGTCACTCCTCCATGTCAGTCCTCCATGTCACTCCACCATGTCATTCCTCCATGTCGCTATTCCATGTCACTCCTTATGTCGCTACACCAACTCACTCCGCCATTTCACTCCACCACGTCACTCCTCCAAATCAATCCTCCATATCAACCCTCCATGTCACTCCTCCATGTCACTACACCAACTCACTCAACCCTTTCCCTCCGCCATGTCACTCCACCATATCAACCCTCCTTCCTGATCAAACTTGTCACTCCTCCATGTCACTCCTCCTTGTCGCTATTCCATGTAACTCCTACATGTCGCTACACCAACTCACTCCTCATGTCACTCCTCCATGTCATTCCTCCATGTCGCTATTCCATGTCACTCCTTATGTCGCTACACCAACTCACTCCTCCATTTCACTCCACCACGTCACTCCTCCATTTCACTCCTCCATGTCATTCCTCCATGTCACTCCTCCATGTCGCTACACCAACTCAATCCTCCTTGTCACTCCTCCATGTCACTCATCCAAGTCATTCCTCCATGTCACTCCTTTATGTCACTCCTCCAAGTCACTCCTCCATGTCACTTATATATGTCTTCCATTTCACTCCTCCATGTCATTACACCAACTCACTTCTCCATGTCACTCCTCCATGTCGCTACTCCATGTCACTCCTCCATTTCACTCCTCCATGTCTCTCCTCCATGTCACTTCTCCAAGTCTTCAATGTCATGTCTCTCATCTGTGTAGCTTCACATTGTCACTCCTCCAAGTCACTCCTCCATGTCGCTACTCCACGTCACTCCTCCATGTCACACCTCCTTGTCACTCCTCCATGTAGCTACTCCAAGTCACTCCTCCATGTCGCTCTACCAACTCACTCCTCCATGTCACTCGTCCACGTCACTCCTCCATGTCACACCTCCTTGTCACTCTTCCATGTAGCTACTCCATGTCACTCCTCCATGTCACTTCTATATGTCTTCCATGTCACTCCTCCATGTCACTCCTCCATGTCACTCCTCCATGTCACTCTTAAATATCACTCCACCACGCCACTCCTCTATATCACTCCTCCATGTTAGTCCTCCATATCAATCCTTCATGTCACTTCTCCATGTCACTCCTCTTTGTCGCAATTCCATGTCACTCCTCCATGTCGCTACACCAACTCAATCCTCCTTGTCTCTCCTCCATGTCACTCATCCAAGTCTCTCCTCCGTGTCACTTCTACATGTTGTACATGTCACTCCTCCACATAACTCCTCTATGTCACTCCTCTATGTCACTTTTCAATATCACTCCTCTATGTCATTCCCCTATGTAGCTACTCCATATAACTCCTCCATGTCGATCTTCCATTTCACTCCTCCATGTCACTTCTATATGTCTTCCATGTCACTCCTCCATGTCGCTCCTCATTGTCACTCCTCCATGTTGCTCCTCCATGTCACTCCTCCATGTCACTCATCCATGTCCCTCCGCCATGTCACTGCACCATATCAATCCTCCTTGCTGATCCGCCCTGTTACTCCTCCATGTCTCTCCTTCACATCAATCCTCCATGTCACTCCTCCATGTCACTCCTCCATGTCACTACACCAACTCACTCATCCTTTTCCCTCCGCCATGTCACTCCACCATATCAACCCTCCTTCCTGATCAAACTTGTCACTTCTCCTTGTCACTACTCCATGTCTCTCCTCCACATCAATCCTCTATGTCACTCCTCTATGTCACTCCTTCATGTCACTCCTCCTTGTCGCTATTCCATGTCACTCCTGCATGTTGCTACACCAACTCACTCCTCATGTCACTCCTCCATGTCGCTACTCCATGTCACTCCTCCATGTCGCTACACCAACTCAACCCTCCTTGTCACTCCTCCATGTCACTCATCCAAGTCATTCCTCCATGTCACTCAATTATGTCACTCCTCCAAGTCACTCCTCCATGTCACTTCTATATGTCTTCCATGTCACTCCTCCATGTCACTCCTCCTTGTCACTCCTCCATGTAGCTATTCCATGTCACTCCTCCATGTCGCTCTACCAACTCATTCCTCCATGTCACTCGTCCACGTCACTCCTCCATGTCACACTTCCTTGTCACTCCTCCATGTAGCTACTCCATGTCACTACACCAACTCACTCATCCCTGTCCCTCCGCCATGTCATTCCACCATATCAACCTTCCTTCCTGATCAAACTTGTCACTTCTCCATGTCACTCCTCCATGTCACTACAGAGACTCACTAATCCCTGTCCCTCCGCACTTGTTACGCCTCCATGTCACTCCTCCATATCAACCCGCCATGTCACTCCTCCTTGTCACTCCTCCATGTAGCTATTCCATGACACTCCTCCATGTCACTCTACCACCTCACTCCTCCATGTCACTACACCAATTCACTAATCCCTGTCCCTCCGCCATGTCAATCCACAATATCAAACCTCCTTCCTAATCAAACTTGTCAGTTCTCCATGTCACTACTCCATGTCTCTCCTCCACATCAATCCTCTGTGTCACTCCTCCATGTCACTCCTCCAAGTCACTCCTCTTTGTCGCTATTCCATGTCACTCCTCCATGTTGCTACACCAACTCACTCTTCATGTCACTCCTCCATGTCGCTACTCCATGTCACTCCTCTATGTCGCTACACCAACTCAATCCTCCTTGTCACTCCTCCATGTCACTCATCCAAGTCATTCCTCCACGTCACTCCTTTATGTCACTCCTCCAAGTCACTCCTCCATGTCACTTCTATATGTCTTCCATGTCACTCCTCCATGTCGCTCCACCAACTCACTCCTCCATGTCACTTCTCCTTTTCACTCCTCCATGTAGTTATTCCATGACACTCCTCCATGTCGCTCTACCAACTCACTCCTCCATGTCACTCGTCCACGTCACTCCTCCATGTTACACTTCCTTGTCACTCCTCCATATAGCTACTTCATGTCACTACACCAACTCACTCATCCCTTTCCCTCCGCCATGTCACTCCACCATATCAACCCTCCTTCCTGATCAAACTTGTCACTTCTCCATGTCACTACTCCATGTCTATCCTCCACATCACTCCTCTATATCACTCTTCCATGTCACTCCTCCATGTCACTCCTCCTTGTCGCTATTCCATGTTACTCCTCCATGTCGCTACACCAACTCACTCTTCCATGTCACTCCCCCATTTCACTCCACCACGTCACTCCTCCATATCACTCCTCCATCTCAACCCTCCATGTCACTCCTCCATGTTACTCCTCTATGTCACTACACCAACTAACTCATCCCTGTCCCTCCGCCATGTCACTCCACCATATCAACCCTCCTTCCTGATCAAACTTGTCACTTCTCCATGTCACTACTCCATGTCTCTCCCCCACATCAAACCTCTATGTCACTCCTCCATGTCACTCCTCTATGTCACTCCTCCTTGTCGCTCTTCCATGTCACTCCTCCATATCGCTACACCAACTCAATCCTCATGTCACTCCTCCATGTAGCTACTCCATGTCACTCCTCCATGTCGCTACACCAACTTAATCCTCCTTGTCACTCCTCCATGTCACTCAGCCAAGTCATTTGTCCATGTCACTCCTTTATGTCACTCCTCCAAGTCACTCCTCCATGTCACTTCTATATGTCTTCCATGTCACTCCTCCATGTTGCTCCACCAACTTACTCCTCCATGTCACTCCTCCATGTCACTGCTCCACGTCACTCCTCTATGTCACTCCTCCATGTCACTCCTCCATGTCGCTATTCCATGTCACTCCTTATGTCGCTATATAAACTCACTCCTCCATGTCACTCCTCCATTTCACTCCACCACATCACTCCTCCATTTCACTCCTCCATGTCATTCCTCCATGTAACTCCTCCATGTCACTCCTCCATGTCACTCCTCCATGTTACTCCTCCATGTCACTACACCAACTCATTCATCCCTGTCACTCCGCCATGTCACTCCACCATATAAACCCTCCTTCCTGATCAAACTTGTCACTTCTCCATGTCACTACTCCATGTCTCCCCCCCACATCAAACCTCTATGTCACTCCTCCATGTCACTCCTCTATGTCACTCCTCCTTGTCGCTCTTCCATGTCACTCCTCCATGTCGCTACACCAACTCAATCCTCATGTCACTCCTCCAAGTCACTCCTCCATGTCACTCCTCCATGTCACTCCTCCATGTCGCTATTCCATGTCATTCCTTATGTCGCTATATAAACTCAATTCTCCATGTCACTCCTACATTTCACTCCACCACGTCACTCCTCCATGTCACTCCTCCATATCAACCCTCCATGTCACTCCTCCTTGTCGTTACACCAACTCACTCCTCCATGTCACTCCTCCATTTCACTCCACCACGTCCCTCCTCCATATCAACCCTCCATGTCACTCCTCCATGTCACTCCTCCATGTCATTTCGCCATGTCACTTCTCCAAGTCTTCAATGTCATGTCTCTCATCTGTGTAGTTCCACATTGTCACTCCTCCAAGTCACTCCTCCATGTCGCTACTCCATGTCACACCTCCTTGTCACTCCTCCATGTAGCTACTCCATGTCACTCCTCCATGTCGCTCTACCAACTCACTCCTCCATGTCACTCCTCTATATCACTCCTCCATGTTACTCCTCCAAATCAATCCTCCATGTCACTTCTCCATGTCACTCCTCCTTGTCGCAATTCCATGTCACTCCTCCATGTCACTACAACAACTCACTCCTCATGTCACTCCTCCATGTCGCTACTCCATGTCACTCCTCCATGTCACTACACCAACTCAATCCTCCTTGTCACTCCTCCATGTCACTCATCCAAGTCATTCCTCCATGTCGCTATTCCCTGTCACTCCTTATGTCGATATGCCAACTCACTCCTCCATGTCACTCCTCCATGTCCCTTCGCCATGTCACTCCTCCATGTCTCTCCTCCATGTCACTTCTCCAAGTCTTCAATGTCATGTCTCTCATCTGTGTAGCTCCACATTGTCACTCCTCCAAGTCACTCCTCCATGTCGCTACTCCATGTCACACCTCCTTGTCACTCCTCCATGTAGCTATTCCATGTCACTCCTCCATGTCGCTCTACCAACTCACTCCTCCATGTCACTCATCCACGTCACTCCTCCATGTCACACTTCCTTGTCACTCCTCCATGTCACTTCTATATGTCTTCCATGTCACTCCTCCATGTTGCTCCACCAACTTACTCCTCCATGTCAGTCCTCCATGTCACTGCTCCACGTCACTCCTCTATGTCACTCCTCCATGTCACTCCTCCATGTCGCTATTCCATGTCACTCCTTATGTCGCTATATAAACTCACTCCTCCATGTCACTCCTCCATTTCACTCCACCACGTCACTCCTCCATGTCACTCCTCCATATCAACCCTCCATGTCACTCCTCCTTGTCGCTACACCAACTCACTCCTCCATGTCACTCCTCCACTTCACTCCACCACGTCTATATGTATTCCATGTCACTCCTCCATGTTGCTCCACCAACTCACTCCTCCATGTCACTCCTCCTTGTCACTCCTCCATGTATCTATTCCATTTCACTCCTCCATGTCGCTACACCAACTCAATCCTCCTTGTCACTCCTCCATGTCACTCATCCAAGTCATTCCTCCATGTCGCTATTCCATGTCACTCCTTATGTCGATACGCCAACTCACTCCTCCATGTCACTCCTCCATTTCAATCCACCACGTCACTCCTCCATGTCACTCCTCCATATCAACCCGCCATGTCACTCCTCCATGTCACTACACAGACTCACTAATCCCTGTCCCTCCGCACTTGTTACGCCTCCATGTCACTCCTCCATATCAACCCGCCATGTCACTCCTCCTTGTCACTCCTCCATGTAGCTATTCCATGACACTCCTCCATGTCACTCTACCACCTCACTCCTCCATGTCACTACACCAATTCACTAATCCCTGTCCCTCCGCCATGTCACTCCACAATATCAAACCTCCTTCCTAATCAAACTTGTCACTCCTCCATGTCACTCCTCCATGTCACTCCTCCTTGTCGCTATTCCATGTCACTCCTCCATGTTGCTACACCAACTCACTCCTCATGTCACTCCTCCATGTCGCTACTCCATGTCACTCCTCCATGTCACTACACCAATTCACTAATCCCTGTCCCTCCGCCATGTCACTCCACAATATCAAACCTCCTTCCTAATCAAACTTGTCAGTTCTCCATGTCACTACTCCATGTCTCTCCTCCACATCAATCCTCTATGTCACTCCTCCATGTCACTCCTCCATGTCACTCCTCCTTGTCGCTATTCCATGTCTCTCCTCCATGTTGCTACACCAACTCACTCCTCATGTCACTCCTCCATGTCGCTACTCCATGTCACTCCTCTATGTCGCTACACCAACTCAATCCTCCTTGTCACTCCTCCATGTCACTCATCCAAGTCATTCCTCCATGTCACTCCTTTATGTCACTCCTCCAAGTCACTCCTCCATGTCACTTCTATATGTCTTCCATGTCACTCCTCCATGTTGCTCCACCAACTCACTCCTCCATGTCACTCCTCCTTTTCACTCCTCCATGTAGTTATTCCATGACACTCCTCCATGTCGCTCTACCAACTCACTCCTCCATGTCACTCGTCCACGTCACTCCTCCATGTTACACTTCCTTGTCACTCCTCCATATAGCTACTTCATGTCACTACACCAACTCACTCATCCCTTTCCCTCCGCCATGTCACTCCACCATATCAACCCTCCTTCCTGATCAAACTTGTCACTTCTCCATGTCACTACTCCATGTCTCTCCTCCACATCACTCCTCTATATCACTCTTCCATGTCACTCCTCCATGTCACTCCTCCTTGTCGCTATTCCATGTTACTCCTCCATGTCGCTACACCAACTCACTCTTCCATGTCACTCCCCCATTTCACTCCACCACGTCACTCCTCCATATCACTCCTCCATCTCAACCCTCCATGTCACTCCTCCATGTTACTCCTCTATGTCACTACACCAACTAACTCATCCCTGTCCCTCCGCCATGTCACTCCACCATATCAACCCTCCTTCCTGATCAAACTTGTCACTTCTCCATGTCACTACTCCATGTCTCTCCCCCACATCAAACCTCTATGTCACTCCTCCATGTCACTCCTCTATGTCACTCCTCCTTGTCGCTCTTCCATGTCACTCCTCCATATCGCTACACCAACTCAATCCTCATGTCAATCCTCCATGTAGCTACTCCATGTCACTCCTCCATGTCGCTACACCAACTTAATCCTCCTTGTCACTCCTCCATGTCACTCAGCCAAGTCATTTGTCCATGTCACTCCTTTATGTCACTCCTCCAAGTCACTCCTCCATGTCACTTCTATATGTCTTCCATGTCACTCCTCCATGATGCTCCACCAACTTACTCCTCCATGTCACTCCTCCATGTCACTGCTCCTCGTCACTCCTCTATGTCACTCCTCCATGTCACTCTTCCATGTCGCTATTCCATGTCACTCCTTATGTCGCTATATAAACTCACTCCTCCATGTCACTCCTCCATTTCACTCCACCACATCACTCCTCCATTTCACTCCTCCATGTCACTCCTCCATGTAACTCCTCCATGTCACTCCTCCATGTCACTCCTCCATGTTACATCTCCATGTCACTACACCAACTCATTCATCCCTGTCACTCCGCCATGTCACTCCACCATATCAACCCTCCTTCCTGATCAAACTTGTCACTTCTCCATGTCACTACTCCATGTCTCCCCCCCACATCAAACCTCTATGTCACTCCTCCATGTCACTCCTCTATGTCACTCCTCGTTGTCGCTCTTCCATGTCACTCCTCCATGTCGCTACACCAACTCAATCCTCATGTCACTCCTCCAAGTCACTCCTCCATGTCACTCGTCCATGTCACTCCTCCATGTCGCTATTCCATGTCATTCCTTATGTCGCTATATAAACTCAATTCTCCATGTCACTCCTCCATATCAACCCTCCATGTCACTCCTCCTTGTCGCTACACCAACTCACTCCTCCATGTCACTCCTCCATTTCACTCCACCACGTCCCTCCTCCATATCAACCCTCCATGTCACTCCTCCATGTCACTCCTCCATGTCATTTCGCCATGTCATTTCTCCAAGTCTTCAATGTCATGTCTCTCATCTGTGTAGCTCCACATTGTCACTCCTCCAAGTCACACCTCCATGTCGCTACTCCATGTCACACCTCCTTGTCACTCCTCCATGTAGCTACTCCATGTCACTCCTCCATGTCGCTCTACCAACTCACTCCTCCATGTCAATCGTCCACGTCACTCCTCCATGTCACACTTCCTTGTCACTCCGCCATGTAGCTACTTCATGTCACTACACCAACTCACTCATCCCTGTCCCTCCGCCATGTCACTCCTCCATGTCGCTACACCAACTCACTCCTCATGTCACTCCTCCATTTCGCTACTCCATTTCACTCCTGCATATCGCTACACCAACTCAATCCTCCTTGTCACTCCTCCATGTGACTCATCCAAGTCATTCCTCCATGTCACTCCTTTATGTCACTTCTCCAAGTCACTCCTCCATGTCACTTCTATATGTCACTGCTCCACGTCACTCCTCTATGTCACTCCTCCATGTCACTCCTCCATGTCGCTATTCCATGTCACTCCTTATGTCGCTCCACCAACTCACTCCTCCATGTCACTCCTCCATTTCACTCCACCACGTAACTCCTCCATGTCACTCCTCCATATCAAACCTCCATGTCATTCCTCCATGTCACTCCTCCATGTCACTACACCAACTCACTCATCCCTTTCCCTCCGCCATGTCACTCCACCATATTAACCCTCCTTCCTGATCAAACTTGTCACTCCTCCATGTCACTCCTCCTTGTTGCTATTCCATGTCACTCCTCCATGTCGCTACACCAACTCACTCCTCATGTCACTCCTCCATGTCATTCCTCCATGTCGCTATTCCATGTCACTCCTTATGTCGCTACACCAACTCACTCCTCCTTTTCACTCCTCCATTTCACTCCACCACGTCACTCCTCCAAATCACTCCTCCATATCAACCCTCCATGTCACTCCTCCATTTCACTCCTCCATGTCATTCCTCCATGTCACTCCTCCATGTCACTACACCAACTCACTCATCCCTGTCCCTCCGCCATGTCACTCCTCCATGTCGCTACACCAACTCACTCCTCATGTCACTCCTCCATGTCGCTACTCCATTTCACTCCTCCATGTCGCTACACCAACTCACTCATCCAAGTCATTCCTCCATGTCACTCCTTTATGTCACTCCTCCAAGTCACTCCTCCATGTCACTTCTATATGTGTTCCATGTCACTCCTCCATGTCGTTACACCAACTCACTCCTCCATGTCACTCCTCCATACATTTCACTCCACCACGTCACTCCTCCATGTCACTCCTCTATATCAACCCTCCATGTCACTTCTCAATGTTACTCCTCCATGTCACTACACCAACTCACTCATCCCTGTCCCTCCGCCATGTCACTCCACCATATCAACCCTCCTTCCTGATCAAACTTGTCACTTCTCCATGTCACTACTCCATGTCTCTCCCCCACATCAAACCTCTATGTCACTCCTCCATGTCACTCCTCTATGTCACTCCTCCTTGTCGCTCTTCCATGTCACTCCTCCATGTCGCTACACCAACTCACTGCTCATGTCACTCCTCCATGTAGCTACTCCATGTCACTCCTCCATGTCGCTACACCAACTCAATCCTCCTTGTCACTCCTCCATGTCACTCAGCCAAGTCATTTGTCCATGTCACTCCTTTATGTCACTCCTCCAAGTCACTCCTCCATGTCACTTCTATATGTCTTCCATGTCACTCCTCCATGTTGTTCCACCAACTCACTCCTCCTTGTCACTCCTCCATGTCACTGCTCCACGTCACTCCTCTATGTCACTCCTCCATGTCACTCCTCCATGTCGCTATTCTATGTCACTCCTTATGTCGCTATATAAACTCACTCCTCCATGTCACTCCTCCATTTCACTCCACCACGTCACTCTTCCATGTCACTCCTCCATATCAACCCTCCATGTCACTCCTCCTTGTCGCTACACCAACTCACTTCTCCATGTCACTCCTCCATTTCACTCCACCACGTCCCTCCTCCATATCAACCCTCCATGTCACTCGTCCATGTCACTCCTCCATGTCCCTTCGCCATGTCACTCCTCCATGTCTCTCCTTCATGTCATTTCACCAAGTCTTCAATGTCATGTCTCTCATCTGTGTAGCTTCACATTGTCACTCCTCCAAGTCACTCCTCCATGTCGCTACTCCATGTCACACCTCCTTGTCACTCCTCCATGTAGCTACTCCATGTCACTCATCCATGTCGCTCTACCAACTCACTCCTCCATGTCACTCCTCTATATCACTCCTCCATGTCACTCCTCCATGTCACTCCTCTATGTCACTCCTCCTTGTCGCTCTTCCATGTCACTCCTCCATGTCGCTACACCAACTCACTGCTCATGTCACTCCTCCATGTAGCTACTCCATGTCACTCCTCCATGTCGCTACACCAACTCAATCCTCCTTGTCACTCCTCCATGTCACTCAGCCAAGTCATTTGTCCATGTCACTCCTTTATGTCACTCCTCCAAGTCACTCCTCCATGTCACTTCTATATGTCTTCCATGTCACTCCTCCATGTTGTTCCACCAACTCACTCCTCCTTGTCACTCCTCCATGTCACTGCTCCACGTCACTCCTCTATGTCACTCCTCCATGTCACTCCTCCATGTCGCTATTCTATGTCACTCCTTATGTCGCTATATAAACTCACTCCTCCATGTCACTCCTCCATTTCACTCCACCACGTCACTCTTCCATGTCACTCCTCCATGTCGCTACTCCATGTCACACCTCCTTGTCACTCCTCCATGTAGCTACTCCATGTCACTCATCCATGTCGCTCTACCAACTCACTCCTCCATGTCACTCCTCTATATCACTCCTCCATGTTACTCCTCCATATCAATCCTCCATGTCACTTCTCCATGTCACTCCTCCTTGTCGCAATTCCATGTTACTCCTCCATGTTGCTACACCAAATCACTCTTCCATGTCACTCCTCCATTTCACTCCACCACGTCACTCTTCTACGCCACTCCTCATGTCACTCCTCCATGTCGCTACTCCTTGTCACTCCTCCATGTCACTCATCCATGTCATTCCTCCATGTCACTCCTTTATGTCACTCCTCCAAGTCACTCCTCAATTTCACTCCAACACGTCACTCCTCCATGTCACTCCTCCATATCAACCCTCCATGTCACTCCTCCTTGTCGCTACACCAACTCACTCCTCCATGTCACTCCTCCATTTCACTCCACCACGTCCCTCCTCCATATCAACCCTCCAAGTCATTCCTCCATGTCACTTCTCCAAGTCACTCCTCCATGTCACTTCTACTATGTCTTCCATGTCACTCCTGCATGTCGTTACACCAACTCACTCCTCCATGTCACTCCTCCATGTCACTTCTCCATGTCACTCCTCCTTGTCGCAATTCCATGTCACTCCTCCATGTCGCTACACCAACTCAATCCTCCTTGTCACTCATCCATGTCACTCATCCAAGTCTCTCCTCCGTGTCACTTCTACATGTTGTACATGTCACTCCTCCACATAACTCCTCTATGTCAGTCCTCAATGTCACTTTTCAATATCACTCCTCTATGTCATTCCCCTATGTCGCTCCTCCTTTTCACTCCTCCATGTTGCTCCTCCATGTCACTCCTCCATGTCACTCATCCATGTCCCTCCGCCATGTCACTCCACCATATCAATCCTCCTTGCTGATCCGCCCTGTCACTCCTCCATGTCTCTCCTCCACATCAATACTCCATGTCACTCTTGCATGTCGCTCCTCCATGTCACTTCTCCAAGTCTTCAATGTCATGTCTCTCATCCGTGTAGCTCCATATTGTCACTCCTCCATATCACTCCTCCGTGTCACTTCTACGTTTTCCATGTCACTCCTCCATGTCACTCCTCCATGTAGCTATTCCATGTCACTCCTCCATGTCGTTCTACCAACTCATTCCTCCATGTCACTCGTCCACGTCACTCCTCCATGTCACACTTCCTTGTCACTCCTCCATGTAGCTACTCCATGTCACTACACCACCTCACTTATCCCTGTCCCTCCGCCATGTCACTCCACCATATAAACCCTCCTTCCTGAACAAACTTGTCACTTCTCCATGTCACTACTCCTTGTCTCTCCTCCACATCACTCCTCTAAATCACTCCTCCATGTTACTCCTCCATGTCACTCCTCCTTGTCGCTATTCCATATTACTCCTCCATGTCGCTACACCAACTCACTCTTCCATGTCACTCCTCCATTTCACTCCACCACGTCACTCTTCTACGTCACTCCTCATGTCACTCCTCCATGTCGCTACTCCTTGTCACTCCTCCAAGTCACTCATCCATGTCATTCCTCCATGTCACTCCTTTATGTCACTCCTCCAAGTCACTCCTCAATTTCACTTCTATATGACTTCAATGTCACTCCTGCATGTCGCTCCTCCATATCACTCCTCTATTTCACTCCTCCATGTCATTGCTCCTTGTCGCTATTCCATGTCACTCCTCCATTTCAACCCTCCATGTCACTACTCCACGTCACTCCTCCCTGTCACACCTCCTTGTCACTCCTCCATGTAGCTACTCCATGTCACTCCTCCATGTCGCTCTACCAACTCACTCCTCCATGTCACTCGTCCACGTCACTCCTCCATGTCACACCTCCTTGTCACTCCTCCATGTAGCTATTCCATGTCACTCCTCCATGTCACTCCTACATGTCACTCTTAAATTTCACTCCACCACGCCACTCCTCTATATCAATCCTCCATGTTACTCCTCCATATCAATCCTCCATGTCACTTCTCCATGTCACTCCTCCTTGTCGCAATTCAATGTCACTCCTCCATGTCGCTACACAAACTCACTCCTCATGTCACTCCTCCATGTCGCTACTCCATGTCACTCCTCCATATCGCTACACCAACTCAATCCTCCTTGTCACTCCTCCATGTCACTCATCCAAGTCATTCTTCCATGTCACTCCTTTATGTCACTCCTCCAAGTCACTCCTCCATGTCACTTCTATATGTCTTCCATGTCACTCCTCCATGTCGCTCCACCAACTCACTCCTCCATGTCACTCCTTATGTCGCTCCACCAACTCACTCCTCCATGTCACTCCTTCATTTCACTCCACCACGTCACTCCTCCATGTCACTCCTCCATATCAACCCTCCATGTCACTCCTCCATGTCAGTCCTCCATGTCACTCCTCCATGTCAATACACCAACACACTCATCCCTTTCCCTCCGCCATGTCACTCCACCATATCAACCCTCCTTCCTGATCAAACTTGTCACTTCTCCATGTCACTACTCCATGTCTCTCCTCCACCTCAATCCTCTATGCCACTCCTCCATGTCACTCCTCCATGTCACTCCTCCTTGTCGCTATTCCATGTCACTCCTCCATGTCGCTACACCAACTCACTCCTCATGTCACTCCTCCATGTCATTCCTCCATGTCGCTATTCCATGTCACTCCTTATGTCGCTACACCAACTCACTCCTCCATTTCACTCCTCCATTTCACTCCACCACGTCACTCCTCCAAATCACTCCTCCAAATCAACCCTCCATGTCACTCCTCCATGTCACTACACCAACTCACTCATCTCTGTCCCTCCGCCATGTCACTCCTCCATGTCGCTACTCCATTTCACTCCTCCATATCGCTAAACCAACTCAATCCTCCTTGTCACTCCTCCATGTCACTCATCCAAGTCATTCCTCCATGTCACTCCTTTATGTCACTCCTCCAAGTCACTCCTCCATGTCACTTCTATGTCTTCCATGTCACTCCTCCATGTCGCTCCTCCATGTCACTGCTCCACGTCACTCCTCTATGTCACTCCTCCATGTCACTCCTCTATGTCGCTATTCCATGTCACTCCTTATGTCGCTCCACTAACTCACTCCTCCATGTCACTCCTCCATTTCACTCCACCACGTCACTCCTCCATATCACTCCTCCATATCAACCCTCCATATCACTCCTCCATGTCACTCCTCCATGTCACTCCTCCATGTCACTACACCAAATCACTCATCCCTTTCCCTCCGGCATGTCACTCCACCATATCAACCCTCCTTCCTGATCAAACTTGTCACTTCTCCATGTCACTACTCAATGTCTCTCCTCCACCTCAATCCTCTATGTCACTCCTCCATGTCACTCCTCAATGTCACTCCTCCTTGTCGCTATTCCATGTCACTCCTCCATGTCGCTACACCAACTCACTCCTCATGTCACTCCTCCATGTCATTCCTCCATGTCGCTATGCCATGTCACTCCTTATGTCGCTACACCAACTCACTCCTCCTTGTCACTCCTCCATGTCACTCATCCAAGTCATTCCTACATGTCACTCCTTTATGTCACTCCTCCAAGTCACTCCTCCATGTCACTTCTATATGTCTTCCATGTCACTCCTCCATTTCGCTCCTGCTTGTCACTCCTCCATGTTGCTCCTCCATGTCACTCCTCCATGTCACTCATCCATGTACCTCCGCCATGTCACTCCACCATATCAATCCTCCTTGCTGATCCGCCCTGTCACTCCTCCATGTCTCTCCTCCACATCAATCCTCTATGTCACTCCTCCATGTCACTCCTCTATGTCACTCCTCCATGTCGCTTTTCCATGTCACTCCTCCATGTCGCTACACGAACTCAATACTCCTTGTCACTCCTCTGTGTCATTCCTGCATGTCACTCCTCCATGTAACTCCACCATATCAATCCTCCTTGCTGATCCGCCCTGTCACTCCTCCATGTCTCTCCTCCACATCAAACCTCTATGTCACTCCTCCATGTCACTCCTCTATGTCACTCCTCCATGTCACTCATCCATGCACCTCCGCCATGTCACTCCACCATATCAATCCTCCTTGCTGATCCGCCCTGTCACTCCTCCATGTCTCTCCTCCACATCAATCCTCTATGTCACTCTTCCATGTCACTCCTCCATGTCACTCCTCCTTGTCACTACTCCATGTCACTCCTCCATGTCACTCATCCATGTCATTCCTCCATGACACTCCTTTATGTCACTCCTCAAAGTCACTCCTCCATGTCACTCCTCCATGTCCCTCCTCCATGTCACTCCACCATATCAATCCGCCTGGCTGATCCGCCCTGTCACTCCTCCATGTCACTCCTCCATGTCACTTCTATATGTCTTCCATGTCACTCCTCCATGTCATTACACCAACTCACTTCTCCATGTCACTCCTCCATGTCGCTACTCCATGTCACTCCTCCATTTCACTCCTCCATGTCTCTCCTCCATGTCACTTCTCCAAGTCTTCAATGTCATGTCTCTCATCTGTGTAGCTTCACATTGTCACTCCTCCAAGTCACTCCTCCATGTCGCTACTCCACGTCACTCCTCCATGTCACACCTCCTTGTCACTCCTCCATGTAGCTACTCCAAGTCACTCCTCCATGTCGCTCTACCAACTCACTCCTCCATGTCACTCGTCCACGTCACTCCTCCATGTCACACCTCCTTGTCACTCCTCCATGTAGCTACTCCATGTCACTCCTCCATGTCACTCTTAAATTTCACTCCACCACGCCACTCCTCTATATCACTCCTCCATGTTACTCCTCCATATCAATCCTCCATGTCACTTCTCCATGTCACTCCTCCTTGTCGCAATTCCATGTCACTCCTGCATGTCGCTACACCAACTCACTCCTCCATGTCACTCCTCCATGTCGCAACTCCATGTCACTACTCCATGTCGCTACACCAACTCAATTCGTCCATGTCACTCCTTTATGTCATTCATCCAATTCACTCCTCCATGTTACTTCTATATGTCTTCCATGTCACTCCTCCATGTCACTCCTCCATGTCACTCATCCAAGTCTCTCCTCCGTGTCACTTCTACATGTTGTACATGTCACTCCTCCACATAACTCCTCTATATCACTCCTCAATGTCACTTTTCAATATCACTCCTCTATGTCATTCCCCTATGTCGCTACTCCATGTCACTCCTCCATGTCGATCTTCCATTTCACTCCTCCATGTCACTTCTATATGTCTTCCATGTCACTCCTCCATGTCGCTCCTCATTGTCACTTCTCCATGTTGCTCCTCCATGTCACTCCTCCATGTCACTCATCCATGTCCCTCCGCCATGTCACTCCACCATATCAATCCTCCTTGCTGATCCGCCCTGTTACTCCTCCATGTCTCTCCTCCACATCAATCCTCCATGTCACTCCTCCATGTCACTCCTCCATGTCATTCCTCCATGTCACTACACCAACTCACTCATCCCTTTCCCTCCGCCATGTCACTCCACCATATCAACCCTCCTTCCTGAATAAACTTGTCACTTCTCCATGTCACTACTCCATGTCTCTCCTCCACATCAATCCTCTATGTCACTCCTCTATGTCACTACTCCATGTCACTCCTCCATGTCACTACACCAACTCACTAATCCCTGTCCATCAGCCATGTCACTCCACAATATCAAACCTCCTTCCTGATCAAACTTGTCAGTTCTCCATGTCAATACTCCATGTCTCTCCTCCACATCAATCCTCTATGTCACTCCATGTCACTCCTCATGTCACTCCTCCATGTCGCTACTCCATGTCACTCCTCCATGTCGCTACACCAACTCAATCCTCATGTAACTCCTCCATGTAGCTACTCCATGAGACTCCTCCATGTCGCTACACCAACTCAATCCTCCTTGTCACTCCTCCATGTCACTCAGCCAAGTCATTTGTCCATGTCTTCCATGTCACTCCTCCATGTCACTCCTCCAGTGACAGTTTTCCATGTCACTCCTCCATGTTGCTCCACCAACTCACTCCTCCATGTCACTCCTCCTTGTCACTCCTCTATGTAGCTATTCCATGTAACTACTCCATGTCGCTGTACCAACTCACTCCTCCACGTCACTCCTCCATGTCACTCCTCCATATCAACCCGCCATGTCACTCCTCCATGTCACTAATCCATGTCTCTCCTCCACATCAATCCTCTATGTCACTCCTCCATATCACTCCTCCTTGTCGCTATTCCATGTCACTCCTCCATGTTGCTACACCAACTCACCCCTCATGTCACTCCTCCATGTCGCTACTCCATGTCACTCCTCCATGTCGCTACACCAACTCAATCCTCCTTGTCACTCCTCCATGTCACTCATCCAAGTCATTCCTCCATGTCACTCATTTATGTCACTCCTCCAAGTCACTCTTCCATGTCACTCCTCCATGTCGCTCCACCAACTCACTCCTCCATGTCACTCCTCCTTGTCACTCCTCCATGTAGCTATTCCATGTCACTCCTCCATGTCGCTCTACCAACTCACTCTTCCATGTCACTCCCCCATTTCACTCCACCACGTCACTCCTCCATGTCACTCCTCAATGTTACTCCTCCATGTCACTACACCAACTCACTCATCCCTTTCCCTCCGCCATTTCTCTCCACCATATCAAACCTCCTTCCTGATCAAACTTGTCACTTCTCCATGTCACTACTCCATGTCTCTCCCCCACATCAAACCTCTATGTCACTCCTCCATGTCACTCCTCTATGTCACTCCTCCATGTCACTCCTCCATGTCGCTATTCCATGTCACTCCTTATGTCGCTATATAAACTCACTCCTCTATGTCACTCCTCCATTTCACTCCACCACGTCACTCCTCCATGTCACTCCTCCATATCAATCCTCCATGTCACTCCTCCTTGTCGCTACACCAACTCACTCCTCCATGTCACTCCTCCATTTCACTCCACCATGTCACTCCTCCATGTCACTCCTCCATATCAACCCGCCATGTCACTCCTCCATGTCACTCCTCCATGTCGCTATTCCATGTCACTCCTCCATGTTGCTACACCAACTCACTCCTCATGTCACTCCTCCATGTCGCTACTCCATATCACTCCTCCATGTCGCTACACCAACTCAATCCTCCTTGTCACTCCTCCATGTCACTTCTATATGTCTTCCATGTCACTCCTCCATGTCGCTCCACCAACTCACTCCTCCATTTCACACTTCCTTGTCACTCATCCATGTAGCTACTTCATGTCACTACACCAACTCACTCATACCTGTCCCTCCGCCATGTCACTCCACCATATCAACCCTCCTTCCTGATCAAACTTGTCACTTCTCCATGTCACTACTCCATGTCTCTCCTCCACATCACTCCTCTATATCACTCCTCCATGTCACTCTTCCATGTCACTCCTCCTTGTCGCTATTCCATGTTACTCCTCCATTTCGCTACACCAACTCACTCTTCCATGTCACTCCTCCATGTCGCTACTCCATGTCACTCCTCCATGTCGCTACACCAACTCAATCCTCCTTGTCACTCCTCCATGTCACTCATCCAAGTCATTCCTTCATGTCAGTCCTTTATATCACTCCTCCAAGTCACTCCTCCATGTCACTTCTATATGTCTTCCATGTCACTCCTCCATGTCGCTCCACCAACTCACTCCTCCATGTCACTCCTCCTTGTCACTCCTCCATGTAGCTATTCCATGTATCTCCTCCATGTCGCTCTACCAACTCACTCCTCCATGTCACTCGTCCACGTCACTCCTCCATATCACACTTCCTTGTCACTCATCCATGTAGCTACTTCATGTCACTACACCAACTCACTCATCCCTGTCCCTCCGCCATGTCACTCCACCATATCAACCCTCCTTCCTGATCAAACTTGTCACTTCTCCATGTCACTACTACATGTCTCTCCTCCACATCACTCCTCTATATCACTCCTCCATGTCGCTACACCAACTCACTCTTCCATGTCACTCCCCCATTTCACTCCACCACGTCACTCCTCCATGTCACTCCTCCATGTCACTCCTCCTTGTCGCTATTCCATGTCACTCCTCCATGTTGCTACACCAACTCACTCATCCCTGTCCCTCCGCCATGTCACTCCACAATATCAAACATCCTTCCTGATCAAACTTGTCAGTTCTCCATGTCACTACTCCATGTCTCTCCTCCACATCAATCCTCTATGTCACTCCTCCATGTCACTCCTCCTTGTCGCTATTCCATGTCACTCCTCCAAGTTGCTACACCAACTCACTCCTCATGTCACTCCTCCATGTCACTTAGCCAAGTCATTTGTCCATGTCACTCCTCATGTCACTCCTCCATGTCGCTACTCCATGTCACTCCTCCATGTCGCTACACCAACTCAATCCTCCTTGTCACTCTTCCATGTCACTCATCCAAGTCATTCCTCCATGTCACTCATTTATGTCACTCCTCCAAGTCACTCCTCCATGTCTCTTCTATATGTCTTCCATATCACTCCTCCATGTCAATAGTCCACGTCACTCCTCCATGTCACACTTCCTTGTCACTCCTCCATGTTACTCCTCCATATCAATCCTCCATGTCACTGCTCCACGTCACTCCTCTATGTCACTAATCCATGTCACTCCTCCATGTCGCTATTCCATGTCACTCCTTATGTCGATACGCCAACTCACTCCGCCATGTCACTCCTCCATTTCACTCCACCACGTCACTCCTCCATGTCACTCCTCCATGTCACTCCTCCATATCAACATGCCATGTCACTCCTCCATGTCACTCCTCCATGTCACTCCTCCATGTCACTACACCAACTCACTAATCCCTGTCCCTCCGCCATGTCACTCCACAATATCAAACCTCCTTCCTGATCAAACTTGTCAGTGCTCCATGTCACTACTCCATGTCTCTCCTCCACATCGATCCTCTATGTCACTCCTCCATGTCACTCCTCCTTGTCGCTATTCCATGTCACTCCTCCATGTTGCTACACCAACTCACTCCTCATTTCACTCCTCCATGTCGCTACTCCATGTCACTCCTCCATGTCGCTACAACAACTCAATCCTCCTTGTCACTCTTCCATGTCACTCATCCAAGTCATTCCTCCATGTCACTCATTTATGTAACTCCTCCAAGTCACTCCTCCATGTCACTTCTATATGTCTTCCATGTCACTCCTCCATGTCGCTCCACCAACTCACTCCTCCATGTCACTCCTCCTTGTCACTCCTCCATGTAGCTATTCCATGTCACTCCTCCATGTCGCTCTACCAACTCACTACTCCATGTCACTCGTCCACGTCACTCCTCCATGTCACACTTCCTTGTAACTCATCCATGTAGCTACTTCATGTCACTACACCAACTCACTCATCCCTGTCCCTCCGCCATGTCACTCCACCATATCAACCCTCCTTCCTGATCAAACTTGTCACTTCTCCATGTCACTACTCCATGTCTCTCCTCCACATCACTCCTCTATATCACTCCTCCATGTCACTCCTCCATGTCACTCCACCTTGTCGCTATTCCATGTTACTCCTCCATGTCGCTACACCAACTCACTCTTCCATGTCACTCCCCCATTTCACTCCACCACGTCACTCCTCCATGTCACTCCTCCTTATCAACCCTCCATGTCACTCCTCCTTGTTACTCCTCCATGTCACTACACCAACTCACTCATCCCTGTCCCTCCGCCATGTCACTCCACCATATCAACCCTCCTTCCTGATCAAACTAGTCACTTCTCCATGTCACTACTCCATGTCTCTCCCCCACATCAAACCTCTATGTCACTCCTCCATGTCACTCCTCTATGTCACTCCTCTATGTAGCTACTCCATGTCACTCCTCCATGTCGCTACACCAACTCAATCCTCCTTGTCACTCCTCCATGTCACTCATCCAAGTCATTCCTCCATGTCGCTATTCCATGTCACTCCTTTTGTCGATACGCCAACTCACTCCTCCATGTCACTCCTCCATTTCACTCCACCACGTCACTCCTCCATATCAACCCTCCATGTCACTCCTCCATGTCACTCTACCACCTCACTCCTCCATGTCACTACACAAACTCACTAATCCCTGTCCCTCCGCCATGTCACTCCACAATATTAAACCTCCTTCCTGATCAAACTTGTCAGTTCTCCATGTCACTACTCCATGTCTCTCCTCCACATCAATCCTCTATGTCACTCCTCCATGTCACTCCACCTTGTCGCTATTCCATGTCACTCCTCCATGTTGCTACACCAACTCACCCCTCATGTCACTCCTCCATGTCGCTACTCCATGTCACTCCTCCATGTTGCTACACCAACTCAATCCTCATTGTCACTCCTCCATGTCACTCATCCAAGTCATTCCTCCATGTCACTCATTTATGTCACTCCTCCAAGTCACTCTTCCATGTCACTTCTATATGTCTTCCATGTCACTCCTCCATGTCGCTCCACCAACTCACTCCTCCATGTCACTCCTCCTTGTCACTCCTCCATGTAGCTATTCCATGTCACTCCTCCATGTCACTCCCCCATTTCACTCCTCCAAGTCACTCCTCCATGTCACTTCTATATGTCTTCCATGTCACTCCTCCATGTCGTTACACCAACTCACTCCTCCATGTCACTCCCCCATTTCACTCCACCAACTCACTCCTCCATGTCACTCCTCCATGTCACTGCTCCACGTCACTCCTCTATGTCACTCCTCCATGTCACTCCTCCATGTCGCTATTCCATGTCACTCCATATGTCGCTATATAAACTCACTCCTCCATGTCACTCCTCCATTTCACTCCACCACGTCACTCCTCCATGTCACTCCTCCATATCAACCCTCCATGTCACTCCTCCTTGTCGCTACACCAACTCACTCCTCCATGTCACTCCTCCATTTCACTCCACCACGTCTATATGTATTCCATGTCACTCCTCCATGTCGCTCCACCAACTCACTCCTCCATGTCACTCCTCCTTGTCACTCCTCCATGTAGCTATTCCATTTCACTCCTCCATGTCGCTACACCAACTCAATCCTCCTTGTCACTCCTCCATGTCACTCATCCATATCAACCCGCCATGTCACTCCTCCATTTCACTCCACCACGTCACTCCTCCATGTCACTCCTCCATATCAACCCGCCATGTCACTCCTCCATGTCACTACACCAACTCACTAATCCCTGTCCCTCCGCCATGTCACTCCACAATATCAAACCTCCTTCCTTATCAAACTTGTCAGTTCTCCATGTCACTACTCCATGTCTCTTCTCCACATCAATCCTCTATGTCACTCCTCCATGTCACTCCTCCATTACACTCCTCCTTGTCGCTATTCCATGTCACTCCTCCATTTTGCTACACCAACTCACTCATCATGTCACTCCTCCATGTCGCTACTCCATGTCACTCCTCCATGTCGCTACACCAACTCAATCCTCCTTGTCACTCCTCCATGTCACTCATCCAAGTATTTCCTCCATGTCACTCCTTTATATCACTCCTCCAAGTCACTCCTCCATGTCACTTCTATATGTCTTCCATGTCACTCCTCCATGTCGCTCCACCAACTCACTCCTCCATGTCACTCCTCCTTGTCACTACTCCATGTAGCTATTCCATGTATCTCCTCCATGTCGCTCCACCAACTCACTCCTCCATGTCACTCCTCCATGTCACTGCTCCATGTCACTCCTCCATGTGGCTATTCCATGTCACTCCTTATGTCGCTCCACCAACTCACTCCTCTATGTCATTCCCCTATGTCGCTACTCCATGTCACTCCTCCATGTCGATCCCCCATGTCACTCCTCCATGTCACTTCTATATGTTTTCCATGTCACTCCTCCATGTCGCTCCTCCTTGTCACTCCTCCATGTTGCTCCTCCATGTAGCTACTTCATGTCACTACACCAACTCACTCATCCCTGTCCCTCCGCCATGTCACTCCACCATATCAACCCTCCTTCCTGATCAAACTTGTCACTTCTCCATGTCACTACTCCATGTCTCTCCTCCACATCACTCCTCTATATAACTCCTCCATGTCGCTACACCAATTCACTCTTCCATGTCACTCCCCCATTTCACTCCACCACGTCACTCCTCCATGTCACTCCTCCATGTCACTCCTCCTTGTCGCTATTCCATGTCACTCCTCCAAGTAGCTACACCAACTCACTCCTCATGTCACTCCTCCATGTCACTCATTTATGTCACTCCTCCAAGTCATTCCTCCATGTCACTTCTATATGTCTTCCATGTCACTCCTCCATGTTGCTCCACCAACTCACTCCTCCATGTCACTCCTCCTTGTCACTCCTCCATGTCACTCGTCCACGTCACTCCTCCATGTCACACTTCCTTGTCACTCCTCCGTGTAGCTACTTCATGTCACTACACCAACTCACTCATCCCTGTCCCTCCGCCATGTCACTCCACCATATCAACACTCTTTCCTGATCAAACTTGTCACTTCTCCATGTCACTACTCCATGTCTCTCCTCCACATCACTCCTCTATATCACTCCTCCATGTCACTCCTCCATGTCACTCCTCCTTGTCGCTATTCCATGTTACTCCTCCATGTCACTACACCAACTCACTCTTCCATGTCACTCCCCCATTTCACTCCACCACGTCACTCCTCCATGTCACTCCTCCATATCAACCCTCCATGTCACTCCTACATGTTACTCCTCCATTTCACTACACCAACTCACTCATCCCTGTCCCTCCGCCATGTCACTCCACCATATCAACCCTCCTTCCTGATCAAACTTGTCACTTCTCCATGTCACTACTCCATGTCTCTCCCCCACATCAAACCTCTATGTCACTCCTCCATATCACTCCTCTATGTCACTCCTCCTTGTCGCTCTTTCATGTCACTCCTCCATGTCGCTACACCAACTCAATCCTCATGTCACTACTCCATGTAGCTACTCCATGTCTCTCCCCCACATCAAACCTCTATGTCACTCCTCCATATCACTCCTCTATGTCACTCCTCCTTGTCGCTCTTTCATGTCACTCCTCCATGTCGCTACACCAACTCAATCCTTCTTGTCACTCCTCCATGTCACTCAGCCAAGTCATTTGTCCATGTCACTCCTTTATGTCACTCCTCCAAGTCACTCCTCCATGTCACTTCTATATGTCTTCCATGTCACTCCTCCATGTTGCTCCACCAACTCACTCCTCCATGTCACTCCTCCATGTCACTGCTCCACGTCACTCCTCTATGTCACTCCTCCATGTCACTCCTCCATGTCGCTATTCCATGTCACTCCTTATGTCGCTATATAAACTCACTCCTCTATGTCACTCCTCCATTTCACTCCACCACGTCACTCCTCCATGTCACTCCTCCATATCAATCTTCCATGTCACTCCTCCATGTCGCTACACCAACTCACTCCTCCATGTCACTCCTCCATTTCACTCCACCATGTCACTCCTCCATGTCACTCCTCCATATCAACCCGCCATGTCACTCCTCCATGTCACTCCTCCATGTCACTCCTCCATGTCGCTATTCCATGTCACTCCTCCATGTTGCTACACCAACTCACTCCTCATGTCACTCCTCCATGTCGCTACTCCATGTCACTCCTCCATGTCGCTACACCAACTCAATCCTCCTTGTCACTCTTCCATGTCACTCATCCAAGACATTCCTCCATGTCACTCATTTATGTCACTCCTCCAAGTCACTCCTCCATGTCTCTTCTATATGTCTTCCATGTCACTCCTCCATGTCGCTCTACCAACTCACTCCTCCATGTCACTCGTCCACGTCACTCCTCCATTTCACACTTCCTTGTCACTCATCCATGTAGCTACTTCATGTCACTACACCAACTCACTCATCCCTGTCCCTCCGCCATGTCACTCCACCATATCAACCCTCCTTCCTGATCAAACTTGTCACTTCTCCATGTCACTACTCCATGTCTCTCCTCCACATCACTCCGCTATATCACTCCTCCATGTCACTCTTCCATGTCACTCCTCCTTGTCGCTATTCCATGTTACTCCTCCATGTCGCTACACCAACTCACTCTTCCATGTCACTCCTCCATGTCGCTACTCCATGTCACTCCTCCATGTCGCTACACCAACTCAATCCTCCTTGTCACTCCTCCATGTCACTCATCCAAGTCATTCCTTCATGTCACTCCTTTATGTCACTCCTCCAAGTCACTCCTCCATGTCACTTCTATATGTCTTCCATTTCACTCCTCCATGTCGCTCCACCAACTCACTCCTCCATGTCACTCCTCCTTGTCACTCCTCCATGTAGCTATTCCATGTATCTCCTCCATGTCGCTCTACCAACTCACTCCTCCATGTCACTCGTCCACGTCACTCCTCCATGTCACACTTCCTTGTCACTCATCCATGTAGCTACTTCATGTCACTACACCAACTCACTCATCCCTGTCCCTCCGCCATGTCACTCCACCATATCAACCCTCCTTCCTGATCAAACTTGTCACTTCTCCATGTCACTACTCCATGTCTCTCCTCCACATCACTCCTCTATATCACTCCTCCATGTCGCTACACCAACTCACTCTTCCATGTCACTCCCCCATTTCACTCCACCACGTCACTCCTCCATGTCACTCCTCCATGTCACTCCTCCTTGTCGCTATTCCATGTCACTCCTCCAAGTAGCTACACCAACTCACTCCTCATGTCACTCCTCCATGTCACTCATCCAAGTCATTCCTCCATGTCACTCATTTATGTCACTCCTCCAAGTCATTCCTCCATGTCACTTCTATATGTCTTCCATGTCACTCCTCCATGTCGCTCCACCAACTCACTCCTCCATGTCACTCCTCCTTGTCACTCCTCCATGTCACTCGTCCACGTCACTCCTCCATGTCACACTTCCTTGTCACTCCTCCATGTAGCTACTTAATGTCACTACACCAACTCACTCATCCCTGTCCATCCGCCATGTCACTCCACCATATCAACACTCTTTCCTGATCAAACTTGTCACTTCTCCATGTCACTACTCCATGTCTCTCCTCCACATCACTCCTCTATATCACTCCTCCATGTCACTCCTCCATGTCACTCCTCCTTGTCGCTATTCCATGTTACTCCTCCATGTCGCTACACCAACTCACTCTTCCATGTCACTCCCCCATTTCACTCCACCACGTCACTCCTCCATGTCACTCCTCCATATCAACCCTCCATGTCACTCCTACATGTTACTCCTACATGTCACTACACCAACTCACTCATCCCTGTCCCTCCGCCATGTCACTCCACCATATCAACCCTCCTTCCTGATCAAACTTGTCACTTCTCCATGTCACTACTCCATGTCTCTCCCCCACATCAAACCTCTATGTCACTCCTCCATGTCACTCCTCTATGTCACTCCTCCTTGTCGCTCTTTCATGTCACTCCTCCATGTCGCTACACCAACTCAATCCTCATGTCACTCCTCCATGTAGCTACTCCATGTCACTCCTCCATGTCGCTACACCAACTCAATCCTTCTTGTCACTCCTCCATGTCACTCAGCCAAGTCATTTGTCCATGTCACTCCTTTATGTCACTCCTCCAAGTCACTCCTCCATGTCACTTCTATATGTCTTCCATGTCACTCCTCCATGTTGCTCCACCAACTCACTCCTCCATGTCACTCCTCCATGTCACTGCTCCACGTCACTCCTCTATGTCACTCCTCCATGTCACTCCTCCATGTCGCTATTCCATGTCACTCCTTATGTCGCTATATAAACTCACTCCTCTATGTCACTCCTCCATTTCACTCCACCACGTCACTCCTCCATGTCACTCCTCCATATCAATCCTCCATGTCACTCCTCCATGTCACTACACCAACTCACTCCTCCATGTCACTCGTCCATTTCACTCCACCATGTCACTCCTCCATGTCACTCCTCCATATCAACCCGCCATGTCACTCCTCCATGTCACTCCTCCATGTCACTCCTCCATGACGCTATTCCATGTCACTCCTCCATGTTGCTACACCAACTCACTCCTCATGTCACTCCTCCATGTCGCTACTCCATGTCACTCCTCCATGTCGCTACACCAACTCAATCCTCCTTGTCACTCTTCCATGTCACTCATCCAAGACATTCCTCCATGTCACTCATTTATGTCACTCCTCCAAGTCACTCCTCCATGTCTCTTCTATATGTCTTCCATGTCACTCCTCCATGTCGCTCTACCAACTCACTCCTCCATGTCACTCGTCCACGTCACTCCTCCATTTCACACTTCCTTGTCACTCATCCATGTAGCTACTTCATGTCACTACACCAACTCACTCATCCCTGTCCCTCCGCCATGTCACTCCACCATATCAACCCTCCTTCCTGATCAAACTTGTCACTTCTCCATGTCACTACTCCATGTCTCTCCTCCACATCACTCCTCTATATCACTCCTCCATGTCACTCTTCCATGTCACTCCTCCTTGTCGCTATTCCATGTTACTCCTCCATGTCGCTACACCAACTCACTCTTCCATGTCACTCCTCCATGTCGCTACTCCATGTCACTACTCCATGTCTCTCCTCCACATCACTCCTCTATATCACTCCTCCATGTCGCTACACCAACTCACTCCTCCATGTCACTCCTCCTTGTCGCTATTCCATGTCACTCCTCCATGTTGCTACACCAACTCACTCATCCCTGTCCCTCCGCCATGTCACTCCACAATATCAAACATCCTTCCTGATCAAACTTGTCAGTTCTCCATGTCACTACTCCATGTCTCTCCTCCACATCAATCCTCTATGTCACTCCTCCATGTCATTCCTCCTTGTCGCTATTCCATGTCACTCCTCCAAGTTGCTACACCAACTCACTCCTCATGTCACTCCTCCATGTCGCTACTCCATGTCACTCCTCCATGTCGCTACACCAACTCAATCCTCCTTGTCACTCCTCCATGTCACTCATCCAAGTCATTCCTCCATGTCACTCATTTATGTCACTCCTCCAAGTCATTCCTCCATGTCACTTCTATATGTCTTCCATGTCACTCCTCCATGTCGCTCCACCAACTCACTCCTCCATGTCACTCATCCTTGTCACTCCTCCATGTAGCTATTCCAACTCACTCCTCCATGTCACTCATCCACGTCACTCCTCCATGTCACACTTCCTTGTCACTCCTCCATGTAGCTACTTCATGTCACTACACCAACTCACTCATCCCTGTCCCTCCGCCATGTCACTCCACCATATCAACACTCCTTCCTGATCAAACTTGTCACTTCTCCATGTCACTACTTCATGTCTCTCCTCCACATCACTCCTCTATATCACTCCTCCATGTCACTCCTCCATGTCACTCCTCCTTGTCGCTTTTCCATGTTACTCCTCCATGTCGCTACACCAACTCACTCTTCCATGTCACTCCCCCATTTCACTCCACCACGTCACTCCTCCATGTCACTCCTCCATATCAACCCTCCATGTCACTCCTCCATGTTACTCCTCCATGTCACTACACCAACTCACTCATCCCTGTCCCTCCGCCATGTCACTCCACCATATCAACCCTGCTTCCTTATCAAACTTGTCACTTCTCCATGTCACTACTCCATGTCTCTCCCCCACATCAAACCTCTATGTCACTCGTCCATGTCACTCCTCTATGTCACTCCTCCTTGTCGCTCTTTCATGTCACTCCTCCATGTCGCTACACCAACTCAATCCTCATGTCACTCCTCCATGTAGCTACTCCATGTCGCTATTCCATGTCACTCCTTATGTCGCTATATAAACTCACTCCTCTATGTCACTCCTCCATTTCACTCCACCACGTCACTCCTCCATGTCACTCCTCCATATCAACCCTCCATGTCACTCCTCTTTGTCGCTACACCAACTCACTCCTCCATGTCACTCCTCCATTTCACTCCACCACGTCACTCCTCCATGTCACTCCTCCATATCAACCCACCATGTAACTCCTCCATGTCACTCCTCCATGTCACTCCTCCATGTTGCTACACCAACTCACTCCTCATGTCACTCCTCCATGTCGCTACTCCATGTCACTCCTCCATGTCGCTACACCAACTCAATCCTCCTTGTCACTCCTCCATGTCACTCAGCCAAGTCATTTGTCCATGTCACTCCTTTATGTCACTCCTCCAAGTCACTCCTCCATGTCACTTCTATATGTCTTCTATGTCATTCCTCCATGTTGCTCCACCAACTCACTCCTCCATGTCACTGCTCCACGTCACTCCTCTATGTCACTCCTCCATGTCACTCCTCCATGTCGCTATTCCATGTCACTCCTTATGTTGCTATATAAACTCACTCCTCCATGTCACTCCTTTCATTTCACTCCACCACGTCACTCCTCCATGTCACTCCTCCATATCAACCCTCCATGTCACTCCTCCTTGTCGCTACACCAACTCACTCCTCCATGTCACTCCTCCATTTCACTCCACCACGTCTATATGTATTCCATGTCACTCCTCCATGTCGCTCCACCAACTCACTCCTCCATGTCACTCCTCCTTGTCACTCATCCAAGTCATTCCTCCATGTCGCTATTCCATGATACTCGTTATGTCGATACGCCAACTCACTCCTCCATGTCACTCCTCCATTTCACTCCACCACGTCACTCCTCCATGTCACTCCTCCATATCAACCCGCCATGTCGCTCCTCCACGTCACTCTACCACCTCACTCCTCCATGTCACTACACCAACTCACTAATCCCTGTCCCCCCGCCATGTCACTCCACAATATTAAACCTCCTTCCTAATCAAACTTGTCAGTTCTCCATGTCACTACTCCATGTCTCTCCTCCATGTCACTCCTCCAAGTCACTCCTCCATGTCGCTACTCCATGTCACACCTCCTTGTCACTCCTCCATGTAGCTACTCCATGTCACTCCTCCATGTCGCTCTACCAACTCACTCCTCCATGTCACTCCTCTATATCACTTCTCCATGTTACTCCTCCATATCAATCCTCCATGTCACTTCTCCATGTAACTCCTCCTTGTCGCAATTCCATGTCACTCCTCCATGTCGCTACATCAACTCACTCCTCATGTCACTCCTCCATGTCGCTACTCCATGTCACTCCTCCATGTCGCTACACCAACTCAATCCTCATTGTCACTCCTCCATGTCACTCATCCAAGTCACTCCTCCATGTCGCTATTCCCTGTCACTCCTTATGTCGATACGCCAACTCACTCCTCCATGTCACTCCTCCATTTCACTCCACCACGTCACTCCTCCATGTCACTCCTCCATATCAACCCGCCATGTCACTCCTCCATGTCACTCCTCCATGTCACTACACCAACTCACTAATCCCTGTCCCTCCGCCATGTCACTCCACAATATCAAACCTCCTTCCTAATCAAACTTGTCAGTTCTCCATGTCACTACTCCATGTCTCTCCTCCACATCAATCCTCTATGTCACTCCTCCATGTCACTCCTCCATGTCACTCCTCCTTGTCGCTATTCCATGTCACTCCTCCATGTTGCTACACCAACTCAATCCTCCTTGTCACTCCTCCATGTCACTCATCCAAGTCATTCCTCCATGTCACTTCTTTATGTCACTCCTCCAAGTCACTCCTCTATGTCACTGCTATATGTCTTCCATGTCACTCCTCCATGTCGCTCCACCAACTCACTCCTCCATGTCACTCCTCCTTGTCACTCCTCCATGTAGCTATTCCATGTCACTCCTCCAAGTCGCTCTACCAACTCACTCCTCCATGTCACTCGTCCACGTCACTCCTCCATGTCACTACTCCATGTCTCTCCTCCACATCACTCCTCTATATCACTCCTCCATGTCACTCCTCCTTGTCACTATTCCATGTTACTCCTCCATGTCACTACACCAACTCACTCATCCCTGTCCCTCCGCCATGTCACTCCACCATATCAACCCTCCTTCCTGATCAAACTTGTCACTTCTCCATGTCACTACTCCATGTCTCTCCCCCACATCAAACCTCTATGTTACTCCTCCATGTCACTCCTCTATGTCACTCCTCCTTGTCGCTCTTCCATGTCACTCCTCCATGTCGCTACACCAACTCACTCCTCATGTCACTCCTCCATGTAGCTACTCCATGTCACTCCTCCATGTTGCTCCACCAACTCACTCCTCCATGTCACTCCTCCATGTCACTGCTCCACGTCACTCCTCTATGTCACTCCTCCATGTCACTCCTCCATTTCACTCCACCACGTCACTCCTCCATGTCACTCCTCCATGTCACTCCTCCATATCAACCCTCCATGTCACTCCTCCTTGTCGCTACACCAACTCACTCCTCCATGTCACTCCTCCATTTCACTCCACCACGTCTAAATGTCTTCCATGTCACTCCTCCATGTCGCTCCACCAACTCACTCCTCCATGTCACTCCTCCTTGTCACTCCTCCATGTAGCTATTCCATTTCACTACTCCATGTCGCTACACCAACTCAATCCTCCTTGTCACTCCTCCATGTCACTCATCCAAGTCACTCCTCCATGTCGCTATTCCATGTAACTCCTTATGTCGATACGCCAACTCACTACTCCATGTCACTCCTCCATTTCACTCCACCACATTACTCCTCCATGTCACTCCTCCATATCAACCCTCCATGTCACTCCTCCCTGTCACTCCGCCATGTCACTCTTCCATGTGACTTCTATATGTCTTCCATGTCACTCCTCCATGTCGCTCCACCAACTCACTCCTCCATGTCACTCCTCCATGTCGCTATTCCATGTCACTCCTTATGTCGCTATATAAACTCACTCCTCCATTTCACTCCACCACGTCCCTCCACCATATCAACCCTCCATGTCACTCCTCCATGTCACTCCTCCATGTCCTTCCGCCATGTCACTCCTTTATGTCACTCCTCCAAGTCACTCCTCAATTTCACTTCTATATGACTTCAATGTAAATCCTGCATGTCGCTCCTCCATATCACTCCTCTATTTCACCCTCTCCATGTCACTCCTCCATATCAATCCTCCATTTCACTCCTCCATGTAACTCCTTAATGTCACTACTCCATGTCGCTACTCCAGGTCACTCCTCCATGTCACTCTTGCATGTCGCTCCTCCATGTCACTTCTCCAAGTCTTCAATGTCATGTCTCTCATCCGTGTAGCTCCATATTGTCACTCCTCCATATCACTCCTCCGTGTCACTTCTACGTTTTCCATGTCACTCCTCCACATCACTCCTCTATGTCACTCCTCCATGTCACTTTTCAATATCACTCCTCTATGTCAATCCTCCATATCAACCCTCCATGTCACTCCTCCATGTCACTCCTCCATGTCCCTCCGCCATGTCACTCCACCATATCAACCCTCCTTCCTGATCAAACTTTTCACTTCTCCATGTCACTCCTCCATGTCACTCCTCCATGTCACTCCTCCTTGTCGCTATTCTATGTTACTCCTCCATGTCGCTACACCAACTCACTCTTCCATGTCACTCCTCCATTTCACTCCACCACGTCACTCTTCTACGTCACTCCTCATGTCACTCCTGCATGTCGCTACTCCATGTCACTACTCCATGTCTTTCCTCCATATCAATACTCTATGTCACTCCTCCATGTCACTCCTCCATGTCATTCCTCCGTGTCGCTATTCCATGTCACTCCTCTATGTCACTCCTCCATGTCACTTTTCAATATCACTCCTCTTTGTGATTCCCCTATGTCGCTACTCCATGTCACTCCTCCATGTAACTCCTCCATGTCACTTCTATATGTCTTCCATGTCACTCCTCCATGTTGCTCCTCCATGTCACTCCTCTATGTCACTCATCCATGTCCCTTCGCCATGTCACTCCACCATATCAATCCTCCTTGCTGATCCGCCCTGTCACTCCTCCATGTCTCTCTTCAACATCAATCCTCTATGTCACTCCTCCATGTCACTCCCCCATGTCACTCCTCCATGTCGCTATTCCATGTCACTCCTCCATATCGCTACACGAACTCAATCCTCCTTGTCACTCCTCTGTGTCATTCCTGCATGTCACTCCTCCATGTCACACCTCCTTTTCACTCCTCCATTTAGCTACTCCATGTCACTCATCCTTGTCGCTCTACCAACTCACTCCTCCATGTCACTCGTCCACGTCACTCCTCCATGTCACACCCACTTGTCACTCCTCCATGTAGCTACTCCATGTCACTCCTCCATGTCACTCCTCCATGTCACTCTTAAATATCACTCCACCACGCCACTCCTCTATATCACTCCTCCATGTCACTCATCCAAGTCTCTCCTCCGTGTCACTTCTACATGTTGTACATGTCACTCCTCCACATAACTCCTCTATGTCACTCCTCAATGTCACTTTTCAATATCACTCCTCTATGTCATTCCCCTATGTCGCTACTCCATGTCACTCCTCCATGTCGATCCTCCATGTTACTCCTCCATGTCACTTCTATATGTCTTCCATGTCACTCCTCCAAGTCGCTCCTCCTTGTCACTCCTCCATGTTGCTCCTCCATGTCACTCCTCCATGTCACTCATCCATGTCCCTCCGCCATGTCACTCCACCATATCAATCCTCCTTGCTGATCCGCCCTGTCACTCCTCCATGTCTCTCCTCCACATCAATCCTCCATGTCACTCTTCCATGTCACTCCTCCATGTCACTCCTCCATGTCACTACACCAACTCACTCATCCCTTTCCCTCCGCCATGTCACTCCACCATATCAACCATCCTTCCTGATCAAACTTGTCACTTCTCCATGTCACTACTCCATGTCTCTCATCCACATCAATCCTCTATGTCACTCCTCTATGTCACTCCTCCATGTCACTCCTCCTTGTCGCTATTCCATGTCACTCCTCCATGTCGCTACACCAACTCACTCCTCCATTTCACTCCTCCATGTTGCTATTCCATGTCACTCCTTATGTTGCTACACCAACTCACTCCTCCATTTCACTCCTCCATTTCACTCCACTACGTTACTCCTCCATATCACTCCTCCATATCAACCCTACATGTCACTCCTCCATGTCACTCCTCCATGTCACTACACCAACTCACTCATCCCTGTCCCTCCGCCATGTCACTCCTCCATGTCACTCCTCCATGTCGCTACACCAACTCACTCCTCATGTCACTCCTCCATGTCGCTACTCCATTTCACTCCTCCATTTCACTCCACCACGTCACTTCTCCAAGTCTTCAATGTCATGTCTCTCATCTGTGTAGCTTCACATTGTCACTCCTCCAAGTCACTCCTCCATGTCGCTACTCCACGTCACTCCTCCATGTCACACCTCCTTGTCACTCCTCCATGTAGCTACTCCATTTCACTCCTCCTTGTCGCTCTACCAACTCACTCCTCCATGTCACTCGTCCACGTCACTCCTACATGTCACACCTCCTTGTCACTCCTCCATGTAGCTACTCCATGTCACTCCTCCATGTCACTCTTAAATTTCACTCCACCACGCCACTCCTCTATAACACTCCTCCATGTTACTCCTCCATATCAATCCATTATGTCACTTCTCCATGTCACTCCTCCTTGTCGCAATTCCATGTCACTCCTCCATGTCGCTACACCAACTCACTCCTCCATGTCACTACTTTATGTCATTCATCCAATTCACTCCTCCATGTCACTTCTATATGTCTTCCATGTCACTCCTCCATGTCACTCCTCCATGTCACTCTTAAATATCACTCCACCACGCCACTCCTCTATATCACTCCTCCATGTTAGTCCTCCATATAAATCCTACATGTCACTTCTCCATGTCACTCCTCTTTGTCGCAATTCCATGTCACTCCTCCATGTCCCTCCGCCATGTCACTCCACCATATCAACCCTCCTTCCTGATCAAACTTGTCACTTCTCCATGTCACTACTCCATGTCTTTCCTCCACATCAATCCTCTATGTCACTCCTCCATGTCACTCCTCCATGTCATTCCTCATTGTCGCTATTCCATGTCACTCCTCCATGTCCCTCCGCCATGTCACTCCACCATATCAACCCTCCTTCCTGATCAAACTTGTCACTTCTCCATGTCACTACTCCATGTCTCTCCTCCACATCACTCCTCTATATCACTCCTCCATGTCACTCCTCCATGTCACTCCTCCATGTTGCTATTCCAATTTACTCCTCCATGTCGCTACACCAACTCACTCTTCCATGTCACTCCTCCATTTCACTCCACCACGTCACTCCTCTACGTCACTCCTCATGTCACTCCTCCATGTCGCTACTCCTTGTCACTCCTCCATGTCACTCATCAATTTCATTTTTCCATGTCACTCCTTTATGTCACTCCTCCAAGTCACTCCTCAATTTCACTTCTATATTACTTTAATGTCACTCCTGCATGTCGCTCCTCCATATCACTCCTCTATTTCACTCCTCCATGTCACTCCTCCATATCAATCCTCTATTTCACTCCTCCATGTAACTCCTTAATGTCACTACTCCATGTCACTCTTGCATGTCGCTCCTCCATGTCACTTCTCCAAGTCTTCAATGTCATGTCTCTCATCCGTGTAGCTCCATATTGTCACTCCTCCATATTACTCCTCCGTGTCACTTCTACATGTTTTCCATGTCACTCCTCCACATCACTCCTCTATGTCACTCCTCCATGTCACTTTTCAATATCACTGCTCTATGTCATTTCCCTATGTCGCTACTCCATGTCACTCCTCCATGTCGATCCTCCATGTCACTCCTCCATGTCACTTCTATATGTCTTCCATGTCACTCCTCCATGTCACTCCTCCATGTCACTCTTAAATATCACTCCACCACGCCACTCCTCTATATCACTCCTCCATGTCACTCATCCAAGTCTCTCCTCCGTGTCACTTCTACATGTTGTACATGTCACTCCTCCACATAACTCCTCTATGTCACTCCTCAATGTCACTTTTCAATATCACTCCTCTATGTCATTCCCCTATGTCGCTACTCCATGTCACTCCTCCATGTCGATCCTCCATGTTACTCCTCCATGTCACTTCTATATGTCTTCCATGTCACTCCTCCAAGTCGCTCCTCCTTGTCACTCCTCCATGTTGCTCCTCCATGTCACTCCTCCATGTCACTCATCCATGTCCCTCCGCCATGTCACTCCACCATATCAATCCTCCTTGCTGATCCGCCCTGTCACTCCTCCATGTCTCTCCTCCACATCAATCCTCCATGTCACTCTTCCATGTCACTCCTCCATGTCACTCCTCCATGTCACTACACCAACTCACTCATCCCTTTCCCTCCGCCATGTCAATCCACCATATCAATCCTTCCTGATCAAACTTGTCACTTCTCCATGTCACTACTCCATGTCTCTCATCCACATCAATCCTCTATGTCACTCCTCTATGTCACTCCTCCATGTCACTCCTCCTTGTCGCTATTCCATGTCACTCCTCCATGTCGCTACACCAACTCACTCCTCCATGTCACTCCTCCATGTTGCTATTCCATGTCACTCCTTATGTTGCTACACCAACTCACTCCTCCATTTCACTCCTCCATTTCACTCCACTACGTTACTCCTCCATATCACTCCTCCATATCAACCCTACATGTCACTCCTCCATGTCACTCCTCCATGTCACTACACCAACTCACTCATCCCTGTCCCTCCGCCATGTCACTCCTCATGTCACTCCTCCATGTCGCTACTCCATTTCACTCCTCCATTTCACTCCACCACGTCACTTCTCCAAGTCTTCAATGTCATGTCTCTCATCTGTGTAGCTTCACATTGTCACTCCTCCAAGTCACTCCTCCATGTCGCTACTCCACGTCACTCCTCCATGTCACACCTCCTTGTCACTCCTCCATGTAGCTACTCCATGTCACTCCTCCATGTCGCTCTACCAACTCACTCCTCCATGTCACTCGTCCACGTCACTCCTCCATGTCACACCTCCTTGTCACTCCTCCATGTAGCTACTCCATGTCACTCCTCCATGTCACTCTTAAATTTCACTCCACCACGCCACTCCTCTATATCACTCCTCCATGTTACTCCTCCATATCAATCCATTATGTCACTTCTCCATGTCACTCCTCCTTGTCGCAATTCCATGTCACTCCTCCATGTCGCTACACCAACTCACTCCTCCATGTCACTCCTTTATGTCATTCATCCAATTCACTCCTCCATGTCACTTCTATATGTCTTCCATGTCACTCCTCCATGTCACTCCTCCATGTCACTCTTGCATGTCGCTCCTCCATGTCACTTCTCCAAGTCTTCAATGTCATGTCTCTCATCCGTGTAGCTCCATATTGTCACTCCTCCATATCACTCCTCCGTGTCACTTCTACGTTTTCCATGTCACTCCTCCACATCACTCCTCTATGTCACTCCTCCATGTCACTTTTCAATATCACTCCTCTATGTCAATCCTCCATATCAACCCTCCATGTCACTCCTCCATGTCACTCCTCCATGTCCCTCCGCCATGTCACTCCACCATATCAACCCTCCTTCCTGATCAAACTTTTCACTTCTCCATGTCACTCCTCCATGTCACTCCTCCATGTCACTCCTCCTTGTCGCTATTCTATGTTACTCCTCCATGTCGCTACACCAACTCACTCTTCCATGTCACTCCTCCATTTCACTCCACCACGTCACTCTTCTACGTCACTCCTCATGTCACTCCTGCATGTCGCTACTCCATGTCACTACTCCATGTCTTTCCTCCATATCAATACTCTATGTCACTCCTCCATGTCACTCCTCCATGTCATTCCTCCGTGTCGCTATTCCATGTCACTCCTCTATGTCACTCCTCCATGTCACTTTTCAATATCACTCCTCTTTGTGATTCCCCTATGTCGCTACTCCATGTCACTCCTCCATGTAACTCCTCCATGTCACTTCTATATGTCTTCCATGTCACTCCTCCATGTTGCTCCTCCATGTCACTCCTCTATGTCACTCATCCATGTCCCTTCGCCATGTCACTCCACCATATCAATCCTCCTTGCTGATCCGCCCTGTCACTCCTCCATGTCTCTCTTCAACATCAATCCTCTATGTCACTCCTCCATGTCACTCCCCCATGTCACTCCTCCATGTCGCTATTCCATGTCACTCCTCCATATCGCTACACGAACTCAATCCTCCTTGTCACTCCTCTGTGTCATTCCTGCATGTCACTCCTCCATGTCACACCTCCTTTTCACTCCTCCATTTAGCTACTCCATGTCACTCATCCTTGTCGCTCTACCAACTCACTCCTCCATGTCACTCGTCCACGTCACTCCTCCATGTCACACCCACTTGTCACTCCTCCATGTAGCTACTCCATGTCACTCCTCCATGTCACTCCTCCATGTCACTCTTAAATATCACTCCACCACGCCACTCCTCTATATCACTCCTCCATGTCACTCATCCAAGTCTCTCCTCCGTGTCACTTCTACATGTTGTACATGTCACTCCTCCACATAACTCCTCTATGTCACTCCTCAATGTCACTTTTCAATATCACTCCTCTATGTCATTCCCCTATGTCGCTACTCCATGTCACTCCTCCATGTCGATCCTCCATGTTACTCCTCCATGTCACTTCTATATGTCTTCCATGTCACTCCTCCAAGTCGCTCCTCCTTGTCACTCCTCCATGTTGCTCCTCCATGTCACTCCTCCATGTCACTCATCCATGTCCCTCCGCCATGTCACTCCACCATATCAATCCTCCTTGCTGATCCGCCCTGTCACTCCTCCATGTCTCTCCTCCACATCAATCCTCCATGTCACTCTTCCATGTCACTCCTCCATGTCACTCCTCCATGTCACTACACCAACTCACTCATCCCTTTCCCTCCGCCATGTCACTCCACCATATCAACCATCCTTCCTGATCAAACTTGTCACTTCTCCATGTCACTACTCCATGTCTCTCATCCACATCAATCCTCTATGTCACTCCTCTATGTCACTCCTCCATGTCACTCCTCCTTGTCGCTATTCCATGTCACTCCTCCATGTCGCTACACCAACTCACTCCTCCATTTCACTCCTCCATGTTGCTATTCCATGTCACTCCTTATGTTGCTACACCAACTCACTCCTCCATTTCACTCCTCCATTTCACTCCACTACGTTACTCCTCCATATCACTCCTCCATATCAACCCTACATGTCACTCCTCCATGTCACTCCTCCATGTCACTACACCAACTCACTCATCCCTGTCCCTCCGCCATGTCACTCCTCCATGTCACTCCTCCATGTCGCTACACCAACTCACTCCTCATGTCACTCCTCCATGTCGCTACTCCATTTCACTCCTCCATTTCACTCCACCACGTCACTTCTCCAAGTCTTCAATGTCATGTCTCTCATCTGTGTAGCTTCACATTGTCACTCCTCCAAGTCACTCCTCCATGTCGCTACTCCACGTCACTCCTCCATGTCACACCTCCTTGTCACTCCTCCATGTAGCTACTCCATTTCACTCCTCCTTGTCGCTCTACCAACTCACTCCTCCATGTCACTCGTCCACGTCACTCCTACATGTCACACCTCCTTGTCACTCCTCCATGTAGCTACTCCATGTCACTCCTCCATGTCACTCTTAAATTTCACTCCACCACGCCACTCCTCTATAACACTCCTCCATGTTACTCCTCCATATCAATCCATTATGTCACTTCTCCATGTCACTCCTCCTTGTCGCAATTCCATGTCACTCCTCCATGTCGCTACACCAACTCACTCCTCCATGTCACTACTTTATGTCATTCATCCAATTCACTCCTCCATGTCACTTCTATATGTCTTCCATGTCACTCCTCCATGTCACTCCTCCATGTCACTCTTAAATATCACTCCACCACGCCACTCCTCTATATCACTCCTCCATGTTAGTCCTCCATATAAATCCTACATGTCACTTCTCCATGTCACTCCTCTTTGTCGCAATTCCATGTCACTCCTCCATGTCCCTCCGCCATGTCACTCCACCATATCAACCCTCCTTCCTGATCAAACTTGTCACTTCTCCATGTCACTACTCCATGTCTTTCCTCCACATCAATCCTCTATGTCACTCCTCCATGTCACTCCTCCATGTCATTCCTCATTGTCGCTATTCCATGTCACTCCTCCATGTCCCTCCGCCATGTCACTCCACCATATCAACCCTCCTTCCTGATCAAACTTGTCACTTCTCCATGTCACTACTCCATGTCTCTCCTCCACATCACTCCTCTATATCACTCCTCCATGTCACTCCTCCATGTCACTCCTCCATGTTGCTATTCCAATTTACTCCTCCATGTCGCTACACCAACTCACTCTTCCATGTCACTCCTCCATTTCACTCCACCACGTCACTCCTCTACGTCACTCCTCATGTCACTCCTCCATGTCGCTACTCCTTGTCACTCCTCCATGTCACTCATCAATTTCATTTTTCCATGTCACTCCTTTATGTCACTCCTCCAAGTCACTCCTCAATTTCACTTCTATATTACTTTAATGTCACTCCTGCATGTCGCTCCTCCATATCACTCCTCTATTTCACTCCTCCATGTCACTCCTCCATATCAATCCTCTATTTCACTCCTCCATGTAACTCCTTAATGTCACTACTCCATGTCACTCTTGCATGTCGCTCCTCCATGTCACTTCTCCAAGTCTTCAATGTCATGTCTCTCATCCGTGTAGCTCCATATTGTCACTCCTCCATATTACTCCTCCGTGTCACTTCTACATGTTTTCCATGTCACTCCTCCACATCACTCCTCTATGTCACTCCTCCATGTCACTTTTCAATATCACTGCTCTATGTCATTTCCCTATGTCGCTACTCCATGTCACTCCTCCATGTCGATCCTCCATGTCACTCCTCCATGTCACTTCTATATGTCTTCCATGTCACTCCTCCATGTCACTCCTCCATGTCACTCTTAAATATCACTCCACCACGCCACTCCTCTATATCACTCCTCCATGTCACTCATCCAAGTCTCTCCTCCGTGTCACTTCTACATGTTGTACATGTCACTCCTCCACATAACTCCTCTATGTCACTCCTCAATGTCACTTTTCAATATCACTCCTCTATGTCATTCCCCTATGTCGCTACTCCATGTCACTCCTCCATGTCGATCCTCCATGTTACTCCTCCATGTCACTTCTATATGTCTTCCATGTCACTCCTCCAAGTCGCTCCTCCTTGTCACTCCTCCATGTTGCTCCTCCATGTCACTCCTCCATGTCACTCATCCATGTCCCTCCGCCATGTCACTCCACCATATCAATCCTCCTTGCTGATCCGCCCTGTCACTCCTCCATGTCTCTCCTCCACATCAATCCTCCATGTCACTCTTCCATGTCACTCCTCCATGTCACTCCTCCATGTCACTACACCAACTCACTCATCCCTTTCCCTCCGCCATGTCAATCCACCATATCAATCCTTCCTGATCAAACTTGTCACTTCTCCATGTCACTACTCCATGTCTCTCATCCACATCAATCCTCTATGTCACTCCTCTATGTCACTCCTCCATGTCACTCCTCCTTGTCGCTATTCCATGTCACTCCTCCATGTCGCTACACCAACTCACTCCTCCATGTCACTCCTCCATGTTGCTATTCCATGTCACTCCTTATGTTGCTACACCAACTCACTCCTCCATTTCACTCCTCCATTTCACTCCACTACGTTACTCCTCCATATCACTCCTCCATATCAACCCTACATGTCACTCCTCCATGTCACTCCTCCATGTCACTACACCAACTCACTCATCCCTGTCCCTCCGCCATGTCACTCCTCATGTCACTCCTCCATGTCGCTACTCCATTTCACTCCTCCATTTCACTCCACCACGTCACTTCTCCAAGTCTTCAATGTCATGTCTCTCATCTGTGTAGCTTCACATTGTCACTCCTCCAAGTCACTCCTCCATGTCGCTACTCCACGTCACTCCTCCATGTCACACCTCCTTGTCACTCCTCCATGTAGCTACTCCATGTCACTCCTCCATGTCGCTCTACCAACTCACTCCTCCATGTCACTCGTCCACGTCACTCCTCCATGTCACACCTCCTTGTCACTCCTCCATGTAGCTACTCCATGTCACTCCTCCATGTCACTCTTAAATTTCACTCCACCACGCCACTCCTCTATATCACTCCTCCATGTTACTCCTCCATATCAATCCATTATGTCACTTCTCCATGTCACTCCTCCTTGTCGCAATTCCATGTCACTCCTCCATGTCGCTACACCAACTCACTCCTCCATGTCACTCCTTTATGTCATTCATCCAATTCACTCCTCCATGTCACTTCTATATGTCTTCCATGTCACTCCTCCATGTCACTCCTCCATGTCACTCTTAAATATCACTCCACCACGCCACTCCTCTATATCACTCCTCCATGTTAGTCCTCCATATAAATCCTCCATGTCGCAATTCCATGTCACTCCTTCATGTCGCTACACCAACTCAATCCTCCTTGTCACTCCTCCATGTCACTCATCCAAGTCTCTCCTCCGTGTCACTTCTACATGTTGTACATGTCACTCCTCCACATAACTCCTCTATGTCACTCCTCAATGTCACTTTTCAATATCACTCCTCTATGTCATTCCCCTATGTCGCTACTCCATGTCACTCCTCCATGTCGATCCTCCATTTCACTCCTCCATGTCACTTCTATATGTCTTCCATGTCACTCCTCCATGTCGCTCCTCATTGTCACTCCTCCAAGTTGCTCCTCCATGTCACTCCTCCATGTCGCTCATCCATGTCCCTCCGCCATGACACTCCTCCATATCAATCCTCCTTGCTGATCCGCCCTGTCACTCCTCCATGTCTCTCCTCCACATCAATCCTCTATGTCACTCCTCCATGTCACTCCTCCATGTCACTCCTCCATGTCACTCCTCCATGTCACTGCTCCACGTCATTCCTCTATGTCACTCCTCCATGTCACTCCTCCATGTCGCTATTCCATGTCACTCCTTATGTCGCTATATAAATTCACTCCTCCATGTCACTCCTCCATTTCACTCCACCACATCACTCCTCCATGTCACTCATCCATATCAACCCTCCATGTCACTCCTCCTTGTCGCTACACTAACTCACTTCTCCATGTCACTCCTCCATTTCACTCCACCACGTCCCTCCTCCATATCAACCCTCCATGTCACTCCTCCATGTCACTACACCAACTCACTCATCCCTGTCCCTCCGCACTTGTTACGCCTCCATGTCACTCCTCCATGTCGCTACACCAACTCAATCCTCATGTCACTCCTCCATGTCGCTACTCCATGTCACTCCTCCATGTCGCTACACCAACTCAATCCTCCTTGTCACTCCTCCATGTCACTCATCCAAGTCATTCCTCCATGTCACTCCTTTATGTCACTCCTCCAAGTCACTCCTCCATGTCACTTCTATATGTCTTCCATGTCACTCCTCCATGTCGCTCCACCAACTCACTCCCCCATGTCACTCCTCCTTGTCACTCCTCCATGTAGCTATTCCATGTCACTCCTCCATGTCGCTCTACCAACTCACTCCTCCATGTCACTTGTCCACGTCACTCCTCCATGTCACACTTCCTTGTCACTCCTCCATGTAGCTACTCCTTGTCACTACACCAACTCACTCATCCCTGTCCCTCCGCCATGTCACTCCACCATATCAACCCTCCTTCCTGATCAAACTTGTCACTTCTCCATGTCACTACTCCATGTCTTTCCTCCACATCAATCCTCTATGTCACTCCTCCATGTCACTCCTCCATGTCATTCCTCATTGTCGCTATTCCATGTCACTCCTCCATGTCCCTCCACCATGTCACTCCACCATATCAACCCTCCTTCCTGATCAAACTTGTCACTTCTCCATGTCACTACTCCATGTCTCTCCTCCACATCACTCCTCTATATCACTCCTCCATGTCACTCCTCCATGTCACTCCTCCATGTTGCTATTCCATTTTACTCCTCCATGTCGCTACTCCATTTCACTCCTCCATTTCACTCCACCACGTCACTCTTCTACGTCACTCCTCATGTCACTCCTCCATGTCGCTACTCCTTGTCACTCCTCCATGTCACTCATCAATTTCATTTTTCCATGTCACTCCTTTATGTCACTCCTCCAAGTCACTCCTCAATTTCACTTCTATATTACTTTAATGTCACTCCTGCATGTCGCTCCTCCATATCACTCCTCTATTTCACTCCTCCATGTCACTCCTCCATATCAATCCTCTATTTCACTCCTCCATGTAACTCCTTAATGTCAATACTCCATGTCACTCTTGCATGTCGCTCCTCCATGTCACTTCTCCAAGTCTTCAATGTCATGTCTCTCATCCGTGTAGCTCCATATTGTCACTCCTCCATATTACTCCTCCGTGTCACTTCTACATGTTTTCCATGTCACTCCTCCACATCACTCCTCTATGTCACTCCTCCATGTCACTTTTCAATATCACTGCTCTATGTCATTCCCCTATGTCGCTACTCCATGTCACTCCTCCATGTCGATCCTCCATGTCACTCCTCCATGTCACTTCTATATGTCTACCATGTCACTCCTCCATGTCGCTCCTTCTTGTCACTCCTCCATGTTGCTCCTCCATGTCATTCCTCCATGTCACTCATCCATGTCGCTCATCCAAGTCACTCCTCCATGTCGCCATTCCATGTCACTCCTTATGTCGATACACCAACTCTCTCCTCTATGTCACTCCTCCATTTCACTCCATCACGTCACTCCTCCATGTCAATCCTCCATGTCACTCCTCCATGTCACTCCTCCATGTCACTACACCAACTCACTATTCCCTGTCCCTCCGCCATGTCACTCCACCATATCAACCCTCCTTCCTGTTCAAACTTGTCAGTTCTCCATGTCACTACTCCTTGTCTCTCCTCCACATCAATCCTCTATGTCACTCCTCCAACTCACTCCTCCATGTCACTCGTCCATGTCACTCCTCCATGTCACACTTTCTTGTCACTCCTCCATGTAGCTACTCCATGTCACTACACCAACTCACTCATCCCTGTCCCTCTGCCATGTCACTCCACTATATCAACCCTCCATGTCACTCCTCCATATCAACCCTCCATGTCACTCCTCCATGTCACTCCTCCATGTCACTACACCAACTCAGTCATCCCTGTCCCTCTGCCATGTCTCTCCACCATATCAACCCTCCTTCCTGATCAAATTTGTCACTTCTCCATGTCATTACTCGATGTCTCTCCCCCACATCAAACCTCTATGTCACTCCTCCATGTCAATCCTCTATGTCACTCCTCCTTGTCGCTCTTCCATGTGACTCCTCCATATCGCTACACCAACTCACTCCTCATGTCACTCCTCCATGTAGCTACTCCATGTCACTCCTCCATGTCGCTACACTAACTCAATCCTCTTTGTCACTCCTCCATGTCACTCAGCCAAGTCATTTGTCCATGTCACTCCTTTATGTCACTCCTCCAAGTCACTCCTCCATGTCACTTCTATATGTCTTCCATGTCACTCCTCCATGTCGCTACATCAACTCACTCCTCATGTCACTCCTCCATGTCGCTACTCCATGTCACTCCTCCATGTCGCTACACCAACTCAATCCTCCTTGTCACTCCTACATGTCACTCATTCAAGTCACTCCTCCATGTCGCTATTCCCTGTCACTCCTTATGTCGATACGCCAACTCACTCCTCCATGTCACTCCTCCATTTCACTCCACCACGTCACTTCTCCAAGTCTTCAATGTCATGTCTCTCATCTGTGTAGCTTCACATTGTCACTCCTCCAAGTCACTCCTCCATGTCGCTACTCCACGTCACTCCTCCATGTCACACCTCCTTGTCACTCCTCCATGTAGCTACTCCATGTCACTCCTCCATGTCGCTCTACCAACTCACTCCTCCATGTCACTCGTCCACGTCACTCCTCCATGTCACACCTCCTTGTCACTCCTCCATGTAGCTACTCCATGTCACTCCTCCATGTCACTCTTAAATTTAACTCCACCACGCCACTCCTCTATATCACTCCTCCATGTTACTCCTCCATATCAATCCATTATGTCACTTCTCCATGTCACTCCTCCTTGTCGCAATTCCATGTCACTCCTCCATGTCGCTACACCAACTCAATCCTCCTTGTCACTCCTCCATGTCACTCATCCAAGTCTCTCCTCCGTGTCACTTCTACATGTTGTACATGTCACTCCTCCACATAACTCCTCTATGTCACTCCTCAATGTCACTTTTCAATATCACTCCTCTATGTCATTCCCCTATGTCGCTACTCCATGTCACTCCTCCATGTCGATCCTCCATTTCACTCCTCCATGTCACTTCTATATGTCTTCCATGTCACTCCTCCATGTCGCTCCTCATTGTCACTCCTCCATGTTGCTCCTCCATGTCACTCCTCCATGTCGCTCATCCATGTCCCTCCGCCATGTCACTCCTCCATATCAATCCTCCTTGCTGATCCGCCCTGTCACTCCTCCATGTCTCTCCTCCACATCAATCCTCTATGTCACTCCTCCATGTCACTCCTCCATGTCACTCCTCCATGTCACTCCTCCATGTCACTGCTCCACGTCATTCCTCTATGTCACTCCTCCATGTCACTCCTCCATGTCGCTATTCCATGTCACTCCTTATGTCGCTATATAAACTCACTCCTCCATGTCACTCCTCCATTTCACTCCACCACGTCACTCCTCCATGTCACTCATCCATATCAACCCTCCATGTCACTCCTCCTTGTCGCTACACTAACTCACTTCTCCATGTCACTCCTCCATTTCACTCCACCACGTCCCTCCTCCATATCAACCCTCCATGTCACTCCTCCATGTCACTCCTCCATGTCACTACACCAACTCACTCATCCCTGTCCCTCCGCACTTGTTACGCCTCCATGTCACTCCTCCATGTCGCTACACCAACTCAATCCTCATGTCACTCCTCCATGTCGCTACTCCATGTCACTCCTCCATGTCGCTACACCAACTCAATCCTCCTTGTCACTCCTCCATGTCACTCATCCAAGTCATTCCTCCATGTCACTCATTTATGTCACTCCTCCAAGTCACTCCTCCATGTCTCTTCTATATGTCTTCCATATCACTCCTCCATGTCGCTCTACCAACTCACTCCTCCATGTCAATAGTCCACATCACTCCTCCATGTCACACTTCCTTGTCACTCCTCCATGTTGCTCCACCAACTCACTCCTCCATGTCACTCCTCCATGTCACTGCTCCACGTCACTCCTCTATGTCACTAATCCATCTCACTCCTGCATGTCGCTATTCCATGTCACTCCTTATGTCGCTATATAAACTCACTCCTCTATGTCACTCCTCCATTTCACTCCACCACGTCACTCCTCCATGTCACTCCTCCATATCAACCCTCCATGTCACTCCTCCTTGTCGCTACACCAACTCACTCCTCCATGTCACTCCTCCATTTCACTCCACCACGTCACTCCTCCATGTCACTCCTCCATATCAACCCGCCATGTAACTCCTCCATGTCACTCCTCCATGTCACTCCTCCTTGTCGCTATTCCATGTCACTCCTCCATGTTGCTACACCAACTCACTCCTCATGTCACTCCTCCATGTCGCTACTCCATGTCACTCCTCCATGTCGCTACACCAACTCAATCCTCCTTGTCACTCTTCCATCTCACTCATCCAAGTCATTCCTCCATGTCACTCATTTATGTCACTCCTCCAAGTCACTACTCCATGTCTCTTCTATATGTCATCCATATCACTCCTCCATGTCGCTCTACCAACTCACTCCTCCATATCAATAGTCCACGTCACTCCTCCATGTCACACTTCCTTGTCACTCCTCCATGTTGCTCCACCAACTCACTCCTCCATGTCACTCCTCCATGTCACTGCTCCACGTCACTCCTCTATGTCACTAATCCATGTCACTCCTCCATGTCGCTATTCCATGTCACTCCTTATGTCGATACGCCAACTCACTCCTCCATGTCACTCCTCCATTTCACTCCACCACGTCACTCCTCCATGTCACTCCTCCATATCAACATGCCATGTCACTCCTCCATGTCACTCCTCCATGTCACTCCTCCATGTCACTACACCAACTCACTAATCCCTGTCCCTCCGCCATGTCACTCCACAATATCAAACCTCCTTCCTGATCAAACTTGTCAGTTCTCCATGTCACTACTCCATGTCTTTCCTCCACATCAATCCTCTATGTCACTCCTCCATGTCACTCCTCCTTGTCGCTATTCCATGTCACTCCTCCATGTTGCTACACCAACTCACTCCTCATTTCACTCCTCCATGTCGCTACTCCATGTCACTCCTCCATGTCGCTACAACAACTCAATCCTCCTTGTCACTCTTCCATGTCACTCATCCAAGTCATTCCTCCATGTCACTCATTTATGTAACTCCTCCAAGTCACTCCTCCATATCACTTCTATATGTCTTCCATGTCACTCCTCCATGTCGCTCCACAAACTCACTCCTCCATGTCACTCCTCCTTGTCACTCCTCCATGTAGCTATTCCATGTCACTCCTCCATGTCGCTCTACCAACTCACTACTCCATGTCACTCGTCCACGTCACTCCTCCATGTCACTCCTCCTTGTCGCTATTCCATGTTACTCCTCCATGTCGCTACACCAACTCACTCTTCCATGTCACTCCCCCATTTCACTCCACCACGTCACTCCTCCATGTCACTCCTCCATATCAACCCTCCATGTCACTCCTCCATGTTACTCCTTAATGTCACTACACCAACTCACTCATCCCTGTCCCTCCGCCATGTCACTCCACCATATCAACCCTCCTTCCTGATCAAACTTGTCACTTCTCCATGTCACTCCTCCATGTCGCTACACCAACTCAATCCTCCTTGTCACTCCTCCATGTCACTCATCCAAGTCATTCCTCCATGTCGATATTCCATGTCACTCCTTATGTCGATACGCCAACTCACTCCTCCATGTCACTCCTCCATTTCACTCCACCACGTCACTCCTCCATGTCACTCCTCCATATCAACCCTCCATGTCACTCCTCCATGTAACTCTACCACCTCACTCCTCCATGTCACTACACCAACTCACTAATCCCTGTCCCTCCGCTATGTCACTCCACAATATTAAACCTCCTTCCTGATCAAAGTTGTCAGTTCTCCATGTCACTACTCCATGTCTCTCCTCCACATCAATCCTCTATGTCACTCTTCCATGTCACTCCTCTGTGTCACTCCTCTATGTAGCTACTCCATGTCACTCCTCCATGTCGCTACACCAACTCAATCCTCCTTGTCACTCCTCCATGTCACTCAGCCAAGTCATTTGTCCATGTCACTCCTTTATGTCACTCCTCCAAGTCACTCCTCCATGTCACTTCTATATGTCTTCTATGTCATTCCTCCATGTTGCTCCACCAACTCACTCCTCCATGTCACTCCTCCATGTCACTGCTCCACGTCACTCCTCTATGTCACTCCTCCATGTCACTCCTCCATGTCGCTATTCCATGTCACTCCTTATGTTGCTATATAAACTCACTCCTCCATGTCACTCCTTTCATTTCACTCCACCACGTCACTCCTCCATGTCACTCCTACATATCAACCCTCCATGTCACTCCTCCTTGTCGCTACACCAACTCACTCCTCCATGTCACTCCTCCATTTCACTCCACCACGTCTATATGTATTCCATGTCACTCCTCCATGTCGCTCCACCAACTCACTCCTCCATGTCACTCCTCCTTGTCACTCCTCCATGTAGCTATTCCACTTCACTCCTCCAAGTCGCTACACCAACTCAATCCTCCTTGTCACTCCTCCATGTCACTCATCCAAGTCATTCCTCCATGTCGCTATTCCATGATACTCCTTATGTCGATACGCCAACTCACTCCTCCATGTCACTCCTCCATTTCACTCCACCACGTCACTCCTCCATGTCACTCCTCCATATCAACCCGCCATGTCACTCCTCCATGTCACTCCTCCATGTCACTACACCAACTCACTAATCCCTGTCCCTCCGCCATGTCACTCCACTATATCAAACCTCCTTCCTAATCAAACTTGTCAGTTCTCCATGTCACTACTCCATGTCTCTCCTCCACATCAATCCTCTATGTCACTCCTCCATGTCACTCCTCCATGTCACTCCTCCTTGTCGCTATTACATGTCACTCCTCCATGTTGCTACACCAACTCAATCCTCCTTGTCACTCCTCCATGTCACTCATCCAAGTCATTCCTCCATGTCACTTCTTTATGTCACTCCTCCAAGTCACTCCTCTATGTCACTGCTATATGTCTTCCATGTCACTCCTCCATGTCGCTCCACCAACTCACTCCTCCATGTCACTCCTCCTTGTCACTCCTCCATGTAGCTATTCCATGTCACTCCTCCAAGTCGCTCTACCAACTCACTCCTCCATGTCACTCGTCCACGTCACTCCTCCATGTCACACTTCCTTGTCACTCCTCCATGTAACTACTTCATGTCACTGCACCAACTCACTCATCCCTGACCCTCCGCCATGTCACTCCACCATATCAACCCTCCTTCCTGATCAAACTTGTCACTTCTCCATGTCACTACTCCATGTCTCTCCCCCACATCAAACCTCTATGTTACTCCTCCATGTCACTCCTCTATGTCACTCCTCCTTGTCGCTCTTCCATGTCACTCATCCATGTCGCTACACCAACTCACTCCTCATGTCACTCCTCCATGTAGCTACTCCATGTCACTCCTCCATGTTGCTCCACCAACTCACTCCTCCATGTCACTCCTCCATGTCACTGCTCCACGTCACTCCTCTATGTCACTCCTCCATGTCACTCCTCCATTTCACTCCACCACGTCACTCCTCCATGTCACTCCTCCATGTCACTCCTCCATATCAACCCTCCATGTCACTCCTCCTTGTCGCTACACCAACTCACTCCTCCATGTCACTCCTCCATTTCACTCCACCACGTCTAAATGTCTTCCATGTCACTCCTCCATGTCGCTCCACCAACTCACTCCTCCATGTCACTCCTCCTTGTCACTCCTCCATGTAGCTATTCCATTTCACTACTCCATGTCGCTACACCAACTCAATCCTCCTTGTCACTCCTCCATGTCACTCATCCAAGTCACTCCTCCATGTCGCTATTCCATGTAACTCCTTATGTCGATACGCCAACTCACTACTCCATGTCACTCCTCCATTTCACTCCACCACATCACTCCTCCATGTCACTCCTCCATATCAACCCTCCATGTCACTCCTCCATGTCACTCTTCCATGTGACTTCTATATGTCTTCCATGTCACTCCTCCATGTCGCTCCACCAACTCACTCCTCCATGTCACTCCTCCATGTCGCTATTCCATGTCACTCCTTATGTCGCTATATAAACTCACTCCTCCATGTCACTCCTCCATTTCACTCCACCACGTCACTCCTCCATGTCACTCCTCCATATCAACCCTCCATGTAACTCCTCCTTGTCGCTACACCAACTCACTCCTCCATGTCACTCCTCCATTTCACTCCACCACGTCCCTCCACCATATCAACCCTCCATGTCACTCCTCCATGTCACTCCTCCATGTCCTTCCGCCATGTCACTCCTTTATGTCACTCCTCCAAGTCTCTCCTCAATTTCACTTCTATATGACTTCAATCCTGCATGTCGCTCCTCCATATCACTCCTCTATTTCACCCTCTCCATGTCACTCCTCCATATCAATCCTCCATTTCACTCCTCCATGTAACTCCTTAATGTCACTCCTCCATGTCGCTCCTCCTTGTCACTCCTCCATGTTGCTCCTCTATGTCATTCCTCCATATCAACCCTCCATGTCACTCCTCCATGTCACTCCTCCATGTCCCTCCGCCATGTCACTCCACCATATCAACCCTCCTTCCTGATCAAGCTTGTCACTCCTCCATGTCACTCCTCCATGTCACTCCTCCTTGTCGCTATTCTATGTTACTCCTCCATGTCGCTACACCAACTCACTCTTCCATGTCACTCCTCCATTTCACTCCACCACGTCACTCTTCTACGTCACTACTCATGTCACTCCTGCATGTCGCTACTCCATGTCACTACTCCATGTCTTTCTTCGACATCAATACTCTATGTCACTCCTCCATGTCACTCCTCCATGTCATTCCTCCTTGTCGCTATTCCATGTCACTCCTCTATGTCACTCCTCCATGTCACTTTTCAATATCACTCCTCTTTGTCATTCCCCTATGTCGCTACTCCATGTCACTCCTCCATGTCAATCCTCCATGTCACTCCTCCATGTCACTTCGATATGTCTTCCATGTCACTCCTCCATGTCGCTCCTCCTTGTCACTCCTCCATGTTGCTCCTCCATGTCACTCCTCCATGTCACTCATCCATGTCCCTCCCCCATGTCACTCCTCCATGTCGCTATTCCATGTCACTCCTCCATGTCGCTACACGAACTCAATCCTCCTTGTCACTCCTCTGTGTCATTCCTGCATGTCACTCCTCACTGTCACTCCTCCATGTCACTACACCTACTCACTCATCCCTGTCCCTCTGCCATGTCACACCACCATAACAACCCTCCTTCCTGATCAAACTTGTCACTTCTCCATGTCACTACTCCATGTCTCTCCTCCACATCAATCCTCTGTCACTCCTCCATGTCACTCCTCCATGTAACTCCTCCTTGTCGCTACTCCATGTCACTCCTCCATGTCACTCATCCATGTCATTCCTCCATGTCACTCCTTTATGTCACTCCTCCAAGTCACTCCTCCATGTCCCTCCTCCATGTCACTCCACTATATCAATCCTCCTTGCTGATCTGCCCTGTCACTTCTCCATGTCACTCCTCCATGTCACTCCTCCATGTCGCTCATCCAAGTCACTCCTCCATGTCGATACACCAACTCTCTCCTCTATGTCACTCCTCCATTTCACTCCATCACGTCACTCCTCCATGTCAATCCTCCATGTCACTCCTCCATGTCACTCCTCCATGTCACTACACCAACTCACTATTCCCTGTCCCTCCGCCATGTCACTCCACCATATCAACCCTCCTTCCTGTTCAAACTTGTCAGTTCTCCATGTCACTACTCCTTGTCTCTCCTCCACATCAATCCTCTATGTCACTCCTCCAACTCACTCCTCCATGTCACTCGTCCATGTCACTCCTCCATGTCACACTTTCTTGTCACTCCTCCATGTAGCTACTCCATGTCATTACACCAACTCACTCATCCCTGTCCCTCTGCCATGTCACTCCACTATATCAACCCTCCATGTCACTCCTCCATATCAACCCTCCATGTCACTCCTCCATGTCACTCCTCCATGTCACTACACCAACTCAGTCATCCCTGTCCCTCTGCCATGTCTCTCCACCATATCAACCCTCCTTCCTGATCAAACTTGTCACTTCTCCATGTCATTACTCCATGTCTCTCCCCCACATCAAACCTCTATGTCACTCCTCCATGTCACTCCTCTATGTCACTCCTCCTTGTCGCTCTTCCATGTCACTCCTCCATATCGCTACACCAACTCACTCCTCATGTCACTCCTCCATGTAGCTACTCCATGTCACTCCTCCATGTCGCTACACTAACTCAATCCTCCTTGTCACTCCTCCATGTCACTCAGCCAAGTCATTTGTCCATGTCACTCCTTTATGTCACTCCTCCAAGTCACTCCTCCATGTCACTTCTATATGTCTTCCATGTCACTCCTCCATGTCGCTACATCAACTCACTCCTCATGTCACTCCTCCATGTCGCTACTCCATGTCACTCCTCCATGTCGCTACACCAACTCAATACTCCTTGTCACTCCTACATGTCACTCATTCAAGTCACTCCTCCATGTCGCTATTCCCTGTCACTCCTTATGTCGATACGCCAACTCACTCCTCCATGTCACTCCTCCATTTCACTCCACCATGTCACTCCTCCATGTCACTCCTCCATATCAACCCTCCATGTAACTCCTCCATGTTACTCCTCCATGTCACTACACCAACTCATTCATCCCTGTCCCTCTGCCATGTCACTCCACCATATCAACCCTCCTTCCTGATCAAACTTGTCACTTCTCCATATCACTACTCCATGTCTCCCCCCCACATCAAGCCTCTATGTCACTCCTCCATGTCACTCCTCCATGTCACTCCTCCTTGTCGCTATTCTATGTCATTCCTCCATGTCGCTACACCACCTCACTCCTCATGTCACTCCTCCATGTCGCTATTCCATGTCACTCCTTATGTCGCTACACCAACTCACTCCTCCATTTCACTCCTCCATTTCACTCCACCACGTCATTCCTCCATATCACTCCTCCATATCAACCCTCCATGTCATTCCTCCATGTCACTCCTCCATGTCACTACACAAACTCACTCATCCCTGTCTCTCCGCCATGTCACTCCTCCATGTCACTCCTCCATGTCGCTACACCAAATAACTCCTCATGTCACTCCTCCATGTCGCTACTCCATTTCACTCCTCCATGTTGCTACACCAACTCAATCCTCCTTGTCACTCCTCCATGTCACTCATCCAGGTCACTCCTCCATGTCGCTATTCCATGTCACTCCTTATGTCGATACACCAACTCACTCCTCCGTGTCACTCCTCCATTTCACTCCACCACATCACTCCTCCATGTCACTCCTTCATATCAACCCTCCATGTCACTCCTCCATGTCACTCCACCATGTCACTCCTCCTTGTCACTCCTCCATGTAGCTATTCCATGTCACTCCTCCATGTCGCTCTACAAACATACTCCTCCATGTCACTCGCCCACGTCACTCCTCCATGTCACACTTCCTTGTCACTCCTCCACGTAGCTACTCCATGTCACTACACCAACTCACTAATCCCTGTCCCTCTGCCATGTCACTCCACCATATCAACCCTCCTTCCTGATCAAACTTGTCACTTCTCCATGTCACTACTCCATGTCTCTCCTCCACATCAATCCTCTATGTCACTCCTCCATGTCACTCCTCCATGTCACTCCTCCTTGTCGCTATTCCATGTCACTCCTCCATGTCGCTACACCAACTTACTCCTCATATCATTCCTCCATGTCACTCCTCAATGTCGATATTCCATGTCACTCCTTATGTCGCTACACCAACTCACTCCTCCATTTCACTCCTCCATTTCACTCCACCACGTCACTCCTCCATATCACTTCTCCATATTAACCCTCCATGTCACTCCTCCATGTCACTCCTCCTTGTCATTCCTCCATTTCACTCCTCCATGTCACTACACCAACTCACTCATCCCTGTCCCTCCGCCATGTCACTCCTCCATGTCACTCCTCCATGTCGCTACACCAACTCACTCCTCATGTCACTCCATGTCGCTACTCCATTTCACATCTCCATGTCGCTACACCAACTCAATCCTCCTTGTCACTCCTCCATGTCACTCATCCAAGTAATTCCTCCATGTCGCTATTCCATGTCACTCCTTATGTCGATACACCAACTCAACCATCCATGTCACTCCTCCATGTCACTCCACCACATCACTCTTCAATGTCACTCCTTCATATCAACCCTCCATATCACTCCTCTATGTCACTCCTCCTTGTCGCTCTTCCATGTCACTCCTCCATGTCGCTACACCAACTCAATCCTCATGTCACTCCTCCATGTAGCTACTCCATGTCACTCCTCCATGTCGCTCTACCAACTCACTCCTCCATGTCACTCGTCCACGTCACTCCTCCATGTCACACCTCCTTGTCACTCCTCCATGTAGCTACTCCATGTCACTCCTCCATGTCACTCCTCCATGTCACTCTTAAATTTCACTCCACCACGCCACTCCTCTATATCACTCCTCCATGTTACTCCTCCATATCAATCCTCCATGTCACTTTTCCATGTCACTCCTCCTTGTCGCAATTCTATGTCACTCCTCCATGTCGCTACACCAACTCACTACTCCATGTCACTCCTCCATGTCGCTACTCCATGTCACTCCTCCATGTCGCTACACCAACTCAATCTTCCTTGTCGCTATTCCATGTCACTCCTCCATATCAACCCTCCATGTCACTCCTCCATGTCACTACACCAACTCAATCCTCCTTGTCACTCCTCTATGTCACTTCTCCATGTCACTCTTCCATGTCGCTATTCCATGTCACTCCTTATGTCGCTATATAAACTCAATCCTCCATGTCACTACTCCATTTCACTCCACCACGTCACTCCTCCATGTCACTCCTCCATATTACTACTCCATGTCACTCCTCCTTGTCGCTACGCCAACTCACTCCTCCATTTCACTCCTCCATTTCACTCCACCATGTCCCTCCTCCATATCAACCCTCCATGTCACGCCTCCATGTCACTCCTCCATGTCGCTACTCCACGTCACTCCTCCATGTCACACCTCCTTGTCACTCCTCCATGTAGCTACTCCATGTCACTCCTCCATGTCGCTCTACCAACTCACTCCTCCATGTCACTCGTCCACGTCACTCCTCCATGTCACACCTCCTTGTCACTCCTCCATGTAGCTACTCCATGTCACTCCTCCATGTCACTCCTCCATGTCACTCTTAAATTTCACTCCACCACGCCACTCCTCTATATCACTCCTCCATGTTACTCCTCCATATCAATCCTCCATGTCACTTTTCCATGTCACTCCTCCTTGTCGCAATTCTATGTCACTCCTCCATGTCGCTACACCAACTCACTACTCCATGTCACTCCTCCAAGTCGCTACTCCATGTCACTCCTCCATGTCGCTACACCAACTCAATCCTCCTTGTCGCTATTCCATGTCACTCCTCCATATCAACCCTCCATGTCACTCCTCCATGTCACTACACCAACTCAATCCTCCTTGTCACTCCTCTATGTCACTTCTCCATGTCACTCTTCCATGTCGCTATTCAATGTCACTCCTTATGTCGCTATATAAACTCAATCCTCCATGTCACTACTCCATTTCACTCCACCACGTCACTCCTCCATGTCACTCCTCCATATTACTACTCCATGTCACTCCTCCTTGTCGCTACACCAACTCACTCCTCCATGTCACTCCTCCATTTCACTCCACCATGTCCCTCCTCCATATCAACCCTCCATGTCACGCCTCCATGTCACTCCTCCATGTCCCTCCGCCATGTCACTCCACCATATCAAACCTCCTTCCTGATCAAACTTGTCACTTCTCCATGTCACTACTCCATGTCTCTCCTCCACATCACTCCTCTATATCACTCCACCATATCAAACCTCCTTCCTGATCAAACTTGTCACTTCTCCATGTCACTACTCCATGTCTCTCCTCCACATCACTCCTCTATATCACTCCACCATATCAAACCTCCTTCCTGTTCAAACTTGTCAGTTCTCCATGTCACTACTCCTTGTCTCTCCTCCACATCAATCCTCTATGTCACTCCTCCAACTCACTCCTCCATGTCACTCGTCCATGTCACTCCTCCATGTCACACTTTCTTGTCACTCCTCCATGTAGCTACTCCATGTCATTACACCAACTCACTCATCCCTGTCCCTCTGCCATGTCACTCCACTATATCAACCCTCCATGTCACTCCTCCATATCAACCCTCCATGTCACTCCTCCATGTCACTCCTCCATGTCACTACACCAACTCAGTCATCCCTGTCCCTCTGCCATGTCTCTCCACCATATCAACCCTCCTTCCTGATCAAACTTGTCACTTCTCCATGTCATTACTCCATGTCTCTCCCCCACATCAAACCTCTATGTCACTCCTCCATGTCACTCCTCTATGTCACTCCTCCTTGTCGCTCTTCCATGTCACTCCTCCATATCGCTACACCAACTCACTCCTCATGTCACTCCTCCATGTAGCTACTCCATGTCACTCCTCCATGTCGCTACACTAACTCAATCCTCCTTGTCACTCCTCCATGTCACTCAGCCAAGTCATTTGTCCATGTCACTCCTTTATGTCACTCCTCCAAGTCACTCCTCCATGTCACTTCTATATGTCTTCCATGTCACTCCTCCATGTCGCTACATCAACTCACTCCTCATGTCACTCCTCCATGTCGCTACTCCATGTCACTCCTCCATGTCGCTACACCAACTCAATACTCCTTGTCACTCCTACATGTCACTCATTCAAGTCACTCCTCCATGTCGCTATTCCCTGTCACTCCTTATGTCGATACGCCAACTCACTCCTCCATGTCACTCCTCCATTTCACTCCACCATGTCACTCCTCCATGTCACTCCTCCATATCAACCCTCCATGTCACTCCTCCATGTTACTCCTCCATGTCACTACACCAACTCATTCATCCCTGTCCCTCTGCCATGTCACTCCACCATATCAACCCTCCTTCCTGATCAAACTTGTCACTTCTCCATATCACTACTCCATGTCTCCCCCCCACATCAAGCCTCTATGTCACTCCTCCATGTCACTCCTCCATGTCACTCCTCCTTGTCGCTATTCTATGTCATTCCTCCATGTCGCTACACCACCTCACTCCTCATGTCACTCCTCCATGTCGCTATTCCATGTCACTCCTTATGTCGCTACACCAACTCACTCCTCCATTTCACTCCTCCATTTCACTCCACCACGTCATTCCTCCATATCACTCCTCCATATCAACCCTCCATGTCATTCCTCCATGTCACTCCTCCATGTCACTACACAAACTCACTCATCCCTGTCTCTCCGCCATGTCACTCCTCCATGTCACTCCTCCATGTCGCTACACCAAATAACTCCTCATGTCACTCCTCCATGTCGCTACTCCATTTCACTCCTCCATGTTGCTACACCAACTCAATCCTCCTTGTCACTCCTCCATGTCACTCATCCAGGTCACTCCTCCATGTCGCTATTCCATGTCACTCCTTATGTCGATACACCAACTCACTCCTCCGTGTCACTCCTCCATTTCACTCCACCACATCACTCCTCCATGTCACTCCTTCATATCAACCCTCCATGTCACTCCTCCATGTCACTCCACCATGTCACTCCTCCTTGTCACTCCTCCATGTAGCTATTCCATGTCACTCCTCCATGTCGCTCTACAAACATACTCCTCCATGTCACTCGCCCACGTCACTCCTCCATGTCACACTTCCTTGTCACTCCTCCACGTAGCTACTCCATGTCACTACACCAACTCACTAATCCCTGTCCCTCTGCCATGTCACTCCACCATATCAACCCTCCTTCCTGATCAAACTTGTCACTTCTCCATGTCACTACTCCATGTCTCTCCTCCACATCAATCCTCTATGTCACTCCTCCATGTCACTCCTCCATGTCACTCCTCCTTGTCGCTATTCCATGTCACTCCTCCATGTCGCTACACCAACTTACTCCTCATATCATTCCTCCATGTCACTCCTCAATGTCGATATTCCATGTCACTCCTTATGTCGCTACACCAACTCACTCCTCCATTTCACTCCTCCATTTCACTCCACCACGTCACTCCTCCATATCACTTCTCCATATTAACCCTCCATGTCACTCCTCCATGTCACTCCTCCTTGTCATTCCTCCATTTCACTCCTCCATGTCACTACACCAACTCACTCATCCCTGTCCCTCCGCCATGTCACTCCTCCATGTCACTCCTCCATGTCGCTACACCAACTCACTCCTCATGTCACTCCATGTCGCTACTCCATTTCACATCTCCATGTCGCTACACCAACTCAATCCTCCTTGTCACTCCTCCATGTCACTCATCCAAGTAATTCCTCCATGTCGCTATTCCATGTCACTCCTTATGTCGATACACCAACTCAACCATCCATGTCACTCCTCCATGTCACTCCACCACATCACTCTTCAATGTCACTCCTTCATATCAACCCTCCATATCACTCCTCTATGTCACTCCTCCTTGTCGCTCTTCCATGTCACTCCTCCATGTCGCTACACCAACTCAATCCTCATGTCACTCCTCCATGTAGCTACTCCATGTCACTCCTCCATGTCGCTCTACCAACTCACTCCTCCATGTCACTCGTCCACGTCACTCCTCCATGTCACACCTCCTTGTCACTCCTCCATGTAGCTACTCCATGTCACTCCTCCATGTCACTCCTCCATGTCACTCTTAAATTTCACTCCACCACGCCACTCCTCTATATCACTCCTCCATGTTACTCCTCCATATCAATCCTCCATGTCACTTTTCCATGTCACTCCTCCTTGTCGCAATTCTATGTCACTCCTCCATGTCGCTACACCAACTCACTACTCCATGTCACTCCTCCATGTCGCTACTCCATGTCACTCCTCCATGTCGCTACACCAACTCAATCTTCCTTGTCGCTATTCCATGTCACTCCTCCATATCAACCCTCCATGTCACTCCTCCATGTCACTACACCAACTCAATCCTCCTTGTCACTCCTCTATGTCACTTCTCCATGTCACTCTTCCATGTCGCTATTCCATGTCACTCCTTATGTCGCTATATAAACTCAATCCTCCATGTCACTACTCCATTTCACTCCACCACGTCACTCCTCCATGTCACTCCTCCATATTACTACTCCATGTCACTCCTCCTTGTCGCTACGCCAACTCACTCCTCCATTTCACTCCTCCATTTCACTCCACCATGTCCCTCCTCCATATCAACCCTCCATGTCACGCCTCCATGTCACTCCTCCATGTCGCTACTCCACGTCACTCCTCCATGTCACACCTCCTTGTCACTCCTCCATGTAGCTACTCCATGTCACTCCTCCATGTCGCTCTACCAACTCACTCCTCCATGTCACTCGTCCACGTCACTCCTCCATGTCACACCTCCTTGTCACTCCTCCATGTAGCTACTCCATGTCACTCCTCCATGTCACTCCTCCATGTCACTCTTAAATTTCACTCCACCACGCCACTCCTCTATATCACTCCTCCATGTTACTCCTCCATATCAATCCTCCATGTCACTTTTCCATGTCACTCCTCCTTGTCGCAATTCTATGTCACTCCTCCATGTCGCTACACCAACTCACTACTCCATGTCACTCCTCCAAGTCGCTACTCCATGTCACTCCTCCATGTCGCTACACCAACTCAATCCTCCTTGTCGCTATTCCATGTCACTCCTCCATATCAACCCTCCATGTCACTCCTCCATGTCACTACACCAACTCAATCCTCCTTGTCACTCCTCTATGTCACTTCTCCATGTCACTCTTCCATGTCGCTATTCAATGTCACTCCTTATGTCGCTATATAAACTCAATCCTCCATGTCACTACTCCATTTCACTCCACCACGTCACTCCTCCATGTCACTCCTCCATATTACTACTCCATGTCACTCCTCCTTGTCGCTACACCAACTCACTCCTCCATGTCACTCCTCCATTTCACTCCACCATGTCCCTCCTCCATATCAACCCTCCATGTCACGCCTCCATGTCACTCCTCCATGTCCCTCCGCCATGTCACTCCACCATATCAAACCTCCTTCCTGATCAAACTTGTCACTTCTCCATGTCACTACTCCATGTCTCTCCTCCACATCACTCCTCTATATCACTCCACCATATCAAACCTCCTTCCTGATCAAACTTGTCACTTCTCCATATCACTGCTCCATGTCACTCCTCCTTGTTGTTATTCCATGTTACTCCTCCATGTTGCTACACCAACTCACTCTTCCATGTCACTCCTCCATTTCACTCCACCACGTCACTCTTCTACGTCACTCCTCATGTCACTCCTCCATGTCGCTACTCCTTGTCACTCCTCCATGTCACTCATCCCAGTCATTCCTCCATGTCAATCCTTTATGTCACTCCTCCAAGTCACTCCCCAATTTCACTTCTATATGACTTCAATGTCACTCCTGCATGTCGCTCCTCCATATCACCCCTCTATTTCACTCCTCCATGTCACTCCTCCATATCAATCCTCCATTTCACTCCTCCATGTAACTCCTTAATGTCACTACTCCATGTCGCTACTCCATGTCACTCCTCCATGTCACTCATGCATGTCGCTCCTCCATGTCACTTCTCCACGTCTTCAATGTCATGTCTCTCATCCGTGTAGCTCAATATTGTCACTCCTCCATATCACTCCTCCGTGTCACTTCTACATGTTTTCCATGTCACTCCTCCACATCACTCCTCTATGTCACTCCTCCATGTCACTTTTCAATATCACTCCTCTTTGTCATTCCCCTATGTCGCTACTCCATGTCATTCCTCCATGTCGATCTTCCATGTCACTCCTCCATGTCACTTCTATATGTCTTCCATGTCACTCCTCCATGTCGCTCCTCCTTGTCACTCCTCCATGTCACTCCTCCATGTCACTCCTCCATGTCACTCATCCATGTCCCTCCGCCATGTCACTCCACCACATCAATCCTCCTTGCTGATCCGCCCTGTCACTCCTCCATCTCTCTCCTCCACATCAATCCTCTATGTCACTCCTCCATGTCACTCCCCTATGTCACTCCTCCATGTCGCTATTCCATGTCACTCCATGTCTCTCCTCCACATCAATCCTTTGTCACTCCTCCATGTCACTCCTCGATGTAACTACTCCTTGTCGCTACTCCATGTCACTCCTCCATGTCACTCATCCATGTCATTCCTCCATGTCACTCCTTTATGTCACTCCTCCAAGTCACTCCTCCATGTCACTCCTCCATGTCCCTCCTCCATGTCACTCCACTATATCAATCCTCCTTGCTGATCCGCCCTGTCACTTCTCCATGTCACTCCTCCATGTCACTCCTCCATGTCGCTCATCCAAGTCACTCCTGCATGTCGCCAATCCATGTCACTCCTTATGTCGATACACCAACTCACTCCTCCATGTCACTCCTCCATTTCACTCCACCACGTCACTCATCCATGTCAAACCTCCATGTCACTCCTCCATGTCACTCCTCCATGTCACTACACCAACTCACTAATCCCTGTCCCTCCGCCATGTCACTCCACCATATCAACCCTCCTTCCTGTTCAAACTTTTCAGTTCTCCATGTCACTACTCCATGTCTCTCCTCCACATCAATCCTCTATGTCAATCCTCCAACTCACTCCTCCATGTCACTCGTCCATGTCACTCCTCCATGTCACACTTCTTTGTCACTCCTCTATGTAGCTACTCCATGTCACTACACCAACTCACTCATCCCTGTCCCTCTGCCATGTCACTCCTCCATGTGACTCCTCCATGTCGCTATTCCATGTCACACCTTATGTCGCTATATAAACTCACTCCTCCATGTCACTCATCCATTTCACTCCCCAATTTCACTTCTATATGACTTCAATGTCACTCCTGCATGTCGCTCCTCCATATCACCCCTCTATTTCACTCCTCCATGTCACTCCTCCATATCAATCCTCCATTTCACTCCTCCATGTAACTCCTTAATGTCACTACTCCATGTCGCTACTCCATGTCACTCCTCCATGTCACTCATGCATGTCGCTCCTCCATGTCACTTCTCCACGTCTTCAATGTCATGTCTCTCATCCGTGTAGCTCAATATTGTCACTCCTCCATATCACTCCTCCGTGTCACTTCTACATGTTTTCCATGTCACTCCTCCACATCACTCCTCTATGTCACTCCTCCATGTCACTTTTCAATATCACTCCTCTTTGTCATTCCCCTATGTCGCTACTCCATGTCATTCCTCCATGTCGATCTTCCATGTCACTCCTCCATGTCACTTCTATATGTCTTCCATGTCACTCCTCCATGTCGCTCCTCCTTGTCACTCCTCCATGTCACTCCTCCATGTCACTCCTCCATGTCACTCATCCATGTCCCTCCGCCATGTCACTCCACCACATCAATCCTCCTTGCTGATCCGCCCTGTCACTCCTCCATGTCTCTCCTCCACATCAATCCTCTATGTCACTCCTCCATGTCACTCCCCTATGTCACTCCTCCATGTCGCTATTCCATGTCACTCCATGTCTCTCCTCCACATCAATCCTCTGTCACTCCTCCATGTCACTCCTCGATGTAACTACTCCTTGTCGCTACTCCATGTCACTCCTCCATGTCACTCATCCATGTCATTCCTCCATGTCACTCCTTTATGTCACTCCTCCAAGTCACTCCTCCATGTCACTCCTCCATGTCCCTCCTCCATGTCACTCCACTATATCAATCCTCCTTGCTGATCCGCCCTGTCACTTCTCCATGTCACTCCTCCATGTCACTCCTCCATGTCGCTCATCCAAGTCACTCCTGCATGTCGCCAATCCATGTCACTCCTTATGTCGATACACCAACTCACTCCTCCATGTCACTCCTCCATTTCACTCCACCACGTCACTCATCCATGTCAAACCTCCATGTCACTCCTCCATGTCACTCCTCCATGTCACTACACCAACTCACTCATCCCTGTCCCTCTGCCATGTCACTCCTCCATGTGACTCCTCCATGTCGCTATTCCATGTCACACCTTATGTCGCTATATAAACTCACTCCTCCATGTCACTCATCCATTTCACTCCAACACGTCACTCCTCCATGTCACTCCTTATGTCGATACACCAACTCACTCCTCCATGTCACTCCTCCATTTCACTCCACCACGTCACTCATCCATGTCAAACCTCCATGTCACTCCTCCATGTCACTCCTCCATGTCACTACACCAACTCACTAATCCCTGTCCCTCCGCCATGTCACTCCACCATATCAACCCTCCTTCCTGTTCAAACTTTTCAGTTCTCCATGTCACTACTCCATGTCTCTCCTCCACATCAATCCTCTATGTCAATCCTCCAACTCACTCCTCCATGTCACTCGTCCATGTCACTCCTCCATGTCACACTTCTTTGTCACTCCTCTATGTAGCTACTCCATGTCACTACACCAACTCACTCATCCCTGTCCCTCTGCCATGTCACTCCTCCATGTGACTCCTCCATGTCGCTATTCCATGTCACACCTTATGTCGCTATATAAACTCACTCCTCCATGTCACTCATCCATTTCACTCCCCAATTTCACTTCTATATGACTTCAATGTCACTCCTGCATGTCGCTCCTCCATATCACCCCTCTATTTCACTCCTCCATGTCACTCCTCCATATCAATCCTCCATTTCACTCCTCCATGTAACTCCTTAATGTCACTACTCCATGTCGCTACTCCATGTCACTCCTCCATGTCACTCATGCATGTCGCTCCTCCATGTCACTTCTCCACGTCTTCAATGTCATGTCTCTCATCCGTGTAGCTCAATATTGTCACTCCTCCATATCACTCCTCCGTGTCACTTCTACATGTTTTCCATGTCACTCCTCCACATCACTCCTCTATGTCACTCCTCCATGTCACTTTTCAATATCACTCCTCTTTGTCATTCCCCTATGTCGCTACTCCATGTCATTCCTCCATGTCGATCTTCCATGTCACTCCTCCATGTCACTTCTATATGTCTTCCATGTCACTCCTCCATGTCGCTCCTCCTTGTCACTCCTCCATGTCACTCCTCCATGTCACTCCTCCATGTCACTCATCCATGTCCCTCCGCCATGTCACTCCACCACATCAATCCTCCTTGCTGATCCGCCCTGTCACTCCTCCATGTCTCTCCTCCACATCAATCCTCTATGTCACTCCTCCATGTCACTCCCCTATGTCACTCCTCCATGTCGCTATTCCATGTCACTCCATGTCTCTCCTCCACATCAATCCTCTGTCACTCCTCCATGTCACTCCTCGATGTAACTACTCCTTGTCGCTACTCCATGTCACTCCTCCATGTCACTCATCCATGTCATTCCTCCATGTCACTCCTTTATGTCACTCCTCCAAGTCACTCCTCCATGTCACTCCTCCATGTCCCTCCTCCATGTCACTCCACTATATCAATCCTCCTTGCTGATCCGCCCTGTCACTTCTCCATGTCACTCCTCCATGTCACTCCTCCATGTCGCTCATCCAAGTCACTCCTGCATGTCGCCAATCCATGTCACTCCTTATGTCGATACACCAACTCACTCCTCCATGTCACTCCTCCATTTCACTCCACCACGTCACTCATCCATGTCAAACCTCCATGTCACTCCTCCATGTCACTCCTCCATGTCACTACACCAACTCACTCATCCCTGTCCCTCTGCCATGTCACTCCTCCATGTGACTCCTCCATGTCGCTATTCCATGTCACACCTTATGTCGCTATATAAACTCACTCCTCCATGTCACTCATCCATTTCACTCCAACACGTCACTCCTCCATGTCACTCCTCCATATCAACCCTCCATGTCACTCCTCCTTGTCGCTACACCAACTCATTCCTCCATGTCACTCCTCCATTTCACTCCACCACGTCCCTCCTCCATATCAACCCTCCAAGTCATTCCTCCATGTCGCTCCTCCTTGTCACTCCTCCATGTCACTCCTCCATGTCACTCCTCCATGTCACTCATCCATGTCCCTCCGCCATGTCACTCCACCACATCAATCCTCCTTGCTGATCCGCCCTGTCACTCCTCCATCTCTCTCCTCCACATCAATCCTCTATGTCACTCCTCCATGTCACTCCCCTATGTCACTCCTCCATGTCGCTATTCCATGTCACTCCATGTCTCTCCTCCACATCAATCCTTTGTCACTCCTCCATGTCACTCCTCGATGTAACTACTCCTTGTCGCTACTCCATGTCACTCCTCCATGTCACTCATCCATGTCATTCCTCCATGTCACTCCTTTATGTCACTCCTCCAAGTCACTCCTCCATGTCACTCCTCCATGTCCCTCCTCCATGTCACTCCACTATATCAATCCTCCTTGCTGATCCGCCCTGTCACTTCTCCATGTCACTCCTCCATGTCACTCCTCCATGTCGCTCATCCAAGTCACTCCTGCATGTCGCCAATCCATGTCACTCCTTATGTCGATACACCAACTCACTCCTCCATGTCACTCCTCCATTTCACTCCACCACGTCACTCATCCATGTCAAACCTCCATGTCACTCCTCCATGTCACTCCTCCATGTCACTACACCAACTCACTAATCCCTGTCCCTCCGCCATGTCACTCCACCATATCAACCCTCCTTCCTGTTCAAACTTTTCAGTTCTCCATGTCACTACTCCATGTCTCTCCTCCACATCAATCCTCTATGTCAATCCTCCAACTCACTCCTCCATGTCACTCGTCCATGTCACTCCTCCATGTCACACTTCTTTGTCACTCCTCTATGTAGCTACTCCATGTCACTACACCAACTCACTCATCCCTGTCCCTCTGCCATGTCACTCCTCCATGTGACTCCTCCATGTCGCTATTCCATGTCACACCTTATGTCGCTATATAAACTCACTCCTCCATGTCACTCATCCATTTCACTCCCCAATTTCACTTCTATATGACTTCAATGTCACTCCTGCATGTCGCTCCTCCATATCACCCCTCTATTTCACTCCTCCATGTCACTCCTCCATATCAATCCTCCATTTCACTCCTCCATGTAACTCCTTAATGTCACTACTCCATGTCGCTACTCCATGTCACTCCTCCATGTCACTCATGCATGTCGCTCCTCCATGTCACTTCTCCACGTCTTCAATGTCATGTCTCTCATCCGTGTAGCTCAATATTGTCACTCCTCCATATCACTCCTCCGTGTCACTTCTACATGTTTTCCATGTCACTCCTCCACATCACTCCTCTATGTCACTCCTCCATGTCACTTTTCAATATCACTCCTCTTTGTCATTCCCCTATGTCGCTACTCCATGTCATTCCTCCATGTCGATCTTCCATGTCACTCCTCCATGTCACTTCTATATGTCTTCCATGTCACTCCTCCATGTCGCTCCTCCTTGTCACTCCTCCATGTCACTCCTCCATGTCACTCCTCCATGTCACTCATCCATGTCCCTCCGCCATGTCACTCCACCACATCAATCCTCCTTGCTGATCCGCCCTGTCACTCCTCCATGTCTCTCCTCCACATCAATCCTCTATGTCACTCCTCCATGTCACTCCCCTATGTCACTCCTCCATGTCGCTATTCCATGTCACTCCATGTCTCTCCTCCACATCAATCCTCTGTCACTCCTCCATGTCACTCCTCGATGTAACTACTCCTTGTCGCTACTCCATGTCACTCCTCCATGTCACTCATCCATGTCATTCCTCCATGTCACTCCTTTATGTCACTCCTCCAAGTCACTCCTCCATGTCACTCCTCCATGTCCCTCCTCCATGTCACTCCACTATATCAATCCTCCTTGCTGATCCGCCCTGTCACTTCTCCATGTCACTCCTCCATGTCACTCCTCCATGTCGCTCATCCAAGTCACTCCTGCATGTCGCCAATCCATGTCACTCCTTATGTCGATACACCAACTCACTCCTCCATGTCACTCCTCCATTTCACTCCACCACGTCACTCATCCATGTCAAACCTCCATGTCACTCCTCCATGTCACTCCTCCATGTCACTACACCAACTCACTCATCCCTGTCCCTCTGCCATGTCACTCCTCCATGTGACTCCTCCATGTCGCTATTCCATGTCACACCTTATGTCGCTATATAAACTCACTCCTCCATGTCACTCATCCATTTCACTCCAACACGTCACTCCTCCATGTCACTCCTCCATATCAACCCTCCATGTCACTCCTCCTTGTCGCTACACCAACTCATTCCTCCATGTCACTCCTCCATTTCACTCCACCACGTCCCTCCTCCATATCAACCCTCCAAGTCATTCCTCCATGTCACTCCTCCAAGTCACTCCTCCATGTCACTTCTATATGTCTTCCATGTCACTCCTCCATGTTGTTCCACCAACTCACTCCTCCATGTCACTCCTCCATGTCACTGCTCCACGTCACTCCTCTATGTCACTCCTCCATGTCACTCCTCCATGTCGCTATTCCATGTCATTCCTTATGTCGCTATATAAACTCAATCCTCCATGTCACTCCTACATTTCACTCCACCACGTCACTCCTCCATGTCACTCATCCATATCAACCCTCCATGTCACTCCTCCTTGTCGCTACACCAACTCACTCCTCCATGTCACTCCTCCATTTCACTCCACCACGTCCCTCCTCCATATCAATCCTCCATGTCACTCCTCCATGTCACTCCTCCATGTCCCTTCGCCATGTCACTCCTCCATGTCTCTCCTCCATGTCACTTCTCCAAGTCTTCAATGTCATGTCTCTCATCTGTGTATCTCCACATTGTTACTCCTCCAAGTCACTCCTCCATGTCGCTACTCCATGTCACACCTCCTTGTCACTCATCTATGTAGCTACTCCATGTCACTCCTCCATGTCGCTCTACCAACTCACTCCTCCATGTCACTCCTCTATATCACTTCTCCATGTTACTCCTCCATGTCGCTACTCCATGTCACTCCTCCATGTCGCTACACCAACTCAATCCTCCTTGTCACTCCTCCATGTCACTCATCCAAGTCACTCCTCCATGTCGCTATTCCATATCAACCCGCCATGTCACTCCTCCATGATACTCCTCCATGTCACTACACCAACTCACTAATCCCTGTCCCTCCGCCATGTCACTCCACAATATCAAACCTCCTTCCTAATCAAACTTGTCAGTTCTCCATGTCACTACTCCATGTCTCTCCTCCACATCAATCCTCTATGTCACTCCTCCATGTCACTCCTCCATGTCACTCCTCCTTGTCGCTATTCCATGTCACTCCTCCATGTTGCTACACCAACTCACTCCTCATGTCACTCCTCCATGTCGCTACTACATGTCATTCCTCCATGTCGCTACACCAACTCAATCCTCCTTGTCACTCCTCCATGTCACTCATCCAAGTCATTCCTCCATGTCACTTCTTTATGTCACTCCTCCAAGTCACTCCTCTATGTCACTGCTATATGTCTTCCATGTCACTCCTCCATGTCGCTATTCCATATCAACCCGCCATGTAACTCCTCCATGATACTCCTCCATGTCACTACACCAACTCACTAATCCCTGTCCCTCCGCCATGTCACTCCACAATATCAAACCTCCTTCCTAATCAAACTTGTCAGTTCTCCATGTCACTACTCCATGTCTCTCCTCCACATCAATCCTCTATGTCACTCCTCCATGTCACTCCTCCATGTCACTCCTCCTTGTCGCTATTCCATGTCACTCCTCCATGTTGCTACACCAACTCACTCCTCATGTCACTCCTCCATGTCGCTACTACATGTCATTCCTCCATGTCGCTACACCAACTCAATCCTCCTTGTCACTCCTCCATGTCACTCATCCAAGTCATTCCTCCATGTCACTTTTTTATGTCACTCCTCCAAGTCACTCCTCTATGTCACTGCTATATGTCTTCCATGTCACTCCTCCATGTCGCTCCACCAACTCACTCCTCCATGTCACTCCTCCTTGTCACTCCTCCATGTAGCTATTCCATGTCACTCCTCCAAGTCGCTCTACCAACTCACTCCTCCATGTCACTCGTCCACGTCACTCCTCCATGTCACACTTCCTTGTCACTCCTCCATGTAACTACTTCATGTCACTGCACCAACTCACTCATCCCTGTCCCTCCGCCATGTCACTCCACCATATCAACCCTCCTTCCTGATCAAACTTGTCACTTCTCCATGTCACTACTCCATGTCTCTCCTCCACATCACTCCTCTATATCACTCCTCCATGTCACTCCTCCTTGTCGCTATTCCATGTTACTCCTCCATGTCACTACACCAACTCACTCATCCCTTTCCCTCCGCCATGTCACTCCACCATATCAACCCTCCTTCCTGATCAAACTTGTCACTTCTCCATGTCACTACTCCATGTCTCTCCCCCACATCAAACCTCTATGTTAATCCTCCATGTCACTCCTCTATGTCACTCCTCTTTGTCGCTCTTCCATGTCACTCCTCATGTCGCTACACCAACTCAATCCTCATGTCACTCCTCCATGTAGCTACTCCATGTCACTCCTCCATGTTGCTCCACCAACTCACTCCTCCATGTCACTCCTCTATGTCACTCCTCCATTTCACTCCACCACGTCACTCCTCCATGTCACTCCTCCATGTCACTCCTCCATATCAACCCTCCATGTCACTCCTCCTTGTCGCTACACCAACTCACTCCTCCATGTCACTCCTCCATTTCACTCCACCACGTCTAAATGTCTTCCATGTCACTCCTCCATGTCGCTCCACCAACTCACTCCTCCATGTCACTCCTTATGTCGCTATATAAACTCACTCCTCCATGTCACTCCTCCATTTCACTCCACCACGTCACTCCTCCATGTCACTCCTCCATATCAACCCTCCATGTAACTCCTCCTTGTCGCTACACCAACTCACTCCTCCATGTCACTCCTCCATTTCACTCCACCACGTCCCTCCACCATATCAACCCTCCATGTCACTCCTCCATGTCCTTCCGCCATGTCACTCCTTTATGTCACTCCTCCAAGTCACTCCTCAATTTCACTTCTATATGACTTCAATGTAAATCCTGCATGTCGCTCCTCCATATCACTCCTCTATTTCACCCTCTCCATGTCACTCCTCCATATCAATCCTCCATTTCACTCCTCCATGTAACTCCTTAATGTCACTACTCCATGTCGCTACTCCATGTCAATCCTCCATGTCACTCTTGCATGTCGCTCCTCCATGTCACTTCTCCAAGTCTTCAATGTCATGTCTCTCATCCGTGTAGCTCCATATTGTCACTCCTCATGTCACTCCTCCATGTCGCTACTCCATGTCACTCCTCCATGTCGCTACACCAACTCAATCCTCCTTGTCACTCCTCCATGTCACTCATCCAAGTCACTCCTCCATGTCGCTATTCCCTGTCACTCCTTATGTCGATACGCCAACTCACTCCTCCATGTCACTCCTCCATTTCACTCCACCACGTCACTCCTCCATGTCACTCCTCCATATCAACCCGCCATGTCACTCCTCCATGTCACTCCTCCATGTCACTACACCAACTCACTAATCCCTGTCCCTCCGCCATGTCACTCCACAATATCAAACCTCCTTCCTAATCAAACTTGTCAGTTCTCCATGTCACTACTCCATGTCTCTCCTCCACATCAATCCTCTGTCACTCCTCCATGTCACTCCTCCATGTCACTCCTCCTTGTCGCTATTCCATGTCACTCCTCCATGTTGCTACACCAACTCACTCCTCATGTCATTCCTCTATGTCACTTCTTTACGTCACTCCTCCAAGTCACTCCTCTATGTCACTGCTATCTGTCTTCCATGTCACTCCTCCATGTCGCTCCACCAACTCACTCCTCCATGTCACTCCTCCTTGTCACTCCTCCATGTAGCTATTCCATGTCACTCTTCCATGTCGCTCTACCAACTCACTCCTCCATGTCACTCGTCCACGTCACTCCTCCATGTCACACTTCCTTGTCACTCCTATATGTAGCTACTTCATGTCACTGCACCAACTCACTCATCCCTGTCCCTCCGCCATGTCACTCCACCATATCAACCCTCCTTCCTGATCAAACTTGTCACTTCTCCATGTCACTACACCATGTCTCTCCTCCACATCACTCCTCTATATCACTCCTTCATGTCACTCCTCCAAGTCACTCCTCCATGTCGCTACTCCATGTCACACCTCCTTGTCACTCCTCCATGTAGCTACTCCATGTCACACCTCCATGTCGCTCTACCAACTCACTCCTCCATGTCACTCCTCTATATAACTTCTCCATGTTACTCCTCCATATCAATCCTCCATGTCACTTCTCCATGTCACTCCTCCTTGTCGCAATTCCATGTCACTCCTCCATGTTGCTACATCAACTCACTCCTCATGTCACTCCTCCATGTCGCTACTCCATGTCACTCCTCCATGTCGCTACACCAACTCAATCCTCCTTGTCACTCCTCCATGTCACTCATCCAAGTCACTCCTCCATGTCGCTATTCCATATCAACCCGCCATGTCACTCCTCCATGATACTCCTCCATGTCACTACACCAACTTACTAATCCCTGTCCCTCCGCCATGTCACTCCACAATATCAAACCTCCTTCCTAATCAAACTTGTCAGTTCTCCATGTCACTACTCCATGTCTCTCCTCCACATCAATCCTCTATGTCACTCCTCCATGTAACTCCTCCTTGTCGCTATTCCATGTCACTCCTCCATGTTGCTACACCAACTCACTCCTCATGTCACTCCTCCATGTCGCTACTACATGTCACTCCTCCATGTCGCTACACCAACTCAATCCTCCTTGTCACTCCTCCATGTCAGTCATCCAAGTCATTCCTCCATGTCACTTCTTTATGTCACTCCTCCAAGTCACTCCTCTATGTAACTGCTATATGTCTTCCATGTCACTCCTCCATGTCGCTCCACCAACTCACTCCTCCATGTCACTCCTCCTTGTCACTCCTCCATGTAGCTATTCCATGTCACTCCTCCAAGTCGCTCTACCAACTCACTCCTCCATGTCACTCGTCCACGTCACTCCTCCATGTCACACTTCCTTGTCACTCCTCCATGTAACTACTTCATGTCACTGCACCAACTCACTCTTCCCTGTCCCTCCGCCATGTCACTCCACCATATCAACCCTCCTTCCTGATCAAACTTGTCACTTCTCCATGTCACTACTCCATGTCTCTCCTCCACATCACTCCTCTATATCACTCCTCCATGTCACTCCTCCTTGTCGCTATTCCATGTTACTCCTCCATGTCACTACACCAACTCACTCATCCCTGTCCCTCCGCCATGTCACTCCACCATATCAACCCTCCTTCCTGATCAAACTTGTCACTTCTCCATGTCACTACTCCATGTCTCTCCCCCACATCAAACCTCTATGTTACTCCTCCATGTCACTGCTCTATGTCACTCCTCTTTGTCACTCTTCCATGTCACTCCTCATGTCGCTACACCAACTCAATCCTCATGTCACTCCTCCATGTAGCTACTCCATGTCACTCCTCCATGTCACTCCTCCATGTCCTTCCGCCATGTCACTCCTTTATGTCACTCCTCCAAGTCACTCCTCAATTTCTCTTCTATATGACTTCAATGTAAATCCTGCATGTCGCTCCTCCATATCACTCCTCTATTTCACCCTCTCCATGTCACTCCTCCATATCAATCCTCCATTTCACTCCTCCATGTAACTCCTTAATGTCACTACTCCATGTCGCTACTCCATGTCACTCCTCCATGTCACTCTTGCATGTCGCTCCTCCATGTCACTTCTCCAAGTCTTCAATGTCATGTCTCTCATCCGTGTAGCTCCATATTGTCACTCCTCCATATCACTCCTCCGTGTCACTTCTACGTTTTCCATGTCACTCCTCCACATCACTCCTCTATGTCACTCCTCCATGTCACTTTTCAATATCACTCCTCTATGTCATTCCTCCATATCAACCCTCCATGTCACTCCTCCATGTCACTCCTCCATGTCCCTCCGCCATGTCACTCCACCATATCAACCCTCCTTCCTGATCAAACTTGTCACTTCTCCACGTCACTACTCCATGTCTCTCCTCCACATCACTCCTCTATATCACTCCTCCATGTCACTCCTCCATGTCACTCCTCCTTGTCGCTATTCTATGTTACTCCTCCATGTCGCTACACCAACTCACTCTTCCATGTCACTCCTCCATTTCACTCCACCACGTCACTCTTCTACGTCACTCCTCATGTCACTCCTGCATGTCGCTACTCCATGTCACTACTCCGTGTCGCTATTCCATTTCACTCCACTATATCAACCCTCCATGTCACTCCTCCATATCAACCCTCCATGTCACTCCTCCATGTCACTCCTCCATGTCACTACACCAACTCAGTCATCCCTGTTCCTCTGTCATGTCTCTCCACCATATCAACCCTCCTTCCTGATCAAACTTGTCACTTCTCCATGTCATTACTCCATGTCTCTCCCCCACATCAAACCTCTATGTCACTCCTCCATGTCACTCCTCTATGTCACTCCTCCTTGTTGCTCTTCCATGTCACTCCTCCATATCGCTACACCAACTCACTCCTCAAGTCACTCCTCCATGTAGCTACTCCATGTCACTCCTCCATGTCGCTACACTAACTCAATCCTTCTTGTCACTCCTCCATGTCACTCAGCCAAGTCATTTGTCCATGTCACTCCTTTATGTCACTCCTCCAAGTCACTCCTCCATGTCACTTCTATATGTCTTCCATGTCACTCCTCCATGTCGCTACATCAACTCACTCCTCATGTCACTCCTCCATGTCGCTACTCCATGTCACTCCTCCATGTCGCTACACCAACTCAATACTCCTTGTCACTCCTACATGTCACTCATTCAAGTCACTCCTCCATGTCGCTATTCCATGTCACTCCTTATGTCGATACGCCAACTCACTCCTCCATGTCACTCCTCCATTTCACTCCACCACGTCACTCCTCCATGTCACTCCTCCATATCAACCCGCCATGTCACTCCTCCATGTCGCTCCACCAACTCACTCCTCCATGTCACTCCTCCATGTAGCTATTCCATGTCACTCTACCAACTCACTCCTCCATGTCACTCGTCCACATCACTCCTCCATGTCACACTTCCTTGTCACTCCTCCATGTAGCTACTTCATGTCACTGCACCAACTCACTCATCCCTGTCCCTCCGCCATGTCACTCCACCATATCAACCCTCCTTCCTGATCAAACTTGTCACTCCTCCATGTCACTCCTCCTTGTCGCTATTCCATGTTACTCCTCCATGTTGCTACACCAACTCACTCTTCCATGTCACTCCCCTATTTCACTCCACCACGTCACTCCTCCATGTCACGCCTCCATATCAACCCTCCATGTCATTCCTCCATGTTACTCCTCCATGTCACTACACCAACTCATTCATCCCTGTCCCTCTGCCATGTTACTCCACCATATCAACCCTCCTTCCTGATCAAACTTGTCACTTCTCCATGTCACTACTCCATGTCTCCCCCCCACATCAAACCTCTATGTCACTCCTCCATGTCACTCCTCTATGTCACTCCTCCTTGTCGCTCTTCCATGTCACTCCTCCATGTCGCTACACCAACTCAATCCTCATGTCACTCCTCCATGTAGCTACTCCATGTCACTCCTCCATGTCACTACACTAACTCAATCCTCCTTGTCACTCCTCCATGTCACTCAGCCAAGTCATTTGTCCATGTCACTCCTTTATGTCACTCCTCCAAGCCACTCCTGATGTCACTCCTCCAGGTCACTCCTCCATGTCGCTATTCCATGTCATTCCTTATGTCGCTATATAAACTCAATTCTCCATGTCACTCCTACATTTCACTCCACCACGTCACTCCTCCATGTCACTCCTCCATATCAACCCTCCATGTCACTCCTCCTTGTCGCTACACCAACTCACTCCTCCATGTCACTCCTCCATTTCACTCCACCACGTCACTCCTCCATGTCACTCCTCCATATCAACCCGCCATGTCACTCCTCCATGTCGCTCCACCAACTCACTCCTCCATGTCACTCCTCCTTGTCACTCCACCACGTCCCTCCTCCATATCAACCCTCCATGTCACTCCTCCATGTCACTCCTCCATGTCCTTTCGCCATGTCACTTCTCCAAGTCTTCAATGTCATGTCTCTCATCTGTGTAGCTCCACATTGTCACTCCTCCAAGTCACTCCTCCATGTCGCTACTCCATGTCACACCTCCTTGTCACTCCTCCATGTAGCTACTCCATGTCACTCCTCCATGTCGCTCTACCAACTCACTCCTCCAACTCACTCCTCATGTCACTCCTCCATGTAGCTACTCCATGTCACTCCTCCATGTCGCTACACCAACTCAATCCTCCTTGTCACTCCTCCATGTCACTCAGCCAAGTCATTTCTCCATGTCACTCCTTTATGTCACTCCTCCAAGTCACTCCTCCATGTCACTTCTATATGTCTTCCATGTCACTCCTCCATGTCGCTACATCAACTCACTCCTCATGTCACTCCTCCATGTCGCTACTCCATGTCACTCCTCCATGTCGCTACACCAACTCAATCCTCCTTGTCACTCCTACATGTCACTCATTCAAGTCACTCCTCCATGTCGCTATTCCCTGTCACTCCTTATGTCGATACGCCAACTCACTCCTCCATGTCACTCCTCCATTTCACTCCACCACGTCACTCCTCCATGTCACTCCTCCATATCAACCCGCCATGTCACTCCTCCATGTCGCTCCACCAACTCACTCCTCCATGTCACTCCTCCTTGTCACTCCTCCATGTAGCTATTCCATGTCACTCTACCAACTCACTCCTCCATGTCACTCGTCCATGTCACTCCTCCATGTCACAGTTCCTTGTAACTCCTCCATGTAGCTACTTCATGTCACTGCACCAACTCACTCATCCCTGTCCCTCCGCCATGTCACTCCACCATATCAACCCTCCTTCCTGATCAAACTTGTCACTTCTCCATGTCACTACTCCATGTCTCTCCTCCACATCACTCCTCTATATCACTCATCCATGTAACTCCTCCATGTCACTCCTCCTTGTCGCTATTCCATGTTACTCCTCCATGTCGCTACACCAACTCACTCTTCCATGTCACTCCCCTATTTCACTCCACCACGTCACTCCTCCATGTCACTCCTCCATATCAACCCTCCATGTCACTCCTCCATGTTACTCCTCCATGTCACTACACCAACTCATTCATCCCTGTCCCTCCGCCATGTCACTCCACCATATCAACCCTCCTTCCTGATCAAACTTGTCACTTCTCCATGTCACTACTCCATGTCTCCCCCCCACATCAAACCTCTATGTCACTCCTCCATGTCACTCCTCTATGTCACTCCTCCTTGTCGCTCTTCCATGTCACTCCTCCATGTCGCTACACCAACTCAATCCTCATGTCACTCCTCCATGTAGCTACTCCATGTCACTCCTCCATGTCGCTACACTAACACAATCCTCCTTGTCACTCCTCCATGTCACTCAGCCAAGTCATTTGTCCATGTCACTCCTTTATGTCACTCCTCCAAGTCACTCCTGATGTCACTCCTCCAGGTCACTCCTCCATGTCGCTATTCCATGTCATTCCTTATGTCGCTATATAAACTCAATTCTCCATGTCACTCCTACATTTCACTCCACCACGTCACTCCTCCATGTCACTCCTCCATATCAACCCTCCATGTCACTCCTCCTTGTCGCTACACCAACTCACTCCTCCATGTCACTCCTCCATTTCACTCCACCACGTCCCTGCTCCATATCAACCCTCCATGTCACTCCTCCATGTCACTCCTCCATGTCCTTTCGCCATGTCACACCTCCTTGTCACTCCTCCATGTAGCTACTCCATGTCACTCCTCCATGTCGCTCTACCAACTCACTCCTCCATGTCACTCCTCTATATCACTCCTCCATGTTACTCCTCCATATCAATCCTCCATGTCACTTCTCCATGTCACTCCTCCTTGTCGCAATTCCATGTCACTCCTCCATGCCGCTTCATCAACTCACTCCTCATGTCACTCCTCCATGTCGCTACTCCATGTCACTCCTCCATGTCACTATACCAACTCAATCCTCCTTGTCACTCCTCCATGTCACTCATCCAAGTCACTCCTCCATGTCGCTATTCCCTGTCACTCCTTATGTCGATACGCCAACTCACTCCTCCATGTCACTCCTCCATGTCCCTTCGCCATGTCACTCCTCCATGTCTCTCCTCCATGTCACTTCTCCAAGTCTTCAATGTCATGTCTCTCATCTGTGTAGCTCCACATCGTCACTCCTCCAAGTCACTCCTCCATGTCGCTACTCCATGTCACACCTCCTTGTCACTCCTCCATGTAGCTACTCCATGTCACTCCTTATGTCGATACGCCAACTCAATCCTCATGTCACTCCTCCATGTAGCTACTCCATGTCATTCCTCCATGTTGCTCCACCAACTCACTCCTCCATGTCACTCCTCCATGTCACTGCTCCACGTCACTCATCTATGTCACTCCTCCATGTCACTCCTCCATTTCACTCCACCACGTCACTCCTCCATGTCACTCCTCCATATCAACCCTCCATGTCACTCCTCCATGTCACTCCTCCATGTCACTCCTCCATATCAACCCTCCCTGTCACTCCTCCATGTCGCTCCACCAACTCACTCCTCCATGTCACTCCTCCTTGTCGCTATTCCATGTCACTCCTCCAAGTTGCTACACCAACTCACTTCTCATGTCACTCCTCCATGTCGCTACTCCATGACACTCCTCCATGTAGCTACACGAACTCAATCCTCCTTGTCACTCCTCCATGTCACTCATCCAAGTCATTCCTCCATGTCACTCCTTTATGTCACTCCTCAAAATCACTCCTCCATGTCACTTCTATATGTCTTCCATGTCACTCCTCCATGTCGCTCCACCAACTCACTCCTCCATGTCACTCCTCCTTGTCGCTATTCCATGTCACTCCTTATGTCGCTACACCAACTCACTCCTCCATGTCACTCCTCATTTCACTCCACCACGTCCCTCCACCATATCAACCCTCCATGTCACTCCTCCATGTCACTCCTCTATTTCACCCTCTCCATGTCACTCCTCCATATCAAGCCTCCATTTCACTCCTCCATGTAACTTCTTAATGTCACTACTCCATGTCGCTACTCCATGTCACTCCTCCATGTCACTCTTGCATGTCGCTCCTCCATGTCACTTCTCCAAGTCTTCAATGTCATGTCTCTCATCCGTGTAGCTCCATATTGTCACTCCTCCATATCACTCCTCCGTGTCACTTCTACGTTTTCCATGTCACTCCTCCACATCACTCCTCTATGTTACTCATCCATGTCACTTTTCAATATCACTCCTCTATGTCATTCCTCCATATCAACCCTCCATGTCACTCCTCCATGTCACTCCTCCATGTCCCTCCGCCATGTCACTCCACCATATCAACCCTCCTTCCTGATCAAACTTGTCACTTCTCCATGTCACTACTCCATGTCTCTCCTCCACATCACTCCTCTATATCACTCCTCCATGTCACTCCTCCATGTCACTCCTCCTTGTCGCTATTCTATGTTACTCCTCCATGTCGCTACACCAACTCACTCTTCCATGTCACTCCTCCATTTCACTCCACCACGTCACTCTTCTACGTCACTCCTCATGTCACTCCTGCATGTCGCTACTCCATGTCACTACTCTATGTCTTTCCTCCACATCAATACTCTATGTCACTCCTCCATGTCACTCCTCCATGTCATTCCTCCTTGTCGCTATTCCAAGTCATTCCTCTATGTCACTCCTCCATGTCACTTTTCAATATCACTCCTCTTTGTCATTCCCCTATGTCGCTACTCCATGTCACTCCTCCATGTCGAACCTCCATGCCACTCCTCCATGTCACTTCTATATGTCTTCCATGTCACTCCTCCATGTCGCTCCTCCTTGTCACTCCTCCATGTTGCTCCTCCATGTCACTCCTCCATGTCACTCATCCATGTCCCTCCGCCATGTCACTCCACCATATCAATCCTCCTTGCTGATCCGCCCTGTCACTTCTCCATGTCACTCCTCCATGTCACTCCTCCATGTCGCTCATCCAAGTCACTCCTCCATGTCGCCATTCCATGTCACTCCTTATGTCGATACACCAACTCTCTCCTCTATGTCACTCCACCACGTCACTCCTCCATGTCAATCCTCCATGTCACTCCTCCATGTCACTCCTCCATGTCACTACACCAACTCACTATTCCCTGTCCCTCCGCCATGTCACTCCACCATATCAACCCTCCTTCCTGTTCAAACTTGTCAGTTCTCCATATCACTACTCCATGTCTCTCCTCCACATCAATCCTCTATGTCACTCCTCCAACTCACTCCTCCATGTCACTCGTCCATGTCACTCCTCCATGTCACACTTCCTTGTCACTCCTCCATGTAGCTACTCCATGTCACTACACCAACACACTCATCCCTGTCCCTCTGAAATGTCACTCCACCATATCAACCCTCCATGTCTCTCCACCATATCAACCCTCCTTCCTGATCAAACTTGTCACTTCTCCATGTCACTACTCCATGTCTCTCCCCCACATCAAACCTCTATGTCACTCCTCCATGTCACTCCTCTATGTGACTCCTCCTTGTCGCTCTTCCATGTCACTCCTCCATGTCGCTACACCAACTCAATCCTCATGTCACTCCTCCATGTAGCTACTCCATGTCATTCCTCCATGTTGCTCCACCAACTCACTCCTCCATGTCACTCCTCCATGTCACTGCTCCACGTCACTCATCTATGTCACTCCTCCATGTCACTCCTCCATTTCACTCCACCACGTCACTCCTCCATGTCACTCCTCCATATCAACCCTCCATGTCACTCCTCCATGTCACTCCTCCATGTCACTCCACCATGTCACTCCTCCATATCAACCCTCCCTGTCACTCCTCCTTGTTGCTACACCAACTCACTCCTCCATGTCACTCCTCCATTTCACTCCACCATGTCTATATGTCTTCCATGTCACTCCTCCATGTCGCTCCACCAACTCACTCCTCCATGTCACTCCTCCTTGTCATTCCTCCATGTAGCTATTCCATTTCACTACTCCATGTCGCTACACCAACTCAATCCTCCTTGTAACTCCTCCATGTCACTCATCCAAGTCACTACTCCATGTCGCTATTCCATGTAACTCCTTATGTCGATACGCCAACTCACTACTCCATGTCACTCCTCCATTTCACTCCACCACGTCACTCCTCCATGTCACTCCTCCATATCAACCCTCCATGTCACTCCTCCATGTCACTCCTCCATGTCACTCTTCCATGTCACTACACCAACTCACTAATCCCTGTCCCTCCGCCATGTCACTCCACAAAATCAAACCTCCTTCCTGATCAAACTTGTCAGTTCTCCATGTCACTACTCTATGTCTCTCCTCCACATCAATCCTCTATGTCACTCCTCCATGTCACTCCTCCTTGTCGCTATTCCATGTCACTCCTCCAAATTGCTACACCAACTCACTTCTCATGTCACTCCTCCATGTCGCTACTCCATGTCACTCCTCCATGTAGCTACACCAACTCAATCCTCCTTGTCACTCCTCCATGTCACTCATCCAAGTCATTCCTCCATGTCACTCCTTTATGTCACTCCTCCAAATCACTCCTCCATGTCACTTCTATATGTCTTCCATATCACTCCTCCATGTCGCTCCACCAACTCACTCCTCCATGTCACTCCTCCATGTCGCTATTCCATGTCACTCCTTATGTCGCTACACCAACTCACTCCTCCATGTCACTCCTCATTTCACTCCACCACGTCCCTCCACCATATCAACCCTCCATGTCACTCCTCCATGTCACTCCTCTATTTCACCTTCTCCATGTCACTCCTCCATATCAAGCCTCCATTTCACTCCTCCATGTAACTCCTTAATGTCACTACTCCATGTCGCTACTCCATGTCACTCCTCCATGTCACTCTTGCATGTCGCTCCTCCATGTCACTTCTCCAAGTCTTCAATGTCATGTCTCTCATCCGTGTAGCTCCATATTGTCACTCCTCCATATCACTCCTCCGTGTCACTTCTACGTTTTCCATGTCACTCCTCCACATCACTCCTCTATGTTACTCATCCATGTCACTTTTCAATATCACTCCTCTATGTCATTCCTCCATTTCAACCCTCCATGTCACTCCTCCATGTCACTCCTCCATGTCCCTCCGCCATGTCACTCCACCATATCAACCCTCCTTCCTGATCAAACTTGTCACTTCTCCATGTCACTACTCCATGTCTCTCCTCCACATCACTCCTCTATATCACTCCTCCATGTCACTCCTCCATGTCACTACTCCTTTTCGCTATTCTATGTTACTTTTCCATGTCGCTACACCAACTCACTCTTCCATGTCACTCCTCCATTTCACTCCACCACGTCACTCTTCTACGTCACTCCTCATGTCACTCCTGCATGTCGCTACTCCATGTCACTACTCTATGTCTTTCCTCCACATCAATACTCTATGTCACTCCTCCATGTCACTCCTCCATGTCATTCCTCCTTGTCGCTATTCCATGTCACTCCTCTATGTCACTCCTCCATGTCACTTTTCAATATCACTCCTCTTTGTCATTCCCCTATGTCGCTACTCCATGTCACTCCTCCATGTCGAACCTCCATGTCACTCCTCCATGTCACTTCTATATGTCTTCCATGTCACTCCTCCATGTCGCTCCTCCTTGTCACTCCTCCATGTTGCTCCTCCATGTCACTCCTCCATGTCACTCATCCATGTCCCTCCGCCATGTCACTCCACCATATCAATCTTCCTTGCTGATCCGCCCTGTCACTTCTCCATGTCACTCCTTCATGTCACTTCTATATATCTTCCATGTCACTCCTCCATGTCGTTAAACCAACTCACTCCTCCATGTCACTCCTCCATGTCGCTACTCCATGTCACTCCTCCATTTCACTCCTCCATGTCTCTCCTCCATGTCACTTCTCCAAGTCTTCAATGTCATGTCTCTCATCTGTGTAGCTCCACATTGTCACTCCTCCAAGTCACTCCTCCATGTCGCTACTCCACGTCACTCCTCCATGTCACACCTCCTTGTCACTCCTCAATGTAGCTACTCCATGTCACTCCTCCATGTCGCTCTACCAACTCACTCCTCCATGTCACTCGTCCACGTCACTCCTCCATGTCACACCTCCTTGTCACTCCTCGATTTAGCTACTCCATGTCACTCCTCCATGTCACTCCTCCATGTCACTCTTAAATTTCACTCCACCACGCCACTTCTCTATATCACTCCTCTATGTCACTATTCCATGTCAATCCTTATGTCGCTACACCAACTCACTCCTCCATGTCACTCCTCCATGTCATTCCTCCATGTCACTCCTCCATGTCACTACACCAACTCACTCATCCCTGTCCCTCTGCCATGTCACGCCTCCATGTCACTCCTCCATGTCGCTACACCAACTCACTCCTCATGTCACTCCTCCATGTCGCTACTACATTTCACTCCTCCATGTTGCTACACCAACTCAATCCTCCTTGTCACTCCTCCATGTCACTCATCCAAGTCACTCCTCTATGTCGCTATTCCATGTCACTCCTTTTGTCGATACACCAACTCACTCCTCCATGTCACTCCTCCATTTCACTCCACCACGTCACTCCTCCATGTCACTCCTCCATGTCACTCCTCCATGTCGCTACTCCATGTCACTACTCCATGTCTTTCCTCCACATCAATCCTCTATGTCACTCCTCCATGTCACTCCTCCATGTCATTGCTCATTGTCGCTATTCCATGTCACTCCGCCATATCAACCCTCCATGTCACTCCTCCATGTCACTCCTCCATGTCACTACACCAACTCACTCATCCCTGTCCCTCCGCCATGTCACTCCACCATATCAACCCTCTTTCTTGATCAAACTTGTCACTTCTACATGTCACTACTCCATGTCTCTCCCCTACATCAAACCTCTATGTCACTCCTCCATGTCACTCCTCTATGTTACTCCTCCTTGTCGCTCTTCCATGTCACTCCTCCATGTCGCTACACCAACTCAACCCTCATGTCACTCGTTCATGTAGCTACTCCATGTAACTCCTCCATGTCGCTACACCAACTCAATCCTCCTTGTCACTCCTCCATGTCACTCAGCAAAGTCTTTAGTCCATGTCACTCCTTTATGTCACTCCTCCAAGTCACTCCTCCATGTCACTTCTATATGTCTTCCATGTCACTCCTCCATGTTGCTCCACCAACTTACTCCTCCATGTCACTCCTCCAAGTCGCTATTCCATGTTACTCTTTATGTCGCTATATAAACTCACTCCTCCATGTCACTCCTCCATTTCACTCCACCACGTCACTCATCCATGTAACTCCTCCATATCAACCCTCCATGTCGCCACTCCTTGTCACTCCTCCATGTCACTCATCCATGTCATTCCTCCATGTCACTCCTTTATGTCACTACTCCATGTCATTCCTCCATGTAACTCCTTAATGTCACTACTCCATGTCACTCCTCCATGTCACTCTTGCATGTCGCTCCTCCATGTCACTTCTCCAAGTCTTCAATGTCATGTCTCTCATCCGTGTAGCTCCATATTGTCACTACTCCATATTACTCCTCCGTGTCACTTCTACATGTTTTCCATGTCACTCCTCCACATCACTCCTCTATGTCACTCCTCCATGTCACTTTTCAATATCACTCCTCTATGTCATTCCCCTATGTCGCTACTCCATGTCACTCCTCCATGTCGATCCTCCATGTCACTCCTCCATGTCACTTCTATATGTCCCTCCGCCATGTCACTCCACCATATCAATCCTCCTTGCTGATCCGCCCAGTCACTCCTCCAAGTCTCTCCTCCACATCAATCCTCCATGTCACTCCTCCATGTCACTCCTCCATGTCACTCCTCCATGTCACTACACCAACTCACTCATCCATTTCCCTCTGCCATGTCACTACACCATATCAACCCTCCTTCCTGATTAAAAACTTGTCACTTCTCCATGTCACTACTCCATGTCTCTCCTCCACATCAGTCCTCTATGTCACTCCTCCATGTCACTCCTCCTTGTCGCTATTCCATGTCATTCCTCCATGTCGCTACACCACCTCACTCCTCATGTCACTCCTCCATGTCGCTATTCCATGTCACTCCTTATGTCGCTACACCAACTCACTCCTCCATTTCACTCCTCCATTTCACTCCACCACGTCACTCCTCCATATCACTCCTCCATATCAACCCTCCATGTCATTCCTCCATGTCACTCCTCCATGTCACTACACAAACTCACTCATCCCTGTCCCTCCGCCATGTCACTCCTCCATGTCACTCCTCCATGTCGCTACACCAAATCACTCCTCATGTCACTCCTCCATGTCGCTACTCCATTTCACTCCTCCATGTCGCTACACCAACTCAATCCTCCTTGTCACTCCTCCATGTCACTCATCCAGGTCACTCCTCCATGTCGCTATTCCATGTCACTCCTTATGTCGATACACCAACTCACTCCTCCGTGTCACTCCTCCATTTCACTCCACCACATCACTCCTCCATGTCACTCTTTCATATCAACCCTCCATGTCACTCCTCCATGTCACTCCACCATGTCACTCCTCCTTGTCACTCCTCCATGTAGCTATTCCATGTCACTCCTCCATGTCGCTCTACAAACATACTCCTCCATGTCACTCCTCCTTGTCACTCCTCCATGTAGCTATTCCATGTCACTCCTCCATGTCGCTCTACCAACTCACTCCTCCATGTCACTCCTCTATATCACTCCTCCATGTTACTCCTCCATATCAATCCTCCATGTCACTTCTCCATGTCACTCCTCCTTGTCGCAATTCCATGTCACTCCTCCATGTCGCTACATCAACTCACTCCTCCATTTCACTCCTCCATTACACTCCACCACGTCACTCCTCCAAATCACTCCTCCATATCAACCCTCCTTCCTGATCAAACTTGTCATTTCTCCATGTCACTACTCCATGTCTCTCCTCCACATCACTCCTCTATATCACTCCTCCATGTCACTCCTCCATGTCACTCCTCCTTGTCGCTATTCCATGTTACTCCTCCATGTTGCTACACCAAATCACTCTTCCATGTCACTCCTCCATTTCACTCCCCACGTCACTCTTCTACGCCACTCCTCATGTCACTCCTCCATGTCGCTACTCCTTGTCACTCCTCCATGTCACTCATCCATGTCATTCCTCCATGTCACTCCTTTATGTCACTCCTCAAAGTCACTCCTCAATTTCACTTCTATATGACTTCAATGTAAATCCTGCATGTCGCTCCTCCATATCACTCCTCTATTTCACCCTCTCCATGTCACTCCTCCATATCAATTCTCCATTTCACTCCTCCATGTAACTCCTTAATGTCACTACTCCATGTCGCTACTCCATGTCACTCCTCCATGTCACTCTTGCATGTCGCTCCTCCATGTCACTTCTCCAAGTCTTCAATGTCATGTCTCTCATCCGTGTAGCTCCATATTGTCACTCCTCCACATCACTCCTCTATGTCACTCCTCCATGTAACTTTTCAATATCACTCCTCTATGTCATTCCTCCATATCAACCCTCCATGTCACTCCTCCATGTCACTCCTCCCTGTCCCTCCGCCATGTCACTCCACCATATCAACCCTCCTTCATGATCAAACTTGTCACTTCTCCATGTCACTACTCCATGTCTCTCCTCCACATCAATCCTCTATATCACTCCTCCATGTCACTCCTCCATGTCACTCCTCCTTGTCGCTATTCTATGTTACTCCTCCATGTCGCTACACCAACTCACTCTTCCATGTCACTCCTCCATTGCACTCCACCACGTCACTCTTCTACGTCACTCCTCATGTCACTCCTGCATGTCTCTACTCCATGTCACTACTCCATGTCTTTCCTCCACAACAATCCTCTATGTCACTCCTCCATGTCACTCCTCCATGTCATTCCTCCTTGTCCCTATTCCATGTCACTCCTCTATGTCACTCCTCCATGTCACTTTTCAATATCACTCCTCTTTGTCATTCCCCTATGTCGCTACTCCATGTCACTCCTCCATGTCTATCCTCCATGTAACTCCTCCATGTCAATTCTATATGTCTTCCATGTCACTCCTCCATGTCGCTCCACCAACTCACTCCTCCATGTCACTCCTCCTTGTCACTCCTCCATGTAGCTATTCCATGTCACTCCTCCATGTCGCTCTACCAACTCATTCCTCCATGTCACTCGTCCACGTCACTCCTCCATGTCACACTTCCTTGTCACTCCTCCATGTAGCTACTCCATGTCACTACACCAACTCACTCAATCCTGTCCCTCCGCCATGTCACTCCACCATATCAACCCTCCTTCCTGATCAAACTTGTCACTTCTCCATGTCACTACTCCATGTCTCTCCTCCACATCACTCCTCTAAATCACTCCTCCATGTTACTCCTCCATGTCACTCCTTCTTGTCGCTATTCCATGTTACTCCTCCATGTCGCTACACCAACTCACTCTTCCATGTCACTGCTCCATTTCACTACACCACGTCACTCTTCTACGTCACTCCTCATGTTACTCCTCCATGTCGCTACTCCCTGTCACTCCTCCAAGTCACTCATCCATGTCATTCCTCCATGTCACTCCTTTATGTCACTCCTCCAAGTCACTCCTCAATTTCACTTCTATATGACTTCAATGTCACTCCTGCATGTCGCTCCTCCATATCACTCCTCTATTTCACTCCTCCATGTCATTGCTCTTTGTCACTATTCCATGTCACTCCTCCATTTCAACCCTCCATGTCACTACTCCACGTCACTCCTCCCTGTCACACCTCCTTGTCACTCCTCCATGTAGCTACTCCATGTCACTCCTCCATGTCGCTCTACCAACTCACTCCTCCATGTCACTCGTCCACGTCAGTCCTCCATGTCACACCTCCTTGTCACTCCTCCATGTTGCTACTCAATGTCACTCCTCCATGTCGCTACTCCACGTCACTCCTCCATTTCACACCTCCTTGTCACTCCTCCATGTAGCTACTCCATGTCACTCCTCCATGTCGCTCTACCAACTCACTACTACATGTCTTTCCTCCACATCAATCTTCTATGTAACTCCTCCATGTCACTCCTCCATGTGATTCCTCCTTGTCGCTATTTCATGTCACTCCTCCATATCAACCCTCCATGTCACTCCTCCCTGTCCCTCCGCCATGTCACTCCACCATATCAACCATCCTTCTTGCTCAAACTTGTCACTTCTCCATGTCACTACTCCATGTCTCTCCCCCACATCAAACCTCTATGTCACTCCTCCATGTCACTCCTCTATGTCACTCCTCCTTGTTGCTCTTCCATGTAACTCCTCCATGTCGCTACACCATCTCGATCCTCCTTGTCACTCCTCCAAGTCACTCCTCAATTTCACTTCTATATGACTTCAATGTCACTCCTGCATGTCGCTCCTCCATATCACTCCTCTATTTCACTCCTCCATGTCATTGCTCTTTGTCACTATTCCATGTCACTCCTCCATTTCAACCCTCCATGTCACTACTCCACGTCACTCCTCCCTGTCACACCTCCTTGTCACTCCTCCATGTAGCTACTCCATGTCACTCCTCCATGTCGCTCTACCAACTCACTCCTCCATGTCACTCGTCCACGTCAGTCCTCCATGTCACACCTCCTTGTCACTCCTCCATGTTGCTACTCAATGTCACTCCTCCATGTCGCTACTCCACGTCACTCCTCCATTTCACACCTCCTTGTCACTCCTCCATGTAGCTACTCCATGTCACTCCTCCATGTCGCTCTACCAACTCACTACTACATGTCTTTCCTCCACATCAATCTTCTATGTAACTCCTCCATGTCACTCCTCCATGTGATTCCTCCTTGTCGCTATTTCATGTCACTCCTCCATATCAACCCTCCATGTCACTCCTCCCTGTCCCTCCGCCATGTCACTCCACCATATCAACCATCCTTCTTGCTCAAACTTGTCACTTCTCCATGTCACTACTCCATGTCTCTCCCCCACATCAAACCTCTATGTCACTCCTCCATGTCACTCCTCTATGTCACTCCTCCTTGTTGCTCTTCCATGTAACTCCTCCATGTCGCTACACCATCTCGATCCTCCTTGTCACTCCTCCATGTCACTCAGCCAAGTCATTTGTCCATGTCACTCCTTTATGTCACTCCTCCATGTCACTTCTATATGTCTTCCATGTCACTCCTCCATGTCGCTATTCCATGTCACTCCTTATGTCGCTATATAAACTCACTCCTCCATGTCACTCCTCCATTTCACTCCACCACGTCACTCCTCCATGTCACTCCTCCATATCAACCCTCCATGTCACTCCTCCTTGTCGCTACACCAACTCACTCCTCTTTGTCTGTCCTCCATGTCACTCATCCAAGTCATTCCTCCATGTCACGCCTTTATTTCACTCCTCCAGTCACTCCTCCATGTCACTTCTATATGTCTTCCATGTCACTCCTCCATGTCGCTCCACCAACTCACTTCTCCATGTCGCTATTCCATGTCACTCCTTATGTCGCTATATAAACTCACTCCTCCATGTCACTCCTCCATTTCATTCCACCCCGTCACTCCTCCATGTCACTCCTCCATATCACCCTCCATGTCACTCCTCCTTGTCGCTACACCAACTCACTCCTCCATGTCACTCCTCCATTTCACTCATCCCAGTCATTCCTCCATGTCACTCCTTTATGTCACTCCTCCAAGTCACTCCTCCATGTCACTTCTATATGTCTTCCATGTCACTCCTCCATGTCGCTCCACCAACTCAATCCTCCTTGTCACTCCTCCATGTCACTCATCTAAGTCACTCCTCCATGTCGCTATTCTATGTCACTACTTATGTCGATACACCAACTCACTCCTCCATGTCACTCCTCCATTTCACTCCACCACGTCACTCCTCCATGTCACTCCTCCATATCAACCCTCCATTTCACTCATCCTTATCACTCCTCCATGTCACTCCTCCATGTCACTCATCCAAGTCATTCCTCCTTATGTCATTCCTCCAAGTCACTCCTCCATGTCACTTCTATATGTCTTCCATGTCACTCCTCCATGTCGCTCCACCAACTCACTTCTCCATGTCGCTATTCCTTGTCACTCCTTATGTCGCTATATAAACTCACTCCTCCATGTCACTCCTCCATATCACCCTCCATGTCACTCCTCCTTGTCGCTACACCAACTCACTCCTCCATGTCACTCCTCCATTTCACTCCACCACGTCCCTCCTCCATATCAACCCTCCATGTCACTCCTCCATGTCACTCATCCATGTCCCTCCGCCATGTCACTCCACCATATCAACCCTCCTTCCTGATCAAACTTGTCACTCCTCCATGTCACTCCTCCTTGTCGCTATTCCATGTTACTCCTCCATGTCGCTACACCAACTCACTCTTCCATGTCACTCCTCCATTTCACTCCACCACGTCACTCTTCTACGTTACTCCTCATGTCACTCCTGAATGTCGCTACTCCATGTCACTACTCCATGTCTTTCCTCCACATCAACCCTCTATGAAACTCCTCCATGTCACTCCTCCATGTCATTCCTCCTTGTCGCTATTTCATGTCACTCCTCCATATCAACCCTCCATGTCACTCCTCCATGTCGCTACACCAACTCAATCTTCCTTGTCACTCCTCCATGTCACTCAGCCAAGTCATTTGTCCATGTCACTCCTTTATGTCTATCCTCCAAGTCACTCCTCCATGTCACTTCTATATGTCTTCCATGTCACTCCTCCATGTAGCTATTCCATGTCACTCCTCCATGTCGCTCTACCAACTCACTCCTCCATGTCACTCGTCCACGTCACTCCTCCATGTCACACTTCCTTGTCACTCATCCATGTAGCTATTTCATGTCACTACACCAACTCACTCATCCCTGTCCCTCCGACATGTCACTCCACCATATCAACCCTCCTTCCTGATCAAACTTGTCACTTCTCCATGTCACTACTCCATGTCTCTCCTCCACATCATTCCTCTATATCACTCCTCCATGTCACTCCTCCATGTAACTCCTCCTTGTCGCTATTCCATGTTACTCCTCCATGTCGCTACACCAACTCACTCTTCCATGTCACTCCCCCATTTCACTCCACCACGTCACTCCTCCATGTCACTCCTCCATATCAACCCTCCATGTCACTCCTCCATGTTAATCCTCCATGTCACTACACCAACTCACTCATCCCTGTCCCTCCGCCATGTCACTCCACCATATCAACCCTCCTTCCTGATCAAACTTGTCATTCTCCATGTCACTACTCCATGTCTCTCCTCCACATCACTCCTCTATATCACTCCTCCATATCACTGCTCCATGTCACTCCTCCTTGTCGCTATTCCATGTTACTCTTCCATGTCGCTACACCAACTCAATCCTCCTTGTCACTCCTCCATGTCACTCATCCAAGTATTTCCTCCATGTCACTCATTTATTTCACTCCTCCAAGTCACTCCTCCATGTCACTTCTATATGTCTTCCATGTCACTCCTCCATGTCGCTCCACAAACTCACTCCTCCTTGTCACTCCTCCTTGTCACTCCTCCAAGTAGCTATTCCATGTCACTCCTCCATGTCGCTCTACCAACTCACTCCTCCATGTCACTCATCCATGTCACTCCTCCATGTCACACTTCCTTGTCACTCCTCCATGTCACTTCTATATGTCTTCCATGTCACTCCTCCATGTTGCTCCACCAACTCACTCCTACATGTCAGTCCTCCATGTCACTGCTCCACGTCACTCCTCTATGTCACTCCTCCATGTCACTCCTCCATGTCGCTATTCCATGTCACTCCTTATGTCGCTATATAAACTCACTCCTCCATGTAACTCCTCCATATAACTCCACCATGTCACTCCTCCATGTCACTCCTCCATATCAAGCCTCCATGTCACTCCTCCTTGTCGCTACACCAACTCACTCCTCCATGTCACTCCTCCATTTCACTCCACCACGTCTATATGTATTCCATGTCACTCCTCCATGTCGCTCCACCAACTCACTCCTCCATGTCACTCCTCCTTGTCACTCCTCCATGTAGCTATTCCATTTCACTCCTCCATGTCGCTACACCAACTCAATCCTCCTTGTCACTCCTCCATGTCACTCATCCAAGTCATTCCTCCATGTCGCTATTCCATGTCACTCCTTATGTCGATACGCCAACTCACTCCTCCATGTCACTCCTCCATTTCACTCCACCACGTCACTCCTCCATGTCACTCCTCCATATCAACCCGCCATGTCACTCCTCCATGTCACTCCTCCATGTCACTCCTCCATGTCACTACACAGACTCACTAATCCCTGTCCCTCCGCACTTGTTATGCCTCCATGTCACTCCTCCATATCAACCCGCCATGTCACTCCTCCTTGTCACTCCTCCATGTAGCTATTCCATGACACTCCTCCATGTCACTCTACCACCTCACTCCTCCATGTCACTACACCAATTCACTAATCCCTGTCCCTCCGCCACGTCACTCCAGAATATCAAACCTCCTTCCTAATCAAACTTGTCAGTTCTCCATGTCACTACTCCATGTCTCTCCTCCACATCAATCCTCTATGTCACTCCTCCATGTCACTCCTCCATGTCACTCCTCCTTGTCGCTATTCCATGTCACTCCTCCATGTTGCTACCCCAACTCACTCCTCATGTCACTCCTCATTGTCGCTACTCCATGTCACTCCTCCATGTCGCTACACCAACTCAATCCTCCTTGTAACTCCTCCATGTCACTCATCCAAGTCATTCCTCCATGTCACTCCTTTATGTCACTCCTCCAAGTCACTCCTCCATGTCACTTCTTTATGTCTTCCATGTCACTCCTCCATGTCGCTCCACCAACTCACTCCTCCATGTCACTCCTCCTTTTCACTCCTCCATGTAGCTATTCCATGACACTCCTCCATGTCACTCGTCCACGTCACTCCTCCATGTTACACTTCCTTGTCACTCCTCCATATAGCTACTTCATATCACTACACCAACTCACTCATCCCTGTCCCTCTGCCATGTCACTCCACCATATCAACCCTCCTTCCTGATCAAACTTGTCACTTCTCCATGTCACTATTCCATGTCTCTCCTCCACATCACTCCTCTATATCACTCTTCCATGTCACTCCTCCATGTCACTCCTCCTTGTCGCTATTCCATGTTACTCCTCCATGTCGCTACACCATCTCACTCTTCCATGTCAATCCCCCATTTCACTCCACCACGTCACTCCTCCATGTCACTCCTCCATATCAACCCTCCATGTCACTCCTCCATGTCGCTATTCCATGTCACTCCTTATGTCACTATATAAACTCACTCCTCCATGTCACTCCTCCATTTCACTCCACCACGTCACTCCTCCATGTCACTCCTCCATATCAACCCTCCATGTCACTCCTCCTTGTCGCTACACCAACTCACTCCTCCATGTCACTCCTTCATTTCACTCCACCACGTCTATATGTATTCCATGTCACTCCTCCATGTCGCTCCACCAACTCACTATTCCATGTCACTCCTCCTTGTCACTCCTCCATGTAGCTATTCCATTTCACTCCTCCAAGTCGCTACACCAACTCAATCCTCCTTGTCACTCCTCCATGTCACTCATCCAAGTCATTCCTCCATGTCGCTATTCCATGTCACTCCTTATGTCGATACGCCAAGTCACTCCTCCATGTCACTCCTCCATTTCACTCCACCACGTCACTCCTCCATGTCACTCCTCCATATCAACCCGCCATGTCACTCCTCCATGTCAATCCTCCATGTCACTACACCAACTCACTAATCCCTGTCCCTCCGCCATGTCACTCCACAATATCAAACCTCCTTCCTGATCAAACTTGTCAGTTCTCCATGTCACTACTCCATGTCTCTCCTCCACATCAATCCTCTATGTCACTCCTCCATGTCACTCCTCCATGTCACTCCTCCTTGTCGCTATTCCATGTCACTCCTCCATGTTGCTACACCAACTCACTCCACATGTCACTCCTCCATGTCGCTACTCCATGTCACTCCTCCATGTCGCTACACTAACTCAATCCTCCTTGTCACTCCTCCATGTCACTCATCCAAGTCATTCCTCCATGTCACTCCTTTATGTCACTCCTCCAAGTCACTCCTCCATGTCACTTCTATATGTCTTCCATGTTACTCCTCCATGTCGCTCCACCAACTCACTCCTCCATGTCACTCGTCCATGTCACTCCTCCATGTCACACTTCCTTGTCACTCATCCATGTAGCTACTTCATGTCACTACACCAACTCACTCATCCCTGTCCCTCCGCCATGTCACTCCACCATATCAACCCTCCTTCCTGATCAAACTTGTCACTTCTCCATGTCACTACTCCATGTCTCTCCTCCACATCACTCCTCTATATCAATCCTCCATGTCGCTACACCAACTCACTCTTCCATGTCACTCCCCCATTTCACTCCACAACGTCACTCCTCCATGTCACTCCTCCATGTCACTCCTCCTTGTCGCTATTCCATGTCACTCCTCCATGTTGCTACACCAACTCACTCCACATGTCACTCCTCCATGTCGCTACTCCATGTCACTCCTCCATGTCGCTACACCAACTCAATTCTCCTTGTCACTCCTCCATGTCACTCATCCAAGTCATTCCTCCATGTCGCTATTCCATGTCACTCCTTATGTCGATACGCCAAGTCACTCCTCCATGTCACTCCTCCATTTCACTCCACCACGTCACTCCTCCATGTCACTCCTCCATATCAACCCGCCATGTCACTCCTCCCTGTCACTCCTCCATGTCACACTTCCTTGTCACTCATCCATGTAGCTACTTCATGTCACTACACCAACTCACTCATCCCTGTCCCTCCGCCATGTCACTCCACCATATCAACCCTCCTTCCTGATCAAACGTGTCACTTCTCCATGTCACTACTCCATGTCTCTCCTCCACATCACTCCTCTATATCACTCCTCCATGTCGCTACACCAACTCACTCTTCCATGTCACTCCCCCATTTCACTCCACAACGTCACTCCTCCATGTCACTCCTCCATGTCACTCCTCCTTGTCGCTATTCCATGCCACTCCTCCATGTTGCTACACCAACTCACTCATCCCTGCCCCTCCGCCATGTCACTCCACAATATCAAACCTCCTTCCTGATCAAACTTGTCAGTTCTCCATGTCACTACTCCATGTCGCTATTCCATGTCACTCCTTATGTCGCTATATAAACTCACTCCTCCATGTAACTCCTCCACTTCAATCCTCTATGTCACTCCTCCATGTCACTCCTCCTTGTCGCTATTCCATGTCACTCCTTATGTCGCTATATAAACTCACTCCTCCATGTAACTCCTCCATTTCATTCCACCACGTCACTCCTCCATATCACTCCTCCATATCACCCTCCATGTCACTCCTCCTTGTCGTTACACCAACTCACTCCTCCATGTCACTCCTCCATTTCACTCATCCAAGTCATTCCTCCATGTCACTCCTTTATGTCACTCCTCCAAGTCACTCCTCCATTTCACTTCTATATGTCTTCCATGTCACTCCTCCATGTCGCTCCACCAACTCACTCCTCCATGTCACTCCTCCTTGTAACTCCTCCATGTAGCTATTCCATTTCACTCCTCCATGTCGCTACACCAACTCACTCATCCCTGTCCCTCCGCCATGTCACTCCACCATATCAACCCTCCTTCCTGATCAAACTTGTCACTTCTCCATGTCACTACTCCATGTCTCTCCCCCACATCAAACCTCTATGTCACTCCTCCATGTCACTCTACTATGTCACTCCTCCTTGTCGCTCTTCCTTGTCACTCCTCCATATCGCTACACCAACTCAATCCTCATTTCACTCCTCCATGTAGCTACTCCATGTCACTCCTCCATGTCGCTACACCAACTCAATCCTCCTTGTCACTCCTCCATGTCACTCAGCCAAGTCATTTGTCCATGTCACTCCTTTATGTCACTCCTCCAAGTCACTCCTCCATGTCACTTCTATATGTCTTCCATGTCACTCCTCCATGTTGCTCCACCAACTTACTCCTCCATGTCACTCCTCCATGTCACTGCTCCACGTCACTCCTCTATGTCACTCCTCCATGTCACTCCTCCATGTCACTATTCCATGTCACTCCTTATGTCGCTATATAAACTCACTCCTCCATGTCACTCCTCCATTTCACTCCACCACGTCTATATGTATTCCATGTAACTCCTCCATGTCGCTCCACCAACTCACTCCTCCATGTCACTCCTCCTTGTCACTCCTCAATGTAGCTATTCCATTTCACTCCTCCGTATCGCTACACCAACTCAATCCTCCATATCACTCATCCAAATCATTGCTCCATGTCACTCATTTATGTCACTCCTCCAAGTCACTACTCCATGTCACTTCTATATGTCTTCCATGTCACTCCTCCATGTCGCTCCACCAACTCACTCCTCCATGTCACTCCTCCTTGTCACTCCTCCATGTAGCTATTCCATGTCACTCCTCCATGTCGCTCTACCAACTCACTCCTCCATGTCACTCGTCCACGTCACTCCTCCATGTCACACTTCCTTGTCACTCATCCATGTAGCTACTTCATGTCACTACACCAACTCACTCATCCCTGTCCCTCCGCCATGTCACTCCATCATATCAACCCTCCTTCCTGATCAAACTTGTCACTTCTCCATGTCACTACTCCATGTCTCTCCTCCACATCACTCCTCTATATCACTCCTCCATGTCACTCCTCCATGTCACTCCTCCATGTCGCTATTCCATGTCACTCCTTATGTCGATACGCCAAGTCACTCCTCCATGTCACTCCTCCATTTCACTCCACCACGTCACTCCTCCATGTCACTCCTCCATATCAACCCGCCATGTCACTCCTCCCTGTCACTCCTCCATGTCACACTTCCTTGTCACTCATCCATGTAGCTACTTCATGTCACTACACCAACTCACTCATCCCTGTCCCTCCGCCATGTCACTCCACCATATCAACCCTCCTTCCTGATCAAACGTGTCACTTCTCCATGTCACTACTCCATGTCTCTCCTCCACATCACTCCTCTATATCACTCCTCCATGTCGCTACACCAACTCACTCTTCCATGTCACTCCCCCATTTCACTCCACAACGTCACTCCTCCATGTCACTCCTCCATGTCACTCCTCCTTGTCGCTATTCCATGCCACTCCTCCATGTTGCTACACCAACTCACTCATCCCTGCCCCTCCGCCATGTCACTCCACAATATCAAACCTCCTTCCTGATCAAACTTGTCAGTTCTCCATGTCACTACTCCATGTCGCTATTCCATGTCACTCCTTATGTCGCTATATAAACTCACTCCTCCATGTAACTCCTCCACTTCAATCCTCTATGTCACTCCTCCATGTCACTCCTCCTTGTCGCTATTCCATGTCACTCCTTATGTCGCTATATAAACTCACTCCTCCATGTAACTCCTCCATTTCATTCCACCACGTCACTCCTCCATATCACTCCTCCATATCACCCTCCATGTCACTCCTCCTTGTCGTTACACCAACTCACTCCTCCATGTCACTCCTCCATTTCACTCATCCAAGTCATTCCTCCATGTCACTCCTTTATGTCACTCCTCCAAGTCACTCCTCCATTTCACTTCTATATGTCTTCCATGTCACTCCTCCATGTCGCTCCACCAACTCACTCCTCCATGTCACTCCTCCTTGTCACTCCTCCATGTAGCTATTCCATTTCACTCCTCCATGTCGCTACACCAACTCACTCATCCCTGTCCCTCCGCCATGTCACTCCACCATATCAACCCTCCTTCCTGATCAAACTTGTCACTTCTCCATGTCACTACTCCATGTCTCTCCCCCACATCAAACCTCTATGTCACTCCTCCATGTCACTCTACTATGTCACTCCTCCTTGTCGCTCTTCCTTGTCACTCCTCCATATCGCTACACCAACTCAATCCTCATTTCACTCCTCCATGTAGCTACTCCATGTCACTCCTCCATGTCGCTACACCAACTCAATCCTCCTTGTCACTCCTCCATGTCACTCAGCCAAGTCATTTGTCCATGTCACTCCTTTATGTCACTCCTCCAAGTCACTCCTCCATGTCACTTCTATATGTCTTCCATGTCACTCCTCCATGTTGCTCCACCAACTTACTCCTCCATGTCACTCCTCCATGTCACTGCTCCACGTCACTCCTCTATGTCACTCCTCCATGTCACTCCTCCATGTCACTATTCCATGTCACTCCTTATGTCGCTATATAAACTCACTCCTCCATGTCACTCCTCCATTTCACTCCACCACGTCTATATGTATTCCATGTAACTCCTCCATGTCGCTCCACCAACTCACTCCTCCATGTCACTCCTCCTTGTCACTCCTCAATGTAGCTATTCCATTTCACTCCTCCGTATCGCTACACCAACTCAATCCTCCATATCACTCATCCAAATCATTGCTCCATGTCACTCATTTATGTCACTCCTCCAAGTCACTACTCCATGTCACTTCTATATGTCTTCCATGTCACTCCTCCATGTCGCTCCACCAACTCACTCCTCCATGTCACTCCTCCTTGTCACTCCTCCATGTAGCTATTCCATGTCACTCCTCCATGTCGCTCTACCAACTCACTCCTCCATGTCACTCGTCCACGTCACTCCTCCATGTCACACTTCCTTGTCACTCATCCATGTAGCTACTTCATGTCACTACACCAACTCACTCATCCCTGTCCCTCCGCCATGTCACTCCATCATATCAACCCTCCTTCCTGATCAAACTTGTCACTTCTCCATGTCACTACTCCATGTCTCTCCTCCACATCACTCCTCTATATCACTCCTCCATGTCACTCCTCCATGTCACTCCTCCTTGTCGCTATTCCATGTTACTCCTCCATGTCGCTACACCAACTCACTCTTCCATGTCACGCCCCCATTTCACTCCACCACGTCACTCCTCCATATCACTCCTCCATATCAACCCTCCATGTCACTCCTCCATGTTACTCCTCTATGTCACTACACCAACTCACTCATCCCTGTCCGTCCGCCATGTAACTCCACCATATCAACCCTCCTTCCTGATCAAACTTGTCACTTCTCCATGTCACTACTCCATGTCTCTCCCCCACATCAAACCTCTATGTCACTCCTCCATGTCACTCCTCTATGTCACTCCTCCTTGTCGCTCTTCCATGTCACTCCTCCATATCGCTACACCAACTCAATCCTCATGTCACTCCTCCATGTAGCTACTCCATGTCACTCCTCCATGTCGCTACACCAACTCAATCCTCCTTGTCACTCCTCCATGTCACTCAGCCAAGTCATTTGTCCATGTCACTCCTTTATGTCACTCCTCCAAGTCACTCCTCCATGTCACTTCTATATGTCTTCCATGTCACTCCTCCATGTTGCTCCACCAATTTACTCCTCCATGTCACTCCTCCATGTCACTGCTCCACGTCACTCCTCTATGTCACTCCTCCATGTCACTCCTCCATGTCGCTATTCCATGTCACACCTTATGTCGCTATATAAACTCACTCCTCCATGTCACTCCTCCATTTCACTCCACCACATCACTCCTCCATGTCACTCCTCCATATCAACCCTCCATGTCACTCCTCCTTGTCGCTACACCAACTCACTCCTCCATGTCACTCCTCCATTTCACTCCACCACGTCTATATGTATTCCATGTAACTCCTCCATGTCGCTCCACCAACTCACTCCTCCATGTCACTCCTACTTGTCACTCCTCCATGTAGCTATTCCATTTCACTCCTCCATATCGCTACACCAACTCAATCCTCCTTGTCACTCCTCCATGTCACTCATCCAAGTCATTCCTCCATGTCGCTATTCCATGTCACTCCTTATGTCGATACGCCAACTCACTCCTCCATGTCACTCCTCCATTTCACTCCACCACGTCACTCCTCCATGTCACTCCTCCATATCAATCCGCCATGTCACTCCTCCATGTCACTCCTCCATGTCACTCCTCCATGTCGCTACACCAACTCAATCCTCATGTCACTCTTCCATGTAGCTTTTCCATGTCACTCCTCCATGTCGCTACACCAACTCAATCCTCCTTGTCACTCCTCCATGTCACTCATCCAAGTAATTCCTCCATGTCGCTATTCCATGTCACTCCTTATGTCGACACGCCAACTCACTCCTCCATGTCACTCCTCCATGTCCCTTCGCCATGTCACTCCTCCATGTCTCTCCTCCATGTCACTTCTCCAAGTCTTCAATGTCATGTCTCTCATCTGTGTAGCTCCACATTGTCACTCCTCCAAGTCACTCCTCCATGTCGCTAATCCATGTCACACCTCCTTGTCACTCCTCCATGTAGCTACTCCATGTCACTCCTCCATGTCGCTCTACCAACTCACTCCTCCATGTCACTCCTCTATATAACTTCTCCATGTTACTCCTCCATATCAATCCTCCATGTCACTTCTCCATGTCACTCCTCCTTGTCGCAATTCCATGTCACTCCTCCATGTCGCTACATCAACTCACTCTTCATGTCACTCCTCCATGTCGCTACTCCATGTCACTACTCCATGTCGCTACACCAACTCAATCCTCCTTGTCACTTCTCCATGTCACTCATCCAAGTCACTCCTCCATGTCGCTATTCCCTGTCACTCCTTATGTCGATACGCCAACTCACTCCTCCATGTCACTCCTCCATTTCACTCCACCACGTCACTCCTCCATGTCACTCCTCCATTTCAACCCGCCATGTCACTCCTCCATGTCACTCCTCCATGTCACTACAACAACTCACTAATCCCTGTCCCTCCGCCATGTCACTCCACAATATCAAACCTCCTTCCTAATCAAACTTGTCAGTTCTCCATGTCACTACTCCATGTCTCTCCTCCACATCAATCCTCTATGTCACTCCTCCATGTCGCTATTCCATGTCACTCCTCCATGTTGCTACACCAACTCACTCCTCCATGTCGCTATTCCATGTCACTCCTCCATGTTGCTACACCAACTCACTCCTCATGTCACTCCTCAATGTCTCTACTTCATGTCACTCCTTCATGTCGCTACACCAACTCAATCCTCTTTGTCACTCCTCCATGTCACTCCTCCAAGTCACTCCTCTATGTCACTGCTATATGTCTTCCATGTCACTCCTCCATGTCGCTCCACCAACTCACTCCTCCATGTCACTCCTCCTTGTCACTCCTCCATGTAGCTATTCCATGTCACTCCTCCATGTCGCTCTACCAACTCACTCCTCCATGTCACTCGTCCACGTCACTCCTCCATGTCACACTTCCTTGTCACTCCTCCATGTAGCTACTTCATGTCACTGCACCAACTCAATCATCCCTGTCCCTCCGCCATGTCACTCCACCATATCAACCCTCCTTCCTGATCAAACTTGTCACTTCTCCATGTCACTACTCCATGTCTCTCCCCCACATCAAACCTCTATGTCACTCCTCCATGTCACTCCTCTATGTCACTCCTCCTTGTCGCTCTTCCAAGTCACTCCTCCATGTCGCTACACCAACTCAATCCTCATGTCACTCCTCCATGTAGCTACTCCATGTCACTCCTCCATGTCGCTACACCAACTTAATCCTCCTTGTCACTCCTCCATGTCACTCAGCCAAGTCATTTGTCCATGTCACTCCTTTATGTCACTCCTCCAAGTCACTCCTCCATGTCACTTCTATATGTCTTCCATGTCACTCCTCCATGTTGCTCCACCAACTCACTCCTCCATGTCACTCCTCCATGTCACTGCTCCATGTCACTTCTCCATGTCACTCCTCCATGTCACTCCTCCATATCAACCCTCCATGTCACTCCTCCATTTCACTCCACCACGTCCCTCCTCCATATCGACCCTCCATGTCACTCTTCCATGTCACTACACCATGTCTCTCCTCCACATCACTCCTCTATATCACTCCTCCATGTCACTCCTCCATGTCATTGCTCCTTGTCGCTATTCCATGTCACTCCTCCATATCAACCCTCCATGTCACTCCTCCATGTCACTACACCAACTCACTCATACCTGTCCCTCCGCCATGTCACTCCACCATATCAACCCTCTTTCTTGATCAAACTTGTCACTTCTCCATGTCACTACTCCATGTCTCACCCCCACATCAAACCTCTATGTCACTCCTCCATGTCACTCCTCTATGTCACTCCTCCTTGTTGCTCTTCCATGTCACTCCTCCATGTCGCTATACCAACTCAATCCTCATGTCACTCATCCATGTAGCTACTCCATGTCACTCCTCCATGTCGCTACACCATCTAGATCCTCCTTGTCACTCCTCCATGTCACTCAGCCAAGTCATTTGTCCATGTCACTCCTTTATGTCACTCCTCCAAGTCACTCCTCCATGTCACTTCTATATGTCTTCCATGTCACTCCTCCATGTTGCTCCATCAACTCACTCCTCCATGTCACTCCTCCATGTCGCTATTCCATGTCACTCCTTATGTCGCTATATAAACTCACTCCTCCATGTCACTCCTCCATTTCACTCCACCACGTCACTCCTCTATGTCACTCCTCCATATCAACCCTCCATGTCACTCCTCCTTGTCGCTACACCAACTCACTCCTCCATGTCACTCCTCCATTTCACTCCACCACGTTTATATGTATTCCATGTCACTCCTCCATGTCGCACCACCAACTCACTCCTCCATGTCACTCCTCCTTGTCACTCCTCCATGTAGCTATTCCATTTCACTCCTCCATGTCGCTACACCAACTCAATCATCCTTGTCACTCCTCTATGTCACTCATCCAAGTCATTCCTCCATGTCGCTATTCCATGTCACTCCTTATGTCGATACGCCAATTCACTCCTCCATGTCACTCCACCACGTCACTCCTCCATGTCACTCCTCCATTTCAACCCGCCATGTCACTCCTCCATGTCACTCCTCCATGTCACTACAACAACTCACTAATCCCTGTCCCTCCGCCATGTCACTCCACAATATCAAACCTCCTTCCTAATCAAACTTGTCAGTTCTCCATGTCACTACTCCATGTCTCTCCTCCACATCAATCCTCTATGTCACTCCTCCATGTCGCTATTCCATGTCACTCCTCCATGTTGCTACACCAACTCACTCCTCCATGTCGCTATTCCATGTCACTCCTCCATGTTGCTACACCAACTCACTCCTCATGTCACTCCTCAATGTCTCTACTTCATGTCACTCCTTCATGTCGCTACACCAACTCAATCCTCTTTGTCACTCCTCCATGTCACTCCTCCAAGTCACTCCTCTATGTCACTGCTATATGTCTTCCATGTCACTCCTCCATGTCGCTCCACCAACTCACTCCTCCATGTCACTCCTCCTTGTCACTCCTCCATGTAGCTATTCCATGTCACTCCTCCATGTCGCTCTACCAACTCACTCCTCCATGTCACTCGTCCACGTCACTCCTCCATGTCACACTTCCTTGTCACTCCTCCATGTAGCTACTTCATGTCACTGCACCAACTCAATCATCCCTGTCCCTCCGCCATGTCACTCCTCCATGTCACTCCTCCATGTCGCTACACTAACTCACTCCTCATGTCACTCCTCCATGTCGCTACTCCATTTCACTCCTCCATTTCACTCCTCCATATCAACCCTCCATGTCACTCCTCCATGTCACTCCTCCATGTCACTCCTACATGTCACTACACAAACTCACTAATCCCTGTCCCTCCGCCATGTCACTCCACCATATCAACCGTCCATCCTGATCAAACTTGTCAGTTCTCCATGTCACTACTCCATGTCTCTCCTCCACCTCAATCCTCTAGTCACTCCTCCTTGTCACTCCTCCATGTCACTCCTCCTTGTCGCTATTCCATGTCACTCCTCCATGTCGCTACACCAACTCACTCCTCATGTCACTCCTCCATGTCATTCCTCCATGTCGCTATTCCATGTCACTCCTTATGTTGCTACACCAACTCACTCCTCCATTTCACTCCTCCATTTCACTCCACCATGTCACTCCTCCAAATCACTCCTCCATATCAACCCTCCATGTCACTCCTCTATGTCACTCCTCCATGTCATTCCTCCATGTCACTCCTCCATGTCACTACACCAACTCACTCATCCCTGTCCCTCCTCCATGTTACTCCTCCATATCAATCCTCCATGTCACTTCTCCATGTCACTCCTCCTTGTCGCAATTCCATGTCACTCCTTATGTCGCTATATAAACTCACTCCTCCATGTCACTCCTCCATTTCACTCCACCACGTCACTCCTCTATGTCACTCCTCCATATCAACCCTCCATGTCACTCCTCCTTGTCGCTACACCAACTCACTCCTCCATGTCACTCCTCCATTTCACTCCACCACGTTTATATGTATTCCATGTCACTCCTCCATGTCGCACCACCAACTCACTCCTCCATGTCACTCCTCCTTGTCACTCCTCCATGTAGCTATTCCATTTCACTCCTCCATGTCGCTACACCAACTCAATCATCCTTGTCACTCCTCTATGTCACTCATCCAAGTCATTCCTCCATGTCGCTATTCCATGTCACTCCTTATGTCGATACGCCAATTCACTCCTCCATGTCACTCCTCCATTTCACTCCACCATGTCACTCCTCCATGTCACTCCTTCATATCAACCCGCCATGTCACTCCTCCATGTCACTCCTCCATGTCACTCATCCATGTCACTACACAGACTCACTAATCCCTGTCCCTCCGCACTTTTTACGCCTCCATGTCACTCCTCCATATCAACCCGCCATGTCACTCCTCCTTGTCACTCCTCCATGTAGCTATTCCATGACACTCCTCCATGTCACTCTACCACCTCACTCCTCCATGTCACTACACCAACTCACTAATCCCTGTCCCTCCGCCATGTCACTCCACAATATCAAACCTCCTTCCTAATCAAACTTGTCAGTTCTCCATGTCACTACTCCATGTCTCTCCTCCAGATCAATCCTCTATGTCACTCCTCCATGTCACTCCTCCTTGTCGTTATTCTATGTCACTCCTCCATGTTGCTACACCAACTCACTCCTCATGTCACTCCTCCATGTCGCTACTCCATGTCACTCCTCCATGTCGCTACACCAACTCAATTCTACTTGTCACTCCTCCATGTCACTCATCCAAGTCATTCCTCCATGTCACTCCTCCAAGTCACTCCTCCATGTCACTTCTATATGTCTTCCATGTCACTCCTCCATGTCGCTCTACCAAATCACTCCTCCATGTCACTCGTCCACGTCACTCCTCCATGTCGCTCCACCAACTTACTCCTCCATGTCACTCCTCCATGTCACTGCTCCACGTCACTCCTCTATGTCACTCCTCCATGTCACTCCTCCATGTCGCTATTCCATGTCATTCCTTATGTCGCTATATAAACTCAACCCTCCATGTCACTCCTACATTTCACTCCACCACGTCACTCCTCCATGTCACTCATCCATATCAACCCTCCATGTCACTCCTCCTTGTCGCTACACCAACTCACTCCTCCATGTCACTCCTCCATTTCACTCCACCACGTCCCTCCTCCATATTCATCCCTCCATGTCACTCCTCCATGTCACTCCTCCATGTCCATTTGCCATGTCACTCCTCCATGTCTCTCCTCCATGTCACTTCTCCAAGTCTTCAATGTCATGTCTCTCATCTGTGTAGCTCCACATTGTCACTCCTCCAAGTCACTCCTCCATGTCGCTACACCAACTCAATCCTCCTTGTCACTCCTCCATGTCACTCATCCAAGTCATTCCTCCAATTCACTTCTTTATGTCACTCCTCTATGTCACTGCTATATGTCTTCCATGTCACTCCTCCATGTCGCTCTACCAACTCACTCCTCCATGTCACTCGTCCACGTCACTCCTCCATGTCACACTTCCTTGTCACTCCTCCATGTAGCTACTTCATGTCACTGCACCAACTCACTCATCCCTGTCCCTCCGCCATGTCACTCCACCATATCAACGCTCCTTCCTGATCAAACTTGTCACTTCTCCATGTCACTACTCCATGTCTCTCCTCCACATCACTCCTCTATATCACTCCTCCATGTCACTCCTCCATGTCACTCCTCCTTGTCGCTATTCCATGTTACTCCTCCATGTCGCTTCACCAACTCACTCTTCCATGTCACTCCCCCATTTCACTCCACCACGTCACTCCTCCATGTCACTCCTCCATATCAACCCTCTATGTCACTCCTCCATGTTACTCCTCCATGTCACTACACCAACTCACTCATCACTGTCCCTCCGCCATGTCACTCCACCATATCAACCCTCCTTCCTGATCAAACTTGTCACTTCTCCATGTCACTACTCCATGTCTCTCCCCCACATCAAACCTCTATGTCACTCCTCCATGTCACTCCTCTATGTCACTCCTCCTTGTCGCTCTTCCATGTCACTCCTCCATGTCGCTACACCAACTCAATCCTCATGTCACTCCTACATGTAGCTACTCCATGTCACTCCTCCATGTCGCTACACCAACTCAATCCTCCTTGTCACTCCTCCATGTCACTCAGCCAAGTCATTTGTCCATGTCACTCATTTATGTCACTCCTCCAAGTCACTCCTCCATGTCACTTCTATATGTCTTTCATGTCACTCCTCCATGTTGCTCCACCTTCTCACTCCTCCATGTCACTCCTCCATGTCACTGCTCCAAGTCACTCCTCTATGTCACTCCTCCATGTCACTCCTCCATATCGCTATTCCATGTCACTCCTTATGTCGCTATATAAACTCACTCCTCCATGTCACTCCATCATTTCACTCCACCACGTCACTCCTCCATGTCACTCCTCCATATCAACCCTCCATGTCACTCCTCCTTGTCGCTACACCAACTCACTCCTCCATGTCACTCCTCCATTTCACTCCACCACGTCTATATGTATTCCATGTCACTCCTCCATGTCGCTCCACCAACTCACTCCTCCATGTCACTCCTCCTTGTCACTCCTCCATATAGCTATTCCATTTCACTCCTCCATGTCTCTACACCAACTCAATCGTCCTTGTCACTCCTCCATGTCACTCATCCAAGTCATTCCTCCATGTCGCTATTCCATGTCACTCCTTATGTCGATACGTCAACTCACTCCTCCATGTCACTCCTCCATTTCACTCTACCACGTCACTCCTCCATGTCACTCCTCCATATCAACCCGCCTTGTCACTCCTCCATGTCACTCCTCCATGTCACTCCTCCATGTCACTACACAGACTCACTAATCCCTGTCCCTCCGCACTTGTTACGCCTCCATGTCACTCCTCCATTTTCAACCCGCCATGTCACTCCTCCTTGTCACTCCTCCATGTAGCTATTCCATGACACTCCTCCATGTCACTCTACCACCTCAATCCTCCATGTCACTACACCAACTCACTAATCCCTGTCCCTCCGCCATGTCACTCCACAATATCAAACCTACTTTTTAATCAAACTTGTCAGTTCTCCATGTCACTACTCCATGTCTCTCCTCCACATCAATCCTCTATGTCACTCCTCCATGTCACTCCTCCATGTCACTCCTCCTTGTCGCTATTCCATGTTTCTCCTCCATGTTGCTACACCAACTCACTCCTCATGTCACTCCTCCATGTCGCTACTCCATGTCACACCTCCATGTCGCTACACCAACTCAATTATCTTTGTCACTCCTCCATGTCACTCATCCAAGTCATTCCTCCATGTCACTCCTTTATGTCACTCCTCCAAGTCACTCCTCCATGTCACTTCTATATGTCTTCCATGTCACTCCTCCATGTCGCTCCACCAACTCACTCCTCCATGTCACTCCTCCTTGTCACTCCTCCATGTAGCTATTCCATGACACTCCTCCATGTCGCTCTACCAACTCACTCCTCCATGTCACTCCTCCATGTCGCTATTCCATGTCACTCCTTATGTCGCTACACCAACTCACTCCTCCATTTCACTCCTCCATTTCACTCCACTACGTTACTCCTCCATATCACTCCTCCATATCAACCCTACATTTCACTCCTCCATGTCACTCCTCCATGTCACTACACCAACTCATTCATCCCTGTCCCTCCGCCATGTCACTCCTCCATGTCACTCCTCCATTTCACTCCTCCATTTCACTCCACTACGTTACTCCTCCATATCACTCCTCCATATCAACCCTACATTTCACTCCTCCATGTCACTCCTCCATGTCACTACACCAACTCATTCATCCCTGTCCCTCCGCCATGTCACTCCTCCATGTCACTCCTCCATGTCGCTACACTAACTCACTCCTCATGTCACTCCTCCATGTCGCTACTCCATTTCACTCCTCCATTTCACTCCTCCATATCAACCCTCCATGTCACTCCTCCATGTCACTCCTCCATGTCACTCCTACATGTCACTACACAAACTCACTAATCCCTGTCCCTCCGCCATGTCACTCCACCATATCAACCGTCCATCCTGATCAAACTTGTCAGTTCTCCATGTCACTACTCCATGTCTCTCCTCCACCTCAATCCTCTAGTCACTCCTCCTTGTCACTCCTCCATGTCACTCCTCCTTGTCGCTATTCCATGTCACTCCTCCATGTCGCTACACCAACTCACTCCTCATGTCACTCCTCCATGTCATTCCTCCATGTCGCTATTCCATGTCACTCCTTATGTTGCTACACCAACTCACTCCTCCATTTCACTCCTCCATTTCACTCCACCACGTCACTCCTCCAAATCACTCCTCCATATCAACCCTCCATGTCACTCCTCTATGTCACTCCTCCATGTCATTCCTCCATGTCACTCCTCCATGTCACTACACCAACTCACTCATCCCTGTCCCTCCTCCATGTTACTCCTCCATATCAATCCTCCATGTCACTTCTCCATGTCACTCCTCCTTGTCGCAATTCCATGTCACTCCTCCATGTCGCTACACCAACTCAATCCTCCTTGTCACTCCTCCATGTCACTCAGCCAAGTCATTTGTCCATGTCACTCATTTATGTCACTCCTTCAAGTCACTCCTCCATGTCACTTCTATATGTCTTCCATGTCACTCCTCCATGTTGCTCCACCAACTCACTCCTCCATGTCACTCCTCCATGTCACTGCTCCACGTCACTCCTCTATGTCACTCCTCCATGTCACTACTCCATGTCGCTACACCAACTCAATCCTCCTTGTCACTCCTCCATGTCACTCCTCCATGTCACTTCTCCATGTCACTACTCCATGTCGCTCCCCCACATCAAACCTCTATGTCACTCCTCCATGTCACTCCTCTATGTCACTCCTCCTTGTCGCTCTTCCATGTCACTCCTCCATGTCGCTACACCAACTCAGTCCTCATGTCACTCCTCCATGTAGCTACTCCATGTCACTCCTCCATGTCGCTACACCAACTCAATCCTCCTTGTCACTCCTCCATGTCACTCCTCCATTTCACTCCTCCATGTCTCTCCTCAATGTCACTTCTATATGTCTTCCATGTCACTCCTCCATGTCACTCCTCCATGTCGCTACTCCATATCACTCCTCCATTTCACTCCTCCATGTCTCTCCTCAATGTCACTTCTCCAAGTCTTCAATGTCATGTCTCTCATCTGTGTAGCTCCACATTGTCACTCCTCCAAGTCACTCCTCCATGTCGCTACTCCACGTCACTCCTCCATGTCACTCCTCCTTGTCGCTCTTCCATGTCACTCCTCCATGTTGCTACACCAACTCACTCCTCATGTCACTCCTCCATGTCGCTACTCCATGTCACTCCTCCATGTCGCTACACCAACTCAATCCTCCTTGTCACTCCTCCATGTCACTCATCCAAGTCATTCCTCCATGTCACTCATTTATGTCACTCCTCCAAGTCACTCCTCCACGTCACTTCTATATGTCTTCCATGTCACTCCTCCATGTCGCTCCACCAACTCACTCCTCCATGTCACTGCTCCACGTCAATCCTCTATGTCACTCCTCCATGTCACTCCTCCATGTCGCTATTCCATGTCACTCCTTATGTCACTCCACCAACTCACTCCTCCATGTCACTCCTCCATTTCACTCCACCACGTCACTCCTCCATGTCACTCCTCCATATCAACCCTCCATGTCACTCCTCCATGTCAGTCCTCCATGTCACTCCTCCATGTCATTCCTCCATATCGCTATTCCATGTCACTCCTTATGTCGCTACACCAACTCACTCCTCCATTTCACTCCTCCATTTCACTCCACCACGTCACTCCTCCAAATCACTCCTCCATATCAACCCTCCATGTCACTCCTCCATGTCACTACACCAACTCACTCATCCCTGTCCCTCCGCCATGTCACTCCTCCATGTCGCTACTCCATTTCACTCCTCCATATATCTACACCAACTCAATCCTCCTTGTCACTCCTCCATGTCACTCATCCAAGTCATTCCTCCATATCACTCCTTTATGTCACTTCTCCAAGTCACTCCTCCATGTCACTTCTATATGTCTTCCATGTCACTCCTCCATGTCGCTCCACCAACTTACTCCTCCATGTCACTCCTCCATGTCACTGCTCCACGTCACTCCTCTATGTCACTCCTCCATGTCACTCCTCCATGTCGCTATTCCATGTCACTCCTTATGTCGCTCCACCAACTCACTCCTCCATGTCACTCCTCCATTTCACTCCACCACGTAACTCCTCCATGTCACTCCTCCATATCAACCCTCCATGTCACTCCTCAATGTCACTACTCCATGTCACTACACCAACTCACTCATCCCTTTCCCTCCGCCATGTCACTCCACCATATCAACCCTCCTTCCTGATCAAACTTGTCACTCCTCCATGTCACTCCTCCATGTCACTCCTCCTTGTCGCTATTCCATGTCACTCCTCCATGTCGCTACACCAACTCACTCCTCATGTCACTCCTCCATGTCATTACTCCATGTCGCTATTCCATGTCACTCCTTATGTCGCTACACCAACTAACTCCTCCATTTCACTCCTCCATTTCACTCCACCACGTCACTCCTCCAAATCACTCCTCCATATCAACCCTCCATGTCACTCCTCCATTTCACTCCTCCATGTCATTCCTCCATGTCACTCCTCCATGTCACTACACCAACACACTCATCCCTGTCCCTCCGCCAATGTCACTCCTCCATGTCACTACACCAACTCACTCATCCCTTTCCCTCCGCCATGTCACTCCACCATATCAACCCTCCTTCCTGATCAAACTTGTCACTCCTCCATGTCACTCCTCCATGTCACTCCTCCTTGTCACTCCTCCATTTCACTCCTCCATGTCATTCCTCCATGTCACTCCTCCATGTCACTACACCAACACACTCATCCCTGTCCCTCCGCCAATGTCACTCCTCCATGTCGCTACACCAACTCACTCCTCATGTCACTCCTCCATGTCGCTACTCCATTTCACTCCTCCATGTCGCTACACCAACTCAATCCTCCTTGTCACTCCTCCATGTCACTCATCCAAGTCATTCCTCCATGTCACTCCTTTATGTCACTCCTCCAAGTCACTCCTCCATGTCACTTCTATATGTGTTCCATGTCACTCCTCCATGTCGTTACACCAACTCACTCCTCCATTTCACTCCTCCATGTCTCTACTCCATGTCACTCCTCCATTTCACTCCTCCATGTCTCTCCTCCATGTCACTTCTCCAAGTCTTCAATGCCATGTCTCTCATCTGTGTAGCTCCACATTGTCACTCCTCCAAGTCACTCCTCCATGTCGCTACTCCACGTCACTCCTCCATTTCACACCTCCTTGTCACTCCTCCATGTAGCTACTCCATGTCACTCCTCCATGTCGCTCTACCAACTCACTACTCCATGTCACTCGTCCACGTCACTCCTCCATGTCACACCTCCTTGTCACTCCTCCATGTAGCTACTCCATGTCACTCCTCCATGTCACTCCTCCATGTCACTCTTAAATATCACTCGTCCACGTCACTCCTCCATGTCACACCTCCTTGTCACTCCTCCATGTTACTCCTCCATATCAATCCTCCATGTCAATTCTCCATGTCACTCCTCCTTGTCGCAATTCCATGTCACTCCTCCATGTCGCTACACCAACTCATTCCTCCTTGTCACTCCTCCATGTCACTCATCCAAGTCATTCCTCCATGTCAGTCCTTTATGTCACTCCTCCAAGTCACTCCTCCATATCACTTCTATATGTCTTCCATGTCACTCCTCCATGTCGCTCCTCCTTCTCACTCCTCCATGTTGCTCCTCCATGTCACTCCTCCATGTCACTCATCCATGTACCTCCGCCATGTCACTCCACCATATCAATCTTCCTTGCTGATCCGCCCTGTCACTCCTCCATGTCTCTCCTCCACATCAATCCTCTATGTCACTCCTCCATGTCACTCCTCTATGTCACTCCTCCATGTCGCTATTCCATGTCACTCCTCCATGTCGCTACACGAACTCAATACTCCTTGTCATTCCTCTGTGTCATTCCTGCATGTCACTCCTCCATGTAACTCCTCCATGTCACTCCTCCTTGTCGCTATTCCATGTCACTCATCGATGTCACTACACCAACTCACTCATCCCTGTCCCTCCGCCATGTCACACCACCATAACAACCCTCTTTCCTGTTCAAACTTGTCACTTCTCCATGTCACTACTCCATGTCTATCCTCCACATCAATCCTCTATGTCACTCTTCCATGTCACTCCTCCATGTCACTCCTCCTTGTCACTACTCCATGTCACTCCTCCACGTCACTCATCCATGTCATTCCACAATGACACTCCTTTATGTCACTCCTCCAAGTCACTCCTCCATGTCACTCCTCCATGTCACTCCTCCATGTCACTCCACCATATCAATCCACCTGGCTGATCCGCCCTGTCACTCCTCCATGTCACTCCTCCATGTCACTTCTATATGTCTTCCATGTCACTCCTCCATGTCATTACACCAACTCACTCCTCCATGTCACTCCTCCATGTCGCTACTCCATGTCACTCCTCCATTTCACTCCTCCATGTCTCTCCTCCATGTCACTTCTCCAAGTCTTCAATGTCATGTCTCTCATCTGTGTAGCTTCACATTGTCACTCCACCAACTCACTCCTCCATGTCACTGCTCCACGTCAATCCTCTATGTCACTCCTCCATGTCACTCCTCCATGTCGCTATTCCATGTCACTCCTTATGTCACTCCACCAACTCACTCCTCCATGTCACTCCTCCATTTCACTCCACCACGTCACTCCTCCATGTCACTCCTCCATATCAACCCTCCATGTCACTCCTCCATGTCAGTCCTCCATGTCACTCCTCCATGTCATTCCTCCATATCGCTATTCCATGTCACTCCTTATGTCGCTACACCAACTCACTCCTCCATTTCACTCCTCCATTTCACTCCACCACGTCACTCCTCCAAATCACTCCTCCATATCAACCCTCCATGTCACTCCTCCATGTCACTACACCAACTCACTCATCCCTGTCCCTCCGCCATGTCACTCCTCCATGTCGCTACTCCATTTCACTCCTCCATATATCTACACCAACTCAATCCTCCTTGTCACTCCTCCATGTCACTCATCCAAGTCATTCCTCCATATCACTCCTTTATGTCACTTCTCCAAGTCACTCCTCCATGTCACTTCTATATGTCTTCCATGTCACTCCTCCATGTCGCTCCACCAACTTACTCCTCCATGTCACTCCTCCATGTCACTGCTCCACGTCACTCCTCTATGTCACTCCTCCATGTCACTCCTCCATGTCGCTATTCCATGTCACTCCTTATGTCGCTCCACCAACTCACTCCTCCATGTCACTCCTCCATTTCACTCCACCACGTAACTCCTCCATGTCACTCCTCCATATCAACCCTCCATGTCACTCCTCAATGTCACTCCTCCATGTCACTACACCAACTCACTCATCCCTTTCCCTCCGCCATGTCACTCCACCATATCAACCCTCCTTCCTGATCAAACTTATCACTCCTCCATGTCACTCCTCCATGTCACTCCTCCTTGTCGCTATTCCATGTCACTCCTTATGTCGCTACACCAACTAACTCCTCCATTTCACTCCTCCATTTCACTCCACCACGTCACTCCTCCAAATCACTCCTCCATATCAACCCTCCATTTCACTCCTCCATTTCACTCCACCACGTCACTCCTCCATGTCACTCCTCCATGTCACTCTTAAATATCACTCGTCCACGTCACTCCTCCATGTCACACCTCCTTGTCACTCCTCCATGTTACTCCTCCATATCAATCCTCCATGTCAATTCTCCATGTCACTCCTCCTTGTCGCAATTCCATGTCACTCCTCCATGTCGCTACACCAACTCACTCCTCATGTCACTCCTCCATGTCGCTACTCCATTTCACTCCTCCATGTCGCTACACCAACTCAATCCTCCTTGTCACTCCTCCATGTCACTCATCCAAGTCATTCCTCCATGTCACTCCTTTATGTCACTCCTCCAAGTCACTCCTCCATGTCACTTCTATATGTGTTCCATGTCACTCCTCCATGTCGTTACACCAACTCACTCCTCCATTTCACTCCTCCATGTCTCTACTCCATGTCACTCCTCCATTTCACTCCTCCATGTCTCTCCTCCATGTCACTTCTCCAAGTCTTCAATGCCATGTCTCTCATCTGTGTAGCTCCACATTGTCACTCCTCCAAGTCACTCCTCCATGTCGCTACTCCACGTCACTCCTCCATTTCACACCTCCTTGTCACTCCTCCATGTAGCTACTCCATGTCACTCCTCCATGTCGCTCTACCAACTCACTACTCCATGTCACTCGTCCACGTCACTCCTCCATGTCACACCTCCTTGTCACTCCTCCATGTAGCTACTCCATGTCACTCCTCCATGTCACTCCTCCATGTCACTCTTAAATATCACTCGTCCACGTCACTCCTCCATGTCACACCTCCTTGTCACTCCTCCATGTTACTCCTCCATTTCAATCCTCCATGTCAATTCTCCATGTCACTCCTCCTTGTCGCAATTCCATGTCACTCCTCCATGTCGCTACACCAACTCATTCCTCCTTGTCACTCCTCCATGTCACTCATCCAAGTCATTCCTCCATGTCAGTCCTTTATGTCACTCCTCCAAGTCACTCCTCCATATCACTTCTATATGTCTTCCATGTCACTCCTCCATGTCGCTCCTCCTTCTCACTCCTCCATGTTGCTCCTCCATGTCACTCCTCCATGTCACTCATCCATGTACCTCCGCCATGTCACTCCACCATATCAATCTTCCTTGCTGATCCGCCCTGTCACTCCTCCATGTCTCTCCTCCACATCAATCCTCTATGTCACTCCTCCATGTCACTCCTCTATGTCACTCCTCCATGTCGCTATTCCATGTCACTCCTCCATGTCGCTACACGAACTCAATACTCCTTGTCATTCCTCTGTGTCATTCCTGCATGTCACTCCTCCATGTAACTCCTCCATGTCACTCCTCCTTGTCGCTATTCCATGTCACTCATCGATGTCACTACACCAACTCACTCATCCCTGTCCCTCCGCCATGTCACACCACCATAACAACCCTCTTTCCTGTTCAAACTTGTCACTTCTCCATGTCACTACTCCATGTCTCTCCTCCACATCAATCCTCTATGTCACTCTTCCATGTCACTCCTCCATGTCACTCCTCCTTGTCACTACTCCATGTCACTCCTCCACGTCACTCATCCATGTCATTCCACAATGACACTCCTTTATGTCACTCCTCCAAGTCACTCCTCCATGTCACTCCTCCATGTCACTCCTCCATGTCACTCCACCATATCAATCCACCTGGCTGATCCGCCCTGTCACTCCTCCATGTCACTCCTCCATGTCACTTCTATATGTCTTCCATGTCACTCCTCCATGTCATTACACCAACTCACTCCTCCATGTCACTCCTCCATGTCGCTACTCCATGTCACTCCTCCATTTCACTCCTCCATGTCTCTCCTCCATGTCACTTCTCCAAGTCTTCAATGTCATGTCTCTCATCTGTGTAGCTTCACATTGTCACTCCTCCAAGTCACTCCTCCATGTCGCTACTCCACGTCACTCCTCCATGTCACACCTCCTTGTCACTCCACCATGTAGCTACTCCAAGTCACTCCTCTATGTCGCTCTACCAACTCACTCCTCCATGTCACTCGTCCACGTCACTCCTCCATGTCACACCTCCTTGTCACTGTTCCATGTAGCTACTCCATGTCACTCCTCCATGTCACTTCTATATGTCTTCCATGTCACTCCTCCATGTCACACCTCCTTGTCACTGTTCCATGTAGCTACTCCATGTCACTCCTCCATGTCACTTCTATATGTCTTCCATGTCACTCCTCCATGTCACTCCTCCATGTCACTCCTCCATGTCACTCTTAAATATCACTCCACCACGCCACTCCTCTATATCACTCCTCCATGTTAGTCCTCCATATCAATCCTCCATGTCACTTCTCCATGTCACTCCTCTTTGTCGCAATTCCATGTCACTCCTCCATGTCGCTACACCAACTCAATCCTCCTTGTCACTCCTCCATGTCACTCCTCCATGTCACTCCTCCATGTCGCTCCACCAACTCACTCCTCCATGTCACTCCTCCTTGTCACTCCTCCATGTAGCTATTCCATGTCACTCCTCCATGTCGATCTACCAACTCATTCCTCCATGTCACTCGTCCACGTCACTCCTCCATGTCACACTTCCTTGTCACTCCTCCATGTAGCTACTCCATGTCACTCATCCATGTACCTCCGACATGTCACTCCACCATATCAATCCTCCTTGCTGATCCGCCCTGTCACTCCTCCATGTCTCTCCTCCACATCAATCCTCTATGTCACTCCTCCATGTCACTCCTCTATGTCACTCCTCCATGTCGCTATTCCATGTCACTCCTCCATGTCGCTACACGAACTCAATACTCCTTGTCATTCCTCTGTGTCATTCCTGCATGTCACTCCTCCATGTAACTCCTCCATGTCACTCCTCCTTGTCGCTATTCCATGTCACTCATCGATGTCACTACACCAACTCACTCATCCCTGTCCCTCCGCCATGTCACTTCACCATAACAACCCTCTTTCCTGTTCAAACTTGTCACTTCTACATGTCACTACTCCATGTCTCTCCTCCACATCAATCCTCTATGTCACTCTTCCATGTCACTCCTCCATGTCACTCCTCCTTGTCACTACTCCATGTCACTCCTCCACGTCACTCATCCATGTCATTCCACAATGACACTCCTTTATGTCACTCCTCCAAGTCACTCCTCCATGTCACTCCTCCATGTCACTCCTCCATGTCACTCCACCATATCAATCCACCTGGCTGATCCGCCCTGTCACTCCTCCATGTCACTCCTCCATGTCACTTCTATATGTCTTCCATGTCACTCCTCCATGTCATTACACCAACTCACTCCTCCATGTCACTCCTCCATGTCGCTACTCCATGTCACTCCTCCATTTCACTCCTCCATGTCTCTCCTCCATGTCACTTCTCCAAGTCTTCAATGTCATGTCTCTCATCTGTGTAGCTTCACATTGTCACTCCTCCAAGTCACTCCTCCATGTCGCTACTCCACGTCACTCCTCCATGTCACACCTCCTTGTCACTCCACCATGTAGCTACTCCAAGTCACTCCTCTATGTCGCTCTACCAACTCACTCCTCCATGTCACTCGTCCACGTCACTCCTCCATGTCACACCTCCTTGTCACTGTTCCATGTAGCTACTCCATGTCACTCCTCCATGTCACTTCTATATGTCTTCCATGTCACTCCTCCATGTCACTCCTCCATGTCACTCCTCCATGTCACTCTTAAATATCACTCCACCACGCCACTCCTCTATATCACTCCTCCATGTTAGTCCTCCATATCAATCCTCCATGTCACTTCTCCATGTCACTCCTCTTTGTCGCAATTCCATGTCACTCCTCCATGTCGCTACACCAACTCAATCCTCCTTGTCACTCCTCCATGTCACTCCTCCATGTCACTCCTCCATGTCGCTCCACCAACTCACTCCTCCATGTCACTCCTCCTTGTCACTCCTCCATGTAGCTATTCCATGTCACTCCTCCATGTCGATCTACCAACTGATTCCTCCATGTCACTCGTCCACGTCACTCCTCCATGTCACACTTCCTTGTCACTCCTCCATGTAGCTACTCCATGTCACTCATCCATGTACCTCCGCCATGTCACTCCACCATATCAATCCTCCTTGCTGATCCGCCCTGTCACTCCTCCATGTCTCTCCTCCACATCAATCCTCTATGTCACTCCTCCATGTCACTCCTCTATGTCACTCCTCCATGTCGCTATTCCATGTCACTCCTCCATGTCGCTACACGAACTCAATACTCCTTGTCATTCCTCTGTGTCATTCCTGCATGTCACTCCTCCATGTAACTCCTCCATGTCACTCCTCCTTGTCGCTATTCCATGTCACTCATCGATGTCACTACACCAACTCACTCATCCCTGTCCCTCCGCCATGTCACACCACCATAACAACCCTCTTTCCTGTTCAAACTTGTCACTTCTCCATGTCACTACTCCATGTCTCTCCTCCACATCAATCCTCTATGTCACTCTTCCATGTCACTCCTCCATGTCACTCCTCCTTGTCACTACTCCATGTCACTCCTCCACGTCACTCATCCATGTCATTCCACAATGACACTCCTTTATGTCACTCCTCCAAGTCACTCCTCCATGTCACTCCTCCATGTCACTCCTCCATGTCACTCCACCATATCAATCCACCTGGCTGATCCGCCCTGTCACTCCTCCATGTCACTCCTCCATGTCACTTCTATATGTCTTCCATGTCACTCCTCCATGTCATTACACCAACTCACTCCTCCATGTCACTCCTCCATGTCGCTACTCCATGTCACTCCTCCATTTCACTCCTCCATGTCTCTCCTCCATGTCACTTCTCCAAGTCTTCAATGTCATGTCTCTCATCTGTGTAGCTTCACATTGTCACTCCTCCAAGTCACTCCTCCATGTCGCTACTCCACGTCACTCCTCCATGTCACACCTCCTTGTCACTCCACCATGTAGCTACTCCAAGTCACTCCTCTATGTCGCTCTACCAACTCACTCCTCCATGTCACTCGTCCACGTCACTCCTCCATGTCACACCTCCTTGTCACTGTTCCATGTAGCTACTCCATGTCACTCCTCCATGTCACTTCTATATGTCTTCCATGTCACTCCTCCATGTCACTCCTCCATGTCACTCCTCCATGTCACTCTTAAATATCACTCCACCACGCCACTCCTCTATATCACTCCTCCATGTTAGTCCTCCATATCAATCCTCCATGTCACTTCTCCATGTCACTCCTCTTTGTCGCAATTCCATGTCACTCCTCCATGTCGCTACACCAACTCAATCCTCCTTGTCACTCCTCCATGTCACTCCTCCATGTCGCTCCACCAACTCACTCCTCCATGTCACTCCTCCTTGTCACTCCTCCATGTAGCTACTCCATGTCACTACACCAACTCACTCATCCCTGTCCCTCCGCCATGTCACTCCACCATATCAACCCTCCTTCCTGATCAAACTTGTCACTTCTCCATGTCACTACTCCATGTCTCTCCTCCACATCACTCCTCTAAATCACTCCTCCATGTTACTCCTCCATGTCACTCCTTCTTGTCGCTATTCCATGTTACTCCTCCATGTCGCTACACCAACTCACTCTTCCATGTCACTGCTCCATTTCACTACACCACGTCACTCTTCTACGTCACTCCTCATGTCACTCCTCCATGTCGCTACTCCTTGTCACTCCTCCAAGTCACTCATCCATGTCATTCCTCCATGTCACTCCTTTATGTCACTCCTCCAAGTCACTCCTCAATTTCACTTCTATATGACTTCAATGTCACTCCTGCATGTCGCTCCTCCATATCACTCCTCTATTTCACTCCTACATGTCATTGCTCCTTGTCGCTATTCCATGTCACTCCTCCATTTCAACTCTCCATGTCACTACTCCACGTCACTCCTCCCTGTCACACCTCCTTATCACTCCTCCATGTAGCTACTCCATGTCACTCCTCCATGTCGCTCTACCAACTCACTCCTCCATGTCACTCGTCCACGTCAGTCCTCCATGTCACACCTCCTTGTCACTCCTCCATGTAGCTACTCCATGTCACTCCTCCATGTCGCTACTCCACGTCACTCCTCCATTTCACACCTCCTTGTCACTCCTCCATGTAGCTACTCCATGTCACTCCTCCATGTCGCTCTACCAACTCACTACTCCATGTCTTTCCTCCACATCAATCTTCTATGTAACTCCTCCATGTCACTCCTCCATGTGATTCCTCCTTGTCGCTATTTCATGTCACTCCTCCATATCAACCCTCCATGTCACTCCTCCATTTCACTCCTCCATGTCACTACACCAATTCACTCATCCCTGTCCCTCCGCCATGTTACTCCACCATATCAACCATCCTTCTTGATCAAACTTGTCACTTCTCCATGTCACTACTCCATGTCTCTCCCCCACATCAAACCTCTATGTCACTCCTCCATGTCACTCCTCTATGTCACTCCTCCTAGTTGCTCTTCCATGTCACTCCTCCATGTCGCTACACCATCTCGATCCTCCTTGTCACTCCTCCATGTCACTCAGCCAAGTCATTTGTCCTTGTCACTCCTTTATGTCACTCCTCCAAGTCACTCCTCCATGTCACTTCTATATGTCTTCCATGTCACTCCTCCATGTCGCTATTCCATGTCACTCCTTATGTCGCTATATAAACTCACTCCTCCATGTCACTCCTCCATATCAACCCTCCATTTCGCTCCTCCTTATCACTCCTCCATGTCACTCCTCCATGTCACTCATCCAAGTCATTCCTCCTTATGTCATTCCTCCAAGTCACTCCTCCATGTCACTTCTATATGTCTTCATGTCACTCCTCCATGTCGCTCCACCAACTCACTTCTCCATGTCGCTATTCCATGTCACTCCTTATGTCGCTATATAAACTCCCTCCTCCATGTCACTATTCCATTTCATTCCACCACGTCACTCCTCCATGTCACTCCTCCATATCACCCTCCATGTCACTCCTCCTTGTCGCTACACCAACTCACTCCTCCATGTCACTCCTCCATTTCACTCCACCACGTCCCTCCTCCATATCAACCCTCCATGTCACTCCTCCATGTCACTCATCCATGTCCCTCCGCCATGTCACTCCATCATATCAACCCTCCTTCCTGATCAAACTTGTCACTTCTCCATGTCACTACGCCATGTCTCTCCTCCACATCACTCCTCTATATCACTCCTCCATGTCACTCCTCCAAGTCACTCCTCCTTGTCGCTATTCCATGTTACTCCTCCATGTCGCTACACCAACTCACTCTTCCATGTCAATCCCCCATTTCACTCCACCACGTCACTCCTCCATATCACTCCTCCATATCAACCCTCCATGTCACTCCTCCATGTTACTCCTCTATGTCACTACACCAACTCACTCATCCCTGTCCCTCCGCCATGTCACTCCACCATATCAAACCTCCTTCCTGATCAAACTTGTCACTTCTCCATGTCACTACTCCATGTCTCTCCCCCACATCAAACCTCTATGTCACTCCTCTATGTCACTCCTCCTTGTCGCTCTTCCATGTCACTCCTCCATATCGCTACACCAACTCAATCCTCCTTGTCACTCCTCCATGTCACTCAGCCAAGTCATTTGTCCATGTCACTCCTTTATGTCACTCCTCCAAGTCACTCCTCCATGTCACTTCTATATGTCTTCCATGTCACTCCTCCATGTTGCTCCACCAACTTACTCCTCCATGTCACTCCTCCATGTCACTGCTCCACGTCACTCCTCTATGTCACTCCTCCATGTCACTCCTCCATGTCGCTATTCCATGTCACTCCTTATGTCGCTATATAAACTCACTCCTCCATGTCACTCCTCCATTTCACTCCACCACATCACTCCTCCATTTCACTCCTCCATGTCACTCCTCCATGTCACTACACCAACTCACTAATCCCTGTCCCTCCGCCATGTCACTCCACAATATCAAACCTCCTTCCTGATCAAACTTGTCAGTTCTCCATGTCACTACTCCATGTCTCTCCTCCACATCAATACTCTATGTCACTCCTCCATGTCACTCCTCCATGTCACTCCTCCTTGTCGCTATTCCATGTCACTCCTCCATGTTGCTACACCAACTCACTGCTCTTGTCACTCCTCCATGTCGCTACTCCATGTCACTCCTCCATGTCGCTACACCAACTCAATCCTCCTTGTCACTCCTCCATGTCACTCATCCAAGTCATTCCTCCATTTCACTCCTTTATGTCACTACTCCAAGTCACTCCTCCATGTCACTTCTATTTGTCTTCCATGTCACTCCTCCATGTCGCTCCACCAACTCACTCCTCCATGTCACTGCTCCACGTCAATCCTCTATGTCACTCCTCCATGTCGCTATTCCATGTCACTCCTTATGTCACTCCACCAACTCACTCCTCCATGTCACTCCTCCATTTCACTCCACCACGTCACTCCTCCATGTCACTCCTCCATATCAACCCTCCATGTCACTCCTCCATGTCAGTCCTCCATGTCACTCCTCCATGTCATTCCTCCATATCGCTATTCCATGTCACTCCTTATGTCGCTACACCAACTCACTCCTCCATTTCACTCCTCCATTTCACTCCACCACGTCACTCCTCCAAATCACTCCTCCATATCAACCCTCCATGTCACTCCTCCATGTCACTACACCAACTCACTCATCCCTGTCCCTCCGCCATGTCACTCCTCCATGTCGCTACACCAACTCACTCCTCATGTCACTCCTCCATGTCGCTACTCCATTTCACTCCTCCATATATCTACACCAACTCAATCCTCCTTGTCACTCCTCCATGTCACTCATCCAAGTCATTCCTCCATATCACTCCTTTATGTCACTTCTCCAAGTCACTCCTCCATGTCACTTCTATATGTCTTCCATGTCACTCCTCCATGTCGCTCCACCAACTTACTCCTCCATGTCACTCCTCCATGTCACTGCTCCACGTCACTCCTCTATGTCACTCCTCCATGTCACTCCTCCATGTCGCTATTCCATGTCACTCCTTATGTCGCTCCACCAACTCACTCCTCCATGTCACTCCTCCATTTCACTCCACCACGTAACTCCTCCATGTCACTCCTCCATATCAACACTCCATGTCACTCCTCAATGTCACTCCTCCATGTCACTACACCAACTCACTCATCCCTTTCCCTCCGCCATGTCACTCCACCATATCAACCCTCCTTCCTGATCAAACTTGTCACTCCTCCATGTCACTCCTCCATGTCACTCCTCCTTGTCGCTATTCCATGTCACTCCTCCATGTCGCTACACCAACTCACTCCTCATGTCACTCCTCCATGTCATTCCTCCATGTCGCTATTCCATGTCACTCCTTATGTCGCTACACCAACTATCTCCTCCATTTCACTCCTCCATTTCACTCCACCACGTCACTCCTCCAAATCACTCCTCCATATCAACCCTCCATGTCACTCCTCCATTTCACTCCTCCATGTCATTCCTCCATGTCACTCCTCCATGTCACTACACCAACTCACTCATCCCTGTCCCTCCGCCAATGTCACTCCTCCATGTCGCTACACCAACTCACTCCTCATGTCACTCCTCCATGTCGCTACTCCATTTCACTCCTCCATGTCGCTACACCAACTCAATCCTCCTTGTCACTCCTCCATGTCACTCATCCAAGTCATTCCTCCATATCACTCCTTTATGTCACTTCTCCAAGTCACTCCTCCATGTCACTTCTATATGTCTTCCATGTCACTCCTCCATGTCGCTCCACCAACTTACTCCTCCATGTCACTCCTCCATGTCACTGCTCCACGTCACTCCTCTATGTCACTCCTCCATGTCACTCCTCCATGTCGCTATTCCATGTCACTCCTTATGTCGCTCCACCAACTCACTCCTCCATGTCACTCCTCCATTTCACTCCACCACGTAACTCCTCCATGTCACTCCTCCATATCAACACTCCATGTCACTCCTCAATGTCACTCCTCCATATCACTACACCAACTCACTCATCCCTTTCCCTCCGCCATGTCACTCCACCATATCAACCCTCCTTCCTGATCAAACTTGTCACTCCTCCATGTCACTCCTCCATGTCACTCCTCCTTGTCGCTATTCCATGTCACTCCTCCATGTCGCTACACCAACTCACTCCTCATGTCACTCCTCCATGTCATTCCTCCATGTCGCTATTCCATGTCACTCCTTATGTCGCTACACCAACTAACTCCTCCATTTCACTCCTCCATTTCACTCCACCACGTCACTCCTCCAAATCACTCCTCCATATCAACCCTCCATGTCACTCCTCCATTTCACTCCTCCATGTCATTCCTCCATGTCACTCCTCCATGTCACTACACCAACTCACTCATCCCTGTCCTTCCGCCAATGTCACTCCTCCATGTCGCTACACCAACTCACTCCTCATGTCACTCCTCCATGTCGCTACTCCATTTCACTCCTCCATGTCGCTACACCAACTCAATCCTCCTTGTCACTCCTCCATGTCACTCATCCAAGTCATTCCTCCATGTCACTCCTTTATGTCACTCCTCCAAGTCACTCCTCCATGTCACTTCTATATGTGTTCCATGTCACTCCTCCATGTCGTTACACCAACTCACTCCTCCATTTCACTCCTCCATGTCTCTACTCCATGTCACTCCTCCATTTCACTCCTCCATGTCTCTCCTCCATGTCACTTCTCCAAGTCTTCAATGCCATGTCTCTCATCTGTGTAGCTCCATATTGTCACTCCTCCAAGTCACTCCTCCATGTCGCTACTCCACGTCACTCCTCCATTTCACACCTCCTTGTCACTCCTCCATGTAGCTACTCCATGTCACTCCTCCATGTCGCTCTACCAACTCACTACTCCATGTCACTCGTCCACGTCACTCCTCCATGTCACACCTCCTTGTCACTCCTCCATGTACCTACTCCATGTCACTCCTCCATGTCACTCCTCCATGTCACTCTTAAATATCACTCGTCCACGTCACTCCTCCATGTCACACCTCCTTGTCACTCCTCCATGTTACTCCTCCATATCAATCCTCCATGTCAATTCTCCATGTCACTCCTCCTTGTCGCAATTCCATGTCACTCCTCCATGTCGCTACACCAACTCATTCCTCCTTGTCACTCCTCCATGTCACTCATCCAAGTCATTCCTCCATGTCAGTCCTTTATGTCACTCCTCCAAGTCACTCCTCCATATCACTTCTATATGTCTTCCATGTCACTCCTCCATGTCGCTCCTCCTTCTCACTCCTCCATGTTGCTCCTCCATGTCACTCCTCCATGTCACTCATCCATGTACCTCCGCCATGTCACTCCACCATATCAATCCTCCTTGCTGATCCGCCCTGTCACTCCTCCATGTCTCTCCTCCACATCAATCCTCTATGTCACTCCTCCATGTCACTCCTCTATGTCACTCCTCCATGTCGCTATTCCATGTCACTCCATGTCGCTACACGAACTCAATACTCCTTGTCATTCCTCTGTGTCATTCCTGCATGTCACTCCTCCATGTAACTCCTCCATGTCACTCCTCCTTGTCGCTATTCCATGTCACTCATCGATGTCACTACACCAACTCACTCATCCCTGTCCCTCCGCCATGTCACACCACCATAACAACCCTCTTTCCTGTTCAAACTTGTCACTTCTCCATGTCACTACTCCATGTCTCTCCTCCACATCAATCCTCTATGTCACTCTTCCATGTCACTCCTCCATGTCACTCCTCCTTGTCACTACTCCATGTCACTCCTCCACGTCACTCATCCATGTCATTCCACAATGACACTCCTTTATGTCACTCCTCCAAGTCACTCCTCCATGTCACTCCTCCATGTCACTCCTCCATGTCACTCCACCATATCAATCCACCTGGCTGATCCGCCCTGTCACTCCTCCATGTCACTCCTCCATGTCACTTCTATATGTCTTCCATGTCACTCCTCCATGTCATTACACCAACTCACTCCTCCATGTCACTCCTCCATGTCGCTACTCCATGTCACTCCTCCATTTCACTCCTCCATGTCTCTCCTCCATGTCACTTCTCCAAGTCTTCAATGTCATGTCTCTCATCTGTGTAGCTTCACATTGTCACTCCTCCAAGTCACTCCTCCATGTCGCTACTCCACGTCACTCCTCCATGTCACACCTCCTTGTCACTCCACCATGTAGCTACTCCAAGTCACTCCTCTATGTCGCTCTACCAACTCACTCCTCCATGTCACTCGTCCACGTCACTCCTCCATGTCACACCTCCTTGTCACTGTTCCATGTAGCTACTCCATGTCACTCCTCCATGTCACTTCTATATGTCTTCCATGTCACTCCTCCATGTCACTCCTCCATGTCACTCCTCCATGTCACTCTTAAATATCACTCCACCACGCCACTCCTCTATATCACTCCTCCATGTTAGTCCTCCATATCAATCCTCCATGTCACTTCTCCATGTCACTCCTCTTTGTCGCAATTCCATGTCACTCCTCCATGTCGCTACACCAACTCAATCCTCCTTGTCACTCCTCCATGTCACTCATCCAAGTCTCTCCTCCGTGTCACTTCTACATGTTGTACATGTCACTCCTCCACATAACTCCTCTATGTCACTCCTCTATGTCACTTTTCAATATCACTCCTCTATGTCATTCCCCTATGTAGCTACTCCATGTCACTCCTCCATGTCGATCTTCCATTTCACTCCTCCATGTCACTTCTATATGTCTTCCATGTCACTCCTCCATGTCGCTCCTCATTGTCACTCCTCCATGTTGCTCCTCCATGTCACTCCTCTATGTCACTCATCCATGTCCCTCCGCCATGTCACTCCACCATATCAATGCTCCTTGCTGATCCGCCCTGTTACTCCTCCATGTCTCTCCTTCACATAAATCCTCCATGTCACTCCTCCATGTCACTCCTCCATGTCACTCCTCCATGTCGCTCCACCAACTCACTCCTCCATGTCACTCCTCCTTGTCACTCCTCCATGTAGCTATTACATGTCACTCCTCCATGTCGCTCTACCAACTCATTCCTCCATGTCACTCGTCCACGTCACTCCTCCATGTCACACTTCCTTGTCACTCCTCCATGTAGCTACTCCATGTCACTACACCAACTCACTCATCCCTGTCCCTCCACCATGTCACTCCACCATATCAACCCTCCTTCCTGATCAACCTTGTCACTTCTCCATGTCACTACTCCATGTCTCTCCTCCACATCACTCCTCTAAATCACTCCTCCATGTTACTCCTCCATGTCACTCCTTCTTGTCGCTATTCCATGTTACTCCTCCATGTCGCTACACCAACTCACTCTTCCATGTCACTGCTCCATTTCACTACACCACGTCACTCTTCTACGTCACTCCTCATGTCACTCCTCCATGTCGCTACTCCTTGTCACTCCTCCAAGTCACTCATCCATGTCATTCCTCCATGTCACTCCTTTATGTCACTCCTCCAAGTCACTCCTCAATTTCACTTCTATATGACTTCAATGTCAGTCCTGCATGTCGCTCCTCCATATCACTCTTCTATTTCACTCCTACATGTCATTGCTCCTTGTCGCTATTCCATGTCACTCCTCCATTTCAACTCTCCATGTCACTACTCCACGTCACTCCTCCCTGTCACACCTCCTTATCACTCCTCCATGTAGCTACTCCATGTCACTCCTCCATGTCGCTCTACCAACTCACTCCTCCATGTCACTCGTCCACGTCAGTCCTCCATGTCACACCTCCTTGTCACTCCTCCATGTAACTACTCCATGTCACTCCTCCATGTCGCTACTCCACGTCACTCCTCCATTTCACACCTCCTTGTCACTCCTCCATGTAGCTACTCCATGTCACTCCTCCATGTCGCTCTACCAACTCACTACTCCATGTCTTTCCTCCACATCAATCTTCTATGTAACTCCTCCATGTCACTCCTCCATGTGATTCCTCCTTGTCGCTATTTCATGTCACTCCTCCATATCAACCCTCCATGTCACTCCTCCATTTCACTCCTCCATGTCACTACACCAATTCACTCATCCCTGTCCCTCCGCCATGTCACTCCACCATATCAACCATCCTTCTTGATCAAACTTGTCACTTCTCCATGTCACTACTCCATGTCTCTCCCCCACATCAAACCTCTATGTCACTCCTCCATGTCACTCCTCTATGTCACTCCTCCTAGTTGCTCTTCCATGTCACTCCTCCATGTCGCTACACCATCTCGATCCTCCTTGTCACTCCTCCATGTCACTCAGCCAAGTCATTTGTCCTTGTCACTCCTTTATGTCACTCCTCCAAGTCACTCCTCCATGTCACTTCTATATGTCTTCCATGTCACTCCTCCATGTCGCTATTCCATGTCACTCCTTATGTCGCTATATAAACTCACTCCTCCATGTCACTCCTCCATATCAACCCTCCATTTCGCTCCTCCTTATCACTCCTCCATGTCACTCCTCCATGTCACTCATCCAAGTCATTCCTCCTTATGTCATTCCTCCAAGTCACTCCTCCATGTCACTTCTATATGTCTTCATGTCACTCCTCCATGTCGCTCCACCAACTCACTTCTCCATGTCGCTATTCCATGTCACTCCTTATGTCGCTATATAAACTCCCTCCTCCATGTCACTATTCCATTTCATTCCACCACGTCACTCCTCCATGTCACTCCTCCATATCAACCCTCCATGTCACTCCTCCATGTCACTCATCCATGTCCCTCCGCCATGTCACTCCATCATATCAACCCTCCTTCCTGATCAAACTTGTCACTTCTCTATGTCACTCCTCCATGTCACTCCTCCAAGTCACTCCTCCTTGTCGCTATTCCATGTTACTCCTCCATGTCGCTACACCAACTCACTCTTCCATGTCACTCCCCCATTTCACTCCACCACGTCACTCCTCCATATCACTCCTCCATATCAACCCTCCATGTCACTCCTCCATGTTACTCCTCTATGTCACTACACCAACTCACTCATCCCTGTCCCTCCGCCATGTCACTCCACCATATCAAACCTCCTTCCTGATCAAACTTGTCACTTCTCCATGTCACTACTCCATGTCTCTCCCCCACATCAAACCTCTATGTCACTCCTCTATGTCACTCCTCCTTGTCGCTCTTCCATGTCACTCCTCCATATCGCTACACCAACTCAATCCTCATGTCATTCCTCCATGTAGCTACTCCATGTCACTCCTCCATGTCGCTACACCAACTCAATCCTCCTTGTCACTCCTCCATGTCACTCAGCCAAGTCATTTGTCCATGTCACTCCTTTATGTCACTCCTCCAAGTCACTCCTCCATGTCACTTCTATATGTCTTCCATGTCACTCATCCATGTAGCTACTTCATGTCACTACACCAACTCACTCATCCCTGTCCCTCCGCCATGTCACTCCACCATATCAACCCTCCTTCCTGATCAAACTTGTCACTTCTCCATGTCACTACTCCATGTCTCTCCTCCACATCACTCCTCTATATCACTCCTTAATGTCACTCCTCCATGTCACTCCTCATTGTCGCTATTCCATGTTACTCCTCCATGTCACTACACCAACTCACTCTTCCATGTCACTCCACCACGTCACTCCTCCATGTCACTCCTCCATATCAACCCTCCATGTCACTCCTCCATGTTACTCCTCCATGTCACTACACCAACTCACTCATTCCTGTCCCTCCGCCATGTCACTCCACCATATCAACCCTCCTTCCTGATCAAACTTGTCACTTCTCCATGTCACTACTCCATGTCTCTCCCCCACATCAAACCTCTATGTCACTCCTCCAAGTCACTCCTCTATGTCACTCCTCCTTGTCGCTCTTCCATGTCACTCCTCCATGTCGCTACACCAACTCAATCCTCATGTCACTCCTCCATGTAGCTACTCCATGTCACTCCTCCATGTCGCTACACCAACTCAATCCTCCTTGTCACTCCTCCATGTCACTCATCCAAGTCATTCCTCCATGTCGCTATTCCATGTCACTCCTTATGTCGATACGCCAACTCACTCCTCCATGTCACTCCTCCATGTCCCTTCGCCATGTCACTCCTCCATGTCTCTCCTCCATGTCACTTCTCCAAATGTTCAATGTCATGTCTCTCATCTGTGTAGCTCCACATTGTCACTCCTCCATGTCGCTACTCCATGTCACACCTCCTTGTCACTCCTCCATGTAGCTACTCCATGTCACTCCTCCATGTCGCTCTACCAACTCACTCCTCCATGTCACTCCTCTATATCACTTCTCCATGTTACTCCTCCATATCAATCCTCCATGTCACTTCTCCATGTCACTCCTCCTTGTCTCAATTCCATGTCACTCCTCCATGTCGCTACATCAACTCACTCCTAATGTCACTCCTCCATGTCGCTACTCCATGTCACTCCTCCATGTCGCTACACCAACTCAATCCTCCTTGTCACTCCTCCATGTCACTCATTCAAGTCACTCCTCCATGTCGCTATTCCCTGTCACTCCTTATGTCGATACGCCAACTCACTCCTCCATGTCACTCCTCCATTTCACTCCACCACGTCACTCCTCCATGTCACTCCTCCATATCAACCCGCCATGTCACTCCTCCATGTCACTCCTCCATGTCACTACACCAACTCACTAATCCCTGTCCCTCCGCCATGTCACTCCACAATATCAAATCTCCTTCCTAATCAAACTTGTCAGTTCTCCATGTCACTACTCCATGTCTCTCCTCCACATCAATCCTCTATGTCACTCCTCCATGTCACTCCTCCATGTCACTCCTCCTTATCGCTATTCCATGTCACTCCTCCATGTTGCTACACCAACTCACTCCTCATGTCACTCCTCCATGTCGCTACTCCATGTCACTCATCCATGTCGCTACACCAACTCAATCCTCCTTGTCACTCCTCCATGTCACTCATCCAAGTCATTCCTCCATGTCACTCCTTTATGTCACTCCTCCAAGTCACTCCTCTATGTCACTGCTATGTCTTCCATGTCACTCCTCCATGTCGCTCCACCAACTCACTCCTCCATGTCACTCCTCCTTGTCACTCCTCCATGTAGCTATTCCATGTCACTCCTCCATGTCACTCTACCAACTCACTCCTCCATGTCACTCGTCCACGTCACTCCTCCATGTCACACTTCCTTGTCACTCCTCCATGTAGCTACTTCATGTCACTGCACCAACTCACTCATCCCTGTCCCTCCGCCATGTCACTCCACCATATCAACCCTCCTTCCTGATCAAACTTGTCACTTCTCCATGTCACTACTCCATGTCTCTCCTCCACATCACTCCTCTATATCACTCCTCCATGTCACTCCTCCATGTCACTCCTCCTTGTCGCTATTCCATGTTACTCCTCCATGTCGCTACACCAACTCACTCTTCCATGTCACTCCCCCATTTCACTCCACCACGTCACTCCTCCATGTCACTCCTCCATATCAACCCTCCATGTCACTCCTCCATGTTACTCCTCCATGTCACTACACCAACTCATTCATCCCTGTCACTCCGCCATGTCACTCCACCATATCAACCCTCCTTCCTGATCAAACTTGTCACTTCTCCATGTCACTACTCCATGTCTCCCCCCCACATCAAACCTCTATGTCACTCCTCCATGTCACTCCTCTATGTCACTCCTCCTTGTCGCTCTTCCATGTCACTCCTCCATGTCGCTACACCAATTCACTCCTCCATGTCACTCCTCCATTTCACTCCACCACGTCCCTCCTCCATATCAACCCTCCATGTCACTGCTCCATGTCACTCCTCCATGTCATTTCGCCATGTCACTTCTCCAAGTCTTCAATGTCATGTCTCTCATCTGTGTAGCTCCAAATTGTCACTCCTCCAAGTCACTCCTCCATGTCGCTCTACCAACTCACTCCTCATGTCACTCCTCCATGTCGCTACTCCTTGTCGCTATTCCATGTTACTCCTCCATGTCGCTACACCAACTCACTCATCCATGTCACTACACCAACTCAATCCTCCTTGTCACTCCTCCATGTCATTCCTCCATGTCACTCCTTTATGTCACTCCTCCAACTCACTCCTCTATGTCACTGCTATATGTCTTCCATGTCACTCCTCCATGTCGCTCCGCCAACTCACTCCTCCATGTCACTCCTACTTGTCACTCCTCCATGTAACTATTCCATGTCACTCCTCCATGTCGCTCTACCAACTCACTCCTCCATGTCACTCGTCCACGTCACTCCTCCATGTCACACTTCCTTGTCACTCATCCATGTAGCTACTTCATGTCACTACACCAACTCACTCATCCCTGTCCCTCCGCCATGTCACTCCATCATATCAACCCTCCTTCCTGATCAAACTTGTCACTTCTCCATGTCACTACTCCATGTCTCTCCTCCACATCACTCCTCTATATCACTCCTCCATGTCACTCCTCCATGTCACTCCTCCTTGTCGCTATTCCATGTTACTCCTCCATGTCGCTACACCAACTCACTCTTCCATGTCACTCCCCCATTTCACTCCACCACGTCACTCCTCCATATCACTCCTCCATATCAACCCTCCATGTCACTCCTCCATGTTACTCCTCTATGTCACTACACCAACTAACTCATCCCTGTCCGTCCGCCATGTCACTCCACCATATCAACCCTCCTTCCTGATCAAACTTGTCACTTCTCCATGTCACTACTCCATGTCTCTCCCCCACATCAAACCTCTATGTCACTCCTCCATGTCACTCCTCTATGTCACTCCTCCTTGTCGCTCTTCCATGTCACTCCTCCATATCGCTACACCAACTCAATCCTCATGTCACTCCTCCATGTAGCTACTCCATGTCACTCCTCCATGTCGCTACACCAACTCAATCCTCCTTGTCACTCCTCCATGTCACTCAGCCAAGTCATTTGTCCATGTCACTCCTTTATGTCACTCCTCCAAGTCACTCCTCCATGTCACTTCTATATGTCTTCCATGTCACTCCTCCATGTTGCTCCACCAATTTACTCCTCCATGTCACTCCTCCATGTCACTGCTCCACGTCACTCCTCTATGTCACTCCTCCATGTCACTCCTCCATGTCGCTATTCCATGTCACACCTTATGTCGCTATATAAACTCACTCCTCCATGTCACTCCTCCATTTCACTCCACCACATCACTCCTCCATGTCACTCCTCCATATCAAACCTCCATGTCACTCCTCCTTGTCGCTACACCAACTCACTCCTCCATGTCACTCCTCCATTTCACTCCACCACGTCTATATGTATTCCATGTAACTCCTCCATGTCGCTCCACCAACTCACTCCTCCATGTCACTCCTACTTGTCACTCCTCCATGTAGCTATTCCATTTCACTCCTCCATATCGCTACACCAACTCAATCCTCCTTGTCACTCCTCCATGTCACTCATCCAAGTCATTCCTCCATGTCGCTATTCCATGTCACTCCTTATGTCGATACGCCAACTCACTCCTCCATGTCACTCCTCCATTTCACTCCACCACGTCACTCCTCCATGTCACTCCTCCATATCAACCTGCCATGTCACTCCTCCATGTCACTCCTCCATGTCGCTACACCAACTCAATCCTCATGTCACTCTTCCATGTAGCTATTCCATGTCACTCCTCCATGTCGCTACACCAACTCAATCCTCCTTGTCACTCCTCCATGTCACTCATCCAAGTAATTCCTCCATGTCGCTATTCCATGTCACTCCTTATGTCGACACGCCAACTCACTCCTCCATGTCACTCCTCCATGTCCCTTCGCCATGTCACTCCTCCATGTCTCTCCTCCATGTCACTTCTCCAAGTCTTCAATGTCATGTCTCTCATCTGTGTAGCTCCACATTGTCACTCCTCCAAGTCACTCCTCCATGTCGCTAATCCATGTCACACCTCCTTGTCACTCCTCCATGTAGCTACTCCATGTCACTCCTCCATGTCGCTCTACCAACTCACTCCTCCATGTCACTCCTCTATATAACTTCTCCATGTTACTCCTCCATATCAATCCTCCATGTCACTTCTCCATGTCACTCCTCCTTGTCGCAATTCCATGTCACTCCTCCATGTCGCTACATCAACTCACTCTTCATGTCACTCCTCCATGTCGCTACTCCATGTCACTACTCCATGTTGCTACACCAACTCAATCCTCCTTGTCACTTCTCCATGTCACTCATCCAAGTCACTCCTCCATGTCGCAATTCCATGTCACTCCTCCATGTCGCTACATCAACTCACTCTTCATGTCACTCCTCCATGTCGCTACTCCATGTCACTACTCCATGTTGCTACACCAACTCAATCCTCCTTGTCACTTCTCCATTTCACTCCACCACGTCACTCCTCCATGTCACTCCTCCATTTCAACCCGCCATGTCACTCCTCCATGTCACTCCTCCATGTCACTACAACAACTCACTAATCCCTGTCCCTCCGCCATGTCACTCCACAATATCAAACCTCCTTCCTAATCAAACTTGTCAGTTCTCCATGTCACTACTCCATGTCTCTCCTCCACATCAATCCTCTATGTCACTCCTCCATGTCGCTATTCCATGTCACTCCTCCATGTTGCTACACCAACTCACTCCTCATGTCACTCCTCAATGTCTCTACTTCATGTCACTCCTTCATGTCGCTACACCAACTCAATCCTCTTTGTCACTCCTCCATGTCACTCCTCCAAGTCACTCCTCTATGTCACTGCTATATGTCTTCCATGTCACTCCTCCATGTCGCTCCACCAACTCACTCCTCCATGTCACTCCTCCTTGTCACTCCTCCATGTAGCTATTCCATGTCACTCCTCCATGTCGCTCTACCAACTCACTCCTCCATGTCACTCGTCCACGTCACTCCTCCATGTCACACTTCCTTGTCACTCCTCCATGTAGCTACTTCATGTCACTGCACCAACTCAATCATCCCTGTCCCTCCGCCATGTCACTCCACCATATCAACCCTCCTTCCTGATCAAACTTGTCACTTCTCCATGTCACTACTCCATGTCTCTCCCCCACATCAAACCTCTATGTCACTCCTCCATGTCACTCCTCTATGTCACTCCTCCTTGTCGCTCTTCCAAGTCACTCCTCCATGTCGCTACACCAACTCAATCCTCATGTCACTCCTCCATGTAGCTACTCCATGTCACTCCTCCATGTCGCTACACCAACTTAATCCTCCTTGTCACTCCTCCATGTCACTCAGCCAAGTCATTTGTCCATGTCACTCCTTTATGTCACTCCTCCAAGTCACTCCTCCATGTCACTTCTATATGTCTTCCATGTCACTCCTCCATGTTGCTCCACCAACTCACTCCTCCATGTCACTCCTCCATGTCACTGCTCCATGTCACTTCTCCATGTCACTCCTCCATGTCACTCCTCCATATCAACCCTCCATGTCACTCCTCCATTTCACTCCACCACGTCCCTCCTCCATATCGACCCTCCATGTCACTCTTCCATGTCACTACACCATGTCTCTCCTCCACATCACTCCTCTATATCACTCCTCCATGTCACTCCTCCATGTCATTGCTCCTTGTCGCTATTCCATGTCACTCCTCCATATCAACCCTCCATGTCACTCCTCCATGTCACTACACCAACTCACTCATACCTGTCCCTCCGCCATGTCACTCCACCATATCAACCCTCTTTCTTGATCAAACTTGTCACTTCTCCATGTCACTACTCCATGTCTCACCCCCACATCAAACCTCTATGTCACTCCTCCATGTCACTCCTCTATGTCACTCCTCCTTGTTGCTCTTCCATGTCACTCCTCCATGTCGCTATACCAACTCAATCCTCATGTCACTCATCCATGTAGCTACTCCATGTCACTCCTCCATGTCGCTACACCATCTAGATCCTCCTTGTCACTCCTCCATGTCACTCAGCCAAGTCATTTGTCCATGTCACTCCTTTATGTCACTCCTCCAAGTCACTCCTCCATGTCACTTCTATATGTCTTCCATGTCACTCCTCCATGTTGCTCCATCAACTCACTCCTCCATGTCACTCCTCCATGTCGCTATTCCATGTCACTCCTTATGTCGCTATATAAACTCACTCCTCCATGTCACTCCTCCATTTCACTCCACCACGTCACTCCTCTATGTCACTCCTCCATATCAACCCTCCATGTCACTCCTCCTTGTCGCTACACCAACTCACTCCTCCATGTCACTCCTCCATTTCACTCCACCACGTTTATATGTATTCCATGTCACTCCTCCATGTCGCACCACCAACTCACTCCTCCATGTCACTCCTCCTTGTCACTCCTCCATGTAGCTATTCCATTTCACTCCTCCATGTCGCTACACCAACTCAATCATCCTTGTCACTCCTCTATGTCACTCATCCAAGTCATTCCTCCATGTCGCTATTCCATGTCACTCCTTATGTCGATACGCCAATTCACTCCTCCATGTCACTCCTCCATTTCACTCCACCATGTCACTCCTCCATGTCACTCCTTCATATCAACCCGCCATGTCACTCCTCCATGTCACTCCTCCATGTCACTCATCCATGTCACTACACAGACTCACTAATCCCTGTCCCTCCGCACTTGTTACGCCTCCATGTCACTCCTCCATATCAACCCGCCATGTCACTCCTCCTTGTCACTCCTCCATGTAGCTATTCCATGACACTCCTCCATGTCACTCTACCACCTCACTCCTCCATGTCACTACACCAACTCACTAATCCCTGTCCCTCCGCCATGTCACTCCACAATATCAAACCTCCTTCCTAATCAAACTTGTCAGTTCTCCATGTCACTACTCCATGTCTCTCCTCCACATCAATCCTCTATGTCACTCCTCCATGTCACTCCTCCATGTCACTCCTCCTTGTCGTTATTCTATGTCACTCCTCCATGTTGCTACACCAACTCACTCCTCATGTCACTCCTCCATGTCGCTACTCCATGTCACTCCTCCATGTCGCTACACCAACTCAATTCTACTTGTCACTCGTCCACGTCACTCCTCCATGTCGCTCCACCAACTTACTCCTCCATGTCACTCCTCCATGTCACTGCTCCACGTCACTCCTCTATGTCACTCCTCCATGTCACTCCTCCATGTCGCTATTCCATGTCATTCCTTATGTCGCTATATAAACTCAACCCTCCATGTCACTCCTACATTTCACTCCACCACGTCACTCCTCCATGTCACTCATCCATATCAACCCTCCATGTCACTCCTCCTTGTCGCTACACCAACTCACTCCTCCATGTCACTCCTCCATTTCACTCCACCACGTCCCTCCTCCATATTCATCCCTCCATGTCACTCCTCCATGTCACTCCTCCATGTCCCTTTGCCATGTCACTCCTCCATGTCTCTCCTCCATGTCACTTCTCCAAGTCTTCAATGTCATGTCTCTCATCTGTGTAGCTCCACATTGTCACTCCTCCAAGTCACTCCTCCATGTCGCTACACCAACTCAATCCTCCTTGTCACTCCTCCATGTCACTCATCCAAGTCATTCCTCCAATTCACTTCTTTATGTCACTCCTCTATGTCACTGCTATATGTCTTCCATGTCACTCCTCCATGTCGCTCCACCAACTCACTCCTCCATGTCACTCCTCCTTGTCACTCCTCCATGTAGCTATTCCATGTCACTCCTCCATGTCGCTCTACCAACTCACTCCTCCATGTCACTCGTCCACGTCACTCTTCCATGTCACACTTCCTTGTCACTCCTCCATGTAGCTACTTCATGTCACTGCACCAACTCACTCATCCCTGTCCCTCCGCCATGTCACTCCACCATATCAACGCTCCTTCCTGATCAAACTTGTCACTTCTCCATGTCACTACTCCATGTCTCTCCTCCACATCACTCCTCTATATCACTCCTCCATGTCACTCCTCCATGTCACTCCTCCTTGTCGCTATTCCATGTTACTCCTCCATGTCGCTTCACCAACTCACTCTTCCATGTCACTCCCCCATTTCACTCCACCACGTCACTCCTCCATGTCACTCCTCCATATCAACCCTCTATGTCACTCCTCCATGTTACTCCTCCATGTCACTACACCAACTCACTCATCACTGTCCCTCCGCCATGTCACTCCACCATATCAACCCTCCTTCCTGATCAAACTTGTCACTTCTCCATGTCACTACTCCATGTCTCTCCCCCACATCAAACCTCTATGTCACTCCTCCATGTCACTCCTCTATGTCACTCCTCCTTGTCGCTCTTCCATGTCACTCCTCCATGTCGCTACACCAACTCAATCCTCATGTCACTCCTACATGTAGCTACTCCATGTCACTCCTCCATGTCGCTACACCAACTCAATCCTCCTTGTCACTCCACCATGTCACTCAGCCAAGTCATTTGTCCATGTCACTCATTTATGTCACTCCTCCAAGTCACTCCTCCATGTCACTTCTATATGTCTTCCATGTCACTCCTCCATGTTGCTCCACCTTCTCACTCCTCCATGTCACTCCTCCATGTCACTGCTCCACGTCACTCCTCTATGTCACTCCTCCATGTCACTCCTCCATGTCGCTATTCCATGTCACTCCTTATGTCGCTATATAAACTCACTCCTCCATGTCACTCCATCATTTCACTCCACCACGTCACTCCTCCATGTCACTCCTCCATATCAACCCTCCATGTCACTCCTCCTTGTCGCTACACCAACTCACTCCTCCATGTCACTCCTCCATTTCACTCCACCACATCTATATGTATTCCATGTCACTCCTCCATGTCGCTCCACCAACTCACTCCTCCATGTCACTCCTCCTTGTCACTCCTCCATGTAGCTATTCCATTTCACTCCTCCATGTCTCTACACCAACTCAATCGTCCTTGTCACTCCTCCATGTCACTCATCCAAGTCATTCCTCCATGTCGCTATTCCATGTCACTCCTTATGTCGATACGTCAACTCACTCCTCCATGTCACTCCTCCATTTCACTCTACCACGTCACTCCTCCATGTCACTCCTCCATATCAACCCGCCTTGTCACTCCTCCATGTCACTCCTCCATGTCACTCCTCCATGTCACTACACAGACTCACTAATCCCTGTCCCTCCGCACTTGTTACGCCTCCATGTCACTCCTCCATTTTCAACCCGCCATGTCACTCCTCCTTGTCACTCCTCCATGTAGCTATTCCATGACACTCCTCCATGTCACTCTACCACCTCAATCCTCCATGTCACTACACCAACTCACTAATCCCTGTCCCTCCGCCATGTCACTCCACAATATCAAACCTACTTCCTAATCAAACTTGTCAGTTCTCCATGTCACTACTCCATGTCTCTCCTCCACATCAATCCTCTATGTCACTCCTCCATGTCACTCCTCCATGTCACTCCTCCTTGTCGCTATTCCATGTTTCTCCTCCATGTTGCTACACCAACTCACTCCTAATGTCACTCCTCCATGTCGCTACTCCATGTCACACCTCCATGTCGCTACACCAACTCAATTATCTTTGTCACTCCTCCATGTCACTCATCCAAGTCATTCCTCCATGTCACTCCTTTATGTCACTCCTCCAAGTCACTCCTCCATGTCACTTCTATATGTCTTCCATGTCACTCCTCCATGTCGCTCCACCAACTCACTCCTCCATGTCACTCCTCCTTGTCACTCCTCCATGTAGCTATTCCATGACACTCCTCCATGTCGCTCTACCAACTCACTCCTCCATGTCACTCCTCCATGTCGCTATTCCATGTCACTCCTTATGTCGCTACACCAACTCACTCCTCCATTTCACTCCTCCATTTCACTCCACTACGTTACTCCTCCATATCACTCCTCCATATCAACCCTACATTTCACTCCTCCATGTCACTCCTCCATGTCACTACACCAACTCATTCATCCCTGTCCCTCCGCCATGTCACTCCTCCATGTCACTCCTCCATGTCGCTACACTAACTCACTCCTCATGTCACTCCTCCATGTCGCTACTCCATTTCACTCCTCCATTTCACTCCTCCATATCAACCCTCCATGTCACTCCTCCATGTCACTCCTCCATGTCACTCCTACATGTCACTACACAAACTCACTAATCCCTGTCCCTCCGCCATGTCACTCCACCATATCAACGTCCATCCTGATCAAACTTGTCAGTTCTCCATGTCACTACTCCATGTCTCTCCTCCACCTCAATCCTCTAGTCACTCCTCCTTGTCACTCCTCCATGTCACTCCTCCTTGTCGCTCTTCCATGTCACTCCTCCATGTCGCTACACCAACTCACTCCTCATGTCACTCCTCCATGTCATTCCTCCATGTCGCTATTCCATGTCACTCCTTATGTTGCTACACCAACTCACTCCTCCATTTCACTCCTCCATTTCACTCCACCACGTCACTCCTCCAAATCACTCCTCCATATCAACCCTCCATGTCACTCCTCCATGTCACTCCTCCATGTCATTCCTCCATGTCACTCCTCCATGTCACTACACCAACTCACTCATCCCTGTCCCTCCTCCATGTTACTCCTCCATATCAATCCTCCATGTCACTTCTCCATGTCACTCCTCCTTGTCGCAATTCCATGTCACTCCTCCATGTCGCTACACCAACTCAATCCTCCTTGTCACTACTCCATGTCACTCAGCCAAGTCATTTGTCCATGTCACTCATTTATGTCACTCCTCCAAGTCACTCCTCCATGTCACTTCTATATGTCTTCCATGTCACTCCTCCATGTTGCTCCACCTTCTCACTCCTCCATGTCACTCCTCCATGTCACTGCTCCATGTCACTCCTCTATGTCACTCCTCCATGTCACTCCTCCATGTCGCTATTCCATGTCACTCCTTATGTCGCTATATAAACTCACTCCTCCATGTCACTCCATCATTTCACTCCACCACGTCACTCCTCCATGTCACTCCTCCATATCAACCCCCCATGTCACTCCTCCTTGTCGCTACACCAACTCACTCCTCCATGTCACTCCTCCATTTCACTCCACCATGTCTATATGTATTCCATGTCACTCCTCCATGTCGCTCCACCAACTCACTCCTCCATGTCACTCCTCCTTGTCACTCCTCCATGTAGCTATTCCATTTCACTCCTCCATGTCGCTCCACCAACTCACTCCTCCATGTCACTCCTCCTTGTCACTCCTCCATGTAGCTATTCCATGTCACTCCTCCATGTCGCTACACCAACTCAATCCTCCTTGTCACTCCTCCATGTCACTCCTCCATGTCACTTCTCCATGTCACTACTCCATGTCGCTCCCCCACATCAAACCTCTATGTCACTCCTCCATGTCACTCCTCTATGTCACTCCTCCTTGTCGCTCTTCCATGTCACTCCTCCATGTCGCTACACCAACTCAGTCCTCATGTCACTCCTCCATGTAGCTACTCCATGTCACTCCTCCATGTCGCTACACCAACTCAATCCTCCTTGTCACTCCTCCATGTCACTCCTCCATTTCACTCCTCCATGTCTCTCCTCAATGTCACTTCTATATGTCTTCCATGTCACTCCTCCATGTCACTCCTCCATGTCGCTACTCCATATCACTCCTCCATTTCACTCCTCCATGTCTCTCCTCAATGTCACTTCTCCAAGTCTTCAATGTCATGTCTCTCATCTGTGTAGCTCCACATTGTCACTCCTCCAAGTCACTCCTCCATGTCGCTACTCCACGTCACTCCTCCATGTCACTCTACCACCTCAATCCTCCATGTCACTACACCATCTCACTAATCCCTGTCCCTCCGCCATGTCACTCCACAATATCAAACCTACTTCCTAATCAAACTTGTCAGTTCTCCATGTCACTACTCCATGTCTCTCCTCCACATCAATCCTCTATGTCACTCCTCCATGTCACTCCTCCATGTCACTCCTCCTTGTCGCTATTCCATGTTTCTCCTCCATGTTGCTACACCAACTCAATCCTCCTTGTCACTCCTCCATGTCACTCCTCCATGTCACTTCTCCATGTCACTACTCCATGTCGCTCCCCCACATCAAACCTCTATGTCACTCCTCCATGTCACTCCTCTATGTCACTCCTCCTTGTCGCTCTTCCATGTCACTCCTCCATGTCGCTACACCAACTCAGTCCTCATGTCACTCCTCCATGTAGCTACTCCATGTCACTCCTCCATGTCGCTACACCAACTCAATCCTCCTTGTCACTCCTCCATGTCACTCCTCCATTTCACTCCTCCATGTCTCTCCTCAATGTCACTTCTATATGTCTTCCATGTCACTCCTCCATGTCACTCCTCCATGTCGCTACTCCATATCACTCCTCCATTTCACTCCTCCATGTCTCTCCTCAATGTCACTTCTCCAAGTCTTCAATGTCATGTCTCTCATCTGTGTAGCTCCACATTGTCACTCCTCCAAGTCACTCCTCCATGTCGCTACTCCACGTCACTCCTCCATGTCACTCTACCACCTCAATCCTCCATGTCACTACACCATCTCACTAATCCCTGTCCCTCCGCCATGTCACTCCACAATATCAAACCTACTTCCTAATCAAACTTGTCAGTTCTCCATGTCACTACTCCATGTCTCTCCTCCACATCAATCCTCTATGTCACTCCTCCATGTCACTCCTCCATGTCACTCCTCCTTGTCGCTATTCCATGTTTCTCCTCCATGTTGCTACACCAACTCACTCCTCATGTCACTCCTCCATGTCGCTACTCCATGTCACACCTCCATGTCGCTACACCAACTCAATTATCTTTGTCACTCCTCCATGTCACTCATCCAAGTCATTCCTCCATGTCACTCCTTTATGTCACTCCTCCAAGTCACTCCTCCATGTCACTTCTATATGTCTTCCATGTCACTCCTCCATGTCGCTCCACCAACTCACTCCTCCATGTCACTCCTCCTTGTCACTCCTCCATGTAGCTATTCCATGACACTCCTCCATGTCGCTCTACCAACTCACTCCTCCATGTCACTCCTCCATGTCGCTATTCCATGTCACTCCTTATGTCGCTACACCAACTCACTCCTCCATTTCACTCCTCCATTTCACTCCACTACGTTACTCCTCCATATCACTCCTCCATATCAACCCTACATTTCACTCCTCCATGTCACTCCTCCATGTCACTACACCAACTCATTCATCCCTGTCCCTCCGCCATGTCACTCCTCCATGTCACTCCTCCATGTCGCTACACTAACTCACTCCTCATGTCACTCCTCCATGTCGCTACTCCATTTCACTCCTCCATTTCACTCCTCCATATCAACCCTCCATGTCACTCCTCCATGTCACTCCTCCATGTCACTCCTACATGTCACTACACAAACTCACTAATCCCTGTCCCTCCGCCATGTCACTCCACCATATCAACCGTCCATCCTGATCAAACTTGTCAGTTCTCCATGTCACTACTCCATGTCTCTCCTCCACCTAAATCCTCTAGTCACTCCTCCTTGTCACTCCTCCATGTCACTCCTCCTTGTCGCTATTCCATGTCACTCCTCCATGTCGCTACACCAACTCACTCCTCCATTTCACTCCTCCATTTCACTCCACCACGTCACTCCTCCAAATCACTCCTCCATATCAACCCTCCATGTCACTCCTCCATGTCACTCCTCCATGTTATTCCTCCATGTCACTCCTCCATGTCACTACACCAACTCACTCATCCCTGTCCCTCCTCCATGTTACTCCTCCATATCAATCCTCCATGTCACTTCTCCATGTCACTCCTCCTTGTCGCAATTCCATGTCACTCCTCCATGTCGCTACACCAACTCAATCCTCCTTGTCACTCCTCCATGTCACTCCTCCATGTCACTTCTCCATGTCACTACTCCATGTCGCTCCCCCACATCAAACCTCTATGTCACTCCTCCATGTCACTCCTCTATGTCACTCCTCCTTGTCGCTCTTCCATGTCACTCCTCCATGTCGCTACACCAACTCAGTCCTCATGTCACTCCTCCATGTAGCTACTCCATGTCACTCCTCCATGTCGCTACACCAACTCAATCCTCCTTGTCACTCCTCCATGTCACTCCTCCATTTCACTCCTCCATGTCTCTCCTCAATGTCACTTCTCCAAGTCTTCAATGTCATGTCTCTCATCTGTGTAGCTCCACATTGTCACTCCTCCAAGTCACTCCTCCATGTCGCTACTCCATATCACTCCTCCATTTCACTCCTCCATGTCTCTCCTCAATGTCACTTCTCCAAGTCTTCAATGTCATGTCTCTCATCTGTGTAGCTCCACATTGTCACTCCTCCAAGTCACTCCTCCATGTCGCTACTCCACGTCACTCCTCCATGTCACTCCTCCTTGTCGCTCTTCCATGTCACTCCTCCATGTTGCTACACCAACTCACTCCTCATGTCACTCCTCCATGTCGCTACTCCATGTCACTCCTCCATGTCGCTACACCAACTCAATCCTCTTTGTCACTCCTCCATGTCACTCATCCAAGTCATTCCTCCATGTCACTCATTTATGTCACTCCTCCAAGTCACTCCTCCACGTCACTTCTATATGTCTTCCATGTCACTCCTCCATGTCGCTCCACCAACTCACTCCTCCATGTCACTGCTCCACGTCAATCCTCTATGTCACTCCTCCATGTCACTCCTCCATGTCGCTATTCCATGTCACTCCTTATGTCACTCCACCAACTCACTCCTCCATGTCACTCCTCCATTTCACTCCACCACGTCACTCCTCCATGTCACTCCTCCATATCAACCCTCCATGTCACTCCTCCATGTCAGTCCTCCATGTCACTCCTCCATGTCATTCCTCCATATCGCTATTCCATGTCACTCCTTATGTCGCTACACCAACTCACTCCTCCATTTCACTCCTCCATTTCAATCCACCACGTCACTCCTCCAAATCACTCCTCCATATCAACCCTCCATGTCACTCCTCCATGTCACTACACCAACTCACTCATCCCTGTCCCTCCGCCATGTCACTCCTCCATGTCGCTACACCAACTCACTCCTCATGTCACTCCTCCATGTCGCTACTCCATTTCACTCCTCCATATATCTACACCAACTCAATCCTCCTTGTCACTCCTCCATGTCACTCATCCAAGTCATTCCTCCATATCACTCCTTTATGTCACTTCTCCAAGTCACTCCTCCATGTCACTTCTATATGTCTTCCATGTCACTCCTCCATGTCGCTCCACCAACTTACTCCTCCATGTCACTCCTCCATGTCACTGCTCCACGTCACTCCTCTATGTCACTCCTCCATGTCACTCCTCCATGTCGCTATTCCATGTCACTCCTTATGTCGCTCCACCAACTCACTCCTCCATGTCACTCCTCCATTTCACTCCACCACGTAACTCCTCCATGTCACTCCTCCATATCAACCCTCCATGTCACTCCTCAATGTCACTCCTCCATGTCACTACACCAACTCACTCATCCCTTTCCCTCCGCCATGTCACTCCACCATATCAACCCTCCTTCCTGATCAAACTTGTCACTCCTCCATGTCACTCCTCCATGTCACTCCTCCTTCTCGCTATTCCATGTCACTCCTCCATGTCGCTACACCAACTCACTCCTCATGTCACTCCTCCATGTCATTCCTCCATGTCGCTATTCCATGTCACTCCTTATGTCGCTACACCAACTAACTCCTCCATTTCACTCCTCCATTTCACTCCACCACGTCACTCCTCCAAATCACTCCTCCATATCAACCCTCCATGTCACTCCTCCATTTCACTCCTCCATGTCATTCCTCCATGTCACTCCTCCATGTCACTACACCAACTCACTCATCCCTGTCCCTCCGCCAATGTCACTCCTCCATGTCGCTACACCAACTCACTCCTCATGTCACTCCTCCATGTCGCTACTCCATTTCACTCCTCCATGTCGCTACACCAACTCAATCCTCCTTGTCACTCCTCCATGTCACTCATCCAAGTCATTCCTCCATGTCACTCCTTTATGTCACTCCTCCAAGTCACTCCTCCATGTCACTTCTATATGTGTTCCATGTCACTCCTCCATGTCGTTACACCAACTCACTCCTCCATTTCACTCCTCCATGTCTCTACTCCATGTCACTCCTCCATTTCACTCCTCCATGTCTCTCCTCCATGTCACTTCTCCAAGTCTTCAATGCCATGTCTCTCATCTGTGTAGCTCCACATTGTCACTCCTCCAAGTCACTCCTCCATGTCGCTACTCCACGTCACTCCTCCATTTCACACCTCCTTGTCACTCCTCCATGTAGCTACTCCATGTCACTCCTCCATGTCGCTCTACCAACTCACTACTCCATGTCACTCGTCCACGTCACTCCTCCATGTCACTCTTAAATATCACTCGTCCACGTCACTCCTCCATGTCACACCTCCTTGTCACTCCTCCATGTTACTCCTCCATATCAATCCTCCATGTCAATTCTCCATGTCACTCCTCCTTGTCGCAATTCCATGTCACTCCTCCATGTCGCTCCTCCATGTCACTCCTCCATGTCACTCCTCCATGTCACTCTTAAATATCACTCGTCCACGTCACTCCTCCATGTCACACCTCCTTGTCACTCCTCCATGTTACTCCTCCATATCAAACCTCCATGTCAATTCTCCATGTCACTCCTCCTTGTCGCAATTCCATGTCACTCCTCCATGTCGCTACACCAACTCATTCCTCCTTGTCACTCCTCCATGTCACTCATCCAAGTCATTCCTCCATGTCAGTCCTTTATGTCACTCCTCCAAGTCACTCCTCCATATCACTTCTATATGTCTTCCATGTCACTCCTCCATGTCGCTCCTCCTTCTCACTCCTCCATGTTGCTCCTCCATGTCAATCCTCCATGTCACTCATCCATGTACCTCCGCCATGTCACTCCACCATATCAATCCTCCTTGCTGATCCGCCCTGTCACCCCTCCATGTCTCTCCTCCACATCAATCCTCTATGTCACTCCTCCATGTCACTCCTCTATGTCACTCCTCCATGTCGCTATTCCGTGTCACTCCTCCATGTCGCTACACGAACTCAATACTCCTTGTCGCTCCTCCTTGTCGCTATTCCATGTCACTCATCGATGTCACTACACCAACTCACTCATCCCTGTCCCTCCGCCATGTCACACCACCATAACAACCCTCTTTCCTGTTCAAACTTGTCACTTCTCCATGTCACTACTCCATGTCTCTCCTCCACATCAATCCTCTATGTCACTCTTCCATGTCACTCCTCCATGTCACTCCTCCTTGTCACTACTCCATGTCACTCCTCCACGTCACTCATCCATGTCATTCCACAATGACACTCCTTTATGTCACTCCTCCAAGTCACTCCTCCATGTCACTCCTCCATGTCACTCCTCCATGTCACTCCACCATATCAATCCACCTGGATGATCCGCCCTGTCACTCCTCCATGTCACTCCTCCATGTCACTTCTATATGTCTTCCATGTCACTCCTCCATGTCATTACACCAACTCACTCCTCCATGTCACTCCTCCATGTCGCTACTCCATGTCACTCCTCCATTTCACTCCTCCATGTCTCTCCTCCATGTCACTTCTCCAAGTCTTCAATGTCATGTCTCTCATCTGTGTAGCTTCACATTGTCACTCCTCCAAGTCACTCCTCCATGTCGCTACTCCACGTCACTCCTCCATGTCACACCTCCTTGTCACTCCACCATGTAGCTACTCCAAGTCACTCCTCTATGTCGCTCTACCAACTCACTCCTCCATGTCACTCGTCCACGTCACTCCTCCATGTCACACCTCCTTGTCACTGTTCCATGTAGCTACTCCATGTCACTCCTCCATGTCACTTCTATATGTCTTCCATGTCACTCCTCCATGTCACTCCTCCATGTCACTCCTCCATGTCACTCTTAAATATCACTCCACCACGCCACTCCTCTATATCACTCCTCCATGTTAGTCCTCCATATCAATCCTCCATGTCACTTCTCCATGTCTCTCCTCCACATCAATCCTCTATGTCACTCCTCCATGTCACTCCTCTATGTCACTCCTCCATGTCGCTATTCCATGTCACTCCTCCATGTCGCTACACGAACTCAATACTCCTTGTCATTCCTCTGTGTCATTCCTGCATGTCAATCCTCCATGTAACTCCTCCATGTCACTCCTCCTTGTCGCTATTCCATGTCACTCATCGATGTCACTACACCAACTCACTCATCCCTGTCCCTCCGCCATGTCACACCACCATAACAACCCTCTTTCCTGTTCAAACTTGTCACTTCTCCATGTCACTACTCCATGTCTCTCCTCCACATCAATCCTCTATGTCACTCTTCCATGTCACTCCTCCATGTCACTCCTCCTTGTCACTACTCCATGTCACTCCTCCACGTCACTCATCCATGTCATTCCACAATGACACTCCTTTATGTCACTCCTCCAAGTCACTCCTCCATGTCACTCCTCCATGTCACTCCTCCATGTCACTCCACCATATCAATCCACCTGGCTGATCCGCCCTGTCACTCCTCCATGTCACTCCTCCATGTCACTTCTATATGTCTTCCATGTCACTCCTCCATGTCATTACACCAACTCACTCCTCCATGTCACTCCTCCATGTCGCTACTCCATGTCACTCCTCCATTTCACTCCTCCATGTCTCTCCTCCATGTCACTTCTCCAAGTCTTCAATGTCATGTCTCTCATCTGTGTAGCTTCACATTGTCACTCCTCCAAGTCACTCCTCCATGTCGCTACTCCACGTCACTCCTCCATGTCACACCTCCTTGTCACTCCACCATGTAGCTACTCCAAGTCACTCCTCTATGTCGCTCTACCAACTCACTCCTCCATGTCACTCGTCCACGTCACTCCTCCATGTCACACCTCCTTGTCACTGTTCCATGTAGCTACTCCATGTCACTCCTCCATGTCACTTCTATATGTCTTCCATGTCACTCCTCCATGTCACTCCTCCATGTCACTCCTCCATGTCACTCCTCCATGTCACTCTTAAATATCACTCCACCACGCCACTCCTCTATATCACTCCTCCATGTTAGTCCTCCATATCAATCCTCCATGTCACTTCTCCATGTCACTCCTCTTTGTCGCAATTCCATGTCACTCCTCCATGTCGCTACACCAACTCAATCCTCCTTGTCACTCCTCCATGTCACTCATCCAAGTCTCTCCTCCGTGTCACTTCTACATGTTGTACATGTCACTCCTCCACATAACTCCTCTATGTCACTCCTCTATGTCACTTTTCAATATCACTCCTCTATGTCATTCCCCTATGTAGCTACTCCATGTCACTCCTCCATGTCGATCTTCCATTTCACTCCTCCATGTCACTTCTATATGTCTTCCATGTCACTCCTCCATGTCGCTCCTCATTGTCACTCCTCCATGTTGCTCCTCCATGTCACTCCTCTATGTCACTCATCCATGTCCCTCCGCCATGTCACTCCACCATATCAATGCTCCTTGCTGATCCGCCCTGTTACTCCTCCATGTCTCTCCTTCACATCAATCCTCCATGTCACTCCTCCATGTCACTCCTCCATGTCACTCCTCCATGTCGCTCCACCAACTCACTCCTCCATGTCACTCCTCCTTGTCACTCCTCCATGTAGCTATTCCATGTCACTCCTCCATGTCGCTCTACCAACTCATTCCTCCATGTCACTCGTCCACGTCACTCCTCCATGTCACACTTCCTTGTCACTCCTCCATGTAGCTACTCCATGTCACTACACCAACTCACTCATCCCTGTCCCTCCGCCATGTCACTCCACCATATCAACCCTCCTTCCTGATCAAACTTGTCACTTCTCCATGTCACTACTCCATGTCTCTCCTCCACATCACTCCTCTAAATCACTCCTCCATGTTACTCCTCCATGTCACTCCTTCTTGTCGCTATTCCATGTTACTCCTCCATGTCGCTACACCAACTCACTCTTCCATGTCACTGCTCCATTTCACTACACCACGTCACTCTTCTACGTCACTCCTCATGTCACTCCTCCATGTCGCTACTCCTTGTCACTCCTCCAAGTCACTCATCCATGTCATTCCTCCATGTCACTCCTTTATGTCACTCCTCCAAGTCACTCCTCAATTTCACTTCTATATGACTTCAATGTCACTCCTGCATGTCGCTCCTCCATATCACTCCTCTATTTCACTCCTACATGTCATTGCTCCTTGTCGCTATTCCATGTCACTCCTCCATTTCAACTCTCCATGTCACTACTCCACGTCACTCCTCCCTGTCACACCTCCTTATCACTCCTCCATGTAGCTACTCCATGTCACTCCTCCATGTCGCTCTACCAACTCACTCCTCCATGTCACTCGTCCACGTCAGTCCTCCATGTCACACCTCCTTGTCACTCCTCCATGTAGCTACTCCATGTCACTCCTCCATGTCGCTACTCCACGTCACTCCTCCATTTCACACCTCCTTGTCACTCCTCCATGTAGCTACTCCATGTCACTCCTCCATGTCGCTCTACCAACTCACTACTCCATGTCTTTCCTCCACATCAATCTTTTATGTAACTCCTCCATGTCACTCCTCCATGTGATTCCTCCTTGTCGCTATTTCATGTCACTCCTCCATATCAACCCTCCATGTCACTCCTCCATTTCACTCCTCCATGTCACTACACCAATTCACTCATCCCTGTCCCTCCGCCATGTCACTCCACCATATCAACCATCCTTCTTGATCAAACTTGTCACTTCTCCATGTCACTACTCCATGTCTCTCCCCCACATCAAACCTCTATGTCACTCCTCCATGTCACTCCTCTATGTCACTCCTCCTAGTTGCTCTTCCATGTCACTCCTCCATGTCGCTACACCATCTCGATCCTCCTTGTCACTCCTCCATGTCACTCAGCCAAGTCATTTGTCCTTGTCACTCCTATATGTCACTCCTCCAAGTCACTCCTCCATGTCACTTCTATATGTCTTCCATGTCACTCCTCCATGTCGCTATTCCATGTCACTCCTTATGTCGCTATATAAACTCACTCCTCCATGTCACTCCTCCATATCAACCCTCCATTTCTCTCCTCCTTATCACTCCTCCATGTCACTCCTCCATGTCACTCATCCAAGTCATTCCTCCTTATGTCATTCCTCCAAGTCACTCCTCCATGTCACTTCTATATGTCTTCATGTCACTCCTCCATGTCGCTCCACCAACTCACTTCTCCATGTCGCTATTCCATGTCACTCCTTATGTCGCTATATAAACTCCCTCCTCCATGTCACTATTCCATTTCATTCCACCACGTCACTCCTCCATGTCACTCCTCCATATCACCCTCCATGTCACTCCTCCTTGTCGCTACACCAACTCACTCCTCCATGTCACTCCTCCATTTCACTCCACCACGTCCCTCCTCCATATCAACCCTCCATGTCACTCCTCCATGTCACTCATCCATGTCCCTCCGCCATGTCACTCCATCATATCAACCCTCCTTCCTGATCAAACTTGTCACTTCTCCATGTCACTACTCCATGTCTCTCCTCCACATCACTCCTCTATATCACTCCTCCATGTCACTCCTCCAAGTCACTCCTCCTTGTCGCTATTCCATGTTACTCCTCCATGTCGCCAAACCAACTCACTCTTCCATGTCACTCCCCCATTTCACTCCACCACGTCACTCCTCCATATCACTCCTCTATGTCACTACACCAACTCACTCATCCCTGTCCCTCCGCCATGTCACTCCACCATATCAAACCTCCTTCCTGATCAAACTTGTCACTTCTCCATGTCACTACTCCATGTCTCTCCCCCACATCAAACCTCTATGTCACTCCTCTATGTCACTCCTCCTTGTCGCTCTTCCATGTCACTCCTCCATGTCGCTACACCAACTCAATCCTCAAGTCACTCCTCCATGTAGCTACTCCATGTCACTCCTCCATGTCGCTACACCAACTCAATCCTCCTTGTCACTGCTCCATGTCACTCAGCCAAGTCATTTGTCCATGTCACTCCTTTATGTCACTCCTCCAAGTCACTCCTCCATGTCACTTCTATATGTCTTCCATGTCACTCCTCCATGTTGCACCACCAACTTACTCCTCCATGTCACTCCTCCATGTCACTGCTCCACGTCACTCCTCTATGTCACTCCTCCATGTCACTCCTCCATGTCGCTATTCCATGTCACTCCTTATGTCGCTATATAAACTCACTCCTCCATGTCACTCCTCCATTTCACTCCACCACATCAGTCCTCCATTTCACTCCTCCATGTCACTCCTCCATGTCACTACACCAACTCACTAATCCCTGTCCCTCCGCCATGTCACTCCACAATATCAAACCTCCTTCCTGATCAAACTTGTCAGTTCTCCATGTCACTACTCCATGTCTCTCCTCCACATCAATACTCTATGTCACTCCTCCATGTCACTCCTCCATGTCACTCCTCCTTGTCACTCCTGCATGTAGCAATTCCATGTATCTCCTCCATGTCGCTCTACCAACTCACTCCTCCATGTCACTCGTCCACGTCACTCCTCCATGTCACACTTCCTTGTCACTCATCCATGTAGCTACTTCATGTCACTACACCAACTCACTCATCCCTGTCCCTCCGCCATGTCACTCCACCATATCAACCCTCCTTCCTGATCAAACTTGTCACTTCTCCATGTCACTACTCCATGTCTCTCCTCCACATCACTCCTCTATATCACTCCTTAATGTCACTCCTCCATGTCACTCCTCCTTGTCGCTATTCCATGTTACTCCTCCATGTCACTCATCCATATCAACCCTCCATGTCACTCCTCCTTGTCGCTACACCAACTCACTCCTCCATGTCACTCCTCCATTTCACTCCTCCATTTCACTCCTCCATTTCTCTCCTCAATGTCACTTCTATATGTCTTCCATGTCACTCCTCCATGTCACTACACCAACTCACTCCTCCATGTCACTCCTCCATGTCGCTACTCCATGTCACTCCTCCATTTCACTCCTCCATGTCTCTCCTCAATGTCACTTCTCCAAGTCTTCAATGTCATGTCTCTCATCTGTGTAGCTCCACATTGTCACTCCTCCAAGTCACTCCTCCATGTCGCTACTCCACGTCACTCCTCCATGTCACTCCTCCTTGTCGCTATTCCATGTCACTCCTCCATGTTGCTACACCAACTCACTCCTCATGTCACTCCTCCATGTCGCTACTCCATGTCACTCCTCCATGTCGCTACACCAACTCAATCCTCCTTGTCACTCCTCCATGTCACTCATCCAAGTCATTCCTCCATGTCACTCATTTATGTCACTCCTCCAAGTCACTCCTCCACGTCACTTCTATATGTCTTCCATGTCACTCCTCCATGTCGCTCCACCAACTCACTCCTCCATGTCACTCCTCCATGTCACTGCTCCACGTCAATCCTCTATGTCACTCCTCCATGTCACTCCTCCATGTCGCTATTCCATGTCACTCCTCCATGTCGCTCCACCAACTCACTCCTCCATGTCACTCCTCCATGTCACTGCTCCACGTCAATCCTCTATGTCACTCCTCCATGTCACTCCTCCATGTCGCTATTCCATGTCACTCCTTATGTCGCTCCACCAACTCACTCCTCCATGTCACTCCTCCATTTCACTCCACCACGTCACTCCTCCATGTCACTCCTCCATATCAACCCTCCATGTCACTCCTCCATGTCAGTCCTCCATGTCACTCCACCATGTCATTCCTCCATGTCGCTATTCCATGTCACTCCTTATGTCGCTACACCAACTCACTCCTCCATTTCACTCCACCACGTCACTCCTCCAAATCAATCCTCCATATCAACCCTCCATGTCACTCCTCCATGTCACTACACCAACTCACTCAACCCTTTCCCTCAGCCATGTCACTCCACCATATCAACCCTCCTTCCTGATCAAACTTGTCACTCCTCCATGTCACTCCTCCTTGTCGCTATTCCATGTCACTCCTACATGTCGCTACACCAACTCACTCCTCATGTCACTCCTCCATGTCATTCCTCCATGTCGCTATTCCATGTCACTCCTTATGTCGCTACACCAACTCACTCCTCCATTTCACTCCTCCATTTCACTCCACCACGTCACTCCTCCAAATCACTCCTCCATATCAACCCTCCATGTCACTCCTCCATTTCACTCCTCCATGTCATTCCTCCATGTCACTCCTCCATGTCGCTACACCAACTCAATCCTCCTTGTCACTCCTCCATGTCACTCATCCAAGTCATTCCTCCATGTCACTCCTTTATGTCACTCCTCCAAGTCACTCCTCCATGTCACTTCTATATGTCTTCCATTTCACTCCTCCATGTCATTACACCAACTCACTCCTCCATGTCACTCCTCCATGTCGCTACTCCATGTCACTCCTCCATTTCACTCCTCCATGTCTCTCCTCCATGTCACTTCTCCAAGTCTTCAATGTCATGTCTCTCATCTGTGTAGCTTCACATTGTCACTCCTCCAAGTCACTCCTCCATGTCGCTACTCCACGCCACTCCTCCATGTCACACCTCCTTGTCACTCCTCCATGTAGCTACTCCAAGTCACTCCTCCATGTCGCTCTACCAACTCACTCCTCCATGTCACTCGTCCACGTCACTCCTCCATGTCACACCTCCTTGTCACTCTTCCATGTAGCTACTCCATGTCACTCCTCCATGTCACTTCTATATGTCTTCCATGTCACTCCTCCATGTCACTCCTCCATGTCACTCCTCCATGTCACTCTTAAATATCACTCCACCACACCACTCCTCTATATCAGTCCTCCATGTTAGTCCTCCATATCAATCCTTCATGTCACTTCTCCATGTCACTCCTCTTTGTCGCAATTCCATGTCACTCCTCCATGTCGCTACACCAACTCAATCCTCCTTGTCACTCCTCCATGTCACTCATCCAAGTCTCTCCTCCGTGTCACTTCTACATGTTGTACATGTCACTCCTCCACATAACTCCTCTATGTCACTCCTCTATGTCACTTTTCAATATCACTCCTCTATGTCATTCCCCTATGTAGCTACTCCATATAACTCCTCCATGTCGATCTTCCATTTCACTCCTCCATGTCACTTCTATATGTCTTCCATGTCACTCCTCCATGTCGCTCCTCATTGTCACTCCTCCATGTTGCTCCTCCATGTCACTCCTCCATGTCACTCATCCATGTCCCTCCGCCATGTCACTGCACCATATCAATCCTCCTTGCTGATCCGCCCTGTTACTCCTCCATGTCTCTCCTTCACATCAATCCTCCATGTCACTCCTCCATGTCACTCCTCCATGTCACTACACCAACTCACTCATCCTTTTCCCTCCGCCATGTCACTCCACCATATCAACCCTCCTTCCTGATCAAACTTGTCACTTCTCCTTGTCACTACTCCATGTCTCTCCTCCACATCAATCCTCTATGTCACTCCTCTATGTCACTCCTTCATGTCACTCCTCCTTGTCGCTATTCCATGTCACTCCTCCATGTTGCTACACCAACTCACTCCTCATGTCACTCCTCCATGTCGCTACTCCATGTCACTCCTCCATGTCGCTACACCAACTCAACCCTCCTTGTCACTCCTCCATGTCACTCATCCAAGTCATTCCTCCATGTCACTCAATTATGTCACTCCTCCAAGTCACTCCTCCATGTCACTTCTATATGTCTTCCATGTCACTCCTCCATGTCACTCCTCCTTGTCACTCCTCCATGTAGCTATTCCATGTCACTCCTCCATGTCGCTCTACCAACTCATTCCTCCATGTCACTCGTCCACGTCACTCCTCCATGTCACACTTCCTTGTCACTCCTCCATGTAGCTACTCCATGTCACTACACCAACTCACTCATCCCTGTCCCTCCGCCATGTCACTCCACCATATCAACCCTCCTTCCTGATCAAACTTGTCACTTCTCCATGTCACTACTCCATGTCTCTCCTCCACATCACTCCTCTAAATCACTCCTCCATGTTACTCCTCCATGTCACTCCTTCTTGTCGCTATTCCATGTTTCTCCTCCATGTCGCTACACCAACTCACTCTTCCATGTCACTGCTCCATTTCACTACACCACGTCACTCTTCTACGTCACTCCTCATGTCACTCCTCCATGTCGCTACTCCTTGTCACTCCTCCAAGTCACTCATCCATGTCATTCCTCCATGTCACTCCTTTATGTCACTCCTCCAAGTCACTCCTCAATTTCACTTCTATATGACTTCAATGTCACTCCTGCATGTCGCTCCTCCATATCACTCCTCTATTTCACTCCTCCATGTCATTGCTCCTTGTCGCTATTCCATGTCACTCCTCCATTTCAACCCTCCATGTCACTACTCCACGTCACTCCTCCCTGTCACACCTCCTTGTCACTCCTCCATGTAGCTACTCCATGTCACTCCTCCATGTCGCTCTACCAACTCACTCCTCCATGTCACTCGTCCACGTCAGTCCTCCATGTCACACCTCCTTGTCACTCCTCCATGTAGCTACTCCATGTCACTCCTCCATGTCGCTACTCCACGTCACTCCTCCATTTCACACCTCCTTGTCACTCCTCCATGTAGCTACTCCATGTCACTCCTCCATGTCGCTCTACCAACTCACTACTCCATGTCTTTCCTCCACATCAATCTTCTATGTAACTCCTCCATGTCACTCCTCCATGTGATTCCTCCTTGTCGCTATTTCATGTCACTCCTCCATATCAACCCTCCATGTCACTCCTCCATGTCACTCCTCCATGTCACTACACCAACTCACTCATCCCTGTCCCTCCGCCATGTCACTCCACCATATCAACCATCCTTCTTGATCAAACTTGTCACTTCTCCATGTCACTACTCCATGTCTCTCCCCCACATCAAACCTCTATGCCACTCCTCCATGTCACTCCTCTATGTCACTCCTCCTTGTTGCTCTTCCATGTCACTCCTCCATGTCGCTACACCATCTCGATCCTCCTTGTCACTCCTCCATGTCACTCAGCCAAGTCATTTGTCCATGTCACTCCTTTATGTCACTCCTCCAAGTCACTCCTCCATGTCACTTCTATATGTCTTCCATGTCACTCCTCCATGTCGCTATTCCATGTCACTCCTTATGTCGCTATATAAACTCACTCCTCCATGTCACTCCTCCATTTCACTCCACCACGTCACTCCTCCATGTCACTCCTCCATATCAACCCTCCATGTCACTCCTCCTTGTCGCTACACCAACTCACTCCTCATTGTCTGTCCTCCATGTCAATCATCCAAGTCATTCCTCCATGTCACTCCTTTATGTCACTCCTCCAAGTCACTCCTCCATGTCACTTCTATATGTCTTCCATGTCACTCCTCCATGTCGCTCCACCAACTCACTCCTCCATGTCACTCCTCCTTGTCACTCCTCCATGTAGCTATTCCATTTCACTCCTCCATGTCGATACACCAACTCAATCCTCCTTGTCACTCCTCCATGTCACTCCTCCATGTCGCTATTCCATGTTACTCCTCCATGTCGCTACACCAACTCACTCTTCCATGTCACTCCTTCATTTCACTCCACCACGTCACTCTTCTACGTTACTCCTCATGTCACTCCTGCATGTCGCTACTCCATGTCACTACTCCATGTCTTTCCTCCACATCAATCCTCTATGAAACTCCTCCATGTCACTCCTCCATGTCATTCCTCCTTGTCGCTATTTCATGTCACTCCTCCATATCAACCCTCCATGTCACTCCTCCATGTCACTCCACCACGTCACTCCTCCATGTCACTCCTCCATGTTAATCCTCCATGTCACTCCTCCACTTCACTCCACCACGTCTATATGTATTCCATGTCACTCCTCCATTTCGCTCCACCAACTCACTCCTCCATGTCACTCCTCCTTGTCACTCCTCCATGTAGCTATTCCATTTCACTCCTCCATGTCGCTACACCAACTCAATCCTCCTTGTCACTCCTCCATGTCACTCATCCAAGTCATTCCTCCATGTCGCTATTCCATGTCACTCCTTATGTCGATACGCCAACTCACTCCTCCATGTCACTCCTCCATTTCAATCCACCACGTCACTCCTCCATGTCACTCCTCCATATCAACCCGCCATGTCACTCCTCCATGTCACTCCTCCATGTCACTACACAGACTCACTAATCCCTGTCCCTCCGCACTTGTTACGCCTCCATGTCACTCCTCCATATCAACCCGCCATGTCACTCCTCCTTGTCACTCCTCCATGTAGCTATTCCATGACACTCCTCCATGTCACTCTACCACCTCACTCCTCCATGTCACTACACCAATTCACTAATCCCTGTCCCTCCGCCATGTCACTCCACAATATCAAACCTCCTTCCTAATCAAACTTGTCAGTTCTCCATGTCACTACTCCATGTCTCTCCTCCACATCAATCCTCTGTGTCACTCCTCCCTGTCACTCCTCCATGTCACTCCTCTTTGTCGCTATTCCATGTCACTCCTCCATGTTGCTACACCAACTCACTCCTCATGTCACTCCTCCATGTCGCTACTCCATGTCACTCCTCTATGTCGCTACACCAACTCAATCCTCCTTGTCACTCCTCCATGTCACTCATCCAAGTCATTCCTCCATATCACTCCTTTATGTCACTCCTCCAAGTCACTCCTCCATGTCACTTCTATATGTCTTCCATGTCACTCCTCCATGTCGCTCCACCAACTCACTCCTCCATGTCACTCCTCCTTTTCACTCCTCCATGTAGTTATTCCATGACACTCCTCCATGTCGCTCTACCAACTCACTCCTCCATGTCACTCGTCCACGTTACTGCTCCATGTTACACTTCTTTGTCACTCCTCCATATAGCTACTTCATGTCACTACACCAACTCACTCATCCCTTTCCCTCCGCCATGTCACTCCACCATATCAACCCTCCTTCCTGATCAAACTTGTCACTTCTCCATGTCACTACTCCATGTCTATCCTCCACATCACTCCTCTATATCACTCTTCCATGTCACTCCTCCATGTCACTCCTCCTTGTCGCTATTCCATGTTACTCCTCCATGTCGCTACACCAACTCACTCTTCCATGTCACTCCCCCATTTCACTCCACCACGTCACTCCTCCATATCACTCCTCCATCTCAACCCTCCATGTCACTCCTCCATGTTACTCCTCTATGTCACTACACCAACTAACTCATCCCTGTCCCTCCGCCATGTCACTCCACCATATCAACCCTCCTTCCTGATCAAACTTGTCACTTCTCCATGTCACTACTCCATGTCTCTCCCCCACATCAAACCTCTATGTCACTCCTCCATCTCACTCCTCTATGTCACTCCTCCTTGTCGCTCTTCCATGTCACTCCTCCATATCGCTACACCAACTCAATCCTCATGTCACTCCTCCATGTAGCTACTCCATGTCACTCCTGCATGTCGCTACTCCATGTCACTACTCCATGTCTTTCCTCCACATCAATCCTCTATGAAACTCCTCCATGTCACTCCTCCATGTCATTCCTCCTTGTCGCTATTTCATGTCACTCCTCCATATCAACCCTCCATGTCACTCCTCCATGTCACTCCACCACGTCACTCCTCCATGTCACTCCTCCATGTTAATCCTCCATGTCACTCCTCCACTTCACTCCACCACGTCTATATGTATTCCATGTCACTCCTCCATGTCGCTCCACCAACTCACTCCTCCATGTCACTCCTCCTTGTCACTCCTCCATGTAGCTATTCCATTTCACTCCTCCATGTCGCTACACCAACTCAATCCTCCTTGTCACTCCTCCATGTCACTCATCCAAGTCATTCCTCCATGTCGCTATTCCATGTCACTCCTTATGTCGATACGCCAACTCACTCCTCCATGTCACTCCTCCATTTCAATCCACCACGTCACTCCTCCATGTCACTCCTCCATATCAACCCGCCATGTCACTCCTCCATGTCACTCCTCCATGTCACTACACAGACTCACTAATCCCTGTCCCTCCGCACTTGTTACGCCTCCATGTCACTCCTCCATATCAACCCGCCATGTCACTCCTCCTTGTCACTCCTCCATGTAGCTATTCCATGACACTCCTCCATGTCACTCTACCACCTCACTCCTCCATGTCACTACACCAATTCACTAATCCCTGTCCCTCCGCCATGTCACTCCACAATATCAAACCTCCTTCCTAATCAAACTTGTCAGTTCTCCATGTCACTACTCCATGTCTCTCCTCCACATCAATCCTCTGTGTCACTCCTCCCTGTCACTCCTCCATGTCACTCCTCTTTGTCGCTATTCCATGTCACTCCTCCATGTTGCTACACCAACTCACTCCTCATGTCACTCCTCCATGTCGCTACTCCATGTCACTCCTCTATGTCGCTACACCAACTCAATCCTCCTTGTCACTCCTCCATGTCACTCATCCAAGTCATTCCTCCATATCACTCCTTTATGTCACTCCTCCAAGTCACTCCTCCATGTCACTTCTATATGTCTTCCATGTCACTCCTCCATGTCGCTCCACCAACTCACTCCTCCATGTCACTCCTCCTTTTCACTCCTCCATGTAGTTATTCCATGACACTCCTCCATGTCGCTCTACCAACTCACTCCTCCATGTCACTCGTCCACGTCACTGCTCCATGTTACACTTCCTTGTCACTCCTCCATATAGCTACTTCATGTCACTACACCAACTCACTCATCCCTTTCCCTCCGCCATGTCACTCCACCATATCAACCCTCCTTCCTGATCAAACTTGTCACTTCTCCATGTCACTACTCCATGTCTATCCTCCACATCACTCCTCTATATCACTCTTCCATGTCACTCCTCCATGTCACTCCTCCTTGTCGCTATTCCATGTTACTCCTCCATGTCGCTACACCAACTCACTCTTCCATGTCACTCCCCCATTTCACTCCACCACGTCACTCCTCCATATCACTCCTCCATCTCAACCCTCCATGTCACTCCTCCATGTTACTCCTCTATGTCACTACACCAACTAACTCATCCCTGTCCCTCCGCCATGTCACTCCACCATATCAACCCTCCTTCCTGATCAAACTTGTCACTTCTCCATGTCACTACTCCATGTCTCTCCCCCACATCAAACCTCTATGTCACTCCTCCATCTCACTCCTCTATGTCACTCCTCCTTGTCGCTCTTCCATGTCACTCCTCCATATCGCTACACCAACTCAATCCTCATGTCACTCCTCCATGTAGCTACTCCATGTCACTCCTCCATGTCGCTACACCAACTTAATCCTCCTTGTCACTCCTCCATGTCACTCAGCCAAGTCATTTGTCCATGTCACTCCTTTATGTCACTCCTCCAAGTCACTCCTCCATGTCACTTCTATATGTCTTCCATGTCACTCCTCCATGTTGCTCCACCAACTTACTCCTCCATGTCACTCCTCCATGTCACTGCTCCACGTCACTCCTCTATGTCACTCCTCCATGTCACTCCTCCATGTCGCTATTCCATGTCACTCCTTATGTCGCTATATAAACTCACTCCTCCATGTCACTCCTCCATTTCACTCCACCACATCACTCCTCCATTTCACTCCTCCACGTCACTCCTCCATGTAACTCCTCCATGTCACTCCTCCATGTCACTCCTCCATGTTACTCCTCCATGTCACTACACCAACTCATTCATCCCTGTCACTCCGCCATGTCACTCCACCATATCAACCCTCCTTCCTGATCAAACTTGTCACTTCTCCATGTCACTACTCCATGTCTCCCCCCCACATCAAACCTCTATGTCACTCCTCCATGTCACTCCTCTATGTAACTCCTCCTTGTCGCTCTTCCATGTCACTCCTCCATGTCGCTACACCAACTCAATCCTCATGTCACTCCTCCAAGTCACTCCTCCATGTCACTCCTCCATGTCACTCCTCCATGTCGCTATTCCATGTCATTCCTTATGTCGCTATATAAACTCAATTCTCCATGTCACTCCTAAATTTCACTCCACCACGTCACTCCTCCATGTCACTCCTCCATATCAACCCTCCATGTCACTCCTCCTTGTCGCTACACCAACTCACTCCTCCATGTCACTCCTCCATTTCACTCCACCACGTCCCTCCTCCATATCAACCCTCCATGTCACTCCTCCATGTCACTCCTCCATGTCATTTCGCCATGTCACTTCTCCAAGTCTTCAATGTCATGTCTCTCATCTGTGTAGCTCCACATTGTCACTCCTCCAAGTCACTCCTCCATGTCGCTACTCCATGTCACACCTCCTTGTCACTCCTCCATGTAGCTACTCCATGTCACTCCTCCATGTCGCTCTACCAACTCACTCCTCCATGTCACTCCTCTATATCACTCCTCCATGTTACTCCTCCAAATCAATCCTCCATGTCACTTCTCCATGTCACTCCTCCTTGTCGCAATTCCATGTCACTCCTCCATGTCGCTACAACAACTCACTCCTCATGTCACTCCTCCATGTCGCTACACCATGTCACTCCTCCATGTCACTACACCAACTCAATCCTCCTTGTCACTCCTCCATGTCACTCATCCAAGTCACTCCTCCATGTCGCTATTCCCTGTCACTCCTTATGTCGATATGCCAACTCACTCCTCCATGTCACTCCTCCATGGCCCTTCGCCATGTCACTCCTCCATTTCACTCCTCCATGTCACTTCTCCAAGTTTTCAATGTCATGTCTCTCATCTGTGTAGCTCCACATTGTCACTCCTCCAAGTCACTCCTCCATGTCGCTACTCCATGTCACACTTCCTTGTCACTCCTCCATGTCACTTCTATATGTCTTCCATGTCACTCCTCCATGTTGCTCCACCAACTCACTCCTCCATGTCAGTCCTCCATGTCACTGCTCCACGTCACTCCTCTATGTCACTCCTCCATGTCACTCCTCCATGTCGCTATTCCATGTCACTCCTTATGTCGCTATATAAACTCACTCCTCCATGTCACTCCTCCATTTCACTCCACCACGTCACTCCTCCATGTCACTCCTCCATATCAACCCTCCATGTCACTCCTCCTTGTCGCTACACCAACTCACTCCTCCATGTCACTCCTCCACTTCACTCCACCACGTCTATATGTATTCCATGTCACTCCTCCATGTCGCTCCACCAACTCACTCCTCCATGTCACTCCTCCTTGTCACTCCTCCATGTAGCTATTCCATTTCACTCCTCCATGTCGCTACACCAACTCAATCCTCCTTGTCACTCCTCCATGTCACTCATCCAAGTCATTCCTCCATGTCGCTATTCCATGTCACTCCTTATGTCGATACGCCAACTCACTCCTCCATGTCACTCCTCCATTTCAATCCACCACGTCACTCCTCCATGTCACTCCTCCATATCAACCCGCCATGTCACTCCTCCATGTCACTCCTCCATGTCACTACACAGACTCACTAATCCCTGTCCCTCCGCACTTGTTACGCCTCCATGTCACTCCTCCATATCAACCCGCCATGTCACTCCTCCTTGTCACTCCTCCATGTAGCTATTCCATGACACTCCTCCATGTCACTCTACCACCTCACTCCTCCATGTCACTACACCAATTCACTAATCCCTGTCCCTCCGCCATGTCACTCCACAATATCAAACCTCCTTCCTAATCAAACTTGTCAGTTCTCCATGTCACTTCTCCATGTCTCTCCTCCACATCAATCCTCTATGTCACTCCTCCATGTCACTCCTCCATGTCACTCCTCCTTGTCGCTATTCCATGTCACTCCTCCATGTTGCTACACCAACTCACTCCTCATTTCACTCCTCCATGTCGCTACTCCATGTTACTCCTCTATGTCGCTACACCAACTCAATCCTCCTTGTCACTCCTCCATGTCACTCATCCAAGTCATTCCTCCATGTCACTCCTTTATGTCACTCCTCCAAGTCACTCCTCCATGTCACTTCTATATGTCTTCCATGTCACTCCTCCATGTCGCTCCACCAACTCACTCCTCCATGTCACTCCTCCTTTTCACTCCTCCATGTAGTTATTCCATGACACTCCTCCATGTCGCTCTACCAACTCACTCCTCCATGTCACTCGTCCACGTCACTCCTCCATGTTACACTTCCTTGTCACTCCTCCATATAGCTACTTCATGTCACTACACCAACTCACTCATCCCTTTCCCTCCGCCATGTCACTCCACCATATCAACCCTCCTTCCTGATCAAACTTGTCACTTCTCCATGTCACTACTCCATGTCTCTCCTCCACATCACTCCAATATATCACTCTTCCATGTCACTCCTCCATGTCACTCCTCCTTGTCGCTATTCCATGTTACTCCTCCATGTCGCTACACCAACTCACTCTTCCATGTCACTCCCCCATTTCACTCCACCACGTCACTCCTCCATATCACTCCTCCATCTCAACCCTCCATGTCACTCCTCCATGTTACTCCTCTATGTCACTACACCAACTAACTCATCCCTGTCCCTCCGCCATGTCACTCCACCATATCAACCCTCCTTCCTGATCAAACTTGTCACTTCTCCATGTCACTACTCCATGTCTCTCCCCCACATCAAACCTCTATGTCACTCCTCCATGTCACTCCTCTATGTCACTCCTCCTTGTCGCTCTTCCATGTCACTCCTCCATATCGCTACACCAACTCAATCCTCATGTCACTCCTCCATGTAGCTACTCCATGTCACTCCTCCATGTCGATAAACCAACTTAATCCTCCTTGTCACTCCTCCATGTCACTCAGTCAAGTCATTTGTCCATGTCACTCCTTTATGTCACTCCTCCAAGTCACTCCTCCATGTCACTTCTATATGTCTTCCATGTCACTCCTCCATGTTGCTCCACCAACTTACTCCTCCATGTTACTCCTCCATGTCACTGCTCCACGTCACTCCTCTATGTCACTCCTCCATGTCACTTCTCCAAGTCTTCAATGTCATGTCTCTCATCTGTGTAGCTCCACATTGTCACTCCTCCAAGTCACTCCTCCATGTCGCTACTCCATGTCACACCTCCTTGTCACTCCTCCATGTAGCTATTCCATGTCACTCCTCCATGTCGCTCTACCAACTCACTCCTCCATGTCACTCATCCACGTCACTCCTCCATGTCACACTTCCTTGTCACTCCTCCATGTCACTTCTATATGTCTTCCATGTCACTCCTCCATGTTGCTCCACCAACTCACTCCTCCATGTCAGTCCTCCATGTCACTGCTCCACGTCACTCCTCTATGTCACTCCTCCATGTCACTCCTCCATGTCGCTATTCCATGTCACTCCTTATGTCGCTATATAAACTCACTCCTCCATGTCACTCCTCCATTTCAATCCACCACGTCACTCCTCCATGTCACTCCTCCATATCAACCCGCCATGTCACTCCTCCATGTCACTCCTCCATGTCACTACACAGACTCACTAATCCCTGTCCCTCCGCACTTGTTACGCCTCCATGTCACTCCTCCATATCAACCCGCCATGTCACTCCTCCTTGTCACTCCTCCATGTAGCTATTCCATGACACTCCTCCATGTCACTCTACCACCTCACTCCTCCATGTCACTACACCAATTCACTAATCCCTGTCCCTCCGCCATGTCACTCCACAATATCAAACCTCCTTCCTAATCAAACTTGTCAGTTCTCCATGTCACTACTCCATGTCTCTCCTCCACATCAATCCTCTATGTCACTCCTCCATGTCACTCCTCCATGTCACTCCTCCTTGTCGCTATTCCATGTCACTCCTCCATGTTGCTACACCAACTCACTCCTCATTTCACTCCTCCATGTCGCTACTCCATGTTACTCCTCTATGTCGCTACACCAACTCAATCCTCCTTGTCACTCCTCCATGTCACTCATCCAAGTCATTCCTCCATGTCGCTATTCCATGTCACTCCTTATGTCGATACGCCAACTCACTCCTCCATGTCACTCCTCCATGTCACTCCTCCATGTCACTCCTCCTTGTCGCTATTCCATGTCACTCCTCCATGTTGCTACACCAACTCACTCCTCATGTCACTCCTCCATGTCGCTACTCCATGTCACTCCTCTATGTCGCTACACCAACTCAATCCTCCTTGTCACTCCTCCATGTCACTCATCCAAGTCATTCCTCCATGTCACTCCTTTATGTCACTCCACCAACTCACTCCTCCATGTCACTCCTCCTTTTCACTCCTCCATGTCACTTCTATATGTCTTCCATGTCACTCCTCCATGTCGCTCCACCAACTCACTCCTCCATGTCACTCCTCCTTTTCACTCCTCCATGTAGTTATTCCATGACACTCCTCCATGTTGCTCTACCAACTAACTCCTCCATGTCACTCATCCACGTCACTCCTCCATGTTACACTTCCTTGTCACTCCTCCATATAGCTACTTCATGTCACTACACCAACTCACTCATCCCTTTCCCTCCGCCATGTCACTCCACCATATCAACCCTCCTTCCTGATCAAACTTGTCACTTCTCCATGTCACTACTCCATGTCTCTCCTCCACATACTCCTCTATATCACTCTTCCATGTCACTCCTCCATGTCACTCCTCCTTGTCGCTATTCCATGTTACTCCTCCATGTCGCTACACCAACTCACTCTTCCATGTCACTCCCCCATTTCACTCCACCACGTCACTCCTCCATATCACTCCTCCATCTCAACCCTCTATGTCACTCCTCCATGTCACTCCTCTATGTCACTCCTCCTTGTCGCTCTTCCATGTCACTCCTCCATATCGCTACACCAACTCAATCCTCATGTCACTCCTCCATGTCGCTACACCAACTTAATCCTCCTTGTCACTCCTCCATGTCACTCAGCCAAGTCATTTGTCCATGTCACTCCTTTATGTCACTCCTCCAAGTCACTCCTCCATGTCACTTCTATATGTCTTCCATGTCACTCCTCCATGTTGCTCCACCAACTTACTCCTCCATGTCACTCCTCCATGTCACTGCTCCACGTCACTCCTCTATGTCACTCCTCCATGTCACTCATCCATGTCGCTATTCCATGTCACTCCTTATGTCGCTATATAAACTCACTCCTCCATGTCACTCCTCCATTTCACTCCACCACATCACTCCTCCATTTCACTCCTCCATGTCACTCCTCCATGTAACTCCTCAATGTCACTCCTCCATGTCACTCCTCCATGTTACTCCTCCATGTCACTACACCAACTCATTAATCCCTGTCACTCCGCCATGTCACTCCACCATATCAACCCTCCTTCCTGATCAAACTTGTCACTTCTCCATGTCACTACTCCATGTCTCCCCCCCACATCAATCCTCTATGTCACTCCTCCATGTCACTCCTCTATGTCACTCCTCCTTGTCGCTCTTCCATGTCACTCCTCCATGTCGCTACACCAACTCAATCCTCATGTCACTCCTCCAAGTCACTCCTCCATGTCACTCCTCCATGTCACTCCTCCATGTCGCTATTCCATGTCATTCCTTATGTCGCTATATAAACTCAATTCTCCATGTCACTCCTACATTTCACTCCACCACATCACTCCTCCATGTCACTCCTCCATATCAACCCTCCATGTCACTCCTCCATGTCACTCCTCCATTTCACTCCACCACGTCCCTCCTCCATATCAACCCTCCATGTCACTCCTCCATGTCACTCCTCCATGTCATTTCGCCATGTCACTTCTCCAAGTCATCAATGTCATGTCTCTCATCTGTGTAGCTCCACATTGTCACTCCTCCAAGTCACACCTCCATGTCGCTACTCCATGTCACACCTCCATGTCACTCCTCTATATCACTCCTCCATGTTACTCCTCCAAATCAATCCTCCATGTCACTTCTCCATGTCACTCCTCCTTGTCGCAATTCCATGTCACTCCTCCATGTCGCTACAACAACTCACTCCTCATGTCATTCCTCCATGTCGCTACTCCATGTCACTCCTCCATTTCGCTACACCAACTCAATCCTCCTTGTCACTCCTCCATGTCACTCATCCAAGTCACTCCTCCATGTCGCTATTCCCTGTCACTCCTTATGTCGATATGCCAACTCACTCCTCCATGTCACTCCTCCATGTCCCTTCGCCATGTCACTCCTAAATGTCTCTCCTCCATGTCACTTCTCCAAGTCTTCAATGTCATGTCTCTCATCTTTGTAGCTCCACATTGTCACTCCTCCAAGTCACTCCTCCATGTCGCTACTCCATGTCACACTTCCTTGTCACTCCTCCATGTAGCTACTCCATGTCACTCCTCCATGTCGCTCTACCAACTCACTCCTACATGTTACTCCTCTATATCACTTCTCCATGTTACTCCTCCATATCAATCCTCCATGTCACTTCTCCATGTCACTCCTCCTTGTCGCAATTCCATGTCACTCCTCCATGTCGCTACATCAACTCACTCCTCATGTCACTCCTCCATGTCGCTACTCCATGTCACTCCTCCATGTCGCTACACCAACTCAATCCTCCTTGTCACTCCTCCATGTCACTCATCCAAGTCACTCCTCCATGTCGCTATTCCCTGTCACTCCTTATGTCAATACGCCAACTCACTTCTCCATGTCACTCCTCCATTTCACTCCACCACGTCACTCCTCCATGTCACTCCTCCATATCAACCCGCCATGTCACTCCTCCATGTCACTCCTCCATGTCACTACACCAACTCACTAATCCCTGTCCCTCCACCATGTCACTCCACAATATCAAACCTCCTTCCTAATCAAACTTGTCAGTTCACCATGTCACTACTCCATGTCTCTCCTCCACATCAATCCTCTATGTCACTCCTCCATGTCGCTATTCCATGTCACTCCTCCATGTTGCTACACCAACTCACTCCTCATGTCACTCCTCAATGTCGCTACTCCATGTCACTCCTTCATGTCGCTACATCAACTCAATCCTCTTTGTCACTCCTCCATGTCACTCATCCAAGTCATTCCTCCATGTCACTTCTTTATGTCACTTTTCCAAGTCACTCCTCTATGTCACTGCTATATGTCTTCCATGTCACTCCTCCATGTCGCTCCACCAACTCACTCCTCCATGTCACTCCTCCTGGTCACTCCTCCATGTAGCTATTCCATGACACTCCTCCATGTCGCTCTACCAAATCACTCCTGCATGTCACTCGTCCACGTCACTCCTCCATGTTACACTTCCTTGTCACTCCTCCATGTAGCTACTTCATGTCATTACACCAACTCACTCATCCCTGTCCCTCCGCCATGTCACTCCACCATATCAACCCTCCTTCCTGATCAAACTTGTCACTTCTCCATGTCACTACTCAATGTCTCTCCTCCACATCACTCCTCTATATCACTCCTCCATGTCACTCCTCCATGTCACTCCTCCTTGTCGCTATTCCATGTTACTCCTCCATGTCGCTACACCAACTCACTCTTCCATGTCACTCCCCCATTTCACTCCACCACGTCACTCCTCCATGTCACTCCTCCATATCAACCCTCCATGTCACTCCTCCATGTTACTCCTGCATGTCACTACACCAACTCACTCTTCCCTGTCCCTCCGCCATGTCACTCCACCATATCAACCCTCCTTCCTGATCAAACTTGTCACTTCTCCATGTCACTACTCCATGTCTCTCCCCCACATCAAACCTCTATGTCACTCCTCCATGTCACTCCTCTATGTCACTCCTCCTTGTCGCTCTTCCATGTCACTCCTCCATGTCGCTACACCAACTCAATCCTCATGTCACTCCTCCATGGAGCTACTCCATGTCACTCCTCCATGTCGCTACACTAACTCAATCCTCCTTGTCACTCCTCCATGTCACTCAGCCAAGTCATTTGTCCATGTCACTCCTTTATGTCACTCCTCCATGTCACTCCTCCATGTCGCTTTTCCATGTCATTCCTTATGTCGCTATATAAATTCAATCCTCCATGTCACTCCTACAATTCACTCCACCACGTCACTCCTCCATGTCACTCCTCTATATCAACCCTCTATGTCACTCCTCCATGTTACTCCTGCATGTCACTACACCAACTCACTCATCCCTGTCCCTCCGCCATGTCACTCCACCATATCAACCCTCATTCCTGACTAAACTTGTCACTTCTCCCTGTCACAACTCCATGTCTCTCCCCCACATCAAACCTCTATGTCACTCCTCCATGTCACTCCTCTATGTCACTCCTCCTTGTCGCTCTTCTATGTCAATCCTCCATGTCGCTACACCAACTCAATGCTCATGTCACTCCTCCATGTAGCTACTCCATGTCACTCCTCCATGTCGCTAAACCAACTCAATCCTCCTTGTCACTCCTCCATGTCACTCTGCCAAGTCATTTGTCCATGTCACTCCTTTATGTCACTCCTCCAATTCACTCCTCCATGTCACTTCTATATGTCTTCCATGTCACTCCTCCATGTTGCTCCACCAACTTACTCCTCCATGTCACTCCTCCATGTCACTGCTCCATGTCACTCCTCTATGTCACTCCTCCATGTCACTCCTCCATGTCGCTATTCCATGTCATTCCTTATGTCGCTATATAAACTCAATCCTCCATGTCACTCCTACATTTCACTCCACCATGTCACTCCTCCATGTCACTCATCCATATCAACCCTCCATGTCACTCCTCCTTGTCGCTACACCAACTCACTCCTCCATGTCACTCCTCCATTTCACTCCACCACGTCCCTCCTCCATATTCATCCCTCCATGTCACTCCTCCATGTCACTCCAACATGTCCCTTCGCCATGTCACTCCTCCATGTCTCTCCTCCATGTCACTTCTCCAAGTCTTCAATGTCATGTCTCTCATCTTTGTAGCTCCACATTGTCACTCCTCCAAGTCACTCCTCCATGTCGCTACTCCATGTCACACCTCCTTGTCACTCCTCCATGTAGCTACTCCATGTCACTCCTCCATGTCGCTCTACCAACTCACTTTTCCATGTCACTCCTCTATATCACTTCTCCATGTTACTCCGCCATATCAATCCTCCATGTCACTTCTCCATGTCACTCCTCCTTGTCGCAATTCCATGTCACTCCTCCATGTCGCTACATCAACTCACTCTTCATGTCACTCCTCCATGTCGCTATTCCATGTCACTCCTCCATGTCGCTACACCAACTCAATCCTCCTTGTCACTTCTCCATGTCACTCATCCAAGTCACTCCTCCATGTCGCTATTCCCTGTCACTCTTTATGTCGATACGCCAACTCAATCCTCCATGTCACTCCTCCATTTCACTCCACCACGTCACTCCTCCATGTCACTCCTCCATATCAACCCGCCATGTCACTCCTCCATGTCACTCCTCCATGTCGCTACACCAACTCAATCCTCCTTGTCACTTCTCCATGTCACTCATCCAAGTCACTCCTCCATGTCGCTATTCCCTGTCACTCTTTATGTCGATACGCCAACTCAATCCTCCATGTCACTCCTCCATTTCACTCCACCACGTCACTCCTCCATGTCACTCCTCCATATCAACCCGCCATGTCACTCCTCCATGTCACTCCTCCATGTCACTACACCAACTCACTAATCCCTGTCCCTCCGCCATGTCATCACTCCACAATATCAAACCTCCTTCCTAATCAAACTTGTCAGTTCTCCATGTCACTACTCCATGTCTCTCCTCCACATCAATCCTCTATGTCACTCCTCCATGTCACTCCTCCATGTCACTCCTCCTTGTCGCTATTCCATGTCACTCCTCCATGTTGCTACACCAACTCACTCCTCATGTCACTCCTCAATGTCGCTACTCCATGTCACTCCTCCATGTCGCTACACAAACTCAAATCCCCTTGTCACTCCTCCATGTCACTCATCCAAGTCATTCCTCCATGTCACTTCTTTATGTCACTTCTCCAAGTCACTCCTCTATGTCACTGCTATATGTCTTCCATGTCACTCCTCCATGTCGCTCCACCAACTCACTCCTACATGTCACTCCTCCTTGTCACTCCTCCATGTAGCTATTCCATGTCACTCCTCCATGTCGCTCTACCAACTCACTCCTCCATTTCACTCGTCCACGTCACTCCTCCATGTCACACTTCCTTGTCACTCCTCCATGTAGCTACTTCATGTCACTGCACCAACTCACTCATCCCTGTCCCTCCGCCATGTCACTCCACCATATCAACGCTCCTTCCTGATCAAACTTGTCACTTCTCCATGTCACTACTCCATGTCTCTCCTCCACATCACTCCTCTATATCACTCCTCCATGTCACTCCTCCATGTCACTCCTCCTTGTCGCTATTCCATGTTACTCCTCCATGTCGCTACACCAACTCAATCCTCCTTGTCACTTCTCCATGTCACTCATCCAAGTCACTCCTCCATGTCGCTATTCCCTGTCACTCTTTATGTCGATACGCCAACTCAATCCTCCATGTCACTCCTCCATTTCACTCCACCACGTCACTCCTCCATGTCACTCCTCCATATCAACCCGCCATGTCACTCCTCCATGTCACTCCTCCATGTCGCTACACCAACTCAATCCTCCTTGTCACTTCTCCATGTCACTCATCCAAGTCACTCCTCCATGTCGCTATTCCCTGTCACTCTTTATGTCGATACGCCAACTCAATCCTCCATGTCACTCCTCCATTTCACTCCACCACGTCACTCCTCCATGTCACTCCTCCATATCAACCCGCCATGTCACTCCTCCATGTCACTCCTCCATGTCACTACACCAACTCACTAATCCCTGTCCCTCCGCCATGTCATCACTCCACAATATCAAACCTCCTTCCTAATCAAACTTGTCAGTTCTCCATGTCACTACTCCATGTCTCTCCTCCACATCAATCCTCTATGTCACTCCTCCATGTCACTCCTCCATGTCACTCCTCCTTGTCGCTATTCCATGTCACTCCTCCATGTTGCTACACCAACTCACTCCTCATGTCACTCCTCAATGTCGCTACTCCATGTCACTCCTCCATGTCGCTACACAAACTCAAATCCCCTTGTCACTCCTCCATGTCACTCATCCAAGTCATTCCTCCATGTCACTTCTTTATGTCACTTCTCCAAGTCACTCCTCTATGTCACTGCTATATGTCTTCCATGTCACTCCTCCATGTCGCTCCACCAACTCACTCCTACATGTCACTCCTCCTTGTCACTCCTCCATGTAGCTATTCCATGTCACTCCTCCATGTCGCTCTACCAACTCACTCCACCATTTCACTCGTCCACGTCACTCCTCCATGTCACACTTCCTTGTCACTCCTCCATGTAGCTACTTCATGTCACTGCACCAACTCACTCATCCCTGTCCCTCCGCCATGTCACTCCACCATATTAACCCTCCTTCCTGATCAAACTTGTCACTCCTCCATGTCACTCCTACTTGTCGCTATTCCATGTCACTCCTCCATGTCGCTACACCAACTCACTCCTCATGTCACTCCTCCATGTCATTCCTCCATGTCGCTATTCCATGTCACTCCTTATGTCGCTACACCAACTCACTCCTCCTTTTCACTCCTCCATTTCACTCCACCACGTCACTCCTCCAAATCACTCCTCCATATCAACCCTCCATGTCACTCCTCCATTTCACTCCTCCATGTCATTCCTCCATGTCACTCCTCCATGTCACTACACCAACTCACTCATCCCTGTCCCTCCGCCATGTCACTCCTCCATGTCGCTACACCAACTCACTCCTCATGTCACTCCTCCATGTCGCTACTCCATTTCACTCCTCCATGTCGCTACACCAACTCACTCATCCAAGTCATTCCTCCATGTCACTCCTTTATGTCACTCCTCCAAGTCACTCCTCCATGTCACTTCTATATGTGTTCCATGTCACTCCTCCATGTCGTTACACCAACTCACTCTTCCATGTCACTCCTCCATGTCACTCAGCCAAGTCATTTGTCCATGTCACTCCTTTATGTCACTCCTCCAAGTCACTCCTCCATGTCACTTCTATATGTCTTCCATGTCACTCCTCCATGTTGTTCCACCAACTCACTCCTCCTTGTCACTCCTCCATGTCACTGCTCCACTTCACTCCTCTATGTCACTCCTCCATGTCACTCCTCCATGTCGCTATTCTATGTCACTCCTTATGTCGCTATATAAACTCACTCCTCCATGTCACTCCTCCATTTCACTCCACCATATCAACCCTCCATGTCACTCCTCCTTGTCGCTACACCAACTCACTTCTCCATGTCACTCCTCCATTTCACTCCACCACGTCCCTCCTCCATATCAACCCTCCATGTCACTCGTCCATGTCACTCCTCCATGTCCTTTCGCCATGTCACTCCTCCATGTCTCTCCTCCATGTCATTTCTCCAAGTCTTCAATGTCATGTCTCTCATCTGTGTAGCTTCACATTGTCAATCCTCCAAGTCACTCCTCCATGTCGCTACTCCATGTCACACCTCCTTGTCACTCCTCCATGTAGCTACTCCATGTCACTCATCCATGTCGCTCTACCAACTCACTCCTCCATGTCACTCCTCTATATCACTCCTCCATGTTACTCCTCCATATCAATCCTCCATGTCACTTCTCCATGTCACTCCCCCTTGTCGCAATTCCATGTTACTCCTCCATGTTGCTACACCAAATCACTCTTCCATGTCACTCCTCCATTTCACTCCACCACGTCACTCTTCTACGCCACTCCTCATGTCACTCCTCATGTCACTCCTCCATGTCACTCATCCATGTCATTCCTCCATGTCACTCCTTTATGTCACTCCTCCAAGTCACTCCTCAATTTCACTTCAATATGACTTCAATGTAAATCCTGCATGTCGCTCCTCCATATCACTCCTCTATTTCACCCTCTCCATGTCACTCCTCCATATCAATCCTCCATTTCACTCCTCCATGTAACTCCTTAATGTCACTACTCCATGTCGCTACTCCATGTCACTCCTCCATGTCACTCTTGCATGTCGCTCCTCCATGTCACTTCTCCAAGTCTTCAATGTCATGTCTCTCATCCGTTTAGCTCCATATTGTCACTCCTCCATATCACTCCTCCGTGTCACTTCTACGTTTTCCATGTCACTCCTCCACATCATTCCTCTATGTCACTCCTCCATCTCACTTTTCAATATCACTCCTCTATGTCATTCCTCCATATCAACCCTCCATGTCACTCCTCCATGTCCCTCCGCCATGTCACTCCACCATATCAACCCTCCTTCCTGATCAAACTTGTCACTTCTCCATGTCACTACTCCATGTCTCTCCTCCACATCACTCCTCTATATCACTCCTCCATGTCACTCCTCCATGTCACTCCTCCTTGTCGCTATTCTATGTTACTCCTCCATGTCGCTACACCAACTCACTCTTCCATGTCACTCCTCCATTTCACTCCACCACGTCACTCTTCTACGTCACTCCTCATGTCACTCCTGCATGTCTCTACTCCATGTCACTACTCCATGTCTTTCCTCCACATCAATCCTCTATGTCCCTCCTCCATGTCACTACTCCATGTCATTCCTCCTTGTCACTTTTCAATATCACTCCTCTTTGTCATTCCCCTATGTCGCTACTCCATGTCACTCCTCCATGTCACTTCTATATGTCTTTCATGTCACTTCTCCATGTCACTCCACCATATCAATCCTCCTTGCTGATCCGCCCTGTCACTCCTCCATGTCTCTCCTCCACATCAATCCTCTATGTCACTCCTCCATGTCACTCCCCCATGTCACTCCTCCATGTCGCTATTCCATATCACTCCTCCATGTCGCTACACGAACTCAATCCTCCTTGTCACTCCTCTGTGTCATTCCTGCATGTCACTCCTCACTGACACTCCTCCATGTCACTACACCAACTCACTCATCCCTGTCCCTCTGCCATGTCACACCACCATAACAACCGTCCTTCCTGATCAAACTTGTCACTTCTCCATGTCACTACTCCATGTCTCTCCTCCACATCAATCCTCTGTCACTCCTCCATGTCAATCCTCCATGTAACTCCTCCTTGTCGCTACTCCATGTCACTCATCCATGTCATTCCTCCATGTCACTCCTTTATGTCACTCCTCCAAGTCACTCCTCCATGTCACTCCTCCATGTCCCTCCTCCATGTCACTCCACTATATCAATCCTCCTTGCTGATCCGCCCTGTCACTTCTCCATGTCACTCCTCCATGTCACTCCTCCATGTCGCTCATCCAAGTCACTCCTGCATGTCGCCATTCCATGTCACTCCTTATGTCGATACACCAACTCACTCCTCCATGTCACTCCTCCATTTCACTCCACCACGTCACTCCTCCATGTCACTCCTCCATGTCACTACACCAACTCACTCATCCCTGTCCCTCCGCCATGTCACTCCACCATATCAACCCTCCTTCCTGTTCAAACTTGTCAGTTCTCCATGTCACTACTCACAACGCACGGGCATCGATCGCAGGGACGTCCCACACCAATACACATGGACGTACTGAAGAGAGATGCTGGACAGTGCTGGCAGTGCTGGACAGTGCTGGCTTTCCGATAGTTGTATTATCAGTCTTTCCATCCACCACTATTGGTTTTGTGTTATCAGCCCTACTTGTATTAGCTATTACAGCTGCTAGACTGCTATTGTGGCTGCTTCTATCTCTCTCTCTCTCTCTCTCTCTCTCTCTCACTCTATCTATCTATCCCCCCAGCCGGTCTCAGCAGATGGCCGCCCGCCCTGCGCCCGGTTCTGCTCCAGGTTTCTTCCCAGTAATCGGGGAGTTTTTCCTGGCCACAGTGCGCTTGGTGGATCTTGTTGGGTCTCTAAACTATGGTGTACGGTCATAGACCTGCTCTATATATAAAGCGTCTTGAGATAGCTTCTGTTGTGATTTGACGCTATACAAAAATAAATTGATTTGATTTGATTTGATTTGACTACTCCATGTCTCTCCTCCACATCAATCCTCTATGTCACTCCTCCAACTCACTCCTCCATGTCACTCGTCCATGTCACTCCTCCATGTCACACTTCTTTGTCACTCCTCCATGTAGCTACTCCATGTCACTACACCAACTCACTCATCCCTGTCCCTCTGCCATGTCACTCCTCCATGTCACTCCTCCATGTCGCTATTCCATGTCACACCTTATGTCGCTATATAAACTCACTCCTCCATGTCACTCCTCCATTTCACTCCAACACGTCACTCCTCCATGTCACTCCTCCATATCAACCCTCCATGTCACTGCTCCTTGTCGCTACACCAACTCACTCCTCCATGTCACTCCTCCATTTCACTCCACCACGTCCCTCCTCCATATCAACCCTCCAAGTCATTCCTCCATGTCACTTCTCCAAGTCACTCCTCCATGTCACTTCTACTATGTCTTCCATGTCACTCCTGCATGTCGTTACACCAACTCACTCCTCCATGTCACTTCTCCATGTCACTCCTCCTTGTCGCAATTCCATGTCACTCCTCCATGTCGCTACACCAACTCAATCCTCCTTGTCACTCATCCATGTCACTCATCCAAGTCTCTCCTCCGTGTCACTTCTACATGTTGTACATGTCACTCCTCCACATAACTCCTCTATTTCACTCCTCAATGTCACTTTTCAATATCACTCCTCTATGTCATTCCCCTATGTCGCTACTCCATGTCACTCCTCCATGTCGATCCTCCATGTCACTCCTCCATGTCACTTCTATATGTCTTCCATGTCACTCCTCCATGTCGCTCCTCCTTTTCACTCCTCCATGTTGCTCCTCCATGTCACTCCTCCATGTCACTCATCCATGTCCCTCCGCCATGTCACTCCACCATATCAATCCTCCTTGCTGATCCGCCCTGTCACTCCTCCATTTCTCTCCTCCACATCAATACTCCATGTCACTCTTGCATGTCGCTCCTCCATGTCACTTCTCCAAGTCTTCAATGTCATGTCTCTCATCCGTGTAGCTCCATATTGTCACTCCTCCATATCACTCCTCCGTGTCACTTCTACATTTTCCATGTCACTCCTCCATGTCACTCCTCCATGTAGCTATTCCATGTCACTCCTCCATGTCGTTCTACCAACTCATTCCTCCATGTCACTCGTCCACGTCACTCCTCCATGTCACACTTCCTTGTCACTCCTCCATGTTGCTACTCCATGTCACTACACCACCTCACTCATCCCTGTCCCTCCGCCATGTCACTCCACCATATAAACCCTCCTTCCTGATCAAACTTGTCACTTCTCCATGTCACTACTCCTTGTCTCTCCTCCACATCACTCCTCTAAATCACTCCTCCATGTTACTCCTCCATGTCACTCCTCCTTGTCGCTATTCCATATTACTCCTCCATGTCGCTACACCAACTCACTCTTCCATGTCACTCCTCCATTTCACTCCACCACGTCACTCTTCTACATCACTCCTCATGTCACTCCTCCATGTCGCTACGCCTTGTCACTCCTCCAAGTCACTCATCCATGTCATTCCTCCATGACACTCCTTTATGTCACTCCTCAAAGTCACTCCTCCATGTCACTCCTCCATGTCCCTCCTCCATGTCACTCCACCATATCAATCCGCCTGGCTGATCCGCCCTGTCACTCCTCCATGTCACTCCTCCATGTCACTTCTATTTGTCTTCCATGTCACTCCTCCATGTCATTACACCAACTCACTTCTCCATGTCACTCCTCCATGTCGCTACTCCATGTCACTCCTCCATTTCACTCCTCCATGTCTCTCCTCCATGTCACTTCTCCAAGTCTTCAATGTCATGTCTCTCATCTGTGTAGCTTCACATTGTCACTCCTCCAAGTCACTCCTCCATGTCGCTACTCCACGTCACTCCTCCATGTCACACCTCCTTATCACTCCTCCATGTAGCTACTCCAAGTCACTCCTCCATGTCGCTCTACCAACTCACTCCTCCATGTCACTCGTCCACGTCACTCCTCCATGTCACACCTCCTTGTCACTCCTCCATGTAGCTACTCCATGTCACTCCTCCATGTCACTCTTAAATTTCACTCCACCACGCCACTCCTCTATATCACTCCTCCATGTTACTCCTCCATATCAATCCTCCATGTCACTTCTCCATGTCACTCCTCCTTGTCGCAATTCCATGTCACTCCTCCATGTCGCTACACCAACTCACTCCTCCATGTCACTCCTCCATGTCGCTACTCCATGTCACTACTCCATGTCGCTACACCAACTCAATTCGTCCATGTCACTCCTTTATGTCATTCATCCAATTCACTCCTCCATGTTACTTCTATATGTCTTCCATGTCACTCCTCCATGTCACTCCTCCATGTCACTCATCCAAGTCTCTCCTCCGTGTCACTTCTACATGTTGTACATGTCACTCCTCCACATAACTCCTCTATATCACTCCTCAATGTCACTTTTCAATATCACTCCTCTATGTCATTCCCCTATGTCGTTACTCCATGTCACTCCTCCATGTCGATCTTCCATTTCACTCCTCCATGTCACTTCTATATGTCTTCCATGTCACTCCTCCATGTCGCTCCTCATTGTCACTCCTCCATGTTGCTCCTCCATGTCACTCCTCCATGTCACTCATCCATGTCCCTCCGCCATGTCACTCCACCATATCAATCCTCCTTGCTGATCCGCCCTGTTACTCCTCCATGTCTCTCCTCCACATCAATCCTCCATGTCACTCCTCCATGTCACTCCTCCATGTCACTCCTCCATGTCATTCCTCCATGTCACTACACCAACTCACTCCTCCATGTCACTCCTACATGTCGCTATTCCATGTCACTCCTTATGTCGCTACACCAACTCACTCCTCCATTTCACTCCTCCATTTCACTCCACCACGTTACTCCTCCATATCACTCCTCCATGTCACACCTCCATGTCATTCCTCCATGTCACTCCTCCATGTCACTACACCAACTCACTCATCCCTGTCCATCCGCCATGTCACTCCTCCATGTCACTCCTCCATGTCGCTACACCACCTCACTCCTCATGTCACTCCTCCATATCGCTACTCCATTTCACTCCTCCATTTCACACCACCACGTCACTCCTCCATGTCACTCCTCCATATCAACCCTCCATGTCACTCCTCCATGTCACTCCTCCATGTCACTCCTCCATGTCACTACACCAACTCACTAATCCCTGTCCCTCCGCCATGTCACTCCACCATATCAACCCTACATCCTGATCAAATTTGTTAGTTCTCCATGTCACTACTCCATGTCTCTCCTCCACATCACTCCTCTATGTTATTCCTCCATGTCACTCCTCCATGTCACTCCTCCATGTCACTCCTCCTTGTCGCTATTCCATGTCACTCCTCCATGTTGCTACACCAACTCACTTCTCATGTCACTCCTCCATGTCGCTACTCCATGTCACTACTCCATGTCGCTACACCAACTCAATTCTCCTTGTCACTCCTCCATGTCACTGCTCCAAGTCACTCCTCTATGTCACTCCTCCATGTCTCTCCTCCATGTCACTTCTCCAAGTCTTCAATGTCATGTCTCTCATCTGTGTAGCTCCACATTGTCACTCCTCCAAGTCACTCCTCCATGTCACACCTCCTTGTCACTCCTCCAGGTAGCTACTTCATGTCACTCCTCCTTGTCGCTCTTCCAACTCACTCCTCCATGTCACTCGTCCACGTCACTCCTCCATGTCACACCTCCTTGTCACTCCTCCATGTAGCTACTCCATGTCACTACTCCATGTCACTCCTCCCTGTCACTCTTAAATATCACTCCACCACGCCACTCCTCTATATCACTCCTCCTTGTTAGTCCTCCATATCAATCCTCCATGTCACTTCTCCATGTCACTCCTCCTTGTCGCAATTCCATGTCACTCCTCCATGTCGCTACACCAACTCAAACCTCCTTGTCACTCCTCCATCTCACTCATCCCAGTCTCTCCTCCGTGTCACTTCTACATGTTGTACATGTCACTCCTCCACATAACTCCTCTATGTCACTCCTCAATGTCACTACAACAACTCACTCATCCCTGTCCCTCCGCCATGTCACTCCTCCATGTCGCTACACCAACTCACTCCTCATGTCACTCCTCCATGTCACTACTCCATTTCACTCCTCCATGTTGCTACACCAACTCAATCCTCCTTGTCACTCCTCCATGTCACTCATCCAAGTCATTCCTCCATGTCACTCCTTTATGTCACTCCTCCAAGTCACTCCTCCATGTCACTTCTATATGTGTTCCATGTCACTCCTCCATGTCGTTACACCAACTCACTCCTCCATGTCACTCCTCCATGTCTCTACTCCATGTCACTCCTCCATTTCACTCCTCCATGTCTCTCCTCCATGTCACTTCTCCAAGTCTTCAATGTCTTGTCTCTCATCTGTGTAGCTCCACATTGTCACTCTTCCAAGTCACTCCTCCATGTCGCTACTCCACGTCACTCTTCCATTTCACACCTCCATGTCACTCCTCCATGTCGCTACACCAACTAAATCCTCCTTGTCACTCCTCCATGCCACTCATCCAAGTTATTCCTCCATGTCACTCCTTTATGTCATTCATCCAAGTCACTCCTCCATGTCACTTCTATATGTCTTCCATTTCACTCCTCCATGTCGCTCCACCAACTCACTCCTCCATGTCACTCCTCCATGTCACTACTCCACGTCACTCCTCTATGTCACTCCTCCATGTCACTCCTCCATGTCACTATTCCATGTCACTCCTTATGTCACTTCACCAACTCACTCCTCCATGTCACTCCTCCTTGTCACTCCTCCATGTAGCTATTCCATGTCACTCCCCCATTTCACTCCACCACGTCACTCCTCCATGTCACTCCTCCATATCAGCCCTTCATGTCACTCCTCCATGTCACTCCTCCATGTCACTACACCAACTCACTCATCCCTGTCCCTCCGCCATGTCACTCCACCATATCAACCCTCCTTCATGATGAAACTTGTCACTTCTCCATGTCACTACTCCATGTCTCTCCCCCACATCAAACCTCTATGTCACTCCTCCATGTCACTCCTCTATGTCACTCCTCTATGTAGCTACTCCATGTCACTCCTCCATGTCGCTACACCAACTCACTCCTCCATGTCACTCCTCCATGTCTCTACTCCATGTCACTCCTCCATTTCACTCCTCCATGTCTCTCCTCCATGTCACTTCTCCAAGTCTTCAATGTCTTGTCTCTCATCTGTGTAGCTCCACATTGTCACTCTTCCAAGTCACTCCTCCATGTCGCTACTCCACGTCACTCTTCCATTTCACACCTCCATGTCACTCCTCCATGTCGCTACACCAACTCAATCGTCCTTGTCACTCCTCCATGCCACTCATCCAAATTATTCCTCCATGTCACTCCTTTATGTAATTCATCCAAGTCACTCCTCCATGTCACTTCTATATGTCTTCCATTTCACTCCTCCATGTCGCTCCACCAACTCACTCCTCCATGTCACTCCTCCATGTCACTACTCCACGTCACTCCTCTATGTCACTCCTCCATGTCACTCCTCCATGTCACTATTCCATGTCACTCCTTATGTCACTACACCAACTCACTCCTCCATGTCAATCCTCCTTGTCACTCCTCCATGTAGCTATTCCATGTCACTCCCCCATTTCACTCCACCACGTCACTCCTCCATGTCACTCCTCCATATCAGCCCTTCATGTCACTCCTCCATGTCACTCCTCCATGTCACTACACCAACTCACTCATCCCTGTCCCTCCGCCATGTCACTCCACCATATCAACCCTCCTTCATGATGAAACTTGTCACTTCTCCATGTCACTACTCCATGTCTCTCCCCCACATCAAACCTCTATGTCACTCCTCCATGTCACTCCTCTATGTCACTCCTCCTTGTCGCTCTTCCATGTCACTCCTCCATGTCGCTACACCAACTCAATCCTCATGTCACTCCTCCATGTAGCTACTCCATGTCACTCCTCCATGTCGCTACACCAACACAATCCTCCTTGTCACTCCTCCATGTCACTCCACCACGTCACTCCTCCAAATCACTCCTCCATATCAACCCTCCATGTCACTCCTCCATGTCACTCCTCCAACTCATTCCTCCATGTCACTCCTCCATGTCACTACACCAATTCACTCATCCCTGTCCCTCCGCCATGTCACTCCTCCATGTCACTCCTCCATGTCGCTACACCAACTCACTCCTCATGTCACTCCTCCATGTCGCTACTCCATGTCACTCCTCCATGTCGCTCCTCCTTGTCACTCCTCCATGTTGCTCCTCCATGTCACTCCTCCATATCACTCATCCATGTCCCTCCTCCATGTCACTCCACCATATCAATCCTCCTTGCTGATCCGCCCTGTCACTTCTCCATGTCTCTCCTCCACATCAATCCTCCATGTCACTCCTCCATGTCATTCCTCCATGTCACTCCTCCATGTCACTCCTCCATGTCACTCCTCCATGTCACTACACCAACTCACTCATCCCTTTCCCTCCGCCATGTCACTCCACCATATCAACCCTCCTTCCTGATCAAACTTGTCACGTCTCCATGTCACTACTCCATGTCTCTCCTCCACATCAATCCTCTATGTCACTCCTCTATGTCACTCCTCCATGTCACTCCTCCTTGTCGCTATTCAATGTCACTCCTCCATGTCACTCCTCCTTGTCACTCCTCCATGTAGCTATTCCATGTCACTCCTCCATGTTGCCCTAACAACTCACTCCTCCATGTCACTCATCCACGTCACTCTTCCATGTCACACTTCCTTGTCACTCCTCCATGTAGCTACTTCATGTCACTACACCAACTCACTCATCCCTGTCCCTCCGCCATGTCACTCCACCATATCAACCCTCCTTCCTGATCAAACTTGTCACTTCTCCATGTCACTACTCCATGTCTTTCCTCCACATCACTCCTCTATGTCACTCCTCCATTTCACTGCTCCATGTAGCTACTCCATGTCACTCCTCCATTTCACTCCTCCATGTCACTCTTAAATATCACTCCACCACGCCACTCCTCTATATCACTCCTCCATGTTACTCCTCCATATCAATCCTCCATGTCACTCCTCCAAGTCACTCCTCCATGTCACTTCTATATGTCTTCCATGTCACTCCTCCATGTCGCTCCTCCTTGTCACTCCTCCATATCAATCCTCCAAGTCACTTCTCCATGTCACTCCTCCTTGTCGCAATTCCATGTCACTCCTCCATATCAACCCTCCATGTCACTCCTCCATGTTAATCCTCCATGTCTCTACACCAACTCACTCATCCCTGTCCCTCCGCCATGTCACTCCACCATATCAACCCTCCTTCCTGATCAAACTTGTCACTTCTCCATGTCACTACTCCATGTCTCTCCTCCACATCAATCCTCTATATCACTCCTCCATATCACTGCTCCATGTCACTCCTCCTTGTCGCTATTCCATGTTACTCCTCCATGTCGCTACACCAACTCAATCCTCCTTGTCACTCCTCCATGTCACTCATCCAAGTCTTTCCTCCATGTCACTCATTTATGTCACTCCTCCAAGTCACTCCTCCATGTCACTTCTATTTGTCTTCCATGTCACTCCTCCATGTCGCTCATCCAAGTCATTCCTCCATGTTACTCATTTATGTCACTCCTCCAAGTCACTCCTCCATGTCACTTCTATATGTCTTCCATGTCACTCCTCCATGTCGCTCCACAAACTCACTCCTCCATGTCACTCCTCCTTGTCACTCCTCTATGTAGCTATTCCATGTAACTACTCCATGTCGCTCTACCAACTCACTCCTCCATGTCACTCGTCCACGTCACTCCTCCATGTCACACTTCCTTGTCACTCCTTCATGTAGCTACTTCATGTCACTACACCAACTCACTCATCCCTGTCCCTCCTCCATGTCACTCCACCATATCAACCCTCCTTCCTGATCAAACTTGTCACTTCTCCATGTCACTACTCCATGGCTCTCCTCCACATCACTCCTCTATATCACTCCTCCATGTCACTCCTCCATGTCACTCCTCCTTGTCGCTATTCCATGTTACTCCTCCATGTCGCTACACCTACTCACTCTTCCATGTCACTCCCCATTTCACTCCACCATGTCACTCCTCCATGTCACTCCTCCATATCAACCCTCCATGTCACTCCTCCATGTTACTCCTCCATGTCACTACACCAACTCACTCATCCCTGTCCCTCCTCCATGTCACCACACCATATCAACCCTCCTTCCTGATCAAACATGTCACTTCTCCATGTCACTACTCCATGTCTCTCCCCCACATCAAACCTCTATGTCACTCCTCCATGTCACTCCTCTATCTCACTCCTCCTTGTCGCTCTTCCATGTCACTCCTCCATGTCGCTACACCAACTCAATCCTCATGTCACTCCTCCATGTAGCTACTCCATGTCACTCCTCCATGTCGCTACACCAACTCAATCCTCCTTGTCACTCCTCCATGTCACTCAGCCAAGTCATTTGTCCATGTCACTTCTATATGTCACTCCTCCAAGTCACTCCTCCATGTCACTTCTATATGTCTTCCATGTCACTCCTCCATGTTGCTCCACCAACTCACTCCTCCATGTCACTCCTCCACGTCACTGCTCCAAGTCACTCCTCTATGTCACTCCTCCATGTCACTCCTCCATGTCGCTATTCCATGTCACTCCTTATGTCGCTATATAAACTCACTCCTCCATGTCACTCCTCCATTTCACTCCACCACGTCACTCCTCCATGTCACTCCTCCATATCAACCCTCCATGTCACTCCTCCTTGTCGCTACACCAACTCACTCCTCCATGTCACTCCTCCATTTCACTCCACCACGTCTATATGTATTCCATGTCACTCCTCCATGTCGCTCCACCAACTCACTCCTCCATGTCACTCCTCCTTGTCACTCCTCCATGTAGCTATTCCATTTCACTCCTCCATGTCGCTACACCAACTCAATCCTCCTTGTCACTCCTCCATGTCACTCATCCAAGTCATTCCTCCATGTCGCTATTCCATGTCACTCCTTATGTCGATACGCCAACTCACTCCTCCATGTCACTCCTCCATGTCACTCCTCCATATCAACCCGCCATGTCACTACTCCATGTCACTCCTCCATGTCACTCCTCCATGTCACTACACCAACTCAATCCTCATGTAACTCCTCCATGTAGCTACTCCATGTCACTCCTCCATGTCGCTACACCAACTCAATCCTCCTTGTCACTCCTCCATGTCACTCAGCCAAGTCATTTGTCCATGTCTTCCATGTCACTCCTCCATGTCACTCCTCCAGTGAAAGTTTTCCATGTCACTCCTCCATGTTGCTCCACCAACTCACTCCTCCATGTCACTCCTCCTTGTCACTCCTCTATGTAGCTATTCCATGTAACTACTCCATGTCGCTGTACCAACTCACTCCTCCATGTCACTCGTCCACGTCACTCCTCCATGTCACACTTCCCTGTCACTCCTCCATGTAGCTAATTCATGTCACTACACCAACTCACTCATCCCTGTCCCTCCTCCATGTCACTCCACCATATCAACCCTCCTTCCTGATCAAACTTGTCACTTCTCCATGTCACTACTCCATGTCTCTCCTCCACATTACTCCTCTATATCACTCCTCCATGTCACTCCTCCATGTCACTCCTCCTTGTCGCTATTCCATGTTACTCCTCCATGTCGCTACACCAACTCACTCTTCCATGTCACTCCCCATTTCACTCCACCATGTCACTCCTCCATGTCACTCCTCCATATCAACCCTCCATGTCACTCCTCCATGTTACTCCTCCATGTCACTACACCAACTCACTCATCCCTGTCCCTCCTCCATGTCATTCCACCATATCAACCCTCCTTCCTGATCAAACTTGTCACTTCTCCATGTCACTACTCCATGTCAATCCCCCACATCAAACCTCTATGTCACTCCTCCATGTCACTCCTCTATGTCACTCCTCCTTGTCGCTCTTCCATGTCACTCCTCCATGTCACTCCTCCATATCAACCCTCCATGTCACTCCTCCATGTTACTCCTCCATGTCGCTCCACCAACTCACTCCTCCATGTCACTCCTCCTTGTCACTCCTCCATGTAGCTATTCCATGTATCTCCTCCATGTCGCTCTACCAACTCACTCCTCCATGTCACTCGTCCACGTCACTCCTCCATATCACACTTCCTTGTCACTCATCCATGTAGCTACTTCATGTCACTACACCAACTCACTCATCCCTGTCCCTCCGCCATGTCACTCCACCATATCAACCCTCCTTCCTGATCAAACTTGTCACTTCTCCATGTCACTACTCCATGTCTCTCCTCCACATCACTCCTCTATATCACTCCTCCATGTCGCTACACCAACTCACTCTTCCATGTCACTCCCCCATTTCACTCCACCACGTCACTCCTCCATGTCACTCCTCCATGTCACTCCTCCTTGTCGCTATTCCATGTCACTCCTCCATGTTGCTACACCAACTCACTCATCCCTGTCCCTCCGCCATGTCACTCCACAATATCAAACATCCTTCCTGATCAAACTTGTCAGTTCTCCATGTCACTACTCCATGTCTCTCCTCCACATCAATCCTCTATGTCACTCCTCCATGTCACTCCTCCATGTCACTTAGCCAAGTCATTTGTCCATGTCACTCCTTTATGTCACGCCTCCAAGTCACTCCTCCATGTCACTTTTATATGTCTTCCATGTCACTCCTCCATGTTGCTCCACCAACTCACTCCTCCATGTCACTCCTCCATGTCACTGCTCCATGTCACTCCTCCATGTCACTCCTCCATATCAACCCTCCATGTCACTCCTCCATGTCACTCCTCCATGTCGCTATTCCATGTCACTCCCTATGTCGCTATATAAACTCACTCCTCTATGTCACTCCTCCATTTCACTCCACCACGTCACTCCTCCATGTCACTCCTCCATATCAACCCTCCATGTCACTCCTCCTTGTCGCTACACCAACTCACTCCTCCATGTCACTCCTCCATTTCACTCCACCACGTCACTCCTCCATGTAACTCCTCCATATCAACCCGCCATGTAACTCCTCCATGTCACTCCTCCATGTCACTCCTCCTTGTCGCTATTCCATGTCACTCCTCCATGTTGCTACACCAACTCACTCCTCATGTCACTCCTCCATGTCGCTACTCCATGTCACTCCTCCATGTCGCTACACCAACTCAATCCTCCTTGTCACTCTTCCATGTCACTCATCCAAGTCATTCCTCCATGTCACTCATTTATGTCACTCCTCCAAGTCACTCCTCCATGTCTCTTCTATATGTCTTCCATATCACTCCTCCATGTTGCTCTACCAACTCACTCCTCCATGTCAATAGTCCACGTCACTCCTCCATGTCACACTTCCTTGTCACTCCTCCATGTTGCTCCACCAACTCTCTCCTCCATGTCACTCCTCCATGTCACTGCTCCACGTCACTCCTCTATGTCACTAATCCATGTCACTCCTCCATGTCGCTATTCCATGTCACTCCTTATGTCGATACGCCAACTCACTCCGCCATGTCACTCCTCCATTTCACTCCAACACGTCACTCCTCCATGTCACTCCTCCATATCAACATGCCATGTCACTCCTCCATGTCACTCCTCCATGTCACTCCTCCATGTCACTACACCAACTCACTAATCCCTTTCCCTCCGCCATGTCACTCCACAATATCAAACCTCCTTCCTGATGAAACTTGTCAGTGCTCCATGTCACTACTCCATGTCTCTCCTCCACATCAATCCTCTATGTCACTCCTCCATGTCACTCCTCCTTGTCGCTATTCCATGTCACTCTTCCATGTTGCTACACCAACTCACTCCTCATTTCACTCCTCCATGTCGCTACTCCATGTCACTCCTCCATGTCGCTACAACAACTCAATCCTCCTTGTCACTCTTCCATGTCACTCATCCAAGTCATTCCTCCATGTCACTCATTTATGTAACTCCTCCAAGTCACTCCTCCATGTCACTTCTATATGTCTTCCATGTCACACCTCCATGTCGCTCCACCAACTCACTCCTCCATGTCACTCCTCCTTGTCACTCCTCCATGTAGCTATTCCATGTCACTCCTCCATGTCGCTCTACCAACTCACTACTCCATGTCACTCGTCCACGTCACTCCTCCATGTCACACTTCCTTGTAACTCATCCATGTAGCTACTTCATGTCACTACACCAACTCACTCATCCCTGTCCCTCCGCCATGTCACTCCACCATATCAACCCTCCTTCCTGATCAAACTAGTCACTTCTCCATGTCACTCCTCCATGTCACTCCTCTATGTCACTCCTCTATGTAGCTACTCCATGTCACTCCTCCATGTCGCTACACCAACTCAATCCTCCTTGTCACTCCTCCATGTCACTCATCCAAGTCATTCCTCCATGTCGCTATTCCATGTCACTCCTTTTGTCGATACGCCAACTCACTCCTCCATGTCACTCCTCCATTTCACTCCACCACATCACTCCTCCATGTCACTCCTCCATATCAACCCGCCATGTCACTCTACCACCTCACTCCTCCATGTCACTACACAAACTCACTAATCCCTGTCCCTCCGCCATGTCACTCCACAATATTAAACCTCCTTCCTGATCAAACTTGTCAGTTCTCCATGTCACTACTCCATGTCTCTCCTCCACATCAATCCTCTATGTCACTCCTCCATGTCACTCCACCTTGTCGCTATTCCATGTCACTCCTCCATGTTGCTACACCAACTCACCCCTCATGTCACTCCTCCATGTGGCTACTCCATGTCACTCCTCCATGTCGCTACACCAACTCAATCCTCATTGTCACTCCTCCATGTCACTCATCCAAGTCATTCCTCCATGTCACTCATTTATGTCACTCCTCCAAGTCACTCTTCCATGTCACTTCTATATGTCTTCCATGTCACTCCTCCATGTCGCTCCACCAACTCACTCCTCCATGTCACTCCTCCTTGTCACTCCTCCATGTAGCTATTCCATGTCACTCCTCCATGTCGCTCTACCAACTCACTCTTCCATGTCACTCCCCCATTTCACTCCTCCAAGTCACTCCTCCATGTCACTTCTATATGTCTTCCATGTCACTCCTCCATGTTGCTCCACCAACTCACTCCTCCATGTCACTCCTCCATGTCACTGCTCCACGTCACTCCTCTATGTCACTCCTCCATGTCACTCCTCCATGTCGCTATTCCATGTCACTCCATATGTCGCTATATAAACTCACTCCTCCATGTCACTCCTCCATTTCACTCCACCACGTCACTCCTCCATGTCACTCCTCCATATCAACCCTCCATGTCACTCCTCCTTGTCGCTACACCAACTCACTCCTCCATGTCACTCCTCCATTTCACTCCACCACGTCTATATGTATTCCATGTCACTCCTCCATGTCGCTCCACCAACTCACTCCTCCATGTCACTCCTCCTTGTCACTCCTCCATGTAGCTATTCCATTTCACTCCTCCATGTCGCTACACCAACTCAATCCTCCTTGTCACTCCTCCATGTCACTCATCCATATCAACCCGCCATGTCACTCCTCCATTTCACTCCACCACGTCACTCCTCCATGTCACTCCTCCATATCAACCCGCCATGTCACTCCTCCATGTCACTACACCAACTCACTAATCCCTGTCCCTCCGCCATGTCACTCCACAATATCAAACCTCCTTCCTTATCAAACTTGTCAGTTCTCCATGTCACTACTCCATGTCTCTCCTCCACATCAATCCTCTATGTCACTCCTCCATGTCACTCCTCCATTACACTCCTCCTTGTCGCTATTCCATGTCACTCCTCCATGTTGCTACACCAACTCACTCCTCATGTCACTCCTCCATGTCGCTACTCCATGTCACTCCTCCATGTCGCTACACCAACTCAATCCTCCTTGTCACTCCTCCATGTCACTCATCCAAGTCATTCCTCCATGTCACTCCTTTATGTCACTCCTCCAAGTCACTCCTCCATGTCACTTCTATATGTCTTCCATGTCACTCCTCCATGTCGCTCCACCAACTCACTCCTCCATGTCACTCCTCCTTGTCACTACTCCATGTAGCTATTCCATGTATCTCCTCCATGTCGCTCCACCAACTCACTCCTCCATGTCACTCCTCCATGTCACTGCTCCATGTCACTCCTCCATGTCGCTATTCCATGTCACTCCTTATGTCGCTCCACCAACTCACTCCTCCATGTCACTCCTCTATGTCACTCCTCCTTGTCGCTCTTTCATGTCACTCCTCCATGTCGCTACACCAACTCAATCCTCATGTCACTCCTCCATGTAGCTACTCCATGTCACTCCTCCATGTCGCTACACCAACTCAATCCTCCTTGTCACTCCTCCATGTCACTTAGCCAAGTCATTTGTCCATGTCACTCCTTTATGTCACTCCTCCAAGTCACTCCTCCATGTCACTCCTCTATGTCACTCCTCCTTGTCGCTCTTTCATGTCACTCCTCCATGTCGCTACACCAACTCAATCCTCATGTCACTCCTCCATGTAGCTACTCCATGTCACTCCTCCATGTTGCTCCACCAACTCACTCCTCCATGTCACTCCTCCATGTCACTGCTCCACGTCACTCCTCTATGTCACTCCTCCATGTCACTCCTCCATGTCGCTATTCCATGTCACTCCTTATGTCGCTATATAAACTCACTCCTCTATGTCACTCCTCCATTTCACTCCACCACGTCACTCCTCCATGTCACTCCTCCATATCAACCCTCCATGTCACTCCTCTTTGTCGCTACACCAACTCACTCCTCCATGTCACTCCTCCATTTCACTCCACCACGTCACTCCTCCATGTCACTCCTCCATATCAACCCACCATGTAACTCCTCCATGTCACTCCTCCATGTCACTCCTCCTTGTCGCTATTCCATGTCACTCCTCCATGTTGCTACACCAACTCACTCCTCATGTCACTCCTCCATGTCGCTACTCCATGTCACTCCTCCATGTCGCTACACCAACTCAATCCTCCTTGTCACTCTTCCATGTCACTCATCCAAGTCATTCCTCCATGTCATTCATTTATGTCACTCCTCCAAGTCACTCCTCCATGTCTCTTCTATATGTCTTCCATATCACTCCTCCATGTCGCTCTACCAACTCACTCCTCCATGTCAATAGTCCACGTCACTCCTCCATGTCACACTTCCTTGTCACTCCTCCATGTTGCTCCACCAACTCACTCCTCCATGTCACTCCTCCATGTCACTGCTCCACGTCACTCCTCTATGTCACTAATCCATCTCACTCCTCCATGTCGCTATTCCATGTCACTCCTTATGTCGCTATATAAACTCACTCCTCTATGTCACTCCTCCATTTCACTCCACCACGTCACTCCTCCATGTCACTCCTCCATATCAACCCTCCATGTCACTCCTCCTTGTCGCTACACCAAATCAATCCTCATGTCACTCCTCCATGTCGCTACTCCATGTCACTCCTCCATGTCGCTACACCAACTCAATCCTCCTTGTCACTCTTCCATGTCACTCATCCAAGTCATTCCTCCATGTCACTCATTTATGTCACTCCTCCAAGTCACTCCTCCATGTCTCTTCTATATGTCATCCATATCACTCCTCCATGTCAATAGTCCACGTCACTCCTCCATGTCACACTTCCTTGTCACTCCTCCATGTTGCTCCACCAACTCACTCCTCCATGTCACTCCTCCATGTCACTGCTCCACGTTACTCCTCTATGTCACTAATCCATGTCACTCCTCCATGTCGCTATTCCATGTCACTCCTTATGTCGATACGCCAACTCACTCCTCCATGTCACTCCTCCATTTCACTCCACCACGTCACTCCTCCATGTCACTCCTCCATATCAACATGCCATGTCACTCCTCCATGTCACTCCTCCATGTCACTACACCAACTCACTAATCCCTGTCCCTCCGCCATGTCACTCCACAATATCAAACCTCCTTCCTGATCAAACTTGTCAGTTCTCCATGTCACTACTCCATGTCTCTCCTCCACATCAATCCTCTATGTCACTCCTCCATGTCACTCCTCCTTGTCGCTATTCCATGTCACTCCTCCATGTTGCTACACCAACTCACTCCTCATTTCACTCCTCCATGTCGCTACTCCATGTCACTCCTCCATGTCGCTACAACAACTCAATCCTCCTTGTCACTCTTCCATGTCACTCATCCAAGTCATTCCTCCATGTCACTCATTTATGTAACTCCTCCAAGTCACTCCTCCGTGTCACTTCTATATGTCTTCCATGTCATTCCTCCATGTCACTCATTTATGTAACTCCTCCAAGTCACTCCTCCGTGTCACTTCTATATGTCTTCCATGTCACTCCTCCTTGTCACTCCTCGATGTAGCTATTCCATGTCACTCCTCCATGTCGCTCTACCAACTCACTACTCCATGTCACTCGTCCACGTCACTCCTCCATGTCACACTTCCTTGTAACTCATCCATGTAGCTACTTCATGTCACTACACCAACTCACTCATCCCTGTCCCTCCGCCATGTCACTCCACCATATCAACCCTCCTTCCTGATCAAACTTGTCACTCCTCCATGTCACTCCTCCTTGTCGCTATTCCATGTTACTCCTCCATGTCGCTACACCAACTCACTCTTCCATGTCACTCCCCCATTTCACTCCACCACGTCACTCCTCCATGTCACTCCTCCATATCAACCCTCCATGTCACTCCTCCATGTTACTCCTCCATGTCACTACACCAACTCACTCATCCCTGTCCCTCCGCCATGTCACTCCACCATATCAACCCTCCTTCCTGATCAAACTTGTCACTTCTCCATGTCACTACTCCATGTCTCTCCCCCACATCAAACCTCTATGTCACTCCTCCATGTCACTCCTCTATGTCACTCCTCTATGTAGCTACTCCATGTCACTCCTCCATGTCGCTACACCAACTCAATCCTCCTTGTCACTCCTCCATGTCACTCATCCAAGTCATTCCTCCATGTCGCTATTCCATGTCACTCCTTATGTCGATACGCCAACTCACTCCTCCATGTCACTCCTCCATTTCACTCCACCACGTCACTCCTCCATGTCACTCCTCCATATCAACCCTCCATGTCACTCCTCCATGTCACTCTACCACCTCACTCCTCCATGTCACTACACCAACTCACTAATCCCTGTCCCTCCGCTATGTCACTCCACAATATTAAACCTCCTTCCTGATCAAAGTTGTCAGTTCTCCATGTCACTACTCCATGTCTCTCCTCCACATCAATCCTCTATGTCACTCCTCCATGTCACTCCTCTATGTCACTCCTCTATGTAGCTACTCCATGTCACTCCTCCATGTCGCTACACCAACTCAATCCTCCTTGTCACTCCTCCATGTCACTCAGCCAAGTCATTTGTCCATGTCACTCCTTTATGTCACTCCTCCAAGTCACTCCTCCATGTCACTTCTATATGTCTTCTATGTCATTCCTCCATGTTGCTCCACCAACTCACTCATCCATGTCACTCCTCCATGTTACTGCTCCACGTCACTCCTCTATGTCACTCCTCCATGTCACTCCTCCATGTCGCTATTCCATGTCACTCCTTATTTTGCTATATAAACTCACTCCTCCATGTCACTCCTTTCATTTCACTCCACCACGTCACTCCTCCATGTCACTCCTCCATATCAACCCTCCATGTCACTCCTCCTTGTCGCTACACCAACTCACTCCTCCATGTCACTCCTCCATTTCACTCCACCACGTCTATATGTATTCCATGTCACTCCTCCATGTCGCTCCACCAACTCACTCCTCCATGTCACTCCTCCTTGTCACTCCTCCATGTAGCTATTCCACTTTACTCCTCCATGTCGCTACACCAACTCAATCCTCCTTGTCACTCCTCCATGTCACTCATCCAAGTCATTCCTCCATGTCGCTATTCCATGATACTCCTTATGTCAATACGCCAACTCACTCCTCCATGTCACTCCTCCATATCAACCCGCCATGTCACTCCTCCATGTCACTCTACCACCTCACTCCTCCATGTCACTACACCAACTCACTAATCCCTGTCCCCCCGCCATGTCACTCCACAATATTAAACCTCCTTCCTAATCAAACTTGTCAGTTCTCCATGTCACTACTCCATGTCACTCCTCCATGTCACTCCTCCAAGTCTCTCCTCTATGTCGCTACTCCATGTCACACCTCCTTGTCACTCCTCCATGTAGCTACTCTATGTCACTCCTCCATGTCGCTCTACCAACTCACTCCTCCATGTCACTCCTCTATATCACTTCTCCATGTTACTCCTCCATATCAATCCTCCATGTCACTTCTCCATGTAACTCCTCCTTGTCGCAATTCCATGTCACTCCTCCATGTCGCTACATCAACTCACTCCTCATGTCACTCCTCCATGTCGCTACTCCATGTCACTCCTCCATGTCGCTACACCAACTCAATCCTCCTTGTCACTCCTCCATGTCACTCATCCAAGTCACTCCTCCATGTCGCTATTCCCTGTCACTCCTTATGTCGATACGCCAACTCACTCCTCCATGTCACTCCTCCATTTCACTCCACCACGTCACTCCTCCATGTCACTCCTCCATATCAACCCGCCATGTCACTCCTCCATGTCACTCCTCCATGTCACTACACCAACTCACTAATCCCTGTCCCTCCGCCATGTCACTCCACAATATCAAACCTCCTTCCTAATCAAACTTGTCAGTTCTCCATGTCACTACTCCATGTCTCTCCTCCACATCAATCCTCTATGTCACTCCTCCATGTCACTCCTCCATGTCACTCCTCCTTGTCGCTATTCCATGTCACTCCTCCATGTTGCTACACCAACTCAATCCTCCTTGTCACTCCTCCATGTCACTCATCCAAGTCATTCCTCCATGTCACTTCTTTATGTCACTCCTCCAAGTCACTCCTCTATGTCACTGCTATATGTCTTCCATGTCACTCCTCCATGTCGCTCCACCAACTCACTCCTCCATGTCACTCCTCCTTGTCACTCCTCCATGTAGCTATTCCATGTCACTCCTCCAAGTCGCTCTACCAACTCACTCCTCCATGTCACTCGTCCACGTCACTCCTCCATGTCACACTTCCTTGTCACTCCTCCATGTAACTACTTCATGTCACTACACCAACTAACTCATCCCTGTCCCTCCGCCATGTCACTCCACCATATCAACCCTCCTTCCTGATCAAACTTGTCACTTCTCCATGTCACTACTCCATGTCTCTCCCCCACATCAAACCTCTATGTTACTCCTCCATGTCACTCCTCTATGTCACTCCTCCTTGTCGCTCTTCCATGTCACTCCTCCATGTCGCTACACCAAGTCACTCCTCATGTCACTCCTCCATGTAGCTACTCCATGTCACTCCTCCATGTTGCTCCACCAACTCACTCCTCCATGTCACTCCTCCATGTCACTGCTCCACGTCACTCCTCTATGTCACTCCTCCATGTCACTCCTCCATTTCACTCCACCACGTCACTCCTCCATGTCACTCCTCCATGTCACTCCTCCATATCAACCCTCCATTTCACTTCTCCCTGTCGCTACACCAACTCACTCCTCCATGTCACTCCTCCATGTCACTGCTCCATGTCACTCCTCTATGTCACTCCTCCATGTCACTCCTCCATTTCACTCCACCACGTCACTCCTCCATGTCACTCCTCCATGTCACTCCTCCATGTCACTCCTCCATTTCACTCCACCACGTCTAAATGTCTTCCATGTCACTCCTCCATGTCGCTCCACCAACTCACTCCTCCATGTCACTCCTCCTTGTCACTCCTCCATGTAGCTATTCCATTTCACTACTCCATGTCGCTACACCAACTCAATCCTCCTTGTCACTCCTCCATGTCACTCATCCAAGTCACTCCTCCATGTCGCTATTCCATGTAACTCCTTATGTCGATACGCCAACTCACTACTCCATGTCACTCCTCCATTTCACTCCACCACATCACTCCTCCATGTCACTCCTCCATATCAACCCTCCATGTCACTCCTCCCTGTCACTCCTCCATCTCACTCTTCCATGTGACTTCTATATGTCTTCCATGTCACTCCTCCATGTCGCTCCACCAACTCACTCCTCCATGTCACTCCTCCATGTCGCTATTCCATGTCACTCCTTATGTCGCTATATAAACTCACTCCTCCATGTCACTCCTCCATTTCACTCCACCACGTCACTCCTCCATGTCACTCCTCCATATCAACCCTCCATGTAACTCCTCCTTGTCGCTACACCAACTCACTCCTCCATGTCACTCCTCCATTTCACTCCACCACGTCCCTCCACCATATAAACCCTCCATGTCACTCCTCCATGTCACTCCTCCATGTCCTTCCGCCATGTCACTCCTTTATGTCACTCCTCCAAGTCACTCCTCAATTTCACTTCTATGACTTCAATGTAAATCCTGCATTTCGCTCCTCCATATCACTCCTCTATTTCACCCTCTCCATGTCACTCCTCCATATCAATCCTCCATTTCACTCCTCCATGTAACTCCTTAATGTCACGACTCCATGTCGCTACTCCATGTCACTCCTCCATGTCACTCTTGCATGTCGCTCCTCCATGTCACTTCTCCAAGTCTTCAATGTCATGTCTCTCATCCGTGTAGCTCCATATTGTCACTCCTCCATATCACTCCTCCGTGTCACTTCTACGTTTTCCATGTCACTCCTCCACATCACTCCTCTATGTCACTCCTCCATGTCACTTTTCAATATCACTCCTCTATGTCAATCCTCCATATCAACCCTCCATGTCACTCCTCCATGTCACTCCTCCATGTCCCTCCGCCATGTCACTCCACCATATCAACCCTCCTTCCTGATCAAACTTGTCACTTCTCCATGTCACTACTCCATGTCTCTCCTCCACATCACTCCTCTATATCACTCCTCCATGTCACTCCTCCATGTCACTACTCCTTGTCGCTATTCTATGTTACTCCTCCATGTCGCTACACCAACTCACTCTTCCATGTCACTCCTCCATTTCACTCCACCACGTCACTCTTCTACGTCACTACTCATGTCACTCCTGCATGTCGCTACTCCATGTCACTACTCCATGTCTTTCCTCCATATCAATACTCTATGTCACTCCTCCATGTCACTCCTCCATGTCATTCCTCCGTGTCGCTATTCCATGTCACTCCTCTATGTCACTCCTCCATGTCACTTTTCAATATCACTCCTCTTTGTGATTCCCCTATGTCGCTACTCAATGTCACTCCTCCATATCGCTACACGAACTCAATCCTCCTTGTCACTCCTCTGTGTCATTCCTGCACGTCACTCCTCCATGTCACACCTCCTTTTCACTCCTCCATTTAGCTACTCCATGTCACTCATCCTTGTCGCTCTACCAACTCACTCCTCCATGTCACTCGTCCACGTCACTCCTCCATGTCACACCCACTTGTCACTCCTCCATGTAGCTACTCCATGTCACTCCTCCATGTCACTCCTCCATGTCACTCTTAAATATCACTCCACCACGCCACTCCTCTATATCACTCCTCCATGTCAGTCATCGAAGTCTCTCCTCCGTGTCACTTCTACATGTTGTACATGTCACTCCTCCACATAACTCCTCTATGTCACTCCTCAATGTCACTTTTCAATATCACTCCTCTATGTCATTCCCCTATGTCGCTACTCCATGTCACTCCTCCATGTCGATCCTCCATGTTACTCCTCCATGTCACTTCTATATGTCTTCCATGTCACTCCTCCAAGTCGCTCCTCCTTGTTACTCCTCCATGTTGCTCCTCCATGTCACTCCTCCATGTCACTCATCCATGTCCCTACCGCCATGTCACTCCACCATATCAATCCTCCTTGCTGATCCGCCCTGTCAATCCTCCATGTCTCTCCTCCACATCAATCCTCCATGTCACTCTTCCATGTCACTCCTCCATGTCACTCCTCCATGTCACTACACCAACTCACTCATCCCTTTCCCTCCGCCATGTCACTCCACCATATCAACCATCCTTCCTGATCAAACTTGTCACTTCTCCATGTCACTACTCCATGTCTCTCATCCACATCAATCCTCTATGTCACTCCTCTATGTCACTCCTCCATGTCACTCCTCCTTGTCGCTATTCCATGTCACTCCTCCATGTCGCTACACCAACTCACTCCTCCATGTCACTCCTCCATGTTGCTATTCCATGTCACTCCTTATGTTGCTACACCAACTCACTCCTCCATTTCACTCCTCCATTTCACTCCACTACGTTACTCCTCCATATCACTACTCCATATCAACCCTACATGTCACTCCTCCATGTCACTCCTCCATGTCACTACACCAACTCACTCATCCCTGTCCCTCCGCCATGTCACTCCTCCATGTCACTCCTCCATGTCGCTACACCAACTCACTCCTCATGTCACTCCTCCATGTCGCTACTCCATTTCACTCCTCCATTTCACTCCACCACGTCACTTCTCCAAGTCTTCAATGTCATGTCTCTCATCTGTGTAGCTTCACATTGTCACTCCTCCAAGTCACTCCTCCATGTCGCTACTCCACGTCACTCCTCCATGTCACACCTCCTTGTCACTCCTCCATGTAGCTACTCCATGTCACTCCTCCATGTCGCTCTACCAACTCACTCCTCCATGTCACTCGTCCACGTCACTCCTACATGTCACACCTCATTGTCACTCCTCCATGTAGCTACTCCATGTCACTCCTACATGTCACTCTTAAATTTCACTCCACCACGCCACTCCTCTATAACACTCCTCCATGTTACTCCTCCATATCAATCCATTATGTCACTTCTCCATGTCACTCCTCCTTGTCGCAATTCCATGTCACTCCTCCATGTCGCTACACCAACTCACTCCTCCATGTCACTCCTTTATGTCATTCATCCAATTCACTCCTCCATGTCACTTCTATATGTCTTCCATGTCACTCCTCCATGTCACTCCTCCATGTCACTCTTAAATATCACTCCACCACGCCACTCCTCTATATCACTCCTCCATGTTAGTCCTCCATATAAATCCTCCATGTCACTTCTCCATGTCACTCCTCTTTGTCGCAATTCCATGTCACTCCTTCATGTCGCTACACCAACTCAATCCTCCTTGTCACTCCTCCATGTCACTCATCCAAGTCTCTCCTCCGTGTCACTTCTACATGTTGTACATGTCACTCCTCCACATAACTCCTCTATGTCACTCCTCAATGTCACTTTTCAATATCACTCCTCTATGTCATTCCCCTATGTCGCTACTCCATGTCACTCCTCCATGTCGATCCTCCATTTCACTCCTCCATGTCACTTCTATATGTCTTCCATGTCACTCCTCCATGTCGCTCCTCATTGTCACTCCTCCATGTTGCTCATCCATGTCCCTCCGCCATGTCACTCTTCCATATCAATCCTCCTTGCTGATCCGCCCTGTCACTCCTCCATGTCTCTCCTCCATATCAATCCTCTATGTCACTCCTCCATGTCACTCCTCCATGTCACTCCTCCATGTCACTGCTCCACGTCATTCCTCTATGTCACTCCTCCATGTCACTCCTCCATGTCGCTATTCCATGTCACTCCTTATGTCGCTATATAAACTCACTCCTCCATGTCACTCCTCCATTTCACTCCACCACGTCACTCCTCCATGTCACTCATCCATATCAACCCTCCATGTCACTCCTCCTTGTCGCTACACTAACTCACTTCTCCATGTCACTCCTCCATTTCACTCCACCACGTCCCTCTTCCATATCAACCCTCCATGTCACTCCTCCATGTCACTCCTCCATGTCACTACACCAACTCACTCATCCCTGTCCCTCCGCACTTGTTACGCCTCCATGTCACTCCTCTATGTCGCTACACCAACTCAATCCTCATGTCACTCCTCCATGTCGCTACTCCATGTCACTCCTCCATGTCGCTACACCAACTCAATCCTCCTTGTCACTCCTCCATGTCACTCATCCAAGTCATTCCTCCATGTCACTCCTTTATGTCACTCCTCCAAGTCACTCCTCCATGTCATTTCTTTATGTCTTCCATGTCACTCCTCCATGTCGCTCCACCAACTCACTCCTCCATGTCACTCCTCCTTGTCACTCCTCCATGTAGCTATTCCATGTCACTCCTCCATGTCGCTCTACCAACTCACTCCTCCATGTCACTTGTCCACGTCACTCCTCCATGTCACACTTCCTTGTCACTCCTCCATGTAGCTACTCCTTGTCACTACACCAACTCACTCATCCCTGTCCCTCCGCCATGTCACTCCACCATATCAACCCTCCTTCCTGATCAAACTTGTCACTTCTCCATGTCACTACTCCATGTCTTTCCTCCACATCAATCCTCTATGTCACTCCTCCATGTCACTCCTCCATGTCATTCCTCATTGTCGCTATTCCATGTCACTCCTCCATGTCCCTCCGCCATGTCACTCCACCATATCAACCCTCCTTCCTGATCAAACTTGTCACTTCTCCATGTCACTACTCCATGTCTTTCCTCCACATCAATCCTCTATGTCACTCCTCCATGTCACTCCTCCATGTCATTCCTCATTGTCGCTATTCCATGTCACTCCTCCATGTCCCTCCGCCATGTCACTCCACCATATCAACCCTCCTTCCTGATCAAACTTGTCACTTCTCCATGTCACTACTCCATGTCTCTCCTCCACATCACTCCTCTATATCACTCCTCCATGTCACTCCTCCATGTCACTCCTCCATGTTGCTATTCCAATTTACTCCTCCATGTCGCTACACCAACTCACTCTTCCATGTCACTCCTCCATTTCACTCCACCACGTCACTCTTCTACGTCACTCCTCATGTCACTCCTCCATGTCGCTACTCCTTGTCACTCCTCCATGTCACTCATCAATTTCATTTTTCCATGTCACTCCTTTATGTCACTCCTCCAAGTCACTCCTCAATTTCACTTCTATATAACTTTAATGTCACTCCTGCATGTCGCTCCTCCATATCACTCCTCTATTTCACTCCTCCATGTCACTCCTCCTTGTCGCTATTCCATGTCACTCCTCCATGTCGCTACACCAACTCACTCCTCATGTCACTCCTCCATGTCATTCCTCCATGTCGCTATGCCATGTCACTCCTTATGTCGCTACACCAACTCACTCCTCCTTGTCACTCCTCCATGTCACTCATCCAAGTCATTCCTACATGTCACTCCTTTATGTCACTCCTCCAAGTCACTCCTCCATGTCACTTCTATATGTCTTCCATGTCACTCCTCCATTTCGCTCCTGCTTGTCACTCCTCCATGTTGCTCCTCCATGTCACTCCTCCATGTCACTCAACCATGTACCTCCGCCATGTCACTCCACCATATCAATCCTTCTTGCTGATCCGCCCTGTCACTCCTCCATGTCTCTCCTCCACATCAATCCTCTATGTCACTCCTCCATGTCACTCCTCTATGTCACTCCTCCATGTCACTCCTCCATGTCGCTACACGAACTCAATACTCCTTGTCACTCCTCTGTGTCATTCCTGCATGTCACTCCTCCATGTAACTCCACCATATCAATCCTCCTTGCTGATCCGCCCTGTCACTCCTCCATGTCTCTCCTCCACATCAAACCTCTATGTCCCTCCTCCATGTCACTCCTCTATGTCACTCCTCCATGTCACTCATCCATGCACCTCCGCCATGTCACTCCACCATATCAATCCACCTTGCTGATCCGCCCTGTCACTCCTCCATGTCTCTCCTCCACATCAATCCTCTATGTCACTCTTCCATGTCGCTACTCCACGTCACTCCTCCATGTCACACCTCCTTGTCACTCCTCCATGTAGCTACTCCAAGTCACTCCTCCATGTCGCTCTACCAACTCACTCCTCCATGTCACTCGTCCACGTCACTCCTCCATGTCACACCTCCTTGTCACTCCTCCATGTAGCTACTCCATGTCACTCCTCCATGTCACTCTTAAATTTCACTCCACCACGCCACTCCTCTATATCACTCCTCCATGTTACTCCTCCATATCAATCCTCCATGTCACTCCTCCATGTCACTACACCAACTCACTCATCCCTGTCCATCCGCCATGTCACTCCTCCATGTCACTCCTCCATGTCGCTACACCACCTCACTCCTCATGTCACTCCTCCATATCGCTACTCCATTTCTCTCCTCCATTTCACACCACCACGTCACTCCTCCATGTCACTCCTCCATATCAACCCTCCATGTCACTCCTCCATGTCACTCCTCCATGTCACTCCTCCATGCCACTACACCAACTCACTAATCCCTGTCCCTCCGCCATGTCACTCCACCATATCAACCCTACATCCTGATCAAACTTGTTAGTTCTCCATGTCACTACTCCATGTCTCTCCTCCACATCACTCTTCTATGTTATTCCTCCATGTCACTCCTCCATGTCACTCCTCCATGTCACTCCTCCTTGTCGCTATTCCATGTCACTCCTCCATGTTGCTACACCAACTCACTTCTCATGTCACTCCTCCATGTCACTACTCCATGTCACTACTCCATGTCGCTACACCAACTCAATTCTCCTTGTCACTCCTCCATGTCACTGCTCCAAGTCACTCCTCTATGTCACTCCTCCATGTCTCTCCTCCATGTCACTTCTCCAAGTATTCAATGTCATGTCTCTCATCTGTGTAGCTCCACATTGTCACTCCTCCAAGTCACTCCTCCATGTCACACCTCCTTGTCACTCCTCCAGGTAGCTACTTCATGTCACTCCTCCTTGTCGCTCTTCCAACTCACTCCTCCATGTCACTCGTCCACGTCACTCCTCCATGTCACACCTCCTTGTCACTCCTCCATGTAGCTACTCCATGTCACTACTCCATGTCACTCCTCCCTGTCACTCTTAAATATCACTCCACCACGCCACTCCTCTATATCACTCCTCCTTGTTAGTCCTCCATATCAATCCTCCATGTCACTTCTCCATGTCACTCCTCCTTGTCGCAATTCCATGTCACTCCTCCATGTCGCTACACCAACTCAAACCTCCTTGTCACTCCTCCATTTCACTCATCCCAGTCTCTCCTCCGTGTCACTTCTACATGTTGTACATGTCACTCCTCCACATAACTCCTCTATGTCACTCCTCAATGTCACTACAACAACTCACTCATCCCTGTCCCTCCGCCATGTCACTCCTCCATGTCGCTACACCAACTCACTCCTCATGTCACTCCTCCATGTCGCTACTCCATTTCACTCCTCCATGTCGCTACACCAACTCAATCCTCCTTGTCACTCCTCCATGTCACTCCTCCATGTCATTCCTCCATGTCACTACACCAACTCACTCATCCCTTTCCCTCCGCCATGTCACTCCACCATATCAACCCTCCTTCCTGATCAAACTTGTCACTCCTCCATTTCACTCCACCACGTCACTCTTCTACGTCACTACTCATGTCACTCCTGCATGTCATTCCTCCGTGTCGCTATTCCATGTCACTCCTCTATGTCACTCCTCCATGTCACTTTTCAATATCACTCCTCTTTGTGATTCCCCTATGTCGCTACTCCATGTCACTCCTCCATGTCTATCCTCCATGTCACTCCTCCATGTCACTTCTATATGTCTTCCATGTCACTCCTCCATGTCGCTCCTCCTTGTCACTCCTCCATGTTGCTCCTCCATGTCACTCCTCTATGTCACTCATCCATGTCCCTTCGCCATGTCACTCCACCATATCAATCCTCCTTGCTGATCCGCCCTGTCACTCCTCCATGTCTCTCTTCAACATAAATCCTCTATGTCACTCCTCCATGTCACTACACCAACTCACTCATCCCTTTCCCTCCGCCATGTCACTCCACCATATCAACCATCCTTCCTGATCAAACTTGTCACTTCTCCATGTCACTACTCCATGTCTCTCATCCACATCAATCCTCTATGTCACTCCTCTATGTCACTCCTCCATGTCACTCCTCCTTGTCGCTATTCCATGTCACTCCTCCATGTCGCTACACCAACTCACTCCTCCATGTCACTCCTCCATGTTGCTATTCCATGTCACTCCTTATGTTGCTACACCAACTCACTCCTCCATTTCACTCCTCCATTTCACTCCACTACGTTACTCCTCCATATCACTACTCCATATCAACCCTACATGTCACTCCTCCATGTCACTCCTCCATGTCACTACACCAACTCACTCATCCCTGTCCCTCCGCCATGTCACTCCTCCATGTCACTCCTCCATGTCGCTACACCAACTCACTCCTCATGTCACTCCTCCATGTCGCTACTCCATTTCACTCCTCCATTTCACTCCACCACGTCACTTCTCCAAGTCTTCAATGTCATGTCTCTCATCTGTGTAGCTTCACATTGTCACTCCTCCAAGTCACTCCTCCATGTCGCTACTCCACGTCACTCCTCCATGTCACACCTCCTTGTCACTCCTCCATGTAGCTACTCCATGTCACTCCTCCATGTCGCTCTACCAACTCACTCCTCCATGTCACTCGTCCACGTCACTCCTACATGTCACACCTCATTGTCACTCCTCCATGTAGCTACTCCATGTCACTCCTACATGTCACTCTTAAATTTCACTCCACCACGCCACTCCTCTATAACACTCCTCCATGTTACTCCTCCATATCAATCCATTATGTCACTTCTCCATGTCACTCCTCCTTGTCGCAATTCCATGTCACTCCTCCATGTCGCTACACCAACTCACTCCTCCATGTCACTCCTTTATGTCATTCATCCAATTCACTCCTCCATGTCACTTCTATATGTCTTCCATGTCACTCCTCCATGTCACTCCTCCATGTCACTCTTAAATATCACTCCACCACGCCACTCCTCTATATCACTCCTCCATGTTAGTCCTCCATATAAATCCTCCATGTCACTTCTCCATGTCACTCCTCTTTGTCGCAATTCCATGTCACTCCTTCATGTCGCTACACCAACTCAATCCTCCTTGTCACTCCTCCATGTCACTCATCCAAGTCTCTCCTCCGTGTCACTTCTACATGTTGTACATGTCACTCCTCCACATAACTCCTCTATGTCACTCCTCAATGTCACTTTTCAATATCACTCCTCTATGTCATTCCCCTATGTCGCTACTCCATGTCACTCCTCCATGTCGATCCTCCATTTCACTCCTCCATGTCACTTCTATATGTCTTCCATGTCACTCCTCCATGTCGCTCCTCATTGTCACTCCTCCATGTTGCTCATCCATGTCCCTCCGCCATGTCACTCTTCCATATCAATCCTCCTTGCTGATCCGCCCTGTCACTCCTCCATGTCTCTCCTCCATATCAATCCTCTATGTCACTCCTCCATGTCACTCCTCCATGTCACTCCTCCATGTCACTGCTCCACGTCATTCCTCTATGTCACTCCTCCATGTCACTCCTCCATGTCGCTATTCCATGTCACTCCTTATGTCGCTATATAAACTCACTCCTCCATGTCACTCCTCCATTTCACTCCACCACGTCACTCCTCCATGTCACTCATCCATATCAACCCTCCATGTCACTCCTCCTTGTCGCTACACTAACTCACTTCTCCATGTCACTCCTCCATTTCACTCCACCACGTCCCTCTTCCATATCAACCCTCCATGTCACTCCTCCATGTCACTCCTCCATGTCACTACACCAACTCACTCATCCCTGTCCCTCCGCACTTGTTACGCCTCCATGTCACTCCTCTATGTCGCTACACCAACTCAATCCTCATGTCACTCCTCCATGTCGCTACTCCATGTCACTCCTCCATGTCGCTACACCAACTCAATCCTCCTTGTCACTCCTCCATGTCACTCATCCAAGTCATTCCTCCATGTCACTCCTTTATGTCACTCCTCCAAGTCACTCCTCCATGTCATTTCTTTATGTCTTCCATGTCACTCCTCCATGTCGCTCCACCAACTCACTCCTCCATGTCACTCCTCCTTGTCACTCCTCCATGTAGCTATTCCATGTCACTCCTCCATGTCGCTCTACCAACTCACTCCTCCATGTCACTTGTCCACGTCACTCCTCCATGTCACACTTCCTTGTCACTCCTCCATGTAGCTACTCCTTGTCACTACACCAACTCACTCATCCCTGTCCCTCCGCCATGTCACTCCACCATATCAACCCTCCTTCCTGATCAAACTTGTCACTTCTCCATGTCACTACTCCATGTCTTTCCTCCACATCAATCCTCTATGTCACTCCTCCATGTCACTCCTCCATGTCATTCCTCATTGTCGCTATTCCATGTCACTCCTCCATGTCCCTCCGCCATGTCACTCCACCATATCAACCCTCCTTCCTGATCAAACTTGTCACTTCTCCATGTCACTACTCCATGTCTTTCCTCCACATCAATCCTCTATGTCACTCCTCCATGTCACTCCTCCATGTCATTCCTCATTGTCGCTATTCCATGTCACTCCTCCATGTCCCTCCGCCATGTCACTCCACCATATCAACCCTCCTTCCTGATCAAACTTGTCACTTCTCCATGTCACTACTCCATGTCTCTCCTCCACATCACTCCTCTATATCACTCCTCCATGTCACTCCTCCATGTCACTCCTCCATGTTGCTATTCCAATTTACTCCTCCATGTCGCTACACCAACTCACTCTTCCATGTCACTCCTCCATTTCACTCCACCACGTCACTCTTCTACGTCACTCCTCATGTCACTCCTCCATGTCGCTACTCCTTGTCACTCCTCCATGTCACTCATCAATTTCATTTTTCCATGTCACTCCTTTATGTCACTCCTCCAAGTCACTCCTCAATTTCACTTCTATATAACTTTAATGTCACTCCTGCATGTCGCTCCTCCATATCACTCCTCTATTTCACTCCTCCATGTCACTCCTCCTTGTCGCTATTCCATGTCACTCCTCCATGTCGCTACACCAACTCACTCCTCATGTCACTCCTCCATGTCATTCCTCCATGTCGCTATGCCATGTCACTCCTTATGTCGCTACACCAACTCACTCCTCCTTGTCACTCCTCCATGTCACTCATCCAAGTCATTCCTACATGTCACTCCTTTATGTCACTCCTCCAAGTCACTCCTCCATGTCACTTCTATATGTCTTCCATGTCACTCCTCCATTTCGCTCCTGCTTGTCACTCCTCCATGTTGCTCCTCCATGTCACTCCTCCATGTCACTCAACCATGTACCTCCGCCATGTCACTCCACCATATCAATCCTTCTTGCTGATCCGCCCTGTCACTCCTCCATGTCTCTCCTCCACATCAATCCTCTATGTCACTCCTCCATGTCACTCCTCTATGTCACTCCTCCATGTCACTCCTCCATGTCGCTACACGAACTCAATACTCCTTGTCACTCCTCTGTGTCATTCCTGCATGTCACTCCTCCATGTAACTCCACCATATCAATCCTCCTTGCTGATCCGCCCTGTCACTCCTCCATGTCTCTCCTCCACATCAAACCTCTATGTCCCTCCTCCATGTCACTCCTCTATGTCACTCCTCCATGTCACTCATCCATGCACCTCCGCCATGTCACTCCACCATATCAATCCACCTTGCTGATCCGCCCTGTCACTCCTCCATGTCTCTCCTCCACATCAATCCTCTATGTCACTCTTCCATGTCGCTACTCCACGTCACTCCTCCATGTCACACCTCCTTGTCACTCCTCCATGTAGCTACTCCAAGTCACTCCTCCATGTCGCTCTACCAACTCACTCCTCCATGTCACTCGTCCACGTCACTCCTCCATGTCACACCTCCTTGTCACTCCTCCATGTAGCTACTCCATGTCACTCCTCCATGTCACTCTTAAATTTCACTCCACCACGCCACTCCTCTATATCACTCCTCCATGTTACTCCTCCATATCAATCCTCCATGTCACTCCTCCATGTCACTACACCAACTCACTCATCCCTGTCCATCCGCCATGTCACTCCTCCATGTCACTCCTCCATGTCGCTACACCACCTCACTCCTCATGTCACTCCTCCATATCGCTACTCCATTTCTCTCCTCCATTTCACACCACCACGTCACTCCTCCATGTCACTCCTCCATATCAACCCTCCATGTCACTCCTCCATGTCACTCCTCCATGTCACTCCTCCATGCCACTACACCAACTCACTAATCCCTGTCCCTCCGCCATGTCACTCCACCATATCAACCCTACATCCTGATCAAACTTGTTAGTTCTCCATGTCACTACTCCATGTCTCTCCTCCACATCACTCTTCTATGTTATTCCTCCATGTCACTCCTCCATGTCACTCCTCCATGTCACTCCTCCTTGTCGCTATTCCATGTCACTCCTCCATGTTGCTACACCAACTCACTTCTCATGTCACTCCTCCATGTCACTACTCCATGTCACTACTCCATGTCGCTACACCAACTCAATTCTCCTTGTCACTCCTCCATGTCACTGCTCCAAGTCACTCCTCTATGTCACTCCTCCATGTCTCTCCTCCATGTCACTTCTCCAAGTATTCAATGTCATGTCTCTCATCTGTGTAGCTCCACATTGTCACTCCTCCAAGTCACTCCTCCATGTCACACCTCCTTGTCACTCCTCCAGGTAGCTACTTCATGTCACTCCTCCTTGTCGCTCTTCCAACTCACTCCTCCATGTCACTCGTCCACGTCACTCCTCCATGTCACACCTCCTTGTCACTCCTCCATGTAGCTACTCCATGTCACTACTCCATGTCACTCCTCCCTGTCACTCTTAAATATCACTCCACCACGCCACTCCTCTATATCACTCCTCCTTGTTAGTCCTCCATATCAATCCTCCATGTCACTTCTCCATGTCACTCCTCCTTGTCGCAATTCCATGTCACTCCTCCATGTCGCTACACCAACTCAAACCTCCTTGTCACTCCTCCATTTCACTCATCCCAGTCTCTCCTCCGTGTCACTTCTACATGTTGTACATGTCACTCCTCCACATAACTCCTCTATGTCACTCCTCAATGTCACTACAACAACTCACTCATCCCTGTCCCTCCGCCATGTCACTCCTCCATGTCGCTACACCAACTCACTCCTCATGTCACTCCTCCATGTCGCTACTCCATTTCACTCCTCCATGTCGCTACACCAACTCAATCCTCCTTGTCACTCCTCCATGTCACTCCTCCATGTCATTCCTCCATGTCACTACACCAACTCACTCATCCCTTTCCCTCCGCCATGTCACTCCACCATATCAACCCTCCTTCCTGATCAAACTTGTCACTCCTCCATTTCACTCCACCACGTCACTCTTCTACGTCACTACTCATGTCACTCCTGCATGTCATTCCTCCGTGTCGCTATTCCATGTCACTCCTCTATGTCACTCCTCCATGTCACTTTTCAATATCACTCCTCTTTGTGATTCCCCTATGTCGCTACTCCATGTCACTCCTCCATGTCTATCCTCCATGTCACTCCTCCATGTCACTTCTATATGTCTTCCATGTCACTCCTCCATGTCGCTCCTCCTTGTCACTCCTCCATGTTGCTCCTCCATGTCACTCCTCTATGTCACTCATCCATGTCCCTTCGCCATGTCACTCCACCATATCAATCCTCCTTGCTGATCCGCCCTGTCACTCCTCCATGTCTCTCTTCAACATAAATCCTCTATGTCACTCCTCCATGTCACTACACCAACTCACTCATCCCTTTCCCTCCGCCATGTCACTCCACCATATCAACCATCCTTCCTGATCAAACTTGTCACTTCTCCATGTCACTACTCCATGTCTCTCATCCACATCAATCCTCTATGTCACTCCTCTATGTCACTCCTCCATGTCACTCCTCCTTGTCGCTATTCCATGTCACTCCTCCATGTCGCTACACCAACTCACTCCTCCATGTCACTCCTCCATGTTGCTATTCCATGTCACTCCTTATGTTGCTACACCAACTCACTCCTCCATTTCACTCCTCCATTTCACTCCACTACGTTACTCCTCCATATCACTACTCCATATCAACCCTACATGTCACTCCTCCATGTCACTCCTCCATGTCACTACACCAACTCACTCATCCCTGTCCCTCCGCCATGTCACTCCTCCATGTCACTCCTCCATGTCGCTACACCAACTCACTCCTCATGTCACTCCTCCATGTCGCTACTCCATTTCACTCCTCCATTTCACTCCACCACGTCACTTCTCCAAGTCTTCAATGTCATGTCTCTCATCTGTGTAGCTTCACATTGTCACTCCTCCAAGTCACTCCTCCATGTCGCTACTCCACGTCACTCCTCCATGTCACACCTCCTTGTCACTCCTCCATGTAGCTACTCCATGTCACTCCTCCATGTCGCTCTACCAACTCACTCCTCCATGTCACTCGTCCACGTCACTCCTACATGTCACACCTCATTGTCACTCCTCCATGTAGCTACTCCATGTCACTCCTCCATGTCACTCTTAAATTTCACTCCACCACGCCACTCCTCTATAACACTCCTCCATGTTACTCCTCCATATCAATCCATTATGTCACTTCTCCATGTCACTCCTCCTTGTCGCAATTCCATGTCACTCCTCCATGTCGCTACACCAACTCACTCCTCCATGTCACTCCTTTATGTCATTCATCCAATTCACTCCTCCATGTCACTTCTATATGTCTTCCATGTCACTCCTCCATGTCACTCCTCCATGTCACTCTTAAATATCACTCCACCACGCCACTCCTCTATATCACTCCTCCATGTTAGTCCTCCATATAAATCCTCCATGTCACTTCTCCATGTCACTCCTCTTTGTCGCAATTCCATGTCACTCCTTCATGTCGCTACACCAACTCAATCCTCCTTGTCACTCCTCCATGTCACTCATCCAAGTCTCTCCTCCGTGTCACTTCTACATGTTGTACATGTCACTCCTCCACATAACTCCTCTATGTCACTCCTCAATGTCACTTTTCAATATCACTCCTCTATGTCATTCCCCTATGTCGCTACTCCATGTCACTCCTCCATGTCGATCCTCCATTTCACTCCTCCATGTCACTTCTATATGTCTTCCATGTCACTCCTCCATGTCGCTCCTCATTGTCACTCCTCCATGTTGCTCATCCATGTCCCTCCGCCATGTCACTCTTCCATATCAATCCTCCTTGCTGATCCGCCCTGTCACTCCTCCATGTCTCTCCTCCATATCAATCCTCTATGTCACTCCTCCATGTCACTCCTCCATGTCACTCCTCCATGTCACTGCTCCACGTCATTCCTCTATGTCACTCCTCCATGTCACTCCTCCATGTCGCTATTCCATGTCACTCCTTATGTCGCTATATAAACTCACTCCTCCATGTCACTCCTCCATTTCACTCCACCACGTCACTCCTCCATGTCACTCATCCATATCAACCCTCCATGTCACTCCTCCTTGTCGCTACACTAACTCACTTCTCCATGTCACTCCTCCATTTCACTCCACCACGTCCCTCTTCCATATCAACCCTCCATGTCACTCCTCCATGTCACTCCTCCATGTCACTACACCAACTCACTCATCCCTGTCCCTCCGCACTTGTTACGCCTCCATGTCACTCCTCTATGTCGCTACACCAACTCAATCCTCATGTCACTCCTCCATGTCGCTACTCCATGTCACTCCTCCATGTCGCTACACCAACTCAATCCTCCTTGTCACTCCTCCATGTCACTCATCCAAGTCATTCCTCCATGTCACTCCTTTATGTCACTCCTCCAAGTCACTCCTCCATGTCATTTCTTTATGTCTTCCATGTCACTCCTCCATGTCGCTCCACCAACTCACTCCTCCATGTCACTCCTCCTTGTCACTCCTCCATGTAGCTATTCCATGTCACTCCTCCATGTCGCTCTACCAACTCACTCCTCCATGTCACTTGTCCACGTCACTCCTCCATGTCACACTTCCTTGTCACTCCTCCATGTAGCTACTCCTTGTCACTACACCAACTCACTCATCCCTGTCCCTCCGCCATGTCACTCCACCATATCAACCCTCCTTCCTGATCAAACTTGTCACTTCTCCATGTCACTACTCCATGTCTTTCCTCCACATCAATCCTCTATGTCACTCCTCCATGTCACTCCTCCATGTCATTCCTCATTGTCGCTATTCCATGTCACTCCTCCATGTCCCTCCGCCATGTCACTCCACCATATCAACCCTCCTTCCTGATCAAACTTGTCACTTCTCCATGTCACTACTCCATGTCTTTCCTCCACATCAATCCTCTATGTCACTCCTCCATGTCACTCCTCCATGTCATTCCTCATTGTCGCTATTCCATGTCACTCCTCCATGTCCCTCCGCCATGTCACTCCACCATATCAACCCTCCTTCCTGATCAAACTTGTCACTTCTCCATGTCACTACTCCATGTCTCTCCTCCACATCACTCCTCTATATCACTCCTCCATGTCACTCCTCCATGTCACTCCTCCATGTTGCTATTCCAATTTACTCCTCCATGTCGCTACACCAACTCACTCTTCCATGTCACTCCTCCATTTCACTCCACCACGTCACTCTTCTACGTCACTCCTCATGTCACTCCTCCATGTCGCTACTCCTTGTCACTCCTCCATGTCACTCATCAATTTCATTTTTCCTTGTCACTCCTTTATGTCACTCCTCCAAGTCACTCCTCAATTTCACTTCTATATAACTTTAATGTCACTCCTGCATGTCGCTCCTCCATATCACTCCTCTATTTCACTCCTCCATGTCACTCCTCCTTGTCGCTATTCCATGTCACTCCTCCATGTCGCTACACCAACTCACTCCTCATGTCACTCCTCCATGTCATTCCTCCATGTCGCTATGCCATGTCACTCCTTATGTCGCTACACCAACTCACTCCTCCTTGTCACTCCTCCATGTCACTCATCCAAGTCATTCCTACATGTCACTCCTTTATGTCACTCCTCCAAGTCACTCCTCCATGTCACTTCTATATGTCTTCCATGTCACTCCTCCATTTCGCTCCTGCTTGTCACTCCTCCATGTTGCTCCTCCATGTCACTCCTCCATGTCACTCAACCATGTACCTCCGCCATGTCACTCCACCATATCAATCCTTCTTGCTGATCCGCCCTGTCACTCCTCCATGTCTCTCCTCCACATCAATCCTCTATGTCACTCCTCCATGTCACTCCTCTATGTCACTCCTCCATGTCACTCCTCCATGTCGCTACACGAACTCAATACTCCTTGTCACTCCTCTGTGTCATTCCTGCATGTCACTCCTCCATGTAACTCCACCATATCAATCCTCCTTGCTGATCCGCCCTGTCACTCCTCCATGTCTCTCCTCCACATCAAACCTCTATGTCACTCCTCCATGTCACTCCTCTATGTCACTCCTCCATGTCACTCATCCATGCACCTCCGCCATGTCACTCCACCATATCAATCCACCTTGCTGATCCGCCCTGTCACTCCTCCATGTCTCTCCTCCACATCAATCCTCTATGTCACTCTTCCATGTCGCTACTCCACGTCACTCCTCCATGTCACACCTCCTTGTCACTCCTCCATGTAGCTACTCCAAGTCACTCCTCCATGTCGCTCTACCAACTCACTCCTCCATGTCACTCGTCCACGTCACTCCTCCATGTCACACCTCCTTGTCACTCCTCCATGTAGCTACTCCATGTCACTCCTCCATGTCACTCTTAAATTTCACTCCACCACGCCACTCCTCTATATCACTCCTCCATGTTACTCCTCCATATCAATCCTCCATGTCACTCCTCCATGTCACTACACCAACTCACTCATCCCTGTCCATCCGCCATGTCACTCCTCCATGTCACTCCTCCATGTCGCTACACCACCTCACTCCTCATGTCACTCCTCCATATCGCTACTCCATTTCTCTCCTCCATTTCACACCACCACGTCACTCCTCCATGTCACTGCTCCATATCAACCCTCCATGTCACTCCTCCATGTCACTCCTCCATGTCACTCCTCCATGCCACTACACCAACTCACTAATCCCTGTCCCTCCGCCATGTCACTCCACCATATCAACCCTACATCCTGATCAAACTTGTTAGTTCTCCATGTCACTACTCCATGTCTCTCCTCCACATCACTCCTCTATGTTATTCCTCCATGTCACTCCTCCATGTCACTCCTCCATGTCACTCCTCCTTGTCGCTATTCCATGTCACTCCTCCATGTTGCTACACCAACTCACTTCTCATGTCACTCCTCCATGTCACTACTCCATGTCACTACTCCATGTCGCTACACCAACTCAATTCTCCTTGTCACTCCTCCATGTCACTGCTCCAAGTCACTCCTCTATGTCACTCCTCCATGTCTCTCCTCCATGTCACTTCTCCAAGTATTCAATGTCATGTCTCTCATCTGTGTAGCTCCACATTGTCACTCCTCCAAGTCACTCCTCCATGTCACACCTCCTTGTCACTCCTCCAGGTAGCTACTTCATGTCACTCCTCCTTGTCGCTCTTCCAACTCACTCCTCCATGTCACTCGTCCACGTCACTCCTCCATGTCACACCTCCTTGTCACTCCTCCATGTAGCTACTCCATGTCACTACTCCATGTCACTCCTCCCTGTCACTCTTAAATATCACTCCACCACGCCACTCCTCTATATCACTCCTCCTTGTTAGTCCTCCATATCAATCCTCCATGTCACTTCTCCATGTCACTCCTCCTTGTCGCAATTCCATGTCACTCCTCCATGTCGCTACACCAACTCAAACCTCCTTGTCACTCCTCCATTTCACTCATCCCAGTCTCTCCTCCGTGTCACTTCTACATGTTGTACATGTCACTCCTCCACATAACTCCTCTATGTCACTCCTCAATGTCACTACAACAACTCACTCATCCCTGTCCCTCCGCCATGTCACTCCTCCATGTCGCTACACCAACTCACTCCTCATGTCACTCCTCCATGTCGCTACTCCATTTCACTCCTCCATGTCGCTACACCAACTCAATCCTCCTTGTCACTCCTCCATGTCACTCCTCCATGTCATTCCTCCATGTCACTACACCAACTCACTCATCCCTTTCCCTCCGCCATGTCACTCCACCATATCAACCCTCCTTCCTGATCAAACTTGTCACTCCTCCATTTCACTCCACCACGTCACTCTTCTACGTCACTACTCATGTCACTCCTGCATGTCATTCCTCCGTGTCGCTATTCCATGTCACTCCTCTATGTCACTCCTCCATGTCACTTTTCAATATCACTCCTCTTTGTGATTCCCCTATGTCGCTACTCCATGTCACTCCTCCATGTCTATCCTCCATGTCACTCCTCCATGTCACTTCTATATGTCTTCCATGTCACTCCTCCATGTCGCTCCTCCTTGTCACTCCTCCATGTTGCTCCTCCATGTCACTCCTCTATGTCACTCATCCATGTCCCTTCGCCATGTCACTCCACCATATCAATCCTCCTTGCTGATCCGCCCTGTCACTCCTCCATGTCTCTCTTCAACATAAATCCTCTATGTCACTCCTCCATGTCACTCCCCCATGTCACTCCTCCATGTCACTATTCCATGTCACTCCTCCATATCGCTACACGAACACAATCCTCCTTGTCACTCCTCTGTGTCATTCCTGCACGTCACTCCTCCATGTCACACCTCCTTTTCACTCCTCCATTTAGCTACTCCATGTCACTCATCCTTGTCGCTCTACCAACTCACTCCTCCATGTCACTCGTCCACGTCACTCCTCCATGTCACACCCACTTGTCACTCCTCCATGTAGCTACTCCATGTCACTCCTCCATGTCACTCCTCCATGTCACTCTTAAATATCACTCCACCACGCCACTCCTCTATATCACTCCTCCATGTCACTCATCCAAGTCTCTCCTCCGTGTCACTTCTACATGTTGTACATGTCACTCCTCCACATAACTCCTCTATGTCACTCCTCAATGTCACTTTTCAATATCACTCCTCTATGTCATTCCCCTATGTCGCTACTCCATGTCACTCCTCCATGTCGATCCTCCATGTTACTCCTCCATGTCACTTCTATATGTCTTCCATGTCACTCCTCCAAGTCGCTCCTCCTTGTCACTCCTCCATGTTGCTCCTCCATGTCACTCCTCCATGTCACTCATCCATGTCCCTCCGCCATGTCACTCCACCATATTAATCCTCCTTGCTGATCCGCCCTGTCACTCCTCCATGTCTCTCCTCCACATCAATCCTCCATGTCACTCTTCCATGTCACTCCTCCATGTCACTCCTCCATGTCACTACACCAACTCACTCATCCCTTTCCCTCCGCCATGTCACTCCACCATATCAACCATCCTTCCTGATCAAACTTGTCACTTCTCCATGTCACTACTCCATGTCTCTCATCCACATCAATCCTCTATGTCACTCCTCTATGTCACTCCTCCATGTCACTCCTCCTTGTCGCTATTCCATGTCACTCCTCCATGTCGCTACACCAACTCACTCCTCCATGTCACTCCTCCATGTTGCTATTCCATGTCACTCCTTATGTTGCTACACCAACTCACTCCTCCATTTCACTCCTCCATTTCACTCCACTACGTTACTCCTCCATATCACTACTCCATATCAACCCTACATGTCACTCCTCCATGTCACTCCTCCATGTCACTACACCAACTCACTCATCCCTGTCCCTCCGCCATGTCACTCCTCCATGTCACTCCTCCATGTCGCTACACCAACTCACTCCTCATGTCACTCCTCCATGTCGCTACTCCATTTCACTCCTCCATTTCACTCCACCACGTCACTTCTCCAAGTCTTCAATGTCATGTCTCTCATCTGTGTAGCTTCACATTGTCACTCCTCCAAGTCACTCCTCCATGTCGCTACTCCACGTCACTCCTCCATGTCACACCTCCTTGTCACTCCTCCATGTAGCTACTCCATGTCACTCCTCCATGTCGCTCTACCAACTCACTCCTCCATGTCACTCGTCCACGTCACTCCTACATGTCACACCTCCTTGTCACTCCTCCATGTAGCTACTCCATGTCACTCCTCCATGTCACTCTTAAATTTCACTCCACCACGCCACTCCTCTATAACACTCCTCCATGTTACTCCTCCATATCAATCCATTATGTCACTTCTCCATGTCACTCCTCCTTGTCGCAATTCCATGTCACTCCTCCATGTCGCTACACCAACTCACTCCTCCATGTCACTCCTTTATGTCATTCATCCAATTCACTCCTCCATGTCACTTCTATATGTCTTCCATGTCACTCCTCCATGTCACTCCTCCATGTCACTCTTAAATATCACTCCACCACGCCACTCCTCTATATCACTCCTCCATGTTAGTCCTCCATATAAATCCTCCATGTCACTTCTCCATGTCACTCCTCTTTGTCGCAATTCCATGTCACTCCTTCATGTCGCTACACCAACTCAATCCTCCTTGTCACTCCTCCATGTCACTCATCCAAGTCTCTCCTCCGTGTCACTTCTACATGTTGTACATGTCACTCCTCCACATAACTCCTCTATGTCACTCCTCAATGTCAATTTTCAATATCACTCCTCTATGTCATTCCCCTATGTCGCTACTCCATGTCACTCCTCCATGTCGATCCTCCATTTCACTCCTCCATGTCACTTCTATATGTCTTCCATGTCACTCCTCCATGTCGCTCCTCATTGTCAGTCCTCCATGTTGCTCATCCATGTCCCTCCGCCATGTCACTCTTCCATATCAATCCTCCTTGCTGATCCGCCCTGTCACTCCTCCATGTCTCTCCTCCACATCAATCCTCTATGTCACTCCTCCATGTCACTCCTCCATGTCACTCCTCCATGTCACTGCTCCACGTCATTCCTCTATGTCACTCCTCCATGTCACTCCTCCATGTCGCTATTCCATGTCACTCCTTATGTCGCTATATAAACTCACTCCTCCATGTCACTCCTCCATTTCACTCCACCACGTCACTCCTCCATGTCACTCATCCATATCAACCCTCCATGTCACTCCTCCTTGTCGCTACACTAACTCACTTCTCCATGTCACTCCTCCATTTCACTCCACCACGTCCCTCCTCCATATCAACCCTCCATGTCACTCCTCCATGTCACTCCTCCATGTCACTACACCAACTCACTCATCCCTGTCCCTCCGCACTTGTTACGCCTCCATGTCACTCCTCCATGTCGCTACACCAACTCAATCCTCATGTCACTCCTCCATGTCGCTACTCCATGTCACTCCTCCATGTCGCTACACCAACTCAATCCTCCTTGTCACTCCTCCATGTCACTCATCCAAGTCATTCCTCCATGTCACTCCTTTATGTCACTCCTCCAAGTCACTCCTCCATGTCACTTCTATATGTGTTCCATGTCACTCCTCCATGTCGCTCCACCAACTCACTCCTCCATGTCACTCCTCCTTGTCACTCCTCCATGTAGCTATTCCATGTCACTCCTCCATGTCGCTCTACCAACTCACTCCTCCATGTCACTTGTCCACGTCACTCCTCCATGTCACACTTCCTTGTCACTCCTCCATGTAGCTACTCCTTGTCACTACACCAACTCACTCATCCCTGTCCCTCCGCCATGTCACTCCACCATATCAACCCTCCTTCCTGATCAAACTTGTCACTTCTCCATGTCACTACTCCATGTCTTTCCTCCACATCAATCCTCTATGTCACTCCTCCATGTCACTCCTCCATGTCATTCCTCATTGTCGCTATTCCATGTCACTCCTCCATGTCCCTCCGCCATGTCACTCCACCATATCAACCCTCCTTCCTGATAAAACTTGTCACTTCTCCATGTCACTACTCCATGTCTTTCCTCCACATCAATCCTCTATGTCACTCCTCCATGTCACTCCTCCATGTCATTCCTCATTGTCGCTATTCCATGTCACTCCTCCATGTCCCTCCGCCATGTCACTCCACCATATCAACCCTCCTTCCTGATCAAACTTGTCACTTCTCCATGTCACTACTCCATGTCTCTCCTCCACATCACTCCTCTATATCACTCCTCCATGTCACTCCTCCATGTCACTCCTCCATGTTGCTATTCCAATTTACTCCTCCATGTCGCTACACCAACTCACTCTTCCATGTCACTCCTCCATTTCACTCCACCACGTCACTCTTCTACGTCACTCCTCATGTCACTCCTCCATGTCGCTACTCCTTGTCACTCCTCCATGTCACTCATCAATTTCATTTTTCCATGTCACTCCTTTATGTCACTCCTCCAAGTCACTCCTCAATTTCACTTCTATATTACTTTAATGTCACTCCTGCATGTCGCTCCACCATATCACTCCTCTATTTCACTCCTCCATGTCACTCCTCCTTGTCGCTATTCCATGTCACTCCTCCATGTCGCTACACCAACTCACTCCTCATGTCACTCCTCCATGTCATTCCTCCATGTCGCTATGCCATGTCACTCCTTATGTCGCTACACCAACTCACTCCTCCTTGTCACTCCTCCATGTCACTCATCCAAGTCATTCCTACATGTCACTCCTTTATGTCACTCCTCCAAGTCACTCCTCCATGTCACTTCTATATGTCTTCCATGTCACTCCTCCATTTCGCTCCTGCTTGTCACTCCTCCATGTTGCTCCTCCATGTCACTCCTCCATGTCACTCAACCATGTACCTCCGCCATGTCACTCCACCATATCAATCCTCCTTGCTGATCCGCCCTGTCACTCCTCCATGTCTCTCCTCCACATCAATCCTCTATGTCACTCCTCCATGTCACTCCTCTATGTCACTCCTCCATGTCACTCCTCCATGTCGCTACACGAACTCAATACTCCTTGTCACTCCTCTGTGTCATTCCTGCATGTCACTCCTCCATGTAACTCCACCATATCAATCCTCCTTGCTGATCCGCCCTGTCACTCCTCCATGTCTCTCCTCCACATCAAACCTCTATGTCACTCCTCCATGTCACTCCTCTATGTCACTCCTCCATGTCACTCATCCATGCACCTCCGCCATGTCACTCCACCATATCAATCCACCTTGCTGATCCGCCCTGTCACTCCTCCATGTCTCTCCTCCACATCAATCCTCTATGTCACTCTTCCATGTCGCTACTCCACGTCACTCCTCCATGTCACACCTCCTTGTCACTCCTCCATGTAGCTACTCCAAGTCACTCCTCCATGTCGCTCTACCAACTCACTCCTCCATGTCACTCGTCCACGTCACTCCTCCATGTCACACCTCCTTGTCACTCTTAAATTTCACTCCACCACGCCACTCCTCTATATCACTCCTCCATGTTACTCCTCCATATCAATCCTCCATGTCACTTCTCCATGTCACTCCTCCTTGTCGCAATTCCATGTCACTCCTCCATGTCGCTACACCAACTCACTCCTCCATGTCACTCCTCCATGTCGCTACTCCATGTCACTACTCCATGTCGCTACACCAACTCAATTCATCCATGTCACTCCTTTATGTCATTCATCCAATTCACTCCTCCATGTTACTTCTATATGTCTTCCATGTCACTCCTCCATGTCACTCCTCCATGTCACTCATCCAAGTCTCTCCTCCGTGTCACTTCTACATGTTGTACATGTCACTCCTCCACATAACTCCTCTATATCACTCCTCAATGTCACTTTTCAATATCACTCCTCTATGTCATTCCCCTATGTCGCTACTCCATGTCACTCCTCCATGTCGATCTTCCATTTCACTACTCCATGTCACTTCTATATGTCTTCCATGTCACTCCACCATGTCGCTCCTCATTGTCACTCCTCCATGTTGCTCCTCCATGTCACTCCTCCATGTCACTCATCCATGTCCCTCCGCCATGTCACTCCACCATATCAATCCTCCTTGCTGATCCGCCCTGTTACTCCTCCATGTCTCTCCTCCACATCAATCCTCCATGTCACTCCTCCATGTCACTCCTCCATGTCACTCCTCCATGTCATTTCTCCATGTCACTACACCAACTCACTCATCCCTTTCCCTCCGCCATGTCACTCCACCATATCAACCCTCCTTCCTGATCAAACTTGTCACTTCTCCATGTCACTACTCCATGTCTCTCCTCCACATCAATCCTCTATGTCACTCCTCTATGTCACTCCTCCATGTCACTCCTCCTTGTCTCTATTCCATGTCACTCCTCCATGTTGCTACACCAACTCACTCCTCCATGTCACTCCTACATGTCGCTATTCCATGTCACTCCTTATGTCGCTACACCAACTCACTCCTCCATTTCATTCCTCCATTTCACTCCACCACTTTACTCCTCCATATCACTCCTCCATATCAACCCTACATGTCACTCCTCCATGTCACACCTCCATGTCATTCCTCCATGTCACTCCTCCATGTCACTACACCAACTCACTCATCCCTGTCCATCCGCCATGTCACTCCTCCATGTCACTCCTCCATGTCGCTACACCACCTCACTCCTCATGTCACTCCTCCATATCGCTACTCCATTTCACTCCTCCATTTCACACCACCACGTCACTCCTCCATGTCACTCCTCCATATCAACCCTCCATGTCACTCCTCCATGTCACTCCTCCATGTCACTCCTCCATGTCACTACACCAACTCACTAATCCCTGTCCCTCCGCCATGTCACTCCACCATATCAACCCTACATCCTGATCAAACTTGTTAGTTCTCCATGTCACTACTCCATGTCTCTCCTCCACATCACTCCTCTATGTTATTCCTCCATGTCACTCCTCCATGTCACTCCTCCATGTCACTCCTCCTTGTCGCTATTCCATGTCACTCCTCCATGTTGCTACACCAACTCACTTCTCATGTCACTCCTCCATGTCGCTACTCCATGTCACTACTCCATGTCGCTACACCAACTCAATTCTCCTTGTCACTCCTCCATGTCACTGCTACAAGTCACTCCTCTATGTCACTCCTCCATGTCTCTCCTCCATGTAACTTCTCCAAGTCTTCAATGTCATGTCTCTCATCTGTGTAGCTCCACATTGTCACTCCTCCAAGTCACTCCTCCATGTCACACCTCCTTGTCACTCCTCCAGGTAGCTACTTCATGTCACTCCTCCTTGTCGCTCTTCCAACTCACTCCTCCATGTCACTCGTCCACGTCACTCCTCCATGTCACACCTCCTTGTCACTCCTCCATGTAGCTACTCCATGTCACTACTCCATGTCACTCCTCCCTGTCACTCTTAAATATCACTCCACCACGCCACTCCTCTATATCACTCCTCCTTGTTAGTCCTCCATATCAATCCTCCATGTCACTTCTCCATGTCACTCCTCCTTGTCGCAATTCCATGTCACTCCTCCATGTCGCTACATCAACTCACTCCTAATGTCACTCCTCCATGTCGCTACTCCATGTCACTCCTCCATGTCACTTCTACATGTTGTACATGTCACTCCTCCACATAACTCCTCTATGTCACTCCTCAATGTCACTACAACAACTCACTCATCCCTGTCCCTCCGCCATGTCACTCCTCCATGTCGCTACACCAACTCACTCCTCATGTCACTCCTCCATGTCGCTACTCCATTTCACTCCTCCATGTCGCTACACCAACTCAATCCTCCTTGTCACTCCTCCATGTCACTCATCCAAGTCATTCCTCCATGTCACTCCTTTATGTCACTCCTCCAAGTCACTCCTCCATGTCACTTCTATATGTGTTCCATGTCACTCCTCCATGTCGTTACACCAACTCACTCCTCCATGTCACTCCTCCATGTCTCTACTCCATGTCACTCCTCCATTTCACTCCTCCATGTCTCTCCTCCATGTCACTTCTCCAAGTCTTCAATGTCTTGTCTCTCATCTGTGTAGCTCCACATTGTCACTCTTCCAAGTCACTCCTCCATGTCGCTACTCCACGTCACTCTTCCATTTCACACCTCCATGTCACTCCTCCATGTCGCTACACCAACTCAATCCTCCTTGTCACTCCTCCATGCCACTCATCCAAGTTATTCCTCCATGTCACTCCTTTATGTCATTCATCCAAGTCACTCCTCCATGTCACTTCTATATGTCTTCCATTTCACTCCTCCATGTCGCTCCACCAACTCACTCCTCCATGTCACTCCTCCATGTCACTACTCCACGTCACTCCTCTATGTCACTCCTCCATGTCACTCCTCCATGTCACTATTCCATGTCACTCCTTATGTCACTACACCAACTCACTCCTCCATGTCACTCCTCCTTGTCACTCCTCCATGTAGCTATTCCATGTCACTCCCCCATTTCACTCCACCACGTCACTCCTCCATGTCACTCCTCCATATCAGCCCTTCATGTCACTCCTCCATGTCACTCCTCCATGTCACTACACCAACTCACTCATCCCTGTCCCTCCGCCATGTCACTCCACCATATCAACCCTCCTTCCTGATGAAACTTGTCACTTCTCCATGTCACTACTCCATGTCTCTCCCCCACATCAAACCTCTATGTCACTCCTCCATGTCGCTCCTCTATGTCACTCCTCCTTGTCGCTCTTCCATGTCACTCCTCCATGTCGCTACACCAACTCAATCCTCATGTCACTCCTCCATGTAGCTACTCCATGTCACTCCTCCATGTCGCTACACCAACACAATCCTCCTTGTCACTCCTCCATGTCACTCCACCATGTCGCTATTCCATGTCACTCCTTATGTCGCTACACCAACTCACTCCTCCATTTCACTCCTCCATTTCACTCCACCACGTCACTCCTCCAAATCACTCCTCCATATCAACCCTCCATGTCACTCCTCCATGTCACTCCTCCAACTCATTCCTCCATGTCACTCCTCCATGTCACTACACCAATTCACTCATCCCTGTCCCTCCGCCATGTCACTCCTCCATGTCACTCCTCCATGTCGCTACACCAACTCACTCCTCATGTCACTCCTCCATGTCGCTACTCCATGTCACTCCTCCATGTCGCTCCTCCTTGTCACTCCTCCATGTTGCTCCTCCATGTCACTCCTCCATATCACTCATCCATGTCCCTCCTCCATGTCACTCCACCATATCAATCCTCCTTGCTGATCCGCCCTGTCACTTCTCCATGTCTCTCCTCCACATCAATCCTCCATGTCACTCCTCCATGTCATTCCTCCATGTCACTCCTCCATGTCACTCCTCCATGTCACTCCTCCATGTCACTACACCAACTCACTCATCCCTTTCCCTCCGCCATGTCACTCCACCATATCAACCCTCCTTCCTGATCAAACTTGTCACGTCTCCATGTCACTACTCCATGTCTCTCCTCGACATCAATCCTCTATGTCACTCCTCTATGTCACTCCTCCATGTCACTCCTCCTTGTCGCTATTCAATGTCACTCCTCCATGTAGCTACACCAACTCACTCATCCCTTTCCCTCCGCCATGTCACTCCTCCATGTCACTCCTCCATGTCGCTACACCAACTCACTCCTCATGTAACTCCTCTATGTCGCTATTCCATTTCACTCCTCCATTTCACTCCACCACGTCACTCCTCCATGTCACTCCTCCATTTCAACCCTCCATGTCACTCCTCCAAGTCACTCCTCCATGTCACGCCTCCATTTCACTCCACCACGTCACTCCTCCATGTCACTCCTCCATATCAACCCTCCATGTCACTCCTCCATGTCACTCCTTCATGTCACTCCTCCATGTCAGTCCTCCTTGTCACTCCTCCATGTAGCTATTCCATGTCACTCCTCCATGTTGCCCTAACAACTCACTCCTCCATGTCACTCATCCACGTCACTCTTCCATGTCACACTTCCTTGTCACTCCTCCATGTAGCTACTTCATGTCACTACACCAACTCACTCATCCCTGTCCCTCCGCCATGTCACTCCACCATATCAACCCTCCTTCCTGATCAAACTTGTCACTTCTCCATGTCACTACTCCATGTCTTTCCTCCACATCACTCCTCTATGTCACTCCTCCATTTCACTGCTCCATGTAGCTACTCCATGTCACTCCTCCATTTCACTCCTCCATGTCACTCTTAAATATCACTCCACCACGCCACTCCTCTATATCACTCCTCCATGTTACTCCTCCATATCAATCCTCCATGTCACTCCTCCAAGTCACTCCTCCATGTCACTTCTATATGTCTTCCATGTCACTCCTCCATGTTGCTCCTCCTTGTCACTCCTCCATATCAATCCTCCATGTCACTTCTCCATGTCACTCCTCCTTGTCGCAATTCCATGTCACTCCTCCATATCAACCCTCCATGTCACTCCTCCATGTTAATCCTCCTTCCTGATCAAACTTGTCACTTCTCCATGTCACTACTCCATGTCTCTCCTCCACATCAATCCTCTATATCACTCCTCCATATCACTGCTCCATGTCACTCCTCCTTGTCGCTATTCCATGTTACTCCTCCATGTCACTCCACCATATCAACCCTCCTTCCTGATCAAACTTGTCACTTCTCCATGTCACTACTCCATGTCTCTCCTCCACATCAATCCTCTATATCACTCCTCCATATCACTGCTCCATGTCACTCCTCCTTGTCGCTATTCCATGTTACTCCTCCATGTCCCTACACCAACTCAATCCTCCTTGTCACTCCTCCATGTCGCTCATCCAAGTCATTCCTCCATGGCACTCATTTATGTCACTCCTTCAAGTCACTCCTCCATGTCACTTCTATATGTCTTCCATGTCACTCCTCCATGTCGCTCCACAAACTCACTCCTCCATGTCACTCCTCCTTGTCACTCCTCTATGTAGCTATTCCATGTAACTACTCCATGTCGCTCTACCAACTCACTCCTCCATGTCACTCGTCCACGTCACTCCTCCATGTCACACTTCCTTGTCACTCCTCCATGTAGCTACTTCATGTCACTACACCAACTCACTCATCCCTGTCCCTCCTCCATGTCACTCCACCATATCAACCCTCCTTCCTGATCAAACTTGTCACTTCTCCATGTCACTACTCCATGGCTCTCCTCCACATCACTCCTCTATATCACTCCTCCATGTCACTCCTCCATGTCACTCCTCCTTGTCGCTATTCCATGTTACTCCTCCATGTCGCTACACCAACTCACTCTTCCATGTCACTCCCCATTTCACTCCACCATGTCACTCCTCCATGTCACTCCTCCATATCAACCCTCCATGTCACTCCTCCATGTTACTCCTCCATGTCACTACACCAACTCACTCATCCCTGTCCCTCCTCCATGTCACCACACCATATCAACCCTCCTTCCTGATCAAACATGTCACTTCTCCATGTCACTACTCCATGTCTCTCCCCCACATCAAACCTCTATGTCACTCCTCCATGTCACTCCTCTATCTCACTCCTCCTTGTCGCTCTTCCATGTCACTCCTCCATGTCGCTACACCAACTCAATCCTCATGTCACTCCTCCATGTAGCTACTCCATGTCACTCCTCCATGTCGCTACACCAACTCAATCCTTCTTGTCACTCCTCCATGTCACTCAGCCAAGTCATTTGTCCATGTCACTTCTTTATGTCACTCCTCCAAGTCACTCCTCCATGTCACTTCTATATGTCTTCCATGTCACTCCTCCATGTTGCTCCACCAACTCACTCCTCCATGTCACTCCTCCATGTCACTGCTCCAAGTCACTCCTCTATGTCACTCCTCCATGTCACTCCTCCATGTCGCTATTCCATGTCACTCCTTATGTCGCTATATAAACTCACTCCTCCATGTCACTCCTCCATTTCACTCCACCACGTCACTCCTCCATGTCACTCCTCCATATCAACCCTCCATGTCACTCCTCCTTGTCGCTACACCAACTCACTCCTCCATGTCACTCCTCCATTTCACTCCACCACGTCTATATGTATTCCATGTCACTCCTCCATGTCGCTCCACCAACTCACTCCTCCATGTCACTCCTCCTTGTCACTCCTCCATGTAGCTATTCCATTTCACTCCTCCATGTCGCTACACCAACTCAATACTCCTTGTCACTCCTCCATGTCACTCATCCAAGTCATTCCTCCATGTCGCTATTCCATGTCACTCCTTATGTCGATACGCCAACTCACTCCTCCATGTCACTCCTCCATTTCACTCCACCATGTCACTCCTCCATGTCACTCCTCCATATCAACCCGCCATGTCACTACTCCATGTCACTCCTCCATGTCACTCCTCCATGTCACTACACCAACTCACTAATCCCTGTCCATCAGCCATGTCACTCCACAATATCAAACCTCCTTCCTGATCAAACTTGTCAGTTCTCCATGTCACTACTCCATGTCTCTCCTCCACATCAATCCTCTATGTCACTCCATGTCACTCCTCATGTCACTCCTCCATGTCGCTACTCCATGTCACTCCTCCATGTCGCTACACCAACTCAATCCTCATGTAACTCCTCCATGTAGCTACTCCATATCACTCCTCCATGTCGCTACACCAACTCAATCCTCCTTGTCACTCCTCCATGTCACTCAGCCAAGTCATTTGTCCATGTCTTCCATGTCACTCCTCCATGTCACTCCTCCAGTGACAGTTTTCCATGTCACTCCTCCATGTTGCTCCACCAACTCACTCCTCCATGTCACTCCTCCTTGTCACTCCTCTATTTAGCTATTCCATGTAACTACTCCATGTCGCTGTACCAACTCACTCCTCCATGTCACTCGTCCACGTCACTCCTCCATGTCACACTTCCTTGTCACTCCTCCATGTAGCTACTTCATGTCACTACACCAACTCACTCATCCCTGTCCCTCCTCCATGTCACTCCACCATATCAACCCTCCTTCCTGATCAAACTTGTCACTTCTCCATGTCTCTCCTCCACATTACTCCTCTATATCACTCCTCCATGTCACTCCTCCATGTCACTCCTCCTTGTCGCTATTCCATGTTACTCCTCCATGTCGCTACACCAACTCACTCTTCCATGTCACTCCCCATTTCACTCCACCATGTCACTCCTCCATGTCACTCCTCCATATCAACCCTCCATGTCACTCCTCCATGTTACTCCTCCATGTCACTACACCAACTCACTCATCCATGTCCCTCCTCCATGTCATTCCACCATATCAACCCTCCTTCCTGATCAAACTTGTGACTTCTCCATGTCACTACTCCATGTCTCTCCCCCACATCAAACCTCTATGTCACTCCTCCATGTCACTCCTCTATGTCACTCCTCCTTGTCGCTCTTCCATGTCACTCCTCCATGTCGCTCCACCAACTCACTCCTCCATTTCACACTTCCTTGTCACTCATCCATGTAGCTACTTCATGTCACTACACCAACTCACTCATACCTGTCCCTCCGCCATGTCACTCCACCATATCAACCCTCCTTCCTGATCAAACTTGTCACTTCTCCATGTCACTAATCCATGTCTCTCCTCCACATCACTCCTCTATATCACTCCTCCATGTCACTCTTCCATGTCACTCTTCCTTGTCGCTATTCCATGTTACTCCTCCATTTCGCTACACCAACTCACTCTTCCATGTCACTCCTCCATGTCGCTACTCCATGTCACTCCTCCATGTCGCTACACCAACTCAATCCTCCTTGTCACTCCTCCATGTCACTCATCCAAGTCATTCCTTCATGTCACTCCTTTATGTCACTCCTCCAAGTCACTCCTCCATGTCACTTCTATATGTCTTCCATGTCACTCCTCCATGTCGCTCCACCAACTCACTCCTCCATGTCACTCCTCCTTGTCACTCCTCCATGTAGCTATTCCATGTATCTCCTCCATGTCGCTCTACCAACTCACTCCTCCATGTCACTCGTCCACGTCACTCCTCCATATCACACTTCCTTGTCACTCATCCATGTAGCTACTTCATGTCACTACACCAACTCACTCATCCCTGTCCCTCCGCCATGTCACTCCACCATATCAACCCTCCTTCCTGATCAAACTTGTCACTTCTCCATGTCACTACTCCATGTCTCTCCTCCACATCACTCCTCTATATCACTCCTCCATGTCTCTACACCAACTCACTCTTCTATGTCACTCCCCCATTTCACTCCACCACGTCACTCCTCCATGTCACTCCTCCATGTCACTCCTCCTTGTCGCTATTCCATGTCACTCCTCCATGTTGCTACACCAACTCACTCATCCCTGTACCTCCGCCATGTCACTCCACAATATCAAACATCCTTCCTGATCAAACTTGTCAGTTCTCCATGTCACTACTCCATGTCTCTCCTCCACATCAATCCTCTATGTCACTCCTCCATGTCACTCCTCCTTGTCGCTATTCCATGTCACTCCTCCAAGTTGCTACACCAACTCACTCCTCATGTCACTCCTCCATGTCACTTAGCCAAGTCATTTGTCCATGTCACTCCTTTATGTCACGCCTCCAAGTCACTCCTCCATGTCACTTCTATATGTCTTCCATGTCACTCCTCCATGTTGCTCCACCAACTCACTCCTCCATGTCACTCCTCCATGTCACTGCTCCACGTCACTCCTCTATGTCACTCCTCCATGTCACTCCTCCATGTCGCTATTCCATGTCACTCCCTATGTCGCTATATAAACTCACTCCTCTATGTCAGTCCTCCATTTCACTCCACCACGTCACTCCTCCATGTCACTCCTCCATATCAACCCTCCATGTCACTCCTCCTTGTCGCTACACCAACTCACTCCTCCATGTCACTCCTCCATTTCACTCCACCACGTCACTCCTCCATGTAACTCCTCCATATCAACCCGCCATGTAACTCCTCCATGTCACTTCTCCATGTCACTCCTCCTTGTCGCTATTCCATGTCACTCCTCCATTTTGCTACACCAACTCACTCCTCATGTCACTCCTCCTTGTCACTCTTCCATGTCACTCATCCAAGTCATTCCTCCATGTCACTCATTTATGTCACTCCTCCAAGTCACTCCTCCATGTCTCTTCTATATGTCTTCCATATCACTCCTCCATGTTGCTCTACCAACTCACTCCTCCATGTCAATAGTCCACGTCACTCCTCCATGTCACACTTCCTTGTCACTCCTCCATGTTGCTCCACCAACTCTCTCCTCCATGTCACTCCTCCATGTCACTGCTCCACGTCACTCCTCTATGTCACTAATCCATGTCACTCCTCCATGTCGCTATTCCATGTCACTCCTTATGTCGATACGCCAACTCACTCCGCCATGTCACTCCTCCATTTCACTCCAACACGTCACTCCTCCATGTCACTCCTCCATATCAACATGCCATGTCACTCCTCCATGTCACTCCTCCATGTCACTCCTCCATGTCACTACACCAACTCACTAATCCCTGTCCCTCCGCCATGTCACTCCACAATATCAAACCTCCTTCCTGATCAAACTTGTCAGTGCTCCATGTCACTACTCCATGTCTCTCCTCCACATCAATCCTCTATGTCACTCCTCCATGTCACTCCTCCTTGTCGCTATTCCATGTCACTCCTCCATGTTGCTACACCAACTCACTCCTCATTTCACTCCTCCATGTCGCTACTCCATGTCACTCCTCCATGTCGCTACAACAACTCAATCCTCCTTGTCACTCTTCCATGTCACTCATCCAAGTCATTCCTCCATGTCACTCATTTATGTAACTCCTCCAAGTCACTCCTCCATGTCACTTCTATATGTCTTCCATGTCACTCCTCCATGTCGCTCCACCAACTCACTCCTCCATGTCACTCCTCCTTGTCACTCCTCCATGTAGCTATTCCATGTCACTCCTCCATGTCGCTCTACCAACTCACTACTCCATGTCACTCGTCCACGTCACTCCTCCATGTCACACTTCCTTGTAACTCATCCATGTAGCTACTTCATGTCACTACACCAACTCACTCATCCCTGTCCCTCCGCCATGTCACTCCACCATATCAACCCTCCTTCCTGATCAAACTTGTCACTTCTCCATGTCACTACTCCATGTCTCTCCTCCACATCACTCCTCTATATCACTCCTCCATGTCACTCCTCCATGTCACTCCTCCTTGTCGCTATTCCATGTTACTCCTCCATGTCGCTACACCAACTCACTCTTCCATGTCACTCCCCCATTTCACTCCACCACGTCACTCCTCCATATCACTCCTCCATATCAACCCTCCATGTCACTCCTCCATGTTACTCCTCCATGTCACTACACCAACTCACTCATCCCTGTCCCTCCGCCATGTCACTCCACCATATCAACCCTCCTTCCTGATCAAACTAGTCACTTCTCCATGTCACTACTCCATGTCTCTCCCCCACATCAAACCTCTATGTCACTCCTCCATGTCACTCCTCTATGTCACTCCTCTATGTAGCTACTCCATGTCACTCCTCCATGTCGCTACACCAACTCAATCCTCCTTGTCACTCCTCCATGTCACTCATCCAAGTCATTCCTCCATGTCGCTATTCCATGTCACTCCTTTTGTCGATACGCCAACTCACTCCTCCATGTCACTCCTCCATTTCACTCCACCACATCACTCCTCCATGTCACTCCTCCATATCAACCCGCCATGTCACTCCTCCATGTCACTCTACCACCTCACTCCTCCATGTCACTACACAAACTAACTAATCCCTGTCCCTCCGCCATGTCACTCCACAATATTAAACCTCCTTCCTGATCAAACTTGTCAGTTCTCCATGTCACTACTCCATGTCTCTCCTCCACATCAATCCTCTATGTCACTCCTCCATGTCACTCCACCTTGTCGCTATTCCATGTCACTCCTCCATGTTGCTACACCAACTCACCCCTCATGTCACTCCTCCATGTCGCTACTCCATGTCACTCCTCCATGTCGCTACACCAACTCAATCCTCATTGTCACTCCTCCATGTCACTCATCCAAGTCATTCCTCCATGTCACTCATTTATGTCACTCCTCCAAGTCACTCTTCCATGTCACTTCTATATGTCTTCCATGTCACTCCTCCATGTCGCTCCACCAACTCACTCCTCCATGTCACTCCTCCTTGTCACTCCTCCATGTAGCTATTCCATGTCACTCCTCCATGTCGCTCTACCAACTCACTCTTCCATGTCACTCCCCCATTTCACTCCTCCATGTCACTCCTCCATGTCACTGCTCCACGTCACTCCTCTATGTCACTCCTCCATGTCACTCCTCCATGTCGCTATTCCATGTCACTCCATATGTCGCTATATAAACTCACTCCTCCATGTCACTCCTCCATTTCACTCCACCACGTCACTCCTCCATGTCACTCCTCCATATCAACCCTCCATGTCACTCCTCCTTGTCGCTACACCAACTCACTCCTCCATGTCACTCCTCCATTTCACTCCACCACGTCTATATGTATTCCATGTCACTCCTCCATGTCGCTCCACCAACTCACTCCTCCATGTCACTCCTCCTTGTCACTCCTCCATGTAGCTATTCCATTTCACTCCTCCATGTCACTACACCAACTCAATCCTCCTTGTCACTCCTCCATGTCACTCATCCATATCAACCCGCCATGTCACTCCTCCATTTCACTCCACCACGTCACTCCTCCATGTCACTCCTCCATATCAACCCGCCATGTCACTCCTCCATGTCACTACACCAACTCACTAATCCCTGTCCCTCCGCCATGTCACTCCACAATATCAAACCTCCTTCCTTATCAAACTTGTCAGTTCTCCATGTCACTACTCCATGTCTCTCCTCCACATCAATCCTCTATGTCACTCCTCCATGTCACTCCTCCATTACACTCCTCCTTGTCGCTATTCCATGTCACTCCTCCATGTTGCTACACCAACTCACTCCTCATGTCACTCCTCCATGTCGCTACTCCATGTCACTCCTCCATGTCGCTACACCAACTCAATCCTCCTTGTCACTCCTCCATGTCACTCATCCAAGTCATTCCTCCATGTCACTCCTTTATGTCACTCCTCCAAGTCACTCCTCCATGTCACTTCTATATGTCTTCCATGTCACTCCTCCATGTCGCTCCACCAACTCACTCCTCCATGTCACTCCTCCTTGTCACTACTCCATGTAGCTATTCCATGTATCTCCTCCATGTCGCTCCACCAACTCACTCCTCCATGTCACTCCTCCATGTCACTGCTCCATGTCACTCCTCCATGTCGCTATTCCATGTCACTCCTTATGTCGCTCCACCAACTCACTCCTCTATGTCATTCCCCTATGTCGCTACTCCATGTCACTCCTCCATGTCGATCCCCCATGTCACTCCTCCATGTCACTTCTATATGTTTTCCATGTCACTCCTCCATGTCGCTCCTCCTTGTCACTCCTCCATGTTGCTCCTCCATGTAGCTACTTCATGTCACTACACCAACTCACTCATCCCTGTCCCTCCGCCATGTCACTCCACCATATCAACCCTCCTTCCTGATCAAACTTGTCACTTCTCCATGTCACTACTCCATGTCTCTCCTCCACATCACTCCTCTATATCACTCCTCCATGTCGCTACACCAACTCACTCTTCCATGTCACTCCCCCATTTCACTCCACCACGTCACTCCTCCATGTCACTCCTCCATGTCACTCCTCCTTGTCGCTATTCCATGTCACTCCTCCAAGTTGCTACACCAACTCACTCCTCATGTCACTCCTCCATGTCACTCATCCAAGTCATTCCTCCATGTCACTCATTTATGTCATTCCTCCAAGTCATTCCTCCATGTCACTTCTATATGTCTTCCATGTAACTCCTCCATGTCGCTCCACCAACTCACTCCTCCATGTCACTCCTCCTTGTCACTCCTCCATGTCACTCGTCCACGTCACTCCTCCATGTCACACTTCCTTGTCACTCCTCCATGTAGCTACTTCATGTCACTACACCAACTCACTCATCCCTGTCCCTCCGCCATGTCACTCCACCATATCAACATTCTTTCCTGATCAAACTTGTCACTTCTCCATGTCACTACTCCATGTCTCTCCTCCACATCAATCCTCTATGTCACTCCTCCATGTCACTCCTCCATTACACTCCTCCTTGTCGCTATTCCATGTCACTCCTCCATGTTGCTACACCAACTCACTCCTCATGTCACTCCTCCATGTCGCTACTCCATGTCACTCCTCCATGTCGCTACACCAACTCAATCCTCCTTGTCACTCCTCCATGTCACTCATCCAAGTCATTCCTCCATGTTACTCCTTTATGTCACTCCTCCAAGTCACTCCTCCATGTCACTTCTATATGTCTTCCATGTCACTCCTCCATGTCGCTCCACCAACTCACTCCTCCATGTCACTCCTCCTTGTCAGTACTCCATGTAGCTATTCCATGTATCTCCTCCATGTCGCTCCACCAACTCACTCCTCCATGTCACTCCTCCATGTCACTGCTCCATGTCACTCCTCCATGTCGCTATTCCATGTCACTCCTTATGTCACTCCACCAACTCACTCCTCTATGTCATTCCCCTATGTCGCTACTCCATGTCACTTCTCCATGTCACTACTCCATGTCTCTCCTCCACATCACTCCTCTATATCACTCCTCCATGTCACTCCTCCATGTCACTCCTCCTTGTCGCTATTCCATGTTACTCCTCCATGTCGCTACACCAACTCACTCTTCCATGTCACTCCCCCATTTCACTCCACCACGTCACTCCTCCATGTCACTCCTCCATATCAACCCTCCATGTCACTCCTACATGTTACTCCTCCATGTCACTACACCAACTCACTCATCCCTGTCCCTCCGCCATGTCACTCCACCATATCAACCCTCCTTCCTGATCAAACTTGTCACTTCTCCATGTCACTACTCCATGTCTCTCCCCCACATCAAACCTCTATGTCACTCCTCCATGTCACTCCTCTATGTCACTCCTCCTTGTTGCTCTTTCATGTCACTCCTCCATGTCGCTACACCAACTCAATCCTCATGTCACTCCTCCATGTAGCTACTCCATGTCACTCCTCCATGTCGCTACACCAACTCAATCCTTCTTGTCACTCCTCCATGTCACTCAGCCAAGTCATTTGTCCATGTCACTCCTTTATGTCACTCCTCCAAGTCACTCCTCCATGTCACTTCTATATGTCTTCCATGTCACTCCTCCATGTTGCTCCACCAACTCACTCCTCCATGTCACTCCTCCATGTCACTGCTCCACGTCACTCCTCTATGTCACTCCTCCATGTCACTCCTCCATGTCGCTATTCCATGTCACTCCTTATGTCGCTATATAAACTCACTCCTCTATGTCACTCCTCCATTTCACTCCACCACGTCACTCCTCCATGTCACTCCTCCATATCAATCCTCCATGTCACTCCTCCATGTCGCTACACCAACTCAGTCCTCCATGTCACTCCTCCATTTCACTCCACCATGTCACTCCTCCATGTCACTCCTCCATATCAACCCGCCATGTCACTCCTCCATGTCACTCCTCCATGTCACTCCTCCATGTCGCTATTCCATGTCACTCCTCCATGTTGCTACACCAACTCACTCCTCATGTCACTCCTCCATGTCGCTACTCCATGTCACTCCTCCATGTCGCTACACCAACTCAATCCTCATGTCACTCCTCCATGTCGCTACTCCATGTCACTCCTCCATGTCGCTACACCAACTCAATCCTCCTTGTCACTCCTCCATGTCACTCATCCAAGTCATTCCTCCATGTCACTCCTTTATGTCACTCCTCCAAGTCACTCCTCCATGTCACTTCTATATGTCTTCCATGTCACTCCTCCATGTCGCTCCACCAACTCACTCCTCCATGTCACTCCTCCTTGTCACTCCTCCATGTAGCTATTCCATGTCACTCCTCCATGTCGCTCTACCAACTCACTCCTCCATGTCACTTGTCCACGTCACTCCTCCATGTCACACTTCCTTGTCACTCCTCCATGTAGCTACTCCTTGTCACTACACCAACTCACTCATCCCTGTCCCTCCGCCATGTCACTCCACCATATCAACCCTCCTTCCTGATCAAACTTGTCACTTCTCCATGTCACTACTCCATGTCTTTCCTCCACATCAATCCTCTATGTCACTCCTCCATGTCACTCCTCCATGTCATTCCTCATTGTCGCTATTCCATGTCACTCCTCCATGTCCCTCCGCCATGTCACTCCACCATATCAACCCTCCTTCCTGATAAAACTTGTCACTTCTCCATGTCACTACTCCATGTCTTTCCTCCACATCAATCCTCTATGTCACTCCTCCATGTCACTCCTCCATGTCATTCCTCATTGTCGCTATTCCATGTCACTCCTCCATGTCCCTCCGCCATGTCACTCCACCATATCAACCCTCCTTCCTGATCAAACTTGTCACTTCTCCATGTCACTACTCCATGTCTCTCCTCCACATCACTCCTCTATATCACTCCTCCATGTCACTCCTCCATGTCACTCCTCCATGTTGCTATTCCAATTTACTCCTCCATGTCGCTACACCAACTCACTCTTCCATGTCACTCCTCCATTTCACTCCACCACGTCACTCTTCTACGTCACTCCTCATGTCACTCCTCCATGTCGCTACTCCTTGTCACTCCTCCATGTCACTCATCAATTTCATTTTTCCATGTCACTCCTTTATGTCACTCCTCCAAGTCACTCCTCAATTTCACTTCTATATTACTTTAATGTCACTCCTGCATGTCGCTCCACCATATCACTCCTCTATTTCACTCCTCCATGTCACTCCTCCTTGTCGCTATTCCATGTCACTCCTCCATGTCATTCCTCCATGTCGCTATGCCATGTCACTCCTTATGTCGCTACACCAACTCACTCCTCCTTGTCACTCCTCCATGTCACTCATCCAAGTCATTCCTACATGTCACTCCTTTATGTCACTCCTCCAAGTCACTCCTCCATGTCACTTCTATATGTCTTCCATGTCACTCCTCCATTTCGCTCCTGCTTGTCACTCCTCCATGTTGCTCCTCCATGTCACTCCTCCATGTCACTCAACCATGTACCTCCGCCATGTCACTCCACCATATCAATCCTCCTTGCTGATCCGCCCTGTCACTCCTCCATGTCTCTCCTCCACATCAATCCTCTATGTCACTCCTCCATGTCACTCCTCTATGTCACTCCTCCATGTCACTCCTCCATGTCGCTACACGAACTCAATACTCCTTGTCACTCCTCTGTGTCATTCCTGCATGTCACTCCTCCATGTAACTCCACCATATCAATCCTCCTTGCTGATCCGCCCTGTCACTCCTCCATGTCTCTCCTCCACATCAAACCTCTATGTCACTCCTCCATGTCACTCCTCTATGTCACTCCTCCATGTCACTCATCCATGCACCTCCGCCATGTCACTCCACCATATCAATCCACCTTGCTGATCCGCCCTGTCACTCCTCCATGTCTCTCCTCCACATCAATCCTCTATGTCACTCTTCCATGTCGCTACTCCACGTCACTCCTCCATGTCACACCTCCTTGTCACTCCTCCATGTAGCTACTCCAAGTCACTCCTCCATGTCGCTCTACCAACTCACTCCTCCATGTCACTCGTCCACGTCACTCCTCCATGTCACACCTCCTTGTCACTCTTAAATTTCACTCCACCACGCCACTCCTCTATATCACTCCTCCATGTTACTCCTCCATATCAATCCTCCATGTCACTTCTCCATGTCACTCCTCCTTGTCGCAATTCCATGTCACTCCTCCATGTCGCTACACCAACTCACTCCTCCATGTCACTCCTCCATGTCGCTACTCCATGTCACTACTCCATGTCGCTACACCAACTCAATTCGTCCATGTCACTCCTTTATGTCATTCATCCAATTCACTCCTCCATGTTACTTCTATATGTCTTCCATGTCACTCCTCCATGTCACTCCTCCATGTCACTCATCCAAGTCTCTCCTCCGTGTCACTTCTACATGTTGTACATGTCACTCCTCCACATAACTCCTCTATATCACTCCTCAATATCACTTTTCAATATCACTCCTCTATGTCATTCCCCTATGTCGCTACTCCATGTCACTCCTCCATGTCGATCTTCCATTTCACTACTCCATGTCACTTCTATATGTCTTCCATGTCACTCCACCATGTCGCTCCTCATTGTCACTCCTCCATGTTGCTCCTCCATGTCACTCCTCCATGTCACTCATCCATGTCCCTCCGCCATGTCACTCCACCATATCAATCCTCCTTGCTGATCCGCCCTGTTACTCCTCCATGTCTCTCCTCCACATCAATCCTCCATGTCACTCCTCCATGTCACTCCTCCATGTCACTCCTCCATGTCATTCCTCCATGTCACTACACCAACTCACTCATCCCTTTCCCTCCGCCATGTCACTCCACCATATCAACCCTCCTTCCTGATCAAACTTGTCACTTCTCCATGTCACTACTCCATGTCTCTCCTCCACATCAATCCTCTATGTCACTCCTCTATGTCACTCCTCCATGTCACTCCTCCTTGTCTCTATTCCATGTCACTCCTCCATGTTGCTACACCAACTCACTCCTCCATGTCACTCCTACATGTCGCTATTCCATGTCACTCCTTATGTCGCTACACCAACTCACTCCTCCATTTCATTCCTCCATTTCACTCCACCACGTTACTCCTCCATATCACTCCTCCATATCAACCCTACATGTCACTCCTCCATGTCACACCTCCATGTCATTCCTCCATGTCACTCCTCCATGTCACTACACCAACTCACTCATCCCTGTCCATCCGCCATGTCACTCCTCCATGTCACTCCTCCATGTCGCTACACCACCTCACTCCTCATGTCAATCCTCCATATCGCTACTCCATTTCACTCCTCCATTTCACACCACCACGTCACTCCTCCATGTCACTCCTCCATATCAACCCTCCATGTCACTCCTCCATGTCACTCCTCCATGTCACTACACCAACTCACTAATCCCTGTCCCTCCGCCATGTCACTCCACCATATCAACCCTACATCCTGATCAAACTTGTTAGTTCTCCATGTCACTACTCCATGTCTCTCCTCCACATCACTCCTCTATGTTATTCCTCCATGTCACTCCTCCATGTCACTCCTCCATGTCACTCCTCCTTGTCGCTATTCCATGTCACTCCTCCATGTTGCTACACCAACTCACTTCTCATGTCACTCCTCCATGTCGCTACTCCATGTCACTACTCCATGTCGCTACACCAACTCAATTCTCCTTGTCACTCCTCCATGTCACTGCTCCAAGTCACTCCTCTATGTCACTCCTCCATGTCTCTCCTCCATGTAACTTCTCCAAGTCTTCAATGTCATGTCTCTCATCTGTGTAGCTCCACATTGTCACTCCTCCAAGTCACTCCTCCATGTCACACCTCCTTGTCACTCCTCCAGGTAGCTACTTCATGTCACTCCTCCTTGTCGCTCTTCCAACTCACTCCTCCATGTCACTCGTCCACGTCACTCCTCCATGTCACACCTCCTTGTCACTCCTCCATGTAGCTACTCCATGTCACTACTCCATGTCACTCCTCCCTGTCACTCTTAAATATCACTCCACCACGCCACTCCTCTATATCACTCCTCCTTGTTAGTCCTCCATATCAATCCTCCATGTCACTTCTCCATGTCACTCCTCCTTGTCGCAATTCCATTACACTCCTCCATGTCGTTACATCAACTCACTCCTAATGTCACTCCTCCATGTCGCTACTCCATGTCACTCCTCCATGTCACTTCTACATGTTGTACATGTCACTCCTCCACATAACTCCTCTATGTCACTCCTCAATGTCACTACAACAACTCACTCATCCCTGTCCCTCCGCCATGTCACTCCTCCATGTCGCTACACCAACTCACTCCTCATGTCACTCCTCCATGTCGCTACTCCATTTCACTCCTCCATGTCGCTACACCAACTCAATCCTCCTTGTCACTCCTCCATGTCACTCATCCAAGTCATTCCTCCATGTCACTCCTTTATGTCACTCCTCCAAGTCACTCCTCCATGTCACTTCTATATGTGTTCCATGTCACTCCTCCATGTCGTTACACCAACTCACTCCTCCATGTCACTCCTCCATGTCTCTACTCCATGTCACTCCTCCATTTCACTCCTCCATGTCTCTCCTCCATGTCACTTCTCCAAGTCTTCAATGTCTTGTCTCTCATCTGTGTAGCTCCACATTGTCACTCTTCCAAGTCACTCCTCCATGTCGCTACTCCACGTCACTCTTCCATTTCACACCTCCATGTCACTCCTCCATGTCGCTACACCAACTCAATCCTCCTTGTCACTCCTCCATGCCACTCATCCAAGTTATTCCTCCATGTCACTCCTTTATGTCATTCATCCAAGTCACTCCTCCATGTCACTTCTATATGTCTTCCATTTCACTCCTCCATGTCGCTCCACCAACTCACTCCTCCATGTCACTCCTCCATGTCACTACTCCACGTCACTCCTCTATGTCACTCCTCCATGTCACTCCTCCATGTCACTATTCCATGTCACTCCTTATGTCACTACACCAACTCACTCCTCCATGTCACTCCTCCTTGTCACTCCTCCATGTAGCTATTCCATGTCACTCCCCCATTTCACTCCACCACGTCACTCCTCCATGTCACTCCTCCATATCAGCCCTTCATGTCACTCCTCCATGTCACTCCTCCATGTCACTACACCAACTCACTCATCCCTGTCCCTCCGCCATGTCACTCCACCATATCAACCCTCCTTCCTGATGAAACTTGTCACTTCTCCATGTCACTACTCCATGTCTCTCCCCCACATCAAACCTCTATGTCACTCCTCCATGTCACTCCTCTATGTCACTCCTCCTTGTCGCTCTTCCATGTCACTCCTCCATGTCGCTACACCAACTCAATCCTCATGTCACTCCTCCATGTAGCTACTCCATGTCACTCCTCCATGTCGCTACACCAACACAATCCTCCTTGTCACTCCTCCATGTCACTCCACCATGTCGCTATTCCATGTCACTCCTTATGTCGCTACACCAACTCACTCCTCCATTTCACTCCTCCATTTCACTCCACCACGTCACTCCTCCAAATCACTCCTCCATATCAACCCTCCATGTCACTCCTCCATGTCACTCCTCCAACTCATTCCTCCATGTCACTCCTCCATGTCACTACACCAATTCACTCATCCCTGTCCCTCCGCCATGTCACTCCTCCATGTCACTCCTCCATGTCGCTACACCAACTCACTCCTCATGTCACTCCTCCATGTCGCTACTCCATGTCACTCCTCCATGTCGCTCCTCCTTGTCACTCCTCCATGTTGCTCCTCCATGTCACTCCTCCATATCACTCATCCATGTCCCTCCTCCATGTCACTCCACCATATCAATCCTCCTTGCTGATCCGCCCTGTCACTTCTCCATGTCTCTCCTCCACATCAATCCTCCATGTCACTCCTCCATGTCATTCCTCCATGTCACTCCTCCATGTCACTCCTCCATGTCACTCCTCCATGTCACTACACCAACTCACTCATCCCTTTCCCTCCGCCATGTCACTCCACCATATCAACCCTCCTTCCTGATCAAACTTGTCACGTCTCCATGTCACTACTCCATGTCTCTCCTCCACATCAATCCTCTATGTCACTCCTCTATGTCACTCCTCCATGTCACTCCTCCTTGTCGCTATTCAATGTCACTCCTCCATGTAGCTACACCAACTCACTCATCCCTGTCCCTCCGCCATGTCACTCCTCCATGTCACTCCTCCATGTCGCTACACCAACTCACTCCTCATGTAACTCCTCCATGTCGCTATTCCATTTCACTCCTCCATTTCACTCCACCACGTCACTCCTCCATGTCACTCCTCCATTTCAACCCTCCATGTCACTCCTCCAAGTCACTCCTCCATGTCACGCCTCCATTTCACTCCACCACGTCACTCCTCCATGTCACTCCTCCATATCAACCCTCCATGTCACTCCTCCATGTCACTCCTTCATGTCACTCCTCCATGTCAGTCCTCCTTGTCACTCCTCCATGTAGCTATTCCATGTCACTCCTCCATGTTGCCCTAACAACTCACTCCTCCATGTCACTCATCCACGTCACTCTTCCATGTCACACTTCCTTGTCACTCCTCCATGTAGCTACTTCATGTCACTACACCAACTCACTCATCCCTGTCCCTCCGCCATGTCACTCCACCATATCAACCCTCCTTCCTGATCAAACTTGTCACTTCTCCATGTCACTACTCCATGTCTTTCCTCCACATCACTCCTCTATGTCACTCCTACATTTCACTGCTCCATGTAGCTACTCCATGTCACTCCTCCATTTCACTCCTCCATGTCACTCTTAAATATCACTCCACCACGCCACTCCTCTATATCACTCCTCCATGTTACTCCTCCATATCAATCCTCCATGTCACTCCTCCAAGTCACTCCTCCATGTCACTTCTATATGTCTTCCATGTCACTCCTCCATGTCGCTCCTCCTTGTCACTCCTCCATATCAATCCTCCATGTCACTTCTCCATGTCACTCCTCCTTGTCGCAATTCCATGTCACTCCTCCATATCAACCCTCCATGTCACTCCTCCATGTTAATCCTCCTTCCTGATCAAACTTGTCACTTCTCCATGTCACTACTCCATGTCTCTCCTCCACATCAATCCTCTATATCACTCCTCCATATCACTGCTCCATGTCACTCCTCCTTGTCGCTATTCCATGTTACTCCTCCATGTCCCTACACCAACTCAATCCTCCTTGTCACTCCTCCATGTCACTCATCCAAGTCTTTCCTCCATGTCACTCATTTATGTCACTCCTCCAAGTCACTCCTCCATGTCACTTCTATTTGTCTTCCATGTCACTCCTCCATGTCGCTCATCCAAGTCATTCCTCCATGTCACTCATTTATGTCACTCCTCCAAGTCACTCCTCCACGTCACTTCTATATGTCTTCCATGTCACTCCTCCATGTCGCTCCACAAACTCACTCCTCCATGTCACTCCTCCTTGTCACTCCTCTATGTAGCTATTCCATGTAACTACTCCATGTCGCTCTACCAACTCACTCCACCATGTCACTCGTCCACGTCACTCCTCCATGTCACACTGCCTTGTCACTCCTCCATGTAGCTACTTCATGTCACTACACCAACTCACTCATCCCTGTCCCTCCTCCATGTCACTCCACCATATCAACCCTCCTTCCTGATCAAACTTGTCACTTCTCCATGTCACTACTCCATGGCTCTCCTCCACATCACTCCTCTATATCACTCCTCCATGTCACTCCTCCATGTCACTCCTCCTTGTCACTATTCCATGTTACTCCTCCATGTCGCTACACCAACTCACTCTTCCATGTCACTCCCCATTTCACTCCACCATGTCACTCCTCCATGTCACTCCTCCATATCAACCCTCCATGTCACTCCTCCATGTTACTCCTCCATGTCACTACACCAACTCACTCATCCCTGTCCCTCCTCCATGTCACCACACCATATCAACCCTCCTTCCTGATCAAACATGTCACTTCTCCATGTCACTACTCCATGTCTCTCCCCCACATCAAACCTCTATGTCACTCCTCCATGTCACTCCTCTATCTCACTCCTCCTTGTCGCTCTTCCATGTCACTCCTCCATGTCGCTACACCAACTCAATCCTCATGTCACTCCTCCATGTAGCTACTCCATGTCACTCCTCCATGTCGCTACACCAACTCAATCCTTCTTGTCACTCCTCCATGTCACTCAGCCAAGTCATTTGTCCATGTCACTTCTTTATGTCACTCCTCCAAGTCACTCCTCCATGTCACTTCTATATGTCTTCCATGTCACTCCTCCATGTTGCTCCACCAACTCACTCCTCCATGTCACTCCTCCATGTCACTGCTCCAAGTCACTCCTCTATGTCACTCCTCCATGTCACTCCTCCATGTCGCTATTCCATGTCACTCCTTATGTCGCTATATAAACTCACTCCTCCATGTCACTCCTCCATTTCACTCCACCACGTCACTCCTCCATGTCACTCCTCCATATCAACCCTCCATGTCACTCCTCCTTGTCGCTACTCCAACTCACTCCTCCATGTCACTCCTCCATTTCACTCCACCACGTCTATATGTATTCCATGTCACTCCTCCATGTCGCTCCACCAACTCACTCCTCCATGTCACTCCTCCTTGTCACTCCTCCATGTAGCTATTCCATTTCACTCCTCCATGTCGCTACACCAACTCAATACTCCTTGTCACTCCTCCATGTCACTCATCCAAGTCATTCCTCCATGTCGCTATTCCATGTCACTCCTTATGTCGATACGCCAACTCACTCCTCCATGTCACTCCTCCATTTCACTCCACCATGTCACTCCTCCATGTCACTCCTCCATATCAACCCGCCATGTCACTACTCCATGTCACTCCTCCATGTCACTCCTCCATGTCACTACACCAACTCACTAATCCCTGTCCATCAGCCATGTCACTCCACAATATCAAACCTCCTTCCTGATCAAACTTGTCAGTTCTCCATGTCACTACTCCATGTCTCTCCTCCACATCAATCCTCTATGTCACTCCATGTCACTCCTCATGTCACTCCTCCATGTCGCTACTCCATGTCACTCCTCCATGTCGCTACACCAACTCAATCCTCATGTAACTCCTCCATGTAGCTACTCCATATCACTCCTCCATGTCGCTACACCAACTCAATCCTCCTTGTCACTCCTCCATGTCACTCAGCCAAGTCATTTGTCCATGTCTTCCATGTCACTCCTCCATGTCACTCCTCCAGTGACAGTTTTCCATGTCACTCCTCCATGTTGCTCCACCAACTCACTCCTCCATGTCACTCCTCCTTGTCACTCCTCTATTTAGCTATTCAATGTAACTACTCCATGTCGCTGTACCAACTCACTCCTCCATGTCACTCGTCCACGTCACTCCTCCATGTCACACTTCCTTGTCACTCCTCCATGTAGCTACTTCATGTCACTACACCAACTCACTCATCCCTGTCCCTCCTCCATGTCACTCCACCATATCAACCCTCCTTCCTGATCAAACTTGTCACTTCTCCATGTCTCTCCTCCACATTACTCCTCTATATCACTCCTCCATGTCACTCCTCCATGTCACTCCTCCTTGTCGCTATTCCATGTTACTCCTCCATGTCGCTACACCAACTCACTCTTCCATGTCACTCCCCATTTCACTCCACCATGTCACTCCTCCATGTCACTCCTCCATATCAACCCTCCATGTCACTCCTCCATGTTACTCCTCCATGTCACTACACCAACTCACTCATCCATGTCCCTCCTCCATGTCATTCCACCATATCAACCCTCCTTCCTGATCAAACTTGTGACTTCTCCATGTCACTACTCCATGTCTCTCCCCCACATCAAACCTCTATGTCACTCCTCCATGTCACTCCTCTATGTCACTCCTCCTTGTCGCTCTTCCATGTCACTCCTCCATGTCGCTCCACCAACTCACTCCTCCATTTCACACTTCCTTGTCACTCATCCATGTAGCTACATCATGTCACTACACCAACTCACTCATACCTGTCCCTCCGCCATGTCACTCCACCATATCAACCCTCCTTCCTGATCAAACTTGTCACTTCTCCATGTCACTAATCCATGTCTGTCCTCCACATCACTCCTCTATATCACTCCTCCATGTCACTCTTCCATGTCACTCTTCCTTGTCGCTATTCCATGTTACTCCTCCATTTCGCTACACCAACTCACTCTTCCATGTCACTCCTCCATGTCGCTACTCCATGTCACTCCTCCATGTCGCTACACCAACTCAATCCTCCTTGTCACTCCTCCATGTCACTCATCCAAGTCATTCCTTCATGTCACTCCTTTATGTCACTCCTCCAAGTCACTCCTCCATGTCACTTCTATATGTCTTCCATGTCACTCCTCCATGTCGCTCCACCAACTCACTCCTCCATGTCACTCCTCCTTGTCAAATCAAATCAAATCAAATCAATTTATTTTTGTATAGCGTCAAATCACAACAGAAGTTATCTCAAGACGCTTTATATATAGAGCAGGTCTATGACCGTACACCATAGTTTAGAGACCCAACAGGATCCACCAAGCGCACTGTGGCCAGGAAAAACTCCCCGATTACTGGGAAGAAACCTGGAGCAGAACCGGGCGCAGGGCGGGCGGCCATCTGCTGAGACCGGCTGGGGGGATAGATAGATAGAGTGAGAGAGAGAGAGAGAGAGAGAGAGAGAGAGAGATAGAGGCAGCCACAATAGCAGTCTAGCAGCTGTAATAGCTAATACAAGTAGGGCTGATAACACAAAACCAATAGTGGTGGATGGAAAGAGTGATAATACAACTATCGGAAAGCCAGCACTGTCCAGCATCTCTCTTCAGTACGTCCATGTGTATTGGTGTGGGACGTCCCTGCGATCGATGCCCGTGCGTTGGTTCCTGCAGCATCAGCATGCTTGCTGGGAGCTCTTGATGTCTTTGGCAGTGATTGAGAAGTGACATGGAGGAGTGACACTCCTCCATGTCACTCCTCCATGTAGCTATTCCATGTATCTCCTCCATGTCGCTCTACCAACTCACTCCTCCATGTCACTCGTCCACGTCACTCCTCCATATCACACTTCCTTGTCACTCATCCATGTAGCTACTTCATGTCACTACACCAACTCACTCATCCCTGTCCCTCCGCCATGTCACTCCACCATATCAAACCTCCTTCCTGATCAAACTTGTCACTTCTCCATGTCACTACTCCATGTCTCTCCTCCACATCACTCCTCTATATCACTCCTCCATGTCTCTACACCAACTCACTCTTCCATGTCACTCCCCCATTTCACTCCACCACGTCACTCCTCCATGTCACTCCTCCATGTCACTCCTCCTTGTCGCTATTCCATGTCACTCCTCCATGTTGCTACACCAACTCACTCATCCCTGTCCCTCCGCCATGTCACTCCACAATATCAAACATCCTTCCTGATCAAACTTGTCAGTTCTCCATGTCACTACTCCATGTCTCTCCTCCACATCAATCCTCTATGTCACTCCTCCATGTCACTCCTCCTTGTCGCTATTCCATGTCACTCCTCCAAGTTGCTACACCAACTCACTCCTCATGTCACTCCTCCATGTCACTTAGCCAAGTCATTTGTCCATGTCACTCCTTTATGTCACGCCTCCATGTCACTCCTCCATGTCACTTCTATATGTCTTCCATGTCACTCCTCCATGTTGCTCCACCAACTCACTCCTCCATGTCACTCCTCCATGTCACTGCTCCACGTCACTCCTCTATGTCACTCCTCCATGTCACTCCTCCATGTCGCTATTCCATGTCACTCCCTATGTCGCTATATAAACTCACTCCTCTATGTCACTCCTCCATTTCACTCCACCACGTCACTCCTCCATGTCACTCCTCCATATCAACCCTCCATGTCACTCCTCCTTGTCGCTACACCAACTCACTCCTCCATGTCACTCCTCCATTTCACTCCACCACGTCACTCCTCCATGTAACTCCTCCATATCAACCCGCCATGTAACTCCTCCATGTCACTCCTCCATGTCACTCCTCCTTGTCGCTATTCCATGTCACTCCTCCATGTTGCTACACCAACTCACTCCTCATGTCACTCCTCCATGTCGCTACTCCATGTCACTCCTCCATGTCGCTACACCAACTCAATCCTCCTTGTCACTCTTCCATGTCACTCATCCAAGTCATTCCTCCATGTCACTCATTTATGTCACTCCTCCAAGTCACTCCTCCATGTCTCTTCTATATGTCTTCCATATCACTCCTCCATGTTGCTCTACCAACTCACTCCTCCATGTCAATAGTCCACGTCACTCCTCCATGTCACACTTCCTTGTCACTCCTCCATGTTGCTCCACCAACTCTCTCCTCCATGTCACTCCTCCATGTCACTGCTCCACGTCACTCCTCTATGTCACTAATCCATGTCACTCCTCCATGTCGCTATTCCATGTCACTCCTTATGTCGATACGCCAACTCACTCCGCCATGTCACTCCTCCATTTCACTCCAACACGTCACTCCTCCATGTCACTCCTCCATATCAACATGCCATGTCACTCCTCCATGTCACTCCTCCATGTCACTCCTCCATGTCACTACACCAACTCACTAATCCCTGTCCCTCCGCCATGTCACTCCACAATATCAAACCTCCTTCCTGATCAAACTTGTCAGTGCTCCATGTCACTACTCCATGTCTCTCCTCCACATCAATCCTCTATGTCACTCCTCCATGTCACTCCTCCTTGTCGCTATTCCATGTCACTCCTCCATGTTGCTACACCAACTCACTCCTCATTTCACTCCTCCATGTCGCTACTCCATGTCACTCCTCCATGTCGCTACAACAACTCAATCCTCCTTGTCACTCTTCCATGTCACTCATCCAAGTCATTCCTCCATGTCACTCATTTATGTAACTCCTCCAAGTCACTCCTCCATGTCACTTCTATATGTCTTCCATGTCACTCCTCCATGTCGCTCCACCAACTCACTCCTCCATGTCACTCCTCCTTGTCACTCCTCCATGTAGCTATTCCATGTCACTCCTCCATGTCGCTCTACCAACTCACTACTCCATGTCACTCGTCCACGTCACTCCTCCATGTCACACTTCCTTGTAACTCATCCATGTAGCTACTTCATGTCACTACACCAACTCACTCATCCCTGTCCCTCCGCCATGTCACTCCACCATATCAACCCTCCTTCCTGATCAAACTTGTCACTTCTCCATGTCACTACTCCATGTCTCTCCTCCACATCACTCCTCTATATCACTCCTCCATGTCACTCCTCCATGTCACTCCTCCTTGTCGCTATTCCATGTTACTCCTCCATGTCGCTACACCAACTCACTCTTCCATGTCACTCCCCCATTTCACTCCACCACGTCACTCCTCCATATCACTCCTCCATATCAACCCTCCATGTCACTCCTCCATGTTACTCCTCCATGTCACTACACCAACTCACTCATCCCTGTCCCTCCGCCATGTCACTCCACCATATCAACCCTCCTTCCTGATCAAACTAGTCACTTCTCCATGTCACTACTCCATGTCTCTCCCCCACATCAAACCTCTGTCACTCCTCCATGTCACTCCTCTATGTCACTCCTCTATGTAGCTACTCCATGTCACTCCTCCATGTCGCTACACCAACTCAATCCTCCTTGTCACTCCTCCATGTCACTCATCCAAGTCATTCCTCCATGTCGCGATTCCATGTCACTCCTTTTGTCGATACGCCAACTCACTCCTCCATGTCACTCCTCCATTTCACTCCACCACATCACTCCTCCATGTCACTCCTCCATATCAACCCGCCATGTCACTCCTCCATGTCACTCTACCACCTCACTCCTCCATGTCACTACACAAACTCACTAATCCCTGTCCCTCCGCCATGTCACTCCACAATATTAAACCTCCTTCCTGATCAAACTTGTCAGTTCTCCATGTCACTACTCGATGTCTCTCCTCCACATCAATCCTCTATGTCACTCCTCCATGTCACTCCACCTTGTCGCTATTCCATGTCACTCCTCCATGTTGCTACACCAACTCACCCCTCATGTCACTCCTCCATGTCGCTACTCCATGTCACTCCTCCATGTCGCTACACCAACTCAATCCTCATTGTCACTCCTCCATGTCACTCATCCAAGTCATTCCTCCATGTCACTCATTTATGTCACTCCTCCAAGTCACTCTTCCATGTCACTTCTATATGTCTTCCATGTCACTCCTCCATGTCGCTCCACCAACTCACTCCTCCATGTCACTCCTCCTTGTCACTCCTCCATGTAGCTATTCCATGTCACTCCTCCATGTTGCTCTACCAACTCACTCTTCCATGTCACTCCCCCATTTCACTCCTCCATGTCACTCCTCCATGTCACTGCTCCACGTCACTCCTCTATGTCACTCCTCCATGTCACTCCTCCATGTCGCTATTCCATGTCACTCCATATGTCGCTATATAAACTCACTCCTCCATGTCACTCCATTTCACTCCACCACGTCACTCCTCCATCTCACTCCTCCATATCAACCCTCCATGTCACTCCTCCTAGTCGCTACACCAACTCACTCCTCCATGTCACTCCTCCATTTCACTCCACCACGTCTATATGTATTCCATGTCACTCCTCCATGTCGCTCCACCAACTCACTCCTCCATGTCACTCCTCCTTGTCACTCCTCCATGTAGCTATTCCATTTCACTCCTCCATGTCACTACACCAACTCAATCCTCCTTGTCACTCCTCCATGTCACTCATCCATATCAACCCGCCATGTCACTCCTCCATTTCACTCCACCACGTCACTCCTCCATGTCACTCCTCCATATCAACCCGCCATGTCACTCCTCCATGTCACTACACCAACTCACTAATCCCTGTCCCTCCGCCATGTCACTCCACAATATCAAACCTCCTTCCTTATCAAACTTGTCAGTTCTCCATGTCACTACTCCATGTCTCTCCTCCACATCAATCCTCTATGTCACTCCTCCATGTCACTCCTCCATTACACTCCTCCTTGTCGCTATTCCATGTCACTCCTCCATGTTGCTACACCAACTCACTCCTCATGTCACTCCTCCATGTCGCTACTCCATGTCACTCCTCCATGTCGCTACACCAACTCAATCCTCCTTGTCACTCCTCCATGTCACTCATCCAAGTCATTCCTCCATGTCACTCCTTTATGTCACTCCTCCAAGTCACTCCTCCATGTCACTTCTATATGTCTTCCATGTCACTCCTCCATGTCGCTCCACCAACTCACTCCTCCATGTCACTCCTCCTTGTCACTACTCCATGTAGCTATTCCATGTATCTCCTCCATGTCGCTCCACCAACTCACTCCTCCATGTCACTCCTCCATGTCACTGCTCCATGTCACTCCTCCATGTCGCTATTCCATGTCACTCCTTATGTCGCTCCACCAACTCACTCCTCTATGTCATTCCCCTATGTCGCTACTCCATGTCACTCCTCCATGTCGATCCCCCATGTCACTCCTCCATGTCACTCCTCCATGTTGCTCCTCCATGTAGCTACTTCATGTCACTACACCAACTCACTCATCCCTGTCCCTCCGCCATGTCACTCCACCATATCAACCCTCCTTCCTGATCAAACTTGTCACTTCTCCATGTCACTACTCCATGTCTCTCCTCCACATCACTCCTCTATATCACTCCTCCATGTCGCTACACCAACTCACTCTTCCATGTCACTCCCCCATTTCACTCCACCACGTCACTCCTCCATGTCACTCCTTCATGTCACTCCTCCTTGTCGCTATTCCATGTCACTCCTCCAAGTTGCTACACCAACTCACTCCTCATGTCACTCCTCCATGTCACTCATCCAAGTCATTCCTCCATGTCACTCATTTATGTCATTCCTCCAAGTCATTCCTCCATGTCACTTCTATATGTCTTCCATGTCACTCCTCCATGTCGCTCCACCAACTCACTCCTCCATGTCACTCCTCCTTGTCACTCCTCCATGTCACTCGTCCACGTCACTCCTCCATGTCACACTTCCTTGTCACTCCTCCATGTAGCTACTTCATGTCACTACACCAACTCACTCATCCCTGTCCCTCCGCCATGTCACTCCACCATATCAACACTCTTTCCTGATCAAACTTGTCACTTCTCCATGTCACTACTCCATGTCTCTCCTCCACATCACTCCTCCATGTCACTCCTCCATTACACTCCTCCTTGTCGCTATTCCATGTCACTCCTCCATGTTGCTACACCAACTCACTCCTCATGTCACTCCTCCATGTCGCTACTCCATGTCACTCCTCCATGTCGCTACACCAACTCAATCCTCCTTGTCACTCCTCCATGTCACTCATCCAAGTCATTCCTCCATGTCACTCCTTTATGTCACTCCTCCAAGTCACTCCTCCATGTCACTTCTATATGTCTTCCATGTCACTCCTCCATGTCGCTCCACCAACTCACTCCTCCATGTCACTCCTCCTTGTCAGTACTCCATGTAGCTATTCCATGTATCTCCTCCATGTCGCTCCACCAACTCACTCCTCCATGTCACTCCTCCATGTCACTGCTCCATGTCACTCCTCCATGTCGCTATTCCATGTCACTCCTTATGTCACTCCACCAACTCACTCCTCTATGTCATTCCCCTATGTCGCTACTCCATGTCACTTCTCCATGTCACTACTCCATGTCTCTCCTCCACATCACTCCTCTATATCACTCCTCCATGTCACTCCTCCATGTCACTCCTCCTTGTCGCTATTCCATGTTACTCCTCCATGTCGCTACACCAACTCACTCTTCCATGTCACTCCCCCATTTCACTCCACCACGTCACTCCTCCATGTCACTCCTCCATATCAACCCTCCATGTCACTCCTACATGTTACTCCTCCATGTCACTACACCAACTCACTCATCCCTGTCCCTCCGCCATGTCACTCCACCATATCAAACCTCCTTCCTGATCAAACTTGTCACTTCTCCATGTCACTACTCCATGTCTCTCCCCCACATCAAACCTCTATGTCACTCCTCCATGTCACTCCTCTATGTCACTCCTCCTTGTTGCTCTTTCATGTCACTCCTCCATGTCGCTACACCAACTCAATCCTCATGTCACTCCTCCATGTAGCTACTCCATGTCACTCCTCCATGTCGCTACACCAACTCAATCCTTCTTGTCACTCCTCCATGTCACTCAGCCAAGTCATTTGTCCATGTCACTCCTTTATGTCACTCCTCCAAGTCACTCCTCCATGTCACTTCTATATGTCTTCCATGTCACTCCTCCATGTCGCTACACCAACTCACTCTTCCATGTCACTCCCCCATTTCACTGCTCCACGTCACTCCTCTATGTCACTCCTCCATGTCACTCCTCCATGTCGCTATTCCATGTCACTCCTTATGTCGCTATATAAACTCACTCCTCTATGTCACTCCTCCATTTCACTCCACCACGTCACTCCTCCATGTCACTCCTCCATATCAATCCTCCATGTCACTCCTCCATGTCGCTACACCAACTCAGTCCTCCATGTCACTCCTCCATTTCACTCCACCATGTCACTCCTCCATGTCACTCCTCCATATCAACCCGCCATGTCACTCCTCCATGTCACTCCTCCATGTCACTCCTCCATGTCGCTATTCCATGTCACTCCTCCATGTTGCTACACCAACTCACTCCTCATGTCACTCCTCCATGTCGCTACTCCATGTCACTCCTCCATGTCGCTACACCAACTCAATCCTCCTTGTCACTCTTCCATGTCACTCATCCAAGACATTCCTCCATGTCACTCATTTATGTCACTCCTCCAAGTCACTCCTCCATGTCTCTTCTATATGTCTTCCATGTCACTCCTCCATGTCACTCTATCAACTCACTCCTCCATGTCACTCGTCCACGTCACTCCTCCATTTCACACTTCCTTGTCACTCATCCATGTAGCTACTTCATGTCACTACACCAACTCACTCATCCCTGTCCCTCCGCCATGTCACTCCACCATATCAACCCTCCTTCCTGATCAAACTTGTCACTTCTCCATGTCACTACTCCATGTCTCTCCTCCACATCACTCCTCTATATCACTCCTCCATGTCACTCTTCCATGTCACTCCTCCTTGTCGCTATTCCATGTTACTCCTCCATGTCGCTACACCAACTCACTCTTCCATGTCACTCCTCCATGTCGCTACTCCATGTCACTCCTCCATGTCGCTACACCAACTCAATCCTCCTTGTCACTCCTCCATGTCACTCATCCAAGTCATTCCTTCATGTCACTCCTTTATGTCACTCCTCCAAGTCACTCCTCCATGTCACTTCTATATGTCTTCCATTTCACTCCTCCATGTCGCTCCACCAACTCACTCCTCCATGTCACTCCTCCTTGTCACTCCTCCATGTAGCTATTCCATGTATCTCCTCCATGTCGCTCTACCAACTCACTCCTCCATGTCACTCGTCCACGTCACTCCTCCATGTCACACTTCCTTGTCACTCATCCATGTAGCTACTTCATGTCACTACACCAACTCACTCATCCCTGTCCCTCCGCCATGTCACTCCACCATATCAACCCTCCTTCCTGATCAAACTTGTCACTTCTCCATGTCACTACTCCATGTCTCTCCTCCACATCACTCCTCTATATCACTCCTCCATGTCGCTACACCAACTCACTCTTCCATGTCACTCCCCCATTTCACTCCACCACGTCACTCCTCCATGTCACTCCTCCATGTCACTCCTCCTTGTCGCTATTCCATGTCACTCCTCCAAGTTGCTACACCAACTCACTCCTCATGTCACTCCTCCATGTCGCTACTCCATGTCACTCCTCCATGTCGCTACACCAACTCAATCCTCCTTGTCACTCCTCCATGTCACTCATCCAAGTCATTCCTCCATGTCACTCATTTATGTCACTCCTCCAAGTCATTCCTCCATGTCACTTCTATATGTCTTCCATGTCACTCCTCCATGTCGCTCCACCAACTCACTCCTCCATGTCACTCCTCCTTGTCACTCCTCCATGTAGCTATTCCATGTCACTCCTCCATGTCGCTCTACCAACTCACTCCTCCATGTCACTCATCCACGTCACTCCTCCATGTCACACTTCCTTGTCACTCCTCCATGTAGCTACTTCATGTCACTACACCAACTCACTCATCCCTGTCCCTCCGCCATGTCACTCCACCATATCAACACTCCTTCCTGATCAAACTTGTCACTTCTCCATGTCACTACTTCATGTCTCTCCTCCACATCACTCCTCTATATCACTCCTCCATGTCACTCCTCCATGTAGCTACTCCATGTCACTCCTCCATGTTGCTCCACCAACTCACTCCTCCATGTCACTCCTCCATGTCACTGCTCCACGTCACTCCTCTATGTCACTCCTCCATGTCACTCCTCCATTTCACTCCACCACGTCACTCCTCCATGTCACTCCTCCATGTCACTCCTCCATATCAACCCTCCATGTCACTCCTCCTTGTCGCTACACCAACTCACTCCTCCATGTCACTCCTCCATTTCACTCCACCACTTCTAAATGTCTTCCATGTCACTCCTCCATGTCGCTCCACCAACTCACTCCTCCATGTCACTCCTCCTTGTCACTCCTCCATGTAGCTATTCCATTTCACTACTCCATGTCGCTACACCAACTCAATTCTCCTTGTCACTCCTCCATGTCACTCATCCAAGTCACTCCTCCATGTCGCTATTCCATGTAACTCCTTATGTCGATACGCCAACTCATTACTCCATGTCACTCCTCCATTTCACTCCACCACGTCACTCCTCCATGTCACTCCTCCATATCAACCCGCCATGTCACTCCTCCATGTCACTACACCAACTCACTAATCCCTGTCCCTCCGCCATGTCACTCCACAATATCAAACCTCCTTCCTTATCAAACTTGTCAGTTCTCCATGTCACTACTCCATGTCTCTCCTCCACATCAATCCTCTATGTCACTCCTCCATGTCACTCCTCCATTACACTCCTCCTTGTCGCTATTCCATGTCACTCCTCCATGTTGCTACACCAACTCACTCCTCATGTCACTCCTCCATGTCGCTACTCCATGTCACTCCTCCATGTCGCTACACCAACTCAATCCTCCTTGTCACTCCTCCATGTCACTCATCCAAGTCATTCCTCCATGTCACTCCTTTATGTCACTCCTCCAAGTCACTCCTCCATGTCACTTCTATATGTCTTCCATGTCACTCCTCCATGTCGCTCCACCAACTCACTCCTCCATGTCACTCCTCCTTGTCACTACTCCATGTAGCTATTCCATGTATCTCCTCCATGTCGCTCCACCAACTCACTCCTCCATGTCACTCCTCCATATCAACCCTCCATGTCACTCCTCCATGTTACTCCTCCATGTCACTACACCAACTCACTCATCCCTGTCCCTCCGCCATGTCACTCCACCATATCAACCCTCCTTCCTGATCAAACTAGTCACTTCTCCATGTCACTACTCCATGTCTCTCCCCCACATCAAACCTCTATGTCACTCCTCCATGTCACTCCTCTATGTCACTCCTCTATGTAGCTACTCCATGTCACTCCTCCATGTCGCTACACCAACTCAATCCTCCTTGTCACTCCTCCATGTCACTCATCCAAGTCATTCCTCCATGTCGCTATTCCATGTCACTCCTTTTGTCGATACGCCAACTCACTCCTCCATGTCACTCCTCCATTTCACTCCACCACATCACTCCTCCATGTCACTCCTCCATATCAACCCGCCATGTCACTCCTCCATGTCACTCTACCACCTCACTCCTCCATGTCACTACACAAACTAACTAATCCCTGTCCCTCCGCCATGTCACTCCACAATATTAAACCTCCTTCCTGATCAAACTTGTCAGTTCTCCATGTCACTACTCCATGTCTCTCCTCCACATCAATCCTCTATGTCACTCCTCCATGTCACTCCACCTTGTCGCTATTCCATGTCACTCCTCCATGTTGCTACACCAACTCACCCCTCATGTCACTCCTCCATGTCGCTACTCCATGTCACTCCTCCATGTCGCTACACCAACTCAATCCTCATTGTCACTCCTCCATGTCACTCATCCAAGTCATTCCTCCATGTCACTCATTTATGTCACTCCTCCAAGTCACTCTTCCATGTCACTTCTATATGTCTTCCATGTCACTCCTCCATGTCGCTCCACCAACTCACTCCTCCATGTCACTCCTCCTTGTCACTCCTCCATGTAGCTATTCCATGTCACTCCTCCATGTCGCTCTACCAACTCACTCTTCCATGTCACTCCCCCATTTCACTCCTCCATGTCACTCCTCCATGTCACTGCTCCACGTCACTCCTCTATGTCACTCCTCCATGTCACTCCTCCATGTCGCTATTCCATGTCACTCCATATGTCGCTATATATACTCACTCCTCCATGTCACTCCTCCATTTCACTCCACCACGTCACTCCTCCATGTCACTCCTCCATATCAACCCTCCATGTCACTCCTCCTTGTCGCTACACCAACTCACTCCTCCATGTCACTCCTCCATTTCACTCCACCACGTCTATATGTATTCCATGTCACTCCTCCATGTCGCTCCACCAACTCACTCCTCCATGTCACTCCTCCTTGTCACTCCTCCATGTAGCTATTCCATTTCACTCCTCCATGTCACTACACCAACTCAATCCTCCTTGTCACTCCTCCATGTCACTCATCCATATCAACCCGCCATGTCACTCCTCCATTTCACTCCACCACGTCACTCCTCCATGTCACTCCTCCATATCAACCCGCCATGTCACTCCTCCATGTCACTACACCAACTCACTAATCCCTGTCCCTCCGCCATGTCACTCCACAATATCAAACCTCCTTCCTTATCAAACTTGTCAGTTCTCCATGTCACTACTCCATGTCTCTCCTCCACATCAATCCTCTATGTCACTCCTCCATGTCACTCCTCCATTACACTCCTCCTTGTCGCTATTCCATGTCACTCCTCCATGTTGCTACACCAACTCACTCCTCATGTCACTCCTCCATGTCGCTACTCCATGTCACTCCTCCATGTCGCTACACCAACTCAATCCTCCTTGTCACTCCTCCATGTCACTCATCCAAGTCATTCCTCCATGTCACTCCTTTATGTCACTCCTCCAAGTCACTCCTCCATGTCACTTCTATATGTCTTCCATGTCACTCCTCCATGTCGCTCCACCAACTCACTCCTCCATGTCACTCCTCCTTGTCACTACTCCATGTAGCTATTCCATGTATCTCCTCCATGTCGCTCCACCAACTCACTCCTCCATGTCACTCCTCCATGTCACTGCTCCATGTCACTCCTCCATGTCGCTATTCCATGTCACTCCTTATGTCGCTCCACCAACTCACTCCTCTATGTCATTCCCCTATGTCGCTACTCCATGTCACTCCTCCATGTCGATCCCCCATGTCACTCCTCCATGTCACTTCTATATGTTTTCCATGTCACTCCTCCATGTCGCTCCTCCTTGTCACTCCTCCATGTTGCTCCTCCATGTAGCTACTTCATGTCACTACACCAACTCACTCATCCCTGTCCCTCCGCCATGTCACTCCACCATATCAACCCTCCTTCCTGATCAAACTTGTCACTTCTCCATGTCACTACTCCATGTCTCTCCTCCACATCACTCCTCTATATCACTCCTCCATGTCGCTACACCAACTCACTCTTCCATGTCACTCCCCCATTTCACTCCACCACGTCACTCCTCCATGTCACTCCTCCATGTCACTCCTCCTTGTCGCTATTCCATGTCACTCCTCCAAGTTGCTACACCAACTCACTCCTCATGTCACTCCTCCATGTCACTCATCCAAGTCATTCCTCCATGTCACTCATTTATGTCATTCCTCCAAGTCATTCCTCCATGTCACTTCTATATGTCTTCCATGTAACTCCTCCATGTCGCTCCACCAACTCACTCCTCCATGTCACTCCTCCTTGTCACTCCTCCATGTCACTCGTCCACGTCACTCCTCCATGTCACACTTCCTTGTCACTCCTCCATGTAGCTACTTCATGTCACTACACCAACTCACTCATCCCTGTCCCTCCGCCATGTCACTCCACCATATCAACACTCTTTCCTGATCAAACTTGTCACTTCTCCATGTCACTACTCCATGTCTCTCCTCCACATCAATCCTCTATGTCACTCCTCCATGTCACTCCTCCATTACACTCCTCCTTGTCGCTATTCCATGTCACTCCTCCATGTTGCTACACCAACTCACTCCTCATGTCACTCCTCCATGTCGCTACTCCATGTCACTCCTCCATGTCGCTACACCAACTCAATCCTCCTTGTCACTCCTCCATGTCACTCATCCAAGTCATTCCTCCATGTTACTCCTTTATGTCACTCCTCCAAGTCACTCCTCCATGTCACTTCTATATGTCTTCCATGTCACTCCTCCATGTCGCTCCACCAACTCACTCCTCCATGTCACTCCTCCTTGTCAGTACTCCATGTAGCTATTCCATGTATCTCCTCCATGTCGCTCCACCAACTCACTCCTCCATGTCACTCCTCCATGTCACTGCTCCATGTCACTCCTCCATGTCGCTATTCCATGTCACTCCTTATGTCACTCCACCAACTCACTCCTCTATGTCATTCCCCTATGTCGCTACTCCATGTCACTTCTCCATGTCACTACTCCATGTCTCTCCTCCACATCACTCCTCTATATCACTCCTCCATGTCACTCCTCCATGTCACTCCTCCTTGTCGCTATTCCATGTTACTCCTCCATGTCGCTACACCAACTCACTCTTCCATGTCACTCCCCCATTTCACTCCACCACGTCACTCCTCCATGTCACTCCTCCATATCAACCCTCCATGTCACTCCTACATGTTACTCCTCCATGTCACTACACAAACTCACTCATCCCTGTCCCTCCGCCATGTCACTCCACCATATCAACCCTCCTTCCTGATCAAACTTGTCACTTCTCCATGTCACTACTCCATGTCTCTCCCCCACATCAAACCTCTATGTCACTCCTCCATGTCACTCCTCTATGTCACTCCTCCTTGTTGCTCTTTCATGTCACTCCTCCATGTCGCTACACCAACTCAATCCTCATGTCACTCCTCCATGTAGCTACTCCATGTCACTCCTCCATGTCGCTACACCAACTCAATCCTTCTTGTCACTCCTCCATGTCACTCAGCCAAGTCATTTGTCCATGTCACTCCTTTATGTCACTCCTCCAAGTCACTCCTCCATGTCACTTCTATATGTCTTCCATGTCACTCCTCCATGTTGCTCCACCAACTCACTCCTCCATGTCACTCCTCCATGTCACTGCTCCACGTCACTCCTCTATGTCACTCCTCCATGTCACTCCTCCATGTCGCTATTCCATGTCACTCCTTATGTCGCTATATAAACTCACTCCTCTATGTCACTCCTCCATTTCACTCCACCACGTCACTCCTCCATGTCACTCCTCCATATCAATCCTCCATGTCACTCCTCCATGTCGCTACACCAACTCAGTCCTCCATGTCACTCCTCCATTTCACTCCACCATGTCACTCCTCCATGTCACTCCTCCATATCAACCCGCCATGTCACTCCTCCATGTCACTCCTCCATGTCACTCCTCCATGTCGCTATTCCATGTCACTCCTCCATGTTGCTACACCAACTCACTCCTCATGTCACTCCTCCATGTCGCTACTCCATGTCACTCCTCCATGTCGCTACACCAACTCAATCCTCATGTCACTCCTCCATGTCGCTACTCCATGTCACTCCTCCATGTCGCTACACCAACTCAATCCTCCTTGTCACTCCTCCATGTCACTCATCCAAGTCATTCCTCCATGTCACTCCTTTATGTCACTCCTCCAAGTCACTCCTCCATGTCACTCCTCCATGTCACTCCTCCATGTCGCTATTCCATGTCACTCCTCCATGTTGCTACACCAACTCACTCCTCATGTCACTCCTCCATGTCGCTACTCCATGTCACTCCTCCATGTCGCTACACCAACTCAATCCTCCTTGTCACTCTTCCATGTCACTCATCCAAGACATTCCTCCATGTCACTCATTTATGTCACTCCTCCAAGTCACTCCTCCATGTCTCTTCTATATGTCTTCCATGTCACTCCTCCATGTCACTCTATCAACTCACTCCTCCATGTCACTCGTCCACGTCACTCCTCCATTTCACACTTCCTTGTCACTCATCCATGTAGCTACTTCATGTCACTACACCAACTCACTCATCCCTGTCCCTCCGCCATGTCACTCCACCATATCAACCCTCCTTCCTGATCAAACTTGTCACTTCTCCATGTCACTACTCCATGTCTCTCCTCCACATCACTCCTCTATATCACTCCTCCATGTCACTCTTCCATGTCACTCCTCCTTGTCGCTATTCCATGTTACTCCTCCATGTCGCTACACCAACTCACTCTTCCATGTCACTCCTCCATGTCGCTACTCCATGTCACTCCTCCATGTCGCTACACCAACTCAATCCTCCTTGTCACTCCTCCATGTCACTCATCCAAGTCATTCCTTCATGTCACTCCTTTATGTCACTCCTCCAAGTCACTCCTCCATGTCACTTCTATATGTCTTCCATTTCACTCCTCCATGTCGCTCCACCAACTCACTCCTCCATGTCACTCCTCCTTGTCACTCCTCCATGTAGCTATTCCATGTATCTCCTCCATGTCGCTCTACCAACTCACTCCTCCATGTCACTCGTCCACGTCACTCCTCCATGTCACACTTCCTTGTCACTCATCCATGTAGCTACTTCATGTCACTACACCAACTCACTCATCCCTGTCCCTCCGCCATGTCACTCCACCATATCAACCCTCCTTCCTGATCAAACTTGTCACTTCTCCATGTCACTACTCCATGTCTCTCCTCCACATCACTCCTCTATATCACTCCTCCATGTCGCTACACCAACTCACTCTTCCATGTCACTCCCCCATTTCACTCCACCACGTCACTCCTCCATGTCACTCCTCCATGTCACTCCTCCTTGTCGCTATTCCATGTCACTCCTCCAAGTTGCTACACCAACTCACTCCTCATGTCACTCCTCCATGTCGCTACTCCATGTCACTCCTCCATGTCGCTACACCAACTCAATCCTCCTTGTCACTCCTCCATGTCACTCATCCAAGTCATTCCTCCATGTCACTCATTTATGTCACTCCTCCAAGTCATTCCTCCATGTCACTTCTATATGTCTTCCATGTCACTCCTCCATGTCGCTCCACCAACTCACTCCTCCATGTCACTCCTCCTTGTCACTCCTCCATGTAGCTATTCCATGTCACTCCTCCATGTCGCTCTACCAACTCACTCCTCCATGTCACTCATCCACGTCACTCCTCCATGTCACACTTCCTTGTCACTCCTCCATGTAGCTACTTCATGTCACTACACCAACTCACTCATCCCTGTCCCTCCGCCATGTCACTCCACCATATCAACACTCCTTCCTGATCAAACTTGTCACTTCTCCATGTCACTACTTCATGTCTCTCCTCCACATCACTCCTCTATATCACTCCTCCATGTCACTCCTCCATGTAGCTACTCCATGTCACTCCTCCATGTTGCTCCACCAACTCACTCCTCCATGTCACTCCTCCATGTCACTGCTCCACGTCACTCCTCTATGTCACTCCTCCATGTCACTCCTCCATTTCACTCCACCACGTCACTCCTCCATGTCACTCCTCCATGTCACTCCTCCATATCAACCCTCCATGTCACTCCTCCTTGTCGCTACACCAACTCACTCCTCCATGTCACTCCTCCATTTCACTCCACCACTTCTAAATGTCTTCCATGTCACTCCTCCATGTCGCTCCACCAACTCACTCCTCCATGTCACTCCTCCTTGTCACTCCTCCATGTAGCTATTCCATTTCACTACTCCATGTCGCTACACCAACTCAATTCTCCTTGTCACTCCTCCATGTCACTCATCCAAGTCACTCCTCCATGTCGCTATTCCATGTAACTCCTTATGTCGATACGCCAACTCATTACTCCATGTCACTCCTCCATTTCACTCCACCACGTCACTCCTCCATGTCACTCCTCCATATCAACCCGCCATGTCACTCCTCCATGTCACTACACCAACTCACTAATCCCTGTCCCTCCGCCATGTCACTCCACAATATCAAACCTCCTTCCTTATCAAACTTGTCAGTTCTCCATGTCACTACTCCATGTCTCTCCTCCACATCAATCCTCTATGTCACTCCTCCATGTCACTCCTCCATTACACTCCTCCTTGTCGCTATTCCATGTCACTCCTCCATGTTGCTACACCAACTCACTCCTCATGTCACTCCTCCATGTCGCTACTCCATGTCACTCCTCCATGTCGCTACACCAACTCAATCCTCCTTGTCACTCCTCCATGTCACTCATCCAAGTCATTCCTCCATGTCACTCCTTTATGTCACTCCTCCAAGTCACTCCTCCATGTCACTTCTATATGTCTTCCATGTCACTCCTCCATGTCGCTCCACCAACTCACTCCTCCATGTCACTCCTCCTTGTCACTACTCCATGTAGCTATTCCATGTATCTCCTCCATGTCGCTCCACCAACTCACTCCTCCATGTCACTCCTCCATATCAACCCTCCATGTCACTCCTCCATGTTACTCCTCCATGTCACTACACCAACTCACTCATCCCTGTCCCTCCGCCATGTCACTCCACCATATCAACCCTCCTTCCTGATCAAACTAGTCACTTCTCCATGTCACTACTCCATGTCTCTCCCCCACATCAAACCTCTATGTCACTCCTCCATGTCACTCCTCTATGTCACTCCTCTATGTAGCTACTCCATGTCACTCCTCCATGTCGCTACACCAACTCAATCCTCCTTGTCACTCCTCCATGTCACTCATCCAAGTCATTCCTCCATGTCGCTATTCCATGTCACTCCTTTTGTCGATACGCCAACTCACTCCTCCATGTCACTCCTCCATTTCACTCCACCACATCACTCCTCCATGTCACTCCTCCATATCAACCCGCCATGTCACTCCTCCATGTCACTCTACCACCTCACTCCTCCATGTCACTACACAAACTAACTAATCCCTGTCCCTCCGCCATGTCACTCCACAATATTAAACCTCCTTCCTGATCAAACTTGTCAGTTCTCCATGTCACTACTCCATGTCTCTCCTCCACATCAATCCTCTATGTCACTCCTCCATGTCACTCCACCTTGTCGCTATTCCATGTCACTCCTCCATGTTGCTACACCAACTCACCCCTCATGTCACTCCTCCATGTCGCTACTCCATGTCACTCCTCCATGTCGCTACACCAACTCAATCCTCATTGTCACTCCTCCATGTCACTCATCCAAGTCATTCCTCCATGTCACTCATTTATGTCACTCCTCCAAGTCACTCTTCCATGTCACTTCTATATGTCTTCCATGTCACTCCTCCATGTCGCTCCACCAACTCACTCCTCCATGTCACTCCTCCTTGTCACTCCTCCATGTAGCTATTCCATGTCACTCCTCCATGTCGCTCTACCAACTCACTCTTCCATGTCACTCCCCCATTTCACTCCTCCATGTCACTCCTCCATGTCACTGCTCCACGTCACTCCTCTATGTCACTCCTCCATGTCACTCCTCCATGTCGCTATTCCATGTCACTCCATATGTCGCTATATATACTCACTCCTCCATGTCACTCCTCCATTTCACTCCACCACGTCACTCCTCCATGTCACTCCTCCATATCAACCCTCCATGTCACTCCTCCTTGTCGCTACACCAACTCACTCCTCCATGTCACTCCTCCATTTCACTCCACCACGTCTATATGTATTCCATGTCACTCCTCCATGTCGCTCCACCAACTCACTCCTCCATGTCACTCCTCCTTGTCACTCCTCCATGTAGCTATTCCATTTCACTCCTCCATGTCACTACACCAACTCAATCCTCCTTGTCACTCCTCCATGTCACTCATCCATATCAACCCGCCATGTCACTCCTCCATTTCACTCCACCACGTCACTCCTCCATGTCACTCCTCCATATCAACCCGCCATGTCACTCCTCCATGTCACTACACCAACTCACTAATCCCTGTCCCTCCGCCATGTCACTCCACAATATCAAACCTCCTTCCTTATCAAACTTGTCAGTTCTCCATGTCACTACTCCATGTCTCTCCTCCACATCAATCCTCTATGTCACTCCTCCATGTCACTCCTCCATTACACTCCTCCTTGTCGCTATTCCATGTCACTCCTCCATGTTGCTACACCAACTCACTCCTCATGTCACTCCTCCATGTCGCTACTCCATGTCACTCCTCCATGTCGCTACACCAACTCAATCCTCCTTGTCACTCCTCCATGTCACTCATCCAAGTCATTCCTCCATGTCACTCCTTTATGTCACTCCTCCAAGTCACTCCTCCATGTCACTTCTATATGTCTTCCATGTCACTCCTCCATGTCGCTCCACCAACTCACTCCTCCATGTCACTCCTCCTTGTCACTACTCCATGTAGCTATTCCATGTATCTCCTCCATGTCGCTCCACCAACTCACTCCTCCATGTCACTCCTCCATGTCACTGCTCCATGTCACTCCTCCATGTCGCTATTCCATGTCACTCCTTATGTCGCTCCACCAACTCACTCCTCTATGTCATTCCCCTATGTCGCTACTCCATGTCACTCCTCCATGTCGATCCCCCATGTCACTCCTCCATGTCACTTCTATATGTTTTCCATGTCACTCCTCCATGTCGCTCCTCCTTGTCACTCCTCCATGTTGCTCCTCCATGTAGCTACTTCATGTCACTACACCAACTCACTCATCCCTGTCCCTCCGCCATGTCACTCCACCATATCAACCCTCCTTCCTGATCAAACTTGTCACTTCTCCATGTCACTACTCCATGTCTCTCCTCCACATCACTCCTCTATATCACTCCTCCATGTCGCTACACCAACTCACTCTTCCATGTCACTCCCCCATTTCACTCCACCACGTCACTCCTCCATGTCACTCCTCCATGTCACTCCTCCTTGTCGCTATTCCATGTCACTCCTCCAAGTTGCTACACCAACTCACTCCTCATGTCACTCCTCCATGTCACTCATCCAAGTCATTCCTCCATGTCACTCATTTATGTCATTCCTCCAAGTCATTCCTCCATGTCACTTCTATATGTCTTCCATGTAACTCCTCCATGTCGCTCCACCAACTCACTCCTCCATGTCACTCCTCCTTGTCACTCCTCCATGTCACTCGTCCACGTCACTCCTCCATGTCACACTTCCTTGTCACTCCTCCATGTAGCTACTTCATGTCACTACACCAACTCACTCATCCCTGTCCCTCCGCCATGTCACTCCACCATATCAACACTCTTTCCTGATCAAACTTGTCACTTCTCCATGTCACTACTCCATGTCTCTCCTCCACATCAATCCTCTATGTCACTCCTCCATGTCACTCCTCCATTACACTCCTCCTTGTCGCTATTCCATGTCACTCCTCCATGTTGCTACACCAACTCACTCCTCATGTCACTCCTCCATGTCGCTACTCCATGTCACTCCTCCATGTCGCTACACCAACTCAATCCTCCTTGTCACTCCTCCATGTCACTCATCCAAGTCATTCCTCCATGTTACTCCTTTATGTCACTCCTCCAAGTCACTCCTCCATGTCACTTCTATATGTCTTCCATGTCACTCCTCCATGTCGCTCCACCAACTCACTCCTCCATGTCACTCCTCCTTGTCAGTACTCCATGTAGCTATTCCATGTATCTCCTCCATGTCGCTCCACCAACTCACTCCTCCATGTCACTCCTCCATGTCACTGCTCCATGTCACTCCTCCATGTCGCTATTCCATGTCACTCCTTATGTCACTCCACCAACTCACTCCTCTATGTCATTCCCCTATGTCGCTACTCCATGTCACTTCTCCATGTCACTACTCCATGTCTCTCCTCCACATCACTCCTCTATATCACTCCTCCATGTCACTCCTCCATGTCACTCCTCCTTGTCGCTATTCCATGTTACTCCTCCATGTCGCTACACCAACTCACTCTTCCATGTCACTCCCCCATTTCACTCCACCACGTCACTCCTCCATGTCACTCCTCCATATCAACCCTCCATGTCACTCCTACATGTTACTCCTCCATGTCACTACACCAACTCACTCATCCCTGTCCCTCCGCCATGTCACTCCACCATATCAACCCTCCTTCCTGATCAAACTTGTCACTTCTCCATGTCACTACTCCATGTCTCTCCCCCACATCAAACCTCTATGTCACTCCTCCATGTCACTCCTCTATGTCACTCCTCCTTGTTGCTCTTTCATGTCACTCCTCCATGTCGCTACACCAACTCAATCCTCATGTCACTCCTCCATGTAGCTACTCCATGTCACTCCTCCATGTCGCTACACCAACTCAATCCTTCTTGTCACTCCTCCATGTCACTCAGCCAAGTCATTTGTCCATGTCACTCCTTTATGTCACTCCTCCAAGTCACTCCTCCATGTCACTTCTATATGTCTTCCATGTCACTCCTCCATGTTGCTCCACCAACTCACTCCTCCATGTCACTCCTCCATGTCACTGCTCCACGTCACTCCTCTATGTCACTCCTCCATGTCACTCCTCCATGTCGCTATTCCATGTCACTCCTTATGTCGCTATATAAACTCACTCCTCTATGTCACTCCTCCATTTCACTCCACCACGTCACTCCTCCATGTCACTCCTCCATATCAATCCTCCATGTCACTCCTCCATGTCGCTACACCAACTCAGTCCTCCATGTCACTCCTCCATTTCACTCCACCATGTCACTCCTCCATGTCACTCCTCCATATCAACCCGCCATGTCACTCCTCCATGTCACTCCTCCATGTCACTCCTCCATGTCGCTATTCCATGTCACTCCTCCATGTTGCTACACCAACTCACTCCTCATGTCACTCCTCCATGTCGCTACTCCATGTCACTCCTCCATGTCGCTACACCAACTCAATCCTCATGTCACTCCTCCATGTCGCTACTCCATGTCACTCCTCCATGTCGCTACACCAACTCAATCCTCCTTGTCACTCCTCCATGTCACTCATCCAAGTCATTCCTCCATGTCACTCCTTTATGTCACTCCTCCAAGTCACTCCTCCATGTCACTTCTATATGTCTTCCATGTCACTCCTCCATGTCGCTCCACCAACTCACTCCTCCATGTCACTCCTCCTTGTCACTCCTCCATGTAGCTATTCCATGTCACTCCTCCATGTCGCTCTACCAACTCACTCCTCCATGTCACTTGTCCACGTCACTCCTCCATGTCACACTTCCTTGTCACTCCTCCATGTAGCTACTCCTTGTCACTACACCAACTCACTCATCCCTGTCCCTCCGCCATGTCACTCCACCATATCAACCCTCCTTCCTGATCAAACTTGTCACTTCTCCATGTCACTACTCCATGTCTTTCCTCCACATCAATCCTCTATGTCACTCCTCCATGTCACTCCTCCATGTCATTCCTCATTGTCGCTATTCCATGTCACTCCTCCATGTCCCTCCGCCATGTCACTCCACCATATCAACCCTCCTTCCTGATAAAACTTGTCACTTCTCCATGTCACTACTCCATGTCTTTCCTCCACATCAATCCTCTATGTCACTCCTCCATGTCACTCCTCCATGTCATTCCTCATTGTCGCTATTCCATGTCACTCCTCCATGTCCCTCCGCCATGTCACTCCACCATATCAACCCTCCTTCCTGATCAAACTTGTCACTTCTCCATGTCACTACTCCATGTCTCTCCTCCACATCACTCCTCTATATCACTCCTCCATGTCACTCCTCCATGTCACTCCTCCATGTTGCTATTCCAATTTACTCCTCCATGTCGCTACACCAACTCACTCTTCCATGTCACTCCTCCATTTCACTCCACCACGTCACTCTTCTACGTCACTCCTCATGTCACTCCTCCATGTCGCTACTCCTTGTCACTCCTCCATGTCACTCATCAATTTCATTTTTCCATGTCACTCCTTTATGTCACTCCTCCAAGTCACTCCTCAATTTCACTTCTATATTACTTTAATGTCACTCCTGCATGTCGCTCCACCATATCACTCCTCTATTTCACTCCTCCATGTCACTCCTCCTTGTCGCTATTCCATGTCACTCCTCCATGTCATTCCTCCATGTCGCTATGCCATGTCACTCCTTATGTCGCTACACCAACTCACTCCTCCTTGTCACTCCTCCATGTCACTCATCCAAGTCATTCCTACATGTCACTCCTTTATGTCACTCCTCCAAGTCACTCCTCCATGTCACTTCTATATGTCTTCCATGTCACTCCTCCATTTCGCTCCTGCTTGTCACTCCTCCATGTTGCTCCTCCATGTCACTCCTCCATGTCACTCAACCATGTACCTCCGCCATGTCACTCCACCATATCAATCCTCCTTGCTGATCCGCCCTGTCACTCCTCCATGTCTCTCCTCCACATCAATCCTCTATGTCACTCCTCCATGTCACTCCTCTATGTCACTCCTCCATGTCACTCCTCCATGTCGCTACACGAACTCAATACTCCTTGTCACTCCTCTGTGTCATTCCTGCATGTCACTCCTCCATGTAACTCCACCATATCAATCCTCCTTGCTGATCCGCCCTGTCACTCCTCCATGTCTCTCCTCCACATCAAACCTCTATGTCACTCCTCCATGTCACTCCTCTATGTCACTCCTCCATGTCACTCATCCATGCACCTCCGCCATGTCACTCCACCATATCAATCCACCTTGCTGATCCGCCCTGTCACTCCTCCATGTCTCTCCTCCACATCAATCCTCTATGTCACTCTTCCATGTCGCTACTCCACGTCACTCCTCCATGTCACACCTCCTTGTCACTCCTCCATGTAGCTACTCCAAGTCACTCCTCCATGTCGCTCTACCAACTCACTCCTCCATGTCACTCGTCCACGTCACTCCTCCATGTCACACCTCCTTGTCACTCTTAAATTTCACTCCACCACGCCACTCCTCTATATCACTCCTCCATGTTACTCCTCCATATCAATCCTCCATGTCACTTCTCCATGTCACTCCTCCTTGTCGCAATTCCATGTCACTCCTCCATGTCGCTACACCAACTCACTCCTCCATGTCACTCCTCCATGTCGCTACTCCATGTCACTACTCCATGTCGCTACACCAACTCAATTCGTCCATGTCACTCCTTTATGTCATTCATCCAATTCACTCCTCCATGTTACTTCTATATGTCTTCCATGTCACTCCTCCATGTCACTCCTCCATGTCACTCATCCAAGTCTCTCCTCCGTGTCACTTCTACATGTTGTACATGTCACTCCTCCACATAACTCCTCTATATCACTCCTCAATGTCACTTTTCAATATCACTCCTCTATGTCATTCCCCTATGTCGCTACTCCATGTCACTCCTCCATGTCGATCTTCCATTTCACTACTCCATGTCACTTCTATATGTCTTCCATGTCACTCCACCATGTCGCTCCTCATTGTCACTCCTCCATGTTGCTCCTCCATGTCACTCCTCCATGTCACTCATCCATGTCCCTCCGCCATGTCACTCCACCATATCAATCCTCCTTGCTGATCCGCCCTGTTACTCCTCCATGTCTCTCCTCCACATCAATCCTCCATGTCACTCCTCCATGTCACTCCTCCATGTCACTCCTCCATGTCATTCCTCCATGTCACTACACCAACTCACTCATCCCTTTCCCTCCGCCATGTCACTCCACCATATCAACCCTCCTTCCTGATCAAACTTGTCACTTCTCCATGTCACTACTCCATGTCTCTCCTCCACATCAATCCTCTATGTCACTCCTCTATGTCACTCCTCCATGTCACTCCTCCTTGTCTCTATTCCATGTCACTCCTCCATGTTGCTACACCAACTCACTCCTCCATGTCACTCCTACATGTCGCTATTCCATGTCACTCCTTATGTCGCTACACCAACTCACTCCTCCATTTCATTCCTCCATTTCACTCCACCACGTTACTCCTCCATATCACTCCTCCATATCAACCCTACATGTCACTCCTCCATGTCACACCTCCATGTCATTCCTCCATGTCACTACACCAACTCACTCATCCCTGTCCATCCGCCATGTCACTCCTCCATGTCACTCCTCCATGTCGCTACACCACCTCACTCCTCATGTCAATCCTCCATATCGCTACTCCATTTCACTCCTCCATTTCACACCACCACGTCACTCCTCCATGTCACTCCTCCATATCAACCCTCCATGTCACTCCTCCATGTCACTCCTCCATGTCACTACACCAACTCACTAATCCCTGTCCCTCCGCCATGTCACTCCACCATATCAACCCTACATCCTGATCAAACTTGTTAGTTCTCCATGTCACTACTCCATGTCTCTCCTCCACATCACTCCTCTATGTTATTCCTCCATGTCACTCCTCCATGTCACTCCTCCATGTCACTCCTCCTTGTCGCTATTCCATGTCACTCCTCCATGTTGCTACACCAACTCACTTCTCATGTCACTCCTCCATGTCGCTACTCCATGTCACTACTCCATGTCGCTACACCAACTCAATTCTCCTTGTCACTCCTCCATGTCACTGCTCCAAGTCACTCCTCTATGTCACTCCTCCATGTCTCTCCTCCATGTAACTTCTCCAAGTCTTCAATGTCATGTCTCTCATCTGTGTAGCTCCACATTGTCACTCCTCCAAGTCACTCCTCCATGTCACACCTCCTTGTCACTCCTCCAGGTAGCTACTTCATGTCACTCCTCCTTGTCGCTCTTCCAACTCACTCCTCCATGTCACTCGTCCACGTCACTCCTCCATGTCACACCTCCTTGTCACTCCTCCATGTAGCTACTCCATGTCACTCCTCCATGTCGCTCTACCAACTCACTCTTCCATGTCACTCCCCCATTTCACTCCTCCATGTCACTCCTCCATGTCACTGCTCCACGTCACTCCTCTATGTCACTCCTCCATGTCACTCCTCCATGTCGCTATTCCATGTCACTCCATATGTCGCTATATAAACTCACTCCTCCATGTCACTCCTCCATTTCACTCCACCACGTCACTCCTCCATGTCACTCCTCCATATCAACCCTCCATGTCACTCCTCCTTGTCGCTACACCAACTCACTCCTCCATGTCACTCCTCCATTTCACTCCACCACGTCTATATGTATTCCATGTCACTCCTCCATGTCGCTCCACCAACTCACTCCTCCATGTCACTCCTCCTTGTCACTCCTCCATGTAGCTATTCCATTTCACTCCTCCATGTCACTACACCAACTCAATCCTCCTTGTCACTCCTCCATGTCACTCATCCATATCAACCCGCCATGTCACTCCTCCATTTCACTCCACCACGTCACTCCTCCATGTCACTCCTCCATATCAACCCGCCATGTCACTCCTCCATGTCACTACACCAACTCACTAATCCCTGTCCCTCCGCCATGTCACTCCACAATATCAAACCTCCTTCCTTATCAAACTTGTCAGTTCTCCATGTCACTACTCCATGTCTCTCCTCCACATCAATCCTCTATGTCACTCCTCCATGTCACTCCTCCATTACACTCCTCCTTGTCGCTATTCCATGTCACTCCTCCATGTTGCTACACCAACTCACTCCTCATGTCACTCCTCCATGTCGCTACTCCATGTCACTCCTCCATGTCGCTACACCAACTCAATCCTCCTTGTCACTCCTCCATGTCACTCATCCAAGTCATTCCTCCATGTCACTCCTTTATGTCACTCCTCCAAGTCACTCCTCCATGTCACTTCTATATGTCTTCCATGTCACTCCTCCATGTCGCTCCACCAACTCACTCCTCCATGTCACTCCTCCTTGTCACTACTCCATGTAGCTATTCCATGTATCTCCTCCATGTCGCTCCACCAACTCACTCCTCCATGTCACTCCTCCATGTCACTGCTCCATGTCACTCCTCCATGTCGCTCCACCAACTCACTCCTCCATGTCACTCCTCCTTGTCACTACTCCATGTAGCTATTCCATGTATCTCCTCCATGTCGCTCCACCAACTCACTCCTCCATGTCACTCCTCCATGTCGCTATTCCATGTCACTCCTTATGTCGCTCCACCAACTCACTCCTCTATGTCATTCCCCTATGTCGCTACTCCATGTCACTCCTCCATGTCGATCCCCCATGTCACTCCTCCATGTCACTTCTATATGTTTTCCATGTCACTCCTCCATGTCGCTCCTCCTTGTCACTCCTCCATGTTGCTCCTCCATGTAGCTACTTCATGTCACTACACCAACTCACTCATCCCTGTCCCTCCGCCATGTCACTCCACCATATCAACCCTCCTTCCTGATCAAACTTGTCACTTCTCCATGTCACTACTCCATGTCTCTCCTCCACATCACTCCTCTATATCACTCCTCCATGTCGCTACACCAACTCACTCTTCCATGTCACTCCCCCATTTCACTCCACCACGTCACTCCTCCATGTCACTCCTCCATGTCACTCCTCCTTGTCGCTATTCCATGTCACTCCTCCAAGTTGCTACACCAACTCACTCCTCATGTCACTCCTCCATGTCACTCATCCAAGTCATTCCTCCATGTCACTCATTTATGTCATTCCTCCAAGTCATTCCTCCATGTCACTTCTATATGTCTTCCATGTAACTCCTCCATGTCGCTCCACCAACTCACTCCTCCATGTCACTCCTCCTTGTCACTCCTCCATGTCACTCGTCCACGTCACTCCTCCATGTCACACTTCCTTGTCACTCCTCCATGTAGCTACTTCATGTCACTACACCAACTCACTCATCCCTGTCCCTCCGCCATGTCACTCCACCATATCAACATTCTTTCCTGATCAAACTTGTCACTTCTCCATGTCACTACTCCATGTCTCTCCTCCACATCAATCCTCTATGTCACTCCTCCATGTCACTCCTCCATTACACTCCTCCTTGTCGCTATTCCATGTCACTCCTCCATGTTGCTACACCAACTCACTCCTCATGTCACTCCTCCATGTCGCTACTCCATGTCACTCCTCCATGTCGCTACACCAACTCAATCCTCCTTGTCACTCCTCCATGTCACTCATCCAAGTCATTCCTCCATGTTACTCCTTTATGTCACTCCTCCAAGTCACTCCTCCATGTCACTTCTATATGTCTTCCATGTCACTCCTCCATGTCGCTCCACCAACTCACTCCTCCATGTCACTCCTCCTTGTCAGTACTCCATGTAGCTATTCCATGTATCTCCTCCATGTCGCTCCACCAACTCACTCCTCCATGTCACTCCTCCATGTCACTGCTCCATGTCACTCCTCCATGTCGCTATTCCATGTCACTCCTTATGTCACTCCACCAACTCACTCCTCTATGTCATTCCCCTATGTCGCTACTCCATGTCACTTCTCCATGTCACTACTCCATGTCTCTCCTCCACATCACTCCTCTATATCACTCCTCCATGTCACTCCTCCATGTCACTCCTCCTTGTCGCTATTCCATGTTACTCCTCCATGTCGCTACACCAACTCACTCTTCCATGTCACTCCCCCATTTCACTCCACCACGTCACTCCTCCATGTCACTCCTCCATATCAACCCTCCATGTCACTCCTACATGTTACTCCTCCATGTCACTACACCAACTCACTCATCCCTGTCCCTCCGCCATGTCACTCCACCATATCAACCCTCCTTCCTGATCAAACTTGTCACTTCTCCATGTCACTACTCCATGTCTCTCCCCCACATCAAACCTCTATGTCACTCCTCCATGTCACTCCTCTATGTCACTCCTCCTTGTTGCTCTTTCATGTCACTCCTCCATGTCGCTACACCAACTCAATCCTCATGTCACTCCTCCATGTAGCTACTCCATGTCACTCCTCCATGTCGCTACACCAACTCAATCCTTCTTGTCACTCCTCCATGTCACTCAGCCAAGTCATTTGTCCATGTCACTCCTTTATGTCACTCCTCCAAGTCACTCCTCCATGTCACTTCTATATGTCTTCCATGTCACTCCTCCATGTTGCTCCACCAACTCACTCCTCCATGTCACTCCTCCATGTCACTGCTCCACGTCACTCCTCTATGTCACTCCTCCATGTCACTCCTCCATGTCGCTATTCCATGTCACTCCTTATGTCGCTATATAAACTCACTCCTCTATGTCACTCCTCCATTTCACTCCACCACGTCACTCCTCCATGTCACTCCTCCATATCAATCCTCCATGTCACTCCTCCATGTCGCTACACCAACTCAGTCCTCCATGTCACTCCTCCATTTCACTCCACCATGTCACTCCTCCATGTCACTCCTCCATATCAACCCGCCATGTCACTCCTCCATGTCACTCCTCCATGTCACTCCTCCATGTCGCTATTCCATGTCACTCCTCCATGTTGCTACACCAACTCACTCCTCATGTCACTCCTCCATGTCGCTACTCCATGTCACTCCTCCATGTCGCTACACCAACTCAATCCTCATGTCACTCCTCCATGTCGCTACTCCATGTCACTCCTCCATGTCGCTACACCAACTCAATCCTCCTTGTCACTCCTCCATGTCACTCATCCAAGTCATTCCTCCATGTCACTCCTTTATGTCACTCCTCCAAGTCACTCCTCCATGTCACTTCTATATGTCTTCCATGTCACTCCTCCATGTCGCTCCACCAACTCACTCCTCCATGTCACTCCTCCTTGTCACTCCTCCATGTAGCTATTCCATGTCACTCCTCCATGTCGCTCTACCAACTCACTCCTCCATGTCACTTGTCCACGTCACTCCTCCATGTCACACTTCCTTGTCACTCCTCCATGTAGCTACTCCTTGTCACTACACCAACTCACTCATCCCTGTCCCTCCGCCATGTCACTCCACCATATCAACCCTCCTTCCTGATCAAACTTGTCACTTCTCCATGTCACTACTCCATGTCTTTCCTCCACATCAATCCTCTATGTCACTCCTCCATGTCACTCCTCCATGTCATTCCTCATTGTCGCTATTCCATGTCACTCCTCCATGTCCCTCCGCCATGTCACTCCACCATATCAACCCTCCTTCCTGATAAAACTTGTCACTTCTCCATGTCACTACTCCATGTCTTTCCTCCACATCAATCCTCTATGTCACTCCTCCATGTCACTCCTCCATGTCATTCCTCATTGTCGCTATTCCATGTCACTCCTCCATGTCCCTCCGCCATGTCACTCCACCATATCAACCCTCCTTCCTGATCAAACTTGTCACTTCTCCATGTCACTACTCCATGTCTCTCCTCCACATCACTCCTCTATATCACTCCTCCATGTCACTCCTCCATGTCACTCCTCCATGTTGCTATTCCAATTTACTCCTCCATGTCGCTACACCAACTCACTCTTCCATGTCACTCCTCCATTTCACTCCACCACGTCACTCTTCTACGTCACTCCTCATGTCACTCCTCCATGTCGCTACTCCTTGTCACTCCTCCATGTCACTCATCAATTTCATTTTTCCATGTCACTCCTTTATGTCACTCCTCCAAGTCACTCCTCAATTTCACTTCTATATTACTTTAATGTCACTCCTGCATGTCGCTCCACCATATCACTCCTCTATTTCACTCCTCCATGTCACTCCTCCTTGTCGCTATTCCATGTCACTCCTCCATGTCATTCCTCCATGTCGCTATGCCATGTCACTCCTTATGTCGCTACACCAACTCACTCCTCCTTGTCACTCCTCCATGTCACTCATCCAAGTCATTCCTACATGTCACTCCTTTATGTCACTCCTCCAAGTCACTCCTCCATGTCACTTCTATATGTCTTCCATGTCACTCCTCCATTTCGCTCCTGCTTGTCACTCCTCCATGTTGCTCCTCCATGTCACTCCTCCATGTCACTCAACCATGTACCTCCGCCATGTCACTCCACCATATCAATCCTCCTTGCTGATCCGCCCTGTCACTCCTCCATGTCTCTCCTCCACATCAATCCTCTATGTCACTCCTCCATGTCACTCCTCTATGTCACTCCTCCATGTCACTCCTCCATGTCGCTACACGAACTCAATACTCCTTGTCACTCCTCTGTGTCATTCCTGCATGTCACTCCTCCATGTAACTCCACCATATCAATCCTCCTTGCTGATCCGCCCTGTCACTCCTCCATGTCTCTCCTCCACATCAAACCTCTATGTCACTCCTCCATGTCACTCCTCTATGTCACTCCTCCATGTCACTCATCCATGCACCTCCGCCATGTCACTCCACCATATCAATCCACCTTGCTGATCCGCCCTGTCACTCCTCCATGTCTCTCCTCCACATCAATCCTCTATGTCACTCTTCCATGTCGCTACTCCACGTCACTCCTCCATGTCACACCTCCTTGTCACTCCTCCATGTAGCTACTCCAAGTCACTCCTCCATGTCGCTCTACCAACTCACTCCTCCATGTCACTCGTCCACGTCACTCCTCCATGTCACACCTCCTTGTCACTCTTAAATTTCACTCCACCACGCCACTCCTCTATATCACTCCTCCATGTTACTCCTCCATATCAATCCTCCATGTCACTTCTCCATGTCACTCCTCCTTGTCGCAATTCCATGTCACTCCTCCATGTCGCTACACCAACTCACTCCTCCATGTCACTCCTCCATGTCGCTACTCCATGTCACTACTCCATGTCGCTACACCAACTCAATTCGTCCATGTCACTCCTTTATGTCATTCATCCAATTCACTCCTCCATGTTACTTCTATATGTCTTCCATGTCACTCCTCCATGTCACTCCTCCATGTCACTCATCCAAGTCTCTCCTCCGTGTCACTTCTACATGTTGTACATGTCACTCCTCCACATAACTCCTCTATATCACTCCTCAATGTCACTTTTCAATATCACTCCTCTATGTCATTCCCCTATGTCGCTACTCCATGTCACTCCTCCATGTCGATCTTCCATTTCACTACTCCATGTCACTTCTATATGTCTTCCATGTCACTCCACCATGTCGCTCCTCATTGTCACTCCTCCATGTTGCTCCTCCATGTCACTCCTCCATGTCACTCATCCATGTCCCTCCGCCATGTCACTCCACCATATCAATCCTCCTTGCTGATCCGCCCTGTTACTCCTCCATGTCTCTCCTCCACATCAATCCTCCATGTCACTCCTCCATGTCACTCCTCCATGTCACTCCTCCATGTCATTCCTCCATGTCACTACACCAACTCACTCATCCCTTTCCCTCCGCCATGTCACTCCACCATATCAACCCTCCTTCCTGATCAAACTTGTCACTTCTCCATGTCACTACTCCATGTCTCTCCTCCACATCAATCCTCTATGTCACTCCTCTATGTCACTCCTCCATGTCACTCCTCCTTGTCTCTATTCCATGTCACTCCTCCATGTTGCTACACCAACTCACTCCTCCATGTCACTCCTACATGTCGCTATTCCATGTCACTCCTTATGTCGCTACACCAACTCACTCCTCCATTTCATTCCTCCATTTCACTCCACCACGTTACTCCTCCATATCACTCCTCCATATCAACCCTACATGTCACTCCTCCATGTCACACCTCCATGTCATTCCTCCATGTCACTACACCAACTCACTCATCCCTGTCCATCCGCCATGTCACTCCTCCATGTCACTCCTCCATGTCGCTACACCACCTCACTCCTCATGTCAATCCTCCATATCGCTACTCCATTTCACTCCTCCATTTCACACCACCACGTCACTCCTCCATGTCACTCCTCCATATCAACCCTCCATGTCACTCCTCCATGTCACTCCTCCATGTCACTACACCAACTCACTAATCCCTGTCCCTCCGCCATGTCACTCCACCATATCAACCCTACATCCTGATCAAACTTGTTAGTTCTCCATGTCACTACTCCATGTCTCTCCTCCACATCACTCCTCTATGTTATTCCTCCATGTCACTCCTCCATGTCACTCCTCCATGTCACTCCTCCTTGTCGCTATTCCATGTCACTCCTCCATGTTGCTACACCAACTCACTTCTCATGTCACTCCTCCATGTCGCTACTCCATGTCACTACTCCATGTCGCTACACCAACTCAATTCTCCTTGTCACTCCTCCATGTCACTGCTCCAAGTCACTCCTCTATGTCACTCCTCCATGTCTCTCCTCCATGTAACTTCTCCAAGTCTTCAATGTCATGTCTCTCATCTGTGTAGCTCCACATTGTCACTCCTCCAAGTCACTCCTCCATGTCACACCTCCTTGTCACTCCTCCAGGTAGCTACTTCATGTCACTCCTCCTTGTCGCTCTTCCAACTCACTCCTCCATGTCACTCGTCCACGTCACTCCTCCATGTCACACCTCCTTGTCACTCCTCCATGTAGCTACTCCATGTCACTCCTCCATGTCGCTCTACCAACTCACTCTTCCATGTCACTCCCCCATTTCACTCCTCCATGTCACTCCTCCATGTCACTGCTCCACGTCACTCCTCTATGTCACTCCTCCATGTCACTCCTCCATGTCGCTATTCCATGTCACTCCATATGTCGCTATATAAACTCACTCCTCCATGTCACTCCTCCATTTCACTCCACCACGTCACTCCTCCATGTCACTCCTCCATATCAACCCTCCATGTCACTCCTCCTTGTCGCTACACCAACTCACTCCTCCATGTCACTCCTCCATTTCACTCCACCACGTCTATATGTATTCCATGTCACTCCTCCATGTCGCTCCACCAACTCACTCCTCCATGTCACTCCTCCTTGTCACTCCTCCATGTAGCTATTCCATTTCACTCCTCCATGTCACTACACCAACTCAATCCTCCTTGTCACTCCTCCATGTCACTCATCCATATCAACCCGCCATGTCACTCCTCCATTTCACTCCACCACGTCACTCCTCCATGTCACTCCTCCATATCAACCCGCCATGTCACTCCTCCATGTCACTACACCAACTCACTAATCCCTGTCCCTCCGCCATGTCACTCCACAATATCAAACCTCCTTCCTTATCAAACTTGTCAGTTCTCCATGTCACTACTCCATGTCTCTCCTCCACATCAATCCTCTATGTCACTCCTCCATGTCACTCCTCCATTACACTCCTCCTTGTCGCTATTCCATGTCACTCCTCCATGTTGCTACACCAACTCACTCCTCATGTCACTCCTCCATGTCGCTACTCCATGTCACTCCTCCATGTCGCTACACCAACTCAATCCTCCTTGTCACTCCTCCATGTCACTCATCCAAGTCATTCCTCCATGTCACTCCTTTATGTCACTCCTCCAAGTCACTCCTCCATGTCACTTCTATATGTCTTCCATGTCACTCCTCCATGTCGCTCCACCAACTCACTCCTCCATGTCACTCCTCCTTGTCACTACTCCATGTAGCTATTCCATGTATCTCCTCCATGTCGCTCCACCAACTCACTCCTCCATGTCACTCCTCCATGTCACTGCTCCATGTCACTCCTCCATGTCGCTCCACCAACTCACTCCTCCATGTCACTCCTCCTTGTCACTACTCCATGTAGCTATTCCATGTATCTCCTCCATGTCGCTCCACCAACTCACTCCTCCATGTCACTCCTCCATGTCGCTATTCCATGTCACTCCTTATGTCGCTCCACCAACTCACTCCTCTATGTCATTCCCCTATGTCGCTACTCCATGTCACTCCTCCATGTCGATCCCCCATGTCACTCCTCCATGTCACTTCTATATGTTTTCCATGTCACTCCTCCATGTCGCTCCTCCTTGTCACTCCTCCATGTTGCTCCTCCATGTAGCTACTTCATGTCACTACACCAACTCACTCATCCCTGTCCCTCCGCCATGTCACTCCACCATATCAACCCTCCTTCCTGATCAAACTTGTCACTTCTCCATGTCACTACTCCATGTCTCTCCTCCACATCACTCCTCTATATCACTCCTCCATGTCGCTACACCAACTCACTCTTCCATGTCACTCCCCCATTTCACTCCACCACGTCACTCCTCCATGTCACTCCTCCATGTCACTCCTCCTTGTCGCTATTCCATGTCACTCCTCCAAGTTGCTACACCAACTCACTCCTCATGTCACTCCTCCATGTCACTCATCCAAGTCATTCCTCCATGTCACTCATTTATGTCATTCCTCCAAGTCATTCCTCCATGTCACTTCTATATGTCTTCCATGTAACTCCTCCATGTCGCTCCACCAACTCACTCCTCCATGTCACTCCTCCTTGTCACTCCTCCATGTCACTCGTCCACGTCACTCCTCCATGTCACACTTCCTTGTCACTCCTCCATGTAGCTACTTCATGTCACTACACCAACTCACTCATCCCTGTCCCTCCGCCATGTCACTCCACCATATCAACATTCTTTCCTGATCAAACTTGTCACTTCTCCATGTCACTACTCCATGTCTCTCCTCCACATCAATCCTCTATGTCACTCCTCCATGTCACTCCTCCATTACACTCCTCCTTGTCGCTATTCCATGTCACTCCTCCATGTTGCTACACCAACTCACTCCTCATGTCACTCCTCCATGTCGCTACTCCATGTCACTCCTCCATGTCGCTACACCAACTCAATCCTCCTTGTCACTCCTCCATGTCACTCATCCAAGTCATTCCTCCATGTTACTCCTTTATGTCACTCCTCCAAGTCACTCCTCCATGTCACTTCTATATGTCTTCCATGTCACTCCTCCATGTCGCTCCACCAACTCACTCCTCCATGTCACTCCTCCTTGTCAGTACTCCATGTAGCTATTCCATGTATCTCCTCCATGTCGCTCCACCAACTCACTCCTCCATGTCACTCCTCCATGTCACTGCTCCATGTCACTCCTCCATGTCGCTATTCCATGTCACTCCTTATGTCACTCCACCAACTCACTCCTCTATGTCATTCCCCTATGTCGCTACTCCATGTCACTTCTCCATGTCACTACTCCATGTCTCTCCTCCACATCACTCCTCTATATCACTCCTCCATGTCACTCCTCCATGTCACTCCTCCTTGTCGCTATTCCATGTTACTCCTCCATGTCGCTACACCAACTCACTCTTCCATGTCACTCCCCCATTTCACTCCACCACGTCACTCCTCCATGTCACTCCTCCATATCAACCCTCCATGTCACTCCTACATGTTACTCCTCCATGTCACTACACCAACTCACTCATCCCTGTCCCTCCGCCATGTCACTCCACCATATCAACCCTCCTTCCTGATCAAACTTGTCACTTCTCCATGTCACTACTCCATGTCTCTCCCCCACATCAAACCTCTATGTCACTCCTCCATGTCACTCCTCTATGTCACTCCTCCTTGTTGCTCTTTCATGTCACTCCTCCATGTCGCTACACCAACTCAATCCTCATGTCACTCCTCCATGTAGCTACTCCATGTCACTCCTCCATGTCGCTACACCAACTCAATCCTTCTTGTCACTCCTCCATGTCACTCAGCCAAGTCATTTGTCCATGTCACTCCTTTATGTCACTCCTCCAAGTCACTCCTCCATGTCACTTCTATATGTCTTCCATGTCACTCCTCCATGTTGCTCCACCAACTCACTCCTCCATGTCACTCCTCCATGTCACTGCTCCACGTCACTCCTCTATGTCACTCCTCCATGTCACTCCTCCATGTCGCTATTCCATGTCACTCCTTATGTCGCTATATAAACTCACTCCTCTATGTCACTCCTCCATTTCACTCCACCACGTCACTCCTCCATGTCACTCCTCCATATCAATCCTCCATGTCACTCCTCCATGTCGCTACACCAACTCAGTCCTCCATGTCACTCCTCCATTTCACTCCACCATGTCACTCCTCCATGTCACTCCTCCATATCAACCCGCCATGTCACTCCTCCATGTCACTCCTCCATGTCACTCCTCCATGTCGCTATTCCATGTCACTCCTCCATGTTGCTACACCAACTCACTCCTCATGTCACTCCTCCATGTCGCTACTCCATGTCACTCCTCCATGTCGCTACACCAACTCAATCCTCATGTCACTCCTCCATGTCGCTACTCCATGTCACTCCTCCATGTCGCTACACCAACTCAATCCTCCTTGTCACTCCTCCATGTCACTCATCCAAGTCATTCCTCCATGTCACTCCTTTATGTCACTCCTCCAAGTCACTCCTCCATGTCACTTCTATATGTCTTCCATGTCACTCCTCCATGTCGCTCCACCAACTCACTCCTCCATGTCACTCCTCCTTGTCACTCCTCCATGTAGCTATTCCATGTCACTCCTCCATGTCGCTCTACCAACTCACTCCTCCATGTCACTTGTCCACGTCACTCCTCCATGTCACACTTCCTTGTCACTCCTCCATGTAGCTACTCCTTGTCACTACACCAACTCACTCATCCCTGTCCCTCCGCCATGTCACTCCACCATATCAACCCTCCTTCCTGATCAAACTTGTCACTTCTCCATGTCACTACTCCATGTCTTTCCTCCACATCAATCCTCTATGTCACTCCTCCATGTCACTCCTCCATGTCATTCCTCATTGTCGCTATTCCATGTCACTCCTCCATGTCCCTCCGCCATGTCACTCCACCATATCAACCCTCCTTCCTGATAAAACTTGTCACTTCTCCATGTCACTACTCCATGTCTTTCCTCCACATCAATCCTCTATGTCACTCCTCCATGTCACTCCTCCATGTCATTCCTCATTGTCGCTATTCCATGTCACTCCTCCATGTCCCTCCGCCATGTCACTCCACCATATCAACCCTCCTTCCTGATCAAACTTGTCACTTCTCCATGTCACTACTCCATGTCTCTCCTCCACATCACTCCTCTATATCACTCCTCCATGTCACTCCTCCATGTCACTCCTCCATGTTGCTATTCCAATTTACTCCTCCATGTCGCTACACCAACTCACTCTTCCATGTCACTCCTCCATTTCACTCCACCACGTCACTCTTCTACGTCACTCCTCATGTCACTCCTCCATGTCGCTACTCCTTGTCACTCCTCCATGTCACTCATCAATTTCATTTTTCCATGTCACTCCTTTATGTCACTCCTCCAAGTCACTCCTCAATTTCACTTCTATATTACTTTAATGTCACTCCTGCATGTCGCTCCACCATATCACTCCTCTATTTCACTCCTCCATGTCACTCCTCCTTGTCGCTATTCCATGTCACTCCTCCATGTCATTCCTCCATGTCGCTATGCCATGTCACTCCTTATGTCGCTACACCAACTCACTCCTCCTTGTCACTCCTCCATGTCACTCATCCAAGTCATTCCTACATGTCACTCCTTTATGTCACTCCTCCAAGTCACTCCTCCATGTCACTTCTATATGTCTTCCATGTCACTCCTCCATTTCGCTCCTGCTTGTCACTCCTCCATGTTGCTCCTCCATGTCACTCCTCCATGTCACTCAACCATGTACCTCCGCCATGTCACTCCACCATATCAATCCTCCTTGCTGATCCGCCCTGTCACTCCTCCATGTCTCTCCTCCACATCAATCCTCTATGTCACTCCTCCATGTCACTCCTCTATGTCACTCCTCCATGTCACTCCTCCATGTCGCTACACGAACTCAATACTCCTTGTCACTCCTCTGTGTCATTCCTGCATGTCACTCCTCCATGTAACTCCACCATATCAATCCTCCTTGCTGATCCGCCCTGTCACTCCTCCATGTCTCTCCTCCACATCAAACCTCTATGTCACTCCTCCATGTCACTCCTCTATGTCACTCCTCCATGTCACTCATCCATGCACCTCCGCCATGTCACTCCACCATATCAATCCACCTTGCTGATCCGCCCTGTCACTCCTCCATGTCTCTCCTCCACATCAATCCTCTATGTCACTCTTCCATGTCGCTACTCCACGTCACTCCTCCATGTCACACCTCCTTGTCACTCCTCCATGTAGCTACTCCAAGTCACTCCTCCATGTCGCTCTACCAACTCACTCCTCCATGTCACTCGTCCACGTCACTCCTCCATGTCACACCTCCTTGTCACTCTTAAATTTCACTCCACCACGCCACTCCTCTATATCACTCCTCCATGTTACTCCTCCATATCAATCCTCCATGTCACTTCTCCATGTCACTCCTCCTTGTCGCAATTCCATGTCACTCCTCCATGTCGCTACACCAACTCACTCCTCCATGTCACTCCTCCATGTCGCTACTCCATGTCACTACTCCATGTCGCTACACCAACTCAATTCGTCCATGTCACTCCTTTATGTCATTCATCCAATTCACTCCTCCATGTTACTTCTATATGTCTTCCATGTCACTCCTCCATGTCACTCCTCCATGTCACTCATCCAAGTCTCTCCTCCGTGTCACTTCTACATGTTGTACATGTCACTCCTCCACATAACTCCTCTATATCACTCCTCAATGTCACTTTTCAATATCACTCCTCTATGTCATTCCCCTATGTCGCTACTCCATGTCACTCCTCCATGTCGATCTTCCATTTCACTACTCCATGTCACTTCTATATGTCTTCCATGTCACTCCACCATGTCGCTCCTCATTGTCACTCCTCCATGTTGCTCCTCCATGTCACTCCTCCATGTCACTCATCCATGTCCCTCCGCCATGTCACTCCACCATATCAATCCTCCTTGCTGATCCGCCCTGTTACTCCTCCATGTCTCTCCTCCACATCAATCCTCCATGTCACTCCTCCATGTCACTCCTCCATGTCACTCCTCCATGTCATTCCTCCATGTCACTACACCAACTCACTCATCCCTTTCCCTCCGCCATGTCACTCCACCATATCAACCCTCCTTCCTGATCAAACTTGTCACTTCTCCATGTCACTACTCCATGTCTCTCCTCCACATCAATCCTCTATGTCACTCCTCTATGTCACTCCTCCATGTCACTCCTCCTTGTCTCTATTCCATGTCACTCCTCCATGTTGCTACACCAACTCACTCCTCCATGTCACTCCTACATGTCGCTATTCCATGTCACTCCTTATGTCGCTACACCAACTCACTCCTCCATTTCATTCCTCCATTTCACTCCACCACGTTACTCCTCCATATCACTCCTCCATATCAACCCTACATGTCACTCCTCCATGTCACACCTCCATGTCATTCCTCCATGTCACTCCTCCATGTCACTACACCAACTCACTCATCCCTGTCCATCCGCCATGTCACTCCTCCATGTCACTCCTCCATGTCGCTACACCACCTCACTCCTCATGTCAATCCTCCATATCGCTACTCCATTTCACTCCTCCATTTCACACCACCACGTCACTCCTCCATGTCACTCCTCCATATCAACCCTCCATGTCACTCCTCCATGTCACTCCTCCATGTCACTACACCAACTCACTAATCCCTGTCCCTCCGCCATGTCACTCCACCATATCAACCCTACATCCTGATCAAACTTGTTAGTTCTCCATGTCACTACTCCATGTCTCTCCTCCACATCACTCCTCTATGTTATTCCTCCATGTCACTCCTCCATGTCACTCCTCCATGTCACTCCTCCTTGTCGCTATTCCATGTCACTCCTCCATGTTGCTACACCAACTCACTTCTCATGTCACTCCTCCATGTCGCTACTCCATGTCACTACTCCATGTCGCTACACCAACTCAATTCTCCTTGTCACTCCTCCATGTCATTGCTCCAAGTCACTCCTCTATGTCACTCCTCCATGTCTCTCCTCCATGTAACTTCTCCAAGTCTTCAATGTCATGTCTCTCATCTGTGTAGCTCCACATTGTCACTCCTCCAAGTCACTCCTCCATGTCACACCTCCTTGTCACTCCTCCAGGTAGCTACTTCATGTCACTCCTCCTTGTCGCTCTTCCAACTCACTCCTCCATGTCACTCGTCCACGTCACTCCTCCATGTCACACCTCCTTGTCACTCCTCCATGTAGCTACTCCATGTCACTACTCCATGTCACTCCTCCCTGTCACTCTTAAATATCACTCCACCACGCCACTCCTCTATATCACTCCTCCTTGTTAGTCCTCCATATCAATCCTCCATGTCACTTCTCCATGTCACTCCTCCTTGTCGCAATTCCATGTCACTCCTCCATGTCGTTACATCAACTCACTCCTAATGTCACTCCTCCATGTCGCTACTCCATGTCACTCCTCCATGTCACTTCTACATGTTGTACATGTCACTCCTCCACATAACTCCTCTATGTCACTCCTCAATGTCACTACAACAACTCACTCATCCCTGTCCCTCCGCCATGTCACTCCTCCATGTCGCTACACCAACTCACTCCTCATGTCACTCCTCCATGTCACTCATCCAAGTCATTCCTCCATGTCACTCCTTTATGTCACTCCTCCAAGTCACTCCTCCATGTCACTTCTATATGTGTTCCATGTCACTCCTCCATGTCGTTACACCAACTCACTCCTCCATGTCACTCCTCCATGTCTCTACTCCATGTCACTCCTCCATTTCACTCCTCCATGTCTCTCCTCCATGTCACTTCTCCAAGTCTTCAATGTCTTGTCTCTCATCTGTGTAGCTCCACATTGTCACTCTTCCAAGTCACTCCTCCATGTCGCTACTCCACGTCACTCTTCCATTTCACACCTCCATGTCACTCCTCCATGTCGCTACACCAACTCAATCCTCCTTGTCACTCCTCCATGCCACTCATCCAAGTTATTCCTCCATGTCACTCCTTTATGTCATTCATCCAAGTCACTCCTCCATGTCACTTCTATATGTCTTCCATTTCACTCCTCCATGTCGCTCCACCAACTCACTCCTCCATGTCACTCCTCCATGTCACTACTCCACGTCACTCCTCTATGTCACTCCTCCATGTCACTCCTCCATGTCACTATTCCATGTCACTCCTTATGTCACTACACCAACTCACTCCTCCATGTCACTCCTCCTTGTCACTCCTCCATGTAGCTATTCCATGTCACTCCCCCATTTCACTCCACCACGTCACTCCTCCATGTCACTCCTCCATATCAGCCCTTCATGTCACTCCTCCATGTCACTCCTCCATGTCACTACACCAACTCACTCATCCCTGTCCCTCCGCCATGTCACTCCACCATATCAACCCTCCTTCCTGATGAAACTTGTCACTTCTCCATGTCACTACTCCATGTCTCTCCCCCACATCAAACCTCTATGTCACTCCTCCATGTCACTCCTCTATGTCACTCCTCCTTGTCGCTCTTCCATGTCACTCCTCCATGTCGCTACACCAACTCAATCCTCATGTCACTCCTCCATGTAGCTACTCCATGTCACTCCTCCATGTCGCTACACCAACACAATCCTCCTTGTCACTCCTCCATGTCACTCCACCATGTCGCTATTCCATGTCACTCCTTATGTCGCTACACCAACTCACTCCTCCATTTCACTCCTCCATTTCACTCCACCACGTCACTCCTCCAAATCACTCCTCCATATCAACCCTCCATGTCACTCCTCCATGTCACTCCTCCAACTCATTCCTCCATGTCACTCCTCCATGTCACTACACCAATTCACTCATCCCTGTCCCTCCGCCATGTCACTCCTCCATATCACTCCTCCATGTCGCTACACCAACTCACTCCTCATGTCACTCCTCCATGTCGCTACTCCATGTCACTCCTCCATGTCGCTCCTCCTTGTCACTCCTCCATGTTGCTCCTCCATGTCACTCCTCCATATCACTCATCCATGTCCCTCCTCCATGTCACTCCACCATATCAATCCTCCTTGCTGATCCGCCCTGTCACTTCTCCATGTCTCTCCTCCACATCAATCCTCCATGTCACTCCTCCATGTCATTCCTCCATGTCACTCCTTTATGTCATTCATCCAAGTCACTCCTCCATGTCACTTCTATATGTCTTCCATTTCACTCCTCCATGTCGCTCCACCAACTCACTCCTCCATGTCACTCCTCCATGTCACTACTCCACGTCACTCCTCTATGTCACTCCTCCATGTCACTCCTCCATGTCACTATTCCATGTCACTCCTTATGTCACTACACCAACTCACTCCTCCATGTCACTCCTCCTTGTCACTCCTCCATGTAGCTATTCCATGTCACTCCCCCATTTCACTCCACCACGTCACTCCTCCATGTCACTCCTCCATATCAGCCCTTCATGTCACTCCTCCATGTCACTCCTCCATGTCACTACACCAACTCACTCATCCCTGTCCCTCCGCCATGTCACTCCACCATATCAACCCTCCTTCCTGATGAAACTTGTCACTTCTCCATGTCACTACTCCATGTCTCTCCCCCACATCAAACCTCTATGTCACTCCTCCATGTCACTCCTCTATGTCACTCCTCCTTGTCGCTCTTCCATGTCACTCCTCCATGTCGCTACACCAACTCAATCCTCATGTCACTCCTCCATGTAGCTACTCCATGTCACTCCTCCATGTCGCTACACCAACACAATCCTCCTTGTCACTCCTCCATGTCACTCCACCATGTCGCTATTCCATGTCACTCCTTATGTCGCTACACCAACTCACTCCTCCATTTCACTCCTCCATTTCACTCCACCACGTCACTCCTCCAAATCACTCCTCCATATCAACCCTCCATGTCACTCCTCCATGTCACTCCTCCAACTCATTCCTCCATGTCACTCCTCCATGTCACTACACCAATTCACTCATCCCTGTCCCTCCGCCATGTCACTCCTCCATGTCACTCCTCCATGTCGCTACACCAAGTCACTCCTCATGTCACTCCTCCATGTCGCTACTCCATGTCACTCCTCCATGTCGCTCCTCCTTGTCACTCCTCCATGTTGCTCCTCCATGTCACTCCTCCATATCACTCATCCATGTCCCTCCTCCATGTCACTCCACCATATCAATCCTCCTTGCTGATCCGCCCTGTCACTTCTCCATGTCTCTCCTCCACATCAATCCTCCATGTCACTCCTCCATGTCATTCCTCCATGTCACTCCTCCATGTCACTCCTCCATGTCACTCCTCCATGTCACTACACCAACTCACTCATCCCTTTCCCTCCGCCATGTCACTCCACCATATCAACCCTCCTTCCTGATCAAACTTGTCACGTCTCCATGTCACTACTCCATGTCTCTCCTCCACATCAATCCTCTATGTCACTCCTCTATGTCACTCCTCCATGTCACTCCTCCTTGTCGCTATTCAATGTCACTCCTCCATGTAGCTACACCAACTCACTCATCCCTGTCCCTCCGCCATGTCACTCCTCCATGTCACTCCTCCATGTCGCTACACCAACTCACTCCTCATGTAACTCCTCCATGTCGCTATTCCATTTCACTCCTCCATTTCACTCCACCACGTCACTCCTCCATGTCACTCCTCCATTTCAACCCTCCATGTCACTCCTCCAAGTCACTCCTCCATGTCACGCCTCCATTTCACTCCACCACGTCACTCCTCCATGTCACTCCTCCATATCAACCCTCCATGTCACTCCTCCATGTCACTCCTTCATGTCACTCCTCCATGTCAGTCCTCCTTGTCACTCCTCCATGTAGCTATTCCATGTCACTCCTCCATGTTGCCCTAACAACTCACTCCTCCATGTCACTCATCCACGTCACTCTTCCATGTCACACTTCCTTGTCACTCCTCCATGTAGCTACTTCATGTCACTACACCAACTCACTCATCCCTGTCCCTCCGCCATGTCACTCCACCATATCAACCCTCCTTCCTGATCAAACTTGTCACTTCTCCATGTCACTACTCCATGTCTTTCCTCCACATCACTCCTCTATGTCACTCCTACATTTCACTGCTCCATGTAGCTACTCCATGTCACTCCTCCATTTCACTCCTCCATGTCACTCTTAAATATCACTCCACCACGCCACTCCTCTATATCACTCCTCCATGTTACTCCTCCATATCAATCCTCCATGTCACTCCTCCAAGTCACTCCTCCATGTCACTTCTATATGTCTTCCATGTCACTCCTCCATGTCGCTCCTCCTTGTCACTCCTCCATATCAATCCTCCATGTCACTTCTCCATGTCACTCCTCCTTGTCGCAATTCCATGTCACTCCTCCATATCAACCCTCCATGTCACTCCTCCATGTTAATCCTCCTTCCTGATCAAACTTGTCACTTCTCCATGTCACTACTCCATGTCTCTCCTCCACATCAATCCTCTATATCACTCCTCCATATCACTGCTCCATGTCACTCCTCCTTGTCGCTATTCCATGTTACTCCTCCATGTCACTCCACCATATCAACCCTCCTTCCTGATCAAACTTGTCACTTCTCCATGTCACTACTCCATGTCTCTCCTCCACATCAATCCTCTATATCACTCCTCCATATCACTGCTCCATGTCACTCCTCCTTGTCGCTATTCCATGTTACTCCTCCATGTCCCTACACCAACTCAATCCTCCTTGTCACTCCTCCATGTCACTCATCCAAGTCTTTCCTCCATGTCACTCATTTATGTCACTCCTCCAAGTCACTCCTCCATGTCACTTCTATTTGTCTTCCATGTCACTCCTCCATGTCGCTCATCCAAGTCATTCCTCCATGTCACTCATTTATATCACTCCTCCAAGTCACTCCTCCACGTCACTTCTATATGTCTTCCATGTCACTCCTCCATGTCGCTCCACAAACTCACTCCTCCATGTCACTCCTCCTTGTCACTCCTCTATGTAGCTATTCCATGTAACTACTCCATGTCGCTCTACCAACTCACTCCTCCATGTCACTCGTCCACGTCACTCCTCCATGTCACACTGCCTTGTCACTCCTCCATGTAGCTACTTCATGTCACTACACCAACTCACTCATCCCTGTCCCTCCTCCATGTCACTCCACCATATCAACCCTCCTTCCTGATCAAACTTGTCACTTCTCCATGTCACTACTCCATGGCTCTCCTCCACATCACTCCTCTATATCACTCCTCCATGTCACTCCTCCATGTCACTCCTCCTTGTCACTATTCCATGTTACTCCTCATGTCGCTACACCAACTCACTCTTCCATGTCACTCCCCATTTCACTCCACCATGTCACTCCTCCATGTCACTCCTCCATATCAACCCTCCATGTCACTCCTCCATGTTACTCCTCCATGTCACTACACCAACTCACTCATCCCTGTCCCTCCTCCATGTCACCACACCATATCAACCCTCCTTCCTGATCAAACATGTCACTTCTCCATGTCACTACTCCATGTCTCTCCCCCACATCAAACCTCTATGTCACTCCTCCATGTCACTCCTCATGTCACTCCTCCATGTCGCTACTCCATGTCACTCCTCCATGTCGCTACACCAACTCAATCCTCCTTGTCACTCCTCCATGTCACTCATCCAAGTCATTCCTCCATGTCACTCCTTTATGTCACTCCTCCAAGTCACTCCTCCATGTCACTTCTATATGTCTTCCATGTCACTCCTCCATGTCGCTCCACCAACTCACTCCTCCATGTCACTCCTCCTTGTCACTACTCCATGTAGCTATTCCATGTATCTCCTCCATGTCGCTCCACCAACTCACTCCTCCATGTCACTCCTCCATGTCACTGCTCCATGTCACTCCTCCATGTCGCTCCACCAACTCACTCCTCCATGTCACTCCTCCTTGTCACTACTCCATGTAGCTATTCCATGTATCTCCTCCATGTCGCTCCACCAACTCACTCCTCCATGTCACTCCTCCATGTCGCTATTCCATGTCACTCCTTATGTCGCTCCACCAACTCACTCCTCTATGTCATTCCCCTATGTCGCTACTCCATGTCACTCCTCCATGTCGATCCCCCATGTCACTCCTCCATGTCACTTCTATATGTTTTCCATGTCACTCCTCCATGTCGCTCCTCCTTGTCACTCCTCCATGTTGCTCCTCCATGTAGCTACTTCATGTCACTACACCAACTCACTCATCCCTGTCCCTCCGCCATGTCACTCCACCATATCAACCCTCCTTCCTGATCAAACTTGTCACTTCTCCATGTCACTACTCCATGTCTCTCCTCCACATCACTCCTCTATATCACTCCTCCATGTCGCTACACCAACTCACTCTTCCATGTCACTCCCCCATTTCACTCCACCACGTCACTCCTCCATGTCACTCCTCCATGTCACTCCTCCTTGTCGCTATTCCATGTCACTCCTCCAAGTTGCTACACCAACTCACTCCTCATGTCACTCCTCCATGTCACTCATCCAAGTCATTCCTCCATGTCACTCATTTATGTCATTCCTCCAAGTCATTCCTCCATGTCACTTCTATATGTCTTCCATGTAACTCCTCCATGTCGCTCCACCAACTCACTCCTCCATGTCACTCCTCCTTGTCACTCCTCCATGTCACTCGTCCACGTCACTCCTCCATGTCACACTTCCTTGTCACTCCTCCATGTAGCTACTTCATGTCACTACACCAACTCACTCATCCCTGTCCCTCCGCCATGTCACTCCACCATATCAACATTCTTTCCTGATCAAACTTGTCACTTCTCCATGTCACTACTCCATGTCTCTCCTCCACATCAATCCTCTATGTCACTCCTCCATGTCACTCCTCCATTACACTCCTCCTTGTCGCTATTCCATGTCACTCCTCCATGTTGCTACACCAACTCACTCCTCATGTCACTCCTCCATGTCGCTACTCCATGTCACTCCTCCATGTCGCTACACCAACTCAATCCTCCTTGTCACTCCTCCATGTCACTCATCCAAGTCATTCCTCCATGTTACTCCTTTATGTCACTCCTCCAAGTCACTCCTCCATGTCACTTCTATATGTCTTCCATGTCACTCCTCCATGTCGCTCCACCAACTCACTCCTCCATGTCACTCCTCCTTGTCAGTACTCCATGTAGCTATTCCATGTATCTCCTCCATGTCGCTCCACCAACTCACTCCTCCATGTCACTCCTCCATGTCACTGCTCCATGTCACTCCTCCATGTCGCTATTCCATGTCACTCCTTATGTCACTCCACCAACTCACTCCTCTATGTCATTCCCCTATGTCGCTACTCCATGTCACTTCTCCATGTCACTACTCCATGTCTCTCCTCCACATCACTCCTCTATATCACTCCTCCATGTCACTCCTCCATGTCACTCCTCCTTGTCGCTATTCCATGTTACTCCTCCATGTCGCTACACCAACTCACTCTTCCATGTCACTCCCCCATTTCACTCCACCACGTCACTCCTCCATGTCACTCCTCCATATCAACCCTCCATGTCACTCCTACATGTTACTCCTCCATGTCACTACACCAACTCACTCATCCCTGTCCCTCCGCCATGTCACTCCACCATATCAACCCTCCTTCCTGATCAAACTTGTCACTTCTCCATGTCACTACTCCATGTCTCTCCCCCACATCAAACCTCTATGTCACTCCTCCATGTCACTCCTCTATGTCACTCCTCCTTGTTGCTCTTTCATGTCACTCCTCCATGTCGCTACACCAACTCAATCCTCATGTCACTCCTCCATGTAGCTACTCCATGTCACTCCTCCATGTCGCTACACCAACTCAATCCTTCTTGTCACTCCTCCATGTCACTCAGCCAAGTCATTTGTCCATGTCACTCCTTTATGTCACTCCTCCAAGTCACTCCTCCATGTCACTTCTATATGTCTTCCATGTCACTCCTCCATGTTGCTCCACCAACTCACTCCTCCATGTCACTCCTCCATGTCACTGCTCCACGTCACTCCTCTATGTCACTCCTCCATGTCACTCCTCCATGTCGCTATTCCATGTCACTCCTTATGTCGCTATATAAACTCACTCCTCTATGTCACTCCTCCATTTCACTCCACCACGTCACTCCTCCATGTCACTCCTCCATATCAATCCTCCATGTCACTCCTCCATGTCGCTACACCAACTCAGTCCTCCATGTCACTCCTCCATTTCACTCCACCATGTCACTCCTCCATGTCACTCCTCCATATCAACCCGCCATGTCACTCCTCCATGTCACTCCTCCATGTCACTCCTCCATGTCGCTATTCCATGTCACTCCTCCATGTTGCTACACCAACTCACTCCTCATGTCACTCCTCCATGTCGCTACTCCATGTCACTCCTCCATGTCGCTACACCAACTCAATCCTCATGTCACTCCTCCATGTCGCTACTCCATGTCACTCCTCCATGTCGCTACACCAACTCAATCCTCCTTGTCACTCCTCCATGTCACTCATCCAAGTCATTCCTCCATGTCACTCCTTTATGTCACTCCTCCAAGTCACTCCTCCATGTCACTTCTATATGTCTTCCATGTCACTCCTCCATGTCGCTCCACCAACTCACTCCTCCATGTCACTCCTCCTTGTCACTCCTCCATGTAGCTATTCCATGTCACTCCTCCATGTCGCTCTACCAACTCACTCCTCCATGTCACTTGTCCACGTCACTCCTCCATGTCACACTTCCTTGTCACTCCTCCATGTAGCTACTCCTTGTCACTACACCAACTCACTCATCCCTGTCCCTCCGCCATGTCACTCCACCATATCAACCCTCCTTCCTGATCAAACTTGTCACTTCTCCATGTCACTACTCCATGTCTTTCCTCCACATCAATCCTCTATGTCACTCCTCCATGTCACTCCTCCATGTCATTCCTCATTGTCGCTATTCCATGTCACTCCTCCATGTCCCTCCGCCATGTCACTCCACCATATCAACCCTCCTTCCTGATAAAACTTGTCACTTCTCCATGTCACTACTCCATGTCTTTCCTCCACATCAATCCTCTATGTCACTCCTCCATGTCACTCCTCCATGTCATTCCTCATTGTCGCTATTCCATGTCACTCCTCCATGTCCCTCCGCCATGTCACTCCACCATATCAACCCTCCTTCCTGATCAAACTTGTCACTTCTCCATGTCACTACTCCATGTCTCTCCTCCACATCACTCCTCTATATCACTCCTCCATGTCACTCCTCCATGTCACTCCTCCATGTTGCTATTCCAATTTACTCCTCCATGTCGCTACACCAACTCACTCTTCCATGTCACTCCTCCATTTCACTCCACCACGTCACTCTTCTACGTCACTCCTCATGTCACTCCTCCATGTCGCTACTCCTTGTCACTCCTCCATGTCACTCATCAATTTCATTTTTCCATGTCACTCCTTTATGTCACTCCTCCAAGTCACTCCTCAATTTCACTTCTATATTACTTTAATGTCACTCCTGCATGTCGCTCCACCATATCACTCCTCTATTTCACTCCTCCATGTCACTCCTCCTTGTCGCTATTCCATGTCACTCCTCCATGTCATTCCTCCATGTCGCTATGCCATGTCACTCCTTATGTCGCTACACCAACTCACTCCTCCTTGTCACTCCTCCATGTCACTCATCCAAGTCATTCCTACATGTCACTCCTTTATGTCACTCCTCCAAGTCACTCCTCCATGTCACTTCTATATGTCTTCCATGTCACTCCTCCATTTCGCTCCTGCTTGTCACTCCTCCATGTTGCTCCTCCATGTCACTCCTCCATGTCACTCAACCATGTACCTCCGCCATGTCACTCCACCATATCAATCCTCCTTGCTGATCCGCCCTGTCACTCCTCCATGTCACTCCTCTATGTCACTCCTCCATGTCACTCCTCCATGTCGCTACACGAACTCAATACTCCTTGTCACTCCTCTGTGTCATTCCTGCATGTCACTCCTCCATGTAACTCCACCATATCAATCCTCCTTGCTGATCCGCCCTGTCACTCCTCCATGTCTCTCCTCCACATCAAACCTCTATGTCACTCCTCCATGTCACTCCTCTATGTCACTCCTCCATGTCACTCATCCATGCACCTCCGCCATGTCACTCCACCATATCAATCCACCTTGCTGATCCGCCCTGTCACTCCTCCATGTCTCTCCTCCACATCAATCCTCTATGTCACTCTTCCATGTCGCTACTCCACGTCACTCCTCCATGTCACACCTCCTTGTCACTCCTCCATGTAGCTACTCCAAGTCACTCCTCCATGTCGCTCTACCAACTCACTCCTCCATGTCACTCGTCCACGTCACTCCTCCATGTCACACCTCCTTGTCACTCTTAAATTTCACTCCACCACGCCACTCCTCTATATCACTCCTCCATGTTACTCCTCCATATCAATCCTCCATGTCACTTCTCCATGTCACTCCTCCTTGTCGCAATTCCATGTCACTCCTCCATGTCGCTACACCAACTCACTCCTCCATGTCACTCCTCCATGTCGCTACTCCATGTCACTACTCCATGTCGCTACACCAACTCAATTCGTCCATGTCACTCCTTTATGTCATTCATCCAATTCACTCCTCCATGTTACTTCTATATGTCTTCCATGTCACTCCTCCATGTCACTCCTCCATGTCACTCATCCAAGTCTCTCCTCCGTGTCACTTCTACATGTTGTACATGTCACTCCTCCACATAACTCCTCTATATCACTCCTCAATGTCACTTTTCAATATCACTCCTCTATGTCATTCCCCTATGTCGCTACTCCATGTCACTCCTCCATGTCGATCTTCCATTTCACTACTCCATGTCACTTCTATATGTCTTCCATGTCACTCCACCATGTCGCTCCTCATTGTCACTCCTCCATGTTGCTCCTCCATGTCACTCCTCCATGTCACTCATCCATGTCCCTCCGCCATGTCACTCCACCATATCAATCCTCCTTGCTGATCCGCCCTGTTACTCCTCCATGTCTCTCCTCCACATCAATCCTCCATGTCACTCCTCCATGTCACTCCTCCATGTCACTCCTCCATGTCATTCCTCCATGTCACTACACCAACTCACTCATCCCTTTCCCTCCGCCATGTCACTCCACCATATCAACCCTCCTTCCTGATCAAACTTGTCACTTCTCCATGTCACTACTCCATGTCTCTCCTCCACATCAATCCTCTATGTCACTCCTCTATGTCACTCCTCCATGTCACTCCTCCTTGTCTCTATTCCATGTCACTCCTCCATGTTGCTACACCAACTCACTCCTCCATGTCACTCCTACATGTCGCTATTCCATGTCACTCCTTATGTCGCTACACCAACTCACTCCTCCATTTCATTCCTCCATTTCACTCCACCACGTTACTCCTCCATATCACTCCTCCATATCAACCCTACATGTCACTCCTCCATGTCACACCTCCATGTCATTCCTCCATGTCACTCCTCCATGTCACTACACCAACTCACTCATCCCTGTCCATCCGCCATGTCACTCCTCCATGTCACTCCTCCATGTCGCTACACCACCTCACTCCTCATGTCAATCCTCCATATCGCTACTCCATTTCACTCCTCCATTTCACACCACCACGTCACTCCTCCATGTCACTCCTCCATATCAACCCTCCATGTCACTCCTCCATGTCACTCCTCCATGTCACTACACCAACTCACTAATCCCTGTCCCTCCGCCATGTCACTCCACCATATCAACCCTACATCCTGATCAAACTTGTTAGTTCTCCATGTCACTACTCCATGTCTCTCCTCCACATCACTCCTCTATGTTATTCCTCCATGTCACTCCTCCATGTCACTCCTCCTTGTCGCTATTCCATGTCACTCCTCCATGTTGCTACACCAACTCACTTCTCATGTCACTCCTCCATGTCGCTACTCCATGTCACTACTCCATGTCGCTACACCAACTCAATTCTCCTTGTCACTCCTCCATGTCACTGCTCCAAGTCACTCCTCTATGTCACTCCTCCATGTCTCTCCTCCATGTAACTTCTCCAAGTCTTCAATGTCATGTCTCTCATCTGTGTAGCTCCACATTGTCACTCCTCCAAGTCACTCCTCCATGTCACACCTCCTTGTCACTCCTCCAGGTAGCTACTTCATGTCACTCCTCCTTGTCGCTCTTCCAACTCACTCCTCCATGTCACTCGTCCACGTCACTCCTCCATGTCACACCTCCTTGTCACTCCTCCATGTAGCTACTCCATGTCACTACTCCATGTCACTCCTCCCTGTCACTCTTAAATATCACTCCACCACGCCACTCCTCTATATCACTCCTCCTTGTTAGTCCTCCATATCAATCCTCCATGTCACTTCTCCATGTCACTCCTCCTTGTCGCAATTCCATGTCACTCCTCCATGTCGTTACATCAACTCACTCCTAATGTCACTCCTCCACATAACTCCTCTATGTCACTCCTCAATGTCACTACAACAACTCACTCATCCCTGTCCCTCCGCCATGTCACTCCTCCATGTCGCTACACCAACTCACTCCTCATGTCACTCCTCCATGTCGCTACTCCATTTCACTCCTCCATGTCGCTACACCAACTCAATCCTCCTTGTCACTCCTCCATGTCACTCATCCAAGTCATTCCTCCATGTCACTCCTTTATGTCACTCCTCCAAGTCACTCCTCCATGTCACTTCTATATGTGTTCCATGTCACTCCTCCATGTCGTTACACCAACTCACTCCTCCATGTCACTCCTCCATGTCTCTACTCCATGTCACTCCTCCATTTCACTCCTCCATGTCTCTCCTCCATGTCACTTCTCCAAGTCTTCAATGTCTTGTCTCTCATCTGTGTAGCTCCACATTGTCACTCTTCCAAGTCACTCCTCCATGTCGCTACTCCACGTCACTCTTCCATTTCACACCTCCATGTCACTCCTCCATGTCGCTACACCAACTCAATCCTCCTTGTCACTCCTCCATGCCACTCATCCAAGTTATTCCTCCATGTCACTCCTTTATGTCATTCATCCAAGTCACTCCTCCATGTCACTTCTATATGTCTTCCATTTCACTCCTCCATGTCGCTCCACCAACTCACTCCTCCATGTCACTCCTCCATGTCACTACTCCACGTCACTCCTCCATGTCACTACTCCACGTCACTCCTCTATGTCACTCCTCCATGTCACTCCTCCATGTCACTATTCCATGTCACTCCTTATGTCACTACACCAACTCACTCCTCCATGTCACTCCTCCTTGTCACTCCTCCATGTAGCTATTCCATGTCACTCCCCCATTTCACTCCACCACGTCACTCCTCCATGTCACTCCTCCATATCAGCCCTTCATGTCACTCCTCCATGTCACTCCTCCATGTCACTACACCAACTCACTCATCCCTGTCCCTCCGCCATGTCACTCCACCATATCAACCCTCCTTCCTGATGAAACTTGTCACTTCTCCATGTCACTACTCCATGTCTCTCCCCCACATCAAACCTCTATGTCACTCCTCCATGTCACTCCTCTATGTCACTCCTCCTTGTCGCTCTTCCATGTCACTCCTCCATGTCGCTACACCAACTCAATCCTCATGTCACTCCTCCATGTAGCTACTCCATGTCACTCCTCCATGTCGCTACACCAACACAATCCTCCTTGTCACTCCTCCATGTCACTCCACCATGTCGCTATTCCATGTCACTCCTTATGTCGCTACACCAACTCACTCCTCCATTTCACTCCTCCATTTCACTCCACCACGTCACTCCTCCAAATCACTCCTCCATATCAACCCTCCATGTCACTCCTCCATGTCACTCCTCCAACTCATTCCTCCATGTCACTCCTCCATGTCACTACACCAATTCACTCATCCCTGTCCCTCCGCCATGTCACTCCTCCATGTCACTCCTCCATGTCGCTACACCAACTCACTCCTCATGTCACTCCTCCATGTCGCTACTCCATGTCACTCCTCCATGTCGCTCCTCCTTGTCACTCCTCCATGTTGCTCCTCCATGTCACTCCTCCATATCACTCATCCATGTCCCTCCTCCATGTCACTCCACCATATCAATCCTCCTTGCTGATCCGCCCTGTCACTTCTCCATGTCTCTCCTCCACATCAATCCTCCATGTCACTCCTCCATGTCATTCCTCCATGTCACTCCTTTATGTCATTCATCCAAGTCACTCCTCCATGTCACTTCTATATGTCTTCCATTTCACTCCTCCATGTCGCTCCACCAACTCACTCCTCCATGTCACTCCTCCATGTCACTACTCCACGTCACTCCTCTATGTCACTCCTCCATGTCACTCCTCCATGTCACTATTCCATGTCACTCCTTATGTCACTACACCAACTCACTCCTCCATGTCACTCCTCCTTGTCACTCCTCCATGTAGCTATTCCATGTCACTCCCCCATTTCACTCCACCACGTCACTCCTCCATGTCACTCCTCCATATCAGCCCTTCATGTCACTCCTCCATGTCACTCCTCCATGTCACTACACCAACTCACTCATCCCTGTCCCTCCGCCATGTCACTCCACCATATCAACCCTCCTTCCTGATGAAACTTGTCACTTCTCCATGTCACTACTCCATGTCTCTCCCCCACATCAAACCTCTATGTCACTCCTCCATGTCACTCCTCTATGTCACTCCTCCTTGTCGCTCTTCCATGTCACTCCTCCATGTCGCTACACCAACTCAATCCTCATGTCACTCCTCCATGTAGCTACTCCATGTCACTCCTCCATGTCGCTACACCAACACAATCCTCCTTGTCACTCCTCCATGTCACTCCACTATGTCGCTATTCCATGTCACTCCTTATGTCGCTACACCAACTCACTCCTCCATTTCACTCCTCCATTTCACTCCACCACGTCACTCCTCCAAATCACTCCTCCATATCAACCCTCCATGTCACTCCTCCATGTCACTCCTCCAACTCATTCCTCCATGTCACTCCTCCATGTCACTACACCAATTCACTCATCCCTGTCCCTCCGCCATGTCACTCCTCCATGTCACTCCTCCATGTCGCTACACCAACTCACTCCTCATGTCACTCCTCCATGTCGCTACTCCATGTCACTCCTCCATGTCGCTCCTCCTTGTCACTCCTCCATGTTGCTCCTCCATGTCACTCCTCCATATCACTCATCCATGTCCCTCCTCCTTGTCACTCCACCATATCAATCCTCCTTGCTGATCCGCCCTGTCACTTCTCCATGTCTCTCCTCCACATCAATCCTCCATGTCACTCCTCCATGTCATTCCTCCATGTCACTCCTCCATGTCACTCCTCCATGTCACTCCTCCATGTCACTACACCAACTCACTCATCCCTTTCCCTCCGCCATGTCACTCCACCATATCAACCCTCCTTCCTGATCAAACTTGTCACGTCTCCATGTCACTACTCCATGTCTCTCCTCCACATCAATCCTCTATGTCACTCCTCTATGTCACTCCTCCATGTCACTCCTCCTTGTCGCTATTCAATGTCACTCCTCCATGTAGCTACACCAACTCACTCATCCCTGTCCCTCCGCCATGTCACTCCTCCATGTCACTCCTCCATGTCGCTACACCAACTCACTCCTCATGTAACTCCTCCATGTCGCTATTCCATTTCACTCCTCCATTTCACTCCACCACGTCACTCCTCCATGTCACTCCTCCATTTCAACCCTCCATGTCACTCCTCCAAGTCACTCCTCCATGTCACGCCTCCATTTCACTCCACCACGTCACTCCTCCATGTCACTCCTCCATATCAACCCTCCATGTCACTCCTCCATGTCACTCCTTCATGTCACTCCTCCATGTCAGTCCGCCTTGTCACTCCTCCATGTAGCTATTCCATGTCACTCCTCCATGTTGCCCTAACAACTCACTCCTCCATGTCACTCATCCACGTCACTCTTCCATGTCACACTTCCTTGTCACTCCTCCATGTAGCTACTTCATGTCACTACACCAACTCACTCATCCCTGTCCCTCCGCCATGTCACTCCACCATATCAACCCTCCTTCCTGATCAAACTTGTCACTTCTCCATGTCACTACTCCATGTCTTTCCTCCACATCACTCCTCTATGTCACTCCTACATTTCACTGCTCCATGTAGCTACTCCATGTCACTCCTCCATTTCACTCCTCCATGTCACTCTTAAATATCACTCCACCACGCCACTCCTCTATATCACTCCTCCATGTTACTCCTCCATATCACTCATCCATGTCCCTCCTCCATGTCACTCCACCATATCAATCCTCCTTGCTGATCCGCCCTGTCACTTCTCCATGTCTCTCCTCCACATCAATCCTCCATGTCACTCCTCCATGTCATTCCTCCATGTCACTCCTCCATGTCACTCCTCCATGTCACTCCTCCATGTCACTACACCAACTCACTCATCCCTTTCCCTCCGCCATGTCACTCCACCATATCAACCCTCCTTCCTGATCAAACTTGTCACGTCTCCATGTCACTACTCCATGTCTCTCCTCCACATCAATCCTCTATGTCACTCCTCTATGTCACTCCTCCATGTCACTCCTCCTTGTCGCTATTCAATGTCACTCCTCCATGTAGCTACACCAACTCACTCATCCCTGTCCCTCCGCCATGTCACTCCTCCATGTCACTCCTCCATGTCGCTACACCAACTCACTCCTCATGTAACTCCTCCATGTCGCTATTCCATTTCACTCCTCCATTTCACTCCACCACGTCACTCCTCCATGTCACTCCTCCATTTCAACCCTCCATGTCACTCCTCCAAGTCACTCCTCCATGTCACGCCTCCATTTCACTCCACCACGTCACTCCTCCATGTCACTCCTCCATATCAACCCTCCATGTCACTCCTCCATGTCACTCCTTCATGTCACTCCTCCATGTCAGTCCTCCTTGTCACTCCTCCATGTAGCTATTCCATGTCACTCCTCCATGTTGCCCTAACAACTCACTCCTCCATGTCACTCATCCACGTCACTCTTCCATGTCACACTTCCTTGTCACTCCTCCATGTAGCTACTTCATGTCACTACACCAACTCACTCATCCCTGTCCCTCCGCCATGTCACTCCACCATATCAACCCTCCTTCCTGATCAAACTTGTCACTTCTCCATGTCACTACTCCATGTCTTTCCTCCACATCACTCCTCTATGTCACTCCTACATTTCACTGCTCCATGTAGCTACTCCATGTCACTCCTCCATTTCACTCCTCCATGTCACTCTTAAATATCACTCCACCACGCCACTCCTCTATATCACTCCTCCATGTTACTCCTCCATATCAATCCTCCATGTCACTCCTCCAAGTCACTCCTCCATGTCACTTCTATATGTCTTCCATGTCACTCCTCCATGTCGCTCCTCCTTGTCACTCCTCCATATCAATCCTCCATGTCACTTCTCCATGTCACTCCTCCTTGTCGCAATTCCATGTCACTCCTCCATATCAACCCTCCATGTCACTCCTCCATGTTAATCCTCCTTCCTGATCAAACTTGTCACTTCTCCATGTCACTACTCCATGTCTCTCCTCCACATCAATCCTCTATATCACTCCTCCATATCACTGCTCCATGTCACTCCTCCTTGTCACTATTCCATGTTACTCCTCCATGTCACTCCACCATATCAACCCTCCTTCCTGATCAAACTTGTCACTTCTCCATGTCACTACTCCATGTCTCTCCTCCACATCAATCCTCTATATCACTCCTCCATATCACTGCTCCATGTCACTCCTCCTTGTCGCTATTCCATGTTACTCCTCCATGTCCCTACACCAACTCAATCCTCCTTGTCACTCCTCCATGTCACTCATCCAAGTCTTTCCTCCATGTCACTCATTTATGTCACTCCTCCAAGTCACTCCTCCATGTCACTTCTATTTGTCTTCCATGTCACTCCTCCATGTCGCTCATCCAAGTCATTCCTCCATGTCACTCATTTATGTCACTCCTCCAAGTCACTCCTCCACGTCACTTCTATATGTCTTCCATGTCACTCCTCCATGTCGCTCCACAAACTCACTCCTCCATGTCACTCCTCCTTGTCACTCCTCTATGTAGCTATTCCATGTAACTACTCCATGTCGCTCTACCAACTCACTCCTCCATGTCACTCGTCCACGTCACTCCTCCATGTCACACTGCCTTGTCACTCCTCCATGTAGCTACTTCATGTCACTACACCAACTCACTCATCCCTGTCCCTCCTCCATGTCACTCCACCATATCAACCCTCCTTCCTGATCAAACTTGTCACTTCTCCATGTCACTACTCCATGGCTCTCCTCCACATCACTCCTCTATATCACTCCTCCATGTCACTCCTCCATGTCACTCCTCCTTGTCACTATTCCATGTTACTCCTCATGTCGCTACACCAACTCACTCTTCCATGTCACTCCCCATTTCACTCCACCATGTCACTCCTCCATGTCACTCCTCCATATCAACCCTCCATGTCACTCCTCCATGTTACTCCTCCATGTCACTACACCAACTCACTCATCCCTGTCCCTCCTCCATGTCACCACACCATATCAACCCTCCTTCCTGATCAAACATGTCACTTCTCCATGTCACTACTCCATGTCTCTCCCCCACATCAAACCTCTATGTCACTCCTCCATGTCACTCCTCTATCTCACTCCTCCTTGTCGCTCTTCCATGTCACTCCTCCATGTCGCTACACCAACTCAATCCTCATGTCACTCCTCCATGTAGCTACTCCATGTCACTCCTCCATGTCGCTACACCAACTCAATCCTTCTTGTCACTCCTCCATGTCACTCAGCCAAGTCATTTGTCCATGTCACTTCTTTATGTCACTCCTCCAAGTCACTCCTCCATGTCACTTCTATATGTCTTCCATGTCACTCCTCCATGTTGCTCCACCAACTCACTCCTCCATGTCACTCCTCCATGTCACTGCTCCAAGTCACTCCTCTATGTCACTCCTCCATGTCACTCCTCCATGTCGCTATTCCATGTCACTCCTTATGTCGCTATATAAACTCACTCCTCCATGTCACTCCTCCATTTCACTCCACCACGTCACTCCTCCATGTCACTCCTCCATATCAACCCTCCATGTCACTCCTCCTTGTCGCTACTCCAACTCACTCCTCCATGTCACTCCTCCATTTCACTCCACCACGTCTATATGTATTCCATGTCACTCCTCCATGTCGCTCCACCAACTCACTCCTCCATGTCACTCCTCCTTGTCACTCCTCCATGTAGCTATTCCATTTCACTCCTCCATGTCGCTACACCAACTCAATACTCCTTGTCACTCCTCCATGTCACTCATCCAAGTCATTCCTCCATGTCGCTATTCCATGTCACTCCTTATGTCGATACGCCAACTCACTCCTCCATGTCACTCCTCCATTTCACTCCACCATGTCACTCCTCCATGTCACTCCTCCATATCAACCCGCCATGTCACTACTCCATGTCACTCCTCCATGTCACTCCTCCATGTCACTACACCAACTCACTAATCCCTGTCCATCAGCCATGTCACTCCACAATATCAAACCTCCTTCCTGATCAAACTTGTCAGTTCTCCATGTCACTACTCCATGTCTCTCCTCCACATCAATCCTCTATGTCACTCCATGTCACTCCTCATGTCACTCCTCCATGTCGCTACTCCATGTCACTCCTCCATGTCGCTACACCAACTCAATCCTCATGTAACTCCTCCATGTAGCTACTCCATATCACTCCTCCATGTCGCTACACCAACTCAATCCTCCTTGTCACTCCTCCATGTCACTCAGCCAAGTCATTTGTCCATGTCTTCCATGTCACTCCTCCATGTCGCTACTCCATGTCACTCCTCCATGTCGCTACACCAACTCAATCCTCCTTGTCACTCCTCCATGTCACTCATCCAAGTCATTCCTTCATGTCACTCCTTTATGTCACTCCTCCAAGTCACTCCTCCATGTCACTTCTATATGTCTTCCATGTCACTCCTCCATGTCGCTCCACCAACTCACTCCTCCATGTCACTCCTCCATATCAACCCTCCATGTCACTCCTCCATGTCACTCCTTCATGTCACTCCTCCATGTCAGTCCTCCTTGTCACTCCTCCATGTAGCTATTCCATGTCACTCCTCCATGTTGCCCTAACAACTCACTCCTCCATGTCACTCATCCACGTCACTCTTCCATGTCACACTTCCTTGTCACTCCTCCATGTAGCTACTTCATGTCACTACACCAACTCACTCATCCCTGTCCCTCCGCCATGTCACTCCACCATATCAACCCTCCTTCCTGATCAAACTTGTCACTTCTCCATGTCACTACTCCATGTCTTTCCTCCACATCACTCCTCTATGTCACTCCTACATTTCACTGCTCCATGTAGCTACTCCATGTCACTCCTCCATTTCACTCCTCCATGTCACTCTTAAATATCACTCCACCACGCCACTCCTCTATATCACTCCTCCATGTTACTCCTCCATATCACTCATCCATGTCCCTCCTCCATGTCACTCCACCATATCAATCCTCCTTGCTGATCCGCCCTGTCACTTCTCCATGTCTCTCCTCCACATCAATCCTCCATGTCACTCCTCCATGTCATTCCTCCATGTCACTCCTCCATGTCACTCCTCCATGTCACTCCTCCATGTCACTACACCAACTCACTCATCCCTTTCCCTCCGCCATGTCACTCCACCATATCAACCCTCCTTCCTGATCAAACTTGTCACGTCTCCATGTCACTACTCCATGTCTCTCCTCCACATCAATCCTCTATGTCACTCCTCTATGTCACTCCTCCATGTCACTCCTCCTTGTCGCTATTCAATGTCACTCCTCCATGTAGCTACACCAACTCACTCATCCCTGTCCCTCCGCCATGTCACTCCTCCATGTCACTCCTCCATGTCGCTACACCAACTCACTCCTCATGTAACTCCTCCATGTCGCTATTCCATTTCACTCCTCCATTTCACTCCACCACGTCACTCCTCCATGTCACTCCTCCATTTCAACCCTCCATGTCACTCCTCCAAGTCACTCCTCCATGTCACGCCTCCATTTCACTCCACCACGTCACTCCTCCATGTCACTCCTCCATATCAACCCTCCATGTCACTCCTCCATGTCACTCCTTCATGTCACTCCTCCATGTCAGTCCTCCTTGTCACTCCTCCATGTAGCTATTCCATGTCACTCCTCCATGTTGCCCTAACAACTCACTCCTCCATGTCACTCATCCACGTCACTCTTCCATGTCACACTTCCTTGTCACTCCTCCATGTAGCTACTTCATGTCACTACACCAACTCACTCATCCCTGTCCCTCCGCCATGTCACTCCACCATATCAACCCTCCTTCCTGATCAAACTTGTCACTTCTCCATGTCACTACTCCATGTCTTTCCTCCACATCACTCCTCTATGTCACTCCTACATTTCACTGCTCCATGTAGCTACTCCATGTCACTCCTCCATTTCACTCCTCCATGTCACTCTTAAATATCACTCCACCACGCCACTCCTCTATATCACTCCTCCATGTTACTCCTCCATATCAATCCTCCATGTCACTCCTCCAAGTCACTCCTCCATGTCACTTCTATATGTCTTCCATGTCACTCCTCCATGTCGCTCCTCCTTGTCACTCCTCCATATCAATCCTCCATGTCACTTCTCCATGTCACTCCTCCTTGTCGCAATTCCATGTCACTCCTCCATATCAACCCTCCATGTCACTCCTCCATGTTAATCCTCCTTCCTGATCAAACTTGTCACTTCTCCATGTCACTACTCCATGTCTCTCCTCCACATCAATCCTCTATATCACTCCTCCATATCACTGCTCCATGTCACTCCTCCTTGTCACTATTCCATGTTACTCCTCCATGTCACTCCACCATATCAACCCTCCTTCCTGATCAAACTTGTCACTTCTCCATGTCACTACTCCATGTCTCTCCTCCACATCAATCCTCTATATCACTCCTCCATATCACTGCTCCATGTCACTCCTCCTTGTCGCTATTCCATGTTACTCCTCCATGTCCCTACACCAACTCAATCCTCCTTGTCACTCCTCCATGTCACTCATCCAAGTCTTTCCTCCATGTCACTCATTTATGTCACTCCTCCAAGTCACTCCTCCATGTCACTTCTATTTGTCTTCCATGTCACTCCTCCATGTCGCTCATCCAAGTCATTCCTCCATGTCACTCATTTATGTCACTCCTCCAAGTCACTCCTCCACGTCACTTCTATATGTCTTCCATGTCACTCCTCCATGTCGCTCCACAAACTCACTCCTCCATGTCACTCCTCCTTGTCACTCCTCTATGTAGCTATTCCATGTAACTACTCCATGTCGCTCTACCAACTCACTCCTCCATGTCACTCGTCCACGTCACTCCTCCATGTCACACTGCCTTGTCACTCCTCCATGTAGCTACTTCATGTCACTACACCAACTCACTCATCCCTGTCCCTCCTCCATGTCACTCCACCATATCAACCCTCCTTCCTGATCAAACTTGTCACTTCTCCATGTCACTACTCCATGGCTCTCCTCCACATCACTCCTCTATATCACTCCTCCATGTCACTCCTCCATGTCACTCCTCCTTGTCACTATTCCATGTTACTCCTCATGTCGCTACACCAACTCACTCTTCCATGTCACTCCCCATTTCACTCCACCATGTCACTCCTCCATGTCACTCCTCCATATCAACCCTCCATGTCACTCCTCCATGTTACTCCTCCATGTCACTACACCAACTCACTCATCCCTGTCCCTCCTCCATGTCACCACACCATATCAACCCTCCTTCCTGATCAAACATGTCACTTCTCCATGTCACTACTCCATGTCTCTCCCCCACATCAAACCTCTATGTCACTCCTCCATGTCACTCCTCTATCTCACTCCTCCTTGTCGCTCTTCCATGTCACTCCTCCATGTCGCTACACCAACTCAATCCTCATGTCACTCCTCCATGTAGCTACTCCATGTCACTCCTCCATGTCGCTACACCAACTCAATCCTTCTTGTCACTCCTCCATGTCACTCAGCCAAGTCATTTGTCCATGTCACTTCTTTATGTCACTCCTCCAAGTCACTCCTCCATGTCACTTCTATATGTCTTCCATGTCACTCCTCCATGTTGCTCCACCAACTCACTCCTCCATGTCACTCCTCCATGTCACTGCTCCAAGTCACTCCTCTATGTCACTCCTCCATGTCACTCCTCCATGTCGCTATTCCATGTCACTCCTTATGTCGCTATATAAACTCACTCCTCCATGTCACTCCTCCATTTCACTCCACCACGTCACTCCTCCATGTCACTCCTCCATATCAACCCTCCATGTCACTCCTCCTTGTCGCTACTCCAACTCACTCCTCCATGTCACTCCTCCATTTCACTCCACCACGTCTATATGTATTCCATGTCACTCCTCCATGTCGCTCCACCAACTCACTCCTCCATGTCACTCCTCCTTGTCACTCCTCCATGTAGCTATTCCATTTCACTCCTCCATGTCGCTACACCAACTCAATACTCCTTGTCACTCCTCCATGTCACTCATCCAAGTCATTCCTCCATGTCGCTATTCCATGTCACTCCTTATGTCGATACGCCAACTCACTCCTCCATGTCACTCCTCCATTTCACTCCACCATGTCACTCCTCCATGTCACTCCTCCATATCAACCCGCCATGTCACTACTCCATGTCACTCCTCCATGTCACTCCTCCATGTCACTACACCAACTCACTAATCCCTGTCCATCAGCCATGTCACTCCACAATATCAAACCTCCTTCCTGATCAAACTTGTCAGTTCTCCATGTCACTACTCCATGTCTCTCCTCCACATCAATCCTCTATGTCACTCCATGTCACTCCTCATGTCACTCCTCCATGTCGCTACTCCATGTCACTCCTCCATGTCGCTACACCAACTCAATCCTCATGTAACTCCTCCATGTAGCTACTCCATATCACTCCTCCATGTCGCTACACCAACTCAATCCTCCTTGTCACTCCTCCATGTCACTCAGCCAAGTCATTTGTCCATGTCTTCCATGTCACTCCTCCATGTCGCTACTCCATGTCACTCCTCCATGTCGCTACACCAACTCAATCCTCCTTGTCACTCCTCCATGTCACTCATCCAAGTCATTCCTTCATGTCACTCCTTTATGTCACTCCTCCAAGTCACTCCTCCATGTCACTTCTATATGTCTTCCATGTCACTCCTCCATGTCGCTCCACCAACTCACTCCTCCATGTCACTCCTCCTTGTCAAATCAAATCAAATCAAATCAATTTATTTTTGTATAGCGTCAAATCACAACAGAAGTTATCTCAAGACGCTTTATATATAGAGCAGGTCTATGACCGTACACCATAGTTTAGAGACCCAACAGGATCCACCAAGCGCACTGTGGCCAGGAAAAACTCCCCGATTACTGGGAAGAAACCTGGAGCAGAACCGGGCGCAGGGCGGGCGGCCATCTGCTGAGACCGGCTGGGGGGATAGATAGATAGAGTGAGAGAGAGAGAGAGAGAGAGAGAGAGAGAGAGATAGAGGCAGCCACAATAGCAGTCTAGCAGCTGTAATAGCTAATACAAGTAGGGCTGATAACACAAAACCAATAGTGGTGGATGGAAAGAGTGATAATACAACTATCGGAAAGCCAGCACTGTCCAGCATCTCTCTTCAGTACGTCCATGTGTATTGGTGTGGGACGTCCCTGCGATCGATGCCCGTGCGTTGGTTCCTGCAGCATCAGCATGCTTGCTGGGAGCTCTTGATGTCTTTGGCAGTGATTGAGAAGTGACATGGAGGAGTGACACTCCTCCATGTCACTCCTCCATGTAGCTATTCCATGTATCTCCTCCATGTCGCTCTACCAACTCACTCCTCCATGTCACTCGTCCACGTCACTCCTCCATATCACACTTCCTTGTCACTCATCCATGTAGCTACTTCATGTCACTACACCAACTCACTCATCCCTGTCCCTCCGCCATGTCACTCCACCATATCAAACCTCCTTCCTGATCAAACTTGTCACTTCTCCATGTCACTACTCCATGTCTCTCCTCCACATCACTCCTCTATATCACTCCTCCATGTCTCTACACCAACTCACTCTTCCATGTCACTCCCCCATTTCACTCCACCACGTCACTCCTCCATGTCACTCCTCCATGTCACTCCTCCTTGTCGCTATTCCATGTCACTCCTCCATGTTGCTACACCAACTCACTCATCCCTGTCCCTCCGCCATGTCACTCCACAATATCAAACATCCTTCCTGATCAAACTTGTCAGTTCTCCATGTCACTACTCCATGTCTCTCCTCCACATCAATCCTCTATGTCACTCCTCCATGTCACTCCTCCTTGTCGCTATTCCATGTCACTCCTCCAAGTTGCTACACCAACTCACTCCTCATGTCACTCCTCCATGTCACTTAGCCAAGTCATTTGTCCATGTCACTCCTTTATGTCACGCCTCCAAGTCACTCCTCCATGTCACTTCTATATGTCTTCCATGTCACTCCTCCATGTTGCTCCACCAACTCACTCCTCCATGTCACTCCTCCATGTCACTGCTCCACGTCACTCCTCTATGTCACTCCTCCATGTCACTCCTCCATGTCGCTATTCCATGTCACTCCCTATGTCGCTATATAAACTCACTCCTCTATGTCACTCCTCCATTTCACTCCACCACGTCACTCCTCCATGTCACTCCTCCATATCAACCCTCCATGTCACTCCTCCTTGTCGCTACACCAACTCACTCCTCCATGTCACTCCTCCATTTCACTCCACCACGTCACTCCTCCATGTAACTCCTCCATATCAACCCGCCATGTAACTCCTCCATGTCACTCCTCCATGTCACTCCTCCTTGTCGCTATTCCATGTCACTCCTCCATGTTGCTACACCAACTCACTCCTCATGTCACTCCTCCATGTCGCTACTCCATGTCACTCCTCCATGTCGCTACACCAACTCAATCCTCCTTGTCACTCTTCCATGTCACTCATCCAAGTCATTCCTCCATGTCACTCATTTATGTCACTCCTCCAAGTCACTCCTCCATGTCTCTTCTATATGTCTTCCATATCACTCCTCCATGTTGCTCTACCAACTCACTCCTCCATGTCAATAGTCCACGTCACTCCTCCATGTCACACTTCCTTGTCACTCCTCCATGTTGCTCCACCAACTCTCTCCTCCATGTCACTCCTCCATGTCACTGCTCCACGTCACTCCTCTATGTCACTAATCCATGTCACTCCTCCATGTCGCTATTCCATGTCACTCCTTATGTCGATACGCCAACTCACTCCGCCATGTCACTCCTCCATTTCACTCCAACACGTCACTCCTCCATGTCACTCCTCCATATCAACATGCCATGTCACTCCTCCATGTCACTCCTCCATGTCACTCCTCCATGTCACTACACCAACTCACTAATCCCTGTCCCTCCGCCATGTCACTCCACAATATCAAACCTCCTTCCTGATCAAACTTGTCAGTGCTCCATGTCACTACTCCATGTCTCTCCTCCACATCAATCCTCTATGTCACTCCTCCATGTCACTCCTCCTTGTCGCTATTCCATGTCACTCCTCCATGTTGCTACACCAACTCACTCCTCATTTCACTCCTCCATGTCGCTACTCCATGTCACTCCTCCATGTCGCTACAACAACTCAATCCTCCTTGTCACTCTTCCATGTCACTCATCCAAGTCATTCCTCCATGTCACTCATTTATGTAACTCCTCCAAGTCACTCCTCCATGTCACTTCTATATGTCTTCCATGTCACTCCTCCATGTCGCTCCACCAACTCACTCCTCCATGTCACTCCTCCTTGTCACTCCTCCATGTAGCTATTCCATGTCACTCCTCCAAGTCGCTCTACCAACTCACTACTCCATGTCACTCGTCCACGTCACTCCTCCATGTCACACTTCCTTGTAACTCATCCATGTAGCTACTTCATGTCACTACACCAACTCACTCATCCCTGTCCCTCCGCCATGTCACTCCACCATATCAACCCTCCTTCCTGATCAAACTTGTCACTTCTCCATGTCACTACTCCATGTCTCTCCTCCACATCACTCCTCTATATCACTCCTCCATGTCACTCCTCCATGTCACTCCTCCTTGTCGCTATTCCATGTTACTCCTCCATGTCGCTACACCAACTCACTCTTCCATGTCACTCCCCCATTTCACTCCACCACGTCACTCCTCCATATCACTCCTCCATATCAACCCTCCATGTCACTCCTCCATGTTACTCCTCCATGTCACTACACCAACTCACTCATCCCTGTCCCTCCGCCATGTCACTCCACCATATCAACCCTCCTTCCTGATCAAACTAGTCACTTCTCCATGTCACTACTCCATGTCTCTCCCCCACATCAAACCTCTATGTCACTCCTCCATGTCACTCCTCTATGTCGCTACACCAACTCAATCCTCCTTGTCACTCCTCCATGTCACTCATCCAAGTCATTCCTCCATGTCGCTATTCCATGTCACTCCTTTTGTCGATACGCCAACTCACTCCTCCATGTCACTCCTCCATTTCACTCCACCACATCACTCCTCCATGTCACTCCTCCATATCAACCCGCCATGTCACTCCTCCATGTCACTCTACCACCTCACTCCTCCATGTCACTACACAAACTCACTAATCCCTGTCCCTCCGCCATGTCACTCCACAATATTAAACCTCCTTCCTGATCAAACTTGTCAGTTCTCCATGTCACTACTCCATGTCTCTCCTCCACATCAATCCTCTATGTCACTCCTCCATGTCACTCCACCTTGTCGCTATTCCATGTCACTCCTCCATGTTGCTACACCAACTCAATCCTCATTGTCACTCCTCCATGTCACTCATCCAAGTCATTCCTCCATGTCACTCATTTATGTCACTCCTCCAAGTCACTCTTCCATGTCACTTCTATATGTCTTCCATGTCACTCCTCCATGTCGCTCCACCAACTCACTCCTCCATGTCACTCCTCCTTGTCACTCCTCCATGTAGCTATTCCATGTCACTCCTCCATGTCGCTCTACCAACTCACTCTTCCATGTCACTCCCCCATTTCACTCCTCCATGTCACTCCTTCATGTCACTGCTCCACGTCACTCCTCTATGTCACTCCTCCATGTCACTCCTCCATGTCGCTATTCCATGTCACTCCATATGTCGCTATATAAACTCACTCCTCCATGTCACTCCTCCATTTCACTCCACCACGTCACTCCTCCATGTCACTCCTCCATATCAACCCTCCATGTCACTCCTCCTTGTCGCTACACCAACTCACTCCTCCATGTCACTCCTCCATTTCACTCCACCACGTCTATATGTATTCCATGTCACTCCTCCATGTCGCTCCACCAACTCACTCCTCCATGTCACTCCTCCTTGTCACTCCTCCATGTAGCTATTCCATTTCACTCCTCCATGTCACTACACCAACTCAATCCTCCTTGTCACTCCTCCATGTCACTCATCCATATCAACCCGCCATGTCACTCCTCCATTTCACTCCACCACGTCACTCCTCCATGTCACTCCTCCATATCAACCCGCCATGTCACTCCTCCATGTCACTACACCAACTCACTAATCCCTGTCCCTCCGCCATGTCACTCCACAATATCAAACCTCCTTCCTTATCAAACTTGTCAGTTCTCCATGTCACTACTCCATGTCTCTCCTCCACATCAATCCTCTATGTCACTCCTCCATGTCACTCCTCCATTACACTCCTCCTTTTCGCTATTCCATGTCACTCCTCCATGTTGCTACACCAACTCACTCCTCATGTCACTCCTCCATGTCGCTACTCCATGTCACTCCTCCATGTCGCTACACCAACTCAATCCTCCTTGTCACTCCTCCATGTCACTCATCCAAGTCATTCCTCCATGTCACTCCTTTATGTCACTCCTCCAAGTCACTCCTCCATGTCACTTCTATATGTCTTCCATGTCACTCCTCCATGTCGCTCCACCAACTCACTCCTCCATGTCACTCCTCCTTGTCACTACTCCATGTAGCTATTCCATGTATCTCCTCCATGTCGCTCCACCAACTCACTCCTCCATGTCACTCCTCCATGTCACTGCTCCATGTCACTCCTCCATGTCGCTATTCCATGTCACTCCTTATGTCGCTCCACCAACTCACTCCTCTATGTCATTCCCCTATGTCGCTACTCCATGTCACTCCTCCATGTCGATCCCCCATGTCACTCCTCCATGTCACTTCTATATGTTTTCCATGTCACTCCTCCATGTCGCTCCTCCTTGTCACTCCTCCATGTTGCTCCTCCATGTAGCTACTTCATGTCACTACACCAACTCACTCATCCCTGTCCCTCCGCCATGTCACTCCACCATATCAACCCACCTTCCTGATCAAACTTGTCACTTCTCCATGTCACTACTCCATGTCACTCCTCCATGTCGCTACACCAACTCAATCCTCCTTGTCACTCTTCCATGTCACTCATCCAAGACATTCCTCCATGTCACTCATTTATGTCACTCCTCCAAGTCACTCCTCCATGTCTCTTCTATATGTCTTCCATATCACTCCTCCATGTTGCTCTACCAACTCACTCCTCCATGTCAATAGTCCACGTCACTCCTCCATGTCACACTTCCTTGTCACTCCTCCATGTTGCTCCACCAACTCTCTCCTCCATGTCACTCCTCCATGTCACTGCTCCACGTCACTCCTCTATGTCACTAATCCATGTCACTCCTCCATGTCGCTATTCCATGTCACTCCTTATGTCGATACGCCAACTCACTCCGCCATGTCACTCCTCCATTTCACTCAAACACGTCACTCCTCCATGTCACTCCTCCATATCAACATGCCATGTCACTCCTCCATGTCACTCCTCCATGTCACTCCTCCATGTCACTACACCAACGCACTAATCCCTGTCCCTCCGCCATGTCACTCCACAATATCAAACCTCCTTCCTGATCAAACTTGTCAGTGCTCCATGTCACTACTCCATGTCTCTCCTCCACATCAATCCTCTATGTCACTCCTCCATGTCACTCCTCCATGTCGCTACTCCATGTCACTCCTCCATGTCGCTACAACAACTCAATCCTCCTTGTCACTCTTCCATGTCACTCATCCAAGTCATTCCTCCATGTCACTCATTTATGTAACTCCTCCAAGTCACTCCTCCATGTCACTTCTATATGTCTTCCATGTCACTCCTCCATGTCGCTCCACCAACTCACTCCTCCATGTCACTCCTCCTTGTCACTCCTCCATGTAGCTATTCCATGTCACTCCTCCATGTCGCTCTACCAACTCACTACTCCATGTCACTCGTCCACGTCACTCCTCCATGTCACACTTCCTTGTAACTCATCCATGTAGCTACTTCATGTCACTACACCAACTCACTCATCCCTGTCCCTCCGCCATGTCACTCCACCATATCAACCCTCCTTCCTGATCAAACTTGTCACTTCTCCATGTCACTACTCCATGTCTCTCCTCCACATCACTCCTCTATATCACTCCTCCCTGTCACTCTTAAATATCACTCCACCACGCCACTCCTCTATATCACTCCTCCTTGTTAGTCCTCCATATCAATCCTCCATGTCACTTCTCCATGTCACTCCTCCTTGTCGCAATTCCATGTCACTCCTCCATGTCGTTACATCAACTCACTCCTAATGTCACTCCTCCATGTCGCTACTCCATGTCACTCCTCCATGTCACTTCTACATGTTGTACATGTCACTCCTCCACATAACTCCTCTATGTCACTCCTCAATGTCACTACAACAACTCACTCATCCCTGTCCCTCCGCCATGTCACTCCTCCATGTCGCTACACCAACTCACTCCTCATGTCACTCCTCCATGTCGCTACTCCATTTCACTCCTCCATGTCGCTACACCAACTCAATCCTCCTTGTCACTCCTCCATGTCACTCATCCAAGTCATTCCTCCATGTCACTCCTTTATGTCACTCCTCCAAGTCACTCCTCCATGTCACTTCTATATGTGTTCCATGTCACTCCTCCATGTCGTTACACCAACTCACTCCTCCATGTCACTCCTCCATGTCTCTACTCCATGTCACTCCTCCATTTCACTCCTCCATGTCTCTCCTCCATGTCACTTCTCCAAGTCTTCAATGTCTTGTCTCTCATCTGTGTAGCTCCACATTGTCACTCTTCCAAGTCACTCCTCCATGTCGCTACTCCACGTCACTCTTCCATTTCACACCTCCATGTCACTCCTCCATGTCGCTACACCAACTCAATCCTCCTTGTCACTCCTCCATGCCACTCATCCAAGTTATTCCTCCATGTCACTCCTTTATGTCATTCATCCAAGTCACTCCTCCATGTCACTTCTATATGTCTTCCATTTCACTCCTCCATGTCGCTCCACCAACTCACTCCTCCATGTCACTCCTCCATGTCACTACTCCACGTCACTCCTCTATGTCACTCCTCCATGTCACTCCTCCATGTCACTATTCCATGTCACTCCTTATGTCACTACACCAACTCACTCCTCCATGTCACTCCTCCTTGTCACTCCTCCATGTAGCTATTCCATGTCACTCCCCCATTTCACTCCACCACGTCACTCCTCCATGTCACTCCTCCATATCAGCCCTTCATGTCACTCCTCCATGTCACTCCTCCATGTCACTACACCAACTCACTCATCCCTGTCCCTCCGCCATGTCACTCCACCATATCAACCCTCCTTCCTGATGAAACTTGTCACTTCTCCATGTCACTACTCCATGTCTCTCCCCCACATCAAACCTCTATGTCACTCCTCCATGTCACTCCTCTATGTCACTCCTCCTTGTCGCTCTTCCATGTCACTCCTCCATGTCGCTACACCAACTCAATCCTCATGTCACTCCTCCATGTAGCTACTCCATGTCACTCCTCCATGTCGCTACACCAACACAATCCTCCTTGTCACTCCTCCATGTCACTCCACCATGTCGCTATTCCATGTCACTCCTTATGTCGCTACACCAACTCACTCCTCCATTTCACTCCTCCATTTCACTCCACCACGTCACTCCTCCAAATCACTCCTCCATATCAACCCTCCATGTCACTCCTCCATGTCACTCCTCCAACTCATTCCTCCATGTCACTCCTCCATGTCACTACACCAATTCACTCATCCCTGTCCCTCCGCCATGTCACTCCTCCATGTCACTCCTCCATGTCGCTACACCAACTCACTCCTCATGTCACTCCTCCATGTCGCTACTCCATGTCACTCCTCCATGTCGCTCCTCCTTGTCACTCCTCCATGTTGCTCCTCCATGTCACTCCTCCATATCACTCATCCATGTCCCTCCTCCATGTCACTCCACCATATCAATCCTCCTTGCTGATCCGCCCTGTCACTTCTCCATGTCTCTCCTCCACATCAATCCTCCATGTCACTCCTCCATGTCATTCCTCCATGTCACTCCTTTATGTCATTCATCCAAGTCACTCCTCCATGTCACTTCTATATGTCTTCCATTTCACTCCTCCATGTCGCTCCACCAACTCACTCCTCCATGTCACTCCTCCATGTCACTACTCCACGTCACTCCTCTATGTCACTCCTCCATGTCACTCCTCCATGTCACTATTCCATGTCACTCCTTATGTCACTACACCAACTCACTCCTCCATGTCACTCCTCCTTGTCACTCCTCCATGTAGCTATTCCATGTCACTCCCCCATTTCACTCCACCACGTCACTCCTCCATGTCACTCCTCCATGTCATTCCTCCATGTCACTCCTCCATGTCACTCCTCCATGTCACTCCTCCATGTCACTACACCAACTCACTCATCCCTTTCCCTCCGCCATGTCACTCCACCATATCAACCCTCCTTCCTGATCAAACTTGTCACGTCTCCATGTCACTACTCCATGTCTCTCCTCCACATCAATCCTCTATGTCACTCCTCTATGTCACTCCTCCATGTCACTCCTCCTTGTCGCTATTCAATGTCACTCCTCCATGTAGCTACACCAACTCACTCATCCCTGTCCCTCCGCCATGTCACTCCTCCATGTCACTCCTCCATGTCGCTACACCAACTCACTCCTCATGTAACTCCTCCATGTCGCTATTCCATTTCACTCCTCCATTTCACTCCACCACGTCACTCCTCCATGTCACTCCTCCATTTCAACCCTCCATGTCACTCCTCCAACTCACTCCTCCATGTCACTCATCCACGTCACTCTTCCATGTCACACTTCCTTGTCACTCCTCCATGTAGCTACTTCATGTCACTACACCAACTCACTCATCCCTGTCCCTCCGCCATGTCACTCCACCATATCAACCCTCCTTCCTGATCAAACTTGTCACTTCTCCATGTCACTACTCCATGTCTTTCCTCCACATCACTCCTCTATGTCACTCCTACATTTCACTGCTCCATGTAGCTACTCCATGTCACTCCTCCATTTCACTCCTCCATGTCACTCTTAAATATCACTCCACCACGCCACTCCTCTATATCACTCCTCCATGTTACTCCTCCATATCAATCCTCCATGTCACTCCTCCAAGTCACTCCTCCATGTCACTTCTATATGTCTTCCATGTCACTCCTCCATGTCGCTCCTCCTTGTCACTCCTCCATATCAATCCTCCATGTCACTTCTCCATGTCACTCCTCCTTGTCGCAATTCCATGTCACTCCTCCATATCAACCCTCCATGTCACTCCTCCATGTTAATCCTCCTTCCTGATCAAACTTGTCACTTCTCCATGTCACTACTCCATGTCTCTCCTCCACATCAATCCTCTATATCACTCCTCCATATCACTGCTCCATGTCACTCCTCCTTGTCGCTATTCCATGTTACTCCTCCATGTCACTCCACCATATCAACCCTCCTTCCTGATCAAACTTGTCACTTCTCCATGTCACTACTCCATGTCTCTCCTCCACATCAATCCTCTATATCACTCCTCCATATCACTGCTCCATGTCACTCCTCCTTGTCGCTATTCCATGTTACTCCTCCATGTCCCTACACCAACTCAATCCTCCTTGTCACTCCTCCATGTCACTCATCCAAGTCTTTCCTCCATGTCACTCATTTATGTCACTCCTCCAAGTCACTCCTCCATGTCACTTCTATTTGTCTTCCATGTCACTCCTCCATGTCGCTCATCCAAGTCATTCCTCCATGTCACTCATTTATGTCACTCCTCCAAGTCACTCCTCCACGTCACTTCTATATGTCTTCCATGTCACTCCTCCATGTCGCTCCACAAACTCACTCCTCCATGTCACTCCTCCTTGTCACTCCTCTATGTAGCTATTCCATGTAACTACTCCATGTCGCTCTACCAACTCACTCCTCCATGTCACTCGTCCACGTCACTCCTCCATGTCACACTGCCTTGTCACTCCTCCATGTAGCTACTTCATGTCACTACACCAACTCACTCATCCCTGTCCCTCCTCCATGTCACTCCACCATATCAACCCTCCTTCCTGATCAAACTTGTCACTTCTCCATGTCACTACTCCATGGCTCTCCTCCACATCACTCCTCTATATCACTCCTCCATGTCACTCCTCCATGTCACTCCTCCTTGTCACTATTCCATGTTACTCCTCATGTCGCTACACCAACTCACTCTTCCATGTCACTCCCCATTTCACTCCACCATGTCACTCCTCCATGTCACTCCTCCATATCAACCCTCCATGTCACTCCTCCATGTTACTCCTCCATGTCACTACACCAACTCACTCATCCCTGTCCCTCCTCCATGTCACCACACCATATCAACCCTCCTTCCTGATCAAACATGTCACTTCTCCATGTCACTACTCCATGTCTCTCCCCCACATCAAACCTCTATGTCACTCCTCCATGTCACTCCTCTATCTCACTCCTCCTTGTCGCTCTTCCATGTCACTCCTCCATGTCGCTACACCAACTCAATCCTCATGTCACTCCTCCATGTAGCTACTCCATGTCACTCCTCCATGTCGCTACACCAACTCAATCCTTCTTGTCACTCCTCCATGTCACTCAGCCAAGTCATTTGTCCATGTCACTTCTTTATGTCACTCCTCCAAGTCACTCCTCCATGTCACTTCTATATGTCTTCCATGTCACTCCTCCATGTTGCTCCACCAACTCACTCCTCCATGTCACTCCTCCATGTCACTGCTCCAAGTCACTCCTCTATGTCACTCCTCCATGTCACTCCTCCATGTCGCTATTCCATGTCACTCCTTATGTCGCTATATAAACTCACTCCTCCATGTCACTCCTCCATTTCACTCCACCACGTCACTCCTCCATGTCACTCCTCCATATCAACCCTCCATGTCACTCCTCCTTGTCGCTACTCCAACTCACTCCTCCATGTCACTCCTCCATTTCACTCCACCACGTCTATATGTATTCCATGTCACTCCTCCATGTCGCTCCACCAACTCACTCCTCCATGTCACTCCTCCTTGTCACTCCTCCATGTAGCTATTCCATTTCACTCCTCCATGTCGCTACACCAACTCAATACTCCTTGTCACTCCTCCATGTCACTCATCCAAGTCATTCCTCCATGTCGCTATTCCATGTCACTCCTTATGTCGATACGCCAACTCACTCCTCCATGTCACTCCTCCATTTCACTCCACCATGTCACTCCTCCATGTCACTCCTCCATATCAACCCGCCATGTCACTACTCCATGTCACTCCTCCATGTCACTCCTCCATGTCACTACACCAACTCACTAATCCCTGTCCATCAGCCATGTCACTCCACAATATCAAACCTCCTTCCTGATCAAACTTGTCAGTTCTCCATGTCACTACTCCATGTCTCTCCTCCACATCAATCCTCTATGTCACTCCATGTCACTCCTCATGTCACTCCTCCATGTCGCTACTCCATGTCACTCCTCCATGTCGCTACACCAACTCAATCCTCATGTAACTCCTCCATGTAGCTACTCCATATCACTCCTCCATGTCGCTACACCAACTCAATCCTCCTTGTCACTCCTCCATGTCACTCAGCCAAGTCATTTGTCCATGTCTTCCATGTCACTCCTCCATGTCGCTACTCCATGTCACTCCTCCATGTCGCTACACCAACTCAATCCTCCTTGTCACTCCTCCATGTCACTCATCCAAGTCATTCCTTCATGTCACTCCTTTATGTCACTCCTCCAAGTCACTCCTCCATGTCACTTCTATATGTCTTCCATGTCACTCCTCCATGTCGCTCCACCAACTCACTCCTCCATGTCACTCCTCCTTGTCAAATCAAATCAAATCAAATCAATTTATTTTTGTATAGCGTCAAATCACAACAGAAGTTATCTCAAGACGCTTTATATATAGAGCAGGTCTATGACCGTACACCATAGTTTAGAGACCCAACAGGATCCACCAAGCGCACTGTGGCCAGGAAAAACTCCCCGATTACTGGGAAGAAACCTGGAGCAGAACCGGGCGCAGGGCGGGCGGCCATCTGCTGAGACCGGCTGGGGGGATAGATAGATAGAGTGAGAGAGAGAGAGAGAGAGAGAGAGAGAGAGAGATAGAGGCAGCCACAATAGCAGTCTAGCAGCTGTAATAGCTAATACAAGTAGGGCTGATAACACAAAACCAATAGTGGTGGATGGAAAGAGTGATAATACAACTATCGGAAAGCCAGCACTGTCCAGCATCTCTCTTCAGTACGTCCATGTGTATTGGTGTGGGACGTCCCTGCGATCGATGCCCGTGCGTTGGTTCCTGCAGCATCAGCATGCTTGCTGGGAGCTCTTGATGTCTTTGGCAGTGATTGAGAAGTGACATGGAGGAGTGACACTCCTCCATGTCACTCCTCCATGTAGCTATTCCATGTATCTCCTCCATGTCGCTCTACCAACTCACTCCTCCATGTCACTCGTCCACGTCACTCCTCCATATCACACTTCCTTGTCACTCATCCATGTAGCTACTTCATGTCACTACACCAACTCACTCATCCCTGTCCCTCCGCCATGTCACTCCACCATATCAAACCTCCTTCCTGATCAAACTTGTCACTTCTCCATGTCACTACTCCATGTCTCTCCTCCACATCACTCCTCTATATCACTCCTCCATGTCTCTACACCAACTCACTCTTCCATGTCACTCCCCCATTTCACTCCACCACGTCACTCCTCCATGTCACTCCTCCATGTCACTCCTCCTTGTCGCTATTCCATGTCACTCCTCCATGTTGCTACACCAACTCACTCATCCCTGTCCCTCCGCCATGTCACTCCACAATATCAAACATCCTTCCTGATCAAACTTGTCAGTTCTCCATGTCACTACTCCATGTCTCTCCTCCACATCAATCCTCTATGTCACTCCTCCATGTCACTCCTCCTTGTCGCTATTCCATGTCACTCCTCCAAGTTGCTACACCAACTCACTCCTCATGTCACTCCTCCATGTCACTTAGCCAAGTCATTTGTCCATGTCACTCCTTTATGTCACGCCTCCAAGTCACTCCTCCATGTCACTTCTATATGTCTTCCATGTCACTCCTCCATGTTGCTCCACCAACTCACTCCTCCATGTCACTCCTCCATGTCACTGCTCCACGTCACTCCTCTATGTCACTCCTCCATGTCACTCCTCCATGTCGCTATTCCATGTCACTCCCTATGTCGCTATATAAACTCACTCCTCTATGTCACTCCTCCATTTCACTCCACCACGTCACTCCTCCATGTCACTCCTCCATATCAACCCTCCATGTCACTCCTCCTTGTCGCTACACCAACTCACTCCTCCATGTCACTCCTCCATTTCACTCCACCACGTCACTCCTCCATGTAACTCCTCCATATCAACCCGCCATGTAACTCCTCCATGTCACTCCTCCATGTCACTCCTCCTTGTCGCTATTCCATGTCACTCCTCCATGTTGCTACACCAACTCACTCCTCATGTCACTCCTCCATGTCGCTACTCCATGTCACTCCTCCATGTCGCTACACCAACTCAATCCTCCTTGTCACTCTTCCATGTCACTCATCCAAGTCATTCCTCCATGTCACTCATTTATGTCACTCCTCCAAGTCACTCCTCCATGTCTCTTCTATATGTCTTCCATATCACTCCTCCATGTTGCTCTACCAACTCACTCCTCCATGTCAATAGTCCACGTCACTCCTCCATGTCACACTTCCTTGTCACTCCTCCATGTTGCTCCACCAACTCTCTCCTCCATGTCACTCCTCCATGTCACTGCTCCACGTCACTCCTCTATGTCACTAATCCATGTCACTCCTCCATGTCGCTATTCCATGTCACTCCTTATGTCGATACGCCAACTCACTCCGCCATGTCACTCCTCCATTTCACTCCAACACGTCACTCCTCCATGTCACTCCTCCATATCAACATGCCATGTCACTCCTCCATGTCACTCCTCCATGTCACTCCTCCATGTCACTACACCAACTCACTAATCCCTGTCCCTCCGCCATGTCACTCCACAATATCAAACCTCCTTCCTGATCAAACTTGTCAGTGCTCCATGTCACTACTCCATGTCTCTCCTCCACATCAATCCTCTATGTCACTCCTCCATGTCACTCCTCCTTGTCGCTATTCCATGTCACTCCTCCATGTTGCTACACCAACTCACTCCTCATTTCACTCCTCCATGTCGCTACTCCATGTCACTCCTCCATGTCGCTACAACAACTCAATCCTCCTTGTCACTCTTCCATGTCACTCATCCAAGTCATTCCTCCATGTCACTCATTTATGTAACTCCTCCAAGTCACTCCACCATGTCACTTCTATATGTCTTCCATGTCACTCCTCCATGTCGCTCCACCAACTCACTCCTCCATGTCACTCCTCCTTGTCACTCCTCCATGTAGCTATTCCATGTCACTCCTCCAAGTCGCTCTACCAACTCACTACTCCATGTCACTCGTCCACGTCACTCCTCCATGTCACACTTCCTTGTAACTCATCCATGTAGCTACTTCATGTCACTACACCAACTCACTCATCCCTGTCCCTCCGCCATGTCACTCCACCATATCAACCCTCCTTCCTGATCAAACTTGTCACTTCTCCATGTCACTACTCCATGTCTCTCCTCCACATCACTCCTCTATATCACTCCTCCATGTCACTCCTCCATGTCACTCCTCCTTGTCGCTATTCCATGTTACTCCTCCATGTCGCTACACCAACTCACTCTTCCATGTCACTCCCCCATTTCACTCCACCACGTCACTCCTCCATATCACTCCTCCATATCAACCCTCCATGTCACTCCTCCATGTTACTCCTCCATGTCACTACACCAACTCACTCATCCCTGTCCCTCCGCCATGTCACTCCACCATATCAACCCTCCTTCCTGATCAAACTAGTCACTTCTCCATGTCACTACTCCATGTCTCTCCCCCACATCAAACCTCTATGTCACTCCTCCATGTCACTCCTCTATGTCGCTACACCAACTCAATCCTCCTTGTCACTCCTCCATGTCACTCATCCAAGTCATTCCTCCATGTCGCTATTCCATGTCACTCCTTTTGTCGATACGCCAACTCACTCCTCCATGTCACTCCTCCATTTCACTCCACCACATCACTCCTCCATGTCACTCCTCCATATCAACCCGCCATGTCACTCCTCCATGTCACTCTACCACCTCACTCCTCCATGTCACTACACAAACTCACTAATCCCTGTCCCTCCGCCATGTCACTCCACAATATTAAACCTCCTTCCTGATCAAACTTGTCAGTTCTCCATGTCACTACTCCATGTCTCTCCTCCACATCAATCCTCTATGTCACTCCTCCATGTCACTCCACCTTGTCGCTATTCCATGTCACTCCTCCATGTTGCTACACCAACTCAATCCTCATTGTCACTCCTCCATGTCACTCATCCAAGTCATTCCTCCATGTCACTCATTTATGTCACTCCTCCAAGTCACTCTTCCATGTCACTTCTATATGTCTTCCATGTCACTCCTCCATGTCGCTCCACCAACTCACTCCTCCATGTCACTCCTCCTTGTCACTCCTCCATGTAGCTATTCCATGTCACTCCTCCATGTCGCTCTACCAACTCACTCTTCCATGTCACTCCCCCATTTCACTCCTCCATGTCACTCCTTCATGTCACTGCTCCACGTCACTCCTCTATGTCACTCCTCCATGTCACTCCTCCATGTCGCTATTCCATGTCACTCCATATGTCGCTATATAAACTCACTCCTCCATGTCACTCCTCCATTTCACTCCACCACGTCACTCCTCCATGTCACTCCTCCATATCAACCCTCCATGTCACTCCTCCTTGTCGCTACACCAACTCACTCCTCCATGTCACTCCTCCATTTCACTCCACCACGTCTATATGTATTCCATGTCACTCCTCCATGTCGCTCCACCAACTCACTCCTCCATGTCACTCCTCCTTGTCACTCCTCCATGTAGCTATTCCATTTCACTCCTCCATGTCACTACACCAACTCAATCCTCCTTGTCACTCCTCCATGTCACTCATCCATATCAACCCGCCATGTCACTCCTCCATTTCACTCCACCACGTCACTCCTCCATGTCACTCCTCCATATCAACCCGCCATGTCACTCCTCCATGTCACTACACCAACTCACTAATCCCTGTCCCTCCGCCATGTCACTCCACAATATCAAACCTCCTTCCTTATCAAACTTGTCAGTTCTCCATGTCACTACTCCATGTCTCTCCTCCACATCAATCCTCTATGTCACTCCTCCATGTCACTCCTCCATTACACTCCTCCTTTTCGCTATTCCATGTCACTCCTCCATGTTGCTACACCAACTCACTCCTCATGTCACTCCTCCATGTCGCTACTCCATGTCACTCCTCCATGTCGCTACACCAACTCAATCCTCCTTGTCACTCCTCCATGTCACTCATCCAAGTCATTCCTCCATGTCACTCCTTTATGTCACTCCTCCAAGTCACTCCTCCATGTCACTTCTATATGTCTTCCATGTCACTCCTCCATGTCGCTCCACCAACTCACTCCTCCATGTCACTCCTCCTTGTCACTACTCCATGTAGCTATTCCATGTATCTCCTCCATGTCGCTCCACCAACTCACTCCTCCATGTCACTCCTCCATGTCACTGCTCCATGTCACTCCTCCATGTCGCTATTCCATGTCACTCCTTATGTCGCTCCACCAACTCACTCCTCTATGTCATTCCCCTATGTCGCTACTCCATGTCACTCCTCCATGTCGATCCCCCATGTCACTCCTCCATGTCACTTCTATATGTTTTCCATGTCACTCCTCCATGTCGCTCCTCCTTGTCACTCCTCCATGTTGCTCCTCCATGTAGCTACTTCATGTCACTACACCAACTCACTCATCCCTGTCCCTCCGCCATGTCACTCCACCATATCAACCCACCTTCCTGATCAAACTTGTCACTTCTCCATGTCACTACTCCATGTCACTCCTCCATGTCGCTACACCAACTCAATCCTCCTTGTCACTCTTCCATGTCACTCATCCAAGACATTCCTCCATGTCACTCATTTATGTCACTCCTCCAAGTCACTCCTCCATGTCTCTTCTATATGTCTTCCATATCACTCCTCCATGTTGCTCTACCAACTCACTCCTCCATGTCAATAGTCCACGTCACTCCTCCATGTCACACTTCCTTGTCACTCCTCCATGTTGCTCCACCAACTCTCTCCTCCATGTCACTCCTCCATGTCACTGCTCCACGTCACTCCTCTATGTCACTAATCCATGTCACTCCTCCATGTCGCTATTCCATGTCACTCCTTATGTCGATACGCCAACTCACTCCGCCATGTCACTCCTCCATTTCACTCCAACACGTCACTCCTCCATGTCACTCCTCCATATCAACATGCCATGTCACTCCTCCATGTCACTCCTCCATGTCACTCCTCCATGTCACTACACCAACGCACTAATCCCTGTCCCTCCGCCATGTCACTCCACAATATCAAACCTCCTTCCTGATCAAACTTGTCAGTGCTCCATGTCACTACTCCATGTCTCTCCTCCACATCAATCCTCTATGTCACTCCTCCATGTCACTCCTCCATGTCGCTACTCCATGTCACTCCTCCATGTCGCTACAACAACTCAATCCTCCTTGTCACTCTTCCATGTCACTCATCCAAGTCATTCCTCCATGTCACTCATTTATGTAACTCCTCCAAGTCACTCCTCCATGTCACTTCTATATGTCTTCCATGTCACTCCTCCATGTCGCTCCACCAACTCACTCCTCCATGTCACTCCTCCTTGTCACTCCTCCATGTAGCTATTCCATGTCACTCCTCCATGTCGCTCTACCAACTCACTACTCCATGTCACTCGTCCACGTCACTCCTCCATGTCACACTTCCTTGTAACTCATCCATGTAGCTACTTCATGTCACTACACCAACTCACTCATCCCTGTCCCTCCGCCATGTCACTCCACCATATCAACCCTCCTTCCTGATCAAACTTGTCACTTCTCCATGTCACTACTCCATGTCTCTCCTCCACATCACTCCTCTATATCACTCCTCCATGTCACTCCTCCATGTCACTCCTCCTTGTCGCTATTCCATGTTACTCCTCCATGTCGCTACACCAACTCACTCTTCCATGTCACTCCCCCATTTCACTCCACCACGTCACTCCTCCATATCACTCCTCCATATCAACCCTCCATGTCACTCCTCCATGTTACTCCTCCATGTCACTACACCAACTCACTCATCCCTGTCCCTCCGCCATGTCACTCCACCATATTAACCCTCCTTCCTGATCAAACTAGTCACTTCTCCATGTCACTACTCCATGTCTCTCCCCCACATCAAACCTCTATGTCACTCCTCCATGTCACTCCTCTATGTCGCTACACCAACTCAATCCTCCTTGTCACTCCTCCATGTCACTCATCCAAGTCATTCCTCCATGTCGCTATTCCATGTCACTCCTTTTGTCGATACGCCAACTCACTCCTCCATGTCACTCCTCCATTTCACTCCACCACATCACTCCTCCATGTCACTCCTCCATATCAACCCGCCATGTCACTCCTCCATGTCACTCTACCACCTCACTCCTCCATGTCACTACACAAACTCACTAATCCCTGTCCCTCCGCCATGTCACTCCACAATATTAAACCTCCTTCCTGATCAAACTTGTCAGTTCTCCATGTCACTACTCCATGTCTCTCCTCCACATCAATCCTCTATGTCACTCCTCCATGTCACTCCACCTTGTCGCTATTCCATGTCACTCCTCCATGTTGCTACACCAACTCACCCCTCATGTCACTCCTCCATGTCGCTACTCCATGTCACTCCTCCATGTCGCTACACCAACTCAATCCTCATTGTCACTCCTCCATGTCACTCATCCAAGTCATTCCTCCATGTCACTCATTTATGTCACTCCTCCAAGTCACTCTTCCATGTCACTTCTATATGTCTTCCATGTCACTCCTCCATGTCGCTCCACCAACTCACTCCTCCATGTCACTCCTCCTTGTCACTCCTCCATGTAGCTATTCCATGTCACTCCTCCATGTCGCTCTACCAACTCACTCTTCCATGTCACTCCCCCATTTCACTCCTCCATGTCACTCCTTCATGTCACTGCTCCACGTCACTCCTCTATGTCACTCCTCCATGTCACTCCTCCATGTCGCTATTCCATGTCACTCCATATGTCGCTATATAAACTCACTCCTCCATGTCACTCCTCCATTTCACTCCACCACGTCACTCCTCCATGTCACTCCTCCATATCAACCCTCCATGTCACTCCTCCTTGTCGCTACACCAACTCACTCCTCCATGTCACTCCTCCATTTCACTCCACCACGTCTATATGTATTCCATGTCACTCCTCCATGTCGCTCCACCAACTCACTCCTCCATGTCACTCCTCCTTGTCACTCCTCCATGTAGCTATTCCATTTCACTCCTCCATGTCACTACACCAACTCAATCCTCCTTGTCACTCCTCCATGTCACTCATCCATATCAACCCGCCATGTCACTCCTCCATTTCACTCCACCACGTCACTCCTCCATGTCACTCCTCCATATCAACCCGCCATGTCACTCCTCCATGTCACTACACCAACTCACTAATCCCTGTCCCTCCGCCATGTCACTCCACAATATCAAACCTCCTTCCTTATCAAACTTGTCAGTTCTCCATGTCACTACTCCATGTCTCTCCTCCACATCAATCCTCTATGTCACTCCTCCATGTCACTCCTCCATTACACTCCTCCTTGTCGCTATTCCATGTCACTCCTCCATGTTGCTACACCAACTCACTCCTCATGTCACTCCTCCATGTCGCTACTCCATGTCACTCCTCCATGTCGCTACACCAACTCAATCCTCCTTGTCACTCCTCCATGTCACTCATCCAAGTCATTCCTCCATGTCACTCCTTTATGTCACTCCTCCAAGTCACTCCTCCATGTCACTTCTATATGTCTTCCATGTCACTCCTCCATGTCGCTCCACCAACTCACTCCTCCATGTCACTCCTCCTTGTCACTACTCCATGTAGCTATTCCATGTATCTCCTCCATGTCGCTCCACCAACTCACTCCTCCATGTCACTCCTCCATGTCACTGCTCCATGTCACTCCTCCATGTCGCTATTCCATGTCACTCCTTATGTCGCTCCACCAACTCACTCCTCTATGTCATTCCCCTATGTCGCTACTCCATGTCACTCCTCCATGTCGATCCCCCATGTCACTCCTCCATGTCACTTCTATATGTTTTCCATGTCACTCCTCCATGTCGCTCCTCCTTGTCACTCCTCCATGTTGCTCCTCCATGTAGCTACTTCATGTCACTACACCAACTCACTCATCCCTGTCCCTCCGCCATGTCACTCCACCATATCAACCCACCTTCCTGATCAAACTTGTCACTTCTCCATGTCACTACTCCATGTCTCTCCTCCACATCACTCCTCTATATCACTCCTCCATGTCGCTACACCAACTCACTCTTCCATGTCACTCCCCCATTTCACTCCACCACGTCACTCCTCCATGTCACTCCTCCATGTCACTCCTCCTTGTCGCTATTCCATGTCACTCCTCCAAGTTGCTACACCAACTCACTCCTCATGTCACTCCTCCATGTCACTCATCCAAGTCATTCCTCCATGTCACTCATTTATGTCATTCCTCCAAGTCATTCCTCCATGTCACTTCTATATGTCTTCCATGTCACTCCTCCATGTCGCTCCACCAACTCACTCCTCCATGTCACTCCTCCTTGTCACTCCTCCATGTCACTCGTCCACGTCACTCCTCCATGTCACACTTCCTTGTCACTCCTCCATGTAGCTACTTCATGTCACTACACCAACTCACTCATCCCTGTCCCTCCGCCATGTCACTCCACCATATCAACACTCTTTCCTGATCAAACTTGTCACTTCTCCATGTCACTACTCCATGTCTCTCCTCCACATCAATCCTCTATGTCACTCCTCCATGTCACTCCTCCATTACACTCCTTGTCGCTATTCCATGTCACTCCTCCATGTTGCTACACCAACTCACTCCTCATGTCACTCCTCCATGTCGCTACTCCATGTCACTCCTCCATGTCGCTACACCAACTCAATCCTCCTTGTCACTCCTCCATGTCACTCATCCAAGTCATTCCTCCATGTCACTCCTTTATGTCACTCCTCCAAGTCACTCCTCCATGTCACTTCTATATGTCTTCCATGTCACTCCTCCATGTCGCTCCACCAACTCACTCCTCCATGTCACTCCTCCTTGTCAGTACTCCATGTAGCTATTCCATGTATCTCCTCCATGTCGCTCCACCAACTCACTCCTCCATGTCACTCCTCCATGTCACTGCTCCATGTCACTCCTCCATGTCGCTATTCCATGTCACTCCTTATGTCACTCCACCAACTCACTCCTCTATGTCATTCCCCTATGTCGCTACTCCATGTCACTTCTCCATGTCACTACTCCATGTCTCTCCTCCACATCACTCCTCTATATCACTCCTCCATGTCACTCCTCCATGTCACTCCTCCTTGTCGCTATTCCATGTTACTCCTCCATGTCGCTACACCAACTCACTCTTCCATGTCACTCCCCCATTTCACTCCACCACGTCACTCCTCCATGTCACTCCTCCATATCAACCCTCCATGTCACTCCTACATGTTACTCCTCCATGTCACTACACCAACTCACTCATCCCTGTCCCTCCGCCATGTCACTCCACCATATCAACCCTCCTTCCTGATCAAACTTGTCACTTCTCCATGTCACTACTCCATGTCTCTCCCCCACATCAAACCTCTATGTCACTCCTCCATGTCACTCCTCTATGTCACTCCTCCTTGTTGCTCTTTCATGTCACTCCTCCATGTCGCTACACCAACTCAATCCTCATGTCACTCCTCCATGTAGCTACTCCATGTCACTCCTCCATGTCGCTACACCAACTCAATCCTTCTTGTCACTCCTCCATGTCACTCAGCCAAGTCATTTGTCCATGTCACTCCTTTATGTCACTCCTCCAAGTCACTCCTCCATGTCACTTCTATATGTCTTCCATGTCACTCCTCCATGTTGCTCCACCAACTCACTCCTCCATGTCACTCCTCCATGTCACTGCTCCACGTCACTCCTCTATGTCACTCCTCCATGTCACTCCTCCATGTCGCTATTCCATGTCACTCCTTATGTCGCTATATAAACTCACTCCTCTATGTCACTCCTCCATTTCACTCCACCACATCACTCCTCCATGTCACTCCTCCATATCAATCCTCCATGTCACTCCTCCATGTCGCTACACCAACTCAGTCCTCCATGTCACTCCTCCATTTCACTCCACCATGTCACTCCTCCATGTCACTCCTCCATATCAACCCGCCATGTCACTCCTCCATGTCACTCCTCCATGTCACTCCTCCATGTCGCTATTCCATGTCACTCCTCCATGTTGCTACACCAACTCACTCCTCATGTCACTCCTCCATGTCGCTACTCCATGTCACTCCTCCATGTCGCTACACCAACTCAATCCTCCTTGTCACTCTTCCATGTCACTCATCCAAGACATTCCTCCATGTCACTCATTTATGTCACTCCTCCAAGTCACTCCTCCATGTCTCTTCTATATGTCTTCCATATCACTCCTCCATGATGCTCTACCAACTCACTCCTCCATGTCAATAGTCCACGTCACTCCTCCATGTCACACTTCCTTGTCACTCCTCCATGTTGCTCCACCAACTCTCTCCTCCATGTCACTCCTCCATGTCACTGCTCCACGTCACTCCTCTATGTCACTAATCCATGTCACTCCTCCATGTCGCTATTCCATGTCACTCCTTATGTCGATACGCCAACTCACTCCGCCATGTCACTCCTCCATTTCACTCCAACACGTCACTCCTCCATGTCACTCCTCCATATCAACATGCCATGTCACTCCTCCATGTCACTCCTCCATGTCACTCCTCCATGTCACTACACCAACGCACTAATCCCTGTCCCTCCGCCATGTCACTCCACAATATCAAACCTCCTTCCTGATCAAACTTGTCAGTGCTCCATGTCACTACTCCATGTCTCTCCTCCACATCAATCCTCTATGTCACTCCTCCATGTCACTCCTCCATGTCACTCATCCAAGTCATTCCTCCATGTCACTCATTTATGTAACTCCTCCAAGTCACTCCTCCATGTCACTTCTATATGTCTTCCATGTCACTCCTCCATGTCGCTCCACCAACTCACTCCTCCATGTCACTCCTCCTTGTCACTCCTCCATGTAGCTATTCCATGTCACTCCTCCATGTCGCTCTACCAACTCACTACTCCATGTCACTCGTCCACGTCACTCCTCCATGTCACACTTCCTTGTAACTCATCCATGTAGCTACTTCATGTCACTACACCAACTCACTCATCCCTGTCCCTCCGCCATGTCACTCCACCATATCAACCCTCCTTCCTGATCAAACTTGTCACTTCTCCATGTCACTACTCCATGTCTCTCCTCCACATCACTCCTCTATATCACTCCTCCATGTCACTCCTCCATGTCACTCCTCCTTGTCGCTATTCCATGTTACTCCTCCATGTCGCTACACCAACTCACTCTTCCATGTCACTCCCCCATTTCACTCCACCACGTCACTCCTCCATATCACTCCTCCATATCAACCCTCCATGTCACTCCTCCATGTTACTTCTCCATGTCACTACACCAACTCACTCATCCCTGTCCCTCCGCCATGTCACTCCACCATATCAACCCTCCTTCCTGATCAAACTTGTCACTTCTCCATGTCACTACTCCATGTCTCTCCCCCACATCAAACCTCTATGTCACTCCTCCATGTCACTCCTCTATGTCACTCCTCCTTGTTGCTCTTTCATGTCACTCCTCCATGTCGCTACACCAACTCAATCCTCATGTCACTCCTCCATGTAGCTACTCCATGTCACTCCTCCATGTCGCTACACCAACTCAATCCTTCTTGTCACTCCTCCATGTCACTCAGCCAAGTCATTTGTCCATGTCACTCCTTTATGTCACTCCTCCAAGTCACTCCTCCATGTCACTTCTATATGTCTTCCATGTCACTCCTCCATGTTGCTCCACCAACTCACTCCTCCATGTCACTCCTCCATGTCACTGCTCCACGTCACTCCTCTATGTCACTCCTCCATGTCACTCCTCCATGTCGCTATTCCATGTCACTCCTTATGTCGCTATATAAACTCACTCCTCTATGTCACTCCTCCATTTCACTCCACCACATCACTCCTCCATGTCACTCCTCCATATCAATCCTCCATGTCACTCCTCCATGTCGCTACACCAACTCAGTCCTCCATGTCACTCCTCCATTTCACTCCACCATGTCACTCCTCCATGTCACTCCTCCATATCAACCCGCCATGTCACTCCTCCATGTCACTCCTCCATGTCACTCCTCCATGTCGCTATTCCATGTCACTCCTCCATGTTGCTACACCAACTCACTCCTCATGTCACTCCTCCATGTCGCTACTCCATGTCACTCCTCCATGTCGCTACACCAACTCAATCCTCCTTGTCACTCTTCCATGTCACTCATCCAAGACATTCCTCCATGTCACTCATTTATGTCACTCCTCCAAGTCACTCCTCCATGTCTCTTCTATATGTCTTCCATATCACTCCTCCATGATGCTCTACCAACTCACTCCTCCATGTCAATAGTCCACGTCACTCCTCCATGTCACACTTCCTTGTCACTCCTCCATGTTGCTCCACCAACTCTCTCCTCCATGTCACTCCTCCATGTCACTGCTCCACGTCACTCCTCTATGTCACTAATCCATGTCACTCCTCCATGTCGCTATTCCATGTCACTCCTTATGTCGATACGCCAACTCACTCCGCCATGTCACTCCTCCATTTCACTCCAACACGTCACTCCTCCATGTCACTCCTCCATATCAACATGCCATGTCACTCCTCCATGTCACTCCTCCATGTCACTCCTCCATGTCACTACACCAACGCACTAATCCCTGTCCCTCCGCCATGTCACTCCACAATATCAAACCTCCTTCCTGATCAAACTTGTCAGTGCTCCATGTCACTACTCCATGTCTCTCCTCCACATCAATCCTCTATGTCACTCCTCCATGTCACTCCTCCATGTCGCTACTCCATGTCACTCCTCCATGTCGCTACAACAACTCAATCCTCCTTGTCACTCTTCCATGTCACTCATCCAAGTCATTCCTCCATGTCACTCATTTATGTAACTCCTCCAAGTCACTCCTCCATGTCACTTCTATATGTCTTCCATGTCACTCCTCCATGTCGCTCCACCAACTCACTCCTCCATGTCACTCCTCCTTGTCACTCCTCCATGTAGCTATTCCATGTCACTCCTCCATGTCGCTCTACCAACTCACTACTCCATGTCACTCGTCCACGTCACTCCTCCATGTCACACTTCCTTGTAACTCATCCATGTAGCTACTTCATGTCACTACACCAACTCACTCATCCCTGTCCCTCCGCCATGTCACTCCACCATATCAACCCTCCTTCCTGATCAAACTTGTCACTTCTCCATGTCACTACTCCATGTCTCTCCTCCACATCACTCCTCTATATCACTCCTCCATGTCACTCCTCCATGTCACTCCTCCTTGTCGCTATTCCATGTTACTCCTCCATGTCGCTACACCAACTCACTCTTCCATGTCACTCCCCCATTTCACTCCACCACGTCACTCCTCCATATCACTCCTCCATATCAACCCTCCATGTCACTCCTCCATGTTACTCCTCCATGTCACTACACCAACTCACTCATCCCTGTCCCTCCGCCATGTCACTCCACCATATCAACCCTCCTTCCTGATCAAACTAGTCACTTCTCCATGTCACTACTCCATGTCTCTCCCCCACATCAAACCTCTATGTCACTCCTCCATGTCACTCCTCTATGTCACTCCTCTATGTAGCTACTCCATGTCACTCCTCCATGTCGCTACACCAACTCAATCCTCCTTGTCACTCCTCCATGTCACTCATCCAAGTCATTCCTCCATGTCGCGATTCCATGTCACTCCTTTTGTCGATACGCCAACTCACTCCTCCATGTCACTCCTCCATTTCACTCCACCACATCACTCCTCCATGTCACTCCTCCATATCAACCCGCCATGTCACTCCTCCATGTCACTCTACCACCTCACTCCTCCATGTCACTACACAAACTCACTAATCCCTGTCCCTCCGCCATGTCACTCCACAATATTAAACCTCCTTCCTGATCAAACTTGTCAGTTCTCCATGTCACTACTCGATGTCTCTCCTCCACATCAATCCTCTATGTCACTCCTCCATGTCACTCCACCTTGTCGCTATTCCATGTCACTCCTCCATGTTGCTACACCAACTCACCCCTCATGTCACTCCTCCATGTCGCTACTCCATGTCACTCCTCCATGTCGCTACACCAACTCAATCCTCATTGTCACTCCTCCATGTCACTCATCCAAGTCATTCCTCCATGTCACTCATTTATGTCACTCCTCCAAGTCACTCTTCCATGTCACTTCTATATGTCTTCCATGTCACTCCTCCATGTCGCTCCACCAACTCACTCCTCCATGTCACTCCTCCTTGTCACTCCTCCATGTAGCTATTCCATGTCACTCCTCCATGTTGCTCTACCAACTCACTCTTCCATGTCACTCCCCCATTTCACTCCTCCATGTCACTCCTCCATGTCACTGCTCCACGTCACTCCTCTATGTCACTCCTCCATGTCACTCCTCCATGTCGCTATTCCATGTCACTCCATATGTCGCTATATAAACTCACTCCTCCATGTCACTCCATTTCACTCCACCACGTCACTCCTCCATCTCACTCCTCCATATCAACCCTCCATGTCACTCCTCCTAGTCGCTACACCAACTCACTCCTCCATGTCACTCCTCCATTTCACTCCACCACGTCTATATGTATTCCATGTCACTCCTCCATGTCGCTCCACCAACTCACTCCTCCATGTCACTCCTCCTTGTCACTCCTCCATGTAGCTATTCCATTTCACTCCTCCATGTCACTACACCAACTCAATCCTCCTTGTCACTCCTCCATGTCACTCATCCATATCAACCCGCCATGTCACTCCTCCATTTCACTCCACCACGTCACTCCTCCATGTCACTCCTCCATATCAACCCGCCATGTCACTCCTCCATGTCACTACACCAACTCACTAATCCCTGTCCCTCCGCCATGTCACTCCACAATATCAAACCTCCTTCCTTATCAAACTTGTCAGTTCTCCATGTCACTACTCCATGTCTCTCCTCCACATCAATCCTCTATGTCACTCCTCCATGTCACTCCTCCATTACACTCCTCCTTGTCGCTATTCCATGTCACTCCTCCATGTTGCTACACCAACTCACTCCTCATGTCACTCCTCCATGTCGCTACTCCATGTCACTCCTCCATGTCGCTACACCAACTCAATCCTCCTTGTCACTCCTCCATGTCACTCATCCAAGTCATTCCTCCATGTCACTCCTTTATGTCACTCCTCCAAGTCACTCCTCCATGTCACTTCTATATGTCTTCCATGTCACTCCTCCATGTCGCTCCACCAACTCACTCCTCCATGTCACTCCTCCTTGTCACTACTCCATGTAGCTATTCCATGTATCTCCTCCATGTCGCTCCACCAACTCACTCCTCCATGTCACTCCTCCATGTCACTGCTCCATGTCACTCCTCCATGTCGCTATTCCATGTCACTCCTTATGTCGCTCCACCAACTCACTCCTCTATGTCATTCCCCTATGTCGCTACTCCATGTAACTCCTCCATGTCGATCCCCCATGTCACTCCTCCATGTCACTTCTATATGTTTTCCATGTCACTCCTCCATGTCGCTCCTCCTTGTCACTCCTCCATGTTGCTCCTCCATGTAGCTACTTCATGTCACTACACCAACTCACTCATCCCTGTCCCTCCGCCATGTCACTCCACCATATCAACCCTCCTTCCTGATCAAACTTGTCACTTCTCCATGTCACTACTCCATGTCTCTCCTCCACATCACTCCTCTATATCACTCCTCCATGTCGCTACACCAACTCACTCTTCCATGTCACTCCCCCATTTCACTCCACCACGTCACTCCTCCATGTCACTCCTCCATGTCACTCCTCCTTGTCGCTATTCCATGTCACTCCTCCAAGTTGCTACACCAACTCACTCCTCATGTCACTCCTCCATGTCACTCATCCAAGTCATTCCTCCATGTCACTCATTTATGTCATTCCTCCAAGTCATTCCTCCATGTCACTTCTATATGTCTTCCATGTCACTCCTCCATGTCGCTCCACCAACTCACTCCTCCATGTCACTCCTCCTTGTCACTCCTCCATGTCACTCGTCCACGTCACTCCTCCATGTCACACTTCCTTGTCACTCCTCCATGTAGCTACTTCATGTCACTACACCAACTCACTCATCCCTGTCCCTCCGCCATGTCACTCCACCATATCAACACTCTTTCCTGATCAAACTTGTCACTTCTCCATGTCACTACTCCATGTCTCTCCTCCACATCACTCCTCCATGTCACTCCTCCATTACACTCCTCCTTGTCGCTATTCCATGTCACTCCTCCATGTTGCTACACCAACTCACTCCTCATGTCACTCCTCCATGTCGCTACTCCATGTCACTCCTCCATGTCGCTACACCAACTCAATCCTCCTTGTCACTCCTCCATGTCACTCATCCAAGTCATTCCTCCATGTCACTCCTTTATGTCACTCCTCCAAGTCACTCCTCCATGTCACTTCTATATGTCTTCCATGTCACTCCTCCATGTCGCTCCACCAACTCACTCCTCCATGTCACTCCTCCTTGTCAGTACTCCATGTAGCTATTCCATGTATCTCCTCCATGTCGCTCCACCAACTCACTCCTCCATGTCACTCCTCCATGTCACTGCTCCATGTCACTCCTCCATGTCGCTATTCCATGTCACTCCTTATGTCACTCCACCAACTCACTCCTCTATGTCATTCCCCTATGTCGCTACTCCATGTCACTTCTCCATGTCACTACTCCATGTCTCTCCTCCACATCACTCCTCTATATCACTCCTCCATGTCACTCCTCCATGTCACTCCTCCTTGTCGCTATTCCATGTTACTCCTCCATGTCGCTACACCAACTCACTCTTCCATGTCACTCCCCCATTTCACTCCACCACGTCACTCCTCCATGTCACTCCTCCATATCAACCCTCCATGTCACTCCTACATGTTACTCCTCCATGTCACTACACCAACTCACTCATCCCTGTCCCTCCGCCATGTCACTCCACCATATCAAACCTCCTTCCTGATCAAACTTGTCACTTCTCCATGTCACTACTCCATGTCTCTCCCCCACATCAAACCTCTATGTCACTCCTCCATGTCACTCCTCTATGTCACTCCTCCTTGTTGCTCTTTCATGTCACTCCTCCATGTCGCTACACCAACTCAATCCTCATGTCACTCCTCCATGTAGCTACTCCATGTCACTCCTCCATGTCGCTACACCAACTCAATCCTTCTTGTCACTCCTCCATGTCACTCAGCCAAGTCATTTGTCCATGTCACTCCTTTATGTCACTCCTCCAAGTCACTCCTCCATGTCACTTCTATATGTCTTCCATGTCACTCCTCCATGTCGCTACACCAACTCACTCTTCCATGTCACTCCTCTATGTCACTCCTCTATGTAGCTACTCCATGTCACTCCTCCATGTCGCTACACCAACTCAATCCTCCTTGTCACTCCTCCATGTCACTCATCCAAGTCATTCCTCCATGTCACTCCTTTATGTCACTCCTCCAAGTCACTCCTCCATGTCACTTCTATATGTCTTCCATGTCACTCCTCCATGTCGCTCCACCAACTCACTCCTCCATGTCACTCCTCCTTGTCACTACTCCATGTAGCTATTCCATGTATCTCCTCCATGTCGCTCCACCAACTCACTCCTCCATGTCACTCCTCCATGTCACTGCTCCATGTCACTCCTCCATGTCGCTATTCCATGTCACTCCTTATGTCGCTCCACCAACTCACTCCTCTATGTCATTCCCCTATGTCGCTACTCCATGTCACTCCTCCATGTCGATCCCCCATGTCACTCCTCCATGTCACTTCTATATGTTTTCCATGTCACTCCTCCATGTCGCTCCTCCTTGTCACTCCTCCATGTTGCTCCTCCATGTAGCTACTTCATGTCACTACACCAACTCACTCATCCCTGTCCCTCCGCCATGTCACTCCACCATATCAACCCACCTTCCTGATCAAACTTGTCACTTCTCCATGTCACTACTCCATGTCACTCCTCCATGTCGCTACACCAACTCAATCCTCCTTGTCACTCTTCCATGTCACTCATCCAAGACATTCCTCCATGTCACTCATTTATGTCACTCCTCCAAGTCACTCCTCCATGTCTCTTCTATATGTCTTCCATATCACTCCTCCATGTTGCTCTACCAACTCACTCCTCCATGTCAATAGTCCACGTCACTCCTCCATGTCACACTTCCTTGTCACTCCTCCATGTTGCTCCACCAACTCTCTCCTCCATGTCACTCCTCCATGTCACTGCTCCACGTCACTCCTCTATGTCACTAATCCATGTCACTCCTCCATGTCGCTATTCCATGTCACTCCTTATGTCGATACGCCAACTCACTCCGCCATGTCACTCCTCCATTTCACTCAAACACGTCACTCCTCCATGTCACTCCTCCATATCAACATGCCATGTCACTCCTCCATGTCACTCCTCCATGTCACTCCTCCATGTCACTACACCAACGCACTAATCCCTGTCCCTCCGCCATGTCACTCCACAATATCAAACCTCCTTCCTGATCAAACTTGTCAGTGCTCCATGTCACTACTCCATGTCTCTCCTCCACATCAATCCTCTATGTCACTCCTCCATGTCACTCCTCCATGTCGCTACTCCATGTCACTCCTCCATGTCGCTACAACAACTCAATCCTCCTTGTCACTCTTCCATGTCACTCATCCAAGTCATTCCTCCATGTCACTCATTTATGTAACTCCTCCAAGTCACTCCTCCATGTCACTTCTATATGTCTTCCATGTCACTCCTCCATGTCGCTCCACCAACTCACTCCTCCATGTCACTCCTCCTTGTCACTCCTCCATGTAGCTATTCCATGTCACTCCTCCATGTCGCTCTACCAACTCACTACTCCATGTCACTCGTCCACGTCACTCCTCCATGTCACACTTCCTTGTAACTCATCCATGTAGCTACTTCATGTCACTACACCAACTCACTCATCCCTGTCCCTCCGCCATGTCACTCCACCATATCAACCCTCCTTCCTGATCAAACTTGTCACTTCTCCATGTCACTACTCCATGTCTCTCCTCCACATCACTCCTCTATATCACTCCTCCATGTCACTCCTCCATGTCACTCCTCCTTGTCGCTATTCCATGTTACTCCTCCATGTCGCTACACCAACTCACTCTTCCATGTCACTCCCCCATTTCACTCCACCACGTCACTCCTCCATATCACTCCTCCATATCAACCCTCCATGTCACTCCTCCATGTTACTCCTCCATGTCACTACACCAACTCACTCATCCCTGTCCCTCCGCCATGTCACTCCACCATATTAACCCTCCTTCCTGATCAAACTAGTCACTTCTCCATGTCACTACTCCATGTCTCTCCCCCACATCAAACCTCTATGTCACTCCTCCATGTCACTCCTCTATGTCGCTACACCAACTCAATCCTCCTTGTCACTCCTCCATGTCACTCATCCAAGTCATTCCTCCATGTCGCTATTCCATGTCACTCCTTTTGTCGATACGCCAACTCACTCCTCCATGTCACTCCTCCATTTCACTCCACCACATCACTCCTCCATGTCACTCCTCCATATCAACCCGCCATGTCACTCCTCCATGTCACTCTACCACCTCACTCCTCCATGTCACTACACAAACTCACTAATCCCTGTCCCTCCGCCATGTCACTCCACAATATTAAACCTCCTTCCTGATCAAACTTGTCAGTTCTCCATGTCACTACTCCATGTCTCTCCTCCACATCAATCCTCTATGTCACTCCTCCATGTCACTCCACCTTGTCGCTATTCCATGTCACTCCTCCATGTTGCTACACCAACTCACCCCTCATGTCACTCCTCCATGTCGCTACTCCATGTCACTCCTCCATGTCGCTACACCAACTCAATCCTCATTGTCACTCCTCCATGTCACTCATCCAAGTCATTCCTCCATGTCACTCATTTATGTCACTCCTCCAAGTCACTCTTCCATGTCACTTCTATATGTCTTCCATGTCACTCCTCCATGTCGCTCCACCAACTCACTCCTCCATGTCACTCCTCCTTGTCACTCCTCCATGTAGCTATTCCATGTCACTCCTCCATGTCGCTCTACCAACTCACTCTTCCATGTCACTCCCCCATTTCACTCCTCCATGTCACTCCTTCATGTCACTGCTCCACGTCACTCCTCTATGTCACTCCTCCATGTCACTCCTCCATGTCGCTATTCCATGTCACTCCATATGTCGCTATATAAACTCACTCCTCCATGTCACTCCTCCATTTCACTCCACCACGTCACTCCTCCATGTCACTCCTCCATATCAACCCTCCATGTCACTCCTCCTTGTCGCTACACCAACTCACTCCTCCATGTCACTCCTCCATTTCACTCCACCACGTCTATATGTATTCCATGTCACTCCTCCATGTCGCTCCACCAACTCACTCCTCCATGTCACTCCTCCTTGTCACTCCTCCATGTAGCTATTCCATTTCACTCCTCCATGTCACTACACCAACTCAATCCTCCTTGTCACTCCTCCATGTCACTCATCCATATCAACCCGCCATGTCACTCCTCCATTTCACTCCACCACGTCACTCCTCCATGTCACTCCTCCATATCAACCCGCCATGTCACTCCTCCATGTCACTACACCAACTCACTAATCCCTGTCCCTCCGCCATGTCACTCCACAATATCAAACCTCCTTCCTTATCAAACTTGTCAGTTCTCCATGTCACTACTCCATGTCTCTCCTCCACATCAATCCTCTATGTCACTCCTCCATGTCACTCCTCCATTACACTCCTCCTTGTCGCTATTCCATGTCACTCCTCCATGTTGCTACACCAACTCACTCCTCATGTCACTCCTCCATGTCGCTACTCCATGTCACTCCTCCATGTCGCTACACCAACTCAATCCTCCTTGTCACTCCTCCATGTCACTCATCCAAGTCATTCCTCCATGTCACTCCTTTATGTCACTCCTCCAAGTCACTCCTCCATGTCACTTCTATATGTCTTCCATGTCACTCCTCCATGTCGCTCCACCAACTCACTCCTCCATGTCACTCCTCCTTGTCACTACTCCATGTAGCTATTCCATGTATCTCCTCCATGTCGCTCCACCAACTCACTCCTCCATGTCACTCCTCCATGTCACTGCTCCATGTCACTCCTCCATGTCGCTATTCCATGTCACTCCTTATGTCGCTCCACCAACTCACTCCTCTATGTCATTCCCCTATGTCGCTACTCCATGTCACTCCTCCATGTCGATCCCCCATGTCACTCCTCCATGTCACTTCTATATGTTTTCCATGTCACTCCTCCATGTCGCTCCTCCTTGTCACTCCTCCATGTTGCTCCTCCATGTAGCTACTTCATGTCACTACACCAACTCACTCATCCCTGTCCCTCCGCCATGTCACTCCACCATATCAACCCACCTTCCTGATCAAACTTGTCACTTCTCCATGTCACTACTCCATGTCTCTCCTCCACATCACTCCTCTATATCACTCCTCCATGTCGCTACACCAACTCACTCTTCCATGTCACTCCCCCATTTCACTCCACCACGTCACTCCTCCATGTCACTCCTCCATGTCACTCCTCCTTGTCGCTATTCCATGTCACTCCTCCAAGTTGCTACACCAACTCACTCCTCATGTCACTCCTCCATGTCACTCATCCAAGTCATTCCTCCATGTCACTCATTTATGTCATTCCTCCAAGTCATTCCTCCATGTCACTTCTATATGTCTTCCATGTCACTCCTCCATGTCGCTCCACCAACTCACTCCTCCATGTCACTCCTCCTTGTCACTCCTCCATGTCACTCGTCCACGTCACTCCTCCATGTCACACTTCCTTGTCACTCCTCCATGTAGCTACTTCATGTCACTACACCAACTCACTCATCCCTGTCCCTCCGCCATGTCACTCCACCATATCAACACTCTTTCCTGATCAAACTTGTCACTTCTCCATGTCACTACTCCATGTCTCTCCTCCACATCAATCCTCTATGTCACTCCTCCATGTCACTCCTCCATTACACTCCTCCTTGTCGCTATTCCATGTCACTCCTCCATGTTGCTACACCAACTCACTCCTCATGTCACTCCTCCATGTCGCTACTCCATGTCACTCCTCCATGTCACTCATCCAAGTCATTCCTCCATGTCACTCCTTTATGTCACTCCTCCAAGTCACTCCTCCATGTCACTTCTATATGTCTTCCATGTCACTCCTCCATGTCGCTCCACCAACTCACTCCTCCATGTCACTCCTCCTTGTCAGTACTCCATGTAGCTATTCCATGTATCTCCTCCATGTCGCTCCACCAACTCACTCCTCCATGTCACTCCTCCATGTCACTGCTCCATGTCACTCCTCCATGTCGCTATTCCATGTCACTCCTTATGTCACTCCACCAACTCACTCCTCTATGTCATTCCCCTATGTCGCTACTCCATGTCACTTCTCCATGTCACTACTCCATGTCTCTCCTCCACATCACTCCTCTATATCACTCCTCCATGTCACTCCTCCATGTCACTCCTCCTTGTCGCTATTCCATGTTACTCCTCCATGTCGCTACACCAACTCACTCTTCCATGTCACTCCCCCATTTCACTCCACCACGTCACTCCTCCATGTCACTCCTCCATATCAACCCTCCATGTCACTCCTACATGTTACTCCTCCATGTCACTACACCAACTCACTCATCCCTGTCCCTCCGCCATGTCACTCCACCATATCAACCCTCCTTCCTGATCAAACTTGTCACTTCTCCATGTCACTACTCCATGTCTCTCCCCCACATCAAACCTCTATGTCACTCCTCCATGTCACTCCTCTATGTCACTCCTCCTTGTTGCTCTTTCATGTCACTCCTCCATGTCGCTACACCAACTCAATCCTCATGTCACTCCTCCATGTAGCTACTCCATGTCACTCCTCCATGTCGCTACACCAACTCAATCCTTCTTGTCACTCCTCCATGTCACTCAGCCAAGTCATTTGTCCATGTCACTCCTTTATGTCACTCCTCCAAGTCACTCCTCCATGTCACTTCTATATGTCTTCCATGTCACTCCTCCATGTTGCTCCACCAACTCACTCCTCCATGTCACTCCTCCATGTCACTGCTCCACGTCACTCCTCTATGTCACTCCTCCATGTCACTCCTCCATGTCGCTATTCCATGTCACTCCTTATGTCGCTATATAAACTCACTCCTCTATGTCACTCCTCCATTTCACTCCACCACATCACTCCTCCATGTCACTCCTCCATATCAATCCTCCATGTCACTCCTCCATGTCGCTACACCAACTCAGTCCTCCATGTCACTCCTCCATTTCACTCCACCATGTCACTCCTCCATGTCACTCCTCCATATCAACCCGCCATGTCACTCCTCCATGTCACTCCTCCATGTCACTCCTCCATGTCGCTATTCCATGTCACTCCTCCATGTTGCTACACCAACTCACTCCTCATGTCACTCCTCCATGTCGCTACTCCATGTCACTCCTCCATGTCGCTACACCAACTCAATCCTCCTTGTCACTCTTCCATGTCACTCATCCAAGACATTCCTCCATGTCACTCATTTATGTCACTCCTCCAAGTCACTCCTCCATGTCTCTTCTATATGTCTTCCATATCACTCCTCCATGATGCTCTACCAACTCACTCCTCCATGTCAATAGTCCACGTCACTCCTCCATGTCACACTTCCTTGTCACTCCTCCATGTTGCTCCACCAACTCTCTCCTCCATGTCACTCCTCCATGTCACTGCTCCACGTCACTCCTCTATGTCACTAATCCATGTCACTCCTCCATGTCGCTATTCCATGTCACTCCTTATGTCGATACGCCAACTCACTCCGCCATGTCACTCCTCCATTTCACTCCAACACGTCACTCCTCCATGTCACTCCTCCATATCAACATGCCATGTCACTCCTCCATGTCACTCCTCCATGTCACTCCTCCATGTCACTACACCAACGCACTAATCCCTGTCCCTCCGCCATGTCACTCCACAATATCAAACCTCCTTCCTGATCAAACTTGTCAGTGCTCCATGTCACTACTCCATGTCTCTCCTCCACATCAATCCTCTATGTCACTCCTCCATGTCACTCCTCCATGTCGCTACTCCATGTCACTCCTCCATGTCGCTACAACAACTCAATCCTCCTTGTCACTCTTCCATGTCACTCATCCAAGTCATTCCTCCATGTCACTCATTTATGTAACTCCTCCAAGTCACTCCTCCATGTCACTTCTATATGTCTTCCATGTCACTCCTCCATGTCGCTCCACCAACTCACTCCTCCATGTCACTCCTCCTTGTCACTCCTCCATGTAGCTATTCCATGTCACTCCTCCATGTCGCTCTACTAACTCACTACTCCATGTCACTCGTCCACGTCACTCCTCCATGTCACACTTCCTTGTAACTCATCCATGTAGCTACTTCATGTCACTACACCAACTCACTCATCCCTGTCCCTCCGCCATGTCACTCCACCATATCAACCCTCCTTCCTGATCAAACTTGTCATTTCTCCATGTCACTACTCCATGTCTCTCCTCCACATCACTCCTCTATATCACTCCTCCATGTCACTCCTCCATGTCACTCCTCCTTGTCGCTATTCCATGTTACTCCTCCATGTCGCTACACCAACTCACTCTTCCATGTCACTCCCCCATTTCACTCCACCACGTCACTCCTCCATATCACTCCTCCATATCAACCCTCCATGTCACTCCTCCATGTTACTCCTCCATGTCACTACACCAACTCACTCATCCCTGTCCCTCCGCCATGTCACTCCACCATATCAACCCTCCTTCCTGATCAAACTAGTCACTTCTCCATGTCACTACTCCATGTCTCTCCCCCACATCAAACCTCTATGTCACTCCTCCATGTCACTCCTCTATGTCACTCCTCTATGTAGCTACTCCATGTCACTCCTCCATGTCGCTACACCAACTCAATCCTCCTTGTCACTCCTCCATGTCACTCATCCAAGTCATTCCTCCATGTCGCGATTCCATGTCACTCCTTTTGTCGATACGCCAACTCACTCCTCCATGTCACTCCTCCATTTCACTCCACCACATCACTCCTCCATGTCACTCCTCCATATCAACCCGCCATGTCACTCCTCCATGTCACTCTACCACCTCACTCCTCCATGTCACTACACAAACTCACTAATCCCTGTCCCTCCGCCATGTCACTCCACAATATTAAACCTCCTTCCTGATCAAACTTGTCAGTTCTCCATGTCACTACTCGATGTCTCTCCTCCACATCAATCCTCTATGTCACTCCTCCATGTCACTCCACCTTGTCGCTATTCCATGTCACTCCTCCATGTTGCTACACCAACTCACCCCTCATGTCACTCCTCCATGTCGCTACTCCATGTCACTCCTCCATGTCGCTACACCAACTCAATCCTCATTGTCACTCCTCCATGTCACTCATCCAAGTCATTCCTCCATGTCACTCATTTATGTCACTCCTCCAAGTCACTCTTCCATGTCACTTCTATATGTCTTCCATGTCACTCCTCCATGTCGCTCCACCAACTCACTCCTCCATGTCACTCCTCCTTGTCACTCCTCCATGTAGCTATTCCATGTCACTCCTCCATGTTGCTCTACCAACTCACTCTTCCATGTCACTCCCCCATTTCACTCCTCCATGTCACTCCTCCATGTCACTGCTCCACGTCACTCCTCTATGTCACTCCTCCATGTCACTCCTCCATGTCGCTATTCCATGTCACTCCATATGTCGCTATATAAACTCACTCCTCCATGTCACTCCATTTCACTCCACCACGTCACTCCTCCATCTCACTCCTCCATATCAACCCTCCATGTCACTCCTCCTAGTCGCTACACCAACTCACTCCTCCATGTCACTCCTCCATTTCACTCCACCACGTCTATATGTATTCCATGTCACTCCTCCATGTCGCTCCACCAACTCACTCCTCCATGTCACTCCTCCTTGTCACTCCTCCATGTAGCTATTCCATTTCACTCCTCCATGTCACTACACCAACTCAATCCTCCTTGTCACTCCTCCATGTCACTCATCCATATCAACCCGCCATGTCACTCCTCCATTTCACTCCACCACGTCACTCCTCCATGTCACTCCTCCATATCAACCCGCCATGTCACTCCTCCATGTCACTACACCAACTCACTAATCCCTGTCCCTCCACCATGTCACTCCACAATATCAAACCTCCTTCCTTATCAAACTTGTCAGTTCTCCATGTCACTACTCCATGTCTCTCCTCCACATCAATCCTCTATGTCACTCCTCCATGTCACTCCTCCATTACACTCCTCCTTGTCGCTATTCCATGTCACTCCTCCATGTTGCTACACCAACTCACTCCTCATGTCACTCCTCCATGTCGCTACTCCATGTCACTCCTCCATGTCGCTACACCAACTCAATCCTCCTTGTCACTCCTCCATGTCACTCATCCAAGTCATTCCTCCATGTCACTCCTTTATGTCACTCCTCCAAGTCACTCCTCCATGTCACTTCTATATGTCTTCCATGTCACTCCTCCATGTCGCTCCACCAACTCACTCCTCCATGTCACTCCTCCTTGTCACTACTCCATGTAGCTATTCCATGTATCTCCTCCATGTCGCTCCACCAACTCACTCCTCCATGTCACTCCTCCATGTCACTGCTCCATGTCACTCCTCCATGTCGCTATTCCATGTCACTCCTTATGTCGCTCCACCAACTCACTCCTCTATGTCATTCCCCTATGTCGCTACTCCATGTCACTCCTCCATGTCGATCCCCCATGTCACTCCTCCATGTCACTTCTATATGTTTTCCATGTCACTCCTCCATGTCGCTCCTCCTTGTCACTCCTCCATGTTGCTCCTCCATGTAGCTACTTCATGTCACTACACCAACTCACTCATCCCTGTCCCTCCGCCATGTCACTCCACCATATCAACCCTCCTTCCTGATCAAACTTGTCACTTCTCCATGTCACTACTCCATGTCTCTCCTCCACATCACTCCTCTATATCACTCCTCCATGTCGCTACACCAACTCACTCTTCCATGTCACTCCCCCATTTCACTCCACCACGTCACTCCTCCATGTCACTCCTCCATGTCACTCCTCCTTGTCGCTATTCCATGTCACTCCTCCAAGTTGCTACACCAACTCACTCCTCATGTCACTCCTCCATGTCACTCATCCAAGTCATTCCTCCATGTCACTCATTTATGTCATTCCTCCAAGTCATTCCTCCATGTCACTTCTATATGTCTTCCATGTCACTCCTCCATGTCGCTCCACCAACTCACTCCTCCATGTCACTCCTCCTTGTCACTCCTCCATGTCACTCGTCCACGTCACTCCTCCATGTCACACTTCCTTGTCACTCCTCCATGTAGCTACTTCATGTCACTACACCAACTCACTCATCCCTGTCCCTCCGCCATGTCACTCCACCATATCAACACTCTTTCCTGATCAAACTTGTCACTTCTCCATGTCACTACTCCATGTCTCTCCTCCACATCACTCCTCCATGTCACTCCTCCATTACACTCCTCCTTGTCGCTATTCCATGTCACTCCTCCATGTTGCTACACCAACTCACTCCTCATGTCACTCCTCCATGTCGCTACTCCATGTCACTCCTCCATGTCGCTACACCAACTCAATCCTCCTTGTCACTCCTCCATGTCACTCATCCAAGTCATTCCTCCATGTCACTCCTTTATGTCACTCCTCCAAGTCACTCCTCCATGTCACTTCTATATGTCTTCCATGTCACTCCTCCATGTCGCTCCACCAACTCACTCCTCCATGTCACTCCTCCTTGTCAGTACTCCATGTAGCTATTCCATGTATCTCCTCCATGTCGCTCCACCAACTCACTCCTCCATGTCACTCCTCCATGTCACTGCTCCATGTCACTCCTCCATGTCGCTATTCCATGTCACTCCTTATGTCACTCCACCAACTCACTCCTCTATGTCATTCCCCTATGTCGCTACTCCATGTCACTTCTCCATGTCACTACTCCATGTCTCTCCTCCACATCACTCCTCTATATCACTCCTCCATGTCACTCCTCCATGTCACTCCTCCTTGTCGCTATTCCATGTTACTCCTCCATGTCGCTACACCAACTCACTCTTCCATGTCACTCCCCCATTTCACTCCACCACGTCACTCCTCCATGTCACTCCTCCATATCAACCCTCCATGTCACTCCTACATGTTACTCCTCCATGTCACTACACCAACTCACTCATCCCTGTCCCTCCGCCATGTCACTCCACCATATCAAACCTCCTTCCTGATCAAACTTGTCACTTCTCCATGTCACTACTCCATGTCTCTCCCCCACATCAAACCTCTATGTCACTCCTCCATGTCACTCCTCTATGTCACTCCTCCTTGTTGCTCTTTCATGTCACTCCTCCATGTCGCTACACCAACTCAATCCTCATGTCACTCCTCCATGTAGCTACTCCATGTCACTCCTCCATGTCGCTACACCAACTCAATCCTTCTTGTCACTCCTCCATGTCACTCAGCCAAGTCATTTGTCCATGTCACTCCTTTATGTCACTCCTCCAAGTCACTCCTCCATGTCACTTCTATATGTCTTCCATGTCACTCCTCCATGTCGCTACACCAACTCACTCTTCCATGTCACTCCTCTATGTCACTCCTCTATGTAGCTACTCCATGTCACTCCTCCATGTCGCTACACCAACTCAATCCTCCTTGTCACTCCTCCATGTCACTCATCCAAGTCATTCCTCCATGTCGCTATTCCATGTCACTCCTTTTGTCGATACGCCAACTCACTCCTCCATGTCACTCCTCCATTTCACTCCACCACATCACTCCTCCATGTCACTCCTCCATATCAACCCGCCATGTCACTCCTCCATGTCACTCTACCACCTCACTCCTCCATGTCACTACACAAACTCACTAATCCCTGTCCCTCCGCCATGTCACTCCACAATATTAAACCTCCTTCCTGATCAAACTTGTCAGTTCTCCATGTCACTACTCGATGTCTCTCCTCCACATCAATCCTCTATGTCACTCCTCCATGTCACTCCACCTTGTCGCTATTCCATGTCACTCCTCCATGTTGCTACACCAACTCACCCCTCATGTCACTCCTCCATGTCGCTACTCCATGTCACTCCTCCATGTCGCTACACCAACTCAATCCTCATTGTCACTCCTCCATGTCACTCATCCAAGTCATTCCTCCATGTCACTCATTTATGTCACTCCTCCAAGTCACTCTTCCATGTCACTTCTATATGTCTTCCATGTCACTCCTCCATGTCGCTCCACCAACTCACTCCTCCATGTCACTCCTCCTTGTCACTCCTCCATGTAGCTATTCCATGTCACTCCTCCATGTTGCTCTACCAACTCACTCTTCCATGTCACTCCCCCATTTCACTCCTCCATGTCACTCCTCCATGTCACTGCTCCACGTCACTCCTCTATGTCACTCCTCCATGTCACTCCTCCATGTCGCTATTCCATGTCACTCCATATGTCGCTATATAAACTCACTCCTCCATGTCACTCCTCCATTTCACTCCACCACGTCACTCCTCCATCTCACTCCTCCATATCAACCCTCCATGTCACTCCTCCTTGTCGCTACACCAACTCACTCCTCCATGTCACTCCTCCATTTCACTCCACCACGTCTATATGTATTCCATGTCACTCCTCCATGTCGCTCCACCAACTCACTCCTCCATGTCACTCCTCCTTGTCACTCCTCCATGTAGCTATTCCATTTCACTCCTCCATGTCACTACACCAACTCAATCCTCCTTGTCACTCCTCCATGTCACTCATCCATATCAACCCGCCATGTCACTCCTCCATTTCACTCCACCACGTCACTCCTCCATGTCACTCCTCCATATCAACCCGCCATGTCACTCCTCCATGTCACTACACCAACTCACTAATCCCTGTCCCTCCGCCATGTCACTCCACAATATCAAACCTCCTTCCTTATCAAACTTGTCAGTTCTCCATGTCACTACTCCATGTCTCTCCTCCACATCAATCCTCTATGTCACTCCTCCATGTCACTCCTCCATTACACTCCTCCTTGTCGCTATTCCATGTCACTCCTCCATGTTGCTACACCAACTCACTCCTCATGTCACTCCTCCATGTCGCTACTCCATGTCACTCCTCCATGTCGCTACACCAACTCAATCCTCCTTGTCACTCCTCCATGTCACTCATCCAAGTCATTCCTCCATGTCACTCCTTTATGTCACTCCTCCAAGTCACTCCTCCATGTCACTTCTATATGTCTTCCATGTCACTCCTCCATGTCGCTCCACCAACTCACTCCTCCATGTCACTCCTCCTTGTCACTACTCCATGTAGCTATTCCATGTATCTCCTCCATGTCGCTCCACCAACTCACTCCTCCATGTCACTCCTCCATGTCACTGCTCCATGTCACTCCTCCATGTCGCTATTCCATGTCACTCCTTATGTCGCTCCACCAACTCACTCCTCTATGTCATTCCCCTATGTCGCTACTCCATGTCACTCCTCCATGTCGATCCCCCATGTCACTCCTCCATGTCACTTCTATATGTTTTCCATGTCACTCCTCCATGTCGCTCCTCCTTGTCACTCCTCCATGTTGCTCCTCCATGTAGCTACTTCATGTCACTACACCAACTCACTCATCCCTGTCCCTCCGCCATGTCACTCCACCATATCAACCCTCCTTCCTGATCAAACTTGTCACTTCTCCATGTCACTACTCCATGTCTCTCCTCCACATCACTCCTCTATATCACTCCTCCATGTCGCTACACCAACTCACTCTTCCATGTCACTCCCCCATTTCACTCCACCACGTCACTCCTCCATGTCACTCCTCCATGTCACTCCTCCTTGTCGCTATTCCATGTCACTCCTCCAAGTTGCTACACCAACTCACTCCTCATGTCACTCCTCCATGTCACTCATCCAAGTCATTCCTCCATGTCACTCATTTATGTCATTCCTCCAAGTCATTCCTCCATGTCACTTCTATATGTCTTCCATGTCACTCCTCCATGTCGCTCCACCAACTCACTCCTCCATGTCACTCCTCCTTGTCACTCCTCCATGTCACTCGTCCACGTCACTCCTCCATGTCACACTTCCTTGTCACTCCTCCATGTAGCTACTTCATGTCACTACACCAACTCACTCATCCCTGTCCCTCCGCCATGTCACTCCACCATATCAACACTCTTTCCTGATCAAACTTGTCACTTCTCCATGTCACTACTCCATGTCTCTCCTCCACATCACTCCTCCATGTCACTCCTCCATTACACTCCTCCTTGTCGCTATTCCATGTCACTCCTCCATGTTGCTACACCAACTCACTCCTCATGTCACTCCTCCATGTCGCTACTCCATGTCACTCCTCCATGTCGCTACACCAACTCAATCCTCCTTGTCACTCCTCCATGTCACTCATCCAAGTCATTCCTCCATGTCACTCCTTTATGTCACTCCTCCAAGTCACTCCTCCATGTCACTTCTATATGTCTTCCATGTCACTCCTCCATGTCGCTCCACCAACTCACTCCTCCATGTCACTCCTCCTTGTCAGTACTCCATGTAGCTATTCCATGTATCTCCTCCATGTCGCTCCACCAACTCACTCCTCCATGTCACTCCTCCATGTCACTGCTCCATGTCACTCCTCCATGTCGCTATTCCATGTCACTCCTTATGTCACTCCACCAACTCACTCCTCTATGTCATTCCCCTATGTCGCTACTCCATGTCACTTCTCCATGTCACTACTCCATGTCTCTCCTCCACATCACTCCTCTATATCACTCCTCCATGTCACTCCTCCATGTCACTCCTCCTTGTCGCTATTCCATGTTACTCCTCCATGTCGCTACACCAACTCACTCTTCCATGTCACTCCCCCATTTCACTCCACCACGTCACTCCTCCATGTCACTCCTCCATATCAACCCTCCATGTCACTCCTACATGTTACTCCTCCATGTCACTACACCAACTCACTCATCCCTGTCCCTCCGCCATGTCACTCCACCATATCAACCCTCCTTCCTGATCAAACTTGTCACTTCTCCATGTCACTACTCCATGTCTCTCCCCCACATCAAACCTCTATGTCACTCCTCCATGTCACTCCTCTATGTCACTCCTCCTTGTTGCTCTTTCATGTCACTCCTCCATGTCGCTACACCAACTCAATCCTCATGTCACTCCTCCATGTAGCTACTCCATGTCACTCCTCCATGTCGCTACACCAACTCAATCCTTCTTGTCACTCCTCCATGTCACTCAGCCAAGTCATTTGTCCATGTCACTCCTTTATGTCACTCCTCCAAGTCACTCCTCCATGTCACTTCTATATGTCTTCCATGTCACTCCTCCATGTTGCTCCACCAACTCACTCCTCCATGTCACTCCTCCATGTCACTGCTCCACGTCACTCCTCTATGTCACTCCTCCATGTCACTCCTCCATGTCGCTATTCCATGTCACTCCTTATGTCGCTATATAAACTCACTCCTCTATGTCACTCCTCCATTTCACTCCACCACGTCACTCCTCCATGTCACTCCTCCATATCAATCCTCCATGTCACTCCTCCATGTCGCTACACCAACTCAGTCCTCCATGTCACTCCTCCATTTCACTCCACCATGTCACTCCTCCATGTCACTCCTCCATATCAACCCGCCATGTCACTCCTCCATGTCACTCCTCCATGTCACTCCTCCATGTCGCTATTCCATGTCACTCCTCCATGTTGCTACACCAACTCACTCCTCATGTCACTCCTCCATGTCGCTACTCCATGTCACTCCTCCATGTCGCTACACCAACTCAATCCTCCTTGTCACTCTTCCATGTCACTCATCCAAGACATTCCTCCATGTCACTCATTTATGTCACTCCTCCAAGTCACTCCTCCATGTCTCTTCTATATGTCTTCCATGTCACTCCTCCATGTCACTCTACCAACTCACTCCTCCATGTCACTCGTCCACGTCACTCCTCCATTTCACACTTCCTTGTCACTCATCCATGTAGCTACTTCATGTCACTACACCAACTCACTCATCCCTGTCCCTCCGCCATGTCACTCCACCATATCAACCCTCCTTCCTGATCAAACTTGTCACTTCTCCATGTCACTACTCCATGTCTCTCCTCCACATCACTCCTCTATATCACTCCTCCATGTCACTCTTCCATGTCACTCCTCCTTGTCGCTATTCCATGTTACTCCTCCATGTCGCTACACCAACTCACTCTTCCATGTCACTCCTCCATGTCGCTACTCCATGTCACTCCTCCATGTCGCTACACCAACTCAATCCTCCTTGTCACTCCTCCATGTCACTCATCCAAGTCATTCCTTCATGTCACTCCTTTATGTCACTCCTCCAAGTCACTCCTCCATGTCACTTCTATATGTCTTCCATTTCACTCCTCCATGTCGCTCCACCAACTCACTCCTCCATGTCACTCCTCCTTGTCACTCCTCCATGTAGCTATTCCATGTATCTCCTCCATGTCGCTCTACCAACTCACTCCTCCATGTCACTCGTCCACGTCACTCCTCCATGTCACACTTCCTTGTCACTCATCCATGTAGCTACTTCATGTCACTACACCAACTCACTCATCCCTGTCCCTCCGCCATGTCACTCCACCATATCAACCCTCCTTCCTGATCAAACTTGTCACTTCTCCATGTCACTACTCCATGTCTCTCCTCCACATCACTCCTCTATATCACTCCTCCATGTCGCTACACCAACTCACTCTTCCATGTCACTCCCCCATTTCACTCCACCACGTCACTCCTCCATGTCACTCCTCCATGTCACTCCTCTTTGTCGCAATTCCATGTCACTCCTCCATGTCGATCCTCCACATCAAACCTCTATGTCACTCCTCCATGTCACTCCTCTATGTCACTCCTCCTTGTTGCTCTTTCATGTCACTCCTCCATGTCGCTACACCAACTCAATCCTCATGTCACTCCTCCATGTAGCTACTCCATGTCACTCCTTATGTTGCTACACCAACTCACTCCTCCATTTCACTCCTCCATTTCACTCCACTACGTTACTCCTCCATATCACTACTCCATATCAACCCTACATGTCACTCCTCCATGTCACTCCTCCATGTCACTACACCAACTCACTCATCCCTGTCCCTCCGCCATGTCACTCCTCCATGTCACTCCTCCATGTCGCTACACCAACTCACTCCTCATGTCACTCCTCCATGTCGCTACACCATTTCACTCCTCCATTTCACTCCACCACGTCACTTCTCCAAGTCTTCAATGTCATGTCTCTCATCTGTGTAGCTTCACATTGTCACTCCTCCAAGTCACTCCTCCATGTCGCTACTCCACGTCACTCCTCCATGTCACACCTCCTTGTCACTCCTCCATGTAGCTACTCCATGTCACTCCTCCATGTCGCTCTACCAACTCACTCCTCCATGTCACTCGTCCACGTCACTCCTACATGTCACACCTCCTTGTCACTCCTCCATGTAGCTACTCCATGTCACTCCTCCATGTCACTCTTAAATTTCACTCCACCACGCCACTCCTCTATAACACTCCTCCATGTTACTCCTCCATATCAATCCATTATGTCACTTCTCCATGTCACTCCTCCTTGTCGCAATTCCATGTCACTCCTCCATGTCGCTACACCAACTCACTCCTCCATGTCACTCCTTTATGTCATTCATCCAATTCACTCCTCCATGTCACTTCTATATGTCTTCCATGTCACTCCTCCATGTCACTCCTCCATGTCACTCTTAAATATCACTCCACCACGCCACTCCTCTATATCACTCCTCCATGTTAGTCCTCCATATAAATCCTCCATGTCACTTCTCCATGTCACTCCTCTTTGTCGCAATTCCATGTCACTCCTCCATGTCGATCCTCCATTTCACTCCTCCATGTCACTTCTATATGTCTTCCATGTCACTCCTCCATGTCGCTCCTCATTGTCACTCCTCCATGTTGCTCATCCATGTCCCTCCGCCATGTCACTCTTCCATATCAATCCTCCTTGCTGATCCGCCCTGTCACTCCTCCATGTCTCTCCTCCACATCAATCCTCTATGTCACTCCTCCATGTCACTCCTCCATGTCACTCCTCCATGTCACTGCTCCACGTCATTCCTCTATGTCACTCCTCCATGTCACTCCTCCATGTCGCTATTCCATGTCACTCCTTATGTCGCTATATAAACTCACTCCTCCATGTCACTCCTTCATTTCACTCCACCACGTCACTCCTCCATGTCACTTATCCATATCAACCCTCCATGTCACTCCTCCTTGTCGCTACACTAACTCACTTCTCCATGTCACTCCTCCATTTCACTCCACCACGTCCCTCCTCCATATCAACCTACCATGTCACTCCTCCATGTCACTCCTCCATGTCACTACACCAACTCACTCATCCCTGTCCCTCCGCACTTGTTACGCCTCCATGTCACTCCTCCATGTCGCTACACCAACTCAATCCTCATGTCACTCCTCCATGTCGCTACTCCATGTCACTCCTCCATGTCGCTACACCAACTCAATCCTCCTTGTCACTCCTCCATGTCACTCATCCAAGTCATTCCTCCATGTCACTCCTTTATGTCACTCCTCCAAGTCACTCCTCCATGTCACTTCTATATGTCTTCCATGTCACTCCTCCATGTCGCTCCACCAACTCACTCCTCCATGTCACTCCTCCTTGTCACTCCTCCATGTAGCTATTCCATGTCACTCCTCCATGTCGCTCTACCAACTCACTCTTCCATGTCACTCCCCCATTTCACTCCTCCATGTCACTCCTCCATGTCACTGCTCCACGTCACTCCTCTATGTCACTCCTCCATGTCACTCCTCCATGTCGCTATTCCATGTCACTCCATATGTCGCTATATAAACTCACTCCTCCATGTCACTCCTCCATTTCACTCCACCACGTCACTCCTCCATGTCACTCCTCCATTTCACTCCACCACGTCTATATGTATTCCATGTCACTCCTCCATGTCGCTCCACCAACTCACTCCTCCATGTCACTCCTCCTTGTCACTCCTCCATGTAGCTATTCCATTTCACTCCTCCATGTCACTACACCAACTCAATCCTCCTTGTCACTCCTCCATGTCACTCATCCATATCAACCCGCCATGTCACTCCTCCATTTCACTCCACCACGTCACTCCTCCATGTCACTCCTCCATATCAACCCGCCATGTCACTCCTCCATGTCACTACACCAACTCACTAATCCCTGTCCCTCCGCCATGTCACTCCACAATATCAAACCTCCTTCCTTATCAAACTTGTCAGTTCTCCATGTCACTACTCCATGTCTCTCCTCCACATCAATCCTCTATGTCACTCCTCCATGTCACTCCTCCATTACACTCCTCCTTGTCGCTATTCCATGTCACTCCTCCATGTTGCTACACCAACTCACTCCTCAGGTCACTCCTCCATGTCGCTACTCCATGTCACTCCTCCATGTCGCTACACCAACTCAATCCTCCTTGTCACTCCTCCATGTCACTCATCCAAGTCATTCCTCCATGTCACTCCTTTATGTCACTCCTCCAAGTCACTCCTCCATGTCACTTCTATATGTCTTCCATGTCACTCCTCCATGTCGCTCCACCAACTCACTCCTCCATGTCACTCCTCCTTGTCACTACTCCATGTAGCTATTCCATGTATCTCCTCCATGTCGCTCCACCAACTCACTCCTCCATGTCACTCCTCCATGTCACTGCTCCATGTCACTCCTCCATGTCGCTATTCCATGTCACTCCTTATGTCGCTCCACCAACTCACTCCTCTATGTCATTCCCCTATGTCGCTACTCCATGTCACTCCTCCATGTCGATCCCCCATGTCACTCCTCCATGTCACTTCTATATGTTTTCCATGTCACTCCTCCATGTCGCTCCTCCTTGTCACTCCTCCATGTTGCTCCTCCATGTAGCTACTTCATGTCACTACACCAACTCACTCATCCCTGTCCCTCCGCCATGTCACTCCACCATATCAACCCTCCTTCCTGATCAAACTTGTCACTTCTCCATGTCACTACTCCATGTCTCTCCTCCACATCACTCCTCTATATCACTCCTCCATGTCGCTACACCAACTCACTCTTCCATGTCACTCCCCCATTTCACTCCACCACGTCACTCCTCCATGTCACTCCTCCATGTCACTCCTCCTTGTCGCTATTCCATGTCACTCCTCCAAGTTGCTACACCAACTCACTCCTCATGTCACTCCTCCATGTCACTCATCCAAGTCATTCCTCCATGTCACTCATTTATGTCATTCCTCCAAGTCATTCCTCCATGTCACTTCTATATGTCTTCCATGTCACTCCTCCATGTCGCTCCACCAACTCACTCCTCCATGTCACTCCTCCTTGTCACTCCTCCATGTCACTCGTCCACGTCACTCCTCCATGTCACACTTCCTTGTCACTCCTCCATGTAGCTACTTCATGTCACTACACCAACTCACTCATCCCTGTCCCTCCGCCATGTCACTCCACCATATCAACACTCTTTCCTGATCAAACTTGTCACTTCTCCATGTCACTACTCCATGTCTCTCCTCCACATCACTCCTCCATGTCACTCCTCCATTACACTCCTCCTTGTCGCTATTCCATGTCACTCCTCCATGTTGCTACACCAACTCACTCCTCATGTCACTCCTCCATGTCGCTACTCCATGTCACTCCTCCATGTCGCTACACCAACTCAATCCTCCTTGTCACTCCTCCATGTCACTCATCCAAGTCATTCCTCCATGTCACTCCTTTATGTCACTCCTCCAAGTCACTCCTCCATGTCACTTCTATATGTCTTCCATGTCACTCCTCCATGTCGCTCCACCAACTCACTCCTCCATGTCACTCCTCCTTGTCAGTACTCCATGTAGCTATTCCATGTATCTCCTCCATGTCGCTCCACCAACTCACTCCTCCATGTCACTCCTCCATGTCACTGCTCCATGTCACTCCTCCATGTCGCTATTCCATGTCACTCCTTATGTCACTCCACCAACTCACTCCTCTATGTCATTCCCCTATGTCGCTACTCCATGTCACTTCTCCATGTCACTACTCCATGTCTCTCCTCCACATCACTCCTCTATATCACTCCTCCATGTCACTCCTCCATGTCACTCCTCCTTGTCGCTATTCCATGTTACTCCTCCATGTCGCTACACCAACTCACTCTTCCATGTCACTCCCCCATTTCACTCCACCACGTCACTCCTCCATGTCACTCCTCCATATCAACCCTCCATGTCACTCCTACATGTTACTCCTCCATGTCACTACACCAACTCACTCATCCCTGTCCCTCCGCCATGTCACTCCACCATATCAACCCTCCTTCCTGATCAAACTTGTCACTTCTCCATGTCACTACTCCATGTCTCTCCCCCACATCAAACCTCTATGTCACTCCTCCATGTCACTCCTCTATGTCACTCCTCCTTGTTGCTCTTTCATGTCACTCCTCCATGTCGCTACACCAACTCAATCCTCATGTCACTCCTCCATGTAGCTACTCCATGTCACTCCTCCATGTCGCTACACCAACTCAATCCTTCTTGTCACTCCTCCATGTCACTCAGCCAAGTCATTTGTCCATGTCACTCCTTTATGTCACTCCTCCAAGTCACTCCTCCATGTCACTTCTATATGTCTTCCATGTCACTCCTCCATGTTGCTCCACCAACTCACTCCTCCATGTCACTCCTCCATGTCACTGCTCCACGTCACTCCTCTATGTCACTCCTCCATGTCACTCCTCCATGTCGCTATTCCATGTCACTCCTTATGTCGCTATATAAACTCACTCCTCTATGTCACTCCTCCATTTCACTCCACCACGTCACTCCTCCATGTCACTCCTCCATATCAATCCTCCATGTCACTCCTCCATGTCGCTACACCAACTCAGTCCTCCATGTCACTCCTCCATTTCACTCCACCATGTCACTCCTCCATGTCACTCCTCCATATCAACCCGCCATGTCACTCCTCCATGTCACTCCTCCATGTCACTCCTCCATGTCGCTATTCCATGTCACTCCTCCATGTTGCTACACCAACTCACTCCTCATGTCACTCCTCCATGTCGCTACTCCATGTCACTCCTCCATGTCGCTACACCAACTCAATCCTCCTTGTCACTCTTCCATGTCACTCATCCAAGACATTCCTCCATGTCACTCATTTATGTCACTCCTCCAAGTCACTCCTCCATGTCTCTTCTATATGTCTTCCATGTCACTCCTCCATGTCACTCTACCAACTCACTCCTCCATGTCACTCGTCCACGTCACTCCTCCATTTCACACTTCCTTGTCACTCATCCATGTAGCTACTTCATGTCACTACACCAACTCACTCATCCCTGTCCCTCCGCCATGTCACTCCACCATATCAACCCTCCTTCCTGATCAAACTTGTCACTTCTCCATGTCACTACTCCATGTCTCTCCTCCACATCACTCCTCTATATCACTCCTCCATGTCACTCTTCCATGTCACTCCTCCTTGTCGCTATTCCATGTTACTCCTCCATGTCGCTACACCAACTCACTCTTCCATGTCACTCCTCCATGTCGCTACTCCATGTCACTCCTCCATGTCGCTACACCAACTCAATCCTCCTTGTCACTCCTCCATGTCACTCATCCAAGTCATTCCTTCATGTCACTCCTTTATGTCACTCCTCCAAGTCACTCCTCCATGTCACTTCTATATGTCTTCCATTTCACTCCTCCATGTCGCTCCACCAACTCACTCCTCCATGTCACTCCTCCTTGTCACTCCTCCATGTAGCTATTCCATGTATCTCCTCCATGTCGCTCTACCAACTCACTCCTCCATGTCACTCGTCCACGTCACTCCTCCATGTCACACTTCCTTGTCACTCATCCATGTAGCTACTTCATGTCACTACACCAACTCACTCATCCCTGTCCCTCCGCCATGTCACTCCACCATATCAACCCTCCTTCCTGATCAAACTTGTCACTTCTCCATGTCACTACTCCATGTCTCTCCTCCACATCACTCCTCTATATCACTCCTCCATGTCGCTACACCAACTCACTCTTCCATGTCACTCCCCCATTTCACTCCACCACGTCACTCCTCCATGTCACTCCTCCATGTCACTCCTCTTTGTCGCAATTCCATGTCACTCCTCCATGTCGATCCTCCACATCAAACCTCTATGTCACTCCTCCATGTCACTCCTCTATGTCACTCCTCCTTGTTGCTCTTTCATGTCACTCCTCCATGTCGCTACACCAACTCAATCCTCATGTCACTCCTCCATGTAGCTACTCCATGTCACTCCTTATGTTGCTACACCAACTCACTCCTCCATTTCACTCCTCCATTTCACTCCACTACGTTACTCCTCCATATCACTACTCCATATCAACCCTACATGTCACTCCTCCATGTCACTCCTCCATGTCACTACACCAACTCACTCATCCCTGTCCCTCCGCCATGTCACTCCTCCATGTCACTCCTCCATGTCGCTACACCAACTCACTCCTCATGTCACTCCTCCATGTCGCTACACCATTTCACTCCTCCATTTCACTCCACCACGTCACTTCTCCAAGTCTTCAATGTCATGTCTCTCATCTGTGTAGCTTCACATTGTCACTCCTCCAAGTCACTCCTCCATGTCGCTACTCCACGTCACTCCTCCATGTCACACCTCCTTGTCACTCCTCCATGTAGCTACTCCATGTCACTCCTCCATGTCGCTCTACCAACTCACTCCTCCATGTCACTCGTCCACGTCACTCCTACATGTCACACCTCCTTGTCACTCCTCCATGTAGCTACTCCATGTCACTCCTCCATGTCACTCTTAAATTTCACTCCACCACGCCACTCCTCTATAACACTCCTCCATGTTACTCCTCCATATCAATCCATTATGTCACTTCTCCATGTCACTCCTCCTTGTCGCAATTCCATGTCACTCCTCCATGTCGCTACACCAACTCACTCCTCCATGTCACTCCTTTATGTCATTCATCCAATTCACTCCTCCATGTCACTTCTATATGTCTTCCATGTCACTCCTCCATGTCACTCCTCCATGTCACTCTTAAATATCACTCCACCACGCCACTCCTCTATATCACTCCTCCATGTTAGTCCTCCATATAAATCCTCCATGTCACTTCTCCATGTCACTCCTCTTTGTCGCAATTCCATGTCACTCCTCCATGTCGATCCTCCATTTCACTCCTCCATGTCACTTCTATATGTCTTCCATGTCACTCCTCCATGTCGCTCCTCATTGTCACTCCTCCATGTTGCTCATCCATGTCCCTCCGCCATGTCACTCTTCCATATCAATCCTCCTTGCTGATCCGCCCTGTCACTCCTCCATGTCTCTCCTCCACATCAATCCTCTATGTCACTCCTCCATGTCACTCCTCCATGTCACTCCTCCATGTCACTGCTCCACGTCATTCCTCTATGTCACTCCTCCATGTCACTCCTCCATGTCGCTATTCCATGTCACTCCTTATGTCGCTATATAAACTCACTCCTCCATGTCACTCCTTCATTTCACTCCACCACGTCACTCCTCCATGTCACTTATCCATATCAACCCTCCATGTCACTCCTCCTTGTCGCTACACTAACTCACTTCTCCATGTCACTCCTCCATTTCACTCCACCACGTCCCTCCTCCATATCAACCTACCATGTCACTCCTCCATGTCACTCCTCCATGTCACTACACCAACTCACTCATCCCTGTCCCTCCGCACTTGTTACGCCTCCATGTCACTCCTCCATGTCGCTACACCAACTCAATCCTCATGTCACTCCTCCATGTCGCTACTCCATGTCACTCCTCCATGTCGCTACACCAACTCAATCCTCCTTGTCACTCCTCCATGTCACTCATCCAAGTCATTCCTCCATGTCACTCCTTTATGTCACTCCTCCAAGTCACTCCTCCATGTCACTTCTATATGTCTTCCATGTCACTCCTCCATGTCGCTCCACCAACTCACTCCTCCATGTCACTCCTCCTTGTCACTCCTCCATGTAGCTATTCCATGTCACTCCTCCATGTCGCTCTACCAACTCACTCTTCCATGTCACTCCCCCATTTCACTCCTCCATGTCACTCCTCCATGTCACTGCTCCACGTCACTCCTCTATGTCACTCCTCCATGTCACTCCTCCATGTCGCTATTCCATGTCACTCCATATGTCGCTATATAAACTCACTCCTCCATGTCACTCCTCCATTTCACTCCACCACGTCACTCCTCCATGTCACTCCTCCATTTCACTCCACCACGTCTATATGTATTCCATGTCACTCCTCCATGTCGCTCCACCAACTCACTCCTCCATGTCACTCCTCCTTGTCACTCCTCCATGTAGCTATTCCATTTCACTCCTCCATGTCACTACACCAACTCAATCCTCCTTGTCACTCCTCCATGTCACTCATCCATATCAACCCGCCATGTCACTCCTCCATTTCACTCCACCACGTCACTCCTCCATGTCACTCCTCCATATCAACCCGCCATGTCACTCCTCCATGTCACTACACCAACTCACTAATCCCTGTCCCTCCGCCATGTCACTCCACAATATCAAACCTCCTTCCTTATCAAACTTGTCAGTTCTCCATGTCACTACTCCATGTCTCTCCTCCACATCAATCCTCTATGTCACTCCTCCATGTCACTCCTCCATTACACTCCTCCTTGTCGCTATTCCATGTCACTCCTCCATGTTGCTACACCAACTCACTCCTCAGGTCACTCCTCCATGTCGCTACTCCATGTCACTCCTCCATGTCGCTACACCAACTCAATCCTCCTTGTCACTCCTCCATGTCACTCATCCAAGTCATTCCTCCATGTCACTCCTTTATGTCACTCCTCCAAGTCACTCCTCCATGTCACTTCTATATGTCTTCCATGTCACTCCTCCATGTCGCTCCACCAACTCACTCCTCCATGTCACTCCTCCTTGTCACTACTCCATGTAGCTATTCCATGTATCTCCTCCATGTCGCTCCACCAACTCACTCCTCCATGTCACTCCTCCATGTCACTGCTCCATGTCACTCCTCCATGTCGCTATTCCATGTCACTCCTTATGTCGCTCCACCAACTCACTCCTCTATGTCATTCCCCTATGTCGCTACTCCATGTCACTCCTCCATGTCGATCCCCCATGTCACTCCTCCATGTCACTTCTATATGTTTTCCATGTCACTCCTCCATGTCGCTCCTCCTTGTCACTCCTCCATGTTGCTCCTCCATGTAGCTACTTCATGTCACTACACCAACTCACTCATCCCTGTCCCTCCGCCATGTCACTCCACCATATCAACCCTCCTTCCTGATCAAACTTGTCACTTCTCCATGTCACTACTCCATGTCTCTCCTCCACATCACTCCTCTATATCACTCCTCCATGTCGCTACACCAACTCACTCTTCCATGTCACTCCCCCATTTCACTCCACCACGTCACTCCTCCATGTCACTCCTCCATGTCACTCCTCCTTGTCGCTATTCCATGTCACTCCTCCAAGTTGCTACACCAACTCACTCCTCATGTCACTCCTCCATGTCACTCATCCAAGTCATTCCTCCATGTCACTCATTTATGTCATTCCTCCAAGTCATTCCTCCATGTCACTTCTATATGTCTTCCATGTAACTCCTCCATGTCGCTCCACCAACTCACTCCTCCATGTCACTCCTCCTTGTCACTCCTCCATGTCACTCGTCCACGTCACTCCTCCATGTCACACTTCCTTGTCACTCCTCCATGTAGCTACTTCATGTCACTACACCAACTCACTCATCCCTGTCCCTCCGCCATGTCACTCTACCATATCAACACTCTTTCCTGATCAAACTTGTCACTTCTCCATGTCACTACTCCATGTCTCTCCTCCACATCAATCCTCTATGTCACTCCTCCATGTCACTCCTCCATTACACTCCTCCTTGTCGCTATTCCATGTCACTCCTCCATGTTGCTACACCAACTCACTCCTCATGTCACTCCTCCATGTCGCTACTCCATGTCACTCCTCCATGTCGCTACACCAACTCAATCCTCCTTGTCACTCCTCCATGTCACTCATCCAAGTCATTCCTCCATGTTACTCCTTTATGTCACTCCTCCAAGTCACTCCTCCATGTCACTTCTATATGTCTTCCATGTCACTCCTCCATGTCGCTCCACCAACTCACTCCTCCATGTCACTCCTCCTTGTCAGTACTCCATGTAGCTATTCCATGTATCTCCTCCATGTCGCTCCACCAACTCACTCCTCCATGTCACTCCTCCATGTCACTGCTCCATGTCACTCCTCCATGTCGCTATTCCATGTCACTCCTTATGTCACTCCACCAACTCACTCCTCTATGTCATTCCCCTATGTCGCTACTCCATGTCACTTCTCCATGTCACTACTCCATGTCTCTCCTCCACATCACTCCTCTATATCACTCCTCCATGTCACTCCTCCATGTCACTCCTCCTTGTCGCTATTCCATGTTACTCCTCCATGTCGCTACACCAACTCACTCTTCCATGTCACTCCCCCATTTCACTCCACCACGTCACTCCTCCATGTCACTCCTCCATATCAACCCTCCATGTCACTCCTACATGTTACTCCTCCATGTCACTACACCAACTCACTCATCCCTGTCCCTCCGCCATGTCACTCCACCATATCAACCCTCCTTCCTGATCAAACTTGTCACTTCTCCATGTCACTACTCCATGTCTCTCCCCCACATCAAACCTCTATGTCACTCCTCCATGTCACTCCTCTATGTCACTCCTCCTTGTTGCTCTTTCATGTCACTCCTCCATGTCGCTACACCAACTCAATCCTCATGTCACTCCTCCATGTAGCTACTCCATGTCACTCCTCCATGTCGCTACACCAACTCAATCCTTCTTGTCACTCCTCCATGTCACTCAGCCAAGTCATTTGTCCATGTCACTCCTTTATGTCACTCCTCCAAGTCACTCCTCCATGTCACTTCTATATGTCTTCCATGTCACTCCTCCATGTTGCTCCACCAACTCACTCCTCCATGTCACTCCTCCATGTCACTGCTCCACGTCACTCCTCTATGTCACTCCTCCATGTCACTCCTCCATGTCGCTATTCCATGTCACTCCTTATGTCGCTATATAAACTCACTCCTCTATGTCACTCCTCCATTTCACTCCACCACGTCACTCCTCCATGTCACTCCTCCATATCAATCCTCCATGTCACTCCTCCATGTCGCTACACCAACTCAGTCCTCCATGTCACTCCTCCATTTCACTCCACCATGTCACTCCTCCATGTCACTCCTCCATATCAACCCGCCATGTCACTCCTCCATGTCACTCCTCCATGTCACTCCTCCATGTCGCTATTCCATGTCACTCCTCCATGTTGCTACACCAACTCACTCCTCATGTCACTCCTCCATGTCGCTACTCCATGTCACTCCTCCATGTCGCTACACCAACTCAATCCTCCTTGTCACTCTTCCATGTCACTCATCCAAGACATTCCTCCATGTCACTCATTTATGTCACTCCTCCAAGTCACTCCTCCATGTCTCTTCTATATGTCTTCCATATCACTCCTCCATGTTGCTCTACCAACTCACTCCTCCATGTCAATAGTCCACGTCACTCCTCCATGTCACGCTTCCTTGTCACTCCTCCATGTTGCTCCACCAACTCTCTCCTCCATGTCACTCCTCCATGTCACTGCTCCACGTCACTCCTCTATGTCACTAATCCATGTCACTCCTCCATGTCGCTATTCCATGTCACTCCTTATGTCGATACGCCAACTCACTCCGCCATGTCACTCCTCCATTTCACTCAAACACGTCACTCCTCCATGTCACTCCTCCATATCAACATGCCATGTCACTCCTCCATGTCACTCCTCCATGTCACTCCTCCATGTCACTACACCAACGCACTAATCCCTGTCCCTCCGCCATGTCACTCCACAATATCAAACCTCCTTCCTGATCAAACTTGTCAGTGCTCCATGTCACTACTCCATGTCTCTCCTCCACATCAATCCTCTATGTCACTCCTCCATGTCACTCCTCCATGTCGCTACTCCATGTCACTCCTCCATGTCGCTACAACAACTCAATCCTCCTTGTCACTCTTCCATGTCACTCATCCAAGTCATTCCTCCATGTCACTCATTTATGTAACTCCTCCAAGTCACTCCTCCATGTCACTTCTATATGTCTTCCATGTCACTCCTCCATGTCGCTCCACCAACTCACTCCTCCATGTCACTCCTCCTTGTCACTCCTCCATGTAGCTATTCCATGTCACTCCTCCATGTCGCTCTACCAACTCACTACTCCATGTCACTCGTCCACGTCACTCCTCCATGTCACACTTCCTTGTAACTCATCCATGTAGCTACTTCATGTCACTACACCAACTCACTCATCCCTGTCCCTCCGCCATGTCACTCCACCATATCAACCCTCCTTCCTGATCAAACTTGTCACTTCTCCATGTCACTACTCCATGTCTCTCCTCCACATCACTCCTCTATATCACTCCTCCATGTCACTCCTCCATGTCACTCCTCCTTGTCGCTATTCCATGTTACTCCTCCATGTCGCTACACCAACTCACTCTTCCATGTCACTCCCCCATTTCACTCCACCACGTCACTCCTCCATATCACTCCTCCATATCAACCCTCCATGTCACTCCTCCATGTTACTCCTCCATGTCACTACACCAACTCACTCATCCCTGTCCCTCCGCCATGTCACTCCACCATATCAACCCTCCTTCCTGATCAAACTAGTCACTTCTCCATGTCACTACTCCATGTCTCTCCCCCACATCAAACCTCTATGTCACTCCTCCATGTCACTCCTCTATGTCGCTACACCAACTCAATCCTCCTTGTCACTCCTCCATGTCACTCATCCAAGTCATTCCTCCATGTCGCTATTCCATGTCACTCCTTTTGTCGATACGCCAACTCACTCCTCCATGTCACTCCTCCATTTCACTCCACCACATCACTCCTCCATGTCACTCCTCCATATCAACCCGCCATGTCACTCCTCCATGTCACTCATCCAAGTCATTCCTCCATGTCGCTATTCCATGTCACTCCTTTTGTCGATACGCCAACTCACTCCTCCATGTCACTCCTCCATTTCACTCCACCACCTCACTCCTCCATGTCACTACACAAACTCACTAATCCCTGTCCCTCCGCCATGTCACTCCACAATATTAAACCTCCTTCCTGATCAAACTTGTCAGTTCTCCATGTCACTACTCCATGTCTCTCCTCCACATCAATCCTCTATGTCACTCCTCCATGTCACTCCACCTTGTCGCTATTCCATGTCACTCCTCCATGTTGCTACACCAACTCACCCCTCATGTCACTCCTCCATGTCGCTACTCCATGTCACTCCTCCATGTCGCTACACCAAGTCAATCCTCATTGTCACTCCTCCATGTCACTCATCCAAGTCATTCCTCCATGTCACTCATTTATGTCACTCCTCCAAGTCACTCTTCCATGTCACTTCTATATGTCTTCCATGTCACTCCTCCATGTCGCTCCACCAACTCACTCCTCCATGTCACTCCTCCTTGTCACTCCTCCATGTAGCTATTCCATGTCACTCCTCCATGTCGCTCTACCAACTCACTCTTCCATGTCACTCCCCCATTTCACTCCTCCATGTCACTCCTTCATGTCACTGCTCCACGTCACTCCTCTATGTCACTCCTCCATGTCACTCCTCCATGTCGCTATTCCATGTCACTCCATATGTCGCTATATAAACTCACTCCTCCATGTCACTCCTCCATTTCACTCCACCACGTCACTCCTCCATGTCACTCCTCCATATCAACCCTCCATGTCACTCCTCCTTGTCGCTACACCAACTCACTCCTCCATGTCACTCCTCCATTTCACTCCACCACGTCTATATGTATTCCATGTCACTCCTCCATGTCGCTCCACCAACTCACTCCTCCATGTCACTCCTCCTTGTCACTCCTCCATGTAGCTATTCCATTTCACTCCTCCATGTCACTACACCAACTCAATCCTCCTTGTCACTCCTCCATGTCACTCATCCATATCAACCCGCCATGTCACTCCTCCATTTCACTCCACCACGTCACTCCTCCATGTCACTCCTCCATATCAACCCGCCATGTCACTCCTCCATGTCACTACACCAACTCACTAATCCCTGTCCCTCCGCCATGTCACTCCACAATATCAAACCTCCTTCCTTATCAAACTTGTCAGTTCTCCATGTCACTACTCCATGTCTCTCCTCCACATCAATCCTCTATGTCACTCCTCCATGTCACTCCTCCATTACACTCCTCCTTGTCGCTATTCCATGTCACTCCTCCATGTTGCTACACCAACTCACTCCTCATGTCACTCCTCCATGTCGCTACTCCATGTCACTCCTCCATGTCGCTACACCAACTCAATCCTCCTTGTCACTCCTCCATGTCACTCATCCAAGTCATTCCTCCATGTCACTCCTTTATGTCACTCCTCCAAGTCACTCCTCCATGTCACTTCTATATGTCTTCCATGTCACTCCTCCATGTCGCTCCACCAACTCACTCCTCCATGTCACTCCTCCTTGTCACTACTCCATGTAGCTATTCCATGTATCTCCTCCATGTCGCTCCACCAACTCACTCCTCCATGTCACTCCTCCATGTCACTGCTCCATGTCACTCCTCCATGTCGCTATTCCATGTCACTCCTTATGTCGCTCCACCAACTCACTCCTCTATGTCATTCCCCTATGTCGCTACTCCATGTCACTCCTCCATGTCGATCCCCCATGTCACTCCTCCATGTCACTTCTATATGTTTTCCATGTCACTCCTCCATGTCGCTCCTCCTTGTCACTCCTCCATGTTGCTCCTCCATGTAGCTACTTCATGTCACTACACCAACTCACTCATCCCTGTATCTCCGCCATGTCACTCCACCATATCAACCCTCCTTACTGATCAAACTTGTCACTTCTCCATGTCACTACTCCATGTCTCTCCTCCACATCACTCCTCTATATCACTCCTCCATGTCACTCCTCCATGTCACTCCTCCTTGTCGCTATTCCATGTCACTCCTCCAAGTTGCTACACCAACTCACTCCTCATGTCACTCCTCCATGTCACTCATCCAAGTCATTCCTCCATGTCACTCATTTATGTCATTCCTCCAAGTCATTCCTCCATGTCACTTCTATATGTCTTCCATGTCACTCCTCCATGTCGCTCCACCAACTCACTCCTCCATGTCACTCCTCCTTGTCACTCCTCCATGTCACTCGTCCACGTCACTCCTCCATGTCACACTTCCTTGTCACTCCTCCATGTAGCTACTTCATGTCACTACACCAACTCACTCATCCCTGTCCCTCCGCCATGTCACTCCACCATATCAACACTCTTTCCTGATCAAACTTGTCACTTCTCCATGTCACTACTCCATGTCTCTCCTCCACATCAATCCTCTATGTCACTCCTCCATGTCACTCCTCCATTACACTCCTCCTTGTCGCTATTCCATGTCACTCCTCCATGTTGCTACACCAACTCACTCCTCATGTCACTCCTCCATGTCGCTACTCCATGTCACTCCTCCATGTCGCTACACCAACTCAATCCTCCTTGTCACTCCTCCATGTCACTCATCCAAGTCATTCCTCCATGTCACTCCTTTATGTCACTCCTCCAAGTCACTCCTCCATGTCACTTCTATATGTCTTCCATGTCACTCCTCCATGTCGCTCCACCAACTCACTCCTCCATGTCACTCCTCCTTGTCAGTACTCCATGTAGCTATTCCATGTATCTCCTCCATGTCGCTCCACCAACTCACTCCTCCATGTCACTCCTCCATGTCACTGCTCCATGTCACTCCTCCATGTCGCTATTCCATGTCACTCCTTATGTCACTCCACCAACTCACTCCTCTATGTCATTCCCCTATGTCGCTACTCCATGTCACTTCTCCATGTCACTACTCCATGTCTCTCCTCCACATCACTCCTCTATATCACTCCTCCATGTCACTCCTCCATGTCACTCCTCCTTGTCGCTATTCCATGTTACTCCTCCATGTCGCTACACCAACTCACTCTTCCATGTCACTCCCCCATTTCACTCCACCACGTCACTCCTCCATGTCACTCCTCCATATCAACCCTCCATGTCACTCCTACATGTTACTCCTCCATGTCACTACACCAACTCACTCATCCCTGTCCCTCCGCCATGTCACTCCACCATATCAACCCTCCTTCCTGATCAAACTTGTCACTTCTCCATGTCACTACTCCATGTCTCTCCCCCACATCAAACCTCTATGTCACTCCTCCATGTCACTCCTCTATGTCACTCCTCCTTGTTGCTCTTTCATGTCACTCCTCCATGTCGCTACACCAACTCAATCCTCATGTCACTCCTCCATGTAGCTACTCCATGTCACTCCTCCATGTCGCTACACCAACTCAATCCTTCTTGTCACTCCTCCATGTCACTCAGCCAAGTCATTTGTCCATGTCACTCCTTTATGTCACTCCTCCAAGTCACTCCTCCATGTCACTTCTATATGTCTTCCATGTCACTCCTCCATGTTGCTCCACCAACTCACTCCTCCATGTCACTCCTCCATGTCACTGCTCCACGTCACTCCTCTATGTCACTCCTCCATGTCACTCCTCCATGTCGCTATTCCATGTCACTCCTTATGTCGCTATATAAACTCACTCCTCTATGTCACTCCTCCATTTCACTCCACCACATCACTCCTCCATGTCACTCCTCCATATCAATCCTCCATGTCACTCCTCCATGTCGCTACACCAACTCAGTCCTCCATGTCACTCCTCCATTTCACTCCACCATGTCACTCCTCCATGTCACTCCTCCATATCAACCCGCCATGTCACTCCTCCATGTCACTCCTCCATGTCACTCCTCCATGTCGCTATTCCATGTCACTCCTCCATGTTGCTACACCAACTCACTCCTCATGTCACTCCTCCATGTCGCTACTCCATGTCACTCCTCCATGTCGCTACACCAACTCAATCCTCCTTGTCACTCTTCCATGTCACTCATCCAAGACATTCCTCCATGTCACTCATTTATGTCACTCCTCCAAGTCACTCCTCCATGTCTCTTCTATATGTCTTCCATATCACTCCTCCATGATGCTCTACCAACTCACTCCTCCATGTCAATAGTCCACGTCACTCCTCCATGTCACACTTCCTTGTCACTCCTCCATGTTGCTCCACCAACTCTCTCCTCCATGTCACTCCTCCATGTCACTGCTCCACGTCACTCCTCTATGTCACTAATCCATGTCACTCCTCCATGTCGCTATTCCATGTCACTCCTTATGTCGATACGCCAACTCACTCCGCCATGTCACTCCTCCATTTCACTCCAACACGTCACTCCTCCATGTCACTCCTCCATATCAACATGCCATGTCACTCCTCCATGTCACTCCTCCATGTCACTCCTCCATGTCACTACACCAACGCACTAATCCCTGTCCCTCCGCCATGTCACTCCACAATATCAAACCTCCTTCCTGATCAAACTTGTCAGTGCTCCATGTCACTACTCCATGTCTCTCCTCCACATCAATCCTCTATGTCACTCCTCCATGTCACTCCTCCATGTCGCTACTCCATGTCACTCCTCCATGTTGCTACAACAACTCAATCCTCCTTGTCACTCTTCCATGTCACTCATCCAAGTCATTCCTCCATGTCACTCATTTATGTAACTCCTCCAAGTCACTCCTCCATGTCACTTCTATATGTCTTCCATGTCACTCCTCCATGTCGCTCCACCAACTCACTCCTCCATGTCACTCCTCCTTGTCACTCCTCCATGTAGCTATTCCATGTCACTCCTCCATGTCGCTCTACCAACTCACTACTCCATGTCACTCGTCCACGTCACTCCTCCATGTCACACTTCCTTGTAACTCATCCATGTAGCTACTTCATGTCACTACACCAACTCACTCATCCCTGTCCCTCCGCCATGTCACTCCACCATATCAACCCTCCTTCCTGATCAAACTTGTCACTTCTCCATGTCACTACTCCATGTCTCTCCTCCACATCACTCCTCTATATCACTCCTCCATGTCACTCCTCCATGTCACTCCTCCTTGTCGCTATTCCATGTTACTCCTCCATGTCGCTACACCAACTCACTCTTCCATGTCACTCCCCCATTTCACTCCACCACGTCACTCCTCCATATCACTCCTCCATATCAACCCTCCATGTCACTCCTCCATGTTACTCCTCCATGTCACTACACCAACTCACTCATCCCTGTCCCTCCGCCATGTCACTCCACCATATCAACCCTCCTTCCTGATCAAACTAGTCACTTCTCCATGTCACTACTCCATGTCTCTCCCCCACATCAAACCTCTATGTCACTCCTCCATGTCACTCCTCTATGTCACTCCTCTATGTAGCTACTCCATGTCACTCCTCCATGTCGCTACACCAACTCAATCCTCCTTGTCACTCCTCCATGTCACTCATCCAAGTCATTCCTCCATGTCGCTATTCCATGTCACTCCTTTTGTCGATACGCCAACTCACTCCTCCATGTCACTCCTCCATTTCACTCCACCACATCACTCCTCCATGTCACTCCTCCATATCAACCCGCCATGTCACTCCTCCATGTCACTCTACCACCTCACTCCTCCATGTCACTACACAAACTCACTAATCCCTGTCCCTCCGCCATGTCACTCCACAATATTAAACCTCCTTCCTGATCAAACTTGTCAGTTCTCCATGTCACTACTCGATGTCTCTCCTCCACATCAATCCTCTATGTCACTCCTCCATGTCACTCCACCTTGTCGCTATTCCATGTCACTCCTCCATGTTGCTACACCAACTCACCCCTCATGTCACTCCTCCATGTCGCTACTCCATGTCACTCCTCCATGTCGCTACACCAACTCAATCCTCATTGTCACTCCTCCATGTCACTCATCCAAGTCATTCCTCCATGTCACTCATTTATGTCACTCCTCCAAGTCACTCTTCCATGTCACTTCTATATGTCTTCCATGTCACTCCTCCATGTCGCTCCACCAACTCACTCCTCCATGTCACTCCTCCTTGTCACTCCTCCATGTAGCTATTCCATGTCACTCCTCCATGTCGCTCTACCAACTCACTCTTCCATGTCACTCCCCCATTTCACTCCTCCATGTCACTCCTCCATGTCACTGCTCCACGTCACTCCTCTATGTCACTCCTCTATGTCACTCCTCCTTGTTGCTCTTTCATGTCACTCCTCCATGTCGCTACACCAACTCAATCCTCATGTCACTCCTCCATGTAGCTACTCCATGTCACTCCTCCATGTCGCTACACCAACTCAATCCTTCTTGTCACTCCTCCATGTCACTCAGCCAAGTCATTTGTCCATGTCACTCCTTTATGTCACTCCTCCAAGTCACTCCTCCATGTCACTTCTATATGTCTTCCATGTCACTCCTCCATGTTGCTCCACCAACTCACTCCTCCATGTCACTCCTCCATGTCACTGCTCCACGTCACTCCTCTATGTCACTCCTCCATGTCACTCCTCCATGTCGCTATTCCATGTCACTCCTTATGTCGCTATATAAACTCACTCCTCTATGTCACTCCTCCATTTCACTCCACCACGTCACTCCTCCATGTCACTCCTCCATATCAATCCTCCATGTCACTCCTCCATGTCGCTACACCAACTCAGTCCTCCATGTCACTCCTCCATTTCACTCCACCATGTCACTCCTCCATGTCACTCCTCCATATCAACCCGCCATGTCACTCCTCCATGTCACTCCTCCATGTCACTCCTCCATGTCGCTATTCCATGTCACTCCTCCATGTTGCTACACCAACTCACTCCTCATGTCACTCCTCCATGTCGCTACTCCATGTCACTCCTCCATGTCGCTACACCAACTCAATCCTCCTTGTCACTCTTCCATGTCACTCATCCAAGACATTCCTCCATGTCACTCATTTATGTCACTCCTCCAAGTCACTCCTCCATGTCTCTTCTATATGTCTTCCATGTCACTCCTCCATGTCACTCTACCAACTCACTCCTCCATGTCACTCGTCCACGTCACTCCTCCATTTCACACTTCCTTGTCACTCATCCATGTAGCTACTTCATGTCACTACACCAACTCACTCATCCCTGTCCCTCCGCCATGTCACTCCACCATATCAACCCTCCTTCCTGATCAAACTTGTCACTTCTCCATGTCACTACTCCATGTCTCTCCTCCACATCAAACCTCTATGTCACTCCTCCATGTCACTCCTCTATGTCACTCCTCCTTGTTGCTCTTTCATGTCACTCCTCCATGTCGCTACACCAACTCAATCCTCATGTCACTCCTCCATGTAGCTACTCCATGTCACTCCTCCATGTCGCTACACCAACTCAATCCTTCTTGTCACTCCTCCATGTCACTCAGCCAAGTCATTTGTCCATGTCACTCCTTTATGTCACTCCTCCAAGTCACTCCTCCATGTCACTTCTATATGTCTTCCATGTCACTCCTCCATGTCGCTACACCAACTCACTCTTCCATGTCACTCCTCTATGTCACTCCTCTATGTAGCTACTCCATGTCACTCCTCCATGTCGCTACACCAACTCAATCCTCCTTGTCACTCCTCCATGTCACTCATCCAAGTCATTCCTCCATGTCGCTATTCCATGTCACTCCTTTTGTCGATACGCCAACTCACTCCTCCATGTCACTCCTCCATTTCACTCCACCACATCACTCCTCCATGTCACTCCTCCATATCAACCCGCCATGTCACTCCTCCATGTCACTCTACCACCTCACTCCTCCATGTCACTACACAAACTCACTAATCCCTGTCCCTCCGCCATGTCACTCCACAATATTAAACCTCCTTCCTGATCAAACTTGTCAGTTCTCCATGTCACTACTCGATGTCTCTCCTCCACATCAATCCTCTATGTCACTCCTCCATGTCACTCCACCTTGTCGCTATTCCATGTCACTCCTCCATGTTGCTACACCAACTCACCCCTCATGTCACTCCTCCATGTCGCTACTCCATGTCACTCCTCCATGTCGCTACACCAACTCAATCCTCATTGTCACTCCTCCATGTCACTCATCCAAGTCATTCCTCCATGTCACTCATTTATGTCACTCCTCCAAGTCACTCTTCCATGTCACTTCTATATGTCTTCCATGTCACTCCTCCATGTCGCTCCACCAACTCACTCCTCCATGTCACTCCTCCTTGTCACTCCTCCATGTAGCTATTCCATGTCACTCCTCCATGTTGCTCTACCAACTCACTCTTCCATGTCACTCCCCCATTTCACTCCTCCATGTCACTCCTCCATGTCACTGCTCCACGTCACTCCTCTATGTCACTCCTCCATGTCACTCCTCCATGTCGCTATTCCATGTCACTCCATATGTCGCTATATAAACTCACTCCTCCATGTCACTCCTCCATTTCACTCCACCACGTCACTCCTCCATCTCACTCCTCCATATCAACCCTCCATGTCACTCCTCCTTGTCGCTACACCAACTCACTCCTCCATGTCACTCCTCCATTTCACTCCACCACGTCTATATGTATTCCATGTCACTCCTCCATGTCGCTCCACCAACTCACTCCTCCATGTCACTCCTCCTTGTCACTCCTCCATGTAGCTATTCCATTTCACTCCTCCATGTCACTACACCAACTCAATCCTCCTTGTCACTCCTCCATGTCACTCATCCATATCAACCCGCCATGTCACTCCTCCATTTCACTCCACCACGTCACTCCTCCATGTCACTCCTCCATATCAACCCGCCATGTCACTCCTCCATGTCACTACACCAACTCACTAATCCCTGTCCCTCCGCCATGTCACTCCACAATATCAAACCTCCTTCCTTATCAAACTTGTCAGTTCTCCATGTCACTACTCCATGTCTCTCCTCCACATCAATCCTCTATGTCACTCCTCCATGTCACTCCTCCATTACACTCCTCCTTGTCGCTATTCCATGTCACTCCTCCATGTTGCTACACCAACTCACTCCTCATGTCACTCCTCCATGTCGCTACTCCATGTCACTCCTCCATGTCGCTACACCAACTCAATCCTCCTTGTCACTCCTCCATGTCACTCATCCAAGTCATTCCTCCATGTCACTCCTTTATGTCACTCCTCCAAGTCACTCCTCCATGTCACTTCTATATGTCTTCCATGTCACTCCTCCATGTCGCTCCACCAACTCACTCCTCCATGTCACTCCTCCTTGTCACTACTCCATGTAGCTATTCCATGTATCTCCTCCATGTCGCTCCACCAACTCACTCCTCCATGTCACTCCTCCATGTCACTGCTCCATGTCACTCCTCCATGTCGCTATTCCATGTCACTCCTTATGTCGCTCCACCAACTCACTCCTCTATGTCATTCCCCTATGTCGCTACTCCATGTCACTCCTCCATGTCGATCCCCCATGTCACTCCTCCATGTCACTTCTATATGTTTTCCATGTCACTCCTCCATGTCGCTCCTCCTTGTCACTCCTCCATGTTGCTCCTCCATGTAGCTACTTCATGTCACTACACCAACTCACTCATCCCTGTCCCTCCGCCATGTCACTCCACCATATCAACCCTCCTTCCTGATCAAACTTGTCACTTCTCCATGTCACTACTCCATGTCTCTCCTCCACATCACTCCTCTATATCACTCCTCCATGTCGCTACACCAACTCACTCTTCCATGTCACTCCCCCATTTCACTCCACCACGTCACTCCTCCATGTCACTCCTCCATGTCACTCCTCCTTGTCGCTATTCCATGTCACTCCTCCAAGTTGCTACACCAACTCACTCCTCATGTCACTCCTCCATGTCACTCATCCAAGTCATTCCTCCATGTCACTCATTTATGTCATTCCTCCAAGTCATTCCTCCATGTCACTTCTATATGTCTTCCATGTCACTCCTCCATGTCGCTCCACCAACTCACTCCTCCATGTCACTCCTCCTTGTCACTCCTCCATGTCACTCGTCCACGTCACTCCTCCATGTCACACTTCCTTGTCACTCCTCCATGTAGCTACTTCATGTCACTACACCAACTCACTCATCCCTGTCCCTCCGCCATGTCACTCCACCATATCAACACTCTTTCCTGATCAAACTTGTCACTTCTCCATGTCACTACTCCATGTCTCTCCTCCACATCACTCCTCCATGTCACTCCTCCATTACACTCCTCCTTGTCGCTATTCCATGTCACTCCTCCATGTTGCTACACCAACTCACTCCTCATGTCACTCCTCCATGTCGCTACTCCATGTCACTCCTCCATGTCGCTACACCAACTCAATCCTCCTTGTCACTCCTCCATGTCACTCATCCAAGTCATTCCTCCATGTCACTCCTTTATGTCACTCCTCCAAGTCACTCCTCCATGTCACTTCTATATGTCTTCCATGTCACTCCTCCATGTCGCTCCACCAACTCACTCCTCCATGTCACTCCTCCTTGTCAGTACTCCATGTAGCTATTCCATGTATCTCCTCCATGTCGCTCCACCAACTCACTCCTCCATGTCACTCCTCCATGTCACTGCTCCATGTCACTCCTCCATGTCGCTATTCCATGTCACTCCTTATGTCACTCCACCAACTCACTCCTCTATGTCATTCCCCTATGTCGCTACTCCATGTCACTTCTCCATGTCACTACTCCATGTCTCTCCTCCACATCACTCCTCTATATCACTCCTCCATGTCACTCCTCCATGTCACTCCTCCTTGTCGCTATTCCATGTTACTCCTCCATGTCGCTACACCAACTCACTCTTCCATGTCACTCCCCCATTTCACTCCACCACGTCACTCCTCCATGTCACTCCTCCATATCAACCCTCCATGTCACTCCTACATGTTACTCCTCCATGTCACTACACCAACTCACTCATCCCTGTCCCTCCGCCATGTCACTCCACCATATCAACCCTCCTTCCTGATCAAACTTGTCACTTCTCCATGTCACTACTCCATGTCTCTCCCCCACATCAAACCTCTATGTCACTCCTCCATGTCACTCCTCTATGTCACTCCTCCTTGTTGCTCTTTCATGTCACTCCTCCATGTCGCTACACCAACTCAATCCTCATGTCACTCCTCCATGTAGCTACTCCATGTCACTCCTCCATGTCGCTACACCAACTCAATCCTTCTTGTCACTCCTCCATGTCACTCAGCCAAGTCATTTGTCCATGTCACTCCTTTATGTCACTCCTCCAAGTCACTCCTCCATGTCACTTCTATATGTCTTCCATGTCACTCCTCCATGTTGCTCCACCAACTCACTCCTCCATGTCACTCCTCCATGTCACTGCTCCACGTCACTCCTCTATGTCACTCCTCCATGTCACTCCTCCATGTCGCTATTCCATGTCACTCCTTATGTCGCTATATAAACTCACTCCTCTATGTCACTCCTCCATTTCACTCCACCACGTCACTCCTCCATGTCACTCCTCCATATCAATCCTCCATGTCACTCCTCCATGTCGCTACACCAACTCAGTCCTCCATGTCACTCCTCCATTTCACTCCACCATGTCACTCCTCCATGTCACTCCTCCATATCAACCCGCCATGTCACTCCTCCATGTCACTCCTCCATGTCACTCCTCCATGTCGCTATTCCATGTCACTCCTCCATGTTGCTACACCAACTCACTCCTCATGTCACTCCTCCATGTCGCTACTCCATGTCACTCCTCCATGTCGCTACACCAACTCAATCCTCCTTGTCACTCTTCCATGTCACTCATCCAAGACATTCCTCCATGTCACTCATTTATGTCACTCCTCCAAGTCACTCCTCCATGTCTCTTCTATATGTCTTCCATGTCACTCCTCCATGTCACTCTACCAACTCACTCCTCCATGTCACTCGTCCACGTCACTCCTCCATTTCACACTTCCTCGTCACTCATCCATGTAGCTACTTCATGTCACTACACCAACTCACTCATCCCTGTCCCTCCGCCATGTCACTGCACCATATCAACCCTCCTTCCTGATCAAACTTGTCACTTCTCCATGTCACTACTCCATGTCTCTCCTCCACATCACTCCTCTATATCACTCCTCCATGTCACTCTTCCATGTCACTCCTCCTTGTCGCTATTCCATGTTACTCCTCCATGTCGCTACACCAACTCACTCTTCCATGTCACTCCTCCATGTCGCTATTCCATGTCACTCCTCCATGTCGCTACACCAACTCAATCCTCCTTGTCACTCCTCCATGTCACTCATCCAAGTCATTCCTTCATGTCACTCCTTTATGTCACTCCTCCAAGTCACTCCTCCATGTCACTTCTATATGTCTTCCATTTCACTCCTCCATGTCGCTCCACCAACTCACTCCTCCATGTCACTCCTCCTTGTCACTCCTCCATGTAGCTATTCCATGTATCTCCTCCATGTCGCTCTACCAACTCACTCCTCCATGTCACTCGTCCACGTCACTCCTCCATGTCACACTTCCTTGTCACTCATCCATGTAGCTACTTCATGTCACTACACCAACTCACTCATCCCTGTCCCTCCGCCATGTCACTCCACCATATCAACCCTCCTTCCTGATCAAACTTGTCACTTCTCCATGTCACTACTCCATGTCTCTCCTCCACATCACTCCTCTATATCACTCCTCCATGTCGCTACACCAACTCACTCTTCCATGTCACTCCCCCATTTCACTCCACCACGTCACTCCTCCATGTCACTCCTCCATGTCACTCCTCCTTGTCGCTATTCCATGTCACTCCTCCAAGTTGCTACACCAACTCACTCCTCATGTCACTCCTCCATGTCGCTACTCCATGTCACTCCTCCATGTCGCTACACCAACTCAATCCTCCTTGTCACTCCTCCATGTCACTCATCCAAGTCATTCCTCCATGTCACTCATTTATGTCACTCCTCCAAGTCATTCCTCCATGTCACTTCTATATGTCTTCCATGTCACTCCTCCATGTCGCTCCACCAACTCACTCCTCCATGTCACTCCTCCTTGTCACTCCTCCATGTAGCTATTCCATGTCACTCCTCCATGTCGCTCTACCAACTCACTCCTCCATGTCACTCATCCACGTCACTCCTCCATGTCACACTTCCTTGTCACTCCTCCATGTAGCTACTTCATGTCACTACACCAACTCACTCATCCCTGTCCCTCCGCCATGTCACTCCACCATATCAACACTCCTTCCTGATCAAACTTGTCACTTCTCCATGTCACTACTTCATGTCTCTCCTCCACATCACTCCTCTATATCACTCCTCCATGTCACTCCTCCATGTAGCTACTCCATGTCACTCCTCCATGTTGCTCCACCAACTCACTCCTCCATGTCACTCCTCCATGTCACTGCTCCACGTCACTCCTCTATGTCACTCCTCCATGTCACTCCTCCATTTCACTCCACCACGTCACTCCTCCATGTCACTCCTCCATGTCACTCCTCCATATCAACCCTCCATGTCACTCCTCCTTGTCGCTACACCAACTCACTCCTCCATGTCACTCCTCCATTTCACTCCACCACTTCTAAATGTCTTCCATGTCACTCCTCCATGTCGCTCCACCAACTCACTCCTCCATGTCACTCCTCCTTGTCACTCCTCCATGTAGCTATTCCATTTCACTACTCCATGTCGCTACACCAACTCAATTCTCCTTGTCACTCCTCCATGTCACTCATACAAGTCACTCCTCCATGTCGCTATTCCATGTAACTCCTTATGTCGATACGCCAACTCATTACTCCATGTCACTCCTCCATTTCACTCCACCACATCACTCCTCCATGTCACTCCTCCATATCAACCCTCCATGTCACTCCTCCCTGTCACTCCTCCATGTCACTCTTCCATGTGACTTCTATATGTCTTCCATGTCACTCCTCCATGTCGCTCCACCAACTCACTCCTCCATGTCACTCCTCCATGTCGCTATTCCATGTCACTCCTTATGTCGCTATATAAACTCACTCCTCCATGTCACTCCTCCATTTCACTCCACCACGTCACTCCTCCATGTCACTCCTCCATATCAACCCTCCATGTAACTCCTCCTTGTCGCTACACCAACTCACTCCTCCATGTCACTCCTCCATTTCACTCCACCACGTCCCTCCACCATATAAACCCTCCATGTCACTCCTCCATGTCACTCCTCCATGTCCTTCCGCCATGTCACTCCTTTATGTCACTCCTCCAAGTCACTCCTCAATTTCACTTCTATATGACTTCAATGTAAATCCTGCATGTCGCTCCTCCATATCACTCCTCTATTTCACCCTCTCCATGTCACTCCTCCATATCAATCCTCCATTTCACTCCTCCATGTAACTCCTTAATGTCACTACTCCATGTCGCTCCTCCATGTCACTTCTCCAAGTCTTCAATGTCATGTCTCTCATCCGTGTAGCTCCATATTGTCACTCCTCCATATCACTCCTCCGTGTCACTTCTACGTTTTCCATGTCACTCCTCCACATCACTCCTCTATGTCACTCCTCCATGTCACTTTTCAATATCACTCCTCTATGTCAATCCTCCATATCAACCCTCCATGTCACTCCTCCATGTCACTCCTCCATGTCCCTCCGCCATGTCACTCCACCATAATAACCCTCCTTCCTGATCAAACTTGTCACTTCTCCATGTCACTACTCCATGTCTCTCCTCCACATCACTCCTCTATATCACTCCTCCATGTCACTCCTCCATGTCACTACTCCTTGTCGCTATTCTATGTTACTCCTCCATGTCGCTACACCAACTCACTCTTCCATGTCACTCCTCCATTTCACTCCACCACGTCACTCTTCTACGTCACTCCTCATGTCACTCCTGCATGTCGCTACTCCATGTCACTACTCCATGTCTTTCCTCCATATCAATACTCTATGTCACTCCTCCATGTCACTCCTCCATGTCATTCCTCCGTGTCGCTATTCCATGTCACTCCTCTATGTCACTCCTCCATGTCACTTTTCAATATCACTCCTCTTTGTGATTCCCCTATGTCGCTACTCCATGTCACTCCTCCATGTCTATCCTCCATGTCACTCCTCCATGTCACTTCTATATGTCTTCCATGTCACTCCTCCATGTCGCTCCTCCTTGTCACTCCTCCATGTTGCTCCTCCATGTTACTCCTCTATGTCACTCATCCATGTCCCTTCGCCATGTCACTCCACCATATCAATCCTCCTTGCTGATCCGCCCTGTCACTCCTCCATGTCTCTCTTCAACATCAATCCTCTATGTCACTCCTCCATGTCACTCCCCCATGTCACTCCTCCATGTCGCTATTCCATGTCACTCCTCCATATCGCTACACGAACTCAATCCTCCTTGTCACTCCTCTGTGTCATTCCTGCACGTCACTCCTCCATGTCACACCTCCTTTTCACTCCTCCATTTAGCTACTCCATGTCACTCATCCTTGTCGCTCTACCAACTCACTCCTCCATGTCACTCGTCCACGTCACTCCTCCATGTCACACCCACTTGTCACTCCTCCATGTAGCTACTCCATGTCACTCCTCCATGTCACTCCTCCATGTCACTCTTAAATATCACTCCACCACGCCACTCCTCTATATCAATCCTCCATGTCACTCATCCAAGTCTCTCCTCCGTGTCACTTCTACATGTTGTACATGTCACTCCTCCACATAACTCCTCTATGTCACTCCTCAATGTGACTTTTCAATATCACTCCTCTATGTCATTCCCCTATGTCGCTACTTCATGTCACTCCTCCATGTCGATCCTCCATGTTACTCCTCCATGTCACTTCTATATGTCTTCCATGTCACTCCTCCAAGTCGCTCCTCCTTGTCACTCCACCATATCAATCCTCCTTGCTGATCCGCCCTGTCACTCCTCCATGTCTCTCCTCCACATCAATCCTCCATGTCACTCTTCCATGTCACTCCTCCATGTCACTCCTCCATGTCACTACACCAACTCACTCATCCCTTTCCCTCCGCCATGTCACTCCACCATATCAACCATCCTTCCTGATCAAACTTGTCACTTCTCCATGTCACTACTCCATGTCTCTCATCCACATCAATCCTCTATGTCACTCCTCTATGTCACTCCTCCATGTCACTCCTCCTTGTCGCTATTCCATGTCACTCCTCCATGTCGCTACACCAACTCACTCCTCCATGTCACTCCTCCATGTTGCTATTCCATGTCACTCCTTATGTTGCTACACCAACTCACTCCTCCATTTCACTCCTCCATTTCACTCCACTACGTTACTCCTCCATATCACTACTCCATATCAACCCTACATGTCACTCCTCCATGTCACTCCTCCATGTCACTACACCAACTCACTCATCCCTGTCCCTCCGCCATGTCACTCCTCCATGTCACTCCTCCATGTCGCTACACCAACTCACTCCTCATGTCACTCCTCCATGTCGCTACACCATTTCACTCCTCCATTTCACTCCACCACGTCACTTCTCCAAGTCTTCAATGTCATGTCTCTCATCTGTGTAGCTTCACATTGTCACTCCTCCAAGTCACTCCTCCATGTCGCTACTCCACGTCACTCCTCCATGTCACACCTCCTTGTCACTCCTCCATGTAGCTACTCCATGTCACTCCTCCATGTCGCTCTACCAACTCACTCCTCCATGTCACTCGTCCACGTCACTCCTACATGTCACACCTCCTTGTCACTCCTCCATGTAGCTACTCCATGTCACTCCTCCATGTCACTCTTAAATTTCACTCCACCACGCCACTCCTCTATAACACTCCTCCATGTTACTCCTCCATATCAATCCATTATGTCACTTCTCCATGTCACTCCTCCTTGTCGCAATTCCATGTCACTCCTCCATGTCGCTACACCAACTCACTCCTCCATGTCACTCCTTTATGTCATTCATCCAATTCACTCCTCCATGTCACTTCTATATGTCTTCCATGTCACTCCTCCATGTCACTCCTCCATGTCACTCTTAAATATCACTCCACCACGCCACTCCTCTATATCACTCCTCCATGTTAGTCCTCCATATAAATCCTCCATGTCACTTCTCCATGTCACTCCTCTTTGTCGCAATTCCATGTCACTCCTCCATGTCGATCCTCCATTTCACTCCTCCATGTCACTTCTATATGTCTTCCATGTCACTCCTCCATGTCGCTCCTCATTGTCACTCCTCCATGTTGCTCATCCATGTCCCTCCGCCATGTCACTCTTCCATATCAATCCTCCTTGCTGATCCGCCCTGTCACTCCTCCATGTCTCTCCTCCACATCAATCCTCTATGTCACTCCTCCATGTCACTCCTCCATGTCACTCCTCCATGTCACTGCTCCACGTCATTCCTCTATGTCACTCCTCCATGTCACTCCTCCATGTCGCTATTCCATGTCACTCCTTATGTCGCTATATAAACTCACTCCTCCATGTCACTCCTTCATTTCACTCCACCACGTCACTCCTCCATGTCACTTATCCATATCAACCCTCCATGTCACTCCTCCTTGTCGCTACACTAACTCACTTCTCCATGTCACTCCTCCATTTCACTCCACCACGTCCCTCCTCCATATCAACCTACCATGTCACTCCTCCATGTCACTCCTCCATGTCACTACACCAACTCACTCATCCCTGTCCCTCCGCACTTGTTACGCCTCCATGTCACTCCTCCATGTCGCTACACCAACTCAATCCTCATGTCACTCCTCCATGTCGCTACTCCATGTCACTCCTCCATGTCGCTACACCAACTCAATCCTCCTTGTCACTCCTCCATGTCACTCATCCAAGTCATTCCTCCATGTCACTCCTTTATGTCACTCCTCCAAGTCACTCCTCCATGTCACTTCTATATGTCTTCCATGTCACTCCTCCATGTCGCTCCACCAACTCACTCCTCCATGTCACTCCTCCTTGTCACTCCTCCATGTAGCTATTCCATGTCACTCCTCCATGTCGCTCTACCAACTCACTCTTCCATGTCACTCCCCCATTTCACTCCTCCATGTCACTCCTCCATGTCACTGCTCCACGTCACTCCTCTATGTCACTCCTCCATGTCACTCCTCCATGTCGCTATTCCATGTCACTCCATATGTCGCTATATAAACTCACTCCTCCATGTCACTCCTCCATTTCACTCCACCACGTCACTCCTCCATGTCACTCCTCCATTTCACTCCACCACGTCTATATGTATTCCATGTCACTCCTCCATGTCGCTCCACCAACTCACTCCTCCATGTCACTCCTCCTTGTCACTCCTCCATGTAGCTATTCCATTTCACTCCTCCATGTCACTACACCAACTCAATCCTCCTTGTCACTCCTCCATGTCACTCATCCATATCAACCCGCCATGTCACTCCTCCATTTCACTCCACCACGTCACTCCTCCATGTCACTCCTCCATATCAACCCGCCATGTCACTCCTCCATGTCACTACACCAACTCACTAATCCCTGTCCCTCCGCCATGTCACTCCACAATATCAAACCTCCTTCCTTATCAAACTTGTCAGTTCTCCATGTCACTACTCCATGTCTCTCCTCCACATCAATCCTCTATGTCACTCCTCCATGTCACTCCTCCATTACACTCCTCCTTGTCGCTATTCCATGTCACTCCTCCATGTTGCTACACCAACTCACTCCTCAGGTCACTCCTCCATGTCGCTACTCCATGTCACTCCTCCATGTCGCTACACCAACTCAATCCTCCTTGTCACTCCTCCATGTCACTCATCCAAGTCATTCCTCCATGTCACTCCTTTATGTCACTCCTCCAAGTCACTCCTCCATGTCACTTCTATATGTCTTCCATGTCACTCCTCCATGTCGCTCCACCAACTCACTCCTCCATGTCACTCCTCCTTGTCACTACTCCATGTAGCTATTCCATGTATCTCCTCCATGTCGCTCCACCAACTCACTCCTCCATGTCACTCCTCCATGTCACTGCTCCATGTCACTCCTCCATGTCGCTATTCCATGTCACTCCTTATGTCGCTCCACCAACTCACTCCTCTATGTCATTCCCCTATGTCGCTACTCCATGTCACTCCTCCATGTCGATCCCCCATGTCACTCCTCCATGTCACTTCTATATGTTTTCCATGTCACTCCTCCATGTCGCTCCTCCTTGTCACTCCTCCATGTTGCTCCTCCATGTAGCTACTTCATGTCACTACACCAACTCACTCATCCCTGTCCCTCCGCCATGTCACTCCACCATATCAACCCTCCTTCCTGATCAAACTTGTCACTTCTCCATGTCACTACTCCATGTCTCTCCTCCACATCACTCCTCTATATCACTCCTCCATGTCGCTACACCAACTCACTCTTCCATGTCACTCCCCCATTTCACTCCACCACGTCACTCCTCCATGTCACTCCTCCATGTCACTCCTCCTTGTCGCTATTCCATGTCACTCCTCCAAGTTGCTACACCAACTCACTCCTCATGTCACTCCTCCATGTCACTCATCCAAGTCATTCCTCCATGTCACTCATTTATGTCATTCCTCCAAGTCATTCCTCCATGTCACTTCTATATGTCTTCCATGTAACTCCTCCATGTCGCTCCACCAACTCACTCCTCCATGTCACTCCTCCTTGTCACTCCTCCATGTCACTCGTCCACGTCACTCCTCCATGTCACACTTCCTTGTCACTCCTCCATGTAGCTACTTCATGTCACTACACCAACTCACTCATCCCTGTCCCTCCGCCATGTCACTCTACCATATCAACACTCTTTCCTGATCAAACTTGTCACTTCTCCATGTCACTACTCCATGTCTCTCCTCCACATCAATCCTCTATGTCACTCCTCCATGTCACTCCTCCATTACACTCCTCCTTGTCGCTATTCCATGTCACTCCTCCATGTTGCTACACCAACTCACTCCTCATGTCACTCCTCCATGTCGCTACTCCATGTCACTCCTCCATGTCGCTACACCAACTCAATCCTCCTTGTCACTCCTCCATGTCACTCATCCAAGTCATTCCTCCATGTTACTCCTTTATGTCACTCCTCCAAGTCACTCCTCCATGTCACTTCTATATGTCTTCCATGTCACTCCTCCATGTCGCTCCACCAACTCACTCCTCCATGTCACTCCTCCTTGTCAGTACTCCATGTAGCTATTCCATGTATCTCCTCCATGTCGCTCCACCAACTCACTCCTCCATGTCACTCCTCCATGTCACTGCTCCATGTCACTCCTCCATGTCGCTATTCCATGTCACTCCTTATGTCACTCCACCAACTCACTCCTCTATGTCATTCCCCTATGTCGCTACTCCATGTCACTTCTCCATGTCACTACTCCATGTCTCTCCTCCACATCACTCCTCTATATCACTCCTCCATGTCACTCCTCCATGTCACTCCTCCTTGTCGCTATTCCATGTTACTCCTCCATGTCGCTACACCAACTCACTCTTCCATGTCACTCCCCCATTTCACTCCACCACGTCACTCCTCCATGTCACTCCTCCATATCAACCCTCCATGTCACTCCTACATGTTACTCCTCCATGTCACTACACCAACTCACTCATCCCTGTCCCTCCGCCATGTCACTCCACCATATCAACCCTCCTTCCTGATCAAACTTGTCACTTCTCCATGTAACTACTCCATGTCTCTCCCCCACATCAAACCTCTATGTCACTCCTCCATGTCACTCCTCTATGTCACTCCTCCTTGTTGCTCTTTCATGTCACTCCTCCATGTCGCTACACCAACTCAATCCTCATGTCACTCCTCCATGTAGCTACTCCATGTCACTCCTCCATGTCGCTACACCAACTCAATCCTTCTTGTCACTCCTCCATGTCACTCAGCCAAGTCATTTGTCCATGTCACTCCTTTATGTCACTCCTCCAAGTCACTCCTCCATGTCACTTCTATATGTCTTCCATGTCACTCCTCCATGTTGCTCCACCAACTCACTCCTCCATGTCACTCCTCCATGTCACTGCTCCACGTCACTCCTCTATGTCACTCCTCCATGTCACTCCTCCATGTCGCTATTCCATGTCACTCCTTATGTCGCTATATAAACTCACTCCTCTATGTCACTCCTCCATTTCACTCCACCACGTCACTCCTCCATGTCACTCCTCCATATCAATCCTCCATGTCACTCCTCCATGTCGCTACACCAACTCAGTCCTCCATGTCACTCCTCCATTTCACTCCACCATATCACTCCTCCATGTCACTCCTCCATATCAACCCGCCATGTCACTCCTCCATGTCACTCCTCCATGTCACTCCTCCATGTCGCTATTCCATGTCACTCCTCCATGTTGCTACACCAACTCACTCCTCATGTCACTCCTCCATGTCGCTACTCCATGTCACTCCTCCATGTCGCTACACCAACTCAATCCTCCTTGTCACTCTTCCATGTCACTCATCCAAGACATTCCTCCATGTCACTCATTTATGTCACTCCTCCAAGTCACTCCTCCATGTCTCTTCTATATGTCTTCCATATCACTCCTCCATGTTGCTCTACCAACTCACTCCTCCATGTCAATAGTCCACGTCACTCCTCCATGTCACGCTTCCTTGTCACTCCTCCATGTTGCTCCACCAACTCTCTCCTCCATGTCACTCCTCCATGTCACTGCTCCACGTCACTCCTCTATGTCACTAATCCATGTCACTCCTCCATGTCGCTATTCCATGTCACTCCTTATGTCGATACGCCAACTCACTCCGCCATGTCACTCCTCCATTTCACTCAAACACGTCACTCCTCCATGTCACTCCTCCATATCAACATGCCATGTCACTCCTCCATGTCACTCCTCCATGTCACTCCTCCATGTCACTACACCAACGCACTAATCCCTGTCCCTCCGCCATGTCACTCCACAATATCAAACCTCCTTCCTGATCAAACTTGTCAGTGCTCCATGTCACTACTCCATGTCTCTCCTCCACATCAATCCTCTATGTCACTCCTCCATGTCACTCCTCCATGTCGCTACTCCATGTCACTCCTCCATGTCGCTACAACAACTCAATCCTCCTTGTCACTCTTCCATGTCACTCATCCAAGTCATTCCTCCATGTCACTCATTTATGTAACTCCTCCAAGTCACTCCTCCATGTCACTTCTATATGTCTTCCATGTCACTCCTCCATGTCGCTCCACCAACTCACTCCTCCATGTCACTCCTCCTTGTCACTCCTCCATGTAGCTATTCCATGTCACTCCTCCATGTCGCTCTACCAACTCACTACTCCATGTCACTCGTCCACGTCACTCCTCCATGTCACACTTCCTTGTAACTCATCCATGTAGCTACTTCATGTCACTACACCAACTCACTCATCCCTGTCCCTCCGCCATGTCACTCCACCATATCAACCCTCCTTCCTGATCAAACTTGTCACTTCTCCATGTCACTACTCCATGTCTCTCCTCCACATCACTCCTCTATATCACTCCTCCATGTCACTCCTCCATGTCACTCCTCCTTGTCGCTATTCCATGTTACTCCTCCATGTCGCTACACCAACTCACTCTTCCATGTCACTCCCCCATTTCACTCCACCACGTCACTCCTCCATATCACTCCTCCATATCAACCCTCCATGTCACTCCTCCATGTTACTCCTCCATGTCACTACACCAACTCACTCATCCCTGTCCCTCCGCCATGTCACTCCACCATATCAACCCTCCTTCCTGATCAAACTAGTCACTTCTCCATGTCACTACTCCATGTCTCTCCCCCACATCAAACCTCTATGTCACTCCTCCATGTCACTCCTCTATGTCGCTACACCAACTCAATACTCCTTGTCACTCCTCCATGTCACTCATCCAAGTCATTCCTCCATGTCGCTATTCCATGTCACTCCTTTTGTCGATACGCCAACTCACTCCTCCATGTCACTCCTCCATTTCACTCCACCACATCACTCCTCCATGTCACTCCTCCATATCAACCCGCCATGTCACTCCTCCATGTCACTCATCCAAGTCATTCCTCCATGTCGCTATTCCATGTCACTCCTTTTGTCGATACGCCAACTCACTCCTCCATGTCACTCCTCCATTTCACTCCACCACCTCACTCCTCCATGTCACTACACAAACTCACTAATCCCTGTCCCTCCGCCATGTCACTCCACAATATTAAACCTCCTTCCTGATCAAACTTGTCAGTTCTCCATGTCACTACTCCATGTCTCTCCTCCACATCAATCCTCTATGTCACTCCTCCATGTCACTCCACCTTGTCGCTATTCCATGTCACTCCTCCATGTTGCTACACCAACTCACCCCTCATGTCACTCCTCCATGTCGCTACTCCATGTCACTCCTCCATGTCGCTACACCAACTCAATCCTCATTGTCACTCCTCCATGTCACTCATCCAAGTCATTCCTCCATGTCACTCATTTATGTCACTCCTCCAAGTCACTCTTCCATGTCACTTCTATATGTCTTCCATGTCACTCCTCCATGTCGCTCCACCAACTCACTCCTCCATGTCACTCCTCCTTGTCACTCCTCCATGTAGCTATTCCATGTCACTCCTCCATGTCGCTCTACCAACTCACTCTTCCATGTCACTCCCCCATTTCACTCCTCCATGTCACTCCTTCATGTCACTGCTCCACGTCACTCCTCTATGTCACTCCTCCATGTCACTCCTCCATGTCGCTATTCCATGTCACTCCATATGTCGCTATATAAACTCACTCCTCCATGTCACTCCTCCATTTCACTCCACCACGTCACTCCTCCATGTCACTCCTCCATATCAACCCTCCATGTCACTCCTCCTTGTCGCTACACCAACTCACTCCTCCATGTCACTCCTCCATTTCACTCCACCACGTCTATATGTATTCCATGTCACTCCTCCATGTCGCTCCACCAACTCACTCCTCCATGTCACTCCTCCTTGTCACTCCTCCATGTAGCTATTCCATTTCACTCCTCCATGTCACTACACCAACTCAATCCTCCTTGTCACTCCTCCATGTCACTCATCCATATCAACCCGCCATGTCACTCCTCCATTTCACTCCACCACGTCACTCCTCCATGTCACTCCTCCATATCAACCCGCCATGTCACTCCTCCATGTCACTACACCAACTCACTAATCCCTGTCCCTCCGCCATGTCACTCCACAATATCAAACCTCCTTCCTTATCAAACTTGTCAGTTCTCCATGTCACTACTCCATGTCTCTCCTCCACATCAATCCTCTATGTCACTCCTCCATGTCACTCCTCCATTACACTCCTCCTTGTCGCTATTCCATGTCACTCCTCCATGTTGCTACACCAACTCACTCCTCATGTCACTCCTCCATGTCGCTACTCCATGTCACTCCTCCATGTCGCTACACCAACTCAATCCTCCTTGTCACTCCTCCATGTCACTCATCCAAGTCATTCCTCCATGTCACTCCTTTATGTCACTCCTCCAAGTCACTCCTCCATGTCACTTCTATATGTCTTCCATGTCACTCCTCCATGTCGCTCCACCAACTCACTCCTCCATGTCACTCCTCCTTGTCACTACTCCATGTAGCTATTCCATGTATCTCCTCCATGTCGCTCCACCAACTCACTCCTCCATGTCACTCCTCCATGTCACTGCTCCATGTCACTCCTCCATGTCGCTATTCCATGTCACTCCTTATGTCGCTCCACCAACTCACTCCTCTATGTCATTCCCCTATGTCGCTACTTCATGTCACTCCTCCATGTCGATCCTCCATGTTACTCCTCCATGTCACTTCTATATGTCTTCCATGTCACTCCTCCAAGTCGCTCCTCCTTGTCACTCCACCATATCAATCCTCCTTGCTGATCCGCCCTGTCACTCCTCCATGTCTCTCCTCCACATCAATCCTCCATGTCACTCTTCCATGTCACTCCTCCATGTCACTCCTCCATGTCACTACACCAACTCACTCATCCCTTTCCCTCCGCCATGTCACTCCACCATATCAACCATCCTTCCTGATCAAACTTGTCACTTCTCCATGTCACTACTCCATGTCTCTCATCCACATCAATCCTCTATGTCACTCCTCTATGTCACTCCTCCATGTCACTCCTCCTTGTCGCTATTCCATGTCACTCCTCCATGTCGCTACACCAACTCACTCCTCCATGTCACTCCTCCATGTTGCTATTCCATGTCACTCCTTATGTTGCTACACCAACTCACTCCTCCATTTCACTCCTCCATTTCACTCCACTACGTTACTCCTCCATATCACTACTCCATATCAACCCTACATGTCACTCCTCCATGTCACTCCTCCATGTCACTACACCAACTCACTCATCCCTGTCCCTCCGCCATGTCACTCCTCCATGTCACTCCTCCATGTCGCTACACCAACTCACTCCTCATGTCACTCCTCCATGTCGCTACACCATTTCACTCCTCCATTTCACTCCACCACGTCACTTCTCCAAGTCTTCAATGTCATGTCTCTCATCTGTGTAGCTTCACATTGTCACTCCTCCAAGTCACTCCTCCATGTCGCTACTCCACGTCACTCCTCCATGTCACACCTCCTTGTCACTCCTCCATGTAGCTACTCCATGTCACTCCTCCATGTCGCTCTACCAACTCACTCCTCCATGTCACTCGTCCACGTCACTCCTACATGTCACACCTCCTTGTCACTCCTCCATGTAGCTACTCCATGTCACTCCTCCATGTCACTCTTAAATTTCACTCCACCACGCCACTCCTCTATAACACTCCTCCATGTTACTCCTCCATATCAATCCATTATGTCACTTCTCCATGTCACTCCTCCTTGTCGCAATTCCATGTCACTCCTCCATGTCGCTACACCAACTCACTCCTCCATGTCACTCCTTTATGTCATTCATCCAATTCACTCCTCCATGTCACTTCTATATGTCTTCCATGTCACTCCTCCATGTCACTCCTCCATGTCACTCTTAAATATCACTCCACCACGCCACTCCTCTATATCACTCCTCCATGTTAGTCCTCCATATAAATCCTCCATGTCACTTCTCCATGTCACTCCTCTTTGTCGCAATTCCATGTCACTCCTCCATGTCGATCCTCCATTTCACTCCTCCATGTCACTTCTATATGTCTTCCATGTCACTCCTCCATGTCGCTCCTCATTGTCACTCCTCCATGTTGCTCATCCATGTCCCTCCGCCATGTCACTCTTCCATATCAATCCTCCTTGCTGATCCGCCCTGTCACTCCTCCATGTCTCTCCTCCACATCAATCCTCTATGTCACTCCTCCATGTCACTCCTCCATGTCACTCCTCCATGTCACTGCTCCACGTCATTCCTCTATGTCACTCCTCCATGTCACTCCTCCATGTCGCTATTCCATGTCACTCCTTATGTCGCTATATAAACTCACTCCTCCATGTCACTCCTTCATTTCACTCCACCACGTCACTCCTCCATGTCACTTATCCATATCAACCCTCCATGTCACTCCTCCTTGTCGCTACACTAACTCACTTCTCCATGTCACTCCTCCATTTCACTCCACCACGTCCCTCCTCCATATCAACCTACCATGTCACTCCTCCATGTCACTCCTCCATGTCACTACACCAACTCACTCATCCCTGTCCCTCCGCACTTGTTACGCCTCCATGTCACTCCTCCATGTCGCTACACCAACTCAATCCTCATGTCACTCCTCCATGTCGCTACTCCATGTCACTCCTCCATGTCGCTACACCAACTCAATCCTCATGTCACTCCTCCATGTCGCTACTCCATGTCACTCCTCCAAGTTGCTACACCAACTCACTCCTCATGTCACTCCTCCATGTCACTCATCCAAGTCATTCCTCCATGTCACTCATTTATGTCATTCCTCCAAGTCATTCCTCCATGTCACTTCTATATGTCTTCCATGTAACTCCTCCATGTCGCTCCACCAACTCACTCCTCCATGTCACTCCTCCTTGTCACTCCTCCATGTCACTCGTCCACGTCACTCCTCCATGTCACACTTCCTTGTCACTCCTCCATGTAGCTACTTCATGTCACTACACCAACTCACTCATCCCTGTCCCTCCGCCATGTCACTCTACCATATCAACACTCTTTCCTGATCAAACTTGTCACTTCTCCATGTCACTACTCCATGTCTCTCCTCCACATCAATCCTCTATGTCACTCCTCCATGTCACTCCTCCATTACACTCCTCCTTGTCGCTATTCCATGTCACTCCTCCATGTTGCTACACCAACTCACTCCTCATGTCACTCCTCCATGTCGCTACTCCATGTCACTCCTCCATGTCGCTACACCAACTCAATCCTCCTTGTCACTCCTCCATGTCACTCATCCAAGTCATTCCTCCATGTTACTCCTTTATGTCACTCCTCCAAGTCACTCCTCCATGTCACTTCTATATGTCTTCCATGTCACTCCTCCATGTCGCTCCACCAACTCACTCCTCCATGTCACTCCTCCTTGTCAGTACTCCATGTAGCTATTCCATGTATCTCCTCCATGTCGCTCCACCAACTCACTCCTCCATGTCACTCCTCCATGTCACTGCTCCATGTCACTCCTCCATGTCGCTATTCCATGTCACTCCTTATGTCACTCCACCAACTCACTCCTCTATGTCATTCCCCTATGTCGCTACTCCATGTCACTTCTCCATGTCACTACTCCATGTCTCTCCTCCACATCACTCCTCTATATCACTCCTCCATGTCACTCCTCCATGTCACTCCTCCTTGTCGCTATTCCATGTTACTCCTCCATGTCGCTACACCAACTCACTCTTCCATGTCACTCCCCCATTTCACTCCACCACGTCACTCCTCCATGTCACTCCTCCATATCAACCCTCCATGTCACTCCTACATGTTACTCCTCCATGTCACTACACCAACTCACTCATCCCTGTCCCTCCGCCATGTCACTCCACCATATCAACCCTCCTTCCTGATCAAACTTGTCACTTCTCCATGTAACTACTCCATGTCTCTCCCCCACATCAAACCTCTATGTCACTCCTCCATGTCACTCCTCTATGTCACTCCTCCTTGTTGCTCTTTCATGTCACTCCTCCATGTCGCTACACCAACTCAATCCTCATGTCACTCCTCCATGTAGCTACTCCATGTCACTCCTCCATGTCGCTACACCAACTCAATCCTTCTTGTCACTCCTCCATGTCACTCAGCCAAGTCATTTGTCCATGTCACTCCTTTATGTCACTCCTCCAAGTCACTCCTCCATGTCACTTCTATATGTCTTCCATGTCACTCCTCCATGTTGCTCCACCAACTCACTCCTCCATGTCACTCCTCCATGTCACTGCTCCACGTCACTCCTCTATGTCACTCCTCCATGTCACTCCTCCATGTCGCTATTCCATGTCACTCCTTATGTCGCTATATAAACTCACTCCTCTATGTCACTCCTCCATTTCACTCCACCACGTCACTCCTCCATGTCACTCCTCCATATCAATCCTCCATGTCACTCCTCCATGTCGCTACACCAACTCAGTCCTCCATGTCACTCCTCCATTTCACTCCACCATGTCACTCCTCCATGTCACTCCTCCATATCAACCCGCCATGTCACTCCTCCATGTCACTCCTCCATGTCACTCCTCCATGTCGCTATTCCATGTCACTCCTCCATGTTGCTACACCAACTCACTCCTCATGTCACTCCTCCATGTCGCTACTCCATGTCACTCCTCCATGTCGCTACACCAACTCAATCCTCCTTGTCACTCTTCCATGTCACTCATCCAAGACATTCCTCCATGTCACTCATTTATGTCACTCCTCCAAGTCACTCCTCCATGTCTCTTCTATATGTCTTCCATATCACTCCTCCATGTTGCTCTACCAACTCACTCCTCCATGTCAATAGTCCACGTCACTCCTCCATGTCACGCTTCCTTGTCACTCCTCCATGTTGCTCCACCAACTCTCTCCTCCATGTCACTCCTCCATGTCACTGCTCCACGTCACTCCTCTATGTCACTAATCCATGTCACTCCTCCATGTCGCTATTCCATGTCACTCCTTATGTCGATACGCCAACTCACTCCGCCATGTCACTCCTCCATTTCACTCAAACACGTCACTCCTCCATGTCACTCCTCCATATCAACATGCCATGTCACTCCTCCATGTCACTCCTCCATGTCACTCCTCCATGTCACTACACCAACGCACTAATCCCTGTCCCTCCGCCATGTCACTCCACAATATCAAACCTCCTTCCTGATCAAACTTGTCAGTGCTCCATGTCACTACTCCATGTCTCTCCTCCACATCAATCCTCTATGTCACTCCTCCATGTCACTCCTCCATGTCGCTACTCCATGTCACTCCTCCATGTCGCTACAACAACTCAATCCTCCTTGTCACTCTTCCATGTCACTCATCCAAGTCATTCCTCCATGTCACTCATTTATGTAACTCCTCCAAGTCACTCCTCCATGTCACTTCTATATGTCTTCCATGTCACTCCTCCATGTCGCTCCACCAACTCACTCCTCCATGTCACTCCTCCTTGTCACTCCTCCATGTAGCTATTCCATGTCACTCCTCCATGTCGCTCTACCAACTCACTACTCCATGTCACTCGTCCACGTCACTCCTCCATGTCACACTTCCTTGTAACTCATCCATGTAGCTACTTCATGTCACTACACCAACTCACTCATCCCTGTCCCTCCGCCATGTCACTCCACCATATCAACCCTCCTTCCTGATCAAACTTGTCACTTCTCCATGTCACTACTCCATGTCTCTCCTCCACATCACTCCTCTATATCACTCCTCCATGTCACTCCTCCATGTCACTCCTCCTTGTCGCTATTCCATGTTACTCCTCCATGTCGCTACACCAACTCACTCTTCCATGTCACTCCCCCATTTCACTCCACCACGTCACTCCTCCATATCACTCCTCCATATCAACCCTCCATGTCACTCCTCCATGTTACTCCTCCATGTCACTACACCAACTCACTCATCCCTGTCCCTCCGCCATGTCACTCCACCATATCAACCCTCCTTCCTGATCAAACTAGTCACTTCTCCATGTCACTACTCCATGTCTCTCCCCCACATCAAACCTCTATGTCACTCCTCCATGTCACTCCTCTATGTCGCTACACCAACTCAATACTCCTTGTCACTCCTCCATGTCACTCATCCAAGTCATTCCTCCATGTCGCTATTCCATGTCACTCCTTTTGTCGATACGCCAACTCACTCCTCCATGTCACTCCTCCATTTCACTCCACCACATCACTCCTCCATGTCACTCCTCCATATCAACCCGCCATGTCACTCCTCCATGTCACTCATCCAAGTCATTCCTCCATGTCGCTATTCCATGTCACTCCTTTTGTCGATACGCCAACTCACTCCTCCATGTCACTCCTCCATTTCACTCCACCACCTCACTCCTCCATGTCACTACACAAACTCACTAATCCCTGTCCCTCCGCCATGTCACTCCACAATATTAAACCTCCTTCCTGATCAAACTTGTCAGTTCTCCATGTCACTACTCCATGTCTCTCCTCCACATCAATCCTCTATGTCACTCCTCCATGTCACTCCACCTTGTCGCTATTCCATGTCACTCCTCCATGTTGCTACACCAACTCACCCCTCATGTCACTCCTCCATGTCGCTACTCCATGTCACTCCTCCATGTCGCTACACCAACTCAATCCTCATTGTCACTCCTCCATGTCACTCATCCAAGTCATTCCTCCATGTCACTCATTTATGTCACTCCTCCAAGTCACTCTTCCATGTCACTTCTATATGTCTTCCATGTCACTCCTCCATGTCGCTCCACCAACTCACTCCTCCATGTCACTCCTCCTTGTCACTCCTCCATGTAGCTATTCCATGTCACTCCTCCATGTCGCTCTACCAACTCACTCTTCCATGTCACTCCCCCATTTCACTCCTCCATGTCACTCCTTCATGTCACTGCTCCACGTCACTCCTCTATGTCACTCCTCCATGTCACTCCTCCATGTCGCTATTCCATGTCACTCCATATGTCGCTATATAAACTCACTCCTCCATGTCACTCCTCCATTTCACTCCACCACGTCACTCCTCCATGTCACTCCTCCATATCAACCCTCCATGTCACTCCTCCTTGTCGCTACACCAACTCACTCCTCCATGTCACTCCTCCATTTCACTCCACCACGTCTATATGTATTCCATGTCACTCCTCCATGTCGCTCCACCAACTCACTCCTCCATGTCACTCCTCCTTGTCACTCCTCCATGTAGCTATTCCATTTCACTCCTCCATGTCACTACACCAACTCAATCCTCCTTGTCACTCCTCCATGTCACTCATCCATATCAACCCGCCATGTCACTCCTCCATTTCACTCCACCACGTCACTCCTCCATGTCACTCCTCCATATCAACCCGCCATGTCACTCCTCCATGTCACTACACCAACTCACTAATCCCTGTCCCTCCGCCATGTCACTCCACAATATCAAACCTCCTTCCTTATCAAACTTGTCAGTTCTCCATGTCACTACTCCATGTCTCTCCTCCACATCAATCCTCTATGTCACTCCTCCATGTCACTCCTCCATTACACTCCTCCTTGTCGCTATTCCATGTCACTCCTCCATGTTGCTACACCAACTCACTCCTCATGTCACTCCTCCATGTCGCTACTCCATGTCACTCCTCCATGTCGCTACACCAACTCAATCCTCCTTGTCACTCCTCCATGTCACTCATCCAAGTCATTCCTCCATGTCACTCCTTTATGTCACTCCTCCAAGTCACTCCTCCATGTCACTTCTATATGTCTTCCATGTCACTCCTCCATGTCGCTCCACCAACTCACTCCTCCATGTCACTCCTCCTTGTCACTACTCCATGTAGCTATTCCATGTATCTCCTCCATGTCGCTCCACCAACTCACTCCTCCATGTCACTCCTCCATGTCACTGCTCCATGTCACTCCTCCATGTCGCTATTCCATGTCACTCCTTATGTCGCTCCACCAACTCACTCCTCTATGTCATTCCCCTATGTCGCTACTCCATGTCACTCCTCCATGTCGATCCCCCATGTCACTCCTCCATGTCACTTCTATATGTTTTCCATGTCACTCCTCCATGTCGCTCCTCCTTGTCACTCCTCCATGTTGCTCCTCCATGTAGCTACTTCATGTCACTACACCAACTCACTCATCCCTGTATCTCCGCCATGTCACTCCACCATATCAACCCTCCTTACTGATCAAACTTGTCACTTCTCCATGTCACTACTCCATGTCTCTCCTCCACATCACTCCTCTATATCACTCCTCCATGTCACTCCTCCATGTCACTCCTCCTTGTCGCTATTCCATGTCACTCCTCCAAGTTGCTACACCAACTCACTCCTCATGTCACTCCTCCATGTCACTCATCCAAGTCATTCCTCCATGTCACTCATTTATGTCATTCCTCCAAGTCATTCCTCCATGTCACTTCTATATGTCTTCCATGTCACTCCTCCATGTCGCTCCACCAACTCACTCCTCCATGTCACTCCTCCTTGTCACTCCTCCATGTCACTCGTCCACGTCACTCCTCCATGTCACACTTCCTTGTCACTCCTCCATGTAGCTACTTCATGTCACTACACCAACTCACTCATCCCTGTCCCTCCGCCATGTCACTCCACCATATCAACACTCTTTCCTGATCAAACTTGTCACTTCTCCATGTCACTACTCCATGTCTCTCCTCCACATCAATCCTCTATGTCACTCCTCCATGTCACTCCTCCATTACACTCCTCCTTGTCGCTATTCCATGTCACTCCTCCATGTTGCTACACCAACTCACTCCTCATGTCACTCCTCCATGTCGCTACTCCATGTCACTCCTCCATGTCGCTACACCAACTCAATCCTCCTTGTCACTCCTCCATGTCACTCATCCAAGTCATTCCTCCATGTCACTCCTTTATGTCACTCCTCCAAGTCACTCCTCCATGTCACTTCTATATGTCTTCCATGTCACTCCTCCATGTCGCTCCACCAACTCACTCCTCCATGTCACTCCTCCTTGTCAGTACTCCATGTAGCTATTCCATGTATCTCCTCCATGTCGCTCCACCAACTCACTCCTCCATGTCACTCCTCCATGTCACTGCTCCATGTCACTCCTCCATGTCGCTATTCCATGTCACTCCTTATGTCACTCCACCAACTCACTCCTCTATGTCATTCCCCTATGTCGCTACTCCATGTCACTTCTCCATGTCACTACTCCATGTCTCTCCTCCACATCACTCCTCTATATCACTCCTCCATGTCACTCCTCCATGTCACTCCTCCTTGTCGCTATTCCATGTTACTCCTCCATGTCGCTACACCAACTCACTCTTCCATGTCACTCCCCCATTTCACTCCACCACGTCACTCCTCCATGTCACTCCTCCATATCAACCCTCCATGTCACTCCTACATGTTACTCCTCCATGTCACTACACCAACTCACTCATCCCTGTCCCTCCGCCATGTCACTCCACCATATCAACCCTCCTTCCTGATCAAACTTGTCACTTCTCCATGTCACTACTCCATGTCTCTCCCCCACATCAAACCTCTATGTCACTCCTCCATGTCACTCCTCTATGTCACTCCTCCTTGTTGCTCTTTCATGTCACTCCTCCATGTCGCTACACCAACTCAATCCTCATGTCACTCCTCCATGTAGCTACTCCATGTCACTCCTCCATGTCGCTACACCAACTCAATCCTTCTTGTCACTCCTCCATGTCACTCAGCCAAGTCATTTGTCCATGTCACTCCTTTATGTCACTCCTCCAAGTCACTCCTCCATGTCACTTCTATATGTCTTCCATGTCACTCCTCCATGTTGCTCCACCAACTCACTCCTCCATGTCACTCCTCCATGTCACTGCTCCACGTCACTCCTCTATGTCACTCCTCCATGTCACTCCTCCATGTCGCTATTCCATGTCACTCCTTATGTCGCTATATAAACTCACTCCTCTATGTCACTCCTCCATTTCACTCCACCACATCACTCCTCCATGTCACTCCTCCATATCAATCCTCCATGTCACTCCTCCATGTCGCTACACCAACTCAGTCCTCCATGTCACTCCTCCATTTCACTCCACCATGTCACTCCTCCATGTCACTCCTCCATATCAACCCGCCATGTCACTCCTCCATGTCACTCCTCCATGTCACTCCTCCATGTCGCTATTCCATGTCACTCCTCCATGTTGCTACACCAACTCACTCCTCATGTCACTCCTCCATGTCGCTACTCCATGTCACTCCTCCATGTCGCTACACCAACTCAATCCTCCTTGTCACTCTTCCATGTCACTCATCCAAGACATTCCTCCATGTCACTCATTTATGTCACTCCTCCAAGTCACTCCTCCATGTCTCTTCTATATGTCTTCCATATCACTCCTCCATGATGCTCTACCAACTCACTCCTCCATGTCAATAGTCCACGTCACTCCTCCATGTCACACTTCCTTGTCACTCCTCCATGTTGCTCCACCAACTCTCTCCTCCATGTCACTCCTCCATGTCACTGCTCCACGTCACTCCTCTATGTCACTAATCCATGTCACTCCTCCATGTCGCTATTCCATGTCACTCCTTATGTCGATACGCCAACTCACTCCGCCATGTCACTCCTCCATTTCACTCCAACACGTCACTCCTCCATGTCACTCCTCCATATCAACATGCCATGTCACTCCTCCATGTCACTCCTCCATGTCACTCCTCCATGTCACTACACCAACGCACTAATCCCTGTCCCTCCGCCATGTCACTCCACAATATCAAACCTCCTTCCTGATCAAACTTGTCAGTGCTCCATGTCACTACTCCATGTCTCTCCTCCACATCAATCCTCTATGTCACTCCTCCATGTCACTCCTCCATGTCGCTACTCCATGTCACTCCTCCATGTTGCTACAACAACTCAATCCTCCTTGTCACTCTTCCATGTCACTCATCCAAGTCATTCCTCCATGTCACTCATTTATGTAACTCCTCCAAGTCACTCCTCCATGTCACTTCTATATGTCTTCCATGTCACTCCTCCATGTCGCTCCACCAACTCACTCCTCCATGTCACTCCTCCTTGTCACTCCTCCATGTAGCTATTCCATGTCACTCCTCCATGTCGCTCTACCAACTCACTACTCCATGTCACTCGTCCACGTCACTCCTCCATGTCACACTTCCTTGTAACTCATCCATGTAGCTACTTCATGTCACTACACCAACTCACTCATCCCTGTCCCTCCGCCATGTCACTCCACCATATCAACCCTCCTTCCTGATCAAACTTGTCACTTCTCCATGTCACTACTCCATGTCTCTCCTCCACATCACTCCTCTATATCACTCCTCCATGTCACTCCTCCATGTCACTCCTCCTTGTCGCTATTCCATGTTACTCCTCCATGTCGCTACACCAACTCACTCTTCCATGTCACTCCCCCATTTCACTCCACCACGTCACTCCTCCATATCACTCCTCCATATCAACCCTCCATGTCACTCCTCCATGTTACTCCTCCATGTCACTACACCAACTCACTCATCCCTGTCCCTCCGCCATGTCGCTCCACCATATCAACCCTCCTTCCTGATCAAACTAGTCACTTCTCCATGTCACTACTCCATGTCTCTCCCCCACATCAAACCTCTATGTCACTCCTCCATGTCACTCCTCTATGTCACTCCTCTATGTAGCTACTCCATGTCACTCCTCCATGTCGCTACACCAACTCAATCCTCCTTGTCACTCCTCCATGTCACTCATCCAAGTCATTCCTCCATGTCGCTATTCCATGTCACTCCTTTTGTCGATACGCCAACTCACTCCTCCATGTCACTCCTCCATTTCACTCCACCACATCACTCCTCCATGTCACTCCTCCATATCAACCCGCCATGTCACTCCTCCATGTCACTCTACCACCTCACTCCTCCATGTCACTACACAAACTCACTAATCCCTGTCCCTCCGCCATGTCACTCCACAATATTAAACCTCCTTCCTGATCAAACTTGTCAGTTCTCCATGTCACTACTCGATGTCTCTCCTCCACATCAATCCTCTATGTCACTCCTCCATGTCACTCCACCTTGTCGCTATTCCATGTCACTCCTCCATGTTGCTACACCAACTCACCCCTCATGTCACTCCTCCATGTCGCTACTCCATGTCACTCCTCCATGTCGCTACACCAACTCAATCCTCATTGTCACTCCTCCATGTCACTCATCCAAGTCATTCCTCCATGTCACTCATTTATGTCACTCCTCCAAGTCACTCTTCCATGTCACTTCTATATGTCTTCCATGTCACTCCTCCATGTCGCTCCACCAACTCACTCCTCCATGTCACTCCTCCTTGTCACTCCTCCATGTAGCTATTCCATGTCACTCCTCCATGTCGCTCTACCAACTCACTCTTCCATGTCACTCCCCCATTTCACTCCTCCATGTCACTCCTCCATGTCACTGCTCCACGTCACTCCTCTATGTCACTCCTCTATGTCACTCCTCCTTGTTGCTCTTTCATGTCACTCCTCCATGTCGCTACACCAACTCAATCCTCATGTCACTCCTCCATGTAGCTACTCCATGTCACTCCTCCATGTCGCTACACCAACTCAATCCTTCTTGTCACTCCTCCATGTCACTCAGCCAAGTCATTTGTCCATGTCACTCCTTTATGTCACTCCTCCAAGTCACTCCTCCATGTCACTTCTATATGTCTTCCATGTCACTCCTCCATGTTGCTCCACCAACTCACTCCTCCATGTCACTCCTCCATGTCACTGCTCCACGTCACTCCTCTATGTCACTCCTCCATGTCACTCCTCCATGTCGCTATTCCATGTCACTCCTTATGTCGCTATATAAACTCACTCCTCTATGTCACTCCTCCATTTCACTCCACCACGTCACTCCTCCATGTCACTCCTCCATATCAATCCTCCATGTCACTCCTCCATGTCGCTACACCAACTCAGTCCTCCATGTCACTCCTCCATTTCACTCCACCATGTCACTCCTCCATGTCACTCCTCCATATCAACCCGCCATGTCACTCCTCCATGTCACTCCTCCATGTCACTCCTCCATGTCGCTATTCCATGTCACTCCTCCATGTTGCTACACCAACTCACTCCTCATGTCACTCCTCCATGTCGCTACTCCATGTCACTCCTCCATGTCGCTACACCAACTCAATCCTCCTTGTCACTCTTCCATGTCACTCATCCAAGACATTCCTCCATGTCACTCATTTATGTCACTCCTCCAAGTCACTCCTCCATGTCTCTTCTATATGTCTTCCATGTCACTCCTCCATGTCACTCTACCAACTCACTCCTCCATGTCACTCGTCCACGTCACTCCTCCATGTCACTCCTCCTTGTCACTCCTCCATGTAGCTATTCCATGTCACTCCTCCATGTCGCTCTACCAACTCACTACTCCATGTCACTCGTCCACGTCACTCCTCCATGTCACACTTCCTTGTAACTCATCCATGTAGCTACTTCATGTCACTACACCAACTCACTCATCCCTGTCCCTCCGCCATGTCACTCCACCATATCAACCCTCCTTCCTGATCAAACTTGTCACTTCTCCATGTCACTACTCCATGTCTCTCCTCCACATCACTCCTCTATATCACTCCTCCATGTCGCTACACCAACTCACTCTTCCATGTCATTCCCCCATTTCACTCCACCACGTCACTCCTCCATGTCACTCCTCCATGTCACTCCTCCTTGTCGCTATTCCATGTCACTCCTCCAAGTTGCTACACCAACTCACTCCTCATGTCACTCCTCCATGTCGCTACTCCATGTCACTCCTCCATGTCGCTACACCAACTCAATCCTCCTTGTCACTCCTCCATGTCACTCATCCAAGTCATTCCTCCATGTCACTCATTTATGTCACTCCTCCAAGTCATTCCTCCATGTCACTTCTATATGTCTTCCATGTCACTCCTCCATGTCGCTCCACCAACTCACTCCTCCATGTCACTCCTCCTTGTCACTCCTCCATGTAGCTATTCCATGTCACTCCTCCTTGTCGCTACACCAACTCATTCCTCCATGTCACTCCTCCATTTCACTCCACCACTTCTAAATGTCTTCCATGTCACTCCTCCATGTCGCTCCACCAACTCACTCCTCCATGTCACTCCTCCTTGTCACTCCTCCATGTAGCTATTCCATTTCACTACTCCATGTCGCTACACCAACTCAATTCTCCTTGTCACTCCTCCATGTCACTCATCCAAGTCACTCCTCCATGTCGCTATTCCATGTAACTCCTTATGTCGATACGCCAACTCATTACTCCATGTCACTCCTCCATTTCACTCCACCACATCACTCCTCCATGTCACTCCTCCATATCAACCCTCCATGTCACTCCTCCCTGTCACTCCTCCATGTCACTCTTCCATGTGACTTCTATATGTCTTCCATGTCACTCCTCCATGTCGCTCCACCAACTCACTCCTCCATGTCACTCCTCCATGTCGCTATTCCATGTCACTCCTTATGTCGCTATATAAACTCACTCCTCCATGTCACTCCTCCATTTCACTCCACCACGTCACTCCTCCATGTCACTCCTCCATATCAACCCTCCATGTAACTCCTCCTTGTCGCTACACCAACTCACTCCTCCATGTCACTCCTCCATTTCACTCCACCACGTCCCTCCACCATATAAACCCTCCATGTCACTCCTCCATGTCACTCCTCCATGTCCTTCCGCCATGTCACTCCTTTATGTCACTCCTCCAAGTCACTCCTCAATTTCACTTCTATATGACTTCAATGTAAATCCTGCATGTCGCTCCTCCATATCACTCCTCTATTTCACCCTCTCCATGTCACTCCTCCATATCAATCCTCCATTTCACTCCTCCATGTAACTCCTTAATGTCACTACTCCATGTCGCTCCTCCATGTCACTTCTCCAAGTCTTCAATGTCATGTCTCTCATCCGTGTAGCTCCATATTGTCACTCCTCCATATCACTCCTCCGTGTCACTTCTACGTTTTCCATGTCACTCCTCCACATCACTCCTCTATGTCACTCCTCCATGTCACTTTTCAATATCACTCCTCTATGTCAATCCTCCATATCAACCCTCCATGTCACTCCTCCATGTCACTCCTCCATGTCCCTCCGCCATGTCACTCCACCATATCAACCCTCCTTCCTGATCAAACTTGTCACTTCTCCATGTCACTACTCCATGTCTCTCCTCCACATCACTCCTCTATATCACTCCTCCATGTCACTCCTCCATGTCACTACTCCTTGTCGCTATTCTATGTTACTCCTCCATGTCGCTACACCAACTCACTCTTCCATGTCACTCCTCCATTTCACTCCACCACGTCACTCTTCTACGTCACTCCTCATGTCACTCCTGCATGTCGCTACTCCATGTCACTACTCCATGTCTTTCCTCCATATCAATACTCTATGTCACTCCTCCATGTCACTCCTCCATGTCATTCCTCCGTGTCGCTATTCCATGTCACTCCTCTATGTCACTCCTCCATGTCACTTTTCAATATCACTCCTCTTTGTGATTCCCCTATGTCGCTACTCCATGTCACTCCTCCATGTCTATCCTCCATGTCACTCCTCCATGTCACTTCTATATGTCTTCCATGTCACTCCTCCATGTCGCTCCTCCTTGTCACTCCTCCATGTTGCTCCTCCATGTTACTCCTCTATGTCACTCATCCATGTCCCTTCGCCATGTCACTCCACCATATCAATCCTCCTTGCTGATCCGCCCTGTCACTCCTCCATGTCTCTCTTCAACATCAATCCTCTATGTCACTCCTCCATGTCACTCCCCCATGTCACTCCTCCATGTCGCTATTCCATGTCACTCCTCCATATCGCTACACGAACTCAATCCTCCTTGTCACTCCTCTGTGTCATTCCTGCACGTCACTCCTCCATGTCACACCTCCTTTTCACTCCTCCATTTAGCTACTCCATGTCACTCGTCCACGTCACTCCTCCATGTCACACCCACTTGTCACTCCTCCATGTAGCTACTCCATGTCACTCCTCCATGTCACTCCTCCATGTCACTCTTAAATATCACTCCACCACGCCACTCCTCTATATCAATCCTCCATGTCACTCATCCAAGTCTCTCCTCCGTGTCACTTCTACATGTTGTACATGTCACTCCTCCACATAACTCCTCTATGTCACTCCTCAATGTGACTTTTCAATATCACTCCTCTATGTCATTCCCCTATGTCGCTACTTCATGTCACTCCTCCATGTCGATCCTCCATGTTACTCCTCCATGTCACTTCTATATGTCTTCCATGTCACTCCTCCAAGTCGCTCCTCCTTGTCACTCCACCATATCAATCCTCCTTGCTGATCCGCCCTGTCACTCCTCCATGTCTCTCCTCCACATCAATCCTCCATGTCACTCTTCCATGTCACTCCTCCATGTCACTCCTCCATGTCACTACACCAACTCACTCATCCCTTTCCCTCCGCCATGTCACTCCACCATATCAACCATCCTTCCTGATCAAACTTTTCACTTCTCCATGTCACTACTCCATGTCTCTCATCCACATCAATCCTCTATGTCACTCCTCTATGTCACTCCTCCATGTCACTCCTCCTTGTCGCTATTCCATGTCACTCCTCCATGTCGCTACACCAACTCACTCCTCCATGTAGTGACATGGAGGAGTGAGTTGGATAAGGAGTGACATGGAATAGCAACATGGAGGAGTGCCTCCATGTTGCTATTCCATGTCACTCCTTATGTTGCTACACCAACTCACTCCTCCATTTCACTCCTCCATTTCACTCCACTACGTTACTCCTCCATATCACTACTCCATATCAACCCTACATGTCACTCCTCCATGTCACTCCTCCATGTCACTACACCAACTCACTCATCCCTGTCCCTCCGCCATGTCACTCCTCCATGTCACTCCTCCATGTCGCTACACCAACTCACTCCTCATGTCACTCCTCCATGTCGCTACACCATTTCACTCCTCCATTTCACTCCACCACGTCACTTCTCCAAGTCTTCAATGTCATGTCTCTCATCTGTGTAGCTTCATATTGTCACTCCTCCAAGTCACTCCTCCATGTCGCTACTCCACGTCACTCCTCCATGTCACACCTCCTTGTCACTCCTCCATGTAGCTACTCCATGTCACTCCTCCATGTCGCTCTACCAACTCACTCCTCCATGTCACTCGTCCACGTCACTCCTACATGTCACACCTCCTTGTCACTCCTCCATGTAGCTACTCCATGTCACTCCTCCATGTCACTCTTAAATTTCACTCCACCACGCCACTCCTCTATAACACTCCTCCATGTTACTCCTCCATATCAATCCATTATGTCACTTCTCCATGTCACTCCTCCTTGTCACAATTCCATGTCACTCCTCCATGTCGCTACACCAACTCACTCCTCCATGTCACTCCTTTATGTCATTCATCCAATTCACTCCTCCATGTCACTTCTATATGTCTTCCATGTCACTCCTCCATGTCACTCCTCCATGTCACTCTTAAATATCACTCCACCACGCCACTCCTCTATATCACTCCTCCATGTTAGTCCTCCATATAAATCCTCCATGTCACTTCTCCATGTCACTCCTCTTTGTCGCAATTCCATGTCACTCCTCCATGTCGATCCTCCATTTCACTCCTCCATGTCACTTCTATATGTCTTCCATGTCACTCCTCCATGTCGCTCCTCATTGTCACTCCTCCATGTTGCTCATCCATGTCCCTCCGCCATGTCACTCTTCCATATCAATCCTCCTTGCTGATCCGCCCTGTCACTCCTCCATGTCTCTCCTCCACATCAATCCTCTATGTCACTCCTCCATGTCACTCCTCCATGTCACTCCTCCATGTCACTGCTCCACGTCATTCCTCTATGTCACTCCTCCATGTCACTCCTCCATGTCGCTATTCCATGTCACTCCTTATGTCGCTATATAAACTCACTCCTCCATGTCACTCCTCCATTTCACTCCACCACGTCACTCCTCCATGTCACTTATCCATATCAACCCTCCATGTCACTCCTCCTTGTCGCTACACTAACTCACTTCTCCATGTCACTCCTCCATTTCACTCCACCACGTCCCTCCTCCATATCAACCTACCATGTCACTCCTCCATGTCACTCCTCCATGTCACTACACCAACTCACTCATCCCTGTCCCTCCGCACTTGTTACGCCTCCATGTCACTCCTCCATGTCGCTACACCAACTCCATCCTCATGTCACTCCTCCATGTCGCTACTCCATGTCACTCCTCCATGTCGCTACACCAACTCAATCCTCCTTGTCACTCCTCCATGTCACTCATCCAAGTCATTCCTCCATGTCACTCCTTTATGTCACTCCTCCAAGTCACTCCTCCATGTCACTTCTATATGTCTTCCATGTCACTCCTCCATGTCGCTCCACCAACTCACTCCTCCATGTCACTCCTCCTTGTCACTCCTCCATGTAGCTATTCCATGTCACTCCTCCATGTCGCTCTACCAACTCACTCCTCCATGTCGCTTGTCCACGTCACTCCTCCATGTCACACTTCCTTGTCACTCCTCCATGTAGCTACTTCTTGTCACTACACCAACTCACTCATCCCTGTCCCTCCGCCATGTCACTCCACCATATCAACCCTCCTTCCTGATCAAACTTGTCACTTCTCCATGTCACTACTCCATGTCTTTCCTCCACATCAATCCTCTATGTCACTCCTCCATGTCACTCCTCCATGTCATTCCTCATTGTCGCTATTCCATGTCACTCCTCCATGTCCCTCCGCCATGTCACTCCACCATATCAACCCTCCTTCCTGATCAAACTTGTCACTTCTCCATGTCACTACTCCATGTCTTTCCTCCACATCAATCCTCTATGTCACTCCTCCATGTCACTCCTCCATGTCATTCCTCATTGTCGCTATTCCATGTCACTCCTCCATGTCCCTCCGCCATGTCACTCCACCATATCAACCCTCCTTCCTGATCAAACTTGTCACTTCTCCATGTCACTACTCCATGTCTCTCCTCCACATCACTCCTCTATATCACTCCTCCATGTCACTCCTCCATGTCACTCCTCCATGTTGCTATTCCAATTTACTCCTCCATGTCGCTACACCAACTCACTCTTCCATGTCACTCCTCCATTTCACTCCACCACGTCACTCTTCTACATCACTCCTCATGTCACTCCTCCATTTCGCTACTCCTTGTCACTCCTCCATGTCACTCATCAATTTCATTTTTCCATGTCACTCCTTTATGTCACTCCTCCAAGTCACTCCTCAATTTCACTTCTATATTACTTTAATGTCACTCCTGCATGTCGCTCCTCCATATCACTCCTCTATTTCACTCCTCCATGTCACTCCTCCTTGTCGCTATTCCATGTCACTCCTCCATGTCGCTACACCAACTCACTCCTCATGTCACTCCTCCATGTCATTCCTCCATGTCGCTATGCCATGTCACTCCTTATGTCGCTACACCAACTCACTCCTCCTTGTCACTCCTCCATGTCACTCATCCAAGTCATTCCTACATGTCACTCCTTTATGTCACTCCTCCAAGTCACTCCTCCATGTCACTTCTATATGTCTTCCATGTCACTCCTCCATTTCGCTCCTGCTTGTCACTCCTCCATGTTGCTCCTCCATGTCACTCCTCCATGTCACTCATCCATGTACCTCCGCCATGTCACTCCACCATATCAATCCTCCTTGCTGATCCGCCCTGTCACTCCTCCATGTCTCTCCTCCACATCAATCCTCTATGTCACTCCTCCATGTCACTCCTCTATGTCACTCCTCCATGTCACTCCTCCATGTCGCTACACGAACTCAATACTCCTTGTCACTCCTCTGTGTCATTCCTGCATGTCACTCCTCCATGTAACTCCACCATATCAATCCTCCTTGCTGATCCGCCCTGTCACTCCTCCATGTCTCTCCTCCACATCAAACCTCTATGTCACTCCTCCATGTCACTCCTCTATGTCACTCCTCCATGTCACTCATCCATGCACCTCCGCCATGTCACTCCACCATATCAATCCACCTTGCTGATCTGCCCTGTCACTCCTCCATGTCTCTCCTCCACATCAATCCTCTATGTCACTCTTCCATGTCACTCCTCCATGTCACTCCTCCTTGTCACTACTCCATGTCACTCCTCCATGTCACTCATCCATGTCATTCCTCCATGACACTCCTTTATGTCACTCCTCAAAGTCACTCCTACATGTCACTCCTCCATGTCCCTCCTCCATGTCACTCCACCATATCAATCCGCCTGGCTGATCCGCCCTGTCACTCCTCCATGTCACTCCTCCATGTCACTTCTATTTGTCTTCCATGTCACTCCTCCATGTCATTACACTAACTCACTTCTCCATGTCACTCCTCCATGTCGCTACTCCATGTCACTCCTCCATTTCACTCCTCCATGTCTCTCCTCCATGTCACTTCTCCAAGTCTTCAATGTCATGTCTCTCATCTGTGTAGCTTCACATTGTCACTCCTCCAAGTCACTCCTCCATGTCGCTACTCCACGTCACTCCTCCATGTCACACCTCCTTGTCACTCCTCCATGTAGCTACTCCAAGTCACTCCTCCATGTCGCTCTACCAACTCACTCCTCCATGTCACTCGTCCACGTCACTCCTCCATGTCACACCTCCTTGTCACTCCTCCATGTAGCTACTCCATGTCACTCCTCCATGTCACTCTTAAATTTCACTCCACCACGCCACTCCTCTATATCACTCCTCCATGTTACTCCTCCATATCAATCCTCCATGTCACTTCTCCATGTCACTCCTCCTTGTCGCAATTCCATGTCACTCCTCCATGTCGCTACACCAACTCACTCCTCCATGTCACTCCTCCATGTCGCTACTCCATGTCACTACTCCATGTCGCTACACCAACTCAATTCGTCCATGTCACTCCTTTATGTCATTCATCCAATTCACTCCTCCATGTTACTTCTATATGTCTTCCATGTCACTCCTCCATGTCACTCCTCCATGTCACTCATCCAAGTCTCTCCTCCGTGTCACTTCTACATGTTGTACATGTCACTCCTCCACATAACTCCTCTATATCACTCCTCAATGTCACTTTTCAATATCACTCCTCTATGTCATTCCCCTATGTCGCTACTCCATGTCACTCCTCCATGTCGATCTTCCATTTCACTCCTCCATGTCACTTCTATATGTCTTCCATGTCACTCCTCCATGTCGCTCCTCATTGTCACTCCTCCATGTTGCTCCTCCATGTCACTCCTCCATGTCACTCATCCATGTCCCTCCGCCATGTCACTCCACCATATCAATCCTCCTTGCTGATCCGCCCTGTTACTCCTCCATGTCTCTCCTCCACATCAATCCTCCATGTCACTCCTCCATGTCACTCCTCCATGTCACTTCTATTTGTCTTCCATGTCACTCCTCCATGTCATTACACCAACTCACTTCTCCATGTCACTCCTCCATGTCGCTACTCCATGTCACTCCTCCATTTCACTCCTCCATGTCTCTCCTCCATGTCACTTCTCCAAGTCTTCAATGTCATGTCTCTCATCTGTGTAGCTTCACATTGTCACTCCTCCAAGTCACTCCTCCATGTCGCTACTCCACGTCACTCCTCCATGTCACACCTCCTTGTCACTCCTCCATGTAGCTACTCCAAGTCACTCCTCCATGTCGCTCTACCAACTCACTCCTCCATGTCATTCCTCCATGTCACTACACCAACTCACTCATCCCTTTCCCTCCGCCATGTCACTCCACCATATCAACCCTCCTTCCTGATCAAACTTGTCACTTCTCCATGTCACTACTCCATGTCTCTCCTCCACATCAATCCTCTATGTCACTCCTCTATGTCACTCCTCCATGTCACTCCTCCTTGTCTCTATTCCATGTCACTCCTCCATGTTGCTACACCAACTCACTCCTCCATGTCACTCCTACATGTCGCTATTCCATGTCACTCCTTATGTCGCTACACCAACTCACTCCTCCATTTCACTCCTCCATTTCACTCCACCACGTTACTCCTCCATATCACTCCTCCATATCAACCCTACATGTCACTCCTCCATGTCACACCTCCATGTCATTCCTCCATGTCACTCCTCCATGTCACTACACCAACTCACTCATCCCTGTCCATCCGCCATGTCACTCCTCCATGTCACTCCTCCATGTCGCTACACCACCTCACTCCTCATGTCACTCCTCCATATCGCTACTCCATTTCACTCCTCCATTTCACACCACCACGTCACTCCTCCATGTCACTCCTCCATATCAAACCTCCATGTCACTCCTCCATGTCACTCCTCCATGTCACTCCTCCATGTCACTACACCAACTCACTAATCCCTGTCCCTCCGCCATGTCACTCCACCATATCAACCCTACATCCTGATCAAACTTGTTAGTTCTCCATGTCACTACTCCATGTCTCTCCTCCACATCACTCCTCTATGTTATTCCTCCATGTCACTCCACCATATCAATCCTCCTTGCTGATCCGCCCTGTCACTTCTCCATGTCTCTCCTCCACATCAATCCTCCATGTCACTCCTCCATGTCATTCCTCCATGTCACTCCTCCATGTCACTCCTCCATGTCACTCCTCCATGTCACTACACCAACTCACTCATCCCTTTCCCTCCGCCATGTCACTCCACCATATCAACCCTCCTTCCTGATCAAACTTGTCACGTCTCCATGTCACTACTCCATGTCTCTCCTCCACATCAATCCTCTATGTCACTCCTCTATGTCACTCCTCCATGTCACTCCTCCTTGTCGCTATTCAATGTCACTCCTCCATGTAGCTACACCAACTCACTCATCCCTGTCCCTCCGCCATGTCACTCCTCCATGTCACTCCTCCATGTCGCTACACCAACTCACTCCTCATGTAACTCCTCCATGTCGCTATTCCATTTCACTCCTCCATTTCACTCCACCACGTCACTCCTCCATGTCACTCCTCCATTTCAACCCTCCATGTCACTCCTCCAAGTCACTCCTCCATGTCACGCCTCCATTTCACTCCACCACGTCACTCCTCCATGTCACTCCTCCATATCAATCCTCCATGTCACTCCTCCAAGTCACTCCTCCATGTCACTTCTATATGTCTTCCATGTCGCTCCTCCATGTTACTCCTCCATATCAATCCTCCATGTCACTCCTCCAAGTCACTCCTCCATGTCACTTCTATATGTCTTCCATGTCACTCCTCCATGTCGCTACACCAACTCAATCCTCCTTGTCACTCCTCCATGTCACTCATCCAAGTCTTTCCTCCATGTCACTCATTTATGTCACTCCTCCAAGTCACTCCTCCATGTCACTTCTATTTGTCTTCCATGTCACTCCTCCATGTCGCTCATCCAAGTCATTCCTCCATGTCACTCATTTATGTCACTCCTCCAAGTCACTCCTCCATGTCACTTCTATATGTCTTCCATGTCACTCCTCCATGTCGCTCCACAAACTCCCTCCTCCATTTCACTCCTCCTTGTCACTCCTCTATGTAGCTATTCCATGTAACTACTCCATGTCGCTCTACCAACTCACTCCTCCATGTCACTCGTCCACGTCACTCCTCCATGTCACACTTCCTTGTCACTCCTCCATGTAGCTACTTCATGTCACTACACCAACTCACTCATCCCTGTCCCTCCTCCATGTCACTCCACCATATCAACCCTCCTTCCTGATCAAACTTGTCACTTCTCCATGTCACTACTCCATGGCTCTCCTCCACATCACTCCTCTATATCACTCCTCCATGTCACTCCTCCATGTCACTCCTCCTTGTCGCTATTCCATGTTACTCCTCCATGTCGCTACACCAACTCACTCTTCCATGTCACTCCCCATTTCACTCCACCATGTCACTCCTCCATGTCACTCCTCCATATCAACCCTCCATGTCACTCCTCCATGTTACTCCTCCATGTCACTACACCAACTCACTCATCCATGTCCCTCCTCCATGTCACCATACCATATCAACCCTCCTTCCTGATCAAACATGTCACTTCTCCATGTCACTACTCCATGTCTCTCCCCCACATCAAACCTCTATGTCACTCCTCCATGTCACTCCTCTATCTCACTCCTCCTTGTCGCTCTTCCATGTCACTCCTCCATGTCGCTACACCAACTCAATCCTCATGTCACTCCTCCATGTAGCTACTCCATGTCACTCCTCCATGTCGCTACACCAACTCAATCCTCCTTGTCACTCCTCCATGTCACTCAGCCAAGTCATTTGTCCATGTCACTTCTTTATGTCACTCCTCCAAGTCACTCCTCCATGTCACTTCTATATGTCCTCCATGTCACTCCTCCATGTTGCTCCACCAACTCACTCCTCCATGTCACTCCTCCATGTCACTGCTCCAAGTCACTCCTCTGTGTCACTCCTCCATGTCACTCCTCCATGTCGCTATTCCATGTCACTCCTTATGTCGCTATATAAACTCACTCCTCCATGTCACTCCTCCATTTCACTCCACCACGTCACTCCTCCATGTCACTCCTCCATATCAACCCTCCATGTCACTCCTCCTTGTCGCTACACCAACTCACTCCTCCATGTCACTCCTCCATTTCACTCCACCACGTCTATATGTATTCCATGTCACTCCTCCATGTCGCTCCACCAACTCACTCCTCCATGTCACTCCTCCTTGTCACTCCTCCATGTAGCTATTCCATTTCACTCCTCCATGTCGCTACACCAACTCAATACTCCTTGTCACTCCTCCATGTCACTCATCCAAGTCATTCCTCCATGTCGCTATTCCATGTCACTCCTTATGTCGATACGCCAACTCACTCCTCCATGTCACTCCTCCATTTCACTCCACCATGTCACTCCTCCATGTCACTCCTCCATATCAACCCGCCATGTCACTACTCCATGTCACTCCTCCATGTCACTCCTCCATGTCACTCCTCCATGTCACTACACCAACTCACTAATCCCTGTCCGTCAGCCATGTCACTCCACAATATCAAACCTCCTTCCTGATCAAACTTGTCAGTTCTCCATGTCACTACTCCATGTCTCTCCTCCACATCAATCCTCTATGTCACTCCATGTCACTCCTCATGTCACTCCTCCATGTCGCTACTCCATGTCACTCCTCCATGTCGCTACACCAACTCAATCCTCATGTAACTCCTCCATGTAGCTACTCCATGTCACTCCTCCATGTCGCTACACCAACTCAATCCTCCTTGTCACTCCTCCATGTCACTCAGCCAAGTCATTTGTCCATGTCTTCAATGTCACTCCTCCATGTCACTCCTCCAGTGACAGTTTTCCATGTCACTCCTCCATGTCGCTCCACAAACTCCCTCCTCCATGTCACTCCTCCTTGTCACTCCTCTATGTAGCTATTCCATGTAACTACTCCATGTCGCTGTACCAACTCACTCCTCCATGTCACTCGTCCACGTCACTCCTCCATGTCACACTTCCTTGTCACTCCTCCATGTAGCTACTTCATGTCACTACACCAACTCACTCATCCCTGTCCCTCCTCCATGTCACTCCACCATATCAACCCTCCTTCCTGATCAAACTTGTCACTTCTCCATGTCACTACTCCATGGCTCTCCTCCACATCACTCCTCTATATCACTCCTCCATGTCACTCCTCCATGTCACTCCTCCTTGTCGCTATTCCATGTTACTCCTCCATGTCGCTACACCAACTCACTCTTCCATGTCACTCCCCATTTCACTCCACCATGTCACTCCTCCATGTCACTCCTCCATATCAACCCTCCATGTCACTCCTCCATGTTACTCCTCCATGTCACTACACCAACTCACTCATCCCTGTCCCTCCTCCATGTCACCACACCATATCAACCCTCCTTCCTGATCAAACATGTCAATTCTCCATGTCACTACTCCATGTCTCTCCCCCACATCAAACCTCTATGTCACTCCTCCATGTCACTCCTCTATCTCACTCCTCCTTGTCGCTCTTCCATGTCACTCCTCCATGTCGCTACACCAACTCAATCCTCATGTCACTCCTCCATGTAGCTACTCCATGTCACTCCTCCATGTCGCTACACCAACTCAATCCTCCTTGTCACTCCTCCATGTCACTCAGCCAAGTCATTTGTCCATGTCACTTCTTTATGTCACTCCTCCAAGTCACTCCTCCATGTCACTTCTATATGTCTTCCATGTCACTCCTCCATGTTGCTCCACCAACTCACTCCTCCATGTCACTCCTCCATGTCACTGCTCCAAGTCACTCCTCTATGTCACTCCTCCATGTCACTCCTCCATGTCGCTATTCCATGTCACTCCTTATGTCGCTATATAAACTCACTCCTCCATGTCACTCCTCCATTTCACTCCAACACGTCACTCCTCCATGTCACTCCTCCATATCAACCCTCCATGTCACTCCTCCTTGTCGCTACACCAACTCACTCCTCCATGTCACTCCTCCATTTCACTCCACCATGTCTATATGTATTCCATGTCACTCCTCCATGTCGCTCCACCAACTCACTCCTCCATGTCACTCCTCCTTGTCACTCCTCCATGTAGCTATTCCATTTCACTCCTCCATGTCGCTACACCAACTCAATACTCCTTGTCACTCCTCCATGTCACTCATCCAAGTCATTCCTCCATGTCGCTATTCCATGTCACTCCTTATGTCGATACGCCAACTCACTCCTCCATGTCACTCCTCCATTTCACTCCACCATGTCACTCCTCCATGTCACTCCTCCATATCAACCCGCCATGTCACTACTCCATGTCACTCCTCCATGTCACTCCTCCATGTCACTCCTCCATGTCACTACACCAACTCACTAATCCCTGTCCATCAGCCATGTCACTCCACAATATCAAACCTCCTTCCTGATCAAACTTGTCAGTTCTCCATGTCACTACTCCATGTCTCTCCTCCACATCAATCCTCTATGTCACTCCATGTCACTCCTCATGTCACTCCTCCATGTCGCTACTCCATGTCACTCCTCCATGTCGCTACACCAACTCAATCCTCATGTAACTCCTCCATGTAGCTACTCCTTGTCACTCCTCCATGTCGCTACACCAACTCAATCCTCCTTGTCACTCCTCCATGTCACTCAGCCAAGTCATTTGTCCATGTCTTCCATGTCACTCCTCCATGTCACTCCTCCAGTGACAGTTTTCCATGTCACTCCTCCATGTTGCTCCACCAACTCACTCCTCCATGTCACTCCTCCTTGTCACTCCTCTATGTAGCTATTCCATGTAACTACTCCATGTCGCTGTACCAACTCACTCCTCCATATCACTCGTCCACGTCACTCCTCCATGTCACACTTCCTTGTCACTCCTCCATGTAGCTACTTCATGTCACTACACCAACTCACTCATCCCTGTCCCTCCTCCATGTCACTCCACCATATCAACCCTCCTTCCTGATCAAACTTGTCACTTCTCCATGTCACTACTCCATGTCTCTCCTCCACATTACTCCTCTATATCACTCCTCCATGTCACTCCTCCATGTCACTCCTCCTTGTCGCTATTCCATGTTACTCCTCCATGTCGCTACACCAACTCACTCTTCCATGTCACTCCCCATTTCACTCCACCATGTCACTCCTCCATGTCACTCCTCCATATCAACCCTCCATGTCACTCCTCCATGTTACTCCTCCATGTCACTACACCAACTCACTCATCCCTGTCCCTCCTCCATGTCATTCCACCATATCAACCCTCCTTCCTGATCAAACTTGTCACTTCTCCATGTCACTACTCCATGTCTCTCCCCCACATCAAACCTCTATGTCACTCCTCCATGTCACTCCTCTATGTCACTCCTCCTTGTCGCTCTTCCATGTCACTCCTCCATGTCGCTCCACCAACTCACTCCTCCATTTCACACTTCCTTGTCACTCATCCATGTAGCTACTTCATGTCACTACACCAACTCACTCATACCTGTCCCTCCGCCATGTCACTCCACCATATCAACCCTCCTTCCTGATCAAACTTGTCACTTCTCCATGTCACTAATCCATGTCTCTCCTCCACATCACTCCTCTATATCACTCCTCCATGTCACTCTTCCATGTCACTCCTCCTTGTCGCTATTCCATGTTTCTCCTCCATTTCGCTACACCAACTCACTCTTCCATGTCACTCCTCCATGTCGCTACTCCATGTCACTCCTCCATGTCGCTACACCAACTCAATCCTCCTTGTCACTCCTCCATGTCACTCATCCAAGTCATTCCTTCATGTCACTCCTTTATGTCACTCCTCCAAGTCACTCCTCCATGTCACTTCTATATGTCTTCCATGTCACTCCTCCATGTCGCTCCACCAACTCACTCCTCCATGTCACTCCTCCTTGTCACTCCTCCATGTAGCTATTCCATGTATCTCCTCCATGTCGCTCTACCAACTCACTCCTCCATGTCACTCGTCCACGTCACTCCTCCATATCACACTTCCTTGTCACTCATCCATGTAGCTACTTCATGTCACTACACCAACTCACTCATCCCTTTCCCTCCGCCATGTCACTCCACCATATCAACCCTCCTTCCTGATCAAACTTGTCACTTCTCCATGTCACTACTCCATGTCTCTCCTCCACATCACTCCTCTATATCACTCCTCCATGTCACTACACCAACTCACTCTTCCATGTCACTCCCCCATTTCACTCCACCACGTCACTCCTCCATGTCACTCCTCCATGTCACTCCTCCTTGTCGCTATTCCATGTCACTCCTCCATGTTGCTACACCAACTCACTCATCCCTGTCCCTCCGCCATGTCACTCCACAATATCAAACATCCTTCCTGATCAAACTTGTCAGTTCTCCATGTCACTACTCCATGTCTCTCCTCCACATCAATCCTCTATGTCACTCCTCCATGTCACTCCTCCTTGTCGCTATTCCATGTCACTCCTCCAAGTTGCTACACCAACTCACTCCTCATGTCACTCCTCCATGTCACTTAGCCAAGTCATTTGTCCATGTCACTCCTTTATGTCACGCCTCCAAGTCACTCCTCCATGTCACTTCTATATGTCTTCCATGTCACTCCTCCATGTTGCTCCACCAACTCACTCCTCCATGTCACTCCTCCATGTCACTGCTCCACGTCACTCCTCTATGTCACTCCTCCATGTCACTCCTCCATGTCGCTATTCCATGTCACTCCCTATGTCGCTATATAAACTCACTCCTCTATGTCACTCCTCCATTTCACTCCACCACGTCACTACTCCATGTCACTCCTCCATATCAACCCTCCATGTCACTCCTCCTTGTCGCTACACCAACTCACTCCTCCATGTCACTCCTCCATTTCACTCCACCACGTCTATATGTATTCCATGTCACTCCTCCATGTCGCTCCACCAACTCACTCCTCCATGTCACTCCTCCTTGTCACTCCTCCATGTAGCTATTCCATTTCACTCCTCCATGTCGCTACACCAACTCAATCCTCCTTGTCACTCCTCCATGTCACTGATCCAAGTCATTCCTCCATGTCGCTATTCCATGTCACTCCTTATGTCGATACGCCAACTCACTCCTCCATGTCACTCCTCCATTTCACTCCACCACGTCACTCCTCCATGTCACTCCTCCATATCAACCCGCCATGTCACTCCTCCATGTCACTCCTCCATGTCACTACACCAAGTCACTAATCCTTGTCCCGCCGCCATGTCACTCCACAATATCAAACCTCCTTCCTGATCAAACTTGTCAGTTCTCCATGTCACTACTCCATGTCTCTCCTCCACATCAATCCTCTATGTCACTCCTCCATGTCACTCCTCCTTGTCGCTATTCCATGTCACTCCTCCATGTTGCTACACCAACTCACCCCTCATGTCACTCCTCCATGTCGCTACTCCATGTCACTCCTCCATGTCGCTACACCAACTCAATCCTCCTTGTCACTCCTCCATGTCACTCATCCAAGTCATTCCTCCATGTCACTCATTTATGTCACTCCTCCAAGTCACTCTTCCATGTCACTTCTATATGTCTTCCATGTCATTCCTCCATGTCGCTCCACCAACTCACTCCATCATTTCACTCTTCCTTGTCACTCCTCCATGTAGCTATTCCATGTCACTCCTCCATGTCGCTCTACCAACTCACTCTTCCATGTCACTCCCCCATTTCACTCCACCACGTCACTCCTCCATGTCACTCCTCCATATCAACCCTCCATGTCACTCCTCAATGTTACTCCTCCATGTCACTACACCAACTCACTCATCCCTTTCCCTCCGCCATGTCTCTCCACCATATCAAACCTCCTTCCTGATCAAACTTGTCACTTCTCCATGTCACTACTCCATGTCTCTCCCCCACATCAAACCTCTATGTCACTCCTCCATGTCACTCCTCTATGTCACTCCTCCATGTCACTCCTCCATGTCGCTATTCCATGTCACTCCTTATGTCGCTATATAAACTCACTCCTCTATGTCACTCCTCCATTTCACTCCACCACGTCACTCCTCCATGTCACTCCTCCATATCAATCCTCCATGTCACTCCTCCTTGTCGCTACACCAACTCACTCCTCCATGTCACTCCTCCATTTCACTCCACCATGTCACTCCTCCATGTCACTCCTCCATATCAACCCGCCATGTAACTCCTCCATGTCACTCCTCCATGTCACTCCTCCATGTCGCTATTCCATGTCACTCCTCCATGTTGCTACACCAACTCACTCCTCATGTCACTCCTCCATGTCGCTACTCCATATCACTCCTCCATGTCGCTACACCAACTCAATCCTCCTTGTCACTCTTCCATGTCACTCATCCAAGACATTCTTCCATGTCACTCCTCCATGTCGCTCCACCAACTCACTCCTCCATTTCACACTTCCTTGTCACTCATCCATGTAGCTACTTCATGTCACTACACCAACTCACTCATACCTGTCCCTCCGCCATGTCACTCCACCATATCAACCCTCCTTCCTGATCAAACTTGTCACTTCTCCATGTCACTAATCCATGTCTCTCCTCCACATCACTCCTCTATATCACTCCTCCATGTCACTCTTCCATGTCACTCCTCCTTGTCGCTATTCCATGTTACTCCTCCATTTCGCTACACCAACTCACTCTTCCATGTCACTCCTCCATGTCGCTACTCCATGTCACTCCTCCATGTCGCTACACCAACTCAATCCTCCTTGTCACTCCTCCATGTCACTCATCCAAGTCATTCCTTCATGTCACTCCTTTATGTCACTCCTCCAAGTCACTCCTCCATGTCACTTCTATATGTCTTCCATGTCACTCCTCCATGTCGCTCCACCAACTCACTCCTCCATGTCACTCCTCCTTGTCACTCCTCCATGTAGCTATTCCATGTATCTCCTCCATGTCGCTCTACCAACTCACTCCTCCATGTCACTCGTCCACGTCACTCCTCCATATCACACTTCCTTGTCACTCATCCATGTAGCTACTTCATGTCACTACACCAACTCACTCATCCCTGTCCCTCCGCCATGTCACTCCACCATATCAACCCTCCTTCCTGATCAAACTTGTCACTTCTCCATGTCACTACTCCATGTCTCTCCTCCACATCACTCCTCTATATCAATCCTCCATGTCGCTACACCAACTCACTCTTCCATGTCACTCCCCCATTTCACTCCACCACGTCACTCCTCCATGTCACTCCACCTTGTCGCTATTCCATGTCACTCCTCCATGTTGCTACACCAACTCACCCCTCATGTCACTCCTCCATGTCGCTACTCCATGTCACTCCTCCATGTCGCTACACCAACTCAATCCTCATTGTCACTCCTCCATGTCACTCATCCAAGTCATTCCTCCATGTCACTCATTTATGTCACTCCTCCAAGTCACTCTTCAATGTCACTTCTATATGTCTTCCATGTCACTCCTCCATGTCACTCCACCAACTCACTCCTCCATGTCACTCCTCCTTGTCACTCCTCCATGTAGCTATTCCATGTCACTCCTCCATGTCGCTCTACCAACTCACTCTTCCATGTCACTCCCCCATTTCACTCCTCCAAGTCACTCCTCCATGTCACTTCTATATGTCTTCCATGTCACTCCTCCATGTTGCTCCACCAACTCACTCCTCCATGTCACTCCTCCATGTCACTGCTCCACGTCACTCCTCTATGTCACTCCTCCATGTCACTCCTCCATGTCGCTATTCCATGTCACTCCATATGTCGCTATATAAACTCACTCCTCCATGTCACTCCTCCATTTCACTCCACCACGTCACTCCTCCATGTCACTCCTCCATATCAACCCTCCATGTCACTCCTCCTTGTCGCTACACCAACTCACTCCTCCATGTCACTCCTCCATTTTACTCCACCACGTCTATATGTCTTCCATGTCACTCCTCCATGTCACTCCACCAACTCACTCCTCCATGTCACTCCTCCTTGTCAGTCCTCCATGTAGCTATTCCATGTCACTCCTCCATGTCGCTCTACCAACTCACTCTTCCATGTCACTCCCCCATTTCACTCCTCCAAGTCACTCCTCCATGTCACTTCTATATGTCTTCCATGTCACTCCTCCATGTTGCTCCACCAACTCACTCCTCCATGTCACTCCTCCATGTCACTGCTCCACGTCACTCCTCTATGTCACTCCTCCATGTCACTCCTCCATGTCGCTATTCCATGTCACTCCATATGTCGCTATATAAACTCACTCCTCCATGTCACTCCTCCATTTCACTCCACCACGTCACTCCTCCATGTCACTCCTCCATATCAACCCTCCATGTCACTCCTCCTTGTCGCTACACCAACTCACTCCTCCATGTCACTCCTCCATTTTACTCCACCACGTCTATATGTATTCCATGTCACTCCTCCATGTCGCTCCACCAACTCACTCCTCCATGTCACTCCTCCTTGTCACTCCTCCATGTAGCTATTCCATTTCACTCCTCCATGTCACTACACCAACTCAATCCTCCTTGTCACTCCTCCATGTCACTCATCCATATCAACCCGCCATGTCACTCCTCCATTTCACTCCACCACGTCACTCCTCCATGTCACTCCTACATATCAACCCGCCATGTCACTCCTCCATGTCACTGCACCAACTCACTAATCCCTGTCCCTCCGCCATGTCACTCCACAATATCAAACCTCCTTCCTTATCAAACTTGTCAGTTCTCCATGTCACTACTCCATGTCTCTCCTCCACATCAATCCTCTATGTCACTCCTCCATGTCACTCCTCCATTACACTCCTCCTTGTCGCTAATCCATGTCACTCCTCCATGTTGCTACACCAACTCACTCCTCATGTCACTCCTCCATGTCGCTACTCCATGTCACTCCTCCATGTCGCTACACCAACTCAATCCTCCTTGTCACTCCTCCATTTCACTCATCCAAGTCATTCCTCCATGTCACTCCTTTATGTCACTCCTCCAAGTCACTCCTCCATGTCACTTCTATATGTCTTCCATGTCACTCCTCCATGTCGCTCCACCAACTCACTCCTCCATGTCACTCCTCCTTGTCACTACTCCATGTAGCTATTCCATGTATCTCCTCCATGTCGCTCCACCAACTCACTCCTCCATGTCACTCCTCCATGTCACTGCTCCATGTCACTCCTCCATGTCGCTATTCCATGTCACTCCTTATGTCGCTCCACCAACTCACTCCTCTATGTCATTCCCCTATGTCGCTACTCCATGTCACTCCTCCATGTCGATCCCCCATGTCACTCCTCCATGTCACTTCTATATGTTTTCCATGTCACTCCTCCATGTCGCTCCTCCTTGTCACTCCTCCATGTTGCTCCTCCATGTAGCTACTTCATGTCACTACACCAACTCACTCATCCCTGTCCCTCCGCCATGTCACTCCACCATATCAACCCTCCTTCCTGATCAAACTTGTCACTTCTCCATGTCACTACTCCATGTCTCTCCTCCACATCACTCCTCTATATCACTCCTCCATGTCGCTACACCAACTCACTCTTCCATGTCACTCCCCCATTTCACTCCACCACGTCACTCCTCCATGTCACTCCTCCATGTCACTCCTCCTTGTCGCTATTCCATGTCACTCCTCCAAGTTGCTACACCAACTCACTCCTCATGTCACTCCTCCATGTCACTCATCCAAGTCATTCCTCCATGTCACTCATTTATGTCATTCCTCCAAGTCATTCCTCCATGTCACTTCTATATGTCTTCCATGTCACTCCTCCATGTCGCTCCACCAACTCACTCCTCCATGTCACTCCTCCTTGTCACTCCTCCATGTCACTCGTCCACGTCACTCCTCCATGTCACACTTCCTTGTCACTCCTCCATGTAGCTACTTCATGTCACTACACCAACTCACTCATCCCTGTCCCTCCGCCATGTCACTCCACCATATCAACACTCTTTCCTGATCAAACTTGTCACTTCTCCATGTCACTACTCCATGTCTCTCCTCCACATCACTCCTCTATGTCACTCCTCCATGTCACTCCTCCATTACACTCCTCCTTGTCGCTATTCCATGTCACTCCTCCATGTTGCTACACCAACTCACTCCTCATGTCACTCCTCCATGTCGCTACTCCATGTCACTCCTCCATGTCGCTACACCAACTCAATCCTCCTTGTCACTCCTCCATGTCACTCATCCAAGTCATTCCTCCATGTCACTCCTTTATGTCACTCCTCCAAGTCACTCCTCCATGTCACTTCTATATGTCTTCCATGTCACTCCTCCATGTCGCTCCACCAACTCACTCCTCCATGTCACTCCTCCTTGTCAGTACTCCATGTAGCTATTCCATGTATCTCCTCCATGTCGCTCCACCAACTCACTCCTCCATGTCACTCCTCCATGTCACTGCTCCATGTCACTCCTCCATGTCGCTATTCCATGTCACTCCTTATGTCACTCCACCAACTCACTCCTCTATGTCATTACCCTATGTCGCTACTCCATGTCACTTCTCCATGTCACTACTCCATGTCTCTCCTCCACATCACTCCTCTATATCACTCCTCCATGTCACTCCTCCATGTCACTCCTCCTTGTCGCTATTCCATGTTACTCCTCCATGTCGCTACACCAACTCACTCTTCCATGTCACTCCCCCATTTCACTCCACCACGTCACTCCTCCATGTCACTCCTCCATATCAACCCTCCATGTCACTCCTACATGTTACTCCTCCATGTCACTACACCAACTCACTCATCCCTGTCCCTCCGCCATGTCACTCCACCATATCAACCCTCCTTCCTGATCAAACTTGTCACTTCTCCATGTCACTACTCCATGTCTCTCCCCCACATCAAACCTCTATGTCACTCCTCCATGTCACTCCTCTATGTCACTCCTCCTTGTCGCTCTTTCATGTCACTCCTCCATGTCGCTACACCAACTCAATCCTCATGTCACTCCTCCATGTAGCTACTCCATGTCACTCCTCCATGTCGCTACACCAACTCAATCCTTCTTGTCACTCCTCCATGTCACTCAGCCAAGTCATTTGTCCATGTCACTCCTTTATGTCACTCCTCCAAGTCACTCCTCCATGTCACTTCTATATGTCTTCCATGTCACTCCTCCATGTTGCTCCACCAACTCACTCCTCCATGTCACTCCTCCATGTCACTGCTCCACGTCACTCCTCTATGTCACTCCTCCATGTCACTCCTCCATGTCGCTATTCCATGTCACTCCTTATGTCGCTATATAAACTCACTCCTCTATGTCACTCCTCCATTTCACTCCACCACGTCACTCCTCCATGTCACTCCTCCATATCAATCCTCCATGTCACTCCTCCATGTCGCTACACCAACTCACTCCTCCATGTCACTCCTCCATTTCACTCCACCATGTCACTCCTCCATGTCACTCCTCCATATCAACCCGCCATGTCACTCCTCCATGTCACTCCTCCATGTCACTCCTCCATGTCGCTATTCCATGTCACTCCTCCATGTTGCTACACCAACTCACTCCTCATGTCACTCCTCCATGTCGCTACTCCATGTCACTCCTCCATGTCGCTACACCAACTCAATCCTCCTTGTCACTCTTCCATGTCACTCATCCAAGACATTCCTCCATGTCACTCATTTAGGTCACTCCTCCAAGTCACTCCTCCATGTCTCTTCTATATGTCTTCCATGTCACTCCTCCATGTCGCTCTACCAACTCACTCCTCCATGTCACTCGTCCACGTCACTCCTCCATTTCACACTTCCTTGTCACTCATCCATGTAGCTACTTCATGTCACTACACCAACTCACTCATCCCTGTCCCTCCTCCATGTCACTCCACCATATCAACCCTCCTTCCTGATCAAACTTGTCACTTCTCCATGTCACTACTCCATGTCTCTCCTCCACATCACTCCTCTATATCACTCCTCCATGTCACTCTTCCATGTCACTCCTCCTTGTCGCTATTCCATGTTACTCCTCCATGTCGCTACACCAACTCACTCTTCCATGTCACTCCTCCATGTCGCTACTCCATGTCACTCCTCCATGTCGCTACACCAACTCAATCCTCCTTGTCACTCCTCCATGTCACTCATCCAAGTCATTCCTTCATGTCACTCCTTTATGTCACTCCTCCAAGTCACTCCTCCATGTCACTTCTATATGTCTTCCATTTCACTCCTCCATGTCGCTCCACCAACTCACTCCTCCATGTCACTCCTCCTTGTCACTCCTCCATGTAGCTATTCCATGTATCTCCTCCATGTCGCTCTACCAACTCACTCCTCCATGTCACTCGTCCACGTCACTCCTCCATGTCACACTTCCTTGTCACTCATCCATGTAGCTACTTCATGTCACTACACCAACTCACTCATCCCTGTCCCTCCGCCATGTCACTCCACCATATCAACCCTCCTTCCTGATCAAACTTGTCACTTCTCCATGTCACTACTCCATGTCTCTCCTCCACATCACTCCTCTATATCACTCCTCCATGTCACTACTCCATGTCACTCCTCCTTGTCGCTATTCCATGTCACTCCTCCAAGTTGCTACACCAACTCACTCCTCTTGTCACTCCTCCATGTCGCTACTCCATGTCACTCCTCCATGTCGCTACACCAACTCAATCCTCCTTGTCACTCCTCCATGTCACTCATCCAAGTCATTCCTCCATGTCACTCATTTATGTCACTCCTCCAAGTCATTCCTCCATGTCACTTCTATATGTCTTCCATGTCACTCCTCCATGTCGCTCCACCAACTCACTCCTCCATGTCACTCCTCCTTGTCACTCCTCCATGTAGCTATTCCATGTCACTCCTCCATGTTGCTCTACCAACTCACTCCTCCATGTCACTCATCCACGTCACTCCTCCATGTCACACTTCCTTGTCACTCCTCCATGTAGCTACTTCATGTCACTACACCAACTCACTCATCCCTGTCCCTCCGCCATGTCACTCCACCATATCAACACTCCTTCCTGATCAAACTTTTCACTTCTCCATGTCACTACTTCATGTCTCTCCTCCACATCACTCCTCTATATCACTCCTCCATGTCACTCCTCCATGTCACTCCTCCTTGTCGCTATTCCATGTTACTCCTCCATGTCGCTACACCAACTCACTCTTCCATGTCACTCCCCCATTTCACTCCACCACGTCACTCCTCCATGTCATTCCTCCATATCAACCCTCCATGTCACTCCTCCATGTTACTCCTCCATGTCACTACACCAACTCACTCATCCCTGTCCCTCCGCCATGTCACTCCACCATATCAACCCTCCTTCCTTATCAAACTTGTCACTTCTCCATGTCACTACTCCATGTCTCTCCCCCACATCAAACATCTATGTCACTCGTCCATGTCACTCCTCTATGTCACTCCTCCTTGTCGCTCTTTCATGTCACTCCTCCATGTCGCTACACCAACTCAATCCTCATGTCACTCCTCCATGTAGCTACTCCATGTCACTCCTCCATGTCGCTACACCAACTCAATCCTCCTTGTCACTCCTCCATGTCACTTAGCCAAGTCATTTGTCCATGTCACTCCTTTATGTCACTCCTCCAAGTCACTCCTCCATGTCACTTCTATATGTCTTCCATGTCACTCCTCCATGTTGCTCCACCAACTCACTCCTCCATGTCACTCCTCCATGTCACTGCTCCACGTCACTCCTCTATGTCACTCCTCCATGTCACTCCTCCATGTCGCTATTCCATGTCACTCCTTATGTCGCTATATAAACTCACTCCTCTATGTCACTCCTCCATTTCACTCCACCACGTCACTCCTCCATGTCACTCCTCCATATCAACCCTCCATGTCACTCCTCTTTGTCGCTACACCAACTCACTCCTCCATGTCACTCCTCCATTTCACTCCACCACGTCACTCCTCCATGTCACTCCTCCATATCAACCCACCATGTAACTCCTCCATGTCACTCCTCCATGTCACTCCTCCTTGTCGCTATTCCATGTCACTCCTCCATGTTGCTACACCAACTCACTCCTCATGTCACTCCTCCATGTCGCTACTCCATGTCACTCCTCCATGTCGCTACACCAACTCAATCCTCCTTGTCACTCTTCCATGTCACTCATCCAAGTCATTCCTCCATGTCACTCATTTATGTCACTCCTCCAAGTCACTCCTCCATGTCTCTTCTATATGTCTTCCATATCACTCCTCCATGTCGCTCTACCAACTCACTCCTCCATGTCAATAGTCCACGTCACTCCTCCATGTCACACTTCCTTGTCACTCCTCCATGTTGCTCCACCAACTCACTCCTCCATGTCACTCCTCCATGTCACTGCTCCACGTCACTCCTCTATGTCACTAATCCATGTCACTCCTCCATGTCGCTATTCCATGTCACTTCTTATGTCGCTATATAAACTCACTCCTCTATGTCACTCCTCCATTTCACTCCACCACGTCACTCCTCCATGTCACTCCTCCATATCAACCCTCCATGTCACTCCTCCTTGTCGCTACACCAACTCACTCCTCCATGTCACTCCTCCATTTCACTCCACCACGTCACTCCTCCATGTCACTCCTCCATATCAACCCGCCATGTAACACCTCCATGTCACTCCTCCATGTCACTCCTCCTTGTCGCTATTCCATGTCACTCCTCCATGTTGCTACACCAACTCACTCCTCATGTCACTCCTCCATGTCGCTACTCCATGTCACTCCTCCATGTCGCTACACCAACTCAATCCTCCTTGTCACTCTTCCATGTCACTCATCCAAGTCATTCCTCCATGTCACTCATTTATGTCACTCCTCCAAGTCACTCCTCCATGTCTCTTCTATATGTCTTCCATATCACTCCTCCATGTCGCTCTACCAACTCACTCCTCCATGTCAATAGTCCACGTCACTCCTCCATGTCACACTTCCTTGTCACTCCTCCATGTTGCTCCACCAACTCACTCCTCCATGTCACTCCTCCATGTCACTCCTCTATGTCACTCCTCTATGTAGCTACTCCTTGTCACTCCTCCATGTCGCTACACCAACTCAATCCTCCTTGTCACTCCTCCATGTCACTCATCCAAGTCATTCCTCCATGTCGCTATTCCATGTCACTCCTTATGTCGATACGCCAACTCACTCCTCCATGTCACTCCTCCATTTCACTCCTCCATGTCACTACACCAACTCACTAATCCCTGTCCCTCCGCCATGTCACTCCACAATATCAAACCTCCTTCCTAATCAAACTTGTCAGTTCTCCATGTCACTACTCCATGTCTCTCCTCCACATCAATCCTCTATGTCACTCCTCCATGTCACTCCTCCATGTCACTCCTCCTTGTCGCTATTCCATGTCACTCCTCCATGTTGCTACACCAACTCAATCCTCCTTGTCACTCCTCCATGTCACTCATCCAAGTCATTCCTCCATGTCACTTCTTTATGTCACTCCTCCAAGTCACTCCTCTATGTCACTGCTATATGTCTTCCATGTCACTCCTCCATGTCGCTCCATCAACTCACTCCTCCATGTCACTCCTCCTTGTCACTCCTCCATGTAGCTATTCCATGTCACTCCTCCAAGTCGCTCTACCAACTCACTCCTCCATGTCACTCGTCCACGTCACTCCTCCATGTCACACTTCCTTGTCACTCCTCCATGTAACTACTTCATGTCACTGCACCAACTCACTCATCCCTGACCCTCCGCTATGTCACTCCACCATATCAACCCTCCTTCCTGATCAAACTTGTCACTTCTCCATGTCACTACTCCATGTCTCTCCTCCACATCACTCCTCTATATCACTCCTCCATGTCACTCCTCCTTGTCACTATTCCATGTTAATCCCCCATGTCACTACACCAACTCACTCATCCCTGTCCCTCCGCCATGTCACTCCACCATATCAACCCTCCTTCCTGATCAAACTTGTCACTTCTCTATGTCACTACTCCATGTCTCTCCCCCACATCAAACCTCTATGTTACTCATCCATGTCACTCCTCTATGTCACTCCTCCTTGTCGCTCTTCCATGTCACTCCTCCATGTCGCTACACCAACTCACTCCTCATGTCACTCCTCCATGTAGCTACTCCATGTCACTCCTCCATGTTGCTCCACCAACTCACTCCTCCATGTCACTCCTCCATGTCCCTGCTCCACGTCACTCCTCTATGTCACTCCTCCATGTCACTCCTCCATTTCACTCCACCACGTCACTCCTCCATGTCACTCCTCCATGTCATTCCTCCATATCAACCCTCCATGTCACTCCTCCTTGTCGCTACACCAACTCACTCCTCCATGTCACTCCTCCATTTCACTCCACCACGTCTAAATGTCTTCCATGTCACTCCTCCATGTCGCTCCACCAACTCACTCCTCCATGTCACTCCTCCTTGTCACTCCTCCATGTAGCTATTCCATTTCACTACTCCATGTCGCTACACCAACTCAATCCTCCTTGTCACTCCTCCATGTCACTCATCCAAGTCACTCCTCCATGTCGCTATTCCATGTAACTCCTTATGTCGATACGCCAACTCACTACTCCATGTCACTCCTCCATTTCACTCCACCACATCACTCCTCCATGTCACTCCTCCATATCAACCCTCCATGTCACTCCTCCCTTTCACTCCTCCATGTCACTCTTCCATGTGACTTCTATATGTCTTCCATGTCACTCCTCCATGTCGCTCCACCAACTCACTCCTCCATGTCACTCCTCCTTGTCGCTATTCCATGTCACTCCTTATGTCGCTATATAAACTCACTCCTCCATGTCACTCCTCCATTTCACTCCACCACGTCACTCCTCCATGTCACTCCTCCATATCAACCCTCCATGTAACTCCTCCTTGTCGCTACACCAACTCACTCCTCCATGTCACTCCTCCATTTCACTCCACCACGTCCCTCCACCATATCAACCCTCCATGTCACTCCTCCTTGTCCTTCCGCCATGTCACTCCTTTATGTCACTCCTCCAAGTCACTCCTGCATTTCACTTCTATATGACTTCAATGTAAATCCTGCATGTCGCTCCTCCATATCACTCCTCTATTTCACCCTCTCCATGTCACTCCTCCATATCAATCCTCCATTTCACTCCTCCATGTAACTCCTTAATGTCACTACTCCATGTCGCTACTCCATGTCACTCCTCCATGTCACTCTTGCATGTCGCTCCTCCATGTCACTTCTCCAAGTCTTCAATGTCATGTCTCTCATCCGTGTAGCTCCATATTGTCACTCCTCCATATCACTCCTCCGTGTCACTTCTACGTTTTCCATGTCACTCCTCCACATCACTCCTCTATGTCACTCCTCCATGTCACTTTTCAATATCACTCCTCTATGTCAATCCTCCATATCAACCCTCCATGTCACTCCTCCATGTCACTCCTCCATGTCCCTCCGCCATGTCACTCCACCATATCAACCCTCCTTCCTGATCAAACTTGTCACTTCTCCATGTCACTACTCCATGTCTCTCCTCCACATCACTCCTCTATATCACTCCTCCATGTCACTCCTCCATGTCACTACTCCTTGTCGCTATTCTATGTTACTCCTCCATGTCGCTACACCAACTCATTCTTCCATGTCACTCCTCCATTTCACTCCACCACATCACTCTTCTACGTCACTCCTCATGTCACTCCTGCATGTCGCTACTCCATGTCACTACTCCATGTCTTTCCTCCATATCAATACTCTATGTCACTCCTCCATGTCACTCCTCCATGTCATTCCTCCGTGTCGCTATTCCATGTCACTCCTCTATGTCACTCCTCCATGTCACTTTTCAATATCACTCCTCTTTGTGATTCCCCTATGTCGCTACTCCATGTCACTCCTCCATGTCTATCCTCCATGTCACTCCTCCATGTCACTTCTATATGTCTTCCATGTCACTCCTCCATGTCGCTCCTCCTTGTCACTCCTCCATGTTGCTCCTCCATGTCACTCCTCTATGTCACTCATCCATGTCCCTTCGCCATGTCACTCCACCATATCAATCCTCCTTGCTGATCCGCCCTGTCACTCCTCCATGTCTCTCTTCAACATCAACCCTCTATGTCACTCCTCCATGTCACTCCCCCATGTCACTCCTCCATGTCGCTATTCCATGTCACTCCTCCATATCGCTACACGAACTCAATCCTCCTTGTCACTCCTCTGTGTCAGTCCTGCACGTCACTCCTCCATGTCACACCTCCTTTTCACTCCTCCATTTAGCTACTCCATGTCACTCATCCATGTCGCTCTACCAACTCACTCCTCCATGTCACTCGTCCACGTCACTCCTCCATGTCACACCCACTTGTCACTCCTCCATGTAGCTACTCCATGTCACTCCTCCATGTCACTCTTAAATATCACTCCACCACGCCACTCCTCTATATCACTCCTCCATGTCACTCATCCAAGTCTCTCCTCCGTGTCACTTCTACATGTTGTACATGTCACTCCTCCACATAACTCCTCTATGTCACTCCTCAATGTCACTTTTCAATATCACTCCTCTATGTCATTCCCCTATGTCGCTACTCCATGTCACTCCTCCATGTCGATCCTCCATGTTACTCCTCCATGTCACTTCTATATGTCTTCCATGTCACTCCTCCAAGTCGCTCCTCCTTGTCACTCCTCCATGTTGCTCCTCCATGTCACTCCTCCATGTCACTCATCCATGTCCCTCCGCCATGTCACTCCACCATATCAATCCTCCTTGCTGATCCGCCCTGTCACTCCTCCATGTCTCTCCTCCACATCAATCCTCCATGTCACTCTTCCATGTCACTCCTCCATGTCACTCCTCCATGTCACTACACCAACTCACTCATCCCTTTCCCTCCGCCATGTCACTCCACCATATCAACCATCCTTCCTGATCAAACTTGTCACTTCTCCATGTCACTACTCCATGTCTCTCATCCACATCAATCCTCTATGTCACTCCTCTATGTCACTCCTCCATGTCACTCCTCCTTGTCGCTATTCCATGTCACTCCTCCATGTCGCTACACCAACTCACTCCTCCATGTCACTCCTCCATGTTGCTATTCCATGTCACTCCTTATGTTGCTACACCAACTCACTCCTCCATTTCACTCCTCCATTTCACTCCACTACGTTACTCCTCCATATCACTACTCCATATCAACCCTACATGTCACTCCTCCATGTCACTCCTCCATGTCACTACACCAACTCACTCATCCCTGTCCCTCCGCCATGTCACTCCTCCATGTCACTCCTCCATGTCGCTACACCAACTCACTCCTCATGTCACTCCTCCATGTCGCTACTCCATTTCACTCCTCCATTTCACTCCACCACGTCACTTCTCCAAGTCTTCAATGTCATGTCTCTCATCTGTGTAGCTTCACATTGTCACTCCTCCAAGTCACTCCTCCATGTCGCTACTCCACGTCACTCCTCCATGTCACACCTCCTTGTCACTCCTCCATGTAGCTACTCCATGTCACTCCTCCATGTCGCTCTACCAACTCACTCCTCCATGTCACTCGTCCACGTCACTCCTACATGTCACACCTCCTTGTCACTCCTCCATGTAGCTACTCCATGTCACTCCTCCATGTCACTCTTAAATTTCACTCCACCACGCCACTCCTCTATAACACTCCTCCATGTTACTCCTCCATATCAATCCATTATGTCACTTCTCCATGTCACTCCTCCTTGTCGCAATTCCATGTCACTCCTCCATGTCGCTACACCAACTCACTCCTCCATGTCACTCCTTTATGTCATTCATCCAATTCACTCCTCCATGTCACTTCTATATGTCTTCCATGTCACTCCTCCACGTCACTCCTCCATGTCACTCTTAAATATCACTCCACCACGCCACTCCTCTATATCACTCCTCCATGTTAGTCCTCCATATAAATCCTCCATGTCACTTCTCTATGTCACTCCTCTTTGTCGCAATTCCATGTCACTCCTTTATGTCGCTACACCAACTCAATCCTCCTTGTCACTCCTCCATGTCACTCATCCAAGTCTCTCCTCCGTGTCACTTCTACATGTTGTACATGTCACTCCTCCACATAACTCCTCTATGTCACTCCTCAATGTCACTTTTCAATATCACTCCTCTATGTCATTCCCCTATGTCGCTACTCCATGTCACTCCTCCATGTCGATCCTCCATTTCACTCCTCCATGTCACTTCTATATGTCTTCCATGTCACTCCTCCATGTCGCTCCTCATTGTCACTCCTCCATGTTGCTCATCCATGTCCCTCCGCCATGTCACTCCTCCATATCAATCCTCCTTGCTGATCCGCCCTGTCACTCCTCCATGTCTCTCCTCCACATCAATCCTCTATGTCACTCCTCCATGTCACTCCTCCATGTCACTCCTCCATGTCACTGCTCCACGTCATTCCTCTATGTCACTCCTCCATGTCACTCCTCCATGTCGCTATTCCATGTCACTCCTTATGTCGCTATATAAACTCACTCCTCCATGTCACTCCTCCATTTCACTCCACCACGTCACTCCTCCATGTCACTCATCCATATCAACCCTCCATGTCACTCCTCCTTGTCGCTACACTAACTCACTTCTCCATGTCACTCCTCCATTTCACTCCACCACGTCCCTCCTCCATATCAACCCTCCATGTCACTCCTCCATGTCACTCCTCCATGTCACTACACCAACTCACTCATCCCTGTCCCTCCGCACTTGTTACGCCTCCATGTCACTCCTCCATGTCGCTACACCAACTCAATCCTCATGTCACTCCTCCATGTCGCTACTCCATGTCACTCCTCCATGTCGCTACACCAACTCAATCCTCCGTGTCACTCCTCCATGTCACTCATCCAAGTCATTCCTCCATGTCACTCCTTTATGTCACTCCTCCAAGTCACTCCTCCATGTCACTTCTATATGTCTTCCATGTCACTCCTCCATGTTGCTCCACCAACTCACTCCTCCATGTCACTCCTCCTTGTCACTCCTCCATGTAGCTATTCCATGTCACTCCTCCATGGTGCTCTACCAACTCACTCCTCCATGTCACTTGTCCACGTCACTCCTCCATGTCACACTTCCTTGTCACTCCTCCATGTAGCTACTCCTTGTCACTACACCAACTCACTCATCCCTGTCCCTCCGCCATGTCACTCCACCATATCAACCCTCCTTCCTGATCAAACTTGTCACTTCTCCATGTCACTACTCCATGTCTTTCCTCCACATCAATCCTCTATGTCACTCCTCCATGTCACTCCTCCATGTCATTCCTCATTGTCGCTATTCCATGTCACTCCTCCATGTCCCTCCGCCATGTCACTCCACCATATCAACCCTCTTTCCTGATCAAACTTGTCACTTCTCCATGTCACTACTCCATGTCTTTCCTCCACATCAATCCTCTATGTCACTCCTCCATGTCACTCCTCCATGTCATTCCTCATTGTCGCTATTCCATGTCACTCCTCCATGTCCCTCCGCCATGTCACTCCACCATATCAACCCTCCTTCCTGATCAAACTTGTCACTTCTCCATGTCACTACTCCATGTCTCTCCTCCACATCACTCCTCTATATCACTCCTCCATGTCACTCCTCCATGTCACTCCTCCATGTTGCTATTCCAATTTACTCCTCCATGTCGCTACACCAACTCACTCTTCCATGTCACTCCTCCATTTCACTCCACCACGTCACTCTTCTACGTCACTCCTCATGTCACTCCTCCATGTCGCTACTCCTTGTCACTCCTCCATGTCACTCATCAATTTCATTTTTCCATGTCACTCCTTTATGTCACTCCTCCAAGTCACTCCTCAATTTCACTTCTATATTACTTTAATGTCACTCCTGCATGTCGCTCCTCCATATCACTCCTCTATTTCACTCCTCCATGTCACTCCTCCTTGTCGCTATTCCATGTCACTCCTCCATGTCGCTACACCAACTCACTCCTCATGTCACTCCTCCATGTCATTCCTCCATGTCGCTATGCCATGTCACTCCTTATGTCGCTACACCAACTCACTCCTCCTTGTCACTCCTCCATGTCACTCATCCAAGTCATTCCTACATGTCACTCCTTTATGTCACTCCTCCAAGTCACTCCTCCATGTCACTTCTATATGTCTTCCATGTCACTCCTCCATTTCGCTCCTGCTTGTCACTCCTCCATGTTGCTCCTCCATGTCACTCCTCCATGTCACTCATCCATGTACCTCCGCCATGTCACTCCACCATATCAATCCTCCTTGCTGATCCGCCCTGTCACTCCTCCATGTCTCTCCTCCACATCAATCCTCTATGTCACTCCTCCATGTCACTCCTCTATGTAACTCCTCCATGTCACTCCTCCATGTCGCTACACGAACTCAATACTCCTTGTCACTCCTCTGTGTCATTCCTGCATGTCACTCCTCCATGTAACTCCACCATATCAATCCTCCTTGCTGATCCGCCCTGTCACTCCTCCATGTCTCTCCTCCACATCAATACTCTATGTCACTCCTCCATGTCACTCCTCCATGTCATTCCTCCGTGTCGCTATTCCATGTCACTCCTCTATGTCACTCCTCCATGTCACTTTTCAATATCACTCCTCTTTGTGATTCCCCTATGTCGCTACTCCATGTCACTCCTCCATGTCTATCCTCCATGTCACTCCTCCATGTCACTTCTATATGTCTTCCATGTCACTCCTCCATGTCGCTCCTCCTTGTCACTCCTCCATGTTGCTCCTCCATGTCACTCCTCTATGTCACTCATCCATGTCCCTTCGCCATGTCACTCCACCATATCAATCCTCCTTGCTGATCCGCCCTGTCACTCCTCCATGTCTCTCTTCAACATCAACCCTCTATGTCACTCCTCCATGTCACTCCCCCATGTCACTCCTCCATGTCGCTATTCCATGTCACTCCTCCATATCGCTACACGAACTCAATCCTCCTTGTCACTCCTGTGTCATTCCTGCACGTCACTCCTCCATGTCACACCTCCTTTTCACTCCTCCATTTAGCTACTCCATGTCACTCATCCATGTCACTCTACCAACTCACTCCTCCATGTCACTCGTCCACGTCACTCCTCCATGTCACACCCACTTGTCACTCCTCCATGTAGCTACTCCATGTCACTCCTCCATGTCACTCTTAAATATCACTCCACCACGCCACTCCTCTATATCACTCCTCCATGTCACTCATCCAAGTCTCTCCTCCGTGTCACTTCTACATGTTGTACATGTCACTCCTCCACATAACTCCTCTATGTCACTCCTCAATGTCACTTTTCAATATCACTCCTCTATGTCATTCCCCTATGTCGCTACTCCATGTCACTCCTCCATGTCGATCCTCCATGTTACTCCTCCATGTCACTTCTATATGTCTTCCATGTCACTCCTCCAAGTCGCTCCTCCTTGTCACTCCTCCATGTTGCTCCTCCATGTCACTCCTCCATGTCACTCATCCATGTCCCTCCTCCTTGTCACTACTCCATGTAGCTATTCCATGTATCTCCTCCATGTCGCTCCACCAACTCACTCCTCCATGTCACTCCTCCATGTCACTGCTCCATGTCACTCCTCCATGTCGCTATTCCATGTCACTCCTTATGTCGCTCCACCAACTCACTCCTCTATGTCATTCCCCTATGTCGCTACTCCATGTCACTCCTCCATGTCGATCCCCCATGTCACTCCTCCATGTCACTTCTATATGTTTTCCATGTCACTCCTCCATGTCGCTCCTCCTTGTCACTCCTCCATGTTGCTCCTCCATGTAGCTACTTCATGTCACTACACCAACTCACTCATCCCTGTCCCTCCGCCATGTCACTCCACCATATCAACCCTCCTTCCTGATCAAACTTGTCACTTCTCCATGTCACTACTCCATGTCTCTCCTCCACATCACTCCTCTATATCACTCCTCCATGTCGCTACACCAACTCACTCTTCCATGTCACTCCCCCATTTCACTCCACCACGTCACTCCTCCATGTCACTCCTCCATGTCACTCCTCCTTGTCGCTATTCCATGTCACTCCTCCAAGTTGCTACACCAACTCACTCCTCATGTCACTCCTCCATGTCACTCATCCAAGTCATTCCTCCATGTCACTCATTTATGTCATTCCTCCAAGTCATTCCTCCATGTCACTTCTATATGTCTTCCATGTCACTCCTCCATGTCGCTCCACCAACTCACTCCTCCATGTCACTCCTCCTTGTCACTCCTCCATGTCACTCGTCCACGTCACTCCTCCATGTCACACTTCCTTGTCACTCCTCCATGTAGCTACTTCATGTCACTACACCAACTCACTCATCCCTGTCCCTCCGCCATGTCACTCCACCATATCAACACTCTTTCCTGATCAAACTTGTCACTTCTCCATGTCACTACTCCATGTCTCTCCTCCACATCACTCCTCTATGTCACTCCTCCATGTCACTCCTCCATTACACTCCTCCTTGTCGCTATTCCATGTCACTCCTCCATGTTGCTACACCAACTCACTCCTCATGTCACTCCTCCATGTCGCTACTCCATGTCACTCCTCCATGTCGCTACACCAACTCAATCCTCCTTGTCACTCCTCCATGTCACTCATCCAAGTCATTCCTCCATGTCACTCCTTTATGTCACTCCTCCAAGTCACTCCTCCATGTCACTTCTATATGTCTTCCATGTCACTCCTCCATGTCGCTCCACCAACTCACTCCTCCATGTCACTCCTCCTTGTCAGTACTCCATGTAGCTATTCCATGTATCTCCTCCATGTCGCTCCACCAACTCACTCCTCCATGTCACTCCTCCATGTCACTGCTCCATGTCACTCCTCCATGTCGCTATTCCATGTCACTCCTTATGTCACTCCACCAACTCACTCCTCTATGTCATTACCCTATGTCGCTACTCCATGTCACTTCTCCATGTCACTACTCCATGTCTCTCCTCCACATCACTCCTCTATATCACTCCTCCATGTCACTCCTCCATGTCACTCCTCCTTGTCGCTATTCCATGTTACTCCTCCATGTCGCTACACCAACTCACTCTTCCATGTCACTCCCCCATTTCACTCCACCACGTCACTCCTCCATGTCACTCCTCCATATCAACCCTCCATGTCACTCCTACATGTTACTCCTCCATGTCACTACACCAACTCACTCATCCCTGTCCCTCCGCCATGTCACTCCACCATATCAACCCTCCTTCCTGATCAAACTTGTCACTTCTCCATGTCACTACTCCATGTCTCTCCCCCACATCAAACCTCTATGTCACTCCTCCATGTCACTCCTCTATGTCACTCCTCCTTGTCGCTCTTTCATGTCACTCCTCCATGTCGCTACACCAACTCAATCCTCATGTCACTCCTCCATGTAGCTACTCCATGTCACTCCTCCATGTCGCTACACCAACTCAATCCTTCTTGTCACTCCTCCATGTCACTCAGCCAAGTCATTTGTCCATGTCACTCCTTTATGTCACTCCTCCAAGTCACTCCTCCATGTCACTTCTATATGTCTTCCATGTCACTCCTCCATGTTGCTCCACCAACTCACTCCTCCATGTCACTCCTCCATGTCACTGCTCCACGTCACTCCTCTATGTCACTCCTCCATGTCACTCCTCCATGTCGCTATTCCATGTCACTCCTTATGTCGCTATATAAACTCACTCCTCTATGTCACTCCTCCATTTCACTCCACCACGTCACTCCTCCATGTCACTCCTCCATATCAATCCTCCATGTCACTCCTCCATGTCGCTACACCAACTCACTCCTCCATGTCACTCCTCCATTTCACTCCACCATGTCACTCCTCCATGTCACTCCTCCATATCAACCCGCCATGTCACTCCTCCATGTCACTCCTCCATGTCACTCCTCCATGTCGCTATTCCATGTCACTCCTCCATGTTGCTACACCAACTCACTCCTCATGTCACTCCTCCATGTCGCTACTCCATGTCACTCCTCCATGTCGCTACACCAACTCAATCCTCCTTGTCACTCTTCCATGTCACTCATCCAAGACATTCCTCCATGTCACTCATTTAGGTCACTCCTCCAAGTCACTCCTCCATGTCTCTTCTATATGTCTTCCATGTCACTCCTCCATGTCGCTCTACCAACTCACTCCTCCATGTCACTCGTCCACGTCACTCCTCCATTTCACACTTCCTTGTCACTCATCCATGTAGCTACTTCATGTCACTACACCAACTCACTCATCCCTGTCCCTCCTCCATGTCACTCCACCATATCAACCCTCCTTCCTGATCAAACTTGTCACTTCTCCATGTCACTACTCCATGTCTCTCCTCCACATCACTCCTCTATATCACTCCTCCATGTCACTCTTCCATGTCACTCCTCCTTGTCGCTATTCCATGTTACTCCTCCATGTCGCTACACCAACTCACTCTTCCATGTCACTCCTCCATGTCGCTACTCCATGTCACTCCTCCATGTCGCTACACCAACTCAATCCTCCTTGTCACTCCTCCATGTCACTCATCCAAGTCATTCCTTCATGTCACTCCTTTATGTCACTCCTCCAAGTCACTCCTCCATGTCACTTCTATATGTCTTCCATTTCACTCCTCCATGTCGCTCCACCAACTCACTCCTCCATGTCACTCCTCCTTGTCACTCCTCCATGTAGCTATTCCATGTATCTCCTCCATGTCGCTCTACCAACTCACTCCTCCATGTCACTCGTCCACGTCACTCCTCCATGTCACACTTCCTTGTCACTCATCCATGTAGCTACTTCATGTCACTACACCAACTCACTCATCCCTGTCCCTCCGCCATGTCACTCCACCATATCAACCCTCCTTCCTGATCAAACTTGTCACTTCTCCATGTCACTACTCCATGTCTCTCCTCCACATCACTCCTCTATATCACTCCTCCATGTCACTACTCCATGTCACTCCTCCTTGTCGCTATTCCATGTCACTCCTCCAAGTTGCTACACCAACTCACTCCTCTTGTCACTCCTCCATGTCGCTACTCCATGTCACTCCTCCATGTCGCTACACCAACTCAATCCTCCTTGTCACTCCTCCATGTCACTCATCCAAGTCATTCCTCCATGTCACTCATTTATGTCACTCCTCCAAGTCATTCCTCCATGTCACTTCTATATGTCTTCCATGTCACTCCTCCATGTCGCTCCACCAACTCACTCCTCCATGTCACTCCTCCTTGTCACTCCTCCATGTAGCTATTCCATGTCACTCCTCCATGTTGCTCTACCAACTCACTCCTCCATGTCACTCATCCACGTCACTCCTCCATGTCACACTTCCTTGTCACTCCTCCATGTAGCTACTTCATGTCACTACACCAACTCACTCATCCCTGTCCCTCCGCCATGTCACTCCACCATATCAACACTCCTTCCTGATCAAACTTTTCACTTCTCCATGTCACTACTTCATGTCTCTCCTCCACATCACTCCTCTATATCACTCCTCCATGTCACTCCTCCATGTCACTCCTCCTTGTCGCTATTCCATGTTACTCCTCCATGTCGCTACACCAACTCACTCTTCCATGTCACTCCCCCATTTCACTCCACCACGTCACTCCTCCATGTCACTCCTCCATATCAACCCTCCATGTCACTCCTCCATGTTACTCCTCCATGTCACTACACCAACTCACTCATCCCTGTCCCTCCGCCATGTCACTCCACCATATCAACCCTCCTTCCTTATCAAACTTGTCACTTCTCCATGTCACTACTCCATGTCTCTCCCCCACATCAAACATCTATGTCACTCGTCCATGTCACTCCTCTATGTCACTCCTCCTTGTCGCTCTTTCATGTCACTCCTCCATGTCGCTACACCAACTCAATCCTCATGTCACTCCTCCATGTAGCTACTCCATGTCACTCCTCCATGTCGCTACACCAACTCAATCCTCCTTGTCACTCCTCCATGTCACTTAGCCAAGTCATTTGTCCATGTCACTCCTTTATGTCACTCCTCCAAGTCACTCCTCCATGTCACTTCTATATGTCTTCCATGTCACTCCTCCATGTTGCTCCACCAACTCACTCCTCCATGTCACTCCTCCATGTCACTGCTCCACGTCACTCCTCTATGTCACTCCTCCATGTCACTCCTCCATGTCGCTATTCCATGTCACTCCTTATGTCGCTATATAAACTCACTCCTCTATGTCACTCCTCCATTTCACTCCACCACGTCACTCCTCCATGTCACTCCTCCATATCAACCCTCCATGTCACTCCTCTTTGTCGCTACACCAACTCACTCCTCCATGTCACTCCTCCATTTCACTCCACCACGTCACTCCTCCATGTCACTCCTCCATATCAACCCACCATGTAACTCCTCCATGTCACTCCTCCATGTCACTCCTCCTTGTCGCTATTCCATGTCACTCCTCCATGTTGCTACACCAACTCACTCCTCATGTCACTCCTCCATGTCGCTACTCCATGTCACTCCTCCATGTCGCTACACCAACTCAATCCTCCTTGTCACTCTTCCATGTCACTCATCCAAGTCATTCCTCCATGTCACTCATTTATGTCACTCCTCCAAGTCACTCCTCCATGTCTCTTCTATATGTCTTCCATATCACTCCTCCATGTCGCTCTACCAACTCACTCCTCCATGTCAATAGTCCACGTCACTCCTCCATGTCACACTTCCTTGTCACTCCTCCATGTTGCTCCACCAACTCACTCCTCCATGTCACTCCTCCATGTCACTGCTCCACGTCACTCCTCTATGTCACTAATCCATGTCACTCCTCCATGTCGCTATTCCATGTCACTCCTTATGTCGCTATATAAACTCACTCCTCTATGTCACTCCTCCATTTCACTCCACCACGTCACTCCTCCATGTCACTCCTCCATATCAACCCTCCATGTCACTCCTCCTTGTCGCTACACCAACTCACTCCTCCATGTCACTCCTCCATTTCACTCCACCACGTCACTCCTCCATGTCACTCCTCCATATCAACCCGCCATGTAACACCTCCATGTCACTCCTCCATGTCACTCCTCCTTGTCGCTATTCCATGTCACTCCTCCATGTTGCTACACCAACTCACTCCTCATGTCACTCCTCCATGTCGCTACTCCATGTCACTCCTCCATGTCGCTACACCAACTCAATCCTCCTTGTCACTCTTCCATGTCACTCATCCAAGTCATTCCTCCATGTCACTCATTTATGTCACTCCTCCAAGTCACTCCTCCATGTCTCTTCTATATGTCTTCCATATCACTCCTCCATGTCGCTCTACCAACTCACTCCTCCATGTCAATAGTCCACGTCACTCCTCCATGTCACACTTCCTTGTCACTCCTCCATGTTGCTCCACCAACTCACTCCTCCATGTCACTCCTCCATGTCACTCCTCTATGTCACTCCTCTATGTAGCTACTCCTTGTCACTCCTCCATGTCGCTACACCAACTCAATCCTCCTTGTCACTCCTCCATGTCACTCATCCAAGTCATTCCTCCATGTCGCTATTCCATGTCACTCCTTATGTCGATACGCCAACTCACTCCTCCATGTCACTCCTCCATTTCACTCCTCCATGTCACTACACCAACTCACTAATCCCTGTCCCTCCGCCATGTCACTCCACAATATCAAACCTCCTTCCTAATCAAACTTGTCAGTTCTCCATGTCACTACTCCATGTCTCTCCTCCACATCAATCCTCTATGTCACTCCTCCATGTCACTCCTCCATGTCACTCCTCCTTGTCGCTATTCCATGTCACTCCTCCATGTTGCTACACCAACTCAATCCTCCTTGTCACTCCTCCATGTCACTCATCCAAGTCATTCCTCCATGTCACTTCTTTATGTCACTCCTCCAAGTCACTCCTCTATGTCACTGCTATATGTCTTCCATGTCACTCCTCCATGTCGCTCCATCAACTCACTCCTCCATGTCACTCCTCCTTGTCACTCCTCCATGTAGCTATTCCATGTCACTCCTCCAAGTCGCTCTACCAACTCACTCCTCCATGTCACTCGTCCACGTCACTCCTCCATGTCACACTTCCTTGTCACTCCTCCATGTAACTACTTCATGTCACTGCACCAACTCACTCATCCCTGACCCTCCGCTATGTCACTCCACCATATCAACCCTCCTTCCTGATCAAACTTGTCACTTCTCCATGTCACTACTCCATGTCTCTCCTCCACATCACTCCTCTATATCACTCCTCCATGTCACTCCTCCTTGTCACTATTCCATGTTAATCCCCCATGTCACTACACCAACTCACTCATCCCTGTCCCTCCGCCATGTCACTCCACCATATCAACCCTCCTTCCTGATCAAACTTGTCACTTCTCTATGTCACTACTCCATGTCTCTCCCCCACATCAAACCTCTATGTTACTCATCCATGTCACTCCTCTATGTCACTCCTCCTTGTCGCTCTTCCATGTCACTCCTCCATGTCGCTACACCAACTCACTCCTCATGTCACTCCTCCATGTAGCTACTCCATGTCACTCCTCCATGTTGCTCCACCAACTCACTCCTCCATGTCACTCCTCCATGTCACTGCTCCACGTCACTCCTCTATGTCACTCCTCCATGTCACTCCTCCATTTCACTCCACCACGTCACTCCTCCATGTCACTCCTCCATGTCATTCCTCCATATCAACCCTCCATGTCACTCCTCCTTGTCGCTACACCAACTCACTCCTCCATGTCACTCCTCCATTTCACTCCACCACGTCTAAATGTCTTCCATGTCACTCCTCCATGTCGCTCCACCAACTCACTCCTCCATGTCACTCCTCCTTGTCACTCCTCCATGTAGCTATTCCATTTCACTACTCCATGTCGCTACACCAACTCAATCCTCCTTGTCACTCCTCCATGTCACTCATCCAAGTCACTCCTCCATGTCGCTATTCCATGTAACTCCTTATGTCGATACGCCAACTCACTACTCCATGTCACTCCTCCATTTCACTCCACCACATCACTCCTCCATGTCACTCCTCCATATCAACCCTCCATGTCACTCCTCCCTTTCACTCCTCCATGTCACTCTTCCATGTGACTTCTATATGTCTTCCATGTCACTCCTCCATGTCGCTCCACCAACTCACTCCTCCATGTCACTCCTCCTTGTCGCTATTCCATGTCACTCCTTATGTCGCTATATAAACTCACTCCTCCATGTCACTCCTCCATTTCACTCCACCACGTCACTCCTCCATGTCACTCCTCCATATCAACCCTCCATGTAACTCCTCCTTGTCGCTACACCAACTCACTCCTCCATGTCACTCCTCCATTTCACTCCACCACGTCCCTCCACCATATCAACCCTCCATGTCACTCCTCCTTGTCCTTCCGCCATGTCACTCCTTTATGTCACTCCTCCAAGTCACTCCTGCATTTCACTTCTATATGACTTCAATGTAAATCCTGCATGTCGCTCCTCCATATCACTCCTCTATTTCACCCTCTCCATGTCACTCCTCCATATCAATCCTCCATTTCACTCCTCCATGTAACTCCTTAATGTCACTACTCCATGTCGCTACTCCATGTCACTCCTCCATGTCACTCTTGCATGTCGCTCCTCCATGTCACTTCTCCAAGTCTTCAATGTCATGTCTCTCATCCGTGTAGCTCCATATTGTCACTCCTCCATATCACTCCTCCGTGTCACTTCTATATTTTCCATGTCACTCCTCCACATCACTCCTCTATGTCACTCCTCCATGTCACTTTTCAATATCACTCCTCTATGTCAATCCTCCATATCAACCCTCCATGTCACTCCTCCATGTCACTCCTCCATGTCCCTCCGCCATGTCACTCCACCATATCAACCCTCCTTCCTGATCAAACTTGTCACTTCTCCATGTCACTACTCCATGTCTCTCCTCCACATCACTCCTCTATATCACTCCTCCATGTCACTCCTCCATGTCACTACTCCTTGTCGCTATTCTATGTTACTCCTCCATGTCGCTACACCAACTCATTCTTCCATGTCACTCCTCCATTTCACTCCACCACATCACTCTTCTACGTCACTCCTCATGTCACTCCTGCATGTCGCTACTCCATGTCACTACTCCATGTCTTTCCTCCATATCAATACTCTATGTCACTCCTCCATGTCACTCCTCCATGTCATTCCTCCGTGTCGCTATTCCATGTCACTCCTCTATGTCACTCCTCCATGTCACTTTTCAATATCACTCCTCTTTGTGATTCCCCTATGTCGCTACTCCATGTCACTCCTCCATGTCTATCCTCCATGTCACTCCTCCATGTCACTTCTATATGTCTTCCATGTCACTCCTCCATGTCGCTCCTCCTTGTCACTCCTCCATGTTGCTCCTCCATGTCACTCCTCTATGTCACTCATCCATGTCCCTTCGCCATGTCACTCCACCATATCAATCCTCCTTGCTGATCCGCCCTGTCACTCCTCCATGTCTCTCTTCAACATCAACCCTCTATGTCACTCCTCCATGTCACTCCCCCATGTCACTCCTCCATGTCGCTATTCCATGTCACTCCTCCATATCGCTACACGAACTCAATCCTCCTTGTCACTCCTCTGTGTCAGTCCTGCACGTCACTCCTCCATGTCACACCTCCTTTTCACTCCTCCATTTAGCTACTCCATGTCACTCATCCATGTCGCTCTACCAACTCACTCCTCCATGTCACTCGTCCACGTCACTCCTCCATGTCACACCCACTTGTCACTCCTCCATGTAGCTACTCCATGTCACTCCTCCATGTCACTCTTAAATATCACTCCACCACGCCACTCCTCTATATCACTCCTCCATGTCACTCATCCAAGTCTCTCCTCCGTGTCACTTCTACATGTTGTACATGTCACTCCTCCACATAACTCCTCTATGTCACTCCTCAATGTCACTTTTCAATATCACTCCTCTATGTCATTCCCCTATGTCGCTACTCCATGTCACTCCTCCATGTCGATCCTCCATGTTACTCCTCCATGTCACTTCTATATGTCTTCCATGTCACTCCTCCAAGTCGCTCCTCCTTGTCACTCCTCCATGTTGCTCCTCCATGTCACTCCTCCATGTCACTCATCCATGTCCCTCCGCCATGTCACTCCACCATATCAATCCTCCTTGCTGATCCGCCCTGTCACTCCTCCATGTCTCTCCTCCACATCAATCCTCCATGTCACTCTTCCATGTCACTCCTCCATGTCACTCCTCCATGTCACTACACCAACTCACTCATCCCTTTCCCTCCGCCATGTCACTCCACCATATCAACCATCCTTCCTGATCAAACTTGTCACTTCTCCATGTCACTACTCCATGTCTCTCATCCACATCAATCCTCTATGTCACTCCTCTATGTCACTCCTCCATGTCACTCCTCCTTGTCGCTATTCCATGTCACTCCTCCATGTCGCTACACCAACTCACTCCTCCATGTCACTCCTCCATGTTGCTATTCCATGTCACTCCTTATGTTGCTACACCAACTCACTCCTCCATTTCACTCCTCCATTTCACTCCACTACGTTACTCCTCCATATCACTACTCCATATCAACCCTACATGTCACTCCTCCATGTCACTCCTCCATGTCACTACACCAACTCACTCATCCCTGTCCCTCCGCCATGTCACTCCTCCATGTCACTCCTCCATGTCGCTACACCAACTCACTCCTCATGTCACTCCTCCATGTCGCTACTCCATTTCACTCCTCCATTTCACTCCACCACGTCACTTCTCCAAGTCTTCAATGTCATGTCTCTCATCTGTGTAGCTTCACATTGTCACTCCTCCAAGTCACTCCTCCATGTCGCTACTCCACGTCACTCCTCCATGTCACACCTCCTTGTCACTCCTCCATGTAGCTACTCCATGTCACTCCTCCATGTCGCTCTACCAACTCACTCCTCCATGTCACTCGTCCACGTCACTCCTACATGTCACACCTCCTTGTCACTCCTCCATGTAGCTACTCCATGTCACTCCTCCATGTCACTCTTAAATTTCACTCCACCACGCCACTCCTCTATAACACTCCTCCATGTTACTCCTCCATATCAATCCATTATGTCACTTCTCCATGTCACTCCTCCTTGTCGCAATTCCATGTCACTCCTCCATGTCGCTACACCAACTCACTCCTCCATGTCACTCCTTTATGTCATTCATCCAATTCACTCCTCCATGTCACTTCTATATGTCTTCCATGTCACTCCTCCACGTCACTCCTCCATGTCACTCTTAAATATCACTCCACCACGCCACTCCTCTATATCACTCCTCCATGTTAGTCCTCCATATAAATCCTCCATGTCACTTCTCTATGTCACTCCTCTTTGTCGCAATTCCATGTCACTCCTTTATGTCGCTACACCAACTCAATCCTCCTTGTCACTCCTCCATGTCACTCATCCAAGTCTCTCCTCCGTGTCACTTCTACATGTTGTACATGTCACTCCTCCACATAACTCCTCTATGTCACTCCTCAATGTCACTTTTCAATATCACTCCTCTATGTCATTCCCCTATGTCGCTACTCCATGTCACTCCTCCATGTCGATCCTCCATTTCACTCCTCCATGTCACTTCTATATGTCTTCCATGTCACTCCTCCATGTCGCTCCTCATTGTCACTCCTCCATGTTGCTCATCCATGTCCCTCCGCCATGTCACTCCTCCATATCAATCCTCCTTGCTGATCCGCCCTGTCACTCCTCCATGTCTCTCCTCCACATCAATCCTCTATGTCACTCCTCCATGTCACTCCTCCATGTCACTCCTCCATGTCACTGCTCCACGTCATTCCTCTATGTCACTCCTCCATGTCACTCCTCCATGTCGCTATTCCATGTCACTCCTTATGTCGCTATATAAACTCACTCCTCCATGTCACTCCTCCATTTCACTCCACCACGTCACTCCTCCATGTCACTCATCCATATCAACCCTCCATGTCACTCCTCCTTGTCGCTACACTAACTCACTTCTCCATGTCACTCCTCCATTTCACTCCACCACGTCCCTCCTCCATATCAACCCTCCATGTCACTCCTCCATGTCACTCCTCCATGTCACTACACCAACTCACTCATCCCTGTCCCTCCGCACTTGTTACGCCTCCATGTCACTCCTCCATGTCGCTACACCAACTCAATCCTCATGTCACTCCTCCATGTCGCTACTCCATGTCACTCCTCCATGTCGCTACACCAACTCAATCCTCCGTGTCACTCCTCCATGTCACTCATCCAAGTCATTCCTCCATGTCACTCCTTTATGTCACTCCTCCAAGTCACTCCTCCATGTCACTTCTATATGTCTTCCATGTCACTCCTCCATGTTGCTCCACCAACTCACTCCTCCATGTCACTCCTCCTTGTCACTCCTCCATGTAGCTATTCCATGTCACTCCTCCATGGTGCTCTACCAACTCACTCCTCCATGTCACTTGTCCACGTCACTCCTCCATGTCACACTTCCTTGTCACTCCTCCATGTAGCTACTCCTTGTCACTACACCAACTCACTCATCCCTGTCCCTCCGCCATGTCACTCCACCATATCAACCCTCCTTCCTGATCAAACTTGTCACTTCTCCATGTCACTACTCCATGTCTTTCCTCCACATCAATCCTCTATGTCACTCCTCCATGTCACTCCTCCATGTCATTCCTCATTGTCGCTATTCCATGTCACTCCTCCATGTCCCTCCGCCATGTCACTCCACCATATCAACCCTCTTTCCTGATCAAACTTGTCACTTCTCCATGTCACTACTCCATGTCTTTCCTCCACATCAATCCTCTATGTCACTCCTCCATGTCACTCCTCCATGTCATTCCTCATTGTCGCTATTCCATGTCACTCCTCCATGTCCCTCCGCCATGTCACTCCACCATATCAACCCTCCTTCCTGATCAAACTTGTCACTTCTCCATGTCACTACTCCATGTCTCTCCTCCACATCACTCCTCTATATCACTCCTCCATGTCACTCCTCCATGTCACTCCTCCATGTTGCTATTCCAATTTACTCCTCCATGTCGCTACACCAACTCACTCTTCCATGTCACTCCTCCATTTCACTCCACCACGTCACTCTTCTACGTCACTCCTCATGTCACTCCTCCATGTCGCTACTCCTTGTCACTCCTCCATGTCACTCATCAATTTCATTTTTCCATGTCACTCCTTTATGTCACTCCTCCAAGTCACTCCTCAATTTCACTTCTATATTACTTTAATGTCACTCCTGCATGTCGCTCCTCCATATCACTCCTCTATTTCACTCCTCCATGTCACTCCTCCTTGTCGCTATTCCATGTCACTCCTCCATGTCGCTACACCAACTCACTCCTCATGTCACTCCTCCATGTCATTCCTCCATGTCGCTATGCCATGTCACTCCTTATGTCGCTACACCAACTCACTCCTCCTTGTCACTCCTCCATGTCACTCATCCAAGTCATTCCTACATGTCACTCCTTTATGTCACTCCTCCAAGTCACTCCTCCATGTCACTTCTATATGTCTTCCATGTCACTCCTCCATTTCGCTCCTGCTTGTCACTCCTCCATGTTGCTCCTCCATGTCACTCCTCCATGTCACTCATCCATGTACCTCCGCCATGTCACTCCACCATATCAATCCTCCTTGCTGATCCGCCCTGTCACTCCTCCATGTCTCTCCTCCACATCAATCCTCTATGTCACTCCTCCATGTCACTCCTCTATGTAACTCCTCCATGTCACTCCTCCATGTCGCTACACGAACTCAATACTCCTTGTCACTCCTCTGTGTCATTCCTGCATGTCACTCCTCCATGTAACTCCACCATATCAATCCTCCTTGCTGATCCGCCCTGTCACTCCTCCATGTCTCTCCTCCACATCAATACTCTATGTCACTCCTCCATGTCACTCCTCCATGTCATTCCTCCGTGTCGCTATTCCATGTCACTCCTCTATGTCACTCCTCCATGTCACTTTTCAATATCACTCCTCTTTGTGATTCCCCTATGTCGCTACTCCATGTCACTCCTCCATGTCTATCCTCCATGTCACTCCTCCATGTCACTTCTATATGTCTTCCATGTCACTCCTCCATGTCGCTCCTCCTTGTCACTCCTCCATGTTGCTCCTCCATGTCACTCCTCTATGTCACTCATCCATGTCCCTTCGCCATGTCACTCCACCATATCAATCCTCCTTGCTGATCCGCCCTGTCACTCCTCCATGTCTCTCTTCAACATCAACCCTCTATGTCACTCCTCCATGTCACTCCCCCATGTCACTCCTCCATGTCGCTATTCCATGTCACTCCTCCATATCGCTACACGAACTCAATCCTCCTTGTCACTCCTGTGTCATTCCTGCACGTCACTCCTCCATGTCACACCTCCTTTTCACTCCTCCATTTAGCTACTCCATGTCACTCATCCATGTCACTCTACCAACTCACTCCTCCATGTCACTCGTCCACGTCACTCCTCCATGTCACACCCACTTGTCACTCCTCCATGTAGCTACTCCATGTCACTCCTCCATGTCACTCTTAAATATCACTCCACCACGCCACTCCTCTATATCACTCCTCCATGTCACTCATCCAAGTCTCTCCTCCGTGTCACTTCTACATGTTGTACATGTCACTCCTCCACATAACTCCTCTATGTCACTCCTCAATGTCACTTTTCAATATCACTCCTCTATGTCATTCCCCTATGTCGCTACTCCATGTCACTCCTCCATGTCGATCCTCCATGTTACTCCTCCATGTCACTTCTATATGTCTTCCATGTCACTCCTCCAAGTCGCTCCTCCTTGTCACTCCTCCATGTTGCTCCTCCATGTCACTCCTCCATGTCACTCATCCATGTCCCTCCGCCATGTCACTCCACCATATCAATCCTCCTTGCTGATCCGCCCTGTCACTCCTCCATGTCTCTCCTCCACATCAATCCTCCATGTCACTCTTCCATGTCACTCCTCCATGTCACTCCTCCATGTCACTACACCAACTCACTCATCCCTTTCCCTCCGCCATGTCACTCCACCATATCAACCATCCTTCCTGATCAAACTTGTCACTTCTCCATGTCACTACTCCATGTCTCTCATCCACATCAATCCTCTATGTCACTCCTCTATGTCACTCCTCCATGTCACTCCTCCTTGTCGCTATTCCATGTCACTCCTCCATGTCGCTACACCAACTCACTCCTACATGTCACTCCTCCATGTTGCTATTCCATGTCACTCCTTATGTTGCTACACCAACTCACTCCTCCATTTCACTCCTCCATTTCACTCCACTACGTTACTCCTCCATATCACTACTCCATATCAACCCTACATGTCACTCCTCCATGTCACTCCTCCATGTCACTACACCAACTCACTCATCCCTGTCCCTCCGCCATGTCACTCCTCCATGTCACTCCTCCATGTCGCTACACCAACTCACTCCTTATGTCACTCCTCCATGTCGCTACTCCATTTCACTCCTCCATTTCACTCCACCACGTCACTTCTCCAAGTCTTCAATGTCATGTCTCTCATCTGTGTAGCTTCACATTGTCACTCCTCCAAGTCACTCCTCCATGTCGCTACTCCATGTCACTCCTCCATGTCACACCTCCTTGTCACTCCTCCATGTAGCTACTCCATGTCACTCCTCCATGTCGCTCTACCAACTCACTCCTCCATGTCACTCCTCCATGTCATTCCTCCATGTTGCTATGCCATGTCACTCCTTATGTCGCTACACCAACTCACTCCTCCTTGTCACTCCTCCATGTCACTCATCCAAGTCATTCCTACATGTCACTCCTTTATGTCACTCCTCCAAGTCACTCCTCCATGTCACTTCTATATGTCTTCCATGTCACTCCTCCATTTCGCTCCTGCTTGTCACTCCTCCATGTTGCTCCTCCATGTCACTCCTCCATGTCACTCATCCATGTACCTCCGCCATGTCACTCCACCATATCAATCCTCCTTGCTGATCCGCCCTGTCACTCCTCCATGTCTCTCCTCCACATCAATCCTCTATGTCACTCCTCCATGTCACTCCTCTATGTCACTCCTCCATGTCACTCCTCCATGTCGCTACACGAACTCAATACTCCTTGTCACTCCTCTGTGTCATTCCTGCATGTCACTCCTCCATGTAACTCCACCATATCAATCCTCCTTGCTGATCCGCCCTGTCACTCCTCCATGTCTCTCCTCCACATCAAACCTCTATGTCACTCCTCCATGTCACTCCTCTATGTCACTCCTCCATGTCACTCCTCCTTGTCACTACTCCATGTCACTCCTCCATGTCACTCATCCATGTCATTCCTCCATGACACTCCTTTATGTCACTCCTCAAAGTCACTCCTCCATGTCACTCCTCCATGTCCCTCCTCCATGTCACTCCACCATATCAATCCGCCTGGCTGATCCGCCCTGTCACTCCTCCATGTCACTCCTCCATGTCACTTCTATTTGTCTTCCATGTCACTCCTCCATGTCATTACACCAACTCACTTCTCCATGTCACTCCTCCATGTCACTCCTCCATTTCACTCCTCCATGTCTCTCCTCCATGTCACTTCTCCAAGTCTTCAATGTCATGTCTCTCATCTGTGTAGCTTCACATTGTCACTCCTCCAAGTCACTCCTCCATGTCGCTACTCCACGTCACTCCTCCATGTCACACCTCCTTGTCACTCCTCCATGTAGCTACTCCAAGTCACTCCTCCATGTCGCTCTACCAACTCACTCCTCCATGTCACTCGTCCACGTCACTCCTCCATGTCACACCTCCTTGTCACTCCTCCATGTAGCTACTCCATGTCACTCCTCCATGTCACTCTTAAATTTCACTCCACCACGCCACTCCTCTATATCACTCCTCCATGTTACTCCTCCATATCAATCCTCCATGTCACTTCTCCATGTCACTCCTCCTTGTCGCAATTCCATGTCACTCCTCCATGTCGCTACACCAACTCACTCCTCCATGTCACTCCTCCATGTCGCTACTCCATGTCACTACTCCATGTCGCTACACCAACTCAATTCGTCCATGTCACTCCTTTATGTCATTCATCCAATTCACTCCTCCATGTTACTTCTATTTGTCTTCCATGTCACTCCTCCATGTCACTCCTCCATGTCACTCATCCAAGTCTCTCCTCCGTGTCACTTCTACATGCTGTACATGTCACTCCTCCACATAACTCCTCTATATCACTCCTCAATGTCACTTTTCAATATCACTCCTCTATGTCATTCCCCTATGTCGCTACTCCATGTCACTCCTCCATGTCGATCTTCCATTTCACTCCTCCATGTCACTTCTATATGTCTTCCATGTCACTCCTCCATGTCCCTCCGCCATGTCACTCCACCATATCAATCCTCCTTGCTGATCCGCCCTGTTACTCCTCCATGTCTCTCCTCCACATCAATCCTCCATGTCACTCCTCCATGTCACTCCTCCATGTCACTCCTCCATGTCATTCCTCCATGTCACTCCACCAACTCACTCATCCCTTTCCCTCCGCCATGTCACTCCACCATATCAACCCTCCTTCCTGATCAAACTTGTCACTTCTCCATGTCACTACTCCATGTCTCTCCTCCACATCAATCCTCTATGTCACTCCTCTATGTCACTCCTCCATGTCACTCCTCCTTGTCTCTATTCCATCACTCCTCCATGTTGCTACACCAACTCACTCCTCCATGTCACTCCTACATGTCGCTATTCCATGTCACTCCTTATGTCGCTACACCAACTCACTCCTCCATTTCACTCCTCCATTTCACTCCACCACGTTACTCCTCCATATCACTCCTCCATATCAACCCTACATGTCACTCCTCCATGTCAAACCTCCATTTCACTCCACCATGTCACTCCTCCATGTCACTCCTCCATTTCACTCCACCACGTCTATATGTATTCCATGTCACTCCTCCTTGTCACTCCTCCATGTAGCTATTCCATTTCACTCCTCCATGTCGCTACACCAACTCAATACTCCTTGTCACTCCTCCATGTCACTCATCCAAGTCATTCCTCCATGTCGCTATTCCATGTCACTCCTTATGTCGATACGCCAACTCACTCCTCCATGTCACTCCTCCATTTCACTCCACCATGTCACTCCTCCATGTCACTCCTCCATATCAACCCGCCATGTCACTACTCCATGTCACTCCTCCATGTCACTCCTCCATGTCACTACACCAACTCACTAATCCCTGTCCATCAGCCATGTCACTCCACATTATCAAACCTCCTTCCTGATCAAACTTGTCAGTTCTCCATGTCACTACTCCATGTCTCTCCTCCACATCAATCCTCTATGTCACTCCATGTCACTCCTCATGTCACTCCTCCATGTCGCTACTCCATGTCACTCCTCCATGTCGCTACACCAACTCAATCCTCATGTAACTCCTCCATGTAGCTACTCCATGTCACTCCTCCATGTCGCTACACCAACTCAATCCTCCTTGTCACTCCTCCATGTCACTCAGCCAAGTCATTTGTCCATGTCTTCCATGTCACTCCTCCATGTCACTCCTCCAGTGACAGTTTTCCATGTCACTCCTCCATGTTGCTCCACCAACTCACTCCTCCATGTCACTCCTCCTTGTCACTCCTCTATGTAGCTATTCCATGTAACTACTCCATGTCGCTGTACCAACTCACTCCTCCATTTCAAACTTCCTTGTCACTCATCCATGTAGCTACTTCATGTCACTACACCAACTCACTCATACCTGTCCCTCCGCCATGTCACTCCACCATATCAACCCTCCTTCCTGATCAAACTTGTCACTTCTCCATGTCACTAATCCATGTCTCTCCTCCACATCACTCCTCTATATCACTCCTCCATGTCACTCTTCCATGTCACTCCTCCTTGTCGCTATTCCATGTTACTCCTCCATTTCGCTACACCAACTCACTCTTCCATGTCACTCCTCCATGTCGCTACTCCATGTCACTCCTCCATGTCGCTACACCAACTCAATCCTCCTTGTCACTCCTCCATGTCACTCATCCAATTCATTCCTTCATGTCACTCCTTTATGTCACTCCTCCAAGTCACTCCTCCATGTCACTTCTATATGTCTTCCATGTCACTCCTCCATGTCGCTCCACCAACTCACTCCTCCATGTCACTCCTCCTTGTCACTCCTCCATGTAGCTATTCCATGTATCTCCTCCATGTCGCTCTACCAACTCACTCCTCCATGTCACTCGTCCACGTCACTCCTCCATATCACACTTCCTTGTCACTCATCCATGTAGCTACTTCATGTCACTACACCAACTCAATCATCCCTGTCCCTCCGCCATGTCACTCCACCATATCAACCCTCCTTCCTGATCAAACTTGTCACTTCTCCATGTCACTACTCCATGTCTCTCCTCCACATCACTCCTCTATATCACTCCTCCATGTCGCTACACCAACTCACTCTTCCATGTCACTCCCCCATTTCAATCCACCACGTCACTCCTCCATGTCACTCCTCCATGTCACTCCTCCTTGTCGCTATTCCATGTCACTCCTCCATGTTGCTACACCAACTCACTCATCCCTGTCCCTCCGCCATGTCACTCCACAATATCAAACATCCTTCCTGATCAAACTTGTCAGTTCTCCATGTCACTACTCCATGTCTCTCCTCCACATCAATCCTCTATGTCACTCCTCCATGTCACTCCTCCTTGTCGCTATTCCATGTCACTCCTCCAAGTTGCTACACCAACTCACTCCTCATGTCACTCCTCCATGTCACTTAGCCAAGTCATTTGTCCATGTCACTCCTTTATGTCACGCCTCCAAGTCACTCCTCCATGTCACTTCTATATGTCTTCCATGTCACTCCTCCATGTTGTTCCACCAACTCACTCCTCCATGTCACTCCTCCATGTCACTGCTCCACGTCACTCCTCTATGTCACTCCTCCATGTCACTCCTCCATGTCGCTATTCCATGTCACTCCCTATGTCGCTATATAAACTCACTCCTCTATGTCACTCCTCCATTTCACTCCACCACGTCACTCCTCCATGTCACTCCTCCATATCAACCCTCCATGTCACTCCTCCTTGTCGCTACACCAACTCACTCCTCCATGTCACTCCTCCATTTCACTCCACCACGTCTATATGTATTCCATGTCACTCCTCCATGTCGCTCCACCAACTCACTCCTCCATGTCACTCCTCCTTGTCACTCCTCCATGTAGCTATTCCATTTCACTCCTCCATGTCGCTACACCAACTCAATCCTCCTTGTCACTCCTCCATGTCACTGATCCAAGTCATTCCTCCATGTCGCTATTCCATGTCACACCTTATGTCGATACGCCAACTCACTCCTCCATGTCACTCCTCCATTTCACTCCACCACGTCACTCCTCCATGTCACTCCTCCATATCAACCCGCCATGTAACTCCTCCATGTCACTCCTCCATGTCACTACACCAAGTCACTAATCCTTGTCCCGCCGCCATGTCACTCCACAATATCAAACCTCCTTCCTGATCAAACTTGTCAGTTCTCCATGTCACTACTCCATGTCTCTCCTCCACATCAATCCTCTATGTCACTCCTCCATGTCACTCCTCCTTGTCGCTATTCCATGTCACTCCTCCATGTTGCTACACCAACTCACCCCTCATGTCAATCCTCCTTGTCACTCCTCCATGTCACTCATCCAAGTCATTCCTCCATGTCACTCATTTATGTCACTCCTCCAAGTCACTCTTCCATGTCACTTCTATATGTCTTCCATGTCATTCCTCCATGTCGCTCCACCAACTCACTCCATCATGTCACTCCTCCTTGTCACTCCTCCATGTAGCTATTCCATGTCACTCCTCCATGTCGCTCTACCAACTCACTCTTCCATGTCACTCCCCCATTTCACTCCACCACGTCACTACTCCATGTCACTCCTCCATATCAACCCTCCATGTCACTCCTCAATGTTACTCCTCCATGTCACTACACCAACTCACTCATCCCTTTCCCTCCGCCATGTCTCTCCACCATATCAAACCTCCTTCCTGATCAAACTTGTCACTTCTCCATGTCACTACTCCATGTCTCTCCCCCACATCAAACCTCTATGTCACTCCTCCATGTCACTCCTCTATGTCACTCCTCCATGTCACTCCTCCATGTCGCTATTCCATGTCACTCCTTATGTCGCTATATAAACTCACTCCTCTATGTCACTCCTCCATTTCACTCCACCACGTCACTCCTCCATGTCACTCCTCCATATCAATCCTCCATGTCACTCCTCCTTGTCGCTACACCAACTCACTCCTCCATGTCACTCCTCCATTTCACTCCACCATGTCACTCCTCCATGTCACTCCTCCATATCAACCCGCCATGTCACTCCTCCATGTCACTCCTCCATGTCGCTATTCCATGTCACTCCTCCATGTTGCTACACCAACTCACTCCTCATGTCACTCCTCCATGTCGCTACTCCATATCACTCCTCCATGTCGCTACACCAACTCAATCCTCCTTGTCACTCTTCCATGTCACTCATCCAAGACATTCTTCCATGTCACTCCTCCATGTCGCTCCACCAACTCACTCCTCCATTTCACACTTCCTTGTCACTCATCCATGTAGCTACTTCATGTCACTACACCAACTCACTCATACCTGTCCCTCCGCCATGTCACTCTACCATATCAACCCTCCTTCCTGATCAAACTTGTCACTTCTCCATGTCACTAATCCATGTCTCTCCTCCACATCACTCCTCTATATCACTCCTCCATGTCACTCTTCCATGTCACTCCTCCTTGTCGCTATTCCATGTTATTCCTCCATTTCGCTACACCAACTCACTCTTCCATGTCACTCCTCCATGTCGCTACTCCATGTCACTCCTCCATGTCGCTCCACCAACTCACTCCTCCATGTCACTCCTCCTTGTCACTCCTCCATGTAGCTATTCCATTTCACTCCTCCATGTCACTACACCAACTCAATCCTCCTTGTCACTCCTCCATGTCACTCATCCATATCAACCCGCCATGTCACTCCTCCATTTCACTCCACCACGTCACTCCTCCATGTCACTCCTCCATATCAACCCGCCATGTCACTCCTCCATGTCACTACACCAACTCACTAATCCCTGTCCCTCCGCCATGTCACTCCACAATATCAAACATCCTTCCTGATCAAACTTGTCAGTTCTCCATGTCACTACTCCATGTCTCTCCTCCACATCAATCCTCTATGTCACTCCTCCATGTCACTCCTCCTTGTCGCTATTCCATGTCACTCCTCCAAGTTGCTACACCAACTCACTCCTCATGTCACTCCTCCATGTCACTTAGCCAAGTCATTTGTCCATGTCACTCCTTTATGTCACGCCTCCAAGTCACTCCTCCATGTCACTTCTATATGTCTTCCATGTCACTCCTCCATGTTGCTCCACCAACTCACTCCTCCATGTCACTCCTCCATGTCACTGCTCCACGTCACTCCTCTATGTCACTCCTCCATGTCACTCCTCCATGTCGCTATTCCATGTCACTCCCTATGTCGCTATATAAACTCACTCCTCTATGTCACTCCTCCATTTCACTCCACCACGTCACTCCTCCATGTCACTCCTCCATATCAACCCTCCATGTCACTCCTCCTTGTCGCTACACCAACTCACTCCTCCATGTCACTCCTCCATTTCACTCCACCACGTCTATATGTATTCCATGTCACTCCTCCATGTCGCTCCACCAACTCACTCCTCCATGTCACTCCTCCTTGTCACTCCTCCATGTAGCTATTCCATTTCACTCCTCCATGTCGCTACACCAACTCAATCCTCCTTGTCACTCCTCCATGTCAATGATCCAAGTCATTCCTCCATGTCGCTATTCCATGTCACACCTTATATCGATACGCCAACTCACTCCTCCATGTCACTCCTCCATTTCACTCCACCACGTCACTCCTCCATGTCACTCCTCCATGTCACTCCTCCATTACACTCCTCCTTGTCGCTATTCCATGTCACTCCTCCATGTTGCTACACCAACTCACTCCTCATGTCACTCCTCCATGTCGCTACTCCATGTCACTCCTCCATGTTGCTACACCAACTCAATCCTCCTTGTCACTCCTCCATGTCACTCATCCAAGTCATTCCTCCATGTCACTCCTTTATGTCACTCCTCCAAGTCACTCCTCCATGTCACTTCTATATGTCTTCCATGTCACTCCTCCATGTCGCTCCACCAACTCACTCCTCCATGTCACTCCTCCTTGTCACTACTCCATGTAGCTATTCCATGTATCTCCTCCATGTCGCTCCACCAACTCACTCCTCCATGTCACTCCTCCATGTCACTGCTCCATGTCACTCCTCCATGTCGCTATTCCATGTCACTCCTTATGTCGCTCCACCAACTCACTCCTCTATGTCATTCCCCTATGTCGCTACTCCATGTCACTCCTCCATGTCGATCCCCCATGTCACTCCTCCATGTCACTTCTATATGTTTTCCATGTCACTCCTCCATGTCGCTCCTCCTTGTCACTCCTCCATGTTGCTCCTCCATGTAGCTACTTCATGTCACTACACCAACTCACTCATCCCTGTCCCTCCGCCATGTCACTCCACCATATCAACCCTCCTTCCTGATCAAACTTGTCACTTCTCCATGTCACTACTCCATGTCTCTCCTCCACATCACTCCTCTATATCACTCCTCCATGTCGCTACACCAACTCACTCTTCCATGTCACTCCCCCATTTCACTCCACCACGTCACTCCTCCATGTCACTCCTCCATGTCACTCCTCCTTGTCGCTATTCCATGTCACTCCTCCAAGTTGCTACACCAACTCACTCCTCATGTCACTCCTCCATGTCACTCATCCAAGTCATTCCTCCATGTCACTCATTTATGTCATTCCTCCAAGTCATTCCTCCATGTCACTTCTATATGTCTTCCATGTCACTCCTCCATGTCGCTCCACCAACTCACTCCTCCATGTCACTCCTCCTTGTCACTCCTCCATGTCACTCGTCCACGTCACTCCTCCATGTCACACTTCCTTGTCACTCCTCCATGTAGCTACTTCATGTCACTACACCAACTCACTCATCCCTGTCCCTCCGCCATGTCACTCCACCATATCAACACTCTTTCCTGATCAAACTTGTCACTTCTCCATGTCACTACTCCATGTCTCTCCTCCACATCAATCCTCTATGTCACTCCTCCATGTCACTCCTCCATTACACTCCTCCTTGTCGCTATTCCATGTCACTCCTCCATGTTGCTACACCAACTCACTCCTCATGTCACTCCTCCATGTCGCTACTCCATGTCACTCCTCCATGTCGCTACACCAACTCAATCCTCCTTGTCACTCCTCCATGTCACTCATCCAAGTCATTCCTACATGTCACTCCTTTATGTCACTCCTCCAAGTCACTCCTCCATGTCACTTCTATATGTCTTCCATGTCACTCCTCCATGTCACTCCTCCTTGTCAGTACTCCATGTAGCTATTCCATGTATCTCCTCCATGTCGCTCCACCAACTCACTCCTCCATGTCACTCCTCCATGTCACTGCTCCATGTCACTCCTCCATGTCACTATTCCATGTCACTCCTTATGTCACTCCACCAACTCACTCCTCTATATCATTCCCCTATGTCGCTACTCCATGTCACTTCTCCATGTCACTGCTCCATGTCTCTCCTCCACATCACTCCTCTATATCACTCCTCCATGTCACTCCTCCATGTCACTCCTCCTTGTCGCTATTCCATGTTACTCCTCCATGTCGCTACACCAACTCACTCTTCCATGTCACTCCCCCATTTCACTCCACCACGTCACTCCTCCATGTCACTCCTCCATATCAACCCTCCATGTCACTCCTACATGTTACTCCCCCATGTCACTACACCAACTCACTCATCCCTGTCCCTCCGCCATGTCACTCCACCATATCAACCCTCCTTCCTGATCAAACTTGTCACTTCTCCATGTCACTACTCCATGTCTCTCCCCCACATCAAACCTCTATGTCACTCCTCCATGTCACTCCTCTATGTCACTCCTCCTTGTCGCTATTCCATGTCACTCCTCTATGTCACTCCTCCATGTCACTTTTCAATATCACTCCTCTTTGTGATTCCCCTATGTCGCTACTCCATGTCACTCCTCCATGTCTATCCTCCATGTCACTCCTCCATGTCACTTCTATATGTCTTCCATGTCACTCCTCCATGTCGCTCCTCCTTGTCACTCCTCCATGTTGCTCCTCCATGTCACTCCTCTATGTCACTCATCCATGTCCCTTCGCCATGTCACTCCACCATATCAATCCTCCTTGCTGATCCGCCCTGTCACTCCTCCATGTCTCTCTTCAACATCAACCCTCTATGTCACTCCTCCATGTCACTCCCCCATGTCACTCCTCCATGTCGCTATTCCATGTCACTCCTCCATATCGCTACACGAACTCAATCCTCCTTGTCACTCCTGTGTCATTCCTGCACGTCACTCCTCCATGTCACACCTCCTTTTCACTCCTCCATTTAGCTACTCCATGTCACTCATCCATGTCACTCTACCAACTCACTCCTCCATGTCACTCGTCCACGTCACTCCTCCATGTCACACCCACTTGTCACTCCTCCATGTAGCTACTCCATGTCACTCCTCCATGTCACTCTTAAATATCACTCCACCACGCCACTCCTCTATATCACTCCTCCATGTCACTCATCCAAGTCTCTCCTCCGTGTCACTTCTACATGTTGTACATGTCACTCCTCCACATAACTCCTCTATGTCACTCCTCAATGTCACTTTTCAATATCACTCCTCTATGTCATTCCCCTATGTCGCTACTCCATGTCACTCCTCCATGTCGATCCTCCATTTCACTCCTCCATGTCAATTCTATATGTCTTCCATGTCACTCCTCCATGTCGCTCCTCATTGTCACTCCTCCATGTTGCTCATCCATGTCCCTCCGCCATGTCACTCCTCCATATCAATCCTCCTTGCTGATCCGCCCTGTCACTCCTCCATGTCACTCGTCCACGTCACTCCTCCATGTCACACTTCCTTGTCACTCCTCCATGTAGCTACTTCATGTCACTACACCAACTCACTCATCCCTGTCCCTCCGCCATGTCACTCCACCATATCAACACTCTTTCCTGATCAAACTTGTCACTTCTCCATGTCACTACTCCATGTCTCTCCTCCACATCAATCCTCTATGTCACTCCTCCATGTCACTCCTCCATTACACTCCTCCTTGTCGCTATTCCATGTCACTCCTCCATGTTGCTACACCAACTCACTCCTCATGTCACTCCTCCATGTCGCTACTCCATGTCACTCCTCCATGTCGCTACACCAACTCAATCCTCCTTGTCACTCCTCCATGTCACTCATCCAAGTCATTCCTACATGTCACTCCTTTATGTCACTCCTCCAAGTCACTCCTCCATGTCACTTCTATATGTCTTCCATGTCACTCCTCCATGTCACTCCTCCTTGTCAGTACTCCATGTAGCTATTCCATGTATCTCCTCCATGTCGCTCCACCAACTCACTCCTCCATGTCACTCCTCCATGTCACTGCTCCATGTCACTCCTCCATGTCACTATTCCATGTCACTCCTTATGTCACTCCACCAACTCACTCCTCTATATCATTCCCCTATGTCGCTACTCCATGTCACTTCTCCATGTCACTGCTCCATGTCTCTCCTCCACATCACTCCTCTATATCACTCCTCCATGTCACTCCTCCATGTCACTCCTCCTTGTCGCTATTCCATGTTACTCCTCCATGTCGCTACACCAACTCACTCTTCCATGTCACTCCCCCATTTCACTCCACCACGTCACTCCTCCATGTCACTCCTCCATATCAACCCTCCATGTCACTCCTACATGTTACTCCCCCATGTCACTACACCAACTCACTCATCCCTGTCCCTCCGCCATGTCACTCCACCATATCAACCCTCCTTCCTGATCAAACTTGTCACTTCTCCATGTCACTACTCCATGTCTCTCCCCCACATCAAACCTCTATGTCACTCCTCCATGTCACTCCTCTATGTCACTCCTCCTTGTCGCTATTCCATGTCACTCCTCTATGTCACTCCTCCATGTCACTTTTCAATATCACTCCTCTTTGTGATTCCCCTATGTCGCTACTCCATGTCACTCCTCCATGTCTATCCTCCATGTCACTCCTCCATGTCACTTCTATATGTCTTCCATGTCACTCCTCCATGTCGCTCCTCCTTGTCACTCCTCCATGTTGCTCCTCCATGTCACTCCTCTATGTCACTCATCCATGTCCCTTCGCCATGTCACTCCACCATATCAATCCTCCTTGCTGATCCGCCCTGTCACTCCTCCATGTCTCTCTTCAACATCAACCCTCTATGTCACTCCTCCATGTCACTCCCCCATGTCACTCCTCCATGTCGCTATTCCATGTCACTCCTCCATATCGCTACACGAACTCAATCCTCCTTGTCACTCCTGTGTCATTCCTGCACGTCACTCCTCCATGTCACACCTCCTTTTCACTCCTCCATTTAGCTACTCCATGTCACTCATCCATGTCACTCTACCAACTCACTCCTCCATGTCACTCGTCCACGTCACTCCTCCATGTCACACCCACTTGTCACTCCTCCATGTAGCTACTCCATGTCACTCCTCCATGTCACTCTTAAATATCACTCCACCACGCCACTCCTCTATATCACTCCTCCATGTCACTCATCCAAGTCTCTCCTCCGTGTCACTTCTACATGTTGTACATGTCACTCCTCCACATAACTCCTCTATGTCACTCCTCAATGTCACTTTTCAATATCACTCCTCTATGTCATTCCCCTATGTCGCTACTCCATGTCACTCCTCCATGTCGATCCTCCATTTCACTCCTCCATGTCAATTCTATATGTCTTCCATGTCACTCCTCCATGTCGCTCCTCATTGTCACTCCTCCATGTTGCTCATCCATGTCCCTCCGCCATGTCACTCCTCCATATCAATCCTCCTTGCTGATCCGCCCTGTCACTCCTCCATGTCTCTCCTCCACATCAATCCTCTATGTCACTCCTCCATGTCACTCCTCCATGTCACTCCTCCATGTCACTGCTCCACGTCATTCCTCTATGTCACTCCTCCATGTCACTCCTCCATGTCGCTATTCCATGTCACTCCTTATGTCGCTATATAAACTCACTCCTCCATGTCACTCCTCCATTTCACTCCACCACGTCACTCCTCCATGTCACTCATCCATATCAACCCTTCATGTCACTCCTCCTTGTCGCTACACTAACTCATTTCTCCATGTCACTCCTCCATTTCACTCCACCACGTCCCTCCTCCATATCAACCCTCCCTGTCACTCCTCCATGTCACTCCTCCATGTCACTACACCAACTCACTCATCCCTGTCCCTCCGCACTTGTTACGCCTCCATGTCACTCCTCCATGTCGCTACACCAACTCAATCCTCATGTCACTCCTCCATGTCGCTACTCCATGTCACTCCTCCATGTCGCTACACCAACTCAATCCTCCTTGTCACTCCTCCATGTCACTCATCCAAGTCATTCCTCCATGTCACTCCTTTATGTCACTCCTCCAAGTCACTCCTCCATGTCATTTCTATATGTCTTCCATGTCACTCCTCCATGTCGCTCCACCAACTCACTCCTCCATGTCACTCCTCCTTGTCACTCCTCCATGTAGCTATTCCATGTCACTCCTCCATGTCGCTCTACCAACTCACTCCTCCATGTCACTTGTCCACGTCACTCCTCCATGTCACACTTCCTTGTCACTCCTCCATGTAGCTACTCCTTGTCACTACACCAACTCACTCATCCCTGTCCCTCCGCCATGTCACTCCACCATATCAACCCTCCTTCCTGATCAAACTTGTCACTTCTCCATGTCACTACTCCATGTCTTTCCTCCACATCAATCCTCTATGTCACTCCTCCATGTCACTCCTCCATGTCATTCCTCATTGTCGCTATTCCATGTCACTCCTCCATGTCCCTCCGCCATGTCACTCCACCATATCAACCCTCTTTCCTGATCAAACTTGTCACTTCTCCATGTCACTACTCCATGTCTTTCCTCCACATCAATCCTCTATGTCACTCCTCCATGTCATTCCTCATTGTCGCTATTCCATGTCACTCCTCCATGTCCCTCCGCCATGTCACTCCACCATATCAACCCTCCTTCCTGATCAAACTTGTCACTTCTCCATGTCACTACTCCATGTCTCTCCTCCACATCACTCCTCTATATCACTCCTCCATGTCACTCCTCCATGTCACTCCTCCATGTTGCTATTCCAATTTACTCCTCCATGTCGCTACACCAACTCACTCTTCCATGTCACTCCTCCATTTCACTCCACCACGTCACTCTCCTACGTCACTCCTCATGTCACTCCTCCATGTCGCTACTCCTTGTCACTCCTCCATGTCACTAATCAATTTCATTTTTCCATGTCACTCCTTTATGTCACTCCTCCAAGTCACTCCTCAATTTCACTTCTATATTACTTTAATGTCACTCCTGCATGTCGCTCCTCCATATCACTCCTCTATTTCACTCCTCCATGTCACTCCTCCTTGTCGCTATTCCATGTCACTCCTCCATGTCGCTACACCAACTCACTCCTCATGTCACTCCTCCATGTCATTCCTCCATGTCGCTATGCCATGTCACTCCTTATGTCGCTACACCAACTCACTCCTCCTTGTCACTCCTCCATGTCACTCATCCAAGTCATTCCTACATGTCACTCCTTTATGTCACTCCTCCAAGTCACTCCTCCATGTCACTTCTATATGTCTTCCATGTCACTCCTCCATTTCGCTCCTGCTTGTCACTCCTCCATGTTGCTCCTCCATGTCACTCCTCCATGTCACTCATCCATGTACCTCCGCCATGTCACTCCACCATATCAATCCTCCTTGCTGATCCGCCCTGTCACTCCTCCATGTCTCTCCTCCACATCAATCCTCTATGTCACTCCTCCATGTCACTCCTCTATGTCACTCCTCCATGTCACTCCTCCATGTCGCTACACGAACTCAATACTCCTTGTCACTCCTCTGTGTCATTCCTGCATGTCACTCCTCCATGTAACTCCACCATATCAATCCTCCTTGCTGATCCGCCCTGTCACTCCTCCATGTCTCTCCTCCACATCAAACCTCTATGTCACTCCTCCATGTCACTCCTCTATGTCACTCCTCCATGTCACTCATCCATGCACCTCCGCCATGTCACTCCACCATATCAATCCACCTTGCTGATCCGCCCTGTCACTCCTCCATGTCTCTCCTCCACATCAATCCTCTATGTCACTCTTCCATGTCACTCCTCCATGTCACTCCTCCTTGTCACTACTCCATGTCACTCCTCCATGTCACTCATCCATGTCATTCCTCCATGACACTCCTTTATGTCACTCCTCAAAGTCACTCCTCCATGTCACTCCTCCATGTCCCTCCTCCATGTCACTCCACCATATCAATCCGCCTGGCTGATCCGCCCTGTCACTCCTCCATGTCACTCCTCCATGTCACTTCTATTTGTCTTCCATGTCACTCCTCCATGTCATTACACCAACTCACTTCTCCATGTCACTCCTCCATGTCACTCCTCCATTTCACTCCTCCATGTCTCTCCTCCATGTCACTTCTCCAAGTCTTCAATGTCATGTCTCTCATCTGTGTAGCTTCACATTGTCACTCCTCCTTGTCACTCCTCCATGTAGCTACTCCAAGTCACTCCTCCATGTCGCTCTACCAACTCACTCCTCCATGTCACTCGTCCACGTCACTCCTCCATGTCACACCTCCTTGTCACTCCTCCATGTAGCTACTCCATGTCACTCCTCCATGTCACTCTTAAATTTCACTCCACCACGCCACTCCTCTATATCACTCCTCCATGTTACTCCTCCATATCAATCCTCCATGTCACTTCTCCATGTCACTCCTCCTTGTCGCAATTCCATGTCACTCCTCCATGTCGCTACACCAACTCACTCCTCCATGTCACTCCTCCATGTCGCTACTCCATGTCACTACTCCATGTCGCTACACCAACTCAATTCGTCCATGTCACTCCTTTATGTCATTCATCCAATTCACTCCTCCATGTTACTTCTATTTGTCTTCCATGTCACTCCTCCATGTCACTCCTCCATGTCACTCATCCAAGTCTCTCCTCCGTGTCACTTCTACATGTTGTACATGTCACTCCTCCACATAACTCCTCTATATCACTCCTCAATGTCACTTTTCAATATCACTCCTCTATGTCATTCCCCTATGTCGCTACTCCATGTCACTCCTCCATGTCGATCTTCCATTTCACTCCTCCATGTCACTTCTATATGTCTTCCATGTCACTCCTCCATGTCGCTCCTCATTGTCACTCCTCCATGTTGCTCCTCCATGTCACTCCTCCATGTCACTCATCCATGTCCCTCCGCCATGTCACTCCACCATATCAATCCTCCTTGCTGATCCGCCCTGTTACTCCTCCATGTCTCTCCTCCACATCAATCCTCCATGTCACTCCTCCATGTCACTCCTCCATGTCACTCCTCCATGTCATTCCTCCATGTCACTCCACCAACTCACTCATCCCTTTCCCTCCGCCATGTCACTCCACCATATCAACCCTCCTTCCTGATCAAACTTGTCACTTCTCCATGTCACTACTCCATGTCTCTCCTCCACATCAATCCTCTATGTCACTCCTCTATGTCACTCCTCCATGTCACTCCTCCTTGTCTCTATTCCATCACTCCTCCATGTTGCTACACCAACTCAGTCCTCCATGTCACTCCTACATGTCGCTATTCCATGTCACTCCTTATGTCGCTACACCAACTCACTCCTCCATTTCACTCCTCCATTTCACTCCACCACGTTACTCCTCCATATCACTCCTCCATATCAACCCTACATGTCACTCCTCCATGTCAAACCTCCATTTCACTCCACCATGTCACTCCTCCATGTCACTCCTCCATTTCACTCCACCACGTCTATATGTATTCCATGTCACTCCTCCTTGTCACTCCTCCATGTAGCTATTCCATTTCACTCCTCCATGTCGCTACACCAACTCAATACTCCTTGTCACTCCTCCATGTCACTCATCCAAGTCATTCCTCCATGTCGCTATTCCATGTCACTCCTTATGTCGATACGCCAACTCACTCCTCCATGTCACTCCTCCATTTCACTCCACCATGTCACTCCTCCATGTCACTCCTCCATATCAACCCGCCATGTCACTACTCCATGTCACTCCTCCATGTCACTCCTCCATGTCACTACACCAACTCACTAATCCCTGTCCATCAGCCATGTCACTCCACATTATCAAACCTCCTTCCTGATCAAACTTGTCAGTTCTCCATGTCACTACTCCATGTCTCTCCTCCACATCAATCCTCTATGTCACTCCATGTCACTCCTCATGTCACTCCTCCATGTCGCTACTCCATGTCACTCCTCCATGTCGCTACACCAACTCAATCCTCATGTAACTCCTCCATGTAGCTACTCCATGTCACTCCTCCATGTCGCTACACCAACTCAATCCTCCTTGTCACTCCTCCATGTCACTCAGCCAAGTCATTTGTCCATGTCTTCCATGTCACTCCTCCATGTCACTCCTCCAGTGACAGTTTTCCATGTCACTCCTCCATGTTGCTCCACCAACTCACTCCTCCATGTCACTCCTCCTTGTCACTCCTCTATGTAGCTATTCCATGTAACTACTCCATGTCGCTGTACCAACTCACTCCTCCATGTCACTCGTCCACGTCACTCCTCAATGTCACACTTCCTTGTCACTCCTCCATGTAGCTACTTCATGTCACTACACCAACTCACTCATCCCTGTCCCTCCTCCATGTCACTCCACCATATCAACCCTCCTTCCTGATCAAACTTGTCACTTCTCCATGTCACTACTCCATGTCTCTCCTCCACATTACTCCTCTATATCACTCCTCCATGTCACTCCTCCATGTCACTCCTCCTTGTCGCTATTCCATGTTACTCCTCCATGTCGCTACACCAACTCACTCTTCCATGTCACTCCCCATTTCACTCCACCATGTCACTCCTCCATGTCACTCCTCCATATCAACCCTCCATGTCACTCCTCCATGTTACTCCTCCATGTCACTACACCAACTCACTCATCCCTGTCCCTCCTCCATGTCATTCCACCATATCAACCCTCCTTCCTGATCAAACTAGTCACTTCTCCATGTCACTACTCCATGTCTCTCCCCCACATCAAACCTCTATGTCACTCCTCCATGTCACTCCTCTATGTCACTCCTCCTTGTCGCTCTTCCATGTCACTCCTCCATGTCGCTCCACCAACTCACTCCTCCATTTCAAACTTCCTTGTCACTCATCCATGTAGCTACTTCATGTCACTACACCAACTCACTCATACCTGTCCCTCCGCCATGTCACTCCACCATATCAACCCTCCTTCCTGATCAAACTTGTCACTTCTCCATGTCACTAATCCATGTCTCTCCTCCACATCACTCCTCTATATCACTCCTCCATGTCACTCTTCCATGTCACTCCTCCTTGTCGCTATTCCATGTTACTCCTCCATTTCGCTACACCAACTCACTCTTCCATGTCACTCCTCCATGTCGCTACTCCATGTCACTCCTCCATGTCGCTACACCAACTCAATCCTCCTTGTCACTCCTCCATGTCACTCATCCAAGTCATTCCTTCATGTCACTCCTTTATGTCACTCCTCCAAGTCACTCCTCCATGTCACTTCTATATGTCTTCCATGTCACTCCTCCATGTCGCTCCACCAACTCACTCCTCCATGTCACTCCTCCTTGTCACTCCTCCATGTAGCTATTCCATGTATCTCCTCCATGTCGCTCTACCAACTCACTCCTCCATGTCACTCGTCCACGTCACTCCTCCATATCACACTTCCTTGTCACTCATCCATGTAGCTACTTCATGTCACTACACCAACTCACTCATCCCTGTCCCTCCGCCATGTCACTCCACCATATCAACCCTCCTTCCTGATCAAACTTGTCACTTCTCCATGTCACTACTCCATGTCTCTCCTCCACATCACTCCTCTATATCACTCCTCCATGTCGCTACACCAACTCACTCTTCCATGTCACTCCCCCATTTCACTCCACCACGTCACTCCTCCATATCACTCCTCCATGTCACTCCTCCTTGTCGCTATTCCATGTCACTCCTCCATGTTGCTACACCAACTCACTCATCCCTGTCCCTCCGCCATGTCACTCCACAATATCAAACATCCTTCCTGATCAAACTTGTCAGTTCTCCATGTCACTACTCCATGTCTCTCCTCCACATCAATCCTCTATGTCACTCCTCCATGTCACTCCTCCTTGTCGCTATTCCATGTCACTCCTCCAAGTTGCTACACCAACTCACTCCTCATGTCACTCCTCCATGTCACTTAGCCAAGTCATTTGTCCATGTCACTCCTTTATGTCACGCCTCCAAGTCACTCCTCCATGTCACTTCTATATGTCTTCCATGTCACTCCTCCATGTTGTTCCACCAACTCACTCCTCCATGTCACTCCTCCATGTCACTGCTCCACGTCACTCCTCTATGTCACTCCTCCATGTCACTCCTCCATGTCGCTATTCCATGTCACTCCCTATGTCGCTATATAAACTCACTCCTCTATGTCACTCCTCCATTTCACTCCACCACGTCACTCCTCCATGTCACTCCTCCATATCAACCCTCCATGTCACTCCTCCTTGTCGCTACACCAACTCACTCCTCCATGTCACTCCTCCATTTCACTCCACCACGTCTATATGTATTCCATGTCACTCCTCCATGTCGCTCCACCAACTCACTCCTCCATGTCACTCCTCCTTGTCACTCCTCCATGTAGCTATTCCATTTCACTCCTCCATGTCGCTACACCAACTCAATCCTCCTTGTCACTCCTCCATGTCACTGATCCAAGTCATTCCTCCATGTCGCTATTCCATGTCACACCTTATGTCGATACGCCAATTCACTCCTCCATGTCACTCCTCCATTTCACTCCACCACGTCACTCCTCCATGTCACTCCTCCATATCAACCCGCCATGTCACTCCTCCATGTCACTCCTCCATGTCACTACACCAAGTCACTAATCCTTGTCCCGCCGCCATGTCACTCCACAATATCAAACCTCCTTCCTGATCAAACTTGTCAGTTCTCCATGTCACTACTCCATGTCTCTCCTCCACATCAATCCTCTATGTCACTCCTCCATGTCACTCCTCCTTGTCGCTATTCCATGTCACTCCTCCATGTTGCTACACCAACTCAATCCTCCTTGTCACTCCTCCATGTCACTCATCCAAGTCATTCCTCCATGTCACTCATTTATGTCACTCCTCCAAGTCACTCTTCCATGTCACTTCTATATGTCTTCCATGTCATTCCTCCATGTCGCTCCACCAACTCACTCCATCATGTCACTCCTCCTTGTCACTCCTCCATGTAGCTATTCCATGTCACTCCTCCATGTCGCTCTACCAACTCACTCTTCCATGTCACTCCCCCATTTCACTCCACCACGTCACTCCTCCATGTCACTCCTCCATATCAACCCTCCATGTCACTCCTCAATGTTACTCCTCCATGTCACTACACCAACTCACTCATCCCTTTCCCTCCGCCATGTCTCTCCACCATATCAAACCTCCTTCCTGATCAAACTTGTCACTTCTCCATGTCACTACTCCATGTCTCTCCCCCACATCAAACCTCTATGTCACTCCTCCATGTCACTCCTCTATGTCACTCCTCCATGTCACTCCTCCATGTCGCTATTCCATGTCACTCCTTATGTCGCTATATAAACTCACTCCTCTATGTCACTCCTCCATTTCACTCCACCACGTCACTCCTCCATGTCACTCCTCCATATCAATCCTCCATGTCACTCCTCCTTGTCGCTACACCAACTCACTCCTCCATGTCACTCCTCCATTTCACTCCACCATGTCACTCCTCCATGTCACTCCTCCATATCAACCCGCCATGTCACTCCTCCATGTCACTCCTCCATGTCACTCCTCCATGTCGCTATTCCATGTCACTCCTCCATGTTGCTACACCAACTCACTCCTCATGTCACTCCTCCATGTCGCTACTCCATATCACTCCTCCATGTCGCTACACCAACTCAATCCTCCTTGTCACTCTTCCATGTCACTCATCCAAGACATTCTTCCATGTCACTCCTCCATGTCGCTCCACCAACTCACTCCTCCATTTCACACTTCCTTGTCACTCATCCATGTAGCTACTTCATGTCACTACACCAACTCACTCATACCTGTCCCTCCGCCATGTCACTCTACCATATCAACCCTCCTTCCTGATCAAACTTGTCACTTCTCCATGTCACTAATCCATGTCTCTCCTCCACATCACTCCTCTATATCACTCCTCCATGTCACTCTTCCATGTCACTCCTCCTTGTCGCTATTCCATGTTACTCCTCCATTTCGCTACACCAACTCACTCTTCCATGTCACTCCTCCATGTCGCTACTCCATGTCACTCCTCCATGTCGCTCCACCAACTCACTCCTCCATGTCACTCCTCCTTGTCACTCCTCCATGTAGCTATTCCATTTCACTCCTCCATGTCACTACACCAACTCAATCCTCCTTGTCACTCCTCCATGTCACTCATCCATATCAACCCGCCATGTCACTCCTCCATTTCACTCCACCACGTCACTCCTCCATGTCACTCCTCCATATCAACCCGCCATGTCACTCCTCCATGTCACTACACCAACTCACTAATCCCTGTCCCTCCGCCATGTCACTCCACAATATCAAACATCCTTCCTGATCAAACTTGTCAGTTCTCCATGTCACTACTCCATGTCTCTCCTCCACATCAATCCTCTATGTCACTCCTCCATGTCACTCCTCCTTGTCGCTATTCCATGTCACTCCTCCAAGTTGCTACACCAACTCACTCCTCATGTCACTCCTCCATGTCACTTAGCCAAGTCATTTGTCCATGTCACTCCTTTATGTCACGCCTCCAAGTCACTCCTCCATGTCACTTCTATATGTCTTCCATGTCACTCCTCCATGTTGCTCCACCAACTCACTCCTCCATGTCACTCCTCCATGTCACTGCTCCACGTCACTCCTCTATGTAACTCCTCCATGTCACTCCTCCATGTCGCTATTCCATGTCACTCCCTATGTCGCTATATAAACTCACTCCTCTATGTCACTCCTCCATTTCACTCCACCACGTCACTCCTCCATGTCACTCCTCCATATCAACCCTCCATGTCACTCCTCCTTGTCGCTACACCAACTCACTCCTCCATGTCACTCCTCCATTTCACTCCACCACGTCTATATGTATTCCATGTCACTCCTCCATGTCGCTCCACCAACTCACTCCTCCATGTCACTCCTCCTTGTCACTCCTCCATGTAGCTATTCCATTTCACTCCTCCATGTCGCTACACCAACTCAATCCTCCTTGTCACTCCTCCATGTCAATGATCCAAGTCATTCCTCCATGTCGCTATTCCATGTCACACCTTATATCGATACGCCAACTCACTCCTCCATGTCACTCCTCCATTTCACTCCACCACGTCACTCCTCCATGTCACTCCTCCATGTCACTCCTCCATTACACTCCTCCTTGTCGCTATTCCATGTCACTCCTCCATGTTGCTACACCAACTCACTCCTCATGTCACTCCTCCATGTCGCTACTCCATGTCACTCCTCCATGTCGCTACACCAACTCAATCCTCCTTGTCACTCCTCCATGTCACTCATCCAAGTCATTCCTCCATGTCACTCCTTTATGTCACTCCTCCAAGTCACTCCTCCATGTCACTTCTATATGTCTTCCATGTCACTCCTCCATGTCGCTCCACCAACTCACTCCTCCATGTCACTCCTCCTTGTCACTACTCCATGTAGCTATTCCATGTATCTCCTCCATGTCGCTCCACCAACTCACTCCTCCATGTCACTCCTCCATGTCACTGCTCCATGTCACTCCTCCATGTCGCTATTCCATGTCACTCCTTATGTCGCTCCACCAACTCACTCCTCTATGTCATTCCCCTATGTCGCTACTCCATGTCACTCCTCCATGTCGATCCCCCATGTCACTCCTCCATATCACTTCTATATGTTTTCCATGTCACTCCTCCATGTCGCTCCTCCTTGTCACTCCTCCATGTTGCTCCTCCATGTAGCTACTTCATGTCACTACACCAACTCACTCATCCCTGTCCCTCCGCCATGTCACTCCACCATATCAACCCTCCTTCCTGATCAAACTTGTCACTTCTCCATGTCACTACTCCATGTCTCTCCTCCACATCACTCCTCTATATCACTCCTCCATGTCGCTACACCAACTCACTCTTCCATGTCACTCCCCCATTTCACTCCTTTATGTCACTCCTCCATATCAATCCTCCATGTCACTCCTCCATGTCGCTACACCAACTCACTCCTCCATGTCACTCCTCCATTTCACTCCACCATGTCACTCCTCCATGTCACTCCTCCATATCAACCCGCCATGTCACTCCTCCATGTCACTCCTCCATTTCACTCCTCCATGTCGCTATTCCATGTGACTCCTCCATGTTGCTACACCAACTCACTCCTCATGTCACTCCTCCATGTCGCTACTCCATGTCACTCCTCCATGTCGCTACACCAACTCAATCCTCCTTGTCACTCTTCCATGTCACTCATCCAAGACATTCCTCCATGTCACTCATTTATGTCACTCCTCCAAGTCACTCCTCCATGTCTCTTCTATATGTCTTCCATGTCACTCCTCCATGTCGCTCTACCAACTCACTCCTCCATGTCACTCGTCCACGTCACTCCTCCATTTCACACTTCCTTGTCACTCATCCATGTAGCTACTTCATGTCACTACACCAACTCACTCATCCCTGTCCCTCCGCCATGTCACTCCACCATATCAACCCTCCTTCCTGATCAAACTTGTCACTTCTCCATGTCACTACTCCATGTCTCTCCTCCACATCACTCCTCTATATCACTCCTCCATGTCACTCTTCCATGTCACTCCTCCTTGTCGCTATTCCATGTTACTCCTCCATGTCGCTACACCAACTCACTCTTCCATGTCACTCCTCCATGTCGCTACACCAACTCAATCCTCCTTGTCACTCCTCCATGTCACTCATCCAAGTCATTCCTTCATGTCACTCCTTTATGTCACTCCTCCAAGTCACTCCTCCATGTCACTTCTATATGTCTTCCATTTCACTCCTCCATGTCGCTCCACCAACTCACTCCTCCATGTCACTCCTCCTTGTCACTCCTCCATGTAGCTATTCCATGTATCTCCTCCATGTCGCTCTACCAACTCACTCCTCCATGTCACTCGTCCACGTCACTCCTCCATGTCACACTTCCTTGTCACTCATCCATGTAGCTACTTCATGTCACTACACCAACTCACTCATCCCTGTCCCTCCGCCATGTCACTCCACCATATCAACCCTCCTTCCTGATCAAACTTGTCACTTCTCCATGTCACTACTCCATGTCTCTCCTCCACATCACTCCTCTATATCACTCCTCCATGTCACTCCTCCATGTCACTCCTCCTTGTCACTCCTCCAAGTTGCTACACCAACTCACTCCTCATGTCACTCCTCCATGTCGCTACTCCATGTCACTCCTCCATGTCGCTACACCAACTCAATCCTCCTTGTCACTCCTCCATGTCACTCATCCAAGTCATTCCTCCATGTCACTCATTTATGTCACTCCTCCAAGTCATTCCTCCATGTCATTTCTATATGTCTTCCATGTCACTCCTCCATGTCGCTCCACCAACTCACTCCTCCATGTCACTCCTCCTTGTCACTCCTCCATGTAGCTATTCTATGTCACTCCTCCATGTCGCTCTACCAACTCACTCCTCCATGTCACTCATCCACGTCACTCCTCCATGTCACACTTCCTTGTCACTCCTCCATGTAGCTACTTCATGTCACTACACCAACTCACTCATCCCTGTCCCTCCGCCATGTCACTCCACCATATCAACACTCCTTCCTGATCAAACTTGTCACTTCTCCATGTCACTACTTCATGTCTCTCCTCCACATCACTCCTCTATATCACTCCTCCATGTCACTCCTCCATGTCACTCCTCCTTGTCGCTATTCCATGTTACTCCTCCATGTCGCTACACCAACTCACTCTTCCATGTCACTCCCCCATTTCACTCCCCCACGTCACTCCTCCATGTCACTCCTCCATATCAACCCTCCATGTCACTCCTCCATGTTACTCCTCCATGTCACTACACCAACTCACTCATCCCTGTCCCTCCGCCATGTCACTCCACCATATCAACCCTCCTTCCTTATCAAACTTGTCACTTCTCCATGTCACTACTCCATGTCTCTCCCCCACATCAAACCTCTATGTCACTCGTCCATGTCACTCCTCTATGTCACTCCTCCTTGTCGCTCTTTCATGTCACTCCTCCATGTCGCTACACCAACTCAATCCTCATGTCACTCCTCCATGTAGCTACTCCATGTCACTCCTCCATGTCGCTACACCAACTCAATCCTCCTTGTCACTCCTCCATGTCACTTAGCCAAGTCATTTGTCCATGTCACTCCTTTATGTCACTCCTCCAAGTCACTCCTCCATGTCACTCCTCCATGTCACTGCTCCACGTCACTCCTCTATGTCACTCCTCCATGTCACTCCTCCATGTCGCTATTCCATGTCACTCCTTATGTCGCTATATAAACTCACTCCTCTATGTCACTCCTCCATTTCACTCCACCACGTCACTCCTCCATGTCACTCCTCCATATCAACCCTCCATGTCACTCCTCTTTGTCGCTACACCAACTCACTCCTCCATGTCACTCCTCCATTTCACTCCACCACGTCACTCCTCCATGTCACTCCTCCATATCAACCCGCCATGTAACACCTCCATGTCACTCCTCCATGTCACTCCTCCTTGTCGCTATTCCATGTCACTCCTCCATGTTGCTACACCAACTCACTCCTCATGTCACTCCTCCATGTCGCTACTCCATGTCACTCCTCCATGTCGCTACACCAACTCAATCCTCCTTGTCACTCTTCCATGTCACTCATCCAAGTCATTCCTCCATGTCACTCATTTATGTCACTCCTCCAAGTCACTCCTCCATGTCTCTTCTATATGTCTTCCATATCACTCCTCCATGTCGCTCTACCAACTCACTCCTCCATGTCAATAGTCCACGTCACTCCTCCATGTCACACTTCCTTGTCACTCCTCCATGTTGCTCCACCAACTCACTCCTCCATGTCACTCCTCCATGTCACTGCTCCACGTCACTCCTCTATGTCACTAATCCATCTCACTCCTCCATGTCGCTATTCCATGTCACTCCTTATGTCGCTATATAAACTCACTCCTCTATGTCACTCCTCCATTTCACTCCACCACGTCACTCCTCCATGTCACTCCTCCATATCAACCCTCCATGTCACTCCTCCTTGTCGCTACACCAACTCACTCCTCCATGTCACTCCTCCATTTCACTCCACCATGTCTATATGTATTCCATGTCACTCCTCCATGTCGCTCCACCAACTCACTCCTCCATGTCACTCCTCCTTGTCACTCCTCCATGTAGCTATTCCACTTTACTCCTCCATGTCGCTACACCAACTCAGTCCTCCTTGTCACTCCTCCATGTCACTCATCCAAGTCATTCCTCCATGTCGCTATTCCATGATACTCCTTATGTCGATACGCCAACTCACTCCTCCATGTCACTCCTCCATATCAACCCGCCATGTCACTCCTCCATGTCACTCTACCACCTCACTCCTCCATGTCACTACACCATCTCACTAATCCCTGTCCCCCCGCCATGTCACTCCACAATATTAAACCTCCTTCCTAATCAAACTTGTCAGTTCTCCATGTCACTACTCCATGTCTCTCCTCCATGTCACTCCTCCAAGTCACTCCTCCATGTCGCTACTCCATGTCACACCTCCTTGTCACTCCTCCATGTAGCTACTCTATGTCACTCCTCCATGTCGCTCTACCAACTCACTCATCCATGTCACTCCTCTATATCACTTCTCCATGTTACTCCTCCATATCAATCCTCCATGTCACTTCTCCATGTAACTCCTCCTTGTCGCAATTCCATGTCACTCCTCCATGTCGCTACATCAACTCACTCCTCATGTCACTCCTCCATGTCGCTACTCCATGTCACTCCTCCATGTCGCTACACCAACTCAATCCTCCTTGTCACTCCTCCATGTCACTCATCCAAGTCACTCCTCCATGTCGCTATTCCCTGTCACTCCTTATGTCGATATGCCAACTCACTCCTCCATGTCACTCCTCCATTTCACTCCACCACGTCACTCCTCCATGTCACTCCTCCATATCAACCCGCCATGTCACTCCTCCATGTCACTCCTCCATGTCACTACACCAACTCACTAATCCCTGTCCCTCCGCCATGTCACTCCACAATATCAAACCTCCTTCCTAATCAAACTTGTCAGTTCTCCATGTCACTACTCCATGTCTCTCCTCCACATCAATCCTCTATGTCACTCCTCCATGTCACTCCTCCATGTCACTCCTCCTTGTCGCTATTCCATGTCACTCCTCCATGTTGCTACACCAACTCAATCCTCCTTGTCACTCCTCCATGTCACTCATCCAAGTCATTCCTCCATGTAACTTCTTTATGTCACTCCTCCAAGTCACTCCTCTATGTCACTGCTATATGTCTTCCATGTCACTCCTCCATGTCGCTCCACCAACTCACTCCTCCATGTCACTCCTCCTTGTCACTCCTCCATGTAGCTATTCCATGTCACTCCTCCAAGTCGCTCTACCAACTCACTCCTCCATGTCACTCGTCCACGTCACTCCTCCATTTCATACTTCCTTGTCACTCCTCCATGTAACTACTTCATGTCACTGCACCAACTCACTCATCCCTGACCCTCCGCCATGTCACTCCACCATATCAACCCTCCTTCCTGATCAAACTTGTCACTTCTCCATGTCACTACTCCATGTCTCTCCTCCACATCACTCCTCTATATCACTCCTCCATGTCACTCCTCCTTGTCACTATTCCATGTTAATCCTCCATGTCACTACACCAACTCACTCATCCCTGTCCCTCCGCCATGTCACTCCACCATATCAACCCTCCTTCCTGATCAAACTTGTCACTTCTCCATGTCACTACTCCATGTCTCTCCCCCACATCAAACCTCTATGTTACTCCTCCATGTCACTCCTCTATGTCACTCCTCCTTGTCGCTCTTCCATGTCACTCCTCCATGTCGCTACACCAACTCACTCCTCATGTCACTCCTCCATGTAGCTACTCCATGTCACTCCTCCATGTTGCTCCACCAACTCACTCCTCCATGTCACTCCTCCATGTCACTGCTCCACGTCACTCCTCTATGTCACTCCTCCATGTCACTCCTCCATTTCACTCCACCACGTCACTCCTCCATGTCACTCCTCCATGTCACTCCTCCATATCAACCCTCCATGTCACTCCTCCTTGTCGCTACACCAACTCACTCCTCCATGTCACTCCTCCATTTCACTCCACCACATCTAAATGTCTTCCATGTCACTCCTCCATGTCGCTCCACCAACTCACTCCTCCATGTCACTCCTCCTTGTCACTCCTCCATGTAGCTATTCCATTTCACTACTCCATGTCGCTACACCAACTCACTCCTCCTTGTCACTCCTCCATGTCACTCATCCAAGTCACTCCTCCATGTCGCTATTCCATGTAACTCCTTATGTCGATACGCCAACTCACTACTCCATGTCACTCCTCCATTTCACTCCACCACATCACTCCTCCATGTCACTCCTCCATATCAACCCTCCATGTCACTCCTCCCTTTCACTCCTCCATGTCACTCTTCCATGTGACTTCTATATGTCTTCCATGTCACTCCTCCATGTCGCTCCACCAACTCACTCCTCCATGTCACTCCTCCATGTCGCTATTCCATGTCACTCCTTATGTCGCTATATAAACTCACTCCTCCATGTCACTCCTCCATTTCACTCCACCACGTCACTCCTCCATGTCACTCCTCCATATCAACCCTCCATGTAACTCCTCCTTGTCGCTACACCAACTCACTCCTCCATGTCACTCCTCCATTTCACTCCACCACGTCCCTCCACCATATCAACCCTCCATGTCACTCCTCCATGTCCTTCTGCCATGTCACTCCTTTATGTCACTCCTCCAAGTCACTCCTCAATTTCACTTCTATATGACTTCAATGTAAATCCTGCATGTCGCTCCTCCATATCACTCCTCTATTTCACCCTCTCCATGTCACTCCTCCATATCAATCCTCCATTTCACTCCTCCATGTAACTCCTTAATGTCACTACTCCATGTCGCTACTCCATGTCACTCCTCCATGTCACTCTTGCATGTCGCTCCTCCATGTCACTTCTCCAAGTCTTCAATGTCATGTCTCTCATCCGTGTAGCTCCATATTGTCACTCCTCCATATCACTCCTCCGTGTCACTTCTACGTTTTCCATGTCACTCCTCCACATCACTCCTCTATGTCACTCCTCCATGTCACTTTTCAATATCACTCCTCTATGTCAATCCTCCATATCAACCCTCCATGTCACTCCTCCATGTCACTCCTCCATGTCCCTCCGCCATGTCACTCCACCATATCAACCCTCCTTCCTGATCAAACTTGTCACTTCTCCATGTCACTACTCCATGTCTCTCCTCCACATCACTCCTCTATATCACTCCTCCATGTCACTCCTCCATGTCACTACTCCTTGTCGCTATTCTATGTTACTCCTCCATGTCGCTACACCAACTCACTCTTCCATGTCACTCCTCCATTTCACTCCACCACGTCACTCTTCTACGTCACTCCTCATGTCACTCCTGCATGTCGCTACTCCATGTCACTACTCCGTGTCTTTCCTCCATATCAATACTCTATGTCACTCCTCCATGTCACTCCTCCATGTCATTCCTCCGTGTCGCTATTCCATGTCACTCCTCTATGTCACTCCTCCATGTCACTTTTCAATATCACTCCTCTTTGTGATTCCCCGATGTCGCTACTCCATGTCACTCCTCCATGTCTATCCTCCATGTCACTCCTCCATGTCACTTCTATATGTCTTCCATGTCACTCCTCCATGTCGCTCCTCCTTGTCACTCCTCCATGTTGCTCCTCCATGTCACTCCTCTATGTCACTCATCAATGTCCCTTCGCCATGTCACTCCACCATATCAATCCTCCTTGCTGATCCGCCCTGTCACTCCTCCATGTCTCTCTTCAACATCAATCCTCTATGTCACTCCTCCATGTCACTCCCCCATGTCACTCCTCCATGTCGCTATTCCATGTCACTCCTCCATATCGCTACACAAACTCAATCCTCCTTGTCACTCCTCTGTGTCATTCCTGCACGTCACTCCTCCATGTCACACCTCTTTTTCACTCCTCCATTTAGCTACTCCATGTCACTCATCCATGTCGCTCTACCAACTCACTCCTCCATGTCACTCGTCCACGTCACTCCTCCATGTCACACCCACTTGTCACTCCTCCATGTAGCTACTCCATGTCACTCCTCCATGTCACTCTTAAATATCACTCCACCACGCCACTCCTCTATATCACTCATCCAAGTCTCTCCTCCGTGTCACTTCTACATGTTGTACATGTCACTCCTCCACATAACTCCTCTATGTCACTCCTCAATGTCACTTTTCAATATCACTCCTCTCTGTCATTCCCCTATGTCGCTACTCCATGTCACTCCTCCATGTCGATCCTCCATGTTACTCCTCCATGTCACTTCTATATGTCTTCCATGTCACTCCTCCAAGTCGCTCCTCCTTGTCACTCCTCCATGTTGCTCCTCCATGTCACTCCTCCATGTCACTCATCCATGTCCCTCCGCCATGTCACTCCACCATATCAATCCTCCTTGCTGATCCGCCCTGTCACTCCTCCATGTCTCTCCTCCACATCAATCCTCCATGTCACTCTTCCATGTCACTCCTCCATGTCACTCCTCCATGTCACTACACCAACTCACTCATCCCTTTCCCTCCGCCATGTCACTCCACCATATCAACCATCCTTCCTGATCAAACTTGTCACTTCTCCATGTCACTCATCCATGTCCCTCCGCCATGTCACTCCACCATATCAATCCTCCTTGCTGATCCGCCCTGTCACTCCTCCATGTCTCTCCTCCACATCAATCCTCCATGTCACTCTTCCATGTCACTCCTCCATGTCACTCCTCCTTGTCGCTATTCCATGTCACTCCTCCATGTCGCTACACCAACTCACTCCTCCATGTCACTCCTCCATGTTGCTATTCCATGTCACTCCTTATGTTGCTACACCAAATCACTCCTCCATTTCACTCCTCCATTTCACTCCACTACGTTACTCCTCCATATCACTACTCCATATCAACCCTACATGTCACTCCTCCATGTCACTCCTCCATGTCACTACACCAACTCACTCATCCCTGTCCCTCCGCCATGTCACTCCTCCATGTCACTCCTCCATGTCACTTCTACATGTTGTACATGTCACTCCTCCACATAACTCCTCTATGTCACTCCTCAATGTCACTTTTCAATATCACTCCTCTATGTCATTCCCCTATGTCGCTACTCCATGTCACTCCTCCATGTCGATCCTCTTTGTCGCAATTCCATGTCACTCCTTCATGTCGCTACACCAACTCAATCCTCCTTGTCACTCCTCCATGTCACTCATCCAAGTCTCTCCTCCGTGTCACTTCTACATGTTGTACATGTCACTCCTCCACATAACTCCTCTATGTCACTCCTCAATGTCACTTTTCAATATCACTCCTCTATGTCATTCCCCTATGTCGCTACTCCATGTCACTCCTCCATGTTGATCCTCCATTTCACTCCTCCATGTCACTTCTATATGTCTTCCATGTCACTCCTCCATGTCGCTCCTCATTGTCACTCCTCCATGTTGCTCATCCATGTCCCTCCGCCATGTCACTCCTCCATATCAATCCTCCTTGCTGATCCGCCCTGTCACTCCTCCATGTCTCTCCTCCACATCAATCCTCTATGTCACTCCTCCATGTCACTCCTCCATGTCACTCCTCCATGTCACTGCTCCACGTCATTCCTCTATGTCACTCCTCCATGTCACTCCTCCATGTCGCTATTCCATGTCACTCCTTATGTCGCTATATAAACTCACTCCTCCATGTCACTCCTCCATTTCACTCCACCACGTCACTCCTCCATGTCACTCATCCATATCAACCCTCCATGTCACTCCTCCTTGTCGCTACACTAACTCACTTCTCCATGTCACTCCTCCATTTCACTCCACCACGTCCCTCCTCCATATCAACCCTCCATGTCACTCCTCCATGTCACTCCTCCATGTCACTACACCAACTCACTCATCCCTGTCCCTCCGCACTTGTTACGCCTCCATGTCACTCCTCCATGTCGCTACACCAACTCAATCCTCATGTCACTCCTCCATGTCGCTACTCCATGTCACTCCTCCATGTCGCTACACCAACTCAATCCTCCTTGTCACTCCTCCATGTCACTCATCCAAGTCATTCCTCCATGTCACTCCTTTATGTCACTCCTCCAAGTCACTCCTCCATGTCACTTCTATATGTCTTCCATGTCACTCCTCCATGTCGCTCCACCAACTCACTCCTCCATGTCACTCCTCCTTGTCACTCCTCCATGTAGCTATTCCATGTCACTCCTCCATGTCGCTCTACCAACTCACTCCTCCATGTCACTTGTCCACGTCACTCCTCCATGTCACACTTCCTTGTCACTCCTCCATGTAGCTACTCCTTGTCACTACACCAACTCACTCATCCCTGTCCCTCCGCCATGTCACTCCACCATATCAACCCTCCTTCCTGATCAAACTTGTCACTTCTCCATGTCACTACTCCATGTCTTTCCTCCACATCAATCCTCTATGTCACTCCTCCATGTCACTCCTCCATGTCATTCCTCATTGTCGCTATTCCATGTCACTCCTCCATGTCCCTCCGCCATGTCACTCCACCATATCAACCCTCTTTCCTGATCAAACTTGTCACTTCTCCATGTCACTACTCCATGTCTTTCCTCCACATCAATCCTCTATGTCACTCCTCCATGTCACTCCTCCATGTCATTCCTCATTGTCGCTATTCCATGTCACTCCTCCATGTCCCACCGCCATGTCACTCCACCATATCAACCCTCCTTCCTGATCAAACTTGTCACTTCTCCATGTCACTACTCCATGTCTCTCCTCCACATCACTCCTCTATATCACTCCTCCATGTCACTCCTCCATGTCACTCCTCCATGTTGCTATTCCAATTTACTCCTCCATGTCGCTACACCAACTCACTCTTCCATGTCACTCCTCCATTTCACTCCACCACGTCACTCTTCCACGTCACTCCTCATGTCACTCCTCCATGTCGCTACTCCTTGTCACTCCTCCATGTCACTCATCAATTTCATTTTTCCATGTCACTCCTTTATGTCACTCCTCCAAGTCACTCCTCAATTTCACTTCTATATTACTTTAATGTCACTCCTGCATGTCGCTCCTCCATATTACTCCTCTATTTCACTCCTCCATGTCACTCCTCCTTGTCGCTATTCCATGTCACTCCTTATGTCGCTACACCAACTCACTCCTCCTTGTCACTCCTCCATGTCACTCATCCAAGTCATTCCTACATGTCACTCCTTTATGTCACTCCTCCAAGTCACTCCTCCATGTCACTTCTATATGTCTTCCATGTCACTCCTCCATTTCGCTCCTGCTTGTCACTCCTCCATGTTGCTCCTCCATGTCACTCCTCCATGTCACTCATCCATGTACCTCCGCCATGTCACTCCACCATATCAATCCTCCTTGCTGATCCGCCCTGTCACTCCTCCATGTCTCTCCTCCACATCAATCCTCTATGTCACTCCTCCATGTCACTCCTCTATGTCACTCCTCCATGTCACTCCTCCATGTCGCTACACGAACTCAATACTCCTTGTCACTCCTCTGTGTCATTCCTGCATGTCACTCCTCCATGTAACTCCACCATATCAATCCTCCTTGCTGATCCGCCCTGTCACTCCTCCATGTCTCTCCTCCACATCAAACCTCTATGTCACTCCTCCATGTCACTCCTCTATGTCACTCCTCCATGTCACTCATCCATGCACCTCCGCCATGTCACTCCACCATATCAATCCACCTTGCTGATCCGCCCTGTCACTCCTCCATGTCTCTCCTCCACATCAATCCTCTATGTCACTCTTCCATGTCACTCCTCCATGTCACTCCTCCTTGTCACTACTCCATGTCACTCCTCCATGTCACTCATCCATGTCATTCCTCCATGACACTCCTTTATGTCACTCCTCAAAGTCACTCCTCCATGTCACTCCTCCATGTCCCTCCTCCATGTCACTCCACCATATCAATCCGCCTGGCTGATCCGCCCTGTCACTCCTCCATGTCACTCCTCCATGTCACTTCTATTTGTCTTCCATGTCACTCCTCCATGTCATTACACCAACTCACTTCTCCATGTCACTCCTCCATGTCACTCCTCCATTTCACTCCTCCATGTCTCTCCTCCATGTCACTTCTCCAAGTCTTCAATGTCATGTCTCTCATCTGTGTAGCTTCACATTGTCACTCCTCCAAGTCACTCCTCCATGTCGCTACTCCACGTCACTCCTCCATGTCACACCTCCTTGTCACTCCTCCATGTAGCTACTCCAAGTCACTCCTCCATGTCGCTCTACCAACTCACTCCTCCATGTCACTCGTCCACGTCACTCCTCCATGTCACACCTCCTTGTCACTCCTCCATGTAGCTACTCCATGTCACTCCTCCATGTCACTCTTAAATTTCACTCCACCACGCCACTCCTCTATATCACTCCTCCATGTTACTCCTCCATATCAATCCTCCATGTCACTCCTCCATGTCGCTACTCCATGTCACTACTCCATGTCGCTACACCAACTCAATTCGTCCATGTCACTCCTTTATGTCATTCATCCAATTCACTCCTCCATGTTACTTCTATATGTCTTCCATGTCACTCCTCCATGTCACTCCTCCATGTCACTCATCCAAGTCTCTCCTCCGTGTCACTTCTACATGTTGTACATGTCACTCCTCCACATAACTCCTCTATATCACTCCTCAATGTCACTTTTCAATATCACTCCTCTATGTCATTCCCCTATGTCGCTACTCCATGTCACTCCTCCATGTCGATCTTCCATTTCACTCCTCCATGTCACTTCTATATGTCTTCCATGTCACTCCTCCATGTCGCTCCTCATTGTCACTCCTCCATGTTGCTCCTCCATGTCACTCCTCCATGTCACTCATCCATGTCCCTCCGCCATGTCACTCCACCATATCAATCCTCCTTGCTGATCCGCCCTGTTACTCCTCCATGTCTCTCCTCCACATCAATCCTCCATGTCACTCCTCCATGTCACTCCTCCATGTCACTCCTCCATGTCATTCCTCCATGTCACTACACCAACTCACTCATCCCTTTCCCTCCGCCATGTCACTCCACCATATAAACCCTCCTTCCTGATCAAACTTGTCACTTCTCCATGTCACTACTCCATGTCTCTCCTCCACATCAATCCTCTATGTCACTCCTCTATGTCACTCCTCCATGTCACTCCTCCTTGTCTCTATTCCATGTCACTCCTCCATGTTGCTACACCAACTCACTCCTCCATGTCACTCCTACATGTCGCTATTCCATGTCACTCCTTATGTCGCTACACCAACTCACTCCTCCATTTCACTCCTCCATTTCACTCCACCACGTTACTCCTCCATATCACTCCTCCATATCAACCCTACATGTCACTCCTCCATGTCACACCTCCATGTCATTCCTCCATGTCACTCCTCCATGTCACTACACCAACTCACTCATCCCTGTCCATCCGCCATGTCACTCCTCCATGTCACTCCTCCATGTCGCTACACCACCTCACTCCTCATGTCACTCCTCCATATCGCTACTCCATTTCACTCCTCCATTTCACACCACCACGTCACTCCTCCATGTCACTCCTCCATATCAACCCTCCATGTCACTCCTCCATGTCACTCCTCCATGTCACTCCTCCATGTCACTACACCAACTCACTAATCCCTGTCCCTCCGCCATGTCACTCCACCATATCAACTCTACATCCTGATCAAACTTGTTAGTTCTCCATGTCACTACTCCATGTCTCTCCTCCACATCACTCCTCTATGTTATTCCTCCATGTCACTCCTCCATGTCACTCCTCCATGTCACTCCTCCTTGTCGCTATTCCATGTCACTCCTCCATGTTGCTACACCAACTCACTTCTCATGTCACTCCTCCATGTCGCTACTCCATGTCACTACTCGATGTCGCTACACCAACTCAATTCTCCTTGTCACTCCTCCATGTCACTGCTCCAAGTCACTCCTCTATGTCACTCCTCCATGTCTCTCCTCCATGTCACTTCTCCAAGTCTTCAATGTCATGTCTCTCATCTGTGTAGCTCCACATTGTCACTCCTCCAAGTCACTCCTCCATGTCACACCTCCTTGTCAGTACTCCATGTAGCTATTCCATGTATCTCCTCCATGTCGCTCCACCAACTCACTCCTCCATGTCACTCCTCCATGTCACTGCTCCATGTCACTCCTCCATGTCACTATTCCATGTCACTCCTTATGTCACTCCACCAACTCACTCCTCTATATCATTCCCCTATGTCGCTACTCCATGTCACTTCTCCATGTCACTACTCCATGTCTCTCCTCCACATCACTCCTCTATATCACTCCTCCATGTCACTCCTCCATGTCACTCCTCCTTGTCGCTATTCCATGTTACTCCTCCATGTCGCTACACCAACTCACTCTTCCATGTCACTCCCCCATTTCACTCCACCACGTCACTCCTCCATGTCACTCCTCCATATCAACCCTCCATGTCACTCCTACATGTTACTCCTCCATGTCACTACACCAACTCACTCATCCCTGTCCCTCCGCCATGTCACTCCACCATATCAACCCTCCTTCCTGATCAAACTTGTCACTTCTCCATGTCACTACTCCATGTCTCTCCCCCACATCAAACCTCTATGTCACTCCTCCATGTCACTCCTCTATGTCACTCCTCCTTGTCGCTCTTTCATGTCACTCCTCCATGTCGCTACACCAACTCAATCCTCATGTCACTCCTCCATGTAGCTACTCCATGTCACTCCTCCATGTCGCTACACCAACTCAATCCTTCTTGTCACTCCTCCATGTCACTCAGCCAAGTCATTTGTCCATGTCACTCCTTTATGTCACTCCTCCAAGTCACTCCTCCATGTCACTTCTATATGTCTTCCATGTCACTCCTCCATGTTGCTCCACCAACTCACTCCTCCATGTCACTCCTCCATGTCACTGCTCCACGTCACTCCTCTATGTCACTCCTCCATGTCACTCCTCCATGTCGCTATTCCATGTCACTCCTTATGTCGCTATATAAACTCACTCCTCTATGTCACTCCTCCATTTCACTCCACCACGTCACTCCTCCATGTCACTCCTCCATATCAATCCTCCATGTCACTCCTCCATGTTGATCCTCCATTTCACTCCTCCATGTCACTTCTATATGTCTTCCATGTCACTCCTCCATGTCGCTCCTCATTGTCACTCCTCCATGTTGCTCATCCATGTCCCTCCGCCATGTCACTCCTCCATATCAATCCTCCTTGCTGATCCGCCCTGTCACTCCTCCATGTCTCTCCTCCACATCAATCCTCTATGTCACTCCTCCATGTCACTCCTCCATGTCACTCCTCCATGTCACTGCTCCACGTCATTCCTCTATGTCACTCCTCCATGTCACTCCTCCATGTCGCTATTCCATGTCACTCCTTATGTCGCTATATAAACTCACTCCTCCATGTCACTCCTCCATTTCACTCCACCACGTCACTCCTCCATGTCACTCATCCATATCAACCCTCCATGTCACTCCTCCTTGTCGCTACACTAACTCACTTCTCCATGTCACTCCTCCATTTCACTCCACCACGTCCCTCCTCCATATCAACCCTCCATGTCACTCCTCCATGTCACTCCTCCATGTCACTACACCAACTCACTCATCCCTGTCCCTCCGCACTTGTTACGCCTCCATGTCACTCCTCCATGTCGCTACACCAACTCAATCCTCATGTCACTCCTCCATGTCGCTACTCCATGTCACTCCTCCATGTCGCTACACCAACTCAATCCTCCTTGTCACTCCTCCATGTCACTCATCCAAGTCATTCCTCCATGTCACTCCTTTATGTCACTCCTCCAAGTCACTCCTCCATGTCACTTCTATATGTCTTCCATGTCACTCCTCCATGTCGCTCCACCAACTCACTCCTCCATGTCACTCCTCCTTGTCACTCCTCCATGTAGCTATTCCATGTCACTCCTCCATGTCGCTCTACCAACTCACTCCTCCATGTCACTTGTCCACGTCACTCCTCCATGTCACACTTCCTTGTCACTCCTCCATGTAGCTACTCCTTGTCACTACACCAACTCACTCATCCCTGTCCCTCCGCCATGTCACTCCACCATATCAACCCTCCTTCCTGATCAAACTTGTCACTTCTCCATGTCACTACTCCATGTCTTTCCTCCACATCAATCCTCTATGTCACTCCTCCATGTCACTCCTCCATGTCATTCCTCATTGTCGCTATTCCATGTCACTCCTCCATGTCCCTCCGCCATGTCACTCCACCATATCAACCCTCTTTCCTGATCAAACTTGTCACTTCTCCATGTCACTACTCCATGTCTTTCCTCCACATCAATCCTCTATGTCACTCCTCCATGTCACTCCTCCATGTCATTCCTCATTGTCGCTATTCCATGTCACTCCTCCATGTCCCACCGCCATGTCACTCCACCATATCAACCCTCCTTCCTGATCAAACTTGTCACTTCTCCATGTCACTACTCCATGTCTCTCCTCCACATCACTCCTCTATATCACTCCTCCATGTCACTCCTCCATGTCACTCCTCCATGTTGCTATTCCAATTTACTCCTCCATGTCGCTACACCAACTCACTCTTCCATGTCACTCCTCCATTTCACTCCACCACGTCACTCTTCCACGTCACTCCTCATGTCACTCCTCCATGTCGCTACTCCTTGTCACTCCTCCATGTCACTCATCAATTTCATTTTTCCATGTCACTCCTTTATGTCACTCCTCCAAGTCACTCCTCAATTTCACTTCTATATTACTTTAATGTCACTCCTGCATGTCGCTCCTCCATATTACTCCTCTATTTCACTCCTCCATGTCACTCCTCCTTGTCGCTATTCCATGTCACTCCTTATGTCGCTACACCAACTCACTCCTCCTTGTCACTCCTCCATGTCACTCATCCAAGTCATTCCTACATGTCACTCCTTTATGTCACTCCTCCAAGTCACTCCTCCATGTCACTTCTATATGTCTTCCATGTCACTCCTCCATTTCGCTCCTGCTTGTCACTCCTCCATGTTGCTCCTCCATGTCACTCCTCCATGTCACTCATCCATGTACCTCCGCCATGTCACTCCACCATATCAATCCTCCTTGCTGATCCGCCCTGTCACTCCTCCATGTCTCTCCTCCACATCAATCCTCTATGTCACTCCTCCATGTCACTCCTCTATGTCACTCCTCCATGTCACTCCTCCATGTCGCTACACGAACTCAATACTCCTTGTCACTCCTCTGTGTCATTCCTGCATGTCACTCCTCCATGTAACTCCACCATATCAATCCTCCTTGCTGATCCGCCCTGTCACTCCTCCATGTCTCTCCTCCACATCAAACCTCTATGTCACTCCTCCATGTCACTCCTCTATGTCACTCCTCCATGTCACTCATCCATGCACCTCCGCCATGTCACTCCACCATATCAATCCACCTTGCTGATCCGCCCTGTCACTCCTCCATGTCTCTCCTCCACATCAATCCTCTATGTCACTCTTCCATGTCACTCCTCCATGTCACTCCTCCTTGTCACTACTCCATGTCACTCCTCCATGTCACTCATCCATGTCATTCCTCCATGACACTCCTTTATGTCACTCCTCAAAGTCACTCCTCCATGTCACTCCTCCATGTCCCTCCTCCATGTCACTCCACCATATCAATCCGCCTGGCTGATCCGCCCTGTCACTCCTCCATGTCACTCCTCCATGTCACTTCTATTTGTCTTCCATGTCACTCCTCCATGTCATTACACCAACTCACTTCTCCATGTCACTCCTCCATGTCACTCCTCCATTTCACTCCTCCATGTCTCTCCTCCATGTCACTTCTCCAAGTCTTCAATGTCATGTCTCTCATCTGTGTAGCTTCACATTGTCACTCCTCCAAGTCACTCCTCCATGTCGCTACTCCACGTCACTCCTCCATGTCACACCTCCTTGTCACTCCTCCATGTAGCTACTCCAAGTCACTCCTCCATGTCGCTCTACCAACTCACTCCTCCATGTCACTCGTCCACGTCACTCCTCCATGTCACACCTCCTTGTCACTCCTCCATGTAGCTACTCCATGTCACTCCTCCATGTCACTCTTAAATTTCACTCCACCACGCCACTCCTCTATATCACTCCTCCATGTTACTCCTCCATATCAATCCTCCATGTCACTCCTCCATGTCGCTACTCCATGTCACTACTCCATGTCGCTACACCAACTCAATTCGTCCATGTCACTCCTTTATGTCATTCATCCAATTCACTCCTCCATGTTACTTCTATATGTCTTCCATGTCACTCCTCCATGTCACTCCTCCATGTCACTCATCCAAGTCTCTCCTCCGTGTCACTTCTACATGTTGTACATGTCACTCCTCCACATAACTCCTCTATATCACTCCTCAATGTCACTTTTCAATATCACTCCTCTATGTCATTCCCCTATGTCGCTACTCCATGTCACTCCTCCATGTCGATCTTCCATTTCACTCCTCCATGTCACTTCTATATGTCTTCCATGTCACTCCTCCATGTCGCTCCTCATTGTCACTCCTCCATGTTGCTCCTCCATGTCACTCCTCCATGTCACTCATCCATGTCCCTCCGCCATGTCACTCCACCATATCAATCCTCCTTGCTGATCCGCCCTGTTACTCCTCCATGTCTCTCCTCCACATCAATCCTCCATGTCACTCCTCCATGTCACTCCTCCATGTCACTCCTCCATGTCATTCCTCCATGTCACTACACCAACTCACTCATCCCTTTCCCTCCGCCATGTCACTCCACCATATAAACCCTCCTTCCTGATCAAACTTGTCACTTCTCCATGTCACTACTCCATGTCTCTCCTCCACATCAATCCTCTATGTCACTCCTCTATGTCACTCCTCCATGTCACTCCTCCTTGTCTCTATTCCATGTCACTCCTCCATGTTGCTACACCAACTCACTCCTCCATGTCACTCCTACATGTCGCTATTCCATGTCACTCCTTATGTCGCTACACCAACTCACTCCTCCATTTCACTCCTCCATTTCACTCCACCACGTTACTCCTCCATATCACTCCTCCATATCAACCCTACATGTCACTCCTCCATGTCACACCTCCATGTCATTCCTCCATGTCACTCCTCCATGTCACTACACCAACTCACTCATCCCTGTCCATCCGCCATGTCACTCCTCCATGTCACTCCTCCATGTCGCTACACCACCTCACTCCTCATGTCACTCCTCCATATCGCTACTCCATTTCACTCCTCCATTTCACACCACCACGTCACTCCTCCATGTCACTCCTCCATATCAACCCTCCATGTCACTCCTCCATGTCACTCCTCCATGTCACTCCTCCATGTCACTACACCAACTCACTAATCCCTGTCCCTCCGCCATGTCACTCCACCATATCAACTCTACATCCTGATCAAACTTGTTAGTTCTCCATGTCACTACTCCATGTCTCTCCTCCACATCACTCCTCTATGTTATTCCTCCATGTCACTCCTCCATGTCACTCCTCCATGTCACTCCTCCTTGTCGCTATTCCATGTCACTCCTCCATGTTGCTACACCAACTCACTTCTCATGTCACTCCTCCATGTCGCTACTCCATGTCACTACTCGATGTCGCTACACCAACTCAATTCTCCTTGTCACTCCTCCATGTCACTGCTCCAAGTCACTCCTCTATGTCACTCCTCCATGTCTCTCCTCCATGTCACTTCTCCAAGTCTTCAATGTCATGTCTCTCATCTGTGTAGCTCCACATTGTCACTCCTCCAAGTCACTCCTCCATGTCACACCTCCTTGTCAGTACTCCATGTAGCTATTCCATGTATCTCCTCCATGTCGCTCCACCAACTCACTCCTCCATGTCACTCCTCCATGTCACTGCTCCATGTCACTCCTCCATGTCACTATTCCATGTCACTCCTTATGTCACTCCACCAACTCACTCCTCTATATCATTCCCCTATGTCGCTACTCCATGTCACTTCTCCATGTCACTACTCCATGTCTCTCCTCCACATCACTCCTCTATATCACTCCTCCATGTCACTCCTCCATGTCACTCCTCCTTGTCGCTATTCCATGTTACTCCTCCATGTCGCTACACCAACTCACTCTTCCATGTCACTCCCCCATTTCACTCCACCACGTCACTCCTCCATGTCACTCCTCCATATCAACCCTCCATGTCACTCCTACATGTTACTCCTCCATGTCACTACACCAACTCACTCATCCCTGTCCCTCCGCCATGTCACTCCACCATATCAACCCTCCTTCCTGATCAAACTTGTCACTTCTCCATGTCACTACTCCATGTCTCTCCCCCACATCAAACCTCTATGTCACTCCTCCATGTCACTCCTCTATGTCACTCCTCCTTGTCGCTCTTTCATGTCACTCCTCCATGTCGCTACACCAACTCAATCCTCATGTCACTCCTCCATGTAGCTACTCCATGTCACTCCTCCATGTCGCTACACCAACTCAATCCTTCTTGTCACTCCTCCATGTCACTCAGCCAAGTCATTTGTCCATGTCACTCCTTTATGTCACTCCTCCAAGTCACTCCTCCATGTCACTTCTATATGTCTTCCATGTCACTCCTCCATGTTGCTCCACCAACTCACTCCTCCATGTCACTCCTCCATGTCACTGCTCCACGTCACTCCTCTATGTCACTCCTCCATGTCACTCCTCCATGTCGCTATTCCATGTCACTCCTTATGTCGCTATATAAACTCACTCCTCTATGTCACTCCTCCATTTCACTCCACCACGTCACTCCTCCATGTCACTCCTCCATATCAATCCTCCATGTCACTCCTCCATGTCGCTACACCAACTCACTCCTCCATGTCACTCCTCCATTTCACTCCACCATGTCACTCCTCCATGTCACTCCTCCATATCAACCCGCCATGTCACTCCTCCATGTCACTCCTCCATTTCACTCCTCCATGTCGCTATTCCATGTGACTCCTCCATGTTGCTACACCAACTCACTCCTCATGTCACTCCTCCATGTCGCTACTCCATGTCACTCCTCCATGTCGCTACACCAACTCAATCCTCCTTGTCACTCTTCCATGTCACTCATCCAAGACATTCCTCCATGTCACTCATTTATGTCACTCCTCCAAGTCACTCCTCCATGTCTCTTCTATATGTCTTCCATGTCACTCCTCCATGTCGCTCTACCAACTCACTCCTCCATGTCACTCGTCCACGTCACTCCTCCATTTCACACTTCCTTGTCACTCATCCATGTAGCTACTTCATGTCACTACACCAACTCACTCATCCCTGTCCCTCCGCCATGTCACTCCACCATATCAACCCTCCTTCCTGATCAAACTTGTCACTTCTCCATGTCACTACTCCATGTCTCTCCTCCACATCACTCCTCTATATCACTCCTCCATGTCACTCTTCCATGTCACTCCTCCTTGTCGCTATTCCATGTTACTCCTCCATGTCGCTACACCAACTCACTCTTCCATGTCACTCCTCCATGTCGCTACACCAACTCAATCCTCCTTGTCACTCCTCCATGTCACTCATCCAAGTCATTCCTTCATGTCACTCCTTTATGTCACTCCTCCAAGTCACTCCTCCATGTCACTTCTATATGTCTTCCATTTCACTCCTCCATGTCGCTCCACCAACTCACTCCTCCATGTCACTCCTCCTTGTCACTCCTCCATGTAGCTATTCCATGTATCTCCTCCATGTCGCTCTACCAACTCACTCCTCCATGTCACTCGTCCACGTCACTCCTCCATGTCACACTTCCTTGTCACTCATCCATGTAGCTACTTCATGTCACTACACCAACTCACTCATCCCTGTCCCTCCGCCATGTCACTCCACCATATCAACCCTCCTTCCTGATCAAACTTGTCACTTCTCCATGTCACTACTCCATGTCTCTCCTCCACATCACTCCTCTATATCACTCCTCCATGTCACTCCTCCATGTCACTCCTCCTTGTCACTCCTCCAAGTTGCTACACCAACTCACTCCTCATGTCACTCCTCCATGTCGCTACTCCATGTCACTCCTCCATGTCGCTACACCAACTCAATCCTCCTTGTCACTCCTCCATGTCACTCATCCAAGTCATTCCTCCATGTCACTCATTTATGTCACTCCTCCAAGTCATTCCTCCATGTCACTTCTATATGTCTTCCATGTCACTCCTCCATGTCGCTCCACCAACTCAATCCTCCTTGTCACTCCTCCATGTCACTCATCCAAGTCATTCCTCCATGTCACTCATTTATGTCACTCCTCCAAGTCATTCCTCCATGTCACTTCTATATGTCTTCCATGTCACTCCTCCATGTCGCTCCACCAACTCACTCCTCCATGTCACTCCTCCTTGTCACTCCTCCATGTAGCTATTCTATGTCACTCCTCCATGTCGCTCTACCAACTCACTCCTCCATGTCACTCATCCACGTCACTCCTCCATGTCACACTTCCTTGTCACTCCTCCATGTAGCTACTTCATGTCACTACACCAACTCACTCATCCCTGTCCCTCCGCCATGTCACTCCACCATATCAACACTCCTTCCTGATCAAACTTGTCACTTCTCCATGTCACTACTTCATGTCTCTCCTCCACATCACTCCTCTATATCACTCCTCCATGTCACTCCTCCATGTCACTCCTCCTTGTCGCTATTCCATGTTACTCCTCCATGTCGCTACACCAACTCACTCTTCCATGTCACTCCCCCATTTCACTCCACCACGTCACTCCTCCATGTCACTCCTCCATATCAACCCTCCATGTCACTCCTCCATGTTACTCCTCCATGTCACTACACCAACTCACTCATCCCTGTCCCTCCGCCATGTCACTCCACCATATCAACCCTCCTTCCTTATCAAACTTGTCACTTCTCCATGTCACTACTCCATGTCTCTCCCCCACATCAAACCTCTATGTCACTCGTCCATGTCACTCCTCTATGTCACTCCTCCTTGTCGCTCTTTCATGTCACTCCTCCATGTCGCTACACCAACTCAATCCTCATGTCACTCCTCCATGTAGCTACTCCATGTCACTCCTCCATGTCGCTACACCAACTCAATCCTCCTTGTCACTCCTCCATGTCACTTAGCCAAGTCATTTGTCCATGTCACTCCTTTATGTCACTCCTCCAAGTCACTCCTCCATGTCACTCCTCCATGTCACTGCTCCACGTCACTCCTCTATGTCACTCCTCCATGTCACTCCTCCATGTCGCTATTCCATGTCACTCCTTATGTCGCTATATAAACTCACTCCTCTATGTCACTCCTCCATTTCACTCCACCACGTCACTCCTCCATGTCACTCCTCCATATCAACCCTCCATGTCACTCCTCTTTGTCGCTACACCAACTCACTCCTCCATGTCACTCCTCCATTTCACTCCACCACGTCACTCCTCCATGTCACTCCTCCATATCAACCCGCCATGTAACACCTCCATGTCACTCCTCCATGTCACTCCTCCTTGTCGCTATTCCATGTCACTCCTCCATGTTGCTACACCAACTCACTCCTCATGTCACTCCTCCATGTCGCTACTCCATGTCACTCCTCCATGTCGCTACACCAACTCAATCCTCCTTGTCACTCTTCCATGTCACTCATCCAAGTCATTCCTCCATGTCACTCATTTATGTCACTCCTCCAAGTCACTCCTCCATGTCTCTTCTATATGTCTTCCATATCACTCCTCCATGTCGCTCTACCAACTCACTCCTCCATGTCAATAGTCCACGTCACTCCTCCATGTCACACTTCCTTGTCACTCCTCCATGTTGCTCCACCAACTCACTCCTCCATGTCACTCCTCCATGTCACTGCTCCACGTCACTCCTCTATGTCACTAATCCATCTCACTCCTCCATGTCGCTATTCCATGTCACTCCTTATGTCGCTATATAAACTCACTCCTCTATGTCACTCCTCCATTTCACTCCACCACGTCACTCCTCCATGTCACTCCTCCATATCAACCCTCCATGTCACTCCTCCTTGTCGCTACACCAACTCACTCCTCCATGTCACTCCTCCATTTCACTCCACCACGTCACTCCTCCATGTCACTCCTCCATATCAACCCGCCATGTAACTCCTCCATGTCACTCCTCCATGTCACTCCTCCTTGTCGCTATTCCATGTCACTCCTCCATGTTGCTACACCAACTCACTCCTCATGTCACTCCTCCATGTCGCTACTCCATGTCACTCCTCCATGTCACTACACCAACTCAATCCTCCTTGTCACTCTTCCATGTCACTCATCCAAGTCATTCCTCCATGTCACTCATTTATGTCACTCCTCCAAGTCACTCCTCCATGTCTCTTCTATATGTCATCCATATCACTCCTCCATGTCAATAGTCCACGTCACTCCTCCATGTCACACTTCCTTGTCACTCCTCCATGTTGCTCCACCAACTCACTCCTCCATGTCACTCCTCCATGTCACTGCTCCACGTCACTCCTCTATGTCACTAATCCATGTCACTCCTCCATGTCGCTATTCCATGTCACTCCTTATGTCGATACGCCAACTCACTCCTCCATGTCACTCCTCCATTTCACTCCACCACGTCACTCCTCCATGTCACTCCTCCATATCAACATGCCATGTCACTCCTCCATGTCACTCCTCCATGTCACTCCTCCATGTCACTACACCAACTCACTAATCCCTGTCCCTCCGCCATGTCACTCCACAATATCAAACCTCCTTCCTGATCAAACTTGTCAGTTCTCCATGTCACTACTCCATGTCTCTCCTCCACATCAATCCTCTATGTCACTCCTCCATGTCACTCCTCCTTGTCGCTATTCCATGTCACTCCTCCATGTTGCTACACCAACTCACTCCTCATTTCACTCCTCCATGTCGCTACTCCATGTCACTCCTCCATGTCGCTACAACAACTCAATCCTCCTTGTCACTCTTCCATGTCACTCATCCAAGTCATTCCTCCATGTCACTCATTTAAGTAACTCCTCCAAGTCACTCCTCCGTGTCACTTCTATATGTCTTCCATGTCACTCCTCCATGTCGCTCCACCAACTCACTCCTCCATGTCACTCCTCCTTGTCACTCCTCCATGTAGCTATTCCATGTCACTCCTCCATGTCGCTCTACCAACTCACTACTCCATGTCACTCGTCCACGTCACTCCACCATGTCACACTTCCTTGTAACTCATCCATGTAGCTACTTCATGTCACTACACCAACTCACTCATCCCTGTCCCTCCGCCATGTCACTCCACCATATCAACCCTCCTTCCTGATCAAACTTGTCACTTCTCCATGTCACGACTCCATGTCTCTCCTCCACATCACTCCTCTATATCACTCCTCCATATCACTCCTCCATGTCACTCCTCCTTGTCGCTATTCCATGTTACTCCTCCATGTCGCTACACCAACTCACTCTTCCATGTCACTCCCCCATTTCACTCCACCACGTCACTCCTCCATGTCACTCCTCCATATCAACCCTCCATGTCACTCCTCCATGTTACTCCTCCATGTCACTACACCAACTCACTCATCCCTGTCCCTCCGCCATGTCACTCCACCATATCAACCCTCCTTCCTGATCAAACTTGTCACTTCTCCATGTCACTACTCCATGTCTCTCCCCCACATCAAACCTCTATGTCACTCCTCCATGTCACTCCTCTATGTCACTCCTCTATGTAGCTACTCCTTGTCACTCCTCCATGTCGCTACACCAACTCAATCCTCCTTGTCACTCCTCCATGTCACTCATCCAAGTCATTCCTCCATGTCGCTATTCCATGTCACTCCTTATGTCGATACGCCAACTCACTCCTCCATGTCCCTCCTCCATTTCACTCCACCACGTCACTCCTCCATGTCACTCCTCCATATCAACCCTCCATGTCACTCCTCCATGTCACTCTACCACCTCACTCCTCCATGTCACTACACCAACTCACTAATCCCTGTCCCTCCGCTATATCACTCCACAATATTAAACCTCCTTCCTGATCAAAGTTGTCAGTTCTCCATGTCACTACTCCATGTCTCTCCTCCACATCAATCCTCTATGTCACTCCTCCATGTCACTCCTCTATGTCACTCCTCTATGTAGCTACTCCATGTCACTCCTCCATGTCGCTACACCAACTCAATCCTCCTTGTCACTCCTCCATGTCACTCAGCCAAGTCATTTGTCCATGTCTCTCCTTTATGTCACTCCTCCATGTCACTCCTCCATGTCACTTCTATATGTCTTCTATGTCATTCCTCCATGTTGCTCCACCAACTCACTCCTCCATGTCACTCCTCCATGTCACTGCTCCACGTCACTCCTCTATGTCACTCCTCCATGTCACTCCTCCATGTCGCTATTCCATGTCACTCCTTATGTTGCTATATAAACTCACTCCTCCATGTCACTCCTTTCATTTCACTCCACCACGTCACTCCTCCATGTCACTCCTCCATATCAACCCTCCATGTCACTCCTCCTTGTCGCTACACCAACTCACTCCTCCATGTCACTCCTCCATTTCACTCCACCATGTCTATATGTATTCCATGTCACTCCTCCATGTCGCTCCACCAACTCACTCCTCCATGTCACTCCTCCTTGTCACTCCTCCATGTAGCTATTCCACTTTACTCCTCCATGTCGCTACACCAACTCAATCCTCCTTGTCACTCCTCCATGTCACTCATCCAAGTCATTCCTCCATGTCGCTATTCCATGATACTCCTTATGTCGATACGCCAACTCACTCCTCCATGTCACTCCTCCTTGTCGCTACACCAACTCACTCCTCCATGTCACTCCTCCATTTCACTCCACCATGTCTATATGTATTCCATGTCACTCCTCCATGTCGCTCCACCAACTCACTCCTCCATGTCACTCCTCCTTGTCACTCCTCCATGTAGCTATTCCATTTTACTCCTCCATGTCGCTACACCAACTCAACCCGCCATGTCACTCCTCCATGTCACTCTACCACCTCACTCCTCCATGTCACTACACCATCTCACTAATCCCTGTCCCCCCGCCATGTCACTCCACAATATTAAACCTCCTTCCTAATCAAACTTGTCAGTTCTCCATGTCACTACTCCATGTCTCTCCTCCATGTCACTCCTCCAAGTCACTCCTCCATGTCGCTACTCCATGTCACACCTCCTTGTCACTCCTCCATGTAGCTACTCTATGTCACTCCTCCATGTCGCTCTACCAACTCACTCATCCATGTCACTCCTCTATATCACTTCTCCATGTTACTCCTCCATATCAATCCTCCATGTCACTTCTCCATGTAACTCCTCCTTGTCGCAATTCCATGTCACTCCTCCATGTCGCTACATCAACTCACTCCTCATGTCACTCCTCCATGTCGCTACTCCATGTCACTCCTCCATGTCGCTACACCAACTCAATCCTCCTTGTCACTCCTCCATGTCACTCATCCAAGTCACTCCTCCATGTCGCTATTCCCTGTCACTCCTTATGTCGATATGCCAACTCACTCCTCCATGTCACTCCTCCATTTCACTCCACCACGTCACTCCTCCATGTCACTCCTCCATATCAACCCGCCATGTCACTCCTCCATGTCACTCCTCCATGTCACTACACCAACTCACTAATCCCTGTCCCTCCGCCATGTCACTCCACAATATCAAACCTCTTTCCTAATCAAACTTGTCAGTTCTCCATGTCACTACTCCATGTCTCTCCTCCACATCAATCCTCTATGTCACTCCTCCATGTCACTCCTCCATGTCACTCCTCCTTGTCGCTATTCCATGTCACTCCTCCATGTTGCTACACCAACTCAATCCTCCTTGTCACTCCTCCATGTCACTCATCCAAGTCATTCCTCCATGTCACTTCTTTATGTCACTCCTCCAAGTCACTCCTCTATGTCACTGCTATATGTCTTCCATGTCACTCCTCCATGTCGCTCCACCAACTCACTCCTCCATGTCACTCCTCCTTGTCACTCCTCCATGTAGCTATTCCATGTCACTCCTCCAAGTCGCTCTACCAACTCACTCCTCCATGTCACTCGTCCACGTCACTCCTCCATTTCATACTTCCTTGTCACTCCTCCATGTAACTACTTCATGTCACTGCACCAACTCACTCATCCCTGACCCTCCGCCATGTCACTCCACCATATCAACCCTCCTTCCTGATCAAACTTGTCACTTCTCCATGTCACTACTCCATGTCTCTCCTCCACATCACTCCTCTATATCACTCCTCCATGTCACTCCTCCTTGTCACTATTCCATGTTAATCCTCCATGTCACTACACCAACTCACTCATCCCTGTCCCTCCGCCATGTCACTCCACCATATCAACCCTCCTTCCTGATCAAACTTGTCACTTCTCCATGTCACTACTCCATGTCTCTCCCCCACATCAAACCTCTATGTTACTCCTCCATGTCACTCCTCTATGTCACTCCTCCTTGTCACTCTTCCATGTCACTCCTCCATGTCGCTACACCAACTCACTCCTCATGTCACTCCTCCATGTAGCTACTCCATGTCACTCCTCCATGTTGCTCCACCAACTCACTCCTCCATGTCACTCCTCCATGTCACTGCTCCACGTCACTCCTCTATGTCACTCCTCCATGTCACTCCTCCATTTCACTCCACCACGTCACTCCTCCATGTCACTCCTCCATGTCACTCCTCCATATCAACCCTCCATGTCACTCCTCCTTGTCGCTACACCAACTCACTCCTCCATGTCACTCCTCCATTTCACTCCACCACATCTAAATGTCTTCCATGTCACTCCTCCATGTCGCTCCACCAACTCACTCCTCCATGTCACTCCTCCTTGTCACTCCTCCATGTAGCTATTCCATTTCACTACTCCATGTCGCTACACCAACTCACTCCTCCTTGTCACTCCTCCATGTCACTCATCCAAGTCACTCCTCCATGTCGCTATTCCATGTAACTCCTTATGTCGATACGCCAACTCACTACTCCATGTCACTCCTCCATTTCACTCCACCACATCACTCCTCCATGTCACTCCTCCATATCAACCCTCCATGTCACTCCTCCCTTTCACTCCTCCATGTCACTCTTCCATGTGACTTCTATATGTCTTCCATGTCACTCCTCCATGTCGCTCCACCAACTCACTCCTCCATGTCACTCCTCCATGTCGCTATTCCATGTCACTCCTTATGTCGCTATATAAACTCACTCCTCCATGTCACTCCTCCATTTCACTCCACCACGTCACTCCTCCATGTCACTCCTCCATATCAACCCTCCATGTAACTCCTCCTTGTCGCTACACCAACTCACTCCTCCATGTCACTCCTCCATTTCACTCCACCACGTCCCTCCACCATATCAACCCTCCATGTCACTCCTCCATGTCCTTCTGCCATGTCACTCCTTTATGTCACTCCTCCAAGTCACTCCTCAATTTCACTTCTATATGACTTCAATGTAAATCCTGCATGTCGCTCCTCCATATCACTCCTCTATTTCACCCTCTCCATGTCACTCCTCCATATCAATCCTCCATTTCACTCCTCCATGTAACTCCTTAATGTCACTACTCCATGTCGCTACTCCATGTCACTCCTCCATGTCACTTCTACGTTTTCCATGTCACTCCTCCACATCACTCCTCTATGTCACTCCTCCATGTCACTTTTCAATATCACTCCTCTATGTCATTCCTCCATATCAACCCTCCATGTCACTCCTCCATGTCACTCCTCCATGTCCCTCCGCCATGTCACTCCACCATATCAACCCTCCTTCCTGATCAAACTTGTCACTTCTCCATGTCACTACTCCATGTCTCTCCTCCACATCACTCCTCTATATCACTCCTCCATGTCACTCCTCCATGTCACTACTCCTTGTCGCTATTCTATGTTACTCCTCCATGTCGCTACACCAACTCACTCTTCCATGTCACTCCTCCATTTCACTCCACCACGTCACTCTTCTACGTCACTCCTCATGTCACTCCTGCATGTCGCTACTCCATGTCACTACTCCATGTCTTTCCTCCATATCAATACTCTATGTCACTCCTCCATGTCACTCCTCCATGTCATTCCTCCGTGTCGCTATTCCATGTCACTCCTCTATGTCACTCCTCCATGTCACTTTTCAATATCACTCCTCTTTGTGATTCCCCTATGTCGCTACTCCATGTCACTCCTCCATGTCTATCCTCCATGTCACTCCTCCATGTCACTTCTATATGTCTTCCATGTCACTCCTCCATGTCGCTCCTCCTTGTCACTCCTCCATGTTGCTCCTCCATGTCACTCCTCTATGTCACTCATCAATGTCCCTTCGCCATGTCACTCCACCATATCAATCCTCCTTGCTGATCCGCCCTGTCACTCCTCCATGTCTCTCTTCAACATCAATCCTCTATGTCACTCCTCCATGTCACTCCCCCATGTCACTCCTCCATGTCGCTATTCCATGTCACTCCTCCATATCGCTACACAAACTCAATCCTCCTTGTCACTCCTCTGTGTCATTCCTGCACGTCACTCCTCCATGTCACACCTCTTTTTCACTCCTCCATTTAGCTACTCCATGTCACTCATCCATGTCGCTCTACCAACTCACTCCTCCATGTCACTCGTCCACGTCACTCCTCCATGTCACACCCACTTGTCACTCCTCCATGTAGCTACTCCATGTCACTCCTCCATGTCACTCTTAAATATCACTCCACCACGCCACTCCTCTATATCACTCCTCCATGTCACTCATCCAAGTCTCTCCTCCGTGTCACTTCTACATGTTGTACATGTCACTCCTCCACATAACTCCTCTATATCACTCCTCAATGTCACTTTTCAATATCACTCCTCTATGTCATTCCCCTACGTCGCTACTCCATGTCACTCCTCCATGTCGATCTTCCATTTCACTCCTCCATGTCACTTCTATATGTCTTCCATGTCACTCCTCCATGTCGCTCCTCATTGTCACTCCTCCATGTTGCTCCTCCATGTCACTCCTCCATGTCACTCATCCATGTCCCTCCGCCATGTCACTCCACCATATCAATCCTCCTTGCTGATCCGCCCTGTTACTCCTCCATGTCTCTCCTCCACATCAATCCTCCATGTCACTCCTCCATGTCACTCCTCCATGTCACTCCTCCATGTCATTCCTCCATGTCACTACACCAACTCACTCATCCCTTTCCCTCCGCCATGTCACTCCACCATATCAACCCTCCTTCCTGATCAAACTTGTCACTCCTCCATGTCACTCTTCCATGTCACTCCTCCTTGTCGCTATTACATGTTACTCCTCCATTTCGCTACACCAACTCACTCTTCCATGTCACTCCTCCATGTCGCTACTCCATGTCACTCCTCCATGTCGCTACACCAACTCAATCCTCCTTGTCACTCCTCCATGTCACTCATCCAAGTCATTCCTTCATGTCACTCCTTTATGTCACTCCTCCAAGTCACTCCTCCATGTCACTTCTATATGTCTTCCATGTCACTCCTCCATGTCGCTCCACCAACTCACTCCTCCATGTCACTCCTCCTTGTCACTCCTCCATGTAGCTATTCCATGTATCTCCTCCATGTCGCTCTACCAACTCACTCCTCCATGTCACTCGTCCACGTCACTCCTCCATATCACACTTCCTTGTCACTCATCCATGTAGCTACTTCATGTCACTACACCAACTCACTCATCCCTGTCCCTCCGCCATGTCACTCCACCATATCAACCCTCCTTCCTGATCAAACTTGTCACTTCTCCATGTCACTACTCCATGTCTCTCCTCCACATCACTCCTCTATATCACTCCTCCATGTCGCTACACCAACTCACTCTTCCATGTCACTCCCCCATTTCACTCCACCACGTCACTCCTCCATGTCACTCCTCCATGTCACTCCTCCTTGTCGCTATTCCATGTCACTCCTCCATGTTGCTACACCAACTCACTCATCCCTGTCCCTCCGCCATGTCACTCCACAATATCAAACATCCTTCCTGATCAAACTTGTCAGTTCTCCATGTCACTACTCCATGTCTCTCCTCCACATCAATCCTCTATGTCACTCCTCCATGTCACTCCTCCTTGTCGCTATTCCATGTCACTCCTCCAAGTTGCTACACCAACTCACTCCTCATGTCACTCCTCCATGTCACTTCTTTATGTCTTCCATGTCACTCCTCCATGTTGCTCCACCAACTCACTCCTCCATGTCACTCCTCCATGTCACTGCTCCACGTCACTCCTCTATGTCACTCCTCCATGTCACTCCTCCATGTCGCTATTCCATGTCACTCCCTATGTCGCTATATAAACTCACTCCTCTATGTCACTCCTCCATTTCACTCCACCACGTCACTCCTCCATGTCACTCCTCCATATCAACCCTCCATGTCACTCCTCCTTGTCGCTACCCCAACTCACTCCTCCATGTCACTCCTCCATTTCACTCCACCACGTCTATATGTATTCCATGTCACTCCTCCATGTCGCTCCACCAACTCACTCCTCCATGTCACTCCTCCTTGTCACTCCTCCATGTAGCTATTCCATTTCACTCCTCCATGTCGCTACACCAACTCAATCCTCCTTGTCACTCCTCCATGTCACTGATCCAAGTCATTCCTCCATGTCGCTATTCCATGTCACTCCTTATGTCGATACGTCAACTCACTCCTCCATGTCACTCCTCCATTTCACTCCACCACGTCACTCCTCCATGTCACTCCTCCATATCAACCCGCCATGTCACTCCTCCATGTCACTCCTCCATGTCACTACACCAAGTCACTAATCCTTGTCCCGCCGCCATGTCACTCCACAATATCAAACCTCCTTCCTGATCAAACTTGTCAGTTCTCCATGTCACTACTCCATGTCTCTCCTCCACATCAATCCTCTATGTCACTCCTCCATGTCACTCCTCCTTGTCGCTATTCCATGTCACTCATCCATGTAGCTACTTCATGTCACTACACCAACTCACTCATCCCTGTCCCTCCGCCATGTCACTCCACCATATCAACCCTCCTTCCTGATCAAACTTGTCACTTCTCCATGTCACTACTCCATGTCTCTCCTCCACATCACTCCTCTATATCACTCCTCCATGTCGCTACACCAACTCACTCTTCCATGTCACTCCCCCATTTCACTCCACCATGTCACTCCTCCATGTCACTCCTCCATGTCACTCCTCCTTGTCGCTATTCCATGTCACTCTTCCATGTTGCTACACCAACTCACTCATCCCTGTCCCTCCGCCATGTCACTCCACAATATCAAACATCCTTCCTGATCAAACTTGTCAGTTCTCCATGTCACTACTCCATGTCTCTCCTCCACATCAATCCTCTATGTCACTCCTCCATGTCACTCCTCCTTGTCGCTATTCCATGTCACTCCTCCAAGTTGCTACACCAACTCACTCCTCATGTCACTCCTCCATGTCACTTAGCCAAGTCATTTGTCCATGTCACTCCTTTATGTCACGCCTCCAAGTCACTCCTCCATGTCACTTCTATATGTCTTCCATGTCACTCCTCCATGTTGCTCCACCAACTCACTCCTCCATGTCACTCCTCCATGTCACTGCTCCACGTCACTCCTCTATGTCACTCCTCCATGTCACTCCTCCATGTCGCTATTCCATGTCACTCCCTATGTCGCTATATAAACTCACTCCTCTATGTCACTCCTCCATTTCACTCCACCACGTCACTCCTCCATGTCACTCCTCCATATCAACCCTCCATGTCACTCCTCCTTGTCGCTACACCAACTCACTCCTCCATGTCACTCCTCCATTTCACTCCACCACGTCTATATGTATTCCATGTCACTCCTCCATGTCGCTCCACCAACTCACTCCTCCATGTCACTCCTCCTTGTCACTCCTCCATGTAGCTATTCCATTTCACTCCTCCATGTCGCTACACCAACTCAATCCTCCTTGTCACTCCTCCATGTCACTGATCCAAGTCATTCCTCCATGTCGCTATTCCATGTCACTCCTTATGTCGATACGCCAACTCACTCCTCCATGTCACTCCTCCATTTCACTCCACCACGTCACTCCTCCATGTCACTCCTCCATATCAACCCGCCATGTCACTCCTCCATGTCACTCCTCCATGTCACTACACCAAGTCACTAATCCTTGTCCCTCCGCCATGTCACTCCACAATATCAAACCTCCTTCCTGATCAAACTTGTCAGTTCTCCATGTCACTACTCCATGTCTCTCCTCCACATCAATCCTCTATGTCACTCCTCCATGTCACTCCTCCTTGTCGCTATTCCATGTCACTCCTCCATGTTGCTACACCAACTCACCCCTCATGTCACTCCTCCATGTCGCTACTCCATGTCACTCCTCCATGTCGCTACACCAACTCAATCCTCCTTGTCACTCCTCCATGTCACTCATCCAAGTCATTCCTCCATGTCACTCATTTATGTCACTCCTCCAAGTCACTCTTCCATGTCACTTCTATATGTCTTCCATGTCATTCCTCCATGTCGCTCCACCAACTCACTCCATCATGTCACTCCTCCTTGTCACTCCTCCATGTAGCTATTCCATGTCACTCCTCCATGTCGCTCTACCAACTCACTCTTCCATGTCACTCCCCCATTTCACTCCACCACGTCACTCCTCCATGTCACTCCTCCATATCAACCCTCCATGTCACTCCTCAATGTTACTCCTCCATGTCACTACACCAACTCACTCATCCCTTTCCCTCCGCCATGTCTCTCCACCATATCAAACCTCCTTCCTGATCAAACTTGTCACTTCTCCATGTCACTACTCCATGTCTCTCCCCCACATCAAACCTCTATGTCACTCCTCCATGTCACTCCTCTATGTCACTCCTCCATGTCACTCCTCCATGTCGCTATTCCATGTCACTCCTTATGTCGCTATATAAACTCACTCCTCTATGTCACTCCTCCATTTCACTCCACCACGTCACTCCTCCATGTCACTCCTCCATATCAATCCTCCATGTCACTCCTCCTTGTCGCTACACCAACTCACTCCTCCATGTCACTCCTCCATTTCACTCCACCATGTCACTCCTCCATGTCACTCCTCCATATCAACCCGCCATGTCACTCCTCCATGTCACTCCTCCATGTCACTCCTCCATGTCGCTATTCCATGTCACTCCTCCATGTTGCTACACCAACTCACTCCTCATGTCACTCCTCCATGTCGCTACTCCATATCACTCCTCCATGTCGCTACACCAACTCAATCCTCCTTGTCACTCTTCCATGTCACTCATCCAAGACATTCTTCCATGTCACTCCTCCATGTCGCTCCACCAACTCACTCCTCCATTTCACACTTCCTTGTCACTCATCCATGTAGCTACTTCATGTCACTACACCAACTCACTCATACCTGTCCCTCCGCCATGTCACTCCACCATATCAACCCTCCTTCCTGATCAAACTTGTCACTTCTCCATGTCACTAATCCATGTCTCTCCTCCACATCACTCCTCTATATCACTCCTCCATGTCACTCTTCCATGTCACTCCTCCTTGTCGCTATTCCATGTTACTCCTCCATTTCGCTACACCAACTCACTCTTCCATGTCACTCCTCCATGTCGCTACTCCATGTCACTCCTCCATGTCGCTACACCAACTCAATCCTCCTTGTCACTCCTCCATGTCACTCATCCAAGTCATTCCTTCATGTCACTCCTCTATGTCACTCCTCCAAGTCACTCCTCCATGTCACTTCTATATGTCTTCCATGTCACTCCTCCATGTCGCTCCACCAACTCACTCCTCCATGTCACTCCTCCTTGTCACTCCTCCATGTAGCTATTCCATGTGTCTCCTCCATGTCGCTCTACCAACTCACTCCTCCATGTCACTCGTCCACGTCACTCCTCCATATCACACTTCCTTGTCACTCATCCATGTAGCTACTTCATGTCACTACACCAACTCACTCATCCCTGTCCCTCCGCCATGTCACTCCACCATATCAACCCTCCTTCCTGATCAAACTTGTCACTTCTCCATGTCACTACTCCATGTCTCTCCTCCACATCACTCCTCTATATCACTCCTCCATGTCGCTACACCAACTCACTCTTCCATGTCACTCCCCCATTTCACTCCACCACGTCACTCCTCCATGTCACTCCTCCATGTCACTCCTCCTTGTCGCTATTCCATGTCACTCCTCCATGTTGCTACACCAACTCACTCATCCCTGTCCCTCCGCCATGTCACTCCACAATATCAAACATCCTTCCTGATCAAACTTGTCAGTTCTCCATGTCACTACTCCATGTCTCTCCTCCACATCAATCCTCTATGTCACTCCTCCAATTCACTCCTCCTTGTCGCTATTCCATGTCACTCCTCCAAGTTGCTACACCAACTCACTCCTCATGTCACTCCTCCATGTCACTTAGCCAAGTCATTTGTCCATGTCACTCCTTTATGTCACGCCTCCAAGTCACTCCTCCATGTCACTTCTATATGTCTTCCATGTCACTCCTCCATGTTGCTCCACCAACTCACTCCTCCATGTCACTCCTCCATGTCACTGCTCCACGTCACTCCTCTATGTCACTCCTCCATGTCACTCCACCATGTCGCTATTCCATGTCACTCCCTATGTCGCTATATAAACTCACTCCTCTATGTCACTCCTCCATTTCACTCCACCACGTCACTCCTCCATGTCACTCCTCCATATCAACCCTCCATGTCACTCCTCCTTGTCGCTACACCAACTCACTCCTCCATGTCACTCCTCCATTTCACTCCACCATGTCTATATGTATTCCATGTCACTCCTCCATGTCGCTCCACCAACTCACTCCTCCATGTCACTCCTCCTTGTCACTCCTCCATGTAGCTATTCCATTTCACTCCTCCATGTCGCTACACCAACTCAATACTCCTTGTCACTCCTCCATGTCACTGATCCAAGTCATTCCTCCATGTCGCTATTCCATGTCACTCCTTATGTCGATACGCCAACTCACTCCTCCATGTCACTCCTCCATTTCACTCCACCATGTCACTCCTCCATGTCACTCCTCCATGTCACTACACCAAGTCACTAATCCTTGTCCCACCGCCATGTCACTCCACAATATCAAACCTCCTTCCTGATAAAAATTGTCAGTTCTCCATGTCACTACTCCATGTCTCTCCTCCACATCAATCCTCTATGTCACTCCATGTCACTCCTCATGTCACTCCTCCATGTCGCTACTCCATGTCACTCCTCCATGTCGCTACACCAACTCAATCCTCATGTAACTCCTCCATGTAGCTACTCCATGTCACTCCTCCATGTCGCTACACCAACTCAATCCTCCTTGTCACTCCTCCATGTCACTCAGCCAAGTCATTTGTCCATGTCTTCCATGTCACTCCTCCATGTCACTCCTCCAGTGACAGTTTTCCATGTCACTCCTCCATGTTGCTCCACCAACTCACTCCTCCATGTCACTCCTCCTTGTCACTCCTCTATGTAGCTATTCCATGTAACTACTCCATGTCGCTGTACCAACTCACTCCTCCATGTCACTCGTCCACGTCACTCCTCCATGTCACACTTCCTTGTCACTCCTCCATGTAGCTACTTCATGTCACTACACCAACTCACTCATCCCTGTCCCTCCTCCATGTCACTCCACCATATCAACCCTCCTTCCTGATCAAACTTGTCACTTCTCCATGTCACTACTCCATGTCTCTCCTCCACATTAATCCTCTATATCACTCCTCCATGTCACTCCTCCATGTCACTCCTCCTTGTCGCTATTCCATGTTACTCCTCCATGTCGCTACACCAACTCACTCTTCCATGTCACTCCCCATTTCACTCCACCATGTCACTCCTCCATGTCACTCCTCCATATCAACCCTCCATGTCACTCCTCCATGTTACTCCTCCATGTCACTACACCAACTCACTCATCCCTGTCCCTCCTCCATGTCATTCCACCATATCAACCCTCCTTCCTGATCAAACTTGTCACTTCTCCATGTCACTACTCCATGTCTCTCCCCCACATCAAACCTCTATGTCACTCCTCCATGTCACTCCTCTATGTCACTCCTCCTTGTCGCTCTTCCATGTCACTCCTCCATGTCGCTCCACCAACTCACTCCTCCATTTCACACTTCCTTGTCACTCATCCATGTAGCTACTTCATGTCACTACACCAACTCACTCATACCTGTCCCTCCGCCATGTCACTCCACCATATCAACCCTCCTTCCTGATCAAACTTGTCACTTCTCCATGTCACTAATCCATGTCTCTCCTCCACATCACTCCTCTATATCACTCCTCCATGTCACTCTTCCATGTCACTCCTCCTTGTCGCTATTACATGTTACTCCTCCATTTCGCTACACCAACTCACTCTTCCATGTCACTCCTCCATGTCGCTACTCCATGTCACTCCTCCATGTCGCTACACCAACTCAATCCTCCTTGTCACTCCTCCATGTCACTCATCCAAGTCATTCCTTCATGTCACTCCTTTATGTCACTCCTCCAAGTCACTCCTCCATGTCACTTCTATATGTCTTCCATGTCACTCCTCCATGTCGCTCCACCAACTCACTCCTCCATGTCACTCCTCCTTGTCACTCCTCCATGTAGCTATTCCATGTATCTCCTCCATGTCGCTCTACCAACTCACTCCTCCATGTCACTCGTCCACGTCACTCCTCCATATCACACTTCCTTGTCACTCATCCATGTAGCTACTTCATGTCACTACACCAACTCACTCATCCCTGTCCCTCCGCCATGTCACTCCACCATATCAACCCTCCTTCCTGATCAAACTTGTCACTTCTCCATGTCACTACTCCATGTCTCTCCTCCACATCACTCCTCTATATCACTCCTCCATGTCGCTACACCAACTCACTCTTCCATGTCACTCCCCCATTTCACTCCACCACGTCACTCCTCCATGTCACTCCTCCATGTCACTCCTCCTTGTCGCTATTCCATGTCACTCCTCCATGTTGCTACACCAACTCACTCATCCCTGTCCCTCCGCCATGTCACTCCACAATATCAAACATCCTTCCTGATCAAACTTGTCAGTTCTCCATGTCACTACTCCATGTCTCTCCTCCACATCAATCCTCTATGTCACTCCTCCATGTCACTCCTCCTTGTCGCTATTCCATGTCACTCCTCCAAGTTGCTACACCAACTCACTCCTCATGTCACTCCTCCATGTCACTTCTATATGTCTTCCATGTCACTCCTCCATGTTGCTCCACCAACTCACTCCTCCATGTCACTCCTCCATGTCACTGCTCCACGTCACTCCTCTATGTCACTCCTCCATGTCACTCCTCCATGTCGCTATTCCATGTCACTCCCTATGTCGCTATATAAACTCACTCCTCTATGTCACTCCTCCATTTCACTCCACCACGTCACTCCTCCATGTCACTCCTCCATATCAACCCTCCATGTCACTCCTCCTTGTCGCTACCCCAACTCACTCCTCCATGTCACTCCTCCATTTCACTCCACCACGTCTATATGTATTCCATGTCACTCCTCCATGTCGCTCCACCAACTCACTCCTCCATGTCACTCCTCCTTGTCACTCCTCCATGTAGCTATTCCATTTCACTCCTCCATGTCGCTACACCAACTCAATCCTCCTTGTCACTCCTCCATGTCACTGATCCAAGTCATTCCTCCATGTCGCTATTCCATGTCACTCCTTATGTCGATACGTCAACTCACTCCTCCATGTCACTCCTCCATTTCACTCCACCACGTCACTCCTCCATGTCACTCCTCCATATCAACCCGCCATGTCACTCCTCCATGTCACTCCTCCATGTCACTACACCAAGTCACTAATCCTTGTCCCGCCGCCATGTCACTCCACAATATCAAACCTCCTTCCTGATCAAACTTGTCAGTTCTCCATGTCACTACTCCATGTCTCTCCTCCACATCAATCCTCTATGTCACTCCTCCATGTCACTCCTCCTTGTCGCTATTCCATGTCACTCATCCATGTAGCTACTTCATGTCACTACACCAACTCACTCATCCCTGTCCCTCCGCCATGTCACTCCACCATATCAACCCTCCTTCCTGATCAAACTTGTCACTTCTCCATGTCACTACTCCATGTCTCTCCTCCACATCACTCCTCTATATCACTCCTCCATGTCGCTACACCAACTCACTCTTCCATGTCACTCCCCCATTTCACTCCACCATGTCACTCCTCCATGTCACTCCTCCATGTCACTCCTCCTTGTCGCTATTCCATGTCACTCCTCCATGTTGCTACACCAACTCACTCATCCCTGTCCCTCCGCCATGTCACTCCACAATATCAAACATCCTTCCTGATCAAACTTGTCAGTTCTCCATGTCACTACTCCATGTCTCTCCTCCACATCAATCCTCTATGTCACTCCTCCATGTCACTCCTCCTTGTCGCTATTCCATGTCACTCCTCCAAGTTGCTACACCAACTCACTCCTCATGTCACTCCTCCATGTCACTTAGCCAAGTCATTTGTCCATGTCACTCCTTTATGTCACGCCTCCAAGTCACTCCTCCATGTCACTTCTATATGTCTTCCATGTCACTCCTCCATGTTGCTCCACCAACTCACTCCTCCATGTCACTCCTCCATGTCACTGCTCCACGTCACTCCTCTATGTCACTCCTCCATGTCACTCCTCCATGTCGCTATTCCATGTCACTCCCTATGTCGCTATATAAACTCACTCCTCTATGTCACTCCTCCATTTCACTCCACCACGTCACTCCTCCATGTCACTCCTCCATATCAACCCTCCATGTCACTCCTCCTTGTCGCTACACCAACTCACTCCTCCATGTCACTCCTCCATTTCACTCCACCACGTCTATATGTATTCCATGTCACTCCTCCATGTCGCTCCACCAACTCACTCCTCCATGTCACTCCTCCTTGTCACTCCTCCATGTAGCTATTCCATTTCACTCCTCCATGTCGCTACACCAACTCAATCCTCCTTGTCACTCCTCCATGTCACTGATCCAAGTCATTCCTCCATGTCGCTATTCCATGTCACTCCTTATGTCGATACGCCAACTCACTCCTCCATGTCACTCCTCCATTTCACTCCACCACGTCACTCCTCCATGTCACTCCTCCATATCAACCCGCCATGTCACTCCTCCATGTCACTCCTCCATGTCACTACACCAAGTCACTAATCCTTGTCCCTCCGCCATGTCACTCCACAATATCAAACCTCCTTCCTGATCAAACTTGTCAGTTCTCCATGTCACTACTCCATGTCTCTCCTCCACATCAATCCTCTATGTCACTCCTCCATGTCACTCCTCCTTGTCGCTATTCCATGTCACTCCTCCATGTTGCTACACCAACTCACCCCTCATGTCACTCCTCCATGTCGCTACTCCATGTCACTCCTCCATGTCGCTACACCAACTCAATCCTCCTTGTCACTCCTCCATGTCACTCATCCAAGTCATTCCTCCATGTCACTCATTTATGTCACTCCTCCAAGTCACTCTTCCATGTCACTTCTATATGTCTTCCATGTCATTCCTCCATGTCGCTCCACCAACTCACTCCATCATGTCACTCCTCCTTGTCACTCCTCCATGTAGCTATTCCATGTCACTCCTCCATGTCGCTCTACCAACTCACTCTTCCATGTCACTCCCCCATTTCACTCCACCACGTCACTCCTCCATGTCACTCCTCCATATCAACCCTCCATGTCACTCCTCAATGTTACTCCTCCATGTCACTACACCAACTCACTCATCCCTTTCCCTCCGCCATGTCTCTCCACCATATCAAACCTCCTTCCTGATCAAACTTGTCACTTCTCCATGTCACTACTCCATGTCTCTCCCCCACATCAAACCTCTATGTCACTCCTCCATGTCACTCCTCTATGTCACTCCTCCATGTCACTCCTCCATGTCGCTATTCCATGTCACTCCTTATGTCGCTATATAAACTCACTCCTCTATGTCACTCCTCCATTTCACTCCACCACGTCACTCCTCCATGTCACTCCTCCATATCAATCCTCCATGTCACTCCTCCTTGTCGCTACACCAACTCACTCCTCCATGTCACTCCTCCATTTCACTCCACCATGTCACTCCTCCATGTCACTCCTCCATATCAACCCGCCATGTCACTCCTCCATGTCACTCCTCCATGTCACTCCTCCATGTCGCTATTCCATGTCACTCCTCCATGTTGCTACACCAACTCACTCCTCATGTCACTCCTCCATGTCGCTACTCCATATCACTCCTCCATGTCGCTACACCAACTCAATCCTCCTTGTCACTCTTCCATGTCACTCATCCAAGACATTCTTCCATGTCACTCCTCCATGTCGCTCCACCAACTCACTCCTCCATTTCACACTTCCTTGTCACTCATCCATGTAGCTACTTCATGTCACTACACCAACTCACTCATACCTGTCCCTCCGCCATGTCACTCCACCATATCAACCCTCCTTCCTGATCAAACTTGTCACTTCTCCATGTCACTAATCCATGTCTCTCCTCCACATCACTCCTCTATATCACTCCTCCATGTCACTCTTCCATGTCACTCCTCCTTGTCGCTATTCCATGTTACTCCTCCATTTCGCTACACCAACTCACTCTTCCATGTCACTCCTCCATGTCGCTACTCCATGTCACTCCTCCATGTCGCTACACCAACTCAATCCTCCTTGTCACTCCTCCATGTCACTCATCCAAGTCATTCCTTCATGTCACTCCTCTATGTCACTCCTCCAAGTCACTCCTCCATGTCACTTCTATATGTCTTCCATGTCACTCCTCCATGTCGCTCCACCAACTCACTCCTCCATGTCACTCCTCCTTGTCACTCCTCCATGTAGCTATTCCATGTGTCTCCTCCATGTCGCTCTACCAACTCACTCCTCCATGTCACTCGTCCACGTCACTCCTCCATATCACACTTCCTTGTCACTCATCCATGTAGCTACTTCATGTCACTACACCAACTCACTCATCCCTGTCCCTCCGCCATGTCACTCCACCATATCAACCCTCCTTCCTGATCAAACTTGTCACTTCTCCATGTCACTACTCCATGTCTCTCCTCCACATCACTCCTCTATATCACTCCTCCATGTCGCTACACCAACTCACTCTTCCATGTCACTCCCCCATTTCACTCCACCACGTCACTCCTCCATGTCACTCCTCCATGTCACTCCTCCTTGTCGCTATTCCATGTCACTCCTCCATGTTGCTACACCAACTCACTCATCCCTGTCCCTCCGCCATGTCACTCCACAATATCAAACATCCTTCCTGATCAAACTTGTCAGTTCTCCATGTCACTACTCCATGTCTCTCCTCCACATCAATCCTCTATGTCACTCCTCCAATTCACTCCTCCTTGTCGCTATTCCATGTCACTCCTCCAAGTTGCTACACCAACTCACTCCTCATGTCACTCCTCCATGTCACTTAGCCAAGTCATTTGTCCATGTCACTCCTTTATGTCACGCCTCCAAGTCACTCCTCCATGTCACTTCTATATGTCTTCCATGTCACTCCTCCATGTTGCTCCACCAACTCACTCCTCCATGTCACTCCTCCATGTCACTGCTCCACGTCACTCCTCTATGTCACTCCTCCATGTCACTCCACCATGTCGCTATTCCATGTCACTCCCTATGTCGCTATATAAACTCACTCCTCTATGTCACTCCTCCATTTCACTCCACCACGTCACTCCTCCATGTCACTCCTCCATATCAACCCTCCATGTCACTCCTCCTTGTCGCTACACCAACTCACTCCTCCATGTCACTCCTCCATTTCACTCCACCATGTCTATATGTATTCCATGTCACTCCTCCATGTCGCTCCACCAACTCACTCCTCCATGTCACTCCTCCTTGTCACTCCTCCATGTAGCTATTCCATTTCACTCCTCCATGTCGCTACACCAACTCAATACTCCTTGTCACTCCTCCATGTCACTGATCCAAGTCATTCCTCCATGTCGCTATTCCATGTCACTCCTTATGTCGATACGCCAACTCACTCCTCCATGTCACTCCTCCATTTCACTCCACCATGTCACTCCTCCATGTCACTCCTCCATGTCACTACACCAAGTCACTAATCCTTGTCCCGCCGCCATGTCACTCCACAATATCAAACCTCCTTCCTGATAAAAATTGTCAGTTCTCCATGTCACTACTCCATGTCTCTCCTCCACATCAATCCTCTATGTCACTCCATGTCACTCCTCATGTCACTCCTCCATGTCGCTACTCCATGTCACTCCTCCATGTCGCTACACCAACTCAATCCTCATGTAACTCCTCCATGTAGCTACTCCATGTCACTCCTCCATGTCGCTACACCAACTCAATCCTCCTTGTCACTCCTCCATGTCACTCAGCCAAGTCATTTGTCCATGTCTTCCATGTCACTCCTCCATGTCACTCCTCCAGTGACAGTTTTCCATGTCACTCCTCCATGTTGCTCCACCAACTCACTCCTCCATGTCACTCCTCCTTGTCACTCCTCTATGTAGCTATTCCATGTAACTACTCCATGTCGCTGTACCAACTCACTCCTCCATGTCACTCGTCCACGTCACTCCTCCATGTCACACTTCCTTGTCACTCCTCCATGTAGCTACTTCATGTCACTACACCAACTCACTCATCCCTGTCCCTCCTCCATGTCACTCCACCATATCAACCCTCCTTCCTGATCAAACTTGTCACTTCTCCATGTCACTACTCCATGTCTCTCCTCCACATTAATCCTCTATATCACTCCTCCATGTCACTCCTCCATGTCACTCCTCCTTGTCGCTATTCCATGTTACTCCTCCATGTCGCTACACCAACTCACTCTTCCATGTCACTCCCCATTTCACTCCACCATGTCACTCCTCCATGTCACTCCTCCATATCAACCCTCCATGTCACTCCTCCATGTTACTCCTCCATGTCACTACACCAACTCACTCATCCCTGTCCCTCCTCCATGTCATTCCACCATATCAACCCTCCTTCCTGATCAAACTTGTCACTTCTCCATGTCACTACTCCATGTCTCTCCCCCACATCAAACCTCTATGTCACTCCTCCATGTCACTCCTCTATGTCACTCCTCCTTGTCGCTCTTCCATGTCACTCCTCCATGTCACTCCACCAACTCACTCCTCCATTTCACACTTCCTTGTCACTCATCCATGTAGCTACTTCATGTCACTACACCAACTCACTCATACCTGTCCCTCCGCCATGTCACTCCACCATATCAACCCTCCTTCCTGATCAAACTTGTCACTTCTCCATGTCACTAATCCATGTCTCTCCTCCACATCACTCCTCTATATCACTCCTCCATGTCACTCTTCCATGTCACTCCTCCTTGTCGCTATTACATGTTACTCCTCCATTTCGCTACACCAACTCACTCTTCCATGTCACTCCTCCATGTCGCTACTCCATGTCACTCCTCCATGTCGCTACACCAACTCAATCCTCCTTGTCACTCCTCCATGTCACTCATCCAAGTCATTCCTTCATGTCACTCCTTTATGTCACTCCTCCAAGTCACTCCTCCATGTCACTTCTATATGTCTTCCATGTCACTCCTCCATGTCGCTCCACCAACTCACTCCTCCATGTCACTCCTCCTTGTCACTCCTCCATGTAGCTATTCCATGTATCTCCTCCATGTCGCTCTACCAACTCACTCCTCCATGTCACTCGTCCACGTCACTCCTCCATATCACACTTCCTTGTCACTCATCCATGTAGCTACTTCATGTCACTACACCAACTCACTCATCCCTGTCCCTCCGCCATGTCACTCCACCATATCAACCCTCCTTCCTGATCAAACTTGTCACTTCTCCATGTCACTACTCCATGTCTCTCCTCCACATCACTCCTCTATATCACTCCTCCATGTCGCTACACCAACTCACTCTTCCATGTCACTCCCCCATTTCACTCCACCACGTCACTCCTCCATGTCACTCCTCCATGTCACTCCTCCTTGTCGCTATTCCATGTCACTCCTCCATGTTGCTACACCAACTCACTCATCCCTGTCCCTCCGCCATGTCACTCCACAATATCAAACATCCTTCCTGATCAAACTTGTCAGTTCTCCATGTCACTACTCCATGTCTCTCCTCCACATCAATCCTCTATGTCACTCCTCCATGTCACTCCTCCTTGTCGCTATTCCATGTCACTCCTCCAAGTTGCTACACCAACTCACTCCTCATGTCACTCCTCCATGTCACTTCTATATGTCTTCCATGTCACTCCTCCATGTTGCTCCACCAACTCACTCCTCCATGTCACTCCTCCATGTCACTGCTCCACGTCACTCCTCTATGTCACTCCTCCATGTCACTCCTCCATGTCGCTATTCCATGTCACTCCCTATGTCGCTATATAAACTCACTCCTCTATGTCACTCCTCCATTTCACTCCACCACGTCACTCCTCCATGTCACTCCTCCATATCAACCCTCCATGTCACTCCTCCTTGTCGCTACACCAACTCACTCCTCCATGTCACTCCTCCATTTCACTCCACCACGTCTATATGTATTCCATGTCACTCCTCCATGTCGCTCCACCAACTCACTCCTCCATGTCACTCCTCCTTGTCACTCCTCCATGTAGCTATTCCATTTCACTCCTCCATGTCGCTACACCAACTCAATCCTCCTTGTCACTCCTCCATGTCACTGATCCAAGTCATTCCTCCATGTCGCTATTCCATGTCACTCCTTATGTCGATACGTCAACTCACTCCTCCATGTCACTCCTCCATTTCACTCCACCACGTCACTCCTCCATGTCACTCCTCCATATCAACCCGCCATGTCACTCCTCCATGTCACTCCTCCATGTCACTACACCAAGTCACTAATCCTTGTCCCGCCGCCATGTCACTCCACAATATCAAACCTCCTTCCTGATCAAACTTGTCAGTTCTCCATGTCACTACTCCATGTCTCTCCTCCACATCAATCCTCTATGTCACTCCTCCATGTCACTCCTCCTTGTCGCTATTCCATGTCACTCATCCATGTAGCTACTTCATGTCACTACACCAACTCACTCATCCCTGTCCCTCCGCCATGTCACTCCACCATATCAACCCTCCTTCCTGATCAAACTTGTCACTTCTCCATGTCACTACTCCATGTCTCTCCTCCACATCACTCCTCTATATCACTCCTCCATGTCGCTACACCAACTCACTCTTCCATGTCACTCCCCCATTTCACTCCACCATGTCACTCCTCCATGTCACTCCTCCATGTCACTCCTCCTTGTCGCTATTCCATATCACTCCTCCATGTTGCTACACCAACTCACTCATCCCTGTCCCTCCGCCATGTCACTCCACAATATCAAACATCCTTCCTGATCAAACTTGTCAGTTCTCCATGTCACTACTCCATGTCTCTCCTCCACATCAATCCTCTATGTCACTCCTCCATGTCACTCCTCCTTGTCGCTATTCCATGTCACTCCTCCAAGTTGCTACACCAACTCACTCCTCATGTCACTCCTCCATGTCACTTAGCCAAGTCATTTGTCCATGTCACTCCTTTATGTCACGCCTCCAAGTCACTCCTCCATGTCACTTCTATATGTCTTCCATGTCACTCCTCCATGTTGCTCCACCAACTCACTCCTCTATGTCACTCCTCCATGTCACTGCTCCACGTCACTCCTCTATGTCACTCCTCCATGTCACTCCTCCATGTCGCTATTCCATGTCACTCCCTATGTCGCTATATAAACTCACTCCTCTATGTCACTCCTCCATTTCACTCCACCACGTCACTCCTCCATGTCACTCCTCCATATCAACCCTCCATGTCACTCCTCCTTGTCGCTACACCAACTCACTCCTCCATGTCACTCCTCCATTTCACTCCACCACGTCTATATGTATTCCATGTCACTCCTCCATGTCGCTCCACCAACTCACTCCTCCATGTCACTCCTCCTTGTCACTCCTCCATGTAGCTATTCCATTTCACTCCTCCATGTCGCTACACCAACTCAATCCTCCTTGTCACTCCTCCATGTCACTGATCCAAGTCATTCCTCCATGTCGCTATTCCATGTCACTCCTTATGTCGATACGCCAACTCACTCCTCCATGTCACTCCTCCATTTCACTCCACCACGTCACTCCTCCATGTCACTCCTCCATATCAACCCGCCATGTCACTCCTCCATGTCACTCCTCCATGTCACTACACCAAGTCACTAATCCTTGTCCCTCCGCCATGTCACTCCACAATATCAAACCTCCTTCCTGATCAAACTTGTCAGTTCTCCATGTCACTACTCCATGTCTCTCCTCCACATCAATCCTCTATGTCACTCCTCCATGTCACTCCTCCTTGTCACTATTCCATGTCACTCCTCCATGTTGCTACACCAACTCACCCCTCATGTCACTCCTCCATGTCGCTACTCCATGTCACTCCTCCATGTCGCTACACCAACTCAATCCTCCTTGTCACTCCTCCATGTCACTCATCCAAGTCATTCCTCCATGTCACTCATTTATGTCACTCCTCCAAGTCACTCTTCCATGTCACTTCTATATGTCTTCCATGTCATTCCTCCATGTCGCTCCACCAACTCACTCCATCATGTCACTCCTCCTTGTCACTCCTCCATGTAGCTATTCCATGTCACTCCTCCATGTCGCTCTACCAACTCACTCTTCCATGTCACTCCCCCATTTCACTCCACCACGTCACTCCTCCATGTCACTCCTCCATATCAACCCTCCATGTCACTCCTCAATGTTACTCCTCCATGTCACTACACCAACTCACTCATCCCTTTCCCTCCGCCATGTCTCTCCACCATATCAAACCTCCTTCCTGATCAAACTTGTCACTTCTCCATGTCACTACTCCATGTCTCTCCCCCACATCAAACCTCTATGTCACTCCTCCATGTCACTCCTCTATGTCACTCCTCCATGTCACTCCTCCATGTCGCTATTCCATGTCACTCCTTATGTCGCTATATAAACTCACTCCTCTATGTCACTCCTCCATTTCACTCCACCACGTCACTCCTCCATGTCACTCCTCCATATCAATCCTCCATGTCACTCCTCCTTGTCGCTACACCAACTCACTCCTCCATGTCACTCCTCCATTTCACTCCACCATGTCACTCCTCCATGTCACTCCTCCATATCAACCCGCCATGTCACTCCTCCATGTCACTCCTCCATGTCACTCCTCCATGTCGCTATTCCATGTCACTCCTCCATGTTGCTACACCAACTCACTCCTCATGTCACTCCTCCATGTCGCTACTCCATATCACTCCTCCATGTCGCTACACCAACTCAATCCTCCTTGTCACTCTTCCATGTCACTCATCCAAGACATTCTTCCATGTCACTCCTCCATGTCGCTCCACCAACTCACTCCTCCATTTCACACTTCCTTGTCACTCATCCATGTAGCTACTTCATGTCACTACACCAACTCACTCATACCTGTCCCTCCGCCATGTCACTCCACCATATCAACCCTCCTTCCTGATCAAACTTGTCACTTCTCCATGTCACTAATCCATGTCTCTCCTCCACATCACTCCTCTATATCACTCCTCCATGTCACTCTTCCATGTCACTCCTCCTTGTCGCTATTCCATGTTACTCCTCCATTTCGCTACACCAACTCACTCTTCCATGTCACTCCTCCATGTCGCTACTCCATGTCACTCCTCCATGTCGCTACACCAACTCAATCCTCCTTGTCACTCCTCCATGTCACTCATCCAAGTCATTCCTTCATGTCACTCCTTTATGTCACTCCTCCAAGTCACTCCTCCATGTCACTTCTATATGTCTTCCATGTCACTCCTCCATGTCGCTCCACCAACTCACTCCTCCATGTCACTCCTCCTTGTCACTCCTCCATGTAGCTATTCCATGTGTCTCCTCCATGTCGCTCTACCAACTCACTCCTCCATGTCACTCGTCCACGTCACTCCTCCATATCACACTTCCTTGTCACTCATCCATGTAGCTACTTCATGTCACTACACCAACTCACTCATCCCTGTCCCTCCGCCATGTCACTCCACCATATCAACCCTCCTTCCTGATCAAACTTGTCACTTCTCCATGTCACTACTCCATGTCTCTCCTCCACATCACTCCTCTATATCACTCCTCCATGTCGCTACACCAACTCACTCTTCCATGTCACTCCCCCATTTCACTCCACCACGTCACTCCTCCATGTCACTCCTCCATGTCACTCCTCCTTGTCGCTATTCCATGTCACTCCTCCATGTTGCTACACCAACTCACTCATCCCTGTCCCTCCGCCATGTCACTCCACAATATCAAACATCCTTCCTGATCAAACTTGTCAGTTCTCCATGTCACTACTCCATGTCTCTCCTCCACATCAATCCTCTATGTCACTCCTCCAATTCACTCCTCCTTGTCGCTATTCCATGTCACTCCTCCAAGTTGCTACACCAACTCACTCCTCATGTCACTCCTCCATGTCACTTAGCCAAGTCATTTGTCCATGTCACTCCTTTATGTCACGCCTCCAAGTCACTCCTCCATGTCACTTCTATATGTCTTCCATGTCACTCCTCCATGTTGCTCCACCAACTCACTCCTCCATGTCACTCCTCCATGTCACTGCTCCACGTCACTCCTCTATGTCACTCCTCCATGTCACTCCACCATGTCGCTATTCCATGTCACTCCCTATGTCGCTATATAAACTCACTCCTCTATGTCACTCCTCCATTTCACTCCACCACGTCACTCCTCCATGTCACTCCTCCATATCAACCCTCCATGTCACTCCTCCTTGTCGCTACACCAACTCACTCCTCCATGTCACTCCTCCATTTCACTCCACCATGTCTATATGTATTCCATGTCACTCCTCCATGTCGCTCCACCAACTCACTCCTCCATGTCACTCCTCCTTGTCACTCCTCCATGTAGCTATTCCATTTCACTCCTCCATGTCGCTACACCAACTCAATACTCCTTGTCACTCCTCCATGTCACTGATCCAAGTCATTCCTCCATGTCGCTATTCCATGTCACTCCTTATGTCGATACGCCAACTCACTCCTCCATGTCACTCCTCCATTTCACTCCACCATGTCACTCCTCCATGTCACTCCTCCATGTCACTACACCAAGTCACTAATCCTTGTCCCGCCGCCATGTCACTCCACAATATCAAACCTCCTTCCTGATAAAACTTGTCAGTTCTCCATGTCACTACTCCATGTCTCTCCTCCACATCAATCCTCTATGTCACTCCTCCATGTCACTCCTCCTTGTCGCTATTCCATGTCACTCCTCCATGTTGCTACACCAACTCACCCCTCATGTCACTCCTCCATGTCGCTACTCCATGTCACTCCTCCATGTCGCTACACCAACTCAATCCTCCTTGTCACTCCTCCATGTCACTCATCCAAGTCATTCCTCCATGTCACTCATTTATGTCACTCCTCCAAGTCACTCTTCCATGTCACTTCTATATGTCTTCCATGTCATTCCTCCATGTCGCTCCACCAACTCACTCCATCATGTCACTCCTCCTTGTCACTCCTCCATGTAGCTATTCCATGTCACTCCTCCATGTCGCTCTACCAACTCACTCTTCCATGTCACTCCCCCATTTCACTCCACCACGTCACTCCTCCATGTCACTCCTCCATATCAACCCTCCATGTCACTCCTCAATGTTACTCCTCCATGTCACTACACCAACTCACTCATCCCTTTCCCTCCGCCATGTCTCTCCACCATATCAAACCTCCTTCCTGATCAAACTTGTCACTTCTCCATGTAACTACTCCATGTCTCTCCCCCACATCAAACCTCTATGTCACTCCTCCATGTCACTCCTCTATGTCACTCCTCCATGTCACTCCTCCATGTCGCTATTCCATGTCACTCCTTATGTCGCTATATAAACTCACTCCTCTATGTCACTCCTCCATTTCACTCCACCACGTCACTCCTCCATGTCACTCCTCCATTTCACTCCACCATGTCACTCCTCCATGTCACTCCTCCATATCAACCCGCCATGTCACTCCTCCATGTCACTCCTCCATGTCACTCCTCCATGTCGCTATTCCATGTCACTCCTCCATGTTGCTACACCAACTCACTCCTCATGTCACTCCTCCATGTCGCTACTCCATATCACTCCTCCATGTCGCTACACCAACTCAATCCTCCTTGTCACTCTTCCATGTCACTCATCCAAGACATTCTTCCATGTCACTCCTCCATGTCGCTCCACCAACTCACTCCTCCATTTCACACTTCCTTGTCACTCATCCATGTAGCTACTTCATGTCACTACACCAACTCACTCATACCTGTCCCTCCGCCATGTCACTCCACCATATCAACCCTCCTTCCTGATCAAACTTGTCACTTCTCCATGTCACTAATCCATGTCTCTCCTCCACATCACTCCTCTATATCACTCCTCCATGTCACTCTTCCATGTCACTCCTCCTTGTCGCTATTCCATGTTACTCCTCCATTTCGCTACACCAACTCACTCTTCCATGTCACTCCTCCATGTCGCTACTCCATGTCACTCCTCCATGTCGCTACACCAACTCAATCCTCCTTGTCACTCCTCCATGTCACTCATCCAAGTCATTCCTTCATGTCACTCCTTTATGTCACTCCTCCAAGTCACTCCTCCATGTTACTTCTATATGTCTTCCATGTCACTCCTCCATGTCGCTTCACCAACTCACACCTCCATGTCACTCCTCCTTGTCACTCCTCCATGTAGCTATTCCATGTATCTCCTCCATGTCGCTCTACCAACTCACTCCTCCATGTCACTCGTCCACGTCACTCCTCCATATCACACTTCCTTGTTACTCATCCATGTAGCTACTTCATGTCACTACACCAACTCACTCATCCCTGTCCCTCCGCCATGTCACTCCACCATATCAACCCTCCTTCCTGATCAAACTTGTCACTTCTCCATGTCACTACTCCATGTCTCTCCTCCACATCACTCCTCTATATCACTCCTCCATGTCGCTACACCAACTCACTCTTCCATGTCACTCCCCCATTTCACTCCACCACGTCACTCCTCCATGTCACTCCTCCATGTCACTCCTCCTTGTCGCTATTCCATGTCACTCCTCCATGTTGCTACACCAACTCACTCATCCCTGTCCCTCCGCCATGTCACTCCACAATATCAAACATCCTTCCTGATCAAACTTGTCAGTTCTCCATGTCACTACTCCATGTCTCTCCTCCACATCAATCCTCTATGTCACTCCTCCATGTCACTCCTCCTTGTCGCTATTCCATGTCACTCCTCCAAGTTGCTACACCAACTCACTCCTCATGTCACTCCTCCATGTCACTTAGCCAAGTCATTTGTCCATGTCACTCCTTTATGTCACGCCTCCAAGTCACTCCTCCATGTCACTTCTATATGTCTTCCATGTCACTCCTCCATGTTGCTCCACCAACTCACTCCTCCATGTCACTCCTCCATGTCACTGCTCCACGTCACTCCTCTATGTCACTCCTCCATGTCACTCCTCCATGTCGCTATTCCATGTCACTCCCTATGTCGCTATATAAACTCACTCCTCTATGTCACTCCTCCATTTCACTCCACCACGTCACTCCTCCATGTCACTCCTCCATATCAACCCTCCATGTCACTCCTCCTTGTCGCTACACCAACTCACTCCTCCATGTCACTCCTCCATTTCACTCCACCACGTCACTCCTCCATGTAACTCCTCCATATCAACCCGCCATGTAACTCCTCCATGTCACTCCTCCATGTCACTCCTCCTTGTCGCTATTCCATGTCACTCCTCCATGTTGCTACACCAACTCACTCCTCATGTCACTCCTCCATGTCGCTACTCCATGTCACTCCTCCATGTCGCTACACCAACTCAATCCTCCTTGTCACTCTTCCATGTCACTCATCCAAGTCATTCCTCCATGTCACTCATTTATGTCACTCCTACAAGTCACTCCTCCATGTCTCTTCTATATGTCTTCCATATCACTCCTCCATGTTTCTCTACCAACTCACTCCTCCATGTCAATAGTCCACGTCACTCCTCCATGTCACACTTCCTTGTCACTCCTCCATGTTGCTCCACCAACTCTCTCCTCCATGTCACTCCTCCATGTCACTGCTCCACGTCACTCCTCTATGTCACTAATCCATGTCACTCCTCCATGTCGCTATTCCATGTCACTCCTTATGTCGATACGCCAACTCACTCCGCCATGTCACTCCTCCATTTCACTCCAACACGTCACTCCTCCATGTCACTCCTCCATATCAACATGCCATGTCACTCCTCCATGTCACTCCTCCATGTCACTCCTCCATGTCACTACACCAACTCACTAATCCCTGTCCCTCCGCCATGTCACTCCACAATATCAAACCTCCTTCCTGATCAAACTTGTCAGTGCTCCATGTCACTACTCCATGTCTCTCCTCCACATCAATCCTCTATGTCACTCCTCCATGTCACTCCTCCTTGTCGCTATTCCATGTCACTCCTCCATGTTGCTACACCAACTCACTCCTCATTTCACTCCTCCATGTCGCTACTCCATGTCACTCCTCCATGTCGCTACAACAACTCAATCCTCCTTGTCACTCTTCCATGTCACTCATCCAAGTCATTCCTCCATGTCACTCATTTATGTAACTCCTCCAAGTCACTCCTCCATGTCACTTCTATATGTCTTCCATGTCACTCCTCCATGTTGCTCCACCAACTCACTCCTCCATGTCACTCCTCCTTGTCACTCCTCCATGTAGCTATTCCATGTCACTCCTCCATGTCGCTCTACCAACTCACTACTCCATGTCACTCGTCCACGTCACTCCTCCATGTCACACTTCCTTGTAACTCATCCATGTAGCTACTTCATGTCACTACACCAACTCACTCATCCCTGTCCCTCCGCCATGTCACTCCACCATATCAACCCTCCTTCCTGATCAAACTTGTCACTTCTCCATGTCACTACTCCATGTCTCTCCTCCACATCACTCCTCTATATCACTCCTCCATGTCACTCCTCCATGTCACTCCTCCTTGTCGCTATTCCATGTTACTCCTCCATGTCGCTACACCAACTCACTCTTCCATGTCACTCCCCCATTTCACTCCACCACGTCACTCCTCCATATCACTCCTCCATATCAACCCTCCATGTCACTCCTCCATGTTACTCCTCCATGTCACTACACCAACTCACTCATCCCTGTCCCTCCGCCATGTCACTCCACCATATCAACCCTCCTTCCTGATCAAACTAGTCACTTCTCCATGTCACTACTCCATGTCTCTCCCCCACATCAAACCTCTATGTCACTCCTCCATGTCACTCCTCTATGTCACTCCTCTATGTAGCTACTCCATGTCACTCCTCCATGTCGCTACACCAACTCAATCCTCCTTGTCACTCCTCCATGTCACTCATCCAAGTCATTCCTCCATGTCGCTATTCCATGTCACTCCTTTTGTCAATACGCCAACTCACTCCTCCATGTCACTCCTCCATTTCACTCCACCACATCACTCCTCCATGTCACTCCTCCATATCAACCCGCCATGTCACTCCTCCATGTCACTCTACCACCTCACTCCTCCATGTCACTACACAAACTCACTAATCCCTGTCCCTCCGCCATGTCACTCCACAATATTAAACCTCCTTCCTGATCAAACTTGTCAGTTCTCCATGTCACTACTCCATGTCTCTCCTCCACATCAATCCTCTATGTAACTCCTCCATGTCACTCCACCTTGTCGCTATTCCATGTCACTCCTCCATGTTGCTACACCAACTCACCCCTCATGTCACTCCTCCATGTCGCTACTCCATGTCACTCCTCCATGTCGCTACACCAACTCAATCCTCATTGTCACTCCTCCATGTCACTCATCCAAGTCATTCCTCCATGTCACTCATTTATGTCACTCCTCCAAGTCACTCTTCCATGTCACTTCTATATGTCTTCCATGTCACTCCTCCATGTCGCTCCACCAACTCACTCCTCCATGTCACTCCTCCTTGTCACTCCTCCATGTAGCTATTCCATGTCACTCCTCCATGTCGCTCTACCAACTCACTCTTCCATGTCACTCCCCCATTTCACTCCTCCAAGTCACTCCTCCATGTCACTTCTATATGTCTTCCATGTCACTCCTCCATGTTGCTCCACCAACTCACTCCTCCATGTCACTCCTCCATGTCACTGCTCCACGTCACTCCTCTATGTCACTCCTCCATGTCACTCCTCCATGTCGCTATTCCATGTCACTCCATATGTCGCTATATAAACTCACTCCTCCATGTCACTCCTCCATTTCACTCCACCACGTCACTCCTTCATGTCACTCCTCCATATCAACCCTCCATGTCACTCCTCCTTGTCGCTACACCAACTCACTCCTCCATGTCACTCCTCCATTTCACTCCACCACGTCTATATGTATTCCATGTCACTCCTCCATGTCGCTCCACCAACTCACTCCTCCATGTCACTCCTCCTTGTCACTCCTCCATGTAGCTATTCCATTTCACTCCTCCATGTCACTACACCAACTCAATCCTCCTTGTCACTCCTCCATGTCACTCATCCATATCAACCCGCCATGTCACTCCTCCATTTGACTCCACCACGTCACTCCTCCATGTCACTCCTCCATATCAACCCGCCATGTCACTCCTCCATGTCACTACACCAACTCACTAATCCCTGTCCCTCCGCCATGTCACTCCACAATATCAAACCTCCTTCCTTATCAAACTTGTCAGTTCTCCATGTCACTACTCCATGTCTCTCCTCCACATCAATCCTCTATGTCACTCCTCCATGTCACTCCTCCATTACACTCCTCCTTGTCGCTATTCCATGTCACTCCTCCATGTTGCTACACCAACTCACTCCTCATGTCACTCCTCCATGTCGCTACTCCATGTCACTCCTCCATGTCGCTACACCAACTCAATCCTCCTTGTCACTCCTCCATGTCACTCATCCAAGTCATTCCTCCATGTCACTCCTTTATGTCACTCCTCCAAGTCACTCCTCCATGTCACTTCTATATGTCTTCCATGTCACTCCTCCATGTCGCTCCACCAACTCACTCCTCCATGTCACTCCTACTTGTCACTACTCCATGTAGCTATTCCATGTATCTCCTCCATGTCGCTCCACCAACTCACTCCTCCATGTCACTCCTCCATGTCACTGCTCCATGTCACTCCTCCATGTCGCTATTCCATGTCACTCCTTATGTCGCTCCACCAACTCACTCCTCTATGTCATTCCCCTATGTCGCTACTCCATGTCACTCCTCCATGTCGATCCCCCATGTCACTCCTCCATGTCACTTCTATATGTTTTCCATGTCACTCCTCCATGTCGCTCCTCCTTGTCACTCCTCCATGTTGCTCCTCCATGTAGCTACTTCATGTCACTACACCAACTCACTCATCCCTGTCCCTCCGCCATGTCACTCCACCATATCAACCCTCCTTCCTGATCAAACTTGTCACTTCTCCATGTCACTACTCCATGTCTCTCCTCCACATCACTCCTCTATATCACTCCTCCATGTCGCTACACCAACTCACTCTTCCATGTCACTCCCCCATTTCACTCCACCACGTCACTCCTCCATGTCACTCCTCCATGTCACTCCTCCTTGTCGCTATTCCATGTCACTCCTCCAAGTTGCTACACCAACTCACTCCTCATGTCACTCCTCCATGTCACTCATCCAAGTCATTCCTCCATGTCACTCATTTATGTCATTCCTCCAAGTCATTCCTCCATGTCACTTCTATATGTCTTCCATGTCACTCCTCCATGTCGCTCCACCAACTCACTCCTCCATGTCACTCCTCCTTGTCACTCCTCCATGTCACTCGTCCACGTCACTCCTCCATGTCACACTTCCTTGTCACTCCTCCATGTAGCTACTTAATGTCACTACACCAACTCACTCATCCCTGTCCCTCCGCCATGTCACTCCACCATATCAACACTCTTTCCTGATCAAACTTGTCACTTCTCCATGTCACTACTCCATGTCTCTCCTCCACATCAATCCTCTATGTCACTCCTCCATGTCACTCCTCCATTACACTCCTCCTTGTCGCTATTCCATGTCACTCCTCCATGTTGCTACACCAACTCACTCCTCATGTCACTCCTCCATGTCGCTACTCCATGTCACTCCTCCATGTCGCTACACCAACTCAATCCTCCTTGTCACTCCTCCATGTCACTCATCCAAGTCATTCCTCCATGTCACTCCTTTATGTCACTCCTCCAAGTCACTCCTCCATGTCACTTCTATATGTCTTCCATGTCACTCCTCCATGTCGCTCCACCAACTCACTCCTTCATGTCACTCCTCCTTGTCAGTACTCCATGTAGCTATTCCATGTATCTCCTCCATGTCGCTCCACCAACTCACTCCTCCATGTCACTCCTCCATGTCACTGCTCCATGTCACTCCTCCATGTCGCTATTCCATGTCACTCCTTATGTCACTCAACCAACTCACTCCTCTATGTCATTCCCCTATGTCGCTACTCCATGTCACTTCTCCATGTCACTACTCCATGTCTCTCCTCCACATCACTCCTCTATATCACTCCTCCATGTCACTCCTCCATGTCACTCCTCCTTGTCGCTATTCCATGTTACTCCTCCATGTCGCTACACCAACTCACTCTTCCATGTCACTCCCCCATTTCACTCCACCACGTCACTCCTCTATGTCACTCCTCCATGTCACTCCTCCATGTCGCTATTCCATGTCACTCCTTATGTCGCTATATAAACTCACTCCTCTATGTCACTCCTCCATTTCACTCCACCACGTCACTCCTCCATGTCACTCCTCCATATCAATCCTCCATGTCACTCCTCCATGTCGCTACACCAACTCACTCCTCCATGTCACTCCTCCATTTCACTCCACCATGTCACTCCTCCATGTCACTCCTCCATATCAACCCGCCATGTCACTCCTCCATGTCACTCCTCCATGTCACTCCTCCATGTCGCTATTCCATGTCACTCCTCCATGTTGCTACACCAACTCACTCCTCATGTCACTCCTCCATGTCGCTACTCCATGTCACTCCTCCATGTCGCTACACCAACTCAATCCTCCTTGTCACTCTTCCATGTCACTCATCCAAGACATTCCTCCATGTCACTCATTTATGTCACTCCTCCAAGTCACTCCTCCATGTCTCTTCTATATGTCTTCCATGTCACTCCTCCATGTCGCTCTACCAACTCACTCCTCCATGTCACTCGTCCACGTCACTCCTCCATTTCACACTTCCTTGTCACTCATCCATGTAGCTACTTCATGTCACTACACCAACTCACTCATCCCTGTCCCTCCGCCATGTCACTCCACCATATCAACCCTCCTTCCTTATCAAACTTGTCACTTCTCCATGTCACTACTCCATGTCTCTCCCCCACATCAAACCTCTATGTCACTCGTCCATGTCACTCCTCTATGTCACTCCTCCTTGTTGCTCTTTCATGTCACTCCTCCATGTCGCTACACCAACTCAATCCTCATGTCACTCCTCCATGTAGCTACTCCATGTCACTCCTCCATGTCGCTACACCAACTCAATCCTCCTTGTCACTCCTCCATGTCACTTAGCCAAGTCATTTGTCCATGTCACTCCTTTATGTCACTCCTCCAAGTCACTCCTCCATGTCACTTCTATATGTCTTCCATGTCACTCCTCCATGTTGCTCCACCAACTCACTCCTCCATGTCACTCCTCCATGTCACTGCTCCACGTCACTCCTCTATGTCACTCCTCCATGTCACTCCTCCATGTCGCTATTCCATGTCACTCCTTATGTTGCTATATAAACTCACTCCTCTATGTCACTCCTCCATTTCACTCCACCACGTCACTCCTCCATGTCACTCCTCCATATCAACCCTCCATGTCACTCCTCTTTGTCGCTACACCAACTCACTCCTCCATGTCACTCCTCCATTTCACTCCACCACGTCACTCCTCCATGTCACTCCTCCATATCAACCCACCATGTAACTCCTCCATGTCACTCCTCCATGTCACTCCTCCTTGTCGCTATTCCATGTCACTCCTCCATGTTGCTACACCAACTCACTCCTCATGTCACTCCTCCATGTCGCTACTCCATGTCACTCCTCCATGTCGCTACACCAACTCAATCCTCCTTGTCACTCTTCCATGTCACTCATCCAAGTCATTCCTCCATGTCACTCATTTATGTCACTCCTCCAAGTCACTCCTCCATGTCTCTTCTATATGTCTTCCATATCACTCCTCCATGTCACTCTACCAACTCATTCCTCCATGTCAATAGTCCACGTCACTCCTCCATGTCACACTTCCTTGTCACTCCTCCATGTTGCTCCACCAACTCACTCCTCCATGTCACTCCTCCATGTCACTGCTCCACGTCAATCCTCTATGTCACTAATCCATGTCACTTCTCCATGTCGCTATTCCATGTCACTCCTTATGTCGCTATATAAACTCACTCCTCTATGTCACTCCTCCATTTCACTCCACCACGTCACTCCTCCATGTCACTCCTCCATATCAACCCTCCATGTCACTCCTCCTTGTCGCTACACCAACTCACTCCTCCATGTCACTCCTCCATTTCACTCCACCACGTCACTCCTCCATGTCACTCCTCCATATCAACCCGCCATGTAACACCTCCATGTCACTCCTCCATGTCACTCCTTCTTGTCGCTATTCCATGTCACTCCTCCATGTTGCTACACCAACTCACTCCTCATGTCACTCCTCCATGTCGCTACTCCATGTCACTCCTCCATGTCGCTACACCAACTCAATCCTCCTTGTCACTCTTCCATGTCACTCATCCAAGTCATTCCTCCATGTCACTCATTTATGTCACTCCTCCAAGTCACTCCTCCATGTCTCTTCTATATGTCTTCCATATCACTCCTCCATGTCGCTCTACCAACTCACTCCTCCATGTCAATAGTCCACGTCACTCCTCCATGTCACACTTCCTTGTCACTCCTCCATGTTGCTCCACCAACTCACTCCTCCATGTCACTCCTCCATGTCACTGCTCCACGTCACTCCTCTATGTCACTAATCCATCTCACTCCTCCTTGTCACTCTTCCATGTCACTCATCCAAGACATTCCTCCATGTCACTCATTTATGTCACTCCTCCAAGTCACTCCTCCATGTCTCTTCTATATGTCTTCCATGTCACTCCTCCATGTCGCTCTACCAACTCACTCCTCCATGTCACTCGTCCACGTCACTCCTCCATTTCACACTTCCTTGTCACTCATCCATGTAGCTACTTCATGTCACTACACCAACTCACTCATCCCTGTCCCTCCGCCATGTCACTCCACCATATCAACCCTCCTTCCTTATCAAACTTGTCACTTCTCCATGTCACTACTCCATGTCTCTCCCCCACATCAAACCTCTATGTCACTCGTCCATGTCACTCCTCTATGTCACTCCTCCTTGTCGCTCTTTCATGTCACTCCTCCATGTCGCTACACCAACTCAATCCTCATGTCACTCCTCCATGTAGCTACTCCATGTCACTCCTCCATGTCGCTACACCAACTCAATCCTCCTTGTCACTCCTCCATGTCACTTAGCCAAGTCATTTGTCCATGTCACTCCTTTATGTCACTCCTCCAAGTCACTCCTCCATGTCACTTCTATATGTCTTCCATGTCACTCCTCCATGTTGCTCCACCAACTCACTCCTCCATGTCACTCCTCCATGTCACTGCTCCACGTCACTCCTCTATGTCACTCCTCCATGTCACTCCTCCATGTCGCTATTCCATGTCACTCCTTATGTTGCTATATAAACTCACTCCTCTATGTCACTCCTCCATTTCACTCCACCACGTCACTCCTCCATGTCACTCCTCCATATCAACCCTCCATGTCACTCCTCTTTGTCGCTACACCAACTCACTCCTCCATGTCACTCCTCCATTTCACTCCACCACGTCACTCCTCCATGTCACTCCTCCATATCAACCCACCATGTAACTCCTCCATGTCACTCCTCCATGTCACTCCTCCTTGTCGCTATTCCATGTCACTCCTCCATGTTGCTACACCAACTCACTCCTCATGTCACTTCTCCATGTCGCTACTCCATGTCACTCCTCCATGTTGCTACACCAACTCAATCCTCCTTGTCACTCTTCCATGTCACTCATCCAAGTCATTCCTCCATGTCACTCATTTATGTCACTCCTCCAAGTCACTCCTCCATGTCTCTTCTATATGTCTTCCATATCACTCCTCCATGTCACTCTACCAACTCATTCCTCCATGTCAATAGTCCACGTCACTCCTCCATGTCACACTTCCTTGTCACTCCTCCATGTTGCTCCACCAACTCACTCCTCCATGTCACTCCTCCATGTCACTGCTCCACGTCAATCCTCTATGTCACTAATCCATGTCACTTCTCCATGTCGCTATTCCATGTCACTCCTTATGTCGCTATATAAACTCACTCCTCTATGTCACTCCTCCATTTCACTCCACCACGTCACTCCTCCATGTCACTCCTCCATATCAACCCTCCATGTCACTCCTCCTTGTCGCTACACCAACTCACTCCTCCATGTCACTCCTCCATTTCACTCCACCACGTCACTCCTCCATGTCACTCCTCCATATCAACCCGCCATGTAACACCTCCATGTCACTCCTCCATGTCACTCCTCCTTGTCGCTATTCCATGTCACTCCTCCATGTTGCTACACCAACTCACTCCTCATGTCACTCCTCCATGTCGCTACTCCATGTCACTCCTCCATGTCGCTACACCAACTCAATCCTCCTTGTCACTCTTCCATGTCACTCATCCAAGTCATTCCTCCATGTCACTCATTTATGTCACTCCTCCAAGTCACTCCTCCATGTCTCTTCTATATGTCTTCCATATCACTCCTCCATGTCGCTCTACCAACTCACTCCTCCATGTCAATAGTCCACGTCACTCCTCCATGTCACACTTCCTTGTCACTCCTCCATGTTGCTCCACCTACTCACTCCTCCATGTCACTCCTCCATGTCACTGCTCCACGTCACTCCTCTATGTCACTAATCCATCTCACTCCTCCATGTCGCTATTCCATGTCACTCCTTATGTCGCTATATAAACTCACTCCTCTATGTCACACCTCCATTTCACTCCACCACGTCACTCCTCCATGTCACTCCTCCATATCAACCCTCCATGTCACTCCTCCTTGTCGCTACACCAACTCACTCCTCCATGTCGCTACTCCATGTCACTCCTCCATGTCGCTACACCAACTCAATCCTCCTTGTCACTCTTCCATGTCACTCATCCAAGTCATTCCTCCATGTCACTCATTTATGTCACTCCTCCAAGTCACTCCTCCATGTCTCTTCTATATGTCATCCATATCACTCCTCCATGTCAATAGTCCACGTCACTCCTCCATGTCACACTTCCTTGTCACTCCTCCATGTTGCTCCACCAACTCACTCCTCCATGTCACTCCTCCATGTCACTGCTCCACGTCACTCCTCTATGTCACTAATCCATGTCACTCCTCCATGTCGCTATTCCATGTCACTCCTTATGTCGATACGCCAACTCACTCCTCCATGTCACTCCTCCATTTCACTCCACCACGTCACTCCTCCATGTCACTCCTCCATATCAACATGCCATGTCACTCCTCCATGTCACTCCTCCATGTCACTACACCAACTCACTAATCCCTGTCCCTCCGCCATGTCACTCCACAATATCAAACCTCCTTCCTGATCAAACTTGTCAGTTCTCCATGTCACTCCTCCATGTTGCTACACCAACTCACTCCTCATTTCACTCCTCCATGTCGCTACTCCATGTCACTCCTCCATGTCGCTACAACAACTCAATCCTCCTTGTCACTCTTCCATGTCACTCATCCAAGTCATTCCTCCATGTCACTCATTTATGTAACTCCTCCAAGTCACTCCTCCGTGTCACTTCTATATGTCTTCCATGTCACTCCTCCATGTCGCTCCACCAACTCACTCCTCCATGTCACTCCTCCTTGTCACTCCTCCATGTAGCTATTCCATGTCACTCCTCCATGTCGCTCTACCAACTCACTACTCCATGTCACTCGTCCACGTCACTCCTCCATGTCACACTTCCTTGTAACTCATCCATGTAGCTACTTCATGTCACTACACCAACTCACTCATCCCTGTCCCTCCGCCATGTCACTCCACCATATCAACCCTCCTTCCTGATCAAACTTGTCACTTCTCCATGTCACGACTCCATGTCTCTCCTCCACATCACTCCTCTATATCACTCCTCCATATCACTCCTCCATGTCACTCCTCCTTGTCGCTATTCCATGTTACTCCTCCATGTCGCTACACCAACTCACTCTTCCATGTCACTCCCCCATTTCACTCCACCACGTCACTCCTCCATGTCACTCCTCCATATCAACCCTCCATGTCACTCCTCCATGTTACTCCTCCATGTCACTACACCAACTCACTCATCCCTGTCCCTCCGCCATGTCACTCCACCATATCAACCCTCCTTCCTGATCAAACTTGTCACTTCTCCATGTCACTACTCCATGTCTCTCCTCCACATCAAACCTCTATGTCACTCCTCCATGTCACTCCTCTATGTCACTCCTCTATGTAGCTACTCCTTGTCACTCCTCCATGTCGCTACACCAACTCAATCCTCCTTGTCACTCCTCCATGTCACTCATCCAAGTCATTCCTCCATGTCGCTATTCCATGTCACTCCACCACGTCACTCCTCCATGTCACTCCTCCATATCAACCCTCCATGTCACTCCTCCATGTCACTCTACCACCTCACTCCTCCATGTCACTACACCAACTCACTAATCCCTGTCCCTCCACTATGTCACTCCACCATATCAACCCTCCTTCCTGATCAAAGTTGTCAGTTCTCCATGTCACTCCTCCATGTCACTCCTCTATGTCACTCCTCTATGTAGCTACTCCATGTCACTCCTCCATGTCGCTACACCAACTCAATCCTCCTTGTCACTCCTCCATGTCACTCAGCCAAGTCATTTGTCCATGTCACTCCTTTATGTCACTCCTCCAAGTCACTCCTCCATGTCACTTCTACATGTCTTCTATGTCATTCCTCCATGTTGCTCCACCAACTCACTCCTCCATGTCACTCCTCCATGTCACTGCTCCACGTCACTCCTCTATGTCACTCCTCCATGTCACTCCTCCATGTCGCTATTCCATGTCACTCCTTATGTTGCTATATAAACTCACTCCTCCATGTCACTCCTTTCATTTCACTCCACCACGTCACTCCTCCATGTCACTCCTCCATATCAACCCTCCATGTCACTCCTCCTTGTCGCTACACCAACTCACTCCTCCATGTCACTCCTCCATTTCACTCCACCATGTCTATATGTATTCCATGTCACTCCTCCATGTCGCTCCACCAACTCACTCCTCCATGTCACTCCTCCTTGTCACTCCTCCATGTAGCTATTCCACTTTACTCCTCCATGTCGCTACACCAACTCAATCCTCCTTGTCACTCCTCCATGTCACTCATCCAAGTCATTCCTCCATGTCGCTATTCCATGATACTCCTTATGTCGATACGCCAACTCACTCCTCCATGTCACTCCTCCATATCAACCCGCCATGTCACTCCTCCATGTCACTCTACCACCTCACTCCTCCATGTCACTACACCATCTCACTAATCCCTGTCCCCCCGCCATGTCACTCCACAATATTAAACCTCCTTCCTAATCAAACTTGTCAGTTCTCCATGTCACTACTCCATGTCTCTCCTCCATGTCACTCCTCCAAGTCACTCCTCCATGTCGCTACTCCATGTCACACCTCCTTGTCACTCCTCCATGTAGCTACTCTATGTCACTCCTCCATGTCGCTCTACCAACTCACTCCTCCATGTCACTCCTCTATATCACTTCTCCATGTTACTCCTCCATATCAATCCTCCATGTCACTTCTCCATGTAACTCCTCCTTGTCGCAATTCCATGTCACTCCTCCATGTCGCTACATCAACTCACTCCTCATGTCACTCCTCCATGTCGCTACTCCATGTCACTCCTCCATGTCGCTACACCAACTCAATCCTCCTTGTCACTCCTCCATGTCACTCATCCAAGTCACTCCTCCATGTCGCTATTCCCTGTCACTCCTTATGTCGATACGCCAACTCACTCCTCCATGTCACTCCTCCATTTCACTCCACCACGTCACTCCTCCATGTCACTCCTCCATATCAACCCGCCATGTCATTCCTCCATGTCACTCCTCCATGTCACTACACCAACTCACTAATCCCTGTCCCTCCGCCATGTCACTCCACAATATCAAACCTCCTTCCTAATCAAACTTGTCAGTTCTCCATGTCACTACTCCATGTCTCTCCTCCACATCAATCCTCTATGTCACTCCTCCATGTCACTCCTCCATGTCACTCCTCCTTGTCGCTATTCCATGTCACTCCTCCATGTTGCTACACCAACTCAATCCTCCTTGTCACTCCTCCATGTCACTCATCCAAGTCATTCCTCCATGTCACTTCTTTATGTCACTCCTCCAAGTCACTCCTCTATGTCACTGCTATATGTCTTCCATGTCACTCCTCCATGTCGCTCCACCAACTCACTCCTCCATGTCACTCCTCCTTGTCACTCCTCCATGTAGCTATTCCATGTCACTCCTCCAAGTCGCTCTACCAACTCACTCCTCCATGTCACTCCTCCTTGTCACTATTCCATGTTAATCCTCCATGTCACTACACCAACTCACTCATCCCTGTCCCTCCGCCATGTCACTCCACCATATCAACCCTCCTTCCTGATCAAACTTGTCACTTCTCCATGTCACTACTCCATGTCTCTCCCCCACATCAAACCTCTATGTTACTCCTCCATGTCACTCCTCTATGTCACTCCTCATTGTCGCTCTTCCATGTCACTCCTCCATGTCGCTACACCAACTCACTCCTCATGTCACTCCTCCATGTAGCTACTCCATGTCACTCCTCCATGTTGCTCCACCAACTCACTCCTCCATGTCACTCCTCCATGTCACTGCTCCACGTCACTCCTCTATGTCACTCCTCCATGTCACTCCTCCATTTCACTCCACCACGTCACTCCTCCATGTCACTCCTCCATGTCACTCCTCCATATCAACCCTCCATGTCACTCCTCCTTGTCGCTACACCAACTCACTCCTCCATGTCACTCCTCCATTTCACTCCACCACGTCTAAATGTCTTCCATGTCACTCCTCCATGTCGCTCCACCAACTCACTCCTCCATGTCACTCCTCCTTGTCACTCCTCCATGTAGCTATTCCATTTCACTACTCCATGTCGCTACACCAACTCAATCCTCCTTGTCACTCCTCCATGTCACTCATCCAAGTCACTCCTCCATGTCGCTATTCCATGTAACTCCTTATGTCGATACGCCAACTCACTACTCCATGTCACTCCTCCATTTCACTCCACCACATCACTCCTCCATGTCACTCCTCCATATCAACCCTCCATGTCACTCCTCCCTTTCACTCCTCCATGTCACTCTTCCATGTGACTTCTATATGTCTTCCATGTCACTCCTCCATGTCGCTCCACCAACTCACTCCTCCATGTCACTCCTCCATGTCGCTATTCCATGTCACTCCTTATGTCGCTATATAAACTCACTCCTCCATGTCACTCCTCCATTTCACTCCACCACGTCACTCCTCCATGTCACTCCTCCATATCAACCCTCCATGTAACTCCTCCTTGTCGCTACACCAACTCACTCCTCCATTTCACTCCTCCATTTCACTCCACCACGTCCCTCCACCATATCAACCCTCCATGTCACTCCTCCATGTCCTTCCGCCATGTCACTCCTTTATGTCACTCCTCCAAGTCACTCCTCAATTTCACTTCTATATGACTTCAATGTAAATCCTGCATGTCGCTCCTCCATATCACTCCTCTATTTCACCCTCTCCATGTCACTCCTCCATATCAATCCTCCATTTCACTCCTCCATGTAACTCCTTAATGTCACTACTCCATGTCGCTACTCCATGTCACTCCTCCATGTCACTCTTGCATGTCGCTCCTCCATGTCACTTCTCCAAGTCTTCAATGTCATGTCTCTCATCCGTGTAGCTCCATATTGTCACTCCTCCATATCACTCCTCCGTGTCACTTCTACGTTTTCCATGTCACTCCTCCACATCACTCCTCTATGTCACTCCTCCATGTCACTTTTCAATATCACTCCTCTATGTCAATCCTCCATATCAACCCTCCATGTCACTCCTCCATGTCACTCCTCCATGTCCCTCCGCCATGTCACTCCACCATATCAACCCTCCTTCCTGATCAAACTTGTCACTTCTCCATGTCACTACTCCATGTCTCTCCTCCACATCACTCCTCTATATCACTCCTCCATGTCACTCCTCCATGTCACTACTCCTTGTCGCTATTCTATGTTACTCCTCCATGTCGCTACACCAACTCACTCTTCCATGTCACTCCTCCATTTCACTCCACCACGTCACTCTTCTACGTCACTCCTCATGTCACTCCTGCATGTCGCTACTCCATGTCACTACTCCATGTCTTTCCTCCATATCAATACTCTATGTCACTCCTCCATGTCACTCCTCCATGTCATTCCTCCGTGTCGCTATTCCATGTCACTCCTCTATGTCACTCCTCCATGTCACTTTTCAATATCACTCCTCTTTGTGATTCCCCTATGTCGCTACTCCATGTCACTCCTCCATGTCTATCCTCCATGTCACTCCTCCATGTCACTTCTATATGTCTTCCATGTCACTCCTCCATGTCGCTCCTCCTTGTCACTCCTCCATGTTGCTCCTCCATGTCACTCCTCTATGTCACTCATCCATGTCCCTTCGCCATGTCACTCCACCATATCAATCCTCCTTGCTGATCCGCCCTGTCACTCCTCCATGTCTCTCTTCATCATCAATCCTCTTTGTCACTCCTCCATGTCACTCCCCCATGTCACTCCTCCATGTCGCTATTCCATGTCACTCCTCCATATCGCTACACGAACTCAATCCTCCTTGTCACTCCTCTGTGTCATTCCTGCACGTCACTCCTCCATGTCACACCTCCTTTTCACTCCTCCATTTAGCTACTCCATGTCACTCATCCATGTCGCTCTACCAACTCACTCCTCCATGTCACTCGTCCACGTCACTCCTCCATGTCACACCCACTTGTCACTCCTCCATGTAGCTACTCCATGTCACTCCTCCATGTCACTCTTAAATATCACTCCACCACGCCACTCCTCAATATCACTCCTCCATGTCACTCATCCAAGTCTCTCCTCCGTGTCACTTCTACATGTTGTACATGTCACTCCTCCACATAACTCCTCTATGTCACTCCTCAATGTCACTTTTCAATATCACTCCTCTATGTCATTCCCCTATGTCGCTACTCCATGTCACTCCTCCATGTCGATCCTCCATGTTACTCCTCCATGTCACTTCTATATGTCTTCCATGTCACTCCTCCAAGTCGCTCCTCCTTGTCACTCCTCCATGTTGCTCCTCCATGTCACTCCTCCATGTCACTCATCCATGTCCCTCCGCCATGTCACTCCACCATATCAATCCTCCTTGCTGATCCGCCCTGTCACTCCTCCATGTCTCTCCTCCACATCAATCCTCCATGTCACTCTTCCATGTCACTCCTCCATGTCACTCCTCCATGTCACTACACCAACTCACTCATCCCTTTCCCTCCGCCATGTCACTCCACCATATCAACCATCCTTCCTGATCAAACTTGTCACTTCTCCATGTCACTACTCCATGTCTCTCATCCACATCAATCCTCTATGTCACTCCTCTATGTCACTCCTCCATGTCACTCCTCCTTGTCGCTATTCCATGTCACTCCTCCATGTCGCTACACCAACTCACTCCTCCATGTCACTCCTCCATGTTGCTATTCCATGTCACTCCTTATGTTGCTACACCAACTCACTCCTCCATTTCACTCCTCCATTTCACTCCACTACGTTACTCCTCCATATCGCTACTCCATATCAACCCTACATGTCACTCCTCCATGTCACTCCTCCATGTCACTACACCAACTCACTCATCCCTGTCCCTCCGCCATGTCACTCCTCCATGTCACTCCTCCATGTCGCTACACCAACTCACTCCTCATGTCACTCCTCCATGTCGCTACTCCATTTCACTCCTCCATTTCACTCCACCACGTCACTTCTCCAAGTCTTCAATGTCATGTTTCTCATCTGTGTAGCTTCACATTGTCACTCCTCCAAGTCACTCCTCCATGTCGCTACTCCACGTCACTCCTCCATGTCACACCTCCTTGTCACTCCTCCATGTAGCTACTCCATGTCACTCCTCCATGTCGCTCTACCAACTCACTCCTCCATGTCACTCGTCCACGTCACTCCTACATGTCACACCTCCTTGTCACTCCTCCATGTAGCTACTCCATGTCACTCCTCCATGTCACTCTTAAATTTCACTCCACCACGCCACTCCTCTATAACACTCCTCCATGTTACTCCTCCATATCAATCCATTATGTCACTTCTCCATGTCACTCCTCCTTGTCGCAATTCCATGTCACTCCTCCATGTCGCTACACCAACTCACTCCTCCATGTCACTCCTTTATGTCATTCATCCAATTCACTCCTCCATGTCACTTCTATATGTCTTCCATGTCACTCCTCCATGTCACTCCTCCATGTCACTCTTAAATATCACTCCACCACGCCACTCCTCTATATCACTCCTCCATGTTAGTCCTCCATATAAATCCTCCATGTCACTTCTCCATGTCACTCCTCTTTGTCGCAATTCCATGTCACTCCTTCATGTCGCTACACCAACTCAATCCTCCTTGTCACTCCTCCATGTCACTCATCCAAGTCTCTCCTCCGTGTCACTTCTACATGTTGTACATGTCACTCCTCCACATAACTCCTCTATGTCACTCCTCAATGTCACTTTTCAATATCACTCCTCTATATCACTCCTCCATGTTAGTCCTCCATATAAATCCTCCATGTCACTTCTCCATGTCACTCCTCCATGTCACACTTCCTTGTCACTCCTCCATGTAGCTACTCCTTGTCACTACACCAACTCACTCATCCCTGTCCCTCCGCCATGTCACTCCACCATATCAACCCTCCTTCCTGATCAAACTTGACACTTCTCCATGTCACTACTCCATGTCTTTCCTCCACATCAATCCTCTATGTCACTCCTCCATGTCACTCCTCCATGTCATTCCTCATTGTCGCTATTCCATGTCACTCCTCCATGTCCCTCCGCCATGTCACTCCACCATATCAACCCTCTTTCCTGATCAAACTTGTCACTTCTCCATGTCACTACTCCATGTCTTTCCTCCACATCAATCCTCTATGTCACTCCTCCATGTCACTCCTCCATGTCATTCCTCATTGTCGCTATTCCATGTCACTCCTCCATGTCCCTCCGCCATGTCACTCCACCATATCAACCCTCCTTCCTGATCAAACTTGTCACTTCTCCATGTCACTACTCCATGTCTCTCCTCCACATCACTCCTCTATATCACTCCTCCATGTCACTCCTCCATGTCACTCCTCCATGTTGCTATTCCAATTTACTCCTCCATGTCGCTACACCAACTCACTCTTCCATGTCACTCCTCCATTTCACTCCACCACGTCACTCTTCTACGTCACTCCTCATGTCACTCCTCCATGTCGCTACTCCTTGTCACTCCTCCATGTCACTCATCAATTTCATTTTTCCATGTCACTCATTTATGTCACTCCTCCAAGTCACTCCTCAATTTCACTTCTATATTACTTTAATGTCACTCCTGCATGTCGCTCCTCCATATCACTCCTCTATTTCACTCCTCCATGTCACTCCTCCTTGTCGCTATTCCATGTCACTCCTCCATGTCGCTACACCAACTCACTCCTCATGTCACTCCTCCATGTCACTCATCCCAGTCTCTCCTCCGTGTCACTTCTACATGTTGTACATGTCACTCCTCCACATAACTCCTCTATGTCACTCCTCAATGTCACTACAACAACTCACTCATCCCTGTCCCTCCGCCATGTCACTCCTCCATGTCGCTACACCAACTCACTCCTCATGTAACTCCTCCATGTCGATACTCCATTTCACTCCTCCATGTCGCTACACCAACTCAATCCTCCTTATCACTCCTCCATGTCACTCATCCAAGTCATTCCTCCATGTCACTCCTTTATGTCACTCCTCCAAGTCACTCCTCCATGTCACTTCTATATGTGTTCCATGTCACTCCTCCATGTCGTTACACCAACTCACTCCTCCATGTCACTCCTCCATGTCTCTACTCCATGTCACTCCTCCATTTCACTCCTCCATGTCTCTCCTCCATGTCACTTCTCCAAGTCTTCAATGTCTTGTCTCTCATCTGTGTAGCTCCACATTGTCACTCTTCCAAGTCACTCCTCCATGTCGCTACTCCACGTCACTCTTCCATTTCACACCTCCATGTCACTCCTCCATGTCGCTACACCAACTCAATCCTCCTTGTCACTCCTCCATGCCACTCATCCAAGTTATTCCTCCATGTCACTCCTTTATGTCATTCATCCAAGTCACTCCTCCATGTCACTTCTATATGTCTTCCATTTCACTCCTCCATGTCGCTCCACCAACTCACTCCTCCATGTCACTCCTCCATGTCACTACTCCACGTCACTCCTCTATGTCACTCCTCCATGTCACTCCTTATGTCGCTACACCAACTCACTCCTCCTTGTCACTCCTCCATGTCACTCATCCAAGTCATTCCTACATGTCACTCCTTTATGTCACTCCTCCAAGTCACTCCTCCATGTCACTTCTATATGTCTTCCATGTCACTCCTCCATTTCGCTCCTGCTTGTCACTCCTCCATGTTGCTCCTCCATGTCACTCCTCCATGTCACTCATCCATGTACCTCCGCCATGTCACTCCACCATATCAATCCTCCTTGCTGATCCGCCCTGTCACTCCTCCATGTCTCTCCTCCACATCAATCCTCTATGTCACTCCTCCATGTCACTCCTCTATGTCACTCCTCCATGTCACTCCGCCATGTCGCTACACGAACTCAATACTCCTTGTCACTCCTCTGTGTCATTCCTGCATGTCACTCCTCCATGTAACTCCACCATATCAATCCTCCTTGCTGATCCGCCCTGTCACTCCTCCATGTCTCTCCTCCACATCAAACCTCTATGTAACTCCTCCATGTCACTCCTCTATGTCACTCCTCCATGTCACTCATCCATGCACCTCCGCCATGTCACTCCACCATATCAATCCACCTTGCTGATCCGCCCTGTCACTCCTCCATGTCTCTCCTCCACATCAATCCTCTATGTCACTCTTCCATGTCACTCCTCCATGTCACTCCTCCTTGTCACTACTCCATGTCACTCCTCCATGTCACTCATCCATGTCATTCCTCCATGACACTCCTTTATGTCACTCCTCAAAGTCACTCCTCCATGTCACTCCTCCATGTCCCTCCTCCATGTCACTCCACCATATCAATCCGCCTGGCTGATCCGCCCTGTCACTCCTCCATGTCACTCCTCCATGTCACTTCTATTTGTCTTCCATGTCACTCCTCCATGTCATTACACCAACTCACTTCTCCATGTCACTCCTCCATGTCACTCCTCCATTTCACTCCTCCATGTCTCTCCTCCATGTCACTTCTCCAAGTCTTCAATGTCATGTCTCTCATCTGTGTAGCTTCACATTGTCACTCCTCCAAGTCACTCCTCCATGTCGCTACTCCACGTCACTCCTCCATGTCACACCTCCTTGTCACTCCTCCATCTAGCTACTCCAAGTCACTCCTCCATGTCGCTCTACCAACTCACTCCTCCATGTCACTCGTCCATGTCACTCCTCCATGTCACACCTCCTTGTCACTCCTCCATGTAGCTACTCCATGTCACTCCTCCATGTCACTCTTAAATTTCACTCCACCACGCCACTCCTCTATATCACTCCTCCATGTTACTCCTCCATATCAATCCTCCATGTCACTTCTCCATGTCACTCCTCCTTGTCGCAATTCCATGTCACTCCTCCATGTCGCTACACCAACTCACTCCTCCATGTCACTCCTCCATGTCGCTACTCCATGTCACTACTCCATGTCGCTACACCAACTCAATTCGTCCATGTCACTCCTTTATGTCATTCATCCAATTCACTCCTCCATGTTACTTCTATATGTCTTCCATGTCACTCCTCCATGTCACTTCTCCATGTCACTCATCCAAGTCTCTCCTCCGTGTCACTTCTACATGTTGTACATGTCACTCCTCCACATAACTCCTCTATATCACTCCTCAATGTCACTTTTCAATATCACTCCTCTATGTCATTCCCCTATGTCGCTACTCCATGTCACTCCTCCATGTCGATCTTCCATTTCACTCCTCCATGTCACTTCTATATGTCTTCCATGTCACTCCTCCATGTCGCTCCTCATTGTCACTCCTCCATGTTGCTCCTCCATGTCACTCCTCCATGTCACTCATCCATGTCCCTCCGCCATGTCACTCCACCATATCAATCCTCCTTGCTGATCCGCCCTGTTACTCCTCCATGTCTCTCCTCCACATCAATCCTCCATGTCACTCCTCCATGTCACTCCTCCATGTCACTCCTCCATGTCATTCCTCAATGTCACTACACCAACTCACTCATCCCTTTCCCTCCGCCATGTCACTCCACCATATCAACCCTCCTTCCTGATCAAACTTGTCACTTCTCCATGTCACTACCCCATGTCTCTCCTCCACATCAATCCTCTATGTCACTCCTCTATGTCACTCCTCCATGTCACTCCTCCTTGTCTCTATTCCATGTCACTCCTCCATGTTGCTACACCAACTCACTCCTCCATATCACTCCTACATGTCGCTATTCCATGTCACTCCTTATGTCGCTACACCTACTCACTCCTCCATTTCACTCCTCCATTTCACTCCACCACGTTACTCCTCCATATCACTCCTCCATATCAACCCTACATGTCACTCCTCCATGTCACACCTCCATGTCATTCCTCCATGTCACTCCTCCATGTCACTACACCAACTCACTCATCCCTGTCCATCCGCCATGTCACTCTTCCATGTCACTCCTCCATGTCGCTACACCACCTCACTCCTCATGTCACTCCTCCATATCGCTACTCCATTTCACTCCTCCATTTCACACCACCACGTCACTCCTCCATGTCACTTCTATTTGTCTTCCATGTCACTCCTCCATGTCATTACACCAACTCACTTCTCCATGTCACTCCTCCATGTCACTCCTCCATTTCACTCCTCCATGTCTCTCCTCCATGTCACTTCTCCAAGTCTTCAATGTCATGTCTCTCATCTGTGTAGCTTCACATTGTCACTCCTCCAAGTCACTCCTCCATGTCGCTACTCCACGTCACTCCTCCATGTCACACCTCCTTGTCACTCCTCCATCTAGCTACTCCAAGTCACTCCTCCATGTCGCTCTACCAACTCACTCCTCCATGTCACTCGTCCATGTCACTCCTCCATGTCACACCTCCTTGTCACTCCTCCATGTAGCTACTCCATGTCACTCCTCCATGTCACTCTTAAATTTCACTCCACCACGCCACTCCTCTATATCACTCCTCCATGTTACTCCTCCATATCAATCCTCCATGTCACTTCTCCATGTCACTCCTCCTTGTCGCAATTCCATGTCACTCCTCCATGTCGCTACACCAACTCACTCCTCCATGTCACTCCTCCATGTCGCTACTCCATGTCACTACTCCATGTCGCTACACCAACTCAATTCGTCCATGTCACTCCTTTATGTCATTCATCCAATTCACTCCTCCATGTTACTTCTATATGTCTTCCATGTCACTCCTCCATGTCACTCCTCCATGTCACTCATCCAAGTCTCTCCTCCGTGTCACTTCTACATGTTGTACATGTCACTCCTCCACATAACTCCTCTATATCACTCCTCAATGTCACTTTTCAATATCACTCCTCTATGTCATTCCCCTATGTCGCTACTCCATGTCACTCCTCCATGTCGATCTTCCATTTCACTCCTCCATGTCACTTCTATATGTCTTCCATGTCACTCCTCCATGTCGCTCCTCATTGTCACTCCTCCATGTTGCTCCTCCATGTCACTCCTCCATGTCACTCATCCATGTCCCTCCGCCATGTCACTCCACCATATCAATCCTCCTTGCTGATCCGCCCTGTTACTCCTCCATGTCTCTCCTCCACATCAATCCTCCATGTCACTCCTCCATGTCACTCCTCCATGTCACTCCTCCATGTCATTCCTCAATGTCACTACACCAACTCACTCATCCCTTTCCCTCCGCCATGTCACTCCACCATATCAACCCTCCTTCCTGATCAAACTTGTCACTTCTCCATGTCACTACTCCATGTCTCTCCTCCACATCAATCCTCTATGTCACTCCTCTATGTCACTCCTCCATGTCACTCCTCCTTGTCTCTATTCCATGTCACTCCTCCATGTTGCTACACCAACTCACTCCTCCATGTCACTCCTACATGTCGCTATTCCATGTCACTCCTTATGTCGCTACACCTACTCACTCCTCCATTTCACTCCTCCATTTCACTCCACCACGTTACTCCTCCATATCACTCCTCCATATCAACCCTACATGTCACTCCTCCATGTCACACCTCCATGTCATTCCTCCATGTCACTCCTCCATGTCACTACACCAACTCACTCATCCCTGTCCATCCGCCATGTCACTCCTCCATGTCACTCCTCCATGTCGCTACACCACCTCACTCCTCATGTCACTCCTCCATATCGCTACTCCATTTCACTCCTCCATTTCACACCACCACGTCACTCCTCCATGTCACTCCTCCATATCAACCCTCCATGTCACTCCTCCATGTCACTCCTCCATGTCACTCCTCCATGTCACTACACCAACTCACTAATCCCTGTCCCTCCGCCATGTCACTCCACCATATCAACCCTACATCCTGATCAAACTTGTTAGTTCTCCATGTCACTACTCCATGTCTCTCCTACACATCACTCCTCTATGTTATTCCTCCATGTCACTCCTCCATGTCACTCCTCCATGTCACTCCTCCTTGTCGCTATTCCATGTCACTCCTCCATGTTGCTACACCAACTCACTTCTCATGTCACTCCTCCATGTCGCTACTCCATGTCACTACTCCATGTCGCTACACCAACTCAATTCTCCTTGTCACTCCTCCATGTCACTGCTCCAAGTCACTCCTCTATGTCACTCCTCCATGTCTCTCCTCCATGTCACTTCTCCAAGTCTTCAATGTCATGTGTCTCATCTGTGTAGCTCCACATTGTCACTCCTCCAAGTCACTCCTCCATGTCACACCTCCTTGTCACTCCTCCAGGTAGCTACTTCATGTCACTCCTCCTTGTCGCTCTTCCAACTCACTCCTCCATGTCACTCGTCCACGTCACTCCTCCATGTCACATCTCCTTGTCACTCCTCCATGTAGCTACTCCATGTCACTACTCCATGTCACTCCTCCCTGTCACTCTTAAATATCACTCCACCACGCCACTCCTCTATATCATTCCTCCTTGTTAGTCCTCCATATCAATCCTCCATGTCACTTCTCCATGTCACTCTTCCTTGTCGCAATTCCATGTCACTCCTCCATGTCGCTACACCAACACAATCCTCCTTGTCACTCCTCCATGTCACTCCACCATGTAGCTATTCCATGTCACTCCTTATTTCGCTACACCAACTCACTCCTCCATTTCACTCCTCCATTTCACTCCACCACGTCACTCCTCCAAATCACTCCTCCATATCAACCCTCCATGTCACTCCTCCATATCGCTACTCCATTTCACTCCTCCATTTCACACCACCACGTCACTCCTCCATGTCACTTCTATTTGTCTTCCATGTCACTCCTCCATGTCATTACACCAACTCACTTCTCCATGTCACTCCTCCATGTCACTCCTCCATTTCACTCCTCCATGTCTCTCCTCCATGTCACTTCTCCAAGTCTTCAATGTCATGTCTCTCATCTGTGTAGCTTCACATTGTCACTCCTCCAAGTCACTCCTCCATGTCGCTACTCCACGTCACTCCTCCATGTCACACCTCCTTGTCACTCCTCCATCTAGCTACTCCAAGTCACTCCTCCATGTCGCTCTACCAACTCACTCCTCCATGTCACTCGTCCATGTCACTCCTCCATGTCACACCTCCTTGTCACTCCTCCATGTAGCTACTCCATGTCACTCCTCCATGTCACTCTTAAATTTCACTCCACCACGCCACTCCTCTATATCACTCCTCCATGTTACTCCTCCATATCAATCCTCCATGTCACTTCTCCATGTCACTCCTCCTTGTCGCAATTCCATGTCACTCCTCCATGTCGCTACACCAACTCACTCCTCCATGTCACTCCTCCATGTCGCTACTCCATGTCACTACTCCATGTCGCTACACCAACTCAATTCGTCCATGTCACTCCTTTATGTCATTCATCCAATTCACTCCTCCATGTTACTTCTATATGTCTTCCATGTCACTCCTCCATGTCACTCCTCCATGTCACTCATCCAAGTCTCTCCTCCGTGTCACTTCTACATGTTGTACATGTCACTCCTCCACATAACTCCTCTATATCACTCCTCAATGTCACTTTTCAATATCACTCCTCTATGTCATTCCCCTATGTCGCTACTCCATGTCACTCCTCCATGTCGATCTTCCATTTCACTCCTCCATGTCACTTCTATATGTCTTCCATGTCACTCCTCCATGTCGCTCCTCATTGTCACTCCTCCATGTTGCTCCTCCATGTCACTCCTCCATGTCACTCATCCATGTCCCTCCGCCATGTCACTCCACCATATCAATCCTCCTTGCTGATCCGCCCTGTTACTCCTCCATGTCTCTCCTCCACATCAATCCTCCATGTCACTCCTCCATGTCACTCCTCCATGTCACTCCTCCATGTCATTCCTCAATGTCACTACACCAACTCACTCATCCCTTTCCCTCCGCCATGTCACTCCACCATATCAACCCTCCTTCCTGATCAAACTTGTCACTTCTCCATGTCACTACTCCATGTCTCTCCTCCACATCAATCCTCTATGTCACTCCTCTATGTCACTCCTCCATGTCACTCCTCCTTGTCTCTATTCCATGTCACTCCTCCATGTTGCTACACCAACTCACTCCTCCATGTCACTCCTACATGTCGCTATTCCATGTCACTCCTTATGTCGCTACACCTACTCACTCCTCCATTTCACTCCTCCATTTCACTCCACCACGTTACTCCTCCATATCACTCCTCCATATCAACCCTACATGTCACTCCTCCATGTCACACCTCCATGTCATTCCTCCATGTCACTCCTCCATGTCACTACACCAACTCACTCATCCCTGTCCATCCGCCATGTCACTCCTCCATGTCACTCCTCCATGTCGCTACACCACCTCACTCCTCATGTCACTCCTCCATATCGCTACTCCATTTCACTCCTCCATTTCACACCACCACGTCACTCCTCCATGTCACTCCTCCATATCAACCCTCCATGTCACTCCTCCATGTCACTCCTCCATGTCACTCCTCCATGTCACTACACCAACTCACTAATCCCTGTCCCTCCGCCATGTCACTCCACCATATCAACCCTACATCCTGATCAAACTTGTTAGTTCTCCATGTCACTACTCCATGTCTCTCCTACACATCACTCCTCTATGTTATTCCTCCATGTCACTCCTCCATGTCACTCCTCCATGTCACTCCTCCTTGTCGCTATTCCATGTCACTCCTCCATGTTGCTACACCAACTCACTTCTCATGTCACTCCTCCATGTCGCTACTCCATGTCACTACTCCATGTCGCTACACCAACTCAATTCTCCTTGTCACTCCTCCATGTCACTGCTCCAAGTCACTCCTCTATGTCACTCCTCCATGTCTCTCCTCCATGTCACTTCTCCAAGTCTTCAATGTCATGTGTCTCATCTGTGTAGCTCCACATTGTCACTCCTCCAAGTCACTCCTCCATGTCACACCTCCTTGTCACTCCTCCAGGTAGCTACTTCATGTCACTCCTCCTTGTCGCTCTTCCAACTCACTCCTCCATGTCACTCGTCCACGTCACTCCTCCATGTCACATCTCCTTGTCACTCCTCCATGTAGCTACTCCATGTCACTACTCCATGTCACTCCTCCCTGTCACTCTTAAATATCACTCCACCACGCCACTCCTCTATATCATTCCTCCTTGTTAGTCCTCCATATCAATCCTCCATGTCACTTCTCCATGTCACTCTTCCTTGTCGCAATTCCATGTCACTCCTCCATGTCGCTACACCAACACAATCCTCCTTGTCACTCCTCCATGTCACTCCACCATGTAGCTATTCCATGTCACTCCTTATTTCGCTACACCAACTCACTCCTCCATTTCACTCCTCCATTTCACTCCACCACGTCACTCCTCCAAATCACTCCTCCATATCAACCCTCCATGTCACTCCTCCATGTCACTCCTCCAACTCATTCCTCCATGTCACTCCTCCATGTCACTACACCAATTCACTCATCCCTGTCCCTCCGCCATGTCACTCCTCCATGTCACTCCTCCATGTCGCTACACCAACTCACTCCTCATGTCACTCCTCCATGTCGCTACTCCATGTCACTCCTCCATGTCGCTCCTCCTTGTCACTCCTCCATGTTGCTCCTCCATGTCACTCCTCCATATCACTCATCCATGTCCCTCCTCCATGTCACTCCACCATATCAATCCTCCTTGCTGATCCGCCCTGTCACTTCTCCATGTCTCTCCTCCACATCAATCCTCCATGTCACTCCTCCATGTCATTCCTCCATGTCACTCCTCCATGTCACTCCTCCATGTCACTCCTCCATGTCACTACACCAACTCACTCATCCCTTTCCCTCCGCCATGTCACTCCACCATATCAACCCTCCTTCCTGATCAAACTTGTCACGTCTCCATGTCACTACTCCATGTCTCTCCTCCACATCAATCCTCTATGTCACTCCTCTATGTCACTCCTCCATGTCACTCCTCCTTGTCGCTATTCAATGTCACTCCTCCATGTAGCTACACCAACTCACTCATCCCTGTCCCTCCGCCATGTCACTCCTCCATGTCACTCCTCCATGTCGCTACACCAACTAATCCTCATGTAACTCCTCCATGTCGCTATTCCATTTCACTCCTCCATTTCACTCCACCACGTCACTCTTCTACGTCACTCCTCATGTCACTCCTGCATGTCGCTACTCCATGTCACTACTCCATGTCTTTCCTCCATATCAATACTCTATGTCACTCCTCCATGTCACTCCTCCATGTCATTCCTCCGTGTCGCTATTCCATGTCACTCCTCTATGTCACTCCTCCATGTCACTTTTCAATATCACTCCTCTTTGTGATTCCCCTATGTCGCTACTCCATGTCACTCCTCCATGTCTATCCTCCATGTCACTCCTCCATGTCACTTCTATATGTCTTCCATGTCACTCCTCCATGTCGCTCCTCCTTGTCACTCCTCCATGTTGCTCCTCCATGTCACTCCTCTATGTCACTCATCCATGTCCCTTCGCCATGTCACTCCACCATATCAATCCTCCTTGCTGATCCGCCCTGTCACTCCTCCATGTCTCTCTTCAACATCAATCCTCTATGTCACTCCTCCATGTCACTCCCCCATGTCACTCCTCCATGTCGCTATTCCATGTCACTCCTCCATATCGCTACACGAACTCAATCCTCCTTGTCACTCCTCTGTGTCATTCCTGCACGTCACTCCTCCATGTCACACCTCCTTTTCACTCCTCCATTTAGCTACTCCATGTCACTCATCCATGTCGCTCTACCAACTCACTCCTCCATGTCACTCGTCCACGTCACTCCTCCATGTCACACCCACTTGTCACTCCTCCATGTAGCTACTCCATGTCACTCCTCCATGTCACTCTTAAATATCACTCCACCACGCCACTCCTCTATATCACTCCTCCATGTCACTCATCCAAGTCTCTCCTCCGTGTCACTTCTACATGTTGTACATGTCACTCCTCCACATAACTCCTCTATGTCACTCCTCAATGTCACTTTTCAATATCACTCCTCTATGTCATTCCCCTATGTCGCTACTCCATGTCACTCCTCCATGTCGATCCTCCATGTTACTCCTCCATGTCACTTCTATATGTCTTCCATGTCACTCCTCCAAGTCGCTCCTCCTTGTCACTCCTCCATGTTGCTCCTCCATGTCACTCCTCCATGTCACTCATCCATGTCCCTCCGCCATGTCACTCCACCATATCAATCCTCCTTGCTGATCCGCCCTGTCACTCCTCCATGTCTCTCCTCCACATCAATCCTCCATGTCACTCTTCCATGTCACTCCTCCATGTCACTCCTCCATGTCACTACACCAACTCACTCATCCCTTTCCCTCCGCCATGTCACTCCACCATATCAACCATCCTTCCTGATCAAACTTGTCACTTCTCCATGTCACTACTCCATGTCTCTCATCCACATCAATCCTCTATGTCACTCCTCTATGTCACTCCTCCATGTCACTCCTCCTTGTCGCTATTCCATGTCACTCCTCCATGTCGCTACACCAACTCACTCCTCCATGTCACTCCTCCATGTTGCTATTCCATGTCACTCCTTATGTTGCTACACCAACTCACTCCTCCATTTCACTCCTCCATTTCACTCCACTACGTTACTCCTCCATATCACTACTCCATATCAACCCTACATGTCACTCCTCCATGTCACTCCTCCATGTCACTACACCAACTCACTCATCCCTGTCCCTCCGCCATGTCACTCCTCCATGTCACTCCTCCATGTCGCTACACCAACTCACTCCTCATGTCACTCCTCCATGTCGCTACTCCATTTCACTCCTCCATTTCACTCCACCACGTCACTTCTCCAAGTCTTCAATGTCATGTGTCTCATCTGTGTAGCTTCACATTGTCACTCCTCCAAGTCACTCCTCCATGTCGCTACTCCACGTCACTCCTCCATGTCACACCTCCTTGTCACTCCTCCATGTAGCTACTCCATGTCACTCCTCCATGTCGCTCTACCAACTCACTCCTCCATGTCACTCGTCCACGTCACTCCTACATGTCACACCTCCTTGTCACTCCTCCATGTAGCTACTCCATGTCACTCCTCCATGTCACTCTTAAATTTCACTCCACCACGCCACTCCTCTATAACACTCCTCCATGTTTCTCCTCCTTGTCGCAATTCCATGTCACTCCTCCATGTCGCTACACCAACTCACTCCTCCATGTCACTCCTTTATGTCATTCATCCAATTCACTCCTCCATGTCACTTCTATATGTCTTCCATGTCACTCCTCCATGTCACTCCTCCATGTCACTCTTAAATATCACTCCACCACGCCACTCCTCTATATCACTCCTCCATGTTAGTCCTCCATATAAATCCTCCTTGTCACTTCTCCATGTCACTCCTCTTTGTCGCAATTCCATGTCACTCCTTCATGTCGCTACACCAACTCAATCCTCCTTGTCACTCCTCCATGTCACTCATCCAAGTCTCTCCTCCGTGTCACTTCTACATGTTGTACATGTCACTCCTCCACATAACTCCTCTATGTCACTCCTCAATGTCACTTTTCAATATCACTCCTCTATGTCATTCCCCTATGTCGCTACTCCATGTCACTCCTCCATGTCGATCCTCCATTTCACTCCTCCATGTCACTTCTATATGTCTTCCATGTCACTCCTCCATGTCGCTCCTCATTGTCACTCCTCCATGTTGCTCATCCATGTCCCTCCGCCATGTCACTCCTCCATATCAATCCTCCTTGCTGATCCGCCCTGTCACTCCTCCATGTCTCTCCTCCACATCAATCCTCTATGTCACTCCTCCATGTCACTCCTCCATGTCACTCCTCCATGTCACTGCTCCACGTCATTCCTCTATGTCACTCCTCCATGTCACTCCTCCATGTCGCTATTCCATGTCACTCCTTATGTCGCTATATAAACTCACTCCTCCATGTCACTCCTCCATTTCACTCCACCACGTCACTCCTCCATGTCACTCATCCATATCAACCCTCCATGTCACTCCTCCTTGTCGCTACACTAACTCACTTCTCCATGTCACTCCTCCATTTCACTCCACCACGTCCCTCCTCCATATCAACCCTCCATGTCACTCCTCCATGTCACTCCTCCATGTCACTACACCAACTCACTCATCCCTGTCCCTCCGCACTTGTTACGCCTCCATGTCACTCCTCCATGTCGCTACACCAACTCAATCCTCATGTCACTCCTCCATGTCGCTACTCCATGTCACTCCTCCATGTCGCTACACCAACTCAATCCTCCTTGTCACTCCTCCATGTCACTCATCCAAGTCATTCCTCCATGTCACTCCTTTATGTCACTCCTCCAAGTCACTCCTCCATGTCACTTCTATATGTCTTCCAAGTCACTCCTCCATGTCGCTCCACCAACTCACTCCTCCATGTCACTCCTCCTTGTCACTCCTCCATGTAGCTATTCCATGTCACTCCTCCATGTCGCTCTACCAACTCACTCCTCCATGTCACTTGTCCACGTCACTCCTCCATGTCACACTTCCTTGTCACTCCTCCATGTAGCTACTCCTTGTCACTACACCAACTCACTCATCCCTGTCCCTCCGCCATGTCACTCCACCATATCAACCCTCCTTCCTGATCAAACTTGACACTTCTCCATGTCACTACTCCATGTCTTTCCTCCACATCAATCCTCTATGTCACTCCTCCATGTCACTCCTCCATGTCATTCCTCATTGTCGCTATTCCATGTCACTCCTCCATGTCCCTCCGCCATGTCACTCCACCATATCAACCCTCTTTCCTGATCAAACTTGTCACTTCTCCATGTCACTACTCCATATCTTTCCTCCACATCAATCCTCTATGTCACTCCTCCATGTCACTCCTCCATGTCATTCCTCATTGTCGCTATTCCATGTCACTCCTCCATGTCCCTCCGCCATGTCACTCCACCATATCAACCCTCCTTCCTGATCAAACTTGTCACTTCTCCATGTCACTACTCCATGTCTCTCCTCCACATCACTCCTCTATATCACTCCTCCATGTCACTTCTCCATGTCACTCCTCCATGTTGCTATTCCAATTTACTCCTCCATTTCACTCCACCACGTCACTCTTCTACGTCACTCCTCATGTCACTCCTCCATGTCGCTACTCCTTGTCACTCCTCCATGTCACTCATCAATTTCATTTTTCCATGTCACTCCTTTATGTCACTCCTCCAAGTCACTCCTCAATTTCACTTCTATATTACTTTAATGTCACTCCTGCATGTCGCTCCTCCATATCACTCCTCTATTTCACTCCTCCATGTCACTCCTCCTTGTCGCTATTCCATGTCACTCCTCCATGTCGCTACACCAACTCACTCCTCATGTCACTCCTCCATGTCACTCATCCCAGTCTCTCCTCCGTGTCACTTCTACATGTTGTACATGTCACTCCTCCACATAACTCCTCTATGTCACTCCTCAATGTCACTACAACAACTCACTCATCCCTGTCCCTCCGCCATGTCACTCCTCCATGTCGCTACACCAACTCACTCCTCATGTCACTCCTCCATGTCGCTACTCCATTTCACTCCTCCATGTCGCTACACCAACTCAATCCTCCTTGTCACTCCTCCATTTCACTCATCCAAGTCATTCCTCCATGTCACTCCTTTATGTCACTCCTCCAAGTCACTCCTCCATGTCACTTCTATATGTGTTCCATGTCACTCCTCCATGTCGTTACACCAACTCACTCCTCCATGTCACTCCTCCATGTCTCTACTCCATGTCACTCCTCCATTTCACTCCTCCATGTCTCTCCTCCATGTCACTTCTCCAAGTCTTCAATGTCTTGTCTCTCATCTGTGTAGCTCCACATTGTCACTCTTCCAAGTGACTCCTCCATGTCGCTACTCCACGTCACTCTTCCATTTCACACCTCCATGTCACTCCTCCATGTCGCTACTCCAACTCAATCCTCCTTGTCACTCCTCCATGCCACTCATCCAAGTTATTCCTCCATGTCACTCCTTTATGTCATTCATCCAAGTCACTCCTCCATGTCACTTCTATATGTCTTCCATTTCACTCCTCCATGTCGCTCCACCAACTCACTCCTCCATGTCACTCCTCCATGTCACTACTCCACGTCACTCCTCTATGTCACTCCTCCATGTCACTCCTTATGTCGCTACACCAACTCACTCCTCCTTGTCACTCCTCCATGTCACTCATCCAAGTCATTCCTACATGTCACTCCTTTATGTCACTCCTCCAAGTCACTCCTCCATGTCACTTCTATATGTCTTCCATGTCACTCCTCCATTTCTCTCCTGCTTGTCACTCCTCCATGTTGCTCCTCCATGTCACTCCTCCATGTCACTCATCCATGTACCTCCGCCATGTCACTCCACCATATCAATCCTCCTTGCTGATCCGCCCTGTCACTCCTCCATGTCTCTCCTCCACATCAATCCTCTATGTCACTCCTCCATGTCACTCCTCTATGTCACTCCTCCATGTCACTCCTCCATGTCGCTACACGAACTCAATACTCCTTGTCACTCCTCTGTGTCATTCCTGCATGTCACTCCTCCATGTAACTCCACCATATCAATCCTCCTTGCTGATCCGCCCTGTCACTCCTCCATGTCTCTCCTCCACATCAAACCTCTATGTAACTCCTCCATGTCACTCCTCTATGTCACTCCTCCATGTCACTCATCCATGCACCTCCGCCATGTCACTCCACCATATCAATCCACCTTGCTGATCCGCCCTGTCACTCCTCCATGTCTCTCCTCCACATCAATCCTCTATGTCACTCTTCCATGTCACTCCTCCATGTCACTCCTCCTTGTCACTACTCCATGTCACTCCTCCATGTCACTCATCCATGTCATTCCTCCATGACACTCCTTTATGTCACTCCTCAAAGTCACTCCTCCATGTCACTCCTCCATGTCCCTCCTCCATGTCACTCCACCATATCAATCCGCCTGGCTGATCCGCCCTGTCACTCCTCCATGTCACTCCTCCATGTCACTTCTATTTGTCTTCCATGTCACTCCTCCATTTCATTACACCAACTCACTTCTCCATGTCACTCCTCCATGTCACTCCTCCATTTCACTCCTCCATGTCTCTCCTCCATGTCACTTCTCCAAGTCTTCAATGTCATGTCTCTCATCTGTGTAGCTTCACATTGTCACTCCTCCAAGTCACTCCTCCATGTCGCTACTCCACGTCACTCCTCCATGTCACACCTCCTTGTCACTCCTCCATCTAGCTACTCCAAGTCACTCCTCCATGTCGCTCTACCAACTCACTCCTCCATGTCACTCGTCCACGTCACTCCTCCATGTCACACCTCCTTGTCACTCCTCCATGTAGCTACTCCATGTCACTCCTCCATGTCACTCTTAAATTTCACTCCACCACGCCACTCCTCTATATGTTACTACTCCATGTTACTCCTCCATATCAATCCTCCATGTCACTTCTCCATGTCACTCCTCCTTGTCGCAATTCCATGTCACTCCTCCATGTCGCTACACCAACTCACTCCTCCATGTCACTCCTCCATGTCGCTACTCCATGTCACTACTCCATGTCGCTACACCAACTCAATTCGTCCATGTCACTCCTTTATGTCATTCATCCAATTCACTCCTCCATGTTACTTCTATATGTCTTCCATGTCACTCCTCCATGTCACTCCTCCATGTCACTCATCCAAGTCTCTCCTCCGTGTCACTTCTACATGTTGTACATGTCACTCCTCCACATAACTCCTCTATATCACTCGTCAATGTCACTTTTCAATATCACTCCTCTATGGCATTCCCCTATGTCGCTACTCCATGTCACTCCTCCATGTCGATCTTCCATTTCACTCCTCCATGTCACTTCTATATGTCTTCCATGTCACTCCTCCATGTCGCTCCTCATTGTCACTCCTCCATGTTGCTCATCCATGTCCCTCCGCCATGTCACTCCTCCATATCAATCCTCCTTGCTGATCCGCCCTGTCACTCCTCCATGTCTCTCCTCCACATCAATCCTCTATGTCACTCCTCCATGTCACTCCTCCATGTCACTCCTCCATGTCACTGCTCCACGTCATTCCTCTATGTCACTCCTCCATGTCACTCCTCCATGTCGCTATTCCATGTCACTCCTTATGTCGCTATATAAACTCACTCCTCCATGTCACTCCTCCATTTCACTCCACCACGTCACTCCTCCATGTCACTCATCCATATCAACCCTCCATGTCACTCCTCCTTGTCGCTACACTAACTCACTTCTCCATGTCACTCCTCCATTTCACTCCACCACGTCCCTCCTCCATATCAACCCTCCATGTCACTCCTCCATGTCACTCCTCCATGTCACTACACCAACTCACTCATCCCTGTCCCTCCGCACTTGTTACGCCTCCATGTCACTCCTCCATGTCGCTACACCAACTCAATCCTCATGTCACTCCTCCATGTCGCTACTCCATGTCACTCCTCCATGTCGCTACACCAACTCAATCCTCCTTGTCACTCCTCCATGTCACTCATCCAAGTCATTCCTCCATGTCACTTCTATATGTCTTCCAAGTCACTCCTCCATGTCGCTCCACCAACTCACTCCTCCATGTCACTCCTCCTTGTCACTCCTCCATGTAGCTATTCCATGTCACTCCTCCATGTCGCTCTACCAACTCACTCCTCCATGTCACTTGTCCACGTCACTCCTCCATGTCACACTTCCTTGTCACTCCTCCATGTAGCTACTCCTTGTCACTACACCAACTCACTCATCCCTGTCCCTCCGCCATGTCACTCCACCATATCAACCCTCCTTCCTGATCAAACTTGACACTTCTCCATGTCACTACTCCATGTCTTTCCTCCACATCAATCCTCTATGTCACTCCTCCATGTCACTCCTCCATGTCATTCCTCATTGTCGCTATTCCATGTCACTCCTCCATGTCCCTCCGCCATGTCACTCCACCATATCAACCCTCTTTCCTGATCAAACTTGTCACTTCTCCATGTCACTACTCCATATCTTTCCTCCACATCAATCCTCTATGTCACTCCTCCATGTCACTCCTCCATGTCATTCCTCATTGTCGCTATTCCATGTCACTCCTCCATGTCCCTCCGCCATGTCACTCCACCATATCAACCCTCCTTCCTGATCAAACTTGTCACTTCTCCATGTCACTACTCCATGTCTCTCCTCCACATCACTCCTCTATATCACTCCTCCATGTCACTTCTCCATGTCACTCCTCCATGTTGCTATTCCAATTTACTCCTCCATTTCACTCCACCACGTCACTCTTCTACGTCACTCCTCATGTCACTCCTCCATGTCGCTACTCCTTGTCACTCCTCCATGTCACTCATCAATTTCATTTTTCCATGTCACTCCTTTATGTCACTCCTCCAAGTCACTCCTCAATTTCACTTCTATATTACTTTAATGTCACTCCTGCATGTCGCTCCTCCATATCACTCCTCTATTTCACTCCTCCATGTCACTCCTCCTTGTCGCTATTCCATGTCACTCCTCCATGTCGCTACACCAACTCACTCCTCATGTCACTCCTCCATGTCACTCATCCCAGTCTCTCCTCCGTGTCACTTCTACATGTTGTACATGTCACTCCTCCACATAACTCCTCTATGTCACTCCTCAATGTCACTACAACAACTCACTCATCCCTGTCCCTCCGCCATGTCACTCCTCCATGTCGCTACACCAACTCACTCCTCATGTCACTCCTCCATGTCGCTACTCCATTTCACTCCTCCATGTCGCTACACCAACTCAATCCTCCTTGTCACTCCTCCATGTCACTCATCCAAGTCATTCCTCCATGTCACTCCTTTATGTCACTCCTCCAAGTCACTCCTCCATGTCACTTCTATATGTGTTCCATGTCACTCCTCCATGTCGTTACACCAACTCACTCCTCCATGTCACTCCTCCATGTCTCTACTCCATGTCACTCCTCCATTTCACTCCTCCATGTCTCTCCTCCATGTCACTTCTCCAAGTCTTCAATGTCTTGTCTCTCATCTGTGTAGCTCCACATTGTCACTCTTCCAAGTCACTCCTCCATGTCGCTACTCCACGTCACTCTTCCATTTCACACCTCCATGTCACTCCTCCATGTCGCTACTCCAACTCAATCCTCCTTGTCACTCCTCCATGCCACTCATCCAAGTTATTCCTCCATGTCACTCCTTTATGTCATTCATCCAAGTCACTCCTCCATGTCACTTCTATATGTCTTCCATTTCACTCCTCCATGTCGCTCCACCAACTCACTCCTCCATGTCACTCCTCCATGTCACTACTCCACGTCACTCCTCTATGTCACTCCTCCATGTCACTCCTTATGTCGCTACACCAACTCACTCCTCCTTGTCACTCCTCCATGTCACTCATCCAAGTCATTCCTACATGTCACTCCTTTATGTCACTCCTCCAAGTCACTCCTCCATGTCACTTCTATATGTCTTCCATGTCACTCCTCCATTTCTCTCCTGCTTGTCACTCCTCCATGTTGCTCCTCCATGTCACTCCTCCATGTCACTCATCCATGTACCTCCGCCATGTCACTCCACCATATCAATCCTCCTTGCTGATCCGCCCTGTCACTCCTCCATGTCTCTCCTCCACATCAATCCTCTATGTCACTCCTCCATGTCACTCCTCTATGTCACTCCTCCATGTCACTCCTCCATGTCGCTACACGAACTCAATACTCCTTGTCACTCCTCTGTGTCATTCCTGCATGTCACTCCTCCATGTAACTCCACCATATCAATCCTCCTTGCTGATCCGCCCTGTCACTCCTCCATGTCTCTCCTCCACATCAAACCTCTATGTAACTCCTCCATGTCACTCCTCTATGTCACTCCTCCATGTCACTCATCCATGCACCTCCGCCATGTCACTCCACCATATCAATCCACCTTGCTGATCCGCCCTGTCACTCCTCCATGTCTCTCCTCCACATCAATCCTCTATGTCACTCTTCCATGTCACTCCTCCATGTCACTCCTCCTTGTCACTACTCCATGTCACTCCTCCATGTCACTCATCCATGTCATTCCTCCATGACACTCCTTTATGTCACTCCTCAAAGTCACTCCTCCATGTCACTCCTCCATGTCCCTCCTCCATGTCACTCCACCATATCAATCCGCCTGGCTGATCCGCCCTGTCACTCCTCCATGTCACTCCTCCATGTCACTTCTATTTGTCTTCCATGTCACTCCTCCATTTCATTACACCAACTCACTTCTCCATGTCACTCCTCCATGTCACTCCTCCATTTCACTCCTCCATGTCTCTCCTCCATGTCACTTCTCCAAGTCTTCAATGTCATGTCTCTCATCTGTGTAGCTTCACATTGTCACTCCTCCAAGTCACTCCTCCATGTCGCTACTCCACGTCACTCCTCCATGTCACACCTCCTTGTCACTCCTCCATCTAGCTACTCCAAGTCACTCCTCCATGTCGCTCTACCAACTCACTCCTCCATGTCACTCGTCCACGTCACTCCTCCATGTCACACCTCCTTGTCACTCCTCCATGTAGCTACTCCATGTCACTCCTCCATGTCACTCTTAAATTTCACTCCACCACGCCACTCCTCTATATGTTACTACTCCATGTTACTCCTCCATATCAATCCTCCATGTCACTTCTCCATGTCACTCCTCCTTGTCGCAATTCCATGTCACTCCTCCATGTCGCTACACCAACTCACTCCTCCATGTCACTCCTCCATGTCGCTACTCCATGTCACTACTCCATGTCGCTACACCAACTCAATTCGTCCATGTCACTCCTTTATGTCATTCATCCAATTCACTCCTCCATGTTACTTCTATATGTCTTCCATGTCACTCCTCCATGTCACTCCTCCATGTCACTCATCCAAGTCTCTCCTCCGTGTCACTTCTACATGTTGTACATGTCACTCCTCCACATAACTCCTCTATATCACTCCTCAATGTCACTTTTCAATATCACTCCTCTATGGCATTCCCCTATGTCGCTACTCCATGTCACTCCTCCATGTCGATCTTCCATTTCACTCCTCCATGTCACTTCTATATGTCTTCCATGTCACTCCTCCATGTCGCTCCTCATTGTCACTCCTCCATGTTGCTCCTCCATGTCACTCCTCCATGTCACTCATCCATGTCCCTCCGCCATGTCACTCCACCATATCAATCCTCCTTGCTGATCCGCCCTGTTACTCCTCCATGTCTCTCCTCCACATCAATCCTCCATGTCACTCCTCCATGTCACTCCTCCATGTCACTCCTCCATGTCATTCCTCCATGTCACTACACCAACTCACTCATCCCTTTCCCTCCGCCATGTCACTCCACCATATCAACCCTCCTTCCTGATCAAACTTGTCACTTCTCCATGTCACTACTCCATGTCTCTCCTCCACATCAATCCTCTATGTCACTCCTCTATGTCACTCCTCCATGTCACTCCTCCTTGTCTCTATTCCATGTCACTCCTCCATGTTGCTACACCAACTCACTCCTCCATGTCACTCCTCCTTGTCTCTATTCCATGTCACTCCTCCATGTTGCTACACCAACTCACTCCTCCATTTCACTCCACCACGTTACTCCTCCATATCACTCCTCCATATCAACCCTACATGTCACTCCTCCATGTCACACCTCCATGTCATTCCTCCATGTCACTCCTCCATGTCACTACACCAACTCACTCATCCCTGTCCATCCGCCATGTCACTCCTCCATGTCAGTCCTCCATGTCGCTACACCACCTCACTCCTCATGTCACTCCTCCATATCGCTACTCCATTTCACTCCTCCATTTCACACCACCACGTCACTCCTCCATGTCACTCCTCCATATCAACCCTCCATGTCACTCCTCCATGTCACTCCTCCATGTCACTCCTCCATGTCACTACACCAACTCACTAATCCCTGTCCCTCCGCCATGTCACTCCACCATATCAACCCTACATCCTGATCAATCTTGTTAGTTCTCCATGTCACTACTCCATGTCTCTCCTCCACATCACTCCTCTATGTTATTCCTCCATGTCACTCCTCCATGTCACTCCTCCATGTCACTCCTCCTTGTCGCTATTCCATGTCACTCCTCCATGTTGCTACACCAACTCACTTCTCATGTCACTCCTCCATGTCGCTACTACATGTCACTACTCCATGTCGCTACACCAACTCAATTCTCCTTGTCACTCCTCCATGTCACTGCTCCAAGTCACTCCTCTATGTCACTCCTCCATGTCTCTCCTCCATGTCACTTCTCCAAGTCTTCAATGTCATGTCTCTCATCTGTGTAGCTCCACATTGTCACTCCTCCAAGTCACTCCTCCATGTCACACCTCCTTGTCACTCCTCCAGGTAGCTACTTCATGTCACTCCTCCTTGTCGCTCTTCCAACTCACTCCTCCATGTCACTCGTCCACGTCACTCCTCCATGTCACACCTCCTTGTCACTCCTCCATGTAGCTACTCCATGTCACTACTCCATGTCACTCCTCCCTGTCACTCTTAAATATCACTCCACCACGCCACTCCTCTATATCATTCCTCCTTGTTAGTCCTCCATATCAATCCTCCATGTCACTTCTCCATGTCACTCTTCCTTGTCGCAATTCCATGTCACTCCTCCATGTCGCTACACCAACTCAAACCTCCTTGTCACTCCTCCATGTCACTCATCCCAGTCTCTCCTCCGTGTCACTTCTACATGTTGTACATGTCACTCCTCCACATAACTCCTCTATGTCACTCCTCAATGTCACTACAACAACTCACTCATCCCTGTCCCTCCGCCATGTCACTCCTCCATGTCGCTACACCAACTCACTCCTCATGTCACTCCTCCATGTCGCTACTCCATTTCACTCCTCCATGTCGCTACACCAACTCAATCCTCCTTGTCACTCCTCCATGTCACTCATCCAAGTCATTCCTCCATGTCACTCCTTTATGTCACTCCTCCAAGTCACTCCTCCATGTCACTTCTATATGTGTTCCATGTCACTCCTCCATGTCGTTACACCAACTCACTCCTCCATGTCACTCCTCCATGTATCTACTCCATGTCACTCCTCCATTTCACTCCTCCATGTCTCTCCTCCATGTCACTTCTCCAAGTCTTCAATGTCTTGTCTCTCATCTGTGTAGCTCCACATTGTCACTCTTCCAAGTCACTCCTCCATGTCGCTACTCCACGTCACTCTTCCATTTCACACCTCCATGTCACTCCTCCATGTCGCTACACCAACTCAATCCTCCTTGTCACTCCTCCATGCCACTCATCCAAGTTATTCCTCCATGTCACTCCTTTATGTCATTCATCCAAGTCACTCCTCCATGTCACTTCTATATGTCTTCCATTTCACTCCTCCATGTCGCTCCACCAACTCACTCCTCCATGTCACTCCTCCATGTCACTACTCCACGTCACTCCTCTATGTCACTCCTCCATGTCACTCCTCCATGTCACTATTCCATGTCACTCCTTATGTCTCTACACCAACTCACTCCTCCATGTCACTCCTCCTTGTCACTCCTCCATGTAGCTATTCCATGTCACTCCCCCATTTCACTCCACCACGTCACTCCTCCATGTCACTCCTCCATATCAGCCCTTCATGTCACTCCTCCATGTCACTCCTCCATGTCACTACACCAACTCACTCATCCCTGTCCCTCCGCCATGTCACTCCACCATATCAACCCTCCTTCCTGATGAAACTTGTCACTTCTCCATGTCACTACTCCATGTCTCTCCCCCACATCAAACCTCTATGTCACTCCTCCATGTCACTCCTCTATGTCACTCCTCCTTGTCGCTCTTCCATGTCACTCCTCCATGTCGCTACACCATGTCACTCCTCCATGTCGCTACACCAACACAATCCTCATGTCACTCCTCCATGTAGCTACTCCATGTCACTCCTCCATGTCGCTACACCAACACAATCCTCCTTGTCACTCCTCCATGTCACTCCACCATGTCGCTATTCCATGTCACTCCTTATGTCGCTACACCAACTCACTCCTCCATTTCACTCCTCCATTTCACTCCACCACGTCACTCCTCCAAATCACTCCTCCATATCAACCCTCCATGTCACTCCTCCATGTCACTCCTCCAACTCATTCCTCCATGTCACTCCTCCATGTCACTACACCAATTCACTCATCCCTGTCCCTCCGCCATGTCACTCCTCCATGTCACTCCTCCATGTCGCTACACCAACTCACTCCTCATGTCACTCCTCCATGTCGCTACTCCATGTCACTCCTCCATGTCGCTCCTCCTTGTCACTCCTCCATGTTGCTCCTCCATGTCACTCCTCCATATCACTCATCCATGTCCCTCCTCCATGTCACTCCACCATATCAATCCTCCTTGCTGATCCGCCCTGTCACTTCTCCATGTCTCTCCTCCACATCAATCCTCCATGTCACTCCTCCATGTCATTCCTCCATGTCACTCCTCCATGTCACTCCTCCATGTCACTCCTCCATGTCACTACACCAACTCACTCATCCCTTTCCCTCCGCCATGTCACTCCACCATATCAACCCTCCTTCCTGATCAAACTTGTCACGTCTACATGTCACTACTCCATGTCTCTCCTCCACATCAATCCTCTATGTCACTCCTCTATGTCACTCCTCCATGTCACTCCTCCTTGTCGCTATTCAATGTCACTCCTCCATGTAGCTACACCAACTCACTCATCCCTGTCCCTCCGCCATGTCACTCCTCCATGTCACTCCTCCATGTCGCTACACCAACTCACTCCTCATGTAACTCCTCCATGTCGCTATTCCATTTCACTCCTCCATTTCACTCCACCACGTCACTCCTCCATGTCACTCCTCCATTTCAACCCTCCATGTCACTCCTCCAAGTCACTCCTCCATGTCACGCCTCCATTTCACTCCACCACGTCACTCCTCCATGTCACTCCTCCATATCAACCCTCCATGTCACTCCTCCATGTCACTCCTTCATGTCACTCCTCCATGTCACTCCTCCTTGTCACTCCTCCATGTAGCTATTCCATGTCACTCCTCCATGTTGCCCTAACAACTCACTCCTCCATGTCACTCATCCACGTCACTCTTCCATGTCACACTTCCTTGTCACTCCTCCATGTAGCTACTTCATGTCACTACACCAACTCACTCATCCCTGTCCCTCCGCCATGTCACTCCACCATATCAACCCTCCTTCCTGATCAAACTTGTCACTTCTCCATGTCACTACTCCATGTCTTTCCTCCACATCACTCCTCTATGTCACTCCTCCATTTCACTGCTCCATGTAGCTACTCCATGTCACTCCTCCATTTCACTCCTCCATGTCACTCTTAAATATCACTCCACCACGCCACTCCTCTATATCACTCCTCCATGTTACTCCTCCATATCAATCCTCTATGTCACTCCTCCAAGTCACTCCTCCATGTCACTTCTATATGTCTTCCATGTCACTCCTCCATGTCGCTCCTCCTTGTCACTCCTCCATATCAATCCTCCATGTCACTTCTCCATGTCACTCCTCCTTGTCGCAATTCCATGTCACTCCTCCATATCAACCCTCCATGTCACTCCTCCATGTTAATCCTCCATGTCTCTACACCAACTCACTCATCCCTGTCCCTCCGCCATGTCACTCCACCATATCAACCCTCCTTCCTGATCAAACTTGTCACTTCTCCATGTCACTACTCCATGTCTTTCCTCCACATCAATCCTCTATGTCACTCCTCCATGTCACTCCTCCATGTCACTCCTCCTTGTCGCTATTCCATGTTACTCCTCCATGTCGCTACACCAACTCAATCCTCCTTGTCACTCCTCCATGTCACTCATCCAAGTCTTTCCTCCATGTCACTCATTTATGTCACTCCTCCAAGTCACTCCTCCATGTCACTTCTATTTGTCTTCCATGTCACTCCTCCATGTCGCTCATCCAAGTCATTCCTCCATGTCACTCATTTATGTCACTCCTCCAAGTCACTCCTCCATGTCACTTCTATATGTCTTCCATGTCACTCCTCCATGTCGCTCCACAAACTCACTCCTCCATGTCACTCCTCCTTGTCACTCCTCTATGTAGCTATTCCATGTAACTACTCCATGTCGCTCTACCAACTCACTCCTCCATGTCACTCGTCCACGTCACTCCTCCATGTCACACTTCCTTGTCACTCCTCCATGTAGCTACTTCATGTCACTACACCAACTCACTCATCCCTGTCCCTCCTCCATGTCACTCCACCATATCAACCCTCCTTCCTGATCAAACTTGTCACTTCTCCATGTCACTACTCCATGGCTCTCCTCCACATCACTCCTCTATATCACTCCTCCATGTCACTCCTCCATGTCACTCCTCCTTGTCGCTATTCCATGTTACTCCTCCATGTCGCTACACCAACTCACTCTTCCATGTCACTCCCCATTTCACTCCACCATGTCACTCCTCCATGTCACTCCTCCATATCAACCCTCCATGTCACTCCTCCATGTTACTCCTCCATGTCACTACACCAACTCACTCATCCCTGTCCCTCCTCCATGTCACCACATCATATCAACCCTCCTTCCTGATCAAACATGTCACTTCTCCATGTCACTACTCCATGTCTCTCCCCCACATCAAACCTCTATGTCACTCCTCCATGTCACTCCTCTATCTCACTCCTCCTTGTCGCTCTTCCATGTCACTCCTCCATGTCGCTACACCAACTCAATCCTCATGTCACTCCTCCATGTAGCTACTCCATGTCACTCCTCCATGTCGCTACACCAACTCAATCCTCCTTGTCACTCCTCCATGTCACTCAGCCAAGTCATTTGTCCATGTCACTTCTTTATGTCACTCCTCCAAGTCACTCCTCCATGTCACTTCTATATGTCTTCCATGTCACTCCTCCATGTTGCTCCACCAACTCACTCCTCCATGTCACTCCTCCATGTCACTGCTCCAAGTCACTCCTCTATGTCACTCCTCCATGTCACTCCTCCATGTCGCTATTCCATGTCACTCCTTATGTCGCTATATAAACTCACTCCTCCATGTCACTCCTCCATTTCACTCCACCACGTCACTCCTCCATGTCACTCCTCCTTGTCACTCCTCCATGTAGCTATTCCATTTCACTCCTCCATGTCGCTACACCAACTCAATACTCCTTGTCACTCCTCCATGTCACTCATCCAAGTCATTCCTCCATGTCGCTATTCCATGTCACTCCTTATGTCGATACGCCAACTCACTCCTCCATGTCACTCCTCCATTTCACTCCACCATGTCACTCCTCCATGTCACTCCTCCATATCAACCCGCCATGTCACTACTCCATGTCACTCCTCCATTTCACTCCACCACGTCTATATGTATTCCATGTCACTCCTCCATGTCGCTCCACCAACTCACTCCTCCATGTCACTCCTCCTTGTCACTCCTCCATGTAGCTATTCCATTTCACTCCTCCATGTCGCTACACCAACTCAATACTCCTTGTCACTCCTCCATGTCACTCATCCAAGTCATTCCTCCATGTCGCTATTCCATGTCACTCCTTATGTCGATACGCCAACTCACTCCTCCATGTCACTCCTCCATTTCACACCACCACGTCACTCCTCCATGTCACTCCTCCATATCAACCCTCCATGTCACTCCTCCATGTCACTCCTCCATGTCACTCCTCCATGTCACTACACCAACTCACTAATCCCTGTCCCTCCGCCATGTCACTCCACCATATCAACCCTACATCCTGATCAATCTTGTTAGTTCTCCATGTCACTACTCCATGTCTCTCCTCCACATCACTCCTCTATGTTATTCCTCCATGTCACTCCTCCATGTCACTCCTCCATGTCACTCCTCCTTGTCGCTATTCCATGTCACTCCTCCATGTTGCTACACCAACTCACTTCTCATGTCACTCCTCCATGTCGCTACTACATGTCACTACTCCATGTCGCTACACCAACTCAATTCTCCTTGTCACTCCTCCATGTCACTGCTCCAAGTCACTCCTCTATGTCACTCCTCCATGTCTCTCCTCCATGTCACTTCTCCAAGTCTTCAATGTCATGTCTCTCATCTGTGTAGCTCCACATTGTCACTCCTCCAAGTCACTCCTCCATGTCACACCTCCTTGTCACTCCTCCAGGTAGCTACTTCATGTCACTCCTCCTTGTCGCTCTTCCAACTCACTCCTCCATGTCACTCGTCCACGTCACTCCTCCATGTCACACCTCCTTGTCACTCCTCCATGTAGCTACTCCATGTCACTACTCCATGTCACTCCTCCCTGTCACTCTTAAATATCACTCCACCACGCCACTCCTCTATATCATTCCTCCTTGTTAGTCCTCCATATCAATCCTCCATGTCACTTCTCCATGTCACTCTTCCTTGTCGCAATTCCATGTCACTCCTCCATGTCGCTACACCAACTCAAACCTCCTTGTCACTCCTCCATGTCACTCATCCCAGTCTCTCCTCCGTGTCACTTCTACATGTTGTACATGTCACTCCTCCACATAACTCCTCTATGTCACTCCTCAATGTCACTACAACAACTCACTCATCCCTGTCCCTCCGCCATGTCACTCCTCCATGTCGCTACACCAACTCACTCCTCATGTCACTCCTCCATGTCGCTACTCCATTTCACTCCTCCATGTCGCTACACCAACTCAATCCTCCTTGTCACTCCTCCATGTCACTCATCCAAGTCATTCCTCCATGTCACTCCTTTATGTCACTCCTCCAAGTCACTCCTCCATGTCACTTCTATATGTGTTCCATGTCACTCCTCCATGTCGTTACACCAACTCACTCCTCCATGTCACTCCTCCATGTATCTACTCCATGTCACTCCTCCATTTCACTCCTCCATGTCTCTCCTCCATGTCACTTCTCCAAGTCTTCAATGTCTTGTCTCTCATCTGTGTAGCTCCACATTGTCACTCTTCCAAGTCACTCCTCCATGTCGCTACTCCACGTCACTCTTCCATTTCACACCTCCATGTCACTCCTCCATGTCGCTACACCAACTCAATCCTCCTTGTCACTCCTCCATGCCACTCATCCAAGTTATTCCTCCATGTCACTCCTTTATGTCATTCATCCAAGTCACTCCTCCATGTCACTTCTATATGTCTTCCATTTCACTCCTCCATGTCGCTCCACCAACTCACTCCTCCATGTCACTCCTCCATGTCACTACTCCACGTCACTCCTCTATGTCACTCCTCCATGTCACTCCTCCATGTCACTATTCCATGTCACTCCTTATGTCTCTACACCAACTCACTCCTCCATGTCACTCCTCCTTGTCACTCCTCCATGTAGCTATTCCATGTCACTCCCCCATTTCACTCCACCACGTCACTCCTCCATGTCACTCCTCCATATCAGCCCTTCATGTCACTCCTCCATGTCACTCCTCCATGTCACTACACCAACTCACTCATCCCTGTCCCTCCGCCATGTCACTCCACCATATCAACCCTCCTTCCTGATGAAACTTGTCACTTCTCCATGTCACTACTCCATGTCTCTCCCCCACATCAAACCTCTATGTCACTCCTCCATGTCACTCCTCTATGTCACTCCTCCTTGTCGCTCTTCCATGTCACTCCTCCATGTCGCTACACCATGTCACTCCTCCATGTCGCTACACCAACACAATCCTCATGTCACTCCTCCATGTAGCTACTCCATGTCACTCCTCCATGTCGCTACACCAACACAATCCTCCTTGTCACTCCTCCATGTCACTCCACCATGTCGCTATTCCATGTCACTCCTTATGTCGCTACACCAACTCACTCCTCCATTTCACTCCTCCATTTCACTCCACCACGTCACTCCTCCAAATCACTCCTCCATATCAACCCTCCATGTCACTCCTCCATGTCACTCCTCCAACTCATTCCTCCATGTCACTCCTCCATGTCACTACACCAATTCACTCATCCCTGTCCCTCCGCCATGTCACTCCTCCATGTCACTCCTCCATGTCGCTACACCAACTCACTCCTCATGTCACTCCTCCATGTCGCTACTCCATGTCACTCCTCCATGTCGCTCCTCCTTGTCACTCCTCCATGTTGCTCCTCCATGTCACTCCTCCATATCACTCATCCATGTCCCTCCTCCATGTCACTCCACCATATCAATCCTCCTTGCTGATCCGCCCTGTCACTTCTCCATGTCTCTCCTCCACATCAATCCTCCATGTCACTCCTCCATGTCATTCCTCCATGTCACTCCTCCATGTCACTCCTCCATGTCACTCCTCCATGTCACTACACCAACTCACTCATCCCTTTCCCTCCGCCATGTCACTCCACCATATCAACCCTCCTTCCTGATCAAACTTGTCACGTCTACATGTCACTACTCCATGTCTCTCCTCCACATCAATCCTCTATGTCACTCCTCTATGTCACTCCTCCATGTCACTCCTCCTTGTCGCTATTCAATGTCACTCCTCCATGTAGCTACACCAACTCACTCATCCCTGTCCCTCCGCCATGTCACTCCTCCATGTCACTCCTCCATGTCGCTACACCAACTCACTCCTCATGTAACTCCTCCATGTCGCTATTCCATTTCACTCCTCCATTTCACTCCACCACGTCACTCCTCCATGTCACTCCTCCATTTCAACCCTCCATGTCACTCCTCCAAGTCACTCCTCCATGTCACGCCTCCATTTCACTCCACCACGTCACTCCTCCATGTCACTCCTCCATATCAACCCTCCATGTCACTCCTCCATGTCACTCCTTCATGTCACTCCTCCATGTCACTCCTCCTTGTCACTCCTCCATGTAGCTATTCCATGTCACTCCTCCATGTTGCCCTAACAACTCACTCCTCCATGTCACTCATCCACGTCACTCTTCCATGTCACACTTCCTTGTCACTCCTCCATGTAGCTACTTCATGTCACTACACCAACTCACTCATCCCTGTCCCTCCGCCATGTCACTCCACCATATCAACCCTCCTTCCTGATCAAACTTGTCACTTCTCCATGTCACTACTCCATGTCTTTCCTCCACATCACTCCTCTATGTCACTCCTCCATTTCACTGCTCCATGTAGCTACTCCATGTCACTCCTCCATTTCACTCCTCCATGTCACTCTTAAATATCACTCCACCACGCCACTCCTCTATATCACTCCTCCATGTTACTCCTCCATATCAATCCTCTATGTCACTCCTCCAAGTCACTCCTCCATGTCACTTCTATATGTCTTCCATGTCACTCCTCCATGTCGCTCCTCCTTGTCACTCCTCCATATCAATCCTCCATGTCACTTCTCCATGTCACTCCTCCTTGTCGCAATTCCATGTCACTCCTCCATATCAACCCTCCATGTCACTCCTCCATGTTAATCCTCCATGTCTCTACACCAACTCACTCATCCCTGTCCCTCCGCCATGTCACTCCACCATATCAACCCTCCTTCCTGATCAAACTTGTCACTTCTCCATGTCACTACTCCATGTCTTTCCTCCACATCAATCCTCTATGTCACTCCTCCATGTCACTCCTCCATGTCACTCCTCCTTGTCGCTATTCCATGTTACTCCTCCATGTCGCTACACCAACTCAATCCTCCTTGTCACTCCTCCATGTCACTCATCCAAGTCTTTCCTCCATGTCACTCATTTATGTCACTCCTCCAAGTCACTCCTCCATGTCACTTCTATTTGTCTTCCATGTCACTCCTCCATGTCGCTCATCCAAGTCATTCCTCCATGTCACTCATTTATGTCACTCCTCCAAGTCACTCCTCCATGTCACTTCTATATGTCTTCCATGTCACTCCTCCATGTCGCTCCACAAACTCACTCCTCCATGTCACTCCTCCTTGTCACTCCTCTATGTAGCTATTCCATGTAACTACTCCATGTCGCTCTACCAACTCACTCCTCCATGTCACTCGTCCACGTCACTCCTCCATGTCACACTTCCTTGTCACTCCTCCATGTAGCTACTTCATGTCACTACACCAACTCACTCATCCCTGTCCCTCCTCCATGTCACTCCACCATATCAACCCTCCTTCCTGATCAAACTTGTCACTTCTCCATGTCACTACTCCATGGCTCTCCTCCACATCACTCCTCTATATCACTCCTCCATGTCACTCCTCCATGTCACTCCTCCTTGTCGCTATTCCATGTTACTCCTCCATGTCGCTACACCAACTCACTCTTCCATGTCACTCCCCATTTCACTCCACCATGTCACTCCTCCATGTCACTCCTCCATATCAACCCTCCATGTCACTCCTCCATGTTACTCCTCCATGTCACTACACCAACTCACTCATCCCTGTCCCTCCTCCATGTCACCACATCATATCAACCCTCCTTCCTGATCAAACATGTCACTTCTCCATGTCACTACTCCATGTCTCTCCCCCACATCAAACCTCTATGTCACTCCTCCATGTCACTCCTCTATCTCACTCCTCCTTGTCGCTCTTCCATGTCACTCCTCCATGTCGCTACACCAACTCAATCCTCATGTCACTCCTCCATGTAGCTACTCCATGTCACTCCTCCATGTCGCTACACCAACTCAATCCTCCTTGTCACTCCTCCATGTCACTCAGCCAAGTCATTTGTCCATGTCACTTCTTTATGTCACTCCTCCAAGTCACTCCTCCATGTCACTTCTATATGTCTTCCATGTCACTCCTCCATGTTGCTCCACCAACTCACTCCTCCATGTCACTCCTCCATGTCACTGCTCCAAGTCACTCCTCTATGTCACTCCTCCATGTCACTCCTCCATGTCGCTATTCCATGTCACTCCTTATGTCGCTATATAAACTCACTCCTCCATGTCACTCCTCCATTTCACTCCACCACGTCACTCCTCCATGTCACTCCTCCTTGTCACTCCTCCATGTAGCTATTCCATTTCACTCCTCCATGTCGCTACACCAACTCAATACTCCTTGTCACTCCTCCATGTCACTCATCCAAGTCATTCCTCCATGTCGCTATTCCATGTCACTCCTTATGTCGATACGCCAACTCACTCCTCCATGTCACTCCTCCATTTCACTCCACCATGTCACTCCTCCATGTCACTCCTCCATATCAACCCGCCATGTCACTACTCCATGTCACTCCTCCATTTCACTCCACCACGTCTATATGTATTCCATGTCACTCCTCCATGTCGCTCCACCAACTCACTCCTCCATGTCACTCCTCCTTGTCACTCCTCCATGTAGCTATTCCATTTCACTCCTCCATGTCGCTACACCAACTCAATACTCCTTGTCACTCCTCCATGTCACTCATCCAAGTCATTCCTCCATGTCGCTATTCCATGTCACTCCTTATGTCGATACGCCAACTCACTCCTCCATGTCACTCCTCCATTTCACTCCACCATGTCACTCCTCCATGTCACTCCTCCATATCAACCCGCCATGTCACTACTCCATGTCACTCCTCCATGTCACTCCTCCATGTCACTACACCAACTCACTAATCCCTGTCCATCAGCCATGTCACTCCACAATATCAAACCTCCTTCCTGATCAAACTTGTCAGTTCTCCATGTCACTACTCCATGTCTCTCCTCCACATCAATCCTCTATGTCACTCCATGTCACTCCTCATGTCACTCCTCCATGTCGCTACTCCATGTCACTCCTCCATGTCGCTACACCAACTCAATCCTCATGTAACTCCTCCATGTAGCTACTCCATGTCACTCCTCCATGTCGCTACACCAACTCAATCCTCCTTGTCACTCCTCCATGTCACTCAGCCAAGTCATTTGTCCATGTCTTCCATGTCACTCCTCCATGTCACTCCTCCAGTGACAGTTTTCCATGTCACTCCTCCATGTTGCTCCACCAACTCACTCCTCCATGTCACTCCTCCTTGTCACTCCTCTATGTAGCTATTCCATGTAACTACTCCATGTCGCTGTACCAACTCACTCCTCCATGTCACTCGTCCACGTCACTCCTCCATGTCACACTTCCTTGTCACTCCTCCATGTAGCTACTTCATGTCACTACACCAACTCACTCATCCCTGTCCCTCCTCCATGTCACTCCACCATATCAACCCTCCTTCCAGATCAAACTTGTCACTTCTCCATGTCACTACTCCATGTCTCTCCTCCACATTACTCCTCTATATCACTCCTCCATGTCATTCCTCCATGTCACTCCTCCTTGTCGCTATTCCATGTTACTCCTCCATGTCGCTACACCAACTCACTCTTCCATGTCACTCCCCATTTCACTCCACCATGTCACTCCTCCATGTCACTCCTCCATATCAACCCTCCATGTCACTCCTCCATGTTACTCCTCCATGTCACTACACCAACTCACTCATCCCTGTCCCTCCTCCATGTCATTCCACCATATCAACCCTCCTTCCTGATCAAACTTGTCACTTCTCCATGTCACTACTCCATGTCTCTCCCCCACATCAAACCTCTATGTCACTCCTCCATGTCACTCCTCTATGTCACTCCTCCTTTTCGCTCTTCCATGTCACTCCTCCATGTCGCTCCACCAACTCACTCCTCCATTTCACACTTCCTTGTCACTCATCCATGTAGCTACTTCATGTCACTACACCAACTCACTCATACCTGTCCCTCCGCCATGTCACTCCACCATATCAACCCTCCTTCCTGATCAAACTTGTCACTTCTCCATGTCACTAATCCATGTCTCTCCTCCACATCACTCCTCTATATCACTCCTCCATGTCACTCTTCCATGTCACTCCTCCTTGTCGCTATTCCATGTTACTCCTCCATTTCGCTACACCAACTCACTCTTCCATGTCACTCCTCCATGTCGCTACTCCATGTCACTCCTCCATGTCGCTACACCAACTCAATCCTCCTTGTCACTCCTCCATGTCACTCATCCAAGTCATTCCTTCATGTCACTCCTTTATGTCACTCCTCCAAGTCACTCCTCCATGTCACTTCTATATGTCTTCCATGTCACTCCTCCATGTCGCTCCACCAACTCACTCCTCCATGTCACTCCTCCTTGTCACTCCTCCATGTAGCTATTCCATGTATCTCCTCCATGTCGCTCTACCAACTCACTCCTCCATGTCACTCGTCCACGTCACTCCTCCATATCACACTTCCTTGTCTCTCATCCATGTAGCTACTTCATGTCACTACACCAACTCACTCATCCCTGTCCCTCCGCCATGTCACTCCACCATATCAACCCTCCTTCCTGATCAAACTTGTCACTTCTCCATGTCACTACTCCATGTCTCTCCTCCACATCACTCCTCTATATCACTCCTCCATGTCGCTACACCAACTCACTCTTCCATGTCACTCCCCCATTTCACTCCACCACGTCACTCCTCCATGTCACTCCTCCATGTCACTCCTCCTTGTCGCTATTCCATGTCACTCCTCCATGTTGCTACACCAACTCACTCATCCCTGTCCCTCCGCCATGTCACTCCACAATATCAAACATCCTTCCTGATCAAACTTGTCAGTTCTCCATGTCACTACTCCATGTCTCTCCTCCACATCACTCCTCCATGTCACTCCTCCATGTCACTCCTCCTTGTCGCTATTCCATGTCACTCCTCCAAGTTGCTACACCAACTCACTCCTCATGTCACTCCTCCATGTCACTTTGCCAAGTCATTTGTCCATGTCACTCCTTTATGTCACGCCTCCAAGTCACTCCTCCATGTCACTTCTATATGTCTTCCATGTCACTCCTCCATGTTGCTCCACCAACTCACTCCTCCATGTCACTCCTCCATGTCACTGCTCCACGTCACTCCTCTATGTCACTCCTCCATGTCACTCCTCCATGTCGCTATTCCATGTCACTCCCTATGTCGCTATATAAACTCACTCCTCTATGTCACTCCTCCATTTCACTCCACCACGTCACTCCTCCATGTCACTCCTCCATATCAACCCTCCATGTCACTCCTCCTTGTCGCTACACCAACTCACTCCTCCATGTCACTCCTCCATTTCACTCCACCACGTCACTCCTCCATGTAACTCCTCCATATCAACCCGCCATGTAACTCCTCCATGTCACTCCTCCATGTCACTCCTCCTTGTCGCTATTCCATGTCACTCCTCCATGTCGCTACACCAACTCAATCCTCCTTGTCACTCTTCCATGTCGCTACTCCATGTCACTCCTCCATGTCGCTACACCAACTCAATCCTCCTTGTCACTCTTCCATGTCACTCATCCAAGTCATTCCTCCATGTCACTCATTTATGTCACTCCTCCAAGTCACTCCTCCATGTCTCTTCTATATGTCTTCCATATCACTCCTCCATGTTGCTCTACCAACTCACTCCTCCATGTCAATAGTCCACGTCACTCCTCCATGTCACACTTCCTTGTCACTCCTCCATGTTGCTCCACCAACTCTCTCCTCCATGTCACTCCTCCATGTCACTGCTCCACGTCACTCCTCTATGTCACTAATCCATGTCACTCCTCCATGTCGCTATTCCATGTCACTCCTTATGTCGATACGCCAACTCACTCCGCCATGTCACTCCTCCATTTCACTCCAACACGTCACTCCTCCATGTCACTCCTCCATATCAACATGCCATGTCACTCCTCCATGTCACTCCTCCATGTCACTCCTCCATGTCACTACACCAACTCACTAATCCCTGTCCCTCCGCCATGTCACTCCACAATATCAAACCTCCTTCCTGATCAAACTTGTCAGTGCTCCATGTCACTACTCCATGTCTCTCCTCCACATCAATCCTCTATGTCACTCCTCCATGTCACTCCTCCTTGTCGCTATTCCATGTCACTCCTCCATGTTGCTACACCAACTCACTCCTCATTTCACTCCTCCATGTCGCTACTCCATGTCACTCCTCCATGTCGCTACAACAACTCAATCCTTCTTGTCACTCTTCCATGTCACTCATCCAAGTCATTCCTCCATGTCACTCATTTATGTAACTCCTCCAAGTCACTCCTCCATGTCACTTCTATATGTCTTCCATGTCACTCCTCCATGTCGCTCCACCAACTCACTCCTCCATGTCACTCCTCCTTGTCACTCCTCCATGTAGCTATTCCATGTCACTCCTCCATGTCGCTCTACCAACTCACTACTCCATGTCACTCGTCCACGTCACTCCTCCATGTCACACTTCCTTGTAACTCATCCATGTAGCTACTTCATGTCACTACACCAACTCACTCATCCCTGTCCCTCCGCCATGTCACTCCACCATATCAACCCTCCTTCCTGATCAAACTTGTCACTTCTCCATGTCACTACTCCATGTCTCTCCTCCACATCACTCCTCTATATCACTCCTCCATGTCACTCCTCCATGTCACTCCTCCTTGTCGCTATTCCATGTTACTCCTCCATGTCGCTACACCAACTCACTCTTCCATGTCACTCCCCCATTTCACTCCACCACGTCACTCCTCCATATCACTCCTCCATATCAACCCTCCATGTCACTCCTCCATGTTACTCCTCCATGTCACTACACCAACTCACTCATCCCTGTCCCTCCGCCATGTCACTCCACCATATCAACCCTCCTTCCTGATCAAACTAGTCACTTCTCCATGTCACTACTCAATGTCTCTCCCCCACATCAAACCTCTATGTCACTCCTCCATGTCACTCCTCTATGTCACTCCTCTATGTAGCTACTCCATGTCACTCCTCCATGTCGCTACACCAACTCAATCCTCCTTGTCACTCCTCCATGTCACTCATCCAAGTCATTCCTCCATGTCGCTATTCCATGTCACTCCTTTTGTCGATACGCCAACTCACTCCTCCATGGCACTCCTCCATTTCACTCCACCACATCACTCCTCCATGTCACTCCTCCATATCAACCCGCCATGTCACTCCTCCATGTCACTCTACCACCTCACTCCTCCATGTCACTACACAAACTCACTAATCCCTGTCCCTCCGCCAAGTCACTCCACAATATTAAACCTCCTTCCTGATCAAACTTGTCAGTTCTCCATGTCACTACTCCATGTCTCTCCTCCACATCAATCCTCTATGTCACTCCTCCATGTCACTCCACCTTGTCGCTATTCCATGTCACTCCTCCATGTTGCTACACCAACTCACCCCTCATGTCACTCCTCCATGTCGCTACTCCATGTCACTCCTCCATGTCGCTACACCAACTCAATCCTCATTGTCACTCCTCCATGTCACTCATCCAAGTCATTCCTCCATGTCACTCATTTATGTCACTCCTCCAAGTCACTCTTCCATGTCACTTCTATATGTCTTCCATGTCACTCCTCCATGTCGCTCCACCAACTCACTCCTCCATGTCACTCCTCCTTGTCACTCCTCCATGTAGCTATTCCATGTCACTCCTCCATGTCGCTCTACCAACTCACTCTTCCATGTCACTCCCCCATTTCACTCCTCCAAGTCACTCCTCCATGTCACTTCTATATGTCTTCCATGTCACTCCTCCATGTTGCTCCACCAACTCACTCCTCCATGTCACTCCTCCATGTCACTGCTCCACGTCACTCCTCTATGTCACTCCTCCATGTCACTCCTCCATGTCGCTATTCCATGTCACTCCATATGTCGCTATATAAACTCACTCCTCCATGTCACTCCTCCATTTCACTCCACCACGTCACTCCTCCATGTCACTCCTCCATATCAACCCTCCATGTCACTCCTCCTTGTCGCTACACCAACTCACTCCTCCATGTCACTCCTCCATTTCACTCCACCACGTCTATATGTATTCCATGTCACTCCTCCATGTCGCTCCACCAACTCACTCCTCCATGTCACTCCTCCTTGTCACTCCTCCATGTAGCTATTCCATTTCACTCCTCCATGTCGCTACACCAACTCAATCCTCCTTGTCACTCCTCCATGTCACTCATCCATATCAACCCGCCATGTCACTCCTCCATTTCACTCCACCACGTCACTCCTCCATGTCACTCCTCCATATCAACCCGCCATGTCACTCCTCCATGTCACTGCTCCATGTCACTCCTCCATGTCGCTATTCCATGTCACTCCTTATGTCGCTCCACCAACTCACTCCTCTATGTCATTCCCCTATGTCGCTACTCCATGTCACTCCTCCATGTCGATCCCCCATGTCACTCCTCCATGTCACTTCTATATGTTTTCCATGTCACTCCTCCATGTCGCTCCTCCTTGTCACTCCTCCATGTTGCTCCTCCATGTAGCTACTTCATGTCACTACACCAACTCACTCATCCCTGTCCCTCCGCCATGTCACTCCACCATATCAACCCTCCTTCCTGATCAAACTTGTCACTTCTCCATGTCACTACTCCATGTCTCTCCTCCACATCACTCCTCTATATCACTCCTCCATGTCGCTACACCAACTCACTCTTCCATGTCACTCCCCCATTTCACTCCACCACGTCACTCCTCCATGTCACTCCTCCATGTCACTCCTCCTTGTCGTTATTCCATGTCACTCCTCCAAGTTGCTACACCAACTCACTCCTCATGTCACTCCTCCATGTCACTCATCCAAGTCATTCCTCCATGTCACTCATTTATGTCATTCCTCCAAGTCATTCCTCCATGTCACTTCTATATGTCTTCCATGTCACTCCTCCATGTCGCTCCACCAACTCACTCCTCCATGTCACTCCTCCTTGTCACTCCTCCATGTCACTCGTCCTTGTCACTCCTCCATGTAGCTACTTCATGTCACTACACCAACTCACTCATCCCTGTCCCTCCGCCATGTCACTCCACCATATCAACACTCTTTCCTGATCAAACTTGTCACTTTTCCATGTCACTACTCCATGTCTCTCCTCCACATCAATCCTCTATGTCACTCCTCCATGTCACTCCTCCATTACACTCCTCCTTGTCGCTATTCCATGTCACTCCTCCATGTTGCTACACCAACTCACTCCTCATGTCACTCCTCCATGTCGCTACTCCATGTCACTCCTCCATGTCGCTACACCAACTCAATCCTCCTTGTCACTCCTCCATGTCACTCATCCAAGTCATTCCTCCATGTCACTCCTTTATGTCACTCCTCCAAGTCACTCCTCCATGTCACTTCTATATGTCTTCCATGTCACTCCTCCATGTCGCTCCACCAACTCACTCCTCCATGTCACTCCTCCTTGTCAGTACTCCATGTAGCTATTCCATGTATCTCCTCCATGTCGCTCCACCAACTCACTCCTCCATGTCACTCCTCCATGTCACTGCTCCATGTCACTCCTCCATGTCGCTATTCCATGTCACTCCTTATGTCACTCCACCAACTCACTCCTCTATGTCATTCCCCTATGTCGCTACTCCATGTCACTTCTCCATGTCACAACTCCATGTCTCTCCTCCACATCACTCCTCCATATCAACCCGCCATGTAACTCCTCCATGTCACTCCTCCATGTCACTCCTCCTTGTCGCTATTACATGTCACTCCTCCATGTTGCTACACCAACTCACTCCTCATGTCACTCCTCCATGTCGCTACTCCATGTCACTACTCCATGTCTCTCCTCCACATCACTCCTCTATATCACTCCTCCATGTCACTCCTCCATGTCACTCCTCCTTGTCGCTATTCCATGTTACTCCTCCATGTCGCTACACCAACTCACTCTTCCATTTCACTCCCCCATTTCACTCCACCACGTCACTCCTCCATGTCACTCCTCCATATCAACCCTCCATGTCACTCCTACATGTTACTCCTCCATGTCTCTACACCAACTCACTCATCCCTGTCCCTCCGCCATGTCACTCCACCATATCAACCCTCCTTCCTGATCAAACTTGTCACTTCTCCATGTCACTACTCCATGTCTCTCCCCCACATCAAACCTCTATGTCACTCCTCCATGTCACTCCTCTATGTCACTCCTCCTTGTCGCTCTTTCATGTCACTCCTCCATGTCGCTACACCAACTCAATCCTCATGTCACTCCTCCATGTAGCTACTCCATGTCACTCCTCCATGTCGCTACACCAACTCAATCCTTCTTGTCACTCCTCCATGTCACTCAGCCAAGTCATTTGTCCATGTCACTCTTTTATGTCACTCCTCCAAGTCACTCCTCCATATCACTTCTATATGTCTTCCATGTCACTCCTCCATGTTGCTCCACCAACTCACTCCTCCATGTCACTCCTCCATGTCACTGCTCCACGTCACTCCTCTATGTCACTCCTCCATGTCACTCCTCCATGTCGCTATTCCATGTCACTCCTTATGTCGCTATATAAACTCACTCCTCTATGTCACTCCTCCATTTCACTCCACCACGTCACTCCTCCATGTCACTCCTCCATATCAATCCTCCATGTCACTCCTCCATGTCGCTACACCAACTCACTCCTCCATGTCACTCCTCCATTTCACTCCACCATGTCACTCCTCCATGTCACTCCTCCATATCAACCCGCCATGTCACTCCTCCATGTCACTCCTCCATGTCACTCCTCCATGTCGCTATTCCATGTCACTCCTCCATGTTGCTACACCAACTCACTCCTCATGTCACTCCTCCATGTCGCTACTCCATGTCACTCCTCCATGTCGCTACACCAACTCAATCCTCCTTGTCACTCTTCCATGTCACTCATCCAAGACATTCCTCCATGTCACTCATTTATGTCACTCCTCCAAGTCACTCCTCCATGTCTCTTCTATATGTCTTCCATGTCACTCCTCCATGTCGCTCTACCAACTCACTCCTCCATGTCACTCGTCCACGTCACTCCTCCATTTCACACTTCCTTGTCACTCATCCATGTAGCTACTTCATGTCACTACACCAACTCACTCATCCCTGTCCCTCCGCCATGTCACTCCACCATATCAACCCTCCTTCCTGATCAAACTTGTCACTTCTCCATGTCACTACTCCATGTCTCTCCTCCACATCACTCCTCTATATCACTCCTCCATGTCACTCTTCCATGTCACTCCTCCTTGTCGCTATTCCATGTTACTCCTCCATGTCGCTACACCAACTCAATCCTCCTTGTCACTCCTCCATGTCACTTAGCCAAGTCATTTGTCCATGTCACTCCTTTATGTCACTCCTCCAAGTCACTCCTCCATGTCACTTCTATATGTCTTCCATGTCACTCCTCCATGTCACTGCTCCACGTCACTCCTCTATGTCACTCCTCCATGTCACTCCTCCATGTCGCTATTCCATGTCACTCCTTATGTCGCTATATAAACTCACTCCTCTATGTCACTCCTCCATTTCACTCCACCACGTCACTCCTCCATGTCACTCCTCCATATCAACCCTCCATGTCACTCCTCTTTGTCGCTACACCAACTCACTCCTCCATGTCACTCCTCCATATCAACCCACCATGTAACTCCTCCATGTCACTCCTCCATGTCACTCCTCCTTGTCGCTATTCCATGTCACTCCTCCATGTTGCTACACCAACTCACTCCTCATGTCACTCCTCCATGTCGCTACTCCATGTCACTCCTCCATGTCGCTACACCAACTCAAGCCTCCTTGTCACTCTTCCATGTCACTCTTCCAAGTCATTCCTCCATGTCACTCATTTATGTCACTCCTCCAAGTCACTCCTCCATGTCTCTTCTATATGTCTTCCATATCACTCCTCCATGTCGCTCTACCAACTCACTCCTCCATGTCAATAGTCCACGTCACTCCTCCATGTCACACTTCCTTGTCACTCCTCCATGTTGCTCCACCAACTCACTCCTCCATGTCACTCCTCCATGTCACTGCTCCACGTCACTCCTCTATGTCACTAATCCATCTCACTCCTCCATGTCGCTATTCCATGTCACTCCTTATGTCGCTATATAAACTCACTCCTCTATGTCACTCCTCCATTTCACTCCACCACGTCACTCCTCCATGTCACTCCTCCATATCAACCCTCCATGTCACTCCTCCTTGTCGCTACACCAACTCACTCCTCCATGTCACTCCTCCATTTCACTCCACCACGTCACTCCTCCATGTCACTCCTCCATATCAACCCGCCATGTAACTCCTCCATGTCACTCCTCCATGTCACTCCTCCTTGTCGCTATTCCATGTCACTCCTCCATGTTGCTACACCAACTCACTCCTCATGTCACTCCTCCATGTCGCTACTCCATGTCACTCCTCCATGTCGCTACACCAACTCAATCCTCCTTGTCACTCTTCCATGTCACTCATCCAAGTCATTCCTCCATGTCACTCATTTATGTCACTCCTCCAAATCACTCCTCCATGTCTCTTCTATATGTCATCCATATCACTCCTCCATGTCAATAGTCCACGTCACTCCTCCATGTCACACTTCCTTGTCACTCCTCCATGTTGCTCCACCAACTCACTCCTCCATGTCACTCCTCCATGTCACTGCTCCACGTCACTCCTCTATGTCACTAATCCATGTCACTCCTCCATGTCGCTATTCCATGTCACTCCTTATGTCGATACGCCAACTCACTCCTCCATGTCACTCCTCCATTTCACTCCACCACGTCACTCCTCCATGTCACTCCTCCATATCAACATGCCATGTCACTCCTCCATGTCACTCCTCCATGTCACTACACCAACTCACTAATCCCTGTCCCTCCGCCATGTCACTCCACAATATCAAACCTCCTTCCTGATCAAACTTGTCAGTTCTCAATGTCACTACTCCATGTCTCTCTTCCACATCAATCCTCTATGTCACTCCTCCATGTCACTCCTCCTTGTCGCTATTCCATGTCACTCCTCCATGTTGCTACACCAACTCACTCCTCATTTCACTCCTCCATGTCGCTACTCCATGTCACTCCTCCATGTCGCTACAACAACTCAATCCTCCTTGTCACTCTTCCATGTCACTCATCCAAGTCATTCCTCCATGTCACTCATTTATATAACTCCTCCAAGTCACTCCTCCGTGTCACTTCTATATGTCTTCCATGTCACTCCTCCATGTCGCTCCACCAACTCACTCCTCCATGTCACTCCTCCTTGTCACTCCTCCATGTAGCTATTCCATGTCACTCCTCCATGTCGCTCTACCAACTCACTACTCCATGTCACTCGTCCACGTCACTCCTCCATGTCACACTTCCTTGTAACTCATCCATGTAGCTACTTCATGTCACTACACCAACTCACTTATCCCTGTCCCTCCGCCATGTCACTCCACCATATCAACCCTCCTTCCTGATCAAACTTGTCACTTCTCCATGTCACTACTCCATGTCTCTCCTCCACATCACTCCTCTATATCACTCCTCCATATCACTCCTCCATGTCACTCCTCCTTGTCGCTATTCCATGTTACTCCTCCATGTCGCTACACCAACTCACTCTTCCATGTCACTCCCCCATTTCACTCCACCACGTCACTCCTCCATGTCACTCCTCCATATCAACCCTCCATGTCACTCCTCCATGTTACTCCTCCATGTCACTACACCAACTCACTCATCCCTGTCCCTCCGCCATGTCACTCCACCATATCAACCCTCCTTCCTGATCAAACTTGTCAGTTCTCCATGTCACTACTCCATGTCTCTCCCCCACATCAAACCTCTATGTCACTCCTCCATGTCACTCCTCTATGTCACTCCTCTATGTAGCTACTCCATGTCACTCCTCCATGTCGCTACACCAACTCAATCCTCCTTGTCACTCCTCCATGTCACTCATCCAAGTCATTCCTCCATGTCGCTATTCCATGTCACTCCTTATGTCGATACGCCAACTCACTCCTCCATGTCACTCCTCCATTTCACTCCACCACGTCACTCCTCCATGTCACTCCTCCATATCAACCCTCCATGTCACTCCTCCATGTCGCTACACCAACTCACTCCTCCATGTCACTCCTCCATTTCACTCCACCACGTCACTCTTCCATGTCACTCATCCAAGTCATTCCTCCATGTCACTCATTTATGTCACTCCTCCAAGTCACTCCTCCATGTCTCTTCTATATGTCTTCCATATCACTCCTCCATGTCGCTCTACCAACTCACTCCTCCATGTCAATAGTCCACGTCACTCCTCCATGTCACACTTCCTTGTCACTCCTCCATGTTGCTCCACCAACTCACTCCTCCATGTCACTCCTCCATGTCACTGCTCCACATCACTCCTCTATGTCACTAATCCATCTCACTCCTCCATGTAGCTATTCCATGTCACTCCTTATGTCGCTATATAAACTCACTCCTCTATGTCACTCCTCCATTTCACTCCACCACGTCACTCCTCCATGTCACTCCTCCATATCAACCCTCCATGTCACTCCTCCTTGTTGCTACACCAACTCACTCCTCCATGTCACTCCTCCATTTCACTCCACCACGTCACTCCTCCATGTCACTCCTCCATATCAACCCGCCATGTAACTCCTCCATGTCACTCCTCCATGTCACTCCTCCTTGTCGCTATTCCATGTCACTCCTCCATGTTGCTACACCAACTCACTCCTCATGTCACTCCTCCATGTCGCTACTCCATGTCACTCCTCCATGTCGCTACACCAACTCAATCCTCCTTGTCACTCTTCCATGTCACTCATCCAAGTCATTCCTCCATGTCACTCATTTATGTCACTCCTCCAAGTCACTCCTCCATGTCTCTTCTATATGTCATCCATATCACTCCTCCATGTCAATAGTCCACGTCACTCCTCCATGTCACACTTCCTTGTCACTCCTCCATGTTGCTCCACCAACTCACTCCTCCATGTCACTCCTCCATGTCACTGCTCCACGTCACTCCTCTATGTCACTAATCCATGTCACTCCTCCATGTCGCTATTCCATGTCACTCCTTATGTCGATACGCCAACTCACTCCTCCATGTCACTCCTCCATTTCACTCCACCACGTCACTCCTCCATGTCACTCCTCCATATCAACATGCCATGTCACTCCTCCATGTCACTCCTCCATGTCACTACACCAACTCACTAATCCCTGTCCCTCCGCCATGTCACTCCACAATATCAAACCTCCTTCCTGATCAAACTTGTCAGTTCTCAATGTCACTACTCCATGTCTCTCTTCCACATCAATCCTCTATGTCACTCCTCCATGTCACTCCCCCATGTCACTCCTCCATGTCGCTATTCCATGTCACTCCTCCATATCGCTACACGAACTCAATCCTCCTTGTCACTCCTCTGTGTCATTCCTGCACGTCACTCCTCCATGTCACACCTCCTTTTCACTCCTCCATTTAGCTACTCCATGTCACTCATCCATGTCGCTCTACCAACTCACTCCTCCATGTCACTCGTCCACGTCACTCCTCCATGTCACACCCACTTGTCACTCCTCCATGTAGCTACTCCATGTCACTCCTCCATGTCACTCTTAAATATCACTCCACCACGCCACTCCTCAATATCACTCCTCCATGTCACTCATCCAAGTCTCTCCTCCGTGTCACTTCTACATGTTGTACATGTCACTCCTCCACATAACTCCTCTATGTCACTCCTCAATGTCACTTTTCAATATCACTCCTCTATGTCATTCCCCTATGTCGCTACTCCATGTCACTCCTCCATGTCGATCCTCCATGTTACTCCTCCATGTCACTTCTATATGTCTTCCATGTCACTCCTCCAAGTCGCTCCTCCTTGTCACTCCTCCATGTTGCTCCTCCATGTCACTCCTCCATGTCACTCATCCATGTCCCTCCGCCATGTCACTCCACCATATCAATCCTCCTTGCTGATCCGCCCTGTCACTCCTCCATGTCTCTCCTCCACATCAATCCTCCATGTCACTCTTCCATGTCACTCCTCCATGTCACTCCTCCATGTCACTACACCAACTCACTCATCCCTTTCCCTCCGCCATGTCACTCCACCATATCAACCATCCTTCCTGATCAAACTTGTCACTTCTCCATGTCACTACTCCATGTCTCTCATCCACATCAATCCTCTATGTCACTCCTCTATGTCACTCCTCCATGTCACTCCTCCTTGTCGCTATTCCATGTCACTCCTCCATGTCGCTACACCAACTCACTCCTCCATGTCACTCCTCCATGTTGCTATTCCATGTCACTCCTTATGTTGCTACACCAACTCACTCCTCCATTTCACTCCTCCATTTCACTCCACTACGTTACTCCTCCATATCGCTACTCCATATCAACCCTACATGTCACTCCTCCATGTCACTCCTCCATGTCACTACACCAACTCACTCATCCCTGTCCCTCCGCCATGTCACTCCTCCATGTCACTCCTCCATGTCGCTACACCAACTCACTCCTCATGTCACTCCTCCATGTCGCTACTCCATTTCACTCCTCCATTTCACTCCACCACGTCACTTCTCCAAGTCTTCAATGTCATGTTTCTCATCTGTGTAGCTTCACATTGTCACTCCTCCAAGTCACTCCTCCATGTCGCTACTCCACGTCACTCCTCCATGTCACACCTCCTTGTCACTCCTCCATGTAGCTACTCCATGTCACTCCTCCATGTCGCTCTACCAACTCACTCCTCCATGTCACTCGTCCACGTCACTCCTACATGTCACACCTCCTTGTCACTCCTCCATGTAGCTACTCCATGTCACTCCTCCATGTCACTCTTAAATTTCACTCCACCACGCCACTCCTCTATAACACTCCTCCATGTTACTCCTCCATATCAATCCATTATGTCACTTCTCCATGTCACTCCTCCTTGTCGCAATTCCATGTCACTCCTCCATGTCGCTACACCAACTCACTCCTCCATGTCACTCCTTTATGTTATTCATCCAATTCACTCCTCCATGTCACTTCTATATGTCTTCCATGTCACTCCTCCATGTCACTCCTCCATGTCACTCTTAAATATCACTCCACCACGCCACTCCTCTATATCACTCCTCCATGTTAGTCCTCCATATAAATCCTCCATGTCACTTCTCCATGTCACTCCTCTTTGTCGCAATTCCATGTCACTCCTTCATGTCGCTACACCAACTCAATCCTCCTTGTCACTCCTCCATGTCACTCATCCAAGTCTCTCCTCCGTGTCACTTCTACATGTTGTACATGTCACTCCTCCACATAACTCCTCTATGTCACTCCTCAATGTCACTTTTCAATATCACTCCTCTATGTCATTCCCCTATGTCGCTACTCCATGTCACTCCTCCATGTCGATCCTCCATTTCACTCCTCCATGTCACTTCTATATGTCTTCCATGTCACTCCTCCATGTCGCTCCTCATTGTCACTCCTCCATGTTGCTCATCCATGTCCCTCCGCCATGTCACTCCTCCATATCAATCCTCCTTGCTGATCCGCCCTGTCACTCCTCCATGTCTCTCCTCCACATCAATCCTCTATGTCACTCCTCCATGTCACTCCTCCATGTCACTCCTCCATGTCGCTATTCCATGTCACTCCTTATGTCGCTATATAAACTCACTCCTCCATGTCACTCCTCCATTTCACTCCACCACGTCACTCCTCCATGTCACTCATCCATATCAACCCTCCATGTCACTCCTCCTTGTCGCTACACTAACTCACTTCTCCATGTCACTCCTCCATTTCACTCCACCACGTCCCTCCTCCATATCAACCCTCCATGTCACTCCTCCATGTCACTCCTCCATGTCACTACACCAACTCACTCATCCCTGTCCCTCCGCACTTGTTACGCCTCCATGTCACTCCTCCATGTCGCTACACCAACTCAATCCTCATGTCACTCCTCCATGTCGCTACTCCATGTCACTCCTCCATGTCGCTACACCAACTCAATCCTCCTTGTCACTCCTCCATGTCACTCCTCCAAGTCACTACTCCATGTCACTTCTATATGTCTTCCAAGTCACTCCTCCATGTCGCTCCACCAACTCACTCCTCCATGTCACTCCTCCTTGTCACTCCTCCATGTAGCTATTCCATGTCACTCCTCCATGTCGCTCTACCAACTCACTCCTCCATGTCACTTGTCCACGTCACTCCTCCATGTCACACTTCCTTGTCACTCCTCCATGTAGCTACTCCTTGTCACTACACCAACTCACTCATCCCTGTCCCTCCGCCATGTCACTCCACCATATCAACCCTCCTTCCTGATCAAACTTGACACTTCTCCATGTCACTACTCCATGTCTTTCCTCCACATCAATCCTCTATGTCACTCCTCCATGTCACTCCTCCATGTCATTCCTCATTGTCGCTATTCCATGTCACTCCTCCATGTCCCTCCGCCATGTCACTCCACCATATCAACCCTCTTTCCTGATCAAACTTGTCACTTCTCCATGTCACTACTCCATGTCTTTCCTCCACATCAATCCTCTATGTCACTCCTCCATGTCACTCCTCCATGTCATTCCTCATTGTCGCTATTCCATGTCACTCCTCCATGTCCCTCCGCCATGTCACTCCACCATATCAACCCTCCTTCCTGATCAAACTTGTCACTTCTCCATGTCACTACTCCATGTCTCTCCTCCACATCACTCCTCTATATCACTCCTCCATGTCACTCCTCCATGTCACTCCTCCATGTTGCTATTCCAATTTACTCCTCCATGTCGCTACACCAACTCACTCTTCCATGTCACTCCTCCATTTCACTCCACCACGTCACTCTTCTACGTCACTCCTCATGTCACTCCTCCATGTCGCTACTCCTTGTCACTCCTCCATGTCACTCATCAATTTCATTTTTCCATGTCACTCATTTATGTCACTCCTCCAAGTCACTCCTCAATTTCACTTCTATATTACTTTAATGTCACTCCTGCATGTCGCTCCTCCATATCACTCCTCTATTTCACTCCTCCATGTCACTCCTCCTTGTCGCTATTCCATGTCACTCCTCCATGTCGCTACACCAACTCACTCCTCATGTCACTCCTCCATGTCACTCATCCCAGTCTCTCCTCCGTGTCACTTCTACATGTTGTACATGTCACTCCTCCACATAACTCCTCTATGTCACTCCTCAATGTCACTACAACAACTCACTCATCCCTGTCCCTCCGCCATGTCACTCCTCCATGTCGCTACACCAACTCACTCCTCATGTAACTCCTCCATGTCGATACTCCATTTCACTCCTCCATGTCGCTACACCAACTCAATCCTCCTTATCACTCCTCCATGTCACTCATCCAAGTCATTCCTCCATGTCACTCCTTTATGTCACTCCTCCAAGTCACTCCTCCATGTCACTTCTATATGTGTTCCATGTCACTCCTCCATGTCGTTACACCAACTCACTCCTCCATGTCACTCCTCCATGTCTCTACTCCATGTCACTCCTCCATTTCACTCCTCCATGTCTCTCCTCCATGTCACTTCTCCAAGTCTTCAATGTCTTGTCTCTCATCTGTGTAGCTCCACATTGTCACTCTTCCAAGTCACTCCTCCATGTCGCTACTCCACGTCACTCTTCCATTTCACACCTCCATGTCACTCCTCCATGTCGCTACACCAACTCAATCCTCCTTGTCACTCCTCCATGCCACTCATCCAAGTTATTCCTCCATGTCACTCCTTTATGTCATTCATCCAAGTCACTCCTCCATGTCACTTCTATATGTCTTCCATTTCACTCCTCCATGTCGCTCCACCAACTCACTCCTCCATGTCACTACTCCATGTCACTACTCCACGTCACTCCTCTATGTCACTCCTCCATGTCACTCCTTATGTCGCTACACCAACTCACTCCTCCTTGTCACTCCTCCATGTCACTCATCCAAGTCATTCCTACATGTCACTCCTTTATGTCACTCCTCCAAGTCACTCCTCCATGTCACTTCTATATGTCTTCCATGTCACTCCTCCATTTCGCTCCTGCTTGTCACTCCTCCATGTTGCTCCTCCATGTCACTCCTCCATGTCACTCATCCATGTACCTCCGCCATGTCACTCCACCATATCAATCCTCCTTGCTGATCCGCCCTGTCACTCCTCCATGTCTCTCCTCCACATCAATCCTCTATGTCACTCCTCCATGTCACTCCTCTATGTCACTCCTCCATGTCACTCCGCCATGTCGCTACACGAACTCAATACTCCTTGTCACTCCTCTGTGTCATTCCTGCATGTCACTCCTCCATGTAACTCCACCATATCAATCCTCCTTGCTGATCCGCCCTGTCACTCCTCCATGTCTCTCCTCCACATCAAACCTCTATGTAACTCCTCCATGTCACTCCTCTATGTCACTCCTCCATGTCACTCATCCATGCACCTCCGCCATGTCACTCCACCATATCAATCCACCTTGCTGATCCGCCCTGTCACTCCTCCATGTCTCTCCTCCACATCAATCCTCTATGTCACTCTTCCATGTCACTCCTCCATGTCACTCCTCCTTGTCACTACTCCATGTCACTCCTCCATGTCACTCATCCATGTCATTCCTCCATGACACTCCTTTATGTCACTCCTCAAAGTCACTCCTCCATGTCACTCCTCCATGTCCCTCCTCCATGTCACTCCACCATATCAATCCGCCTGGCTGATCCGCCCTGTCACTCCTCCATGTCACTCCTCCATGTCACTTCTATTTGTCTTCCATGTCACTCCTCCATGTCATTACACCAACTCACTTCTCCATGTCACTCCTCCATGTCACTCCTCCATTTCACTCCTCCATGTCTCTCCTCCATGTCACTTCTCCAAGTCTTCAATGTCATGTCTCTCATCTGTGTAGCTTCACATTGTCACTCCTCCAAGTCACTCCTCCATGTCGCTACTCCACGTCACTCCTCCATGTCACACCTCCTTGTCACTCCTCCATCTAGCTACTCCAAGTCACTCCTCCATGTCGCTCTACCAACTCACTCCTCCATGTCACTCGTCCATGTCACTCCTCCATGTCACACCTCCTTGTCACTCCTCCATGTAGCTACTCCATGTCACTCCTCCATGTCACTCTTAAATTTCACTCCACCACGCCACTCCTCTATATCACTCCTCCATGTTACTCCTCCATATCAATCCTCCATGTCACTTCTCCATGTCACTCCTCCTTGTCGCAATTCCATGTCACTCCTCCATGTCGCTACACCAACTCACTCCTCCATGTCACTCCTCCATGTCGCTACTCCATGTCACTACTCCATGTCGCTACACCAACTCAATTCGTCCATGTCACTCCTTTATGTCATTCATCCAATTCACTCCTCCATGTTACTTCTATATGTCTTCCATGTCACTCCTCCATGTCACTTCTCCATGTCACTCATCCAAGTCTCTCCTCCGTGTCACTTCTACATGTTGTACATGTCACTCCTCCACATAACTCCTCTATATCACTCCTCAATGTCACTTTTCAATATCACTCCTCTATGTCATTCCCCTATGTCGCTACTCCATGTCACTCCTCCATGTCGATCTTCCATTTCACTCCTCCATGTCACTTCTATATGTCTTCCATGTCACTCCTCCATGTCGCTCCTCATTGTCACTCCTCCATGTTGCTCCTCCATGTCACTCCTCCATGTCACTCATCCATGTCCCTCCACCATGTCACTCCACCATATCAATCCTCCTTGCTGATCCGCCCTGTTACTCCTCCATGTCTCTCCTCCACATCAATCCTCCATGTCACTCCTCCATGTCACTCCTCCATGTCACTCCTCCATGTCATTCCTCAATGTCACTACACCAACTCACTCATCCCTTTCCCTCCGCCATGTCACTCCACCATATCAACCCTCCTTCCTGATCAAACTTGTCACTTCTCCATGTCACTACCCCATGTCTCTCCTCCACATCAATCCTCTATGTCACTCCTCTATGTCACTCCTCCATGTCACTCCTCCTTGTCTCTATTCCATGTCACTCCTCCATGTTGCTACACCAACTCACTCCTCCATATCACTCCTACATGTCGCTATTCCATGTCACTCCTTATGTCGCTACACCTACTCACTCCTCCATTTCACTCCTCCATTTCACTCCACCACGTTACTCCTCCATATCACTCCTCCATATCAACCCTACATGTCACTCCTCCATGTCACACCTCCATGTCATTCCTCCATGTCACTCCTCCATGTCACTACACCAACTCACTCATCCCTGTCCATCCGCCATGTCACTCCTCCATGTCACTCCTCCATGTCGCTACACCACCTCACTCCTCATGTCACTCCTCCATATCGCTACTCCATTTCACTCCTCCATTTCACACCACCACGTCACTCCTCCATGTCACTTCTATTTGTCTTCCATGTCACTCCTCCATGTCATTACACCAACTCACTTCTCCATGTCACTCCTCCATGTCACTCCTCCATTTCACTCCTCCATGTCTCTCCTCCATGTCACTTCTCCAAGTCTTCAATGTCATGTCTCTCATCTGTGTAGCTTCACATTGTCACTCCTCCAAGTCACTCCTCCATGTCGCTACTCCACGTCACTCCTCCATGTCACACCTCCTTGTCACTCCTCCATCTAGCTACTCCAAGTCACTCCTCCATGTCGCTCTACCAACTCACTCCTCCATGTCACTCGTCCATGTCACTCCTCCATGTCACACCTCCTTGTCACTCCTCCATGTAGCTACTCCATGTCACTCCTCCATGTCACTCTTAAATTTCACTCCACCACGCCACTCCTCTATATCACTCCTCCATGTTACTCCTCCATATCAATCCTCCATGTCACTTCTCCATGTCACTCCTCCTTGTCGCAATTCCATGTCACTCCTCCATGTCGCTACACCAACTCACTCCTCCATGTCACTCCTCCATGTCGCTACTCCATGTCACTCCTCCATGTCGCTACACCAACTCACTCCTCCATGTCACTCCTCCATGTCGCTACTCCATGTCACTACTCCATGTCGCTACACCAACTCAATTCGTCCATGTCACTCCTTTATGTCATTCATCCAATTCACTCCTCCATGTTACTTCTATATGTCTTCCATGTCACTCCTCCATGTCACTTCTCCATGTCACTCATCCAAGTCTCTCCTCCGTGTCACTTCTACATGTTGTACATGTCACTCCTCCACATAACTCCTCTATATCACTCCTCAATGTCACTTTTCAATATCACTCCTCTATGTCATTCCCCTATGTCGCTACTCCATTTCACTCCTCCATGTCGATCTTCCATTTCACTCCTCCATGTCACTTCTATATGTCTTCCATGTCACTCCTCCATGTCGCTCCTCATTGTCACTCCTCCATGTTGCTCCTCCATGTCACTCCTCCATGTCACTCATCCATGTCCCTCCACCATGTCACTCCACCATATCAATCCTCCTTGCTGATCCGCCCTGTTACTCCTCCATGTCTCTCCTCCACATCAATCCTCCATGTCACTCCTCCATGTCACTCCTCCATGTCACTCCTCCATGTCATTCCTCAATGTCACTACACCAACTCACTCATCCCTTTCCCTCCGCCATGTCACTCCACCATATCAACCCTCCTTCCTGATCAAACTTGTCACTTCTCCATGTCACTACCCCATGTCTCTCCTCCACATCAATCCTCTATGTCACTCCTCTATGTCACTCCTCCATGTCACTCCTCCTTGTCTCTATTCCATGTCACTCCTCCATGTTGCTACACCAACTCACTCCTCCATATCACTCCTACATGTCGCTATTCCATGTCACTCCTTATGTCGCTACACCTACTCACTCCTCCATTTCACTCCTCCATTTCACTCCACCACGTTACTCCTCCATATCACTCCTCCATATCAACCCTACATGTCACTCCTCCATGTCACACCTCCATGTCATTCCTCCATGTCACTCCTCCATGTCACTACACCAACTCACTCATCCCTGTCCATCCGCCATGTCACTCCTCCATGTCACTCCTCCATGTCGCTACACCACCTCACTCCTCATGTCACTCCTCCATATCGCTACTCCATTTCACTCCTCCATTTCACACCACCACGTCACTCCTCCATGTCACTTCTATTTGTCTTCCATGTCACTCCTCCATGTCATTACACCAACTCACTTCTCCATGTCACTCCTCCATGTCACTCCTCCATTTCACTCCTCCATGTCTCTCCTCCATGTCACTTCTCCAAGTCTTCAATGTCATGTCTCTCATCTGTGTAGCTTCACATTGTCACTCCTCCAAGTCACTCCTCCATGTCGCTACTCCACGTCACTCCTCCATGTCACACCTCCTTGTCACTCCTCCATCTAGCTACTCCAAGTCACTCCTCCATGTCGCTCTACCAACTCACTCCTCCATGTCACTCGTCCATGTCACTCCTCCATGTCACACCTCCTTGTCACTCCTCCATGTAGCTACTCCATGTCACTCCTCCATGTCACTCTTAAATTTCACTCCACCACGCCACTCCTCTATATCACTCCTCCATGTTACTCCTCCATATCAATCCTCCATGTCACTTCTCCATGTCACTCCTCCTTGTCGCAATTCCATGTCACTCCTCCATGTCGCTACACCAACTCACTCCTCCATGTCACTCCTCCATGTCGCTACTCCATGTCACTACTCCATGTCGCTACACCAACTCAATTCGTCCATGTCACTCCTTTATGTCATTCATCCAATTCACTCCTCCATGTTACTTCTATATGTCTTCCATGTCACTCTTCCATGTCACTCCTCCATGTCACTCATCCAAGTCTCTCCTCCGTGTCACTTCTACATGTTGTACATGTCACTCCTCCACATAACTCCTCTATATCACTCCTCAATGTCACTTTTCAATATCACTCCTCTATGTCATTCCCCTATGTCGCTACTCCATGTCACTCCTCCATGTCGATCTTCCATTTCACTCCTCCATGTCACTTCTATATGTCTTCCATGTCACTCCTCCATGTCGCTCCTCATTGTCACTCCTCCATGTTGCTCCTCCATGTCACTCCTCCATGTCACTCATCCATGTCCCTCCGCCATGTCACTCCACCATATCAATCCTCCTTGCTGATCCGCCCTGTTACTCCTCCATGTCTCTCCTCCACATCAATCCTCCATGTCACTCCTCCATGTCACTCCTCCATGTCACTCCTCCATGTCATTCCTCAATGTCACTACACCAACTCACTCATCCCTTTCCCTCCGCCATGTCACTCCACCATATCAACCCTCCTTCCTGATCAAACTTGTCACTTCTCCATGTCACTACTCCATGTCTCTCCTCCACATCAATCCTCTATGTCACTCCTCTATGTCACTCCTCCATGTCACTCCTCCTTGTCTCTATTCCATGTCACTCCTCCATGTTGCTACACCAACTCACTCCTCCATGTCACTCCTACATGTCGCTATTCCATGTCACTCCTTATGTCGCTACACCTACTCACTCCTCCATTTCACTCCTCCATTTCACTCCACCACGTTACTCCTCCATATCACTCCTCCATATCAACCCTACATGTCACTCCTCCATGTCACACCTCCATGTCATTCCTCCATGTCACTCCTCCATGTCACTACACCAACTCACTCATCCCTGTCCATCCGCCATGTCACTCCTCCATGTCACTCCTCCATGTCGCTACACCACCTCACTCCTCATGTCACTCCTCCATATCGCTACTCCATTTCACTCCTCCATTTCACACCACCACGTCACTCCTCCATGTCACTCCTCCATATCAACCCTCCATGTCACTCCTCCATGTCACTCCTCCATGTCACTCCTCCATGTCACTACACCAACTCACTAATCCCTGTCCCTCCGCCATGTCACTCCACCATATCAACCCTACATCCTGATCAAACTTGTTAGTTCTCCATGTCACTACTCCATGTCTCTCCTACACATCACTCCTCTATGTTATTCCTCCATGTCACTCCTCCATGTCACTCCTCCATGTCACTCCTCCTTGTCGCTATTCCATGTCACTCCTCCATGTTATTACACCAACTCACTTCTCATGTCACTCCTCCATGTCGCTACTCCATGTCACTACTCCATGTCGCTACACCAACTCAATTCTCCTTGTCACTCCTCCATGTCACTGCTCCAAGTCACTCCTCTATGTCACTCCTCCATGTCTCTCCTCCATGTCACTTCTCCAAGTCTTCAATGTCATGTGTCTCATCTGTGTAGCTCCACATTGTCACTCCTCCAAGTCACTCCTCCATGTCACACCTCCTTGTCACTCCTCCAGGTAGCTACTTCATGTCACTCCTCCTTGTCGCTCTTCCAACTCACTCCTCCATGTCACTCGTCCACGTCACTCCTCCATGTCACACCTCCTTGTCACTCCTCCATGTAGCTACTCCATGTCACTACTCCATGTCACTCCTCCCTGTCACTCTTAAATATCACTCCACCACGCCACTCCTCTATATCATTCCTCCTTGTTAGTCCTCCATATCAATCCTCCATGTCACTTCTCCATGTCACTCTTCCTTGTCGCAATTCCATGTCACTCCTCCATGTCGCTACACCAACACAATCCTCCTTGTCACTCCTCCATGTCACTCCACCATGTAGCTATTCCATGTCACTCCTTATTTCGCTACACCAACTCACTCCTCCATTTCACTCCTCCATTTCACTCCACCACGTCACTCCTCCAAATCACTCCTCCATATCAACCCTCCATGTCACTCCTCCATGTCACTCCTCCAACTCATTCCTCCATGTCACTCCTCCATGTCACTACACCAATTCACTCATCCCTGTCCCTCCGCCATGTCACTCCTCCATGTCACTCCTCCATGTCGCTACACCAACTCACTCCTCATGTCACTCCTCCATGTCGCTACTCCATGTCACTCCTCCATGTCGCTCCTCCTTGTCACTCCTCCATGTTGCTCCTCCATGTCACTCCTCCATATCACTCATCCATGTCCCTCCTCCATGTCACTCCACCATATCAATCCTCCTTGCTGATCCGCCCTGTCACTTCTCCATGTCTCTCCTCCACATCAATCCTCCATGTCACTCCTCCATGTCATTCCTCCATGTCACTCCTCCATGTCACTCCTCCATGTCACTCCTCCATGTCACTACACCAACTCACTCATCCCTTTCCCTCCGCCATGTCACTCCACCATATCAACCCTCCTTCCTGATCAAACTTGTCACGTCTCCATGTCACTACTCCATGTCTCTCCTCCACATCAATCCTCTATGTCACTCCTCTATGTCACTCCTCCATGTCACTCCTCCTTGTCGCTATTCAATGTCACTCCTCCATGTAGCTACACCAACTCACTCATCCCTGTCCCTCCGCCATGTCACTCCTCCATGTCACTCCTCCATGTCGCTACACCAACTAATCCTCATGTAACTCCTCCATGTCGCTATTCCATTTCACTCCTCCATTTCACTCCACCACGTCACTCTTCTACGTCACTCCTCATGTCACTCCTGCATGTCGCTACTCCATGTCACTACTCCATGTCTTTCCTCCATATCAATACTCTATGTCACTCCTCCATGTCACTCCTCCATGTCATTCCTCCGTGTCGCTATTCCATGTCACTCCTCTATGTCACTCCTCCATGTCACTTTTCAATATCACTCCTCTTTGTGATTCCCCTATGTCGCTACTCCATGTCACTCCTCCATGTCTATCCTCCATGTCACTCCTCCATGTCACTTCTATATGTCTTCCATGTCACTCCTCCATGTCGCTCCTCCTTGTCACTCCTCCATGTTGCTCCTCCATGTCACTCCTCTATGTCACTCATCCATGTCCCTTCGCCATGTCACTCCACCATATCAATCCTCCTTGCTGATCCGCCCTGTCACTCCTCCATGTCTCTCTTCAACATCAATCCTCTATGTCACTCCTCCATGTCACTCCCCCATGTCACTCCTCCATGTCGCTATTCCATGTCACTCCTCCATATCGCTACACGAACTCAATCCTCCTTGTCACTCCTCTGTGTCATTCCTGCACGTCACTCCTCCATGTCACACCTCCTTTTCACTCCTCCATTTAGCTACTCCATGTCACTCATCCATGTCGCTCTACCAACTCACTCCTCCATGTCACTCGTCCACGTCACTCCTCCATGTCACACCCACTTGTCACTCCTCCATGTAGCTACTCCATGTCACTCCTCCATGTCACTCTTAAATATCACTCCACCACGCCACTCCTCTATATCACTCCTCCATGTCACTCATCCAAGTCTCTCCTCCGTGTCACTTCTACATGTTGTACATGTCACTCCTCCACATAACTCCTCTATGTCACTCCTCAATGTCACTTTTCAATATCACTCCTCTATGTCATTCCCCTATGTCGCTACTCCATGTCACTCCTCCATGTCGATCCTCCATGTTACTCCTCCATGTCACTTCTATATGTCTTCCATGTCACTCCTCCAAGTCGCTCCTCCTTGTCACTCCTCCATGTTGCTCCTCCATGTCACTCCTCCATGTCACTCATCCATGTCCCTCCGCCATGTCACTCCACCATATCAATCCTCCTTGCTGATCCGCCCTGTCACTCCTCCATGTCTCTCCTCCACATCAATCCTCCATGTCACTCTTCCATGTCACTCCTCCATGTCACTCCTCCATGTCACTACACCAACTCACTCATCCCTTTCCCTCCGCCATGTCACTCCACCATATCAACCATCCTTCCTGATCAAACTTGTCACTTCTCCATGTCACTACTCCATGTCTCTCATCCACATCAATCCTCTATGTCACTCCTCTATGTCACTCCTCCATGTCACTCCTCCTTGTCGCTATTCCATGTCACTCCTCCATGTCGCTACACCAACTCACTCCTCCATGTCACTCCTCCATGTTGCTATTCCATGTCACTCCTTATGTTGCTACACCAACTCACTCCTCCATTTCACTCCTCCATTTCACTCCACTACGTTACTCCTCCATATCACTACTCCATATCAACCCTACATGTCACTCCTCCATGTCACTCCTCCATGTCACTACACCAACTCACTCATCCCTGTCCCTCCGCCATGTCACTCCTCCATGTCACTCCTCCATGTCGCTACACCAACTCACTCCTCATGTCACTCCTCCATGTCGCTACTCCATTTCACTCCTCCATTTCACTCCACCACGTCACTTCTCCAAGTCTTCAATGTCATGTCTCTCATCTGTGTAGCTTCACATTGTCACTCCTCCAAGTCACTCCTCCATGTCGCTACTCCACGTCACTCCTCCATGTCACACCTCCTTGTCACTCCTCCATGTAGCTACTCCATGTCACTCCTCCATGTCGCTCTACCAACTCACTCCTCCATGTCACTCGTCCACGTCACTCCTACATGTCACACCTCCTTGTCACTCCTCCATGTAGCTACTCCATGTCACTCCTCCATGTCACTCTTAAATTTCACTCCACCACGCCACTCCTCTATAACACTCCTCCATGTTACTCCTCCTTGTCGCAATTCCATGTCACTCCTCCATGTCGCTACACCAACTCACTCCTCCATGTCACTCCTTTATGTCATTCATCCAATTCACTCCTCCATGTCACTTCTATATGTCTTCCATGTCACTCCTCCATGTCACTCCTCCATGTCACTCTTAAATATCACTCCACCACGCCACTCCTCTATATCACTCCTCCATGTTAGTCCTCCATATAAATCCTCCTTGTCACTTCTCCATGTCACTCCTCTTTGTCGCAATTCCATGTCACTCCTTCATGTCGCTACACCAACTCAATCCTCCTTGTCACTCCTCCATGTCACTCATCCAAGTCTCTCCTCCGTGTCACTTCTACATGTTGTACATGTCACTCCTCCACATAACTCCTCTATGTCACTCCTCAATGTCACTTTTCAATATCACTCCTCTATGTCATTCCCCTATGTCGCTACTCCATGTCACTCCTCCATGTCGATCCTCCATTTCACTCCTCCATGTCACTTCTATATGTCTTCCATGTCACTCCTCCATGTCGCTCCTCATTGTCACTCCTTCATGTTGCTCATCCATGTCCCTCCGCCATGTCACTCCTCCATATCAATCCTCCTTGCTGATCCGCCCTGTCACTCCTCCATGTCTCTCCTCCACATCAATCCTCTATGTCACTCCTCCATGTCACTCCTCCATGTCACTCCTCCATGTCACTGCTCCACGTCATTCCTCTATGTCACTCCTCCATGTCACTCCTCCATGTCGCTATTCCATGTCACTCCTTATGTCGCTATATAAACTCACTCCTCCATGTCACTCCTCCATTTCACTCCACCACGTCACTCCTCCATGTCACTCATCCATATCAACCCTCCATGTCACTCCTCCTTGTCGCTACACTAACTCACTTCTCCATGTCACTCCTCCATTTCACTCCACCACGTCCCTCCTCCATATCAACCCTCCATGTCACTCCTCCATGTCACTCCTCCATGTCACTACACCAACTCACTCATCCCTGTCCCTCCGCACTTGTTACGCCTCCATGTCACTCCTCCATGTCGCTACACCAACTCAATCCTCATGTCACTCCTCCATGTCGCTACTCCATGTCACTCCTCCATGTCGCTACACCAACTCAATCCTCCTTGTCACTCCTCCATGTCACTCATCCAAGTCATTCCTCCATGTCACTCCTTTATGTCACTCCTCCAAGTCACTCCTCCATGTCACTTCTATATGTCTTCCAAGTCACTCCTCCATGTCGCTCCACCAACTCACTCCTCCATGTCACTCCTCCTTGTCACTCCTCCATGTAGCTATTCCATGTCACTCCTCCATGTCGCTCTACCAACTCACTCCTCCATGTCACTTGTCCACGTCACTCCTCCATGTCACACTTCCTTGTCACTCCTCCATGTAGCTACTCCTTGTCACTACACCAACTCACTCATCCCTGTCCCTCCGCCATGTCACTCCACCATATCAACCCTCCTTCCTGATCAAACTTGACACTTCTCCATGTCACTACTCCATGTCTTTCCTCCACATCAATCCTCTATGTCACTCCTCCATGTCACTCCTCCATGTCATTCCTCATTGTCGCTATTCCATGTCACTCCTCCATGTCCCTCCGCCATGTCACTCCACCATATCAACCCTCTTTCCTGATCAAACTTGTCACTTCTCCATGTCACTACTCCATATCTTTCCTCCACATCAATCCTCTATGTCACTCCTCCATGTCACTCCTCCATGTCATTCCTCATTGTCGCTATTCCATGTCACTCCTCCATGTCCCTCCGCCATGTCACTCCACCATATCAACCCTCCTTCCTGATCAAACTTGTCACTTCTCCATGTCACTACTCCATGTCTCTCCTCCACATCACTCCTCTATATCACTCCTCCATGTCACTTCTCCATGTCACTCCTCCATGTTGCTATTCCAATTTACTCCTCCATTTCACTCCACCACGTCACTCTTCTACGTCACTCCTACATGTCACACCTCCTTGTCACTCCTCCATGTAGCTACTCCATGTCACTCCTCCATGTCACTCTTAAATTTCACTCCACCACGCCACTCCTCTATAACACTCCTCCATGTTACTCCTCCTTGTCGCAATTCCATGTCACTCCTCCATGTCGCTACACCAACTCACTCCTCCATGTCACTCCTTTATGTCATTCATCCAATTCACTCCTCCATGTCACTTCTATATGTCTTCCATGTCACTCCTCCATGTCACTCCTCCATGTCACTCTTAAATATCACTCCACCACGCCACTCCTCTATATCACTCCTCCATGTTAGTCCTCCATATAAATCCTCCTTGTCACTTCTCCATGTCACTCCTCTTTGTCGCAATTCCATGTCACTCCTTCATGTCGCTACACCAACTCAATCCTCCTTGTCACTCCTCCATGTCACTCATCCAAGTCTCTCCTCCGTGTCACTTCTACATGTTGTACATGTCACTCCTCCACATAACTCCTCTATGTCACTCCTCAATGTCACTTTTCAATATCACTCCTCTATGTCATTCCCCTATGTCGCTACTCCATGTCACTCCTCCATGTCGATCCTCCATTTCACTCCTCCATGTCACTTCTATATGTCTTCCATGTCACTCCTCCATGTCGCTCCTCATTGTCACTCCTTCATGTTGCTCATCCATGTCCCTCCGCCATGTCACTCCTCCATATCAATCCTCCTTGCTGATCCGCCCTGTCACTCCTCCATGTCTCTCCTCCACATCAATCCTCTATGTCACTCCTCCATGTCACTCCTCCATGTCACTCCTCCATGTCACTGCTCCACGTCATTCCTCTATGTCACTCCTCCATGTCACTCCTCCATGTCGCTATTCCATGTCACTCCTTATGTCGCTATATAAACTCACTCCTCCATGTCACTCCTCCATTTCACTCCACCACGTCACTCCTCCATGTCACTCATCCATATCAACCCTCCATGTCACTCCTCCTTGTCGCTACACTAACTCACTTCTCCATGTCACTCCTCCATTTCACTCCACCACGTCCCTCCTCCATATCAACCCTCCATGTCACTCCTCCATGTCACTCCTCCATGTCACTACACCAACTCACTCATCCCTGTCCCTCCGCACTTGTTACGCCTCCATGTCACTCCTCCATGTCGCTACACCAACTCAATCCTCATGTCACTCCTCCATGTCGCTACTCCATGTCACTCCTCCATGTCGCTACACCAACTCAATCCTCCTTGTCACTCCTCCATGTCACTCATCCAAGTCATTCCTCCATGTCACTCCTTTATGTCACTCCTCCAAGTCACTCCTCCATGTCACTTCTATATGTCTTCCAAGTCACTCCTCCATGTCGCTCCACCAACTCACTCCTCCATGTCACTCCTCCTTGTCACTCCTCCATGTAGCTATTCCATGTCACTCCTCCATGTCGCTCTACCAACTCACTCCTCCATGTCACTTGTCCACGTCACTCCTCCATGTCACACTTCCTTGTCACTCCTCCATGTAGCTACTCCTTGTCACTACACCAACTCACTCATCCCTGTCCCTCCGCCATGTCACTCCACCATATCAACCCTCCTTCCTGATCAAACTTGACACTTCTCCATGTCACTACTCCATGTCTTTCCTCCACATCAATCCTCTATGTCACTCCTCCATGTCACTCCTCCATGTCATTCCTCATTGTCGCTATTCCATGTCACTCCTCCATGTCCCTCCGCCATGTCACTCCACCATATCAACCCTCTTTCCTGATCAAACTTGTCACTTCTCCATGTCACTACTCCATATCTTTCCTCCACATCAATCCTCTATGTCACTCCTCCATGTCACTCCTCCATGTCATTCCTCATTGTCGCTATTCCATGTCACTCCTCCATGTCCCTCCGCCATGTCACTCCACCATATCAACCCTCCTTCCTGATCAAACTTGTCACTTCTCCATGTCACTACTCCATGTCTCTCCTCCACATCACTCCTCTATATCACTCCTCCATGTCACTTCTCCATGTCACTCCTCCATGTTGCTATTCCAATTTACTCCTCCATTTCACTCCACCACGTCACTCTTCTACGTCACTCCTCATGTCACTCCTCCATGTCGCTACTCCTTGTCACTCCTCCATGTCACTCATCAATTTCATTTTTCTATGTCACTCCTTTATGTCACTCCTCCAAGTCACTCCTCAATTTCACTTCTATATTACTTTAATGTCACTCCTGCATGTCGCTCCTCCATATCACTCCTCTATTTCACTCCTCCATGTCACTCCTCCTTGTCGCTATTCCATGTCACTCCTCCATGTCGCTACACCAACTCACTCCTCATGTCACTCCTCCATGTCACTCATCCGAGTCTCTCCTCCGTGTCACTTCTACATGTTGTACATGTCACTCCTCCACATAACTCCTCTATGTCACTCCTCAATGTCACTACAACAACTCACTCATCCCTGTCCCTCCGCCATGTCACTCCTCCATGTCGCTACACCAACTCACTCCTCATGTCACTCCTCCATGTCGCTACTCCATTTCACTCCTCCATGTCGCTACACCAACTCAATCCTCCTTGTCACTCCTCCATGTCACTCATCCAAGTCATTCCTCCATGTCACTCCTTTATGTCACTCCTCCAAGTCACTCCTCCATGTCACTTCTATATGTGTTCCATGTCACTCCTCCATGTCGTTACACCAACTCACTCCTCCATGTCACTCCTCCATGTCTCTACTCCATGTCACTCCTCCATTTCACTCCTCCATGTCTCTCCTCCATGTCACTTCTCCAAGTCTTCAATGTCTTGTCTCTCATCTGTGTAGCTCCACATTGTCACTCTTCCAAGTCACTCCTCCATGTCGCTACTCCACGTCACTCTTCCATTTCACACCTCCATGTCACTCCTCCATGTCGCTACTCCAACTCAATCCTCCTTGTCACTCCTCCATGCCACTCATCCAAGTTATTCCTCCATGTCACTCCTTTATGTCATTCATCCAAGTCACTCCTCCATGTCACTTCTATATGTCTTCCATTTCACTCCTCCATGTCGCTCCACCAACTCACTCCTCCATGTCACTCCTCCATGTCACTACTCCACGTCACTCCTCTATGTCACTCCTCCATGTCACTCCTTATGTCGCTACACCAACTCACTCCTCCTTGTCACTCCTCCATGTCACTCATCCAAGTCATTCCTACATGTCACTCCTTTATGTCACTCCTCCAAGTCACTCCTCCATGTCACTTCTATATGTCTTCCATGTCACTCCTCCATTTCTCTCCTGCTTGTCACTCCTCCATGTTGCTCCTCCATGTCACTCCTCCATGTCACTCATCCATGTACCTCCGCCATGTCACTCCACCATATCAATCCTCCTTGCTGATCCGCCCTGTCACTCCTCCATGTCTCTCCTCCACATCAATCCTCTATGTCACTCCTCCATGTCACTCCTCTATGTCACTCCTCCATGTCACTCCTCCATGTCGCTACACGAACTCAATACTCCTTGTCACTCCTCTGTGTCATTCCTGCATGTCACTCCTCCATGTAACTCCACCATATCAATCCTCCTTGCTGATCCGCCCTGTCACTCCTCCATGTCTCTCCTCCACATCAAACCTCTATGTAACTCCTCCATGTCACTCCTCTATGTCACTCCTCCATGTCACTCATCCATGCACCTCCGCCATGTCACTCCACCATATCAATCCACCTTGCTGATCCGCCCTGTCACTCCTCCATGTCTCTCCTCCACATCAATCCTCTATGTCACTCTTCCATGTCACTCCTCCATGTCACTCCTCCTTGTCACTACTCCATGTCACTCCTCCATGTCACTCATCCATGTCATTCCTCCATGACACTCCTTTATGTCACTCCTCAAAGTCACTCCTCCATGTCACTCCTCCATGTCCCTCCTCCATGTCACTCCACCATATCAATCCGCCTGGCTGATCCGCCCTGTCACTCCTCCATGTCACTCCTCCATGTCACTTCTATTTGTCTTCCATGTCACTCCTCCATTTCATTACACCAACTCACTTCTCCATGTCACTCCTCCATGTCACTCCTCCATTTCACTCCTCCATGTCTCTCCTCCATGTCACTTCTCCAAGTCTTCAATGTCATGTCTCTCATCTGTGTAGCTTCACATTGTCACTCCTCCAAGTCACTCCTCCATGTCGCTACTCCACGTCACTCCTCCATGTCACACCTCCTTGTCACTCCTCCATCTAGCTACTCCAAGTCACTCCTCCATGTCGCTCTACCAACTCACTCCTCCATGTCACTCGTCCACGTCACTCCTCCATGTCACACCTCCTTGTCACTCCTCCATGTAGCTACTCCATGTCACTCCTCCATGTCACTCTTAAATTTCACTCCACCACGCCACTCCTCTATATGTTACTACTCCATGTTACTCCTCCATATCAATCCTCCATGTCACTTCTCCATGTCACTCCTCCTTGTCGCAATTCCATGTCACTCCTCCATGTCGCTACACCAACTCACTCCTCCATGTCACTCCTCCATGTCGCTACTCCATGTCACTACTCCATGTCGCTACACCAACTCAATTCGTCCATGTCACTCCTTTATGTCATTCATCCAATTCACTCCTCCATGTTACTTCTATATGTCTTCCATGTCACTCCTCCATGTCACTCCTCCATGTCACTCATCCAAGTCTCTCCTCCGTGTCACTTCTACATGTTGTACATGTCACTCCTCCACATAACTCCTCTATATCACTCCTCAATGTCACTTTTCAATATCACTCCTCTATGGCATTCCCCTATGTCGCTACTCCATGTCACTCCTCCATGTCGATCTTCCATTTCACTCCTCCATGTCACTTCTATATGTCTTCCATGTCACTCCTCCATGTCGCTCCTCATTGTCACTCCTCCATGTTGCTCATCCATGTCCCTCCGCCATGTCACTCCTCCATATCAATCCTCCTTGCTGATCCGCCCTGTCACTCCTCCATGTCTCTCCTCCACATCAATCCTCTATGTCACTCCTCCATGTCACTCCTCCATGTCACTCCTCCATGTCACTGCTCCACGTCATTCCTCTATGTCACTCCTCCATGTCACTCCTCCATGTCGCTATTCCATGTCACTCCTTATGTCGCTATATAAACTCACTCCTCCATGTCACTCCTCCATTTCACTCCACCACGTCACTCCTCCATGTCACTCATCCATATCAACCCTCCATGTCACTCCTCCTTGTCGCTACACTAACTCACTTCTCCATGTCACTCCTCCATTTCACTCCACCACGTCCCTCCTCCATATCAACCCTCCATGTCACTCCTCCATGTCACTCCTCCATGTCACTACACCAACTCACTCATCCCTGTCCCTCCGCACTTGTTACGCCTCCATGTCACTCCTCCATGTCGCTACACCAACTCAATCCTCATGTCACTCCTCCATGTCGCTACTCCATGTCACTCCTCCATGTCGCTACACCAACTCAATCCTCCTTGTCACTCCTCCATGTCACTCATCCAAGTCATTCCTCCATGTCACTCCTTTATGTCACTCCTCCAAGTCACTCTTCCATGTCACTTCTATATGTCTTCCAAGTCACTCCTCCATGTCGCTCCACCAACTCACTCCTCCATGTCACTCCTCCTTGTCACTCCTCCATGTAGCTATTCCATGTCACTCCTCCATGTCGCTCTACCAACTCACTCCTCCATGTCACTTGTCCACGTCACTCCTCCATGTCACACTTCCTTGTCACTCCTCCATGTAGCTACTCCTTGTCACTACACCAACTCACTCATCCCTGTCCCTCCGCCATGTCACTCCACCATATCAACCCTCCTTCCTGATCAAACTTGACACTTCTCCATGTCACTACTCCATGTCTTTCCTCCACATCAATCCTCTATGTCACTCCTCCATGTCACTCCTCCATGTCATTCCTCATTGTCGCTATTCCATGTCACTCCTCCATGTCCCTCCGCCATGTCACTCCACCATATCAACCCTCTTTCCTGATCAAACTTGTCACTTCTCCATGTCACTACTCCATATCTTTCCTCCACATCAATCCTCTATGTCACTCCTCCATGTCACTCCTCCATGTCATTCCTCATTGTCGCTATTCCATGTCACTCCTCCATGTCCCTCCGCCATGTCACTCCACCATATCAACCCTCCTTCCTGATCAAACTTGTCACTTCTCCATGTCACTACTCCATGTCTCTCCTCCACATCACTCCTCTATATCACTCCTCCATGTCACTTCTCCATGTCACTCCTCCATGTTGCTATTTCAATTTACTCCTCCATTTCACTCCACCACGTCACTCTTCTACGTCACTCCTCATGTCACTCCTCCATGTCGCTACTCCTTGTCACTCCTCCATGTCACTCATCAATTTCATTTTTCCATGTCACTCCTTTATGTCACTCCTCCAAGTCACTCCTCAATTTCACTTCTATATTACTTTAATGTCACTCCTGCATGTCGCTCCTCCATATCACTCCTCTATTTCACTCCTCCATGTCACTCCTCCTTGTCGCTATTCCATGTCACTCCTCCATGTCGCTACACCAACTCACTCCTCATGTCACTCCTCCATGTCACTCATCCCAGTCTCTCCTCCGTGTCACTTCTACATGTTGTACATGTCACTCCTCCACATAACTCCTCTATGTCACTCCTCAATGTCACTACAACAACTCACTCATCCCTGTCCCTCCGCCATGTCACTCCTCCATGTCGCTACACCAACTCACTCCTCATGTCACTCCTCCATGTCGCTACTCCATTTCACTCCTCCATGTCGCTACACCAACTCAATCCTCCTTGTCACTCCTCCATGTCACTCATCCAAGTCATTCCTCCATGTCACTCCTTTATGTCACTCCTCCAAGTCACTCCTCCATGTCACTTCTATATGTGTTCCATGTCACTCCTCCATGTCGTTACACCAACTCACTCCTCCATGTCACTCCTCCATGTCTCTACTCCATGTCACTCCTCCATTTCACTCCTCCATGTCTCTCCTCCATGTCACTTCTCCAAGTCTTCAATGTCTTGTCTCTCATCTGTGTAGCTCCACATTGTCACTCTTCCAAGTCACTCCTCCATGTCGCTACTCCACGTCACTCTTCCATTTCACACCTCCATGTCACTCCTCCATGTCGCTACTCCAACTCAATCCTCCTTGTCACTCCTCCATGCCACTCATCCAAGTTATTCCTCCATGTCACTCCTTTATGTCATTCATCCAAGTCACTCCTCCATGTCACTTCTATATGTCTTCCATTTCACTCCTCCATGTCGCTCCACCAACTCACTCCTCCATGTCACTCCTCCATGTCACTACTCCACGTCACTCCTCTATGTCACTCCTCCATGTCACTCCTTATGTCGCTACACCAACTCACTCCTCCTTGTCACTCCTCCATGTCACTCATCCAAGTCATTCCTACATGTCACTCCTTTATGTCACTCCTCCAAGTCACTCCTCCATGTCACTTCTATATGTCTTCCATGTCACTCCTCCATTTCTCTCCTGCTTGTCACTCCTCCATGTTGCTCCTCCATGTCACTCCTCCATGTCACTCATCCATGTACCTCCGCCATGTCACTCCACCATATCAATCCTCCTTGCTGATCCGCCCTGTCACTCCTCCATGTCTCTCCTCCACATCAATCCTCTATGTCACTCCTCCATGTCACTCCTCTATGTCACTCCTCCATGTCACTCCTCCATGTCGCTACACGAACTCAATACTCCTTGTCACTCCTCTGTGTCATTCCTGCATGTCACTCCTCCATGTAACTCCACCATATCAATCCTCCTTGCTGATCCGCCCTGTCACTCCTCCATGTCTCTCCTCCACATCAAACCTCTATGTAACTCCTCCATGTCACTCCTCTATGTCACTCCTCCATGTCACTCATCCATGCACCTCCGCCATGTCACTCCACCATATCAATCCACCTTGCTGATCCGCCCTGTCACTCCTCCATGTCTCTCCTCCACATCAATCCTCTATGTCACTCTTCCATGTCACTCCTCCATGTCACTCCTCCTTGTCACTACTCCATGTCACTCCTCCATGTCACTCATCCATGTCATTCCTCCATGACACTCCTTTATGTCACTCCTCAAAGTCACTCCTCCATGTCACTCCTCCATGTCCCTCCTCCATGTCACTCCACCATATCAATCCGCCTGGCTGATCCGCCCTGTCACTCCTCCATGTCACTCCTCCATGTCACTTCTATTTGTCTTCCATGTCACTCCTCCATTTCATTACACCAACTCACTTCTCCATGTCACTCCTCCATGTCACTCCTCCATTTCACTCCTCCATGTCTCTCCTCCATGTCACTTCTCCAAGTCTTCAATGTCATGTCTCTCATCTTTGTAGCTTCACATTGTCACTCCTCCAAGTCACTCCTCCATGTCGCTACTCCACGTCACTCCTCCATGTCACACCTCCTTGTCACTCCTCCATCTAGCTACTCCAAGTCACTCCTCCATGTCGCTCTACCAACTCACTCCTCCATGTCACTCGTCCACGTCACTCCTCCATGTCACACCTCCTTGTCACTCCTCCATGTAGCTACTCCATGTCACTCCTCCATGTCACTCTTAAATTTCACTCCACCACGCCACTCCTCTATATGTTACTACTCCATGTTACTCCTCCATATCAATCCTCCATGTCACTTCTCCATGTCACTCCTCCTTGTCGCAATTCCATGTCACTCCTCCATGTCGCTACACCAACTCACTCCTCCATGTCACTCCTCCATGTCGCTACTCCATGTCACTACTCCATGTCGCTACACCAACTCAATTCGTCCATGTCACTCCTTTATGTCATTCATCCAATTCACTCCTCCATGTTACTTCTATATGTCTTCCATGTCACTCCTCCATGTCACTCCTCCATGTCACTCATCCAAGTCTCTCCTCCGTGTCACTTCTACATGTTGTACATGTCACTCCTCCACATAACTCCTCTATATCACTCCTCAATGTCACTTTTCAATATCACTCCTCTATGGCATTCCCCTATGTCGCTACTCCATGTCACTCCTCCATGTCGATCTTCCATTTCACTCCTCCATGTCACTTCTATATGTCTTCCATGTCACTCCTCCATGTCGCTCCTCATTGTCACTCCTCCATGTTGCTCCTCCATGTCACTCCTCCATGTCACTCATCCATGTCCCTCCGCCATGTCACTCCACCATATCAATCCTCCTTGCTGATCCGCCCTGTTACTCCTCCATGTCTCTCCTCCACATCAATCCTCCATGTCACTCCTCCATGTCACTCCTCCATGTCACTCGTCCATGTCATTCCTCCATGTCACTACACCAACTCACTCATCCCTTTCCCTCCGCCATGTCACTCCACCATATCAACCCTCCTTCCTGATCAAACTTGTCACTTCTCCATGTCACTACTCCATGTCTCTCCTCCACATCAATCCTCTATGTCACTCCTCTATGTCACTCCTCCATGTCACTCCTCCTTGTCTCTATTCCATGTCACTCCTCCATGTTGCTACACCAACTCACTCCTCCATGTCACTCCTCCTTGTCTCTATTCCATGTCACTCCTCCATGTTGCTACACCAACTCACTCCTCCATTTCACTCCACCACGTTACTCCTCCATATCACTCCTCCATATCAACCCTACATGTCACTCCTCCATGTCACACCTCCATGTCATTCCTCCATGTCACTCCTCCATGTCACTACACCAACTCACTCATCCCTGTCCATCCGCCATGTCACTCCTCCATGTCAGTCCTCCATGTCGCTACACCACCTCACTCCTCATGTCACTCCTCCATATCGCTACTCCATTTCACTCCTCCATTTCACACCACCACGTCACTCCTCCATGTCACTCCTCCATATCAACCCTCCATGTCACTCCTCCATGTCACTCCTCCATGTCACTCCTCCATGTCACTACACCAACTCACTAATCCCTGTCCCTCCGCCATGTCACTCCACCATATCAACCCTACATCCTGATCAATCTTGTTAGTTCTCCATGTCACTACTCCATGTCTCTCCTCCACATCACTCCTCTATGTTATTCCTCCATGTCACTCCTCCATGTCACTCCTCCATGTCACTCCTCCTTGTCGCTATTCCATGTCACTCCTCCATGTTGCTACACCAACTCACTTCTCATGTCACTCCTCCATGTCGCTACTACATGTCACTACTCCATGTCGCTACACCAACTCAATTCTCCTTGTCACTCCTCCATGTCACTGCTCCAAGTCACTCCTCTATGTCACTCCTCCATGTCTCTCCTCCATGTCACTTCTCCAAGTCTTCAATGTCATGTCTCTCATCTGTGTAGCTCCACATTGTCACTCCTCCAAGTCACTCCTCCATGTCACACCTCCTTGTCACTCCTCCAGGTAGCTACTTCATGTCACTCCTCCTTGTCGCTCTTCCAACTCACTCCTCCATGTCACTCGTCCACGTCACTCCTCCATGTCACACCTCCTTGTCACTCCTCCATGTAGCTACTCCATGTCACTACTCCATGTCACTCCTCCCTGTCACTCTTAAATATCACTCCACCACGCCACTCCTCTATATCATTCCTCCTTGTTAGTCCTCCATATCAATCCTCCATGTCACTTCTCCATGTCACTCTTCCTTGTCGCAATTCCATGTCACTCCTCCATGTCGCTACACCAACTCAAACCTCCTTGTCACTCCTCCATGTCACTCATCCCAGTCTCTCCTCCGTGTCACTTCTACATGTTGTACATGTCACTCCTCCACATAACTCCTCTATGTCACTCCTCAATGTCACTACAACAACTCACTCATCCCTGTCCCTCCGCCATGTCACTCCTCCATGTCGCTACACCAACTCACTCCTCATGTCACTCCTCCATGTCGCTACTCCATTTCACTCCTCCATGTCGCTACACCAACTCAATCCTCCTTGTCACTCCTCCATGTCACTCATCCAAGTCATTCCTCCATGTCACTCCTTTATGTCACTCCTCCAAGTCACTCCTCCATGTCACTTCTATATGTGTTCCATGTCACTCCTCCATGTCGTTACACCAACTCACTCCTCCATGTCACTCCTCCATGTCTCTACTCCATGTCACTCCTCCATTTCACTCCTCCATGTCTCTCCTCCATGTCACTTCTCCAAGTCTTCAATGTCTTGTCTCTCATCTGTGTAGCTCCACATTGTCACTCTTCCAAGTCACTCCTCCATGTCGCTACTCCACGTCACTCTTCCATTTCACACCTCCATGTCACTCCTCCATGTCGCTACTCCAACTCAATCCTCCTTGTCACTCCTCCATGCCACTCATCCAAGTTATTCCTCCATGTCACTCCTTTATGTCATTCATCCAAGTCACTCCTCCATGTCACTTCTATATGTCTTCCATTTCACTCCTCCATGTCGCTCCACCAACTCACTCCTCCATGTCACTCCTCCATGTCACTCCTCCATGTAGCTATTCCATGTCACTCCCCCATTTCACTCCACCACGTCACTCCTCCATGTCACTCCTCCATATCAGCCCTTCATGTCACTCCTCCATGTCACTCCTCCATGTCACTACACAAACTCACTCATCCCTGTCCCTCCGCCATGTCACTCCACCATATCAACCCTCCTTCCTGATGAAACTTGTCACTTCTCCATGTCACTACTCCATGTCTCTCCCCCACATCAAACCTCTATGTCACTCCTCCATGTCACTCCTCTATGTCACTCCTCCTTGTCGCTCTTCCATGTCACTCCTCCATGTCGCTACACCATGTCACTCCTCCATGTCGCTACACCAACACAATCCTCATGTCACTCCTCCATGTAGCTACTCCATGTCACTCCTCCATGTCGCTACACCAACACAATCCTCCTTGTCACTCCTCCATGTCACTCCACCATGTCGCTATTCCATGTCACTCCTTATGTCGCTACACCAACTCACTCCTCCATTTCACTCCTCCATTTCACTCCACCACGTCACTCCTCCAAATCACTCCTCCATATCAACCCTCCATGTCACTCCTCCATGTCACTCCTCCAACTCATTCCTCCATGTCACTCCTCCATGTCACTACACCAATTCACTCATCCCTGTCCCTCCGCCATGTCACTCCTCCATGTCACTCCTCCATGTCGCTACACCAACTCACTCCTCATGTCACTCCTCCATGTCGCTACTCCATGTCACTCCTCCATGTCGCTCCTCCTTGTCACTCCTCCATGTTGCTCCTCCATGTCACTCCTCCATATCACTCATCCATGTCCCTCCTCCATGTCACTCCACCATATCAATCCTCCTTGCTGATCCGCCCTGTCACTTCTCCATGTCTCTCCTCCACATCAATCCTCCATGTCACTCCTCCATGTCATTCCTCCATGATACTCCTCCATGTCACTCCTCCATGTCACTCCTCCATGTCACTACACCAACTCACTCATCCCTTTCCCTCCGCCATGTCACTCCACCATATCAACCCTCCTTCCTGATCAAACTTGTCACGTCTACATGTCACTACTCCATGTCTCTCCTCCACATCAATCCTCTATGTCACTCCTCTATGTCACTCCTCCATGTCACTCCTCCTTGTCGCTATTCAATGTCACTCCTCCATGTAGCTACACCAACTCACTCATCCCTGTCCCTCCGCCATGTCACTCCTCCATGTCACTCCTCCATGTCGCTACACCAACTCACTCCTCATGTAACTCCTCCATGTCGCTATTCCATTTCACTCCTCCATTTCACTCCACCACGTCACTCCTCCATGTCACTCCTCCATTTCAACCCTCCATGTCACTCCTCCAAGTCACTCCTCCATGTCACGCCTCCATTTCACTCCACCACGTCACTCCTCCATGTCACTCCTCCATATCAACCCTCCATGTCACTCCTCCATGTCACTCCTTCATGTCACTCCTCCATGTCACTCCTCCTTGTCACTCCTCCATGTAGCTATTCCATGTCACTCCTCCATGTTGCCCTAACAACTCACTCCTCCATGTCACTCATCCACGTCACTCTTCCATGTCACACTTCCTTGTCACTCCTCCATGTAGCTACTTCATGTCACTACACCAACTCACTCATCCCTGTCCCTCCGCCATGTCACTCCACCATATCAACCCTCCTTCCTGATCAAACTTGTCACTTCTCCATGTCACTACTCCATGTCTTTCCTCCACATCACTCCTCTATGTCACTCCTCCATTTCACTGCTCCATGTAGCTACTCCATGTCACTCCTCCATTTCACTCCTCCATGTCACTCTTAAATATCACTCCACCACGCCACTCCTCTATATCACTCCTCCATGTTACTCCTCCATATCAATCCTCTATGTCACTCCTCCAAGTCACTCCTCCATGTCACTTCTATATGTCTTCCATGTCACTCCTCCATGTCGCTCCTCCTTGTCACTCCTCCATATCAATCCTCCATGTCACTTCTCCATGTCACTCCTCCTTGTCGCAATTCCATGTCACTCCTCCATATCAACCCTCCATGTCACTCCTCCATGTTAATCCTCCATGTCTCTACACCAACTCACTCATCCCTGTCCCTCCGCCATGTCACTCCACCATATCAACCCTCCTTCCTGATCAAACTTGTCACTTCTCCATGTCACTACTCCATGTCTTTCCTCCACATCAATCCTCTATGTCACTCCTCCATGTCACTCCTCCATGTCACTCCTCCTTGTCGCTATTCCATGTTACTCCTCCATGTCGCTACACCAACTCAATCCTCCTTGTCACTCCTCCATGTCACTCATCCAAGTCTTTCCTCCATGTCACTCATTTATGTCACTCCTCCAAGTCACTCCTCCATGTCACTTCTATTTGTCTTCCATGTCACTCCTCCATGTCGCTCATCCAAGTCATTCCTCCATGTCACTCATTTATGTCACTCCTCCAAGTCACTCCTCCATGTCACTTCTATATGTCTTCCATGTCACTCCTCCATGTCGCTCCACAAACTCACTCCTCCATGTCACTCCTCCTTGTCACTCCTCTATGTAGCTATTCCATGTAACTACTCCATGTCGCTCTACCAACTCACTCCTCCATGTCACTCGTCCACGTCACTCCTCCATGTCACACTTCCTTGTCACTCCTCCATGTAGCTACTTCATGTCACTACACCAACTCACTCATCCCTGTCCCTCCTCCATGTCACTCCACCATATCAACCCTCCTTCCTGATCAAACTTGTCACTTCTCCATGTCACTACTCCATGGCTCTCCTCCACATCACTCCTCTATATCACTCCTCCATGTCACTCCTCCATGTCACTCCTCCTTGTCGCTATTCCATGTTACTCCTCCATGTCGCTACACCAACTCACTCTTCCATGTCACTCCCCATTTCACTCCACCATGTCACTCCTCCATGTCACTCCTCCATATCAACCCTCCATGTCACTCCTCCATGTTACTCCTCCATGTCACTACACCAACTCACTCATCCCTGTCCCTCCTCCATGTCACCACATCATATCAACCCTCCTTCCTGATCAAACATGTCACTTCTCCATGTCACTACTCCATGTCTCTCCCCCACATCAAACCTCTATGTCACTCCTCCATGTCACTCCTCTATCTCACTCCTCCTTGTCGCTCTTCCATGTCACTCCTCCATGTCGCTACACCAACTCAATCCTCATGTCACTCCTCCATGTAGCTACTCCATGTCACTCCTCCATGTCGCTACACCAACTCAATCCTCCTTGTCACTCCTCCATGTCACTCAGCCAAGTCATTTGTCCATGTCACTTCTTTATGTCACTCCTCCAAGTCACTCCTCCATGTCACTTCTATATGTCTTCCATGTCACTCCTCCATGTTGCTCCACCAACTCACTCCTCCATGTCACTCCTCCATGTCACTGCTCCAAGTCACTCCTCTATGTCACTCCTCCATGTCACTCCTCCATGTCGCTATTCCATGTCACTCCTTATGTCGCTATATAAACTCACTCCTCCATGTCACTCCTCCATTTCACTCCACCACGTCACTCCTCCATGTCACTCCTCCTTGTCACTCCTCCATGTAGCTATTCCATTTCACTCCTCCATGTCGCTACACCAACTCAATACTCCTTGTCACTCCTCCATGTCACTCATCCAAGTCATTCCTCCATGTCGCTATTCCATGTCACTCCTTATGTCGATACGCCAACTCACTCCTCCATGTCACTCCTCCATTTCACTCCACCATGTCACTCCTCCATGTCACTCCTCCATATCAACCCGCCATGTCACTACTCCATGTCACTCCTCCATTTCACTCCACCACGTCTATATGTATTCCATGTCACTCCTCCATGTCGCTCCACCAACTCACTCCTCCATGTCACTCCTCCTTGTCACTCCTCCATGTAGCTATTCCATTTCACTCCTCCATGTCGCTACACCAACTCAATACTCCTTGTCACTCCTCCATGTCACTCATCCAAGTCATTCCTCCATGTCGCTATTCCATGTCACTCCTTATGTCGATACGCCAACTCACTCCTCCATGTCACTCCTCCATTTCACTCCACCATGTCACTCCTCCATGTCACTCCTCCATATCAACCCGCCATGTCACTACTCCATGTCACTCCTCCATGTCACTCCTCCATGTCACTACACCAACTCACTAATCCCTGTCCATCAGCCATGTCACTCCACAATATCAAACCTCCTTCCTGATCAAACTTGTCAGTTCTCCATGTCACTACTCCATGTCTCTCCTCCACATCAATCCTCTATGTCACTCCATGTCACTCCTCATGTCACTCCTCCATGTCGCTACTCCATGTCACTCCTCCATGTCGCTACACCAACTCAATCCTCATGTAACTCCTCCATGTAGCTACTCCATGTCACTCCACCATGTCGCTACACCAACTCAATCCTCCTTGTCACTCCTCCATGTCACTCAGCCAAGTCATTTGTCCATGTCTTCCATGTCACTCCTCCATGTCACTCCTCCAGTGACAGTTTTCCATGTCACTCCTCCATGTTGCTCCACCAACTCACTCCTCCATGTCACTCCTCCTTGTCACTCCTCTATGTAGCTATTCCATGTAACTACTCCATGTCGCTGTACCAACTCACTCCTCCATGTCACTCGTCCACGTCACTCCTCCATGTCACACTTCCTTGTCACTCCTCCATGTAGCTACTTCATGTCACTACACCAACTCACTCATCCCTGTCCCTCCTCCATGTCACTCCACCATATCAACCCTCCTTCCAGATCAAACTTGTCACTTCTCCATGTCACTACTCCATGTCTCTCCTCCACATTACTCCTCTATATCACTCCTCCATGTCATTCCTCCATGTCACTCCTCCTTGTCGCTATTCCATGTTACTCCTCCATGTCGCTACACCAACTCACTCTTCCATGTCACTCCCCATTTCACTCCACCATGTCACTCCTCCATGTCACTCCTCCATATCAACCCTCCATGTCACTCCTCCATGTTACTCCTCCATGTCACTACACCAACTCACTCATCCCTGTCCCTCCTCCATGTCATTCCACCATATCAACCCTCCTTCCTGATCAAACTTGTCACTTCTCCATGTCACTACTCCATGTCTCTCCCCCACATCAAACCTCTATGTCACTCCTCCATGTCACTCCTCTATGTCACTCCTCCTTTTCGCTCTTCCATGTCACTCCTCCATGTCGCTCCACCAACTCACTCCTCCATTTCACACTTCCTTGTCACTCATCCATGTAGCTACTTCATGTCACTACACCAACTCACTCATACCTGTCCCTCCGCCATGTCACTCCACCATATCAACCCTCCTTCCTGATCAAACTTGTCACTTCTCCATGTCACTAATCCATGTCTCTCCTCCACATCACTCCTCTATATCACTCCTCCATGTCACTCTTCCATGTCACTCCTCCTTGTCGCTATTCCATGTTACTCCTCCATTTCGCTACACCAACTCACTCTTCCATGTCACTCCTCCATGTCGCTACTCCATGTCACTCCTCCATGTCGCTACACCAACTCAATCCTCCTTGTCACTCCTCCATGTCACTCATCCAAGTCATTCCTTCATGTCACTCCTTTATGTCACTCCTCCAAGTCACTCCTCCATGTCACTTCTATATGTCTTCCATGTCACTCCTCCATGTCGCTCCACCAACTCACTCCTCCATGTCACTCCTCCTTGTCACTCCTCCATGTAGCTATTCCATGTATCTCCTCCATGTCGCTCTACCAACTCACTCCTCCATGTCACTCGTCCACGTCACTCCTCCATATCACACTTCCTTGTCTCTCATCCATGTAGCTACTTCATGTCACTACACCAACTCACTCATCCCTGTCCCTCCGCCATGTCACTCCACCATATCAACCCTCCTTCCTGATCAAACTTGTCACTTCTCCATGTCACTACTCCATGTCTCTCCTCCACATCACTCCTCTATATCACTCCTCCATGTCGCTACACCAACTCACTCTTCCATGTCACTCCCCCATTTCACTCCACCACGTCACTCCTCCATGTCACTCCTCCATGTCACTCCTCCTTGTCGCTATTCCATGTCACTCCTCCATGTTGCTACACCAACTCACTCATCCCTGTCCCTCCGCCATGTCACTCCACAATATCAAACATCCTTCCTGATCAAACTTGTCAGTTCTCCATGTCACTACTCCATGTCTCTCCTCCACATCACTCCTCCATGTCACTCCTCCATGTCACTCCTCCTTGTCGCTATTCCATGTCACTCCTCCAAGTTGCTACACCAACTCACTCCTCATGTCACTCCTCCATGTCACTTTGCCAAGTCATTTGTCCATGTCACTCCTTTATGTCACGCCTCCAAGTCACTCCTCCATGTCACTTCTATATGTCTTCCATGTCACTCCTCCATGTTGCTCCACCAACTCACTCCTCCATGTCACTCCTCCATGTCACTGCTCCACGTCACTCCTCTATGTCACTCCTCCATGTCACTCCTCCATGTCGCTATTCCATGTCACTCCCTATGTCGCTATATAAACTCACTCCTCTATGTCACTCCTCCATTTCACTCCACCACGTCACTCCTCCATGTCACTCCTCCATATCAACCCTCCATGTCACTCCTCCTTGTCGCTACACCAACTCACTCCTCCATGTCACTCCTCCATTTCACTCCACCACGTCACTCCTCCATGTAACTCCTCCATATCAACCCGCCATGTAACTCCTCCATGTCACTCCTCCATGTCACTCCTCCTTGTCGCTATTCCATGTCACTCCTCCATGTCGCTACACCAACTCAATCCTCCTTGTCACTCTTCCATGTCGCTACTCCATGTCACTCCTCCATGTCGCTACACCAACTCAATCCTCCTTGTCACTCTTCCATGTCACTCATCCAAGTCATTCCTCCATGTCACTCATTTATGTCACTCCTCCAAGTCACTCCTCCATGTCTCTTCTATATGTCTTCCATATCACTCCTCCATGTTGCTCTACCAACTCACTCCTCCATGTCAATAGTCCACGTCACTCCTCCATGTCACACTTCCTTGTCACTCCTCCATGTTGCTCCACCAACTCTCTCCTCCATGTCACTCCTCCATGTCACTGCTCCACGTCACTCCTCTATGTCACTAATCCATGTCACTCCTCCATGTCGCTATTCCATGTCACTCCTTATGTCGATACGCCAACTCACTCCGCCATGTCACTCCTCCATTTCACTCCAACACGTCACTCCTCCATGTCACTCCTCCATATCAACATGCCATGTCACTCCTCCATGTCACTCCTCCATGTCACTCCTCCATGTCACTACACCAACTCACTAATCCCTGTCCCTCCGCCATGTCACTCCACAATATCAAACCTCCTTCCTGATCAAACTTGTCAGTGCTCCATGTCACTACTCCATGTCTCTCCTCCACATCAATCCTCTATGTCACTCCTCCATGTCACTCCTCCTTGTCGCTATTCCATGTCACTCCTCCATGTTGCTACACCAACTCACTCCTCATTTCACTCCTCCATGTCGCTACTCCATGTCACTCCTCCATGTCGCTACAACAACTCAATCCTTCTTGTCACTCTTCCATGTCACTCATCCAAGTCATTCCTCCATGTCACTCATTTATGTAACTCCTCCAAGTCACTCCTCCATGTCACTTCTATATGTCTTCCATGTCACTCCTCCATGTCGCTCCACCAACTCACTCCTCCATGTCACTCCTCCTTGTCACTCCTCCATGTAGCTATTCCATGTCACTCCTCCATGTCGCTCTACCAACTCACTACTCCATGTCACTCGTCCACGTCACTCCTCCATGTCACACTTCCTTGTAACTCATCCATGTAGCTACTTCATGTCACTACACCAACTCACTCATCCCTGTCCCTCCGCCATGTCACTCCACCATATCAACCCTCCTTCCTGATCAAACTTGTCACTTCTCCATGTCACTACTCCATGTCTCTCCTCCACATCACTCCTCTATATCACTCCTCCATGTCACTCCTCCATGTCACTCCTCCTTGTCGCTATTCCATGTTACTCCTCCATGTCGCTACACCAACTCACTCTTCCATGTCACTCCCCCATTTCACTCCACCACGTCACTCCTCCATATCACTCCTCCATATCAACCCTCCATGTCACTCCTCCATGTTACTCCTCCATGTCACTACACCAACTCACTCATCCCTGTCCCTCCGCCATGTCACTCCACCATATCAACCCTCCTTCCTGATCAAACTAGTCACTTCTCCATGTCACTACTCAATGTCTCTCCCCCACATCAAACCTCTATGTCACTCCTCCATGTCACTCCTCTATGTCACTCCTCTATGTAGCTACTCCATGTCACTCCTCCATGTCGATACACCAACTCAATCCTCCTTGTCACTCCTCCATGTCACTCATCCAAGTCATTCCTCCATGTCGCTATTCCATGTCACTCCTTTTGTCGATACGCCAACTCACTCCTCCATGGCACTCCTCCATTTCACTACACCACATCACTCCTCCATGTCACTCCTCCATATCAACCCGCCATGTCACTCCTCCATGTCACTCTACCACCTCACTCCTCCATGTCACTACACAAACTCACTAATCCCTGTCCCTCCGCCAAGTCACTCCACAATATTAAACCTCCTTCCTGATCAAACTTGTCAGTTCTCCATGTCACTGCTCCATGTCTCTCCTCCACATCAATCCTCTATGTCACTCCTCCATGTCACTCCACCTTGTCGCTATTCCATGTCACTCCTCCATGTTGCTACACCAACTCACCCCTCATGTCACTCCTCCATGTCGCTACTCCATGTCACTCCTCCATGTCGCTACACCAACTCAATCCTCATTGTCACTCCTCCATGTCACTCATCCAAGTCATTCCTCCATGTCACTCATTTATGTCACTCCTCCAAGTCACTCTTCCATGTCACTTCTATATGTCTTCCATGTCACTCCTCCATGTCGCTCCACCAACTCACTCCTCCATGTCACTCCTCCTTGTCACTCCTCCATGTAGCTATTCCATGTCACTCCTCCATGTCGCTCTACCAACTCACTCTTCCATGTCACTCCCCCATTTCACTCCTCCAAGTCACTCCTCCATGTCACTTCTATATGTCTTCCATGTCACTCCTCCATGTTGCTCCACCAACTCACTCCTCCATGTCACTCCTCCATGTCACTGCTCCACGTCACTCCTCTATGTCACTCCTCCATGTCACTCCTCCATGTCGCTATTCCATGTCACTCCATATGTCGCTATATAAACTCACTCCTCCATGTCACTCCTCCATTTCACTCCACCACGTCACTCCTCCATGTCACTCCTCCATATCAACCCTCCATGTCACTCCTCCTTGTCGCTACACCAACTCACTCCTCCATGTCACTCCTCCATTTCACTCCACCACGTCTATATGTATTCCATGTCACTCCTCCATGTCGCTCCACCAACTCACTCCTCCATGTCACTCCTCCTTGTCACTCCTCCATGTAGCTATTCCATTTCACTCCTCCATGTCGCTACACCAACTCAATCCTCCTTGTCACTCCTCCATGTCACTCATCCATATCAACCCGCCATGTCACTCCTCCATTTCACTCCACCACGTCACTCCTCCATGTCACTCCTCCATATCAACCCGCCATGTCACTCCTCCATGTCACTGCTCCATGTCACTCCTCCATGTCGCTATTCCATGTCACTCCTTATGTCGCTCCACCAACTCACTCCTCTATGTCATTCCCCTATGTCGCTACTCCATGTCACTCCTCCATGTCGATCCCCCATGTCACTCCTCCATGTCACTTCTATATGTTTTCCATGTCACTCCTCCATGTCGCTCCTCCTTGTCACTCCTCCATGTTGCTCCTCCATGTAGCTACTTCATGTCACTACACCAACTCACTCATCCCTGTCCCTCCGCCATGTCACTCCACCATATCAACCCTCCTTCCTGATCAAACTTGTCACTTCTCCATGTCACTACTCCATGTCTCTCCTCCACATCACTCCTCTATATCACTCCTCCATGTCGCTACACCAACTCACTCTTCCATGTCACTCCCCCATTTCACTCCACCACGTCACTCCTCCATGTCACTCCTCCATGTCACTCCTCCTTGTCGTTATTCCATGTCACTCCTCCAAGTTGCTACACCAACTCACTCCTCATGTCACTCCTCCATGTCACTCATCCAAGTCATTCCTCCATGTCACTCATTTATGTCATTCCTCCAAGTCATTCCTCCATGTCACTTCTATATGTCTTCCATGTCACTCCTCCATGTCGCTCCACCAACTCACTCCTCCATGTCACTCCTCCTTGTCACTCCTCCATGTCACTCGTCCTTGTCACTCCTCCATGTAGCTACTTCATGTCACTACACCAACTCACTCATCCCTGTCCCTCCGCCATGTCACTCCACCATATCAACACTCTTTCCTGATCAAACTTGTCACTTTTCCATGTCACTACTCCATGTCTCTCCTCCACATCAATCCTCTATGTCACTCCTCCATGTCACTCCTCCATTACACTCCTCCTTGTCGCTATTCCATGTCACTCCTCCATGTTGCTACACCAACTCACTCCTCATGTCACTCCTCCATGTCGCTACTCCATGTCACTCCTCCATGTCGCTACACCAACTCAATCCTCCTTGTCACTCCTCCATGTCACTCATCCAAGTCATTCCTCCATGTCACTCCTTTATGTCACTCCTCCAAGTCACTCCTCCATGTCACTTCTATATGTCTTCCATGTCACTCCTCCATGTCGCTCCACCAACTCACTCCTCCATGTCACTCCTCCTTGTCAGTACTCCATGTAGCTATTCCATGTATCTCCTCCATGTCGCTCCACCAACTCACTCCTCCATGTCACTCCTCCATGTCACTGCTCCATGTCACTCCTCCATGTCGCTATTCCATGTCACTCCTTATGTCACTCCACCAACTCACTCCTCTATGTCATTCCCCTATGTCGCTACTCCATGTCACTTCTCCATGTCACAACTCCTTGTCTCTCCTCCACATCACTCCTCCATATCAACCCGCCATGTAACTCCTCCATGTCACTCCTCCATGTCACTCCTCCTTGTCGCTATTACATGTCACTCCTCCATGTTGCTACACCACCTCACTCCTCATGTCACTCCTCCATGTCGCTACTCCATGTCACTCCTCCATGTCACTCCACCAACTCACTCCTCTATGTCATTCCCCTATGTCGCTACTCCATGTCACTTCTCCATGTCACTACTCCATGTCTCTCCTCCACATCACTCCTCTATATCACTCCTCCATGTCACTCCTCCATGTCACTCCTCCTTGTCGCTATTCCATGTTACTCCTCCATGTCGCTACACCAACTCACTCTTCCATTTCACTCCCCCATTTCACTCCACCACGTCACTCCTCCATGTCACTCCTCCATATCAACCCTCCATGTCACTCCTACATGTTACTCCTCCATGTCTCTACACCAACTCACTCATCCCTGTCCCTCCGCCATGTCACTCCACCATATCAACCCTCCTTCCTGATCAAACTTGTCACTTCTCCATGTCACTACTCCATGTCTCTCCCCCACATCAAACCTCTATGTCACTCCTCCATGTCACTCCTCTATGTCACTCCTCCTTGTCGCTCTTTCATGTCACTCCTCCATGTCGCTACACCAACTCAATCCTCATGTCACTCCTCCATGTAGCTACTCCATGTCACTCCTCCATGTCGCTACACCAACTCAATCCTTCTTGTCACTCCTCCATGTCACTCAGCCAAGTCATTTGTCCATGTCACTCTTTTATGTCACTCCTCCAAGTCACTCCTCCATATCACTTCTATATGTCTTCCATGTCACTCCTCCATGTTGCTCCACCAACTCACTCCTCCATGTCACTCCTCCATGTCACTGCTCCACGTCACTCCTCTATGTCACTCCTCCATGTCACTCCTCCATGTCGCTATTCCATGTCACTCCTTATGTCGCTATATAAACTCACTCCTCTATGTCACTCCTCCATTTCACTCCACCACGTCACTCCTCCATGTCACTCCTCCATATCAATCCTCCATGTCACTCCTCCATGTCGCTACACCAACTCACTCCTCCATGTCACTCCTCCATTTCACTCCACCATGTCACTCCTCCATGTCACTCCTCCATATCAACCCGCCATGTCACTCCTCCATGTCACTCCTCCATGTCACTCCTCCATGTCGCTATTCCATGTCACTCCTCCATGTTGCTACACCAACTCACTCCTCATGTCACTCCTCCATGTCGCTACTCCATGTCACTCCTCCATGTCGCTACACCAACTCAATCCTCCTTGTCACTCTTCCATGTCACTCATCCAAGACATTCCTCCATGTCACTCATTTATGTCACTCCTCCAAGTCACTCCTCCATGTCTCTTCTATATGTCTTCCATGTCACTCCTCCATGTCGCTCTACCAACTCACTCCTCCATGTCACTCGTCCACGTCACTCCTCCATTTCACACTTCCTTGTCACTCATCCATGTAGCTACTTCATGTCACTACACCAACTCACTCATCCCTGTCCCTCCGCCATGTCACTCCACCATATCAACCCTCCTTCCTGATCAAACTTGTCACTTCTCCATGTCACTACTCCATGTCTCTCCTCCACATCACTCCTCTATATCACTCCTCCATGTCACTCTTCCATGTCACTCCTCCTTGTCGCTATTCCATGTTACTCCTCCATGTCGCTACACCAACTCAATCCTCCTTGTCACTCCTCCATGTCACTTAGCCAAGTCATTTGTCCATGTCACTCCTTTATGTCACTCCTCCAAGTCACTCCTCCATGTCACTTCTATATGTCTTCCATGTCACTCCTCCATGTCACTGCTCCACGTCACTCCTCTATGTCACTCCTCCATGTCACTCCTCCATGTCGCTATTCCATGTCACTCCTTATGTCGCTATATAAACTCACTCCTCTATGTCACTCCTCCATTTCACTCCACCACGTCACTCCTCCATGTCACTCCTCCATATCAACCCTCCATGTCACTCCTCTTTGTCGCTACACCAACTCACTCCTCCATGTCACTCCTCCATATCAACCCACCATGTAACTCCTCCATGTCACTCCTCCATGTCACTCCTCCTTGTCGCTATTCCATGTCACTCCTCCATGTTGCTACACCAACTCACTCCTCATGTCACTCCTCCATGTCGCTACTCCATGTCACTCCTCCATGTCGCTACACCAACTCAAGCCTCCTTGTCACTCTTCCATGTCACTCTTCCAAGTCATTCCTCCATGTCACTCATTTATGTCACTCCTCCAAGTCACTCCTCCATGTCTCTTCTATATGTCTTCCATATCACTCCTCCATGTCGCTCTACCAACTCACTCCTCCATGTCAATAGTCCACGTCACTCCTCCATGTCACACTTCCTTGTCACTCCTCCATGTTGCTCCACCAACTCACTCCTCCATGTCACTCCTCCATGTCACTGCTCCACGTCACTCCTCTATGTCACTAATCCATCTCACTCCTCCATGTCGCTATTCCATGTCACTCCTTATGTCGCTATATAAACTCACTCCTCTATGTCACTCCTCCATTTCACTCCACCACGTCACTCCTCCATGTCACTCCTCCATATCAACCCTCCATGTCACTCCTCCTTGTCGCTACACCAACTCACTCCTCCATGTCACTCCTCCATTTCACTCCACCACGTCACTCCTCCATGTCACTCCTCCATATCAACCCGCCATGTAACTCCTCCATGTCACTCCTCCATGTCACTCCTCCTTGTCGCTATTCCATGTCACTCCTCCATGTTGCTACACCAACTCACTCCTCATGTCACTCCTCCATGTCGCTACTCCATGTCACTCCTCCATGTCGCTACACCAACTCAATCCTCCTTGTCACTCTTCCATGTCACTCATCCAAGTCATTCCTCCATGTCACTCATTTATGTCACTCCTCCAAGTCACTCCTCCATGTCTCTTCTATATGTCATCCATATCACTCCTCCATGTCAATAGTCCACGTCACTCCTCCATGTCACACTTCCTTGTCACTCCTCCATGTTGCTCCACCAACTCACTCCTCCATGTCACTCCTCCATGTCACTGCTCCACGTCACTCCTCTATGTCACTAATCCATGTCACTCCTCCATGTCGCTATTCCATGTCACTCCTTATGTCGATACGCCAACTCACTCCTCCATGTCACTCCTCCATTTCACTCCACCACGTCACTCCTCCATGTCACTCCTCCATATCAACATGCCATGTCACTCCTCCATGTCACTCCTCCATGTCACTACACCAACTCACTAATCCCTGTCCCTCCGCCATGTCACTCCACAATATCAAACCTCCTTCCTGATCAAACTTGTCAGTTCTCAATGTCACTACTCCATGTCTCTCTTCCACATCAATCCTCTATGTCACTCCTCCATGTCACTCCTCCTTGTCGCTATTCCATGTCACTCCTCCATGTTGCTACACCAACTCACTCCTCATTTCACTCCTCCATGTCGCTACTCCATGTCACTCCTCCATGTCGCTACAACAACTCAATCCTCCTTGTCACTCTTCCATGTCACTCATCCAAGTCATTCCTCCATGTCACTCATTTATATAACTCCTCCAAGTCACTCCTCCGTGTCACTTCTATATGTCTTCCATGTCACTCCTCCATGTCGCTCCACCAACTCACTCCTCCATGTCACTCCTCCTTGTCACTCCTCCATGTAGCTATTCCATGTCACTCCTCCATGTCGCTCTACCAACTCACTACTCCATGTCACTCGTCCACGTCACTCCTCCATGTCACACTTCCTTGTAACTCATCCATGTAGCTACTTCATGTCACTACACCAACTCACTTATCCCTGTCCCTCCGCCATGTCACTCCACCATATCAACCCTCCTTCCTGATCAAACTTGTCACTTCTCCATGTCACTACTCCATGTCTCTCCTCCACATCACTCCTCTATATCACTCCTCCATATCACTCCTCCATGTCACTCCTCCTTGTCGCTATTCCATGTTACTCCTCCATGTCGCTACACCAACTCACTCTTCCATGTCACTCCCCCATTTCACTCCACCACGTCACTCCTCCATGTCACTCCTCCATATCAACCCTCCATGTCACTCCTCCATGTTACTCCTCCATGTCACTACACCAACTCACTCATCCCTGTCCCTCCGCCATGTCACTCCACCATATCAACCCTCCTTCCTGATCAAACTTGTCAGTTCTCCATGTCACTACTCCATGTCTCTCCCCCACATCAAACCTCTATGTCACTCCTCCATGTCACTCCTCTATGTCACTCCTCTATGTAGCTACTCCATGTCACTCCTCCATGTCGCTACACCAACTCAATCCTCCTTGTCACTCCTCCATGTCACTCATCCAAGTCATTCCTCCATGTCGCTATTCCATGTCACTCCTTATGTCGATACGCCAACTCACTCCTCCATGTCACTCCTCCATTTCACTCCACCACGTCACTCCTCCATGTCACTCCTCCATATCAACCCTCCATGTCACTCCTCCATGTCGCTACACCAACTCACTCCTCCATGTCACTCCTCCATTTCACTCCACCACGTCACTCTTCCATGTCACTCATCCAAGTCATTCCTCCATGTCACTCATTTATGTCACTCCTCCAAGTCACTCCTCCATGTCTCTTCTATATGTCTTCCATATCACTCCTCCATGTCGCTCTACCAACTCACTCCTCCATGTCAATAGTCCACGTCACTCCTCCATGTCACACTTCCTTGTCACTCCTCCATGTTGCTCCACCAACTCACTCCTCCATGTCACTCCTCCATGTCACTGCTCCACATCACTCCTCTATGTCACTAATCCATCTCACTCCTCCATGTAGCTATTCCATGTCACTCCTTATGTCGCTATATAAACTCACTCCTCTATGTCACTCCTCCATTTCACTCCACCACGTCACTCCTCCATGTCACTCCTCCATATCAACCCTCCATGTCACTCCTCCTTGTTGCTACACCAACTCACTCCTCCATGTCACTCCTCCATTTCACTCCACCACGTCACTCCTCCATGTCACTCCTCCATATCAACCCGCCATGTAACTCCTCCATGTCACTCCTCCATGTCACTCCTCCTTGTCGCTATTCCATGTCACTCCTCCATGTTGCTACACCAACTCACTCCTCATGTCACTCCTCCATGTCGCTACTCCATGTCACTCCTCCATGTCGCTACACCAACTCAATCCTCCTTGTCACTCTTCCATGTCACTCATCCAAGTCATTCCTCCATGTCACTCATTTATGTCACTCCTCCAAGTCACTCCTCCATGTCTCTTCTATATGTCATCCATATCACTCCTCCATGTCAATAGTCCACGTCACTCCTCCATGTCACACTTCCTTGTCACTCCTCCATGTTGCTCCACCAACTCACTCCTCCATGTCACTCCTCCATGTCACTGCTCCACGTCACTCCTCTATGTCACTAATCCATGTCACTCCTCCATGTCGCTATTCCATGTCACTCCTTATGTCGATACGCCAACTCACTCCTCCATGTCACTCCTCCATTTCACTCCACCACGTCACTCCTCCATGTCACTCCTCCATATCAACATGCCATGTCACTCCTCCATGTCACTCCTCCATGTCACTACACCAACTCACTAATCCCTGTCCCTCCGCCATGTCACTCCACAATATCAAACCTCCTTCCTGATCAAACTTGTCAGTTCTCAATGTCACTACTCCATGTCTCTCTTCCACATCAATCCTCTATGTCACTCCTCCATGTCACTCCTCCTTGTCGCTATTCCATGTCACTCCTCCATGTTGCTACACCAACTCACTCCTCATTTCACTCCTCCATGTCGCTACTCCATGTCACTCCTCCATGTCGCTACAACAACTCAATCCTCCTTGTCACTCTTCCATGTCACTCATCCAAGTCATTCCTCCATGTCACTCATTTATGTAACTCCTCCAAGTCACTCCTCCGTGTCACTTCTATATGTCTTCCATGTCACTCCTCCATGTCGCTCCACCAACTCACTCCTCCATGTCACTCCTCCTTGTCACTCCTCCATGTAGCTATTCCATGTCACTCCTCCATGTCGCTCTACCAACTCACTACTCCATGTCACTCGTCCACGTCACTCCTCCATGTCACACTTCCTTGTAACTCATCCATGTAGCTACTTCATGTCACTACACCAACTCACTCATCCCTGTCCCTCCGCCATGTCACTCCACCATATCAACCCTCCTTCCTGATCAAACTTGTCACTTCTCCATGTCACTACTCCATGTCTCTCCTCCACATCACTCCTCTATATCACTCCTCCATATCACTCCTCCATGTCACTCCTCCTTGTCGCTATTCCATGTTACTCCTCCATGTCGCTACACCAACTCACTCTTCCATGTCACTCCCCCATTTCACTCCACCACGTCACTCCTCCATGTCACTCCTCCATATCAACCCTCCATGTCACTCCTCCAAGTTACTCCTCCATGTCACTACACCAACTCACTCATCCCTGTCCCTCCGCCATGTCACTCCACCATATCAACCCTCCTTCCTGATCAAACTTGTCACTTCTCCATGTCACTACTCCATGTCTCTCCCCCACATCAAACCTCTATGTCACTCCTCCATGTCACTCCTCTATGTCACTCCTCTATGTAGCTACTCCATGTCACTCCTCCATGTCGCTACACCAACTCAATCCTCCTTGTCACTCCTCCATGTCACTCATCCAAGTCATTCCTCCATGTCGCTATTCCATGTCACTCCTTATGTCGATACGCCAACTCACTCCTCCATGTCACTCCTCCATTTCACTCCACCACGTCACTCCTCCATGTCACTCCTCCATATCAACCCTCCATGTCACTCCTCCATGTCACTCTACCACCTCACTCCTCCATGTCACTACACCAAATCACTAATCCCTGTCCCTCCGCTATGTCACTCCACAATATTAAACCTCCTTCCTGATCAAAGTTGTCAGTTCTCCATGTCACTACTCCATGTCTCTCCTCCACATCAATCCTCTATGTCACTCCTCCATGTCACTCCTCTATGTCACTCCTCTATGTAGCTACTCCATGTCACTCCTCCATGTCACTTCTATATGTCTTCTATGTCATTCCTCCATGTTGCTCCACCAACTCACTCCTCCATGTCACTCCTCCATGTCACTGCTCCACGTCACTCCTCTATGTCACTCCTCCATGTCACTCCTCCATGTCGCTATTCCATGTCACTCCTTATGTTGCTATATAAACTCACTCCTCCATGTCACTCCTTTCATTTCACTCCACCACGTCACTCCTCCATGTCACTCCTCCATATCAACCCTCCATGTCACTCCTCCTTGTCGCTACACCAACTCACTCCTCCATGTCACTCCTCCATTTCACTCCACCACGTCTATATGTATTCCATGTCACTCCTCCATGTCGCTCCACCAACTCACTCCTCCATGTCACTCCTCCTTGTCACTCCTCCATGTAGCTATTCCACTTTACTCCTCCATGTCGCTACACCAACTCAATCCTCCTTGTCACTCCTCCATGTCACTCATCCAAGTCATTCCTCCATGTCGCTATTCCATGATACTCCTTATGTCGATACGCCAACTCACTCCTCCATGTCACTCCTCCATATCAACCCGCCATGTCACTCCTCCATGTCACTCTACCACCTCACTCCTCCATGTCACTACACCAACTCACTAATCCCTGTCCCCCCGCCATGTCACTCCACAATATTAAACCTCCTTCCTAATCAAACTTGTCAGTTCTCCATGTCACTACTCCATGTCTCTCCTCCATGTCACTCCTCCAAGTCACTCCTCCATGTCGCTACTCCATGTCACACCTCCTTGTCACTCCTCCATGTAGCTACTCTATGTCACTCCTCCATGTCGCTCTACCAACTCACTCCTCCATGTCACTCCTCTATATAACTTCTCCATGTTACTCCTCCATATCAATCCTCCATGTCACTTCTCCATGTAACTCCTCCTTGTCGCAATTCCATGTCACTCCTCCATGTCGCTACATCAACTCACTCCTCATGTCACTCCTCCATTTCGCTACTCCATGTCACTCCTCCATGTCGCTACACCAACTCAATCCTCCTTGTCACTCCTCCATGTCACTCATCCAAGTCACTCCTCCATGTCGCTATTCCATGTCACTCCTTATGTCGATACGCCAACTCACTCCTCCATGTCACTCCTCCATTTCACTCCACCACGTCACTCCTCCATGTCACTCCTCCATATCAACCCGCCATGTCACTCCTCCATGTCACTCCTCCATGTCACTACACCAACTCACTAATCCCTGTCCCTCCGCCATGTCACTCCACAATATCAAACCTCCTTCCTAATCAAACTTGTCAGTTTTCCATGTCACTACTCCATGTCTCTCCTCCACATCATTCCTCTATGTCACTCCTCCATGTCACTCCTCCATGTCACTCCTCCTTGTCGCTATTCCATGTCACTCCTCCATGTTGCTACACCAACTCAATCCTCCTTGTCACTCCTCCATGTCACTCATCCAAGTCATTCCTCCATGTCACTTCTTTATGTCACTCCTCCAAGTCACTCCTCTATGTCACTGCTATATGTCTTCCATGTCACTCCTCCATGTCGCTCCACCAACTCACTCCTCCATGTCACTCCTCCTTGTCACTCCTCCATGTAGCTATTCCATGTCACTCCTCCAAGTCGCTCTACCAACTCACTCCTCCATGTCACTCGTCCACGTCACTCCTCCATGTCACACTTCCTTGTCACTCCTCCATGTTGCTACACCAACTCAATCCTCCTTGTCACTCCTCCATGTCACTCATCCAAGTCATTTGTCCATGTCACTCCTTTATGTCACTCCTCCAAGTCACTCCTCCATGTCACTTCTATATGTCTTCTATGTCATTCCTCCATGTTGCTCCACCAACTCACTCCTCCATGTCACTCCTCCATGTCACTGCTCCACGTCACTCCTCTATGTCACTCCTCCATGTCACTCCTCCATGTCGCTATTCCATGTCACTCCTTATGTTGCTATATAAACTCACTCCTCCATGTCACTCCTTTCATTTCACTCCACCACGTCACTCCTCCATGTCACTCCTCCATATCAACCCTCCATGTCACTCCTCCTTGTCGCTACACCAACTCACTCCTCCATGTCACTCCTCCATTTCACTCCACCACGTCTATATGTATTCCATGTCACTCCTCCATGTCGCTCCACCAACTCACTCCTCCATGTCACTCCTCCTTGTCACTCCTCCATGTAGCTATTCCACTTTACTCCTCCATGTCGCTACACCAACTCAATCCTCCTTGTCACTCCTCCATGTCACTCATCCAAGTCATTCCTCCATGTCGCTATTCCATGATACTCCTTATGTCGATACGCCAACTCACTCCTCCATGTCACTCCTCCATATCAACCCGCCATGTCACTCCTCCATGTCACTCTACCACCTCACTCCTACATGTCACTACACCAACTCACTAATCCCTGTCCCCCCGCCATGTCACTCCACAATATTAAACCTCCTTCCTAATCAAACTTGTCAGTTCTCCATGTCACTACTCCATGTCTCTCCTCCATGTCACTCCTCCAAGTCACTCCTTCATGTCGCTACTCCATGTCACACCTCCTTGTCACTCCTCCATGTAGCTACTCTATGTCACTCCTCCATGTCGCTCTACCAACTCACTCCTCCATGTCACTCCTCTATATAACTTCTCCATGTTACTCCTCCATATCAATCCTCCATGTCACTTCTCCATGTAACTCCTCCTTGTCGCAATTCCATGTCACTCCTCCATGTCGCTACATCAACTCACTCCTCATGTCACTCCTCCATGTCGCTACTCCATGTCACTCCTCCATGTCACTATTCCATGTCACTCCTTATGTCGATACGCCAACTCACTCCTCCATGTCACTCCTCCATTTCACTCCACCACGTCACTCCTCCATGTCACTCCTCCATATCAACCCGCCATGTCACTCCTCCATGTCACTCCTCCATGTCACTACACCAACTCACTAATCCCTGTCCCTCCGCCATGTCACTCCACAATATCAAACCTCCTTCCTAATCAAACTTGTCAGTTTTCCATGTCACTACTCCATGTCTCTCCTCCACATCAATCCTCTATGTCACTCCTCCATGTCACTCCTCCATGTCACTCCTCCTTGTCGCTATTCCATGTCACTCCTCCATGTTGCTACACCAACTCAATCCTCCTTGTCACTCCTCCATGTCACTCATCCAAGTCATTCCTCCATGTCACTTCTTTATGTCACTCTTCCAAGTCACTCCTCTATGTCACTGCTATATGTCTTCCATGTCACTCCTCCATGTCGCTCCACCAACTCACTCCTCCATGTCACTCCTCCTTGTCACTCCTCCATGTAGCTATTCCATGTCACTCCTCCAAGTCGCTCTACCAACTCACTCCTCCATGTCACTCGTCCACGTCACTCCTCCATGTCACAGTTCCTTGTCACTCCTCCATGTTGCTACACCAACTCAATCCTCCTTGTCACTCCTCCATGTCACTCATCCAAGTCATTTGTCCATGTCACTCCTTTATGTCACTCCTCCAAGTCACTCCTCCATGTCACTTCTATATGTCTTCTATGTCATTCCTCCATGTTGCTCCACCAACTCACTCCTCCATGTCACTCCTCCATGTCACTGCTCCACGTCACTCCTCTATGTCACTCCTCCATGTCACTCCTCCATGTCGCTATTCCATGTCACTCCTTATGTTGCTATATAAACTCACTCCTCCATGTCACTCCTTTCATTTCACTCCACCACGTCACTCCTCCATGTCACTCCTCCATATCAAACCTCCATGTCACTCCTCCTTGTCGCTACACCAACTCATTCCTCCATGTCACTCCTCCATTTCACTCCACCACGTCTATATGTATTCCATGTCACTCCTCCATGTCGCTCCACCAACTCACTCCTCCATGTCACTCCTCCTTGTCACTCCTCCATGTAGCTATTCCACTTTACTCCTCCATGTCGATACACCAACTCAATCCTCCTTGTCACTCCTCCATGTCACTCATCCAAGTCATTCCTCCATGTCGCTATTCCATGATACTCCTTATGTCGATACGCCAACTCACTCCTCCATGTCACTCCTCCATATCAACCCGCCATGTCACTCCTCCATGTCACTCTACCACCTCACTCCTCCATGTCACTACACCAACTCACTAATACCTGTCCCCCCGCCATGTCACTCCACAATATTAAACCTCCTTCCTAATCAAACTTGTCAGTTCTCCATGTCACTACTCCATGTCTCTCCTCCATGTCACTCCTCCAAGTCACTCCTCCATGTCGCTACTCCATGTCACACCTCCTTGTCACTCCTCCATGTAGCTACTCTATGTCACTCCTCCATGTCGCTCTACCAACTCACTCCTCCATGTCACTCCTCTATATAACTTCTCCATGTTACTCCTCCATATCAATCCTCCATGTCACTTCTCCATGTAACTCCTCCTTGTCGCAATTCCATGTCACTCCTCCATGTCGCTACATCAACTCACTCCTCATGTCACTCCTCCATGTCGCTACTCCATGTCACTCCACCATATCAACCCTCCTTCCTGATCAAACTTGTCACTTCTCCATGTCACTACTCCATGTCTTTCCTCCACATCAATCCTCTATGTCACTCCTCCATGTCACTCCTCCATGTCATTCCTCATTGTCGCTATTCCATGTCACTCCTCCATGTCCCTCCGCCATGTCACTCCACCATATCAACCCTCCTTCCTGATCAAACTTGTCACTTCTCCATGTCACTACTCCATGTCTTTCCTCCACATCAATCCTCTATGTAACTCTTCCATGTCACTCCTCCATGTCATTCCTCATTGTCGCTATTCCATGTCACTCCTCCATGTCCCTCCGCCATGTCACTCCACCATATCAACCCTCCTTCCTGATCAAACTTGTCACTTCTCCATGTCACTACTCCATGTCTCTCCTCCACATCACTCCTCTATATCACTCCTCCATGTCACTCCTCCATGTCACTCCTCCATGTTGCTATTCCAATTTACTCCTCCATGTCGCTACACCAACTCACTCTTCCATGTCACTCCTCCATTTCACTCCACCACGTCACTCTTCTACGTCACTCCTCATGTCACTCCTCCATGTCGCTACTCCTTGTCACTCCTCCATGTCACTCATCAATTTCATTTTTCCATGTCACTCCTTTATGTCACTCCTCCAAGTCACTCCTCAATTTCACTTCTATATTACTTTAATGTCACTCCTGCATGTCGCTCCTCCATATCACTCCTCTATTTCACTCCTCCATGTCACTCCTCCATATCAATCCGCTATTTCACTCCTCCATGTAACTCTTTAATGTCACTACTCCATGTCACTCTTGCATGTCGCTCCTCCATGTCACTTCTCCAAGTCTTCAATGTCATGTCTCTCATCCGTGTAGCTCCATATTGTCACTCCTCCATATTACTCCTCCGTGTCACTTCTACATGTTTTCCATGTCACTCCTCCACATCACTCCTCCATGTCACTCCTCCATGTCACTTTTCAATATCACTGCTCTATGTCATTCCCCTATGTCGCTACTCCATGTCACTCCTCCATGTCGATCCTCCATGTCACTCCTCCATGTCACTTCTATATGTCTTCCATGTCGCTACTCCATGTCACTCCTCCATGTCGATCCTCCATGTTACTCCTCCATGTCACTTCTATATGTCTTCCATGTCACTCCTCCAAGTCGCTCCTCCTTGTCACTCCTCCATGTTGCTCCTCCATGTCACTCCTCCATGTCACTCATCCATGTCCCTCCGCCATGTCACTCCACCATATCAATCCTCCTTGCTGATCCGCCCTGTCACTCCTCCATGTCTCTCCTCCACATCAATCCTCCATGTCACTCTTCCATGTCACTCCTCCATGTCACTCCTCCATGTCACTACACCAACTCACTCATCCCTTTCCCTCCGCCATGTCACTCCACCATATCAACCATCCTTCCTGATCAAACTTGTCACTTCTCCATGTCACTACTCCATGTCTCTCATCCACAATAATCCTCTATGTCACTCCTCTATGTCACTCCTCCATGTCACTCCTCCTTGTCGCTATTCCATGTCACTCCTCCATGTCGCTACACCAACTCACTCCTCCATGTCACTCCTCCATGTTGCTATTCCATTTCACTCCTTATGTTGCTACACCAACTCACTCCTCCATTTCACTCCTCCATTTCACTCCTCCATGTCACTTCTATATGTCTTCCATGTCACTCCTCCATGTCACTCCTCCATGTCACTCTTAAATATCACTCCACCACGCCACTCCTCTATATCACTCCTCCATGTCACTCATCCAAGTCTCTCCTCCGTGTCACTTCTACATGTTGTACATGTCACTCCTCCACATAACTCCTCTATGTCACTCCTCAATGTCACTTTTCAATATCACTCCTCTATGTCATTCCCCTATGTCGCTACTCCATGTCACTCCTCCATGTCACTCATCCATGTCCCTCCGCCATGTCACTCCACCATATCAATCCTCGTTGCTGATCCGCCCTGTCACTCCTCCATGTCTCTCCTCCACATCAATCCTCCATGTCACTCTTCCATGTCACTCCTCCATGTCACTCCTCCATGTCACTACACCAACTCACTCATCCCTTTCCCTCCGCCATGTCACTCCACCATATCAACCATCCTTCCTGATCAAACTTGTCACTTCTCCATGTCACTACTCCATGTCTCTCATCCACAATAATCCTCTATGTCACTCCTCTATGTCACTCCTCCATGTCACTCCTCCTTGTCGCTATTCCATGTCACTCCTCCATGTCGCTACACCAACTCACTCCTCCATGTCACTCCTCCATGTTGCTATTCCATGTCACTCCTTATGTTGCTACACCAACTCACTCCTCCATTTCACTCCTCCATTTCACTCCTCCATTTCACTCCACTACGTTACTCCTCCATATCACTCCTCCATATCAACCCTACATGTCACTCCTCCATGTCACTCCTCCATGTCACTACACCAACTCACTCATCCCTGTCCCTCCGCCATGTCACTCCTCCATGTCACTCCTCCATGTCGCTACACCAACTCACTCCTCATGTCACTCCTCCATGTCGCTACTCCATTTCACTCCTCCATTTCACTCCACCACGTCACTTCTCCAAGTCTTCAATGTCATGTCTCTCATCTGTGTAGCTTCACATTGTCACTCCTCCAAGTCACTCCTCCATGTCGCTACTCCACGTCACTCCTCCATGTCACACCTCCTTGTCACTCCTCCATGTAGCTACTCCATGTCACTCCTCCATGTCGCTCTACCAACTCACTCCTCCATGTCACTCGTCCACGTCACTCCTCCATGTCACACCTCCTTGTCACTCCTCCATGTAGCTACTCCATGTCACTCCTCCATGTCACTCTTAAATTTCACTCCACCACGCCACTCCTCTATATCACTCCTCCATGTTACTCCTCCATATCAATCCATTATGTCACTTCTCCATGTCACTCCTCCTTGTCGCAATTCCATGTCACTCCTCCATGTCGCTACACCAACTCACTCCTCCATGTCACTCCTTTATGTCATTCATCCAATTCACTCCTCCATGTCACTTCTATATGTCTTCCATGTCACTCCTCCATGTCACTCCTCCATGTCACTCTTAAATATCACTCCACCACGCCACTCCTCTATATCACTCCTCCATGTTAGTCCTCCATATAAATCCTCCATGTCACTTTTCCATGTCACTCCTCTTTGTCGCAATTCCATGTCACTCCTTCATGTCGCTACACCAACTCAATCCTCCTTGTCACTCCTCCATGTCACTCATCCAAGTCTCTCCTCCGTGTCACTTCTACATGTTGTACATGTCACTCCTCCACATAACTCCTCTATGTAACTCCTCAATGTCACTTTTCAATATCACTCCTCTATGTCATTCCCCTATGTCGCTACTCCATGTCACTCCTCCATGTCGATCCTCCATTTCACTCCTCCATGTCGCTCCTCATTGTCACTCCTCCATGTTGCTCCTCCATGTCACTCCTCCTTGTCGCTATTCCATGTCACTCCTCCATGTCGCTACACCAACTCACTCCTCCATGTCACTCCTCCATGTTGCTATTCCATGTCACTCCTTATGTTGCTACACCAACTCACTCCTCCATTTCACTCCTCCATTTCACTCCACTACGTTACTCCTCCATATCACTCCTCCATATCAACCCTACATGTCACTCCTCCATGTCACTCCTCCATGTCACTACACCAACTCACTCATCCCTGTCCCTCCGCCATGTCACTCCTCCATGTCACTCCTCCATGTCGCTACACCAACTCACTATTCATGTCACTCCTCCATGTCGCTACTCCATTTCACTCCTCCATTTCACTCCACCACGTCACTTCTCCAAGTCTTCAATGTCATGTCTCTCATCTGTGTAGCTTCACATTGTCACTCCTCCAAGTCACTCCTCCATGTCGCTACTCCACGTCACTCCTCCATGTCACACCTCCTTGTCACTCCTCCATGTAGCTACTCCATGTCACTCCTCCATGTCGCTCTACCAACTCACTCCTCCATGTCACTCGTCCACGTCACTCCTACATGTCACACCTCCTTGTCACTCCTCCATGTAGCTACTCCATGTCACTCCTCCATGTCACTCTTAAATTTCACTCCACCACGCCACTCCTCTATAACACTCCTCCATGTTACTCCTCCATATCAATCCATTATGTCACTTCTCCATGTCACTCCTCCTTGTCGCAATTCCATGTCACTCCTCCATGTCGCTACCAACTCACTCCTCCATGTCACTCCTTTATGTCATTCATCCAATTCACTCCTCCATGTCACTTCTATATGTCTTCCATGTCACTCCTCCATGTCACTCCTCCATGTCACTCTTAAATATCACTCCACCACGCCACTCCTCTATATCACTCCTCCATGTTAGTCCTCCATATAAATCCTCCATGTCACTTCTCCATGTCACTCCTCTTTGTTGCAATTCCATGTCACTCCTTCATGTCGCTACACCAACTCAATCCTCCTTGTCACTCCTCCATGTCACTCATCCAAGTCTCTCCTCCGTGTCACTTCTACATGTTGTACATGTCACTCCTCCACATAACTCCTCTATGTCACTCCTCAATGTCACTTTTCAATATCACTCCTCTATGTCATTCCCCTATGTCGCTACTCCATTTCACTCCTCCATGTCACTTCTATATGTCTTCCATGTCACTCCTCCATGTCGCTCCTCATTGTCACTCCTCCATGTTGCTCCTCCATGTCACTCCTCCATGTCGCTCATCCATGTCCCTCCGCCATGTCACTCCTCCATATCAATCCTCCTTGCTGATCCGCCCTGTCACTCCTCCATGTCTCTCCTCCACATCAATCCTCTATGTCACTCCTCCATGTCACTCCTCCATGTCACTCCTCCATGTCACTCCTCCATGTCACTGCTCCACGTCATTCCTCTATGTCACTCCTCCATGTCACTCCTCCATGTCGCTATTCCATGTCACTCCTTATGTCGCTATATAAACTCACTCCTCCATGTCACTCCTCCATTTCACTCCACCACGTCACTCCTCCATGTCACTCATCCATATCAACCCTCCATGTCACTCCTCCTTGTCGCTACACTAACTCACTTCTCCATGTCACTCCTCCATTTCACTCCACCACGTCCCTCCTCCATATCAACCCTCCATGTCACTCCTCCATGTCACTCCTCCATGTCACTACACCAACTCACTCATCCCTGTCCCTCCGCACTTGTTACGCCTCCATGTCACTCCTCCATGTCGCTACACCAACTCAATCCTCATGTCACTCCTCCATGTCGCTACTCCATGTCACTCCTCCATGTCGCTACACCAACTCAATCCTCCTTGTCACTCCTCCATGTCACTCATCCAAGTCATTCATCCATGTCACTCCTTTATGTCACTCCTCCAAGTCACTCCTACATGTCACTTCTATATGTCTTCCATGTCACTACTCCATGTAGCTCCACCAACTCACTCCTCCATGTCACTCCTCCTTCTCACTCCTCCATGTTGCTATTCCATGTCACTCCTCCATGTCTCTCTACCAACTCACTCCTCCATGTCACTTGTCCACGTCACTCCTCCATGTCACACTTCCTTGTCACTCCTCCATGTAGCTACTCCTTGTCACTACACCAACTCACTCCTCCATGTCACTTGTCCACGTCACTCCTCCATGTCACACTTCCTTGTCACTCCTCCATGTAGCTACTCCATGTCACTCCACCATATCAACCCTCCTTCCTGATCAAACTTGTCACTTCTCCATGTCACTACTCCATGTCTTTCCTCCACATCAATCCTCTATGTCACTCCTCCATGTCACTCCTCCATGTCATTCCTCATTGTCGCTATTCCATGTCACTCCTCCATGTCCCTCCGCCATGTCACTCCACCATATCAACCCTCCTTCCTGATCAAACTTGTCACTTCTCCATGTCACTACTCCATGTCTTTCCTCCACATCAATCCTCTATGTCACTCTTCCATGTCACTCCTCCATGTCATTCCTCATTGTCGCTATTCCATGTCACTCCTCCATGTCCCTCCGCCATGTCACTCCACCATATCAACCCTCCTTCCTGATCAAACTTGTCACTTCTCCATGTCACTACTCCATGTCTCTCCTCAACATCACTCCTCTATATCACTCCTCCATGTCACTCCTCCATGTCACTCCTCCATGTTGCTATTCCAATTTACTCCTCCATGTCGCTACACCAACTCACTCTTCCATGTCACTCCTCCATTTCACTCCACCACGTCACTCTTCTACGTCACTCCTCATGTCACTCCTCCATGTCGCTACTCCTTGTCACTCCTCCATGTCACTCATCAATTTCATTTTTCCATGTCACTCCTTTATGTCACTCCTCCAAGTCACTCCTCAATTTCACTTCTATATTACTTTAATGTCACTCCTGCATGTCGCTCCTCCATATCACTCCTCTATTTCACTCCTCCATGTCACTCCTCCATATCAATCCGCTATTTCACTCCTCCATGTAACTCTTTAATGTCACTACTCCATGTCACTCTTGCATGTCGCTCCTCCATGTCACTTCTCCAAGTCTTCAATGTCATGTCTCTCATCCGTGTAGCTCCATATTGTCACTCCTCCATATTACTCCTCCGTGTCACTTCTACATGTTTTCCATGTCACTCCTCCACATCACTCCTCCATGTCACTCCTCCATGTCACTTTTCAATATCACTGCTCTATGTCATTCCCCTATGTCGCTACTCCATGTCACTCCTCCATGTCGATCCTCCATGTCACTCCTCCATGTCACTTCTATATGTCTTCCATGTCGCTACTCCATGTCACTCCTCCATGTCGATCTTCCATGTTACTCCTCCATGTCACTTCTATATGTCTTCCATGTCACTCCTCCAAGTCGCTCCTCCTTGTCACTCCTCCATGTTGCTCCTCCATGTCACTCCTCCATGTCACTCATCCATGTCCCTCCGCCATGTCACTCCACCATATCAATCCTCCTTGCTGATCCGCCCTGTCACTCCTCCATGTCTCTCCTCCACATCAATCCTCCATGTCACTCTTCCATGTCACTCCTCCATGTCACTCCTCCATGTCACTACACCAACTCACTCATCCCTTTCCCTCCGCCATGTCACTCCACCATATCAATCATCCTTCCTGATCAAACTTGTCACTTCTCCATGTCACTACTCCATGTCTCTCATCCACAATAATCCTCTATGTCACTCCTCTATGTCACTCCTCCATGTCACTCCTCCTTGTCGCTATTCCATGTCACTCCTCCATGTCGCTACACCAACTCACTCCTCCATGTCACTCCTCCATGTTGCTATTCCATGTCACTCCTTATGTTGCTACACCAACTCACTCCTCCATTTCACTCCTCCATTTCACTCCTCCATGTCACTTCTATATGTCTTCCATGTCACTCCTCCATGTCACTCCTCCATGTCACTCTTAAATATCACTCCACCACGCCACTCCTCTATATCACTCCTCCATGTCACTCATCCAAGTCTCTCCTCCGTGTCACTTCTACATGTTGTACATGTCACTCCTCCACATAACTCCTCTATGTCACTCCTCAATGTCACTTTTCAATATCACTCCTCTATGTCATTCCCCTATGTCGCTACTCCATGTCACTCCTCCATGTCGATCCTCCATGTTACTCCTCCATGTCACTTCTATATGTCTTCCATGTCACTCCTCCAAGTCGCTCCTCCTTGTCACTCCTCCATGTTGCTCCTCCATGTCACTCCTCCATGTCACTCATCCATGTCCCTCCGCCATGTCACTCCACCATATCAATCCTCGTTGCTGATCCGCCCTGTCACTCCTCCATGTCTCTCCTCCACATCAATCCTCCATGTCACTCTTCCATGTCACTCCTCCATGTCACTCCTCCATGTCACTACACCAACTCACTCATCCCTTTCCCTCCGCCATGTCACTCCACCATATCAACCATCCTTCCTGATCAAACTTGTCACTTCTCCATGTCACTACTCCATGTCTCTCATCCACAATAATCCTCTATGTCACTCCTCTATGTCACTCCTCCATGTCACACTTCCTTGTCACTCCTCCATGTAGCTACTCCATGTCACTCCACCATATCAACCCTCCTTCCTGATCAAACTTGTCACTTCTCCATGTCACTACTCCATGTCTTTCCTCCACATCAATCCTCTATGTCACTCCTCCATGTCACTCCTCCATGTCATTCCTCATTGTCGCTATTCCATGTCACTCCTCCATGTCCCTCCGCCATGTCACTCCACCATATCAACCCTCCTTCCTGATCAAACTTGTCACTTCTCCATGTCACTACTCCATGTCTTTCCTCCACATCAATCCTCTATGTCACTCTTCCATGTCACTCCTCCATGTCATTCCTCATTGTCGCTATTCCATGTCACTCCTCCATGTCCCTCCGCCATGTCACTCCACCATATCAACCCTCCTTCCTGATCAAACTTGTCACTTCTCCATGTCACTACTCCATGTCTCTCCTCAACATCACTCCTCTATATCACTCCTCCATGTCACTCCTCCATGTCACTCCTCCATGTTGCTATTCCAATTTACTCCTCCATGTCGCTACACCAACTCACTCTTCCATGTCACTCCTCCATTTCACTCCACCACGTCACTCTTCTACGTCACTCCTCATGTCACTCCTCCATGTCGCTACTCCTTGTCACTCCTCCATGTCACTCATCAATTTCATTTTTCCATGTCACTCCTTTATGTCACTCCTCCAAGTCACTCCTCAATTTCACTTCTATATTACTTTAATGTCACTCCTGCATGTCGCTCCTCCATATCACTCCTCTATTTCACTCCTCCATGTCACTCCTCCATATCAATCCGCTATTTCACTCCTCCATGTAACTCTTTAATGTCACTACTCAATGTCACTCTTGCATGTCGCTCCTCCATGTCACTTCTCCAAGTCTTCAATGTCATGTCTCTCATCCGTGTAGCTCCATATTGTCACTCCTCCATATTACTCCTCCGTGTCACTTCTACATGTTTTCCATGTCACTCCTCCACATCACTCCTCCATGTCACTCCTCCATGTCACTTTTCAATATCACTGCTCTATGTCATTCCCCTATGTCGCTACTCCATGTCACTCCTCCATGTCGATCCTCCATGTCACTCCTCCATGTCACTTCTATATGTCTTCCATGTCGCTACTCCATGTCACTCCTCCATGTCGATCCTCCATGTTACTCCTCCATGTCACTTCTATATGTCTTCCATGTCACTCCTCCAAGTCGCTCCTCCTTGTCACTCCTCCATGTTGCTCCTCCATGTCACTCCTCCATGTCACTCATCCATGTCCCTCCGCCATGTCACTCCACCATATCAATCCTCCTTGCTGATCCGCCCTGTCACTCCTCCATGTCTCTCCTCCACATCAATCCTCCATGTCACTCTTCCATGTCACTCCTCCATGTCACTCCTCCATGTCACTACACCAACTCACTCATCCCTTTCCCTCCGCCATGTCACTCCACCATATCAATCATCCTTCCTGATCAAACTTGTCACTTCTCCATGTCACTACTCCATGTCTCTCATCCACAATAATCCTCTATGTCACTCCTCTATGTCACTCCTCCATGTCACTCCTCCTTGTCGCTATTCCATGTCACTCCTCCATGTCGCTACACCAACTCACTCCTCCATGTCACTCCTCCATGTTGCTATTCCATGTCACTCCTTATGTTGCTACACCAACTCACTCCTCCATTTCACTCCTCCATTTCACTCCTCCATGTCACTTCTATATGTCTTCCATGTCACTCCTCCATGTCACTCCTCCATGTCACTCTTAAATATCACTCCACCACGCCACTCCTCTATATCACTCCTCCATGTCACTCATCCAAGTCTCTCCTCCGTGTCACTTCTACATGTTGTACATGTCACTCCTCCACATAACACCTCTATGTCACTCCTCAATGTCACTTTTCAATATCACTCCTCTATGTCATTCCCCTATGTCGCTACTCCATGTCACTCCTCCATGTCGATCCTCCATGTTACTCCTCCATGTCACTTCTATATGTCTTCCATGTCACTCCTCCAAGTCGCTCCTCCTTGTCACTCCTCCATGTTGCTCCTCCATGTCACTCCTCCATGTCACTCATCCATGTCCCTCCGCCATGTCACTCCACCATATCAATCCTCGTTGCTGATCCGCCCTGTCACTCCTCCATGTCTCTCCTCCACATCAATCCTCCATGTCACTCTTCCATGTCACTCCTCCATGTCACTCCTCCATGTCACTACACCAACTCACTCATCCCTTTCCCTCCGCCATGTCACTCCACCATATCAACCATCCTTCCTGATCAAACTTGTCACTTCTCCATGTCACTACTCCATGTCTCTCATCCACAATAATCCTCTATGTCACTCCTCTATGTCACTCCTCCATGTCACTCCTCCTTGTCGCTATTCCATGTCACTCCTCCATGTCGCTACACCAACTCACTCCTCCATGTCACTCCTCCATGTTGCTATTCCATGTCACTCCTTATGTTGCTACACCAACTCACTCCTCCATTTCACTCCTCCATTTCACTCCTCCATTTCACTCCACTACGTTACTCCTCCATATCACTCCTCCATATCAACCCTACATGTCACTCCTTCATGTCACTCCTCCATGTCACTACACCAACTCACTCATCCCTGTCCCTCCGCCATGTCACTCCTCCATGTCACTCCTCCATGTCGCTACACCAACTCACTCCTCATGTCACTCCTCCATGTCGCTACTCCATTTCACTCCTCCATTTCACTCCACCACGTCACTTCTCCAAGTCTTCAATGTCATGTCTCTCATCTGTGTAGCTTCACATTGTCACTCCTCCAAGTCACTCCTCCATGTCGCTACTCCACGTCACTCCTCCATGTCAAACCTCCTTGTCACTCCTCCATGTAGCTACTCCATGTCACTCCTCCATGTCGCTCTACCAACTCACTCCTCCATGTCACTCGTCCACGTCACTCCTCCATGTCACACCTCCTTGTCACTCCTCCATGTAGCTACTCCATGTCACTCCTCCATGTCACTCTTAAATTTCACTCCACCACGCCACTCCTCTATATCACTCCTCCATGTTACTCCTCCATATCAATCCATTATGTCACTTCTCCATGTCACTCCTCCTTGTCGCAATTCCATGTCACTCCTCCATGTCGCTACACCAACTCACTCCTCCATGTCACTCCTTTATGTCATTCATCCAATTCACTCCTCCATGTCACTTCTATATGTCTTCCATGTCACTCCTCCATGTCACTCCTCCATGTCACTCTTAAATATCACTCCACCACGCCACTCCTCTATATCACTCCTCCATGTTAGTCCTCCATATAAATCCTCCATGTCACTTTTCCATGTCACTCCTCTTTGTCGCAATTCCATGTCACTCCTTCATGTCGCTACACCAACTCAATCCTCCTTGTCACTCCTCCATGTCACTCATCCAAGTCACTCCTCCGTGTCACTTCTACATGTTGTACATGTCACTCCTCCACATAACTCCTCTATGTAACTCCTCAATGTCACTTTTCAATATCACTCCTCTATGTCATTCCCCTATGTCGCTACTCCATGTCACTCCTCCATGTCGATCCTCCATTTCACTCCTCCATGTCACTTCTATATGTCTTCCATGTCACTCCTCCATGTCGCTCCTCATTGTCACTCCTCCATGTTGCTCCTCCATGTCACTCCTCCATGTCGCTCATCCATGTCCCTCCGCCATGTCACTCCTCCATATCAATCCTCCTTGCTGATCCGCCCTGTCACTCCTCCATGTCTCTCCTCCACATGAATCCTCTATGTCACTCCTCCATGTCACTCCTCCATGTCACTGCTCCACGTCATTCCTCTATGTCACTCCTCCATGTCACTCCTCCATGTCGCTATTCCATGTCACTCCTTATGTCGCTATATAAACTCACTCCTCCATGTCACTCCTCCATTTCACTCCACCACGTCACTCCTCCATGTCACTCATCCATATCAACCCTCCATGTCACTCCTCCTTGTCGCTACACTAACTCACTTCTCCATGTCACTCCTCCATTTCACTCCACCACGTCCCTCCTCCATATCAACCCTCCATGTCACTCCTCCATGTCACTCCTCCATGTCACTACACCAACTCACTCATCCCTGTCCCTCCGCACTTGTTACGCCTCCATGTCACTCCTCCATGTCGCTACACCAACTCAATCCTCATGTCACTCCTCCATGTCGCTACTCCATGTCACTCCTCCATGTCGCTACACCAACTCAATCCTCCTTGTCACTCCTCCATGTCACTAATCCAAGTCATTCCTCCATGTCACTCATTTATGTCACTCCTCCAAGTCACTCCTCCATGTCTCTTCTATATGTCTTCCATATCACTCCGCCATGTCGCTCTACCAACTCACTCCTCCATGTCAATAGTCCACGTCACTCCTCCATGTCACACTTCCTTGTCACTCCTCCATGTTGCTCCACCAACTCACTCCTCCATGTCACTCCTCCATGTCACTGCTCCACGTCACTCCTCTATGTCACTAATCCATCTCACTCCTCCATGTCGCTATTCCATGTCACTCCTTATGTCGCTATATAAACTCACTCCTCTATGTCACTCCTCCATTTCACTCCACCACGTCACTCCTCCATGTCACTCCTCCATATCAACCCTCCATGTCACTCCTCCTTGTCGCTACACCAACTCACTCCTCCATGTCACTCCTCCATATCAACCCGCCATGTCACTCCTCCTTGTCACTCTACCACCTCACTCCTCCATGTCACTACACCAACTCACTAATACCTGTCCCCCCGCCATGTCACTCCACAATATTAAACCTCCTTCCTAATCAAACTTGTCAGTTCTCCATGTCACTACTCCATGTCTCTCCTCCATGTCACTCCTCCAAGTCACTCCTCCATGTCGCTACTCCATGTCACACCTCCTTGTCACTCCTCCATTTCACTCCACCACGTCACTCCTCCATGTCACTCCTCCATATCAACCCTCCATGTCACTCCTCCATGTCACTCTACCACCTCACTCCTCCATGTCACTACACCAACTCACTAATCCCTGTCCCTCCGCTATGTCACTCCACAATATTAAACCTCCTTCCTGATCAAAGTTGTCAGTTCTCCATGTCACTACTCCATGTCTCTCCTCCACATCAATCCTCTATGTCACTCCTCCATGTCACTCCTCTATGTCACTCCTCTATGTAGCTACTCCATGTCACTCCTCCATGTCGCTACACCAACTCAATCCTCCTTGTCACTCCTCCATGTCACTCAGCCAAGTCATTTGTCCATGTCACCCCTTTATGTCACTCCTCCAAGTCACTCCTCCATGTCACTTCTATATGTATTCTATGTCATTCCTCCATGTTGCTCCACCAACTCACTCCTCCATGTCACTCCTCCATGTCACTGCTCCACGTCACTCCTCTATGTCACTCCTCCATGTCACTCCTCCATGTCGCTATTCCATGTCACTCCTTATGTTGCTATATAAACTCACTCCTCCATGTCACTCTTTTCATTTCACTCCACCACGTCACTCCTCCATGTCACTCCTCCATATCAACCCTCCATGTCACTCCTCCTTGTCGCTACACCAACTCACTCCTCCATGTCACTCCTCCATTTCACTCCACCACGTCTATATGTATTCCATGTCACTCCTCCATGTTGCTCCACCAACTCACTCCTCCATGTCACTCCTCCTTGTCACTCCTCCATGTAGCTATTCCACTTCACTCCTCCATGTCGCTACACCAACTCAATCCTCCTTGTCAGTCCTCCATGTCACTCATCCAAGTCATTCCTCCATGTCGCTATTCCATGATACTCCTTATGTCGATACGCCAACTCACTCCTCCATGTCACTCCTCCATTTCACTCCACCACGTCACTCCTCCATGTCACTCCTCCATATCAACCCGCCATGTCACTCCTCCTTGTCACTCTACCACCTCACTCCTCCATGTCACTACACCAACTCACTAATACCTGTCCCCCCGCCATGTCACTCCACAATATTAAACCTCCTTCCTAATCAAACTTGTCAGTTCTCCATGTCACTACTCCATGTCTCTCCTCCATGTCACTCCTCCAAGTCACTCCTCCATGTCGCTACTCCATGTCACACCTCCTTGTCACTCCTCCATGTAGCTACTCCATGTCACTCCTCCATGTCGCTCTACCAACTCACTCCTCCATGTCACTCCTCTATATCACTTCTCCATGTTACTCCTCCATATCAAACCTCCATGTCACTTCTCCATGTAACTCCTCCTTGTCGCAATTCCATGTCACTCCTCCATGTCGCTACATCAACTCACTCCTCATGTCACTCCTCCATGTCGCTACTCCATGTCACTCCTCCATGTCGCTACACCAACTCAATCCTCCTTGTCACTCCTCCATGTCACTCATCCAAGTCACTCCTCCATGTCGCTATTCCCTGTCACTCCTTATGTCGATACGCCAACTCACTCCTCCATGTCACTCCTCCATTTCACTCCACCACGTCACTCCTCCATGTCACTCCTCCATATCAACCCGCCATGTCACTCCTCCATGTCACTCCTCCATGTCACTACACCAACTCACTAATCCCTGTCCCTCCGCCATGTCACTCCACAATATCAAACCTCCTTCCTAATCAAACTTGTCAGTTCTCCATGTCACTACTCCATGTCTCTCCTCCACATCAATCCTCTATGTCACTCCTCCATGTCACTCCTCCATGTCACTCCTCCTTGTCGCTATTCCATGTCACTCCTCCATGTTGCTACACCAACTCAATCCTCCTTGTCACTCCTCCATGTCACTCATCCAAGTCATTCCTCCATGTCACTTCTTTATGTCACTCCTCCAAGTCACTCCTCTATGTAACTGCTATATGTCTTCCATGTCACTCCTCCATGTCGCTCCACCAACTCACTCCTCCATGTCACTCCTCCTTGTCACTCCTCCATGTAGCTATTCCATGTCACTCCTCCAAGTCGCTCTACCAACTCACTCCTCCATGTCACTCGTCCACGTCACTCCTCCATGTCACACTTCCTTGTCACTCCTCCATGTAACTACTTCATGTCACTGCACCAACTCACTCATCCCTGACCCTCCGCCATGTCACTCCACCATATCAACCCTCCTTCCTGATCAAACTTGTCACTTCTCCATGTCACTACTCCATGTCTCTCCTCCACATAACTCCTCTATATCACTCCTCCATGTCACTCCTCCTTGTCACTATTCCATGTTACTCCTCCATGTCACTACACCAACTCACTCATCCCTGTCCCTCCGCCATGTCACTCCACCATATCAACCCTCCTTCCTGATCAAACTTGTCACTTCTCCATGTCACTACTCCATGTCTCTCCCCCACATCAAACCTCTATGTTACTCCTCCATGTCACTCCTCTATGTCACTCCTCCTTGTCGCTCTTCCATGTCACTCCTCCATGTCGCTACACCAACTCACTCCTCATGTCACTCCTCCATGTAGCTACTCCATGTCACTCCTCCATGTTGCTCTACCAACTCACTCCTCCATGTCACTCCTCCATGTCACTGCTCCACGTCACTCCTCTATGTCACTCCTCCATGTCACTCCTCCATTTCACTCCACCACGTCACTCCTCCTTGTCACTCCTCCATGTCACTCCTCCATATCAACCCTCCATGTCACTCCTCCTTGTCGCTACACCAACTCACTCCTCCATGTCACTCCTCCATTTCACTCCACCACGTCTAAATGTCTTCCATGTCACTCCTCCATGTCGCTCCACCAACTCACTCCTCTATGTCACTAATCCATGTCACTCCTCCATGTCGCTATTCCATGTCACTCCTTATGTCGATACGCCAACTCACTCCTCCATGTCACTCCTCCATTTCACTCCACCACGTCACTCCTCCATGTCACTCCTCCATATCAACATGCCATGTCACTCCTCCATGTCACTCCTCCATGTCACTACACCAACTCACTAATCCCTGTCCCTCCGCCATGTCACTCCACAATATCAAACCTCCTTCCTGATCAAACTTGTCAGTTCTCCATGTCACTACTCCATGTCTCTCCTCCACATCAATCCTCTATGTCACTCCTCCATGTCACTCCTCCTTGTCGCTATTCCATGTCACTCCTCCATGTTGCTACACCAACTCACTCCTCATTTCACTCCTCCATGTCGCTACTCCATGTCACTCCTCCATGTCGCTACAACAACTCAATCCTCCTTGTCACTCTTCCATGTCACTCATCCAAGTCATTCCTCCATGTCACTCATTTATGTAACTCCTCCACGTCACTCCTCCATGTCACTTCTATATGTCTTCCATGTCACTCCTCCATGTCGCTCCACCAACTCACTCCTCCATGTCACTCCTCCTTGTCACTCCTCCATGTAGCTATTCCATGTCACTCCTCCATGTCGCTCTACCAACTCACTACTCCATGTCACTCGTCCACGTCACTCCTCCATGTCACACTTCCTTGTAACTCATCCATGTAGCTACTTCATGTCACTACACCAACTCACTCATCCCTGTCCCTCCGCCATGTCACTCCACCATATCAACCCTCCTTCCTGATCAAACTTGTCACTTCTCCATGTCACTACTCCATGTCTCTCCTCCACATCACTCCTCTATATCACTCCTCCATATCACTCCTCCATGTCACTCCTCCTTGTCGCTATTCCATGTCACTCCTCCATGTCGCTACACCAACTCACTCTTCCATGTCACTCCCCCATTTTACTCCACCACGTCACTCCTCCATGTCACTCCTCCATATCAACCCTCCATGTCACTCCTCCATGTTACTCCTCCATGTCACTACACCAACTCACTCATCCCTGTCCCTCCGCCATGTCACTCCACCATATCAACCCTCCTTCCTGATCAAACTTGTCACTTCTCCATGTCACTACTCCATGTCTCTCCCCCACATCAAACCTCTATGTCACTCCTCCATGTCACTCCTCTATGTCACTCCTCTATGTAGCTACTCCATGTCACTCCTCCATGTCGCTACACCAACTCAATCCTCCTTGTCACTCCTCCATGTCACTCATCCAAGTCATTCCTCCATGTCGCTATTCCATGTCACTCCTTATGTCGATACTCCAACTCACTCCTCCATGTCACTCCTCCATTTCACTCCACCACGTCACTCCTCCATGTCACTCCTCCATATCAACCCTCCATGTCACTCCTCCATGTCACTCTACCACCTCACTCCTCCATGTCACTACACCAACTCACTAATCCCTGTCCCTCCGCTATGTCACTCCACGATATTAAACCTCCTTCCTGATCAAAGTTGTCAGTTCTCCATGTCACTACTCCATGTCTCTCCTCCACATCAATCCTCTATGTCACTCATCCATGTCACTCCTCTATGTCACTCCTCTATGTAGCTACTCCATGTCACTCCTCCATGTCGCTACACCAACTCAATCCTCCTTGTCACTCCTCCATGTCACTCAGCCAAGTCATTTGTCCATGTCACCCCTTTATGTCACTCCTCCAAGTCACTCCTCCATGTCACTTCTATATGTCTTCTATGTCATTCCTCCATGTTGCTCCACCAACTCACTCCTCCATGTCACTCCTCCATGTCACTGCTCCACGTCACTCCTCTATGTCACTCCTCCATGTCACTCCTCCATGTCGCTATTCCATGTCACTCCTTATGTTGCTATATAAACTCACTCCTCCATGTCACTCCTTTCATTTCACTCCACCACGTCACTCCTCCATGTCACTCCTCCATATCAACCCTCCATGTCACTCCTCCTTGTCGCTACACCAACTCACTCCTCCATGTCACTCCTCCATTTCACTCCACCACGTCTATATGTATTCCATGTCACTCCTCCATGTCGCTCCACCAACTCACTCCTCCATGTCACTCCTCCTTGTCACTCCTCCATGTAGCTATTCCACTTCACTCCTCCATGTCGCTACACCAACTCAATCCTCCTTGTCAGTCCTCCATGTCACTCATCCAAGTCATTCCTCCATGTCGCTATTCCATGATACTCCTTATGTCGATACGCCAACTCACTCCTCCATGTCACTCCTCCATTTCACTCCACCACGTCACTCCTCCATGTCACTCCTCCATATCAACCCGCCATGTCACTCCTCCATGTCACTCTACCACCTCACTCCTCCATGTCACTACACCAACTCACTAATACCTGTCCCCCCGCCATGTCACTCCACAATATTAAACCTCCTTTCTAATCAAACTTGTCAGTTCTCCATGTCACTACTCCATGTCTCTCCTCCATGTCACTCCTCCAAGTCACTCCTCCATGTCGCTACTCCATGTCACACCTCCTTGTCACTCCTCCATGTAGCTACTCCATGTCACTCCTCCATGTCGCTCTACCAACTCACTCCTCCATGTCACTCCTCTATATCACTTCTCCATGTTACTCCTCCATATCAAACCTCCATGTCACTTCTCCATGTAACTCCTCCTTGTCGCAATTCCATGTCACTCCTCCATGTCGCTACATCAACTCACTCCTCATGTCACTCCTCCATGTCGCTACTCCATGTCACTCCTCCATGTCGCTACACCAACTCAATCCTCCTTGTCACTCCTCCATGTCACTCATCCAAGTCACTCCTCCATGTCGCTATTCCCTGTCACTCCTTATGTCGATACGCCAACTCACTCCTCCATGTCACTCCTCCATTTCACTCCACCACCTCACTCCTCCATGTCACTCCTCCATATCAACCCTCCATGTCACTCCTCCCTGTCACTCCTCCATGTCACTCTTCCATGTGACTTCTATATGTCTTCCATGTCACTCCTCAATGTCGCTCCACCAACTCACTCCTCCATGTCACTCCTCCATGTCGCTATTCCATGTCACTCCTTATGTCGCTATATAAACTCACTCCTCCATGTCAATCCTCCATTTCACTCCACCACGTCACTCCTCCATGTCACTCCTCCATATCAACCCTCCATGTAACTCCTCCATGTCACTCCTCCATGTCCTTCCGCCATGTCACTCCTTTATGTCACTCCTCCAAGTCTCTCCTCAATTTCACTTCTATATGACTTCAATGTAAATCCTGCATGTCGCTCCTCCATATCACTCCTCTATTTCACCCTCTCCATGTCACTCCTCCATATCAATCCTCCATTTCACTCCTCCATGTAACTCCTTAATGTCACTACTCCATGTCGCTACTCCATGTCACTCCTCCATGTCACTCTTGCATGTCGCTCCTCCATGTCACTTCTCCAAGTCTTCAATGTCATGTCTCTCATCCGTGTAGCTCCATATTGTCACTCCTCCATATCACTCCTCCGTGTCACTTCTACGTTTTCCATGTCACTCCTCCACATCACTCCTCTATGTCACTCCTCCATGTCACTTTTCAATATCACTCCTCTATGTCAATCCTCCATATCAACCCTCCATGTCACTCCTCCATGTCACTCCTCCATGTCCCTCCGCCATGTCACTCCACCATATCAACCCTCCTTCCTGATCAAACTTGTCACTTCTCCATGTCACTACTCCATGTCTCTCCTCCACATCACTCCTCTATATCACTCCTCCATGTCACTCCTCCATGTCACTCCTCCTTGTCGCTATTCTATGTTACTCCTCCATGTCGCTACACCAACTCACTCTTCCATGTCACTCCTCCATTTCACTCCACCACGTCACTCTTCTACATCACTCCTCATGTCACTCCTGCATGTCGCTACTCCATGTAACTACTCCATGTCTTTCCTCCATATCAATACTCTATGTCACTCCTCCATGTCACTCCTCCATGTCATTCCTCCGTGTCGCTATTCCATGTCACTCCTCTATGTCACTCCTCCATGTCACTTTTCAATATCACTCCTCTTTGTGATTCCCCTATGTCGCTACTCCATGTCACTCCTCCATGTCTATCCTCCATGTCACTCCTCCATGTCACTTCTATATGTCTTCCATGTCACTCCTCCATGTCGCTCCTCCTTGTCACTCCTCCATGTTGCTCCTCCATGTCACTCCTCTATGTCACTCATCCATGTCCCTTCGCCATGTCACTCCACCATATCAATCCTCCTTGCTGATCCGCCCTGTCACTCCTCCATGTCTCTCTTCAACATCAATCCTCTATGTCACTCCTCCATGTCACTCCCCCATGTCACTCCTCCATGTCGCTATTCCATGTCACTCCTCCATATCGCTACACGAACTCAATCCTCCTTGTCACTCCTCTGTGTCATTCCTGCACGTCACTCCTCCATGTCACACCTCCTTTTCACTCCTCCATTTAGCTACTCCATGTCACTCATCCTTGTCACTCTACCAACTCACTCCTCCATGTCACTCGTCCACGTCACTCCTCCATGTCACACCCACTTGTCACTCCTCCATGTAGCTACTCCATGTCACTCCTCCATGTCACTCCTCCATGTCACTCTTAAATATCACTCCACCACGCCACTCCTCTATATCACTCCTCCATGTCACTCATCCAAGTCTCTCCTCCGTGTCACTTCTACATGTTGTACATGTCACTCCTCCACATAACTCCTCTATGTCACTCCTCAATGTCACTTTTCAATATCACTCCTCTATGTCATTCCCCTATGTCGCTACTCCATGTCACTCCTCCATGTCGATCCTCCATGTTACTCCTCCATGTCACTTCTATATGTCTTCCATGTCACTCCTCCAAGTCGCTCCTCCTTGTCACTCCTCCATGTTGCTCCTCCATGTCACTCCTCCATGTCACTCATCCATGTCCCTCCGCCATGTCACTCCACCATATCAATCCTCCTTGCTGATCCGCCCTGTCACTCCTCCATGTCTCTCCTCCACATCAATCCTCCATGTCACTCTTCCATGTCACTCCTCCATGTCAATCCTCCATGTCACTACACCAACTCACTCATCCCTGTCCCTCCGCCATGTCACTCCACCATATCAACCCTCCTTCCTGATCAAACTTGTCACTTCTCCATGTCACTACTCCATGTCTCTCCCCCACATCAAACCTCTATGTCACTCCTCCATGTCACTCCTCTATGTCACTCCTCTATGTAGCTACTCCATGTCACTCCTCCATGTCGCTACACCAACTCAATCCTCCTTGTCACTCCTCCATGTCACTCATCCAAGTCATTCCTCCATGTCGCTATTCCATGTCACTCCTTATGTCGATACTCCAACTCACTCCTCCATGTCACTCCTCCATTTCACTCCACCACGTCACTCCTCCATGTCACTCCTCCATATCAACCCTCCATGTCACTCCTCCATGTCACTCTACCACCTCACTCCTCCATGTCACTACACCAACTCACTAATCCCTGTCCCTCCGCTATGTCACTCCACGATATTAAACCTCCTTCCTGATCAAAGTTGTCAGTTCTCCATGTCACTACTCCATGTCTCTCCTCCACATCAATCCTCTATGTCACTCATCCATGTCACTCCTCTATGTCACTCCTCTATGTAGCTACTCCATGTCACTCCTCCATGTCGCTACACCAACTCAATCCTCCTTGTCACTCCTCCATGTCACTCAGCCAAGTCATTTGTCCATGTCACCCCTTTATGTCACTCCTCCAAGTCACTCCTCCATGTCACTTCTATATGTCTTCTATGTCATTCCTCCATGTTGCTCCACCAACTCACTCCTCCATGTCACTCCTCCATGTCACTGCTCCACGTCACTCCTCTATGTCACTCCTCCATGTCACTCCTCCATGTCGCTATTCCATGTCACTCCTTATGTTGCTATATAAACTCACTCCTCCATGTCACTCCTTTCATTTCACTCCACCACGTCACTCCTCCATGTCACTCCTCCATATCAACCCTCCATGTCACTCCTCCTTGTCGCTACACCAACTCACTCCTCCATGTCACTCCTCCATTTCACTCCACCACGTCTATATGTATTCCATGTCACTCCTCCATGTCGCTCCACCAACTCACTCCTCCATGTCACTCCTCCTTGTCACTCCTCCATGTAGCTATTCCACTTCACTCCTCCATGTCGCTACACCAACTCAATCCTCCTTGTCAGTCCTCCATGTCACTCATCCAAGTCATTCCTCCATGTCGCTATTCCATGATACTCCTTATGTCGATACGCCAACTCACTCCTCCATGTCACTCCTCCATTTCACTCCACCACGTCACTCCTCCATGTCACTCCTCCATATCAACCCGCCATGTCACTCCTCCATGTCACTCTACCACCTCACTCCTCCATGTCACTACACCAACTCACTAATACCTGTCCCCCCGCCATGTCACTCCACAATATTAAACCTCCTTTCTAATCAAACTTGTCAGTTCTCCATGTCACTACTCCATGTCTCTCCTCCATGTCACTCCTCCAAGTCACTCCTCCATGTCGCTACTCCATGTCACACCTCCTTGTCACTCCTCCATGTAGCTACTCCATGTCACTCCTCCATGTCGCTCTACCAACTCACTCCTCCATGTCACTCCTCTATATCACTTCTCCATGTTACTCCTCCATATCAAACCTCCATGTCACTTCTCCATGTAACTCCTCCTTGTCGCAATTCCATGTCACTCCTCCATGTCGCTACATCAACTCACTCCTCATGTCACTCCTCCATGTCGCTACTCCATGTCACTCCTCCATGTCGCTACACCAACTCAATCCTCCTTGTCACTCCTCCATGTCACTCATCCAAGTCACTCCTCCATGTCGCTATTCCCTGTCACTCCTTATGTCGATACGCCAACTCACTCCTCCATGTCACTCCTCCATTTCACTCCACCACCTCACTCCTCCATGTCACTCCTCCATATCAACCCTCCATGTCACTCCTCCCTGTCACTCCTCCATGTCACTCTTCCATGTGACTTCTATATGTCTTCCATGTCACTCCTCAATGTCGCTCCACCAACTCACTCCTCCATGTCACTCCTCCATGTCGCTATTCCATGTCACTCCTTATGTCGCTATATAAACTCACTCCTCCATGTCAATCCTCCATTTCACTCCACCACGTCACTCCTCCATGTCACTCCTCCATATCAACCCTCCATGTAACTCCTCCATGTCACTCCTCCATGTCCTTCCGCCATGTCACTCCTTTATGTCACTCCTCCAAGTCTCTCCTCAATTTCACTTCTATATGACTTCAATGTAAATCCTGCATGTCGCTCCTCCATATCACTCCTCTATTTCACCCTCTCCATGTCACTCCTCCATATCAATCCTCCATTTCACTCCTCCATGTAACTCCTTAATGTCACTACTCCATGTCGCTACTCCATGTCACTCCTCCATGTCACTCTTGCATGTCGCTCCTCCATGTCACTTCTCCAAGTCTTCAATGTCATGTCTCTCATCCGTGTAGCTCCATATTGTCACTCCTCCATATCACTCCTCCGTGTCACTTCTACGTTTTCCATGTCACTCCTCCACATCACTCCTCTATCTCACTCCTCCATGTCACTTTTCAATATCACTCCTCTATGTCAATCCTCCATATCAACCCTCCATGTCACTCCTCCATGTCACTCCTCCATGTCCCTCCGCCATGTCACTCCACCATATCAACCCTCCTTCCTGATCAAACTTGTCACTTCTCCATGTCACTACTCCATGTCTCTCCTCCACATCACTCCTCTATATCACTCCTCCATGTCACTCCTCCATGTCACTCCTCCTTGTCGCTATTCTATGTTACTCCTCCATGTCGCTACACCAACTCACTCTTCCATGTCACTCCTCCATTTCACTCCACCACGTCACTCTTCTACATCACTCCTCATGTCACTCCTGCATGTCGCTACTCCATGTAACTACTCCATGTCTTTCCTCCATATCAATACTCTATGTCACTCCTCCATGTCACTCCTCCATGTCATTCCTCCGTGTCGCTATTCCATGTCACTCCTCTATGTCACTCCTCCATGTCACTTTTCAATATCACTCCTCTTTGTGATTCCCCTATGTCGCTACTCCATGTCACTCCTCCATGTCTATCCTCCATGTCACTCCTCCATGTCACTTCTATATGTCTTCCATGTCACTCCTCCATGTCGCTCCTCCTTGTCACTCCTCCATGTTGCTCCTCCATGTCACTCCTCTATGTCACTCATCCATGTCCCTTCGCCATGTCACTCCACCATATCAATCCTCCTTGCTGATCCGCCCTGTCACTCCTCCATGTCTCTCTTCAACATCAATCCTCTATGTCACTCCTCCATGTCACTCCCCCATGTCACTCCTCCATGTCGCTATTCCATGTCACTCCTCCATATCGCTACACGAACTCAATCCTCCTTGTCACTCCTCTGTGTCATTCCTGCACGTCACTCCTCCATGTCACACCTCCTTTTCACTCCTCCATTTAGCTACTCCATGTCACTCATCCTTGTCACTCTACCAACTCATTCCTCCATGTCACTCGTCCACGTCACTCCTCCATGTCACACCCACTTGTCACTCCTCCATGTAGCTACTCCATGTCACTCCTCCATGTCACTCCTCCATGTCACTCTTAAATATCACTCCACCACGCCACTCCTCTATATCACTCCTCCATGTCACTCATCCAAGTCTCTCCTCCGTGTCACTTCTACATGTTGTACATGTCACTCCTCCACATAACTCCTCTATGTCACTCCTCAATGTCACTTTTCAATATCACTCCTCTATGTCATTCCCCTATGTCGCTACTCCATGTCACTCCTCCATGTCGATCCTCCATGTTACTCCTCCATGTCACTTCTATATGTCTTCCATGTCACTCCTCCAAGTCGCTCCTCCTTGTCACTCCTCCATGTTGCTCCTCCATGTCACTCCTCCATGTCACTCATCCATGTCCCTCCGCCATGTCACTCCACCATATCAATCCTCCTTGCTGATCCGCCCTGTCACTCCTCCATGTCTCTCCTCCACATCAATCCTCCATGTCACTCTTCCATGTCACTCCTCCATGTCACTCCTCCATGTCACTACACCAACTCACTCATCCCTTTCCCTCCGCCATGTCACTCCACCATATCAACCATCCTTCCTGATCAAACTTGTCACTTCTCCATGTCACTACTCCATGTCTCTCATCCACATCAATCCTCTATGTCACTCCTCTATGTCACTCCTCCATGTCACTCCTCCTTGTCGCTATTCCATGTCACTCCTCCATGTCGCTACACCAACTCACTCCTCCATGTCACTCCTCCATGTTGCTATTCCATGTCACTCCTTATGTTGCTACACCAACTCACTCCTCCATTTCACTCCTCCATTTCACTCCACTACGTTACTCCTCCATGTCACTACTCCATGTCTCTCATCCACATCAATCCTCTATGTCACTCCTCTATGTCACTCCTCCATGTCACTCCTCCTTGTCGCTATTCCATGTCACTCCTCCATGTCGCTACACCAACTCACTCCTCCATGTCACTCCTCCATGTTGCTATTCCATGTCACTCCTTATGTTGCTACACCAACTCACTCCTCCATTTCACTCCTCCATTTCACTCCACTACGTTACTCCTCCATATCACTCCTCCATGTCTCTCCTCCACATCAATCCTCTATGTCACTCCTCCATGTCACTCCTCCATGTCACTCCTCCATGTCACTCCTCCATGTCACTGCTCCACGTCATTCCTCTATGTCACTCCTCCATGTCACTCCTCCATGTCGCTATTCCATGTCACTCCTTATGTCGCTATATAAACTCACTCCTCCATGTCACTCCTCCATTTCACTCCACCACGTCACTCCTCCATGTCACTCATCCATATCAACCCTCCATGTCACTCCTCCTTGTCGCTACACTAACTCACTTCTCCATGTCACTCCTCCATTTCACTCCACCACGTCCCTCCTCCATATCAACCCTCCATGTCACTCCTCCATGTCACTCCTCCATGTCACTACACCAACTCATTCATCCCTGTCCCTCCGCACTTGTTACGCCTCCATGTCACTCCTCCATGTCGCTACACCAACTCAATCGTCATGTCACTCCTCCATGTCGCTACTCCATGTCACTCCTCCATGTCGCTACACTAACTCAATCCTCCTTGTCACTCCTCCATGTCACTCATCCAAGTCATTCCTCCATGTCACTCCTCCATGTCACTCCTCCTTGTCGCTATTCTATGTTACTCCTCCATGTCGCTACACCAACTCACTCTTCCATGTCACTCCTCCATTTCACTCCACCACGTCACTCTTCTACGTCACTCCTCATGTCACTCCTGCATGTCGCTACTCCATGTCACTACTCCATGTCTTTCCTCCATATCAATACTCTATGTCACTCCTCCATGTCACTCCTCCATGTCATTCCTCCGTGTCGCTATTCCATGTCACTCCTCTATGTCACTCCTCCATGTCACTTTTCAATATCACTCCTCTTTGTGATTCCCCTATGTCGCTACTCCATGTCACTCCTCCATGTCTATCCTCCATGTCACTCCTCCATGTCACTTCTATATGTCTTCCATGTCACTCCTCCATGTCGCTCCTCCTTGTCACTCCTCCATGTTGCTATTCCATGTCGCTACACCAACTCACTCCTCCATGTCACTCCTCCATGTTGCTATTCCATGTCACTCCTTATGTTGCTACACCAACTCACTCCTCCATTTCACTCCTCCATTTCACTCCACTACGTTACTCCTCCATATCACTCCTCCATATCAACCCTACATGTCACTCCTCCATGTCACTCCTCCATGTCACTACACCAACTCACTCATCCCTGTCCCTCCGCCATGTCACTCCTCCATGTCACTCCTCCATGTCGCTACACCAACTCACTCCTCATGTCACTCCTCCATGTCGCTACTCCATTTCACTCCTCCATTTCACTCCACCACGTCACTTCTCCAAGTCTTCAATGTCATGTCTCTCATCTGTGTAGCTTCACATTGTCACTCCTCCAAGTCACTCCTCCATGTCGCTACTCCACGTCACTCCTCCATGTCACACCTCCTTGTCACTCCTCCATGTAGCTACTCCATGTCACTCCTCCATGTCGCTCTACCAACTCACTCCTCCATGTCACTCGTCCACGTCACTCCTACATGTCACACCTCCTTGTCACTCCTCCATGTAGCTACTCCATGTCACTCCTCAATGTCACTCTTAAATTTCACTCCACCACGCCACTCCTCTATAACACTCCTCCATGTTACTCCTCCATATCAATCCATTATGTCACTTCTCCATGTCACTCCTCCTTGTCGCAATTCCATGTCACTCCTCCATGTCGCTACACCAACTCACTCCTCCATGTCACTCCTTTATGTCATTCATCCAATTCACTCCTCCATGTCACTTCTATATGTCTTCCATGTCACTCCTCCATGTCACTCCTCCATGTCACTCTTAAATATCACTCCACCACGCCACTCCTCTATATCACTCCTCCATGTTAGTCCTCCATATAAATCCTCCATGTCACTTCTCCATGTCACTCCTCTTTGTCGCAATTCCATGTCACTCCTTCATGTCGATACACCAACTCAATCCTCCTTGTCACTCCTCCATGTCACTCATCCAAGTCTCTCCTCCGTGTCACTTCTACATGTTGTACATGTCACTCCTCCACATAACTCCTCTATGTCACTCCTCAATGTCACTTTTCAATATCACTCCTCTATGTCATTCCCCTATGTCGCTACTCCATTTCACTCCTCCATGTCACTTCTATATGTCTTCCATGTCACTCCTCCATGTCGCTCCTCATTGTCACTCCTCCATGTTGCTCCTCCATGTCACTCCTCCATGTCGCTCATCCATGTCCCTCCGCCATGTCACTCCTCCATATCAATCCTCCTTGCTGATCCGCCCTGTCACTCCTCCATGTCTCTCCTCCACATCAATCCTCTATGTCACTCCTCCATGTCACTCCTCCATGTCACTCCTCCATCACACTCCTCCATGTCACTGCTCCACGTCATTACTCTATGTCACTCCTCCATGTCACTCCTCCATGTCGCTATTCCATGTCACTCCTTATGTCGCTATATAAACTCACTCCTCCATGTCACTCCTCCATTTCACTCCACCACGTCACTCCTCCATGTCACTCATCCATATCAACCCTCCATGTCACTCCTCCTTGTCGCTACACTAACTCACATCTCCATGTCACTCCTCCATTTCACTCCACCACGTCCCTCCTCCATATCAACCCTCCATGTCACTCCTCCATGTCACACCTCCATGTCACTACACCAACTCACTCATCCCTGTCCCTCCGCACTTGTTACGCCTCCATGTCACTCCTCCATGTCGCTACACCAACTCAATCCTCATGTCACTCCTCCATGTCGCTACTCCATGTCACTCCTCCATGTCGCTACACCAACTCAATCCTCCTTGTCACTCCTCCATGTCACTCATCCAAGTCATTCCTCCATGTCACTCCTTTATGTCACTCCTCCAAGTCACTCCTCCATGTCACTTCTATATGTCTTCCATGTCACTCCTCCATCTCGCTCCACCAACTCACTCCTCCATGTCACTCCTCCTTCTCACTCCTCCATGTAGCTATTCCATGTCACTCCTCCATGTCGCTCTACCAACTCACTCCTCCATGTCACTTGTCCACGTCACTCCTCCATGTCACACTTCCTTGTCACTCCTCCATGTAGCTACTCCTTGTCACTACACCAACTCACTCATCCCTGTCCCTCCGCCATGTCACTCCACCATATCAACCCTCCTTCCTGATCAAACTTGTCACTTCTCCATGTCACTACGCCATGTCTTTCCTCCACATCAATCCTCTATGTCACTCCTCCATGTCACTCCTCCATGTCATTCCTCATTGTCGCTATTCCATGTCACTCCTCCATGTCCCTCCGCCATGTCACTCCACCATATCAACCCTCCTTCCTGATCAAACTTGTCACTTCTCCATGTCACTACTCCATGTCTTTCCTCCACATCAATCCTCTATGTCACTCCTCCATGTCACTCCTCCATGTCATTCCTCATTGTCGCTATTCCATGTCACTCCTCCATGTCCCTCCGCCATGTCACTCCACCATATCAACCCTCCTTCCTGATCAAACTTGTCACTTCTCCATGTCACTATTCCATGTCTCTCCTCCACATCACTCCTCTATATCACTCCTCCATGTCACTCCTCCATGTCACTCCTCCATGTTGCTATTCCAATTTACTCCTCCATGTCGCTACACCAACTCACTCTTCCATGTCACTCCTCCATTTCACTCCACCACGTCACTCTTCTACGTCACTCCTCATGTCACTCCTCCATGTCGCTACTCCTTGTCACTCCTCCATGTCACTCATCAATTTCATTTTTCCATGTCACTCCTTTATGTCACTCCTCCAAGTCACTCCTCAATTTCACTTCTATATTACTTTAATGTCACTCCTGCATGTCGCTCCTCCATATCACTCCTCTATTTAACTCCTCCATGTCACTCCTCCATATCAATCCTCTATTTCACTCCTCCATGTAACTCCTTAATGTCACTACTCCATGTCACTCTTGCATGTCGCTCCTCCATATCACTTCTCCAAGTCTTCAATGTCATGTCTCTCATCCGTGTAGCTCCATATTGTCACTCCTCCATATTACTCCTCCGTGTCACTTCTACATGTTTTCCATGTCACTCCTCCACATCACTCCTCTATGTCACTCCTCCATGTCACTTTTCAATATCACTGCTCTATGTCATTCCCCTATGTCGCTACTCCATGTCACTCCTCCATGTCGATCCTCCATGTCACTCCTCCATGTCACTTCTATATGTCTTCCATGTCACTCCTCCATGTCACTCCTCCATGTCACTCTTAAATATCACTCCACCACGCCACTCCTCTATATCACTCCTCAATGTTACTCCTCCATATCAATCCATTATGTCACTTCTCCATGTCACTCCTCCTTGTCGCAATTCCATGTCACTCCTCCATGTCGCTACACCAACTCACTCTTCCATGTCACTCCTCCATTTCACTCCACCACGTCACTCTTCTACGTCACTCCTCATGTCACTCCTCCATGTCGCTACTCCTTGTCACTCCTGCATGTCGCTCCTCCATATCACTCCTCTATTTCAATCCTCCATGTCACTCCTCCATATCAATCCTCTATTTCACTCCTCCATGTAACTCCTTAATGTCACTACTCCATGTCACTCCTGCATGTCGCTCCTCCATATCACTCCTCTATTTCACTCCTCCATGTCACTCCTCCATATCAATCCTCTATTTCACTCCTCCATGTAACTCCTTAATGTCACTACTCCATGTCACTCTTGCATGTCGCTATTCCATGTCACTCCTCCATGTTGCTACACGAACTCAATCCTCCTTGTCACTCCTCTGTGTCATTCCTGCATGTCACTCCTCACTGTCACTCCTCCATGTCACTACACCAACTCACTCATCCCTGTCCCTCTGCCATGTCACACCACCATAACAACCCTCCTTCCTGATCAAACTTGTCACTTCTACATGTCACTACTCCATGTCTCTCCTCCACATCAATCCTCTGTCACTCCTCCATGTCACTCCTCCATGTAACTCCTCCTTGTCGCTACTCCATGTCACTTCTCCATGTCACTCATCCATGTCATTCCTCCATGTCACTCCTTTATGTCACTCCTCTAAGTCACTCCTCCATGTCCCTCCTCCATGTCACTCCACTATATCAATCCTCCTTGCTGATCTGCCCTGTCACTTCTCCATGTCACTCCTCCATGTCACTCCTCCATGTCGCTCATCCAAGTCACTCCTCCATGTCGCCATTCCATGACACTCCTTATGTCGATACACCAACTCTCTCCTCTATGTCACTCCTCCATTTCACTCCATCACGTCACTCCTCCATGTCAATCCTCCATGTCACTCCTCCATGTCACTCCTCCATGTCACTACACCAACTCACTATTCCCTGTCCCTCCGCCATGTCACTCCACCATATCAACCCTCCTTCCTGTTCAAACTTGTCAGTTCTCCATGTCACTACTCCTTGTCTCTCCTCCACATCAATCCTCTATGTCACTCCTCCAACTCACTCCTCCATGTCACTCGTCCATGTCACTCCTCCATGTCACACTTTCTTGTCACTCCTCCATGTAGCTACTCCATGTCACTACACCAACTCACTCATCTCTGTCCCTCTGCCATGTCACTCCACTATATCAACCCTCCATGTCACTCCTCCATATCAACCCTCCATGTCACTCCTCCATGTCACACCTCCTTGTCACTCCTCCTTGTCGCTATTCCATGTTACTCCTCCATGTCGCTACACCAACTCACTCTTCCATGTCACTCCCCTATTTCACTCCACCACGTCACTCCTCCATGTCACTCCTCTATGTCACTCCTCCTTGTCGCTCTTCCATGTCACTCCTCCATGTCGCTACACCAACTCAATCCTCATGTCACTCCTCCATGTAGCTACTCCATGTCACTCCTCCATGTCGCTACACTAACTCAATCCTCCTTGTCACTCCTCCATGTCACTCAGTCAAGTCATTTGTCCATGTCACTCCTTTATGTCACTCCTCCAAGTCACTCCTGATGTCACTCCTCCAGGTCACTCCTCCATGTCGCTATTCCATGTCATTCCTTATGTCGCTATATCAACTCAATTCTCCATGTCACTCCTACATTTCACTCCACCACGTCACTCCTCCATGTCACTCCTCCATATCAACCCTCCATGTCACTCCTCCTTGTCGCTACACCAACTCACTCCTCCATGTCACTCCTCCATTTCACTCCACCACGTCCCTCCTCCATATCAACCCTCCATGTCACTCCTCCATGTCACTCCTCCATGTCCTTTCGCCATGTCACACCTCCTTGTCACTCCTCCATGTAGCTACTCCATGTCACTCCTCCATGTCGCTCTACCAACTCACTCCTCCATGTCACTCCTCTATATCACTCCTCCATGTTACTCCTCCATATCAATCCTCCATGTCACTTCTCCATGTCACTCCTCCTTGTCGCAATTCCATGTCACTCCTCCATGCCGCTACATCAACTCACTCCTCATGTCACTCCTCCATGTCGCTACTCCATGTCACTCCTCCATGTCGCTACACCAACTCAATCTTCCTTGTCACTCCTCCATGTCACTCATCCAAGTCACTCCTCCATGTCGCTATTCCCTGTCACTCCTTATGTCGATACGCCAACTCACTCCTCCATGTCACTCCTCCATGTCCCTTCGCCATGTCACTCCTCCATGTCTCTCCTCCATGTCACTTCTCCAAGTCTTCAATGTCATGTCTCTCATCTGTGTAGCTCCACATTGTCACTCCTCCAAGTCACTCCTCAATGTCGCTACTCCATGTCACACCTCCTTGTCACTCCTCCATGTAGCTACTCCATGTCACTCCTTATGTCGATACGCCAACTCACTCCTCCATGACACTCCTCCATTTCACTCCACCACGTCACTCCTCCATGTCACTCCTCCATGTCACTACACCAACTCACTAATCCCTGTCCCTCCGCCATGTCACTCCACAATATCAAACCTCCTTCCTAATCAAACTTGTCAGTTCTCCATGTCACTACTCCATGTCTCTCCTCCACATCAAGTCTCTATGTCACTCCTCCATGTCACTCCTCCTTGTCGCTATTCCATGTCACTCCTCCATGTTGCTACACCAACTCACTCCTCATGTCACTCCTCCATGTCGCTACTCCATGTCACTCCTCCATGTCGCTACACCAACTTAATCGTCCTTGTCACTCCTCAATGTCACTCATCCAAGTCATTCCTCTATGTCACTCCTCCAAGTCACTCCTCTATGTCACTGCTATATGTCTTCCATGTCACTCCTCCATGTCGCTCCACCAACTCACTCCTCCATGTCACTCCTCCTTGTCACTCCTCCATGTAGCTATTCCATGTCACTCCTCCATGTCGCTCTACCAACTCACTCCTCCATGTCACTCGTCCACGTCACTCCTCCATGTCACACTTCCTTGTCACTCCTCCATGTAGCTACTTCATGTCACTACACCAACTCACTCATCCCTGTCCCTCCGCCATGTCACTCCACCATATCAACCCTCCTTCCTGATCAAACTTGTCACTTCTCCATGTCACTACTTCATGTCTCTCCTCCACATCACTCCTCTATATCACTCCTCCATGTCAATCCTCCTTGTCGCTATTCCATGTTACTCCTCCTTGTCGCTACACCAACTCACTCTTCCATGTCACGCCCACATTTCACTCCACCACGTCACTCCTCTATGTCACTCCTCCATATCAACCCTCCATGTCACTACTCCATGTTATTCCTCAATGTCACTACACCAACTCACTCATCCCTGTCCCTCCGCCATGTCACTCCACCATATCAACCCTCCTTCCTGAACAAACTTGTCACTTCTCCATGTCACTACTCCATGTCTCTCCCCCACATCAAACCTCTATGTCACTCTTCCATGTCACTCCTCCATGTCGCTACACCAACTCAATCCTCATGTCACTCCTCCATGTAGCTACTCCATGTCATTCCTCCATGTTGCTCCACCAACTCACTCCTCCATGTCACTCCTCCATGTCACTGCTCCACGTCACTCATCTATGTCACTCCTCCATGTCACTCCTCCATTTCACTCCACCACGTCACTCCTCCATGTCACTCCTCCATATCAACCCTCCATGTCACTCCTCCATGTCACTCCTCCATGTCACTCCTCCATATCAACCCTCCCTGTCACTCCTCCATGTCGCTCCACCAACTCACTCCTCCATGTCACTCCTCCTTGTCGCTATTCCATGTCACTCCTCCAAGTTGCTACACCAACTCACTTCTCATGTCACTCCTCCATGTCGCTACTCCATGTCACTCCTCCATGTAGCTACATGAACTCAATCCTCCTTGTCACTCCTCCATGTCACTCATCCAAGTCATTCCTCCATGTCACTCCTCAAAATCACTCCTCCATGTCACTCCTCCATGTCACTTCTCCAAGTCTTCAATGTCATGTCTCTCATCCGTGTAGCTCCATATTGTCACTCCTCCATATCACTCCTCCGTGTCACTTCTACGTTTTCCATGTCACTCCTCCACATCACTCCTCTATGTTACTCATCCATGTCACTTTTCAATATCACTCCTCTATGTCATTCCTCCATATCAACCCTCCATGTCACTCCTCCATGTCACTGCTCCATGTCCCTCCGCCATGTCACTCCACCATATCAACCCTCCTTCCTGATCAAACTTGTCACTTCTCCATGTCACTACTCCATGTCTCTCCTCCACATCACTCCTCTATATCACTCCTCCATGTCACTCCTCCATGTCACTCCTCCTTGTCGCTATTCTATGTTACTCCTCCATGTCGCTACACCAACTCACTCTTCCATGTCACTCTTCCATTTCACTCCACCACGTCACTCTTCTACGTCACTCCTCATGTCACTCCTGCATGTCGCTACTCCATGTCACTACTCTATGTCTTTCCTCCACATCAATACTCTATGTCACTCCTCCATGTCACTCCTCCATGTCATTCCTCCTTGTCGCTATTCCATGTCATTCCTCTATGTCGCTACTCCATGTCACTCCTCCATGTCGAACCTCCATGTCACTCCTCCATGTCACTTCTATATGTCTTCCATGTCACTCCTCCATGTCGCTCCTCCTTGTCACTCCTCCATGTTGCTCCTCCATGTCACTCCTCCATGTCACTCATCCATGTCCCTCCGCCATGTCACTCCACCATATCAATCCTCCTTGCTGATCCGCCCTGTCACTTCTCCATGTCACTCCTCCATGTCACTCCTCCATGTCGCTCATCCAAGTCACTCCTCCATGTCGCCATTCCATGTCACTCCTTATGTCGATACACCAACTCTCTCCTCTATGTCACTCCACCACGTCACTCCTCCATGTCAATCCTCCATGTCACTCCTCCATGTCACTCCTCCATGTCACTACACCAACTCACTATTCCCTGTCCCTCCGCCATGTCACTCCACCATATCAACCCTCCTTCCTGTTCAAACTTGTCAGTTCTCCATATCACTACTCCATGTCTCTCCTCCACATCAATCCTCTATGTCACTCCTCCAACTCACTCCTCCATGTCACTCGTCCATGTCACTCCTCCATGTCACACTTCCTTGTCACTCCTCCATGTAGCTACTCCATGTCACTACACCAACACACTCATCCCTGTCCCTCTGCCATGTCACTCCACCATATCAACCCTCCATGTCTCTCCACCATATCAACCCTCCTTCCTGATCAAACTTGTCACTTCTCCATGTCACTACTCCATGTCTCTCCCCCACATCAAACCTCTATGTCACTCCTCCATGTCACTCCTCTATGTCACTCCTCCTTGTCGCTCTTCCATGTCACTCCTCCATTTCGCTACACCAACTCAATCCTCATGTCACTCCTCCATGTAGCTACTCCATGTCATTCCTCCATGTTGCTCCACCAACTCACTCCTCCATGTCACTCTTCCATGTCACTGCTCCACGTCACTCATCTATGTCACTCCTCCATGTCACTCCTCCATTTCACTCCACCACGTCACTCCTCCATGTCACTCCTCCATATCAACCCTCCATGTCACTCCTCCATGTCACTCCTCCATGTCACTCCACCATGTCACTCCTCCATATCAACCCTCCCTGTCACTCCTCCTTGTTGCTACACCAACTCACTCCTCCATGTCACTCCTCCATTTCACTCTTCCATGTCTATATGTCTTCCATGTCACTCCTCCATGTCGCTCCACCAACTCACTCCTCCATGTCACTCCTCCTTGTCACTCCTCCATGTAGCTATTCCATTTCACTACTCCATGTCGCTACACCAACTCAATCCTCCTTGTAACTCCTCCATGTCACTCATCCAAGTCACTCCTCCATGTCGCTATTCCATGTAACTCCTTATGTCGATACGCCAACTCACTACTCCATGTCACTCCTCCATTTCACTCCACCACGTCACTCCTCCATGTCACTCCTCCATATCAACCCTCCATGTCACACCTCCATGTCACTCCTCCATGTCACTCTTCCATGTCACTACACCAACTCACTAATCCCTGTCCCTCCGCCATGTCACTACACAAAATCAAACCTCCTTCCTGATCAAACTTGTCAGTTCTCCATGTCACTACTCTATGTCTCTCCTCCACATAAATCCTCTATGTCACTCCTCCATGTCACTCCTCCTTGTCGCTATTCCATGTCACTCCTCCAAATTGCTACACCAACTCACTTCTCATGTCACTCCTCCATGTCGCTACTCCATGTCACTCCTCCATGTAGCTACACCAACTCAATCCTCCTTGTCACTCCTCCATGTCACTCATCCAAGTCATTCCTCCATGTCACTCCTTTATGTCACTCCTCCAAATCACTCCTCCATGTCACTTCTATATGTCTTCCATGTCACTCCTCCATGTCGCTCCACCAACTCACTCGTCCATGTCACTCCTCCATGTCGCTATTCCATGTCACTCCTTATGTCGCTACACCAACTCACTCCTCCATGTCACTCCTCATTTCACTCCACCACGTCCCTCCACCATATCAACCCTCCATGTCACTCCTCCATGTCACTCCTCTATTTCACCTTCTCCATGTCACTCCTCCATATCAAGCCTCCATTTCACTCCTCCATGTAACTCCTTAATGTCACTACTCCATGTCGCTACTCCATGTCACTCCTCCATGTCACTCTTGCATGTCGCTCCTCCATGTCACTTCTCCAAGTCTTCAATGTCATGTCTCTCATCCGTGTAGCTCCATATTGTCACTCCTCCATATCACTCCTCCGTGTCACTTCTACGTTTTCCATGTCACTCCTCCACATCACTCCTCTATGTTACTCATTCATGTCACTTTTCAATATCACTCCTCTATGTCATTCCTCCATATCAACCCTCCATGTCACTCCTTCATATCACTCCTCCATGTCCCTCCGCCATGTCACTCCACCATATCAACCCTCCTTCCTGATCAAACTTGTCACTTCTCCATGTCACTACTCCATGTCTCTCCTCCACATCACTCCTCTATATCACTCCTCCATGTCACTCCTCCATGTCACTACTCCTTTTCGCTATTCTATGTTACTTTTCCATGTCGCTACACCAACTCACTCTTCCATGTCACTCCTACATTTCACTCCACCACGTCACTCTTCTACGTCACTCCTCATGTCACTCCTGCATGTCGCTACTCCATGTCACTACTCTATGTCTTTCCTCCACATCAATACTCTATGTCACTCCTCCATGTCACTCCTCCATGTCATTCCTCCTTGTCGCTATTCCATGTCACTCCTCTATGTCACTCCTCCATGTCACTTTTCAATATCACTCCTCTTTGACATTCCCCTATGTCGCTACTCCATGTCACTCCTCCATGTCGAACATCCATGTCACTCCTCCATGTCACTTCTATATGTCTTCCATGTCACTCCTCCATGTCGCTCCTCCTTGTCACTCCTCCATGTTGCTCCTCCATGTCACTCCTGCATGTCACTCATCCATGTCCCTCCGCCATGTCACTCCACCATATCAATCTTCCTTGCTGATCCGCCCTGTCACTTCTCCATGTCACTCCTTCATGTCACTTCTATATATCTTCCATGTCACTCCTCCATGTCGTTACACCAACTCACTCCTCCATGTCACTCCTCCATGTCGCTACTCCATGTCACTCCTCCATTTCACTCCTCCATGTCTCTCCTCCATGTCACTTCTCCAAGTCTTCAATGTCATGTCTCTCATCTGTGTAGCTCCACATTGTCACTCCTCCAAGTCACTCCTCCATGTCGCTACTCCACGTCACTCCTCCATGTCACACCTCCTTGTCACTCCTCAATGTAGCTACTCCATGTCACTCCTCCATGTCGCTCTACCAACTCACTCCTCCATGTCACTCGTCCACGTCACTCCTCCATGTCACACCTCCTTGTCACTCCTCGATTTAGCTACTCCATGTCACTCCTCCATGTCACTCTTAAATTTCACTCCACCACGCCACTCCTCTATATCACTCCTCTATGTCGCTATTCCATGTCAATCCTTATGTCGCTACACCAACTCACTCCTCCATGTCACTCCTCCATGTCATTCCTCCATGTCACTCCTCCATGTCACTACACCAACTCACTCATCCCTGTCCCTCTGCCATGTCACGCCTCCATGTCACTCCTCCATGTCGCTACACCAACTCACTCCTCATGTCACTCCTCCATGTCGCTACTACATTTCACTCCTCCATGTTGCTACACCAACTCAATCCTCCTTGTCACTCCTCCATGTCACTCATCCAAGTCACTCCTCCATGTCGCTATTCCATGTCACTCCTTTTGTCGATACACCAACTCACTCCTCCATTTCACTCCACCACGTCACTCCTCCATGTCACTCCTCCATGTCACTCCTCCATGTCGCTACTCCATGTCACTACTCCATGTCTTTCCTCCACATCAATCCTCTATGTCACTCCTCCATGTCACTCCTCCATGTCATTGCTCATTGTCGCTATTCCATGTCACTCCGCCATATCAACCCTCCATGTCACTCCTCCATGTCACTCCTCCATGTCACTACACCAACTCACTCATCCCTGTCCCTCCGCCATGTCACTCCACCATATCAACCCTCTTTCTTGATCAAACTTGTCACTTCTACATGTCACTACTCCATGTCTCTCCCCTACATCAAACCTCTATGTCACTCCTCCATGTCACTCCTCTATGTTACTCCTCCTTGTCGCTCTTCCATGTCGCTCCTCCATGTCGCTACACCAACTCAATCCTCATGTCACTCGTTCATGTAGCTACTCCATGTAACTCCTCCATGTCGCTACACCAACTCAATCCTCCTTGTCACTCCTCCATGTCACTCAGCAAAGTCTTTAGTCCATGTCACTCCTTTATGTCACTCCTCCAAGTCACTCCTCCATGTCACTTCTATATGTCTTCCATGTCACTCCTCCATGTTGCTCCACCAACTCACTCCTCCATGTCACTCCTCCAAGTCGCTATTCCATGTTACTCCTTATGTCGCTATATAAACTCACTCCTCCATGTCACTCCTCCATTTCACTCCACCACGTCACTCATCCATGTAACTCCTCCATATCAACCCTCCATGTCGCCACTCCTTGTCACTCCTCCATGTCACTCATCCATGTCATTCCTCCATGTCACTCCTTTATGTCACTACTCCATGTCATTCCTCCATGTAACTCCTTAATGTAACTACTCCATGTCACTCCTCCATGTCACTCTTGCATGTCGCTCCTCCATGTCAATTCTCCAAGTCTTCAATGTCATGTCTCTCATCCGTGTAGCTCCATATTGTCACTACTCCATATTACTCCTCCGTGTCACTTCTACATGTTTTCCATGTCACTCCTCCACATCACTCCTCTATGTCACTCCTCCATGTCACTTTTCAATATCACTCCTCTATGTCATTCCCCTATGTCGCTACTCCATGTCACTCCTCCATGTCGATCCTCCATGTCACTCCTCCATGTCACTTCTATATGTCTTCCATGTCACTCCTCCATGTCGCTCCTCCTTGTCACTCCTCCATGTTGCTCCTCCATGTCACTCCTCCATGTCACTCATCCATGTCCCTCCGCCATGTCACTCCACCATATCAATCCTCCTTGCTGATCCGCCCTGTCACTCCTCCATGTCTCTCCTCCACATCAATCCTCCATGTCACTCCTCCATGTCACTCCTCCATGTCACTCCTCCATGTCACTCCTCCATGTCACTACACCAACTCACTCATCCATTTCCCTCTGCCATGTCACTCCACCATATCAACCCTCCTTCCTGATTAAAAACTTGTCACTTCTCCATGTCACTACTCCATGTCTCTCCTCCACATCAATCCTCTATGTCACTCCTCTTTGTCGCTCTTCCATGTCACTCCTCATGTCGCTACACCAACTCAATCCTCATGTCACTCCTCCATGTAGCTACTCCATGTCACTCCTCCATGTTGCTCCACCAACTCACTCCTCCATGTCACTCCTCCATGTCACTCCTCCATTTCACTCCACCACGTCACTCCTCCATGTCACTCCTCCATGTCACTCCTCCATATCAACCCTCCATGTCACTCCTCCTTGTCGCTACACCAACTCACTCCTCCATGTCACTCCTCCATTTCACTCCACCACGTCTAAATGTCTTCCATGTCACTCCTCCATGTCGCTCCACCAACTCACTCCTCCATATCACTCCTCCATGTCGCTATTCCATGTCACTCCTTATGTCGCTATATAAACTCACTCCTCCATGTCACTCCTCCATTTCACTCCACCACGTCACTCCTCCATGTCACTCCTCCATATCAACCCTCCATGTAACTCCTCCTTGTCGCTACACCAACTCACTCCTCCATGTCACTCCTCCATTTCACTCCACCACGTCCCTCCACCATATCAACCCTCCATGTCACTCCTCCATGTCCTTCCGCCATGTCACTCCTTTATGTCACTCCTCCAAGTCACTCCTCAATTTCACTTCTATATGATTTCAATGTAAATCCTGCATGTCGCTCCTCCATATCACTCCTCTATTTCACCCTCTCCATGTCAATCCTCCATGTCAATCCTCCATGTCACTCTTGCATGTCGCTCCTCCATGTCACTTCTCCAAGTCTTCAATGTCATGTCTCTCATCCGTGTAGCTCCATATTGTCACTCCTCATGTCAGTCCTCCATGTCGCTACTCCATGTCACTCCTCCATGTCGCTACACTAACTCAATCCTCCTTGTCACTCCTCCATGTCACTCATCCAAGTCACTCCTCCATGTCGCTATTCCCTGTCACTCCTTATGTCGATACGCCAACTCACTCCTCCATGTCACTCCTCCATTTCACTCCACCACGTCAATCCTCCATGTCACTCCTCCATATCAACCCGCCATGTCACTCCTCCATGTCACTCCTCCATGTCACTACACCAACTCACTAATCCCTGTCCCTCCGCCATGTCACTCCACAATATCAAACCTCCTTCCTAATCAAACTTGTCAGTTCTCCATGTCACTACTCCATGTCTCTCCTCCACATCAATCCTCTGTCACTCCTCCATGTCACTCCTCCATGTCACACCTCCTTGTCGCTATTCCATGTCACTCCTCCATGTTGCTACACCAACTCACTCCTCATGTCACTCCTCCATGTCGCTACTCCATGTCACTCCTCCATGTCGCTACACCAACTCAATCCTCTTTGTCACTCCTCCATGTCACTCATCCAAGTCATTCCTCTATGTCACTTCTTTATGTCACTCCTCCAAGTCACTCCTCTATGTCACTGCTATCTGTCTTCCATGTCACTCCTCCATGTCGCTCCACCAACTCACTCCTCCATGTCACTCCTCCTTGTCACTCCTCCATGTAGCTATTCCATGTCACTCTTCCATGTCGCTCTACCAACTCACTCCTCCATGTCACTCGTCCACGTCACTCCTCCATGTCACACTTCCTTGTCACTCCTATATGTAGCTACTTCATGTCACTGCACCAACTCACTCATCCCTGTCCCTCCGCCATGTCACTCCACCATATCAACCCTCCTTCCTGATCAAACTTGTCACTTCTCCATGTCACTACACCATGTCTCTCCTCCACATCACTCCTCTATATCACTCCTTCATGTCACTCCTCCATGTCACTCCTCCATGTCGCTCCACCAACTCACTCCTCCATGTCACTCCTCCTTGTCACTCCTCCATGTAGCTATTCCATGTCACTCTTCCATGTCGCTCTACCAACTCACTCCTCCATGTCACTCGTCCACGTCACTCCTCCATGTCACACTTCCTTGTCACTCCTATATGTAGCTACTTCATGTCACTGCACCAACTCACTCATCCCTGTCCCTCCGCCATGTCACTCCACCATATCAACCCTCCTTCCTGATCAAACTTGTCACTTCTCCATGTCACTACACCATGTCTCTCCTCCACATCACTCCTCTATATCACTCCTTCATGTCACTCCTCCAAGTCACTCCTCCATGTCGCTACTCCATGTCACACCTCCTTGTCACTCCTCCATGTAGCTACTCCATGTCACACCTCCATGTCGCTCTACCAACTCACTCCTCCATGTCACTCCTCTATATAACTTCTCCATGTTACTCCTCCATATCAATCCTCCATGTCACTTCTCAATGTCACTCCTCCTTGTCGCAATTCCATGTCACTCCTCCATGTTGCTACATCAACTCACTCCTCATGTCACTCCTCCATGTCTCTACTCCATGTCACTCCTCCATGTCGCTACACCAACTCAATCCTCCTTGTCACTCCTTCATTTCACTCATCCAAGTCACTCCTCCATGTCGCTATTCCATATCAACCCGCCATGTCACTCCTCCATGATACTCCTCCATGTCACTACACCAACTCACTAATCCCTGTCCCTCCGCCATGTCACTCCACAATATCAAACCTCCTTCCTAATCAAACTTGTCAGTTCTCCATGTCACTACTCCATGTCTCTCCTCCACATCAATCCTCTATGTCACTCCTCCATGTCACTCCTCCTTGTTGCTATTCCATGTCACTCCTCCATGTTGCTACACCAACTCACTCCTCATGTCACTCCTCCATGTCGCTACTACATGTCACTCCTCCATGTCGCTACACCAACTCAATCCTCCTTGTCACTCCTCCATGTAAGTCATCCAAGTCATTCCTCCATGTCACTTCTTTATGTCACTCCTCCAAGTCACTCCTCTATGTCACTGCTATATGTCTTCCATGTCACTCCTCCATGTCGCTCCACCAACTCACTCCTCCATGTCACTCCTCCTTGTCACTCCTCCATGTAGCTATTCCATGTCACTCCTCCAAGTCGCTCTACCAACTCACTCCTCCATGTCACTCGTCCACGTCACTCCTCCATGTCACACTTCCTTGTCACTCCTCCATGTAACTACTTCATGTCACTGCACCAACTCACTCATCCCTGTCCCTCCGCCATGTCACTCCACCATATCAACCCTCCTTCCTGATCAAACTTGTCACTTCTCCATGTCACTACTCCATGTCTCTCCTCCACATCACTCCTCTATATCACTCCTCCATGTCACTCCTCCTTGTCGCTATTCCATGTTACTCCTCCATGTCACTACACCAACTCACTCATCCCTGTCCCTCCGCCATGTCACTCCACCATATCAACCCTCCTTCCTGATCAAACTTGTCACTTCTCCATGTCACTACTCCATGTCTCTCCCCCACATCAAACCTCTATGTTACTCCTCCATGTCACTCCTCTATGTCACTCCTCTTTGTCGCTCTTCCATGTCACTCCTCATGTCGCTACACCAACTCAATCCTCATGTCACTCCTCCATGTAGCTACTCCATGTCACTCCTCCATGTTGCTCCACCAACTCACTCCTCCATGTCACTCCTCCATGTCACTCCACCATTTCACTCCACCACGTCACTCCTCCATGTCACTCCTCCATGTCACTCCTCCATATCAACCCTCCATGTCACTCCTCCTTGTCGCTACACCAACTCACTCCTCCATGTCACTCCTCCATTTCACTCCACCACGTCTAAATGTCTTCCATGTCACTCCTCCATGTCGCTCCACCAACTCACTCCTCCATGTCACTCCTCCATGTCGCTATTCCATGTCACTCCTTATGTCGCTATATAAACTCACTCCTCCATGTCACTCCTCCATTTCACTCCACCACGTCACTCCTCCATGTCACTCCTCCATATCAATCCTCCACGTAACTCCTCCTTGTCGCTACACCAACTCACTCCTCCAAGTCACTCCTCCATTTCACTCCACCACGTCCCTCCACCATATCAACCCTCCATGTCACTCCTCCATGTCACTCCTCCATGTCCTTCCGCCATGTCACTCCTTTATGTCACTCCTCCAAGTCACTCCTCAATTTCTCTTCTATATGACTTCAATGTAAATCCTGCATGTCGCTCCTCCATATCACTCCTCCATTTCACCCTCTCCATGTCACTCCTCCATATCAATCCTCCATTTCACTCCTCCATGTAACTCCTTAATGTCACTACTCCATGTCGCTACTCCATGTCACTCCTCCATGTCACTCTTGCATGTCGCTCCTCCATGTCACTTCTCCAAGTCTTCAATGTCATGTCTCTCATCCGTGTAGCTCCATATTGTCACTCCTCCATATCACTCCTCCGTGTCACTTCTACGTTTTCCATGTCACTCCTCCACATCACTCCTCTATGTCAATCCTCCATGTCACTTTTCAATATCACTCCTCTATGTCATTCCTCCATATCAACCCTCCATGTCACTCCTCCATGTCACTCCTCCATGTCCCTCCGCCATGTCACTCCACCATATCAACCCTCCTTCCTGATCAAACTTGTCACTTCTCCATGTCACTACTCCATGTCTCTCCTCCACATCACTCCTCTATATCACTCCTCCATGTCACTCCTCCATGTCACTCCTCCATGTCGCTATTCTATGTTACTCCTCCATGTCGCTACACCAACTCACTCTTCCATGTCACTCCTCCATTTCACTCCACCACGTCACTCTTCTACGTCACTCCTCATGTCACTCCTGCATGTCGCTACTCCATGTCACTACTCCATGTCTTTCCTCCATATCAATACTCTATGTCACTCCTCCATTTCACTCCTCCATGTCATTCCTCCGTGTCGCTATTCCATTTCACTCCTCTATGTCACTCCCCCATGTCACTTTTCAATATCACTCCTCTTTGTCATTCCCCTATGTCGCTACTCCATGTCACTCCTCCATTTCTATCCTCCATGTCACTCCTCCATGTCACTTCTATATGTCTTCCATGTCACTCCTCCATGTCGCTCCTCCTTGTCACTCCTCCATGTTGCTCCTCCATGTCACTCCTCTATGTCACTCATCCATGTCCCTCTGCCATGTCACTCCACCATATCAATCCTCCTTGCTGATCCACACTGTCACTCCTCCATGTCTCTCTTCAACATCAATCCTCTATGTCACTCCTCCATGTCACTCCCCCATGTCACTCCTCCATGTCGCTATTCCATGTCACTCCTCCATGTCGCTACACGAACTCAATCCTCCTTGTCACTCCTCTGTGTCATTCCTGCACGTCACTCCTCCATGTCACACCTCATTTTCACTCCTCCATTTAGCTACTCCATGTCACTCATCCTTGTCGCTCTACCAACTCACTCCTCCATGTCACTCGTCCACGTCACTCCTCCATGTCACACCCACTTGTCACTCCTCCATGTAGCTACTCCATGTCACTCCTCCATGTCACTCCTCCATGTCACTCTTAAATATCACTCCACCACGCCACTCCTCTATATCACTCCTCCATGTCACTCATCCAAGTCTCTCCTCCGTGTCACTTCTACATGTTGTACATGTCACTCCTCCACATAACTCCTCTATGTCACTCCTCAATGTCACTTTTCAATATCACTCCTCTATGTCATTCCCCTATGTCGCTACTCCATGTCACTCCTCCATGTCGATCCTCCATGTCACTCCTCCATGTCACTTCTATATGTCTTCCATGTCACTCCTCCAAGTCGCTCCTCCTTGTCACTCCTCCATGTTGCTCCTCCATGTCACTCCTCCATGTCACTCATCCATGTCCCTCCGCCATGTCACTCCACCATATCAATCCTCCTTGCTGATCCGCCCTGTCACTCCTCCATGTCTCTCCTCTACATCAATCCTCCATGTCACTCCTCCATGTCACTCCTCCATGTCACTCCTCCATGTCACTCCTCCATGTCACTACACCAACTCACTCATCCCTTTCCCTCTGCCATGTCACTCCACCATATCAACCCTCCTTCCTGATCAAACTTGTCACTTCTCCATGTCACTACTCCATGTCTCTCATCCACATCAATCCTCTATGTCACTCCTCTATGTCACTCCTCCATGTCACTCCTCCTTGTCGCTATTCCATGTCACTCCTCCATGTCGCTACACCAACTCACTCCTCCATGTCACTCCTCCATGTCGCTATTCCATGTCACTCCTTATGTTGCTACACCAACTCACTCCTCCATTTCACTCCTCCATTTCACTCCACTACGTTACTCCTCCGTATAACTCCTCCATATCAACCCTACATGTCACTACTCCATGTCACTCCTCCATGTCACTACACCAACTAACTCATCCCTGTCCCTCCGCCATGTCACTCCTCCATGTCACTCCTCCATGTCGCTACACCAACTCACTCCTCATGTCACTCCTCCATGTCGCTACTCCATTTCACTCCTCCATTTCACTCCACCACGTCACTTCTCCAAGTCTTCAATGTCATGTCTCTCATCTGTGTAGGTTCACATTGTCACTCCTCCAAGTCACTCCTCCATGTCGCTACTCCACGTCACTCCTCCATGTCACACCTCCTTGTCACTCCTCCATGTAGCTACTCCATGTCACTCCTCCATGTCGCTCTACCAACTCACTCCTCCATGTCACTCGTCCACGTCACTCCTCCATGTCACACCTCCTTGTCACTCCTCCATGTAGCTACTCCATGTCACTCCTCCATGTCACTCTTAAATTTCATTCCACCACGCCACTCCTCTATATAACTCCTCCATGTTACTCCTCCATATCAATCCATTATGTCACTTCTCCATGTCACTCCTCCTTGTCGCAATTCCATGTCACTCCTCCATGTCGCTACACCAACTCACTCCTCCATGTCACTCCTCCATGTCGCTACTCCATGTCACTCCTCCATGTCGCTACACCAACTCAATCCTCCTTGTCACTGCTCCATGTCACTCATCCAAGTCATTCCTCCATGTCACTCCTTTATGTCATTCATCCAATTCACTCCTCCATGTCACTTCTATATGTCTTCCATGTCACTCCTCCATGTCACTCCTCCATGTCACTCTTAAATATCACTCCACCACGCCACTCCTCTATATCACTCCTCCATGTTAGTCCTCCATATAAATCCTCCATGTCACTTCTCCATGTCACTCCTCTTTGTCGCAATTCCATGTCACTCCTTCATGTCGCTACACCAACTCAATCCTCCTTGTCACTCCTCCATGTCACTCAGCCAAGTCATTTGTCCATGTCACTCCTTTATGTCACTCCTCCAAGTCACTCCTCCATGTCACTTCTATATGTCTTCCATGTCACTCCTCCATGTTGCTCCACCAACTCACTCCTCCATATCACTCCTCCATGTCACTGCTGCACGTCACTCCTCTATGTCACTCCTCATTGTCACTCCTCCATGTCGCTATTCCATGTCGCTCCTTATGTCGCTATATAAACTCACTCGTCTATGTCACTCCTCCATTTCACTCCACCATGTCACTCCTCCATGTCACTCCTCCATATCAACCCTCCATGTCACTCCTCCTTGTCGCTACACCAACTCACTCCTCCATGTCACTCCTCCATTTCACTCCACCACGTAACTCCTCCATGTCACTCCTCCATATCAACCCGCCATGTCACTCCTCCATGTCACTCCTCCTTGTCGCTATTCCATGTCACTCCTCCATGTTGCTACACCAACTCACTCCTCATGTCACTCCTCCATGTCGCTACTCCATGTCACTCCTCCATGTCGCTACACCAACTCAATCCTCCTTGTAACTCTTCCATGTCACTCATCCAAGTCATTCCTCCATGTCACTCATTTATGTCACTCCTCCAAGTCACTCCTCCATGTCACTTCTATTTGTCTTCCATGTCACTCCTCCATGTCGCTCTACCAACTCACTCCTCCATGTCACTCGTCCACGTCACTCCTCCATGTCACACTTCCTTGTCACTCATCCATGTAGCTACTTCATGTCACTACACCAACTCACTCATCCCTGTCCCTCCGCCATGTCACTCCACCATATCAACCCTCCTTCCTGATCAAACTTGTCACTTCTCCATGTCACTACTCCATGTCTCTCCTCCACATAACTCCTCTATATCACTCCTCCAAGTCACTCCTCCATGTCACTCCTCCTTGTCGCTATTCCATGTTACTCCTCCATGTCGCTACACCAACTCACTCTTCCATGTCACTCCCCCATTTCACTCCACCACGTCAATCCTCCATGTCACTCCTCCATATCAACCCTCCATGTCACTCCTCCATGTTACTCCTCCATGTCACTACACCAACTCACTCATCCCTGTCCCTCCGCCATGTCACTCCACCATATCAACCCTCCTTCCTGATCAAACTTGTAACTCCTCCATGTCACTCCTCTATGTCACTCCTCCTTGTCGCTCTTTCATGTCACTCTTCCATGTCGCTACACCAACTCAATCCTCATGTCACTCCTCCATTTAGCTACTCCATGTCACTCCTCCATGTCGCTACACCAACTCAATCCTCCTTGTCACTCCTCCATGTCACTCAGCCAAGTCATTTGTCCATGTCACTCCTTTATCTCACTCCTCCATGTCACTCCTCCATGTCACTCCTCCATGTCACTCCTCCATGTCGCTATTCCATGTCATTCCTTATGTCGCTATATAAACTCAATCCTCCATGTCACTCCTACATTTCACTCCACCACGTCACTCCTCCATGTCACTCCTCCATATCAACCCTCCATGTCACTCCTCCTTGTCGCTACACCAACTCACTCCTCCATGTCACTCCTCCATTTCACTCCACCACGTCCCTCCTCCATATCAACCCTCCATGTCACTCCTCCATGTCACTCCTCCATGTCCCTTCGCCATGTCACTCCTCCATGTCTCTCCTCAATGTCACTTCTCCAAGTCTTCAATGTCATGTCTCTCATCTGTGTAGCTCCACATTGTCACTCCTCCAAGTCACTCCTCCATGTCGATACTCCATGTCACACCTCCTTGTCACTCCTCCATGTAGCTACTCCATGTCACTCCTCCATGTCGCTCTACCAACTAACTCCTCCATGTCACTCCTCTATATCACTCCTCCATGTTACTCCTCCATATCAATCCTCCATGTCACTTCTCCATGTCACTCCTCCTTGTCGCAATTCCATGTCACTCCTCCATGTCGCTACATCAACTCACTCCTCATGTCACTCCTCCATGTCGCTACTCCATGTCACTCCACCATATCAATCCTCCTTCCTGATCAAACTTGTCACTTCTCCATGTCACTACTCCATGTCTCTCCTCCACATCACTCCTCTATATCACTCCACCATATCAAACCTCCTTCCTGATCAAACTTGTCACTTCTCCATATCACTGCTCCATGTCACTCCTCCTTGTCGCTATTCCATGTTACTCCTCCATGTTGCTACACCAACTCACTCTTCCATGTCACTCCTCCATTTCACTCCACCACGTCACTCTTCTACGTCACTCCTCATGTCACTCCTCCATGTCGCTACTCCTTGTCACTCCTCCATGTCACTCATCCCAGTCATTCCTCCATGTCACTCCTTTATGTCACTCCTCCAAGTCACTCCTCAATTTCACTTCTATATGACTTCAATGTCACTCCTGCATGTCGCTCCTCCATATCACCCCTCTATTTCACTCCTCCATGTCACTCCTCCATATCAATCCTCCATTTCACTCCTCCATGTAACTCCTTAATGTCACTACTCCATGTCGCTACTCCATTTCACTCCTCCATGTCTCTCTTGCATGTCGCTCCTCCATGTCACTTCTCCAAGTCTTCAATGTCATGTCTCTCATCCGTGTAGCTCCATATTGACACTCCTCCATATCACTCCTCCGTGTCACTTCTACATGTTTTCCATGTCACTCCTCCACATCACTCCTCTATGTCACTCCTCCATGTCACTTTTCAATATCACTCCTCTATGTCATTCCCCTATGTCGCTACTCCATGTCACTCCTCCATGTCGATCCTCCTTGTCACTCCTCAATGTTGCTCCTCCATGTCACTCCTCCATGTCACTCATCCATGTCCCTCCGCCATGTCACTCCACCATATCAATCCAACTTGCTGATCCGCCCTGTCACTCCTCCATGTCACTCCTCCTTGTCGCTATTCCATGTTACTCCTCCATGTCGCTACACCAACTCACTCTTCCATGTCACTCCCCCATTTCACTCCACCACGTCAATCCTCCATGTCACTCCTCCATATCAACCCTCCATGTCACTCCTCCATGTTACTCCTCCATGTCACTACACCAACTCACTCATCCCTGTCCCTCCGCCATGTCACTCCACCATATCAACCCTCCTTCCTGATCAAACTTGTAACTCCTCCATGTCACTCCTCTATGTCACTCCTCCTTGTCGCTCTTTCATGTCACTCTTCCATGTCGCTACACCAACTCAATCCTCATGTCACTCCTCCATTTAGCTACTCCATGTCACTCCTCCATGTCGCTACACCAACTCAATCCTCCTTGTCACTCCTCCATGTCACTCAGCCAAGTCATTTGTCCATGTCACTCCTTTATCTCACTCCTCCATGTCACTCCTCCATGTCGCTATTCCATGTCATTCCTTATGTCGCTATATAAACTCAATCCTCCATGTCACTCCTACATTTCACTCCACCACGTCACTCCTCCATGTCACTCCTCCATATCAACCCTCCATGTCACTCCTCCTTGTCGCTACACCAACTCACTCCTCCATGTCACTCCTCCATTTCACTCCACCACGTCCCTCCTCCATATCAACCCTCCATGTCACTCCTCCATGTCACTCCTCCATGTCCCTTCGCCATGTCACTCCTCCATGTCTCTCCTCAATGTCACTTCTCCAAGTCTTCAATGTCATGTCTCTCATCTGTGTAGCTCCACATTGTCACTCCTCCAAGTCACTCCTCCATGTCGATACTCCATGTCACACCTCCTTGTCACTCCTCCATGTAGCTACTCCATGTCACTCCTCCATGTCGCTCTACCAACTAACTCCTCCATGTCACTCCTCTATATCACTCCTCCATGTTACTCCTCCATATCAATCCTCCATGTCACTTCTCCATGTCACTCCTCCTTGTCGCAATTCCATGTCACTCCTCCATGTCGCTACATCAACTCACTCCTCATGTCACTCCTCCATGTCGCTACTCCATGTCACTCCACCATATCAATCCTCCTTCCTGATCAAACTTGTCACTTCTCCATGTCACTACTCCATGTCTCTCCTCCACATCACTCCTCTATATCACTCCACCATATCAAACCTCCTTCCTGATCAAACTTGTCACTTCTCCATATCACTGCTCCATGTCACTCCTCCTTGTCGCTATTCCATGTTACTCCTCCATGTTGCTACACCAACTCACTCTTCCATGTCACTCCTCCATTTCACTCCACCACGTCACTCTTCTACGTCACTCCTCATGTCACTCCTCCATGTCGCTACTCCTTGTCACTCCTCCATGTCACTCATCCCAGTCATTCCTCCATGTCACTCCTTTATGTCACTCCTCCAAGTCACTCCTCAATTTCACTTCTATATGACTTCAATGTCACTCCTGCATGTCGCTCCTCCATATCACCCCTCTATTTCACTCCTCCATGTCACTCCTCCATATCAATCCTCCATTTCACTCCTCCATGTAACTCCTTAATGTCACTACTCCATGTCGCTACTCCATTTCACTCCTCCATGTCTCTCTTGCATGTCGCTCCTCCATGTCACTTCTCCAAGTCTTCAATGTCATGTCTCTCATCCGTGTAGCTCCATATTGACACTCCTCCATATCACTCCTCCGTGTCACTTCTACATGTTTTCCATGTCACTCCTCCACATCACTCCTCTATGTCACTCCTCCATGTCACTTTTCAATATCACTCCTCTATGTCATTCCCCTATGTCGCTACTCCATGTCACTCCTCCATGTCGATCCTCCTTGTCACTCCTCAATGTTGTTCCTCCATGTCACTCCTCCATGTCACTCATCCATGTCCCTCCGCCATGTCACTCCACCATATCAATCCAACTTGCTGATCCGCCCTGTCACTCCTCCATGTCTCTCCTCCACATCAATCCTCCATGTCACTCCTCCATGTCACTACTCCATGTCTTTCCTCCACATCAATCCTCTATGTAACTCCTCCATGTCACTCCTCCATATCAACCCTCCATGTCACTCCTCCTTGTCGCTACACCAACTCACTCCTCCATGTCACTCCTCCTTGTCACTCCTCCATGTAGCTATTCCATTTCACTCCTCCATGTCGCTACACCAACTCAATCGTCCTTGTCACTCCACCACGTCTATATGTATTCCATGTCACTCCTCCATGTCGCACCACCAACTCACTCCTCCATGTCACTCCTCCTTGTCACTCCTCCATGTAGCTATTCCATTTCACTCCTCCATGTCGCTACACCAACTCAATCGTCCTTGTCACTCCTCCATGTCACTCATCCAAGTCATTCCTCCATGTCGCTATTCCATGTCACTCCTTATGTCGATACGCCAACTCACTCCTCCATATCAGTCCTCCATTTCACTCCACCACGTCACTCCTCCATGTCACTCCTTCATATCAACCCGCCATTTCACTCCTCCATGTCACTCCTCCATGTCACTCCTCCATGTCACTACACAGACTCACTAATCCCTGTCCCTCCGCACTTGTTACGCCTCCATGTCACTCCTCCATATCAACCCGCCATGTCACTCCTCCTTGTCTCTCCTCCATGTAGCTATTCCATGACACTCCTCCATGTCACTCTACCACCTCACTCCTCCATGTCACTACACCAACTCACTAATCCCTGTCCCTCCGCCATGTCACTCCACAATATCAAACCTCCTTCCTAATCAAACTTGTCAGTTCTCCATGTCACTACTCCATGTCTCTCCTCCACATCAATCCTCTATGTCACTCCTCCATGTCACTCAGCCAAGTCATTTGTCCATGTCACTCCTTTATCTCACTCCTCCATGTCACTCCTCCATGTCACTCCTCCATGTCGCTATTCCATGTCATTCCTTATGTCGCTATATAAACTCAATCCTCCATGTCACTCCTACATTTCACTCCACCACGTCACTCCTCCATGTCACTCCTCCATATCAACCCTCCATGTCACTCCTCCTTGTCGCTACACCAACTCACTCCTCCATGTCACTCCTCCATTTCACTCCACCACGTCCCTCCTCCATATCAACCCTCCATGTCACTCCTCCATGTCACTCCTCCATGTCCCTTCGCCATGTCACTCCTCCATGTCTCTCCTCAATGTCACTTCTCCAAGTCTTCAATGTCATGTCTCTCATCTGTGTAGCTCCACATTGTCACTCCTCCAAGTCACTCCTCCATGTCGATACTCCATGTCACACCTCCTTGTCACTCCTCCATGTAGCTACTCCATGTCTCTCCTCCATGTCACTTCTCCAAGTCTTCAATGTCATGTCTCTCATCCGTGTAGCTCCATATTGACACTCCTCCATATCACTCCTCCGTGTCACTTCTACATGTTTTCCATGTCACTCCTCCACATCACTCCTCTATGTCACTCCTCCATGTCACTTTTCAATATCACTCCTCTATGTCATTCCCCTATGTCGCTACTCCATGTCACTCCTCCATGTCGATCCTCCTTGTCACTCCTCAATGTTGCTCCTCCATGTCACTCCTCCATGTCACTCATCCATGTCCCTCCGCCATGTCACTCCACCATATCAATCCAACTTGCTGATCCGCCCTGTCACTCCTCCATGTCACTCCTCCTTGTCGCTATTCCATGTTACTCCTCCATGTCGCTACACCAACTCACTCTTCCATGTCACTCCCCCATTTCACTCCACCACGTCAATCCTCCATGTCACTCCTCCATATCAACCCTCCATGTCACTCCTCCATGTTACTCCTCCATGTCACTACACCAACTCACTCATCCCTGTCCCTCCGCCATGTCACTCCACCATATCAACCCTCCTTCCTGATCAAACTTGTAACTCCTCCATGTCACTCCTCTATGTCACTCCTCCTTGTCGCTCTTTCATGTCACTCTTCCATGTCGCTACACCAACTCAATCCTCATGTCACTCCTCCATTTAGCTACTCCATGTCACTCCTCCATGTCGCTACACCAACTCAATCCTCCTTGTCACTCCTCCATGTCACTCAGCCAAGTCATTTGTCCATGTCACTCCTTTATCTCACTCCTCCATGTCACTCCTCCATGTCGCTATTCCATGTCATTCCTTATGTCGCTATATAAACTCAATCCTCCATGTCACTCCTACATTTCACTCCACCACGTCACTCCTCCATGTCACTCCTCCATATCAACCCTCCATGTCACTCCTCCTTGTCGCTACACCAACTCACTCCTCCATGTCACTCCTCCATTTCACTCCACCACGTCCCTCCTCCATATCAACCCTCCATGTCACTCCTCCATGTCACTCCTCCATGTCCCTTCGCCATGTCACTCCTCCATGTCTCTCCTCAATGTCACTTCTCCAAGTCTTCAATGTCATGTCTCTCATCTGTGTAGCTCCACATTGTCACTCCTCCAAGTCACTCCTCCATGTCGATACTCCATGTCACACCTCCTTGTCACTCCTCCATGTAGCTACTCCATGTCACTCCTCCATGTCGCTCTACCAACTAACTCCTCCATGTCACTCCTCTATATCACTCCTCCATGTTACTCCTCCATATCAATCCTCCATGTCACTTCTCCATGTCACTCCTCCTTGTCGCAATTCCATGTCACTCCTCCATGTCGCTACATCAACTCACTCCTCATGTCACTCCTCCATGTCGCTACTCCATGTCACTCCACCATATCAATCCTCCTTCCTGATCAAACTTGTCACTTCTCCATGTCACTACTCCATGTCTCTCCTCCACATCACTCCTCTATATCACTCCACCATATCAAACCTCCTTCCTGATCAAACTTGTCACTTCTCCATATCACTGCTCCATGTCACTCCTCCTTGTCGCTATTCCATGTTACTCCTCCATGTTGCTACACCAACTCACTCTTCCATGTCACTCCTCCATTTCACTCCACCACGTCACTCTTCTACGTCACTCCTCATGTCACTCCTCCATGTCGCTACTCCTTGTCACTCCTCCATGTCACTCATCCCAGTCATTCCTCCATGTCACTCCTTTATGTCACTCCTCCAAGTCACTCCTCAATTTCACTTCTATATGACTTCAATGTCACTCCTGCATGTCGCTCCTCCATATCACCCCTCTATTTCACTCCTCCATGTCACTCCTCCATATCAATCCTCCATTTCACTCCTCCATGTAACTCCTTAATGTCACTACTCCATGTCGCTACTCCATTTCACTCCTCCATGTCTCTCTTGCATGTCGCTCCTCCATGTCACTTCTCCAAGTCTTCAATGTCATGTCTCTCATCCGTGTAGCTCCATATTGACACTCCTCCATATCACTCCTCCGTGTCACTTCTACATGTTTTCCATGTCACTCCTCCACATCACTCCTCTATGTCACTCCTCCATGTCACTTTTCAATATCACTCCTCTATGTCATTCCCCTATGTCGCTACTCCATGTCACTCCTCCATGTCGATCCTCCTTGTCACTCCTCAATGTTGTTCCTCCATGTCACTCCTCCATGTCACTCATCCATGTCCCTCCGCCATGTCACTCCACCATATCAATCCAACTTGCTGATCCGCCCTGTCACTCCTCCATGTCTCTCCTCCACATCAATCCTCCATGTCACTCCTCCATGTCACTACTCCATGTCTTTCCTCCACATCAATCTTCTATGTAACTCCTCCATGTCACTCCTCCATATCAACCCTCCATGTCACTCCTCCTTGTCGCTACACCAACTCACTCCTCCATGTCACTCCTCCTTGTCACTCCTCCATGTAGCTATTCCATTTCACTCCTCCATGTCGCTACACCAACTCAATCGTCCTTGTCACTCCACCACGTCTATATGTATTCCATGTCACTCCTCCATGTCGCACCACCAACTCACTCCTCCATGTCACTCCTCCTTGTCACTCCTCCATGTAGCTATTCCATTTCACTCCTCCATGTCGCTACACCAACTCAATCGTCCTTGTCACTCCTCCATGTCACTCATCCAAGTCATTCCTCCATGTCGCTATTCCATGTCACTCCTTATGTCGATACGCCAACTCACTCCTCCATATCAGTCCTCCATTTCACTCCACCACGTCACTCCTCCATGTCACTCCTTCATATCAACCCGCCATTTCACTCCTCCATGTCACTCCTCCATGTCACTCCTCCATGTCACTACACAGACTCACTAATCCCTGTCCCTCCGCACTTGTTACGCCTCCATGTCACTCCTCCATATCAACCCGCCATGTCACTCCTCCTTGTCTCTCCTCCATGTAGCTATTCCATGACACTCCTCCATGTCACTCTACCACCTCACTCCTCCATGTCACTACACCAACTCACTAATCCCTGTCCCTCCGCCATGTCACTCCACAATATCAAACCTCCTTCCTAATCAAACTTGTCAGTTCTCCATGTCACTACTCCATGTCTCTCCTCCACATCAATCCTCTATGTCACTCCTCCATGTCACTCCTCCATGTCACTCCTCCTTGTCGTTATTCTATGTCACTCCTCCTTGTTGCTACACCAACTCACTCCTCATGTCACTCCTCCATGTCGCTACTCCATGTCACTCCTCCATGTCGCTACACCAACTCAATTCTCCTTGTCACTCCTCCATGTCACTCATCCAAGTCATTCCTCCATGTCACTCCTTTATGTCACTCCTCCAAGTCACTCCTCCATGTCACTTCTATATGTCTTCCATGTCACTCCTCCATGTCGCTCCACCAACTCACTCCTCCATGTCACTCCTCCTTGTCACTCCTCCATGTAGCTATTCCATGACACTCCTCCATGTCGCTCTACCAAATCACTCCTCCATGTCACTTGTCCACGTCACTCCTCCATGTTAAACTTCCTTGTCACTCCTCCATGTAGCTACTTCATGTCACTACACCAACTCACTCCTCCCTGTCCCTCCGCCATGTCACTCCACCATATCAACCCTCCTTCCTGATCAAACTTGTCACTTCTCCATGTCACTACTCCATGTCTCTCCTCCACATCACTCCTCTATATCACTCCTCCATGTCACTCCTCCATGTCACTCCTCCTTGTCGCTATTCCATGTTACTCCTCCATGTCGCTACACCAACTCACTCTTCCATGTCACTCCCCCATTTCACTCCACCACGTCACTCCTCCATGTCACTCCTCCATATCAACCCTCCATGTCACTCCTCCATGTTACTCCTGCATGTCACTACACCAACTCACTCTTCCATGTCACTCCACCACGTCACTCCTCCATGTCACTCCTCCATATCAACCCTCCATGTCACGCCTCCATGTCACTCCTACATGTCCCTCTGCCATGTCACTCCACCATATCAATCCTCCTACCTGATCAAACTTGTCGCTACTCCATGTCACTCCTCCATGTCGCTACACCAACTCAATTCTCCTTGTCACTCCTCCATGTCACTCAGCCAAGTCATTTGTCCATGTCACTCCTTTATCTCACTCCTCCATGTCACTCCTCCATGTCACTCCTCCATGTCACTCCTCCATGTCGCTATTCCATGTCATTCCTTATGTCGCTATATAAACTCAATCCTCCATGTCACTCCTACATTTCACTCCACCACGTCACTCCTCCATGTCACTCCTCCATATCAACCCTCCATGTCACTCCTCCTTGTCGCTACACCAACTCACTCCTCCATGTCCCTCCTCCATTTCACTCCACCACGTCCCTCCTCCATATCAACCCTCCATGTCACTCCTCCATGTCACTCCTCCATGTCCCTTCGCCATGTCACTCCTCCATGTCTCTCCTCCATGTCACTTCTCCAAGTCTTCAATGTCATGTCTCTCATCTGTGTAGCTCCACATTGTCACTCCTCCAAGTCACTCCTCCATGTCGATACTCCATGTCACACCTCCTTGTCACTCCTCCATGTAGCTACTCCATGTCACTCCTCCATGTCGCTCTACCAACTAACTCCTCCATGTCACTCCTCTATATCACTCCTCCATGTTACTCCTCCATATCAATCCTCCATGTCACTTCTCCATGTCACTCCTCCTTGTCGCAATTCCATGTCACTCCTCCATGTCGCTACATCAACTCACTCCTCATGTCACTCCTCCATGTCGCTACTCCATGTCACTCCACCATATCAATCCTCCTTCCTGATCAAACTTGTCACTTCTCCATGTCACTACTCCATGTCTCTCCTCCACATCACTCCTCTATATCACTCCACCATATCAAACCTCCTTCCTGATCAAACTTGTCACTTCTCCATATCACTGCTCCATGTCACTCCTCCTTGTCGCTATTCCATGTTACTCCTCCATGTTGCTACACCAACTCACTCTTCCATGTCACTCCTCCATTTCACTCCACCACGTCACTCTTCTACGTCACTCCTCATGTCACTCCTCCATGTCGCTACTCCTTGTCACTCCTCCATGTCACTCATCCCAGTCATTCCTCCATGTCACTCCTTTATGTCACTCCTCCAAGTCACTCCTCAATTTCACTTCTATATGACTTCAATGTCACTCCTGCATGTCGCTCCTCCATATCACCCCTCTATTTCACTCCTCCATGTCACTCCTCCATATCAATCCTCCATTTCACTCCTCCATGTAACTCCTTAATGTCACTACTCCATGTCGCTACTCCATTTCACTCCTCCATGTCTCTCTTGCATGTCGCTCCTCCATGTCACTTCTCCAAGTCTTCAATGTCATGTCTCTCATCCGTGTAGCTCCATATTGACACTCCTCCATATCACTCCTCCGTGTCACTTCTACATGTTTTCCATGTCACTCCTCCACATCACTCCTCTATGTCACTCCTCCATGTCACTTTTCAATATCACTCCTCTATGTCATTCCCCTATGTCGCTACTCCATGTCACTCCTCCATGTCGATCCTCCATGTCACTCCTCCATGTCACTTCTATATGTCTTCCATGTCACTCCTCCATGTCGCTCCTCCTTGTCACTCCTCAATGTTGCTCCTCCATGTCACTCCTCCATGTCACTCATCCATGTCCCTCCGCCATGTCACTCCACCATATCAATCCAACTTGCTGATCCGCCCTGTCACTCCTCCATGTCTCTCCTCCACATCAATCCTCCATGTCACTCCTCCATGTCACTACTCCATGTCTTTCCTCCACATCAATCCTCTATGTAACTCCTCCATGTCACTCCTCCATGTCACTCCTCCATATCAACCCTCCATGTCACTCCTCCTTGTCGCTACACCAACTCACTCCTCCATGTCACTCCTCCTTGTCACTCCTCCATGTAGCTATTCCATTTCACTCCTCCATGTCGCTACACCAACTCAATCGTCCTTGTCACTCCACCACGTCTGTATGTATTCCATGTCACTCCTCCATGTCGCACCACCAACTCACTCCTCCATGTCACTCCTCCTTGTCACTCCTCCATGTAGCTATTCCATTTCACTCCTCCATGTCGCTACACCAACTCAATCGTCCTTGTCACTCCTCCATGTCACTCATCCAAGTCATTCCTCCATGTCGCTATTCCATGTCACTCCTTATGTCGATACGCCAACTCACTCCTCCATATCAGTCCTCCATTTCACTCCACCACGTCACTCCTCCATGTCACTCCTTCATATCAACCCGCCATGTCACTCCTCCATGTCACTCCTCCATGTCACTCCTCCATGTCACTACACAGACTCACTAATCCCTGTCCCTCCGCACTTGTTACGCCTCCATGTCACTCCTCCATATCAACCCGCCATGTCACTCCTCCTTGTCTCTCCTCCATGTAGCTATTCCATGACACTCCTCCATGTCACTCTACCACCTCACTCCTCCATGTCACTACACCAACTCACTAATCCCTGTCCCTCCGCCATGTCACTCCACAATATCAAACCTCCTTCCTAATCAAACTTGTCAGTTCTCCATGTCACTACTCCATGTCTCTCCTCCACATCAATCCTCTATGTCACTCCTCCATGTCACTCCTCCATGTCACTCATCCTTGTCGTTATTCTATGTCACTCCTCCTTGTTGCTACACCAACTCACTCCTCATGTCACTCCTCCATGTCGCTACTCCATGTCACTCCTCCATGTCGCTACACCAACTCAATTCTCCTTGTCACTCCTCCATGTCACTCATCCAAGTCATTCCTCCATGTCACTCCTTTATGTCACTCCTCCAAGTCACTCCTCCATGTCACTTCTATATGTCTTCCATGTCACTCCTCCATGTCGCTCCACCAACTCACTCCTCCATGTCACTCCTCCTTGTCACTCCTCCATGTAGCTATTCCATGACACTCCTCCATGTCGCTCTACCAAATCACTCCTCCATGTCACTTGTCCACGTCACTCCTCCATGTTACACTTCCTTGTCACTCCTCCATGTAGCTACTTCATGTCACTACACCAACTCACTCCTCCCTGTCCCTCCGCCATGTCACTCCACCATATCAACCCTCCTTCCTGATCAAACTTGTCACTTCTCCATGTCACTACTCCATGTCTCTCCTCCACATCACTCCTCTATATCACTCCTCCATGTCACTCCTCCATGTCACTCCTCCTTGTCGCTATTCCATGTTACTCCTCCATGTCGCTACACCAACTCACTCTTCCATATCACTCCCCCATTTCACTCCTCCATGTCTATCCTCCATGTCACTCCTCCATGTCACTTCTATATGTCTTCCATGTCACTCCTCCATGTCGCTCCTCCTTGTCACTCCTCCATGTTGCTCCTCCATGTCACTCCTCTATGTCACTCATCCATGTCCCTTCGCCATGTCACTCCACCATATCAATCCTCCTTGCTGATCCGCCCTGTCACTCCTCCATGTCTCTCTTCAACATCAATCCTCTATGTCACTCCTCCATGTCACTCCCCCATGTCACTCCTCCATGTCGCTATTCCATGTCACTCCTCCATATCGCTACACGAACTCAATCCTCCTTGTCACTCCTCTGTGTCATTCCTGCACGTCACTCCTCCATGTCACACCTCCTTTTCACTCCTCCATTTAGCTACTCCATGTCACTCATCCTTGTCGCTCTACCAACTCACTCCTCCATGTCACTTGTCCACGTCACTCCTCCATGTCACACCCACTTGTCACTCCTCCATGTAGCTACTCCATGTCACTCCTCCATGTCACTCCTCCATGTCACTCTTAAATATCACTCCACCACGCCACTCCTCTATATCACTCCTCCATGTCACTCATCCAAGTCTCTCCTCCGTGTCACTTCTACATGTTGTACATGTCACTCCTCCACATAACTCCTCTATGTCACTCCTCAATGTCACTTTTCAATATCACTCCTCTATGTCATTCCCCTATGTCGCTACTCCATGTCACTCCTCCATGTCGATCCTCCATGTTACTCCTCCATGTCACTTCTATATGTCTTCCATGTCACTCCTCCAAGTCGCTCCTCCTTGTCACTCCTCCATGTTGCTCCTCCATGTCACTCCTCCATGTCACTCATCCATGTCCCTCCGCCATGTCACTCCACCATATCAATCCTCCTTGCTGATCCGCCCTGTCACTCCTCCATGTCTCTCCTCCACATCAATCCTCCATGTCACTCTTCCATGTCACTCCTCCATGTCACTCCTCCATGTCACTACACCAACTCACTCATCCCTTTCCCTCCGCCATGTCACTCCACCATATCAACCATCCTTCCTGATCAAACTTGTCACTTCTCCATGTCACTACTCCATGTCTCTCATCCACATCAATCCTCTATGTCACTCCTCTATGTCACTCCTCCATGTCACTCCTCCTTGTCGCTATTCCATGTCACTCCTCCATGTCGCTACACCAACTCACTCCTCCATGTCACTCCTCCATGTTGCTATTCCATGTCACTCCTTATGTTGCTACACCAACTCACTCCTCCATTTCACTCCTCCATTTCACTCCACTACGTTACTCCTCCATATCACTACTCCATATCAACCCTACATGTCTCTCCTCCATGTCACTCCTCCATGTCACTACACCAACTCACTCATCCCTGTCCCTCCGCCATGTCACTCCTCCATGTCACTCCTCCATGTCGCTACACCAACTCACTCCTCATGTCACTCCTCCATGTCGCTACTCCATTTCACTCCTCCATTTCACTCCACCACGTCACTTCTCCAAGTCTTCAATGTCATGTCTCTCATTTGTGTAGCTTCACATTGTCACTCCTCCAAGTCACTCCTCCATGTCGCTACTCCACGTCACTCCTCCATGTCACACCTCCTTGTCACTCCTCCATGTAGCTACTCCATGTCACTCCTCCATGTCGCTCTACCAACTCACTCCTCCATGTCACTCGTCCACGTCACTCCTACATGTCACACCTCCTTGTCACTCCTCCATGTAGCTACTCCATGTCACTCCTCCATGTCACTCTTAAATTTCACTCCACCACGCCACTCCTCTATAACACTCCTCCATGTTACTCCTCCATATCAATCCATTATGTCACTTCTCCATGTCACTCCTCCTTGTCGCAATTCCATGTCACTCCTCCATGTCGCTACCAACTCACTCCTCCATGTCACTCCTTTATGTCATTCATCCAATTCACTCCTCCATGTCACTTCTATATGTCTTCCATGTCACTCCTCCATGTCACTCCTCCATGTCACTCTTAAATATCACTCCACCACGCCACTCCTCTATATCACTCCTCCATGTTAGTCCTCCATATAAATCCTCCATGTCACTTCTCCATGTCACTCCTCTTTGTCGCAATTCCATGTCACTCCTTCATGTCGCTACACCAACTCAATCCTCCTTGTCACTCCTCCATGTCACTCATCCAAGTCTCTCCTCCGTGTCACTTCTACATGTTGTACATGTCACTCCTCCACATAACTCCTCTATGTCACTCCTCAATGTCACTTTTCAATATCACTCCTCTATGTCATTCCCCTATGTCGCTACTCCATTTCACTCCTCCATGTCACTTCTATATGTCTTCCATGTCACTCCTCCATGTCGCTCCTCATTGTCACTCCTCCATGTTGCTCCTCCATGTCACTCCTCCATGTCGCTCATCCATGTCCCTCCGCCATGTCACTCCTCCATATCAATCCTCCTTGCTGATCCGCCCTGTCACTCCTCCATGTCTCTCCTCCACATCAATCCTCTATGTCACTCCTCCTAGTCACTCCTCCATGTCACTCCTCCATGTCACTCCTCCATGTCACTGCTCCACGTCATTCCTCTATGTCACTCCTCCATGTCACTCCTCCATGTCGCTATTCCATGTCACTCCTTATGTCGCTATATAAACTCACTCCTCCATGTCACTCCTCCATTTCACTCCACCACGTCACTCCTCCATGTCACTCATCCATATCAACCCTCCATGTCACTCCTCCTTGTCGCTACACTAACTCACTTCTCCATGTCACTCCTCCATTTCACTCCACCACGTCCCTCCTCCATATCAACCCTCCATGTCACTCCTCCATGTCACTACACCAACTCACTCATCCCTGTCCCTCCGCACTTGTTACGCCTCCATGTCACTCCTCCATGTCGCTACACCAACTCAATCCTCATGTCACTCCTCCATGTCGCTACTCCATGTCACTCCTCCATGTCGCTACACCAACTCAATCCTCCTTGTCACTCCTCCATGTCACTCATCCAAGTCATTCCTCCATGTCACTCCTTTATGTCACTCCTCCAAGTCACTCCTACATGTCACTTCTATATGTCTTCCATGTCACTCCTCCATGTCGCTCCACCAACTCACTCCTCCATGTCACTCCTCCTTCTCACTCCTCCATGTTGCTATTCCATGTCACTCCTCCATGTCGCTCTACCAACTCACTCCTCCATGTCACTTGTCCACGTCACTCCTCCATGTCACACTTCCTTGTCACTCCTCCATGTAGCTACTCCTTGTCACTACACCAACTCACTCATCCCTGTCCCTCCGCCATGTCACTCCACCATATCAACCCTCCTTCCTGATCAAACTTGTCACTTCTCCATGTCACTACTCCATGTCTTTCCTCCACATCAATCCTCTATGTCACTCCTCCATGTCACTCCTCCATGTCATTCCTCATTGTCGCTATTCCATGTCACTCCTCCATGTCCCTCCGCCATGTCACTCCACCATATCAACCCTCCTTCCTGATCAAACTTGTCACTTCTCCATGTCACTACTCCATGTCTTTCCTCCACATCAATCCTCTATGTCACTCTTCCATGTCACTCCTCCATGTCATTCCTCATTGTCGCTATTCCATGTCACTCCTCCATGTCCCTCCGCCATGTCACTCCACCATATCAACCCTCCTTCCTGATCAAACTTGTCACTTCTCCATGTCACTACTCCATGTCTCTCCTCCACATCACTCCTCTATATCACTCCTCCATGTCACTCCTCCATGTCACTCCTCCATGTTGCTATTCCAATTTACTCCTCCATGTCGCTACACCAACTCACTCTTCCATGTCACTCCTCCATTTCACTCCACCACCTCACTCTTCTACGTCACTCCTCATGTCACTCCTCCATGTCGCTACTCCTTGTCACTCCTCCATGTCACTCATCAATTTCATTTTTCCATGTCACTCCTTTATGTCACTCCTCCAAGTCACTCCTCAATTTCACTTCTATATTACTTTAATGTCACTCCTGCATGTCGCTCCTCCATATCACTCCTCTATTTCACTCCTCCATGTCACTCCTCCATATCAATCCGCTATTTCACTCCTCCATGTAACTCTTTAATGTCACTACTCCATGTCACTCTTGCATGTCGCTCCTCCATGTCACTTCTCCAAGTCTTCAATGTCATGTCTCTCATCCGTGTAGCTCCATATTGTCACTCCTCCATATTACTCCTCCGTGTCACTTCTACATGTTTTCCATGTCACTCCTCCACATCACTCCTCCATGTCACTCCTCCATGTCACTTTTCAATATCACTGCTCTATGTCATTCCCCTATGTCGCTACTCCATATCACTCCTCCATGTCGATCCTCCATGTCACTCCTCCATGTCACTTCTATATGTCTTCCATGTCGCTACTCCATGTCACTCCTCCATGTCGATCTTCCATGTTACTCCTCCATGTCACTTCTATATGTCTTCCATGTCACTCCTCCAAGTCGCTCCTCCTTGTCACTCCTCCATGTTGCTCCTCCATGTCACTCCTCCATGTCACTCATCCATGTCCCTCCGCCATGTCACTCCACCATATCAATCCTCCTTGCTGATCCGCCCTGTCACTCCTCCATGTCTCTCCTCCACATCAATCCTCCATGTCACTCTTCCATGTCACTCCTCCATGTCACTCCTCCATGTCACTACACCAACTCACTCATCCCTTTCCCTCCGCCATGTCACTCCACCATATCAACCATCCTTCCTGATCAAACTTGTCACTTCTCCATGTCACTACTCCATGTCTCTCATCCACAATAATCCTATATGTCACTCCTCTATGTCACTCCTCCATGTCACTCCTCCTTGTCGCTATTCCATGTCACTCCTCCATGTCGCTACACCAACTCACTCCTCCATGTCACTCCTCCATGTTGCTATTCCATGTCACTCCTTATGTTGCTACACCAACTCACTCCTCCATTTCACTCCTCCATTTCACTCCTCCATGTCACTTCTATATGTCTTCCATGTCACTCCTCCATGTCACTCCTCCATGTCACTCTTAAATATCACTCCACCACGCCACTCCTCTATATCACTCCTCCATGTCACTCCTCCATGTCGCTACACCAACTCACTCTTCCATGTCACTCCCCCATTTTACTCCACCACGTCACTCCTCCATGTCACTCCTCCATATCAACCCTCCATGTCACTCCTCCATGTTACTCCTCCATGTCACTACACCAACTCACTCATCCCTGTCCCTCCGCCATGTCACTCCACCATATCAACCCTCCTTCCTGATCAAACTTGTCACTTCTCCATGTCACTACTCCATGTCTCTCCCCCACATCAAACCTCTATGTCACTCCTCCATGTCACTCCTCTATGTCACTCCTCTATGTAGCTACTCCATGTCACTCCTCCATGTCGCTACACCAACTCAATCCTCCTTGTCACTCCTCCATGTCACTCATCCAAGTCATTCCTCCATGTCGCTATTCCATGTCACTCCTTATGTCGATACTCCAACTCACTCCTCCATGTCACTCCTCCATTTCACTCCACCACGTCACTCCTCCATGTCACTCCTCCATATCAACCCTCCATGTCACTCCTCCATGTCACTCTACCACCTCACTCCTCCATGTCACTACACCAACTCACTAATCCCTGTCCCTCCGCTATGTCACTCCACAATATTAAACCTCCTTCCTGATCAAAGTTGTCAGTTCTCCATGTCACTACTCCATGTCTCTCCTCCACATCAATCCTCTATGTCACTCCTCCATGTCACTCCTCTATGTCACTCCTCTATGTAGCTACTCCATGTCACTCCTCCATGTCGCTACACCAACTCAATCCTCCTTGTCACTCCTCCATGTCACTCAGCCAAGTCATTTGTCCATGTCACCCCTTTATGTCACTCCTCCAAGTCACTCCTCCATGTCACTTCTATATGTCTTCTATGTCATTCCTCCATGTTGCTCCACCAACTCACTCCTCCATGTCACTCCTCCATGTCACTGCTCCACGTCACTCCTCTATGTCACTCCTCCATGTCACTCCTCCATGTCGCTATTCCATGTCACTCCTTATGTTGCTATATAAACTCACTCCTCCATGTCACTCCTTTCATTTCACTCCACCACGTCACTCCTCCATGTCACTCCTCCATATCAACCCTCCATGTCACTCCTCCTTGTCGCTACACCAACTCACTCCTCCATGTCACTCCTCCATTTCACTCCACCACGTCTATATGTATTCCATGTCACTCCTCCATGTCGCTCCACCAACTCACTCCTCCATGTCACTCCTCCTTGTCACTCCTCCATGTAGCTATTCCACTTCACTCCTCCATGTCGCTACACCAACTCAATCCTCCTTGTCAGTCCTCCATGTCACTCATCCAAGTCATTCCTCCATGTCGCTATTCCATGATACTCCTTATGTCGATACGCCAACTCACTCCTCCATGTCACTCCTCCATTTCACTCCACCACGTCACTCCTCCATGTCACTCCTCCATATCAACCCGCCATGTCACTCCTCCATGTCACTCTACCACCTCACTCCTCCATGTCACTACACCAACTCACTAATACCTGTCCCCCCGCCATGTCACTCCACAATATTAAACCTCCTTCCTAATCAAACTTGTCAGTTCTCCATGTCACTACTCCATGTCTCTCCTCCATGTCACTCCTCCAAGTCACTCCTCCATGTCGCTACTCCATGTCACACCTCCTTGTCACTCCTCCATGTAGCTACTCCATGTCACTCCTCCATGTCGCTCTACCAACTCACTCCTCCATGTCACTCCTCTATATCACTTCTCCATGTTACTCCTCCATATCAAACCTCCATGTCACTTCTCCATGTAACTCCTCCTTGTCGCAATTCCATGTCACTCCTCCATGTCGCTACATCAACTCACTCCTCATGTCACTCCTCCATGTCGCTACTCCATGTCACTCCTCCATGTCGCTATTCCCTGTCACTCCTTATGTCGATACGCCAACTCACTCCTCCATGTCACTCCTCCATTTCACTCCACCACGTCACTCCTCCATGTCACTCCTCCATATCAACCCGCCATGTCACTCCTCCATGTCACTCCTCCATGTCACTACACCAACTCACTAATCCCTGTCCCTCCGCCATGTCACTCCACAATATCAAACCTCCTTCCTAATCAAACTTGTCAGTTCTCCATGTCACTACTCCATGTCTCTCCTCCACATCAATCCTCTATGTCACTCCTCCATGTCACTCCTCCATGTCACTCCTCCTTGTCGCTATTCCATGTCACTCCTCCATGTTGCTACACCAACTCAATCCTCCTTGTCACTCCTCCATGTCACTCATCCAAGTCATTCCTCCATGTCACTTCTTTATGTCACTCCTCCAAGTCACTCCTCTATGTAACTGCTATATGTCTTCCATGTCACTCCTCCATGTTGCTCCACCAACTCACTCCTCCATGTCACTCCTCCTTGTCACTCCTCCATGTAGCTATTCCATGTCACTCCTCCAAGTCGCTCTACCAACTCACTCCTCCATGTCACTCGTCCACGTCACTCCTCCATGTCACACTTCCTTGTCACTCCTCCATGTAACTACTTCATGTCACTGCACCAACTCACTCATCCCTGACCCTCCGCCATGTCACTCCACCATATCAACCCTCCTTCCTGATCAAACTTGTCACTTCTCCATGTCACTACTCCATGTCTCTCCTCCACATAACTCCTCTATATCACTCCTCCATGTCACTCCTCCTTGTCACTATTCCATGTTACTCCTCCATGTCACTATACCAACTCACTCATCCCTGTCCCTCCGCCATGTCACTCCACCATATCAACCCTCCTTCCTGATCAAACTTGTCACTTCTCCATGTCACTACTCCATGTCTCTCCCCCACATCAAACCTCTATGTTACTCCTCCATGTCACTCCTCTATGTCACTCCTCCTTGTCGCTCTTCCATGTCACTCCTCCATGTCGCTACACCAACTCACTCCTCATGTCACTCCTCCATGTAGCTACTCCATGTCACTCCTCCATGTTGCTCTACCAACTCACTCCTCCATGTCACTCCTCCATGTCACTGCTCCACGTCACTCCTCTATGTCACTCTTCCATGTCACTCCTCCATTTCACTCCACCACGTCACTCCTCCTTGTCACTCCTCCATGTCACTCCTCCATATCAACCCTCCATGTCACTCCTCCTTGTCGCTACACCAACTCACTCCTCCATGTCACTCCTCCATTTCACTCCACCACGTCTAAATGTCTTCCATGTCACTCCTCCATGTCGCTCCACCAACTCACTCCTCCATGTCACTCCTCCTTGTCACTCCTCCATGTAGCTATTCCATTTCACTACTCCATGTTGCTACACCAACTCAATCCTCCTTGTCACTCCTCCATGTCACTCATCCAAGTCACTCCTCCATGTCGCTATTCCATGTAACTCCTTATGTCGATACGCCAACTCACTACTCCATGTCACTCCTCCATTTCACTCCACCACATCACTCCTCCATGTCACTCCTCCATATCAACCCTCCATGTCACTCCTCCCTGTCACTCCTCCATGTCACTCTTCCATGTGACTTCTATATGTCTTCCATGTCACTCCTCAATGTCGCTCCACCAACTCACTCCTCCATGTCACTCCTCCATGTCGCTATTCCATGTCACTCCTTATGTCGCTATATAAACTCACTCCTCCATGTCACTCCTCCATTTCACTCCACCACGTCACTCCTCCATGTCACTCCTCCATATCAACCCTCCATGTAACTCCTCCATGTCACTCCTCCATGTCCTTCCGCCATGTCACTCCTTTATGTCACTCCTCCAAGTCTCTCCTCAATTTCACTTCTATATGACTTCAATGTAAATCCTGCATGTCGCTCCTCCATATCACTCCTCTATTTCACCCTCTCCATGTCACTCCTCCATATCAATCCTCCATTTCACTCCTCCATGTAACTCCTTAATGTCACTACTCCATGTCGCTACTCCATGTCACTCCTCCATGTCACTCTTGCATGTCGCTCCTCCATGTCACTTCTCCAAGTCTTCAATGTCATGTCTCTCATCCGTGTAGCTCCATATTGTCACTCCTCCATATCACTCCTCCGTGTCACTTCTACGTTTTCCATGTCACTCCTCCACATCACTCCTCTATGTCACTCCTCCATGTCACTTTTCAATATCACTCCTCTATGTCAATCCTCCATATCAACCCTCCATGTCACTCCTCCATGTCACTCCTCCATGTCCCTCCGCCATGTCACTCCACCATATCAACCCTCCTTCCTGATCAAACTTGTCACTTCTCCATGTCACTACTCCATGTCTCTCCTCCACATCACTCCTCTATATCACTCCTCCATGTCACTCCTCCATGTCACTCCTCCTTGTCGCTATTCTATGTTACTCCTCCATGTTGCTACACCAACTCACTCTTCCATGTCACTCCTCCATTTCACTCCACCACGTCACTCTTCTACATCACTCCTCATGTCACTCCTGCATGTCGCTACTCCATGTCACTACTCCATGTCTTTCCTCCATATCAATACTCTATGTCACTCCTCCATGTCACTCCTCCATGTCATTCCTCCGTGTCGCTATTCCATGTCACTCCTCTATGTCACTCCTCCATGTCACTTTTCAATATCACTCCTCTTTGTGATTCCCCTATGTCGCTACTCCATGTCACTCCTCCATGTCTATCCTCCATGTCACTCCTCCATGTCACTTCTATATGTCTTCCATGTCACTCCTCCATGTCGCTCCTCCTTGTCACTCCTCCATGTTGCTCCTCCATGTCACTCCTCTATGTCACTCATCCATGTCCCTTCGCCATGTCACTCCACCATATCAATCCTCCTTGCTGATCCGCCCTGTCACTCCTCCATGTCTCTCTTCAACATCAATCCTCTATGTCACTCCTCCATGTCACTCCCCCATGTCACTCCTCCATGTCGCTATTCCATGTCACTCCTCCATATCGCTACACGAACTCAATCCTCCTTGTCACTCCTCTGTGTCATTCCTGCACGTCACTCCTCCATGTCACACCTCCTTTTCACTCCTCCATTTAGCTACTCCATGTCACTCATCCTTGTCGCTCTACCAACTCACTCCTCCATGTCACTCGTCCACGTCACTCCTCCATGTCACACCCACTTGTCACTCCTCCATGTAGCTACTCCATGTCACTCCTCCATGTCACTCCTCCATGTCACTCTTAAATATCACTCCACCACGCCACTCCTCTATATCACTCCTCCATGTCACTCATCCAAGTCTCTCCTCCGTGTCACTTCTACATGTTGTACATGTCACTCCTCCACATAACTCCTCTATGTCACTCCTCAATGTCACTTTTCAATATCACTCCTCTATGTCATTCCCCTATGTCGCTACTCCATGTCACTCCTCCATGTCGATCCTCCATGTTACTCCTCCATGTCACTTCTATATGTCTTCCATGTCACTCCTCCAAGTCGCTCCTCCTTGTCACTCCTCCATGTTGCTCCTCCATGTCACTCCTCCATGTCACTCATCCATGTCCCTCCGCCATGTCACTCCACCATATCAATCCTCCTTGCTGATCCGCCCTGTCACTCCTCCATGTCTCTCCTCCACATCAATCCTCCATGTCACTCTTCCATGTCACTCCTCCATGTCACTCCTCCATGTCACTACACCAACTCACTCATCCCTTTCCCTCCGCCATGTCACTCCACCATATCAACCATCCTTCCTGATCAATCTTGTCACTTCTCCATGTCACTACTCCATGTCTCTCATCCACATCAATCCTCTATGTCGCTCCTCTATGTCACTCCTCCATGTCACTCCTCCTTGTCGCTATTCCATGTCACTCCTCCATGTCGCTACACCAACTCACTCCTCCATGTCACTCCTCCATGTTGCTATTCCATGTCACTCCTTATGTTGCTACACCAACTCACTCCTCCATTTCACTCCTCCATTTCACTCCACTACGTTACTCCTCCATATCACTCCTCCATGTCTCTCCTCCACATCAATCCTCTATGTCACTCCTCCATGTCACTCCTCCATGTCACTCCTCCATGTCACTCCTCCATGTCACTGCTCCACGTCATTCCTCTATGTCACTCCTCCATGTCACTCCTCCATGTCGCTATTCCATGTCACTCCTTATGTCGCTATATAAACTCACTCCTCCATGTCACTCCTCCATTTCACTCCACCACGTCACTCCTCCATGTCACTCATCCATATCAACCCTCCATGTCACTCCTCCTTGTCGCTACACTAACTCACTTCTCCATGTCACTCCTCCATTTCACTCCACCACGTCCCTCCTCCATATCAACCCTCCATGTCACTCCTCCATGTCACTCCTCCATGTCACTACACCAACTCACTCATCCCTGTCCCTCCGCACTTGTTACGCCTCCATGTCACTCCTCCATGTCGCTACACCAACTCAATCCTCATGTCACTCCTCCATGTCGCTACTCCATGTCACTCCTCCATGTCGCTACACCAACTCAATCCTCCTTGTCACTCCTCCATGTCACTCATCCAAGTCATTCCTCCATGTCACTCCTCCATGTCACTCCTCCTTGTCGCTATTCTATGTTACTCCTCCATGTCGCTACACCAACTCACTCTTCCATGTCACTCCTCCATTTCACTCCACCACGTCACTCTTCTACGTCACTCCTCATGTCACTCCTGCATGTCGCTACTCCATGTCACTACTCCATGTCTTTCCTCCATATCAATACTCTATGTCACTCCTCCATGTCACTCCTCCATGTCATTCCTCCGTGTCGCTATTCCATGTCACTCCTCTATGTCACTCCTCCATGTCACTTTTCAATATCACTCCTCTTTGTGATTCCCCTATGTCGCTACTCCATGTCACTCCTCCATGTCTATCCTCCATGTCACTCCTCCATGTCACTTCTATATGTCTTCCATGTCACTCCTCCATGTCGCTCCTCCTTGTCACTCCTCCATGTTGCTCCTCCATGTCACTCCTCTATGTCACTCATCCATGTCCCTTCGCCATGTCACTCCACCATATCAATCCTCCTTGCTGATCCGCCCTGTCACTCCTCCATGTCTCTCTTCAACATCAATCCTCTATGTCACTCCTCCATGTCACTCCCCCATGTCACTCCTCCATGTCGCTATTCCATGTCACTCCTCCATATCGCTACACGAACTCAATCCTCCTTGTCACTCCTCTGTGTCATTCCTGCACGTCACTCCTCCATGTCACACCTCCTTTTCACTCCTCCATTTAGCTACTCCATGTCACTCATCCTTGTCGCTCTACCAACTCACTCCTCCATGTCACTCGTCCACGTCACTCCTCCATGTCACACCCACTTGTCACTCCTCCATGTAGCTACTCCATGTCACTCCTCCATGTCACTCCTCCATGTCACTCTTAAATATCACTCCACCACGCCACTCCTCTATATCACTCCTCCATGTCACTCATCCAAGTCTCTCCTCCGTGTCACTTCTACATGTTGTACATGTCACTCCTCCACATAACTCCTCTATGTCACTCCTCAATGTCACTTTTCAATATCACTCCTCTATGTCATTCCCCTATGTCGCTACTCCATGTCACTCCTCCATGTCGATCCTCCATGTTACTCCTCCATGTCACTTCTATATGTCTTCCATGTCACTCCTCCAAGTCGCTCCTCCTTGTCACTCCTCCATGTTGCTCCTCCATGTCACTCCTCCATGTCACTCATCCATGTCCCTCCGCCATGTCACTCCACCATATCAATCCTCCTTGCTGATCCGCCCTGTCACTCCTCCATGTCTCTCCTCCACATCAATCCTCCATGTCACTCTTCCATGTCACTCCTCCATGTCACTCCTCCATGTCACTACACCAACTCACTCATCCCTTTCCCTCCGCCATGTCACTCCACCATATCAACCATCCTTCCTGATCAATCTTGTCACTTCTCCATGTCACTACTCCATGTCTCTCATCCACATCAATCCTCTATGTCGCTCCTCTATGTCACTCCTCCATGTCACTCCTCCTTGTCGCTATTCCATGTCACTCCTCCATGTCGCTACACCAACTCACTCCTCCATGTCACTCCTCCATGTTGCTATTCCATGTCACTCCTTATGTTGCTACACCAACTCACTCCTCCATTTCACTCCTCCATTTCACTCCACTACGTTACTCCTCCATATCACTCCTCCATGTCTCTCCTCCACATCAATCCTCTATGTCACTCCTCCATGTCACTCCTCCATGTCACTCCTCCATGTCACTCCTCCATGTCACTGCTCCACGTCATTCCTCTATGTCACTCCTCCATGTCACTCCTCCATGTCGCTATTCCATGTCACTCCTTATGTCGCTATATAAACTCACTCCTCCATGTCACTCCTCCATTTCACTCCACCACGTCACTCCTCCATGTCACTCATCCATATCAACCCTCCATGTCACTCCTCCTTGTCGCTACACTAACTCACTTCTCCATGTCACTCCTCCATTTCACTCCACCACGTCCCTCCTCCATATCAACCCTCCATGTCACTCCTCCATGTCACTCCTCCATGTCACTACACCAACTCACTCATCCCTGTCCCTCCGCACTTGTTACGCCTCCATGTCACTCCTCCATGTCGCTACACCAACTCAATCCTCATGTCACTCCTCCATGTCGCTACTCCATGTCACTCCTCCATGTCGCTACACCAACTCAATCCTCCTTGTCACTCCTCCATGTCACTCATCCAAGTCATTCCTCCATGTCACTCCTCCATGTCACTCCTCCTTGTCGCTATTCTATGTTACTCCTCCATGTCGCTACACCAACTCACTCTTCCATGTCACTCCTCCATTTCACTCCACCACGTCACTCTTCTACGTCACTCCTCATGTCACTCCTGCATGTCGCTACTCCATGTCACTACTCCATGTCTTTCCTCCATATCAATACTCTATGTCACTCCTCCATGTCACTCCTCCATGTCATTCCTCCGTGTCGCTATTCCATGTCACTCCTCTATGTCACTCCTCCATGTCACTTTTCAATATCACTCCTCTTTGTGATTCCCCTATGTCGCTACTCCATGTCACTCCTCCATGTCTATCCTCCATGTCACTCCTCCATGTCACTTCTATATGTCTTCCATGTCACTCCTCCATGTCGCTCCTCCTTGTCACTCCTCCATGTTGCTCCTCCATGTCACTCCTCTATGTCACTCATCCATGTCCCTTCGCCGTGTCACTCCACCATGTCAATCCTCCTTGCTGATCCGCCCTGTCACTCCTCCATGTCTCTCTTCAACATCAATCCTCTATGTAACTCCTCCATGTCACTCCCCCATGTCACTCCTCCATGTCGCTATTCCATGTCACTCCTCCATATCGCTACACGAACTCAATCCTCCTTGTCACTCCTCTGTGTCATTCCTGCACGTCACTCCTCCATGTCACACCTCCTTTTCACTCCTCCATTTAGCTACTCCATGTCACTCATCCTTGTCGCTCTACCAACTCACTCCTCCATGTCACTCGTCCACGTCACTCCTCCATGTCACACCCACTTGTCACTCCTCCATGTAGCTACTCCATGTCACTCCTCCATGTCACTCCTCCATGTCACTCTTAAATATCACTCCACCACGCCACTCCTCTATATCACTCCTCCATGTCACTCATCCAAGTCTCTCCTCCGTGTCACTTCTACATGTTGTACATGTCACTCCTCCACATAACTCCTCTATGTCACTCCTCAATGTCACTTTTCAATATCACTCCTCTATGTCATTCCCCTATGTCGCTACTCCATGTCACTCCTCCATGTCGATCCTCCATGTTACTCCTCCATGTCACTTCTATATGTCTTCCATGTCACTCCTCCAAGTCGCTCCTCCTTGTCACTCCTCGATGTTGCTCCTCCATGTCACTCCTCCATGTCACTCATCCATGTCCCTCCGCCATGTCACTCCACCATATCAATCCTCCTTGCTGATCCGCCCTGTCACTCCTCCATGTCTCTCCTCCACATCAATCCTCCATGTCAATCTTCCATGTCACTCCTCCATGTCACTCCTCCATGTCACTACACCAACTCACTCATCCCTTTCCCTCCGCCATGTCACTCCACCATATCAACCATCCTTCCTGATCAAACTTGTCACTTCTCCATGTCACTACTCCATGTCTCTCATCCACATCAATCCTCTATGTCACTCCTCTATGTCACTCCTCCATGTCACTCCTCCATGTCGCTACACCAACTCACTCCTCCATGTCACTCCTCCATGTTGCTATTCCATGTCACTCCTTATGTTGCTACACCAACTCACTCCTCCATTTCACTCCTCCATTTCACTCCACTACGTTACTCCTCCATATCACTCCTCCATATCAACCCTACATGTCACTCCTCCATGTCACTCCTCCATGTCACTACACCAACTCACTCATCCCTGTCCCTCCGCCATGTCACTCCTCCATGTCACTCCTCCATGTCGCTACACCAACTCACTCCTCATGTCACTCCTCCATGTCGCTACTCCATTTCACTCCTCCATTTCAATCCACCACGTCACTTCTCCAAGTCTTCAATGTCATGTCTCTCATCTGTGTAGCTTCACATTGTCACTCCTCCAAGTCACTCCTCCATGTCGCTACTCCACGTCACTCCTCCATGTCACACCTCCTTGTCACTCCTCCATGTAGCTACTCCATGTCACTCCTCCATGTCGCTCTACCAACTCACTCCTCCATGTCACTCGTCCACGTCACTCCTACATGTCACACCTCCTTGTCACTCCTCCATGTAGCTACTCCATGTCACTCCTCCATGTCACTCTTAAATTTCACTCCACCACGCCACTCCTCTATAACACTCCTCCATGTTACTCCTCCATATCAATCCATTATGTCACTTCTCCATGTCACTCCTCCTTGTCGCAATTCCATGTCACTCCTCCATGTCGCTACACCAACTCACTCCTCCATGTCACTCCTTTATGTCATTCATCCAATTCACTCCTCCATGTCACTTCTATATGTCTTCCATGTCACTCCTCCATGTCACTCCTCCATGTCACTCTTAAATATCACTCCACCACGCCACTCCTCTATATCACTCCTCCATGTTAGTCCTCCATATAAATCCTCCATGTCACTTCTCCATGTCACTCCTCTTTGTCGCAATTCCATGTCACTCCTTCATGTCGCTACACCAACTCAATCCTCCTTGTCACTCCTCCATGTCACTCATCCAAGTCTCTCCTCCGTGTCACTTCTACATGTTGTACATGTCACTCCTCCACATAACTCCTCTATGTCACTCCTCAATGTCACTTTTCAATATCACTCCTCTATGTCATTCCCCTATTTCGCTACTCCATTTCACTCCTCCATGTCACTTCTATATGTCTTCCATGTCACTCCTCCATGTCGCTCCTCATTGTCACTCCTCCATGTTGCTCCTCCATGTCACTCCTCCATGTCGCTCATCCATGTCCCTCCTCCATATCACTCCTCCATATCAACCCTACATGTCACTCCTCCATGTCACTCCTCCATGTCACTACACCAACTCACTCATCCCTGTCCCTCCGCCATGTCACTCCTCCATGTCACTCCTCCATGTCGCTACACCAACTCACTCCTCATGTCACTCCTCCATGTAGCTACTCCATGTCACTCCTCCATGTTGCTCTACCAACTCACTCCTCCATGTCACTCCTCCATGTCACTGCTCCACGTCACTCCTCTATGTCACTCCTCCATGTCACTCCTCCATTTCACTCCACCACGTCACTCCTCCTTGTCACTCCTCCATGTCACTCCTCCATATCAACCCTCCATGTCACTCCTCCTTGTCGCTACACCAACTCACTCCTCCATGTCACTCCTCCATTTCACTCCACCACGTCTAAATGTCTTCCATGTCACTCCTCCATGTCGCTCCACCAACTCACTCCTCTATGTCACTAATCCATGTCACTCCTCCATGTCGCTATTCCATGTCACTCCTTATGTCGATACGCCAACTCACTCCTCCATGTCACTCCTCCATTTCACTCCACCACGTCACTCCTCCATGTCACTCCTCCATATCAACATGCCATGTCACTCCTCCATGTCACTCCTCCATGTCACTACACCAACTCACTAATCCCTGTCCCTCCGCCATGTCACTCCACAATATCAAACCTCCTTCCTGATCAAACTTGTCAGTTCTCCATGTCACTACTCCATGTCTCTCCTCCACATCAATCCTCTATGTCACTCCTCCATGTCACTCCTCCTTGTCGCTATTCCATGTCACTCCTCCATGTTGCTACACCAACTCACTCCTCATTTCACTCCTCCATGTCGCTACTCCATGTCACTCCTACATGTCGCTACAACAACTCAATCCTCCTTGTCACTCTTCCATGTCACTCATCCAAGTCATTCCTCCATGTCACTCATTTATGTAACTCCTCCACGTCACTCCTCCATGTCACTTCTATATGTCTTCCATGTCACTCCTCCATGTCGCTCTACAAACTCACTCCTCCATGTCACTCGTCCAAGTCACTCCTCCATGTCACACCTCCTTGTCACTCCTCCATGTAGCTACTCCATGTCACTCTTAAATTTCACTCCACCACGCCACTCCTCTATATCACTCCTCCATGTTACTCCTCCATATCAGTCCTCCATGTCACTTCTCCATGTCACTCCTCCTTGTCGCAATTCCATGTCACTCCTCCATGTCGCTACACCAACTCACTCCTCCATGTCACTCCTCCATGTCGCTACTCCATGTCACTCCTCCATGTCGCTACACCAACTCAATCCTCCTTGTCACTCCTCCATGTCACTCCTCCATTTCTCTACTCCATGTCACTCCTCCATTTCACTGCTCCATGTAGCTACTCCATGTCACTCCTCCATTTCACTCCTCCATGTCACTCTTAAATATCACTCCACCACGCCACTCCTCTATATCACTCCTCCATGTTACTACTCCATATCAATCCTCCATGTCAATTCTTCATGTCATTCCTACTTGTCGCAATTCCATGTCACTCCTCCATGTCGCTACACCAACTCAATCCTCCTTGTCACTCCTCCATGTCACTCCTCCATGTCGCTATTCCATGTCACTCCTTATGTCGCTACACCAACTCACTCCTCCATGTCACTCCTCCATGTCACTCCTCCAAGTAATTCCTCCATGTCACTCCTCCATGTCACTACACCAATTACCCCATCCCTGTCCCTCCGCCATGTCACTCCTCCATGTCACTCCTCCATGTCGCTACACCAACTCACTCCTCATGTCACTCCATGTCGCTACTCCATGTCACTCCTCCATGTCGCTCCTCCTTGTCACTCCTCCATGTTGCTCCTCCATGTCACTCCTCCATATCACTCATCCATGTCCCTCCGCCATGTCACTCCACCATATCAATCCTCCTTGCTGTTCCGCCCTGTCACTCCTCCATGTCTCTCCTCCACATCAATCCTCTATGTCACTCCTCCATGTCACTCCTCCATGTCGCTATTCCATGTCACTCCTCCATGTCGCTACACGAACTCAATACTCCTTGTCACTTCTCTGTGTCATTCCTGCATGTCACTCCTCCATGTCACTCCTCCATGTCACTCCTCCTTGTCGCTATTCCATGTCACTCCTCCATGTCACTACACCAACTCACTCATCCCTGTCCCTCCGCCATGTCACACCACCATAACAACCCTCCTTCCTGATCAAACTTGTCACTTCTCCATATCACTACTCCATGTCTGTCCTCCACATCAATCCTCTATGTCACTCCTCCATGTTACTCCTCCATGTCACTCCTCCTTGTCGCTACTCCATGTCACTCCTCCATGTCACTCATCCATGTCATTCCTCCATGTCACTCCTTTATGTCACTCCTCCAAGTCACTCCTCCATGTCACTTCTATATGTCTTCCGTGTCACTCCTCCATGTCGTTACACCAACTCACTCCTCCATGTCACTCCTCCATGTCGCTACTCCATGTCACTCCTCCATTTCACTCCTCCATGTCTCTCCTCCATGTCACTTCTCCAAGTCTTCAATGTCATGTCTCTCATCTGTGTAGCTCCACATTGTCACTCCTCCAAGTCACTCCTCCATGTTGCTACTCCACGTCACTCCTCCATGTCACACCTCCTTGTCACTCCTCCATGTAGCTACTCCATGTCACTCCTCCATGTCGCTCTACAAACTCACTCCTCCATGTCACTCGTCCAAGTCACTCCTCCATGTCACACCTCCTTGTCACTCCTCCATGTAGCTACTCCATGTCACTCTTAAATTTCACTCCACCACGCCACTCCTCTATATCACTCCTCCATGTTACTCCTCCATATCAGTCCTCCATGTCACTTCTCCATGTCACTCCTCCTTGTCGCAATTCCATGTCACTCCTCCATGTCGCTACACCAACTCACTCCTCCATGTCACTCCTCCATGTCGCTACTCCATGTCACTCCTCCATGTCGCTACACCAACTCAATCCTCCTTCTCACTCCTCCATGTCACTCATCCAAGTCATTCCTCCATGTCACTCCATTATGTCATTCATCCAAGTAACTCCTCCATGTCACTTCTATATGTCTTCCATGTCACTCCTCCATGTCGCTCCACCAGCTCACTCCTCCATGTCACTCCTCTATGTCACTCCTCCATGTCACTCCTCCTTGTCGCTACTCCATGTCACTCCTCCATGTCACTCATCCATGTCATTCCTCCATGTCACTCCTTTATGTCACTCCTCCAAGTCACTCCTCCATGTCACTTCTATATGTCTTCCGTGTCACTCCTCCATGTCGTTACACCAACTCACTCCTCCATGTCACTCCTCCATGTCGCTACTCCATGTCACTCCTCCATTTCACTCCTCCATGTCTCTCCTCCATGTTACTTCTCCAAGTCTTCAATGTCATGTCTCTCATCTGTGTAGCTCCACATTGTCACTCCTCCAAGTCACTCCTCCATGTTGCTACTCCACGTCACTCCTCCATGTCACACCTCCTTGTCACTCCTCCATGTAGCTACTCCATGTCACTCCTCCATGTCGCTCTACAAACTCACTACTCCATGTCACTCGTCCAAGTCACTCCTCCATGTCACACCTACTTGTCACTCCTCCATGTAGCTACTCCATGTCACTCTTAAATTTCACTCCACCACGCCACTCCTCTATATCACTCCTCCATGTTACTCCTCCATATCAGTCCTCCATGTCACTTCTCCATGTCACTCCTCCTTGTCGCAATTCCATGTCACTCCTCCATGTCGCTACACCAACTCACTCCTCCATGTCACTCCTCCATGTCGCTACTCCATGTCACTCCTCCATGTCGCTACACCAACTCAATCCTCCTTGTCACTCCTTTATGTCACTCCTCCAAGTCACTCCTCCATGTCACTTCTATATGTCTTCCATGTCACTCATCCATGTACCTCCGCCATGTCACTCCACCATATCAATCCTCCTTGCTGTTCCGCCCTGTCACTCCTCCATGTCTCTCCTCCACATCAATCCTCTATGTCACTCCTCCATGTCACTCCTCCATGTCGCTATTCCATGTCACTCCTCCATGTCGCTACACGAACTCAATACTCCTTGTCACTGCTCTGTGTCATTCCTGCATGTCACTCCTCCATTTCACTCCTCCATGTCACTCCTCCTTGTCGCTATTCCATGTCACTCCTCCATGTCACTACACCAACTCACTCATCCCTGTCCCTCCGCCATGTCACACCACCATAACAACCCTCCTTCCTGATCAAACTTGTCACTTCTCCATATCACTACTCCATGTCTGTCCTCCACATCAATCCTCTATGTCACTCCTCCATGTTACTCCTCCATGTCACTCCTCCTTGTCGCTACTCCATGTCACTCCTCCATGTCACTCATCCATGTCATTCCTCCATGTCACTCCTTTATGTCACTCCTCCAAGTCACTCCTCCATGTCACTTCTATATGTCTTCCGTGACACTCCTCCATGTCGTTACACCAACTCACTCCTCCATGTCACTCCTCCATGTCGCTACTCCATGTCACTCCTCCATTTCACTCCTCCATGTCTCTCCTACATGTCACTTCTCCAAGTCTTCAATGTCATGTCTCTCATCTCTGTAGCTCCACATTGTCACTCCTCCAAGTCACTCCTCCATGTTGCTACTCCACATCACTCCTCCATGTCACACCTCCTTGTCACTCCTCCATGTAGCTACTCCATGTCACTCCTCCATGTCGCTCTACAAACTCACTCCTCCATGTCACTCGTCCAAGTCACTCCTCCATGTCACTCCTCCATATCAACCCTCCATGTCACTCCTCCATGTCACTCCTCCATGTCATTCCTCCATGTCACTCCTCCATGTCACTACACCAACTCACTCATCCCTGTCCCTCCGCCATGTCACTCCTCCATGTCACTCCTCCATGTCCCTACACCAACTCACTCCTCATGTCAATCCTCCATGTCACTCATCCAAGTCATTCCTCCATGTCACTCCTTTATGTCACTCCTCCAAGTCACTCCCCATGTCACTTCTATATGTGTTCCATGTCACTCCTCCATGTCGTTACACCAACTCACTCCTCCATGTCACTCCTCCATGTCTCTACTCCCTGTCACTCCTCCATTTCCCTCCTCCATCTCTTTTCCATGTCACTTCTCCAAGTCTTCAATGTCATGTCTCTCATCTGTGTAGCTCAACATTGTCACTCCTCCAAGTCAGTCCTCCATGTCGCTATACCACGTCACTCCTCCATGTCACACCTCCTTGTCACTCCTCCATGTAGCTACTCCATGTCACTCCTCCATGTCGCTCTACCAACTCACTACTCCATGTCACTCGTCCACGTCACTCCTCCATGTCACACCTCCTTGTCACTGCTCCATGTCACTCCTCCATGTCACTCTTAAATATCACTCCACCACGCCACTCCTTTATATCACTCCTCCATGTTACTCCTCCATATCAATGCTCCATGTCACTTCTCCATGTCACTCATCCTTGTCGCAATTCCATGTCACTCCTCCATGTCGCTACACCAACTCAATCCTACTTGTCACTCCTTTATGTCACTCCTCCAAGTCACTCCTCCATGTCACTTCTATATGTCTTCCATGTCACTCCTCCATGTCGCTCCTCCTTGTCACTCCTCCATATCAATCCTCCATGTCACTTCTCCATGTCACTCCTCCTTGTCGCAATTCCAAGTCACTCCTCCATGTCGCTACACCAACTCAATCCTCCTTGTCACTCCTCCATGTCACTCATCCAAGTCATTCCTCCATGTCACTCCATTATGTCATTCATCCAAGTAACTCCTCCATGTCACTTCTATATGTCTTCCATGTCACTCCTCCATGTCGCTCCACCAACTCACTCCTCCATGTCACTCCTCCATGTCACTGCTCCACGTCACTCCTCTATGTCACTCCTCCATGTCACTCCTCCATGTCGCTATTCCATGTCACTCCTTATGTCGCTACACCAACTCACTCCTCCATGTCACTCCTCCATTTCACTTCACCACGTCACTCCTCCATGTCACTCCTCCATTTCAACTCTCCATGTCACTCCTCCATGTCACTCCTTCATGTCACTCCTCTATGTCTTCCATGTCACTCCTCCTTGTCACTCCTCCATGTAGCTATTCCATGTCACTCCTCCATGTTGCCCTACCAACTCATTCCTCCATGTCACTCGTCCACGTCACTCCTCCATGTCACACTTCCTTGTCACTCCTCCATGTAGCTACTTCATGTCACTACACCAACTCACTCATCCCTTTCCCTCCTCCATGTCACTCCACCATATCAACCCTCCTTCCTGATCAAACTTGTCACTTCTCCATGTCACTACTTCATGTCTCTCCTCCACATCAATCCTCTATGTCACTCCTCCATGTCACTCCTCCTTGTCGCTATTCCATGTCACTCCTCCATGTCGCTACACCAACTCACTCCTCATATCACTCCTCCATGTCACTCCTCCATGTCGCTATTCCATGTCACTCCTTATGTCGCTACACCAACTCACTCCTCCATTTCACTCCTCCATTTCACTCCACCACGTCACTCCTCCAAATCACTCCTCCATATCAACCCTCCATGTCACTCCTCCATGTCACTCCTCCATGTCATTCCTCCATGTCACTCCTCCATGTCACTACACCAACTCACTCATCCCTGTCCCTCCGCCATGTCACTCCTCCATGTCACTCCTCCATGTCCCTACACCAACTCACTCCTCATGTCACTCCTCCATGTCACTCATCCAAGTCATTCCTCCATGTCACTCCTTTATGTCACTCCTCCAAGTCACTCCTCCATGTCACTTCTATATGTGTTCCATGTCACTCCTCCATGTCGTTACACCAACTCACTCCTCCATGTCACTCCTCCATGTCTCTACTCCACGTCACTCCTCCATTTCACTCCTCCATCTCTCCTCCATGTCACTTCTCCAAGTCTTCAATGTCATGTCTCTCATCTGTGTAGCTCCACATTGTCACTCCTCCAAGTCACTCCTCCATGTCGCTATACCACGTCACTCCTCCATGTCACACCTCCTTGTCACTCCTCCATGTAGCTACTCCATGTCACTCCTCCATGTCTTTCTACCAACTCACTACTCCATGTCACTCGTCCACGTCACTCCTCCATGTCACACCTCCTTGTCACTGCTCCATGTAGCTACTCCATGTCACTCCTCCATGTCACTCCTCCATGTCACTCTTAAATATCACTCCACCACGCCACTCCTCTATATCACTCCTCCATGTTACTCCTCCATATCAATCCTCCATGTCACTTCTCCATGTCACTCATCCTTGTCGCAATTCCATGTCACTCCTCCATGTCGCTACACCAACTCAATCCTACTTGTCACTCCTTTATGTCACTCCTCCAAGTCACTCCTCCATATCAATCCTCCATGTCACTTCTCCATGTCACCCCTCCTTGTCACTCCTCCATATCAATCCTCCATGTCACTTCTCCATGTCACTTCTCCATGTCACTCCTCCTTGTCGCTATTCCATGTCACTCCTCCATGTCACTCCTCCATCTCTCCTCCATGTCACTTCTCCAAGTCTTCAATGTCATGTCTCTCATCTGTGTAGCTCCACATTGTCACTCCTCCAAGTCACTCCTCCATGTCGCTATACCACGTCACTCCTCCATGTCACACCTCCTTGTCACTCCTCCATGTAGCTACTCCATGTCACTCCTCCATGTCGCTCTACCAACTCACTACTCCATGTCACTCGTCCACGTCACTCCTCCATGTCACACCTCCTTGTCACTGCTCCATGTAGCTACTCCATGTCACTCCTCCATGTCACTCCTCCATGTCACTCTTAAATATCACTCCACCACGCCACTCCTCTATATCACTCCTCCATGTTACTCCTCCATATCAATCCTCCATGTCACTTCTCCATGTCACTCATCCTTGTCGCAATTCCATGTCACTCCTCCATGTCGCTACACCAACTCAATCCTACTTGTCACTCCTTTATGTCACTCCTCCAAGTCACTCCTCCATATCAATCCTCCATGTCACTTCTCCATGTCACCCCTCCTTGTCACTCCTACATATCAATCCTCCATGTCACTTCTCCATGTCACTTCTCCATGTCACTCCTCCTTGTCGCTATTCCATGTCACTCCTCCATGTCACTCCTCCATTTCACTCCACCACGTCCCTCCTCCATATCAATCCTCCATGTCACTTCTCCATGTCACCCCTCCTTGTCACTCCTCCATATCAATCCTCCATGTCACTTCTCCATGTCACTTCTCCATGTCACTCCTCCTTGTCGCTATTCCATGTCACTCCTCCATGTCACTCCTCCATTTCACTCCACCACGTCCCTCCTCCATATCAACCCTCCATGTCACTCCTCCATGTCACTCCTCCATGTCCCTCCGCAATGTCACTCCACCATATCAACCCTCCTTCCTGATCAAACTTGTCACTTCTCCATGTCACTACTACATGTCTCTACTCCACATCACTCTTCTATATCACTCCTCCATGTCACTCCTCCATGTCACTCCTCCTTGTCGCTATTCCATGTTACTCCTCCATGTCGCTACACCAACTCACTCTTCCATGTCACTCCTCCATTTCACTCCACCATGTCACACTTTTACGTCACTCCTCATGTCACTCCTCCATGTCGCTAATCCTTGTCACTTCTCTATGTCACTCATCCATGTCATTCCTCCATTTCACTCCTTTATGTCACTACTCCAAGTCACTCCTCAATTTCACTTCTATGTTACTTCAATGTCACTCCTGAATGTCGCTCCTCCATATCACTCCTCTATTTCACTAATCCATGTCACTCTTCCATATCAATCCTCCATTTCACTCCTCCATGTAACTCCTTAATGTCACTACTCCATGTTGCTACTCCATGTCACTCCTCCATGTCACTCTTGCATGACGCTCCTCTATGTCACTTCTCTAAGTCTTCAATGTCATGTCTCTCATCCGTGTAGCTCCATATTGTCACACCTCCATATCACTCCTCCGTGTCACTTCTACATGTTTTCCATGTCACTCCTCCACATCACTCCTCTATGTCACTCCTCCATGTCACTTCTCCATGTCACTTCTATATGTCTTCCATGTCACTCCTCCATGTCGCTCCTCCTTGTCACTCCTCCATGTTGCTCTTCCATGTCACTCCTCCATGTCACTCATCCATGTCCCTCCGCCATGTCACTCCACAATATCAATCCTCCTTGCTGATCCGACCTGTCACTCCTCCATGTCTCTCCTCCACATCAATCCTCTATGTCACTCCTCCATGTCACTCCTCCATGTCACTCCTCCTTGTCGCTATTCCATGTCACTCCTCCATGTCACTACATCAAACTCACTCATCCCTGTACCTCCGCCATGTCACTCCACCATATCAACCCTCCTTCCTGATCAAACTTGTCAGTTCTCCATGTCACTACTCCATGTCTCTCCTCCACATTAATCCTCTATGTCATTCCTCCATGTCACTCCTCCATGTCACTCCTCCATGTCACTCCTCCTTGTCGCTATTCCATGTCACTCCTCCATGTTGCTACACCAAATCACTCCTCATGTCACTACTCCATGTCGCTACTCCATGTCACTCCTCCATGTCGCTACAACAACTCAATCCTCCTTGTCACTCCTCCATGTCACGCATCCAAGACATTCCTCCAAGTCACTCCTCCATGTCACTTCTATATGTCTTCCATGTCACTCCTCCATGTGTCTACTCAATGTCACTCCTCCATTTCACTCCTCCATGTCACTCCTCCATGTCGCTATTCCATGTCACTCCTTATGTCGCTCCACCAACTCACTCCTCTATGTCATTCCCCTATGTCGCTACTCCATGTCACTCCTCCATGTCGATCCCCCATGTCACTCCTCCATGTCACTTCTATATGTCTTCCATGTCACTCCTCCATGTCGCTCCTCCTTGTCACTCCTCCATGTTGCTCCTCCATGTCACTCCTCCATGTCACTCATCCATGTCCCTCCGCCATGTCACTCCACCATATCAATCCTCCTTGTCACTCCTCTGTGTCATTCCTGCATGTCACTCCTCACTGTCACTCCTCCATGTCACTACACGAACTCACTCATCCCTGTCCCTCTGCCATGTCACACCACCATTACAACCCTCCTTCCTGATCAAACTTGTCACTTCTCCATGTCACTACTCCATGTCTCTCCTCCACATCAATCCTCTGTCACTCCTCCATGTCACTCCTCCATGTAACTCCTCCTTGTCGCTACTCCATGTCACTCCTCCATGTCACTCATCCATGTCATTCCTCCATGTCACTCCTTTATGTCACTCCTCCAAGTCACTCCTCCATGTCACTCCTCCATGTCCCTCCTCCATTTCACTCCACTATATCAATCCTCCTTGCTGATCCGCCCTGTCACTTCTCCATGTCACTCCTCCATGTCACTCCTCCATGTCACTCATCCAAGTCACTCCTGCATGTCGCCATTCCATGTCACTCCTTATGTCGATACACCAACTCACTCCTCCATGTCACTCCTCCATTTCACTCCACCACGTCACTCCTCCATGTTAATCCTCAATGTCACTCCTCCATGTCACTCCTCCATGTCACTACACCAACTCACTAATCCCTGTCCCTCCGCCATGTCACTCCACCATATCAACCCTTCTCCCTGTTCAAACTTGTCAGTTCTCCATGTCACTACTCCATGTCTCTCCTCCACATTAATCCTCTATGTCATTCCTCCATGTCACTCCTCCATGTCATTCCTCCATGTCACTCCTCCTTGTCGCTATTCCATGTCACTCCTCCATGTAGCTACTCCATGTCACTACACCAACTCACTCATCCCTGTCCCTCTGCCATGTCACTCCTCCATGTCACTCCTCCATGTCGCTATTCCATGTCACACCTTATGTCGCTATATAAACTCACTCCTCCATGTCACTCCTCCATTTCACTCCAACACGTCACTCCTCCATGTCACTCATCCATGTCCCTCCGCCATGTCACTCCACCATATCAATCCTCCTTGTCACTCCTCTGTGTCATTCCTGCATGTCACTCCTCACTGTCACTCCTCCATGTCACTACACGAACTCACTCATCCCTGTCCCTCTGCCATGTCACACCACCATTACAACCCTCCTTCCTGATCAAACTTGTCACTTCTCCATGTCACTACTCCATGTCTCTCCTCCACATCAATCCTCTGTCACTCCTCCATGTCACTCCTCCATGTAACTCCTCCTTGTCGCTACTCCATGTCACTCCTCCATGTCACTCATCCATGTCATTCCTCCATGTCACTCCTTTATGTCACTCCTCCAAGTCACTCCTCCATGTCACTCCTCCATGTCCCTCCTCCATTTCACTCCACTATATCAATCCTCCTTGCTGATCCGCCCTGTCACTTCTCCATGTCACTCCTCCATGTCACTCCTCCATGTCACTCATCCAAGTCACTCCTGCATGTCGCCATTCCATGTCACTCCTTATGTCGATACACCAACTCACTCCTCCATGTCACTCCTCCATTTCACTCCACCACGTCACTCCTCCATGTTAATCCTCAATGTCACTCCTCCATGTCACTCCTCCATGTCACTACACCAACTCACTAATCCCTGTCCCTCCGCCATGTCACTCCACCATATCAACCCTTCTCCCTGTTCAAACTTGTCAGTTCTCCATGTCACTACTCCATGTCTCTCCTCCACATTAATCCTCTATGTCATTCCTCCATGTCACTCCTCCATGTCATTCCTCCATGTCACTCCTCCTTGTCGCTATTCCATGTCACTCCTCCATGTAGCTACTCCATGTCACTACACCAACTCACTCATCCCTGTCCCTCTGCCATGTCACTCCTCCATGTCACTCCTCCATGTCGCTATTCCATGTCACACCTTATGTCGCTATATAAACTCACTCCTCCATGTCACTCCTCCATTTCACTCCAACACGTCACTCCTCCATGTCACTCCACCATATCAACCCTCCATGTCACTCCTCCTTGTCGCTACACCAACTCACTCCTCCATGTCACTTCTCCATTTCACTCCACCACGTCCCTCCTCCATATCAACCCTCCAAGTCATTCCTCCATGTCACTCCTCCATGTCACTCATCCAAGTCTCTCCTCCGTGTCACTTCTAGATGTTGTACATGTCACTCCTCCACATAACTCCTCCATGTCACACTTCTTTGTCACTCCTCCATGTAGCTACTCCATGTCACTACACCAACTCACTCATCCCTGTCCCTGTGCCATGTCACTCCTCCATGTCACTCCTCCAAGTCACTCCTCCATGTCACTTCTATATGTGTTCCATGTCACTCCTCCATGTCGTTACACCAACTCACTCCTCCATGTCACTCCTCCATGTCACTTCTCCATGTCACTCCTCCTTGTCGCAATTCCATGTCACTCCTCCATGTCTCTCCTCCACATCAATCCTCCATGTCACTCCTCCATGTACCTCTGCCATGTCACTCCACCATATCAATCCTCCTTGCTGATCCGCCCTGTCACTCCTCCATGTCTCTCCTCCACATCAATCCTCTATGTCACTCCTCCATGTCACTCCTCTATGTCACTCCTCCATGTCGCTATTCCATTTCACTCCTCCATGTCGCTACACGAACTCAATACTCCTTGTCACTCCTCTGTGTCATTCCTGCATGTCACTCCTCCATGTAACTCCTCCATGTCACTCCTCCTTGTCGCTATTCCATGTCACTCCTCCATGTCACTCTTCCATGTCACTTCTATATGTCTTCCATGTCACTCCTCCATGTCATTACACCAACTCACTCCTCCATGTCACTCCTCCATGTCGCTACTCCATGTCACTCCTCCATTTCACTCCTCCATGTCTCTCCTCCATGTCACTTCTCCAAGTCTTCAATGTCATGTCTCTCATCTGTGTAGCTTCACATTGTCACTCCTCCAAGTCACTCCTCCATGTCGCTACTCCACGTCACTCGTCCATGTCACACCTCCTTGTCACTCCTCCATGTAGCTACTCCAAGTCACTCCTCCATGTCGCTCTACCAACTCACTCCTCCATGTCACTCGTCCACGTCACTCCTCCATGTCACACCTCCTTGTCACTCCTCCATGTAGCTACTCCATGTCACTCCTCCATGTCACTTCTATATGTCTTCCATGTCACTCCTCCATGTCACTCCTCCATGTCACTCTTAAATATCACTCCACCACGCCACTCCTCTATATCACTCCTCCATGTTAGTCCTCCATATCAATCCTCCATGTCGCTTCTCCATGTCACTCCTCTTTGTCGCAATTCCATGTCACTCCTCCATGTCGCTAAATCAACTCAATCCTCCTTGTCACTCCTCCATGTCACTTATCCAAGTCTCTCCTCCGTGTCACTTCTACATGTTGTACATGTCACTCCTCCACATAACTCCTCTATGTCACTCCTCTATGTCACTTATCAATATCACTCCTCTATGTCATTCCCCTATGTCGCTACTCCATGTCACTCCTCCATGTCGATCTTCCATTTCACTCCTCCATGTCACTTCTATATGTCTTCCATGTCACTCCTCCATGTCGCTCCTCCATGTCACTCCTCCATGTCACTCATCCATATCCCTCCGCCATGTCACTCCACCATATCAATCCTCCTTGCTGATCCGCCCTGTTACTCCTCCATGTCTCTCCTTCACATCAATCCTCCATGTCAGTCACTCCTCCATGTCACACCTCTATGTCATTCCTCCATGTCACTCCTCCATGTCACTACACCAACTCACTCATCCCTGTCCCTCCGCCATGTCACTCCTCCATGTCACTCCTCCATGTCGCTACACCACCTCACTCCTCATGTCACTCCTCCATGTCGCTACTCCATTTCACTCCTCCATTTCACTCCACCACGTCACTCCTCCATGTCACTCCTCCATATCAACCCTCCATGTCACTCCTCCATGTCACTAGACCAACTCACTAATCCCTGTCCCTCCGCCATGTCACTCCACCATATCAACCCTCCATCCTGATCAAACTTGTCAGTTCTCCATGTCACTACTCCATGTCTCTCCTCCACATCACTCCTCTATGTCATTCCTCCATGTCACTCCTCCATGTCACTCCTCCATGTCACTCCTCCTTGTCGCTATTCCATGTCACTCCTCCATGTTGCTACACCAACTCACTCCTCATGTCACTCCTCCATGTCGCTACTCCATGTCACTCCTCCATGTCGCTACACCAACTCAATTCTCCTTGTCACTACTCCATGTCACTGCTCCAAGTCACTCCTCTATGTCACTCCTCCATGTCTCTCCTCCATGTCACTTCTCCAAGTCCTCAATGTCATGTCTCTCATCTGTGTAGCTCCACATTGTACCTCCTCCAAGTCACTCCTCCATGTCGCTACTCCACGTCACTCCTCCATGTCACACCTTCTTGTCACTCCTCCAGGTAGCTACTTCATGTCACTCCTCCTTGTCGCTCTACCAACTCACTCCTCCATGTCACTCGTCCACGTCACTCCTCCATGTCACACCTCCTTGTCACTCCTGCATGTAGCTACTCCATGTCACTCCTCCATGTCACTCCTCCATGTCACTCTTAAATATCACTCCACCATGCCACTCCTCTATATCACTCCTCCATGTTAGTCGTCCATATCAATCCTCCATGTCACTTCTCCATGTCACTCCTCCTTGTCGCAATTACATGTCACTCCTCCATGTCGCTACACCAACTCAATCCTCCTTGTCACTCCTCCATGTCACTCATCCCAGTCTCTCCTCCGTGTCACTTCTACATGTTGTACATGTCACTCCTCCACATAACTCCTCTATGTCACTCCTCAATGTCACTTTTCAATATCACTCCTCTATGTCACTCCTCCATGTCACTCCTCCATGTCGCTACTCCATGTCACTCCTCCATGTTGCTACACCAACTCACTCCTCATGTCACTCCTCATGTCACTCCTCCATGTCGCTACTCCATGTCACTCCTCCATGTCGCTACACCAACTCAACCCTCCTTGTCACTCCTCCATGTCACTCATCCAAGTCATTCCTCCATGTCACTCATTTATGTCACTCCTCCAAGTCACTCCTCCATGTCACTTCTATATTTCTTCCATGTCACTCCTCCATGTCGCTCCACCAACTCACTCCTCCATGTCACTCCTCCTTGTCACTCCTCCATGTAGCTATTCCATGTCACTCCTCCATGTCGCTCTACCAACTCATTCCTCCATGTCACTCGTCAACGTCACTCCTCCATGTCACACTTCCATGTCACTCCTCCATGTTGCTACACCAACTCACTCCTCATGTCACTCCTCCATGTCGCTACTCCATGTCACTCCTCCATGTCGCTACACCAACTCAACCCTCCTTGTCACTCCTCCATGTCACTCATCCAAGTCATTCCTTCATGTCACTCATTTATGTCACTCCTCCTTGTCGCTCTACCAACTCACTCCTCCATGTCACTCGTCCAAGTCACTCCTCCATGTCACACCTCCTTGTCACTCCTCCATGTAGCTACTCCATGTCACTCTTAAATTTCACTCCACCACGCCACTCCTCTATATCACTCCTCCATGTTACTCCTCCATATCAGTCCTCCATGTCACTTCTCCATGTCACTCCTCCTTGTCGCAATTCCATGTCACTCCTCCATGTCGCTACACCAACTCACTCCTCCATGTCACTCCTCCATGTCGCTACTCCATGTCACTCCTCCATGTCGCTACACCAACTCAATCCTCCTTGTCACTCCTCCATGTCACTCCTCCATTTCTCTACTCCATGTCACTCCTCCATTTCACTGCTCCATGTAGCTACTCCATGTCACTCCTCTATTTCACTCCTCCATGTCACTCTTAAATATCACTCCACCACGCCAGTCCTCTATATCACTCCTCCATGTTACTACTCCATATCAATCCTCCATGTCAATTCTCCATGTCATTCCTACTTGTCGCAATTCCATGTCACTCCTCCATGTCGCTACACCAACTCAATCCTCCTTGTCACTCCTCCATGTCACTCCTCCATGTCGCTATTCCATGTCACTCCTTATGTCGCTACACCAACTCACTCCTCCATGTCACTCCTCCATGTCGCTCCTCCTTGTCACTCCTCCATGTTGCTCCTCCATGTCACTCCTCCATATCACTCATCCATGTCCCTCCGCCATGTCACTCCACCATATCAATCCTCCTTGCTGTTCCGCCCTGTCACTCCTCCATGTCTCTCCTCCACATCAATCCTCTATGTCACTCCTCCATGTCACTCCTCCATGTCGCTATTCCATGTCACTCCTCCATGTCGCTACACGAACTCAATACTCCTTGTCACTCCTCCATGTCACTCCTCCTTGTCGCTATTCCATGTCACTCCTCCATGTCACTACACCAACTCACTCATCCCTGTCCCTCCGCCATGTCACACCACCATAACAACCCTCCTTCCTGATCAAACTTGTCACTTCTCCATATCACTACTCCATGTCTGTCCTCCACATCAATCCTCTATGTCACTCCTCCATGTTACTCCTCCATGTCACTCCTCCTTGTCGCTACTCCATGTCATTCCTCCATGTCACTCCTTTATGTCACTCCTCCAAGTCACTCCTCCATGTCACTTCTATATGTCTTCCGTGTCACTCCTCCATGTCGTTACACCAACTCATTCCTCCATGTCACTCCTTTATGTCACTCCTCCAAGTCACTCCTCCATGTCACTCCTCCATCTCTCCTCCATGTCACTTCTCCAAGTCTTCAATGTCATGTCTCTCATCTGTGTAGCTCCACATTGTCACTCCTCCAAGTCACTCCTCCATGTCGCTATACCACGTCACTCCTCCATGTCACACCTCCTTGTCACTCCTCCATGTAGCGACTCCATGTCACTCCTCCATGTCGCTCTACCAACTCACTACTCCATGTCACTCGTCCACGTCACTCCTCCATGTCACACCTCCTAGTCACTGCTCCATGTATCTACTCCATGTCACTCCTCCATGTCACTCCTCCATGTCACTCTTAAATATCACTCCACCACGCCACTCCTCTATATCACTCCTCCATGTTACTCCTCCATATCAATCCTCCATGTCACTTCTCCATGTCACTCATCCTTTTCGCAATTCCATGTCACTCCTCCATGTCGCTACACCAACTCAATCCTACTTGTCACTCCTTTATGTCACTCCTCCAAGTCACTCCTCCATGTCACTTCAATGTGTCTTCCATGTCACTCCTCCATGTCGCTCCTCCTTGTCACTCCTCCATATCAATCCTCCATGTCACTTCTCCATGTCACTCCTCCTTGTCGCAATTCCATGTCACTCCTCCATGTCGCTACACCAACTCAATCCTCCTTGTCACTCCTTTATGTCACTCCTCCAAGTCACTCCTCCATGTCACTTCTATATGTCTTCCATGTCACTCCTCCATGTCGCTCTTCCTTGTCACTCCTCCATGTTGCTCCTCCATGTCACTTCTATATGTCTTCCATGTCACTCATCCATGTACCTCCGCCATGTCACTCCACCATATCAATCCTTCTTGCTGTTCCGCCCTGTCACTCCTCCATGTCTCTCCTCCACATCAATCCTCTATGTCACTCCTCCATCTCACTCCTCCATGTCGCTATTCCATGTCACTCCTCCATGTCGCTACACGAACTCAATACTCCTTGTCACTCCTCTGTGTCATTCCTGCATGTCACTCCTCCATTTCACTCCTCCATGTCACACCTCCTAGTCACTGCTCCATGTAGCTACTCCATGTCACTCCTCCATGTCACTCCTCCATGTCACTCTTAAATATCACTCCACCACGCCACTCCTCTATATCACTCCTCCATGTTACTCCTCCATATAAATCCTCCATGTCACTTCTCCATGTCACTCATCCTTTTTGCAATTCCATGTCACTCCTCCATGTCGCTACACCAACTCAATCCTACTTGTCACTCCTTTATGTCACTCCTCCAAGTCACTCCTCCATGTCACTTCTATATGTCTTCCATGTCACTCCTCCATGTCGCTCCTCCTTGTCACTCCTCCATATCAATCCTCCATGTCACTTCTCCATGTCACTCCTCCTTGTCGCAATTCCATGTCACTCCTCCATGTCGCTACACCAACTCAATCCTCCTTGTCACTCCTTTATGTCACTCCTCCATGTCACTCCTCCATGTCACTTCTATATGTCTTCCATGTCACTCCTCCATGTCGCTCCTCCTTGTCACTCCTCCATGTTGCTCCTCCATGTCACTTCTATATGTCTTCCATGTCACTCATCCATGTACCTCCGCCATGTCACTCCACCATATCAATCCTTCTTGCTGTTCCACCCTGTCACTCCTCCATGTCTCTCCTCCACATCAATCCTCTATGTCACTCCTCCATCTCACTCCTCCATGTCGCTATTCCATGTCACTCCTCCATGTCGCTACACGAACTCAATACTCCTTGTCACTCCTCTGTGTCATTCCTGCATGTCACTCCTCCATTTCACTCCTCCATGTCACTCCTCCTTGTTGCTATTCCATGTCACTCCTCCTTGTCACTACACCAACTCACTCATCCCTGTCCCTCCGCCATGTCACACCACCATAACAACCCTCCTTCCTGATCAAACTTGTCACTTCTCCATATCACTACTCCATGTCTGTCCTCCACATCAATCCTCTATGTCACTCCTCCATGTTACTCCTCCATGTCACTCCTCCTTGTCGCTACTCCATGTCACTCCTCCATGTCACTCATCCATGTCATTCCTCCATGTCACTCCTTTACGTCACTCCTCCAAGTCACTCCTCCATGTCACTTCTATATGTCTTCCGTGACACTCCTCCATGTCGTTACACCAACTCACTCCTCCATGTCACTCCTCCATGTCGCTACTCCATGTCACTTTTCCATTTCACTCCTCCATGTCTCTCCTCCATGTCACTTCTCCAAGTCTTCAATGTCATGTCTCTCATCTCTGTAGCTCCACATTGTCACTCCTCCAAGTCACTCCTCCATGTTGCTACTCCACGTCACTCCTCCATGTCACACCTCCTTGTCACTCCTCCATGTAGCTACTCCATGTCACTCCTCCATGTCGCTCTACAAACTCACTCCTCCATGTCACTCGTCCAAGTCACTCCTCCATGTCACTCCTCCATATCAACGCTCCATGTCACTCCTCCATGTCACTCCTCCATGTCATTCCTCCATGTCACTCCTCCATGTCACTACACCAACTCACTCATCCCTGTCCCTCCGCCATGTCACTCCTCCATGTCACTCCTCCATGTCCCTACACCAACTCATTCCTCATGTCACTCCTCCATGTCACTCATCCAAGTCATTCCTCCATGTCACTCCTTTATGTCACTCCTCCAAGTCACTCCCCATGTCACTTCTATATGTGTTCCATGTCACTCCTCCATGTCGTTACACCAACTCACTCCTCCATGTCACTCCTCCATGTCTCTACTCCCTGTCACTCCTCCATTTCCCTCCTCCATCTCTCCTCCATGTCACTTCTCCAAGTCTTCAATGTCATGTCTCTCATCTGTGTAGCTCCACATTGTCACTCCTCCAAGTCAATCCTCCATGTCGCTATACCACGTCACTCCTCCATGTCACACCTCCTTGTCACTCCTCCATGTAGCTACTCCATTTCACTCCTCCATGTCGCTCTACCAACTCACTACTCCATGTCACTCATCCACGTCACTCCTCCATGTCACACCTCCTTGTCACTGCTCCATGTCACTCCTCCATGTCACTCTTAAATATCACTCCACCACGCCACTCCTCTATATCACTCCTCCATGTTACTCCTCCATATCAATCCTCCATGTCACTTCTCCATGTCACTCATCCTTGTCGCAATTCCATGTCACTCCTCCATGTCGCTACACCAACTCACTCCTCCATGTCACTCCTCCATGTCGCTACTCCATGTCACTCCTCCATGTCGCTACACCAACTCAATCCTCCTTGTCACTCCTCCATGTCACTCCTCCATTTCTCTACTCCATGTCACTCCTCCATTTCACTGCTCCATGTAGCTACTCCATGTCACTCCTCCATTTCACTCCTCCATGTCACTCTTAAATATCACTCCACCACGCCACTCCTCTATATCACTCCTCCATGTTACTACTCCATATCAATCCTCCATGTCAATTCTCCATGTCATTCCTACTTGTCGCAATTCCATGTCACTCCTCCATGTCGCTACACCAACTCAATCCTCCTTGTCACTCCTCCATGTCACTCCTCCATGTCGCTATTCCATGTCACTCCTTATGTCACTACACCAACTCACTCCTCCATGTCACTCCTCCATGTCACTCCTCCAAGTAATTCCTCCATGTCACTCCTCCATGTCACTACACCAATTCACTCATCCCTGTCCCTCCGCCATGTCACTCCTCCATGTCACTCCTCCATGTCGCTACACCAACTCACTCCTCATGTCACTCCATGTCGCTACTCCATGTCACTCCTCCATGTCGCTCCTCCTTGTCACTCCTCCATGTTGCTCCTCCATGTCACTCCTCCATATCACTCATCCATGTCCCTCCGCCATGTCACTCCACCATATCAATCCTCCTTGCTGTTCCGCCCTGTCACTCCTCCATGTCTCTCCTCCACATCAATCCTCTATGTCACTCCTCCATGTCACTCCTCCATGTCGCTATTCCATGTCACTCCTCCATGTCGCTACACGAACTCAATACTCCTTGTCACTTCTCTGTGTCATTCCTGCATGTCACTCCTCCATGTCACTCCTCCATGTCACTCCTCCTTGTCGCTATTCCATGTCACTCCTCCATGTCACTACACCAACTCACTCATCCCTGTCCCTCCGCCATGTCACACCACCATAACAACCCTCCTTCCTGATCAAACTTGTCACTTCTCCATATCACTACTCCATGTCTGTCCTCCACATCAATCCTCTATGTCACTCCTCCATGTTACTCCTCCATGTCACTCCTCCTTGTCGCTACTCCATGTCACTCCTCCATGTCACTCATCCATGTCATTCCTCCATGTCACTCCTTTATGTCACTCCTCCAAGTCACTCCTCCATATCACTTCTATATGTCTTCCGTGTCACTCCTCCATGTCGTTACACCAACTCACTCCTCCATGTCACTCCTCCATGTCGCTACTCCATGTCACTCCTCCATTTCACTCCTCCATATCTCTCCTCCATGTCACTTCTCCAAGTCTTCAATGTCATGTCTCTCATCTGTGTAGCTCCACATTGTCACTCCTCCAAGTCACTCCTCCATGTTGCTACTCCACGTCACTCCTCCATGTCACACCTCCTTGTCACTCCTCCATGTAGCTACTCCATGTCACTCCTCCATGTTGCCCTACCAACTCATTCCTCCATGTCACTCGTCCACGTCACTCCTCCATGTCACATTTCCTTGTAACTCCTCCATGTAGCTACTTCATGTCACTACACCAACTCACTCATCCCTTTCCCTCCGCCATGTCACTCCACCATATCAACCCTCCTTCCTGATCAAACTTGTCACTTCTCCATGTCACTACTTCATGTCTCTCCTCCACATCAATCCTCTATGTCACTCCTCCATGTCACTAATCCTTGTCGCTATTCCATGTCACTCCTCCATGTCGCTACACCAACTCACTTCTCATGTCACTCCTCCATGTCACTCCTCCATGTCGCTATTCCATGTCACTCCTTATGTCGCTACACCAACTGACTCCTCCATTTCACTCCTCCATTTCACTCCACCACGTCACTCCTCCAAATCGCTCCGCCATATCAACCCTCCATGTCACTCCTCCATGTCACTACTCCATGTCATTCCTCCATGTCACTCCTCCATGTCACTACACCAACTCACTCATCCCTGTCCCTCCGCCATGTCACTCCTCCATGTCACTCCTCCATGTCCCTACACCAACTCACTCCTCATGTCACTCCTCCATGTCACTCATCCAAGTCATTCCTCCATGTCACTCCTTTATGTCACTCCTCCAAGTCACTCCTCCATGTCACTCCTCCATCTCTCCTCCATGTCACTTCTCCAAGTCTTCAATGTCATGTCTCTCATCTGTGTAGCTCCACATTGTCACTCCTCCAAGTCACTCCTCCATGTCGCTATACCACGTCACTCCTCCATGTCACACCTCCTTGTCACTCCTCCATGTAGCGACTCCATGTCACTCCTCCATGTAACTCTACCAACTCACTACTCCATGTCACTCGTCCACGTCACTCCTCCATGTCACACCTCCTAGTCACTGCTCCATGTAGCTATTCCATGTCACTCCTCCATGTTGCCCTACCAACTCATTCCTCCATGTCACTCGTCCACGTCACTCCTCCATGTCACACTTCCTTGTCACTCCTCCATGTAGCTACTTCATGTCACTACACCAACTCACTCATCCCTTTCCCTCCGCCATGTCACTCCACCATATCAACCCTCCTTCCTGATCAAACTTGTCACTTCTCCATGTCACTACTTCATGTCTCTCCTCCACATCAATCCTCTATGTCACTCCTCCATGTCACTAATCCTTGTTGCTATTCCATGTCACACCTCCATGTCGCTACACCAACTCACTCCTCATGTCACTCCTCCATGTCACTCCTCCATGTCGCTATTCCATGTCACTCCTTATGTCGCTACACCAACTCACTCCTCCATTTCACTCCTCCATTTCACTCCACCACGTCACTCCTCCAAATCGCTCCGCCATATCAACCCTCCATGTCACTCCTCCATGTCACTCCTCCATGTCATTCCTCCATGTCACTCCTCCATGTCACTACACCAACTCACTCATCCCTGTCCCTCCGCCATGTCACTCCTCCATGTCACTCCTCCATGTCCCTACACCAACTCACTCCTCATGTCACTCCTCCATGCCACTCATCCAAGTCATTCCTCCATGTCACTCCTTTATGTCACTCCTCCAAGTCACTCCTCCATGTCACTCCTCCATCTCTCCTCCATGTCACTTCTCCAAGTCTTCAATGTCATGTCTCTCATCTGTGTAGCTCCACATTGTCACTCCTCCAAGTCACTCCTCCATGTCGCTATACCACGTCACTCCTCCATGTCACACCTCCTTGTCACTCCTCCATGTAGCGACTCCATGTCACTCCTCCATGTCGCTCTACCAACTCACTACTCCATGTCACTCGTCCACGTCACTCCTCCATGTCACACCTCCTAGTCACTGCTCCATGTAGCTACTCCATGTCACTCCTCCATGTCACTCCTCCATGTCACTCTTAAATATCACTCCACCACGCCACTCCTCTATATCACTCCTCCATGTTACTCCTCCATATCAATCCTCCATGTCACTTCTCCATGTCACTCATCCTTTTCGCAATTCCATGTCACTCCTCCATGTCGCTACACCAACTCAATCCTACTTGTCACTCCTTTATGTCACTCCTCCAAGTCACTCCTCCATGTCACTTCTATATGTCTTCCATGTCACTCCTCCATGTCGCTCCTCCTTGTCACTCCTCCATATCAATCCTCCATGTCACTCCTCCTTGTCGCAATTCCATGTCACTCCTCCATGTCGCTACACCAACTCAATCCTCCTTGTCACTCCTTTATGTCACTCCTCCAAGTCACTCCTCCATGTCACTTCTATATGTCTTCCATGTCACTCCTCCATGTCGCTCCTCCTTGTCACTCCTCCATGTTGCTCCTCCATGTCACTTCTATATGTCTTCCATGTCACTCATCCATGTACCTCCGCCATGTCACTCCACCATATCAATCCTTCTTGCTGTTCCGGCCTGTCACTCCTCCATGTCTCTCCTCCACATCAATCCTCTATGTCACTCCTCCATGTCACTCCTCCATGTCGCTATTCCATGTCACTCCTCCATGTCGCTACACGAACTCAATACTCCTTGTCACTCCTCTGTGTCATTCCTGCATGTCACTCCTCCATTTCACTCCTCCATGTCACTCCTCCTTGTCGCTATTCCATGTCACTCCTCCATGTCACTACACCAACTCACTCATCCCTGTCCCTCCGCCATGTCACACCACCATAACAACCCTCCTTCCTGATCAAACTTGTCACTTCTCCATATCACTACTCCATGTCTGTCCTCCACATCAATCCTCTATGTCACTCCTCCATGTTACTCCTCCATGTCACTCCTCCTTGTCGCTACTCCATGTCACTCCTCCATGTCACTCATCCATGTCATTCCTCCATGTCACTCCTTTACGTCACTCCTCCAAGTCACTCCTCCATGTCACTTCTATATGTCTTCCGTGACACTCCTCCATGTCGTTACACCAACTCACTCCTCCATGTCACTCCTCCATGTTGCTACTCCATGTCACTCCTCCATTTCACTCCTCCATGTCTCTCCTCCATGTCACTTCTCCAAGTCTTCAATGTCATGTCTCTCACCTCTGTAGCTCCACATTGTCACTCCTCCATGTCACTCCTTTATGTCACTCCTCCAAGTCACTCCTCCATGTCACTCCTCCATGTCCCTCCTCCATGTCACTCCACTATATCAATCCTCCTTGCTGATCCGCCCTGTCACTTCTCCATGTCACTCCTCCATGTCACTCCTCCATGTCGCTCATCCAAGTCACTCCTGCATGTCGCCATTCCATGTCACTCCTTATGTCGATACACCAACTCACTCCTCCATGTCACTCCTCCATTTCACTCCACCACGTCACTCCTCCATGTCAATCCTCAATGTCACTCCTCCATGTCACTCCTCCATGTCACTACACCAACTCACTGATCCCTGTCCCTCCGCCATGTCACTCCACCATATCAACCCTTCTCCCTGTTCAAACTTGTCAGTTCTCCATGTCACTACTCCATGTCTCTCCTCCACATCAATCCTCTATGTCACTCCTCCAACTCACTCATCCATGTCACTCGTCCATGTCACTCCTCCATGTCACACTTCTTTGTCACTCCTCCATGTAGCTACTCCATGTCACTACACCAACTCACTCATCCCTGTCCCTCTGCCATGTCACTCCTCCATGTCACTCCTCCATGTCGCTATTCCATGTCACACCTTATGTCGCTATATAAACTCACTCCTCCATGTCACTCCTCCATTTCACTCCAACACGTCACTCCTCCATGTCACTCCACCATATCAACCCTCCATGTCACTCCTCCTTGTCGCTACACCAACTCACTCCTCCATGTCACTTCTCCATTTCACTCCACCACGTCCCTCCTCCATATCAACCCTCCAAGTCATTCCTCCATGTCACTCCTCCATGTCACTCATCCAAGTCTCTCCCCCGTGTCACTTCTACATGTTGTACATGTCACTCCTCCACATAACTCCTCCATGTCACACTTCTTTGTCACTCCTCCATGTAGCTACTCCATGTCACTACACCAACTCACTCATCCCTGTCCCTGTGCCATATCACTCCTCCATGTCACTCCTCCAAGTCACTCCTCCATGTCACTTCTATATGTGTTCCATGTCACTCCTCCATGTCGTTACACCAACTCACTCCTCCATGTCACTCCTCCATGTCACTTCTCCATGTCACTCCTCCTTGTCGCAATTCCATGTCACTCCTCCATGTCGCTACACCAACTCAATCCTCCTTGTCACTCCTCCATGTCACTCATCCAAGTCTCTCCTCCGTGTCACTTCTACATGTTGTACATGTCACTCCTCCACATAACTCCTCTATGTCACTCCTCAATGTCACTTTTCAATATCACTCCTCTATGTCATTCCCCTATGTCGCTACTCCATGTCACTCCTCCATGTCGATCCTCCATGTCAATCCTCCATGTCACTTCTATATGTCTTCCATGTCACTCCTCCATGTCGCTCCTCCTTGTCACTCCTCCATGTTGCTCCTCCATGTCACTCCTCCATGTCACTCATCCATGTCCCTCCGCCATGTCACTCCACCATATCAATCCTCCTTGCTGATCCGCCCTGTCACTCCTCCATGTCTCTCCTCCACATCAATCCTCCATGTCACTCCTCCATGTACCTCTGCCATGTCACTCCACCATATCAATCCTCCTTGCTGATCCGCCCTGTCACTCCTCCATGTCTCTCCTCCATATCACTCCTCTATGTCACTCCTCCATGTCGCTATTCCATTTCACTCCTCCATGTCGCTAAACGAACTCAATACTCCTTGTCACTCCTCTGTCATTCCTGCATGTCACTCCTCCATGTAACTCCTCCATGTCACTCCTCCTTGTCGCTATTCCATGTCACTCCTCCATGTCACTCCTCCATGTCACTTCTATATGTCTTCCATGTCACTCCTCCATGTCATTACACCAACTCACTCCTCCATGTCACTCCTCCATGTCGCTACTCCATGTCACTCCTCCATTTCACTCCTCCATGTCTCTCCTCCATGTCACTTCTCCAAGTCTTCAATGTCATGTCTCTCATCTGTGTAGCTTCACATTGTCACTCCTCCAAGTCACTCCTCCATGTCGCTACTCCACGTCACTCGTCCATGTCACACCTCCTTGTCACTCCTCCATGTAGCTACTCCAAGTCACTCCTCCATGTCGCTCTACCAACTCACTCCTCCATGTCACTCGTCCACGTCACTCCTCCATGTCACACCTCCTTGTCACTCCTCCATGTAGCTACTCCATGTCACTCCTCCATGTCACTTCTATATGTCTTCCATGTCACTCCTCCATGTCACTCCTCCATGTCACTCTTAAATATCACTCCACCACGCCACTCCTCTATATCACTCCTCCATGTTAGTCCTCCATATCAATCCTCCATGTCGCTTCTCCATGTCACTCCTCTTTGTCGCAATTCCATGTCACTCCTCCATGTCGCTAAATCAACTCAATCCTCCTTGTCACTCCTCCATGTCACTTATCCAAGTCTCTCCTCCGTGTCACTTCTACATGTTGTACATGTCACTCCTCCACATAACTCCTCTATGTCACTCCTCTATGTCACTTATCAATATCACTCCTCTATGTCATTCCCCTATGTCGCTACTCCATGTCACTCCTCCATGTCGATCTTCCATTTCACTCCTCCATGTCACTTCTATATGTCTTCCATGTCACTCCTCCATGTCGCTCCTCATTGTCACTCCTCCATGTTGCTCCTCCATGTCACTCCTCCATGTCACTCATCCATATCCCTCCGCCATGTCACTCCACCATATCAATCCTCCTTGCTGATCCGCCCTGTTACTCCTCCATGTCTCTCCTTCACATCAATCCTCCATGTCAGTCACTCCTCCATGTCACTCCTCCATGTCACTTCTCCTTGTCGCTATTCCATGTCACTCCTCCATGTCGCTACACCAACTCACTCCTCCATGTCACTCCTCCATGTCGCTATTCCATGTCACTCCTTATGTCGCTACACCAACTCACTCCTCCATTTCACTCCTCCATTTCACTCCACCACGTTACTCCTCCATATCACTCCTCCATATCAACCCTACATGTCACTCCTCCATGTCACACCTCTATGTCATTCCTCCATGTCACTCCTCCATGTCACTACACCAACTCACTCATCCCTGTCCCTCCGCCATGTCAAACCTCCATGTCACTCCTCCATGTCGCTATACCACCTCACTCCTCATGTCACTCCTCCATGTCGCTACTCCATTTCACTCCTCCATTTCACTCCACCACGTCACTCCTCCATGTCACTCCTCCATATCAACCCTCCATGTCACTCCTCCATGTCACTACACCAACTCACTAATCCCTGTCCCTCCACCATGTCACTCCACCATATCAACCCTCCATCCTGATCAAACTTGTCAGTTCTCCATGTCACTACTCCATGTCTCTCCTCCACATCACTCCTCTATGTCATTCCTCCATGTCACTCCTCCATGTCACTCCTCCATGTCACTCCTCCTTGTCGCTATTCCATGTCACTCCTCCATGTTGCTACACCAACTCACTCCTCATGTCACTCCTCCATGTCGCTACTCCATGTCACTCCTCCATGTCGCTACACCAACTCAATTCTCCTTGTCACTCCTCCATGTCACTGCTCCAAGTCACTCCTCTATGTCACTCCTCCATGTCTCTCCTCCATGTCACTTCTCCAAGTCTTCAATGTCATGTCTCTCATCTGTGTAGCTCCACATTGTCACTCCTCCAAGTCACTCCTCCATGTCGCTACTCCACGTCACTCCTCCATGTCACACCTTCTTGTCACTCCTCCAGGTAGCTACTTCATGTCACTCCTCCTTGTCGCTCTACCAACTCACTCCTCCATGTCACTCGTCCACGTCACTCCTCCATGTCACACCTCCTTGTCACTCCTCCATGTAGCTACTCCATGTCACTCCTCCATGTCACTCCTCCATGTCACTCTTAAATATCACTCCACCATGCCACTCCTCTATATCACTCCTCCATGTTAGTCGTCCATATCAATCCTCCATGTCACTTCTCCATGTCACTCCTCCTTGTCGCAATTCCATGTCACTCCTCCATGTCGCTACACCAACTCAATCCTCCTTGTCACTCCTCCATGTCACTCATCCCAGTCTCTCCTCCGTTTCACTTCTACATGTTGTACATGTCACTCCTCCACATAACTCCTCTATGTCACTCCTCAATGTCACTTTTCAATATCACTCCTCCATGTCACTCTTAAATTTCACTCCACCAAGCCACTCCTCCCTGTCACTCCTCCATATCAACCCTCCATGTCACTCCTCCATGTCACTCCTCCATGTCACTCCTCCATGTCACTACACCAAGTCACTCATCCCTTTCCCTCCGCCATGTCACTCCACCATATCAACCCTCCTTCCTGATCAAACTTGTTACTTCTCCATGTCACTATTCCATGTCTCTCCTCCACCTCAATCCTCTATATCACTCCTCCATGTCACTCCTCCATGTCACTCCTCCTTGTCGCTATTCCATGTCACTCCTCCATGTCGCTAAACCAACTCACTCCTCATGTCACTCCTCCATGTCATTCGTCCATGTCGCTATTCCATGTCACTCCTTATGTCGCTACACCAACTCACTCCTCCATTTCACTACTCCATTTCACTCCACCACGTCACTCCTCCAAATCACTCTTCCATATCAACCCTCCATGTCACTCCTCAATGTCACTCCTCCATGTCATTCCTCCATGTCACTCCTCCATGTCACTACACCAACTCACTCATCCCAGTCCCTCCGCCATGTCACTCCTCCATGTCGCTACACCAACTCACTCCTCATGTCACTCCTCCATGTCGCTACTCCATTTCACTCCTCCATGTCGTTACACCAACTCAATCCTCCTTGTCACTCCTCCATGTCACTCATCCAAGTCATTCCTCCATGTCACTCCTTTATGTCACTCCTCCAAGTCACTCCTCCATGTCACTTCTATATGTGTTCCATGTCACTCCTCCATGTCGTTACACCAACTCACTCCTCCATATCACTCCTCCATGTCTCTACTCCATGTCACTCCTCCATTTCACTACTCCACGTCACTCTTCCATTTCACACCTCCTTGTCACTCCTCCATGTAGCTACTCCATGTCACTCCTCCATGTCACTCTAACAACTCACTACTCCATGTCACTCCTCCATTTCATTCCACCACGTCACTCCTCCATGTCAATCCTCCATATCACCCTCCATGTCACTCCTCCATTTCGCTCCACCACGTCCCTCCTCCATATCAACCCTCCATGTCACTCCTCCATGTCACTCATCCATGTCCCTCCGCCATGTCACTCCACCATATCAACCCTCCTTCCTGATCAAACTTCTCACTTCTCCATGTCACTACTCCATGTCTCTCCTCCACATCACTCCTCTATATCACTCCTCCATGTCACTCCTCCATGTCACTCCTCCTTGTCGCTACACCAACTCACTCTTCCATGTCACTCCTCCATTTCACTCCACCACGTCACTCTTCTACGTTACTCCTCATGTCACTCCTGCATGTCGCTACTCCATGTCACTACTCCATGTCTTTTCTCCACATCAATCCGCTATGTAACTCCTCCATGTCACTCCTCCATGTCATTCCTCCTTGTCGCTATTTCATGTCACTCCTCCATATCAACCCTCTATGTCACTCCTCCATGTCACTACAACAACTCAATCCTCCTTGTCACTCCTCCATGTCACTCATCCAAGTCATCCCTCCATGTCACTCCTTTCTGTCACTCATCCAAGTCACTCCTCCATGTCACTTCTATATGTCTTCCATGTTACTCCTCCATGTCGCTACACCAACTCAATCCTCCTTGTCACTCCTCCATGTCACCCCTCCATGTCGCTATTCCATGTCACTCCTCCATGTCACTACACCAATTCACTCATCCCTGTCCCTCCGCCATGTCACTCCTCCATGTCACTCCTCCATGTCGCTACACCAACTCACTCCTCATGTCACTCCATGTCGCTACTCCATGTCACTCCTCCATGTCGCTCCTCCTTGTCACTCATCCATGTCCCTCCGCCATGTCACCCCACCATATCAATCCTCCTTGCTGATCCGCCCTGTCACTCCTCCATGTCTCTCCTCCACATCAATCCTCCATGTCACTCCTCCATGTCATTCCTCCATGTCACTCCTCCATGTCACTCCTCCATGTCACTCCTCCATGTCACTACACCAACTCACTCATCCCTTTCCCTCCGCCATGTCACTCCACCATATCAACCCTCCTTAATGATCAAACTTGTCACGTCTCCATGTCACTACTCCATGTCTCTCCTCCACATCACTCCTCTATGTCACTCCTCTATGTCAATCCTCCATGTCACTCCTCCTTGTCGCTATTCAATTTCACTCCTCCATGTCGCTACACCAACTCACTCATCCCTGTCCCTCCGCCATGTCACTCCTCCATGTCACTCCTCCATGTCGCTACACCAACTCACTCCTCATGTCACTCCTCCATGTCGCTACTCCATTTCACTCCTCCATTTCACTCCACCACGTCACTCCTCCATGTCACTCCTCCATTTCAACCCTCCGTGTCACTCCTCCAAGTCACTCCTCCATGTCACGCCTCCATTTCACTCCACCACGTCACTCCTCCATGTCACTCCTCCATATCAACCCTCCATGTCACTCCTCCATGTCACTCCTTCATGTCACTCCTCCATGTCACTCCTCTATGTCTTCCATGTCACTCCTCCTGGTCACTCCTCCATGTAGCTATTCCATGTCACTCCTCCATGTTGCCCTAACAACTCACTCCTCCATGTCACTCGTCCACGTCACTCTTCCATGTCACACTTCCTTGTCACTCCTCCATGTAGCTACTTCATGTCACTACACCAACTCACTCATCCCTGTCTCTCCGCCATGTCACTCCACCATATCAACCCTCCTTCCTGATCAAACTTGTCACTTCTCCATGTCACTACTCCATGTCTTTCCTCCACATCACTCCTCTATGTCACTCCTCCATGTCATTCCTCCTTGTCGCTATTCCATGTCACTCCTCCATGTCGCTACACCAATTCACTCCTACATGTCACTCCCCCATTTCACTCCACCACGTCACTCCTCCATGTCACTCCTCCATATCAGCCCTTCATGTCACTCCTCCATGTCACTCCTCCATGTCACTACACCAACTCACTCATCCCTGTCCCTCCGCCATGTCACTCCACCATATCAACCCTCCTTCCTGATGAAACTTGTCACTTCTCCATGTCACTACTCTATGTCTCTCCCCCACATCAAACCTCTATGTCACTCCTCCATGTCACTCCTCTATGTCACTCCTCCTTGTCGCTCTTCCATGTCACTCCTCCATGTCGCTACACCAAATCAATCCTCATGTCACTCCTCCATGTAGCTAATCCATGTCACTCCTCCATGTCGCTACACCAACTCAATCCTCCTTGTCACTCCTCCATGTCACTCCTCCATGTCTCTACTCCATGTCACTCCTCCATTTCACTGCTCCATGTAGCTACTCCATGTCACTCCTCCATTTCAATCCTCCATGTCGCTACACCAACTCAATCCTCCTTGTCACTCCTTTATGTCACTCCTCCAAGTCACTCCTCCATGTCACTTCTATATGTCTTCCATGTCACTCCTCCATGTCGCTCCTCCTTGCCACTCCTCCATGTTGCTCCTCCATGTCACTTCTATATGTCTTCCATGTCACTCATCCATGTACCTCCGCCATGTCACTCCACCATATCAATCCTCCTTGCTGTTCCGCCCTGTCACTCCTCCATGTCTCTCCTCCACATCAATCCTCTATGTCACTCCTCCATGTCACTCCTCCATGTCGCTATTCCATGTCACTCCTCCATGTCGCTACACGAACTCAATACTACTTGTCACTCCTCTGTGTCATTCCTGCATGTCACTCCTCCATTTCACTCCTCCATGTCACTCCTCCTTGTCGCTATTCCATGTCACTCCTCCATATCAACCCTCCATGTCACTCCTCCTTGTCGCTACACCAACTCACTCCTCCATGTCACTCCTCTATTTCACTCCACCACGTCCCTCCTCCATATCAACCCTCCATGTCACTCCTCCATGTCACTCCTCCATGTCCCTCCGCAATGTCACTCCACCATATCAACCCTCCTTCCCGATCAAACTTTTCACTTCTCCATGTCACTACTACATGTCTCTACTCCACATCACTCTTCTATATCACTCGTCCATGTCACTCCTCCATGTCACTCCTCCTTGTCGCTATTCCATGTTACTCCTCCATGTCGCTACACCAACTCACTCTTCCATGTCACTCCTCCATTTCACTCCACCACGTCACTCTTTTACGTCACTCCTCATGTCACTCCTCCATGTCGCTAATCCTTGTCACTTCTCTATGTCACTCATCCATGTCATTCCTCCATGTCACTCCTTTATGTCACTACTCCAAGTCACTCCTCAATTTCACTTCTATGTTACTTCAATGTCACTCCTGAATGTCGCTCCTCCATATCACTCCTCTATTTCACTAATCCATGTCACTCTTCCATATCAATCCTCCATTTCACTCCTCCATGTAACTCCTTAATGTCACTACTCCATTTTGCTACTCCATGTCCCTCCTCCATGTCACTCTTGCATGACGCTCCTCTATGTCACTTCTCTAAGTCTTCAATGTCATGTCTCTCATCCGTGTAGCTCCATATTGTCACACCTCCATATCACTCCTCCGTGTCACTTCTACATGTTTTCCATGTCACTCCTCCACATCACTCCTCTATGTCACTCCTCCATGTCACTTTTCAAGATCACTCCTCTATGTCATTCCCCAATGTCGCTACTCCAAGTCACTCCTCCATGTCACTCCTCCATTTCCCTCCTCCATGTCACTCCACTATATCAATCCTCCTGGCTGATCCGCCCTGTCACTTCTCCATGTCACTCCTCCTTGTCACTCCTCCATGTCGCTCATCCAAGTCACTCCTGCATGTCGCCATTCCATGTCACTCCTTATGTCGATACACCAACTCACTCCTCCATGTCACTCCTCCATTTCACTCCACCACGTCACTCCTCCATGTCAATCCTCCATGTCACTCCTCCATGTCACTCCTCCATGTCACTACACCAACTCACTAATCCCTGTCCCTCCGCCATGTCACTCCACCATATCAACCCTTCTCCCTGTTCAAACTTGTCAGTTCTCCATGTCACTACTCCATGTCTCTCCTCCACATCAATCCTCTATGTCACTCCTCCAACTCACTCCTCCATGTCACTCGTCCATGTCACTCCTCCATGTCACACTTCTTTGTCACTCCTCCATGTAGCTACTCCATGTCACTACACCAACTCACTCATCCATGTCCCTCTGCCATGTCACTCCTCCATGTCACTCCTCCATGTCGCTATTCCATGTCACACCTTATGTCGCTATATAAACTCACTCCTCCATGTCACTCCTCCATTTCACTCCAACACGTCACTCCTCCATGTCACTCCACCATATCAACTCTCCATGTCACTCCTCCTTGTCGCTACACCAACTCACTCCTCCATGTCACTCCTCCATTTCACTCCACCACGTCCCTCCTCCATATCAACCCTCCAAGTCATTCCTCCATGTAAATCCTCCAAGTCACTCCTCCATGTCACTTCTATATGTGTTCCATGTCACTCCTCCATGTCGTTACACCAACTCACTCCTCCATGTCACTCCTCCATGTCACTTCTCCATGTCACTCCTCCTTGTCGCAATTCCATGTCACTCCTCCATGTCGCTACACCAACTCAATCCTCCTTGTCACTCCTCCATGTCACTCATCCCAGTCATTCCTCCATGTCACTCCTTTATGTCACTACTCCAAGTCACTCCTCCATGTCACTTCTATATGTCTTCCATGTCACTCCTCCATGTCGCTCCACCAACTCACTCCTCCATGTCACTCCTCCATGTCACTGCTCCACGTCACTCCTCTAAATCACTCCTCCATGTTACTCCTCCATGTCACTCCTCCTTGTCGCTATTCCATGTTACTCCTCCATGTCGCTACACCAACTCACTCTTCCATGTCACTGCTCCATTTCACTCCACCACGTCACTCTTCTACATCACTCCTCATGTCACTCCTCCATGTCGCTACTCCTTGTCACTCCTCCAAGTCACTCATCCATGTCATTCCTCCATGTCACTCCTTTATGTCACTCCTCCAAGTCACTCCTCAATTTCACTTCTATATGATTTCAATGTCACTCCTGAATGTCTCTCCTCCATATCACTCCTCTATTTCACTCCTCCATGTCATTGCTCCTTGTCGCTATTCCATGTCGCTCCTCCATTTCAACCCTCCATGTCACTACTCCACGTCACTCCTCCCTGTCACACCTCCTTGTCACTCCTCCATGTAGCTACTCCATGTCACTCCTCCATGTCGCTCTACCAACTCACTCCTCCATGTCACTCATCCATGTCACTCCTCCCTGTCACACCTCCTTGTCACTCCTCCATGTAGCTACTCCATGTCACTCCTCCATGTCGCTCTACCAACTCACTCCTCCATGTCACTCCTCCATTTCAACCCTCCATGTCACTACTCCACGTCACTCCTCCCTGTCACACCTCCTTGTCACTCCTCCATGTAGCTACTCCATGTCACTCCTCCATGTCGCTCTACAAACTCACTCCTCCATGTCACTCGTCCAAGTCACTCCTCCATGTCACACCTCCTTGTCACTCCTCCATGTAGCTACTCCATGTCACTCTTAAATTTCACTCCACCACGCCACTCCTCTATATCACTCCTCCATGTTACTCCTCCATATCAGTCCTCCATGTCACTTCTCCATGTCACTCCTCCTTGTCGCAATTCCATGTCACTCCTCCATGTCGCTACACCAACTCACTCCTCCATGTCACTCCTCCATGTCGCTACTCCATGTCACTCCTCCATGTCGCTACACCAACTCAATCCTCCTTGTCACTCCTCCATGTCACTCCTCCATTTCTCTACTCCATGTCACTCCTCATTTTCACTGCTCCATGTAGCTACTCCATGTCACTCCTCCATGTCACTCTTAAATATCACTCCACCACGCCACTCCTCTATATCACTCCTCCATGTTACTACTCCATATCAATCCTCCATGTCAATTCTCCATGTCATTCCTACTTGTCGCAATTCCATGTCACTCCTCCATGTTGCTACACCAACTCAATCCTCCTTGTCACTCCTCCATGTCACTCCTCCATGTCGCTATTCCATGTCACTCCTTATGTCGCTACACCAACTCACTCCTCCATGTCACTCCTCCATGTCACTCCTCCAAGTAATTCCTCCATGTCACTCCTCCATGTCACTACACCAATTCACTCATCCCTGTCCCTCCGCCATGTCACTCCTCCATGTCACTCCTCCATGTCGCTACACCAACTCACTCCTCATGTCACTCCATGTCGCTACTCCATGTCACTCCTCCATGTCGCTCCTCCTTGTCACTCCTCCATTTTGCTCCTCCATGTCACTCCTCCATATCACTCATCCATGTCCCTCCGCCATGTCACTCCACCATATCAATCCTCCTTGCTGTTCCGCCCTGTCACTCCTCCATGTCTCTCCTCCACATCAATCCTCTATGTCACTCCTCCATGTCACTCCTCCATGTCGCTATTCAATGTCACTCCTCCATGTCGCTACACGAACTCAATACTCCTTGTCACTTCTCTGTGTCATTCCTGCATGTCACTCCTCCATGTCACTCCTCCATGTCACTCCTCCTTGTCGCTATTCCATGTCACTCCTCCATGTCACTACACCAACTCACTCATCCCTGTCCCTCCGCCATGTCACACCACCATAACAACCCTCCTTCCTGATCAAACTTGTCACTTCTCCATATCACTACTCCATGTCTGTCCTCCACATCAATCCTCTATGTCACTCCTCCATGTTACTCCTCCATGTCACTCCTCCTTGTCGCTACTCCATGTCACTCCTCCATGTCACTCATCCATGTCATTCCTCCATGTCACTCCTTTATGTCACTCCTCCAAGTCACTCCTCCATGTCGCTATACCACGTCACTCCTCCATGTCACACCTCCTTGTCACTCCTCCATGTAGCTACTCCATGTCACTCCTCCATGTCGCTCTACCAACTCACTACTCCATGTCACTCCTCCATGTCACTCCTCCATGTCCCTCCTCCATGTCACTCCACTATATCAATCCTCCTTGCTGATCCGCCCTGTCACTTCTCCATGTCACTCCTCCATGTCACTCCTCCATGTCGCTCATCCAAGTCACTCCTGCATGTCGCCATTCCATGTCACTCCTTATGTCGATACACCAACTCACTCCTCCATGTCACTCCTCCATTTCACTCCACCACGTCACTCCTCCATGTCAATCCTCAATGTCACTCCTCCATGTCACTCCTCCATGTCACTACACCAACTCACTGATCCCTGTCCCTCCGCCATGTCACTCCACCATATCAACCCTTCTCCCTGTTCAAACTTGTCAGTTCTCCATGTCACTACTCCATGTCTCTCCTCCACATCAATCCTCTATGTCACTCCTCCAACTCACTCATCCATGTCACTCGTCCATGTCACTCCTCCATGTCACACTTCTTTGTCACTCCTCCATGTAGCTACTCCATGTCACTACACCAACTCACTCATCCCTGTCCCTCTGCCTTGTCACTCCTCCATGTCACTCCTCCATGTCGCTATTCCATGTCACACCTTATGTCGCTATATAAACTCACTCCTCCATGTCACTCCTCCATTTCACTCCAACACGTCACTCCTCCATGTCACTCCACCATATCAACCCTCCATGTCACTCCTCCTTGTCGCTACACCAACTCACTCCTCCATGTCACTTCTCCATTTCACTCCACCACGTCCCTCCTCCATATCAACCCTCCAAGTCATTCCTCCATATCACTCCTCCATGTCACTCATCCAAGTCTCTCCCCCGTGTCACTTCTACATGTTGTACATGTCACTCCTCCACATAACTCCTCCATGTCACACTTCTTTGTCACTCCTCCATGTAGCTACTCCATGTCACTACACCAACTCACTCATCCCTGTCCCTGTGCCATATCACTCCTCCATGTCACTCCTCCAAGTCACTCCTCCATGTCACTTCTATATGTGTTCCATGTCACTCCTCCATGTCGTTACACCAACTCACTCCTCCATGTCACTCCTCCATGTCACTTCTCCATGTCACTCCTCCTTGTCGCAATTCCATGTCACTCCTCCATGTCGCTACACCAACTCAATCCTCCTTGTCACTCCTCCATGTCACTCATCCAAGTCTCTCCTCCGTGTCACTTCTACATGTTGTACATGTCACTCCTCCACATAACTCCTCTATGTCACTCCTCAATGTCACTTTTCAATATCACTCCTCTATGTCATTCCCCTATGTCGCTACTCCATGTCACTCCTCCATGTCGATCCTCCATGTCAATCCTCCATGTCACTTCTATATGTCTTCCATGTCACTCCTCCATGTCGCTCCTCCTTGTCACTCCTCCATGTTGCTCCTCCATGTCACTCCTCCATGTCACTCATCCATGTCCCTCCGCCATGTCACTCCACCATATCAATCCTCCTTGCTGATCCGCCCTGTCACTCCTCCATGTCTCTCCTCCACATCAATCCTCCATGTCACTCCTCCATGTACCTCTGCCATGTCACTCCACCATATCAATCCTCCTTGCTGATCCGCCCTGTCACTCCTCCATGTCTCTCCTCCATATCACTCCTCTATGTCACTCCTCCATGTCGCTATTCCATTTCACTCCTCCATGTCGCTAAACGAACTCAATACTCCTTGTCACTCCTCTGTCATTCCTGCATGTCACTCCTCCATGTAACTCCTCCATGTCACTCCTCCTTGTCGCTATTCCATGTCACTCCTCCATGTCACTCCTCCATGTCACTTCTATATGTCTTCCATGTCACTCCTCCATGTCATTACACCAACTCACTCCTCCATGTCACTCCTCCATGTCGCTACTCCATGTCACTCCTCCATTTCACTCCTCCATGTCTCTCCTCCATGTCACTTCTCCAAGTCTTCAATGTCATGTCTCTCATCTGTGTAGCTTCACATTGTCACTCCTCCAAGTCACTCCTCCATGTCGCTACTCCACGTCACTCGTCCATGTCACACCTCCTTGTCACTCCTCCATGTAGCTACTCCAAGTCACTCCTCCATGTCGCTCTACCAACTCACTCCTCCATGTCACTCGTCCACGTCACTCCTCCATGTCACACCTCCTTGTCACTCCTCCATGTAGCTACTCCATGTCACTCCTCCATGTCACTTCTATATGTCTTCCATGTCACTCCTCCATGTCACTCCTCCATGTCACTCTTAAATATCACTCCACCACGCCACTCCTCTATATCACTCCTCCATGTTAGTCCTCCATATCAATCCTCCATGTCGCTTCTCCATGTCACTCCTCTTTGTCGCAATTCCATGTCACTCCTCCATGTCGCTAAATCAACTCAATCCTCCTTGTCACTCCTCCATGTCACTTATCCAAGTCTCTCCTCCGTGTCACTTCTACATGTTGTACATGTCACTCCTCCACATAACTCCTCTATGTCACTCCTCTATGTCACTTATCAATATCACTCCTCTATGTCATTCCCCTATGTCGCTACTCCATGTCACTCCTCCATGTCGATCTTCCATTTCACTCCTCCATGTCACTTCTATATGTCTTCCATGTCACTCCTCCATGTCGCTCCTCATTGTCACTCCTCCATGTTGCTCCTCCATGTCACTCCTCCATGTCACTCATCCATATCCCTCCGCCATGTCACTCCACCATATCAATTCTCCTTGCTGATCCGCCCTGTTACTCCTCCATGTCTCTCCTTCACATCAATCCTCCATGTCAGTCACTCCTCCATGTCACTCCTCCATGTCACTCCTCCATGTCACTCCTCCTTGTCGCTATTCCATGTCACTCCTCCATGTCGCTACACCAACTCACTCCTCCATGTCACTCCTCCATGTCGCTATTCCATGTCACTCCTTATGTCGCTACACCAACTCACTCCTCCATTTCACTCCTCCATTTCACTCCACCACGTTACTCCTCCATATCACTCCTCCATATCAACCCTACATGTCACTCCTCCATGTCACACCTCTATGTCATTCCTCCATGTCACTCCTCCATGTCACTACACCAACTCACTCATCCCTGTCCCTCCGCCATGTCAAACCTCCATGTCACTCCTCCATGTCACTACACCACCTCACTCCTCATGTCACTCCTCCATGTCGCTACTCCATTTCACTCCTCCATTTCACTCCACCACGTCACTCCTCCATGTCACTCCTCCATATCAACCGTCCATGTCACTCCTCCATGTCACTACACCAACTCACTAATCCCTGTCCCTCCACCATGTCACTCCACCATATCAACCCTCCATCCTGATCAAACTTGTCAGTTCTCCATGTCACTACTCCATGTCTCTCCTCCACATCACTCCTCAATGTCACTCCTCCATGTCACTCCTCCATGTCACTACACCAACTCACTGATCCCTGTCCCTCCGCCATGTCACTCCACCATATCAACCCTTCTCCCTGTTCAAACTTGTCAGTTCTCCATGTCACTACTCCATGTCTCTCCTCCACATCAATCCTCTATGTCACTCCTCCAACTCACTCATCCATGTCACTCGTCCATGTCACTCCTCCATGTCACACTTCTTTGTCACTCCTCCATGTAGCTACTCCATGTCACTACACCAACTCACTCATCCCTGTCCCTCTGCCATGTCACTCCTCCATGTCACTCCTCCATGTCGCTATTCCATGTCACACCTTATGTCGCTATATAAACTCACTCCTCCATGTCACTCCTCCATTTCACTCCAACACGTCACTCCTCCATGTCACTCCACCATATCAACCCTCCATGTCACTCCTCCTTGTCGCTACACCAACTCACTCCTCCATGTCACTTCTCCATTTCACTCCACCACGTCCCTCCTCCATATCAACCCTCCAAGTCATTCCTCCATATCACTCCTCCTTGTCACTCATCCAAGTCTCTCCCCCGTGTCACTTCTACATGTTGTACATGTCACTCCTCCACATAACTCCTCCATGTCACACTTCTTTGTCACTCCTCCATGTAGCTACTCCATGTCACTACACCAACTCACTCATCCCTGTCCCTGTGCCATATCACTCCTCCATGTCACTCCTCCAAGTCACTCCTCCATGTCACTTCTATATGTGTTCCATGTCACTCCTCCATGTCGTTACACCAACTCACTCCTCCATGTCACTCCTCCATGTCACTTCTCCATGTCACTCCTCCTTGTCGCAATTCCATGTCACTCCTCCATGTCGCTACACCAACTCAATCCTCCTTGTCACTCCTCCATGTCACTCATCCAAGTCTCTCCTCCGTGTCACTTCTACATGTTGTACATGTCACTCCTCCACATAACTCCTCTATGTCACTCCTCAATGTCACTTTTCAATATCACTCCTCTATGTCATTCCCCTATGTCGCTACTCCATGTCACTCCTCCATGTCGATCCTCCATGTCAATCCTCCATGTCACTTCTATATTTCTTCCATGTCACTCCTCCATGTCGCTCCTCCTTGTCACTCCTCCATGTTGCTCCTCCATGTCACTCCTCCATGTCACTCATCCATGTCCCTCCGCCATGTCACTCCACCATATCAATCCTCCTTGCTGATCCGCCCTGTCACTCCTCCATGTCTCTCCTCCACATCAATCCTCCATGTCACTCCTCCATGTACCTCTGCCATGTCACTCCACCATATCAATCCTCCTTGCTGATCCGCCCTGTCACTCCTCCATGTCTCTCCTCCATATCACTCCTCTATGTCACTCCTCCATGTCGCTATTCCATTTCACTCCTCCATGTCGCTAAACGAACTCAATACTCCTTGTCACTCCTCTGTCATTCCTGCATGTCACTCCTCCATGTAACTCCTCCATGTCACTCCTCCTTGTCGCTATTCCATGTCACTCCTCCATGTCACTCCTCCATGTCACTTCTATATGTCTTCCATGTCACTCCTCCATGTCATTACACCAACTCACTCCTCCATGTCACTCCTCCATGTCGCTACTCCATGTCACTCCTCCATTTCACTCCTCCATGTCTCTCCTCCATGTCACTTCTCCAAGTCTTCAATGTCATGTCTCTCATCTGTGTAGCTTCACATTGTCACTCCTCCAAGTCACTCCTCCATGTCGCTACTCCACGTCACTCGTCCATGTCACACCTCCTTGTCACTCCTCCATGTAGCTACTCCAAGTCACTCCTCCATGTCGCTCTACCAACTCACTCCTCCATGTCACTCGTCCACGTCACTCCTCCATGTCACACCTCCTTGTCACTCCTCCATGTAGCTACTCCATGTCACTCCTCCATGTCACTTCTATATGTCTTCCATGTCACTCCTCCATGTCACTCCTCCATGTCACTCTTAAATATCACTCCACCACGCCACTCCTCTATATCACTCCTCCATGTTAGTCCTCCATATCAATCCTCCATGTCGCTTCTCCATGTCACTCCTCTTTGTCGCAATTCCATGTCACTCCTCCATGTCGCTAAATCAACTCAATCCTCCTTGTCACTCCTCCATGTCACTTATCCAAGTCTCTCCTCCGTGTCACTTCTACATGTTGTACATGTCACTCCTCCACATAACTCCTCTATGTCACTCCTCTATGTCACTTATCAATATCACTCCTCTATGTCATTCCCCTATGTCGCTACTCCATGTCACTCCTCCATGTCGATCTTCCATTTCACTCCTCCATGTCACTTCTATATGTCTTCCATGTCACTCCTCCATGTCGCTCCTCATTGTCACTCCTCCATGTTGCTCCTCCATGTCACTCCTCCATGTCACTCATCCATATCCCTCCGCCATGTCACTCCACCATATCAATTCTCCTTGCTGATCCGCCCTGTTACTCCTCCATGTCTCTCCTTCACATCAATCCTCCATGTCAGTCACTCCTCCATGTCACTCCTCCATGTCACTCCTCCTTGTCGCTATTCCATGTCACTCCTCCATGTCGCTACACCAACTCACTCCTCCATGTCACTCCTCCATGTCGCTATTCCATGTCACTCCTTATGTCGCTACACCAACTCACTCCTCCATTTCACTCCTCCATTTCACTCCACCACGTTACTCCTCCATATCACTCCTCCATATCAACCCTACATGTCACTCCTCCATGTCACACCTCTATGTCATTCCTCCATGTCACTCCTCCATGTCACTACACCAACTCACTCAACCCTGTCCCTCCGCCATGTCAAACCTCCATGTCACTCCTCCATGTCACTACACCACCTCACTCCTCATGTCACTCCTCCATGTCGCTACTCCATTTCACTCCTCCATTTCACTCCACCACGTCACTCCTCCATGTCACTCCTCCATATCAACCCTCCATGTCACTCCTCCATGTCACTACACCAACTCACTAATCCCTGTCCCTCCACCATGTCACTCCACCATATCAACCCTCCATCCTTATCAAACTTGTCAGTTCTCCATGTCACTACTCCATGTCTCTCCTCCACATCACTCCTCTATGTCATTCCTCCATGTCACTCCTCCATGTCACTCCTCCATGTCACTCCTCCTTGTCGCTATTCCATGTCACTCCTCCATGTTGCTACACAAACTCACTCCTCATGTCACTCCTCCATGTCGCTACTCCATGTCACTCCTCCATGTCGCTACACCAACTCAATTCTCCTTGTCACTCCTCCATGTCACTGCTCCAAGTCACTCCTCTATGTCACTCCTCCATGTCTCTCCTCCATGTCACTTCTCCAAGTCTTCAATGTCATGTCTCTCATCTGTGTAGCTCCACATTGTCACTCCTCCAAGTCACTCCTCCATGTCGCTACTCCACGTCACTCCTCCATGTCACACCTTCTTGTCACTCCTCCAGGTAGCTACTTCATGTTACTCCTCCTTGTCGCTCTACCAACTCACTCCTCCATGTCACTCGTCCACGTCACTCCTCCATGTCACACCTCCTTGTCACTCCTCCATGTAGCTACTCCATGTCACTCCTCCATGTCACTCCTCCATGTCACTCTTAAATATCACTCCACCATGCCACTCCTCTATATCACTCCTCCATGTTAGTCGTCCATATCAATCCTCCATGTCACTTCTCCATGTCACTCCTCCTTGTCGCAATTCCATGTCACTCCTCCATGTCGCTACACCAACTCAATCCTCCTTGTCACTCCTCCATGTCACTCATCCCAGTCTCTCCTCCGTTTCACTTCTACATGTTGTACATGTCACTCCTCCACATAACTCCTCTATGTCACTCCTCAATGTCACTTTTCAATATCACTCCTCCATGTCACTCTTAAATTTCACTCCACCAAGCCACTCCTCCCTGTCACTCCTCCATATCAACCCTCCATGTCACTCCTCCATGTCACTCCTCCATGTCACTCCTCCATGTCACTACACCAAGTCACTCATCCCTTTCCCTCCGCCATGTCACTCCACCATATCAACCCTCCTTCCTGATCAAACTTGTTACTTCTCCATGTCACTATTCCATGTCTCTCCTCCACCTCAATCCTCTATATCACTCCTCCATGTCACTCCTCCATGTCACTCCTCCTTGTCGCTATTCCATGTCACTCCTCCATGTCGCTAAACCAACTCACTCCTCATGTCACTCCTCCATGTCATTCGTCCATGTCGCTATTCCATGTCACTCCTTATGTCGCTACACCAACTCACTCCTCCATTTCACTACTCCATTTCACTCCACCACGTCACTCCTCCAAATCACTCTTCCATATCAACCCTCCATGTCACTCCTCAATGTCACTCCTCCATGTCATTCCTCCATGTCACTCCTCCATGTCACTACACCAACTCACTCATCCCAGTCCCTCCGCCATGTCACTCCTCCATGTCGCTACACCAACTCACTCCTCATGTCACTCCTCCATGTCGCTACTCCATTTCACTCCTCCATGTCGTTACACCAACTCAATCCTCCTTGTCACTCCTCCATGTCACTCATCCAAGTCATTCCTCCATGTCACTCCTTTATGTCACTCCTCCAAGTCACTCCTCCATGTCACTTCTATATGTGTTCCATGTCACTCCTCCATGTCGTTACACCAACTCACTCCTCCATATCACTCCTCCATGTCTCTACTCCATGTCACTCCTCCATTTCACTACTCCACGTCACTCTTCCATTTCACACCTCCTTGTCACTCCTCCATGTAGCTACTCCATGTCACTCCTCCATGTCACTCTAACAACTCACTACTCCATGTCACTCCTCCATTTCATTCCACCACGTCACTCCTCCATGTCAATCCTCCATATCACCCTCCATGTCACTCCTCCATTTTGCTCCACCACGTCCCTCCTCCATATCAACCCTCCATGTCACTCCTCCATGTCACTCATCCATGTCCCTCCGCCATGTCACTCCACCATATCAACCCTCCTTCCTGATCAAACTTCTCACTTCTCCATGTCACTACTCCATGTCTCTCCTCCACATCACTCCTCTATATCACTCCTCCATGTCACTCCTCCATGTCACTCCTCCTTGTCGCTACACCAACTCACTCTTCCATGTCACTCCTCCATTTCACTCCACCACGTCACTCTTCTACGTTACTCCTCATGTCACTCCTGCATGTCGCTACTCCATGTCACTACTCCATGTCTTTTCTCCACATCAATCCGCTATGTAACTCCTCCATGTCACTCCTCCATGTCATTCCTCCTTGTCGCTATTTCATGTCACTCCTCCATATCAACCCTCTATGTCACTCCTCCATGTCACTACAACAACTCAATCCTCCTTGTCACTCCTCCATGTCACTCATCCAAGTCATCCCTCCATGTCACTCCTTTCTGTCACTCATCCAAGTCACTCCTCCATGTCACTTCTATATGTCTTCCATGTTACTCCTCCATGTCGCTACACCAACTCAATCCTCCTTGTCACTCCTCCATGTCACCCCTCCATGTCGCTATTCCATGTCACTCCTCCATGTCACTACACCAATTCACTCATCCCTGTCCCTCCGCCATGTCACTCCTCCATGTCACTCCTCCATGTCGCTACACCAACTCACTCCTCATGTCACTCCATGTCGCTACTCCATGTCACTCCTCCATGTCGCTCCTCCTTGTCACTCATCCATGTCCCTCCGCCATGTCACCCCACCATATCAATCCTCCTTGCTGATCCGCCCTGTCACTCCTCCATGTCTCTCCTCCACATCAATCCTCCATGTCACTCCTCCATGTCATTCCTCCATGTCACTCCTCCATGTCACTCCTCCATGTCACTCCTCCATGTCACTACACCAACTCACTCATCCCTTTCCCTCCGCCATGTCACTCCACCATATCAACCCTCCTTAATGATCAAACTTGTCACGTCTCCATGTCACTACTCCATGTCTCTCCTCCACGTCAATCCTCTATGTCACTCCTCTATGTCAATCCTCCATGTCACTCCTCCTTGTCGCTATTCAATTTCACTCCTCCATGTCGCTACACCAACTCACTCATCCCTGTCCCTCCGCCATGTCACTCCTCCATGTCACTCCTCCATGTCGCTACACCAACTCACTCATCCCTGTCCCTCCGCCATGTCAAACCTCCATGTCACTCCTCCATGTCGCTACACCACCTCACTCCTCATGTCACTCCTCCATGTCGCTACTCCATTTCACTCCTCCATTTCACTCCACCACGTCACTCCTCCATGTCACTCCTCCATTTCAACCCTCCGTGTCACTCCTCCAAGTCACTCCTCCATGTCACGCCTCCATTTCACTCCACCACGTCACTCCTCCATGTCACACTTCCTTGTCACTCCTCCATGTAGCTACTTCATGTCACTACACCAACTCACTCATCCCTGTCTCTCCGCCATGTCATTCCACCATATCAACCCTCCTTCCTGATCAAACTTGTCACTTCTCCATGTCACTACTCCATGTCTTTCCTCCACATCACTCCTCTATGTCACTCCTCCATGTCATTCCTCCTTGTCGCTATTCCATGTCACTCCTCCATGTCGCTACACCAACTCACTCCTACATGTCACTCCCCCATTTCACTCCACCACGTCACTCCTCCATGTCACTCCTCCATATCAGCCCTTCATGTCACTCCTCCATGTCACTCCTCCATGTCACTACACCAACTCACTCATCCCTGTCCCTCCGCCATGTCACTCCACCATATCAACCCTCCTTCCTGATGAAACTTGTCACTTCTCCATGTCACTACTCTATGTCTCTCCCCCACATCAAACCTCTATGTCACTCCTCCATGTCACTCCTCTATGTCACTCCTCCTTGTCGCTCTTCCATGTCACTCCTCCATGTCGCTACACCAAATCAATCCTCATGTCACTCCTCCATGTAGCTACTCCATGTCACTCCTCCATGTCGCTACACCAACTTAATCCTCCTTGTGACTCCTCCATGTCACTCCTCCATGTCTCTACTCCATGTCACTCCTCCATTTCACTGCTCCATGTAGCTACTCCATGTCACTCCTCCATTTCAATCCTCCATGTCGCTACACCAACTCAATCCTCCTTGTCACTCCTTTATGTCACTCCTCCAAGTCACTCCTCCATGTCACTTCTATATGTCTTCCATGTCACTCCTCCATGTCGCTCCTCCTTGCCACTCCTCCATGTTGCTCCTCCATGTCACTTCTATATGTCTTCCATGTCACTCATCCATGTACCTCCGCCATGTCACTCCACCATATCAATCCTCCTTGCTGTTCCGCCCTGTCACTCCTCCATGTCTCTCCTCCACATCAATCCTCTATGTCACTCCTCCATGTCACTCCTCCATGTCGCTATTCCATGTCACTCCTCCATGTCGCTACACGAACTCAATACTACTTGTCACTCCTCTGTGTCATTCCTGCATGTCACTCCTCCATTTCACTCCTCCATGTCACTCCTCCTTGTCGCAATTCCATGTCACTCCTCCATATCAACCCTCCATGTCACTCCTCCTTGTCGCTACACCAACTCACTCCTCCATGTCACTCCTCTATTTCACTCCACCACGTCCCTCCTCCATATCAACCCTCCATGTCACTCCTCCATGTCACTCCTCCATGTCCCTCCGCAATGTCACTCCACCATATCAACCCTCCTTCCCGATCAAACTTTTCACTTCTCCATGTCACTACTACATGTCTCTACTCCACATCACTCTTCTATATCACTCGTCCATGTCACTCCTCCATGTCACTCCTCCTTGTCGCTATTCCATGTTACTCCTCCATGTCGCTACACCAACTCACTCTTCCATGTCACTCCTCCATTTCACTCCACCACGTCACTCTTTTACGTCACTCCTCATGTCACTCCTCCATGTCGCTAATCCTTGTCACTTCTCTATGTCACTCATCCATGTCATTCCTCCATGTCACTCCTTTATGTCACTACTCCAAGTCACTCCTCAATTTCACTTCTATGTTACTTCAATGTCACTCCTGAATGTCGCTCCTCCATATCACTCCTCTATTTCACTAATCCATGTCACTCTTCCATATCAATACTCCATTTCACTCCTCCATGTAACTCCTTAATGTCACTACTCCATTTTGCTACTCCATGTCCCTCCTCCATGTCACTCTTGCATGACGCTCCTCTATGTCACTTCTCTAAGTCTTCAATGTCATGTCTCTCATCCGTGTAGCTCCATATTGTCACACCTCCATATCACTCCTCCGTGTCACTTCTACATGTTTTCCATGTCACTCCTCCACATCACTCCTCTATGTCACTCCTCCATGTCACTTTTCAAGATCACTCCTCTATGTCATTCCCCAATGTCGCTACTCCAAGTCACTCCTCCATGTCACTCCTCCATTTCCCTCCTCCATGTCACTCCACTATATCAATCCTCCTGGCTGATCCGCCCTGTCACTTCTCCATGTCACTCCTCCTTGTCACTCCTCCATGTCGCTCATCCAAGTCACTCCTGCATGTCGCCATTCCATGTCACTCCTTATGTCGATACACCAACTCACTCCTCCATGTCACTCCTCCATTTCACTCCACCACGTCACTCCTCCATGTCAATCCTCCATGTCACTCCTCCATGTCACTCCTCCATGTCACTACACCAACTCACTAATCCCTGTCCCTCCGCCATGTCACTCCACCATATCAACCCTTCTCCCTGTTCAAACTTGTCAGTTCTCCATGTAACTACTCCATGTCTCTCCTCCACATCAATCCTCTATGTCACTCCTCCAACTCACTCCTCCATGTCACTCGTCCATGTCACTCCTCCATGTCACACTTCTTTGTCACTCCTCCATGTAGCTACTCCATGTCACTACACCAACTCACTCATCCATGTCCCTCTGCCATGTCACTCCTCCATGTCACTCCTCCATGTCGCTATTCCATGTCACACCTTATGTCGCTATATAAACTCACTCCTCCATGTCACTCCTCCATTTCACTCCAACACGTCACTCCTCCATGTCACTCCACCATATCAACTCTCCATGTCACTCCTCCTTGTCGCTACACCAACTCACTCCTCCATGTCACTCCTCCATTTCACTCCACCACGTCCCTCCTCCATATCAACCCTCCAAGTCATTCCTCCTTGTAAATCCTCCAAGTCACTCCTCCATGTCACTTCTATATGTGTTCCATGTCACTCCTCCATGTCGTTACACCAACTCACTCCTCCATGTCACTCCTCCATGTCACTTCTCCATGTCACTCCTCCTTGTCGCAATTCCATGTCACTCCTCCATGTCGCTACACCAACTCAATCCTCCTTGTCACTCCTCCATGTCACTCATCCCAGTCATTCCTCCATGTCACTCCTTTATGTCACTACTCCAAGTCACTCCTCCATGTCACTTCTATATGTCTTCCATGTCACTCCTCCATGTCGCTCCACCAACTCACTCCTCCATGTCACTCCTCCATGTCACTGCTCCACGTCACTCCTCTAAATCACTCCTCCATGTTACTCCTCCATGTCACTCCTCCTTGTCGCTATTCCATGTTACTCCTCCATGTCGCTACACCAACTCACTCTTCCATGTCACTGCTCCATTTCACTCCACCACGTCACTCTTCTACGTCACTCCTCATGTCACTCCTCCATGTCGCTACTCCTTGTCACTCCTCCAAGTCACTCATCCATGTCATTCCTCCATGTCACTCCTTTATGTCACTCCTCCAAGTCACTCCTCAATTTCACTTCTATATGATTTCAATGTCACTCCTGAATGTCTCTCCTCCATATCACTCCTCTATTTCACTCCTCCATGTCATTGCTCCTTGTCGCTATTCCATGTCGCTCCTCCATTTCAACCCTCCATGTCACTACTCCACGTCACTCCTCCCTGTCACACCTCCTTGTCACTCCTCCATGTAGCTACTCCATGTCACTCCTCCATGTCGCTCTACCAACTCACTCCTCCATGTCACTCATCCATGTCACTCCTCCCTGTCACACCTCCTTGTCACTCCTCCATGTAGCTACTCCATGTCACTCCTCCATGTCGCTCTACCAACTCACTCCTCCATGTCACTCCTCCATTTCAACCCTCCATGTCACTACTCCACGTCACTCCTCCCTGTCACACCTCCTTGTCACTCCTCCATGTAGCTACTCCATGTCACTCCTCCATGTCGCTCTACAAACTCACTCCTCCATGTCACTCGTCCAAGTCACTCCTCCATGTCACACCTCCTTGTCACTCCTCCATGTAGCTACTCCATGTCACTCTTAAATTTCACTCCACCACGCCACTCCTCTATATCACTCCTCCATGTTACTCCTCCATATCAGTCCTCCATGTCACTTCTCCATGTCACTCCTCCTTGTCGCAATTCCATGTCACTCCTCCATGTCGCTACACCAACTCACTCCTCCATGTCACTCCTCCATGTCGCTACTCCATGTCACTCCTCCATGTCGCTACACCAACTCAATCCTCCTTGTCACTCCTCCATGTTACTCCTCCATGTCACTCCTCCTTGTCGCTACTCCATGTCACTCCTCCATGTCACTCATCCATGTCATTCCTCCATTTCTCTACTCCATGTCACTCCTCCATTTCACTGCTCCATGTAGCTACTCCATGTCACTCCTCCATGTCACTCTTAAATATCACTCCACCACGCCACTCCTCTATATCACTCCTCCATGTTACTACTCCATATCAATCCTCCATGTCAATTCTCCATGTCATTCCTACTTGTCGCAATTCCATGTCACTCCTCCATGTCGCTACACCAACTCAATCCTCCTTGTCACTCCTCCATGTCACTCCTCCATGTCGCTATTCCATATCACTCCTTATGTCGCTACACCAACTCACTCCTCCATGTCACTCCTCCATGTCACTCCTCCAAGTAATTCCTCCATGTCACTCCTCCATGTCACTACACCAATTCACTCATCCCTGTCCCTCCGCCATGTCACTCCTCCATGTCACTCCTCCATGTCGCTACACCAACTCACTCCTCATGTCACTCCATGTCGCTACTCCATGTCACTCCTCCATGTCGCTCCTCCTTGTCACTCCTCCATGTTGCTCCTCCATGTCACTCCTCCATATCACTCATCCATGTCCCTCCGCCATGTCACTCCACCATATCAATCCTCCTTGCTGTTCCGCCCTGTCACTCCTCCATGTCTCTCCTCCACATCAATCCTCTATGTCACTCCTCCATGTCACTCCTCCATGTCGCTATTCAATGTCACTCCTCCATGTCGCTACACAAACTCAATACTCCTTGTCACTTCTCTGTGTCATTCCTGCATGTCACTCCTCCATGTCACTCCTCCATGTCACTCCTCCTTGTCGCTATTCCATGTCACTCCTCCATGTCACTACACCAACTCACTCATCCCTGTCCCTCCGCTATGTCACACCACCATAACAACCCTCCTTCCTGATCAAACTTGTCACTTCTCCATATCACTACTCCATGTCTGTCCTCCACATCAATCCTCTATGTCACTCCTCCATGTTACTCCTCCATGTCACTCCTCCTTGTCGCTACTCCATGTCACTCCTCCATGTCACTCATCCATGTCATTCCTCCATGTCACTCCTTTATGTCACTCCTCCAAGTCACTCCTCCATGTCACTTCTATATGTCTTCAGTGTCACTCCTCCATGTCGTTACACCAACTCACTCCTCCATGTCACTCCTCCATGTCGCTACTCCATGTCACTCTTAAATTTCACTCCACCACACCACTCCTCTATATCACTCCTCCATGTTACTCCTCCATATCAGTCCTCCATGTCACTTCTCCATGTCACTCCTCCTTGTCGCAATTCCATGTCACTCCTCCATGTCGCTACACCAACTCACTCCTCCATGTCACTCCTCCATGTCGCTACTCCATGTCACTCCTCCATGTCGCTACACCAACTCAATCCTCCTTGTCACTCCTCCATGTCACTCATCCAAGTCATTCCTCCATGTCACTCCATTATGTCATTCATCCAAGTAACTCCTCCATGTCACTTCTATATGTCTTCCATGTCACTCCTCCATGTCGCTCCACCAGCTCACTCCTCCATGTCACTCCTCCATGTCACTGCTCCACGTCACTCCTCTATGTCACTCCTCCATGTCACTCCTCCATGTCGCTATTCCATGTCACTCCTTATGTCGCTACACCAACTCACTCCTCCAAGTCACTCCTCCATTTCACTTCACCACGTCACTCCTCCATGTCACTCCTCCATTTCAACCCTCCATGTCACTCCTCCATGTCACTCCTTCATGTCACTCCTCTATGTCTTCCATGTCACTCCTCCTTGTCACTCCTCCATGTAGCTATTCCATGTCACTCCTCCATGTTGCCCTACCAACTCATTCCTCCATGTCACTCGTCCACGTCACTCCTCCATGTCACACTTCCTTGTCACTCCTCCATGTAGATACTTCATGTCACTACACCAACTCACTCATCCCTTTCCCTCCGCCATGTCACTCCACCATATCAACCCTCCTTCCTGATCAAACTTGTCACTTCTCCATGTCACTACTTCATGTCTCTCCTCCACATCAATCCTCTATGTCACTCCTCCATGTCACTAATCCTTGTCGCTATTCCATGTCACTCCTCCATGTCGCTACACCAACTCACTCCTCATGTCACTCCTCCATGTCACTCCTCCATGTCGCTATTCCATGTCACTCCTTATGTCGCTACACCAACTCACTCCTCCATTTCACTCCTCCATTTCACTCCACCACGTCACTCCTCCAAATCGCTCCGCCATATCAACCCTCCATGTCACTCCTCCATGTCACTCCTCCATGTCATTCCTCCATGTCACTCCTCCATGTCACTACACCAACTCACTCATCCCTGTCCCTCCGCCATGTCACTCCTCCATGTCACTCCTCCATGTCCCTACACCAACTCACTCCTCATGTCACTCCTCCATGTCACTCATCCAAGTCATTCCTCCATGTCACTCCTTTATGTCACTCCTCCAAGTCACTCCTCCATGTCACTTCTATATGTGTTCCATGTCACTCCTCCATGTCGTTACACCAACTCACTCCTCCATGTCACTCCTCCATGTCTCTACTCCACGTCACTCCTCCATTTCACTCCTCCATCTCTCCTCCATGTCACTTCTCCAAGTCTTCAATGTCATGTCTCTCATCTGTGTAGCTCCACATTGTCACTCCTCCAAGTCACTCCTCCATGTCGCTATACCACGTCACTCCTCCATGTCACACCTCCTTGTCACTCCTCCATGTAGCTACTCCATGTCACTCCTCCATGTCGCTCTACCAACTCACTACTCCATGTCACTCGTCCACGTCACTCCTCCATGTCACACCTCCTTGTCACTGCTCCATGTAGCTACTCCATGTCACTCCTCCATGTCACTCCTCCAAGTCACTCCTCCATGTCACTTCTATATGTCTTCCATGTCACTCCTCCATGTCGCTCCTCCTTGTCACTCCTCCATATCAATCCTCCATGTCACTTCTCCATGTCACCCCTCCTTGTCGCAATTCCATGTCACTCCTCCATGTCGCTACACCAACTCAATCCTCCTTGTCACTCCTTTATGTCACTCCTCCAAGTCACACCTCCATGTCACTTCTATATGTCTTCCATGTCACTCCTCCATGTCGCTCCTCCTTGTCACTATTCCATGTTGCTCCTCCATGTCACTTCTATATGTCTTCCATGTCACTCATCCATGTACCTCCGCCATGTCACTCCACCATATCAATCCTCCTTGCTGTTCCGCCCTGTCACTCCTCCATGTCTCTCCTCCACATCAAACCTCTATGTCACTCCTCCATGTCACTCCTCCATGTCGCTATTCCATGTCACTCCTCCATGTCGCTACACGAACTCAATACTCCTTGTCACTCCTCTGTGTCATTCCTGCATGTCACTCCTCCATTTCACTCCTCCATGTCACTCCTCCTTGTCGCTATTCCATGTCACTCCTCCATATCAACCCTCCATGTCACTCCTCCTTGTCGCTACACCAACTCACTCCTCCATGTCACTCCTCCATTTCACTCCACCACGTCCCTCCTCCATATCAACCCTCCATGTCACTCCTCCATGTCACTCCTCCATGTCCCTCCGCAATGTCACTCCACCATATCAACCCTCCTTCCTGATCAAACTTGTCACTTCTCCATGTCACTACTACATGTCTCTACTCCACATCACTCTTCTATATCACTCCTCCATGTCACTCCTCCATGTCACTCCTCCTTGTCGCTATTCCATGTTACTCCTCCATGTCGCTACACCAACTCACTCTTCCATGTCACTCCTCCATTTCACTCCACCACGTCACTCTTTTACGTCACTCCTCATGTCACTCCTCCATGTCGCTAATCCTTGTCACTTCTCTATGTCACTCATCCATGTCATTCCTCCATGTCACTCCTTTATGTCACTACAAGTCACTCCTCAATTTCACTTCTATGTTACTTCAATGTCACTCCTAAATGTCGCTCCTCCATATCACTCCTCTATTTCACTAATCCATGTCACTCTTCCATATCAATCCTCCATTTCACTCCTCCATGTAACTCCTTAATGTCACTACTCCATGTTGCTACTCCATGTCACTCCTCCATGTCACTCTTGCATGACGCTCCTCTATGTCACTTCTCTAAGTCTTCAATGTCATGTCTCTCATCCGTGTAGCTCCATATTGTCACACCTCCATATCACTCCTCCGTGTCACTTCTACATGTTTTCCATGTCACTCCTCCACATCACTCCTCTATGTCACTCCTCCATGTCACTCCTCCATGAAACTTCTATATGTCTTCCATGTCACTCCTCCATGTCGCTCCTCCTTGTCACTCCTCCATGTTGCTCTTCCATGTCACTCCTCCATGTCACTCATCCATGTCCCTCCGCCATGTCACTCCACAATATCAATCCTCCTTGCTGATCCGACCTGTCACTCCTCCATGTCTCTCCTCCACATCAATACTCTATGTCACTCCTCCATGTCACTCCTCCATGTCACTCCTCCTTGTCGCTATTCCATGTCACTCCTCCATGTCACTACATCAAACTCACTCATCCCTGTACCTCCGCCATGTCACTCCACCATATCAACCCTCCTTCCTGATCAAACTTGTCAGTTCTCCATGTCACTACTCCATGTCTCTCCTCCACATTAATCCTCTATGTCATTCCTCCATGTCACTCCTCCATGTCACTCCTCCATGTCACTCCTCCTTGTCGCTATTCCATGTCACTCCTCCATGTTGCTACACCAAATCACTCCTCATGTCACTACTCCATGTCGCTACTCCATGTCACTCCTCCATGTCGCTACAACAACTCAATCCTCCTTGTCACTCCTCCATGTCACGCATCCAAGTCATTCCTCCAAGTCACTCCTCCATGTCACTTCTATATGTCTTCCATGTCACTCCTCCATGTGTCTACTCAATGTCACTCCTCCATTTCACTCCTCCATGTCTCTCCTCCATGTCACTTCTCCAAGTCTTCAATGTCATGTCTCTCATCTGTGTAGCTCCACATTGTCACTCCTCCAAGTCACTCCTCCATGTCGCTACTCCACGTCACTCCTCCACGTCACTCCTCCATGTCACACCTCCTTGTCACTCCTCCATGTAGCTACTCCATGTCACTCCTCCATGTCGCTCTACCAACTCACTCCTCCATGTCACTCGTCCACGTCACTCCTCCATGTCACACCTCCTTGTCACTCCTCCATGTAGCTACTCCATGTCACTCCTCCATGTCACTCCTCCATGTCAATCTTAAATTTCACTCCACCACGCCACTCCTCTATATCACTCCTCCATGTTACTCCTCCATATCAATCCTCCATGTCACTTCTCTATGTCACTCCTCCTTGTCGCAATTGCATGTCACTCCTCCAATTCGCTACACCAACTCATTCCTCATGTCACTCCTCCATGTCGCTACTCCATGTCACTCCTCCATATCGCTACACCAACTCAATCCTCCTTGTCACTCCTCCATGTGACTCATCCAAGTCATTCCTCCATGTCACTCCTTTATGTCACTCCTCCAAGTCACTCCTCCATGTCAATTATATATGTCTTCCATGTCACTCATCCATGTCGCTCCACCAACTCACTCCTCTATGTCACTCCTCCATGTCACTGCTCCATGTCACTCCTCCATGTCGCTAGTCCATGTCACTCCTTATGTCGCTCCACCAACTCACTCCTCTATGTCATTCCCCTATGTCGCTACTCCATGTCACTCCTCCATGTCGATCCCCCATGTCACTTCTCCATGTCACTTCTATATGTCTTCCATGTCACTCCTCCATGTCGCTCCTCCTTGTCACTCCTCCATGTTGCTCCTCCATGTCACTCCTCCATGTCACTCATCCATGTCCCTCCGCCATGTCACTCCACCATATCAATCCTCCTTGTCACTCCTCTGTGTCATTCCTGCATGTCACTCCTCACTGTCACTCCTCCATGTCACTACACCAACTCACTCATCCCTGTCCCTCTGCCATGTCACACCACCATAACAACCCTCCTTCCTGATCAAACTTGTCACTTCTCCATGTCACTACTCCATGTCTCTCCTCCACATCAATCCTCTGTCACTCCTCCATGTCACTCCTCCATGTAACTCCTCCTTGTCGCTACTCTATGTCACTCCTCCATGTCACTCATCCATGTCATTCCTCCATGTCACTCCTTTATGTCACTCCTCCAAGTCACTCCTCCATGTCACTCCTCCATGTCCCTCCTCCATGTCACTCCACTATATCAATCCTCCTTGCTGATCCGCCCTGTCACTTCTCCATGTCACTCCTCCATGTCACTCCTCCATGTCGCTCATCCAAGTCACTCCTGCATGTCGCCATTCCATGTCACTCCTTATGTCGATACACCAACTCACTCCTCCATGTCACTCCTCCATTTCACTCCACCACGTCACTCCTCCATGTCAATCCTCAATTTCACTCCTCCATGTCACTCCTCCATGTCACTACACCAACTCACTAATCCCTATCCCTCCGCCATGTCACTCCACCATATCAACCCTTCTCCCTGTTCAAACTTGTCAGTTCTCCATGTCACTACTCCATGTCTCTCCTCCACATCAATCCTCTATGTCACTCCTCCAACTCACTCCTCCATGTCACTCGTTCATGTCACTCCTCCATGTCACACTTCTTTGTCACTCCTCCATGTAGCTACTCCATGTCACTACACCAACTCACTCATCCCTGTCCCTCTGCCATGTCACTCCTCCATGTCACTCCTCCATGTCGCTATTCCATGTCACACCTTATGTCGCTATATAAACTCACTCCTCCATGTCACTCCTCCATTTCACTCCAACACGTCACTCCTCCATGTCACTCCACCATATCAACCCTCCATGTCACTCCTCCTTGTCGCTACACCAACTCACTCCTCCATGTCACTTCTCCATTTCACTCCACCACGTCCCTCCTCCATATCAACCCTCCAAGTCATTCCTCCATGTCACTCCTCCATGTCACTCATCCCTGTCCCAGTGCCATGTCACTCCTCCATGTCACTCCTCCAAGTCACTCCTCCATGTCACTTCTATATGTGCTCCATGTCACTCCTCCATGTCGTTACACCAACTCACTCCTCCATGTCACTCCTCCATGTCACTTCTCCATGTCACTCCTCCTTGTCGCAATTCCATGTCACTCCTCCATGTCGCTACACCAACTCAATCCTCCTTGTCACTCCTCCATGTCACTCATCCAAGTCTCTCCTCCGTGTCACTTCTACATGTTGTACATGTCACTCCTCCACATAACTCCTCTATGTCACTCCTCAATGTCACTTTTCAATATCACTCCTCTATGTCATTCCCCTATGTCTCTACTCCATGTCACTCCTCCATGTCGATCCTCCATGTCAAACCTCCATGTCACTTCTATATGTTTTCCATGTCACTCCTCCATGTCGCTCCTCCTTGTCACTCCTCCATGTTGCTCCTCCATGTCACTCCTCCATGTCACTCATCCATGTCCCTCCGCCATGTCACTCCACCATATCAATCCTCCTTGCTGATCCGCCCTGTCACTCCTCCATGTCTCTCCTCCACATCAATCCTCCATGTCACTCCTCCATGTACCTCTGCCATGTCACTCCACCATATCAATCCTCCTTGCTGATCCGCCCTGTCACTCCTCCATGTCTCTCCTCCACATCAATCCTCTATGTCACTCCTCCATGTCACTCCTCTATGTCACTCCTCCATGTCGCTATTCCATTTCACTCCTCCATGTCGCTACACGAACTCAATACTCCTTGTCACTCCTCTGTGTCATTCCTGCATGTCACTCCTCCATGTAACTCCTCCATGTCACTCCTCCTTGTCGCTATTCCATGTCACTCCTCCATGTCACTCCTCCATGTCACTTCTATATTTCTTCCATGTCACTCCTCCATGTCATTACACCAACTCACTCCTCCATGTCACTCCTCCATGTCGCTACTCCATGTCACTCCTCCATTTCACTCCTCCATGTCTCTCCTCCATGTCACTTCTCCAAGTCTTCAATGTCATGTCTCTCATCTGTGTAGCTTCACATTGTCACTCCTCCAAGTCACTCCTCCATGTCGCTACTCCACGTCTCTCGTCCATGTCACACCTCCTTGTCACTCCTCCATGTAGCTACTCCAAGTCACTCCTCCATGTCGCTCTACCAACTCACTCCTCCATGTCACTCGTCCACGTCACTCCTCCATGTCACACCTCCTTGTCACTCCTCCATGTAGCTACTCCATGTCACTCCTCCATGTCACTTCTATATGTCTTCCATGTCACTCCTCCATGTCACTCCTCCAGGTCACTCTTAAATATCACTCCACCACGCCACTCCTCTATATCACTCCTCCATGTTAGTCCTTCATATCAATCCTCCATGTCGCTTCTCCATGTCACTCCTCTTTGTCGCAATTCCATGTCACTCCTCCATGTCGCTAAATCAACTCAATCCTCCTTGTCACTCCTCCATGTCACTTATCCAAGTCTCTCCTCTGTGTCACTTCTACATGTTGTACATGTCACTCCTCCACATAACTCCTCTATGTCACTCCTCTATGTCACTTATCAATATCACTCCTCTATGTCATTCCCCTATGTCGCTACTCCATGTCACTTTTCCATGTCGATCTTCCATTTCACTCCTCCATTTCACTTCTATATGTCTTCCATGTCACTCCTCCATGTCGCTCCTCATTGTCACTCCTCCATGTTGCTCCTCCATGTCACTCCTCCATATCTACCCTCCATGTCACTCCTCCATGTCACTACACCAACTCACTAATCCCTGTCCCTCCGCCATGTCACTCCACCATATCAACCCTCCATCCTGATCAAACTTGTCAGTTCTCCATGTCACTACTCCATGTCTCTCCTCCACATCACTCCTCTATGTCATTCCTCCATGTCACTCCTCCATGTCACTCCTCCATGTCACTCCTCCTTTTCGCTATTCCATGTCACTCCTCCATGTTGCTACACCAACTCACTCCTCATGTCACTCCTCCATGTCGCTACTCCATGTCACTCCTCCATGTCGCTACACCAACTCAATTCTCCTTGTCACTACTCCATGTCACTGCTCCAAGTCACTCCTCTATGTCACTCCTCCATGTCTCTCCTCCATGTCACTTCTCCAAGTCCTCAATGTCATGTCTCTCATCTGTGTAGCTCCACATTGTACCTCCTCCAAGTCACTCCTCCATGTCGCTACTCCACGTCACTCCTCCATGTCACACCTTCTTGTCACTCCTCCAGGTAGCTACTTCATGTCACTCCTCCTTGTCGCTCTACCAACTCACTCCTCCATGTCACTCGTCCACGTCACTCCTCCATGTCACACCTCCTTGTCACTCCTCCATGTAGCTACTCCATGTCACTCCTCCATGTCACTCCTCCATGTCACTCTTAAATATCACTCCACCATGCCACTCCTCTATATCACTCCTCCATGTTAGTCGTCCATATCAATCCTCCATGTCACTTCTCCATGTCACTCCTCCTTGTCGCAATTCCATGTCACTCCTCCATGTCGCTACACCAACTCAATCCTCCTTGTCACTCCTCCATGTCACTCATCCCAGTCTCTCCTCCGTGTCACTTCTACATGTTGTACATGTCACTCCTCCACATAACTCCTCTATGTCACTCCTCAATGTCACTTTTCAATATCACTCCTCTATGTCACTCCTCCATGTCACTCCTCAATGTCGCTACTCCATGTCACTCCTCCATGTTGCTACACCAACTCACTCCTCATGTCACTCCTCCATGTCGCTACTCCATGTCACTCCTCCATGTCGCTACTCCATGTCACTCCTCCATGTCGCTACACCAACTCAACCCTCCTTGTCACTCCTCCATGTCACTCATCCAAGTCATTCCTCCATGTCACTCATTTATGTCACTCCTCCAAGTCACTCCTCCATGTCACTTCTATATGTCTTCCATGTCACTCCTCCATGTCGCTCCACCAACTCACTCCTCCATGTCACTCCTCCTTGTCACTCCTCCATGTAGCTATTCCATGTCACTCCTCCATGTCGCTCTACCAACTCATTCCTCCATGTCACTCGTCAACGTCACTCCTCCATGTCACACTTCCATGTCACTCCTCCATGTTGCTACACCAACTCACTCCTCATGTCACTCCTCCATGTCGCTACTCCATGTCACTCCTCCATGTCGCTACACCAACTCAACCCTCCTTGTCACTCCTCCATGTCACTCATCCAATTCATTCCTCCATGTCACTCATTTATGTCACTCCTCCTTGTCGCTCTACCAACTCACTCCTCCATGTTACTCGTCCAAGTCACTCCTCCATGTCACACCTCCTTGTCACTCCTCCATGTAGCTACTCCATGTCACTCTTAAATTTCACTCCACCACGCCACTCCTCTATATCACTCCTCCATGTTACTCCTCCATATCAGTCCTCCATGTCACTTCTCCATGTCACTCCTCCTTGTCGCAATTCCATGTCACTCCTCCATGTCGCTACACCAACTCACTCCTCCATGTCACTCCTCCATGTCGCTACTCCATGTCACTCCTCCATGTCGCTACACCAACTCAATCCTCCTTGTCACTCCTCCATGTCACTCCTCCATTTCTCTACTCCATGTCACTCCTCCATTTCACTGCTCCATGTAGCTACTCCATGTCACTCCTCCATTTCACTCCTCCATGTCACTCTTAAATATCACTCCACCACGCCACTCCTCTATATCACTCCTCCATGTTACTACTCCATATCAATCCTCCATGTCAATTCTCCATGTCATTCCTACTTGTCGCAATTCCATGTCACTCCTCCATGTCGCTACACCAACTCAATCCTCCTTGTCACTCCTCCATGTCACTCCTCCATGTCGCTATTCCATGTCACTCCTTATGTCGCTACACCAACTCACTCCTCCATGTCACTCCTCCATGTCGCTCCTCCTTGTCACTCCTCCATGTTGCTCCTCCATGTCACTCCTCCATATCACTCATCCATGTCCCTCCGCCATGTCACTCCACCATATCAATCCTCCTTGCTGTTCCGCCCTGTCACTCCTCCATGTCTCTCCTCCACATCAATCCTCTATGTCACTCCTCCATGTCACTCCTCCATGTCGCTATTCCATGTCACTCCTCCATGTCGCTACACGAACTCAATACTCCTTGTCACTTCTCTGTGTCATTCCTGCATGTCACTCCTCCATGTCACTCCTCAATGTCACTCCTCCTTGTCGCTATTCCATGTCACTCCTCCATGTCACTACACCAACTCACTCATCCCTGTCCCTCTGCCATGTCACTCCTCCATGTCACTCCTCCATGTCCCTACACCAACTCACTCCTCATGTCACTCCTCCATGTCACTCATCCAAGTCATTCCTCCATGTCACTCCTCCATGTCACTCCTCCATCTCTCCTCCATGTCACTTCTCCAAGTCTTCAATGTCATGTCTCTCATCTGTGTAGCTCCACATTGTCACTCCTCCAAGTCACTCCTCCATGTCGCTATACCACGTCACTCCTCCATGTCACACCTCCTTGTCACTCCTCCATGTAGCGACTCCATGTCACTCCTCCATGTCGCTCTACCAACTCACAACTCCATGTCACTCGTCCACGTCACTCCTCCATGTCACACCTCCTAGTCACTGCTCCATGTAGCTATTCCATGTCACTCCTCCATGTTGCCCTACCAACTCATTCCTCCATGTCACTCGTCCACGTCACTCCTCCATGTCACACTTCCTTGTCACTCCTCCATGTAGCTACTTCATGTCACTACACCAACTCACTCATCCCTTTCCCTCCGCCATGTCACTCCACCATATCAACCCTCCTTCCTGATCAAACTTGTCACTTCTCCATGTAACTACTTCATGTCTCTCCTCCACATCAATCCTCTATGTCACTCCTCCATGTCACTAATCCTTGTCGCTATTCCATGTCACTCCTCCATGTCGCTACACCAACTCACTCCTCATGTCACTCCTCCATGTCACTCCTCCATGTCGCTATTCCATGTCACTCCTTATGTCGCTACACCAACTCACTCCTCCATTTCACTCCTCCATTTCACTCCACCACGTCACTCCTCCAAATCGCTCCACCATATCAACCCTCCATGTCACTCCTCCAAGTCACTCCTCCATGTCGCTACTCCATGTCACTCGTCCATGTCGCTCCTCATTGTCACTCCTCCATGTTGCTCCTCCATGTCACTCCTCCATGTCACTCATCCATATCCCTCCGCCATGTCACTCCACCATATCAATCCTCCTTGCTGATCCGCCCTGTTACTCCTCCATGTCTCTCCTTCACATCAATCCTCCATGTCAGTCACTCCTCCATGTCACTCCTCCATGTCACTCTTAAATTTCACTCCACCACGCCACTCCTATATATCACTCCTCCATGTAACTCCTCCAAGTCATTCCTCCATGTCACTCCTTTATGTCACTCCTCCAAGTCACTCCTCCATGTCACTTCTATATGTCTTCCATGTCACTCCTCCATGTCGCTCCACCAACTCACTCCTCCATGTCACTCCTCCATGTCACTGCCCAACGTCACTCCTCTATGTCGCTCCACCAACTCCCTCCTCCATGTCACTCCTCCATTTCACTCCACCACGTCACTCCTCCATGTCACTACACCAACTCACTCATCCCTTTCCCTCCGCCATGTCACTCCACCATATCAACCCTCCTTCCTGATCAAACTTGTCACTTCTCCATGTCACTACTCCATGTCTCTCCTCCACCTCAATCCTCTATGTCACTCCTCCATGTCACTCCTCCTTTTCGCTATTCCATGTCACTCCTCCATGTCGCTACACCAACTCACTCCTCATGTCACTCCTCCATGTCATTCCTCCATGTCGCTATTCCATGTCACTCCTTATGTCGCTAAACCAACTCACTCCTCCATTTCAATCCTCCATTTCACTCCTCCATGTCACTCATCCAAGTCATTCCTCCATGTCACTCCTTTATGTCACTCCTCCAAGTCACTCCTCCATGTCACTTCCATATGTCTTCCATGTCACTCCTCCATGTCGCTCCACCAACTCACTCCTCCATGTCACTTCTCCATGTCACTGCTACACGTCACTCCTTTATGTCACTCCTCCATGTTACTCCTCCGTGTCGCTATTCCATGTCACTCCTTATGTCGCTCCACCAACTCACTCCTCCATGTCACTCCTCCATTTCACTCCACCACGTCACTCCTCCATGTCACTCCTCCATATAAACCCTCCATGTCACTCCACCATGTCACTCCTCCATGTCATTCCTCCATGTCACTCATTTATGTCACTCCTCCTTGTCGCTCTACCAACTCACTCCTCCATGTCACTCGTCCAAGTCACTCCTCCATGTCACACCTCCTTTTCACTCCTCCATGTCGCTACTCCATGTCACTCCTCCATGTCGCTACACCAACTCACTCCTCCATTTCACTACTCCATTTCACTCCACCACGTCACTCCTCCAAATCACTCCTCCATATCAACCCTCCATGTCACTCCTCCATTTCACTCCTCCATGTCATTCCTCCATGTCACTCCTCCATGTCACTACACCAACTCACTCATCCCTGTCCCTCCGCCATGTCACTCCTCCATGTCGCTACACCAATTCACTCCTCATGTCACTCCTCCATGTCGCTACTCCATTTCACTCCTCCATGTTGCTACACCAACTCAATCCTCCTTGTCACACCTCCATGTCACTCATCCAAGTCATTCCTCCATATCAACCCTCCATGTCACTCCTCCATGTCACTCATCCATGTCCCTCCGCCATGTCACTCCACCATATCAACCCTCCTTCCTGATCAAACTTGTCACTTCTCCATGTCACTACTCCATGTCTCACCTCCACATCACTCCTCTATATCACTCCTCCATGTCACTCCTCCATGTCACTCCTCCTTGTCGCTATTCCATGTTACTCCTCATGTCACTCCTGCATGTCGCTACTCCATTTCACTACTCCATGTCTTTTCTCCACATCAATCCTCTATGTAACTCCTCCATGTCACTCCTCCATGTCACTCCTCCATGTCACTACACCAACTCACTCATCCCTTTCCCTCCGCCATGTCACTCCACCATATCAACCCTCCTTCCTGATCAAACTTGTCACGTCTCCATGTCACTACTCCATGTCTCTCCTCCACATCAATCCTCTATGTCACTCCTCTATGTAACTCCTCCATGTCACTCCTCCTTGTCGCTATTCAATGTCACTCCTCCATGTCGCTACACCAACTCACTCATCCCTGTCCCTCCGCCATGTCACTCCTCCATGTCACTCCTCCATGTCGCTACACCAACTCACTCCTCATGTCACTCCTCCATGTCACTCCTCCATTTCAACCCTCCATGTCACTCCTCCAAGTCACTCCTCCATGTCACGCCTCCATTTCACTCCACCACGTCACTCCTCCATGTCACTCCTCCATGTCACTCCTTTATGTCACTCCTCCAAGTCACTCCTCCATGTCACTTCTATATGTGTTCCATGTCACTCCTCCATGTCGTTACACCAACTCACTCCTCCATGTCAATCCTCCATGTCTCTACTCCATGTCACTCCTCCATTTCACTCCTCCATGTCTCTCCTCCATGTCACTTCTCCAAGTCTTCAATGTCATGTCTCTCATCTGTGTAGCTCCACATTGTCACTCCTCCAAGTCACTCCTCCATGTCACTACTCCACGTCATTCTTCCATTTCAAACCTCCTTGTCACTCCTCCATGTAAATACTCCATGTCACTCCTCCATGTCGCTCTACCAAGTCACTACTCCATGTCACTCCTCCATTTCATTCCACCACGTCACTCCTCCATGTCACTCCTCCATATCACCCTCCATGTCACTCCTCCTTGTCGCTACACCAACTCACTCCTCCATGTCACTCCTCCATTTCACTCCACCACGTCCCTCCTCCATATCAACCCTCCATGTCACTCCTCCATGTCACTCATCCATGTCCCTCCGCCATGTCACTCCACCATATCAACCCTCCTTCCTGATCAAACTTGTCACTTCTCCATGTCACTACTCCATGTCTCACCTCCACATCACTCCTCTATATCACTCCTCCATGTCACTCCTCCATGTCACTCCTCCTTGTCGCTATTCCATGTTACTCCTCATGTCACTCCTGCATGTCGCTACTCCATGTCACTACTCCATGTCTTTTCTCCACATCAATCCTCTATGTAACTCCTCCATGTCACTCCTCCATGTCACTCCTCCATGTCACTACACCAACTCACTCATCCCTTTCCCTCTGCCATGTCACTCCACCATATCAACCCTCCTTCCTGATCAAACTTGTCACGTCTCCATGTCACTACTCCATGTCTCTCCTCCACATCAATCCTCTATGTCACTCCTCTATGTAACTCCTCCATGTCACTCCTCCTTGTCGCTATTCAATGTCACTCCTCCATGTCGCTACACCAACTCACTCATCCCTGTCCCTCCGCCATGTCACTCCTCCATGTCACTCCTCCATGTCGCTACACCAACTCACTCCTCATGTCACTCCTCCATGTCACTCCTCCATTTCAACCCTCCATGTCACTCCTCCAAGTCACTCCTCCATGTCACGCCTCCATTTCACTCCACCACGTCACTCCTCCATGTCACTCCTCCATGTCACTCCTCCATGTCACTCCTTCATGTCACTCCTCCATGTCACTCCTCTATGTCTTCCATGTCACTCCTCCTTGTCACTCCTCCATGTAGCTATTCCATGTCACTCCTCCATGTTGCCCTAACAACTCACTCCTCCATGTCAATCGTCCACGTCACTCTTCCATGTCACACTTCCTTGTCACTCCTCCATGAAGCTACTTCATGTCACTACATCAACTCACTCATCCCTGTTCCTCCGACATGTCACTCCGCCATATCAACCCTCCATCCTGATCAAAATTGTCACTTCTCCATGTCACTACTCCATGTCTTTCCTCCACATCACTCCTCTATGTCACTCCTCCATGTCATTCCTCCTTGTCGCTATTCCATGTCACTCCTCCATGTCGCTACACCAACTCACTCCTATATGTCACTCCCCCATTTCACTCCACCACGTCACTCCTCCATGTCACTCCTCCATATAAGCCCTTCATGTCACTCCTCCATGTCACTCCTCCATGTCACTACACCAACTCACTCATCCCTGTCCCTCCGCCATTTCACTCCACCATATCAACCCTCCTTCCTGATGAAACTTGTCACTTCTCCATGTCACTACTCTATGTCTCTCCCCCACATCAAACCTCTATGTCACTCCTCCATGTCACTCATCTATGTCACTCCTCCTTGTCGCTCTTCCATGTCACTCCTCCATGTCGCTACACCAACTCAATCCTCATGTCACTCCTCCATGTCGCTACTCCATGTCACTCCTTATGTCGCTACACCAACTCACTCCTCCATGTCACTCCTCCATGTCACTCCTCCAAGTAATTCCTCCATGTCACACCTCCTTGTCACTCCTCCATGTAGCTACTCCATCTCACTTCTCCATGTCGCTCTACAAACTCACTCCTCCATGTCACTCGTCCAAGTCACTCCTCCATGTCACACCTCCTTGTCACTCCTCCATGTAGCTACTCCATGTCACTCTTAAATTTCACTCCACCACGCCACTCCTCTATATCACTCCTCCATGTTACTCCTCCATATCAGTCCTCCATGTCACTTCTCCATGTCACTCCTCCTTGTCGCAATTCCATGTCACTCCTCCATGTCACTACACCAACTCACTCCTCCATGTCACTCCTCCATGTCGCTACTCCATGTCACTCCTCCATGTCGCTACACCAACTCAATCCTCCTTCTCACTCCTCCATGTCACTCCTCCATTTCTCTACTCCATGTCACTCCTCCATTTCACTGCTCCATGTAGCTACTCCATGTCACTCCTCCATTTCACTCCTCCATGTCACTCTTAAATATCACTCCACCACGCCACTCCTCTATATCACTCCTCCATGTTACTACTCCATATCAATCCTCCATGTCAATTCTCCATGTCATTCCTACTTGTCGCAATTCCATGTGACTCCTCCATGTCGCTACACCAACTCAATCCTCCTTGTCACTCGTCCATGTCACTCCTCCATGTCGCTATTCCATGTCACTCCTTATGTCGCTACACCAACTCACTCCTCCATGTCACTCCTCCATGTCACTCCTCCAAGTAATTCCTCCATGTCACTCCTCCATGTCACTACACCAATTCACTCATCCCTGTCCCTCCGCCATGTCACTCCTCCATGTCACTCCTCCATGTCGCTACACCAACTCACTCCTCATGTCACTCCATGTCGCTACTCCATGTCACTCCTCCATGTCGCTCCTCCTTGTCACTCCTCCATGTTGCTCCTCCATGTCACTCCTCCATATCACTCATCCATGTCCCTCCGCCATGTCACTCCACCATATCAATCCTCCTTGCTGTTCCGCCCTGTCACTCCTCCATGTCTCTCCTCCACATCAATCCTCTATGTCACTCCTCCATGTCACTCCTCCATGTCGCTATTCCATGTCACTCCTCCATGTCGCTACACGAACTCAATACTCCTTGTCACTTCTCTGTGTCATTCCTGCATGTCACTCCTCCATGTCACTCCTCCATGTCACTCCTCCTTGTCGCTATTCCATGTCACTCCTCCATGTCACTACACCAACTCACTCATCCCTGTCCCTCCGCCATGTCACACCACCATAACAACCCTCCTTCCTGATCAAACTTGTCACTTCTCCATATCACTACTCCATGTCTGTCCTCCACATCAATCCTCTATGTCACTCCTCCATGTTACTCCTCCATGTCACTCCTCCTTGTCGCTACTCCATGTCACTCCTCCATGTCACTCATCCATGTCATTCCTCCATGTCACTCCTTTATGTCACTCCTCCAAGTCACTCCTCCATGTCAATTCTATATGTCTTCCGTGTCACTCCTCCATGTCGTTACACCAACTCACTCCTCCATGTCACTCCTCCATGTCGCTACTCCATGTCACTCCTCCATTTCACTCCTCCATGTCTCTCCTCCATGTCACTTCTCCAAGTCTTCAATGTCATGTCTCTCATCTGTGTAGCTCCACATTGTCACTCCTCCAAGTCACTCCTCCATGTTGCTACTCCACGTCACTCCTCCATGTCACACCTCCTTGTCACTCCTCCATGTAGCTACTCCATGTAACTCCTCCATGTCGCTCTACAAACTCACTCCTCCATGTCACTCGTCCAAGTCACTCCTCCATGTCACACCTCCTTGTCACTCCTCCATGTAGCTACTCCATGTCACTCTTAAATTTCACTCCACCACGCCACTCCTCTATATCACTCCTCCATGTTACTCCTCCATATCAGTCCTCCATGTCACTTCTCCATGTCACTCCTCCTTGTCGCAATTCCATGTCACTCCTCCATGTCGCTACACCAACTCACTCCTCCATGTCACTCCTCCATATCGCTACTCCATGTCACTCCTCCATGTCGCTACACCAACTCAATCCTCCTTGTCACTCCTCCATGTCACTCATCCAAGTCATTCCTCCATGTCACTCCATTATGTCATTCATCCAAGTAACTCCTCCATGTCACTTCTATATGTCTTCCATGTCACTCCTCCATGTCGCTCCACCAGCTCACTCCTCCATGTCACTCCTCCATGTCACTGCTCCACGTCACTCCTCTATGTCACTCCTCCATGTCACTCCTCCATGTCGCTATTCCATGTCACTCCTTATGTCGCTACACCAACTCACTCCTCCAAGTCACTCCTCCATTTCACTTCACCACGTCACTCCTCCATGTCACTCCTCCATTTCAACACTCCATGTCACTCCTCCATGTCACTCCTTCATGTCACTCCTCTATGTCTTCCATGTCACTCCTCCTTGTCACTCCTCCATGTAGCTATTCCATGTCACTCCTCCATGTTGCCCTACCAACTCATTCCTCCATGTCACTCGTCCACGTCACTCCTCCATGTCACACTTCCTTGTCACTCCTCCATGTAGCTACTTCATGTCACTACACCAACTCACTCATCCCTTTCCCTCCGCCATGTCACTCCACCATATCAACCCTCCTTCCTGATCAAACTTGTCACTTCTCCATGTCACTACTTCATGTCTCTCCTCCACATCAATCCTCTATGTCACTCCTCCATGTCACTAATCCTTGTCGCTATTCCATGTTAATCCTCCATGTCGCTACACCAACTCACTCCTCATGTCACTCCTCCATGTCACTCCTCCATGTCGCTATTCCATGTCACTCCTTATGTCGCTACACCAACTCACTAATCCATTTCACTCCTCCATTTCACTCCACCACGTCACTACTCCAAATCGCTCCGCCATATCAACCCTCCATGTCACTCCTCCATGTCACTCCTCCATGTCCCTACACCAACTCACTCCTCATGTCACTCCTCCATGTCACTCATCCAAGTCATTCCTCCATGTCACTCCTTTATGTCACTCCTCCAAGTCACTCCTCCATGTCACTCCTCCATCTCTCCTCCATGTCACTTCTCCAAGTCTTCAATGTCATGTCTCTCATCTGTGTAGCTCCACATTGTCACTCCTCCAAGTCACTCCTCCATGTCGCTATACCACGTCACTCCTCCATGTCACACCTCCTTGTCACTCCTCCATGTAGCGACTCCATGTCACTCCTCCATGTCGCTCTACCAACTCACTACTCCATGTCACTCGTCCACGTCACTCCTCCATGTCACACCTCCTAGTCACTGCTCCATGTATCTACTCCATGTCACTCCTCCATGTCACTCCTCCATGTCACTCTTAAATATCACTCCACCACGCCACTCCTCTATATCACTCCTCCATGTTACTCCTCCATATCAATCCTCCATGTCACTTCTCCATGTCACTCATCCTTTTCGCAATTCCATGTCACTCCTCCATGTCGCTACACCAACTCAATCCTACTTGTCACTCCTTTATGTCACTCCTCCAAGTCACTCCTTCATGTCACTTCTATATGTCTTCCATGTCACTCCTCCATGTCGCTCCTCCTTGTCACTCCTCCATATCAATCCTCCATGTCACTTCTCCATGTCACTCCTCCTTGTCGCAATTCCATGTCACTCCTCCATGTCGCTACACCAACTCAATCCTCCTTGTCACTCCTTTATGTCACTCCTCCAAGTCACTCCTCCATGTCACTTCTATATGTCTTCCATGTCACTCCTCCATGTCGCTCCTCCTTGTCACTCCTCCATGTTGCTCCTCCATGTCACTTCTATATGTCTTCCATGTCACTCATCCATGTACCTCCGCCATGTCACTCCACCATATCAATCCTCCTTGCTGTTCCGCCCTGTCACTCCTCCATGTCTCTCCTCCACATCAATCCTCTATGTCACTCCTCCATGTCACTCCTCCATGTCGCTATTCCATGTCACTCCTCCATGTCGCTACACGAACTCAATACTCCTTGTCACTCCTCTGTGTCATTCCTGCATGTCACTCCTCCATTTCACTCCTCCATGTCACTCCTCCTTGTCGCTATTCCATGTCACTCCTCCATGTCACTACACCAACTCACTCATCCCTGTCCCTCCGCCATGTCACACCACCATAACAACCCTCCTTCCTGATCAAACTTGTCACTTCTCCATATCACTACTCCATGTCTGTCCTCCACATCAATCCTCTATGTCACTCCTCCATGTTACTCCTCCATGTCACTCCTCCTTGTCGCTACTCCATGTCACTCCTCCATGTCACTCATCCATGTCATTCCTCCATGTCACTCCTTTATGTCACTCCTCCAAGTCACTCCTCCATGTCACTTCTATATGTCTTCCGTGACACTCCTCCATGTCGTTACACCAACTCACTCCTCCATGTCACTCCTCCATGTCGCTACTCCATGTCACTCCTCCATTTCACTCCTCCATGTCTCTCCTACATGTCACTTCTCCAAGTCTTCAATGTCATGTCTCTCATCTCTGTAGCTCCACATTGTCACTCCTCCAAGTCACTCCTCCATGTTGCTACTCCACGTCACTCCTCCATGTCACACCTCCTTGTCACTCCTCCATGTAGCTACTCCATGTCACTCCTCCATGTCGCTCTACAAACTCACTCCTCCATGTCACTTGTCCAAGTCACTCCTCCATGTCACTCCTCCATATCAACCCTCCATGTCACTCCTCCATGTCACTCCTCCATGTCATTCCTCCATGTCACTCCTCCATGTCACTACACCAACTCACTCATCCCTGTCCCTCCGCCATGTCACTCCTCCATGTCACTCCTCCATGTCCCTACACCAACTCACTCCTCATGTCACTCCTCCATGTCACTCATCCAAGTCATTCCTCCATGTCACTCCTTTATGTCACTCCTCCAAGTCACTCCCCATGTCACTTCTATATGTGTTCCATGTCACTCCTCCATGTCGTTACACCAACTCACTCCTCCATGTCACTCCTCCATGTCTCTACTCCCTGTCACTCCTCCATTTCCCTCCTCCATCTCTCCTCCATGTCACTTCTCCAAGTCTTCAATGTCATGTCTCTCATCTGTGTAGCTCCACATTGTCACTCCTCCAAGTCAGTCCTCCATGTCGCTATACCACGTCACTCCTCCATGTCACACCTCCTTGTCACTCCTCCATGTAGCTACTCCATGTCACTCCTCCATGTCGCTCTACCAACTCACTACTCCATGTCACTCGTCCACGTCACTCCTCCATGTCACACCTCCTTGTCACTGCTCCATGTCACTCCTCCATGTCACTCTTAAATATCACTCCACCACGCCACTCCTCTATATCACTCCTCCATGTTACTCCTCCATATCAATGCTCCATGTCACTTCTCCATGTCACTCATCCTTGTCGCAATTCCATGTCACTCCTCCATGTCGCTACACCAACTCAATCCTACTTGTCACTCCTTTATGTCACTCCTCCAAGTCACTCCTCCATGTCACTTCTACATGTCTTCCATGTCACTCCTCCATGTCGCTCCTCCTTGTCACTCCTCCATATCAATCCTCCATGTCACTTCTCCATGTCACTCCTCCTTGTCGCAATTCCAAGTCACTCCTCCATGTTGCTACTCAACGTCACTCCTCCATGTCACACCTCCTTGTCACGCCTCCATGTAGCTACTCCATGTCACTCCTCCATGTCGCTCTACAAACTCACTCCTCCATGTCACTCGTCCAAGTCACTCCTCCATGTCACACCTCCTTGTCACTCCTCCATGTAGCTACTCCATGTCACTCTTAAATTTCACTCCACCACGCCACTCCTCTATATCACTCCTCCATGTTACTCCTCCATATCAGTCCTCCATGTCACTTCTCCATGTCACTCCTCCTTGTCGCAATTCCATTTCACTCCTCCATGTCGCTACACCAACTCAATCCTCCTTGTCACTCCTCCATGTCACTCATCCAAGTCATTCCTCCTTGTCACTCCATTATGTCATTCATCCAAGTAACTCCTCCATGTCACTTCTATATGTCTTCCATGTCACTCCTCCATGTCGCTCCACCAACTCACTCCTCCATGTCACTCCTCCATGTCACTGCTCCACGTCACTCCTCTATGTCACTCCTCCATGTCACTCCTCCATGTCGCTATTCCATGTCACTCCTTATGTCGCTACACCAACTCACTCCTCCATGTCACTCCTCCATTTCACTTCACCACGTCACTCCTCCATGTCACTCCTCCATTTCAACTCTCCATGTCACTCCTCCATGTCACTCCTTCATGTCACTCCTCTATGTCTTCCATGTCACTCCTCCTTGTCACTCCTCCATGTAGCTATTCCATGTCACTCCTCCATGTTGCCCTACCAACTCATTCCTCCATGTCACTCGTCCACGTCACTCCTCCATGTCACACTTCCTTGTCACTCCTCCATGTAGCTACTTCATGTCACTACACCAACTCACTCATCCCTTTCCCTCCTCCATGTCACTCCACCATATCAACCCTCCTTCCTGATCAAACTTGTCAATTCTCCATGTCACTACTTCATGTCTCTCCTCCACATCAATCCTCTATGTCACTCCTCCATGTCACTCCTCCTTGTCGCTATTCCATGTCACTCCTCCATGTCGCTACACCAACTCACTCCTCATATCACTCCTCCATGTCACTCCTCCATGTCGCTATTCCATGTCACTCCTTATGTCGCTACACCAACTCACTCCTCCATTTCACTCCTCAATTTCACTCCACCACGTCACTCCTCCAAATCACTTCTCCATATCAACCCTCCATGTCACTCCTCCATGTCACTCCTCCATGTCATTCCTCCATGTCACTCCTCCATGTCACTACACCAACTCACTCATCCCTGTCCCTCCGCCATGTCACTCCTCCATGTCACTCCTCCATGTCCCTACACCAACTCACTCCTCATGTCACTCCTCCATGTCACTCATCCAAGTCATTCCTCCATGTCACTCCTTTATGTCACTCCTCCAAGTCACTCCTCCATGTCACTTCTATATGTGTTCCATGTCACTCCTCCATGTCGTTACACCAACTCACTCCTCCATGTCACTCCTCCATGTCTCTACTCCACGTCACTCCTCCATTTCACTCCTCCATCTCTCCTCCATGTCACTTCTCCAAGTCTTCAATGTCATGTCTCTCATCTGTGTAGCTCCACATTGTCACTCCTCCAAGTCACTCCTCCATGTCGCTATACCACGTCACTCCTCCATGTCACACCTCCTTGTCACTCCTCCATGTAGCTACTCCATGTCACTCCTCCATGTCGCTCTACCAACTCACTACTCCATGTCACTCGTCCACGTCACTCCTCCATGTCACACCTCCTTGTCACTGCTCCATGTAGCTACTCCATGTCACTCCTCCATGTCACTCCTCCATGTCACTCTTAAATATCACTCCACCACGCCACTCCTCTATATCAATCCTCCATGTTACTCCTCCATATCAATCCTCCATGTCACTTCTCCATGTTACTCATCCTTGTCGCAATTCCATGTCACTCCTCCATGTCGCTACACCAACTCAATCCTACTTGTCACTCCTTTATGTCACTCCTCCAAGTCACTCCTCCATATCAATCCTCCATGTCACTTCTCCATGTCACCCCTCCTTGTCACTCCTCCATATCAATCCTCCATGTCACTTCTCCATGTCACTTCTCCATGTCACTCCTCCTTGTCGCTATTCCATGTCACTCCTCCATGTCACTCCTCCATTTCACTCCACCACGTCCCTCCTCCATATCAACCCTCCATGTCACTCCTCCATGTCACTCCTCCATGTCCCTCCGCAATGTCACTCCACCATATCAACCCTCCTTCCTGATCAAACTTGTCACTTCTCCATGTCACTACTACATGTCTCTACTCCACATCACTCTTCTATATCACTCCTCCATGTCACTCCTCCATGTCACTCCTCCTTGTCGCTATTCCATGTTACTCCTCCATGTCGCTACACCAACTCACTCTTCCATGTCACTCCTCCATTTCACTCCACCACGTCACACTTTTACGTCACTCCTCATGTCACTCCTCCATGTTGCTAATCCTTGTCACTTCTCTATGTCACTCATCCATGTCATTCCTCCATGTCACTCCTTTATGTCACTACTCCAAGTCACTCCTCAATTTCACTTCTATGTTACTTCAATGTCACTCCTGAATGTCGCTCCTCCATATCACTCCTCTATTTCACTAATCCATGTCACTCTTCCATATCAATCCTCCATTTCACTCCTCCATGTAACTCCTTAATGTCACTACTCCATGTTGCTACTCCATGTCACTCCTCCATGTCACTCTTGCATGACGCTCCTCTATGTCACTTCTCTAAGTCTTCAATGTCATGTCTCTCATCCGTGTAGCTCCATATTGTCACACCTCCATATCACTCCTCCATTTCACTCCTCCATGTCTCTCCTCCATGTCACTTCTCCAAGTCTTCAATGTCATGTCTCTCATCTGTGTAGCTCCACATTGTCACTCCTCCAAGTCACTCCTCCATGTTGCTACTCCACGTCACTCCTCCATGTCACACCTCCTTGTCACTCCTCCATGTAGCTACTCCATGTCACTCCTCCATGTCGCTCTACAAACTCACTCCTCCATGTCACTCGTCCAAGTCACTCCTCCATGTTACACCTCCTTGTCACTCCTCCATGTAGCTACTCCATGTCACTCTTAAATTTCACTGCACCACGCCACTCCTCTATATCACTCCTCCATGTTACTCCTCCATATCAGTCCTCCATGTCACTTCTCCATGTCACTCCTCCTTGTCGCAATTCCATGTCACTCCTCCATGTCGCTACACCAACTCACTCCTCCATGTCACTCCTCCATGTCGCTACTCCATGTCACTCCTCCATGTCGCTACACCAACTCAATCCTCCTTGTCACTCCTCCATGTCACTCATCCAAGTCATTCCTCCATGTCACTCCATTATGCCATTCATCCAAGTAACTCCTCCATGTCACTTCTATATGTCTTCCATGTCACTCCTCCATGTCGCTCCACCAGCTCACTCCTCCATGTCACTCCTCCATGTCACTGCTCCACGTCACTCCTCTATGTCACTCCTCCATGTCACTCCTCCATGTCGCTATTCCATGTCACTCCTTATGTCGCTACACCAACTCACTCCTCCATGTCACTCCTCCATTTCAACCCTCCATGTCACTCCTCCATGTCACTCCTTCATGTCACTCCTCTATGTCTTCCATGTCACTCCTCCTTGTCACTCCTCCATGTAGCTATTCCATGTCACTCCTCCATGTTGCCCTACCAACTCATTCCTCCATGTCACTCGTCCACGTCACTCCTCCATGTCACACTTCCTTGTCACTCCTCCATGTAGCTACTTCATGTCACTACACCAACTCACTCATCCCTTTCCCTCCGCCATGTCACTCCACCATATCAACCCTCCTTCCTGATCAAACTTGTCACTTCTCCATGTCACTACTTCATGTCTCTCCTCCACATCAATCCTCTGTCACTCCTCCATGTCACTAATCCTTGTCGCTATTCCATGTCACTCCTCCATGTCGCTACACCAACTCACTCCTCATGTCACTCCTCCATGTCACTCCTCCATGTCGCTATTCCATGTCACTCCTTATGTCGCTACACCAACTCACTCCTCCATTTCACTCCTCCATTTCACTCCACCACATCACTCCTCCAAATCGCTCCGCCATATCAACCCTCCATGTCACTCCTCCATGTCACTCCTCCATGTCATTCCTCCATGTCACTCCTCCATGTCACTACACCAACTCACTCCTCATGTCACTCCTCCATGTCACTCATCCAAGTCATTCCTCCATGTCACTCCTTTATGTCACTCCTCCAAGTCACTCCTCCATGTCACTCCTCCATCTCTCCTCCATGTCACTTCTCCAAGTCTTCAATGTCATGTCTCTCATCTGTGTAGCTCCACATTGTCACTCCTCCAAGTCACTCCTCCATGTCGCTATACCATGTCACTCCTCCATGTCACACCTCCTTGTCACTCCTCCATGTAGCGACTCCATGTCACTCCTCCATGTCGCTCTACCAACTCACTACTCCATGTCACTCGTCCACGTCACTCCTCCATGTCACACCTCCTAGTCACTGCTCCATGTATCTACTCCATGTCACTCCTCCATGTCACTCCTCCATGTCACTCTTAAATATCACTCCACCACGCCACTCCTCTATATCACTCCTCCATGTTACTCCTCCATATCAATCCTCCATGTCACTTCTCCATGTCACTCCTCCTTGTCGCAATTCCATGTCACTCCTCCATGTCGCTACACCAACTCAATCCTCCTTGTCACTCCTTTATGTCACTCCTCCAAGTCACTCCTCCATGTCACTTCTATATGTCTTCCATGTCACTCCTCCATGTCGCTCCTCCTTGTCACTCCTCCATGTTGCTCCTCCATGTCACTTCTATATGTCTTCCATGTCACTCATCCATGTACCTCCACCATGTCACTCCACCATATCAATCCTCCTTGCTGTTCCGCCCTGTCACTCCTCCATGTCTCTCCTCCACATCAATCCTCTATGTCACTCCTCCATGTCACTCCTCCATGTCGCTATTCCATGTCACTCCTCCATGTCGCTACATGAACTCAATACTCCTTGTCACTCCTCTGTGTCATTCCTGCATGTCACTCCTCCATTTCACTCCTCCATGTCACTCCTCCTTGTCGCTATTCCATGTCACTCCTCCATGTCACTACACCAACTCACTCATCCCTGTCCCTCCGCCATGTCACACCACCATAACAACCCTCCTTCCTGATCAAACTTGTCACTTCTCCATATCACTACTCCATGTCTGTCCTCCACATCAATCCTCTATGTCACTCCTCCATGTTACTCCTCCATGTCACTCCTCCTTGTCGCTACTCCATGTCACTCCTCCATGTCACTCATCCATGTCATTCCTCCATGTCACTCCTTTATGTCAATCCTCCAAGTCACTCCTCCATGTCACTTCTATATGTCTTCCGTGACACTCCTCCATGTCGTTACACCAACTCACTCCTCCATGTCACTCCTCCATGTCGCTACTCCATGTCACTCCTCCATTTCACTCCTCCATGTCTCTCCTACATGTCACTTCTCCAAGTCTTCAATGTCATGTCTCTCATCTCTGTAGCTCCACATTGTCACTCCTCCAAGTCACTCCTCCATGTTGCTACTCCACGTCACTCCTCCATGTCACACCTCCTTGTCACTCCTCCATGTAGCTACTCCATGTCACTCCTCCATGTCGCTCTACAAACTCACTCCTCCATGTCACTCGTCCAAGTCACTCCTCCATGTCACTCCTCCATATCAACCCTCCATGTCACTCCTCCATGTCACTCCTCCATGTCATTCCTCCATGTCACTCCTCCATGTCACTACACCAACTCACTCATCCCTGTCCCTCCGCCATGTCACTCCTCCATGTCACTCCTCCATGTCCCTACACCAACTCACTCCTCATGTCACTCCTCCATGTCACTCATCCAAGTCATTCCTCCATGTCACTCCTTTATGTCACTCCTCCAAGTCACTCCCCATGTCACTTCTATATGTGTTCCATGTCACTCCTCCATGTCGTTACACCAACTCACTCCTTAATGTCACTCCTCCATGTCTCTACTCCCTGTCACTCCTCCATTTCCCTCCTCCATCTCTCCTCCATGTCACTTCTCCAAGTCTTCAATGTCATGTCTCTCATCTGTGTAGCTCCACATTGTCACTCCTCCAAGTCAATCCTCCATGTCGCTATACCACGTCACTCCTCCATGTCACACCTCCTTGTCACTCCTCCATGTAGCTACTCCATGTCACTCCTCCATGTCGCTCTACCAACTCACTACTCCATGTCACTCGTCCACGTCACTCCTCCATGTCACACCTCCTTGTCACTGCTCCATGTCACTCCTCCATGTCACTCTTAAATATCACTCCACCACGCCACTCCTCTATATCACTCCTCCATGTTACTCCTCCATATCAATCCTCCATGTCACTTCTCCATGTCACTCATCCTTGTCGCAATTCCATGTCACTCCTCCATGTCGCTACACCAACTCAATCCTACTTGTCACTCCTTTATGTCACTCCTCCAAGTCACTCCTCCATGTCACTTCTATATGTCTTCCATGTCACTCCTCCATGTCGCTCCTCCTTGTCACTCCTCCATATCAATCCTCCATGTCACTTCTCCATGTCACTCCTCCTTGTCGCAATTCCAAGTCACTCCTCCATGTTGCTAGTCAACGTCACTCCTCCATGTCACACCTCCTTGTCACGCCTCCATGTAGCTACTCCATGTCACTCCTCCATGTCGCTCTACAAACTCACTCCTCCATGTCACTCGTCCAAGTCACTCCTCCATGTCACACCTCCTTGTCACTCCTCCATGTAGCTACTCCATGTCACTCTTAAATTTCACTCCACCACGCCACTCCTCTATATCACTCCTCCATGTTACTCCTCCATATCAGTCCTCCATGTCACTTCTCCATGTCAATCCTCCTTGTCGCAATTCCATTTCACTCCTCCATGTCGCTACACCAACTCACTCCTCCATGTCACTCCTCCATGTCACTACTCTATGTCACTCCTCCATGTCGCTACACCAACTCAATCCTCCTTGTCACTCCTCCATGTCACTCATCCAAGTCATTCCTCCATGTCACTCCATTATGTCATTCATCCAAGTAACTCCTCCATGTCACTTCTATATGTCTTCCATGTCACTCCTCCATGTCGCTCCACCAACTCACTCCTCCATGTCACTCCTCCATGTCACTGCTCCACGTCACTCCTCTATGTCACTCCTCCATGTCACTCCTCCATGTCGCTATTCCATGTCACTCCTTATGTCGCTACACCAACTCACTCCTCCATGTCACTCCTCCATTTCACTTCACCACGTCACTCCTCCATGTCACTCCTCCTTTTCAACTCTCCATGTCAATCCTCCATGTCACTCCTTCATGTCACTCCTCTATGTCTTCCATGTCACTCCTCCTTGTCACTCCTCCATGTAGCTATTCCATGTCACTCCTCCATGTTGCCCTACCAACTCATTCCTCCATGTCACTCGTCCACGTCACTCCTCCATGTCACACTTCCTTGTCACTCCTCCATGTAGCTACTTCATGTCACTACACCAACTCACTCATCCCTTTCCCTCCTCCATGTCACTCCACCATATCAACCCTCCTTCCTGATCGAACTTGTCACTTCTCCATGTCACTACTTCATGTCTCTCCTCCACATCAATCCTCTATGTCACTCCTCCATGTCACTCCTCCTTGTCGCTATTCCATGTCACTCCTCCATGTCGCTACACCAACTCACTCCTCATATCACTCCTCCATGTCACTCCTCCATGTCGCTATTCCATGTCACTCCTTATGTCGCTACACCAACTCACTCCTCCATTTCACTCCTCCATTTCACTCCACCACGTCACTCCTCCAAATCACTCCTCCATATCAACCCTCCATGTCACTCCTCCATGTCACTCCTCCATGTCATTCCTCCATGTCACTCCTCCATGTCACTACACCAACTCACTCATCCCTGTCCCTCCGCCATGTCACTCCTCCATGTCACTCCTCCATGTCCCTACACCAACTCACTCCTCATGTCACTCCTCCATGTCACTCATCCAAGTCATTCCTCCATGTCACTCCTTTATGTCACTCCTCCAAGTCACTCCTCCATGTCACTTCTATATGTGTTCCATGTCACTCCTCCATGTCGTTACACCAACTCACTCCTCCATGTCACTCCTCCATGTCTCTACTCCACGTCACTCCTCCATTTCACTCCTCCATCTCTCCTCCATGTCACTTCTCCAAGTCTTCAATGTCATGTCTCTCATCTGTGTAGCTCCACATTGTCACTCCTCCAAGTCACTCCTCCATGTCGCTATACCACGTCACTCCTCCATGTCACACCTCCTTGTCACTCCTCCATGTAGCTACTCCATGTCACTCCTCCATGTCGCTCTACCAACTCACTACTCCATGTCACTCGTCCACGTCACTCCTCCATGTCACACCTCCTTTTCACTGCTCCATGTAGCTACTCCATGTCACTCCTCCATATCACTCCTCCATGTCACTCTTAAATATCACTCCACCACGCCACTCCTCTATATCACTCCTCCATGTTACTCCTCCATATCAATCCTCCATGTCACTTCTCCATGTCACTCATCCTTGTCGCAATTCCATGTCACTCCTCCATGTCGCTACACCAACTCAATCCTACTTGTCACTCCTCCAAGTCACTCCTCCATGTCACTTCTATATGTCTTCCATGTCACTCCTCCATGTCGCTCCTCCTTGTCACTCCTCCATATCAATCCTCCATGTCACTTCTCCATGTCACCCCTCCTTGTCGCAATTCCATGTCACTCCTCCATGTCGCTACACCAACTCAATCCTCCTTGTCACTCCTTTATGTCACTCCTCCAAGTCGCACCTCCATGTCACTTCTATATGTCTTCCATGTCACTCCTCCATGTCATTCCTCCATGTCACTCCTCCATGTCACTACACCAACTCACTCATCCCTGTCCCTCCGCCATGTCACTCCTCCATGTCACTCCTCCATGTCCCTACACCAACTCACTCCTCATGTCACTCCTCCATGTCACTCATCCAAGTCATTCCTCCATGTCACTCCTTTATGTCACTCCTCCAAGTCACTCCCCATGTCACTTCTATATGTGTTCCATGTCACTCCTCCATGTCGTTACACCAACTCACTCCTCCATGTCACTCCTCCATGTCTCTACTCCCTGTCACTCCTCCATTTCCCTCCTCCATCTCTCCTCCATGTCACTTCTCCAAGTCTTCAATGTCATGTCTCTCATCTGTGTAGCTCCACATTGTCACTCCTCCAAGTCAATCCTCCATGTCGCTATACCACGTCACTCCTCCATGTCACACTTCCTTGTCACTCCTCCATGTAGCTACTCCATGTCACTCCTCCATGTCGCTCTACCAACTCACTACTCCATGTCACTCGTCCACGTCACTCCTCCATGTCACACCTCCTTGTCACTGCTCCATGTCACTCCTCCATGTCACTCTTAAATATCACTCCACCACGCCACTCCTCTATATCACTCCTCCATGTTACTCCTCCATATCAATCCTCCATGTCACTTCTCCATGTCACTCATCCTTGTCGCAATTCCATGTCACTCCTCCATGTCGCTACACCAACTCAATCCTACTTGTCACTCCTTTATGTCACTCCTCCAAGTCACTCCTCCATGTCACTTCTATATGTCTTCCATGTCACTCCTCCATGTCGCTCCTCCTTGTCACTCCTCCATATCAATCCTCCATGTCACTTCTCCATGTCACTCCTCCTTGTCGCAATTCCAAGTCACTCCTCCATGTTGCTACTCAACGTCACTCCTCCATGTCACACCTCCTTGTCACGCCTCCATGTAGCTACTCCATGTCACTCCTCCATGTCGCTCTACAAACTCACTCCTCCATGTCACTCGTCCAAGTCACTCCTCCATGTCACACCTCCTTGTCACTCCTCCATGTAGCTACTCCATGTCACTCTTAAATTTCACTCCACCACGCCACTCCTCTATATCACTCCTCCATGTTACTCCTCCATATCAGTCCTCCATGTCACTTCTCCATGTCACTCCTCCTTGTCGCAATTCCATTTCACTCCTCCATGTCGCTACACCAACTCACTCCTCCATGTCACTCCTCCATGTCACTACTCTATGTCACTCCTCCATGTCGCTACACCAACTCAATCCTCCTTGTCACTCCTCCATGTCACTCATCCAAGTCATTCCTCCATGTCACTCCATTATGTCATTCATCCAAGTAACTCCTCCATGTCACTTCTATATGTCTTCCATGTCACTCCTCCATGTCGCTCCACCAACTCACTCCTCCATGTCACTCCTCCATGTCACTGCTCCACGTCACTCCTCTATGTCACTCCTCCATGTCACTCCTCGATGTCGCTATTCCATGTCACTCCTTATGTCGCTACACCAACTCACTCCTCCATGTCACTCCTCCATTTTACTTCACCACGTCACTCCTCCATGTCACTCCTCCTTTTCAACTCTCCATGTCAATCCTCCATGTCACTCCTTCATGTCACTCCTCTATGTCTTCCATGTCACTCCTCCTTGTCACTCCTCCATGTAGCTATTCCATGTCACTCCTCCATGTTGCCCTACCAACTCATTCCTCCATGTCACTCGTCCACGTCACTCCTCCATGTCACACTTCCTTGTCACTCCTCCATGTAGCTACTTCATGTCACTACACCAACTCACTCATCCCTTTCCCTCCTCCATGTCACTCCACCATATCAACCCTCCTTCCTGATCAAACTTGTCACTTCTCCATGTCACTACTTCATGTCTCTCCTCCACATCAATCCTCTATGTCACTCCTCCATGTCACTCCTCCTTGTCGCTATTCCATGTCACTCCTCCATGTCGCTACACCAACTCACTCCTCATATCACTCCTCCATGTCACTCCTCCATGTCGCTATTCCATGTCACTCCTTATGTCGCTACACCAACTCACTCCTCCATTTCACTCCTCCATTTCACTCCACCACGTCACTCCTCCAAATCACTCCTCCATATCAACCCTCCATGTCACTCCTCCATGTCACTCCTCCATGTCATTCCTCCATGTCACTCCTCCATGTCACTACACCAACTCACTCATCCCTGTCCCTCCGCCATGTCACTCCTCCATGTCACTCCTCCATGTCCCTACACCAACTCACTCCTCATGTCACTCCTCCATGTCACTCATCCAAGTCATTCCTCAATGTCACTCCTTTATGTCACTCCTCCAAGTCACTCCTCCATGTCACTTCTATATGTGTTCCATGTCACTCCTCCATGTCGTTACACCAACTCACTCCTCCATGTCATTCCTCCATGTCTCTACTCCACGTCACTCCTCCATTTCACTCCTCCATCTCTCCTCCATGTCACTTCTCCAAGTCTTCAATGTCATGTCTCTCATCTGTGTAGCTCCACATTGTCACTCCTCCAAGTCACTCCTCCATGTCGCTATACCACGTCACTCCTCCATGTCACACCTCCTTGTCACTCCTCCATGTAGCTACTCCATGTCACTCCTCCTTGTCGCTCTACCAACTCACTACTCCATGTCACTCGTCCACGTCACTCCTCCATGTCACACCTCCTTGTCACTGCTCCATGTAGCTACTCCATGTCACTCCTCCATATCACTCCTCCATGTCACTCTTAAATATCACTCCACCACGCCACTCCTCTATATCACTCCTCCATGTTACTCCTCCATATCAATCCTCCATGTCACTTCTCCATGTCACTCATCCTTGTCGCAATTCCATGTCACTCCTCCATGTCGCTACACCAACTCAATCCTACTTGTCACTCCTTTATGTCACTCCTCCAAGTCACTCCTCCATGTCACTTCTATATGTCTTCCATGTCACTCCTCCATGTCGCTCCTCCTTGTCACTCCTCCATATCAATCCTCCATGTCACTTCTCCATGTCACCCCTCCTTGTCGCAATTCCATGTCACTCCTCCATGTCGCTACACCAACTCAATCCTCCTTGTCACTCCTTTATGTCACTCCTCCAAGTCGCACCTCCATGTCACTTCTATATGTCTTCCATGTCACTCCTCCATGTCGCTCCTTCTTGTCACTCCTCCATGTTGCTCCTCCATGTCACTTCTATATGTCTTCCATGTCACTCATCCATGTACCTCCGCCATGTCACTCCACCATATCAATCCTCCTTGCTGTTCCGCCCTGTCACTCCTCCATGTCTCTACTCCACATCAATACTCTATGTCACTCCTCCATGTCACTCCTCCATGTCGCTATTCCATGTCACTCCTCCATGTCGCTACACGAACTCAATACTCCTTGTCACTCCTCTGTGTCATTCCTGCATGTCACTCCTCCATTTCACTCCTCCATGTCACTCCTCCTTGTCGCTATTCCATGTCACTCCTCCATATCAACCCTCCATGTCACTCCTCCTTGTCGCTACACCAACTCACTCCTCCATGTCACTCCTCCATTTCACTCCACCACGTCCCTCCTCCATATCAACCCTCCATGTCACTCCTCCATGTCACTCCTCCATGTCCCTCCGCAATGTCACTCCACCATATCAACCCTCCTTCCTGATCAAACTTGTCACTTCTCCATGTCACTACTACATGTCTCTACTCCACATCACTCTTCTATATCACTCCTCCATGTCACTCCTCCATGTCACTCCTCCTTGTCGCTATTCCATGTTACTCCTCCATGTCGCTACACCAACTCACTCTTCCATGTCACTCCTCCATTTCACTCCACCACGTCACACTTTTACGTCACTCCTCATGTCACTCCTCCATGTCGCTAATCCTTGTCACTTCTCTATGTCACTCATCCATGTCATTCCTCCATGTCACTCCTTTATGTCACTACTCCAAGTCACTCCTCAATTTCACTTCTATGTTACTTCAATGTCACTCCTGAATGTCGCTCCTCCATATCACTCCTCTATTTCACTAATCCATGTCACTCTTCCATATCAATCATCCATTTCACTCCTCCATGTAACTCCTTAATGTCACTACTCCATGTTGCTACTCCATGTCACTCCTCCATGTCACTCTTGCATGACGCTCCTCTATGTCACTTCTCTAAGTCTTCAATGTCATGTCTCTCATCCGTGTAGCTCCATATTGTCACACCTCCATATCACTCCTCCGTGTCACTTCTACATGTTTTCCATGTCACTCCTCCACATCACTCCTCTATGTCACTCCTCCATGTCACTCCTCCATGTCACTTCTATATGTCTTCCATGTCACTCCTCCATGTCGCTCCTCCTTGTCACTCCTCCATGTTGCTCTTCCATGTCACTCCTCCATGTCACTCATCCATGTCCCTCCGCCATGTCACTCCACAATATCAATCCTCCTTGCTGATCCGACCTGTCACTCCTCCATGTCTCTCCTCCACATCAATCCTCTATGTCACTCCTCCATGTCACTCCTCCATGTCACTCCTCCTTGTCGCTATTCCATGTCACTCCTCCATGTCACTACATCAAACTCACTCATCCCTGTACCTCCGCCATGTCACTCCACCATATCAACCCTCCTTCCTGATCAAACTTGTCAGTTCTCCATGTCACTACTCCATGTCTCTCCTCCACATTAATCCTCTATGTCATTCCTCCATGTCACTCCTCCATGTCACTCCTCCATGTCACTCCTCCTTGTCGCTATTCCATGTCACTCCTCCATGTTGCTACACCAAATCACTCCTCATGTCACTACTCCATGTCGCTACTCCATGTCACTCCTCCATGTCGCTACAACAACTCAATCCTCCTTGTCACTCCTCCATGTCACGCATCCAAGTCATTCCTCCAAGTCACTCCTCCATGTCACTTCTATATGTCTTCCATGTCACTCCTCCATGTGTCTACTCAATGTCACTCCTCCATTTCACTCCTCCATGTCTCTCCTCCATGTCACTTCTCCAAGTCTTCAATGTCATGTCTCTCATCTGTGTTGCTCCACATTGTCACTCCTCCAAGTCACTCCTCCATGTCGCTACTCCACGTCACTCCTCCATGTCACACCTCCTTGTCACTCCTACATGTAGCTACTCCATGTCACTCCTCCATGTCACTCCTCCATGTCAATCTTAAATTTCATTCCACCACGCCACTCCTCTATATCACTCCTCCATGTTACTCCTCCATATCAATCCTCCATGTCACTTCTCTATGTCACTCCTCCTTGTCGCAATTCCATGTCACTCCTCCAATTCGCTACACCAACTCATTCCTCATGTCACTCCTCCATGTCGCTACTCCATGTCACTCCTCCATATCGCTACACCAACTCAATCCTCCTTGTCACTCCTCCATGTGACTCATCCAAGTCATTCCTCCATGTCACATCTTTATGTCACTCCTCCAAGTCACTCCTCCATGTCAATTCTATATGTCTTCCATGTCACTCCTCCATGTCGCTACACCAACTCAATCCTCCTTGTCACTCCTCCATGTCACTCATCCAAGTCATTCCTCCTTGTCACTCCATTATGTCATTCATCCAAGTAACTCCTCCATGTCACTTCTATATGTCTTCCATGTCACTCCTCCATGTCGCTCCACCAACTCACTCCTCCATGTCACTCCTCCATGTCACTGCTCCACGTCACTCCTCTATGTCACTCCTCCATGTCACTCCTCCATGTCGCTATTCCATGTCACTCCTTATGTCGCTACACCAACTCACTCCTCCATGTCACTCCTCCATTTCACTTCACCACGTCACTCCTCCATGTCACTCCTCCATTTCAACTCTCCATGTCACTCCTCCATGTCACTCCTTCATGTCACTCCTCTATGTCTTCCATGTCACTCCTCCTTGTCACTCCTCCATGTAGCTATTCCATGTCACTCCTCCATGTTGCCCTACCAACTCATTCCTCCATGTCACTCGTCCACGTCACTCCTCCATGTCACACTTCCTTGTCACTCCTCCATGTAGCTACTTCATGTCACTACACCAACTCACTCATCCCTTTCCCTCCTCCATGTCACTCCACCATATCAACCCTCCTTCCTGATCAAACTTGTCACTTCTCCATGTCACTACTTCATGTCTCTCCTCCACATCAATCCTCTATGTCACTCCTCCATGTCACTCCTCCTTGTCGCTATTCCATGTCACTCCTCCATGTCGCTACACCAACTCACTCCTCATATCACTCCTCCATGTCACTCCTCCATGTCGCTATTCCATGTCACTCCTTATGTCGCTACACCAACTCACTCCTCCATTTCACTCCTCAATTTCACTCCACCACGTCACTCCTCCAAATCACTCCTCCATATCAACCCTCCATGTCACTCCTCCATGTCACTCCTCCATGTCATTCCTCCATGTCACTCCTCCATGTCACTACACCAACTCACTCATCCCTGTCCCTCCGCCATGTCACTCCTCCATGTCACTCCTCCATGTCCCTACACCAACTCACTCCTCATGTCACTCCTCCATGTCACTCATCCAAGTCATTCCTCCATGTCACTCCTTTATGTCACTCCTCCAAGTCACTCCTCCATGTCACTTCTATATGTGTTCCATGTCACTCCTCCATGTCGTTACACCAACTCACTCCTCCATGTCACTCCTCCATGTCTCTACTCCACGTCACTCCTCCATTTCACTCCTCCATCTCTCCTCCATGTCACTTCTCCAAGTCTTCAATGTCATGTCTCTCATCTGTGTAGCTCCACATTGTCACTCCTCCAAGTCACTCCTCCATGTCGCTATACCACGTCACTCCTCCATGTCACACCTCCTTGTCACTCCTCCATGTAGCTACTCCATGTCACTCCTCCATGTCGCTCTACCAACTCACTACTCCATGTCACTCGTCCACGTCACTCCTCCATGTCACACCTCCTTGTCACTGCTCCATGTAGCTACTCCATGTCACTCCTCCATGTCACTCCTCCATGTCACTCTTAAATATCACTCCACCACGCCACTCCTCTATATCAATCCTCCATGTTACTCCTCCATATCAATCTTCCATGTCACTTCTCCATGTCACTCATCCTTGTCGCAATTCCATGTCACTCCTCCATGTCGCTACACCAACTCAATCCTACTTGTCACTCCTTTATGTCACTCCTCCAAGTCACTCCTCCATATCAATCCTCCATGTCACTTCTCCATGTCACCCCTCCTTGTCACTCCTCCATATCAATCCTCCATGTCACTTCTCCATGTCACTCCTCCTTGTCGCTATTCCATGTCACTCCTCCATGTCACTCCTCCATTTCACTCCACCACGTCCCTCCTCCATATCAACCCTCCATGTCACTCCTCCATGTCACTCCTCCATGTCCCTCCGCAATGTCACTCCACCATATCAACCCTCCTTCCTGATCAAACTTGTCACTTCTCCATGTCACTACTACATGTCTCTACTCCACATCACTCTTCTATATCACTCCTCCATGTCACTCCTCCATGTCACTCCTCCTTGTCGCTATTCCATGTTACTCCTCCATGTCGCTACACCAACTCACTCTTCCATGTCACTCCTCCATTTCACTCCACCACGTCACACTTTTACGTCACTCCTCATGTCACTCCTCCATGTTGCTAATCCTTGTCACTTCTGTATGTCACTCATCCATGTCATTCCTCCATGTCACTCCTTTATGTCACTACTCCAAGTCACTCCTCAATTTCACTTCTATGTTACTTCAATGTCACTCCTGAATGTCGCTCCTCCATATCACTCCTCTATTTCACTAATCCATGTCACTCTTCCATATCAATCCTCCATTTCACTCCTCCATGTAACTCCTTAATGTCACTACTCCATGTTGCTACTCCATGTCACTCCTCCATGTCACTCTTGCATGACGCTCCTCTATGTCACTTCTCTAAGTCTTCAATGTCATGTCTCTCATCCGTGTAGCTCCATATTGTCACACCTCCATATCACTCCTCCATTTCACTCCTCCATGTCTCTCCTCCATGTCACTTCTCCAAGTCTTCAATGTCATGTCTCTCATCTGTGTAGCTCCACATTGTCACTCCTCCAAGTCACTCCTCCATGTTGCTACTCCACGTCACTCCTCCATGTCACACCTCCTTGTCACTCCTCCATGTAGCTACTCCATGTCACTCCTCCATGTCGCTCTACAAACTCACTCCTCCATGTCACTCGTCCAAGTCACTCCTCCATGTTACACCTCCTTGTCACTCCTCCATGTAGCTACTCCATGTCACTCTTAAATTTCACTGCACCACGCCACTCCTCTATATCACTCCTCCATGTTACTCCTCCATATCAGTCCTCCATGTCACTTCTCCATGTCACTCCTCCTTGTCGCAATTCCATGTCACTCCTCCATGTCGCTACACCAACTCACTCCTCCATGTCACTCCTCCATGTCGCTACTCCATGTCACTCCTCCATGTCGCTACACCAACTCAATCCTCCTTGTCACTCCTCCATGTCACTCATCCAAGTCATTCCTCCATGTCACTCCATTATGTCATTCATCCAAGTAACTCCTCCATGTCACTTCTATATGTCTTCCATGTCACTCCTCCATGTCGCTCCACCAGCTCACTCCTCCATGTCACTCCTCCATGTCACTGCTCCACGTCACTCCTCTATGTCACTCCTCCATGTCACTCCTCCATGTCGCTATTCCATGTCACTCCTTATGTCGCTACACCAACTCACTCCTCCATGTCACTCCTCCATTTCAACCCTCCATGTCACTCCTCCATGTCACTCCTTCATGTCACTCCTCTATGTCTTCCATGTCACTCCTCCTTGTCACTCCTCCATGTAGCTATTCCATGTCACTCCTCCATGTTGCCCTACCAACTCATTCCTCCATGTCACTCGTCCACGTCACTCCTCCATGTCACACTTCCTTGTCACTCCTCCATGTAGCTACTTCATGTCACTACACCAACTCACTCATCCCTTTCCCTCCGCCATGTCACTCCACCATATCAACCCTCCTTCCTGATCAAACTTGTCACTTCTCCATGTCACTACTTCATGTCTCTCCTCCACATCAATCCTCTGTCACTCCTCCATGTCACTAATCCTTGTCGCTATTCCATGTCACTCCTCCATGTCGCTACACCAACTCACTCCTCATGTCACTCCTCCATGTCACTCCTCCATGTCGCTATTCCATGTCACTCCTTATGTCGCTACACCAACTCACTCCTCCATTTCACTCCTCCATTTCACTCCACCACATCACTCCTCCAAATCGCTCCGCCATATCAACCCTCCATGTCACTCCTCCATGTCACTCCTCCATGTCATTCCTCCATGTCACTCCTCCATGTCACTACACCAACTCACTCATCCCTGTCCCTCCGCCATGTCACTCCTCCATGTCACTCCTCCATGTCCCTACACCAACTCACTCCTCATGTCACTCCTCCATGTCACTCATCCAAGTCATTCCTCCATGTCACTCCTTTATGTCACTCCTCCAAGTCACTCCTCCATGTCACTCCTCCATCTCTCCTCCATGTCACTTCTCCAAGTCTTCAATGTCATGTCTCTCATCTGTGTAGCTCCACATTGTCACTCCTCCAAGTCACTCCTCCATGTCGCTATACCATGTCACTCCTCCATGTCACACCTCCTTGTCACTCCTCCATGTAGCGACTCCATGTCACTCCTCCATGTCGCTCTACCAACTCACTACTCCATGTCACTCGTCCACGTCACTCCTCCATGTCACACCTCCTAGTCACTGCTCCATGTATCTACTCCATGTCACTCCTCCATGTCACTCTTAAATATCACTCCACCACGCCACTCCTCTATATCACTCCTCCATGTTACTCCTCCATATCAATCCTCCATGTCACTTCTCCATGTCACTCCTCCTTGTCGCAATTCCATGTCACTCCTCCATGTCGCTACACCAACTCAATCCTCCTTGTCACTCCTTTATGTCACTCCTCCAAGTCACTCCTCCATGTCACTTCTATATGTCTTCCATGTCACTCCTCCATGTCGCTCCTCCTTGTCACTCCTCCATGTTGCTCCTCCATGTCACTTCTATATGTCTTCCATGTCACTCATCCATGTACCTCCACCATGTCACTCCACCATATCAATCCTCCTTGCTGTTCCGCCCTGTCACTCCTCCATGTCTCTCCTCCACATCAATCCTCTATGTCACTCCTCCATGTCACTCCTCCATGTCGCTATTCCATGTCACTCCTCCATGTCGCTACATGAACTCAATACTCCTTGTCACTCCTCTGTGTCATTCCTGCATGTCACTCCTCCATTTCACTCCTCCATGTCACTCCTCCTTGTCGCTATTCCATGTCACTCCTCCATGTCACTACACCAACTCACTCATCCCTGTCCCTCCGCCATGTCACACCACCATAACAACCCTCCTTCCTGATCAAACTTGTCACTTCTCCATATCACTACTCCATGTCTGTCCTCCACATCAATCCTCTATGTCACTCCTCCATGTTACTCCTCCATGTCACTCCTCCTTGTCGCTAGTCCATGTCACTCCTCCATGTCACTCATCCATGTCATTCCTCCATGTCACTCCTTTATGTCACTCCTCCAAGTCACTCCTCCATGTCACTTCTATATGTCTTCCGTGACACTCCTCCATGTCGTTACACCAACTCACTCCTCCATGTCACTCCTCCATGTCGCTACTCCATGTCACTCCTCCATTTCACTCCTCCATGTCTCTCCTACATGTCACTTCTCCAAGTCTTCAATGTCATGTCTCTCATCTCAGTAGCTCCACATTGTCACTCCTCCAAGTCACTCCTCCATGTTGCTACTCCACGTCACTCCTCCATGTCACACCTCCTTGTCACTCCTCCATGTAGCTACTCCATGTCACTCCTCCATGTCGCTCTACAAACTCACTCCTCCATGTCACTCGTCCAAGTCACTCCTCCATGTCACTCCTCCATATCAACCCTCCATGTCACTCCTCCATGTCACTCCTCCATGTCATTCCTCCATGTCACTCCTCCATGTCACTACACCAACTCACTCATCCCTGTCCCTCCGCCATGTCACTCCTCCATGTCACTCCTCCATGTCCCTACACCAACTCACTCCTCATGTCACTCCTCCATGTCACTCATCCAAGTCATTCCTCCATGTCACTCCTTTATGTCACTCCTCCAAGTCACTCCCCATGTCACTTCTATATGTGTTCCATGTCACTCCTCCATGTCGTTACACCAACTCACTCCTTAATGTCACTCCTCCATGTCTCTACTCCCTGTCACTCCTCCATTTCCCTCCTCCATCTCTCCTCCATGTCACTTCTCCAAGTCTTCAATGTCATGTCTCTCATCTGTGTAGCTCCACATTGTCACTCCTCCAAGTCAATCCTCCATGTCGCTATACCACGTCACTCCTCCATGTCACACCTCCTTGTCACTCCTCCATGTAGCTACTCCATGTCACTCCTCCATGTCGCTCTACCAACTCACTACTCCATGTCACTCGTCCACGTCACTCCTCCATGTCACACCTCCTTGTCACTGCTCCATGTCACTCCTCCATGTCACTCTTAAATATCACTCCACCACGCCACTCCTCTATATCACTCCTCCATGTTACTCCTCCATATCAATCCTCCATGTCACTTCTCCATGTCACTCATCCTTGTCGCAATTCCATGTCACTCCTCCATGTCGCTACACCAACTCAATCCTACTTGTCACTCCTTTATGTCACTCCTCCAAGTCACTCCTCCATGTCACTTCTATATGTCTTCCATGTCACTCCTCCATGTCGCTCCTCCTTGTCACTCCTCCATATCAATCCTCCATGTCACTTCTCCATGTCACTCCTCCTTGTCGCAATTCCAAGTCACTCCTCCATGTTGCTACTCAACGTCACTCCTCCATGTCACACCTCCTTGTCACGCCTCCATGTAGCTACTCCATGTCACTCCTCCATGTCGCTCTACAAACTCACTCCTCCATGTCACTCGTCCAAGTCACTCCTCCATGTCACACCTCCTTGTCACTCCTCCATGTAGCTACTCCATGTCACTCTTAAATTTCACTCCACCACGCCACTCCTCTATATCACTCCTCCATGTTACTCCTCCATATCAGTCCTCCATGTCACTTCTCCATGTCACTCCTCCTTGTCGCAATTCCATTTCACTCCTCCATGTCGCTACACCAACTCACTCCTCCATGTCACTCCTCCATGTCACTACTCTATGTCACTCCTCCATGTCGCTACACCAACTCAATCCTCCTTGTCACTCCTCCATGTCACTCATCCAAGTCATTCCTCCATGTCACTCCATTATGTCATTCATCCAAGTAACTCCTCCATGTCACTTCTATATGTCTTCCATGTCACTCCTCCATGTCGCTCCACCAACTCACTCCTCCATGTCACTCCTCCATGTCACTGCTCCACGTCACTCCTCTATGTCACTCCTCCATGTCACTCCTCCATGTCGCTATTCCATGTCACTCCTTATGTCGCTACACCAACTCACTCCTCCATGTCACTCCTCCATTTCACTTCACCACGTCACTCCTCCATGTCACTCCTCCTTTTCAACTCTCCATGTCAATCCTCCATGTCACTCCTTCATGTCACTCCTCTATGTCTTCCATGTCACTCCTCCTTGTCACTCCTCCATGTAGCTATTCCATGTCACTCCTCCATGTTGCCCTACCAACTCATTCCTCCATGTCACTCGTCCACGTCACTCCTCCATGTCACACTTCCTTGTCACTCCTCCATGTAGCTACTTCATGTCACTACACCAACTCACTCATCCCTTTCCCTCCTCCATGTCACTCCACCATATCAACCCTCCTTCCTGATCGAACTTGTCACTTCTCCATGTCACTACTTCATGTCTCTCCTCCACATCAATCCTCTATGTCACTCCTCCATGTCACTCCTCCTTGTCGCTATTCCATGTCACTCCTCCATGTCGCTACACCAACTCACTCCTCATATCACTCCTCCATGTCACTCCTCCATGTCGCTATTCCATGTCACTCCTTATGTCGCTACACCAACTCACTCCTCCATTTCACTCCTCCATTTCACTCCACCACGTCACTCCTCCAAATCACTCCTCCATATCAACCCTCCATGTCACTCCTCCATGTCACTCCTCCATGTCATTCCTCCATGTCACTCCTCCATGTCACTACACCAACTCACTCATCCCTGTCCCTCCGCCATGTCACTCCTCCATGTCACTCCTCCATGTCCCTACACCAACTCACTCCTCATGTCACTCCTCCATGTCACTCATCCAAGTCATTCCTCCATGTCACTCCTTTATGTCACTCCTCCAAGTCACTCCTCCATGTCACTTCTATATGTGTTCCATGTCACTCCTCCATGTCGTTACACCAACTCACTCCTCCATGTCACTCCTCCATGTCTCTACTCCACGTCACTCCTCCATTTCACTCCTCCATCTCTCCTCCATGTCACTTCTCCAAGTCTTCAATGTCATGTCTCTCATCTGTGTAGCTCCACATTGTCACTCCTCCAAGTCACTCCTCCATGTCGCTATACCACGTCACTCCTCCATGTCACACCTCCTTGTCACTCCTCCATGTAGCTACTCCATGTCACTCCTCCATGTCGCTCTACCAACTCACTACTCCATGTCACTCGTCCACGTCACTCCTCCATGTCACACCTCCTTTTCACTGCTCCATGTAGCTACTCCATGTCACTCCTCCATATCACTCCTCCATGTCACTCTTAAATATCACTCCACCACGCCACTCCTCTATATCACTCCTCCATGTTACTCCTCCATATCAATCCTCCATGTCACTTCTCCATGTCACTCATCCTTGTCGCAATTCCATGTCACTCCTCCATGTCGCTACACCAACTCAATCCTACTTGTCACTCCTCCAAGTCACTCCTCCATGTCACTTCTATATGTCTTCCATGTCACTCCTCCATGTCGCTCCTCCTTGTCACTCCTCCATATCAATCCTCCATGTCACTTCTCCATGTCACCCCTCCTTGTCGCAATTCCATGTCACTCCTCCATGTCGCTACACCAACTCAATCCTCCTTGTCACTCCTTTATGTCACTCCTCCAAGTCGCACCTCCATGTCACTTCTATATGTCTTCCATGTCACTCCTCCATGTCATTCCTCCATGTCACTCCTCCATGTCACTACACCAACTCACTCATCCCTGTCCCTCCGCCATGTCACTCCTCCATGTCACTCCTCCATGTCCCTACACCAACTCACTCCTCATGTCACTCCTCCATGTCACTCATCCAAGTCATTCCTCCATGTCACTCCTTTATGTCACTCCTCCAAGTCACTCCCCATGTCACTTCTATATGTGTTCCATGTCACTCCTCCATGTCGTTACACCAACTCACTCCTCCATGTCACTCCTCCATGTCTCTACTCCCTGTCACTCCTCCATTTCCCTCCTCCATCTCTCCTCCATGTCACTTCTCCAAGTCTTCAATGTCATGTCTCTCATCTGTGTAGCTCCACATTGTCACTCCTCCAAGTCAATCCTCCATGTCGCTATACCACGTCACTCCTCCATGTCACACCTCCTTGTCACTCCTCCATGTAGCTACTCCATGTCACTCCTCCATGTCGCTCTACCAACTCACTACTCCATGTCACTCGTCCACGTCACTCCTCCATGTCACACCTCCTTGTCACTGCTCCATGTCACTCCTCCATGTCACTCTTAAATATCACTCCACCACGCCACTCCTCTATATCACTCCTCCATGTTACTCCTCCATATCAATCCTCCATGTCACTTCTCCATGTCACTCATCCTTGTCGCAATTCCATGTCACTCCTCCATGTCGCTACACCAACTCAATCCTACTTGTCACTCCTTTATGTCACTCCTCCAAGTCACTCCTCCATGTCACTTCTATATGTCTTCCATGTCACTCCTCCATGTCGCTCCTCCTTGTCACTCCTCCATATCAATCCTCCATGTCACTTCTCCATGTCACTCCTCCTTGTCGCAATTCCAAGTCACTCCTCCATGTTGCTACTCAACGTCACTCCTCCATGTCACACCTCCTTGTCACGCCTCCATGTAGCTACTCCATGTCACTCCTCCATGTCGCTCTACAAACTCACTCCTCCATGTCACTCGTCCAAGTCACTCCTCCATGTCACACCTCCTTGTCACTCCTCCATGTAGCTACTCCATGTCACTCTTAAATTTCACTCCACCACGCCACTCCTCTATATCACTCCTCCATGTTACTCCTCCATATCAGTCCTCCATGTCACTTCTCCATGTCACTCCTCCTTGTCGCAATTCCATTTCACTCCTCCATGTCGCTACACCAACTCACTCCTCCATGTCACTCCTCCATGTCACTACTCTATGTCACTCCTCCATGTCGCTACACCAACTCAATCCTCCTTGTCACTCCTCCATGTCACTCATCCAAGTCATTCCTCCATGTCACTCCATTATGTCATTCATCCAAGTAACTCCTCCATGTCACTTCTATATGTCTTCCATGTCACTCCTCCATGTCGCTCCACCAACTCACTCCTCCATGTCACTCCTCCATGTCACTGCTCCACGTCACTCCTCTATGTCACTCCTCCATGTCACTCCTCGATGTCGCTATTCCATGTCACTCCTTATGTCGCTACACCAACTCACTCCTCCATGTCACTCCTCCATTTTACTTCACCACGTCACTCCTCCATGTCACTCCTCCTTTTCAACTCTCCATGTCAATCCTCCATGTCACTCCTTCATGTCACTCCTCTATGTCTTCCATGTCACTCCTCCTTGTCACTCCTCCATGTAGCTATTCCATGTCACTCCTCCATGTTGCCCTACCAACTCATTCCTCCATGTCACTCGTCCACGTCACTCCTCCATGTCACACTTCCTTGTCACTCCTCCATGTAGCTACTTCATGTCACTACACCAACTCACTCATCCCTTTCCCTCCTCCATGTCACTCCACCATATCAACCCTCCTTCCTGATCAAACTTGTCACTTCTCCATGTCACTACTTCATGTCTCTCCTCCACATCAATCCTCTATGTCACTCCTCCATGTCACTCCTCCTTGTCGCTATTCCATGTCACTCCTCCATGTCGCTACACCAACTCACTCCTCATATCACTCCTCCATGTCACTCCTCCATGTCGCTATTCCATGTCACTCCTTATGTCGCTACACCAACTCACTCCTCCATTTCACTCCTCCATTTCACTCCACCACGTCACTCCTCCAAATCACTCCTCCATATCAACCCTCCATGTCACTCCTCCATGTCACTCCTCCATGTCATTCCTCCATGTCACTCCTCCATGTCACTACACCAACTCACTCATCCCTGTCCCTCCGCCATGTCACTCCTCCATGTCACTCCTCCATGTCCCTACACCAACTCACTCCTCATGTCACTCCTCCATGTCACTCATCCAAGTCATTCCTCAATGTCACTCCTTTATGTCACTCCTCCAAGTCACTCCTCCATGTCACTTCTATATGTGTTCCATGTCACTCCTCCATGTCGTTACACCAACTCACTCCTCCATGTCATTCCTCCATGTCTCTACTCCACGTCACTCCTCCATTTCACTCCTCCATCTCTCCTCCATGTCACTTCTCCAAGTCTTCAATGTCATGTCTCTCATCTGTGTAGCTCCACATTGTCACTCCTCCAAGTCACTCCTCCATGTCGCTATACCACGTCACTCCTCCATGTCACACCTCCTTGTCACTCCTCCATGTAGCTACTCCATGTCACTCCTCCTTGTCGCTCTACCAACTCACTACTCCATGTCACTCGTCCACGTCACTCCTCCATGTCACACCTCCTTGTCACTGCTCCATGTAGCTACTCCATGTCACTCCTCCATATCACTCCTCCATGTCACTCTTAAATATCACTCCACCACGCCACTCCTCTATATCACTCCTCCATGTTACTCCTCCATATCAATCCTCCATGTCACTTCTCCATGTCACTCATCCTTGTCGCAATTCCATGTCACTCCTCCATGTCGCTACACCAACTCAATCCTACTTGTCACTCCTTTATGTCACTCCTCCAAGTCACTCCTCCATGTCACTTCTATATGTCTTCCATGTCACTCCTCCATGTCGCTCCTCCTTGTCACTCCTCCATATCAATCCTCCATGTCACTTCTCCATGTCACCCCTCCTTGTCGCAATTCCATGTCACTCCTCCATGTCGCTACACCAACTCAATCCTCCTTGTCACTCCTTTATGTCACTCCTCCAAGTCGCACCTCCATGTCACTTCTATATGTCTTCCATGTCACTCCTCCATGTCGCTCCTTCTTGTCACTCCTCCATGTTGCTCCTCCATGTCACTTCTATATGTCTTCCATGTCACTCATCCATGTACCTCCGCCATGTCACTCCACCATATCAATCCTCCTTGCTGTTCCGCCCTGTCACTCCTCCATGTCTCTACTCCACATCAATACTCTATGTCACTCCTCCATGTCACTCCTCCATGTCGCTATTCCATGTCACTCCTCCATGTCGCTACACGAACTCAATACTCCTTGTCACTCCTCTGTGTCATTCCTGCATGTCACTCCTCCATTTCACTCCTCCATGTCACTCCTCCTTGTCGCTATTCCATGTCACTCCTCCATATCAACCCTCCATGTCACTCCTCCTTGTCGCTACACCAACTCACTCCTCCATGTCACTCCTCCATTTCACTCCACCACGTCCCTCCTCCATATCAACCCTCCATGTCACTCCTCCATGTCACTCCTCCATGTCCCTCCGCAATGTCACTCCACCATATCAACCCTCCTTCCTGATCAAACTTGTCACTTCTCCATGTCACTACTACATGTCTCTACTCCACATCACTCTTCTATATCACTCCTCCATGTCACTCCTCCATGTCACTCCTCCTTGTCGCTATTCCATGTTACTCCTCCATGTCGCTACACCAACTCACTCTTCCATGTCACTCCTCCATTTCACTCCACCACGTCACACTTTTACGTCACTCCTCATGTCACTCCTCCATGTCGCTAATCCTTGTCACTTCTCTATGTCACTCATCCATGTCATTCCTCCATGTCACTCCTTTATGTCACTACTCCAAGTCACTCCTCAATTTCACTTCTATGTTACTTCAATGTCACTCCTGAATGTCGCTCCTCCATATCACTCCTCTATTTCACTAATCCATGTCACTCTTCCATATCAATCATCCATTTCACTCCTCCATGTAACTCCTTAATGTCACTACTCCATGTTGCTACTCCATGTCACTCCTCCATGTCACTCTTGCATGACGCTCCTCTATGTCACTTCTCTAAGTCTTCAATGTCATGTCTCTCATCCGTGTAGCTCCATATTGTCACACCTCCATATCACTCCTCCGTGTCACTTCTACATGTTTTCCATGTCACTCCTCCACATCACTCCTCTATGTCACTCCTCCATGTCACTCCTCCATGTCACTTCTATATGTCTTCCATGTCACTCCTCCATGTCGCTCCTCCTTGTCACTCCTCCATGTTGCTCTTCCATGTCACTCCTCCATGTCACTCATCCATGTCCCTCCGCCATGTCACTCCACAATATCAATCCTCCTTGCTGATCCGACCTGTCACTCCTCCATGTCTCTCCTCCACATCAATCCTCTATGTCACTCCTCCATGTCACTCCTCCATGTCACTCCTCCTTGTCGCTATTCCATGTCACTCCTCCATGTCACTACATCAAACTCACTCATCCCTGTACCTCCGCCATGTCACTCCACCATATCAACCCTCCTTCCTGATCAAACTTGTCAGTTCTCCATGTCACTACTCCATGTCTCTCCTCCACATTAATCCTCTATGTCATTCCTCCATGTCACTCCTCCATGTCACTCCTCCATGTCACTCCTCCTTGTCGCTATTCCATGTCACTCCTCCATGTTGCTACACCAAATCACTCCTCATGTCACTACTCCATGTCGCTACTCCATGTCACTCCTCCATGTCGCTACAACAACTCAATCCTCCTTGTCACTCCTCCATGTCACGCATCCAAGTCATTCCTCCAAGTCACTCCTCCATGTCACTTCTATATGTCTTCCATGTCACTCCTCCATGTGTCTACTCAATGTCACTCCTCCATTTCACTCCTCCATGTCTCTCCTCCATGTCACTTCTCCAAGTCTTCAATGTCATGTCTCTCATCTGTGTTGCTCCACATTGTCACTCCTCCAAGTCACTCCTCCATGTCGCTACTCCACGTCACTCCTCCATGTCACACCTCCTTGTCACTCCTACATGTAGCTACTCCATGTCACTCCTCCATGTCACTCCTCCATGTCAATCTTAAATTTCATTCCACCACGCCACTCCTCTATATCACTCCTCCATGTTACTCCTCCATATCAATCCTCCATGTCACTTCTCTATGTCACTCCTCCTTGTCGCAATTCCATGTCACTCCTCCAATTCGCTACACCAACTCATTCCTCATGTCACTCCTCCATGTCGCTACTCCATGTCACTCCTCCATATCGCTACACCAACTCAATCCTCCTTGTCACTCCTCCATGTGACTCATCCAAGTCATTCCTCCATGTCACATCTTTATGTCACTCCTCCAAGTCACTCCTCCATGTCAATTCTATATGTCTTCCATGTCACTCCTCCATGTCGCTACACCAACTCAATCCTCCTTGTCACTCCTCCATGTCACTCATCCAAGTCATTCCTCCTTGTCACTCCATTATGTCATTCATCCAAGTAACTCCTCCATGTCACTTCTATATGTCTTCCATGTCACTCCTCCATGTCGCTCCACCAACTCACTCCTCCATGTCACTCCTCCATGTCACTGCTCCACGTCACTCCTCTATGTCACTCCTCCATGTCACTCCTCCATGTCGCTATTCCATGTCACTCCTTATGTCGCTACACCAACTCACTCCTCCATGTCACTCCTCCATTTCACTTCACCACGTCACTCCTCCATGTCACTCCTCCATTTCAACTCTCCATGTCACTCCTCCATGTCACTCCTTCATGTCACTCCTCTATGTCTTCCATGTCACTCCTCCTTGTCACTCCTCCATGTAGCTATTCCATGTCACTCCTCCATGTTGCCCTACCAACTCATTCCTCCATGTCACTCGTCCACGTCACTCCTCCATGTCACACTTCCTTGTCACTCCTCCATGTAGCTACTTCATGTCACTACACCAACTCACTCATCCCTTTCCCTCCTCCATGTCACTCCACCATATCAACCCTCCTTCCTGATCAAACTTGTCACTTCTCCATGTCACTACTTCATGTCTCTCCTCCACATCAATCCTCTATGTCACTCCTCCATGTCACTCCTCCTTGTCGCTATTCCATGTCACTCCTCCATGTCGCTACACCAACTCACTCCTCATATCACTCCTCCATGTCACTCCTCCATGTCGCTATTCCATGTCACTCCTTATGTCGCTACACCAACTCACTCCTCCATTTCACTCCTCAATTTCACTCCACCACGTCACTCCTCCAAATCACTCCTCCATATCAACCCTCCATGTCACTCCTCCATGTCACTCCTCCATGTCATTCCTCCATGTCACTCCTCCATGTCACTACACCAACTCACTCATCCCTGTCCCTCCGCCATGTCACTCCTCCATGTCACTCCTCCATGTCCCTACACCAACTCACTCCTCATGTCACTCCTCCATGTCACTCATCCAAGTCATTCCTCCATGTCACTCCTTTATGTCACTCCTCCAAGTCACTCCTCCATGTCACTTCTATATGTGTTCCATGTCACTCCTCCATGTCGTTACACCAACTCACTCCTCCATGTCACTCCTCCATGTCTCTACTCCACGTCACTCCTCCATTTCACTCCTCCATCTCTCCTCCATGTCACTTCTCCAAGTCTTCAATGTCATGTCTCTCATCTGTGTAGCTCCACATTGTCACTCCTCCAAGTCACTCCTCCATGTCGCTATACCACGTCACTCCTCCATGTCACACCTCCTTGTCACTCCTCCATGTAGCTACTCCATGTCACTCCTCCATGTCGCTCTACCAACTCACTACTCCATGTCACTCGTCCACGTCACTCCTCCATGTCACACCTCCTTGTCACTGCTCCATGTAGCTACTCCATGTCACTCCTCCATGTCACTCCTCCATGTCACTCTTAAATATCACTCCACCACGCCACTCCTCTATATCAATCCTCCATGTTACTCCTCCATATCAATCTTCCATGTCACTTCTCCATGTCACTCATCCTTGTCGCAATTCCATGTCACTCCTCCATGTCGCTACACCAACTCAATCCTACTTGTCACTCCTTTATGTCACTCCTCCAAGTCACTCCTCCATATCAATCCTCCATGTCACTTCTCCATGTCACCCCTCCTTGTCACTCCTCCATATCAATCCTCCATGTCACTTCTCCATGTCACTTCTCCATGTCACTCCTCCTTGTCGCTATTCCATGTCACTCCTCCATGTCACTCCTCCATTTCACTCCACCACGTCCCTCCTCCATATCAACCCTCCATGTCACTCCTCCATGTCACTCCTCCATGTCCCTCCGCAATGTCACTCCACCATATCAACCCTCCTTCCTGATCAAACTTGTCACTTCTCCATGTCACTACTACATGTCTCTACTCCACATCACTCTTCTATATCACTCCTCCATGTCACTCCTCCATGTCACTCCTCCTTGTCGCTATTCCATGTTACTCCTCCATGTCGCTACACCAACTCACTCTTCCATGTCACTCCTCCATTTCACTCCACCACGTCACACTTTTACGTCACTCCTCATGTCACTCCTCCATGTTGCTAATCCTTGTCACTTCTGTATGTCACTCATCCATGTCATTCCTCCATGTCACTCCTTTATGTCACTACTCCAAGTCACTCCTCAATTTCACTTCTATGTTACTTCAATGTCACTCCTGAATGTCGCTCCTCCATATCACTCCTCTATTTCACTAATCCATGTCACTCTTCCATATCAATCCTCCATTTCACTCCTCCATGTAACTCCTTAATGTCACTACTCCATGTTGCTACTCCATGTCACTCCTCCATGTCACTCTTGCATGACGCTCCTCTATGTCACTTCTCTAAGTCTTCAATGTCATGTCTCTCATCCGTGTAGCTCCATATTGTCACACCTCCATATCACTCCTCCATTTCACTCCTCCATGTCTCTCCTCCATGTCACTTCTCCAAGTCTTCAATGTCATGTCTCTCATCTGTGTAGCTCCACATTGTCACTCCTCCAAGTCACTCCTCCATGTTGCTACTCCACGTCACTCCTCCATGTCACACCTCCTTGTCACTCCTCCATGTAGCTACTCCATGTCACTCCTCCATGTCGCTCTACAAACTCACTCCTCCATGTCACTCGTCCAAGTCACTCCTCCATGTTACACCTCCTTGTCACTCCTCCATGTAGCTACTCCATGTCACTCTTAAATTTCACTGCACCACGCCACTCCTCTATATCACTCCTCCATGTTACTCCTCCATATCAGTCCTCCATGTCACTTCTCCATGTCACTCCTCCTTGTCGCAATTCCATGTCACTCCTCCATGTCGCTACACCAACTCACTCCTCCATGTCACTCCTCCATGTCGCTACTCCATGTCACTCCTCCATGTCGCTACACCAACTCAATCCTCCTTGTCACTCCTCCATGTCACTCATCCAAGTCATTCCTCCATGTCACTCCATTATGTCATTCATCCAAGTAACTCCTCCATGTCACTTCTATATGTCTTCCATGTCACTCCTCCATGTCGCTCCACCAGCTCACTCCTCCATGTCACTCCTCCATGTCACTGCTCCACGTCACTCCTCTATGTCACTCCTCCATGTCACTCCTCCATGTCGCTATTCCATGTCACTCCTTATGTCGCTACACCAACTCACTCCTCCATGTCACTCCTCCATTTCAACCCTCCATGTCACTCCTCCATGTCACTCCTTCATGTCACTCCTCTATGTCTTCCATGTCACTCCTCCTTGTCACTCCTCCATGTAGCTATTCCATGTCACTCCTCCATGTTGCCCTACCAACTCATTCCTCCATGTCACTCGTCCACGTCACTCCTCCATGTCACACTTCCTTGTCACTCCTCCATGTAGCTACTTCATGTCACTACACCAACTCACTCATCCCTTTCCCTCCGCCATGTCACTCCACCATATCAACCCTCCTTCCTGATCAAACTTGTCACTTCTCCATGTCACTACTTCATGTCTCTCCTCCACATCAATCCTCTGTCACTCCTCCATGTCACTAATCCTTGTCGCTATTCCATGTCACTCCTCCATGTCGCTACACCAACTCACTCCTCATGTCACTCCTCCATGTCACTCCTCCATGTCGCTATTCCATGTCACTCCTTATGTCGCTACACCAACTCACTCCTCCATTTCACTCCTCCATTTCACTCCACCACATCACTCCTCCAAATCGCTCCGCCATATCAACCCTCCATGTCACTCCTCCATGTCACTCCTCCATGTCATTCCTCCATGTCACTCCTCCATGTCACTACACCAACTCACTCATCCCTGTCCCTCCGCCATGTCACTCCTCCATGTCACTCCTCCATGTCCCTACACCAACTCACTCCTCATGTCACTCCTCCATGTCACTCATCCAAGTCATTCCTCCATGTCACTCCTTTATGTCACTCCTCCAAGTCACTCCTCCATGTCACTCCTCCATCTCTCCTCCATGTCACTTCTCCAAGTCTTCAATGTCATGTCTCTCATCTGTGTAGCTCCACATTGTCACTCCTCCAAGTCACTCCTCCATGTCGCTATACCATGTCACTCCTCCATGTCACACCTCCTTGTCACTCCTCCATGTAGCGACTCCATGTCACTCCTCCATGTCGCTCTACCAACTCACTACTCCATGTCACTCGTCCACGTCACTCCTCCATGTCACACCTCCTAGTCACTGCTCCATGTATCTACTCCATGTCACTCCTCCATGTCACTCCTCCATGTCACTCTTAAATATCACTCCACCACGCCACTCCTCTATATCACTCCTCCATGTTACTCCTCCATATCAATCCTCCATGTCACTTCTCCATGTCACTCCTCCTTGTCGCAATTCCATGTCACTCCTCCATGTCGCTACACCAACTCAATCCTCCTTGTCACTCCTTTATGTCACTCCTCCAAGTCACTCCTCCATGTCACTTCTATATGTCTTCCATGTCACTCCTCCATGTCGCTCCTCCTTGTCACTCCTCCATGTTGCTCCTCCATGTCACTTCTATATGTCTTCCATGTCACTCATCCATGTACCTCCACCATGTCACTCCACCATATCAATCCTCCTTGCTGTTCCGCCCTGTCACTCCTCCATGTCTCTCCTCCACATCAATCCTCTATGTCACTCCTCCATGTCACTCCTCCATGTCGCTATTCCATGTCACTCCTCCATGTCGCTACATGAACTCAATACTCCTTGTCACTCCTCTGTGTCATTCCTGCATGTCACTCCTCCATTTCACTCCTCCATGTCACTCCTCCTTGTCGCTATTCCATGTCACTCCTCCATGTCACTACACCAACTCACTCATCCCTGTCCCTCCGCCATGTCACACCACCATAACAACCCTCCTTCCTGATCAAACTTGTCACTTCTCCATATCACTACTCCATGTCTGTCCTCCACATCAATCCTCTATGTCACTCCTCCATGTTACTCCTCCATGTCACTCCTCCTTGTCGCTAGTCCATGTCACTCCTCCATGTCACTCATCCATGTCATTCCTCCATGTCACTCCTTTATGTCACTCCTCCAAGTCACTCCTCCATGTCACTTCTATATGTCTTCCGTGACACTCCTCCATGTCGTTACACCAACTCACTCCTCCATGTCACTCCTCCATGTCGCTACTCCATGTCACTCCTCCATTTCACTCCTCCATGTCTCTCCTACATGTCACTTCTCCAAGTCTTCAATGTCATGTCTCTCATCTCAGTAGCTCCACATTGTCACTCCTCCAAGTCACTCCTCCATGTTGCTACTCCACGTCACTCCTCCATGTCACACCTCCTTGTCACTCCTCCATGTAGCTACTCCATGTCACTCCTCCATGTCGCTCTACAAACTCACTCCTCCATGTCACTCGTCCAAGTCACTCCTCCATGTCACTCCTCCATATCAACCCTCCATGTCACTCCTCCATGTCACTCCTCCATGTCATTCCTCCATGTCACTCCTCCATGTCACTACACCAACTCACTCATCCCTGTCCCTCCGCCATGTCACTCCTCCATGTCACTCCTCCATGTCCCTACACCAACTCACTCCTCATGTCACTCCTCCATGTCACTCATCCAAGTCATTCCTCCATGTCACTCCTTTATGTCACTCCTCCAAGTCACTCCCCATGTCACTTCTATATGTGTTCCATGTCACTCCTCCATGTCGTTACACCAACTCACTCCTTAATGTCACTCCTCCATGTCTCTACTCCCTGTCACTCCTCCATTTCCCTCCTCCATCTCTCCTCCATGTCACTTCTCCAAGTCTTCAATGTCATGTCTCTCATCTGTGTAGCTCCACATTGTCACTCCTCCAAGTCAATCCTCCATGTCGCTATACCACGTCACTCCTCCATGTCACACCTCCTTGTCACTCCTCCATGTAGCTACTCCATGTCACTCCTCCATGTCGCTCTACCAACTCACTACTCCATGTCACTCGTCCACGTCACTCCTCCATGTCACACCTCCTTGTCACTGCTCCATGTCACTCCTCCATGTCACTCTTAAATATCACTCCACCACGCCACTCCTCTATATCACTCCTCCATGTTACTCCTCCATATCAATCCTCCATGTCACTTCTCCATGTCACTCATCCTTGTCGCAATTCCATGTCACTCCTCCATGTCGCTACACCAACTCAATCCTACTTGTCACTCCTTTATGTCACTCCTCCAAGTCACTCCTCCATGTCACTTCTATATGTCTTCCATGTCACTCCTCCATGTCGCTCCTCCTTGTCACTCCTCCATATCAATCCTCCATGTCACTTCTCCATGTCACTCCTCCTTGTCGCAATTCCAAGTCACTCCTCCATGTTGCTACTCAACGTCACTCCTCCATGTCACACCTCCTTGTCACGCCTCCATGTAGCTACTCCATGTCACTCCTCCATGTCGCTCTACAAACTCACTCCTCCATGTCACTCGTCCAAGTCACTCCTCCATGTCACACCTCCTTGTCACTCCTCCATGTAGCTACTCCATGTCACTCTTAAATTTCACTCCACCACGCCACTCCTCTATATCACTCCTCCATGTTACTCCTCCATATCAGTCCTCCATGTCACTTCTCCATGTCACTCCTCCTTGTCGCAATTCCATTTCACTCCTCCATGTCGCTACACCAACTCACTCCTCCATGTCACTCCTCCATGTCACTACTCTATGTCACTCCTCCATGTCGCTACACCAACTCAATCCTCCTTGTCACTCCTCCATGTCACTCATCCAAGTCATTCCTCCATGTCACTCCATTATGTCATTCATCCAAGTAACTCCTCCATGTCACTTCTATATGTCTTCCATGTCACTCCTCCATGTCGCTCCACCAACTCACTCCTCCATGTCACTCCTCCATGTCACTGCTCCACGTCACTCCTCTATGTCACTCCTCCATGTCACTCCTCCATGTCGCTATTCCATGTCACTCCTTATGTCGCTACACCAACTCACTCCTCCATGTCACTCCTCCATTTCACTTCACCACGTCACTCCTCCATGTCACTCCTCCTTTTCAACTCTCCATGTCAATCCTCCATGTCACTCCTTCATGTCACTCCTCTATGTCTTCCATGTCACTCCTCCTTGTCACTCCTCCATGTAGCTATTCCATGTCACTCCTCCATGTTGCCCTACCAACTCATTCCTCCATGTCACTCGTCCACGTCACTCCTCCATGTCACACTTCCTTGTCACTCCTCCATGTAGCTACTTCATGTCACTACACCAACTCACTCATCCCTTTCCCTCCTCCATGTCACTCCACCATATCAACCCTCCTTCCTGATCGAACTTGTCACTTCTCCATGTCACTACTTCATGTCTCTCCTCCACATCAATCCTCTATGTCACTCCTCCATGTCACTCCTCCTTGTCGCTATTCCATGTCACTCCTCCATGTCGCTACACCAACTCACTCCTCATATCACTCCTCCATGTCACTCCTCCATGTCGCTATTCCATGTCACTCCTTATGTCGCTACACCAACTCACTCCTCCATTTCACTCCTCCATTTCACTCCACCACGTCACTCCTCCAAATCACTCCTCCATATCAACCCTCCATGTCACTCCTCCATGTCACTCCTCCATGTCATTCCTCCATGTCACTCCTCCATGTCACTACACCAACTCACTCATCCCTGTCCCTCCGCCATGTCACTCCTCCATGTCACTCCTCCATGTCCCTACACCAACTCACTCCTCATGTCACTCCTCCATGTCACTCATCCAAGTCATTCCTCCATGTCACTCCTTTATGTCACTCCTCCAAGTCACTCCTCCATGTCACTTCTATATGTGTTCCATGTCACTCCTCCATGTCGTTACACCAACTCACTCCTCCATGTCACTCCTCCATGTCTCTACTCCACGTCACTCCTCCATTTCACTCCTCCATCTCTCCTCCATGTCACTTCTCCAAGTCTTCAATGTCATGTCTCTCATCTGTGTAGCTCCACATTGTCACTCCTCCAAGTCACTCCTCCATGTCGCTATACCACGTCACTCCTCCATGTCACACCTCCTTGTCACTCCTCCATGTAGCTACTCCATGTCACTCCTCCATGTCGCTCTACCAACTCACTACTCCATGTCACTCGTCCACGTCACTCCTCCATGTCACACCTCCTTTTCACTGCTCCATGTAGCTACTCCATGTCACTCCTCCATATCACTCCTCCATGTCACTCTTAAATATCACTCCACCACGCCACTCCTCTATATCACTCCTCCATGTTACTCCTCCATATCAATCCTCCATGTCACTTCTCCATGTCACTCATCCTTGTCGCAATTCCATGTCACTCCTCCATGTCGCTACACCAACTCAATCCTACTTGTCACTCCTCCAAGTCACTCCTCCATGTCACTTCTATATGTCTTCCATGTCACTCCTCCATGTCGCTCCTCCTTGTCACTCCTCCATATCAATCCTCCATGTCACTTCTCCATGTCACCCCTCCTTGTCGCAATTCCATGTCACTCCTCCATGTCGCTACACCAACTCAATCCTCCTTGTCACTCCTTTATGTCACTCCTCCAAGTCGCACCTCCATGTCACTTCTATATGTCTTCCATGTCACTCCTCCATGTCATTCCTCCATGTCACTCCTCCATGTCACTACACCAACTCACTCATCCCTGTCCCTCCGCCATGTCACTCCTCCATGTCACTCCTCCATGTCCCTACACCAACTCACTCCTCATGTCACTCCTCCATGTCACTCATCCAAGTCATTCCTCCATGTCACTCCTTTATGTCACTCCTCCAAGTCACTCCCCATGTCACTTCTATATGTGTTCCATGTCACTCCTCCATGTCGTTACACCAACTCACTCCTCCATGTCACTCCTCCATGTCTCTACTCCCTGTCACTCCTCCATTTCCCTCCTCCATCTCTCCTCCATGTCACTTCTCCAAGTCTTCAATGTCATGTCTCTCATCTGTGTAGCTCCACATTGTCACTCCTCCAAGTCAATCCTCCATGTCGCTATACCACGTCACTCCTCCATGTCACACCTCCTTGTCACTCCTCCATGTAGCTACTCCATGTCACTCCTCCATGTCGCTCTACCAACTCACTACTCCATGTCACTCGTCCACGTCACTCCTCCATGTCACACCTCCTTGTCACTGCTCCATGTCACTCCTCCATGTCACTCTTAAATATCACTCCACCACGCCACTCCTCTATATCACTCCTCCATGTTACTCCTCCATATCAATCCTCCATGTCACTTCTCCATGTCACTCATCCTTGTCGCAATTCCATGTCACTCCTCCATGTCGCTACACCAACTCAATCCTACTTGTCACTCCTTTATGTCACTCCTCCAAGTCACTCCTCCATGTCACTTCTATATGTCTTCCATGTCACTCCTCCATGTCGCTCCTCCTTGTCACTCCTCCATATCAATCCTCCATGTCACTTCTCCATGTCACTCCTCCTTGTCGCAATTCCAAGTCACTCCTCCATGTTGCTACTCAACGTCACTCCTCCATGTCACACCTCCTTGTCACGCCTCCATGTAGCTACTCCATGTCACTCCTCCATGTCGCTCTACAAACTCACTCCTCCATGTCACTCGTCCAAGTCACTCCTCCATGTCACACCTCCTTGTCACTCCTCCATGTAGCTACTCCATGTCACTCTTAAATTTCACTCCACCACGCCACTCCTCTATATCACTCCTCCATGTTACTCCTCCATATCAGTCCTCCATGTCACTTCTCCATGTCACTCCTCCTTGTCGCAATTCCATTTCACTCCTCCATGTCGCTACACCAACTCACTCCTCCATGTCACTCCTCCATGTCACTACTCTATGTCACTCCTCCATGTCGCTACACCAACTCAATCCTCCTTGTCACTCCTCCATGTCACTCATCCAAGTCATTCCTCCATGTCACTCCATTATGTCATTCATCCAAGTAACTCCTCCATGTCACTTCTATATGTCTTCCATGTCACTCCTCCATGTCGCTCCACCAACTCACTCCTCCATGTCACTCCTCCATGTCACTGCTCCACGTCACTCCTCTATGTCACTCCTCCATGTCACTCCTCGATGTCGCTATTCCATGTCACTCCTTATGTCGCTACACCAACTCACTCCTCCATGTCACTCCTCCATTTTACTTCACCACGTCACTCCTCCATGTCACTCCTCCTTTTCAACTCTCCATGTCAATCCTCCATGTCACTCCTTCATGTCACTCCTCTATGTCTTCCATGTCACTCCTCCTTGTCACTCCTCCATGTAGCTATTCCATGTCACTCCTCCATGTTGCCCTACCAACTCATTCCTCCATGTCACTCGTCCACGTCACTCCTCCATGTCACACTTCCTTGTCACTCCTCCATGTAGCTACTTCATGTCACTACACCAACTCACTCATCCCTTTCCCTCCTCCATGTCACTCCACCATATCAACCCTCCTTCCTGATCAAACTTGTCACTTCTCCATGTCACTACTTCATGTCTCTCCTCCACATCAATCCTCTATGTCACTCCTCCATGTCACTCCTCCTTGTCGCTATTCCATGTCACTCCTCCATGTCGCTACACCAACTCACTCCTCATATCACTCCTCCATGTCACTCCTCCATGTCGCTATTCCATGTCACTCCTTATGTCGCTACACCAACTCACTCCTCCATTTCACTCCTCCATTTCACTCCACCACGTCACTTCTCCAAATCACTCCTCCATATCAACCCTCCATGTCACTCCTCCATGTCACTCCTCCATGTCATTCCTCCATGTCACTCCTCCATGTCACTACACCAACTCACTCATCCCTGTCCCTCCGCCATGTCACTCCTCCATGTCACTCCTCCATGTCCCTACACCAACTCACTCCTCATGTCACTCCTCCATGTCACTCATCCAAGTCATTCCTCAATGTCACTCCTTTATGTCACTCCTCCAAGTCACTCCTCCATGTCACTTCTATATGTGTTCCATGTCACTCCTCCATGTCGTTACACCAACTCACTCCTCCATGTCATTCCTCCATGTCTCTACTCCACGTCACTCCTCCATTTCACTCCTCCATCTCTCCTCCATGTCACTTCTCCAAGTCTTCAATGTCATGTCTCTCATCTGTGTAGCTCCACATTGTCACTCCTCCAAGTCACTCCTCCATGTCGCTATACCACGTCACTCCTCCATGTCACACCTCCTTGTCACTCCTCCATGTAGCTACTCCATGTCACTCCTCCATGTCGCTCTACCAACTCACTACTCCATGTCACTCGTCCACGTCACTCCTCCATGTCACACCTCCTTGTCACTGCTCCATGTAGCTACTCCATGTCACTCCTCCATATCACTCCTCCATGTCACTCTTAAATATCACTCCACCACGCCACTCCTCTATATCACTCCTCCATGTTACTCCTCCATATCAATCCTCCATGTCACTTCTCCATGTCACTCATCCTTGTCGCAATTCCATGTCACTCCTCCATGTCGCTACACCAACTCAATCCTACTTGTCACTCCTTTATGTCACTCCTCCAAGTCACTCCTCCATGTCACTTCTATATGTCTTCCATGTCACTCCTCCATGTCGCTCCTCCTTGTCACTCCTCCATATCAATCCTCCATGTCACTTCTCCATGTCACCCCTCCTTGTCGCAATTCCATGTCACTCCTCCATGTCGCTACACCAACTCAATCCTCCTTGTCACTCCTTTATGTCACTCCTCCAAGTCGCACCTCCATGTCACTTCTATATGTCTTCCATGTCACTCCTCCATGTCGCTCCTTCTTGTCACTCCTCCATGTTGCTCCTCCATGTCACTTCTATATGTCTTCCATGTCACTCATCCATGTACCTCCGCCATGTCACTCCACCATATCAATCCTCCTTGCTGTTCCGCCCTGTCACTCCTCCATGTCTCTACTCCACATCAATACTCTATGTCACTCCTCCATGTCACTCCTCCATGTCGCTATTCCATGTCACTCCTCCATGTCGCTACACGAACTCAATACTCCTTGTCACTCCTCTGTGTCATTCCTGCATGTCACTCCTCCATTTCACTCCTCCATGTCACTCCTCCTTGTCGCTATTCCATGTCACTCCTCCATATCAACCCTCCATGTCACTCCTCCTTGTCGCTACACCAACTCACTCCTCCATGTCACTCCTCCATTTCACTCCACCACGTCCCTCCTCCATATCAACCCTCCATGTCACTCCTCCATGTCACTCCTCCATGTCCCTCCGCAATGTCACTCCACCATATCAACCCTCCTTCCTGATCAAACTTGTCACTTCTCCATGTCACTACTACATGTCTCTACTCCACATCACTCTTCTATATCACTCCTCCATGTCACTCCTCCATGTCACTCCTCCTTGTCGCTATTCCATGTTACTCCTCCATGTCGCTACACCAACTCACTCTTCCATGTCACTCCTCCATTTCACTCCACCACGTCACACTTTTACGTCACTCCTCATGTCACTCCTCCATGTCGCTAATCCTTGTCACTTCTCTATGTCACTCATCCATGTCATTCCTCCATGTCACTCCTTTATGTCACTACTCCAAGTCACTCCTCAATTTCACTTCTATGTTACTTCAATGTCACTCCTGAATGTCGCTCCTCCATATCACTCCTCTATTTCACTAATCCATGTCACTCTTCCATATCAATCATCCATTTCACTCCTCCATGTAACTCCTTAATGTCACTACTCCATGTTGCTACTCCATGTCACTCCTCCATGTCACTCTTGCATGACGCTCCTCTATGTCACTTCTCTAAGTCTTCAATGTCATGTCTCTCATCCGTGTAGCTCCATATTGTCACACCTCCATATCACTCCTCCGTGTCACTTCTACATGTTTTCCATGTCACTCCTCCACATCACTCCTCTATGTCACTCCTCCATGTCACTCCTCCATGTCACTTCTATATGTCTTCCATGTCACTCCTCCATGTCGCTCCTCCTTGTCACTCCTCCATGTTGCTCTTCCATGTCACTCCTCCATGTCACTCATCCATATCCCTCCGCCATGTCACTCCACAATATCAATCCTCCTTGCTGATCCGACCTGTCACTCCTCCATGTCTCTCCTCCACATCAATCCTCTATGTCACTCCTCCATGTCACTCCTCCATGTCACTCCTCCTTGTCGCTATTCCATGTCACTCCTCCATGTCACTACATCAAACTCACTCATCCCTGTACCTCCGCCATGTCACTCCACCATATCAACCCTCCTTCCTGATCAAACTTGTCAGTTCTCCATGTCACTACTCCATGTCTCTCCTCCACATTAATCCTCTATGTCATTCCTCCATGTCACTCCTCCATGTCACTCCTCCATGTCACTCCTCCTTGTCGCTATTCCATGTCACTCCTCCATGTTGCTACACCAAATCACTCCTCATGTCACTACTCCATGTCGCTACTCCATGTCACTCCTCCATGTCGCTACAACAACTCAATCCTCCTTGTCACTCCTCCATGTCACGCATCCAAGTCATTCCTCCAAGTCACTCCTCCATGTCACTTCTATATGTCTTCCATGTCACTCCTCCATGTGTCTACTCAATGTCACTCCTCCATTTCACTCCTCCATGTCTCTCCTCCATGTCACTTCTCCAAGTCTTCAATGTCATGTCTCTCATCTGTGTTGCTCCACATTGTCACTCCTCCAAGTCACTCCTCCATGTCGCTACTCCACGTCACTCCTCCACGTCACTCCTCCATGTCACATCTCCTTGTCACTCCTCCATGTAGCTACTCCATGTCACTCCTACATGTCGCTCTACCAACTCACTCCTCCATGTCACTCGTCCACGTCACTCCTCCATGTCACACCTCCTTGTCACTCCTACATGTAGCTACTCCATGTCACTCCTCCATGTCACTCCTCCATGTCAATCTTAAATTTCATTCCACCACGCCACTCCTCTATATCACTCCTCCATGTTACTCCTCCATATCAATCCTCCATGTCACTTCTCTATGTCACTCCTCCTTGTCGCAATTCCATGTCACTCCTCCAATTCGCTACACCAACTCATTCCTCATGTCACTCCTCCATGTCGCTACTCCATGTCACTCCTCCATATCGCTACACCAACTCAATCCTCCTTGTCACTCCTCCATGTGACTCATCCAAGTCATTCCTCCATGTCACATCTTTATGTCACTCCTCCAAGTCACTCCTCCATGTCAATTCTATATGTCTTCCATGTCACTCATCCATGTCGCTCCACCAACTCACTCCTCTATGTCACTCCTCCATGTCACTGCTCCATGTCACTCCTCCATGTCGCTATTCCATGTCACTCCTTATGTCGCTCCACCAACTCACTCCTCTATGTCATTCCCCTTTGTTGCTACTCCATGTCACTCCTCCATGTCGATCCCCCATGTCACTCCTCCATGTCACTTCTATATGTCTTCCATGTCACTCCTCCATGTCGCTCCTCCTTGTCACTCCTCCATGTTGCTCCTCCATGTCACTCCTCCATGTCACTCATCCATGTCCCTCCGCCATGTCACTCCACCATATCAATCCTCCTTGTCACTCCTCTGTGTCATTCCTGCATGTCACTCCTCACTGTCACTCCTCCATGTCACTACACCAACTCACTCATCCCTGTCCCTCTGCCATGTCACACCACCATTACAACCCTCCTTCCTGATCAAACTTGTCACTTCTCCATGTCACTACTCCATGTCTCTCCTCCACATCAATCCTCTGTCACTCCTCCATGTCACTCCTCCATGTAACTCCTCCTTGTCGCTACTCCATGTCACTCCTCCATGTCACTCATCCATGTCATTCCTCCATGTCACTCCTTTATGTCACTCCTCCAAGTCACTCCTCCATGTCACTCCACTATATCAATCCTCCTTGCTGATCCGCCCTGTCACTTCTCCATGTCACTCCTCCATGTCACTCCTCCATGTCACTCATCCAAGTCACTCCTGCATGTCGCCATTCCATGTCACTCCTTATGTCGATACACCAACTCACTCCTCCATGTCACTCCTCCATTTCACTCCACCACGTCACTCCTCCATGTCAATCCTCAATGTCACTCCTCCATGTCACTCCTCCATGTCACTACACCAACTCACTAATCCCTGTCCCTCCGCCATGTCACTCCACCATATCAACCCTTCTCCCTGTTCAAACTTGTCAGTTCTCCATGTCACTACTCCATGTCTCTCCTCCACATTAATCCTCTATGTCATTCCTCCATGTCACTCCTCCATGTCATTCCTCCATGTCACTCCTCCTTGTCGCTATTCCATGTCACTCCTCCATGTAGCTACTCCATGTCACTACACCAACTCACTCATCCCTGTCCCTCTGCCCTGTCACTCCTCCATGTCACTCCTCCATGTCGCTATTCCATGTCACACCTTATGTCGCTATATAAACTCACTCCTCCATGTCACTCCACCATTTCACTCCAACACGTCACTCCTCCATGTCACTCCACCATATCAACCCTCCATGTCACTCCTCCTTGTCGCTACACCAACTCACTCCTCCATGTCACTTCTCCATTTCACTCCACCACGTCCCTCCTCCATATCAACCCTCCAAGTCATTCCTCCATGTCACTCCTCCATGTCACTCATCCAAGTCTCTCCTCCGTGTCACTTCTAGATGTTGTACATGTCACTCCTCCACATAACTCCTCCATGTCACACTTCTTTGTCACTCCTCCATGTAGCTACTCCATGTCACTACACCAACTCACTCATCCCTGTCCCTGTGCCATGTCACTCCTCCATGTCACTCCTCCAAGTCACTCCTCCATGTCACTTCTATATGTGTTCCATGTCACTCCTCCATGTCGTTACACCAACTCACTCCTCCATGTCACTCCTCCATGTCACTTCTCCATGTCACTCCTCCTTGTCGCAATTCCATGTCACTCCTCCATGTCGCTATACCAACTCAATCCTCCTTGTCACTCCTCCATGTCACTCATCCAAGTCTCTCCTCCATGTCACTTCTACATGTTGTACATGTCACTCCTCCACATAACTCCTCTATGTCACTCCTCAATTTCACTTTTCAATATCACTCCTCTATGTCATTCCCCTATGTCGCTACTCCATGTCACTCCTCCATGTCGATCCTCCATGTCAATCCTCCATGTCACTTCTATATGTCTTCCATGTCACTCCTCCATGCCGCTCCTCCTTGTCACTCCTCCATGTTGCTCCTCCATGTCACTCCTCCATGTCACTCATCCATGTCCCTCCGCCATGTCACTCCACCATATCAATCCTCCTTGCTGATCCGCCCTATCACTCCTCCATGTCTCTCCTCCACATCAATCCTCTATGTCACTCCTCCATGTCACTCCTCTATGTCACTCCTCCATGTCGCTATTCCATTTCACTCCTCCATGTCGCTACACGAACTCAATACTCCTTGTCACTCCTCTGTGTCATTCCTGCATGTCACTCCTCCATGTAACTCCTCCATGTCACTCCTCCTTGTCGCTATTCCATGTCACTCCTCCATGTCACTCTTCCATGTCACTTCTATATGTCATCCATGTCACTCCTCCATGTCATTACACCAACTCACTCCTCCATGTCACTCCTCCATGTCGCTACTCCATGTCACTCCTCCATTTCACTCCTCCATGTCTCTCCTCCATGTCACTTCTCCAAGTCTTCAATGTCATGTCTCTCATCTGTGTAGCTTCACATTGTCACTCCTCCAAGTCACTCCTCCATGTCGCTACTCCACGTCACTCGTCCATGTCACACCTCCTTGTCACTCCTCCATGTAGCTACTCCAAGTCACTCCTCCATGTCGCTCTACCAACTCACTCCTCCATGTCACTCGTCCACGTCACTCCTCCATGTCACACCTCCTTGTCACTCCTCCATGTAGCTACTCCATGTCACTCCTCCATGTCACTTCTATATGTCTTCCATGTCACTCCTCCATGTCACTCCTCCATGTCACTCTTAAATATCACTCCACCACGCCACTCCTCTATATCACTCCTCCATGTTAGTCCTCCATATCAATCCTCCATGTCGCTTCTCCATGTCACTCCTCTTTGTCGCAATTCCATGTCACTCCTCCATGTCGCTAAATCAACTCAATCCTCCTTGTCACTCCTCCATGTCACTTATCCAAGTCTCTCCTCCGTGTCACTTCTACATGTTGTACATGTCACTCCTCCACATAACTCCTCTATGTCACTCCTCTATGTCACTTATCAATATCACTCCTCTATGTCATTCCCCTATGTCGCTACTCCATGTCACTCCTCCATGTCGATCTTCCATTTCACTCCTCCATGTCACTTCTATATGTCTTCCATGTCACTCCTCCATGTTGCTCCTCATTGTCACTCCTCCATGTTGCTCCTCCATGTCACTCCTCCATGTCACTCATCCATATCCCTCCGCCATGTCACTCCACCATATCAATCCTCCTTGCTGATCCGCCCTGTTACTCCTCCATGTCTCTCCTTCACATCAATCCTCCATGTCAGTCACTCCTCCATGTTACTCCTCCATGTCACTCCTCTATGTCGCTCTTCCATGTCACTCCTCCATGTCGCTACACCAACTCAATCCTCATGTCACTCCTCCATGTAGCTACTCCATGTCACTCCTCCATGTCGCTACACCAACTCAATCCTCCTTGTCACTCCTCCATGTCACTCAGCCAAGTCATTTGTCCATGTCACTCCTTTATGTCACTCCTCCAAGTCACTCCTCCATGTCACTTCTATATGTCTTCCATGTCACTCCTCCATGTTGCTCCAACAACTCACTCCTCCATGTCACTCCTCCATGTCACTCCTCCATGTCGCTATTCCATGTCACTCCTTATGTCGCTATATAAACTCACTCCTCCTTGTCACTCCTTCATTTCACTCCACCACGTCACTCCTCTTTGTCACTCCTCCATATCAACCCTCCATGTCACTCCTCCTTGTCGCTACACCAACTCACTCCTCCATGTCACTCCTCCATTTCACTCCACCACGTCTATATGTATTCCATGTCACTCCTCCATGTCGCTCCACCAACTCACTCCTCCATGTCACTCCTCCTAGTCACTCCTCCATGTAGCTATTCCATTTCACTCCTCCATGTCGCTACACCAACTCAATCCTCCTTGTCACTCCTCCATGTCACTCATCCAAGTCATTCCTCCATGTCGCTATTCCATGTCACTCCTTATGTCGATATGCCAACTCACTCCTCCATGTCACTCCTCCATTTCACTCCACCACATCACTCCTCCATGTCACTCCTCCGTATCAACCCGCCATGTCACTCCTCCATGTCACTCCTCCATGTCACTCCTCCATGTCACTACACCAACTCACTAATCCCTGTCCCTCCGCACTTGTTACGCCTCCATGTCACTCCTTCATATCAACCCGCCATGTCACTCCTCCTTGTCACTCCTCCATGTAGCTATTCCATGACACTCCTCCATGTCACTCTCCACCTCACTCCTCCATGTCACTACACCAACTCACTAATCCCTGTCCCTCCGCCATGTCACTCCACAATATTAAACCTCCTTCCTAATCAAACTTGTCAGTTCTCCATGTCACTACTCCATGTCTCTCCTCCACATCAATCCTCTATGTCACTCCTCCATGTCACTCCTCCATGTCACTCCTCCTTGTCGCTATTCCATGTCACTCCTCCATGTTGCTACACCAACTCACTCCTCATGTCACTCCTCCTTGTCGCTACTCCATGTCACTCCTCCATGTCGCTACACCAACTCAATCCTCCTTGTCACTCCTCCATGTCACTCATCCAAGTCATTCCTCCATGTCACTCCTTTATGTCATTCCTCCATGTCACTCCTTTATGTCACTCCTCCAAGTCACTCCTCCATGTCACTTCTATATGTCTTCCATGTCACTCCTCCATGTTGCTACACCAACTCACTCATCCCTGTCCCTCCGCCATGTCACTCCACAATATCAAACCTCCTTCCTGATCAAACTTGTCTGTTCTCCATGTCACTACTCCATGTCTCTCCTCCACATCAATCCTCTATGTCACTCCTCCATGTCACTCCTCCTTGTCGCTATTCCATGTTACTCCTCCATGTCGCTACACCAACTCACTCTTCCATGTCACTCCCCCATTTCACTCCACCACGTCACTCCTCCATGTCACTCCTCCATGTCACTCCTCCATGTCACTCCTCCTTGTCGCTATTCCATGTTACTCCTCCATGTCGCTACACCAACTCACTCTTCCATGTCACTCCCCCATTTCACTCCACTACGTCACTCCTCCATGTCACTCCTCCATATCAACCCTCCATGTCACTCCTCCATGTCTCTCCTCCACGTCACCCCTCTTTGTCACTCCTCCATATCAACCCTCCATGTCACTCCTCCATGTCACTACACCAACTCACTCATCCCTGTCCCTCCGCCATGTCACTCCACCATATCAACCCTCCTTCCTGATCAAACTTGTCACTTCTCCATGTCACTACTCCATGTCTCTCCCCCACATCAAACCTCTATGTCACTCCTCCATGTCACTCCTCCATGTCGCTACACCAACTCAATCCTCATGTCACTCCTCCATGTAGCTACTCCATATCAACCCGCCATGTCACTCCTCCATGTCACTCCTCCATGTCACTACACCAACTCAGTAATCCCTGTCCCTCCACATTTGTTACGCCTCCATGTCACTCCTTCATATCAACCCGCCATGACACTCCTCCTTGTCACTCCTCCATGTAGCTATTCCATGACACTCCTCCATGTCACTCTACCACCTCACTCCTCCATGTCACTACACCAACTCACTAATCCCTGTCCCTCGGCCATGTCACTCCACAATATTAAACCTCCTTCCTAATCAAACTTGTCAGTTCTCCATGTCACTACTTCATGTCTCTCCTCCACGTCACTCCTCTTTGTCACTCCTCCATATCAACCCTCCATGTCACTCCTCCTTGTCGCTACACCAACTCACTCCTCCATGTCACTCCTCCATTTCACTCCACCACATCTATATGTATTCCATGTCACTCCTCCATGTTGCTCCACCAATTCACTCCTCCATGTCACTCCTCCTTGTCACTCCTCCATGTAGCTATTCCATTTCACTCCTCCATGTCGCTACACCAACTCAATCCTCCTTGTCACTCCTCCATGTCACTCATCCAAGTCATTCCTCCATGTCGCTATTCCATGTCACTCCTTATGTCGATATGCCAACTCACTCCTCCATGTCACTCCTCCATTTCACTCCACCACGTCACTCCTCCATGTCACTCCTCCGTATCAACCCGCCATGTCACTCCTCCATGTCACTCCTCCATGTCACTCCTCCATGTCACTACACCAACTCACTAATCCCTGTCCCTCCGCACTTGTTACGCCTCCATGTCACTCCTTCATATCAACCCGCCATGTCACTCCTCCTTGTCACTCCTCCATGTAGCTATTCCATGACACTCCTCCATGTCACTACACCAACTCACTAATCCCTGTCCCTCCGCCATGTCACTCCACAATATTAAACCTCCTTCCTAATCAAACTTGTCAGTTCTCCATGTCACTACTCCATGTCTCTCCTCCACATCAATCCTCTATGTCACTCCTCCATGTCACTCCTCCATGTCACTCCTCCTTGTCGCTATTCCATGTCACTCCTCCATGTTGCTACACCAACTCACTCCTCATGTCACTCCTCCATGTCGCTACACCAACTCAATCCTCCTTGTCACTCCTCCATGTCACTCATCCAAATCATTCCTCCATGTCACTCCTTTATGTCATTCCTCCATGTCACTCCTTTATGTCACTCCTCCAAGTCACTCCTCCATGTCACTTCTATATGTCTTCCATGTCACTCCTCCATGTCGCTCCACCAACTCACTCCTCCATGTCACTCCTCCTTGTCACTCCTCCATGTAGCTATTCCATGTATCTCCTCCATGTCGCTCTACCAACTCACTCCTCCATATCAACCCGCCATGTCACTCCTCCATGTCACTCCTCCATGTCACTACACCAACTCAGTAATCCCTGTCCCTCCACATTTGTTACGCCTCCATGTCACTCCTTCATATCAACCCGCCATGACACTCCTCCTTGTCACTCCTCCATGTAGCTATTCCATGACACTCCTCCATGTCACTCTACCACCTCACTCCTCCATGTCACTACACCAACTCACTAATCCCTGTCCCTCGGCCATGTCACTCCACAATATTAAACCTCCTTCCTAATCAAACTTGTCAGTTCTCCATGTCACTACTCCATGTCTCTCCTCCACGTCACTCCTCTTTGTCACTCCTCCATATCAACCCTCCATGTCACTCCTCCTTGTCGCTACACCAACTCACTCCTCCATGTCACTCCTCCATTTCACTCCACCACATCTATATGTATTCCATGTCACTCCTCCATGTTGCTCCACCAACTCACTCCTCCATGTCACTCCTCCTTGTCACTCCTCCATGTAGCTATTCCATTTCACTCCTCCATGTCGCTACACCAACTCAATCCTCCTTGTCACTCCTCCATGTCACTCATCCAAGTCATTCCTCCATGTCGCTATTCCATGTCACTCCTTATGTCGATATGCCAACTCACTCCTCCATGTCACTCCTCCATTTCACTCCACCACGTCACTCCTCCATGTCACTCCTCCGTATCAACCCGCCATGTCACTCCTCCATGTCACTCCTCCATGTCACTCCTCCATGTCACTACACCAACTCACTAATCCCTGTCCCTCCGCACTTGTTACGCCTCCATGTCACTCCTTCATATCAACCCGCCATGTCACTCCTCCTTGTCACTCCTCCATGTAGCTATTCCATGACACTCCTCCATGTCACTCTCCACCTCACTCCTCCATTTCACTACACCAACTCACTAATCCCTGTCCCTCCGCCATGTCACTCCACAATATTAAACCTCCTTCCTAATCAAACTTGTCAGTTCTCCATGTCACTACTCCATGTCTCTCCTCCACATCAATCCTCTATGTCACTCCTCCATGTCACTCCTCCATGTCACTCCTCCTTGTCGCTATTCCATGTCACTCCTCCATGTCGCTACTCCATGTCACTCCTCCATGTCGCTACACCAACTCAATCCTCCTTGTCACTCCTCCATGTCACTCATCCAAGTCATTCCTCCATGTCACTCCTTTATGTCATTCCTCCATGTCACTCCTTTATGTCACTCCTCCAAGTCACTCCTCCATGTCACTTCTATATGTCTTCCATGTCACTCCTCCATGTCGCTCCACCAACTCACTCCTCCATGTCACTCCTCCTTGTCACTCCTCCATGTAGCTATTCCATGTATCTCCTCCATGTCGCTCTACCAACTCACTCCTCCATGTCACTCGTCCACGTCACTCCTCCAAGTCACGCTTCCTTGTCACTCATCCATGTAGCTACTTCATGTCACTACACCAACTCACTCATCCCTGTCCCTCCGCCATGTCACTCCACCATTTCAACCCTCCTTCCTGATCAAACTTGTCACTTCTCCATGTCACTACTCCATGTCTGTCCTCCACATCACTCCTCTATATCACTCCTCCATGTCGCTACACCAACTCACTCTTCCATGTCACTCCCCCATTTCACTCCACCACGTCACTCCTCCATGTCACTCCTCCATGTCACTCCTCCTTGTCGCTATTCCATGTCACTCCTCCATGTTGCTACACCAACTCACTCATCCCTGTCCCTCCGCCATGTCACTCCACAATATCAAACCTCCTTCCTGATCAAACTTGTCTGTTCTCCATGTCACTACTCCATGTCTCTCCTCCACATCAATCCTCTATGTCACTCCTCCATGTCACTCCTCCTTGTCGCTATTCCATGTAACTCCTCCATGTCGCTAAACCAACTCACTCTTCCATGTCACTCCCCCATTTCACTCCACCACGTCACTCCTCCATGTCACTCCTCCATGTCACTCCTCCATGTCACTCCTCCTTGTCGCTATTCCATGTTACTCCTCCATGTCGCTACACCAACTCACTCTTCCATGTCACTCCCCCATTTCACTCCACTACGTCACTCCTCCATGTCACTCCTCCATATCAACCCTCCATGTCACTCCTCCATGTTACTCCTCCATGTCACTACACCAACTCACTCATCCCTGTCCCTCCGCTATGTCACTCCACCATATCAACCCTCCTTCCTGATCAAACTTGTCACTTCTCCATGTCACTACTCCATGTCTCTCCCCCACATCAAACCTCTATGTCACTCCTCCATGTCACTCCTCTATGTCACTCCTCTATGTCGCTCTTCCATGTCACTCCTCCATGTCGCTACACCAACTCAATCCTCATGTCACTCCTCCATGTAGCTACTCCATGTCACTCCTACTTTTCACTCCTCCATGTCTCTCCTCAATGTCACTTCTATATGTCTTCCATGTCACTCCTCCATGTCACTACACCAACTCACTCTTCCATGTCACTCCTCCATGTCGCTACTCCATGTCACTCCTCCATTTCACTCCTCCATGTCTATCCTCAATGTCACTTCTACAAGTCTTCAATGTCATGTGTCTCATCTGTGTAGCTCCACATTGTCACTCCTACAAGTCACTCCTCCATGTCGCTACTCCACGTCACTTCTCCATGTCACACCTCCTTGTCACTCCTCCATGTAGCTACTCCATGTCACTCCTCCATGTCGCTCTAACAACTCACTCCTCCATGTCACTCGTCCACGTCACTCCTCCATGTCACACCTCCTTGTCACTCCTCCATGTAGCTACTCCATGTCACTCCTCCATGTCACTCCTCCATGTCACTCTTAAATTTCACTCCACCACGCCACTCCTCTATATCACTCCTCCATGTTACTCCTCCATATCAATCCTCCATGTCACTTTTCCATGTCACTCCTCCTTGTCGCAATTCTATGTCACTCCTCCATGTCGCTACACCAACTCACTACTCCATGTCACTCCTCCATGTCGCTACTCCATGTCACTCATCCATGTCGCTACACCAACTCAATCCTCCTTGTCGCTTTTCCATGTCACTTCTCCATGTAACTCTTCCATGTCGCTATTCCATGTTACTCCTTATGTCGCTATATAAACTCAATCCTCCATGTCACTACTCCATTTCACTCCACCACGTCACTCCTCCATGTCACTACTCCATATTACTACTCCATGTCACTCCTCCTTGTCGCTACACCAACTCACTCCTCCATGTCACTCCTCCATTTCACTCCACCATGTCCCTCCTCCATATCAACCCTCCATGTCACGCCTCCATGTCACTCCTTCATGTCCCTCCGCCATGTCACTCCACCATATCAATCCTCCTTCCTGATCAAACTTGTCACTTCTCCATGTCACTACTCCATGTCTCTCCTCCACATCACTCCTCTATATCACTCCACCATATCAAACCTCCTTCCTGATCAAACTTGTCACTTCTCCATATCACTGCTCCATGTCACTCCTCCTTGTCACTATTCCATGTTACTCCTCCATGTTGCTACACCAACTCACTCTTCCATGTCACTCCTCCATTTCACTCCACCACGTCACTCTTCTACGTCACTCCTCATGTCACTCCTCCATGTCGCTACTCCTTGTCACTCCTCCATGTCACTCATCCCAGTCATTCCTCCTTGTCACTCCTTTATGTCACTCCTCCAAGTCACTCCTCAATTTCACTTCTATATGACTTCAATGTCACTCCTGCATGTCGCTCCTCCATATCACCCCTCTATTTCACTCCTCCATGTCACTCCTCCATATCAATCCTCCATTTCAGTCCTCCATGTAACTCCTTAATGTCACTCTTGCATGTCGCTCCTCCATGTCACTTCTCCAAGTCTTCAATGTCATGTCTCTCATCCGTGTAGCTCCATATTGTCACTCCTCCATATCACTCCTCCGTGTCACTTCTACATGTTTTCCATGTCACTCCTCCACATCACTCCTCTATGTCACTCCCCTATGTCGCTACTCCATGTCACTCCTCCATGTCGATCCTCCATGTCACTCCTCCATGTCACTTCTATATGTCTTCCATGTCACTCCTCCATGTCGCTCCTCCTTGTCACTCCTCAATGTTGCTCCTCCATGTCACTCCTCCATGTCACTCATCCATGTCCCTCCGCCATGTCACTCCACCATATCAATCCAACTTGCTGATCCGCCCTGTCACTCCTCCATGTCTCTCCTCCACATCAATCCTCCATGTCACTCCTCCATGTCACTACTCCATGTCTCTCCTCCACATCAATCCTCTATGTCACTCCTCTATGTCACTCCTCCATGTCACTCCTCCTTGTCGCTATTCCATGTCACTCCTTATGTCGCTACACCTACTCACTCCTCCATTTCACTCCTCCATTTCACTCCACTACGTTACTCCTCCATATCACTCCTCCATATCAACCCTACATGTCACTCCTCCATGTCACTCCTCCATGTCATTCCTCCATGTCATTCCTCCATGTCGCTACACCAACTCACTCCTCATGTCACTCCTCCATGTCGCTACTCCATTTCACTCCTCCATTTCACTCCACCACGTCACTCCTCCATGTCACTCCTCCATATCAACCCTCCATGTCACTCCTCCATGTCACTCCTCCATGTCATTACACCAACTCACTAATCCCTGTCCCTCCGCCATGTCACTCCACCATATCAACCCTCCATCCTGATCAAACTTGTCAGTTCTCCATGTCACTACTCCATGTCTCTCCTCCACATCACTCCTCTATGTCATTCCTCCATGTCACTCCTCCATGTCACTTCTCCATGTCACTCCTCCTTGTCGCTATTCCATGTCACTCCTCCATGTTGCTACACCAACTCACTCCTCATGTCACTCCTCCGTGTCGCTACTCCATGTCACTCCTCCATGTCGCTACACCAACTCAATCCTCCTTGTCACTCCTCCATGTCACTCATCCACGTCATTCCTCCATGTCACTAATTTATGTCACTCCTCCAAGTCACTCCTCCACGTCACTTCTATATGTCTTCCATGTCACTCCTCCATGTCGCTCCACCAACTCACTCCTCCATGTCACTCCTCCATGTCACTGCTCCACGTCAATCCCTTATGTCACTCCTCCATGTCACTCCTCCATGTCGCTATTCCATGTCACTCCTTATGTAGCTCCACCAACTCACTCCTCCATGTCACTCCTCCATTTCACTCCACCACGTCACTCCTCCATGTCACTCCTCCATATCAACCCTCCATGTCACTCCTCCATGTCAGTCCTCCATGTCACTCATCCATGTCACTACACCAACTCACTCATCCCTTTCCCTCCGCCATGTCACTCCACCATATCAACCCTCCTTCCTGATCAAACTTGTCACTTCTCCATGTCACTACTCCATGTCTCTCCTCCACCTCAATCCTCTATGTCACTCCTCCATGTCACTCCTCCATGTCACTCCTCCTTGTCGCTATCCCATGTCACTCCTCCATGTCGCTACACCAACTCACTCCTCATGTCACTCCTCCATGTCATTCCTCCATGTCGCTATTCCATGTCACTCCTTATGTCGCTACACCAACTCACTCCTCCATTTCACTCCACCACGTCACTCCTCCAAATCACTCCTCCATATCAACCCTCCATGTCACTCCTCCATGTCACTACACCAACTCACTCATCCCTGTCCCTCCGCCATGTCACTCCTCCATGTCGCTACACCAACTCACTCCTCATGTCACTCCTCCATGTCGCTACTCCATTTCACTCCTCCATATCGCTACACCAACTCAATCCTCCTTGTCACTCCTCCATGTCACTCATCCAAGTCATTCCTCCATGTCACTCCTTTATGTCACTTCTCCAAGTCACTCCACCATGTCACTTCTATATGTCTTCCATGTCACTCCTCCATGTCGCTCCACCAACTCACTCCTCCATGTCACTCCTCCATGTCACTGCTCCACGTCACTCCTCTATGTCACTCCTCCATGTCACTCCTCCATGTCGCTATTCCATGTCACTCCTTATGTCGCTCCACCAACTCACTCCTCCATGTCACTCCTCCATGTCACTCCTCCATTTCACTCCACCACGTAACTCCTCCATGTCACTCCTCCATATCAACCCTCCATGTCACTCCTCCATGTCACTACACCAACTCAATCATCCCTTTCCCTCCGCCATGTCACTCCACCATATCAACCCTCCTTCCTGATCAAACTTGTCACTTCTCCATGTCACTACTCCATGTCTCTCCTCCACCTCAATCCTCTATGTCACTCCTCCATGTCACTCCTCCATGTCACTCCTCCTTGTCACTCTTCCTTGTCGCTATTCCATGTCACTCCTCCATGTCGCTACACCAACTCACTCCTCATGTCACTCCTCCATGTCATTCCTCCATGTCGCTATTCCATGTCACTCCTTATGTCGCTACACCAACTCACTCCTCCATTTCACTCCTCCATTTCACTCCACCACGTCACTCCTCCAAATCACTCCTCCATATCAACCCTCCATGTCACTCCTCCATTTCACTCCACCATGTCATTCCTCCATGTCACTCCTCCATGTCACTACACCAACTCACTCATCCCTGTCCCTCCGCCATGTCACTCCTCCATGTCGCTACACCAACTCACTCCTCATGTCACTCCTCCATGTCGCTACTCCATTTCACTCCTCCATGTCGCTACACCAACTCAATCCTCCTTGTCACTCCTCCATGTCACTCATCCAAGTCATTCCTCCATGTCACTCCTTTATGTCACTCCTCCAAGTCACTCCTCCATGTCACTTCTATATGTGTTCCATGTCACTCCACCATGTCGTTACACCAACTCACTCCTCCATGTCACTCCTCCATGTAACTCCTCCATGTCGCTATTCCATGTCACTCCTTATGTCGCTCCACCAACTCACTCCTCCATGTCACTCCTCCATGTCACTCCTCCATTTCACTCCACCACGTAACTCCTCCATGTCACTCCTCCATATCAACCCTCCATGTCACTCCTCCATGTCACTACACCAACTCACTCATCCCTTTCCCTCCGCCATGTCACTCCACCATATCAACCCTCCTTCTTGATCAAACTTGTCACTCCTCCATGTCACTCCTCCATGTCACTCTTCCTTGTCGCTATTCCATGTCACTCCTCCATGTCGCTACACCAACTCACTCCTCATGTCACTCCTCCATGTCATTCCTCCATGTCGCTATTCCATGTCACTCCTTATGTCGCTACACCAACTCACTCCTCCATTTCACTCCTCCATTTCACTCCACCACGTCACTCCTCCAAATCACTCCTCCATATCAACCCTCCATGTCACTCCTCCATTTCACTCCACCATGTCATTCCTCCATGTCACTCCTCCATGTCACTACACCAACTCACTCATCCCTGTCCCTCCGCCATGTCACTCCACCATGTCGTTACACCAACTCACTCCTCCATGTCACTCCTCCATGTCTCTACTCCATGTCACTCCTCCATTTCACTCCTCCATGTCTCTCCTCCATGTCACTTCTCCAAGTCTTCAATGTCATGTCTCTCATCTGTGTAGCTCCACATTGTCACTCCTCCAAGTCACTCCTCCATGTCGCTACTCCACGTCACTCCTCCATTTCACACCTCCTTGTCACTCCTCCATGTAGCTACTCCATGTCACTCCTCCATGTCGCTCTACCTACTCACTACTCCATGTCACTCGTCCACGTCACTCCTCCATGTCACACCTCCTTGTCACTCCTCCATGTAGCTACTCCATGTCACTCCTCCATGTCACTCCTCCATGTCACTCTTAAATATCACTCCACCACGCCACTCCTCTATATCACTCCTCCATGTTACTCCTCCATATCAATCCTCCATGTCAATTCTCCATGTCACTCCTCCTTGTCGCAATTCCATGTCACTCCTCCATGTCGCTACACCAACTCATTCCTCCATGTCACTCCTTTATGTCACTCCTCCAAGTCACTCCTCCATGTCACTTCTATATGTCTTCCATGTCACTCCTCCATGTCGCTCCTCCTTGTCACTCCTCCATGTTGCTCCTCCATGTCACTCCTCCATGTCACTCATCCATGTACCTCCGCCATGTCACTCCACCATATCAATCCTCCTTGCTGATCCGCCCTGTCACTCCTCCATGTCTCTCCTCCACATCAATCCTCTATGTCACTCCTCCATGTCACTCCTCTATGTCACTCCTCCATGTCGCTATTCCATGTCACTCCTCCATGTCGCTACACGAACTCAATACTCCTTGTCACTCCTCTGTGTCATTCCTGCATGTCACTCCTCCATGTAACTCCTCCATGTCACTCCTCCTTGTCGCTATTCCATGTCACTCATCCATGTCACTACACCAACTCACTCATCCCTGTCCCTCCGCCATGTCACACCACCATAACAACTCTCTTTCCTGATCAAACTTGTCACTTCTCCATGTCACTACTCCATGTCTCTCCTTCACATCAATCCTCTATGTCACTCTTCCATGTCACTCCTCCATGTCACTCCTCCTTGTCACTACTCCATGTCACTCCTCCATGTCACTCATCCATGTCATTCCACAATGACACTCCTTTATGTCACTCCTCCAAGTCACTCCTCCATGTCACTCCTCCATGTCCCTCCTCCATGTCACTCCACCATATCAATCCGCCTGGCTGATCCGCCCTGTCACTCCTCCATGTCACTCCTCCATGTCACTTCTATATGTCTTCCATGTCACTCCTCCATGTCATTACACCAACTCACTCCTCCATGTCACTCCTCCATGTCGCTACTCCATGTCACTCCTCCATTTCACTCCTCCATGTCTCTCCTCCATGTCACTTCTCCAAGTCTTCAATGTCATGTCTCTCATCTGTGTAGCTTCACATTGTCACTCCTCCATGTCGCTACTCCACGTCACTCCTCCATGTCACACCTTCTTGTCACTCCTCCATGTAGCTACTCCAAGTAACTCCTCCATGTCGCTCTACCAACTCACTCCTCCATGTCACTCGTCCACGTCACTCCTCCATGTCACACCTCCTTGTCACTCTTCCATGTAGCTACTCCATGTCACTCCTCCATGTCACTTCTATATGTCTTCGATGTCACTCCTCCATGTCACTCCTCCATGTCACTCCTCCATGTCACTCTTAAATATCACTCCACCACGCCACTCCTCTATATCACTCCTCCATGTTAGTCCTCCATATCAATCCTCCATGTCACTTCTCCATGTCTCTCCTCTTTGTCGCAATTCCATGTCACTCCTCCATGTCGCTACACCAACTCAATCCTCCTTGTCACTCCTCCATGTCACTCATCCAAGTCTCTCCTCCGTGTCACTTCTACATGTTGTACATGTCACTCCACCACATAACTGCTCTATGTCACTCCTCTATGTCACTTTTCAATATCACTCCTCTATGTCATTCCCCTATGTTGCTACTCCATGTCACTCCTCCATGTCGATCTTCCATTTCACTCCTCCATGTCACTTCTATATGTCTTCCATGTCACTCCTCCATGTCGCTCCTCATTGTCACTCCTCCATGTTGCTCCTCCATGTCACTCCTCCATGTCACTCATCCATGTCCCTCCCCATGTCACTCCACCATATCAATCCTCCTTGCTGATCCGCCCTGTTACTCCTCCATGTCTCTCCTTCACATCAATCCTCCATGTCACTCCTCCATGTCACTCCTCCATGTCACTCCACCATGTCTCTACACCAACTCACTCAACCCTTTCCCTCCGCCATGTCACTCCACCATATCAACCCTCCTTCCTGATCAAACTTGTCACTTCTCCTTGTCACTACTCCATGTCTCTCCTCCACATCAATCCTCTATGTCACTCCTCTATGTCACTCCTCCATGTCACTCCTCCTTGTCGCTATTCCATGTCACTCCTCCATGTTGCTACACCAACTCACTCCTCATGTCACTCCTCCATGTCGCTACTCCATGTCACTCCTCCATGTCGCTACACCAACTCAACCCTCCTTGTCACTCCTCCATGTCACTCATTCAAGTCATTCCTCCATGTCACTCATTTATGTCACTCCTCCAAGTCACTCCTCCATGTCACTTCTATATGTCTTCCATATCACTCCTCCATGTCGCTCCACCAACTCACTCCTCCATGTCACTCCTCCTTGTCACTCCTCCATGTAGCTTTTCCATGTCACTCCTCCATGTCGCTATACCAACTCATTCCTCCATGTCACTCGTCTACGTCACTCCTCCATGTCACACTTCCTTGTCACTCCTCCATGTAGCTACTCCATGTCACTACACCAACTCACTCATCCCTGTCCCTCCGCCATGTCACTCCACCATATCAACCGTCCTTCCTGATCAAACTTGTCACTTCTCCATGTCACTACTCCATGTCTCTCCTCCACATCACTCCTCTAAATCACTCCTCCATGTTACTCCTCCATGTCACTCCTTCTTGTCGCTATTCCATGTTACTCCTCCATGTCGCTACACTAACTCACTCTTCCATGTCACTGCTCCATTTCACTACACCACGTCACTCTTCTACGTTACTCCTCATGTTACTCCTCCATGTCGCTACTCCTTGTCACTCTTCCAAGTCACTCATCCATGTCATTCCTCCATGTCACTCCTTTATGTCACTCCTCCAAGTCACTCCTCAATTTCACTTCTATATGACTTCAATGTCACTCCTGCATGTCGCTCCTCCATATCACTCCTCTATTTCACTCCTCCATGTCATTGCTCCTTGTCGCTATTCCATGTCACTCCTCCATTTCAACCCTCCATGTCACTACTCCATGTCACTCCTCCCTGTCACAACTCCTTGTCACTCCTCCATGTAGCTACTCCATGTCACTCCTCCATGTCGCTCTACCAACTCACTCCTCCATGTCACTCGTCCACGTCAGTCCTCCATGTCACACCTCCTTGTCACTCCTCCATGTAGCTACTCCATGTCACTCCTCCATGTCGCTCTACCAACTCACTACTCCATGTCTTTCCTCCACATCAATCTTCTATGTAACTCCTCCATGTCACTCCTCCATGTGATTCCTCCTTGTCGCTATTTCATGTCACTCCTCCATATCAACCCTCCATGTCACTCCTCCATGTCACTCCTCCATGTCACTACACCAACTCACTCATCCCTGTCCCTCCGCCATGTCACTCCACCATATCAACGATCCTTCTTGATCAAACTTGTCACTTCTCCATGTCACTACTCCATGTCTCTCCCCCACATCAAACCTCTATGTCACTCCTCCATGTCACTCCTCTATGTCACTCCTCCTTGTTGCTCTTCCATGTCACTCCTCCATGTCGCTACACCATCTCGATCCTCCTTGTCACTCCTCCATTTCACTCAGCCAAGTCATTTGTCCATGTCACTCCTTTATGTCACTCCTCCAAGTCACTCCTCCATGTCACTTCTATATGTCTTCCATGTCACTCCTCCATGTCGCTATTCCATGTCACTCCTTATGTCGCTATATAAACTCACTCCACCAACTCACTCCTCCATGTCACTCCTCCTTGTCACTCCTCCATGTAGCTATTCCATTTCACTCCTCCATGTCGCTACACCAACTCAATCCTCCTTGTCACTCCTCCATGTCACTCATCTAAGTCACTCCTCCATGTCGCTATTCCATGTCACTCCTTATGTCGATACACCAACTCACTCCTCCATGTGACTCCTCCATTTCACTCCACCACGTCACTCCTCCATGTCACTCCTCCATATCAACCCTCCATTTCACTCCTCCTTATCACTCCTCCATGTCACTCCTCCATGTCACTCATCCAAGTCATTCCTCCTTATGTCATTCCTCCAAGTCACTCCTCCATGTCACTTCTATATGTCTTCCATGTCACTCCTCCATGTCGCTCCACCAACTCACTTCTCCATGTCGCTATTCCATGTCACTCCTTATGTCGCTATATAAACTCACTCCTCCATGTCACTCCTCCATTTCATTCCACCACGTCACTCCTCCATGTCACTCCTCCATATCACCCTCCATGTCACTCCTCCTTGTCGCTACACCAACTCACTACTCCATGTCACTCCTCCATTTCACTCATCCAAGTCATTCCTCCATGTCACTCCTTTATGTCACTCCTCCAAGTCACTCCTCCATGTCACTTCTATATGTCTTCCATGTCACTCCTCCATGTCGCTCCACCAACTCACTCCTCCATGTCACTCCTCCTTGTCACTCCTCCATGTAGCTATTCCATTTCACTCCTCCATGTCGCTACACCAACTCAATCCTCCTTGTCACTCCTCCATGTCACTCATCTAAGTCACTCCTCCATGTTGCTCCTCCATATCAACCCTCCATTTCACTCCTCCTTATCACTCCTCCATGTCACTCCTCCATGTCACTCATCCAAGTCATTCCTCCTTATGTCATTCCTCCAAGTCACTCCTCCATGTCACTTCTATATGTCTTCCATGTCACTCCTCCATGTCGCTCCACCAACTCACTTCTCCATGTCGCTATTCCATGTCACTCCTTATGTCGCTATATAAACTCACTCCTCCATGTCACTCCTCCATATCACCCTCCATGTCACTCCTCCTTGTCGCTACACCAACTCACTCCTCCATGTCACTCCTCCATTTCACTCCACCACGTCCCTCATCCATATCAACCCTCCATGTCACTCCTCCATGTCACTCATCCATGTCCCTCCGCCATGTCACTCCACCATATCAACCCTCCTTCCTGATCAAACTTGTCACTTCTCCATGTCACTACTCCATGTCTCTCCTCCACATCACTCCTCTATATCACTCCTCCATGTCACTCCTCCATGTCACTCCTCCTTGTCGCTATTCCATGTTACTCCTCCATGTCGCTACACCAACTCACTCTTCCATGTCACTCCTCCATTTCACTCCACCACGTCACTCTTCTACGTTACTCCTCATGTCACTCCTGCATGTCGCTACTCCATGTCACTACTCCATGTCTTTCCTCCATATCAATCCTCTATGAAACTCCTCCATGTCACTCCTCCATGTCATTCCTCCTTGTCGCTATTTCATGTCACTCCTCCATATCAACCCTCCATGTCACTCCTCCATGTCGCTACACCAACTCAATCCTCCTTGTCACTCCTCCATGTCACTCAGCCAATTCATTTGTCCATGTCACTCCTTTATGTCACTCCTCCAAGTCACTCCTCCATGTCACTTCTATATGTCTTCCATGTCACTCCTCCATGTAGCTATTCCATGTCACTCCTCCATGTCGCTCTACCAACTCACTCCGCCATGTGACTCGTCCACGTCACTCCTCCATGTCACACTTCCTTGTCACTCATCCATGTAGCTATTTCATGTCACTACACCAACTCACTCATCCCTGTCCCTCCGCCATGTCACTCCACCATATCAACCCTCCTTCCTGATTAAACTTGTCACTTCTCCATGTCACTACTCCATGTCTCTCCTTCACATCATTCCTTTATATCACTCCTCCATGTCACTCCTCCATGTCACTCTTCCATGTCACTCTGCCATGTCACTCCACCATATCAATCCTCCTTGCTGATCCGCCCTGTCACTCCTCATTGTCTCTCCTCCTCATCAATCCTCCATGTCACTCATCCATGTCCCTCCGCCATGTCACTCCACCATATCAATCCTCCTTGCTGATCCGCCCTGTCACTCCTCATTGTCTCTCCTCCTCATCAATCCTCCATGTCATTCCGCTATGTCACTCCTCCATGTCACTCCTAAATGTCACTCCTCCATGTCACTCCTCCATGTCACTACACCAACTCACTCATCCCTTTCCCTCCGCCATGTCACTCCACCATATCAACCCTCCTTGCTGATCAAACTTGTCACTTCTCCATGTCACTACTCCATGTCTCTCCTCCACATCAATCCTCTATGTCACTCCTCTATGTCACTCCTCCATGTCACTCCTCCTTGTCGCTATTCCATGTCACTCCTTATGTCGCTACACCAACTCACTCCTCCATTTCACTCCTCCATTTCACTCCACTACGTTACTCCTCCATATCACTCCTCCATATCAACCCTACATGTCACTCCTCCATGTCACTCCTCCATGTCATTCCTCCATGTCATTCCTCCATGTCGCTACACCAACTCACTCCTCATGTCACTCCTCCATGTCGCTACTCCATTTCACTCCTCCATTTCACTCCACCACGTCACTCCTCCATGTCACTCCTCCATATCAACCCTCCATGTCACTCCTCCATGTCACTCCTCCATGTCACTACACCAACTCACTAATCCCTGTCCCTCCGCCATGTCACTCCACCATATCAACCCTCCATCCTGATCAAACTTGTCAGTTCTCCATGTCACTACTCCATGTCTCTCCTCCACATCACTCCTCTATGTCATTCCTCCATGTCACTCCTCCATGTCACTTCTCCATGTCACTCCTCCTTGTCGCTATTCCATGTCACTCCTCCATGTTGCTACACCAACTCACTCCTCCATTTCACTCCACCACGTCACTCTTCTACGTTACTCCTCATGTCACTCCTGCATGTCGCTACTCCATGTCACTACTCCATGTCTTTCCTCCATATCAATCCTCTATGAAACTCCTCCATGTCACTCCTCCATGTCATTCCTCCTTGTCGCTATTTCATGTCACTCCTCCATATCAACCCTCCATGTCACTCCTCCATGTCGCTACACCAACTCAATCCTCCTTGTCACTCCTCCATGTCACTCAGCCAAGTCATTTGTCCATGTCACTCCTTTATGTCACTCCTCCAAGTCACTCCTCCATGTCACTTCTATATGTCTTCCATGTCACTCCTCCATGTAGCTATTCCATGTCACTCCTCCATGTCGCTCTACCAACTCATTCCGCCATGTGACTCGTCCACGTCACTCCTCCATGTCACACTTCCTTGTCACTCATCCATGTAGCTATTTCATGTCACTACACCAACTCACTCATCCCTGTCCCTCCGCCATGTCACTCCACCATATCAACCCTCCTTCCTGATTAAACTTGTCACTTCTCCATGTCACTACTCCATGTCTCTCCTCCACATCATTCCTTTATATCACTCCTCCATGTCACTCCTCCATGTCACTCCTCCTTGTCGCTATTCCATGTTACTCCTCCATGTCGCTACACCAACTCACTCTTCCATGTCACTCCCCCATTTCACTCCACCACGTCACTCCTCCATGTCACTCCTCCATATCAACCCTCCATGTCACTCCTCCATGTCACTCCTCCATGTCACTCATCCATGTCCCTCCGCCATGTCACTCCACCATATCAATCCTCCTTGCTGATCCGCCCTGTCACTCCTCCTTGTCTCTCCTCCTCATCAATCCTCCATGTCACTCCGCTATGTCACTCCTCCATGTCACTCCTCCATGTCACTCCTCCATGTCACTCCTCCATGTCACTACACCAACTCACTCATCCCTTTCCCTCCGCCATGTCACTCCACCATATCAACCCTCCTTGCTGATCAAACTTGTCACTTCTCCATGTCACTACTCCATGTCTCTCCTCCACATCAATCCTCTATGTCACTCCTCTATGTCACTCCTCCATGTCACTCCTCCTTGTCGCTATTCCATGTCACTCCTTATGTCGCTACACCAACTCACTCCTCCATTTCACTCCTCCATTTCACTCCACTACGTTACTCCTCCATATCACTCCTCCATATCAACCCTACATGTCACTCCTCCATGTCACTCCTCCATGTCATTCCTCCATGTCATTCCTCCATGTCGCTACACCAACTCACTCCTCATGTCACTCCTCCATGTCGCTACTCCATTTCACTCCTCCATTTCACTCCACCACGTCACTCCTCCATGTCACTCCTCCATATCAACCCTCCATGTCACTCCTCCATGTCACTCCTCCATGTCACTACACCAACTCACTAATCCCTGTCCCTCCGCCATGTCACTCCACCATATCAACCCTCCATCCTGATCAAACTTGTCAGTTCTCCATGTCACTACTCCATGTCTCTCCTCCACATCACTCCTCTATGTCATTCCTCCATGTCACTCCTCCATGTCACTTCTCCATGTCACTCCTCCTTGTCGCTATTCCATGTCACTCCTCCATGTTGCTACACCAACTCACTCCTCATGTCACTCCTCCATGTCGCTACTCCATGTCACTCCTCCATGTCGCTACACCAACTCAATCCTCCTTGTCACTCCTCCATGTCACTCATCCAAGTCATTCCTCCATGTCACTCATTTATGTCACTCCTCCAAGTCACTCCTCCACGTCACTTCTATATGTCTTCCATGTCACTCCTCCATGTTGCTCCACCAACTCACTCCTCCATGTCACTCCTCCATGTCACTGCTCCACGTCAATCCTCTATGTTACTCCTCCATGTCACTCCTCCATGTCGCTATTCCATGTCACTCCTTATGTCGCTCCACCAACTCACTCCTCCATGTCACTCCTCCATATACACCCTCCATGTCACTCCTCCATGTCAGTCATCCATGTCACTCATCCATGTCACTACACCAACTCACTCATCCCTTTCCCTCCGCCATGTCACTCCACCATATCAACCCTCCTTCCTGATCAAACTTGTCACTTCTCCATGTCACTACTCCATGTCTCTCCTCCACCTCAATCCTCTATGTCAATCCTCCATGTCACTCCTCCATGTCACTCCTCCTTGTCGCTATCCCATGTCACTCCTCCATGTCGCTACACCAACTCACTCCTCATGTCACTCCTCCATGTCATTCCTCCATGTCGCTATTCCATGTCACTCCTTATGTCGCTACACCAACTCACTCCTCCATTTCACTCCTCCATTTCACTCCACCATGTCACTCCTCCAAATCACTCCTCCATATCAACCCTCCATGTCACTCCTCCATGTCACTACACCAACTCACTCATCCCTGTCCCTCCGCCATGTCACTCCTCCATGTCGCTACACCAACTCACTCCTCATGTCACTCCTCCATGTCGCTACTCCATTTCACTCCTCCATATCACTACACCAACTCAATCCTCCTTGTCACTCCTCCATGTCACTCATCCAAGTCATTCCTCCATGTCACTCCTTTATGTCACTTCTCCAAGTCACTCCACCATGTCACTTCTATATGTCTTCCATGTCACTCCTCCATGTCGCTCCACCAACTCACTCCTCCATGTCACTCCTCCATGTCACTGCTCCACGTCACTGCTCTATGTCACTCCTCCATGTCACTCCTCCATGTCGCTATTCCATGTCACTCCTTAAGTCGCTCCACCAACTCACTCGTCCATGTCACTCCTCCATGTCACTCCTCCATTTCACTCCACCACGTAACTCCTCCATGTCACTCCTCCATATCAACCCTCCATGTCACTCCTCCATGTCACTCCTCCATGTCACTACACCAACTCACTCATCCCTTTCCCTCCGCCATGTCACTCCACCATATCAACCCTCCTTCTTGATCAAACTTGTCACTCCTCCATGTCACTCCTCCATGTCACTCTTCCTTGTCGCTATTCCATGTCACTCCTCCATGTCGCTACACCAACTCACTCCTCATGTCACTCCTCCATGTCATTCCTCCATGTCGCTATTCCATGTCACTCCTTATGTCGCTACACCAACTCACTCCTCCATTTCACTCCTCCATTTCACTCCACCACGTCACTCCTCCAAATCACTCCTCCATATCAACCCTCCATGTCACTCCTCCATTTCACTCCACCATGTCATTCCTCCATGTCACTCCTCCATGTCACTACACCAACTCACTCATCCCTGTCCCTCCGCCATGTCACTCGTCCATGTCGCTACACCAACTCACTCCTCATGTCACTCCTCCATGTCGCTACTCCATTTCACTCCTCCATGTCGCTACACCAACTCACTCCTCCTTGTGACTCCTCCATGTCACTCATCCAAGTCATTCCTCCATGTCTCTACTCCATGTCACTCCTCCATTTCACTCCTCCATGTCTCTCCTCCATGTCACTCCTCCATTTCACTCCTCCATGTCTCTCCTCCATGTCACTTCTCCAAGTCTTCAATGTCATGTCTCTCATCTGTGTAGCTCCACATTGTCACTCCTCCAAGTCACTCCTCCATGTCGCTACTCCACGTCACTCCTCCATTTCACACCTCCTTGTCACTCCTCCATGTAGCTACTCCATGTCACTCCTCCATGTTGCTCTACCAACTCACTACTCCATGTCACTCGTCCACGTCACTCCTCTATATCACTCCTCCATGTTACTCCTCCATATCAATCCTCCATGTCAATTCTCCATGTCACTCCTCCTTGTCGCAATTCCATGTCACTCCTCCATGTCGCTACACCAACTCATTCCTCCTTGTCACTCCTCCATGTCACTCATCCAAGTCATTCCTCCATGTCACTCCTTTATGTCACTCCTCCAAGTCACTCCTCCATGTCACTTCTATATGTCTTCCATGTCACTCCTCCATGTCGCTCCTCCTTGTCACTCCTCCATGTTGCTCCTCCATGTCACTCCTCCATGTCACTCATCCATGTACCTCCGCCATGTCACTCCACCATATCAATCCTCCTTGCTGATCCGCCCTGTCACTCCTCCATGTCTCTCCTCCACATCAATCCTCTATGTCACTCCTCCATGTCACTCCTCTACGTCACTCCTCTATGTCACTCCTCCATGTCGCTATTCCATGTCACTCCTTATGTCGCTACACCAACTCACTCCTCCATGTCACTCCTCCATGTCACTCCTCCAAGTAATTCCTCCATGTCACTCCTCCATGTCACTACACCAATTCACTCATCCCTGTCCCTCCGCCATGTCACTCCTCCATGTCACTCCTCCATGTCGCTACACCAACTCACTCCTCATGTCACTCCATGTCGCTACTCCATGTCACTCCTCCATGTCGCTCCTCCTTGTCACTCCTCCATGTTGCTCCTCCATGTCACTCCTCCATATCACTCATCCATGTCCCTCCGCCATGTCACTCCACCATATCAATCCTCCTTGCTGTTCCGCCCTGTCACTCCTCCATGTCTCTCCTCCACATCAATCCTCTATGTCACTCCTCCATGTCACTCCTCCATGTCGCTATTCAATGTCACTCCTCCATGTCGCTACACGAACTCAATACTCCTTGTCACTTCTCTGTGTCATTCCTGCATGTCACTCCTCCATGTCACTCCTCCATGTCACTCCTCCTTGTCGCTATTCCATGTCACTCCTCCATGTCACTACACCAACTCACTCATCCCTGTCCCTCCGCTATGTCACACCACCATAACAACCCTCCTTCCTGATCAAACTTGTCACTTCTCCATATCACTACTCCATGTCTGTCCTCCACATCAATCCTCTATGTCACTCCTCCATGTTACTCCTCCATGTCACTCCTCCTTGTCGCTACTCCATGTCACTCCTCCATGTCACTCATCCATGTCATTCCTCCATGTCACTCCTTTATGTCACTCCTCCAAGTCACTCCTCCATGTCACTTCTATATGTCTTCAGTGTCACTCCTCCATGTCGTTACACCAACTCACTCCTCCATGTCACTCCTCCATGTCGCTACTCCATGTCACTCTTAAATTTCACTCCACCACACCACTCCTCTATATCACTCCTCCATGTTACTCCTCCATATCAGTCCTCCATGTCACTTCTCCATGTCACTCCTCCTTGTCGCAATTCCATGTCACTCCTCCATGTCGCTACACCAACTCACTCCTCCATGTCACTCCTCCATGTCGCTACTCCATGTCACTCCTCCATGTCGCTACACCAACTCAATCCTCCTTGTCACTCCTCCATGTCACTCATCCAAGTCATTCCTCCATGTCACTCCATTATGTCATTCATCCAAGTAACTCCTCCATGTCACTTCTATATGTCTTCCATGTCACTCCTCCATGTCGCTCCACCAGCTCACTCCTCCATGTCACTCCTCCATGTCACTGCTCCACGTCACTCCTCTATGTCACTCCTCCATGTCACTCCTCCATGTCGCTATTCCATGTCACTCCTTATGTCGCTACACCAACTCACTCCTCCAAGTCACTCCTCCATTTCACTTCACCACGTCACTCCTCCATGTCACTCCTCCATTTCAACCCTCCATGTCACTCCTCCATGTCACTCCTTCATGTCACTCCTCTATGTCTTCCATGTCACTCCTCCTTGTCACTCCTCCATGTAGCTATTCCATGTCACTCCTCCATGTTGCCCTACCAACTCATTCCTCCATGTCACTCGTCCACGTCACTCCTCCATGTCACACTTCCTTGTCACTCCTCCATGTAGATACTTCATGTCACTACACCAACTCACTCATCCCTTTCCCTCCGCCATGTCACTCCACCATATCAACCCTCCTTCCTGATCAAACTTGTCACTTCTCCATGTCACTACTTCATGTCTCTCCTCCACATCAATCCTCTATGTCACTCCTCCATGTCACTAATCCTTGTCGCTATTCCATGTCACTCCTCCATGTCGCTACACCAACTCACTCCTCATGTCACTCCTCCATGTCACTCCTCCATGTCGCTATTCCATGTCACTCCTTATGTCGCTACACCAACTCACTCCTCCATTTCACTCCTCCATTTCACTCCACCACGTCACTCCTCCAAATCGCTCCGCCATATCAACCCTCCATGTCACTCCTCCATGTCACTCCTCCATGTCATTCCTCCATGTCACTCCTCCATGTCACTACACCAACTCACTCATCCCTGTCCCTCCGCCATGTCACTCCTCCATGTCACTCCTCCATGTCCCTACACCAACTCACTCCTCATGTCACTCCTCCATGTCACTCATCCAAGTCATTCCTCCATGTCACTCCTTTATGTCACTCCTCCAAGTCACTCCTCCATGTCACTTCTATATGTGTTCCATGTCACTCCTCCATGTCGTTACACCAACTCACTCCTCCATGTCACTCCTCCATGTCTCTACTCCACGTCACTCCTCCATTTCACTCCTCCATCTCTCCTCCATGTCACTTCTCCAAGTCTTCAATGTCATGTCTCTCATCTGTGTAGCTCCACATTGTCACTCCTCCAAGTCACTCCTCCATGTCGCTATACCACGTCACTCCTCCATGTCACACCTCCTTGTCACTCCTCCATGTAGCTACTCCATGTCACTCCTCCATGTCGCTCTACCAACTCACTACTCCATGTCACTCGTCCACGTCACTCCTCCATGTCACACCTCCTTGTCACTGCTCCATGTAGCTACTCCATGTCACTCCTCCATGTCACTCCTCCAAGTCACTCCTCCATGTCACTTCTATATGTCTTCCATGTCACTCCTCCATGTCGCTCCTCCTTGTCACTCCTCCATATCAATCCTCCATGTCACTTCTCCATGTCACCCCTCCTTGTCGCAATTCCATGTCACTCCTCCATGTCGCTACACCAACTCAATCCTCCTTGTCACTCCTTTATGTCACTCCTCCAAGTCACACCTCCATGTCACTTCTATATGTCTTCCATGTCACTCCTCCATGTCGCTCCTCCTTGTCACTATTCCATGTTGCTCCTCCATGTCACTTCTATATGTCTTCCATGTCACTCATCCATGTACCTCCGCCATGTCACTCCACCATATCAATCCTCCTTGCTGTTCCGCCCTGTCACTCCTCCATGTCTCTCCTCCACATCAATCCTCTATGTCACTCCTCCATGTCACTCCTCCATGTCGCTATTCCATGTCACTCCTCCATGTCGCTACACGAACTCAATACTCCTTGTCACTCCTCTGTGTCATTCCTGCATGTCACTCCTCCATTTCACTCCTCCATGTCACTCCTCCTTGTCGCTATTCCATGTCACTCCTCCATATCAACCCTCTATGTCACTCCTCCTTGTCGCTACACCAACTCACTCCTCCATGTCACTCCTCCATTTCACTCCACCACGTCCCTCCTCCATATCAACCCTCCATGTCACTCCTCCATGTCACTCCTCCATGTCCCTCCGCAATGTCACTCCACCATATCAACCCTCCTTCCTGATCAAACTTGTCACTTCTCCATGTCACTACTACATGTCTCTACTCCACATCACTCTTCTATATCACTCCTCCATGTCACTCCTCCATGTCACTCCTCCATTTCACTCCACCACGTAACTCCTCCATGTCACTCCTCCATATCAACCCTCCATGTCACTCCTCCATGTCACTCCTCCATGTCACTACACCAACTCACTCATCCCTTTCCCTCCGCCATGTCACTCCACCATATCAACCCTCCTTCTTGATCAAACTTGTCACTCCTCCATGTCACTCCTCCATGTCACTCTTCCTTGTCGCTATTCCATGTCACTCCTCCATGTCGCTACACCAACTCACTCCTCATGTCACTCCTCCATGTCATTCCTCCATGTCGCTATTCCATGTCACTCCTTATGTCGCTACACCAACTCACTCCTCCATTTCACTCCTCCATTTCACTCCACCACGTCACTCCTCCAAATCACTCCTCCATATCAACCCTCCATGTCACTCCTCCATTTCACTCCACCATGTCATTCCTCCATGTCACTCCTCCATGTCACTACACCAACTCACTCATCCCTGTCCCTCCGCCATGTCACTCGTCCATGTCGCTACACCAACTCACTCCTCATGTCACTCCTCCATGTCGCTACTCCATTTCACTCCTCCATGTCGCTACACCAACTCACTCCTCCTTGTGACTCCTCCATGTCACTCATCCAAGTCATTCCTCCATGTCTCTACTCCATGTCACTCCTCCATTTCACTCCTCCATGTCTCTCCTCCATGTCACTCCTCCATTTCACTCCTCCATGTCTCTCCTCCATGTCACTTCTCCAAGTCTTCAATGTCATGTCTCTCATCTGTGTAGCTCCACATTGTCACTCCTCCAAGTCACTCCTCCATGTCGCTACTCCACGTCACTCCTCCATTTCACACCTCCTTGTCACTCCTCCATGTAGCTACTCCATGTCACTCCTCCATGTTGCTCTACCAACTCACTACTCCATGTCACTCGTCCACGTCACTCCTCTATATCACTCCTCCATGTTACTCCTCCATATCAATCCTCCATGTCAATTCTCCATGTCACTCCTCCTTGTCGCAATTCCATGTCACTCCTCCATGTCGCTACACCAACTCATTCCTCCTTGTCACTCCTCCATGTCACTCATCCAAGTCATTCCTCCATGTCACTCCTTTATGTCACTCCTCCAAGTCACTCCTCCATGTCACTTCTATATGTCTTCCATGTCACTCCTCCATGTCGCTCCTCCTTGTCACTCCTCCATGTTGCTCCTCCATGTCACTCCTCCATGTCACTCATCCATGTACCTCCGCCATGTCACTCCACCATATCAATCCTCCTTGCTGATCCGCCCTGTCACTCCTCCATGTCTCTCCTCCACATCAATCCTCTATGTCACTCCTCCATGTCACTCCTCTACGTCACTCCTCCATGTCACTCCTCCATGTCGCTATTCCATGTCACTCCTTATGTCGCTACACCAACTCACTCCTCCATGTCACTCCTCCATGTCACTCCTCCAAGTAATTCCTCCATGTCACTCCTCCATGTCACTACACCAATTCACTCATCCCTGTCCCTCCGCCATGTCACTCCTCCATGTCACTCCTCCATGTCGCTACACCAACTCACTCCTCATGTCACTCCATGTCGCTACTCCATGTCACTCCTCCATGTCGCTCCTCCTTGTCACTCCTCCATGTTGCTCCTCCATGTCACTCCTCCATATCACTCATCCATGTCCCTCCGCCATGTCACTCCACCATATCAATCCTCCTTGCTGTTCCGCCCTGTCACTCCTCCATGTCTCTCCTCCACATCAATCCTCTATGTCACTCCTCCATGTCACTCCTCCATGTCGCTATTCAATGTCACTCCTCCATGTCGCTACACGAACTCAATACTCCTTGTCACTTCTCTGTGTCATTCCTGCATGTCACTCCTCCATGTCACTCCTCCATGTCACTCCTCCTTGTCGCTATTCCATGTCACTCCTCCATGTCACTACACCAACTCACTCATCCCTGTCCCTCCGCTATGTCACACCACCATAACAACCCTCCTTCCTGATCAAACTTGTCACTTCTCCATATCACTACTCCATGTCTGTCCTCCACATCAATCCTCTATGTCACTCCTCCATGTTACTCCTCCATGTCACTCCTCCTTGTCGCTACTCCATGTCACTCCTCCATGTCACTCATCCATGTCATTCCTCCATGTCACTCCTTTATGTCACTCCTCCAAGTCACTCCTCCATGTCACTTCTATATGTCTTCAGTGTCACTCCTCCATGTCGTTACACCAACTCACTCCTCCATGTCACTCCTCCATGTCGCTACTCCATGTCACTCTTAAATTTCACTCCACCACACCACTCCTCTATATCACTCCTCCATGTTACTCCTCCATATCAGTCCTCCATGTCACTTCTCCATGTCACTCCTCCTTGTCGCAATTCCATGTCACTCCTCCATGTCGCTACACCAACTCACTCCTCCATGTCACTCCTCCATGTCGCTACTCCATGTCACTCCTCCATGTCGCTACACCAACTCAATCCTCCTTGTCACTCCTCCATGTCACTCATCCAAGTCATTCCTCCATGTCACTCCATTATGTCATTCATCCAAGTAACTCCTCCATGTCACTTCTATATGTCTTCCATGTCACTCCTCCATGTCGCTCCACCAGCTCACTCCTCCATGTCACTCCTCCATGTCACTGCTCCACGTCACTCCTCTATGTCACTCCTCCATGTCACTCCTCCATGTCGCTATTCCATGTCACTCCTTATGTCGCTACACCAACTCACTCCTCCAAGTCACTCCTCCATTTCACTTCACCACGTCACTCCTCCATGTCACTCCTCCATTTCAACCCTCCATGTCACTCCTCCATGTCACTCCTTCATGTCACTCCTCTATGTCTTCCATGTCACTCCTCCTTGTCACTCCTCCATGTAGCTATTCCATGTCACTCCTCCATGTTGCCCTACCAACTCATTCCTCCATGTCACTCGTCCACGTCACTCCTCCATGTCACACTTCCTTGTCACTCCTCCATGTAGATACTTCATGTCACTACACCAACTCACTCATCCCTTTCCCTCCGCCATGTCACTCCACCATATCAACCCTCCTTCCTGATCAAACTTGTCACTTCTCCATGTCACTACTTCATGTCTCTCCTCCACATCAATCCTCTATGTCACTCCTCCATGTCACTAATCCTTGTCGCTATTCCATGTCACTCCTCCATGTCGCTACACCAACTCACTCCTCATGTCACTCCTCCATGTCACTCCTCCATGTCGCTATTCCATGTCACTCCTTATGTCGCTACACCAACTCACTCCTCCATTTCACTCCTCCATTTCACTCCACCACGTCACTCCTCCAAATCGCTCCGCCATATCAACCCTCCATGTCACTCCTCCATGTCACTCCTCCATGTCATTCCTCCATGTCACTCCTCCATGTCACTACACCAACTCACTCATCCCTGTCCCTCCGCCATGTCACTCCTCCATGTCACTCCTCCATGTCCCTACACCAACTCACTCCTCATGTCACTCCTCCATGTCACTCATCCAAGTCATTCCTCCATGTCACTCCTTTATGTCACTCCTCCAAGTCACTCCTCCATGTCACTTCTATATGTGTTCCATGTCACTCCTCCATGTCGTTACACCAACTCACTCCTCCATGTCACTCCTCCATGTCTCTACTCCACGTCACTCCTCCATTTCACTCCTCCATCTCTCCTCCATGTCACTTCTCCAAGTCTTCAATGTCATGTCTCTCATCTGTGTAGCTCCACATTGTCACTCCTCCAAGTCACTCCTCCATGTCGCTATACCACGTCACTCCTCCATGTCACACCTCCTTGTCACTCCTCCATGTAGCTACTCCATGTCACTCCTCCATGTCGCTCTACCAACTCACTACTCCATGTCACTCGTCCACGTCACTCCTCCATGTCACACCTCCTTGTCACTGCTCCATGTAGCTACTCCATGTCACTCCTCCATGTCACTCCTCCAAGTCACTCCTCCATGTCACTTCTATATGTCTTCCATGTCACTCCTCCATGTCGCTCCTCCTTGTCACTCCTCCATATCAATCCTCCATGTCACTTCTCCATGTCACCCCTCCTTGTCGCAATTCCATGTCACTCCTCCATGTCGCTACACCAACTCAATCCTCCTTGTCACTCCTTTATGTCACTCCTCCAAGTCACACCTCCATGTCACTTCTATATGTCTTCCATGTCACTCATCCATGTACCTCCGCCATGTCACTCCACCATATCAATCCTCCTTGCTGTTCCGCCCTGTCACTCCTCCATGTCTCTCCTCCACATCAATCCTCTATGTCACTCCTCCATGTCACTCCTCCATGTCGCTATTCCATGTCACTCCTCCATGTCGCTACACGAACTCAATACTCCTTGTCACTCCTCTGTGTCATTCCTGCATGTCACTCCTCCATTTCACTCCTCCATGTCACTCCTCCTTGTCGCTATTCCATGTCACTCCTCCATATCAACCCTCTATGTCACTCCTCCTTGTCGCTACACCAACTCACTCCTCCATGTCACTCCTCCATTTCACTCCACCACGTCCCTCCTCCATATCAACCCTCCATGTCACTCCTCCATGTCACTCCTCCATGTCCCTCCGCAATGTCACTCCACCATATCAACCCTCCTTCCTGATCAAACTTGTCACTTCTCCATGTCACTACTACATGTCTCTACTCCACATCACTCTTCTATATCACTCCTCCATGTCACTCCTCCATGTCACTCCTCCTTGTCGCTATTCCATGTTACTCCTCCATGTCGCTACACCAACTCACTCTTCCATGTCACTCCTCCATTTCACTCCACCACGTCACTCTTTTACGTCACTCCTCATGTCACTCCTCCATGTCGCTAATCCTTGTCACTTCTCTATGTCACTCATCCATGTCATTCCTCCATGTCACTCCTTTATGTCACTACAAGTCACTCCTCAATTTCACTTCTATGTTACTTCAATGTCACTCCTGAATGTCGCTCCTCCATATCACTCCTCTATTTCACTAATCCATGTCACTCTTCCATATCAATCCTCCATTTCACTCCTCCATGTAACTCCTTAATGTCACTACTCCATGTTGCTACTCCATGTCACTCCTCCATGTCACTCTTGCATGACGCTCCTCTATGTCACTTCTCTAAGTCTTCAATGTCATGTCTCTCATCCGTGTAGCTCCATATTGTCACACCTCCATATCACTCCTCCGTGTCACTTCTACATGTTTTCCATGTCACTCCTCCACATCACTCCTCTATGTCACTCCTCCATGTCACTCCTCCATGTCACTTCTATATGTCTTCCATGTCACTCCTCCATGTCGCTCCTCCTTGTCACTCCTCCATGTTGCTCTTCCATGTCACTCCTCCATGTCACTCATCCATGTCCCTCCGCCATGTCACTCCACAATATCAATCCTCCTTGCTGATCCGACCTGTCACTCCTCCATGTCTCTCCTCCACATCAATACTCTATGTCACTCCTCCATGTCACTCCTCCATGTCACTCCTCCTTGTCGCTATTCCATGTCACTCCTCCATGTCACTACATCAAACTCACTCATCCCTGTACCTCCGCCATGTCACTCCACCATATCAACCCTCCTTCCTGATCAAACTTGTCAGTTCTCCATGTCACTACTCCATGTCTCTCCTCCACATTAATCCTCTATGTCATTCCTCCATGTCACTCCTCCATGTCACTCCTCCATGTCACTCCTCCTTGTCGCTATTCCATGTCACTCCTCCATGTTGCTACACCAAATCACTCCTCATGTCACTACTCCATGTCGCTACTCCATGTCACTCCTCCATGTCGCTACAACAACTCAATCCTCCTTGTCACTCCTCCATGTCACGCATCCAAGTCATTCCTCCAAGTCACTCCTCCATGTCACTTCTATATGTCTTCCATGTCACTCCTCCATGTGTCTACTCAATGTCACTCCTCCATTTCACTCCTCCATGTCTCTCCTCCATGTCACTTCTCCAAGTCTTCAATGTCATGTCTCTCATCTGTGTAGCTCCACATTGTCACTCCTCCAAGTCACTCCTCCATGTCGCTACTCCACGTCACTCCTCCACGTCACTCCTCCATGTCACACCTCCTTGTCACTCCTCCATGTAGCTACTCCATGTCACTCCTCCATGTCGCTCTACCAACTCACTCCTCCATGTCACTCGTCCACGTCACTCCTCCATGTCACACCTCCTTGTCACTCCTCCATGTAGCTACTCCATGTCACTCCTCCATGTCACTCCTCCATGTCAATCTTAAATTTCACTCCACCACGCCACTCCTCTATATCACTCCTCCATGTTACTCCTCCATATCAATCCTCCATGTCACTTCTCTATGTCACTCCTCCTTGTCGCAATTGCATGTCACTCCTCCAATTCGCTACACCAACTCATTCCTCATGTCACTCCTCCATGTCGCTACTCCATGTCACTCCTCCATATCGCTACACCAACTCAATCCTCCTTGTCACTCCTCCATGTGACTCATCCAAGTCATTCCTCCATGTCACTCCTTTATGTCACTCCTCCAAGTCACTCCTCCATGTCAATTATATATGTCTTCCATGTCACTCATCCATGTCGCTCCACCAACTCACTCCTCTATGTCACTCCTCCATGTCACTGCTCCATGTCACTCCTCCATGTCGCTAGTCCATGTCACTCCTTATGTCGCTCCACCAACTCACTCCTCTATGTCATTCCCCTATGTCGCTACTCCATGTCACTCCTCCATGTCGATCCCCCATGTCACTCCTCCATGTCACTTCTATATGTCTTCCATGTCACTCCTCCATGTCGCTCCTCCTTGTCACTCCTCCATGTTGCTCCTCCATGTCACTCCTCCATGTCACTCATCCATGTCCCTCCGCCATGTCACTCCACCATATCAATCCTCCTTGTCACTCCTCTGTGTCATTCCTGCATGTCACTCCTCACTGTCACTCCTCCATGTCACTACACCAACTCACTCATCCCTGTCCCTCTGCCATGTCACACCACCATAACAACCCTCCTTCCTGATCAAACTTGTCACTTCTCCATGTCACTACTCCATGTCTCTCCTCCACATCAATCCTCTGTCACTCCTCCATGTCACTCCTCCATGTAACTCCTCCTTGTCGCTACTCCATGTCACTCCTCCATGTCACTCATCCATGTCATTCCTCCATGTCACTCCTTTATGTCACTCCTCCAAGTCACTCCTCCATGTCACTCCTCCATGTCCCTCCTCCATGTCACTCCACTATATCAATCCTCCTTGCTGATCCGCCCTGTCACTTCTCCATGTCACTCCTCCATGTCACTCCTCCATGTCGCTCATCCAAGTCACTCCTGCATGTCGCCATTCCATGTCACTCCTTATGTCGATACACCAACTCACTCCTCCATGTCACTCCTCCATTTCACTCCACCACGTCACTCCTCCATGTCAATCCTCAATTTCACTCCTCCATGTCACTCCTCCATGTCACTACACCAACTCACTAATCCCTATCCCTCCGCCATGTCACTCCACCATATCAACCCTTCTCCCTGTTCAAACTTGTCAGTTCTCCATGTCACTACTCCATGTCTCTCCTCCACATCAATCCTCTATGTCACTCCTCCAACTCACTCCTCCATGTCACTCGTTCATGTCACTCCTCCATGTCACACTTCTTTGTCACTCCTCCATGTAGCTACTCCATGTCACTACACCAACTCACTCATCCCTGTCCCTCTGCCATGTCACTCCTCCATGTCACTCCTCCATGTCGCTATTCCATGTCACACCTTATGTCGCTATATAAACTCACTCCTCCATGTCACTCCTCCATTTCACTCCAACACGTCACTCCTCCATGTCACTCCACCATATCAACCCTCCATGTCACTCCTCCTTGTCGCTACACCAACTCACTCCTCCATGTCACTTCTCCATTTCACTCCACCACGTCCCTCCTCCATATCAACCCTCCAAGTCATTCCTCCATGTCACTCCTCCATGTCACTCATCCCTGTCCCAGTGCCATGTCACTCCTCCATGTCACTCCTCCAAGTCACTCCTCCATGTCACTTCTATATGTGCTCCATGTCACTCCTCCATGTCGTTACACCAACTCACTCCTCCATGTCACTCCTCCATGTCACTTCTCCATGTCACTCCTCCATGTCGCTCTACCAACTCATTCCTCCATGTCACTCGTCAACGTCACTCCTCCATGTCACACTTCCATGTCACTCCTCCATGTTGCTACACCAACTCACTCCTCATGTCACTCCTCCATGTCGCTACTCCATGTCACTCCTCCATGTCGCTACACCAACTCAACCCTCCTTGTCACTCCTCCATGTCACTCATCCAAGTCATTCCTCCATGTCACTCATTTATGTCACTCCTCCTTGTCGCTCTACCAACTCACTCCTCCATGTTACTCGTCCAAGTCACTCCTCCATGTCACACCTCCTTGTCACTCCTCCATGTAGCTACTCCATGTCACTCTTAAATTTCACTCCACCACGCCACTCCTCTATATCACTCCTCCATGTTACTCCTCCATATCAGTCCTCCATGTCACTTCTCCATGTCACTCCTCCTTGTCGCAATTCCATGTCACTCCTCCATGTCGCTACACCAACTCACTCCTCCATGTCACTCCTCCATGTCGCTACTCCATGTCACTCCTCCATGTCGCTACACCAACTCAATCCTCCTTGTCACTCCTCCATGTCACTCCTCCATTTCTCTACTCCATGTCACTCCTCCATTTCACTGCTCCATGTAGCTACTCCATGTCACTCCTCCATTTCACTCCTCCATGTCACTCTTAAATATCACTCCACCACGCCACTCCTCTATATCACTCCTCCATGTTACTACTCCATATCAATCCTCCATGTCAATTCTCCATGTCATTCCTACTTGTCGCAATTCCATGTCACTCCTCCATGTCGCTACACCAACTCAATCCTCCTTGTCACTCCTCCATGTCACTCCTCCATGTCGCTATTCCATGTCACTCCTTATGTCGCTACACCAACTCACTCCTCCATGTCACTCCTCCATGTCGCTCCTCCTTGTCACTCCTCCATGTTGCTCCTCCATGTCACTCCTCCATATCACTCATCCATGTCCCTCCGCCATGTCACTCCACCATATCAATCCTCCTTGCTGTTCCGCCCTGTCACTCCTCCATGTCTCTCCTCCACATCAATCCTCTATGTCACTCCTCCATGTCACTCCTCCATGTCGCTATTCCATGTCACTCCTCCATGTCGCTACACGAACTCAATACTCCTTGTCACTTCTCTGTGTCATTCCTGCATGTCACTCCTCCATGTCACTCCTCAATGTCACTCCTCCTTGTCGCTATTCCATGTCACTCCTCCATGTCACTACACCAACTCACTCATCCCTGTCCCTCTGCCATGTCACTCCTCCATGTCACTCCTCCATGTCCCTACACCAACTCACTCCTCATGTCACTCCTCCATGTCACTCATCCAAGTCATTCCTCCATGTCACTCCTCCATGTCACTCCTCCATCTCTCCTCCATGTCACTTCTCCAAGTCTTCAATGTCATGTCTCTCATCTGTGTAGCTCCACATTGTCACTCCTCCAAGTCACTCCTCCATGTCGCTATACCACGTCACTCCTCCATGTCACACCTCCTTGTCACTCCTCCATGTAGCGACTCCATGTCACTCCTCCATGTCGCTCTACCAACTCACAACTCCATGTCACTCGTCCACGTCACTCCTCCATGTCACACCTCCTAGTCACTGCTCCATGTAGCTATTCCATGTCACTCCTCCATGTTGCCCTACCAACTCATTCCTCCATGTCACTCGTCCACGTCACTCCTCCATGTCACACTTCCTTGTCACTCCTCCATGTAGCTACTTTATGTCACTACACCAACTCACTCATCCCTTTCCCTCCGCCATGTCACTCCACCATATCAACCCTCCTTCCTGATCAAACTTGTCACTTCTCCATGTAACTACTTCATGTCTCTCCTCCACATCAATCCTCTATGTCACTCCTCCATGTCACTAATCCTTGTCGTTATTCCATGTCACTCCTCCATGTCGCTACACCAACTCACTCCTCATGTCACTCCTCCATGTCACTCCTCCATGTCGCTATTCCATGTCACTCCTTATGTCGCTACACCAACTCACTCCTCCATTTCACTCCTCCATTTCACTCCACCACGTCACTCCTCCAAATCGCTCCACCATATCAACCCTCCATGTCACTCCTCCAAGTCACTCCTCCATGTCGCTACTCCATGTCACTCGTCCATGTCGCTCCTCATTGTCACTCCTCCATGTTGCTCCTCCATGTCACTCCTCCATGTCACTCATCCATATCCCTCCGCCATGTCACTCCACCATATCAATCCTCCTTGCTGATCCGCCCTGTTACTCCTCCATGTCTCTCCTTCACATCAATCCTCCATGTCAGTCACTCCTCCATGTCACTCCTCCATGTCACTCTTAAATTTCACTCCACCACGCCACTCCTATATATCACTCCTCCATGTAACTCCTCCAAGTCATTCCTCCATGTCACTCCTTTATGTCACTCCTCCAAGTCACTCCTCCATGTCACTTCTATATGTCTTCCATGTCACTCCTCCATGTCGCTCCACCAACTCACTCCTCCATGTCACTCCTCCATGTCACTGCCCAACGTCACTCCTCTATGTCGCTCCACCAACTCCCTCCTCCATGTCACTCCTCCATTTCACTCCACCACGTCACTCCTCCATGTCACTACACCAACTCACTCATCCCTTTCCCTCCGCCATGTCACTCCACCATATCAACCCTCCTTCCTGATCAAACTTGTCACTTCTCCATGTCACTACTCCATGTCTCTCCTCCACCTCAATCCTCTATGTCACTCCTCCATGTCACTCCTCCTTTTCGCTATTCCATGTCACTCCTCCATGTCGCTACACCAACTCACTCCTCATGTCACTCCTCCATGTCATTCCTCCATGTCGCTATTCCATGTCACTCCTTATGTCGCTAAACCAACTCACTCCTCCATTTCAATCCTCCATTTCACTCCTCCATGTCACTCATCCAAGTCATTCCTCCATGTCACTCCTTTATGTCACTCCTCCAAGTCACTCCTCCATGTCACTTCCATATGTCTTCCATGTCACTCCTCCATGTCGCTCCACCAACTCACTCCTCCATGTCACTTCTCCATGTCACTGCTACACGTCACTCCTTTATGTCACTCCTCCATGTTACTCCTCCGTGTCGCTATTCCATGTCACTCCTTATGTCGCTCCACCAACTCACTCCTCCATGTCACTCCTCCATTTCACTCCACCACGTCACTCCTCCATGTCACTCCTCCATATAAACCCTCCATGTCACTCCACCATGTCACTCCTCCATGTCATTCCTCCATGTCACTCATTTATGTCACTCCTCCTTGTCGCTCTACCAACTCACTCCTCCATGTCACTCGTCCAAGTCACTCCTCCATGTCACACCTCCTTGTCACTCCTCCATGTCGCTACTCCATGTCACTCCTCCATGTCGCTACACCAACTCACTCCTCCATTTCACTACTCCATTTCACTCCACCACGTCACTCCTCCAAATCACTCCTCCATATCAACCCTCCATGTCACTCCTCCATTTCACTCCTCCATGTCATTCCTCCATGTCACTCCTCCATGTCACTACACCAACTCACTCATCCCTGTCCCTCCGCCATGTCACTCCTCCATGTCGCTACACCAATTCACTCCTCATGTCACTCCTCCATGTCGCTACTCCATTTCACTCCTCCATGTTGCTACACCAACTCAATCCTCCTTGTCACACCTCCATGTCACTCATCCAAGTCATTCCTCCATATCAACCCTCCATGTCACTCCTCCATGTCACTCATCCATGTCCCTCCGCCATGTCACTCCACCATATCAACCCTCCTTCCTGATCAAACTTGTCACTTCTCCATGTCACTACTCCATGTCTCACCTCCACATCACTCCTCTATATCACTCCTCCATGTCACTCCTCCATGTCACTCCTCCTTGTCGCTATTCCATGTTACTCCTCATGTCACTCCTGCATGTCGCTACTCCATGTCACTACTCCATGTCTTTTCTCCACATCAATCCTCTATGTAACTCCTCCATGTCACTCCTCCATGTCACTCCTCCATGTCACTACACCAACTCACTCATCCCTTTCCCTCCGCCATGTCACTCCACCATATCAACCCTCCTTCCTGATCAAACTTGTCACGTCTCCATGTCACTACTCCATGTCTCTCCTCCACATCAATCCTCTATGTCACTCCTCTATGTAACTCCTCCATGTCACTCCTCCTTGTCGCTATTCAATGTCACTCCTCCATGTCGCTACACCAACTCACTCATCCCTGTCCCTCCGCCATGTCACTCCTCCATGTCACTCCTCCATGTCGCTACACCAACTCACTCCTCATGTCACTCCTCCATGTCACTCATCCATTTCAACCCTCCATGTCACTCCTCCAAGTCACTCCTCCATGTCACGCCTCCATTTCACTCCACCACGTCACTCCTCCATGTCACTCCTCCATGTCACTCCTTTATGTCACTCCTCCAAGTCACTCCTCCATGTCACTTCTATATGTGTTCCATGTCACTCCTCCATGTCGTTACACCAACTCACTCCTCCATGTCAATCCTCCATGTCTCTACTCCATGTCACTCCTCCATTTCACTCCTCCATGTCTCTCCTCCATGTCACTTCTCCAAGTCTTCAATATCATGTCTCTCATCTGTGTAGCTCCACATTGTCACTCCTCCAAGTCACTCCTCCATGTCACTACTCCACGTCATTCTTCCATTTCAAACCTCCTTGTCACTCCTCCATGTAGCTACTCCATGTCACTCCTCCATGTCGCTCTACCAAGTCACTACTCCATGTCACTCCTCCATTTCATTCCACCACGTCACTCCTCCATGTCACTCCTCCATATCACCCTCCATGTCACTCCTCCTTGTCGCTACACCAACTCACTCCTCCATGTCACTCCTCCATTTCACTCCACCACGTCCCTCCTCCATATCAACCCTCCATGTCACTCCTCCATGTCACTCATCCATGTCCCTCCGCCATGTCACTCCACCATATCAACCCTCCTTCCTGATCAAACTTGTCACTTCTCCATGTCACTACTCCATGTCTCACCTCCACATCACTCCTCTATATCACTCCTCCATGTCACTCCTCCATGTCACTCCTCCTTGTCGCTATTCCATGTTACTCCTCATGTCACTCCTGCATGTCGCTACTCCATGTCACTACTCCATGTCTTTTCTCCACATCAATCCTCTATGTAACTCCTCCATGTCACTCCTCCATGTCACTCCTCCATGTCACTACACCAACTCACTCATCCCTTTCCCTCTGCCATGTCACTCCACCATATCAACCCTCCTTCCTGATCAAACTTGTCACGTCTCCATGTCACTACTCCATGTCTCTCCTCCACATCAATCCTCTATGTCACTCCTCTATGTAACTCCTCCATGTCACTCCTCCTTGTCGCTATTCAATGTCACTCCTCCATGTCGCTACACCAACTCACTCATCCCTGTCCCTCCGCCATGTCACTCCTCCATGTCACTCCTCCATGTCGCTACACCAACTCACTCCTCATGTCACTCCTCCATGTCACTCCTCCATTTCAACCCTCCATGTCACTCCTCCAAGTCACTCCTCCATGTCACGCCTCCATTTCACTCCACCACGTCACTCCTCCATGTCACTCCTCCATGTCACTCCTCCATGTCACTCCTTCATGTCACTCCTCCATGTCACTCCTCTATGTCTTCCATGTCACTCCTCCTTGTCACTCCTCCATGTAGCTATTCCATGTCACTCCTCCATGTTGCCCTAACAACTCACTCCTCCATGTCAATCGTCCACGTCACTCTTCCATGTCACACTTCCTTGTCACTCCTCCATGAAGCTACTTCATGTCACTACATCAACTCACTCATCCCTGTTCCTCCGACATGTCACTCCGCCATATCAACCCTCCTTCCTGATCAAAATTGTCACTTCTCCATGTCACTACTCCATGTCTTTCCTCCACATCACTCCTCTATGTCACTCCTCCATGTCATTCCTCCTTGTCGCTATTCCATGTCACTCCTCCATGTCGCTACACCAACTCACTCCTATATGTCACTCCCCCATTTCACTCCACCACGTCACTCCTCCATGTCACTCCTCCATATAAGCCCTTCATGTCACTCCTCCATGTCACTCCTCCATGTCACTACACCAACTCACTCATCCCTGTCCCTCCGCCATGTCACTCCACCATATCAACCCTCCTTCCTGATGAAACTTGTCACTTCTCCATGTCACTACTCTATGTCTCTCCCCCACATCAAACCTCTATGTCACTCCTCCATGTCACTCATCTATGTCACTCCTCCTTGTCGCTCTTCCATGTCACTCCTCCATGTCGCTACACCAACTCAATCCTCATGTCACTCCTCCATGTCGCTACTCCATGTCACTCCTTATGTCGCTACACCAACTCACTCCTCCATGTCACTCCTCCATGTCACTCCTCCAAGTAATTCCTCCATGTCACACCTCCTTGTCACTCCTCCATGTAGCTACTCCATCTCACTCCTCCATGTCGCTCTACAAACTCACTCCTCCATGTCACTCGTCCAAGTCACTCCTCCATGTCACACCTCCTTGTCACTCCTCCATGTAGCTACTCCATGTCACTCTTAAATTTCACTCCACCACGCCACTCCTCTATATCACTCCACCATGTTACTCCTCCATATCAGTCCTCCATGTCACTTCTCCATGTCACTCCTCCTTGTCGCAATTCCATGTCACTCCTCCATGTCGCTACACCAACTCACTCCTCCATGTCACTCCTCCATGTCGCTACTCCATGTCACTCCTCCATGTCGCTACACCAACTCAATCCTCCTTCTCACTCCTCCATGTCACTCCTCCATTTCTCTACTCCATGTCACTCCTCCATTTCACTGCTCCATGTAGCTACTCCATGTCACTCCTCCATTTCACTCCTCCATGTCACTCTTAAATATCACTCCACCACGCCACTCCTCTATATCACTCCTCCATGTTACTACTCCATATCAATCCTCCATGTCAATTCTCCATGTCATTCCTACTTGTCGCAATTCCATGTCACTCCTCCATGTCGCTACACCAACTCAATCCTCCTTGTCACTCGTCCATGTCACTCCTCCATGTCGCTATTCCATGTCACTCCTTATGTCGCTACACCAACTCACTCCTCCATGTCACTCCTCCATGTCACTCCTCCAAGTAATTCCTCCATGTCACTCCTCCATATCACTACACCAATTCACTCATCCCTGTCCCTCCGCCATGTCACTCCTCCATGTCACTCCTCCATGTCGCTACACCAACTCACTCCTCATGTCACTCCATGTCGCTACTCCATGTCACTCCTCCATGTCGCTCCTCCTTGTCACTCCTCCATGTTGCTCCTCCATGTCACTCCTCCATATCACTCATCCATGTCCCTCCGCCATGTCACTCCACCATATCAATCCTCCTTGCTGTTCCGCCCTGTCACTCCTCCATGTCTCTCCTCCACATCAATCCTCTATGTCACTCCTCCATGTCACTCCTCCATGTCGCTATTCCATGTCACTCCTCCATGTCGCTACACGAACTCAATACTCCTTGTCACTTCTCTGTGTCATTCCTGCATGTCACTCCTCCATGTCACTCCTCCATGTCACTCCTCCTTGTCGCTATTCCATGTCACTCCTCCATGTCACTACACCAACTCACTCATCCCTGTCCCTCCGCCATGTCACACCACCATAACAACCCTCCTTCCTGATCAAACTTGTCACTTCTCCATATCACTACTCCATGTCTGTCCTCCACATCAATCCTCTATGTCACTCCTCCATGTTACTCCTCCATGTCACTCCTCCTTGTCGCTACTCCATGTCACTCCTCCATGTCACTCATCCATGTCATTCCTCCATGTCACTCCTTTATGTCACTCCTCCAAGTCACTCCTCCATGTCACTTCTATATGTCTTCCGTGTCACTCCTCCATGTCGTTACACCAACTCACTCCTCCATGTCACTCCTCCATGTCGCTACTCCATGTCACTCCTCCATTTCACTCCTCCATGTCTCTCCTCCATGTCACTTCTCCAAGTCTTCAATGTCATGTCTCTCATCTGTGTAGCTCCACATTGTCACTCCTCCAAGTCACTCCTCCATGTTGCTACTCCACGTCACTCCTCCATGTCACACCTCCTTGTCACTCCTCCATGTAGCTACTCCATGTAACTCCTCCATGTCGCTCTACAAACTCACTCCTCCATGTCACTCGTCCAAGTCACTCCTCCATGTCACACCTCCTTGTCACTCCTCCATGTAGCTACTCCATGTCACTCTTAAATTTCACTCCACCACGCCACTCCTCTATATCACTCCTCCATGTTACTCCTCCATATCAGTCCTCCATGTCACTTCTCCATGTCACTCCTCCTTGTCGCAATTCCATGTCACTCCTCCATGTCGCTACACCAACTCACTCCTCCATGTCACTCCTCCATATCGCTACTCCATGTCACTCCTCCATGTCGCTACACCAACTCAATCCTCCTTGTCACTCCTCCATGTCACTCATCCAAGTCATTCCTCCATGTCACTCCATTATGTCATTCATCCAAGTAACTCCTCCATGTCACTTCTATATGTCTTCCATGTCACTCCTCCATGTCGCTCCACCAGCTCACTCCTCCATGTCACTCCTCCATGTCACTGCTCCACGTCACTCCTCCAAGTCACTCCTCCATTTCACTTCACCACGTCACTCCTCCATGTCACTCCTCCATTTCAACCCTCCATGTCACTCCTCCATGTCACTCCTTCATGTCACTCCTCTATGTCTTCCATGTCACTCCTCCTTGTCACTCCTCCATGTAGCTATTCCATGTCACTCCTCCATGTTGCCCTACCAACTCATTCCTCCATGTCACTCGTCCACGTCACTCCTCCATGTCACACTTCCTTGTCACTCCTCCATGTAGCTACTTCATGTCACTACACCAACTCACTCATCCCTTTCCCTCCGCCATGTCACTCCACCATATCAACCCTCCTTCCTGATCAAACTTGTCACTTCTCCATGTCACTACTTCATGTCTCTCCTCCACATCAATCCTCTATGTCACTCCTCCATGTCACTAATCCTTGTCGCTATTCCATGTCACTCCTCCATGTCGCTACACCAACTCACTCCTCATGTCACTCCTCCATGTCACTCCTCCATGTCGCTATTCCATGTCACTCCTTATGTCGCTACACCAACTCACTAATCCATTTCACTCCTCCATTTCACTCCACCACGTCACTCCTCCAAATCGCTCCGCCATATCAACCCTCCATGTCACTCCTCCATGTCACTCCTCCATGTCCCTACACCAACTCACTCCTCATGTCACTCCTCCATGTCACTCATCCAAGTCATTCCTCCATGTCACTCCTTTATGTCACTCCTCCAAGTCACTCCTCCATGTCACTCCTCCATCTCTCCTCCATGTCACTTCTCCAAGTCTTCAATGTCATGTCTCTCATCTGTGTAGCTCCACATTGTCACTCCTCCAAGTCACTCCTCCATGTCGCTATACCACGTCACTCCTCCATGTCACACCTCCTTGTCACTCCTCCATGTAGCGACTCCATGTCACTCCTCCATGTCGCTCTACCAACTCACTACTCCATGTCACTCGTCCACGTAACTCCTCCATGTCACACCTCCTAGTCACTGCTCCATGTATCTACTCCATGTCACTCCTCCATGTCACTCCTCCATGTCACTCTTAAATATCACTCCACCACGCCACTCCTCTATATCACTCCTCCATGTTACTCCTCCATATCAATCCTCCATGTCACTTCTCCATGTCACTCATCCTTTTCGCAATTCCATGTCACTCCTCCATGTCGCTACACCAACTCAATCCTACTTGTCACTCCTTTATGTCACTCCTCCAAGTCACTCCTTCATGTCACTTCTATATGTCTTCCATGTCACTCCTCCATGTCGCTCCTCCTTGTCACTCCTCCATATCAATCCTCCATGTCACTTCTCCATGTCACTCCTCCTTGTCGCAATTCCATGTCACTCCTCCATGTCGCTACACCAACTCAATCCTCCTTGTCACTCCTTTATGTCACTCCTCCAAGTCACTCCTCCATGTCACTTCTATATGTCTTCCATGTCACTCCTCCATGTCGCTCCTCCTTGTCACTCCTCCATGTTGCTCCTCCATGTCACTTCTATATGTCTTCCATGTCACTCATCCATGTACCTCCGCCATGTCACTCCACCATATCAATCCTCCTTGCTGTTCCGCCCTGTCACTCCTCCATGTCTCTCCTCCACATCAATCCTCTATGTCACTCCTCCATGTCACTCCTCCATGTCGCTATTCCATGTCACTCCTCCATGTCGCTACACGAACTCAATACTCCTTGTCACTCCTCTGTGTCATTCCTGCATGTCACTCCTCCATTTCACTCCTCCATGTCACTCCTCCTTGTCGCTATTCCATGTCACTCCTCCATGTCACTACACCAACTCACTCATCCCTGTCCCTCCGCCATGTCACACCACCATAACAACCCTCCTTCCTGATCAAACTTGTCACTTCTCCATATCACTACTCCATGTCTGTCCTCCACATCAATCCTCTATGTCACTCCTCCATGTTACTCCTCCATGTCACTCCTCCTTGTCGCTACTCCATGTCACTCCTCCATGTCACTCATCCATGTCATTCCTCCATGTCACTCCTTTATGTCACTCCTCCAAGTCACTCCTCCATGTCACTTCTATATGTCTTCCGTGACACTCCTCCATGTCGTTACACCAACTCACTCCTCCATGTCACTCCTCCATGTCGCTACTCCATGTCACTCCTCCATTTCACTCCTCCATGTCTCTCCTACATGTCACTTCTCCAAGTCTTCAATGTCATGTCTCTCATCTCTGTAGCTCCACATTGTCACTCCTCCAAGTCACTCCTCCATGTTGCTACTCCACGTCACTCCTCCATGTCACACCTCCTTGTCACTCCTCCATGTAGCTACTCCATGTCACTCCTCCATGTCGCTCTACAAACTCACTCCTCCATGTCACTTGTCCAAGTCACTCCTCCATGTCACTCCTCCATATCAACCCTCCATGTCACTCCTCCATGTCACTCCTCCATGTCATTCCTCCATGTCACTCCTCCATGTCACTACACCAACTCACTCATCCCTGTCCCTCCGCCATGTCACTCCTCCATGTCACTCCTCCATGTCCCTACACCAACTCACTCCTCATGTCACTCCTCCATGTCACTCATCCAAGTCATTCCTCCATGTCACTCCTTTATGTCACTCCTCCAAGTCACTCCCCATGTCACTTCTATATGTGTTCCATGTCACTCCTCCATGTCGTTACACCAACTCACTCCTCCATGTCACTCCTCCATGTCTCTACTCCCTGTCACTCCTCCATTTCCCTCCTCCATCTCTCCTCCATGTCACTTCTCCAAGTCTTCAATGTCATGTCTCTCATCTGTGTAGCTCCACATTGTCACTCCTCCAAGTCAGTCCTCCATGTCGCTATACCACGTCACTCCTCCATGTCACACCTCCTTGTCACTCCTCCATGTAGCTACTCCATGTCACTCCTCCATGTCGCTCTACCAACTCACTACTCCATGTCACTCGTCCACGTCACTCCTCCATGTCACACCTCCTTGTCACTGCTCCATGTCACCCCTCCATGTCACTCTTAAATATCACTCCACCACGCCACTCCTCTATATCACTCCTCCATGTTACTCCTCCATATCAATGCTCCATGTCACTTCTCCATGTCACTCATCCTTGTCGCAATTCCATGTCACTCCTCCATGTCGCTACACCAACTCAATCCTACTTGTCACTCCTTTATGTCACTCCTCCAAGTCACTCCTCCATGTCACTTCTATATGTCTTCCATGTCACTCCTCCATGTCGCTCCTCCTTGTCACTCCTCCATATCAATCCTCCATGTCACTTCTCCATGTCACTCCTCCTTGTCGCAATTCCAAGTCACTCCTCCATGTTGCTACTCAACGTCACTCCTCCATGTCACACCTCCTTGTCACGCCTCCATGTAGCTACTCCATGTCACTCCTCCATGTCGCTCTACAAACTCACTCCTCCATGTCACTCGTCCAAGTCACTCCTCCATGTCACACCTCCTTGTCACTCCTCCATGTAGCTACTCCATGTCACTCTTAAATTTCACTCCACCACGCCACTCCTCTATATCACTCCTCCATGTTACTCCTCCATATCAGTCCTCCATGTCACTTCTCCATGTCACTCCTCCTTGTCGCAATTCCATTTCACTCCTCCATGTCGCTACACCAACTCAATCCTCCTTGTCACTCCTCCATGTCACTCATCCAAGTCATTCCTCCTTGTCACTCCATTATGTCATTCATCCAAGTAACTCCTCCATGTCACTTCTATATGTCTTCCATGTCACTCCTCCATGTCGCTCCACCAACTCACTCCTCCATGTCACTCCTCCATGTCACTGCTCCACGTCACTCCTCTATGTCACTCCTCCATGTCACTCCTCCATGTCGCTATTCCATGTCACTCCTTATGTCGCTACACCAACTCACTCCTCCATGTCACTCCTCCATTTCACTTCACCACGTCACTCCTCCATGTCACTCCTCCATTTCAACTCTCCATGTCACTCCTCCATGTCACTCCTTCATGTCACTCCTCTATGTCTTCCATGTCACTCCTCCTTGTCACTCCTCCATGTAGCTATTCCATGTCACTCCTCCATGTTGCCCTACCAACTCATTCCTCCATGTCACTCGTCCACGTCACTCCTCCATGTCACACTTCCTTGTCACTCCTCCATGTAGCTACTTCATGTCACTACACCAACTCACTCATCCCTTTCCCTCCTCCATGTCACTCCACCATATCAACCCTCCTTCCTGATCAAACTTGTCACTTCTCCATGTCACTACTTCATGTCTCTCCTCCACATCAATCCTCTATGTCACTCCTCCATGTCACTCCTCCTTGTCGCTATTCCATGTCACTCCTCCATGTCGCTACACCAACTCACTCCTCATATCACTCCTCCATGTCACTCCTCCATGTCGCTATTCCATGTCACTCCTTATGTCGCTACACCAACTCACTCCTCCATTTCACTCCTCCATTTCACTCCACCACGTCACTCCTCCAAATCACTCCTCCATATCAACCCTCCATGTCACTCCTCCATGTCACTCCTCCATGTCATTCCTCCATGTCACTCCTCCATGTCACTACACCAACTCACTCATCCCTGTCCCTCCGCCATGTCACTCCTCCATGTCACTCCTCCATGTCCCTACACCAACTCACTCCTCATGTCACTCCTCCATGTCACTCATCCAAGTCATTCCTCCATGTCACTCCTTTATGTCACTCCTCCAAGTCACTCCTCCATGTCACTTCTATATGTGTTCCATGTCACTCCTCCATGTCGTTACACCAACTCACTCCTCCATGTCACTCCTCCATGTCTCTACTCCACGTCACTCCTCCATTTCACTCCTCCATCTCTCCTCCATGTCACTTCTCCAAGTCTTCAATGTCATGTCTCTCATCTGTGTAGCTCCACATTGTCACTCCTCCAAGTCACTCCTCCATGTCGCTATACCACGTCACTCCTCCATGTCACACCTCCTTGTCACTCCTCCATGTAGCTACTCCATGTCACTCCTCCATGTCGCTCTACCAACTCACTACTCCATGTCACTCGTCCACGTCACTCCTCCATGTCACACCTCCTTGTCACTGCTCCATGTAGCTACTCCATGTCACTCCTCCATGTCACTCCTCCATGTCACTCTTAAATATCACTCCACCACGCCACTCCTCTATATCAATCCTCCATGTTACTCCTCCATATCAATCCTCCATGTCACTTCTCCATGTCACTCATCCTTGTCGCAATTCCATGTCACTCCTCCATGTCGCTACACCAACTCAATCCTACTTGTCACTCCTTTATGTCACTCCTCCATGTCACTCCTCCATATCAATCCTCCATGTCACTTCTCCATGTCACCCCTCCTTGTCACTCCTCCATATCAATCCTACATGTCACTTCTCCATGTCACTTCTCCATGTCACTCCTCCTTGTCGCTATTCCATGTCACTCCTCCATGTCACTCCTCCATTTCACTCCACCACGTCCCTCCTCCATATCAACCCTCCATGTCACTCCTCCATGTCACTCCTCCATGTCCCTACGCAATGTCACTCCACCATATCAACCCTCCTTCCTGATCAAACTTGTCACTTCTCCATGTCACTACTACATGTCTCTACTCCACATCACTCTTCTATATCACTCCTCCATGTCACTCCTCCATGTCACTCCTCCTTGTCGCTATTCCATGTTACTCCTCCATGTCGCTACACCAACTCACTCTTCCATGTCACTCCTCCATTTCACTCCACCACGTCACACTTTTACGTCACTCCTCATGTCACTCCTCCATGTCGCTAATCCTTGTCACTTCTCTATGTCACTCATCCATGTCATTCCTCCATGTCACTCCTTTATGTCACTACTCCAAGTCACTCCTCAATTTCACTTCTATGTTACTTCAATGTCACTCCTGAATGTCGCTCCTCCATATCACTCCTCTATTTCACTAATCCATGTCACTCTTCCATATCAATCCTCCATTTCACTCCTCCATGTAACTCCTTAATGTCACTATACCATGTTGCTACTCCATGTCACTCCTCCATGTCACTCTTGCATGACGCTCCTCTATGTCACTTCTCTAAGTCTTCAATGTCATGTCTCTCATCCGTGTAGCTCCATATTGTCACACCTCCATATCACTCCTCCGTGTCACTTCTACATGTTTTCCATGTCACTCCTCCACATCACTCCTCTATGTCACTCCTCCATGTCACTCCTCCATGTCACTTCTATATGTCTTCCATGTCACTCCTCCATGTCGCTCCTCCTTGTCACTCCTCCATGTTGCTCTTCCATGTCACTCCTCCATGTCACTCATCCATGTCCCTCCGCCATGTCACTCCACAATATCAATCCTCCTTGCTGATCCGACCTGTCACTCCTCCATGTCTCTCCTCCACATCAATCCTCTATGTCACTCCTCCATGTCACTCCTCCATGTCACTCCTCCTTGTCGCTATTCCATGTCACTCCTCCATGTCACTACATCAAACTCACTCATCCCTGTACCTCCGCCATGTCACTCCACCATATCAACCCTCCTTCCTGATCAAACTTGTCAGTTCTCCATGTCACTACTCCATGTCTCTCCTCCACATTAATCCTCTATGTCATTCCTCCATGTCACTCCTCCATGTCACTCCTCCATGTCACTCCTCCTTGTCGCTATTCCATGTCACTCCTCCATGTTGCTACACCAAATCACTCCTCATGTCACTACTCCATGTCGCTACTCCATGTCACTCCATGTCGCTACAACAACTCAATCCTCCTTGTCACTCCTCCATGTCACGCATCCAAGTCATTCCTCCAAGTCACTCCTCCATGTCACTTCTATATGTCTTCCATGTCACTCCTCCATGTGTCTACTCAATGTCACTCCTCCATTTCACTCCTCCATGTCTCTCCTCCATGTCACTTCTCCAAGTCTTCAATGTCATGTCTCTCATCTGTGTTGCTCCACATTGTCACTCCTCCAAGTCACTCCTCCATGTCGCTACTCCACGTCACTCCTCCACGTCACTCCTCCATGTCACATCTCCTTGTCACTCCTCCATGTAGCTACTCCATGTCACTCCTACATGTCGCTCTACCAACTCACTCCTCCATGTCACTCGTCCACGTCACTCCTCCATGTCACACCTCCTTGTCACTCCTACATGTAGCTACTCCATGTCACTCCTCCATGTCACTCCTCCATGTCAATCTTAAATTTCATTCCACCACGCCACTCCTCTATATCACTCCTCCATGTTACTCCTCCATATCAATCCTCCATGTCACTTCTCTATGTCACTCCTCCTTGTCGCAATTCCATGTCACTCCTCCAATTCGCTACACCAACTCATTCCTCATGTCACTCCTCCATGTCGCTACTCCATGTCACTCCTCCATATCGCTACACCAACTCAATCCTCCTTGTCACTCCTCCATGTGACTCATCCAAGTCATTCCTCCATGTCACATCTTTATGTCACTCCTCCAAGTCACTCCTCCATGTCAATTCTATATGTCTTCCATGTCACTCATCCATGTCGCTCCACCAACTCACTCCTCTATGTCACTCCTCCATGTCACTGCTCCATGTCACTCCTCCATGTCGCTATTCCATGTCACTCCTTATGTCGCTCCACCAACTCACTCCTCTATGTCATTCCCCTATGTCGCTACTCCATGTCACTCCTCCATGTCGATCCCCCATGTCACTCCTCCATGTCACTTCTATATGTCTTCCATGTCACTCCTCCATGTCGCTCCTCCTTGTCACTCCTCCATGTTGCTCCTCCATGTCACTCCTCCATGTCACTCATCCATGTCCCTCCGCCATGTCACTCCACCATATCAATCCTCCTTGTCACTCCTCTGTGTCATTCCTGCATGTCACTCCTCACTGTCACTCCTCCATGTCACTACACCAACTCACTCATCCCTGTCCCTCTGCCATGTCACACCACCATTACAACCCTCCTTCCTGATCAAACTTGTCACTTCTCCATGTCACTACTCCATGTCTCTCCTCCACATCAATCCTCTGTCACTCCTCCATGTCACTCCTCCATGTAACTCCTCCTTGTCGCTACTCCATGTCACTCCTCCATGTCACTCATCCATGTCATTCCTCCATGTCACTCCTTTATGTCACTCCTCCAAGTCACTCCTCCATGTCACTCCACTATATCAATCCTCCTTGCTGATCCGCCCTGTCACTTCTCCATGTCACTCCTCCATGTCACTCCTCCATGTCACTCATCCAAGTCACTCCTGCATGTCGCCATTCCATGTCACTCCTTATGTCGATACACCAACTCACTCCTCCATGTCACTCCTCCATTTCACTCCACCACGTCACTCCTCCATGTCAATCCTCAATGTCACTCCTCCATGTCACTCCTCCATGTCACTACACCAACTCACTAATCCCTGTCCCTCCGCCATGTCACTCCACCATATCAACCCTTCTCCCTGTTCAAACTTGTCAGTTCTCCATGTCACTACTCCATGTCTCTCCTCCACATTAATCCTCTATGTCATTCCTCCATGTCACTCCTCCATGTCATTCCTCCATGTCACTCCTCCTTGTCGCTATTCCATGTCACTCCTCCATGTAGCTACTCCATGTCACTACACCAACTCACTCATCCCTGTCCCTCTGCCCTGTCACTCCTCCATGTCACTCCTCCATGTCGCTATTCCATGTCACACCTTATGTCGCTATATAAACTCACTCCTCCATGTCACTCCACCATTTCACTCCAACACGTCACTCCTCCATGTCACTCCACCATATCAACCCTCCATGTCACTCCTCCTTGTCGCTACACCAACTCACTCCTCCATGTCACTTCTCCATTTCACTCCACCACGTCCCTCCTCCATATCAACCCTCCAAGTCATTCCTCCATGTCACTCCTCCATGTCACTCATCCAAGTCTCTCCTCCGTGTCACTTCTAGATGTTGTACATGTCACTCCTCCACATAACTCCTCCATGTCACACTTCTTTGTCACTCCTCCATGTAGCTACTCCATGTCACTACACCAACTCACTCATCCCTGTCCCTGTGCCATGTCACTCCTCCATGTCACTCCTCCAAGTCACTCCTCCATGTCACTTCTATATGTGTTCCATGTCACTCCTCCATGTCGTTACACCAACTCACTCCTCCATGTCACTCCTCCATGTCACTTCTCCATGTCACTCCTCCTTGTCGCAATTCCATGTCACTCCTCCATGTCGCTATACCAACTCAATCCTCCTTGTCACTCCTCCATGTCACTCATCCAAGTCTCTCCTCCGTGTCACTTCTACATGTTGTACATGTCACTCCTCCACATAACTCCTCTATGTCACTCCTCAATGTCACTTTTCAATATCACTCCTCTATGTCATTCCCCTATGTCGCTACTCCATGTCACTCCTCCATGTCGATCCTCCATGTCAATCCTCCATGTCACTTCTATATGTCTTCCATGTCACTCCTCCATGCCGCTCCTCCTTGTCACTCCTCCATGTTGCTCCTCCATGTCACTCCTCCATGTCACTCATCCATGTCCCTCCGCCATGTCACTCCACCATATCAATCCTCCTTGCTGATCCGCCCTATCACTCCTCCATGTCTCTCCTCCACATCAATCCTCTATGTCACTCCTCCATGTCACTCCTCTATGTCACTCCTCCATGTCGCTATTCCATTTCACTCCTCCATGTCGCTACACGAACTCAATACTCCTTGTCACTCCTCTGTGTCATTCCTGCATGTCACTCCTCCATGTAACTCCTCCATGTCACTCCTCCTTGTCGCTATTCCATGTCACTCCTCCATGTCACTCTTCCATGTCACTTCTATATGTCATCCATGTCACTCCTCCATGTCATTACACCAACTCACTCCTCCATGTCACTCCTCCATGTCGCTACTCCATGTCACTCCTCCATTTCACTCCTCCATGTCTCTCCTCCATGTCACTTCTCCAAGTCTTCAATGTCATGTCTCTCATCTGTGTAGCTTCACATTGTCACTCCTCCAAGTCACTCCTCCATGTCGCTACTCCACGTCACTCGTCCATGTCACACCTCCTTGTCACTCCTCCATGTAGCTACTCCAAGTCACTCCTCCATGTCGCTCTACCAACTCACTCCTCCATGTCACTCGTCCACGTCACTCCTCCATGTCACACCTCCTTGTCACTCCTCCATGTAGCTACTCCATGTCACTCCTCCATGTCACTTCTATATGTCTTCCATGTCACTCCTCCATGTCACTCCTCCATGTCACTCTTAAATATCACTCCACCACGCCACTCCTCTATATCACTCCTCCATGTTAGTCCTCCATATCAATCCTCCATGTCGCTTCTCCATGTCACTCCTCTTTGTCGCAATTCCATGTCACTCCTCCATGTCGCTAAATCAACTCAATCCTCCTTGTCACTCCTCCATGTCACTTATCCAAGTCTCTCCTCCGTGTCACTTCTACATGTTGTACATGTCACTCCTCCACATAACTCCTCTATGTCACTCCTCTATGTCACTTATCAATATCACTCCTCTATGTCATTCCCCTATGTCGCTACTCCATGTCACTCCTCCATGTCGATCTTCCATTTCACTCCTCCATGTCACTTCTATATGTCTTCCATGTCACTCCTCCATGTCGCTCCTCATTGTCACTCCTCCATGTTGCTCCTCCATGTCACTCCTCCATGTCACTCATCCATATCCCTCCGCCATGTCACTCCACCATATCAATCCTCCTTGCTGATCCGCCCTGTTACTCCTCCATGTCTCTCCTTCACATCAATCCTCCATGTCAGTCACTCCTCCATGTTACTCCTCCATGTCACTCCTCTATGTCGCTCTTCCATGTCACTCCTCCATGTCGCTACACCAACTCAATCCTCATGTCACTCCTCCATGTAGCTACTCCATGTCACTCCTCCATGTCGCTACACCAACTCAATCCTCCTTGTCACTCCTCCATGTCACTCAGCCAAGTCATTTGTCCATGTCACTCCTTTATGTCACTCCTCCAAGTCACTCCTCCATGTCACTTCTATATGTCTTCCATGTCACTCCTCCATGTTGCTCCAACAACTCACTCCTCCATGTCACTCCTCCATGTCACTGCTCCACGTCACTCCTCTATGTCACTCCTCCATGTCACTCCTCCATGTCGCTATTCCATGTCACTCCTTATGTCGCTATATAAACTCACTCCTCCTTGTCACTCCTTCATTTCACTCCACCACGTCACTCCTCTTTGTCACTCCTCCATATCAACCCTCCATGTCACTCCTCCTTGTCGCTACACCAACTCACTCCTCCATGTCACTCCTCCATTTCACTCCACCACGTCTATATGTATTCCATGTCACTCCTCCATGTCGCTCCACCAACTCACTCCTCCATGTCACTCCTCCTAGTCACTCCTCCATGTAGCTATTCCATTTCACTCCTCCATGTCGCTACACCAACTCAATCCTCCTTGTCACTCCTCCATGTCACTCATCCAAGTCATTCCTCCATGTCGCTATTCCATGTCACTCCTTATGTCGATATGCCAACTCACTCCTCCATGTCACTCCTCCATTTCACTCCACCACATCACTCCTCCATGTCACTCCTCCGTATCAACCCGCCATGTCACTCCTCCATGTCACTCCTCCATGTCACTCCTCCATGTCACTACACCAACTCACTAATCCCTGTCCCTCCGCACTTGTTACGCCTCCATGTCACTCCTTCATATCAACCCGCCATGTCACTCCTCCTTGTCACTCCTCCATGTAGCTATTCCATGACACTCCTCCATGTCACTCTCCACCTCACTCCTCCATGTCACTACACCAACTCACTAATCCCTGTCCCTCCGCCATGTCACTCCACAATATTAAACCTCCTTCCTAATCAAACTTGTCAGTTCTCCATGTCACTACTCCATGTCTCTCCTCCACATCAATCCTCTATGTCACTCCTCCATGTCACTCCTCCATGTCACTCCTCCTTGTCGCTATTCCATGTCACTCCTCCATGTTGCTACACCAACTCACTCCTCATGTCACTCCTCCTTGTCGCTACTCCATGTCACTCCTCCATGTCGCTACACCAACTCAATCCTCCTTGTCACTCCTCCATGTCACTCATCCAAGTTATTCCTCCATGTCACTCCTTTATGTCATTCCTCCATGTCACTCCTTTATGTCACTCCTCCAAGTCACTCCTCCATGTCACTTCTATATGTCTTCCATGTCACTCCTCCATGTTGCTACACCAACTCACTCATCCCTGTCCCTCCGCCATGTCACTCCACAATATCAAACCTCCTTCCTGATCAAACTTTTCTGTTCTCCATGTCACTACTCCATGTCTCTCCTCCACATCAATCCTCTATGTCACTCCTCCATGTCACTCCTCCTTGTCGCTATTCCATGTTACTCCTCCATGTCGCTACACCAACTCACTCTTCCATGTCACTCCCCCATTTCACTCCACCACGTCACTCCTCCATGTCACTCCTCCATGTCACTCCTCCATGTCACTCCTCCTTGTCGCTATTCCATGTTACTCCTCCATGTCGCTACACCAACTCACTCTTCCATGTCACTCCCCCATTTCACTCCACTACGTCACTCCTCCATGTCACTCCTCCATATCAACCCTCCATGTCACTCCTCCATGTCTCTCCTCCACGTCACCCCTCTTTGTCACTCCTCCATATCAACCCTCCATGTCACTCCTCCATGTCACTACACCAACTCACTCATCCCTGTCCCTCCGCCATGTCACTCCACCATATCAACCCTCCTTCCTGATCAAACTTGTCACTTCTCCATGTCACTACTCCATGTCTCTCCCCCACATCAAACCTCTATGTCACTCCTCCATGTCACTCCTCCATGTCGCTACACCAACTCAATCCTCATGTCACTCCTCCATGTAGCTACTCCATATCAACCCGCCATGTCACTCCTCCATGTCACTCCTCCATGTCACTACACCAACTCAGTAATCCCTGTCCCTCCACATTTGTTACGCCTCCATGTCACTCCTTCATATCAACCCGCCATGACACTCCTCCTTGTCACTCCTCCATGTAGCTATTCCATGACACTCCTCCATGTCACTCTACCACCTCACTCCTCCATGTCACTACACCAACTCACTAATCCCTGTCCCTCGGCCATGTCACTCCACAATATTAAACCTCCTTCCTAATCAAACTTGTCAGTTCTCCATGTCACTACTTCATGTCTCTCCTCCACGTCACTCCTCTTTGTCACTCCTCCATATCAACCCTCCATGTCACTCCTCCTTGTCGCTACACCAACTCACTCCTCCATGTCACTCCTCCATTTCACTCCACCACATCTATATGTATTCCATGTCACTCCTCCATGTTGCTCCACCAATTCACTCCTCCATGTCACTCCTCCTTGTCACTCCTCCATGTAGCTATTCCATTTCACTCCTCCATGTCGCTACACCAACTCAATCCTCCTTGTCACTCCTCCATGTCACTCATCCAAGTCATTCCTCCATGTCGCTATTCCATGTCACTCCTTATGTCGATATGCCAACTCACTCCTCCATGTCACTCCTCCATTTCACTCCACCACGTCACTCCTCCATGTCACTCCTCCGTATCAACCCGCCATGTCACTCCTCCATGTCACTCCTCCATGTCACTACACCAACTCACTAATCCCTGTCCCTCCGCACTTGTTACGCCTCCATGTCACTCCTTCATATCAACCCGCCATGTCACTCCTCCTTGTCACTCCTCCATGTAGCTATTCCATGACACTCCTCCATGTCACTCTCCACCTCACTCCTCCATGTCACTACACCAACTCACTAATCCCTGTCCCTCCGCCATGTCACTCCACAATATTAAACCTCCTTCCTAATCAAACTTGTCAGTTCTCCATGTCACTACTCCATGTCTCTCCTCCACATCAATCCTCTATGTCACTCCTCCATGTCACTCCTCCATGTCACTCCTCCTTGTCGCTATTCCATGTCACTCCTCCATGTTGCTACACCAACTCACTCCTCATGTCACTCCTCCATGTCGCTACACCAACTCAATCCTCCTTGTCACTCCTCCATGTCACTCATCCAAGTCATTCCTCCATGTCACTCCTTTATGTCATTCCTCCATGTCACTCCTTTATGTCACTCCTCCAAGTCACTCCTCCATGTCACTTCTATATGTCTTCCATGTCACTCCTCCATGTCGCTCCACCAACTCACTCCTCCATGTCACTCCTCCTTGTCACTCCTCCATGTAGCTATTCCATGTATCTCCTCCATGTCGCTCTACCAACTCACTCCTCCATATCAACCCGCCATGTCACTCCTCCATGTCACTCCTCCATGTCACTACACCAACTCAGTAATCCCTGTCCCTCCACATTTGTTACGCCTCCATGTCACTCCTTCATATCAACCCGCCATGACACTCCTCCTTGTCACTCCTCCATGTAGCTATTCCATGACACTCCTCCATGTCACTCTACCACCTCACTCCTCCATGTCACTACACCAACTCACTAATCCCTGTCCCTCGGCCATGTCACTCCACAATATTAAACCTCCTTCCTAATCAAACTTGTCAGTTCTCCATGTCACTACTCCATGTCTCTCCTCCACGTCACTCCTCTTTGTCACTCCTCCATATCAACCCTCCATGTCACTCCTTATGTCGCTACACCAACTCACTCCTCCATTTCACTCCTCCATTTCACTCCACTACGTTACTCCTCCATATCACTCCTCCATATCAACCCTACATGTCACTCCTCCATGTCACTCCTCCATGTCATTCCTCCATGTCATTCCTCCATGTCGCTACACCAACTCACTCCTCATGTCACTCCTCCATGTCGCTACTCCATTTCACTCCTCCATTTCACTCCACCACGTCACTCCTCCATGTCACTCCTCCATATCAACCCTCCATGTCACTCCTCCATGTCACTCCTCCATGTCACTACACCAACTCACTAATCCCTGTCCCTCCGCCATGTCACTCCACCATATCAACCCTCCATCCTGATCAAACTTGTCAGTTCTCCATGTCACTACTCCATGTCTCTCCTCCACATCACTCCTCTATGTCATTCCTCCATGTCACTCCTCCATGTCACTTCTCCATGTCACTCCTCCTTGTCGCTATTCCATGTCACTCCTCCATGTTGCTACACCAACTCACTCCTCCATTTCACTCCACCACGTCACTCTTCTACGTTACTCCTCATGTCACTCCTGCATGTCGCTACTCCATGTCACTACTCCATGTCTTTCCTCCATATCAATCCTCTATGAAACTCCTCCATGTCACTCCTCCATGTCATTCCTCCTTGTCGCTATTTCATGTCACTCCTCCATATCAACCCTCCATGTCACTCCTCCATGTCGCTACACCAACTCAATCCTCCTTGTCACTCCTCCATGTCACTCAGCCAAGTCATTTGTCCATGTCACTCCTTTATGTCACTCCTCCAAGTCACTCCTCCATGTCACTTCTATATGTCTTCCATGTCACTCCTCCATGTAGCTATTCCATGTCACTCCTCCATGTCGCTCTACCAACTCATTCCGCCATGTGACTCGTCCACGTCACTCCTCCATGTCACACTTCCTTGTCACTCATCCATGTAGCTATTTCATGTCACTACACCAACTCACTCATCCCTGTCCCTCCGCCATGTCACTCCACCATATCAACCCTCCTTCCTGATTAAACTTGTCACTTCTCCATGTCACTACTCCATGTCTCTCCTCCACATCATTCCTTTATATCACTCCTCCATGTCACTCCTCCATGTCACTCCTCCTTGTCGCTATTCCATGTTACTCCTCCATGTCGCTACACCAACTCACTCTTCCATGTCACTCCCCCATTTCACTCCACCACGTCACTCCTCCATGTCACTCCTCCATATCAACCCTCCATGTCACTCCTCCATGTCACTCCTCCATGTCACTCATCCATGTCCCTCCGCCATGTCACTCCACCATATCAATCCTCCTTGCTGATCCGCCCTGTCACTCCTCCTTGTCTCTCCTCCTCATCAATCCTCCATGTCACTCCGCTATGTCACTCCTCCATGTCACTCCTCCATGTCACTCCTCCATGTCACTCCTCCATGTCACTACACCAACTCACTCATCCCTTTCCCTCCGCCATGTCACTCCACCATATCAACCCTCCTTGCTGATCAAACTTGTCACTTCTCCATGTCACTACTCCATGTCTCTCCTCCACATCAATCCTCTATGTCACTCCTCTATGTCACTCCTCCATGTCACTCCTCCTTGTCGCTATTCCATGTCACTCCTTATGTCGCTACACCAACTCACTCCTCCATTTCACTCCTCCATTTCACTCCACTACGTTACTCCTCCATATCACTCCTCCATATCAACCCTACATGTCACTCCTCCATGTCACTCCTCCATGTCATTCCTCCATGTCATTCCTCCATGTCGCTACACCAACTCACTCCTCATGTCACTCCTCCATGTCGCTACTCCATTTCACTCCTCCATTTCACTCCACCACGTCACTCCTCCATGTCACTCCTCCATATCAACCCTCCATGTCACTCCTCCATGTCACTCCTCCATGTCACTACACCAACTCACTAATCCCTGTCCCTCCGCCATGTCACTCCACCATATCAACCCTCCATCCTGATCAAACTTGTCAGTTCTCCATGTCACTACTCCATGTCTCCCCTCCACATCACTCCTCTATGTCATTCCTCCATGTCACTCCTCCATGTCACTTCTCCATGTCACTCCTCCTTGTCGCTATTCCATGTCACTCCTCCATGTTGCTACACCAACTCACTCCTCATGTCACTCCTCCATGTCGCTACTCCATGTCACTCCTCCATGTCGCTACACCAACTCAATCCTCCTTGTCACTCCTCCATGTCACTCATCCAAGTCATTCCTCCATGTCACTCATTTATGTCACTCCTCCAAGTCACTCCTCCACGTCACTTCTATATGTCTTCCATGTCACTCCTCCATGTTGCTCCACCAACTCACTCCTCCATGTCACTCCTCCATGTCACTGCTCCACATCAATCCTCTATGTTACTCCTCCATGTCACTCCTCCATGTCGCTATTCCATGTCACTCCTTATGTCGCTCCACCAACTCACTCCTCCATGTCACTCCTCCATATACACCCTCCATGTCACTCCTCCATGTCAGTCATCCATGTCACTCATCCATGTCACTACACCAACTCACTCATCCCTTTCCCTCCGCCATGTCACTCCACCATATCAACCCTCCTTCCTGATCAAACTTGTCACTTCTCCATGTCACTACTCCATGTCTCTCCTCCACCTCAATCCTCTATGTCAACCCTCCATGTCACTCCTCCATGTCACTCCTCCTTGTCGCTATCCCATGTCACTCCTCCATGTCGCTACACCAACTCACTCCTCATGTCACTCCTCCATGTCATTCCTCCATGTCGCTATTCCATGTCACTCCTTATGTCGCTACACCAACTCACTCCTCCATTTCACTCCTCCATTTCACTCCACCATGTCACTCCTCCAAATCACTCCTCCATATCAACCCTCCATGTCACTCCTCCATGTCACTACACCAACTCACTCATCCCTGTCCCTCCGCCATGTCACTCCTCCATGTCGCTACACCAACTCACTCCTCATGTCACTCCTCCATGTCGCTACTCCATTTCACTCCTCCATATCACTACACCAACTCAATCCTCCTTGTCACTCCTCCATGTCACTCATCCAAGTCATTCCTCCATGTCACTCCTTTATGTCACTTCTCCAAGTCACTCCACCATGTCACTTCTATATGTCTTCCATGTCACTCCTCCATGTCGCTCCACCAACTCACTCCTCCATGTCACTCCTCCATGTCACTGCTCCACGTCACTGCTCTATGTCACTCCTCCATGTCACTCCTCCATGTCGCTATTCCATGTCACTCCTTATGTCGCTCCACCAACTCACTCGTCCATGTCACTCCTCCATGTCACTCCTCCATTTCACTCCACCACGTAACTCCTCCATGTCACTCCTCCATATCAACCCTCCATGTCACTCCTCCATGTCACTCCTCCATGTCACTACACCAACTCACTCATCCCTTTCCCTCCGCCATGTCACTCCACCATATCAACCCTCCTTCTTGATCAAACTTGTCACTCCTCCTTGTCACTCCTCCATGTCACTCTTCCTTGTCGCTATTCCATGTCACTCCTCCATGTCGCTACACCAACTCACTCCTCATGTCACTCCTCCATGTCATTCCTCCATGTCGCTATTCCATGTCACTCCTTATGTCGCTACACCAACTCACTCCTCCATTTCACTCCTCCATTTCACTCCACCACGTCACTCCTCCAAATCACTCCTCCATATCAACCCTCCATGTCACTCCTCCATTTCACTCCACCATGTCATTCCTCCATGTCACTCCTCCATGTCACTACACCAACTCACTCATCCCTGTCCCTCCGCCATGTCACTCCTCCATGTCGCTACACCAACTCACTCCTCATGTCACTCCTCCATGTCGCTACTCCATTTCACTCCTCCATGTCGCTACACCAACTCACTCCTCCTTGTGACTCCTCCATGTCACTCATCCAAGTCATTCCTCCATGTCTCTACTCCATGTCACTCCTCCATTTCACTCCTCCATGTCTCTCCTCCATGTCACTCCTCCATTTCACTCCTCCATGTCTCTCCTCCATGTCACTTCTCCAAGTCTTCAATGTCATGTCTCTCATCTGTGTAGCTCCACATTGTCACTCCTCCAAGTCACTCCTCCATGTCGCTACTCCACGTCACTCCTCCATTTCACACCTCCTTGTCACTCCTCCATGTAGCTACTCCATGTCACTCCTCCATGTTGCTCTACCAACTCACTACTCCATGTCACTCGTCCACGTCACTCCTCTATATCACTCCTCCATGTTACTCCTCCATATCAATCCTCCATGTCAATTCTCCATGTCACTCCTCCTTGTCGCAATTCCATGTCACTCCTCCATGTCGCTACACCAACTCATTCCTCCTTGTCACTCCTCCATGTCACTCATCCAAGTCATTCCTCCATGTCACTCCTTTATGTCACTCCTCCAAGTCACTCCTCCATGTCACTTCTATATGTCTTCCATGTCACTCCTCCATGTCGCTCCTCCTTGTCACTCCTCCATGTTGCTCCTCCATGTCACTCCTCCATGTCACTCATCCATGTACCTCCGCCATGTCACTCCACCATATCAATCCTCCTTGCTGATCCGCCCTGTCACTCCTCCATGTCTCTCCTCCACATCAATCCTCTATGTCACTCCTCCATGTCACTCCTCTACGTCACTCCTCCATGTCGCTATTCCATGTCACTCCTCCATGTCGCTACACGAACTCAATACTCCTTGTCACTCCTCTGTGTCATTCCTGCATGTCACTCCTCCATGTAACTCCTCCATGTCACTCCTCCTTGTCGCTATTCCATGACACTCATCCATGTCACTACACCAACTCACTCATCCCTGTCCCTCCGCCATGTCACACACCATAACAACCCTCTTTCCTGATCAAACTTGTCACTTCTCCATGTCACTACTCCATGTCTCTCCTCCACATCAATCCTCTATGTCACTCTTCCATGTCACTCCTCCATGTCACTCCTCCTTGTCACTACTCCATGTCACTCCTCCATGTCACTCATCCATGTCATTCCACAATGACACTCCTTTATGTCACTCCTCCAAGTCACTCCTCCATGTCACTCCTCCATGTCCCTCCTCCATGTCACTCCACCATATCAATCCGCCTGGCTGATCCGCCCTGTCACTCCTCCATGTCACTCCTCCATGTCACTTCTATATGTCTTCCATGTCACTCCTCCATGTCATTACACCAACTCACTCCTCCATGTCACTCCTCCATGTAGCTACTCCATGTCACTCCTCCATTTCACTCCTCCATGTCTCTCCTCCATGTCACTTCTCCAAGTCTTCAATGTCATGTCTCTCATCTGTGTAGCTTCACATTGTCACTCCTCCAAGTCACTCCTCCATGTCGCTACTCCACGTCACTCCTCCATGTCACACCTCCTTGTCACTCCTCCATGTAGCTACTCCAAGTCACTCCTCCATGTCGCTCTACCAACTCACTCCTCCATGTCACTCGTCCACGTCACTCCTCCATGTCACACCTCCTTGTCACTCTTCCATGTAGCTACTCCATGTCACTCCTCCATGTCACTTCTATATGTCTTCGATGTCACTCCTCCATGTCACTCCTCCATGTCACTCTTAAATATCACTCCACCACGCCACTCCTCTATATCACTCCTCCATGTTAGTCCTCCATATCAATCCTCCATGTCACTTCTCCATGTCACTCCTCTTTGTCGCAATTCCATGTCGCTACACCAACTCAATCCTCCTTGTCACTCCTCCATGTCACTCATCCAAGTCTCTCCTCCGTGTCACTTCTACAAGTTGTACATGTCACTCCTCCACATAACTCCTCTATGTCACTCCTCTATGTCACTTTTCAATATCACTCCTCTATGTCATTCCCCTATATTGCTACTCCATGTCACTCCTCCATGTCGATCTTCCATTTCACTCCTCCATGTCACTTCTATATGTCTTCCATGTCACTCCTCCATGTCGCTCCTCATTGTCACTCCTCCATGTTGCTCCTCCATGTCACTCCTCCATGTCACTCATCCATGTCCCTCCGCCATGTCACTCCACCATATCAATCCTCCTTGCTGATCCGCCCTGTTACTCCTCCATGTCTCTCCGTCACATCAATCCTCCATGTCACTCCTCCATGTCACTCCTCCATGTCACTCCTCCATGTCTCTACACCAACTCACTCATCCCTTTCCCTCCGCCATGTCACTCCACCATATCAACCCTCCTTCCTGATCAAACTTGTCACTTCTCCTTGTCACTACTCCATGTCTCTCCTCCACATCAATCCTCTATGTCACTCCTCTATGTCACTCCTCCATGTCACTCCTCCTTGTCGCTATTCCATGTCACTCCTCCATGTTGCTACACCAACTCACTCCTCATGTCACTCCTCCATGTCGCTACTCCATGTCACTCCTCCATGTCGCTACACCAACTCAACCCTCCTTGTCACTCCTCCATGTCACTCATCCAAGTCATTCCTCCATGTCACTCATTTATGTCACTCCTCCAAGTCACTCCTCCATGTCACTTCTATATGTCTTCCATGTCGCTCCACCAACTCACTCCTCCATGTCACTCCTCCTTGTCACTCCTCCATGTAGCTATTCCATGTCACTCCTCCATGTCGCTATACCAACTCATTCCTCCATGTCACTCGTCTACGTCACTCCTCCATGTCACACTTCCTTGTCACTCCTCCATGTAGCTACTCCATGTCACTACACCAACTCACTCATCCCTGTCCCTCCGCCATGTCACTCCACCATATCAACCGTCCTTCCTGATCAAACTTGTCACTTCTCCATGTCACTACTCCATGTCTCTCCTCCACATCACTCCTCTAACTCACTCTTCCATGTCACTGCTCCATTTCACTACACCACGTCACTCTTCTACGTCACTCCTCATGTTACTCCTCCATGTCGCTACTCCTTGTCACTCCTCCAAGTCACTCATCCATGTCATTCCTCCATGTCACTCCTTTTTGTCACTCCTCCAAGTCACTCCTCAATGTCACTTCTATATGACTTCAATGTCACTCCTGCATGTCACTCCTCCATATCACTCCTCTATTTCACTCCTCCATGTCATTGCTCCTTGTCGCTATTCCATGTCACTCCTCCATTTCAACCCTCCATGTCACTACTCCATGTCACTCCTCCATGTCACACCTCCTTGTCACTCCTCCATGTAGCTACTCCATGTCACTCCTCCATGTCGCTCTACCAACTCACTCCTCCATGTCAATCGTCCACGTCAGTCCTCCATGTCACACCTCCTTGTCACTCCTCCATGTAGCTACTCCATGTCACTCCTCCATGTTGCTACTCCAAGTCACTCCTCCATTTCACACCTCCTTGTCACTCCTCCATGTAGCTACTCCATGTCACTCCTCCATGTCGCTCTACCAACTCACTACTCCATGTCTTTCCTCCACATCAATCTTCTATGTAACTCCTCCATGTCACTCCTCCATGTGATTCCTCCTTGTCGCTATTTCATGTCACTCCTCCATATCAACCCTCCATGTCACTCCTCCATGTCACTCCTCCATGTCACTACACCAACTCACTCATCCCTGTCCCTCCGCCATGTCACTCCACCATATCAACCATCCTTCTTGATCAAACTTGTCACTTCTCCATGTCACTACTCCATGTCTCTCCCCCACATCAAACCTCTATGTCACTCCTCCATGTCACTCCTCTATGTCACTCCTCCTTGTTGCTTTTCCATGTCACTCCTCCATGTCGCTACACCATCTCGATCCTCCTTGTCACTCCTCCATTTCACTCAGCCAAGTCATTTGTCCATTTCACTCCTTTATGTCACTCCTCCAAGTCACTCCTCCATGTCACTTCTATATGTCTTCCATGTCACTCCTCCATGTCGCTATTCCATGTCATTCCTTATGTCGCTATATAAACTCACTCCTCCATGTCACTCCTCCATTTCACTCCACCACGTCACTCCTCCATGTCACTCCTCCATATCAACCCTCCATGTCACTCCTCCTTGTCGCTACACCAACTCACTCCTCTTTGTCTGTCCTCTATGTCACTCATCCAAGTCATTCCTCCATGTCACTCCTTTATGTCACTCCTCCAAGTCACTCCTCCATGTCACTTCTATATGTCTTCCATGTCACTCCTCCATGTCGCTCCACCAACTCACTCCTCCATGTCACTCCTACTTGTCACTCCTCCATGTAGCTATTCCATTTCACTCCTCCATGTCGCTACACCAACTCAATCCTCCTTGTCACTCCTCCATGTCACTCATCTAAGTCACTCCTCCATGTCGCTCCTCCATATCAACCCTCCATTTCACTCCTCCTTATCACTCCTCCATGTCACTCCTCCATGTCACTCATCCAAGTCATTCCTCCTTATGTCATTCCTCCAAGTCACTCCTCCATGTCACTTCTATATGTCTTCCATGTCACTCCTCCATGTCGCTCCACCAACTCACTTCTCCATGTCACTATTCCATGTCACTCCTTATGTCGCTATATAAACTCACTCCTCCATGTCACTCCTCCATATCACCCTCCATGTCACTCCTCCTTGTCGCTACACCAACTCACTCCTCCATGTCACTCCTCCATTTCACTCCACCACGTCCCTCCTCCATATCAACCCTCCATGTCACTCCTCCATGTCACTCATCCATGTCCCTCCGCCATGTCACTCCACCATATCAACCCTCCTTCCTGATCAAACTTGTCACTTCTCCATGTCACTACTCCATGTCTCTCCTCCACATCACTCCTCTATATCACTCCTCCATGTCACTCCTCCATGTCACTCCTCCTTGTCGCTATTCCATGTTACTCCTCCATGTCGCTACACCAACTCACTCTTCCATGTCACTCCTCCATTTCACTCCACCACGTCACTCTTCTACGTTACTCCTCATGTCACTCCTGCATGTCGCTACTCCATGTCACTACTCCATGTCTTTCCTCCATATCAATCCTCTATGAAACTCCTCCATGTCACTCCTCCATGTCATTCCTCCTTGTCGCTATTTCATGTCACTCCTCCATATCAACCCTCCATGTCACTCCTCCATGTCGCTACACCAACTCAATCCTCCTTGTCACTCCTCCATGTCACTCAGCCAAGTCATTTGTCCATGTCACTCCTTTATGTCACTCCTCCAAGTCACTCCTCCATGTCACTTCTATATGTCTTCCATGTCACTCCTCCATGTAGCTATTCCATGTCACTCCTCCATGTCGCTCTACCAACTCACTCCGCCATGTGACTCGTCCACGTCACTCCTCCATGTCACACTTCCTTGTCACTCATCCATGTAGCTATTTCATGTCACTACACCAACTCACTCATCCCTGTCCCTCCGCCATGTCACTCCACCATATCAACCCTCCTTCCTGATTAAACTTGTCACTTCTCCATGTCACTACTCCATGTCTCTCCTCCACATCATTCCTTTATATCACTCCTCCATGTCACTCCTCCATGTCACTCCTCCTTGTCGCTATTTCATGATACTCCTCCATGTCGCTACACCAACTCACCTTTCCATGTCACTCCCCCATTTCACTCCACCACGTCACTCCTCCATGTCACTCCTCCATATCAACCCTCCATGTCACTCCTCCATGTCACTCCTCCATGTCACTCATCCATGTCCCTCCGCCATGTCACTCCACCATATCAATCCTCCTTGCTGATCCGCCCTGTCACTCCTCCTTGTCTCTCCTCCACATCAATCCTCCATGTCACTCCGCTATGTCACTCCTCCATGTCACTCCTACATGTCACTCCTCCATGTCACTCCTCCATGTCACTACACCAACTCACTCATCCCTTTCCCTCCGCCATGTCACTCCACCATATCAACCCTCCTTGCTGATCAAACTTGTCACTTCTCCATGTCACTACTCCATGTCTCTCCTCCACATCAATCCTCTATGTCACTCCTCTATGTCACTCCTCCATGTCACTCCTCCTTGTCGCTATTCCATGTCACTCCTTATGTCGCTACACCAACTCACTCCTCCATTTCACTCCTCCATTTCACTCCACTACGTTACTCCTCCATATCACTCCTCCATATCAACCCTACATGTCACTCCTCCATGTCACTCCTCCATGTCATTCCTCCATGTCATTCCTCCATGTCGCTACACCAACTCACTCCTCATGTCACTCCTCCATGTCGCTACTCCATTTCACTCCTCCATTTCACTCCACCACGTCACTCCTCCATGTCACTCCTCCATATCAACCCTCCATGTCACTCCTCCATGTCACTCCTCCATGTCACTACACCAACTCACTAATCCCTGTCCCTCCGCCATGTCACTCCACCATATCAACCCTCCATCCTGATCAAACTTGTCAGTTCTCCATGTCACTACTCCATGTCTCTCCTCCACATCACTCCTCTATGTCATTCCTCCATGTCACTCCTCCATGTCACTTCTCCATGTCACTCCTCCTTGTCGCTATTCCATGTCACTCCTCCATGTTGCTACACCAACTCACTCCTCATGTCACTCCTCCATGTCGCTACTCCATGTCACTCCTCCATGTCGCTACACCAACTCAATCCTCCTTGTCACTCCTCCATGTCACTCATCCAAGTCATTCCTCCATGTCACTCATTTATGTCACTCCTCCAAGTCACTCCTCCATGTCACTTCTATATGTCTTCCATGTCACTCCTCCATGTTGCTCCACCAACTCACTCCTCCATGTCACTTCTCCATGTCACTGCTCCACGTCAATCCTCTATGTCACTCCTCCATGTCACTCCTCCATGTCGCTATTCCATGTCACTCCTTATGTCGCTCCACCAACTCACTCCTCCATGTCACTCCTCCATATACATCCCTCCATGTCACTCCTCCATGTCAGTCATCCATGTCACTCATCCATGTCACTACACCAACTCACTCATCCCTTTCCCTCCGCCATGTCACTCCACCATATCAACGCTCCTTCCTGATCAAACTTGTCACTTCTCCATGTCACTACTCCATGTCTCTCCTCCACCTCAATCCTCTATGTCACTCCTCCATGTCACTCTTCCATGTCACTCCTCCTTGTCGCTATCCCATGTCACTCCTCCATGTCGCTACACCAACTCACTCCTCATGTCACTCCTCCATGTCATTCCTCCATGTCGCTATTCCATGTCACTCCTTATGTCGCTACACCAACTCACTCCTCCATTTCACTCCTCCATTTCACTCCACCATGTCACTCCTCCAAATCACTCCTCCATATCAACCCTCCATGTCACTCCTCCATGTCACTACACCAACTCACTCATCCCTGTCCCTCCGCCATGTCACTCCTCCATGTCGCTACACCAACTCACTCCTCATGTCACTCCTCCATGTCGCTACTCCATTTCACTCCTCCATATCACTACACCAACTCAATCCTCCTTGTCACTCCTCCATGTCACTCATCCAAGTCATTCCTCCATGTCACTCCTTTATGTCACTTCTCCAAGTCACTCCACCATGTTACTTCTATATGTCTTCCATGTCACTCCTCCATGTCACTCCTCCATGTCATTCCTCCATTTCACTCCACCACGTAACTCCTCCATGTCACTCCACCATATCAACCCTCCTTCTTGATCAAACTTGTCACTCCTCCATGTCACTCCTCCATGTCACTCTTCCTTGTCGCTATTCCATGTCACTCCTCCATGTCGCTACACCAACTCACTCCTCATGTCACTCCTCCATGTCATTCCTCCATGTCGCTATTCCATGTCACTCCTTATGTCGCTACACCAACTCACTCCTCCATTTCACTCCTCCATTTCACTCCACCACGTCACTCCTCCAAATCACTCCTCCATATCAACCCTCCATGTCACTCCTCCATTTCACTCCACCATGTCATTCCTCCATGTCACTCCTCCATGTCACTACACCAACTCACTCATCCCTGTCCCTCCGCCATGTCACTCCTCCATGTCGCTACACCAACTCACTCCTCATGTCACTCCTCCATGTCGCTACTCCATTTCACTCCTCCATGTCGCTACACCAACTCAATCCTCCTTCTCACTCCTCCATGTCACTCATCCAAGTCATTCCTCCATGTCACTCCTTTATGTCACTCCTCCAAGTCACTCCTCCATGTCACTTCTATATGTGTTCCATGTCACTCCTCCATGTCGTTACACCAACTCACTCCTCCATGTCACTCCTCCATGTCTCTACTCCATGTCACTCCTCCATTTCACTCCTCCATGTCTCTCCTCCATGTCACTTCTCCAAGTCTTCAATGTCATGTCTCTCATCTGTGTAGCTCCACATTGTCACTCCTCCAAGTCACTCCTCCATGTCGCTACTCCACGTCACTCCTCCATTTCACACCTCCTTGTCACTCCTCCATGTAGCTACTCCATGTCACTCCTCCATGTCGCTCTACCAACTCACTACTCCATGTCACTCGTCCACGTCACTCCTCCATGTCACACCTCCTTGTCACTCCTCCATGTAGCTACTCCATGTCACTCCTCCATGTCACTCCTCCATGTCACTCTTAAATATCACTCCACCACGCCACTCCTCTATATCACTCCTCCGGGTTACTCCTCCATATCAATCCTCCATGTCAATTCTCCATGTCACTCCTCCTTGTCGCAATTCCATGTCACTCCTCCATGTCGCTACACCAACTCATTCCTCCTTGTCACTCCTCCATGTCACTCATCCAAGTCATTCCTCCATGTCACTCCTTTATGTCACTCCTCCAAGTCACTCCTCCATGTCACTTCTATATGTCTTCCATGTCACTCCTCCATGTCGCTCCTCCTTGTCACTCCTCCATGTTGCTCCTCCATGTCACTCCTCCATGTCACTCATCCATGTACCTCCGCCATGTCACTCCACCATATCAATCCTCCTTGCTGATCCGCCCTGTCACTCCTCCATGTCTCTCCTCCACATCAATCCTCTATGTCACTCCTCCATGTCACTCCTCTATGTCACTCCTCCATGTCGCTATTCCATGTCACTCCTCCATGTCGCTACACGAACTCAATACTCCTTGTCACACCTCTGTGTCATTCCTGCATGTCACTCCTCCATGTAACTCCTCCATGTCACTCCTCCTTGTCGCTATTCCATGTCACTCATCCATGTCACTACACCAACTCACTCATCCCTGTCCCTCCGCCATGTCACACCACCATAACAACCCTCTTTCCTGATCAAACTTGTCACTTCTCCATGTCACTACTCCATGTCTCTCCTCCACATCAATCCTCTATGTCACTCCTCTATGTCACTCCTCCATGTCACTCCTCCTTGTCGCTATTCCATGTCACTCCTCCATGTTGCTACACCAACTCACTCCTCATGTCACTCCTCCATGTCGCTACTCCATGTCACTCCTCCATGTCGCTACACCAACTCAATCCTCCTTGTCACTCCTCCATGTCACTCATCCAAGTCATTCCTCCATGTCACTCATTTATGTCACTCCTCCAAGTCACTCCTCCACGTCACTTCTATATGTCTTCCATGTCACTCCTCCATGTTGCTCCACCAACTCACTCCTCCATGTCACTCCTCCATGTCACTGCTCCACGTCAATCCTCTATGTCACTCCTCCATGTCACTCCTCCATGTCGCTATTCCATGTCACTCCTTATGTCGCTCCACCAACTCACTCCTCCATGTCACTCCTCCATATCAACCCTCCATGTCACTCCTCCATGTCAGTCATCCATGTCACTCATCCATGTCACTACACCAACTCACTCATCCCTTTCCCTCCGCCATGTCACTCCACCATATCAACGCTCCTTCCTGATCAAACTTGTCACTTCTCCATGTCACTACTCCATGTCTCTCCTCCACCTCAATCCTCTATGTCACTCCTCCATGTCACTCCTCCATGTCACTCCTCCTTTTCGCTATCCCATGTCACTCCTCCATGTCGCTACACCAACTCACTCCTCATGTCACTCCTACATGTCATTCCTCCATGTCGCTATTCCATGTCACTCCTTATGTCGCTACACCAACTCACTCCTCCATTTCACTCCTCCATATCAACCCTCCATGTCACTCCTCCATGTCACTACACCAACTCACTCATCCCTGTCCCTCCGCCATGTCACTCCTCCATGTCGCTACACCAACTCACTCCTCATGTCACTCCTCCATGTCGCTACTCCATTTCACTCCTCCATATCACTACACCAACTCAATCCTCCTTGTCACTCCTCCATGTCACTCATCCAAGTCATTCCTCCATGTCACTCCTTTATGTCACTTCTCCAAGTCACTCCACCATGTCACTTCTATATGTCTTCCATGTCACTCCTCCATGTCGCTCCACCAACTCACTCCTCCATGTCACTCCTCCATGTCACTGCTCCACGTCACTGCTCTATGTCACTCCTCCATGTCACTCCTCCATGTCGCTATTCCATGTCACTCCTTATGTCGCTCCACCAACTCACTCCTCCATGTCACTCCTCCATGTCACTCCTCCATTTCACTCCACCACGTAACTCCTCCATGTCACTCCTCCATATCAACCCTCCATGTCACTCCTCCATGTCACTCCTCCATGTCACTACACCAACTCACTCATCCCTTTCCCTCCGCCATGTCACTCCACCATATCAACCCTCCTTCTTGATCAAACTTGTCACTCCTCCATGTCACTCCTCCATGTCACTCTTCCTTGTCGCTATTCCATGTCACTCCTCCATGTCGCTACACCAACTCACTCCTCATGTCACTCCTCCATGTCGCTACACCAACTCACTCCTCATGTCACTCCTCCATGTCATTCCTCCATGTCGCTATTCCATGTCACTCCTTATGTCGCTACACCAACTCACTCCTCCATGTCACTCCTCCATGTCACTCCTCCATGTCCCTCCTCCATGTCACTCCACCATATCAATCCGCCTGGCTGATCCGCCCTGTCACTCCTCCATGTCACTCCTCCATGTCACTTCTATATGTCTTCCATGTCACTCCTCCATGTCATTACACCAACTCACTCCTCCATGTCACTCCTCCATGTCGCTACTCCATGTCACTCCTCCATTTCACTCCTCCATGTCTCTCCTCCATGTCACTTCTCCAAGTCTTCAATGTCATGTCTCTCATCTGTGTAGCTTCACATTGTCACTCCTCCAAGTCACTCCTCCATGTCGCTACTCCACGTCACTCCTCCATGTCACACCTCCTTGTCACTCCTCCATGTAGCTACTCCAAGTCACTCCTCCATGTCGCTCTACCAACTCACTCCTCCATGTCACTCGTCCACGTCACTCCTCCATGTCACTCCTCCTTGTCGCTATTCCATGTCACTCCTCCATGTTGCTACACCAACTCACTCCTCATGTCACTCCTCCATGTCGCTACTCCATGTCACTCCTCCATGTCGCTACACCAACTCAACCCTCCTTGTCACTCCTCCATGTCACTCATCCAAGTCATTCCTCCATGTCACTCATTTATGTCACTCCTCCAAGTCACTCCTCCATGTCACTTCTATATGTCTTCCATGTCACTCCTCCATGTCGCTCCACCAACTCACTCCTCCATGTCACTCCTCCTTGTCACTCCTCCATGTAGCTATTCCATGTCACTCCTCCATGTCGCTATACCAACTCATTCCTCCATGTCACTCGTCTACGTCACTCCTCCATGTCACACTTCCTTGTCACTCCTCCATGTAGCTACTCCATGTCACTACACCAACTCACTCATCCCTGTCCCTCCGCCATGTCACTCCACCATATCAACCGTCCTTCCTGATCAAACTTGTCACTTCTCCATGTCACTACTCCATGTCTCTCCTCCACATCACTCCTCTAAATCACTCCTCCATGTTACTCCTCCATGTCACTCCTTCTTGTCGCTATTCCATGTTACTCCTCCATGTCGCTACACCAACTAACTCTTCCATGTCACTGCTCCATTTCACTACACCACGTCACTCTTCTACGTCACTCCTCATGTTACTCCTCTATGTCGCTACTCCTTGTCACTCCTCCAAGTCACTCATCCATGTCATTCCTCCATGTCACTCCTTTATGTCACTCTTCCAAGTCACTCCTCAATTTAACTTCTATATGACTTCAATGTCACTCCTGCATGTCACTCCTCCATATCACTCCTCTATTTCACTCCTCCATGTCATTGCTCCTTGTCGCTATTCCATGTCACTCCTCCATTTCAACCCTCCATGTCACTACTCCATGTCACTCCTCCATGTCACACCTCCTTGTCACTCCTCCATGTAGCTACTCCATGTCACTCCTCCATGTCGCTCTACCAACTCACTCCTCCATGTCACTCGTCCACGTCAGTCCTCCATGTCACACCTCCTTGTCACTCCTCCATGTAGCTACTCCATGTCACTCCTCCATGTCGCTACTCCACGTCACTCCTACATTTCACACCTCCTTGTCACTCCTCCATGTAGCTACTCCATGTCACTCCTCCATGTCGCTACTCCACGTCACTCCTACATTTCACACCTCCTTGTCACTCCTCCATGTAGCTACTCCATGTCACTCCTCCATGTCGCTCTACCAACTCACTACTCCATGTCTTTCCTCCACATCAATCTTCTATGTAACTCCTCCATGTCACTCCTCCATGTGATTCCTCCTTGTCGCTATTTCATGTCACTCCTCCATATCAACCCTCCATGTCACTCCTCCATGTCACTCCTCCATGTCACTACACCAACTCACTCATCCCTGTCCCTCCGCCATGTCACTCCACCATATCAACCATCCTTCTTGATCAAACTTGTCACTTCTCCATGTCACTACTCCATGTCTCTCCCCCACATCAAACCTCTATGTCACTCCTCCATGTCACTCCTCTATGTCACTCCTCCTTGTTGCTATTCCATGTCACTCCTCCATGTTGCTACACCAACTCACTCCTCATGTCACTCCTCCATGTCGCTACTCCATGTTACTCCTCCATGTCGCTACACCAACTCACTCTTCCATGTCACTCCTCCATTTCACTCCACCACGTCACTCTTATACGTTACTCCTCATGTCACTCCTGCATGTCGCTACTCCATGTCACTACTCCATGTCTTTCCTCCATATCAATCATCTATGAAACTCCTCCATGTCACTCCTCCATGTCATTCCTCCTTGTCGCTATTTCATGTCACTCCTCCATATCAACCCTCCATGTCACTCCTCCATGTCGCTACACCAACTCAATCCTCCTTGTCACTCCTCCATGTCACTCAGCCAAGTCATTTGTCCATGTCACTCCTTTATGTCACTCCTCCAAGTCACTCCTCCATGTCACTTCTATATGTCTTCCATGTCACTCCTCCATGTAGCTATTCCATGTCACTCCTCCATGTCACTACACCAACTCACTCATCCCTGTCCCTCCACCATGTCACTCCACCATATCAACCCTCCTTCCTGATTAAACTTGTCACTTCTCCATGTCACTACTCCATGTCTCTCCTCCACATCATTCCTTTATATCACTCCTCCATGTCACTCCTCCATGTCACTCCTCCTTGTCGCTATTCCATGTTACTCCTCCATGTCGCTACACCAACTCACTCTTCCATGTCACTCCCCCATTTCACTCCACCACGTCACTCCTCCATGTCACTCCTCCATATCAACCCTCCATGTCACTCCTCCATGTTAATCCTCCATGTCACTACACCAACTCACTCATCCCTGTCCCTCCGCCATGTCACTCCACCATATCAACCCTCCTTCCTGATCAAACTTGTCACTTCTCCATGTCACTACTCCATGTCTCTCCTCCACATCATTCCTCTATATCACTCCTCCATGTCACTCCTCCATGTCACTCCTCCTTGTCGCTATTCCATGTTACTCCTCCATGTCGCTACACCAACTCACTCTTCCATGTCACTCCCCCATTTCACTCCACCACGTCACTCCTCCATGTCACTCCTCCATATCAACCCTCCATGTCACTCCTCCATGTCAATCCTCCATGTCACTACACCAACTCACTCATCCCTGTCCCTCCGCCATGTCACTCCACCATATCAACCCTCCTTCCTGATCAAACTTGTCACTTCTCCATGTCACTACTCCATGTCTCTCCTCCACATCACTCCTCTATATCACTCCTCCATATCACTGCTCCATGTCACTCCTCCTTGTCGCTATTCCATGTTACTCCTCCATGTCGCTACACCAACTCAATCCTCCTTGTCACTCCTCCATGTCACTCATCCAAGTCATTCCTCCATGTCACTCATTTATGTCACTCCTCCAAGTCACTCCTCCATGTCAATTCTATATGTCTTCCATGTCACTCCTCCATGTCGCTCCACCAACTCACTCCTCCTTGTCACTCCTCCTTGTCACTCCTCCATGTAGCTATTCCATGTCACTCCTCCATGTCGCTCTACCAACTCACTCCTCCATGTCACTCATCCACGTCACTCCTCCATGTCACACTTCCTTGTCACTCCTCCATGTCACTTCTATAATTCTTCCATGTCACTCCTCCATGTTGCTCCACCAACTCACTCCTCCATGTCAGTCCTCCATGTCACTGCTCCACGTCACTCCTCTATGTCACTCCTCTATGTCACTCCTCCATGTCGCTATTCCATGTCACTCCTTATGTCGCTATATTAACTCACTCCTCCATGTCACTCCTCCATTTAACTCCACCACGTCACTCCTCCATGTCACTCCTCCATATCAACCCTCCATGTCACTCCTCCTTGTCGCTACACCAACTCACTCCTAAATGTCACTCCTCCATTTCACTCCACCACGTCTATATGTATTCCATGTCACTCCTCCATGTCACTCCTCCTTGTCACTCCTCCATGTAGCTATTCACTTTCACTCCTCCATGTCGCTACACCAACTCAATCCTCCTTGTCACTCCTCCATGTCACTCATCCAAGTCATTCCTCCATGTCGCTATTCCATGTCACTCCTTATGTCGATACGCCAACTCACTCCTCCATGTCACTCCTCCATTTCACTCCACCACGTCACTCCTCCATGTCACTCCTCCATATCAACCCACCATGTCACTCCTCCTTGTCGCTCTTCCATGTCACTCCTCCATGTCGCTACACCAACTCAATCCTCATGTCACTCCTCCAAGTCACTCCTCCATGTCACTCCTCCATGTCACTCCTCCATGTCGCTATTCCATGTCATTCCTTATGTCGCTATATAAACTCAATCCTCCATGTCACTGCTACATTTCACTCCACCACGTCACTCCTCCATGTCACTCCTCCATATCAACCCTCCATGTCACTCCTCCTTGTCGCTACACCAACTCACTCCTCCATGTCACTCCTCCATTTCACTCCACCACGTCCCTCCTCCATATCAACCCTCCAGGTCACTCCTCCATGTCACTCCTCCATGTCATTTCGCCATGTCACTTCTCCAAGTCTTCAATGTCATGTCTCTCATCTGTGTAGCTCCACATTGTCACTCCTCCAAGTCACTCCTCCATGTCGCTACTCCATGTCACACCTCCATGTCACTCCTCAATGTCGCTCTACCAACTCACTCCTCCATGTCACTCCTCTATATCACTCCTCCATGTTACTCCTCCAAATCAATCCTCCATGTCACTTCTCCATGTCACTCCTCCTTGTCGCAATTCCATGTCACTCCTCCATGTCGCTACAACAACTCACTCCTCATGTCACTCCTCCATGTAGCTACTCCATGTCACTCCTCCATGTCGCTACACCAACTCAATCCTCCTTGTCACTCCTCCATGTCACTCATCCAAATCACTCCTCCATGTTGCTATTCCCTGTCACTCCTTATGTCGATACGCCAACTCACTCCTCCATGTCACTCCTCCATGTCCCTTCGCCATGTCACTCCTCCATGTCTCTCCTCCATGTCACTTCTCCAAGTCTTCAATGACATGTCTCTCATCTGTGTAGCTCCACATTGTCACTCCTCCAAGTCACTCCTCCATGTCGCTACTCCATGTCACACCTCCTTGTCACTCCTCCATGTAGCTACTCCATGTCACTCCTCCATGTCGCTCTACCAACTCACTCCTCCATGTCACTCCTCTATATCACTTCTCCATGTTACTCCTCCATATCACTCCTCCATGTCGCTACTCCATGTCACTCCTCCATGTCGCTACACCAACTCAATCCTCCTTGTCACTCCTCCATGTCACTCATCCAAGTCACTCCTCCATGTCGCTATTCCCTGTCACTCCTTATGTCGATACGCCAACTCACTTCTCCATGTCACTCCTCCATTTCACTCCACCACGTCACTCCTCCATGTCACTCCTCCATATCAACCCGCCATGTCACTCGTCCATGTCACTCCTCCATGTCACTACACCAACTCACTAATCCCTTTCCCTCCGCCATGTCACTCCACAATTTCAAACCTCCTTCCTAATCAAACTTGTCAGTTCACCATGTCACTACTCCATGTCTCTCCTCCACATCAATCCTCTATGTCACTCCTCCATGTCACTCCTCCATGTCACTCCTCCTTGTCGCTATTCCATGTCACTCCTCCATGTTGCTACACCAACTCACTCCTCATGTCACTCCTCCATGTCGCTACTCCATGTCACTCATCCATGTCGCTACACCAACTCAATCCTCCTTGTCACTCCTCCATGTCACTCAGCCAAGTCATTTGTCCATGTCACTCCTTTATGTCACTCCTCCAAGTCACACCTCCATGTCACTTCTATATGTCTTCCATGTCACTCCTCCATGTTGCTCCACCAACTCACTCCTCCATGTCACTCCTCCATGTCACTGCTCCACGTCACTCCTCTATGTCACTCCTCCATGTCACTCCTCCATGTCGCTATTCCATGTCACTCCTTATGTCGCTATATAAACTCACTCCTCCATGTCACTCCTCCATTTCACTCATCCAAGTCATTCCTCCATGTCGCTATTCCATGTCATTCCTTATGTCGATACGCCAACTCACTCCTCCATGTCACTCCTCCATTTCACTCCTCCACGTCACTCCTCCATGTCACTCCTCCATATCAACCCGCCATGTCACTCCTCCATGTCACTCCTCCATGTCACTCCTCCATGTCACTACACAGACTCACTAATCCCTGTCCCTCCGAACTTGTTACGCCTCCATGTCACTCCTCCATATCAACCCGCCATGTCACTGCTCCTTGTCACTCCTCCATGTAGCTATTCCATGTCACTCCTCCATGTTGCTCCACCAACTCACTCCTCCATGTCAGTCCTCCATGTCACTGCTCCACGTCACTCCTCTATGTCACTCTTCCATGTCACTCCTCCATGTCGCTATTCCATGTCACTCCTTATGTCGCTATATAAACTCACTCCTCCATGTCACTCCTCCATTTAACTCCACCACGTCACTCCTCCATGTCACTCCTCCATATCAACCCTCCATGTCACTCCTCCTTGTCGCTACACCAACTCACTCCTCCATGTCACTCCACCATATCAACTCTCCTTCCTGATCAAACTTGTCACTTCTCCATGTCACTACTCCATATCTCTCCTCCACATGACTCCTCTATATCACTCCTCCATGTCACTACTCCATGTCACTCCTCCTTGTCGCTATTCCATGTTACTCCTCCATGTCGCTACACCAACTCACTCTTCCATGTCACTCCCCCATTTCACTCCACCACGTCACTCCTCCATGTCACTCCTCCATATAAACCCTCCATGTCACTCCTCCATGTTACTCCTCCATGTCACTACACCAACTCACTCATCCCTGTCCCTCCGCCATGTCACTCCACCATATCAACCCTCTTTCCTGATCAAACTTCTCACTTCTCCATGTCACTACTCCATGTCTCCCCCCCACATCTAACCTCTATGTCACTCCTCCATGTCACTCCTCTATGTCACTCCTGCTTGTCGCTCTTCCATGTCACTCGTCCATGTCGCTACACCAACTCAATCTTCATGTCACTCCTCCATGTAGCTACTCCATGTCACTCCTCCATGTCGCTACACCAACTCAATCCTCTTTGTCACTCCTCCATGTCACTCAGCCAAGTCATTTGTCCATGTCACTCCTTTATGTCACTCCTCCAAGTCACACCTCCATGTCACTTCTATATGTCTTCCATGCCACTCCTCCATGTTGCTCCACCAACTCACTCCTCCATGTCACTCCTCCATGTCACTGCTCCACGTCACTCCTCTATGTCACTCCTCCATGTCACTCCTCCATGTCGCTATTCCATGTCACTCCTTATGTCGCTATATAAACTCACTCCTCCATGTCACTCCTCCATTTCACTCATCCAAGTCATTCCTCCATGTCGCTATTCCATGTCACTCCTTATGTCGATACGCCAACTCACTCCTCCATGTCACTCCTCCATTTCACTCCTCCACGTCACTCCTCCATGTCACTCCTCCATATCAACCCGCCATGTCACTCCTCCATGTCACTCCTCCATGTCACTCCTCCATGTCACTACACAGACTCACTAATCCCTGTCCCTCCGCACTTGTTACGCCTCCATGTCACTCCTCCATATCAACCCGCCATGTCACTCCTCCTTGTCACTCCTCCATGTAGCTATTCCATGACACTCCTCCATGTCACTCTACCACCTCACTCCTCCATGTCACTACACCAACTCACTCATCCCTGTCCCTCCGCCATGTCACTCCACCATATCAACCCTCTTTCCTGATCAAACTTGTCACTTCTCCATGTCACTACTCCATGTCTCCCCCCCCACATCAAACCTCTATGTCACTCCTCCATGTCACTCCTCTATGTCACTCCTCCTTGTCGCTCTTCCATGTCACTCGTCCATGTCGCTACACCAACCCAATCTTCATGTCACTCCTCCATGTAGCTACTCCATGTCACTCCTCCATGTCGCTACACCAACTCAATCCTCCTTGTCACTCCTCCATGTCACTCAGCCAAGTCATTTGTCCATGTCACTCCTTTATGTCACTCCTCCAAGTCACACCTCCATGTCACTTCTATATGTCTTCCATTTCACTCCTCCATTTCACTCCTCCATTTCACTCCACCATGTCACTCCTCCATATCACTTCTCCATATTAACCCTCCATGTCACTCCTCCATGTCACTCCTCCTTGTCATTCCTCCATGTCACTCCTCCATGTCACTACACCAACTCACTCATCCCTGTCCCTCCGCCATGTCACTCCTCCATGTCACTCCTCCATGTCGCTACACCAACTCACTCCTCATGTCACTCCTCCATGTCACTCCTCCATGTCACTCCTCCTTGTCACTCCTCCATGTAGCTATTCCATGTCACTCCTCCATGTCGCTCTACCAACATACTCTTCCATGTCACTCGCCCACGTCACTCCTCCATGTCACACTTCCTTGTCACTACTCCATGTCGCTACTCCATGTCACTCCTCCATGTCGCTACATCAACTCAATCCTCCTTGTCATTCCTCCATGTCACTCATTCAAGTCATTCCTCCATGTCACTCCTTTATGTCACTCCTCCAAGTCATTCCTCCATGTAAATTCTATTTGTCTTCCATGTCACTCCTCCATGTCGTTACACCAACTCACTCCTCCATGTCACTCCTCCATGTCTCTACTCCATGTCACTCCTCCATTTCACTCCTCCATGTATCTCCTCCATGTCACTTCTCCATTTCTTCAATGTCATGTCTCTCATTTGTGTAGCTCCACATTGTCACTCCTCCAAGTCACTCCTCCATGACGCTACTCCACGCCACTCCTCCATGTCACACCTCCTTGTCACTCCTCCATGTAGCTACTCCATGTCACTCCTCCATGTCGCTCTACCAACTCACTCCCCATGTCACTCGTCCACGTCACTCCTCCATGTCACACCTCCTTGTCACTCCTCCATGTAGCTACTCCTTGTCACTCCTCCATGTCACTCATCCATGTCACTCTTAAATTTCACTCCACCACGCCACTCCTCTATATCACTCCTCCATGTTACTCCTCCAAATCAATCCTCCATGTCACTTCTCCATGTCACTTCTCCTTGTCGCAATTCCATGTCACTCCTCCATGTCGCTACACCAACTCACTCCTCATGTCACTCCTCCATGTCGCTACTCCATGTCACTCCTCCATATCGCTACACCAACTCAATCCTCCTTGTCACACCTCCATGTCACTCATCCAAGTCATTCCTCCATGTCACTCCTATATGTCACTCCTCCAAGTCACTCCTCCATGTCACTTCTATATGTCTTCCATGTCACTCCTCCATGTCGCTCCACCAACTCACTCCTCCATGTCACTCCTCCATGTCACTGCTCCATTTCACTCCTCCACGTCACTCCTCCATGTCACTCCTCCATATCAACCCGCCATGTCACTCCTCCATGTCACTCCTCCATGTCACTCCTCCATGTCACTACACAGACTCACTAATCCCTGTCCCTCCGAACTTGTTACGCCTCCATGTCACTCCTCCATATCAACCCGCCATGTCACTGCTCCTTGTCACTCCTCCATGTAGCTATTCCATGTCACTCCTCCATGTTGCTCCACCAACTCACTCCTCCATGTCAGTCCTCCATGTCACTGCTCCACGTCACTCCTCTATGTCACTCCTCCATGTCACTCCTCCATGTCGCTATTCCATGTCACTCCTTATGTCGCTATATAAACTCACTCCTCCATGTCACTCCTCCATTTAACTCCACCACGTCACTCCTCCATGTCACTCCTCCATATCAACCCTCCATGTCACTCCTCCTTGTCGCTACACCAACTCACTCCTCCATGTCACTCCACCATATCAACTCTCCTTCCTGATCAAACTTGTCACTTCTCCATGTCACTACTCCATATCTCTCCTCCACATGACTCCTCTATATCACTCCTCCATGTCACTACTCCATGTCACTCCTCCTTGTCGCTATTCCATGTTACTCCTCCATGTCGCTACACCAACTCACTCCTCCATGTCACTCCTCCATGTCACTGCTCCATTTCACTCCTCCACGTCACTCCTCCATGTCACTCCTCCATATCAACCCGCCATGTCACTCCTCCATGTCACTCCTCCATGTCACTCCTCCATGTCACTACACAGACTCACTAATCCCTGTCCCTCCGAACTTGTTACGCCTCCATGTCACTCCTCCATATCAACCCGCCATGTCACTGCTCCTTGTCACTCCTCCATGTAGCTATTCCATGTCACTCCTCCATGTTGCTCCACCAACTCACTCCTCCATGTCAGTCCTCCATGTCACTGCTCCACGTCACTCCTCTATGTCACTCCTCCATGTCACTCCTCCATGTCGCTATTCCATGTCACTCCTTATGTCGCTATATAAACTCACTCCTCCATGTCACTCCTCCATTTAACTCCACCACGTCACTCCTCCATGTCACTCCTCCATATCAACCCTCCATGTCACTCCTCCTTGTCGCTACACCAACTCACTCCTCCATGTCACTCCACCATATCAACTCTCCTTCCTGATCAAACTTGTCACTTCTCCATGTCACTACTCCATATCTCTCCTCCACATGACTCCTCTATATCACTCCTCCATGTCACTACTCCATGTCACTCCTCCTTGTCGCTATTCCATGTTACTCCTCCATGTCGCTACACCAACTCACTCTTCCATGTCACTCCCCCATTTCACTCCACCACGTCACTCCTCCATGTCACTCCTCCATATAAACCCTCCATGTCACTCCTCCATGTTACTCCTCCATGTCACTACACCAACTCACTCATCCCTGTCCCTCCGCCATGTCACTCCACCATATCAACCCTCTTTCCTGATCAAACTTCTCACTTCTCCATGTCACTACTCCATGTCTCCCCCCCACATCTAACCTCTATGTCACTCCTCCATGTCACTCCTCTATGTCACTCCTGCTTGTCGCTCTTCCATGTCACTCGTCCATGTCGCTACACCAACTCAATCTTCATGTCACTCCTCCATGTAGCTACTCCATGTCACTCCTCCATGTCGCTACACCAACTCAATCCTCTTTGTCACTCCTCCATGTCACTCAGCCAAGTCATTTGTCCATGTCACTCCTTTATGTCACTCCTCCAAGTCACACCTCCATGTCACTTCTATATGTCTTCCATGCCACTCCTCCATGTTGCTCCACCAACTCACTCCTCCATGTCACTCCTCCATGTCACTGCTCCACGTCACTCCTCTATGTCACTCCTCCATGTCACTCCTCCATGTCGCTATTCCATGTCACTCCTTATGTCGCTATATAAACTCACTCCTCCATGTCACTCCTCCATTTCACTCATCCAAGTCATTCCTCCATGTCGCTATTCCATGTCACTCCTTATGTCGATACGCCAACTCACTCCTCCATGTCACTCCTCCATTTCACTCCTCCACGTCACTCCTCCATGTCACTCCTCCATATCAACCCGCCATGTCACTCCTCCATGTCACTCCTCCATGTCACTCCTCCATGTCACTACACAGACTCACTAATCCCTGTCCCTCCGCACTTGTTACGCCTCCATGTCACTCCTCCATATCAACCCGCCATGTCACTCCTCCTTGTCACTCCTCCATGTAGCTATTCCATGACACTCCTCCATGTCACTCTACCACCTCACTCCTCCATGTCACTACACCAACTCACTCATCCCTGTCCCTCCGCCATGTCACTCCACCATATCAACCCTCTTTCCTGATCAAACTTGTCACTTCTCCATGTCACTACTCCATGTCTCCCCCCCCACATCAAACCTCTATGTCACTCCTCCATGTCACTCCTCTATGTCACTCCTCCTTGTCGCTCTTCCATGTCACTCGTCCATGTCGCTACACCAACCCAATCTTCATGTCACTCCTCCATGTAGCTACTCCATGTCACTCCTCCATGTCGCTACACCAACTCAATCCTCCTTGTCACTCCTCCATGTCACTCAGCCAAGTCATTTGTCCATGTCACTCCTTTATGTCACTCCTCCAAGTCACACCTCCATGTCACTTCTATATGTCTTCCATTTCACTCCTCCATTTCACTCCTCCATTTCACTCCACCATGTCACTCCTCCATATCACTTCTCCATATTAACCCTCCATGTCACTCCTCCAAGTCACTCCTCCTTGTCATTCCTCCATGTCACTCCTCCATGTCACTACACCAACTCACTCATCCCTGTCCCTCCGCCATGTCACTCCTCCATGTCACTCCTCCATGTCGCTACACCAACTCACTCCTCATGTCACTCCTCCATGTCACTCCTCCTTGTCACTCCTCCATGTAGCTATTCCATGTCACTCCTCCATGTCGCTCTACCAACATACTCTTCCATGTCACTCGCCCACGTCACTCCTCCATGTCACACTTCCTTGTCACTACTCCATGTCGCTACTCCATGTCACTCCTCCATGTCGCTACATCAACTCAATCCTCCTTGTCATTCCTCCATGTCACTCATTCAAGTCATTCCTCCATGTCACTCCTTTATGTCACTCCTCCAAGTCATTCCTCCATGTAAATTCTATTTGTCTTCCATGTCACTCCTCCATGTCGTTACACCAACTCACTCCTCCATGTCACTCCTCCATGTCTCTACTCCATGTCACTCCTCCATTTCACTCCTCCATGTATCTCCTCCATGTCACTTCTCCATTTCTTCAATGTCATGTCTCTCATTTGTGTAGCTCCACATTGTCACTCCTCCAAGTCACTCCTCCATGACGCTACTCCACGCCACTCCTCCATGTCACACCTCCTTGTCACTCCTCCATGTAGCTACTCCATGTCACTCCTCCATGTCGCTCTACCAACTCACTCCCCATGTCACTCGTCCACGTCACTCCTCCATGTCACACCTCCTTGTCACTCCTCCATGTAGCTACTCCTTGTCACTCCTCCATGTCACTCATCCATGTCACTCTTAAATTTCACTCCACCACGCCACTCCTCTATATCACTCCTCCATGTTACTCCTCCAAATCAATCCTCCATGTCACTTCTCCATGTCACTTCTCCTTGTCGCAATTCCATGTCACTCCTCCATGTCGCTACACCAACTCACTCCTCATGTCACTCCTCCATGTCGCTACTCCATGTCACTCCTCCATATCGCTACACCAACTCAATCCTCCTTGTCACACCTCCATGTCACTCATCCAAGTCATTCCTCCATGTCACTCCTATATGTCACTCCTCCAAGTCACTCCTCCATGTCACTTCTATATGTCTTCCATGTCACTCCTCCATGTCGCTCCACCAACTCACTCCTCCATGTCACTCCTCCATGTCACTGCTCCATTTCACTCCTCCACGTCACTCCTCCATGTCACTCCTCCATATCAACCCGCCATGTCACTCCTCCATGTCACTCCTCCATGTCACTCCTCCATGTCACTACACAGACTCACTAATCCCTGTCCCTCCGAACTTGTTACGCCTCCATGTCACTCCTCCATATCAACCCGCCATGTCACTGCTCCTTGTCACTCCTCCATGTAGCTATTCCATGTCACTCCTCCATGTTGCTCCACCAACTCACTCCTCCATGTCAGTCCTCCATGTCACTGCTCCACGTCACTCCTCTATGTCACTCCTCCATGTCACTCCTCCATGTCGCTATTCCATGTCACTCCTTATGTCGCTATATAAACTCACTCCTCCATGTCACTCCTCCATTTAACTCCACCACGTCACTCCTCCATGTCACTCCTCCATATCAACCCTCCATGTCACTCCTCCTTGTCGCTACACCAACTCACTCCTCCATGTCACTCCACCATATCAACTCTCCTTCCTGATCAAACTTGTCACTTCTCCATGTCACTACTCCATATCTCTCCTCCACATGACTCCTCTATATCACTCCTCCATGTCACTACTCCATGTCACTCCTCCTTGTCGCTATTCCATGTTACTCCTCCATGTCGCTACACCAACTCACTCTTCCATGTCACTCCCCCATTTCACTCCACCACGTCACTCCTCCATGTCACTCCTCCATATAAACCCTCCATGTCACTCCTCCATGTTACTCCTCCATGTCACTACACCAACTCACTCATCCCTGTCCCTCCGCCATGTCACTCCACCATATCAACCCTCTTTCCTGATCAAACTTCTCACTTCTCCATGTCACTACTCCATGTCTCCCCCCCACATCTAACCTCTATGTCACTCCTCCATGTCACTCCTCTATGTCACTCCTGCTTGTCGCTCTTCCATGTCACTCGTCCATGTCGCTACACCAACTCAATCTTCATGTCACTCCTCCATGTAGCTACTCCATGTCACTCCTCCATGTCGCTACACCAACTCAATCCTCTTTGTCACTCCTCCATGTCACTCAGCCAAGTCATTTGTCCATGTCACTCCTTTATGTCACTCCTCCAAGTCACACCTCCATGTCACTTCTATATGTCTTCCATGCCACTCCTCCATGTTGCTCCACCAACTCACTCCTCCATGTCACTCCTCCATGTCACTGCTCCACGTCACTCCTCTATGTCACTCCTCCATGTCACTCCTCCATGTCGCTATTCCATGTCACTCCTTATGTCGCTATATAAACTCACTCCTCCATGTCACTCCTCCATTTCACTCATCCAAGTCATTCCTCCATGTCGCTATTCCATGTCACTCCTTATGTCGATACGCCAACTCACTCCTCCATGTCACTCCTCCATTTCACTCCTCCACGTCACTCCTCCATGTCACTCCTCCATATCAACCCGCCATGTCACTCCTCCATGTCATTCCTCCATGTCACTCCTCCATGTCACTACACAGACTCACTAATCCCTGTCCCTCCGCACTTGTTACGCCTCCATGTCACTCCTCCATATCAACCCGCCATGTCACTCCTCCTTGTCACTCCTCCATGTAGCTATTCCATGACACTCCTCCATGTCACTCTACCACCTCACTCCTCCATGTCACTACACCAACTCACTCATCCCTGTCCCTCCGCCATGTCACTCCACCATATCAACCCTCTTTCCTGATCAAACTTGTCACTTCTCCATGTCACTACTCCATGTCTCCCCCCCCACATCAAACCTCTATGTCACTCCTCCATGTCACTCCTCTATGTCACTCCTCCTTGTCGCTCTTCCATGTCACTCGTCCATGTCGCTACACCAACCCAATCTTCATGTCACTCCTCCATGTAGCTACTCCATGTCACTCCTCCATGTCGCTACACCAACTCAATCCTCCTTGTCACTCCTCCATGTCACTCAGCCAAGTCATTTGTCCATGTCACTCCTTTATGTCACTCCTCCAAGTCACACCTCCATGTCACTTCTATATGTCTTCCATTTCACTCCTCCATTTCACTCCTCCATTTCACTCCACCATGTCACTCCTCCATATCACTTCTCCATATTAACCCTCCATGTCACTCCTCCATGTCACTCCTCCTTGTCATTCCTCCATGTCACTCCTCCATGTCACTACACCAACTCACTCATCCCTGTCCCTCCGCCATGTCACTCCTCCATGTCACTCCTCCATGTCGCTACACCAACTCACTCCTCATGTCACTCCTCCATGTCACTCCTCCATGTCACTCCTCCTTGTCACTCCTCCATGTAGCTATTCCATGTCACTCCTCCATGTCGCTCTACCAACATACTCTTCCATGTCACTCGCCCACGTCACTCCTCCATGTCACACTTCCTTGTCACTACTCCATGTCGCTACTCCATGTCACTCCTCCATGTCGCTACATCAACTCAATCCTCCTTGTCATTCCTCCATGTCACTCATTCAAGTCATTCCTCCATGTCACTCCTTTATGTCACTCCTCCAAGTCATTCCTCCATGTAACTTCTATTTGTCTTCCATGTCACTCCTCCATGTCGTTACACCAACTCACTCCTCCATGTCACTCCTCCATGTCTCTACTCCATGTCACTCCTCCATTTCACTCCTCCATGTATCTCCTCCATGTCACTTCTCCATTTCTTCAATGTCATGTCTCTCATTTGTGTAGCTCCACATTGTCACTCCTCCAAGTCACTCCTCCATGACGCTACTCCACGCCACTCCTCCATGTCACACCTCCTTGTCACTCCTCCATGTAGCTACTCCATGTCACTCCTCCATGTCGCTCTACCAACTCACTCCCCATGTCACTCGTCCACGTCACTCCTCCATGTCACACCTCCTTGTCACTCCTCCATGTAGCTACTCCTTGTCACTCCTCCATGTCACTCATCCATGTCACTCTTAAATTTCACTCCACCACGCCACTCCTCTATATCACTCCTCCATGTTACTCCTCCAAATCAATCCTCCATGTCACTTCTCCATGTCACTTCTCCTTGTCGCAATTCCATGTCACTCCTCCATGTCGCTACACCAACTCACTCCTCATGTCACTCCTCCATGTCGCTACTCCATGTCACTCCTCCATATCGCTACACCAACTCAATCCTCCTTGTCACACCTCCATGTCACTCATCCAAGTCATTCCTCCATGTCACTCCTATATGTCACTCCTCCAAGTCACTCCTCCATGTCACTTCTATATGTCTTCCATGTCACTCCTCCATGTCGCTCCACCAACTCACTCCTCCATGTCACTCCTCCATGTCACTGCTCCACGTCACTCCTCCATGTCACTCCTCCATGTCGCTATTCCATGTCACTCCTTATGTCGCTACACCAACTCACTCCTCCATGTCACTCCTCCATTTCACTCCACCACGTCACTCCTCCATGTCACTCCTCCATATCAACCCTCCATGTCACTCCTCCATGTCACTCCTCCATATCAACCCTCCATGTCACTCCTCCATGTCACTCCTCCATGTCACTCCTCTATGTCACTACACCAACTCACTCATCCCTTTCTCTCCGCCATCACACTCCACCATATGAACCCTCCTTCTTGATCAAACTTGTCACTTCTCCATGTCACTACTCCATGTCTCTCCTCCACATCAATCCTCTATGTCACTCCTCCTTGTCACTATTCCATGTCACTCCTCAATGTCGCTACACCAACTCACTCCTCATGTCACTCCTACATGTCACTCCTCCATGTCACTCCTCCATGTCACTCCTCTATGTCACTACACCAACTCACTCATCCCTTTCTCTCCGCCATGTCACTCCACCATATGAACCCTCCTTCTTGATCAAACTTGTCACTTCTCCATGTCACTACTCCATGTCTCTCCTCCACATCAATCCTCTATGTCACTCCTCCATGTCACTCCTCCATGTCACTCCTCCTTGTCACTATTCCATGTCACTCCTCAATGTCGCTACACCAACTTACTCCTCCATTTCACTCCTCCATTTCACTCCACCCTGTCATTCCTCCATATCACTTCTCCATATGAACCCTCCATGTCACTCCTCCATGTCACTCCTCCTTGTCATTCCTCCATGTCACTCCTCCATGTCACTACACCAACTCACTCATACCTGTCCCTCCGCCATGTCACTCCTACATGTCACTCCTCCATGTCGCTACACCAACTCACTCCTCATGTCACTCCTCCATGTCGCTACTCCATTTCACATCTCCATGTCGCTACACCAACTCAATCCTTCTTGTCACTCCTCCATGTCACTCATCCAAGTCATTCCTCCCATTGTCGCTATTCCATGTCACTCCTTATGTCGATACACCAACTCAATCCTCCATGTCACTCCTCCATGTCACTCCACCACATCTCTCCTCCATGTCACTCCTTCATATCAACCCTCCATGTCACTCCTCCATGTCACTACACCAACTCACTAATCCCTGTCCCTCCGCCATGTCACTCCACCATATCAACCCTCCTTCCTGATCAAACTTGTCAGTTCTCCATGTCACTACTCCATGTCTCTCCTCCATATCACTCCTCCATGTCACTCCTCCTTGTTGCTATTCCATGTCACTCCTTCATGTTGCTACACCAACTCACTCCTCATGTCACTCCTCCATGTCTCTACTCCTTGTCACTCCTCCATGTCGCTATACCAACTAAATCCTCCTTGTCACTCCTCCATGTCACTCATCCAAGTCATTCCTCCATGTCACTCCTTTATGTCACTCCTCCAAGTCACTCCTCCATGTCACTTCTATATGTCTTCCATGTCACTCCTCCATGTCGCTCCACCAACTCACTCCTCCATGTCACTCCTCCTTGTCACTCCTCCATGTAGCTATTCCATGTCACTCCTCCATGTCGCTCTACCAACATACTCCTCCATGTAACTCATCCACGTCACTCCTCCATGTCACACTTCCTTGTCACTCCTCCATGTCACTCCTCCATGTCACTCCTCCATGTCGCAACACCAATTCAATCCTCCTTGTCACTCCTCCATGTCACTGATCCATGTCACTCCTCTATGTCACTCCTCCATGTCAATCCTCCATGTCGCTATTCCATGTCACTCCTTATGTCGCTATATAAACTCACTCCTCCATGTCACTCCTCCATTTCACTCCACCACGTCACTCCTCCATGTCACTCCTCCATATCAACCCTCCATGTCACTCCTCCTTGTCGCTACACCAACTCACTCCTCCATGTCACTACTCCATTTCACTCCACCACGTCCCTCCTCCATATCAACCCTCCATGTCACTCCTCCATGTCACTCCTCCATGTCCCTCCGAAATGTCACTCCACCATATCAACCCTAGTTCCTAATCAAACTTGTCACTCCTCCACATCACTCCTCTATATCACTCCTCCATGTCACTCCTCCATGTCACTCCTCCTTGTCGCTATTCCATGTTACTCCTCCATGTCGCTACACCAACTCACTCTTCCATGTCACTCCTCCATTTCACTCCACCACGTCACTCTTCTACGTCACTCCTCATGTCACTCCTCCATGTCACTGCTCCACGTCACTCCTCTATGTCACTCCTCCATGTCGCTATTCCATGTCACTCCTTATGTAGATACACCAACTCACTCCTCCATGTCATTCCTCCATTTCACTCCACCACGTCACTCCTCCATGTCACTCGTCCATATCAACCCTCCATGTCACTCCTCCATGTAGCTACTCCATGTCACTCCTCCATGTCACTCTACCAACTCACTCCTCCATGTCACTCGTCCACGTCACTCCTCCATGTCACACCTCCTTGTCACTCCTCCATGTAGCTACTCCATGTCACTCCTCCATGTAACTCCTCCATGTCACTCTTAAATTTCACTCCACCACGCCACTCCTCTATATCACTCCTCCATGTTACTCCTCCAAATCAATCCTCCATGTCACTTCTCCATGTCACTCCTCCTTGTCGCTACTCCATGTCACTCCTCCATGTCGCTACACTAACTCAATCCTCCTTGTCACTCCTCCATGTCACTCATCCAAGTCATTCCTCCATGTCACTCCTTTATGTCATTCCTCCAAGTCCCTCCTCCATGTCACTTCTATATGTCTTCCTTGTCACTCCTCCATGTCGCTCCACCAACTCACTCCTCCATGTCACTCCTCCATGTCGCTATTCCATGTCACTCCTTATGTCGCTACAACAACTCACTCCTCCATGTTACTCCTCCATTTCACTCCACCACGTCACTCCTCCATGTCACTCCTCCATATCAACCCTCCATGTCACTCCTCCATGTCACACCTTCATGTCACTCCTCCATGTCACTCCTCTATGTCACTACACCAACACACTCATCCCTTTCCCTCCGCCATGTCACTCCACCATATCAACCCTCCTTCCTGATCAACCTTGTCACTTCTCCATGTCACTACTCCATGTCTCTCCTCCACATCAATCCTCTATGTCACTCCTCCATGTCACTCCTCCATGTCACTCCTCCTTGTCGCTATTCCATTTCACTCCTCCATGTCGCTACACCAACTCACTCCTCATGTCACTCCTCCATGTCACTCCACCATGTCACTATTCCATGTCACTCCTTATGTTGCTACACCAACTCACTCCTCCATTTCACTCCTCAATTTCACTCCACCACGTCACTCCTCCATATCACTCCTCCATATCAACCCTCCATGTCACTCCTCCATGTCACTCCTCCATGTTATTCCTCCATGTCACTCCTCCATGTCACTACACCAACTCACTCATCCTTGTCCCTCCGCCATGTCACTCCTCCATGTCACTCCTCCATGTCGCTCCACCAACTCACTCCTCCATGTCACTCCTCCTTGTCACTCCTCCATGTAGCTATTCCATTTCACTCCTCCATGTCGCTACACTAACTCAATCCTCCTTGTCAATCCTCCATGTCACTCATCCAAGTCACTCCTCCATGTCGCTATTCCATGTCACTCCTTATGTCGATACACCAACTCACTCCTCCATGTCACTCCTCCATTTCACTCCTCCATATCACTCCTCCATATCAACCCTCCATGTCACTCCTCCATGTCCCTCCGCAATGTCACTCCACCATATCAACCCTCCTTCCTGATCAAACTTGTCACTTCTCCATGTCACTACTCCATGTCTCTCCTCCACATCACTCCTCTATATCACTCCTCCATGTCACTCCTCCATGTCACTCCTCCTTGTAGCTATTCCATGTTACTCCTCCATGTCACTACACCAACTCACTCTTCCATGTCACTCCTCCATTTCACTCCACCACGTCACTCTTCTACATCACTCCTTATGTCATTCCTCCATGTCACTCCTCCTTGTCGCTATTCCATGTCACTCCTCCATGTCGCTACACCAACTCACTCCTCCATGTCACTCATCCAAGTCATTCCTCCATATCACTCCTTTATGTCACTCCTCCAAGTCACTCCTCCATGTCACTTCTATATGTCTTCCATGTCACTCCTCCATGTCGTTATACCAACTCACTCCCCATGTCACTACTCCATTTCACTCCTCCAATTCACTCCTTCATGTCTCTCCTCCATGTCACTTCTCCAAGTCTTCAATGTCATGTCTGTCATCTGTGTAGCTTCATATTGTCATTCCTCCAAGTCACTCCTCCATGTCGCTACTCCATGTCACTCCTCCATGTCACACCTCCTTGTCACTCCTCCATGTAGCTACTCCATGTCACTCCTCCATGTCGCTCTACCAACTCACTCCTCCATGTCACTCGTCCACGTCACTCCTCCATGTCACACCTCCTTGTCACTCCTCCATGTAGCTACTCCATGTCACTCCTCCATGTAACTCCTCCATGTCACTCTTAAATTTCACTCCACCACGCCACTCCTCTATATCACTCCTCCATGTTACTCCTCCATATCAATCCTCCATGTCACTTCTCCATGTCACTCCTCCATGTCGCTACTCCATGTCACTCCTCCATGTCGCTACACCAACTCAATCCTCCTTGTCACTCCTCCATGTCACTCAGCCAAGTCATTTGTCCATGTCACTCCTTTATGTCACTCCTCCAAGTCACTCCTCCATGTCACTTCTATATGTCTTCCATGTCACTCCTCCATGTAGCTATTCCATGTCACTCCTCCATGTCGCTCTACCAACTCACTCCGCCATGTGACTCGTCCACGTCACTCCTCCATGTCACACTTCCTTGTCACTCATCCATGTAGCTATTTCATGTCACTACACCAACTCACTCATCCCTGTCCCTCCGCCATGTCACTCCACCATATCAACCCTCCTTCCTGATTAAACTTGTCACTTCTCCATGTCACTACTCCATGTCTCTCCTCCACATCATTCCTTTATATCACTCCTCCATGTCACTCCTCCATGTCACTCCTCCTTGTCGCTATTTCATGATACTCCTCCATGTCGCTACACCAACTCACCCTTCCATGTCACTCCCCCATTTCACTCCACCACGTCACTCCTCCATGTCACTCCTCCATATCAACCCTCCATGTCACTCCTCCATGTCACTCCTCCATGTCACTCATCCATGTCCCTCCGCCATGTCACTCCACCATATCAATCCTCCTTGCTGATCCGCCCTGTCACTCCTCCTTGTCTCTCCTCCACATCAATCCTCCATGTCACTCCGCTATGTCACTCCTCCATGTCACTCCTCCATGTCACTCCTCCATGTCACTCCTCCATGTCACTACACCAACTCACTCATCCCTTTCCCTCCGCCATGTCACTCCACCATATCAACCCTCCTTGCTGATCAAACTTGTCACTTCTCCATGTCACTACTCCATGTCTCTCCTCCACATCAATCCTCTATGTCACTCCTCTATGTCACTCCTCCATGTCACTCCTCCTTGTCGCTATTCCATGTCACTCCTTATGTCGCTACACCAACTCACTCCTCCATTTCACTCCTCCATTTCACTCCACTACGTTACTCCTCCATATCACTCCTCCATATCAACCCTACATGTCACTCCTCCATGTCACTCCTCCATGTCATTCCTCCATGTCATTCCTCCATGTCGCTACACCAACTCACTCCTCATGTCACTCCTCCATGTCGCTACTCCATTTCACTCCTCCATTTCACTCCACCACGTCACTCCTCCATGTCACTCCTCCATATCAACCCTCCATGTCACTCCTCCATGTCACTCCTCCATGTCACTACACCAACTCACTAATCCCTGTCCCTCCGCCATGTCACTCCACCATATCAACCCTCCATCCTGATCAAACTTGTCAGTTCTCCATGTCACTACTCCATGTCTCTCCTCCACATCACTCCTCTATGTCATTCCTCCATGTCACTCCTCCATGTCACTTCTCCATGTCACTCCTCCTTGTCACTATTCCATGTCACTCCTCCATGTTGCTACACCAACTCACTCCTCATGTCACTCCTCCATGTCGCTACTCCATGTCACTCCTCCATGTCGCTACACCAACTCAATCCTCCTTGTCACTCCTCCATGTCACTCATCCAAGTCATTCCTCCATGTCACTCATTTATGTCACTCCTCCAAGTCACTCCTCCACGTCACTTCTATATGTCTTCCATGTCACTCCTCCATGTTGCTCCACCAACTCACTCCTCCATGTCACTTCTCCATGTCACTGCTCCACGTCAATCCTCTATGTCACTCCTCCATGTCACTCCTCCATGTCGCTATTCCATGTCACTCCTTATGTCGCTCCACCAACTCACTCCTCCATGTCACTCCTCCATATACATCCCTCCATGTCACTCCTCCATGTCAGTCATCCATGTCACTCATCCATGTCACTACACCAACTCACTCATCCCTTTCCCTCCGCCATGTCACTCCACCATATCAACGCTCCTTCCTGATCAAACTTGTCACTTCTCCATGTCACTACTCCATGTCTCTCCTCCACCTCAATCCTCTATGTCACTCCTCCATGTCACTCTTCCATGTCACTCCTCCTTGTCGCTATCCCATGTCACTCCTCCATGTCGCTACTCCACGTCACTCCTCCATTTCACACCTCCTTGTCACTCCTCCATGTAGCTACTCCATGTCACTCCTCCATGTCGCTCTACCAACTCACTACTCCATGTCACTCGTCCACGTCACTCCTCCATGTCACACCTCCTTGTCACTCCTCCATGTAGCTACTCCATGTCACTCCTCCATGTCACTCCTCCATGTCACTCTTAAATATCACTCCACCACGCCACTCCTCTATATCACTCCTCCGGGTTACTCCTCCATATCAATCCTCCATGTCAATTCTCCATGTCACTCCTCCTTGTCGCAATTCCATGTCACTCCTCCATGTCGCTACACCAACTCATTCCTCCTTGTCACTCCTCCATGTCACTCATCCAAGTCATTCCTCCATGTCACTCCTTTATGTCACTCCTCCAAGTCACTCCTCCATGTCACTTCTATATGTCTTCCATGTCACTCCTCCATGTCGCTCCTCCTTGTCACTCCTCCATGTTGCTCCTCCATGTCACTCCTCCATGTCACTCATCCATGTCCCTCCGCCATGTCACTCCACCATATCAATCCTCCTTGCTGATCCGCCCTGTCACTCCTCCATGTCTCTCCTCCACATCAATCCTCTATGTCACTCCTCCATGTCACTCCTCTATGTCACTCCTCCATGTCGCTATTCCATGTCACTCCTCCATGTCGCTACACGAACTCAATACTCCTTGTCACACCTCTGTGTCATTCCTGCATGTCACTCCTCCATGTAACTCCTCCATGTCACTCCTCCTTGTCGCTATTCCATGTCACTCATCCATGTCACTACACCAACTCACTCATCCCTGTCCCTCCGCCATGTCACACCACCATAACAACCCTCTTTCCTGATCAAACTTGTCACTTCTCCATGTCACTACTCCATGTCTCTCCTCCACATCAATCCTCTATGTCACTCCTCTATGTCACTCCTCCATGTCACTCCTCCTTGTCGCTATTCCATGTCACTCCTCCATGTTGCTACACCAACTCACTCCTCATGTCACTCCTCCATGTCGCTACTCCATGTCACTCCTCCATGTCGCTACACCAACTCAATCCTCCTTGTCACTCCTCCATGTCACTCATCCAAGTCATTCCTCCATGTCACTCATTTATGTCACTCCTCCAAGTCACTCCTCCACGTCACTTCTATATGTCTTCCATGTCACTCCTCCATGTTGCTCCACCAACTCACTCCTCCATGTCACTCCTCCATGTCACTGCTCCACGTCAATCCTCTATGTCACTCCTCCATGTCACTCCTCCATGTCGCTATTCCATGTCACTCCTTATGTCGCTCCACCAACTCACTCCTCCATGTCACTCCTCCATATCAACCCTCCATGTCACTCCTCCATGTCAGTCATCCATGTCACTCATCCATGTCACTACACCAACTCACTCATCCCTTTCCCTCCGCCATGTCACTCCACCATATCAACCCTCCTTCCTGATCAAACTTGTCACTTCTCCATGTCACTACTCCATGTCTCTCCTCCACCTCAATCCTCTATGTCACTCCTCCATGTCACTCCTCCATGTCACTCCTCCTTTTCGCTATCCCATGTCACTCCTCCATGTCGCTACACCAACTCACTCCTCATGTCACTCCTACATGTCATTCCTCCATGTCGCTATTCCATGTCACTCCTTATGTCGCTACACCAACTCACTCCTCCATTTCACTCCTCCATATCAACCCTCCATGTCACTCCTCCATGTCACTACACCAACTCACTCATCCCTGTCCCTCCGCCATGTCACTCCTCCATGTCGCTACACCAACTCACTCCTCATGTCACTCCTCCATGTCGCTACTCCATTTCACTCCTCCATATCACTACACCAACTCAATCCTCCTTGTCACTCCTCCATGTCACTCATCCAAGTCATTCCTCCATGTCACTCCTTTATGTCACTTCTCCAAGTCACTCCACCATGTCACTTCTATATGTCTTCCATGTCACTCCTCCATGTCGCTCCACCAACTCACTCCTCCATGTCACTCCTCCATGTCACTGCTCCACGTCACTGCTCTATGTCACTCCTCCATGTCACTCCTCCATGTCGCTATTCCATGTCACTCCTTATGTCGCTCCACCAACTCACTCCTCCATGTCACTCCTCCATGTCACTCCTCCATTTCACTCCACCACGTAACTCCTCCATGTCACTCCTCCATATCAACCCTCCATGTCACTCCTCCATGTCACTCCTCCATGTCACTACACCAACTCACTCATCCCTTTCCCTCCGCCATGTCACTCCACCATATCAACCCTCCTTCTTGATCAAACTTGTCACTCCTCCATGTCACTCCTCCATGTCACTCTTCCTTGTCGCTATTCCATGTCACTCCTCCATGTCGCTACACCAACTCACTCCTCATGTCACTCCTCCATGTCGCTACACCAACTCACTCCTCATGTCACTCCTCCATGTCATTCCTCCATGTCGCTATTCCATGTCACTCCTTATGTCGCTACACCAACTCACTCCTCCATATCACTCCTCCATGTCACTCCTCCATGTCCCTCCTCCATGTCACTCCACCATATCAATCCGCCTGGCTGATCCGCCCTGTCACTCCTCCATGTCACTCCTCCATGTCACTTCTATATGTCTTCCATGTCACTCCTCCATGTCATTACACCAACTCACTCCTCCATGTCACTCCTCCATGTCACTGCTCCACGTCAATCCTCTATGTCACTCCTCCATGTCACTCCTCCATGTCGCTATTCCATGTCACTCCTTATGTCGCTCCACCAACTCACTCCTCCATGTCACTCCTCCATATCAACCCTCCATGTCACTCCTCCATGTCAGTCATCCATGTCACTCATCCATGTCACTACACCAACTCACTCATCCCTTTCCCTCCGCCATGTCACTCCACCATATCAACCCTCCTTCCTGATCAAACTTGTCACTTCTCCATGTCACTACTCCATGTCTCTCCTCCACCTCAATCCTCTATGTCACTCCTCCATGTCACTCCTCCATGTCACTCCTCCTTTTCGCTATCCCATGTCACTCCTCCATGTCGCTACACCAACTCACTCCTCATGTCACTCCTACATGTCATTCCTCCATGTCGCTATTCCATGTCACTCCTTATGTCGCTACACCAACTCACTCCTCCATTTCACTCCTCCATATCAACCCTCCATGTCACTCCTCCATGTCACTACACCAACTCACTCATCCCTGTCCCTCCGCCATGTCACTCCTCCATGTCGCTACACCAACTCACTCCTCATGTCACTCCTCCATGTCGCTACTCCATTTCACTCCTCCATATCACTACACCAACTCAATCCTCCTTGTCACTCCTCCATGTCACTCATCCAAGTCATTCCTCCATGTCACTCCTTTATGTCACTTCTCCAAGTCACTCCACCATGTCACTTCTATATGTCTTCCATGTCACTCCTCCATGTCGCTCCACCAACTCACTCCTCCATGTCACTCCTCCATGTCACTGCTCCACGTCACTGCTCTATGTCACTCCTCCATGTCACTCCTCCATGTCGCTATTCCATGTCACTCCTTATGTCGCTCCACCAACTCACTCCTCCATGTCACTCCTCCATGTCACTCCTCCATTTCACTCCACCACGTAACTCCTCCATGTCACTCCTCCATATCAACCCTCCATGTCACTCCTCCATGTCACTCCTCCATGTCACTACACCAACTCACTCATCCCTTTCCCTCCGCCATGTCACTCCACCATATCAACCCTCCTTCTTGATCAAACTTGTCACTCCTCCATGTCACTCCTCCATGTCACTCTTCCTTGTCGCTATTCCATGTCACTCCTCCATGTCGCTACACCAACTCACTCCTCATGTCACTCCTCCATGTCGCTACACCAACTCACTCCTCATGTCACTCCTCCATGTCATTCCTCCATGTCGCTATTCCATGTCACTCCTTATGTCGCTACACCAACTCACTCCTCCATATCACTCCTCCATGTCACTCCTCCATGTCCCTCCTCCATGTCACTCCACCATATCAATCCGCCTGGCTGATCCGCCCTGTCACTCCTCCATGTCACTCCTCCATGTCACTTCTATATGTCTTCCATGTCACTCCTCCATGTCATTACACCAACTCACTCCTCCATGTCACTCCTCCATGTCGCTACTCCATGTCACTCCTCCATTTCACTCCTCCATGTCTCTCCTCCATGTCACTTCTCCAAGTCTTCAATGTCATGTCTCTCATCTGTGTAGCTTCACATTGTCACTCCTCCAAGTCACTCCTCCATGTCGCTACTCCACGTCACTCCTCCATGTCACACCTCCTTGTCACTCCTCCATGTAGCTACTCCAAGTCACTCCTCCATGTCGCTCTACCAACTCACTCCTCCATGTCACTCGTCCACGTCACTCCTCCATGTCACTCCTCCTTGTCGCTATTCCATGTCACTCCTCCATGTTGCTACACCAACTCACTCCTCATGTCACTCCTCCATGTCGCTACTCCATGTCACTCCTCCATGTCGCTACACCAACTCAACCCTCCTTGTCACTCCTCCATGTCACTCATCCAAGTCATTCCTCCATGTCACTCATTTATGTCACTCCTCCAAGTCACTCCTCCATGTCACTTCTATATGTCTTCCATGTCACTCCTCCATGTCGCTCCACCAACTCACTCCTCCATGTCACTCCTCCTTGTCACTCCTCCATGTAGCTATTCCATGTCACTCCTCCATGTCGCTATACCAACTCATTCCTCCATGTCACTCGTCTACGTCACTCCTCCATGTCACACTTCCTTGTCACTCCTCCATGTAGCTACTCCATGTCACTACACCAACTCACTCATCCCTGTCCCTCCGCCATGTCACTCCACCATATCAACCGTCCTTCCTGATCAAACTTGTCACTTCTCCATGTCACTACTCCATGTCTCTCCTCCACATCACTCCTCTAAATCACTCCTCCATGTTACTCCTCCATGTCACTCCTTCTTGTCGCTATTCCATGTTACTCCTCCATGTCGCTACACCAACTCACTCTTCCATGTCACTGCTCCATTTCACTACACCACGTCACTCTTCTACGTCACTCCTCATGTTACTCCTCTATGTCGCTACTCCTTGTCACTCCTCCAAGTCACTCATCCATGTCATTCCTCCATGTCACTCCTTTATGTCACTCCTCCAAGTCACTCCTCAATTTAACTTCTATATGACTTCAATGTCACTCCTGCATGTCACTCCTCCATATCACTCCTCTATTTCACTCCTCCATGTCATTGCTCCTTGTCGCTATTCCATGTCACTCCTCCATTTCAACCCTCCATGTCACTACTCCATGTCACTCCTCCATGTCACACCTCCTTGTCACTCCTCCATGTAGCTACTCCATGTCACTCCTCCATGTCGCTCTACCAACTCACTCCTCCATGTCACTCGTCCACGTCAGTCCTCCATGTCACACCTCCTTGTCACTCCTCCATGTAGCTACTCCATGTCACTCCTCCATGTCGCTACTCCACGTCACTCCTACATTTCACACCTCCTTGTCACTCCTCCATGTAGCTACTCCATGTCACTCCTCCATGTCGCTACTCCACGTCACTCCTACATTTCACACCTCCTTGTCACTCCTCCATGTAGCTACTCCATGTCACTCCTCCATGTCGCTCTACCAACTCACTACTCCATGTCTTTCCTCCACATCAATCTTCTATGTAACTCCTCCATGTCACTCCTCCATGTGATTCCTCCTTGTCGCTATTTCATGTCACTCCTCCATATCAACCCTCCATGTCACTCCTCCATGTCACTCCTCCATGTCACTACACCAACTCACTCATCCCTGTCCCTCCGCCATGTCACTCCACCATATCAACCATCCTTCTTGATCAAACTTGTCACTTCTCCATGTCACTACTCCATGTCTCTCCCCCACATCAAACCTCTATGTCACTCCTCCATGTCACTCCTCTATGTCACTCCTCCTTGTTGCTCTTCCATGTCACTCCTCCATGTCGCTACACCATCTCGATCCTCCTTGTCACTCCTCCATTTCACTCAGCCAAGTCATTTGTCCATGTCACTCCTTTATGTCACTCCTCCAAGTCACTCCTCCATGTCACTTCTATATGTCTTCCATGTCACTCCTCCATGTCGCTATTCCATGTCACTCCTTATGTCGCTATATAAACTCACTCCTCCATGTCACTCCTCCATTTCACTCCACCACGTCACTCCTCCATGTCACTCCTCCATATCAACCCTCCATGTCACTCCTCCTTGTCGCTACACCAACTCATTCCTCTTTGTCTGTCCTCTATGTCACTCATCCAAGTCATTCCTCCATGTCACTCCTCCTTGTCACTCCTCCATGTAGCTATTCCATTTCACTCCTCCATGTCGCTACACCAACTCAATCCTCCTTGTCACTCCTCCATGTCACTCATCTAAGTCACTCCTCCATGTCGCTATTCCATGTCACTCCTTATGTCGATACACCAACTCACTCCTCCATGTGACTCCTCCATTTCACTCCACCACGTCACTCCTCCATGTCACTCCTCCATATCAACCCTCCATTTCACTCCTCCTTATCACTCCTCCATGTCACTCCTCCATGTCACTCATCCAAGTCATTCCTCCTTATGTCATTCCTCCAAGTCACTCCTCCATGTCACTTCTATATGTCTTCCATGTCACTCCTCCATGTCGCTCCACCAACTCACTTCTCCATGTCGCTATTCCATGTCACTCCTTATGTCGCTATATAAACTCACTCCTCCATGTCACTCCTCCATATAACCCTCCATGTCACTCCTCCTTGTCGCTACACCAACTCACTCCTCCATGTCACTCCTCCATTTCACTCCACCACGTCCCTCCTCCATATCAACCCTCCATGTCACTCCTCCATGTCACTCATCCATGTCCCTCCGCCATGTCACTCCACCATATCAACCCTCCTTCCTGATCAAACTTGTCACTTCTCCATGTCACTACTCCATGTCTCTCCTCCACATCACTCCTCTATATCACTCCTCCATGTCACTCCTCCATGTCACTCCTCCTTGTCGCTATTCCATGTTACTCCTCCATGTCGCTACACCAACTCACTCTTCCATGTCACTCCTCCATTTCACTCCACCACGTCACTCTTATACGTTACTCCTCATGTCACTCCTGCATGTCGCTACTCCATGTCACTACTCCATGTCTTTCCTCCATATCAATCATCTATGAAACTCCTCCATGTCACTCCTCCATGTCATTCCTCCTTGTCGCTATTTCATGTCACTCCTCCATATCAACCCTCCATGTCACTCCTCCATGTCGCTACACCAACTCAATCCTCCTTGTCACTCCTCCATGTCACTCAGCCAAGTCATTTGTCCATGTCACTCCTTTATGTCACTCCTCCAAGTCACTCCTCCATGTCACTTCTATATGTCTTCCATGTCACTCCTCCATGTAGCTATTCCATGTCACTCCTCCATGTCGCTCTACCAACTCACTCCGCCATGTGACTCGTCCACGTCACTCCTCCATGTCACACTTCCTTGTCACTCATCCATGTAGCTATTTCATGTCACTACACCAACTCACTCATCCCTGTCCCTCCACCATGTCACTCCACCATATCAACCCTCCTTCCTGATTAAACTTGTCACTTCTCCATGTCACTACTCGATGTCTCTCCTCCACATCATTCCTTTATATCACTCCTCCATGTCACTCCTCCATGTCACTCCTCCTTGTCGCTATTCCATGTTACTCCTCCATGTCGCTACACCAACTCACTCTTCCATGTCACTCCCCCATTTCACTCCACCACGTCACTCCTCCATGTCACTCCTCCATATCAACCCTCCATGTCACTCCTCCATGTTAATCCTCCATGTCACTACACCAACTCACTCATCCCTGTCCCTCCGCCATGTCACTCCACCATATCAACCCTCCTTCCTGATCAAACTTGTCACTTCTCCATGTCACTACTCCATGTCTCTCCTCCACATCATTCCTCTATATCACTCCTCCATGTCACTCCTCCATGTCACTCCTCCTTGTCGCTATTCCATGTTACTCCTCCATGTCGCTACACCAACTCACTCTTCCATGTCACTCCCCCATTTCACTCCACCACGTCACTCCTCCATGTCACTCCTCCATATCAACCCTCCATGTCACTCCTCCATGTTAATCCTCCATGTCACTACACCAACTCACTCATCCCTGTCCCTCCGCCATGTCACTCCACCATATCAACCCTCCTTCCTGATCAAACTTGTCACTTCTCCATATCACTACTCCATGTCTCTCCTCCACATCACTCCTCTATATCACTCCTCCATATCACTGCTCCATGTCACTCCTCCATGTCGCTATTCCATGTCACTCCTTATGTCGCTATATAAACTCACTCCTCCATGTCACTCCTCCATTTCACTCCACCACGTCACTCCTCCATGTCACTCCTCCATATCAACCCTCCATGTCACTCCTCCTTGTCGCTACACCAACTCACTCCTCCATGTCACTACTCCATTTCACTCCACCACGTCCCTCCTCCATATCAACCCTCCATGTCACTCCTCCATGTCACTCCTCCATGTCCCTCCGAAATGTCACTCCACCATATCAACCCTAGTTCCTAATCAAACTTGTCACTCCTCCACATCACTCCTCTATATCACTCCTCCATGTCACTCCTCCATGTCACTCCTCCTTGTCGCTATTCCATGTTACTCCTCCATGTCGCTACACCAACTCACTCTTCCATGTCACTCCTCCATTTCACTCCACCACGTCACTCTTCTACGTCACTCCTCATGTCACTCCTCCATGTCACTGCTCCACGTCACTCCTCTATGTCACTCCTCCATGTCGCTATTCCATGTCACTCCTTATGTAGATACACCAACTCACTCCTCCATGTCACTCCTCCATTTCACTCCACCACGTCACTCCTCCATGTCACTCGTCCATATCAACCCTCCATGTCACTCCTCCATGTCACTCCTCCATGTCACTCCTCTATGTCACTACACCAATTCACTCATACCTTTCCCCCCGCCATGTCACTCCCCCATATCAACCCTCCTTCCTGATCAAACTTGTCACTTCTCCATGTAACTACTCCATGTCTCTCCTCCACATCAATCCTCTATGTCACTCCTCCATGTCACTCCTCCATGTAGCTACTCCATGTCACTCCTCCATGTCACTCTACCAACTCACTCCTCCATGTCACTCGTCCACGTCACTCCTCCATGTCACACCTCCTTGTCACTCCTCCATGTAGCTACTCCATGTCACTCCTCCATGTAACTCCTCCATGTCACTCTTAAATTTCACTCCACCACGCCACTCCTCTATATCACTCCTCCATGTTACTCCTCCAAATCAATCCTCCATGTCACTTCTCCATGTCACTCCTCCTTGTCGCTACTCCATGTCACTCCTCCATGTCGCTACACTAACTCAATCCTCCTTGTCACTCCTCCATGTCACTCATCCAAGTCATTCCTCCATGTCACTCCTTTATGTCATTCCTCCAAGTACCTCCTCCATGTCACTTCTATATGTCTTCCTTGTCACTCCTCCATGTCGCTCCACCAACTCACTCCTCCATGTCACTCCTCCATGTCGCTATTCCATGTCACTCCTTATGTCACTACAACAACTCACTCCTCCATGTTACTCCTCCATTTCACTCCACCACGTCACTCCTCCATGTCACTCCTCCATATCAACCCTCCATGTCACTCCTCCATGTCACACCTTCATGTCACTCCTCCATGTCACTCCTCTATGTCACTACACCAACACACTCATCCCTTTCCCTCCGCCATGTCACTCCACCATATCAACCCTCCTTCCTGATCAACCTTGTCACTTCTCCATGTCACTACTCCATGTCTCTCCTCCACATCAATCCTCTATGTCACTCCTCCATGTCACTCCTCCATGTCACTCCTCCTTGTCGCTATTCCATGTCACTCCTCCATGTCGCTACACCAACTCACTCCTCATGTCACTCCTCCATGTCACTCCACCATGTCACTATTCCATGTCACTCCTTATGTTGCTACACCAACTCACTCCTCCATTTCACTCCTCAATTTCACTCCACCACGTCACTCCTCCATATCACTCCTCCATATCAACCCTCCATGTCACTCCTCCATGTCACTCCTCCATGTTATTCCTCCATGTCACTCCTCCATGTAACTACACCAACTCACTCATCCTTGTCCCTCCGCCATGTCACTCCTCCATGTCACTCCTCCATGTCGCTCCACCAACTCACTCCTCCATATCACTCCTCCTTGTCACTCCTCCATGTAGCTATTCCATTTCACTCCTCCATGTCGCTACACTAACTCAATCCTCCTTGTCAATCCTCCATGTCACTCATCCAAGTCACTCCTCCATGTCGCTATTCCATGTCACTCCTTATGTCGATACACCAACTCACTCCTCCATGTCACTCCTCCATTTCACTCCTCCATATCACTCCTCCATATCAACCCTCCATGTCACTCCTCCATGTCCCTCCGCCATGTCACTCCACCATATCAACCCTCCTTCCTGATCAAACTTGTCACTTCTCCATGTCACTACTCCATGTCTCTCCTCCACATCACTCCTCTATATCACTCCTCCATGTCACTCCTCCATGTCACTCCTCCTTGTCGCTATTCCATGTTACTCCTCCATGTCACTACACCAACTCACTCTTCCATGTCACTCCTCCATTTCACTCCACCACGTCACTCTTCTACATCACTCCTTATGTCATTCCTCCATGTCACTCCTCCTTGTCGCTATTCCATGTCACTCCTCCATGTCGCTACACCAACTCACTCCTCCATGTCACTCATCCAAGTCATTCCTCCATATCACTCCTTTATGTCACTCCTCCAAGTCACTCCTCCATGTCACTTCTATATGTCTTCCATGTCACTCCTCCATGTCGTTATACCAACTCACTCCCCATGTCGCTACTCCATGTCACTCCTCCAATTCACTCCTTCATGTCTCTCCTCCATGTCACTTCTCCAAGTCTTCAATGTCATGTCTGTCATCTGTGTAGCTTCATATTGTCATTCCTCCAAGTCACTCCTCCATGTCGCTACTCCATGTCACTCCTCCATGTCACACCTCCTTGTCACTCCTCCATGTAGCTACTCCATGTCACTCCTCCATGTCGCTCTACCAACTCACTCCTCCATGTCACTCGTCCACGTCACTCCTCCATGTCACACCTCCTTGTCACTCCTCCATGTAGCTACTCCATGTCACTCCTCCATGTAACTCCTCCATGTCACTCTTAAATTTCACTCCACCACGCCACTCCTCTATATCACTCCTCCATGTTACTCCTCCATATCAATCCTCCATGTCACTTCTCCATGTCACTCCTCCATGTCGCTACTCCATGTCACTCATCCAAGTCATTCCTCCATGTCACTCCTTTATGTCATTCCTCCAAGTCACTCCTCCATGTCACTTCTATATGTCTTCCTTGTCACTCCTCCATGTCGCTCCACCAACTCACTCCTCCATGTCACTCCTCCATGTCGCTATTCCATGTCACTCCTTATGTCGCTACAACAACTCACTCCTCCATGTTACTCCTCCATTTCACTCCACCACGTCACTCCTCCATGTCACTCCTCCATATCAACCCTCCATGTCACTCCTCCATGTCACACCTTCATGTCACTCCTCCATGTCACTCCTCTATGTCACTACACCAACACACTCATCCCTTTCCCTCCGCCATGTCACTCCACCATATCAACCCTCCTTCCTGATCAACCTTGTCACTTCTCCATGTCACTACTCCATGTCTCTCCTCCACATCAATCCTCTATGTCACTCCTCCATGTCACTCTTCCATGTCACTCCTCCTTGTCGCTATTCCATGTCACTCCTCCATGTCGCTACACCAACTCACTCCTCATGTCACTCCTCCATGTCACTCCACCATGTCACTATTCCATGTCACTCCTTATGTTGCTACACCAACTCACTCCTCCATTTCACTCCTCAATTTCACTCCACCACGTCACTCCTCCATATCACTCCTCCATGTTATTCCTCCATGTCACTCCTCCATGTCACTCCTCCATGTTATTCCTCCATGTCACTCCTCCATGTCACTACACCAACTCACTCATCCTTGTCCCTCCGCCATGTCACTCCTCCATGTCACTCCTCCATGTCGCTCCACCAACTCACTCCTCCATGTCACTCCTCCTTGTCACTCCTCCATGTAGCTATTCCATTTCACTCCTCCATGTCGCTACACTAACTCAATCCTCCTTGTCAATCCTCCATGTCACTCATCCATGTCATTCCTCCTTGTCGCTATTTCATGTCACTCCTCCATATCAACCCTCCATGTCACTCCTCCATGTCGCTACACCAACTCAATCCTCCTTGTCACTCCTCCATGTCACTCAGCCAAGTCATTTGTCCATGTCACTCCTTTATGTCACTCCTCCAAGTCACTCCTCCATGTCACTTCTATATGTCTTCCATGTCACTCCTCCATGTAGCTATTCCATGTCACTCCTCCATGTCGCTCTACCAACTCACTCCGCCATGTGACTCGTCCACGTCACTCCTCCATGTCACACTTCCTTGTCACTCATCCATGTAGCTATTTCATGTCACTACACCAACTCACTCATCCCTGTCCCTCCGCCATGTCACTCCACCATATCAACCCTCCTTCCTGATTAAACTTGTCACTTCTCCATGTCACTACTCCATGTCTCTCCTCCACATCATTCCTTTATATCACTCCTCCATGTCACTCCTCCATGTCACTCCTCCTTGTCGCTATTTCATGATACTCCTCCATGTCGCTACACCAACTCACCCTTCCATGTCACTCCCCCATTTCACTCCACCACGTCACTCCTCCATGTCACTCCTCCATATCAACCCTCCATGTCACTCCTCCATGTCACTCCTCCATGTCACTCATCCATGTCCCTCCGCCATGTCACTCCACCATATCAATCCTCCTTGCTGATCCGCCCTGTCACTCCTCCTTGTCTCTCCTCCACATCAATCCTCCATGTCACTCCGCTATGTCACTCCTCCATGTCACTCCTCCATGTCACTCCTCCATGTCACTCCTCCATGTCACTACACCAACTCACTCATCCATTTCCCTCCGCCATGTCACTCCACCATATCAACCCTCCTTGCTGATCAAACTTGTCACTTCTCCATGTCACTACTCCATGTCTCTCCTCCACATCAATCCTCTATGTCACTCCTCTATGTCACTCCTCCATGTCACTCCTCCTTGTCGCTATTCCATGTCACTCCTTATGTCGCTACACCAACTCACTCCTCCATTTCACTCCTCCATTTCACTCCACTACGTTACTCCTCCATATCACTCCTCCATATCAACCCTACATGTCACTCCTCCATGTCACTCCTCCATGTCATTCCTCCATGTCATTCCTCCATGTCGCTACACCAACTCACTCCTCATGTCACTCCTCCATGTCGCTACTCCATTTCACTCCTCCATTTCACTCCACCACGTCACTCCTCCATGTCACTCCTCCATATCAACCCTCCATGTCACTCCTCCATGTCACTCCTCCATGTCACTACACCAACTCACTAATCCCTGTCCCTCCGCCATGTCACTCCACCATATCAACCCCCCATCCTGATCAAACTTGTCAGTTCTCCATGTCACTACTCCATGTCTCTCCTCCACATCACTCCTCTATGTCATTCCTCCATGTCACTCCTCCATGTCACTTCTCCATGTCACTCCTCCTTGTCGCTATTCCATGTCACTCCTCCATGTTGCTACACCAACTCACTCCTCATGTCACTCCTCCATGTCGCTACTCCATGTCACTCCTCCATGTCGCTACACCAACTCAATCCTCCTTGTCACTCCTCCATGTCACTCATCCAAGTCATTCCTCCATGTCACTCATTTATGTCACTCCTCCAAGTCACTCCTCCACGTCACTTCTATATGTCTTCCATGTCACTCCTCCATGTTGCTCCACCACGTCACTCCTCCATGTCACTTCTCCATGTTATTCCTCCATGTCACTCCTCCATGTCACTCCTCCATGTTATTCCTCCATGTCACTCCTCCATGTCACTACACCAACTCACTCATCCTTGTCCCTCCGCCATGTCACTCCTCCATGTCACTCCTCCATGTCGCTCCACCAACTCACTCCTCCATGTCACTCCTCCTTGTCACTCCTCCATGTAGCTATTCCATTTCACTCCTCCATGTCGCTACACTAACTCAATCCTCCTTGTCAATCCTCCATGTCACTCATCCATGTCATTCCTCCTTGTCGCTATTTCATGTCACTCCTCCATATCAACCCTCCATGTCACTCCTCCATGTCGCTACACCAACTCAATCCTCCTTGTCACTCCTCCATGTCACTCAGCCAAGTCATTTGTCCATGTCACTCCTTTATGTCACTCCTCCAAGTCACTCCTCCATGTCACTTCTATATGTCTTCCATGTCACTCCTCCATGTAGCTATTCCATGTCACTCCTCCATGTCGCTCTACCAACTCACTCCGCCATGTGACTCGTCCACGTCACTCCTCCATGTCACACTTCCTTGTCACTCATCCATGTAGCTATTTCATGTCACTACACCAACTCACTCATCCCTGTCCCTCCGCCATGTCACTCCACCATATCAACCCTCCTTCCTGATTAAACTTGTCACTTCTCCATGTCACTACTCCATGTCTCTCCTCCACATCATTCCTTTATATCACTCCTCCATGTCACTCCTCCATGTCACTCCTCCTTGTCGCTATTTCATGATACTCCTCCATGTCGCTACACCAACTCACCCTTCCATGTCACTCCCCCATTTCACTCCACCACGTCACTCCTCCATGTCACTCCTCCATATCAACCCTCCATGTCACTCCTCCATGTCACTCCTCCATGTCACTCATCCATGTCCCTCCGCCATGTCACTCCACCATATCAATCCTCCTTGCTGATCCGCCCTGTCACTCCTCCTTGTCTCTCCTCCACATCAATCCTCCATGTCACTCCGCTATGTCACTCCTCCATGTCACTCCTCCATGTCACTCCTCCATGTCACTCCTCCATGTCACTACACCAACTCACTCATCCATTTCCCTCCGCCATGTCACTCCACCATATCAACCCTCCTTGCTGATCAAACTTGTCACTTCTCCATGTCACTACTCCATGTCTCTCCTCCACATCAATCCTCTATGTCACTCCTCTATGTCACTCCTCCATGTCACTCCTCCTTGTCGCTATTCCATGTCACTCCTTATGTCGCTACACCAACTCACTCCTCCATTTCACTCCTCCATTTCACTCCACTACGTTACTCCTCCATATCACTCCTCCATATCAACCCTACATGTCACTCCTCCATGTCACTCCTCCATGTCATTCCTCCATGTCATTCCTCCATGTCGCTACACCAACTCACTCCTCATGTCACTCCTCCATGTCGCTACTCCATTTCACTCCTCCATTTCACTCCACCACGTCACTCCTCCATGTCACTCCTCCATATCAACCCTCCATGTCACTCCTCCATGTCACTCCTCCATGTCACTACACCAACTCACTAATCCCTGTCCCTCCGCCATGTCACTCCACCATATCAACCCCCCATCCTGATCAAACTTGTCAGTTCTCCATGTCACTACTCCATGTCTCTCCTCCACATCACTCCTCTATGTCATTCCTCCATGTCACTCCTCCATGTCACTTCTCCATGTCACTCCTCCTTGTCGCTATTCCATGTCACTCCTCCATGTTGCTACACCAACTCACTCCTCATGTCACTCCTCCATGTCGCTACTCCATGTCACTCCTCCATGTCGCTACACCAACTCAATCCTCCTTGTCACTCCTCCATGTCACTCATCCAAGTCATTCCTCCATGTCACTCATTTATGTCACTCCTCCAAGTCACTCCTCCACGTCACTTCTATATGTCTTCCATGTCACTCCTCCATGTTGCTCCACCAACTCACTCCTCCATGTCACTTCTCCATGTCACTGCTCCACGTCAATCCTCTATGTCACTCCTCCATGTCACTCCTCCATGTCGCTATTCCATGTCACTCCTTATGTCGCTCCACCAACTCACTCCTCCATGTCACTCCTCCATATACATCCCTCCATGTCAATCCTCCATGTCAGTCATCCATGTCACTCATCCATGTCACTACACCAACTCACTCATCCCTTTCCCTCCGCCATGTCACTCCACCATATCAACGCTCCTTCCTGATCAAACTTGTCACTTCTCCATGTCACTACTCCATGTCTCTCCTCCACCTCAATCCTCTATGTCACTCCTCCATGTCACTCTTCCATGTCACTCCTCCTTGTCGCTATCCCATGTCACTCCTCCATGTCGCTACACCAACTCACTCCTCATGTCACTCCTCCATATCATTCCTCCATGTCGCTATTCCATGTCACTCCTTATGTCGCTACACCAACTCACTCCTCCATTTCACTCCTCCATTTCACTCCACCATGTCACTCCTCCAAATCACTCCTCCATATCAACCCTCCATGTCACTCCTCCATGTCACTACACCAACTCACTCATCCCTGTCCCTCCGCCATGTCACTCCTCCATGTCGCTACACCAACTCACTCCTCATGTCACTCCTCCATGTCGCTACTCCATTTCACTCCTCCATATCACTACACCAACTCAATCCTCCTTGTCACTCCTCCATGTCACTCATCCAAGTCATTCCTCCATGTCACTCCTTTATGTCACTTCTCCAAGTCACTCCACCATGTCACTTCTATATGTCTTCCATGTCACTCCTCCATGTCGCTCCACCAACTCACTCCTCCATGTCACTCCTCCATGTCACTGCTCCACGTCACTGCTCTATGTCACTCCTCCATGTCACTCCTCCATGTCGCTATTCCATGTCACTCCTTATGTCGCTCCACCAACTCACTCCTCCATGTCACTCCTCCATGTCATTCCTCCATTTCACTCCACCACGTAACTCCTCCATGTCACTCCTCCATATCAACCCTCCATGTCACTCCTCCATGTCACTCCTCCATGTCACTACACCAACTCACTCATCCCTTTCCCTCCGCCATGTCACTCCACCATATCAACCCTCCTTCTTGATCAAACTTGTCACTCCTCCATGTCACTCCTCCATGTCACTCTTCCTTGTCGCTATTCCATGTCACTCCTCCATGTCGCTACACCAACTCACTCCTCATGTCACTCCTCCATGTCATTCCTCCATGTCGCTATTCCATGTCACTCCTTATGTCGCTACACCAACTCACTCCTCCATTTCACTCCTCCATTTCACTCCACCACGTCACTCCTCCAAATCACTCCTCCATATCAACCCTCCATGTCACTCCTCCATTTCACTCCACCATGTCATTCCTCCATGTCACTCCTCCATGTCACTACACCAACTCACTCATCCCTGTCCCTCCGCCATGTCACTCCTCCATGTCGCTACACCAACTCACTCCTCATGTCACTCCTCCATGTCGCTACTCCATTTCACTCCTCCATGTCGCTACACCAACTCAATCCTCCTTCTCACTCCTCCATGTCACTTCTCCAAGTCACTCCACCATGTCACTTCTATATGTCTTCCATGTCACTCCTCCATGTCGCTCCACCAACTCACTCCTCCATGTCACTCCTCCATGTCACTGCTCCACGTCACTGCTCTATGTCACTCCTCCATGTCACTCCTCCATGTCGCTATTCCATGTCACTCCTTATGTCGCTCCACCAACTCACTCCTCCATGTCACTCCTCCATGTCATTCCTCCATTTCACTCCACCACGTAACTCCTCCATGTCACTCCTCCATATCAACCCTCCATGTCACTCCTCCATGTCACTCCTCCATGTCACTACACCAACTCACTCATCCCTTTCCCTCCGCCATGTCACTCCACCATATCAACCCTCCTTCTTGATCAAACTTGTCACTCCTCCATGTCACTCCTCCATGTCACTCTTCCTTGTCGCTATTCCATGTCACTCCTCCATGTCGCTACACCAACTCACTCCTCATGTCACTCCTCCATGTCATTCCTCCATGTCGCTATTCCATGTCACTCCTTATGTCGCTACACCAACTCACTCCTCCATTTCACTCCTCCATTTCACTCCACCACGTCACTCCTCCAAATCACTCCTCCATATCAACCCTCCATGTCACTCCTCCATTTCACTCCACCATGTCATTCCTCCATGTCACTCCTCCATGTCACTACACCAACTCACTCATCCCTGTCCCTCCGCCATGTCACTCCTCCATGTCGCTACACCAACTCACTCCTCATGTCACTCCTCCATGTCGCTACTCCATTTCACTCCTCCATGTCGCTACACCAACTCAATCCTCCTTCTCACTCCTCCATGTCACTCATCCAAGTCATTCCTCCATGTCACTCCTTTATGTCACTCCTCCAAGTCACTCCTCCATGTCACTTCTATATGTGTTCCATGTCACTCCTCCATGTCGTTACACCAACTCACTCCTCCATGTCACTCCTCCATGTCTCTACTCCATGTCACTCCTCCATTTCACTCCTCCATGTCTCTCCTCCATGTCACTTCTCCAAGTCTTCAATGTCATGTCTCTCATCTGTGTAGCTCCACATTGTCACTCCTCCAAGTCACTCCTCCATGTCGCTACTCCACGTCACTCCTCCATTTCACACCTCCTTGTCACTCCTCCATGTAGCTACTCCATGTCACTCCTCCATGTCGCTCTACCAACTCACTACTCCATGTCACTCGTCCACGTCACTCCTCCATGTCACACCTCCTTGTCACTCCTCCATGTAGCTACTCCATGTCACTCCTCCATGTCACTCCTCCATGTCACTCTTAAATATCACTCCACCACGCCACTCCTCTATATCACTCCTCCGGGTTACTCCTCCATATCAATCCTCCATGTCAATTCTCCATGTCACTCCTCCTTGTCGCAATTCCATGTCACTCCTCCATGTCGCTACACCAACTCATTCCTCCTTGTCACTCCTCCATGTCACTCATCCAAGTCATTCCTCCATGTCACTCCTTTATGTCACTCCTCCAAGTCACTCCTCCATGTCACTTCTATATGTCTTCCATGTCACTCCTCCATGTCGCTCCTCCTTGTCACTCCTCCATGTTGCTCCTCCATGTCACTCCTCCATGTCACTCATCCATGTACCTCCGCCATGTCACTCCACCATATCAATCCTCCTTGCTGATCCGCCCTGTCACTCCTCCATGTCTCTCCTCCACATCAATCCTCTATGTCACTCCTCCATGTCACTCCTCTATGTCACTCCTCCATGTCGCTATTCCATGTCACTCCTCCATGTCGCTACACGAACTCAATACTCCTTGTCACACCTCTGTGTCATTCCTGCATGTCACTCCTCCATGTAACTCCTCCATGTCACTCCTCCTTGTCGCTATTCCATGTCACTCATCCATGTCACTACACCAACTCACTCATCCCTGTCCCTCCGCCATGTCACACCACCATAACAACCCTCTTTCCTGATCAAACTTGTCACTTCTCCATGTCACTACTCCATGTCTCTCCTCCACATCAATCCTCTATGTCACTCCTCTATGTCACTCCTCCATGTCACTCCTCCTTGTCGCTATTCCATGTCACTCCTCCATGTCGCTACACCAACTCAATCCTCCTTGTCACTCCTCCATGTCACTCATCCAAGTCATTCCTCCATGTCACTCATTTATGTCACTCCTCCAAGTCACTCCTCCACGTCACTTCTATATGTCTTCCATGTCACTCCTCCATGTTGCTCCACCAACTCACTCCTCCATGTCACTCCTCCATGTCACTGCTCCACGTCAATCCTCTATGTCACTCCTCCATGTCACTCCTCCATGTCGCTATTCCATGTCACTCCTTATGTCGCTCCACCAACTCACTCCTCCATGTCACTCCTCCATATCAACCCTCCATGTCACTCCTCCATGTCAGTCATCCATGTCACTCATTCATGTCACTACACCAACTCACTCATCCCTTTCCCTCCGCCATGTCACTCCACCATATCAACGCTCCTTCCTGATCAAACTTGTCACTTCTCCATGTCACTACTCCATGTCTCTCCTCCACCTCAATCCTCTATGTCACTCCTCCATGTCACTCCTCCATGTCACTCCTCCTTTTCGCTATCCCATGTCACTCCTCCATGTCGCTACACCAACTCACTCATGTCACTCCTACATGTCATTCCTCCATGTCGCTATTCCATGTCACTCCTTATGTCGCTACACCAACTCACTCCTCCATTTCACTCCTCCATATCAACCCTCCATGTCACTCCTCCATGTCACTACACCAACTCACTCATCCCTGTCCCTCCGCCATGTCACTCCTCCATGTCGCTACACCAACTCACTCCTCATGTCACTCCTCCATGTCGCTACTCCATTTCACTCCTCCATATCACTACACCAACTCAATCCTCCTTGTCACTCCTCCATGTCACTCATCCAAGTCATTCCTCCATGTCACTCCTTTATGTCACTTCTCCAAGTCACTCCACCATGTCACTTCTATATGTCTTCCATGTCACTCCTCCATGTCGCTCCACCAACTCACTCCTCCATGTCACTCCTCCATGTCACTGCTCCACGTCACTGCTCTATGTCACTCCTCCATGTCACTCCTCCATGTCGCTATTCCATGTCACTCCTTATGTCGCTCCACCAACTCACTCCTCCATGTCACTCCTCCATGTCACTCCTCCATTTCACTCCACCACGTAACTCCTCCATGTCACTCCTCCATATCAACCCTCCATGTCACTCCTCCATGTCACTCCTCCATGTCACTACACCAACTCACTCATCCCTTTCCCTCCGCCATGTCACTCCACCATATCAACCCTCCTTCTTGATCAAACTTGTCACTCCTCCATGTCACTCCTCCATGTCACTCTTCCTTGTCGCTATTCCATGTCACTCCTCCATGTCGCTACACCAACTCACTCCTCATGTCACTCCTCCATGTCGCTACACCAACTCACTCCTCATGTCACTCCTCCATGTCATTCCTCCATGTCGCTATTCCATGTCACTCCTTATGTCGCTACACCAACTCACTCCTCCATGTCACTCCTCCATGTCACTCCTCCATGTCCCTCCTCCATGTCACTCCACCATATCAATCCGCCTGGCTGATCCGCCCTGTCACTCCTCCATGTCACTCCTCCATGTCACTTCTATATGTCTTCCATGTCACTCCTCCATGTCATTACACCAACTCACTCCTCCATGTCACTCCTCCATGTCGCTACTCCATGTCACTCCTCCATTTCACTCCTCCATGTCTCTCCTCCATGTCACTTCTCCAAGTCTTCAATGTCATGTCTCTCATCTGTGTAGCTTCACATTGTCACTCCTCCAAGTCACTCCTCCATGTCGCTACTCCACGTCACTCCTCCATGTCACACCTCCTTGTCACTCCTCCATGTAGCTACTCCAAGTCACTCCTCCATGTCGCTCTACCAACTCACTCCTCCATGTCACTCGTCCACGTCACTCCTCCATGTCACTCCTCCTTGTCGCTATTCCATGTCACTCCTCCATGTTGCTACACCAACTCACTCCTCATGTCACTCCTCCATGTCGCTACTCCATGTCACTCCTCCATGTCGCTACACCAACTCAACCCTCCTTGTCACTCCTCCATGTCACTCATCCAAGTCATTCCTCCATGTCACTCATTTATGTCACTCCTCCAAGTCACTCCTCCATGTCACTTCTATATGTCTTCCATGTCACTCCTCCATGTCGCTCCACCAACTCACTCCTCCATGTCACTCCTCCTTGTCACTCCTCCATGTAGCTATTCCATGTCACTCCTCCATGTCGCTATACCAACTCATTCCTCCATGTCACTCGTCTACGTCACTCCTCCATGTCACACTTCCTTGTCACTCCTCCATGTAGCTACTCCATGTCACTACACCAACTCACTCATCCCTGTCCCTCCGCCATGTCACTCCACCATATCAACCGTCCTTCCTGATCAAACTTGTCACTTCTCCATGTCACTACTCCATGTCTCTCCTCCACATCACTCCTCTAAATCACTCCTCCATGTTACTCCTCCATGTCACTCCTTCTTGTCGCTATTCCATGTTACTCCTCCATGTCGCTACACCAACTCACTCTTCCATGTCACTGCTCCATTTCACTACACCACGTCACTCTTCTACGTCACTCCTCATGTTACTCCTCTATGTCGCTACTCCTTGTCACTCCTCCAAGTCACTCATCCATGTCATTCCTCCATGTCACTCCTTTATGTCACTCCTCCAAGTCACTCCTCAATTTAACTTCTATATGACTTCAATGTCACTCCTGCATGTCACTCCTCCATATCACTCCTCTATTTCACTCCTCCATGTCATTGCTCCTTGTCGCTATTCCATGTCACTCCTCCATTTCAACCCTCCATGTCACTACTCCATGTCACTCCTCCATGTCACACCTCCTTGTCACTCCTCCATGTAGCTACTCCATGTCACTCCTCCATGTCGCTCTACCAACTCACTCCTCCATGTCACTCGTCCACGTCAGTCCTCCATGTCACACCTCCTTGTCACTCCTCCATGTAGCTACTCCATGTCACTCCTCCATGTCGCTACTCCACGTCACTCCTACATTTCACACCTCCTTGTCACTCCTCCATGTAGCTACTCCATGTCACTCCTCCATGTCGCTACTCCACGTCACTCCTACATTTCACACCTCCTTGTCACTCCTCCATGTAGCTACTCCATGTCACTCCTCCATGTCGCTCTACCAACTCACTACTCCATGTCTTTCCTCCACATCAATCTTCTATGTAACTCCTCCATGTCACTCCTCCATGTGATTCCTCCTTGTCGCTATTTCATGTCACTCCTCCATATCAACCCTCCATGTCACTCCTCCATGTCACTCCTCCATGTCACTACACCAACTCACTCATCCCTGTCCCTCCGCCATGTCACTCCACCATATCAACCATCCTTCTTGATCAAACTTGTCACTTCTCCATGTCACTACTCCATGTCTCTCCCCCACATCAAACCTCTATGTCACTCCTCCATGTCACTCCTCTATGTCACTCCTCCTTGTTGCTCTTCCATGTCACTCCTCCATGTCGCTACACCATCTCGATCCTCCTTGTCACTCCTCCATTTCACTCAGCCAAGTCATTTGTCCATGTCACTCCTTTATGTCACTCCTCCAAGTCACTCCTCCATGTCACTTCTATATGTCTTCCATGTCACTCCTCCATGTCGCTATTCCATGTCACTCCTTATGTCGCTATATAAACTCACTCCTCCATGTCACTCCTCCATTTCACTCCACCACGTCACTCCTCCATGTCACTCCTCCATATCAACCCTCCATGTCACTCCTCCTTGTCGCTACACCAACTCATTCCTCTTTGTCTGTCCTCTATGTCACTCATCCAAGTCATTCCTCCATGTCACTCCTTTAAAATCACTCCTCCAAGTCACTCCTCCATGTCACTTCTATATGTCTTCCATGTCACTCCTCCATGTCGCTCCACCAACTCACTCCTCCATGTCACTCCTCCTTGTCACTCCTCCATGTAGCTATTCCATTTCACTCCTCCATGTCGCTACACCAACTCAATCCTCCTTGTCACTCCTCCATGTCACTCATCTAAGTCACTCCTCCATGTCGCTATTCCATGTCACTCCTTATGTCGATACACCAACTCACTCCTCCATGTGACTCCTCCATTTCACTCCACCACGTCACTCCTCCATGTCACTCCTCCATATCAACCCTCCATTTCACTCCTCCTTATCACTCCTCCATGTCACTCCTCCATGTCACTCATCCAAGTCATTCCTCCTTATGTCATTCCTCCAAGTCACTCCTCCATGTCACTTCTATATGTCTTCCATGTCACTCCTCCATGTCGCTCCACCAACTCACTTCTCCATGTCGCTATTCCATGTCACTCCTTATGTCGCTATATAAACTCACTCCTCCATGTCACTCCTCCATTTCATTCCACCACGTCACTCCTCCATGTCACTCCTCCATATAACCCTCCATGTCACTCCTCCTTGTCGCTACACCAACTCACTCCTCCATGTCACTCCTCCATTTCACTCATCCAAGTCATTCCTCCATGTCACTCCTTTATGTCACTCCTCCAAGTCACTCCTCCATGTCACTTCTATATGTCTTCCATGTCACTCCTCCATGTCGCTCCACCAACTCACTCCTCCATGTCACTCCTCCTTGTCACTCCTCCATGTAGCTATTCCATTTCACTCCTCCATGTCGCTACACCAACTCAATCCTCCTTGTCACTCCTCCATGTCACTCATCTAAGTCACTCCTCCATGTCGCTCCTCCATATCAACCCTCCATTTCACTCCTCCTTATCACTCCTCCATGTCACTCCTCCATGTCACTCATCCAAGTCATTCCTCCTTATGTCATTCCTCCAAGTCACTCCTCCATGTCACTTCTATATGTCTTCCATGTCACTCCTCCATGTCGCTCCACCAACTCACTTCTCCATGTCGCTATTCCATGTCACTCCTTATGTCGCTATATAAACTCACTCCTCCATGTCACTCCTCCATATAACCCTCCATGTCACTCCTCCTTGTCGCTACACCAACTCACTCCTCCATGTCACTCCTCCATTTCACTCCACCACGTCCCTCCTCCATATCAACCCTCCATGTCACTCCTCCATGTCACTCATCCATGTCCCTCCGCCATGTCACTCCACCATATCAACCCTCCTTCCTGATCAAACTTGTCACTTCTCCATGTCACTACTCCATGTCTCTCCTCCACATCACTCCTCTATATCACTCCTCCATGTCACTCCTCCATGTCACTCCTCCTTGTCGCTATTCCATGTTACTCCTCCATGTCGCTACACCAACTCACTCTTCCATGTCACTCCTCCATTTCACTCCACCACGTCACTCTTATACGTTACTCCTCATGTCACTCCTGCATGTCGCTACTCCATGTCACTACTCCATGTCTTTCCTCCATATCAATCATCTATGAAACTCCTCCATGTCACTCCTCCATGTCATTCCTCCTTGTCGCTATTTCATGTCACTCCTCCATATCAACCCTCCATGTCACTCCTCCATGTCGCTACACCAACTCAATCCTCCTTGTCACTCCTCCATGTCACTCAGCCAAGTCATTTGTCCATGTCACTCCTTTATGTCACTCCTCCAAGTCACTCCTCCATGTCACTTCTATATGTCTTCCATGTCACTCGTCCATGTAGCTATTCCATGTCACTCCTCCATGTCGCTCTACCAACTCACTCCGCCATGTGACTCGTCCACGTCACTCCTCCATGTCACACTTCCTTGTCACTCATCCATGTAGCTATTTCATGTCACTACACCAACTCACTCATCCCTGTCCCTCCACCATGTCACTCCACCATATCAACCCTCCTTCCTGATTAAACTTGTCACTTCTCCATGTCACTCCTCCATGTGATTCCTCCTTGTCGCTATTTCATGTCACTCCTCCATATCAACCCTCCATGTCACTCCTCCATGTCACTCCTCCATGTCACTACACCAACTCACTCATCCCTGTCCCTCCGCCATGTCACTCCACCATATCAACCATCCTTCTTGATCAAACTTGTCACTTCTCCATGTCACTACTCCATGTCTCTCCCCCACATCAAACCTCTATGTCACTCCTCCATGTCACTCCTCTATGTCACTCCTCCTTGTTGCTCTTCCATGTCACTCCTCCATGTCGCTACACCATCTCGATCCTCCTTGTCACTCCTCCATTTCACTCAGCCAAGTCATTTGTCCATGTCACTCCTTTATGTCACTCCTCCAAGTCACTCCTCCATGTCACTTCTATATGTCTTCCATGTCACTCCTCCATGTCGCTATTCCATGTCACTCCTTATGTCGCTATATAAACTCACTCCTCCATGTCACTCCTCCATTTCACTCCACCACGTCACTCCTCCATGTCACTCCTCCATATCAACCCTCCATGTCACTCCTCCTTGTCGCTACACCAACTCATTCCTCTTTGTCTGTCCTCTATGTCACTCATCCAAGTCATTCCTCCATGTCACTCCTTTAAAATCACTCCTCCAAGTCACTCCTCCATGTCACTTCTATATGTCTTCCATGTCACTCCTCCATGTCGCTCCACCAACTCACTCCTCCATGTCACTCCTCCTTGTCACTCCTCCATGTAGCTATTCCATTTCACTCCTCCATGTCGCTACACCAACTCAATCCTCCTTGTCACTCCTCCATGTCACTCATCTAAGTCACTCCTCCATGTCGCTATTCCATGTCACTCCTTATGTCGATACACCAACTCACTCCTCCATGTGACTCCTCCATTTCACTCCACCACGTCACTCCTCCATGTCACTCCTCCATATCAACCCTCCATTTCACTCCTCCTTATCACTCCTCCATGTCACTCCTCCATGTCACTCATCCAAGTCATTCCTCCTTATGTCATTCCTCCAAGTCACTCCTCCATGTCACTTCTATATGTCTTCCATGTCACTCCTCCATGTCGCTCCACCAACTCACTTCTCCATGTCGCTATTCCATGTCACTCCTTATGTCGCTATATAAACTCACTCCTCCATGTCACTCCTCCATTTCATTCCACCACGTCACTCCTCCATGTCACTCCTCCATATAACCCTCCATGTCACTCCTCCTTGTCGCTACACCAACTCACTCCTCCATGTCACTCCTCCATTTCACTCATCCAAGTCATTCCTCCATGTCACTCCTTTATGTCACTCCTCCAAGTCACTCCTCCATGTCACTTCTATATGTCTTCCATGTCACTCCTCCATGTCGCTCCACCAACTCACTCCTCCATGTCACTCCTCCTTGTCACTCCTCCATGTAGCTATTCCATTTCACTCCTCCATGTCGCTACACCAACTCAATCCTCCTTGTCACTCCTCCATGTCACTCATCTAAGTCACTCCTCCATGTCGCTCCTCCATATCAACCCTCCATTTCACTCCTCCTTATCACTCCTCCATGTCACTCCTCCATGTCACTCATCCAAGTCATTCCTCCTTATGTCATTCCTCCAAGTCACTCCTCCATGTCACTTCTATATGTCTTCCATGTCACTCCTCCATGTCGCTCCACCAACTCACTTCTCCATGTCGCTATTCCATGTCACTCCTTATGTCGCTATATAAACTCACTCCTCCATGTCACTCCTCCATATAACCCTCCATGTCACTCCTCCTTGTCGCTACACCAACTCACTCCTCCATGTCACTCCTCCATTTCACTCCACCACGTCCCTCCTCCATATCAACCCTCCATGTCACTCCTCCATGTCACTCATCCATGTCCCTCCGCCATGTCACTCCACCATATCAACCCTCCTTCCTGATCAAACTTGTCACTTCTCCATGTCACTACTCCATGTCTCTCCTCCACATCACTCCTCTATATCACTCCTCCATGTCACTCCTCCATGTCACTCCTCCTTGTCGCTATTCCATGTTACTCCTCCATGTCGCTACACCAACTCACTCTTCCATGTCACTCCTCCATTTCACTCCACCACGTCACTCTTATACGTTACTCCTCATGTCACTCCTGCATGTCGCTACTCCATGTCACTACTCCATGTCTTTCCTCCATATCAATCATCTATGAAACTCCTCCATGTCACTCCTCCATGTCATTCCTCCTTGTCGCTATTTCATGTCACTCCTCCATATCAACCCTCCATGTCACTCCTCCATGTCGCTACACCAACTCAATCCTCCTTGTCACTCCTCCATGTCACTCAGCCAAGTCATTTGTCCATGTCACTCCTTTATGTCACTCCTCCAAGTCACTCCTCCATGTCACTTCTATATGTCTTCCATGTCACTCGTCCATGTAGCTATTCCATGTCACTCCTCCATGTCGCTCTACCAACTCACTCCGCCATGTGACTCGTCCACGTCACTCCTCCATGTCACACTTCCTTGTCACTCATCCATGTAGCTATTTCATGTCACTACACCAACTCACTCATCCCTGTCCCTCCACCATGTCACTCCACCATATCAACCCTCCTTCCTGATTAAACTTGTCACTTCTCCATGTCACTACTCCATGTCTCTCCTCCACATCATTCCTTTATATCACTCCTCCATGTCACTCCTCCATGTCACTCCTCCTTGTCGCTATTCCATGTTACTCCTCCATGTCGCTACACCAACTCACTCTTCCATGTCACTCCCCCATTTCACTCCACCACGTCACTCCTCCATGTCACTCCTCCATATCAACCCTCCATGTCACTCCTCCATGTTAATCCTCCATGTCACTACACCAACTCACTCATCCCTGTCCCTCCGCCATGTCACTCCACCATATCAACCCTCCTTCCTGATCAAACTTGTCACTTCTCCATGTCACTACTCCATGTCTCTCCTCCACATCATTCCTCTATATCACTCCTCCATGTCACTCCTCCATGTCACTCCTCCTTGTCGCTATTCCATGTTACTCCTCCATGTCGCTACACCAACTCACTCTTCCATGTCACTCCCCCATTTCACTCCACCACGTCACTCCTCCATGTCACTCCTCCATATCAACCCTCCATGTCACTCCTCCATGTTAATCCTCCATGTCACTACACCAACTCACTCATCCCTGTCCCTCCGCCATGTCACTCCACCATATCAACCCTCCTTCCTGATCAAACTTGTCACTTCTCCATGTCACTACTCCATGTCTCTCCTCCACATCACTCCTCTATATCACTCCTCCATATCACTGCTCCATGTCACTCCTCCTTGTCGCTATTCCATGTTACTCCTCCATGTCGCTACACCAACTCAATCCTCCTTGTCACTCCTCCATGTCACTCATCCAAGTCATTCCTCCATGTCACTCATTTATGTCACTCCTCCAAGTCACTCCTCCATGTCAATTCTATATGTCTTCCATGTCACTCCTCCATGTCGCTCCACCAACTCACTCCTCCTTGTCACTCCTCCTTGTCACTCCTCCATGTAGCTATTCCATGTCACTCCTCCATGTCGCTCTACCAACTCACTCCTCCATGTCACTCATCCACGTCACTCCTCCATGTCACACTTCCTTGTCACTCCTCCATGTCACTTCTATAATTCTTCCATGTCACTCCTCCATGTTGCTCCACCAACTCACTCCTCCATGTCAGTCCTCCATGTCACTGCTCCACGTCACTCCTCTATGTCACTCCTCCATGTCACTCCTCCATGTCGCTATTCCATGTCACTCCTTATGTCGCTATATTAACTCACTCCTCCATGTCACTCCTCCATTTAACTCCACCACGTCACTCCTCCATGTCACTCCTCCATATCAACCCTCCATGTCACTCCTCCTTGTCGCTACACCAACTCACTCCTAAATGTCACTCCTCCATTTCACTCCACCACGTCTATATGTATTCCATGTCACTCCTCCATGTCACTCCTCCTTGTCACTCCTCCATGTAGCTATTCACTTTCACTCCTCCATGTCGATACGCCAACTCACTCCTCCATGTCACTCCTCCATTTCACTCCACCACGTCACTCCTCCATGTCACTCCTCCATATCAACCCACCATGTCACTCCTCCATGTCACTCCTCCATGTCACTACACCAACTCATTCATCCCTGTCACTCCGCCATGTCACTCCACCATATCAACCCTCCTTCCTGATCAAACTTGTCACTTCTCCATGTCACTACTCCATGTCTCCCCCCCACATCAAACCTCTATGTCACTCCTCCATGTCACTCCTCTATGTCACTCCTCCTTGTCGCTCTTCCATGTCACTCCTCCATGTCGCTACACCAACTCAATCCTCATGTCACTCCTCCAAGTCACTCCTCCATGTCACTCCTCCATGTCACTCCTCCATGTCGCTATTCCATGTCATTCCTTATGTCGCTATATAAACTCAATCCTCCATGTCACTGCTACATTTCACTCCACCACGTCACTCCTCCATGTCACTCCTCCATATCAACCCTCCATGTCACTCCTCCTTGTCGCTACACCAACTCACTCCTCCATGTCACTCCTCCATTTCACTCCACCACGTCCCTCCTCCATATCAACCCTCCATGTCACTCCTCCATGTCACTCCTCCATGTCATTTCGCCATGTCACTTCTCCAAGTCTTCAATGTCATGTCTCTCATCTGTGTAGCTCCACATTGTCACTCCTCCAAGTCACTCCTCCATGTCGCTACTCCATGTCACACCTCCTTGTCACTCCTCCATGTAGCTACTCCATGTCACTCCTCCATGTCGCTCTACCAACTCACTCCTCCATGTCACTCCTCTATATCACTCCTCCATGTTACTCCTCCAAATCAATCCTCCATGTCACTTCTCCATGTCACTCCTCCTTGTCGCAATTCCATGTCACTCCTCCATGTCGCTACAACAACTCACTCCTCATGTCACTCCTCCATGTAGCTACTCCATGTCACTCCTCCATGTCGCTACACCAACTCAATCCTCCTTGTCACTCCTCCATGTCACTCATCCAAATCACTCCTCCATGTTGCTATTCCCTGTCACTCCTTATGTCGATACGCCAACTCACTCCTCCATGTCACTCCTCCATGTCCCTTCGCCATGTCACTCCTCCATGTCTCTCCTCCATGTCACTTCTCCAAGTCTTCAATGACATGTCTCTCATCTGTGTAGCTCCACATTGTCACTCCTCCAAGTCACTCCTCCATGTCGCTACTCCATGTCACACCTCCTTGTCACTCCTCCATGTAGCTACTCCATGTCACTCCTCCATGTCGCTCTACCAACTCACTCCTCCATGTCACTCCTCTATATCACTTCTCCATGTTACTCCTCCATATCACTCCTCCATGTCGCTACTCCATGTCACTCCTCCATGTCGCTACACCAACTCAATCCTCCTTGTCACTCCTCCATGTCACTCATCCAAGTCACTCCTCCATGTCGCTATTCCCTGTCACTCCTTATGTCGATACGCCAACTCACTTCTCCATGTCACTCCTCCATTTCACTCCACCACGTCACTCCTCCATGTCACTCCTCCATATCAACCCGCCATGTCACTCCTCCATGTCACTCCTCCATGTCACTACACCAACTCACTAATCCCTTTCCCTCCGCCATGTCACTCCACAATTTCAAACCTCCTTCCTAATCAAACTTGTCAGTTCACCATGTCACTACTCCATGTCTCTCCTCCACATCAATCCTCTATGTCACTCCTCCATGTCACTCCTCCATGTCACTCCTCCTTGTCGCTATTCCATGTCACTCCTCCATGTTGCTACACCAACTCACTCCTCATGTCACTCCTCCATGTCGCTACTCCATGTCACTCATCCATGTCGCTACACCAACTCAATCCTCCTTGTCACTCCTCCATGTCACTCAGCCAAGTCATTTGTCCATGTCACTCCTTTATGTCACTCCTCCAAGTCACACCTCCATGTCACTTCTATATGTCTTCCATGTCACTCCTCCATGTTGCTCCACCAACTCACTCCTCCATGTCACTCCTCCATGTCACTGCTCCACGTCACTCCTCTATGTCACTCCTCCATGTCACTCCTCCATGTCGCTATTCCATGTCACTCCTTATGTCGCTATATAAACTCACTCCTCCATGTCACTCCTCCATTTCACTCATCCAAGTCATTCCTCCATGTCGCTATTCCATGTCACTCCTTATGTCGATACGCCAACTCACTCCTCCACGTCACTCCTCCATGTCACTCCTCCATATCAACCCGCCATGTCACTCCTCCATGTCACTCCTCCATGTCACTCCTCCATGTCACTACACAGACTCACTAATCCCTGTCTCTCCGCACTTGTTACGCCTCCATGTCACTCCTCCATATCAACCCGCCATGTCACTCCTCCTTGTCACTCCTCCATGTAGCTATTCCATGACACTTCTCCATGTCACTCTACCACCTCACTCCTCCATGTCACTACACCAACTCACTCATCCCTGTCCCTCCGCCATGTCACTCCACCATATCAACCATCTTTCCTGATCAAACTTGTCACTTCTCCATGTCACTACTCCATGTCTCCCCCCCCACATCAAACCTCTATGTCACTCCTCCATGTCACTCCTCTATGTCACTCCTCCTTGTCGCTCTTCCATGTCACTCGTCCATGTCGCTACACCAACCCAATCTTCATGTCACTCCTCCATGTAGCTACTCCATGTCACTCCTCCATGTCGCTACACCAACTCAATCCTCCTTGTCACTCCTCCATGTCACTCAGCCAAGTCATTTGTCCATGTCACTCCTTTATGTCACTCCTCCAAGTCACACCTCCATGTCACTTCTATATGTCTTCCATGTCACTCCTCCATGTTGCTCCACCAACTCACTCCTCCATGTCACTCCTCCATGTCACTCCTCCATGTCACTCCTCCATGTCACTCATCCAAGTCATTCCTCCATGTCACTCCTTTATGTCACTCCTCCAAATCACTCCTCTATGTCACTGCTATATGTCTTCCATGTCACTCCTCCATGTCGCTCCACCAACTCACTCCTCCATGTCACTCCTCCTTGTCACACCTCCATGTAGCTATTCCATGTCACTCCTCCATGTCACTCTACCAACTCACTCCTCCATGTCACTCGTCCACGTCATTCCTCCATGTCACACTTCCTTGTCATTCCTCCATGTAGCTACTTCATGTCACTGCACCAACTCACTCATCCCTGTCCCTCCGCCATGTCACTCCACCATATCAACTCTCCTTCCTGATCAAACTCGTCACTTCTCCATGTCACTACCCCATATCTCTCCTCCACATGACTCCTCTATATCACTCCTCCATGTCACTACTCCATGTCACTCCTCCTTGTCGCTATTCCATGTTACTCCTCCATGTCGCTACACCAACTCACTCTTCCATGTCACTCCCCCATTTCACTCCACCACGTCACTCCTCCATGTCACTCCTCCATATAAACCCTCCATGTCACTCCTCCATGTTACTCCTCCATGTCACTACACCAACTCACTCATCCCTGTCCCTCCGCCATGTCACTCCACCATATCAACCCTCTTTCCTGATCAAACTTGTCACTTCTCCATGTCACTACTCCATGTCTCCCCCCCACATCAAACCTCTATGTCACTCCTCCATGTCACTCCTCTATGTCACTCCTCCTTGTCGCTCTTCCATGTCACTCGTCCATGTCGCTACACCAACTCAATCTTCATGTCACTCCTCCATGTAGCTACTCCATGTCACTCCTCCATGTCGCTACACCAACTCAATCCTCTTTGTCACTCCTCCATGTCACTCAGCCAAGTCATTTGTCCATGTCACTCCTTTATGTCACTCCTCCAAGTCACACCTCCATGTCACTTCTATATGTCTTCCATGTCACTCCTCCATGTTGCTCCACCAACTCACTCCTCCATGTCACTCCTCCATGTCACTGCTCCACGTCACTCCTCTATGTCACTCCTCCATGTCACTCCTCCATGTCGCTATTCCATGTCACTCCTTATGTCGCTATATAAACTCACTCCTCCATGTCACTCCTCCATTTCACTCATCCAAGTCATTCCTCCATGTCGCTATTCCATGTCACTCCTTATGTCGATACGCCAACTCACTCCTCCATGTCACTCCTCCATTTCACTCCTCCACGTCACTCCTCCATGTCACTCCTCCATATCAACCCGCCATGTCACTCCTCCATGTCACTCCTCCATGTCACTCCTCCATGTCACTACACAGACTCACTAATCCCTGTCCCTCCGAACTTGTTACGCCTCCATGTCACTCCTCCATATCAACCCGCCATGTCACTGCTCCTTGTCACTCCTCCATGTAGCTATTCCATGTCACTCCTCCATGTTGCTCCACCAACTCACTCCTCCATGTCAGTCCTCCATGTCACTGCTCCACGTCACTCCTCTATGTCACTCCTCCATGTCACTCCTCCATGTCGCTATTCCATGTCACTCCTTATGTCGCTATATAAACTCACTCCTCCATGTCACTCCTCCATTTAACTCCACCACGTCACTCCTCCATGTCACTCCTCCATATCAACCCTCCATGTCACTCCTCCTTGTCGCTACACCAACTCACTCCTCCATGTCACTCCACCATATCAACTCTCCTTCCTGATCAAACTTGTCACTTCTCCATGTCACTACTCCATGTCACTCCTCCTTGTCGCTATTCCATGTTACTCCTCCATGTCGCTACACCAACTCACTCTTCCATGTCACTCCCCCATTTCACTCCACCACGTCACTCCTCCATGTCACTCCTCCATATAAACCCTCCATGTCACTCCTCCATGTTACTCCTCCATGTCACTACACCAACTCACTCATCCCTGTCCCTCCGCCATGTCACTCCACCATATCAACCCTCTTTCCTGATCAAACTTCTCACTTCTCCATGTCACTACTCCATGTCTCCCCCCCACATCTAACCTCTATGTCACTCCTCCATGTCACTCCTCTATGTCACTCCTGCTTGTCGCTCTTCCATGTCACTCGTCCATGTCGCTACACCAACTCAATCTTCATGTCACTCCTCCATGTAGCTACTCCATGTCACTCCTCCATGTCGCTACACCAACTCAATCCTCTTTGTCACTCCTCCATGTCACTCAGCCAAGTCATTTGTCCATGTCACTCCTTTATGTCACTCCTCCAAGTCACACCTCCATGTCACTTCTATATGTCTTCCATGCCACTCCTCCATGTTGCTCCACCAACTCACTCCTCCATGTCACTCCTCCATGTCACTGCTCCACGTCACTCCTCTATGTCACTCCTCCATGTCACTCCTCCATGTCGCTATTCCATGTCACTCCTTATGTCGCTATATAAACTCACTCCTCCATGTCACTCCTCCATTTCACTCATCCAAGTCATTCCTCCATGTCGCTATTCCATGTCACTCCTTATGTCGATACGCCAACTCACTCCTCCATGTCACTCCTCCATTTCACTCCTCCACGTCACTCCTCCATGTCACTCCTCCATATCAACCCGCCATGTCACTCCTCCATGTCACTCCTCCATGTCACTCCTCCATGTCACTACACAGACTCACTAATCCCTGTCCCTCCGCACTTGTTACGCCTCCATGTCACTCCTCCATATCAACCCGCCATGTCACTCCTCCTTGTCACTCCTCCATGTAGCTATTCCATGACACTCCTCCATGTCACTCTACCACCTCACTCCTCCATGTCACTACACCAACTCACTCATCCCTGTCCCTCCGCCATGTCACTCCACCATATCAACCCTCTTTCCTGATCAAACTTGTCACTTCTCCATGTCACTACTCCATGTCTCCCCCCCCACATCAAACCTCTATGTCACTCCTCCATGTCACTCCTCTATGTCACTCCTCCTTGTCGCTCTTCCATGTCACTCGTCCATGTCGCTACACCAACCCAATCTTCATGTCACTCCTCCATGTAGCTACTCCATGTCACTCCTCCATGTCGCTACACCAACTCAATCCTCCTTGTCACTCCTCCATGTCACTCAGCCAAGTCATTTGTCCATGTCACTCCTTTATGTCACTCCTCCAAGTCACACCTCCATGTCACTTCTATATGTCTTCCATTTCACTCCTCCATGTTGCTCCACCAACTCACTCCTCCATGTCACTCCTCCATGTCACTGCTCCACGTCACTCCTCTATGTCACTCCTCAATGTCACTCCTCCATGTTGCTATTCCATGTCACTCCTTATGTCGCTATATAAATTCACTCCTCCATGTCACTCCTCCATATCAACCCGCCATGTCACTCCTCCATGTCACTCCTCCATGTCACTCCTCCATGTCACTACACAGACTCACTAATCCCTGTCCCTCCGCACTTGTTAAGCCTCCATGTCACTCCTCCATGTAGCTATTCCATGTCACTCCTCCATGTAGCTCCACATTGTCACTCCTCCAAGTCACTCCTCCATGTCGCTACTCCATGTCACACCTCCTTGTCACTCCTCCATGTAGCTACTCCATGTCACTCCTCCATGTCGCTCTACCAACTCACTCCTCCATGTCACTCCTCTATATCACTTCTCCATGTTACTCCTCCATATCAATCCTCCATGTCACTTCTCCATGTCACTCCTCCTTGTCGCAATTCCATGTCACTCCTCCATGTCGCTACATCAACTCACTCCTCATGTCACTCCTCCATGTCGCTACTCCATGTCAATCCTCCTTGTCGCTACACCAACTCAATGCTCATGTCACTCCTCCATGTAGCTACTCCATGTCACTCCTCCATGTCGCTACACCAACTCAATCCTCCTTGTCACTCCTCCATGTCACTCAGCCAAGTCATTTGTCCATGTCACTCCTTTATGTCTCTCCTCCAAGTCACTCCTCCATTTCACTTCTATATGTCTTCCATGTCTCTCCTCCATGTTGCTCCACCAACTCACTCCTCCATGTCACTCCTCCATGTCACTGCTCCACGTCACTCCTCTATGTCACTCCTCCATGACACTCCTCCATGTCGCTATTCCCTGTCATTCCTTATGTCGCTATATAAACTCAATCCTCCATGTCACTCCTACATTTCACTCCACCACGTCACTCCTCCATGTCACTCATCCATATCAACCCTCCATGTCACTCCTCCTTGTCGCTACACCAACTCACTCCTCCATGTCACTCCTCCATTTCACTCCACCACGTCCCTCCTCCATATTCATCCCTCCATGTCACTCCTCCATGTCACTCCTCCATGTCCCTTCGCCATGTCACTCCTCCATGTCTCTCCTCCATGTCACTTCTCCAAGTCTTCAATGTCATGTCTCTCATCTGTGTAGCTCCACATTGTCACTCCTCCAAGTAACTCCTCCATGTCGCTAATCCATGTCACACCTCCTTGTCACTCCTCCATGTAGCTACTCCATGTCACTCCTCCATGTCGCTCTACCAACTCACTCCTCCATGTCACTCCTCTATATAACTTCTCCATGTTACTCCTCCATATCAATCCTCCATGTCACTTCTCCATGTCACTCCTCCTTGTCGCAATTCCATGTCACTCCTCCATGTCGCTACATCAACTCACTCTTCATGTCACTACTCCATGTCGCTACTCCATGTCACTCCTCCATGTCGCTACACCAACTCAATCCTCCTTGTCACTTCTCCATGTCACTCATCCAAGTCACTCCTCCATGTCGCTATTCCCTGTCACTCCTTATGTCGATACGCCAACTCACTCCTCCATGTCACTCCTCCATTTCACTCCACCACGTCACTCCTCCATGTCACTCCTCCATATCAACCCGCCATGTCACTCCTCCATGTCACTCCTCCATGTCACTACACCAACTCACTAATCCCTGTCCCTCCGCCATGTCACTCCACAATATCAAACCTCCTTCCTAATCAATCTTGTCAGTTCTCCATGTCACTACTCCATGTCTCTCCTCCACATCAATCCTCTATGTCACTCCTCCATGTCGCTATTCCATGTCACTCCTCCATGTTGCTACACCAACTCACTCCTCATGTCACTCCTCAATGTCTCTACTCCATGTCATTCCTTCATGTCGCTACACCAACTCAATCCTCTTTGTCACTACTCCATGTCACTCATCCAAGTCATTCCTCCATGTCACTTCTTTATGTCACTCCTCCAAGTCACTCCTCTATGTCACTGCTATATGTCTTCCATGTCACTCCTCCATGTCGCTCCACCAACTCACTCCTCCATTTCACTCCTCCTTGTCACTCCTCCATGTAGCTATTCCATGTCACTCCTCCATGTCGCTCTACCAACTCACTCCTCCATGTCACTCGTCCACGTCACTCCTCCATGTCACACTTCCTTGTCACTCCTCCATGTAGCTACTTCATGTCACTGCACCAACTCAATCATCCCTGTCCCTCCGCCATGTCACTCCACCATATCAACCCTCCTTCCTGATCAAACTTGTCACTTCTCCATGTCACTACTCCATGTCTCTCCCCCACATCAAACCTCTATATCACTCCTCCATGTCACTCCTCTATGTCACTCCTCCTTGTCGCTCTTCCAAGTCACTCCTCCATGTCGCTACACCAACTCAATCCTCATGTCACTCCTCCATGTAGCTACTCCATGTCACTCCTCCATGTCGCTACACCAACTTAATCCTCCTTGTCACTCCTCCATGTCACTCAGCCAAGTCATTTGTCCATGTCACTCCTTTATGTCACTCCTCCAAGTCACTCCTCCATGTCACTTCTATATGTCTTCCATGTCACTCCTCCATGTTGCTCCACCAACTCACTCCTCCATGTCACTCCTCCATGTCACTGCTCCACGTCACTCCTCTATGTTTCTCCTCCATGTCACTCCTCCATGTCGCTATTCCATGTCACTCCTTTTGTCGCTGTATAAACTCACTCCTCCATGTTACTCCACCATTTCACTCCACCACGTCACTCCTCCATGTCACTCCTCCATATCAACCCTCCATGTCACTCCTCCTTGTCGCTACACCAACTCACTCCTCCATGTCACTCCTCCATTTCACTCCGCCACGTCTATATGTATTCCATGTCACTCCTCCATGTCGCACCACCAACTCACTCCTCCATGTCACTCCTCGTTGTCACTCCTCCATGTAGCTATTCCATTTCACTCCCCATGTCGCTACACCAACTCAATCGTCCTTGTCACTCCTCCATGTCACTCATCCAAGTCATTCCTCCATGTCGCTATTCCATGTCAATCCTTATGTCGATACGCCAACTCACTCCTCCATGTCACTCCTCCATTTCACTCCACCACGTAACTCCTCCATGTCACTCCTTCATATCAACCCGCCATGTCACTCCTCCATGTCACTACACAGACTCACTAATCCCTGTCCCTCCGCACTTGTTACGCCTCCATGTCACTCCTCCATATCAACCCGCCATGTCACTCCTCCTTGTCACTCCTCCATGTAGCTATTCCATGACACTCCTCCAAGTCACTCTACCACCTCACTCCTCCATGTCACTACACCAACTCACTAATCCCTGTCCCTCCGCCATGTCACTCCACAATATCAAACCTCCTTCCTAATCAAACTTGTCAGTTCTCCATGTCACTCCTCCATGTCGCTCCACCAACTCACTCCTCCATTTCACTCCTCCTTGTCACTCCTCCATGTAGCTATTCCATGTCACTCCTCCATGTCGCTCTACCAACTCACTCCTCCATGTCACTCGTCCACGTCACTCCTCCATGTCACACTTCCTTGTCACTCCTCCATGTAGCTACTTCATGTCACTGCACAAACTCAATCATCCCTGTCCCTCCGCCATGTCACTCCACCATATCAACCCTCCTTCCTGATCAAACTTGTCACTTCTCCATGTCACTACTCCATGTCTCTCCCCCACATCAAACCTCTATATCACTCCTCCATGTCACTCCTCTATGTCACTCCTCCTTGGCGCTCTTCCAAGTCACTCCTCCATGTCGCTACACCAACTCAATCCTCATGTCACTCCTCCATGTAGCTACTCCATGTCACTCCTCCATGTCGCTACACCAACTTAATCCTCCTTGTCACTCCTCCATGTCACTCAGCCAAGTCATTTGTCCATGTCACTCCTTTATGTCACTCCTCCAAGTCACTCCTCCATGTCACTTCTATATGTCTTCCATGTCACTCCTCCATGTTGCTCCACCAACTCACTCCTCCATGTCACTCCTCCATGTCACTGCTCCACGTCACTCCTCTATGTTTCTCCTCCATGTCACTCCTCCATGTCGCTATTCCATGTCACTCCTTTTGTCGCTGTATAAACTCACTCCTCCATGTTACTCCACCATTTCACTCCACCACGTCACTCCTCCATGTCACTCCTCCATATCAACCCTTCATGTCACTCCTCCTTGTCGCTACACCAACTCACTCCTCCATGTCACTCCTCCATTTCACTCCGCCACGTCTATATGTATTCCATGTCACTCCTCCATGTCGCACCACCAACTCACTCCTCCATGTCACTCCTCGTTGTCACTCCTCCATGTAGCTATTCCATTTCACTCCCCATGTCGCTACACCAACTCAATCGTCCTTGTCACTCCTCCATGTCACTCATCCAAGTCATTCCTCCATGTCGCTATTCCATGTCAATCCTTATGTCGATACGCCAACTCACTCCTCCATGTCACTCCTCCATTTCACTCCACCACGTAACTCCTCCATGTCACTCCTTCATATCAACCCGCCATGTCACTCCTCCATGTCACTACACAGACTCACTAATCCCTGTCCCTCCGCACTTGTTACGCCTCCATGTCACTCCTCCATATCAACCCGCCATGTCACTCCTCCTTGTCACTCCTCCATGTAGCTATTCCATGACACTCCTCCAAGTCACTCTACCACCTCACTCCTCCATGTCACTACACCAACTCACTATTCCCTGTCCCTCCGCCATGTCACTCCACAATATCAAACCTCCTTCCTAATCAAACTTGTCAGTTCTCCATGTCACTACTCCATTTCTCTCCTCCACATCAATCCTCTATGTCACTCCTCCATGTCACTCCTCCATGTCACTCCTCCTTATCGCTATTCCATGTCACTCCTCCATGTTGCTACACCAACTCACTCCTCATGTCACTCCTCCATGTCGCTACTCCATGTCACTCATCCATGTCGCTACACCAACTCAATCCTCCTTGTCACTCCTCCATGTCACTCATCCAAGTCATTGCTCCATGTCACTAATTTATGTCACTCCTCCAAGTCACTCCTCCATGTCACTTCTATATGTCTTCCATGTCACTCCTCCATGTCACTCCTCCTTGTCACTCCTCCATGTAGCTATTCCATGTCACTCCTCCATGTCGCTCTACCAACTCACTCCTCCATGTCACTCGTCTACGTCACTCCTCCATGTCACACTTCCTTGTCACTCATCCAAGTCATTCCTCCATGTCACTCCTTTATGTCACTCCTCCAAATCACTCCTCTATGTCACTGCTATATGTCTTCCATGTCACTCCTCCATGTCGCTCCACCAACTCACTCCTCCATGTCACTCCTCCTTGTCACACCTCCATGTAGCTATTCCATGTCACTCCTCCATGTCACTCTACCAACTCACTCCTCCATGTCACTCGTCCACGTCATTCCTCCATGTCACACTTCCTTGTCATTCCTCCATGTAGCTACTTCATGTCACTGCACCAACTCACTCATCCCTGTCCCTCCGCCATGTCACTCCACCATATCAACTCTCCTTCCTGATCAAACTTGTCACTTCTCCATGTCACTACTCCATATCTCTCTTCCACATGACTCCTCTATATCACTCCTCCATGTCACTACTCCATGTCACTCCTCCTTGTCGCTATTCCATGTTACTCCTCCATGTCGCTACACCAACTCACTCTTCCATGTCACTCCCCCATTTCACTCCACCACGTCACTCCTCCATGTCACTCCTCCATATAAACCCTCCATGTCACTCCTCCATGTTACTCCTCCATGTCACTACACCAACTCACTCATCCCTGTCCCTCCGCCATGTCACTCCACCATATCAACCCTCTTTCCTGATCAAACTTGTCACTTCTCCATGTCACTACTCCATGTCTCCCCCCCACATCAAACCTCTATGTCACTCCTCCATGTCACTCCTCTATGTCACTCCTCCTTGTCGCTCTTCCATGTCACTCGTCCATGTCGCTACACCAACTCAATCTTCATGTCACTCCTCCATGTAGCTACTCCATGTCACTCCTCCATGTCGCTACACCAACTCAATCCTCTTTGTCACTCCTCCATGTCACTCAGCCAAGTCATTTGTCCATGTCACTCCTTTATGTCACTCCTCCAAGTCACACCTCCATGTCACTTCTATATGTCTTCCATGTCACTCCTCCATGTTGCTCCACCAACTCACTCCTCCATGTCACTCCTCCATGTCACTGCTCCACGTCACTCCTCTATGTCACTCCTCCATGTCACTCCTCCATGTCGCTATTCCATGTCACTCCTTATGTCGCTATATAAACTCACTCCTCCATGTCACTCCTCCATTTCACTCATCCAAGTCATTCCTCCATGTCGCTATTCCATGTCACTCCTTATGTCGATACGCCAACTCACTCCTCCATGTCACTCCTCCATTTCACTCCTCCACGTCACTCCTCCATGTCACTCCTCCATATCAACCCGCCATGTCACTCCTCCATGTCACTCCTCCATGTCACTCCTCCATGTCACTACACAGACTCACTAATCCCTGTCCCTCCGAACTTGTTACGCCTCCATGTCACTCCTCCATATCAACCCGCCATGTCACTGCTCCTTGTCACTCCTCCATGTAGCTATTCCATGTCACTCCTCCATGTTGCTCCACCAACTCACTCCTCCATGTCAGTCCTCCATGTCACTGCTCCACGTCACTCCTCTATGTCACTCCTCCATGTCACTCCTCCATGTCGCTATTCCATGTCACTCCTTATGTCGCTATATAAACTCACTCCTCCATGTCACTCCTCCATTTAACTCCACCACGTCACTCCTCCATGTCACTCCTCCATATCAACCCTCCATGTCACTCCTCCTTGTCGCTACACCAACTCACTCCTCCATGTCACTCCACCATATCAACTCTCCTTCCTGATCAAACTTGTCACTTCTCCATGTCACTACTCCATATCTCTCCTCCACATGACTACTCTATATCACTCCTCCATGTCACTACTCCATGTCACTCCTCCTTGTCGCTATTCCATGTTACTCCTCCATGTCGCTACACCAACTCACTCTTCCATGTCACTCCCCCATTTCACTCCACCACGTCACTCCTCCATGTCACTCCTCCATATAAACCCTCCATGTCACTCCTCCATGTTACTCCTCCATGTCACTACACCAACTCACTCATCCCTGTCCCTCCGCCATGTCACTCCACCATATCAACCCTCTTTCCTGATCAAACTTCTCACTTCTCCATGTCACTACTCCATGTCTCCCCCCCACATCTAACCTCTATGTCACTCCTCCATGTCACTCCTCTATGTCACTCCTGCTTGTCGCTCTTCCATGTCACTCGTCCATGTCGCTACACCAACTCAATCTTCATGTCACTCCTCCATGTAGCTACTCCATGTCACTCCTCCATGTCGCTACACCAACTCAATCCTCTTTGTCACTCCTCCATGTCACTCAGCCAAGTCATTTGTCCATGTCACTCCTTTATGTCACTCCTCCAAGTCACACCTCCATGTCACTTCTATATGTCTTCCATGCCACTCCTCCATGTTGCTCCACCAACTCACTCCTCCATGTCACTCCTCCATGTCACTGCTCCACGTCACTCCTCTATGTCACTCCTCCATGTCACTCCTCCATGTCGCTATTCCATGTCACTCCCTATGTCGCTATATAAACTCACTCCTCCATGTCACTCCTCCATTTCACTCATCCAAGTCATTCCTCCATGTCGCTATTCCATGTCACTCCTTATGTCGATACGCCAACTCACTCCTCCATGTCACTCCTCCATTTCACTCCTCCACGTCACTCCTCCATGTCACTCCTCCATATCAACCCGCCATGTCACTCCTCCATGTCACTCCTCCATGTCACTCCTCCATATCAACCCGCCATGTCACTCCTCCTTGTCACTCCTCCATGTAGCTATTCCATGACACTCCTCCATGTCACTCTACCACCTCACTCCTCCATGTCACTACACCAACTCACTCATCCCTGTCCCTCCGCCATGTCACTCCACCATATCAACCCTCTTTCCTGATCAAACTTGTCACTTCTCCATGTCACTACTCCATGTCTCCCCCCCCACATCAAACCTCTATGTCACTCCTCCATGTCACTCCTCTATGTCACTCCTCCTTGTCGCTCTTCCATGTCACTCGTCCATGTCGCTACACCAACCCAATCTTCATGTCACTCCTCCATGTAGCTACTCCATGTCACTCCTCCATGTCGCTACACCAACTCAATCCTCCTTGTCACTCCTCCATGTCACTCAGCCAAGTCATTTGTCCATGTCACTCCTTTATGTCACTCCTCCAAGTCACACCTCCATGTCACTTCTATATGTCTTCCATTTCACTCCTCCATGTTGCTCCACCAACTCACTCCTCCATGTCACTCCTCCATGTCACTGCTCCACGTCACTCCTCTATGTCACTCCTCCATGTCACTCCTCCATGTTGCTATTCCATGTCACTCCTTATGTCGCTATATAAATTCACTCCTCCATGTCACTCCTCCATATCAACCCGCCATGTCACTCCTCCATGTCACTCCTCCATGTCACTCCTCCATGTCACTACACAGACTCACTAATCCCTGTCCCTCCGCACTTGTTAAGCCTCCATGTCACTCCTCCATGTAGCTATTCCATGTCACTCCTCCATGTAGCTCCACATTGTCACTCCTCCAAGTCACTCCTCCATGTCGCTACTCCATGTCACACCTCCTTGTCACTCCTCCATGTAGCTACTCCATGTCACTCCTCCATGTCGCTCTACCAACTCACTCCTCCATGTCACTCCTCTATATCACTTCTCCATGTTACTCCTCCATATCAATCCTCCATGTCACTTCTCCATGTCACTCCTCCTTGTCGCAATTCCATGTCACTCCTCCATGTCGCTACATCAACTCACTCCTCATGTCACTCCTCCATGTCGCTACTCCATGTCAATCCTCCATGTCGCTACACCAACTCAATGCTCATGTCACTCCTCCATGTAGCTACTCCATGTCACTCCTCCATGTCGCTACACCAACTCAATCCTCCTTGTCACTCCTCCATGTCACTCAGCCAAGTCATTTGTCCATGTCACTCCTTTATGTCTCTCCTCCAAGTCACTCCTCCATGTCACTTCTATATGTCTTCCATGTCTCTCCTCCATGTTGCTCCACCAACTCACTCCTCCATGTCACTCCTCCATGTCACTGCTCCACGTCACTCCTCTATGTCACTCCTCCATGACACTCCTCCATGTCGCTATTCCCTGTCATTCCTTATGTCGCTATATAAACTCAATCCTCCATGTCACTCCTACATTTCACTCCACCACGTCACTCCTCCATGTCACTCATCCATATCAACCCTCCATGTCACTCCTCCTTGTCGCTACACCAACTCACTCCTCCATGTCACTCCTCCATTTCACTCCACCACGTCCCTCCTCCATATTCATCCCTCCATGTCACTCCTCCATGTCACTCCTCCATGTCCCTTCGCCATGTCACTCCTCCATGTCTCTAATCCATGTCACTTCTCCAAGTCTTCAATGTCATGTCTCTCATCTGTGTAGCTCCACATTGTCACTCCTCCAAGTCACTCCTCCATGTCGCTAATCCATGTCACACCTCCTTGTCACTCCTCCATGTAGCTACTCCATGTCACTCCTCCATGTCGCTCTACCAACTCACTCCTCCATGTCACTCCTCTATATAACTTCTCCATGTTACTCCTCCATATCAATCCTCCATGTCACTTCTCCATGTCACTCCTCCTTGTCGCAATTCCATGTCACTCCTCCATGTCGCTACATCAACTCACTCTTCATGTCACTACTCCATGTCGCTACTCCATGTCACTCCTCCATGTCGCTACACCAACTCAATCCTCCTTGTCACTTCTCCATGTCACTCATCCAAGTCACTCCTCCATGTCGCTATTCCCTGTCACTCCTTATGTCGATACGCCAACTCACTCCTCCATGTCACTCCTCCATTTCACTCCACCACGTCACTCCTCCATGTCACTCCTCCATATCAACCCGCCATGTCACTCCTCCATGTCACTCCTCCATGTCACTACACCAACTCACTAATCCCTGTCCCTCCGCCATGTCACTCCACAATATCAAACCTCCTTCCTAATCAATCTTGTCAGTTCTCCATGTCACTACTCCATGTCTCTCCTCCACATCAATCCTCTATGTCACTCCTCCATGTCGCTATTCCATGTCACTCCTCCATGTTGCTACACCAACTCACTCCTCATGTCACTCCTCAATGTCTCTACTCCATGTCATTCCTTCATGTCGCTACACCAACTCAATCCTCTTTGTCACTACTCCATGTCACTCATCCAAGTCATTCCTCCATGTCACTTCTTTATGTCACTCCTCCAAGTCACTCCTCTATGTCACTGCTATATGTCTTCCATGTCACTCCTCCATGTCGCTCCACCAACTCACTCCTCCATTTCACTCCTCCTTGTCACTCCTCCATGTAGCTATTCCATGTCACTCCTCCATGTCGCTCTACCAACTCACTCCTCCATGTCACTCGTCCACGTCACTCCTCCATGTCACACTTCCTTGTCACTCCTCCATGTAGCTACTTCATGTCACTGCACCAACTCAATCATCCCTGTCCCTCCGCCATGTCACTCCACCATATCAACCCTCCTTCCTGATCAAACTTGTCACTTCTCCATGTCACTACTCCATGTCTCTCCCCCACATCAAACCTCTATATCACTCCTCCATGTCACTCCTCTATGTCACTCCTCCTTGTCGCTCTTCCAAGTCACTCCTCCATGTCGCTACACCAACTCAATCCTCATGTCACTCCTCCATGTAGCTACTCCATGTCACTCCTCCATGTCGCTACACCAACTTAATCCTCCTTGTCACTCCTCCATGTCACTCAGCCAAGTCATTTGTCCATGTCACTCCTTTATGTCACTCCTCCAAGTCACTCCTCCATGTCACTTCTATATGTCTTCCATGTCACTCCTCCATGTTGCTCCACCAACTCACTCCTCCATGTCACTCCTCCATGTCACTGCTCCACGTCACTCCTCTATGTTTCTCCTCCATGTCACTCCTCCATGTCGCTATTCCATGTCACTCCTTTTGTCGCTGTATAAACTCACTCCTCCATGTTACTCCACCATTTCACTCCACCACGTCACTCCTCCATGTCACTCCTCCATATCAACCCTCCATGTCACTCCTCCTTGTCGCTACACCAACTCACTCCTCCATGTCACTCCTCCATTTCACTCCGCCACGTCTATATGTATTCCATGTCACTCCTCCATGTCGCACCACCAACTCACTCCTCCATGTCACTCCTCGTTGTCACTCCTCCATGTAGCTATTCCATTTCACTCCCCATGTCGCTACACCAACTCAATCGTCCTTGTCACTCCTCCATGTCACTCATCCAAGTCATTCCTCCATGTCGCTATTCCATGTCAATCCTTATGTCGATACGCCAACTCACTCCTCCATGTCACTCCTCCATTTCACTCCACCACGTAACTCCTCCATGTCACTCCTTCATATCAACCCGCCATGTCACTCCTCCATGTCACTACACAGACTCACTAATCCCTGTCCCTCCGCACTTGTTACGCCTCCATGTCACTCCTCCATATCAACCCGCCATGTCACTCCTCCTTGTCACTCCTCCATGTAGCTATTCCATGACACTCCTCCAAGTCACTCTACCACCTCACTCCTCCATGTCACTACACCAACTCACTAATCCCTGTCCCTCCGCCATGTCACTCCACAATATCAAACCTCCTTCCTAATCAAACTTGTCAGTTCTCCATGTCACTACTCCATGTCTCTCCTCCACATCAATCCTCTATGTCACTCCTCCATGTCACTCCTCCATGTCACTCCTCCTTATCGCTATTCCATGTCACTCCTCCATGTTGCTACACCAACTCACTCCTCATGTCACTCCTCCATGTCGCTACTCCATGTCACTCATCCATGTAGCTACACCAACTCAATCCTCCTTGTCACTCCTCCATGTCACTCATCCAAGTCATTGCTCCATGTCACTAATTTATGTCACTCCTCCAAGTCACTCCTCCATGTCACTTCTATATGTCTTCCATGTCACTCCTCCATGTCACTCCTCCTTGTCACTCCTCCATGTAGCTATTCCATGTCACTCCTCCATGTCGCTCTACCAACTCACTCCTCCATGTCACTCGTCTACGTCACTCCTCCATGTCACACTTCCTTGTCACTCATCCATGTAGCTACTTCATGTCACTACACCAACTCACTCATCCCTGTCCCTCCGCCATGTCACTCCATCATATCAACCCTCCTTCCTGATCAAACTTGTCACTTCTCCATGTCACTACTCCATGTCTCTCCTCCACATCACTCCTCTATATCACTCCTCCATGTCACTCCTCCATGTCACTCCTCCTTGTTGCTATTCCATGTTACTCCTCCATGTCGCTAAACCAACTCACTCTTCCATGTCACTCCCCCATTTCACTCCACCACGTCACTCCTCCATATCAACCCTCCATGTCACTCCTCCATGTTACTCCTCCATGTCACTACACCAACTCATTCATCCCTGTCACTCCGCCATGTCACTCCACCATATCAACCCTCCTTCCTGATCAAACTTGTCACTTCTCCATGTCACTACTCCATGTCTCCCCCCCACATCAAACCTCTATGTCACTCCTCCATGTCACTCCTCTATGTCACTCCTCCTTGTCGCTCTTCCATGTCACTCCTCCATGTCGCTACACCAACTCAATCCTCATGTCACTCCTCCAAGTCACTCCTCCATGTCACTCCTCCATGTCACTCCTCCATGTCGCTATATAAACTCAATTCTCCATGTCACTCCTACATTTCACTCCACCACGTCACTCCTCCATGTCACTCCTCCATATCAACCCTCTTTGTCACTCCTCCTTGTCGCTACACCAACTCACTCCTCCATATCACTCCTCCATTTCACTCCACCACGTCCCTCCTCCATATCAACCCTCCATGTCACTCCTCCATGTCACTCATCCATGTCATTTCGCCATGTCACTTCTCCAAGTCTTCAATGTCATGTCTCTCATCTGTGTAGCTCCACATTGTCACTCCTCCAAGTCACTCCTCCATGTCGCTACTCCATGTTACACCTCCTTGTCACTCCTCCATGTAGCTACTCCATGTCACTCCTCCATGTCGCTCTACCAACTCACTCCTCCATGTCACTCCTCTATATCACTCCTCCATGTTACCCCTCCAAATCAATCCTCCATGTCACTTCTCCATGTCACTCCTCCTTGTCGGAATTCCATGTCACTCCTCCATGTCGCTACAACAACTCACTCCTCATGTCACTCCTCCATGTCGCTACTCCATGTCACTCCTCCATGTCGCTACACCAACTCAATCCTCCTTGTCACTCCTCCATGTCACTCATTCAAGTCACTCCTCCATGTCGCTATTCCCTGTCACTCCTTATGTCGATACGCCAACTCACTCCTCCATGTCACTACTCCATGTCCCTTCGCCATGTCACTCCTCCATGTCTCTCCTCCATGTCACTTCTCCAAGTCTTCAATGTCATGTCTCTCATCTGTGTAGCTCCACATTGTCACTCCTCCAAGTCACTCCTCCATGTCGCTACTCCATGTCACACCTCCTTATCACTCCTCCATGTAGCTACTCCATGTCACTCCTCCATGTCGCTCTACCAACTCACTCCTCCATGTCACTCCTCTATATCACTTCTCCATGTTACTCCTCCATATCAATCCTCCATGTCACTTCTCCATGTCACTCCTCCTTGTCGCAATTCCATGTCACTCCTCCATGTCGCTACATCAACTCACTCCTCATGTCACTCCTCCATGTCGCTACTCCATGTCACTCCTCCATGTCGCTACACCAACTCAATCCTCCTTGTCACTCCTCCATGTCACTCATCCAAGTCACTCCTCCATTTCGCTATTCACTGTCACTCCTTATGTCGATACGCCAACTTTCTTCTCCATGTCACTCCTCCATTTCACTCCACCACGTCACTCCTCCATGTCACTCCTCCATATCAACCCGCCATGTCACTCCTCCATGTCACTCCTCCATGTCACTACACCAACTCACTAATCCCTGTCCCTCCGCCATGTCACTCCACAATATCAAACCTCCTTCCTAATCAAACTTGTCAGTTCACCATGTCACTACTCCATGTCTCTCCTCCACATCAATCCTCTATGACACTCCTCCATGTCACTCCTCCATGTCACTCCTCCTTGTCGCTATTCCATGTCACTCCTCCATGTTGCTACACCAACTCACTCCTCATGTCACTCCTCCATGTCGCTACTCCATGTCACTCATCCATGTCGCTACACCAACTCAATCCTCCTTGTCACTACTCCATGTCACTCATCCAAGTCATTCCTCTATGTCACTCCTTTATGTCACTCCTCCAACTCACTCCTCTATGTCACTGCTATATGTCTTCCATGTCACTCCTCCATGTCGCTCCACCAACTCACTCCTCCATGTCACTCCTCCATGTCACTCCTCCATGTAGCTATTCCATGTCACTCCTCCATGTCACTCTACCAACTCACTCCTCCATGTCACTCGTCCACGTCACTCCTCCATGTAGCTATTCCATGACACTCCTCCATGTCGCTCTACCAACTCACTCCTCCATGTCACTCGTCCACGTCACTCCTCCATGTTACACTTCCTTGTCTCTCCTCCATGTAGCTACTTCATGTCACTACACCAACTCACTCATCCCTGTCCCTCCGCTATGTCACTCCATCATATCAACCCTCCTTCCTGATCAAACTCGTCACTTCTCCCTGTCACAACTCCATGTCTCTCCCCCACATCAAACCTCTATGTCACTCCTCCATGTCACTCCTCCATGTCACTGCTCCACGTCACTCCTCTATGTCACTCCTCCATGACACTCCTCCATGTCGCTATTCCCTGTCATTCCTTATGTCGCTATATAAACTCAATCCTCCATGTCACTCCTACATTTTACTCCACCACGTCACTCCTCCATGTCACTTATCCATATCAACTCTCCATGTCACTCCTCCTTGTCGCTACACCAACTCAATCCTCCATGTCACTCCTCCATTTCACTCCACAACATCCCTCCTCCATATTCATCCCTCCATGTCACTCCTCCATGTCACTCCTCCATGTCCCTTTGCCATGTCACTCCTCCATGTCTCTCCTCCATGTCACTTCTCCAAGTCTTCAATGTCATGTCTCTCATCTGTGTAGCTCCACATTGTCACTCCTCCAAGTCACTCCTCCATGTCGCTAATCCATGTCACACCTCCTTGTCACTCCTCCATGTAGCTACTCCATGTCACTCCTCCATGTCGCTCTACCAACTCACTCCTCCATGTCACTCCTCTATATAACTTCTCCATGTTACTCCTCCATATCAATCCTCCATGTCACTTCTCCATGTCACTCCTCCTTGTCGCAATTCCATGTCATTCCTCCATGTCGCTACATCAACTCACTCTTCATGTCACTCCTCCATGTCGCTACTCCATGTCACTCCTCCATGTCGCTACACCAACTCACTCCTCCATGTCACTCCTCCTTGTCACTCCTCCATGTAGCTATTCCATGTCACTCCTCCATGTCGCTCTACCAACTCACTCCTCCATGTCACTCGTCTACGTCACTCCTCCATGTCACACTTCCTTGTCACTCATCCATGTAGCTACTTCATGTCACTACACCAACTCACTCATCCCTGTCCCTCCGCCATGTCACTCCATCATATCAACCCTCCTTCCTGATCAAACTTGTCACTTCTCCATGTCACTACTCCATGTCTCTCCTCCACATCACTCCTCTATATCACTCCTCCATGTCACTCCTCCATGTCACTCCTCCTTGTTGCTATTCCATGTTACTCCTCCATGTCGCTAAACCAACTCACTCTTCCATGTCACTCCCCCATTTCACTCCACCACGTCACTCCTCCATATCAACCCTCCATGTCACTCCTCCATGTTACTCCTCTATGTCAATACACCAACTCACTCATCCCTGTCCCTCCGCCATGTCACTCCACCATATCAACCCTCCTTCCTGATCAAACTTGTCACTTCTCCATGTCACTACTCCATGTCTCTCCTCCACATCACTCCTCTATATCACTCCTCCATGTTACTCCTCCATGTCACTCCTCCTTGTTGCTATTCCATGTTACTCCTCCATGTCGCTAAACCAACTCACTCTTCCATGTCACTCCCCCATTTCACTCCACCACGTCACTCCTCCATATCAACCCTCCATGTCACTCCTCCATGTTACTACTCTATGTCAATACACCAACTCACTCATCCCTGTCCCTCCGCCATGTCACTCCACCATATCAACCCTCCTTCCTGATCAAACTTGTCACTTCTCCATGTCACTACTCCATGTCTCTCCCCCACATCAAACCTCTATGTCACTCCTACATGTCACTCCTCTATGTCACTCCTCCTTGTCACTCTTCCATGTCACTCCTCCATATCGCTACACCAACTCAATCCTCATGTCACTCCTCCATGTAGCTACTCCATGTCACTCCTCCATGTCGCTACACCAACTCAATCCTCCTTGTCACTCCTCCATGTCACTCAGCCAAGTCATTTGTCCATGTCACTCCTTTATGTCACTCCTCCAAGTCACTCCTCCATGTCACTTCTATATGTCTTCCATGTCACTCCTCCATGTTGCTCCACCAACTTACTCCTCCATGTCACTCCTCCATGTCACTGCTCCACGTCACTCCTCTATGTCACTCCTCCATGTCACTTCTCCATGTCGCTATTCCATGTCACTCCTTATGTCGCTATATAAACTCACTCCTCCATGTCACTCCTCCATTTCACTCCACCACATCACTCCTCCATTTCACTCCTCCATGTCACTCCTCCATGTCACTACACCAACTCACTAATCCCTGTCCCTCCGCCATGTCACTCCACAATATCAAACCTCCTTCCTGATCAAACTTGTCAGTTCTCCATGTCACTACTCCATGTCTCTCCTCCACATCAATCCTCTATGTCACTCCTCCATGTCACTCCTCCATGTCACTCCTCCTTGTCGCTATTCCATGTCACTCCTCCATGTTGCTACACCAACTCACTGCTCATGTCAATCCTCCATGTCGCTACTCCATGTCACTCCTCCATGTCGCTACACCAACTCAATCCTCCTTGTCACTCCTCCATGTCACTCATCCAAGTCATTCCTCCATTTCACTCCTTTATGTCACTACTCCAAGTCACTCCTCCATGTCACTTCTATTTGTCTTCCATGTCACTCCTCCATGTCGCTCCACCAACTCACGCCTCCATGTCACTCCTCCTTGTCACTCCTCCATGTAGCTATTCCATGTATCTCCTCCATGTCGCTCTACCAACTCACTCCTCCATGTCACTCGTCCACGTCACTCCTACATGTCACACTTACTTGTCACTCATCCATGTAGCTACTTCATGTCACTACACCAACTCACTCATCCCTGTCCCTCCGCCATGTCACTCCACCATATCAACCCTCCTTCCTGATCAAACTTGTCACTTCTCCATGTCACTACTCCATGTCTCTCCTCCACATCACTCCTCTATATCACTCCTTAATGTCACTCCTCCATGTCACTCCTCCTTGTCGCTATTCCATGTTACTCCTCCATGTCGCTACACCAACTCACTCTTCCATGTCACTCCCCCATTTCACTCCACCACGTCACTCCTCCATGTCACTCCTCCATATCAACCCTCCATGTCACTCCTCCATGTTACTCCTCCATGTCACTACACCAACTCATTCATCCCTGTCACTCCGCCATGTCACTCCACCATATCAACCCTCCTTCCTGATCAAACTTGTCACTTCTCCATGTCACTACTCCATGTCTCCCCCCCACATCAAACCTCTATGTCACTCCTCCATGTCACTCCTCTATGTCACTCCTCCTTGTCGCTCTTCCATGTCACTCCTCCATGTCGCTACACCAACTCAATCCTCATGTCACTCCTCCAAGTCACTCCTCCATGTCACTCCTCCATGTCACTCCTCCATGTCGCTATATAAACTCAATTCTCCATGTCACTCCTACATTTCACTCCACCACGTCACTCCTCCATGTCACTCCTCCATATCAACCCTCTTTGTCACTCCTCCTTGTCGCTACACCAACTCACTCCTCCATATCACTCCTCCATTTCACTCCACCACGTCCCTCCTCCATATCAACCCTCCATGTCACTCCTCCATGTCACTCATCCATGTCATTTCGCCATGTCACTTCTCCAAGTCTTCAATGTCATGTCTCTCATCTGTGTAGCTCCACATTGTCACTCCTCCAAGTCACTCCTCCATGTCGCTACTCCATGTGACACCTCCTTGTCACTCCTCCATGTCACTCATCCAAGTCATTCCTCTATGTCACTCCTTTATGTCACTCCTCCAACTCACTCCTCTATGTCACTGCTATATGTCTTCCATGTCACTCCTCCATGTCGCTCCACCAACTCACTCCTCCATGTCACTCCTCCATGTCACTCCTCCATGTAGCTATTCCATGTCACTCCTCCATGTCACTCTACCAACTCACTCCTCCATGTCACTCGTCCACGTCACTCCTCCATGTCACACTTCCTTGTCACTCCTCCATGTACCTACTTCATGTCACTGCACCAACTCACTCATCCCTGTCCCTCCGCCATGTCACTCCACCATATCAACCCTCCTTCTTGATCAAACTTGTCACTTCTCCATGTCACTACTCCATGTCTCTCCTCCACATCACTCCTCTATATCACTCCTCCATGTCACTCCTCCATGTCACTCCTCCTTGTCGCTATTCCATGTTACTCCTCCATGTCGCTACACCAACTCACTCTTCCATTTCACTCCCCCATTTCACTCCACCACGTCACTCCTCCATGTCACTTCTCCATATAAACCCTCCATGTCACTCCTCCATGTCACTCCTCTATGTCACTCCTGCTTGTCGCTCTTCCATGTCACTCGTCCATGTCGCTACACCAACTCAATCCTCATGTTACTCCTCCATGTAGCTACTCCATGTCACTCCTCCATGTCGCTATTCCATGTCACTCCTTATGTCGCTATATAAACTCACTCCTCCATGTCACTCCTCCATTTCACTCCACCACGTCAATCCTCCATGTCACTCCTCCATATCAACCCTCCATGTCACTCCTCCTTGTTGCTACACCAACTCACTCCTCCATGTCACTCCTCCATTTCACTCCACCACGTCTATATGTATTCCATGTCACTCCTCCATGTCGCTCCACCAACTCACTCCTCCATGTCACTCCTCCTTGTCACTCCTCCATGTAGCTATTCCATTTCACTCCTCCATGTCGCTACACCAACTCAATCCTCCTTGTCACTCCTCCATGTCACTCATCCAAGTCATTCCTCCATGTCGCAATTCCATGTCACTCCTTATGTCGATACGCCAACTCACTCCTCCATCTCACTCCTCCATTTCACTCCTCCACGTCACTCCTCCATGTCACTCCTCCATATCAACCCGCCATGTCACTCCTCCATGTCACTCCTCCATGTCACTCCTCCATGTCACTACACAGACTCACTAATCCCTGTCCCTCCGCACTTGTTACGCCTCCATGTCACTCCTCCATATCAACCCGCCATGTCACTCCTCCTTGTCACTCCTCCATGTAGCTATTCCATGACACTCCTCCATGTCACTCTACCACCTCACTCCTCCATGTCACTACACCAACTCACTAATCCCTGTCCCTCCGCCATGTCACTCCACAATATCAAACCTCCTTCCTAATCAAACTTGTCAGTTCTCCATGTCACTACTCCATGTCTCTCCTCCACATCAATCCTCTATGTCACTCCTCCATGTCACTCCTCCATGTCACTCCTCCTTGTCGCTATTCCATATCACTCCTCCATGTTGCTACACCAACTCACTCCTCATGTCACTCCTCCATGTCACTCATCCAAGTCATTCCTCCATGTCACTCCTTTATGTCACTCCTCCAAGTCACTCCTCCATGTCACTTCTATATGTGTTCCATGTCACTCCTCCATATCGCTCCACCAACTCACTCCTCCATGTCACTCCTCCTTGTCACTCCTCCATGTAGCTATTCCATGACACTCCTCCATGTCGCTCTACCAACTCACTCCTCCATGTCACTCGTCCACGTCACTCCTCCATGTTACACTTCCTTGTCTCTCCTCCATGTAGCTACTTCATGTCACTACACCAACTCACTCATCCCTGTCCCTCCGCTATGTCACTCCATCATATCAACCCTCCTTCCTGATCAAACTCGTCACTTCTCCCTGTCACAACTCCATGTCTCTCCCCCACATCAAACCTCTATGTCACTCCTCCATGTCACTCCTCCATGTCACTGCTCCACGTCACTCCTCTATGTCACTCCTCCATGACACTCCTCCATGTCGCTATTCCCTGTCATTCCTTATGTCGCTATATAAACTCAATCCTCCATGTCACTCCTACATTTTACTCCACCACGTCACTCCTCCATGTCACTTATCCATATCAACTCTCCATGTCACTCCTCCTTGTCGCTACACCAACTCAATCCTCCATGTCACTCCTCCATTTCACTCCAACACATCCCTCCTCCATATTCATCCCTCCATGTCACTCCTCCATGTCACTCCTCCATGTCCCTTCGCCATGTCACTCCTCCATGTCTCTCCTCCATGTCACTTCTCCAAGTCTTCAATGTCATGTCTCTCATCTGTGTAGCTCCACATTGTCACTCCTCCAAGTCACTCCTCCATGTCGCTAATCCATGTCACACCTCCTTGTCACACCTCCATGTAGCTACTCCATGTCACTCCTCCATGTCGCTCTACCAACTCACTCCTCCATGTCACTCCTCTATATAACTTCTCCATGTTACTCCTCCATATCAATCCTCCATGTCACTTCTCCATGTCACTCCTCCTTGTCGCAATTCCATGTCATTCCACCATGTCGCTACATCAACTCACTCTTCATGTCACTCCTCCATGTCGCTACTCCATGTCACTCCTCCATGTCGCTACACCAACTCAATCCTCCTTGTCACTCCTCCATGTCACTCATCCAAGTCACTCCTCCATGTCGCTATTCACTGTCACTCCTTATGTCGATACGCCAACTTTCTTCTCCATGTCACTCCTCCATTTCACTCCACCACGTCACTCCTCCATGTCACTCCTCCATATCAACCCGCCATGTCACTCCTCCATGTCACTCCTCCATGTCACTACACCAACTCACTAATCCCTGTCCCTCCGCCATGTCACTCCACAATATCAAACCTCCTTCCTAATCAAACTTGTCAGTTCACCATGTCACTACTCCATGTCTCTCCTCCACATCAATCCTCTATGACACTCCTCCATGTCACTCCTCCATGTCACTCCTCCTTGTCGCTATTCCATGTCACTCCTCCATGTTGCTACACCAACTCACTCCTCATGTCACTCCTCCATGTCGCTACTCCATGTCACTCATCCATGTCGCTACACCAACTCAATCCTCCTTGTCACTCCTCCATGTCACTCATCCAAGTCATTCCTCTATGTCACTCCTTTATGTCACTCCTCCAACTCACTCCTCTATGTCACTGCTATATGTCTTCCATGTCACTCCTCCATGTCGCTCCACCAACTCACTCCTCCATGTCACTCCTCCATGTCACTCCTCCATGTAGCTATTCCATGTCACTCCTCCATGTCACTCTACCAACTCACTCCTCCATGTCACTCGTCCACGTCACTCCTCCATGTCACACTTCCTTGTCACTCCTCCATGTACCTACTTCATGTCACTGCACCAACTCACTAATCCCTGTCCCTCCGCCATGTCACTCCACCATATCAACCCTCCTTCTTGATCAAACTTGTCACTTCTCCATGTCACTACTCCATGTCTCTCCTCCACATCACTCCTCTATATCACTCCTCCATGTCACTCCTCCATGTCACTCCTCCTTGTCGCTATTCCATGTTACTCCTCCATGTCGCTACACCAACTCACTCTTCCATTTCACTCCCCCATTTCACTCCACCACGTCACTCCTCCATGTCACTTCTCCATATAAACCCTCCATGTCACTCCTCCATGTTACTCCTCCATGTCACTTCACCAACTCACTCATCCCTGTCCCTCCGCCATGTCACTCCACCATATCAACCCTCTTTCCTGATCAAACTTGTCACTTCTCCATGTCACTACTCCATTTCTCCCCCCCACATCAAACCTCTATGTCACTCCTCCATGTCACTCCTCTATGTCACTCCTGCTTGTCGCTCTTCCATGTCACTCGTCCATGTCGCTACACCAACTCAATCCTCATGTTACTCCTCCATGTAGCTACTCCATGTCACTCCTCCATGTCGCTATTCCATGTCACTCCTTATGTCGCTATATAAACTCACTCCTCCATGTCACTCCTCCATTTCACTCCACCACGTCAATCCTCCATGTCACTCCTCCATATCAACCCTCCATGTCACTCCTCCTTGTTGCTACACCAACTCACTCCTCCATGTCACTCCTCCATTTCACTCCACCACGTCTATATGTATTCCATGTCACTCCTCCATGTCGCTCCACCAACTCACTCCTCCATGTCACTCCTCCTTGTCACTCCTCCATGTAGCTATTCCATTTCACTCCTCCATGTCGCTACACCAACTCAATCCTCCTTGTCACTCCTCCATGTCACTCATCCAAGTCATTCCTCCATGTCGCTATTCCATGTCACTCCTTATGTCGATACGCCAACTCACTCCTCCATCTCACTCCTCCATTTCACTCCTCCACGTCACTCCTCCATGTCACTCCTCCATATCAACCCGCCATGTCACTCCTCCATGTCACTCCTCCATGTCACTCCTCCATGTCACTACACAGACTCACTAATCCCTGTCCCTCCGCACTTGTTACGCCTCCATGTCACTCCTCCATATCAACCCGCCATGTCACTCCTCCTTGTCACTCCTCCATGTAGCTATTCCATGACACTCCTCCATGTCACTCTACCACCTCACTCCTCCATGTCACTACACCAACTCACTAATCCCTGTCCCTCCGCCATGTCACTCCACAATATCAAACCTCCTTCCTAATCAAACTTGTCAGTTCTCCATGTCACTACTCCATGTCTCTCCTCCACATCAATCCTCTATGTCACTCCTCCATGTCACTCCTCCATGTCACTCCTCCTTGTCGCTATTCCATATCACTCCTCCATGTTGCTACACCAACTCACTCCTCATGTCACTCCTCCATGTCACTCATCCAAGTCATTCCTCCATGTCACTCCTTTATGTCACTCCTCCAAGTCACTCCTCCATGTCACTTCTATATGTGTTCCATGTCACTCCTCCATATCGCTCCACCAACTCACTCCTCCATGTCACTCCTCCTTGTCACTCCTCCATGTAGCTATTCCATGACACTCCTCCATGTCGCTCTACCAACTCACTCCTCCATGTCACTCGTCCACGTCACTCCTCCATGTTACACTTCCTTGTCTCTCCTCCATGTAGCTACTTCATGTCACTACACCAACTCACTCATCCCTGTCCCTCCGCTATGTCACTCCATCAAATCAACCCTCCTTCCTGATCAAACTCGTCACTTCTCCCTGTCACAACTCCATGTCTCTCCCCCACATCAAACCTCTATGTCACTCCTCCATGTCACTCCTCTATGTCACTCCTCCTTGTCGCTCTTCCATGTCACTCGTCCATGTCGCTACACCAACTCAATCTTCATGTCACTCCTCCATGTAGCTACTCCATGTCACTCCTCCATGTCGCTACACCAACTCAATCCTCTTTGTCACTCCTCCATGTCACTCAGCCAAGTCATTTGTCCATGTCACTCCTTTATGTCACTCCTCCAAGTCACACCTCCATGTCACTTCTATATGTCTTCCATGTCACTCCTCCATGTTGCTCCACCAACTCACTCCTCCATGTCACTCCTCCATGTCACTGCTCCACGTCACTCCTCTATGTCACTCCTCCATGTCACTCCTCCATGTCGCTATTCCATGTCACTCCTTATGTCGCTATATAAACTCACTCCTCCATGTCACTCCTCCATTTCACTCATCCAAGTCATTCCTCCATGTCGCTATTCCATGTCACTCCTTATGTCGATACGCCAACTCACTCCTCCATGTCACTCCTCCATTTCACTCCTCCACGTCACTCCTCCATGTCACTCCTCCATATCAACCCGCCATGTCACTCCTCCATGTCACTCCTCCATGTCACTCCTCCATGTCACTACACAGACTCACTAATCCCTGTCCCTCCGAACTTGTTACGCCTCCATGTCACTCCTCCATATCAACCCGCCATGTCACTGCTCCTTGTCACTCCTCCATGTAGCTATTCCATGTCACTCCTCCATGTTGCTCCACCAACTCACTCCTCCATGTCAGTCCTCCATGTCACTGCTCCACGTCACTCCTCTATGTCACTCCTCCATGTCACTCCTCCATGTCGCTATTCCATGTCACTCCTTATGTCGCTATATAAACTCACTCCTCCATGTCACTCCTCCATTTAACTCCACCACGTCACTCCTCCATGTCACTCCTCCATATCAACCCTCCATGTCACTCCTCCTTGTCGCTACACCAACTCACTCCTCCATGTCACTCCACCATATCAACTCTCCTTCCTGATCAAACTTGTCACTTCTCCATGTCACTACTCCATGTCACTCCTCCTTGTCGCTATTCCATGTTACTCCTCCATGTCGCTACACCAACTCACTCTTCCATGTCACTCCCCCATTTCACTCCACCACGTCACTCCTCCATGTCACTCCTCCATATAAACCCTCCATGTCACTCCTCCATGTTACTCCTCCATGTCACTACACCAACTCACTCATCCCTGTCCCTCCGCCATGTCACTCCACCATATCAACCCTCTTTCCTGATCAAACTTCTCACTTCTCCATGTCACTACTCCATGTCTCCCCCCCACATCTAACCTCTATGTCACTCCTCCATGTCACTCCTCTATGTCACTCCTGCTTGTCGCTCTTCCATGTCACTCGTCCATGTCGCTACACCAACTCAATCTTCATGTCACTCCTCCATGTAGCTACTCCATGTCACTCCTCCATGTCGCTACACCAACTCAATCCTCTTTGTCACTCCTCCATGTCACTCAGCCAAGTCATTTGTCCATGTCACTCCTTTATGTCACTCCTCCAAGTCACACCTCCATGTCACTTCTATATGTCTTCCATGCCACTCCTCCATGTTGCTCCACCAACTCACTCCTCCATGTCACTCCTCCATGTCACTGCTCCACGTCACTCCTCTATGTCACTCCTCCATGTCACTCCTCCATGTCGCTATTCCATGTCACTCCTTATGTCGCTATATAAACTCACTCCTCCATGTCACTCCTCCATTTCACTCATCCAAGTCATTCCTCCATGTCGCTATTCCATGTCACTCCTTATGTCGATACGCCAACTCACTCCTCCATGTCACTCCTCCATTTCACTCCTCCACGTCACTCCTCCATGTCACTCCTCCATATCAACCCGCCATGTCACTCCTCCATGTCACTCCTCCATGTCACTCCTCCATGTCACTACACAGACTCACTAATCCCTGTCCCTCCGCACTTGTTACGCCTCCATGTCACTCCTCCATATCAACCCGCCATGTCACTCCTCCTTGTCACTCCTCCATGTAGCTATTCCATGACACTCCTCCATGTCACTCTACCACCTCACTCCTCCATGTCACTACACCAACTCACTCATCCCTGTCCCTCCGCCATGTCACTCCACCATATCAACCCTCTTTCCTGATCAAACTTGTCACTTCTCCATGTCACTACTCCATGTCTCCCCCCCCACATCAAACCTCTATGTCACTCCTCCATGTCACTCCTCTATGTCACTCCTCCTTGTCGCTCTTCCATGTCACTCGTCCATGTCGCTACACCAACCCAATCTTCATGTCACTCCTCCATGTAGCTACTCCATGTCACTCCTCCATGTCGCTACACCAACTCAATCCTCCTTGTCACTCCTCCATGTCACTCAGCCAAGTCATTTGTCCATGTCACTCCTTTATGTCACTCCTCCAAGTCACACCTCCATGTCACTTCTATATGTCTTCCATTTCACTCCTCCATGTTGCTCCACCAACTCACTCCTCCATGTCACTCCTCCATGTCACTGCTCCACGTCACTCCTCTATGTCACTCCTCCATGTCACTCCTCCATGTTGCTATTCCATGTCACTCCTTATGTCGCTATATAAATTCACTCCTCCATGTCACTCCTCCATATCAACCCGCCATGTCACTCCTCCATGTCACTCCTCCATGTCACTCCTCCATGTCACTACACAGACTCACTAATCCCTGTCCCTCCGCACTTGTTAAGCCTCCATGTCACTCCTCCATGTAGCTATTCCATGTCACTCCTCCATGTAGCTCCACATTGTCACTCCTCCAAGTCACTCCTCCATGTCGCTACTCCATGTCACACCTCCTTGTCACTCCTCCATGTAGCTACTCCATGTCACTCCTCCATGTCGCTCTACCAACTCACTCCTCCATGTCACTCCTCTATATCACTTCTCCATGTTACTCCTCCATATCAATCCTCCATGTCACTTCTCCATGTCACTCCTCCTTGTCGCAATTCCATGTCACTCCTCCATGTCGCTACATCAACTCACTCCTCATGTCACTCCTCCATGTCGCTACTCCATGTCAATCCTCCTTGTCGCTACACCAACTCAATGCTCATGTCACTCCTCCATGTAGCTACTCCATGTCACTCCTCCATGTCGCTACACCAACTCAATCCTCCTTGTCACTCCTCCATGTCACTCAGCCAAGTCATTTGTCCATGTCACTCCTTTATGTCTCTCCTCCAAGTCACTCCTCCATTTCACTTCTATATGTCTTCCATGTCTCTCCTCCATGTTGCTCCACCAACTCACTCCTCCATGTCACTCCTCCATGTCACTGCTCCACGTCACTCCTCTATGTCACTCCTCCATGACACTCCTCCATGTCGCTATTCCCTGTCATTCCTTATGTCGCTATATAAACTCAATCCTCCATGTCACTCCTACATTTCACTCCACCACGTCACTCCTCCATGTCACTCATCCATATCAACCCTCCATGTCACTCCTCCTTGTCGCTACACCAACTCACTCCTCCATGTCACTCCTCCATTTCACTCCACCACGTCCCTCCTCCATATTCATCCCTCCATGTCACTCCTCCATGTCACTCCTCCATGTCCCTTCGCCATGTCACTCCTCCATGTCTCTCCTCCATGTCACTTCTCCAAGTCTTCAATGTCATGTCTCTCATCTGTGTAGCTCCACATTGTCACTCCTCCAAGTCACTCCTCCATGTCGCTAATCCATGTCACACCTCCTTGTCACTCCTCCATGTAGCTACTCCATGTCACTCCTCCATGTCGCTCTACCAACTCACTCCTCCATGTCACTCCTCTATATAACTTCTCCATGTTACTCCTCCATATCAATCCTCCATGTCACTTCTCCATGTCACTCCTCCTTGTCGCAATTCCATGTCACTCCTCCATGTCGCTACATCAACTCACTCTTCATGTCACTACTCCATGTCGCTACTCCATGTCACTCCTCCATGTCGCTACACCAACTCAATCCTCCTTGTCACTTCTCCATGTCACTCATCCAAGTCACTCCTCCATGTCGCTATTCCCTGTCACTCCTTATGTCGATACGCCAACTCACTCCTCCATGTCACTCCTCCATTTCACTCCACCACGTCACTCCTCCATGTCACTCCTCCATATCAACCCGCCATGTCACTCCTCCATGTCACTCCTCCATGTCACTACACCAACTCACTAATCCCTGTCCCTCCGCCATGTCACTCCACAATATCAAACCTCCTTCCTAATCAATCTTGTCAGTTCTCCATGTCACTACTCCATGTCTCTCCTCCACATCAATCCTCTATGTCACTCCTCCATGTCGCTATTCCATGTCACTCCTCCATGTTGCTACACCAACTCACTCCTCATGTCACTCCTCAATGTCTCTACTCCATGTCATTCCTTCATGTCGCTACACCAACTCAATCCTCTTTGTCACTACTCCATGTCACTCATCCAAGTCATTCCTCCATGTCACTTCTTTATGTCACTCCTCCAAGTCACTCCTCTATGTCACTGCTATATGTCTTCCATGTCACTCCTCCATGTCGCTCCACCAACTCACTCCTCCATTTCACTCCTCCTTGTCACTCCTCCATGTAGCTATTCCATGTCACTCCTCCATGTCGCTCTACCAACTCACTCCTCCATGTCACTCGTCCACGTCACTCCTCCATGTCACACTTCCTTGTCACTCCTCCATGTAGCTACTTCATGTCACTGCACCAACTCAATCATCCCTGTCCCTCCGCCATGTCACTCCACCATATCAACCCTCCTTCCTGATCAAACTTGTCACTTCTCCATGTCACTACTCCATGTCTCTCCCCCACATCAAACCTCTATATCACTCCTCCATGTCACTCCTCTATGTCACTCCTCCTTGTCGCTCTTCCAAGTCACTCCTCCATGTCGCTACACCAACTCAATCCTCATGTCACTCCTCCATGTAGCTACTCCATGTCACTCCTCCATGTCGCTACACCAACTTAATCCTCCTTGTCACTCCTCCATGTCACTCAGCCAAGTCATTTGTCCATGTCACTCCTTTATGTCACTCCTCCAAGTCACTCCTCCATGTCACTTCTATATGTCTTCCATGTCACTCCTCCATGTTGCTCCACCAACTCACTCCTCCATGTCACTCCTCCATGTCACTGCTCCACGTCACTCCTCTATGTTTCTCCTCCATGTCACTCCTCCATGTCGCTATTCCATGTCACTCCTTTTGTCGCTGTATAAACTCACTCCTCCATGTTACTCCACCATTTCACTCCACCACGTCACTCCTCCATGTCACTCCTCCATATCAACCCTCCATGTCACTCCTCCTTGTCGCTACACCAACTCACTCCTCCATGTCACTCCTCCATTTCACTCCGCCACGTCTATATGTATTCCATGTCACTCCTCCATGTCGCACCACCAACTCACTCCTCCATGTCACTCCTCGTTGTCACTCCTCCATGTAGCTATTCCATTTCACTCCCCATGTCGCTACACCAACTCAATCGTCCTTGTCACTCCTCCATGTCACTCATCCAAGTCATTCCTCCATGTCGCTATTCCATGTCAATCCTTATGTCGATACGCCAACTCACTCCTCCATGTCACTCCTCCATTTCACTCCACCACGTAACTCCTCCATGTCACTCCTTCATATCAACCCGCCATGTCACTCCTCCATGTCACTACACAGACTCACTAATCCCTGTCCCTCCGCACTTGTTACGCCTCCATGTCACTCCTCCATATCAACCCGCCATGTCACTCCTCCTTGTCACTCCTCCATGTAGCTATTCCATGACACTCCTCCAAGTCACTCTACCACCTCACTCCTCCATGTCACTACACCAACTCACTAATCCCTGTCCCTCCGCCATGTCACTCCACAATATCAAACCTCCTTCCTAATCAAACTTGTCAGTTCTCCATGTCACTCCTCCATGTCGCTCCACCAACTCACTCCTCCATTTCACTCCTCCTTGTCACTCCTCCATGTAGCTATTCCATGTCACTCCTCCATGTCGCTCTACCAACTCACTCCTCCATGTCACTCGTCCACGTCACTCCTCCATGTCACACTTCCTTGTCACTCCTCCATGTAGCTACTTCATGTCACTGCACAAACTCAATCATCCCTGTCCCTCCGCCATGTCACTCCACCATATCAACCCTCCTTCCTGATCAAACTTGTCACTTCTCCATGTCACTACTCCATGTCTCTCCCCCACATCAAACCTCTATATCACTCCTCCATGTCACTCCTCTATGTCACTCCTCCTTGGCGCTCTTCCAAGTCACTCCTCCATGTCGCTACACCAACTCAATCCTCATGTCACTCCTCCATGTAGCTACTCCATGTCACTCCTCCATGTCGCTACACCAACTTAATCCTCCTTGTCACTCCTCCATGTCACTCAGCCAAGTCATTTGTCCATGTCACTCCTTTATGTCACTCCTCCAAGTCACTCCTCCATGTCACTTCTATATGTCTTCCATGTCACTCCTCCATGTTGCTCCACCAACTCACTCCTCCATGTCACTCCTCCATGTCACTGCTCCACGTCACTCCTCTATGTTTCTCCTCCATGTCACTCCTCCATGTCGCTATTCCATGTCACTCCTTTTGTCGCTGTATAAACTCACTCCTCCATGTTACTCCACCATTTCACTCCACCACGTCACTCCTCCATGTCACTCCTCCATATCAACCCTTCATGTCACTCCTCCTTGTCGCTACACCAACTCACTCCTCCATGTCACTCCTCCATTTCACTCCGCCACGTCTATATGTATTCCATGTCACTCCTCCATGTCGCACCACCAACTCACTCCTCCATGTCACTCCTCGTTGTCACTCCTCCATGTAGCTATTCCATTTCACTCCCCATGTCGCTACACCAACTCAATCGTCCTTGTCACTCCTCCATGTCACTCATCCAAGTCATTCCTCCATGTCGCTATTCCATGTCAATCCTTATGTCGATACGCCAACTCACTCCTCCATGTCACTCCTCCATTTCACTCCACCACGTAACTCCTCCATGTCACTCCTTCATATCAACCCGCCATGTCACTCCTCCATGTCACTACACAGACTCACTAATCCCTGTCCCTCCGCACTTGTTACGCCTCCATGTCACTCCTCCATATCAACCCGCCATGTCACTCCTCCTTGTCACTCCTCCATGTAGCTATTCCATGACACTCCTCCAAGTCACTCTACCACCTCACTCCTCCATGTCACTACACCAACTCACTATTCCCTGTCCCTCCGCCATGTCACTCCACAATATCAAACCTCCTTCCTAATCAAACTTGTCAGTTCTCCATGTCACTACTCCATTTCTCTCCTCCACATCAATCCTCTATGTCACTCCTCCATGTCACTCCTCCATGTCACTCCTCCTTATCGCTATTCCATGTCACTCCTCCATGTTGCTACACCAACTCACTCCTCATGTCACTCCTCCATGTCGCTACTCCATGTCACTCATCCATGTCGCTACACCAACTCAATCCTCCTTGTCACTCCTCCATGTCACTCATCCAAGTCATTGCTCCATGTCACTAATTTATGTCACTCCTCCAAGTCACTCCTCCATGTCACTTCTATATGTCTTCCATGTCACTCCTCCATGTCACTCCTCCTTGTCACTCCTCCATGTAGCTATTCCATGTCACTCCTCCATGTCGCTCTACCAACTCACTCCTCCATGTCACTCGTCTACGTCACTCCTCCATGTCACACTTCCTTGTCACTCATCCAAGTCATTCCTCCATGTCACTCCTTTATGTCACTCCTCCAAATCACTCCTCTATGTCACTGCTATATGTCTTCCATGTCACTCCTCCATGTCGCTCCACCAACTCACTCCTCCATGTCACTCCTCCTTGTCACACCTCCATGTAGCTATTCCATGTCACTCCTCCATGTCACTCTACCAACTCACTCCTCCATGTCACTCGTCCACGTCATTCCTCCATGTCACACTTCCTTGTCATTCCTCCATGTAGCTACTTCATGTCACTGCACCAACTCACTCATCCCTGTCCCTCCGCCATGTCACTCCACCATATCAACTCTCCTTCCTGATCAAACTTGTCACTTCTCCATGTCACTACTCCATATCTCTCTTCCACATGACTCCTCTATATCACTCCTCCATGTCACTACTCCATGTCACTCCTCCTTGTCGCTATTCCATGTTACTCCTCCATGTCGCTACACCAACTCACTCTTCCATGTCACTCCCCCATTTCACTCCACCACGTCACTCCTCCATGTCACTCCTCCATATAAACCCTCCATGTCACTCCTCCATGTTACTCCTCCATGTCACTACACCAACTCACTCATCCCTGTCCCTCCGCCATGTCACTCCACCATATCAACCCTCTTTCCTGATCAAACTTGTCACTTCTCCATGTCACTACTCCATGTCTCCCCCCCACATCAAACCTCTATGTCACTCCTCCATGTCACTCCTCTATGTCACTCCTCCTTGTCGCTCTTCCATGTCACTCGTCCATGTCGCTACACCAACTCAATCTTCATGTCACTCCTCCATGTAGCTACTCCATGTCACTCCTCCATGTCGCTACACCAACTCAATCCTCTTTGTCACTCCTCCATGTCACTCAGCCAAGTCATTTGTCCATGTCACTCCTTTATGTCACTCCTCCAAGTCACACCTCCATGTCACTTCTATATGTCTTCCATGTCACTCCTCCATGTTGCTCCACCAACTCACTCCTCCATGTCACTCCTCCATGTCACTGCTCCACGTCACTCCTCTATGTCACTCCTCCATGTCACTCCTCCATGTCGCTATTCCATGTCACTCCTTATGTCGCTATATAAACTCACTCCTCCATGTCACTCCTCCATTTCACTCATCCAAGTCATTCCTCCATGTCGCTATTCCATGTCACTCCTTATGTCGATACGCCAACTCACTCCTCCATGTCACTCCTCCATTTCACTCCTCCACGTCACTCCTCCATGTCACTCCTCCATATCAACCCGCCATGTCACTCCTCCATGTCACTCCTCCATGTCACTCCTCCATGTCACTACACAGACTCACTAATCCCTGTCCCTCCGAACTTGTTACGCCTCCATGTCACTCCTCCATATCAACCCGCCATGTCACTGCTCCTTGTCACTCCTCCATGTAGCTATTCCATGTCACTCCTCCATGTTGCTCCACCAACTCACTCCTCCATGTCAGTCCTCCATGTCACTGCTCCACGTCACTCCTCTATGTCACTCCTCCATGTCACTCCTCCATGTCGCTATTCCATGTCACTCCTTATGTCGCTATATAAACTCACTCCTCCATGTCACTCCTCCATTTAACTCCACCACGTCACTCCTCCATGTCACTCCTCCATATCAACCCTCCATGTCACTCCTCCTTGTCGCTACACCAACTCACTCCTCCATGTCACTCCACCATATCAACTCTCCTTCCTGATCAAACTTGTCACTTCTCCATGTCACTACTCCATATCTCTCCTCCACATGACTACTCTATATCACTCCTCCATGTCACTACTCCATGTCACTCCTCCTTGTCGCTATTCCATGTTACTCCTCCATGTCGCTACACCAACTCACTCTTCCATGTCACTCCCCCATTTCACTCCACCACGTCACTCCTCCATGTCACTCCTCCATATAAACCCTCCATGTCACTCCTCCATGTTACTCCTCCATGTCACTACACCAACTCACTCATCCCTGTCCCTCCGCCATGTCACTCCACCATATCAACCCTCTTTCCTGATCAAACTTCTCACTTCTCCATGTCACTACTCCATGTCTCCCCCCCACATCTAACCTCTATGTCACTCCTCCATGTCACTCCTCTATGTCACTCCTGCTTGTCGCTCTTCCATGTCACTCGTCCATGTCGCTACACCAACTCAATCTTCATGTCACTCCTCCATGTAGCTACTCCATGTCACTCCTCCATGTCGCTACACCAACTCAATCCTCTTTGTCACTCCTCCATGTCACTCAGCCAAGTCATTTGTCCATGTCACTCCTTTATGTCACTCCTCCAAGTCACACCTCCATGTCACTTCTATATGTCTTCCATGCCACTCCTCCATGTTGCTCCACCAACTCACTCCTCCATGTCACTCCTCCATGTCACTGCTCCACGTCACTCCTCTATGTCACTCCTCCATGTCACTCCTCCATGTCGCTATTCCATGTCACTCCCTATGTCGCTATATAAACTCACTCCTCCATGTCACTCCTCCATTTCACTCATCCAAGTCATTCCTCCATGTCGCTATTCCATGTCACTCCTTATGTCGATACGCCAACTCACTCCTCCATGTCACTCCTCCATTTCACTCCTCCACGTCACTCCTCCATGTCACTCCTCCATATCAACCCGCCATGTCACTCCTCCATGTCACTCCTCCATGTCACTCCTCCATATCAACCCGCCATGTCACTCCTCCTTGTCACTCCTCCATGTAGCTATTCCATGACACTCCTCCATGTCACTCTACCACCTCACTCCTCCATGTCACTACACCAACTCACTCATCCCTGTCCCTCCGCCATGTCACTCCACCATATCAACCCTCTTTCCTGATCAAACTTGTCACTTCTCCATGTCACTACTCCATGTCTCCCCCCCCACATCAAACCTCTATGTCACTCCTCCATGTCACTCCTCTATGTCACTCCTCCTTGTCGCTCTTCCATGTCACTCGTCCATGTCGCTACACCAACCCAATCTTCATGTCACTCCTCCATGTAGCTACTCCATGTCACTCCTCCATGTCGCTACACCAACTCAATCCTCCTTGTCACTCCTCCATGTCACTCAGCCAAGTCATTTGTCCATGTCACTCCTTTATGTCACTCCTCCAAGTCACACCTCCATGTCACTTCTATATGTCTTCCATTTCACTCCTCCATGTTGCTCCACCAACTCACTCCTCCATGTCACTCCTCCATGTCACTGCTCCACGTCACTCCTCTATGTCACTCCTCCATGTCACTCCTCCATGTTGCTATTCCATGTCACTCCTTATGTCGCTATATAAATTCACTCCTCCATGTCACTCCTCCATATCAACCCGCCATGTCACTCCTCCATGTCACTCCTCCATGTCACTCCTCCATGTCACTACACAGACTCACTAATCCCTGTCCCTCCGCACTTGTTAAGCCTCCATGTCACTCCTCCATGTAGCTATTCCATGTCACTCCTCCATGTAGCTCCACATTGTCACTCCTCCAAGTCACTCCTCCATGTCGCTACTCCATGTCACACCTCCTTGTCACTCCTCCATGTAGCTACTCCATGTCACTCCTCCATGTCGCTCTACCAACTCACTCCTCCATGTCACTCCTCTATATCACTTCTCCATGTTACTCCTCCATATCAATCCTCCATGTCACTTCTCCATGTCACTCCTCCTTGTCGCAATTCCATGTCACTCCTCCATGTCGCTACATCAACTCACTCCTCATGTCACTCCTCCATGTCGCTACTCCATGTCAATCCTCCATGTCGCTACACCAACTCAATGCTCATGTCACTCCTCCATGTAGCTACTCCATGTCACTCCTCCATGTCGCTACACCAACTCAATCCTCCTTGTCACTCCTCCATGTCACTCAGCCAAGTCATTTGTCCATGTCACTCCTTTATGTCTCTCCTCCAAGTCACTCCTCCATGTCACTTCTATATGTCTTCCATGTCTCTCCTCCATGTTGCTCCACCAACTCACTCCTCCATGTCACTCCTCCATGTCACTGCTCCACGTCACTCCTCTATGTCACTCCTCCATGACACTCCTCCATGTCGCTATTCCCTGTCATTCCTTATGTCGCTATATAAACTCAATCCTCCATGTCACTCCTACATTTCACTCCACCACGTCACTCCTCCATGTCACTCATCCATATCAACCCTCCATGTCACTCCTCCTTGTCGCTACACCAACTCACTCCTCCATGTCACTCCTCCATTTCACTCCACCACGTCCCTCCTCCATATTCATCCCTCCATGTCACTCCTCCATGTCACTCCTCCATGTCCCTTCGCCATGTCACTCCTCCATGTCTCTAATCCATGTCACTTCTCCAAGTCTTCAATGTCATGTCTCTCATCTGTGTAGCTCCACATTGTCACTCCTCCAAGTCACTCCTCCATGTCGCTAATCCATGTCACACCTCCTTGTCACTCCTCCATGTAGCTACTCCATGTCACTCCTCCATGTCGCTCTACCAACTCACTCCTCCATGTCACTCCTCTATATAACTTCTCCATGTTACTCCTCCATATCAATCCTCCATGTCACTTCTCCATGTCACTCCTCCTTGTCGCAATTCCATGTCACTCCTCCATGTCGCTACATCAACTCACTCTTCATGTCACTACTCCATGTCGCTACTCCATGTCACTCCTCCATGTCGCTACACCAACTCAATCCTCCTTGTCACTTCTCCATGTCACTCATCCAAGTCACTCCTCCATGTCGCTATTCCCTGTCACTCCTTATGTCGATACGCCAACTCACTCCTCCATGTCACTCCTCCATTTCACTCCACCACGTCACTCCTCCATGTCACTCCTCCATATCAACCCGCCATGTCACTCCTCCATGTCACTCCTCCATGTCACTACACCAACTCACTAATCCCTGTCCCTCCGCCATGTCACTCCACAATATCAAACCTCCTTCCTAATCAATCTTGTCAGTTCTCCATGTCACTACTCCATGTCTCTCCTCCACATCAATCCTCTATGTCACTCCTCCATGTCGCTATTCCATGTCACTCCTCCATGTTGCTACACCAACTCACTCCTCATGTCACTCCTCAATGTCTCTACTCCATGTCATTCCTTCATGTCGCTACACCAACTCAATCCTCTTTGTCACTACTCCATGTCACTCATCCAAGTCATTCCTCCATGTCACTTCTTTATGTCACTCCTCCAAGTCACTCCTCTATGTCACTGCTATATGTCTTCCATGTCACTCCTCCATGTCGCTCCACCAACTCACTCCTCCATTTCACTCCTCCTTGTCACTCCTCCATGTAGCTATTCCATGTCACTCCTCCATGTCGCTCTACCAACTCACTCCTCCATGTCACTCGTCCACGTCACTCCTCCATGTCACACTTCCTTGTCACTCCTCCATGTAGCTACTTCATGTCACTGCACCAACTCAATCATCCCTGTCCCTCCGCCATGTCACTCCACCATATCAACCCTCCTTCCTGATCAAACTTGTCACTTCTCCATGTCACTACTCCATGTCTCTCCCCCACATCAAACCTCTATATCACTCCTCCATGTCACTCCTCTATGTCACTCCTCCTTGTCGCTCTTCCAAGTCACTCCTCCATGTCGCTACACCAACTCAATCCTCATGTCACTCCTCCATGTAGCTACTCCATGTCACTCCTCCATGTCGCTACACCAACTTAATCCTCCTTGTCACTCCTCCATGTCACTCAGCCAAGTCATTTGTCCATGTCACTCCTTTATGTCACTCCTCCAAGTCACTCCTCCATGTCACTTCTATATGTCTTCCATGTCACTCCTCCATGTTGCTCCACCAACTCACTCCTCCATGTCACTCCTCCATGTCACTGCTCCACGTCACTCCTCTATGTTTCTCCTCCATGTCACTCCTCCATGTCGCTATTCCATGTCACTCCTTTTGTCGCTGTATAAACTCACTCCTCCATGTTACTCCACCATTTCACTCCACCACGTCACTCCTCCATGTCACTCCTCCATATCAACCCTCCATGTCACTCCTCCTTGTCGCTACACCAACTCACTCCTCCATGTCACTCCTCCATTTCACTCCGCCACGTCTATATGTATTCCATGTCACTCCTCCATGTCGCACCACCAACTCACTCCTCCATGTCACTCCTCGTTGTCACTCCTCCATGTAGCTATTCCATTTCACTCCCCATGTCGCTACACCAACTCAATCGTCCTTGTCACTCCTCCATGTCACTCATCCAAGTCATTCCTCCATGTCGCTATTCCATGTCAATCCTTATGTCGATACGCCAACTCACTCCTCCATGTCACTCCTCCATTTCACTCCACCACGTAACTCCTCCATGTCACTCCTTCATATCAACCCGCCATGTCACTCCTCCATGTCACTACACAGACTCACTAATCCCTGTCCCTCCGCACTTGTTACGCCTCCATGTCACTCCTCCATATCAACCCGCCATGTCACTCCTCCTTGTCACTCCTCCATGTAGCTATTCCATGACACTCCTCCAAGTCACTCTACCACCTCACTCCTCCATGTCACTACACCAACTCACTAATCCCTGTCCCTCCGCCATGTCACTCCACAATATCAAACCTCCTTCCTAATCAAACTTGTCAGTTCTCCATGTCACTACTCCATGTCTCTCCTCCACATCAATCCTCTATGTCACTCCTCCATGTCACTCCTCCATGTCACTCCTCCTTATCGCTATTCCATGTCACTCCTCCATGTTGCTACACCAACTCACTCCTCATGTCACTCCTCCATGTCGCTACTCCATGTCACTCATCCATGTAGCTACACCAACTCAATCCTCCTTGTCACTCCTCCATGTCACTCATCCAAGTCATTGCTCCATGTCACTAATTTATGTCACTCCTCCAAGTCACTCCTCCATGTCACTTCTATATGTCTTCCATGTCACTCCTCTATGTCACTCCTCCTTGTCGCTCTTCCAAGTCACTCCTCCATGTCGCTACACCAACTCAATCCTCATGTCACTCCTCCATGTAGCTACTCCATGTCACTCCTCCATGTCGCTACACCAACTTAATCCTCCTTGTCACTCCTCCATGTCACTCAGCCAAGTCATTTGTCCATGTCACTCCTTTATGTCACTCCTCCAAGTCACTCCTCCATGTCACTTCTATATGTCTTCCATGTCACTCCTCCATGTTGCTCCACCAACTCACTCCTCCATGTCACTCCTCCATGTCACTGCTCCACGTCACTCCTCTATGTTTCTCCTCCATGTCACTCCTCCATGTCGCTATTCCATGTCACTCCTTTTGTCGCTGTATAAACTCACTCCTCCATGTTACTCCACCATTTCACTCCACCACGTCACTCCTCCATGTCACTCCTCCATATCAACCCTCCATGTCACTCCTCCTTGTCGCTACACCAACTCACTCCTCCATGTCACTCCTCCATTTCACTCCGCCACGTCTATATGTATTCCATGTCACTCCTCCATGTCGCACCACCAACTCACTCCTCCATGTCACTCCTCGTTGTCACTCCTCCATGTAGCTATTCCATTTCACTCCCCATGTCGCTACACCAACTCAATCGTCCTTGTCACTCCTCCATGTCACTCATCCAAGTCATTCCTCCATGTCGCTATTCCATGTCAATCCTTATGTCGATACGCCAACTCACTCCTCCATGTCACTCCTCCATTTCACTCCACCACGTAACTCCTCCATGTCACTCCTTCATATCAACCCGCCATGTCACTCCTCCATGTCACTACACAGACTCACTAATCCCTGTCCCTCCGCACTTGTTACGCCTCCATGTCACTCCTCCATATCAACCCGCCATGTCACTCCTCCTTGTCACTCCTCCATGTAGCTATTCCATGACACTCCTCCAAGTCACTCTACCACCTCACTCCTCCATGTCACTACACCAACTCACTAATCCCTGTCCCTCCGCCATGTCACTCCACAATATCAAACCTCCTTCCTAATCAAACTTGTCAGTTCTCCATGTCACTACTCCATGTCTCTCCTCCACATCAATCCTCTATGTCACTCCTCCATGTCACTCCTCCATGTCACTCCTCCTTATCGCTATTCCATGTCACTCCTCCATGTTGCTACACCAACTCACTCCTCATGTCACTCCTCCATGTCGCTACTCCATGTCACTCATCCATGTAGCTACACCAACTCAATCCTCCTTGTCACTCCTCCATGTCACTCATCCAAGTCATTGCTCCATGTCACTAATTTATGTCACTCCTCCAAGTCACTCCTCCATGTCACTTCTATATGTCTTCCATGTCACTCCTCCATGTCACTCCTCCTTGTCACTCCTCCATGTAGCTATTCCATGTCACTCCTCCATGTCGCTCTACCAACTCACTCCTCCATGTCACTCGTCTACGTCACTCCTCCATGTCACACTTCCTTGTCACTCATCCATGTAGCTACTTCATGTCACTACACCAACTCACTCATCCCTGTCCCTCCGCCATGTCACTCCATCATATCAACCCTCCTTCCTGATCAAACTTGTCACTTCTCCATGTCACTACTCCATGTCTCTCCTCCACATCACTCCTCTATATCACTCCTCCATGTCACTCCTCCATGTCACTCCTCCTTGTTGCTATTCCATGTTACTCCTCCATGTCGCTAAACCAACTCACTCTTCCATGTCACTCCCCCATTTCACTCCACCACGTCACTCCTCCATATCAACCCTCCATGTCACTCCTCCATGTTACTCCTCCATGTCACTACACCAACTCATTCATCCCTGTCACTCCGCCATGTCACTCCACCATATCAACCCTCCTTCCTGATCAAACTTGTCACTTCTCCATGTCACTACTCCATGTCTCCCCCCCACATCAAACCTCTATGTCACTCCTCCATGTCACTCCTCTATGTCACTCCTCCTTGTCGCTCTTCCATGTCACTCCTCCATGTCGCTACACCAACTCAATCCTCATGTCACTCCTCCAAGTCACTCCTCCATGTCACTCCTCCATGTCACTCCTCCATGTCGCTATATAAACTCAATTCTCCATGTCACTCCTACATTTCACTCCACCACGTCACTCCTCCATGTCACTCCTCCATATCAACCCTCTTTGTCACTCCTCCTTGTCGCTACACCAACTCACTCCTCCATATCACTCCTCCATTTCACTCCACCACGTCCCTCCTCCATATCAACCCTCCATGTCACTCCTCCATGTCACTCATCCATGTCATTTCGCCATGTCACTTCTCCAAGTCTTCAATGTCATGTCTCTCATCTGTGTAGCTCCACATTGTCACTCCTCCAAGTCACTCCTCCATGTCGCTACTCCATGTTACACCTCCTTGTCACTCCTCCATGTAGCTACTCCATGTCACTCCTCCATGTCGCTCTACCAACTCACTCCTCCATGTCACTCCTCTATATCACTCCTCCATGTTACCCCTCCAAATCAATCCTCCATGTCACTTCTCCATGTCACTCCTCCTTGTCGGAATTCCATGTCACTCCTCCATGTCGCTACAACAACTCACTCCTCATGTCACTCCTCCATGTCGCTACTCCATGTCACTCCTCCATGTCGCTACACCAACTCAATCCTCCTTGTCACTCCTCCATGTCACTCATCCAAGTCACTCCTCCATGTCGCTATTCCCTGTCACTCCTTATGTCGATACGCCAACTCACTCCTCCATGTCACTACTCCATGTCCCTTCGCCATGTCACTCCTCCATGTCTCTCCTCCATGTCACTTCTCCAAGTCTTCAATGTCATGTCTCTCATCTGTGTAGCTCCACATTGTCACTCCTCCAAGTCACTCCTCCATGTCGCTACTCCATGTCACACCTCCTTATCACTCCTCCATGTAGCTACTCCATGTCACTCCTCCATGTCGCTCTACCAACTCACTCCTCCATGTCACTCCTCTATATCACTTCTCCATGTTACTCCTCCATATCAATCCTCCATGTCACTTCTCCATGTCACTCCTCCTTGTCGCAATTCCATGTCACTCCTCCATGTCGCTACATCAACTCACTCCTCATGTCACTCCTCCATGTCGCTACTCCATGTCACTCCTCCATGTCGCTACACCAACTCAATCCTCCTTGTCACTCCTCCATGTCACTCATCCAAGTCACTCCTCCATTTCGCTATTCACTGTCACTCCTTATGTCGATACGCCAACTTTCTTCTCCATGTCACTCCTCCATTTCACTCCACCACGTCACTCCTCCATGTCACTCCTCCATATCAACCCGCCATGTCACTCCTCCATGTCACTCCTCCATGTCACTACACCAACTCACTAATCCCTGTCCCTCCGCCATGTCACTCCACAATATCAAACCTCCTTCCTAATCAAACTTGTCAGTTCACCATGTCACTACTCCATGTCTCTCCTCCACATCAATCCTCTATGACACTCCTCCATGTCACTCCTCCATGTCACTCCTCCTTGTCGCTATTCCATGTCACTCCTCCATGTTGCTACACCAACTCACTCCTCATGTCACTCCTCCATGTCGCTACTCCATGTCACTCATCCATGTCGCTACACCAACTCAATCCTCCTTGTCACTACTCCATGTCACTCATCCAAGTCATTCCTCTATGTCACTCCTTTATGTCACTCCTCCAACTCACTCCTCTATGTCACTGCTATATGTCTTCCATGTCACTCCTCCATGTCGCTCCACCAACTCACTCCTCCATGTCACTCCTCCATGTCACTCCTCCATGTAGCTATTCCATGTCACTCCTCCATGTCACTCTACCAACTCACTCCTCCATGTCACTCGTCCACGTCACTCCTCCATGTAGCTATTCCATGACACTCCTCCATGTCGCTCTACCAACTCACTCCTCCATGTCACTCGTCCACGTCACTCCTCCATGTTACACTTCCTTGTCTCTCCTCCATGTAGCTACTTCATGTCACTACACCAACTCACTCATCCCTGTCCCTCCGCTATGTCACTCCATCATATCAACCCTCCTTCCTGATCAAACTCGTCACTTCTCCCTGTCACAACTCCATGTCTCTCCCCCACATCAAACCTCTATGTCACTCCTCCATGTCACTCCTCCATGTCACTGCTCCACGTCACTCCTCTATGTCACTCCTCCATGACACTCCTCCATGTCGCTATTCCCTGTCATTCCTTATGTCGCTATATAAACTCAATCCTCCATGTCACTCCTACATTTTACTCCACCACGTCACTCCTCCATGTCACTTATCCATATCAACTCTCCATGTCACTCCTCCTTGTCGCTACACCAACTCAATCCTCCATGTCACTCCTCCATTTCACTCCACAACATCCCTCCTCCATATTCATCCCTCCATGTCACTCCTCCATGTCACTCCTCCATGTCCCTTTGCCATGTCACTCCTCCATGTCTCTCCTCCATGTCACTTCTCCAAGTCTTCAATGTCATGTCTCTCATCTGTGTAGCTCCACATTGTCACTCCTCCAAGTCACTCCTCCATGTCGCTAATCCATGTCACACCTCCTTGTCACTCCTCCATGTAGCTACTCCATGTCACTCCTCCATGTCGCTCTACCAACTCACTCCTCCATGTCACTCCTCTATATAACTTCTCCATGTTACTCCTCCATATCAATCCTCCATGTCACTTCTCCATGTCACTCCTCCTTGTCGCAATTCCATGTCATTCCTCCATGTCGCTACATCAACTCACTCTTCATGTCACTCCTCCATGTCGCTACTCCATGTCACTCCTCCATGTCGCTACACCAACTCACTCCTCCATGTCACTCCTCCTTGTCACTCCTCCATGTAGCTATTCCATGTCACTCCTCCATGTCGCTCTACCAACTCACTCCTCCATGTCACTCGTCTACGTCACTCCTCCATGTCACACTTCCTTGTCACTCATCCATGTAGCTACTTCATGTCACTACACCAACTCACTCATCCCTGTCCCTCCGCCATGTCACTCCATCATATCAACCCTCCTTCCTGATCAAACTTGTCACTTCTCCATGTCACTACTCCATGTCTCTCCTCCACATCACTCCTCTATATCACTCCTCCATGTCACTCCTCCATGTCACTCCTCCTTGTTGCTATTCCATGTTACTCCTCCATGTCGCTAAACCAACTCACTCTTCCATGTCACTCCCCCATTTCACTCCACCACGTCACTCCTCCATATCAACCCTCCATGTCACTCCTCCATGTTACTCCTCTATGTCAATACACCAACTCACTCATCCCTGTCCCTCCGCCATGTCACTCCACCATATCAACCCTCCTTCCTGATCAAACTTGTCACTTCTCCATGTCACTACTCCATGTCTCTCCTCCACATCACTCCTCTATATCACTCCTCCATGTTACTCCTCCATGTCACTCCTCCTTGTTGCTATTCCATGTTACTCCTCCATGTCGCTAAACCAACTCACTCTTCCATGTCACTCCCCCATTTCACTCCACCACGTCACTCCTCCATATCAACCCTCCATGTCACTCCTCCATGTTACTACTCTATGTCAATACACCAACTCACTCATCCCTGTCCCTCCGCCATGTCACTCCACCATATCAACCCTCCTTCCTGATCAAACTTGTCACTTCTCCATGTCACTACTCCATGTCTCTCCCCCACATCAAACCTCTATGTCACTCCTACATGTCACTCCTCTATGTCACTCCTCCTTGTCACTCTTCCATGTCACTCCTCCATATCGCTACACCAACTCAATCCTCATGTCACTCCTCCATGTAGCTACTCCATGTCACTCCTCCATGTCGCTACACCAACTCAATCCTCCTTGTCACTCCTCCATGTCACTCAGCCAAGTCATTTGTCCATGTCACTCCTTTATGTCACTCCTCCAAGTCACTCCTCCATGTCACTTCTATATGTCTTCCATGTCACTCCTCCATGTTGCTCCACCAACTTACTCCTCCATGTCACTCCTCCATGTCACTGCTCCACGTCACTCCTCTATGTCACTCCTCCATGTCACTTCTCCATGTCGCTATTCCATGTCACTCCTTATGTCGCTATATAAACTCACTCCTCCATGTCACTCCTCCATTTCACTCCACCACATCACTCCTCCATTTCACTCCTCCATGTCACTCCTCCATGTCACTACACCAACTCACTAATCCCTGTCCCTCCGCCATGTCACTCCACAATATCAAACCTCCTTCCTGATCAAACTTGTCAGTTCTCCATGTCACTACTCCATGTCTCTCCTCCACATCAATCCTCTATGTCACTCCTCCATGTCACTCCTCCATGTCACTCCTCCTTGTCGCTATTCCATGTCACTCCTCCATGTTGCTACACCAACTCACTGCTCATGTCAATCCTCCATGTCGCTACTCCATGTCACTCCTCCATGTCGCTACACCAACTCAATCCTCCTTGTCACTCCTCCATGTCACTCATCCAAGTCATTCCTCCATTTCACTCCTTTATGTCACTACTCCAAGTCACTCCTCCATGTCACTTCTATTTGTCTTCCATGTCACTCCTCCATGTCGCTCCACCAACTCACGCCTCCATGTCACTCCTCCTTGTCACTCCTCCATGTAGCTATTCCATGTATCTCCTCCATGTCGCTCTACCAACTCACTCCTCCATGTCACTCGTCCACGTCACTCCTACATGTCACACTTACTTGTCACTCATCCATGTAGCTACTTCATGTCACTACACCAACTCACTCATCCCTGTCCCTCCGCCATGTCACTCCACCATATCAACCCTCCTTCCTGATCAAACTTGTCACTTCTCCATGTCACTACTCCATGTCTCTCCTCCACATCACTCCTCTATATCACTCCTTAATGTCACTCCTCCATGTCACTCCTCCTTGTCGCTATTCCATGTTACTCCTCCATGTCGCTACACCAACTCACTCTTCCATGTCACTCCCCCATTTCACTCCACCACGTCACTCCTCCATGTCACTCCTCCATATCAACCCTCCATGTCACTCCTCCATGTTACTCCTCCATGTCACTACACCAACTCATTCATCCCTGTCACTCCGCCATGTCACTCCACCATATCAACCCTCCTTCCTGATCAAACTTGTCACTTCTCCATGTCACTACTCCATGTCTCCCCCCCACATCAAACCTCTATGTCACTCCTCCATGTCACTCCTCTATGTCACTCCTCCTTGTCGCTCTTCCATGTCACTCCTCCATGTCGCTACACCAACTCAATCCTCATGTCACTCCTCCAAGTCACTCCTCCATGTCACTCCTCCATGTCACTCCTCCATGTCGCTATATAAACTCAATTCTCCATGTCACTCCTACATTTCACTCCACCACGTCACTCCTCCATGTCACTCCTCCATATCAACCCTCTTTGTCACTCCTCCTTGTCGCTACACCAACTCACTCCTCCATATCACTCCTCCATTTCACTCCACCACGTCCCTCCTCCATATCAACCCTCCATGTCACTCCTCCATGTCACTCATCCATGTCATTTCGCCATGTCACTTCTCCAAGTCTTCAATGTCATGTCTCTCATCTGTGTAGCTCCACATTGTCACTCCTCCAAGTCACTCCTCCATGTCGCTACTCCATGTGACACCTCCTTGTCACTCCTCCATGTCACTCATCCAAGTCATTCCTCTATGTCACTCCTTTATGTCACTCCTCCAACTCACTCCTCTATGTCACTGCTATATGTCTTCCATGTCACTCCTCCATGTCGCTCCACCAACTCACTCCTCCATGTCACTCCTCCATGTCACTCCTCCATGTAGCTATTCCATGTCACTCCTCCATGTCACTCTACCAACTCACTCCTCCATGTCACTCGTCCACGTCACTCCTCCATGTCACACTTCCTTGTCACTCCTCCATGTACCTACTTCATGTCACTGCACCAACTCACTCATCCCTGTCCCTCCGCCATGTCACTCCACCATATCAACCCTCCTTCTTGATCAAACTTGTCACTTCTCCATGTCACTACTCCATGTCTCTCCTCCACATCACTCCTCTATATCACTCCTCCATGTCACTCCTCCATGTCACTCCTCCTTGTCGCTATTCCATGTTACTCCTCCATGTCGCTACACCAACTCACTCTTCCATTTCACTCCCCCATTTCACTCCACCACGTCACTCCTCCATGTCACTTCTCCATATAAACCCTCCATGTCACTCCTCCATGTCACTCCTCTATGTCACTCCTGCTTGTCGCTCTTCCATGTCACTCGTCCATGTCGCTACACCAACTCAATCCTCATGTTACTCCTCCATGTAGCTACTCCATGTCACTCCTCCATGTCGCTATTCCATGTCACTCCTTATGTCGCTATATAAACTCACTCCTCCATGTCACTCCTCCATTTCACTCCACCACGTCAATCCTCCATGTCACTCCTCCATATCAACCCTCCATGTCACTCCTCCTTGTTGCTACACCAACTCACTCCTCCATGTCACTCCTCCATTTCACTCCACCACGTCTATATGTATTCCATGTCACTCCTCCATGTCGCTCCACCAACTCACTCCTCCATGTCACTCCTCCTTGTCACTCCTCCATGTAGCTATTCCATTTCACTCCTCCATGTCGCTACACCAACTCAATCCTCCTTGTCACTCCTCCATGTCACTCATCCAAGTCATTCCTCCATGTCGCAATTCCATGTCACTCCTTATGTCGATACGCCAACTCACTCCTCCATCTCACTCCTCCATTTCACTCCTCCACGTCACTCCTCCATGTCACTCCTCCATATCAACCCGCCATGTCACTCCTCCATGTCACTCCTCCATGTCACTCCTCCATGTCACTACACAGACTCACTAATCCCTGTCCCTCCGCACTTGTTACGCCTCCATGTCACTCCTCCATATCAACCCGCCATGTCACTCCTCCTTGTCACTCCTCCATGTAGCTATTCCATGACACTCCTCCATGTCACTCTACCACCTCACTCCTCCATGTCACTACACCAACTCACTAATCCCTGTCCCTCCGCCATGTCACTCCACAATATCAAACCTCCTTCCTAATCAAACTTGTCAGTTCTCCATGTCACTACTCCATGTCTCTCCTCCACATCAATCCTCTATGTCACTCCTCCATGTCACTCCTCCATGTCACTCCTCCTTGTCGCTATTCCATATCACTCCTCCATGTTGCTACACCAACTCACTCCTCATGTCACTCCTCCATGTCACTCATCCAAGTCATTCCTCCATGTCACTCCTTTATGTCACTCCTCCAAGTCACTCCTCCATGTCACTTCTATATGTGTTCCATGTCACTCCTCCATATCGCTCCACCAACTCACTCCTCCATGTCACTCCTCCTTGTCACTCCTCCATGTAGCTATTCCATGACACTCCTCCATGTCGCTCTACCAACTCACTCCTCCATGTCACTCGTCCACGTCACTCCTCCATGTTACACTTCCTTGTCTCTCCTCCATGTAGCTACTTCATGTCACTACACCAACTCACTCATCCCTGTCCCTCCGCTATGTCACTCCATCATATCAACCCTCCTTCCTGATCAAACTCGTCACTTCTCCCTGTCACAACTCCATGTCTCTCCCCCACATCAAACCTCTATGTCACTCCTCCATGTCACTCCTCCATGTCACTGCTCCACGTCACTCCTCTATGTCACTCCTCCATGACACTCCTCCATGTCGCTATTCCCTGTCATTCCTTATGTCGCTATATAAACTCAATCCTCCATGTCACTCCTACATTTTACTCCACCACGTCACTCCTCCATGTCACTTATCCATATCAACTCTCCATGTCACTCCTCCTTGTCGCTACACCAACTCAATCCTCCATGTCACTCCTCCATTTCACTCCAACACATCCCTCCTCCATATTCATCCCTCCATGTCACTCCTCCATGTCACTCCTCCATGTCCCTTCGCCATGTCACTCCTCCATGTCTCTCCTCCATGTCACTTCTCCAAGTCTTCAATGTCATGTCTCTCATCTGTGTAGCTCCACATTGTCACTCCTCCAAGTCACTCCTCCATGTCGCTAATCCATGTCACACCTCCTTGTCACACCTCCATGTAGCTACTCCATGTCACTCCTCCATGTCGCTCTACCAACTCACTCCTCCATGTCACTCCTCTATATAACTTCTCCATGTTACTCCTCCATATCAATCCTCCATGTCACTTCTCCATGTCACTCCTCCTTGTCGCAATTCCATGTCATTCCACCATGTCGCTACATCAACTCACTCTTCATGTCACTCCTCCATGTCGCTACTCCATGTCACTCCTCCATGTCGCTACACCAACTCAATCCTCCTTGTCACTCCTCCATGTCACTCATCCAAGTCACTCCTCCATGTCGCTATTCACTGTCACTCCTTATGTCGATACGCCAACTTTCTTCTCCATGTCACTCCTCCATTTCACTCCACCACGTCACTCCTCCATGTCACTCCTCCATATCAACCCGCCATGTCACTCCTCCATGTCACTCCTCCATGTCACTACACCAACTCACTAATCCCTGTCCCTCCGCCATGTCACTCCACAATATCAAACCTCCTTCCTAATCAAACTTGTCAGTTCACCATGTCACTACTCCATGTCTCTCCTCCACATCAATCCTCTATGACACTCCTCCATGTCACTCCTCCATGTCACTCCTCCTTGTCGCTATTCCATGTCACTCCTCCATGTTGCTACACCAACTCACTCCTCATGTCACTCCTCCATGTCGCTACTCCATGTCACTCATCCATGTCGCTACACCAACTCAATCCTCCTTGTCACTCCTCCATGTCACTCATCCAAGTCATTCCTCTATGTCACTCCTTTATGTCACTCCTCCAACTCACTCCTCTATGTCACTGCTATATGTCTTCCATGTCACTCCTCCATGTCGCTCCACCAACTCACTCCTCCATGTCACTCCTCCATGTCACTCCTCCATGTAGCTATTCCATGTCACTCCTCCATGTCACTCTACCAACTCACTCCTCCATGTCACTCGTCCACGTCACTCCTCCATGTCACACTTCCTTGTCACTCCTCCATGTACCTACTTCATGTCACTGCACCAACTCACTAATCCCTGTCCCTCCGCCATGTCACTCCACCATATCAACCCTCCTTCTTGATCAAACTTGTCACTTCTCCATGTCACTACTCCATGTCTCTCCTCCACATCACTCCTCTATATCACTCCTCCATGTCACTCCTCCATGTCACTCCTCCTTGTCGCTATTCCATGTTACTCCTCCATGTCGCTACACCAACTCACTCTTCCATTTCACTCCCCCATTTCACTCCACCACGTCACTCCTCCATGTCACTTCTCCATATAAACCCTCCATGTCACTCCTCCATGTTACTCCTCCATGTCACTTCACCAACTCACTCATCCCTGTCCCTCCGCCATGTCACTCCACCATATCAACCCTCTTTCCTGATCAAACTTGTCACTTCTCCATGTCACTACTCCATTTCTCCCCCCCACATCAAACCTCTATGTCACTCCTCCATGTCACTCCTCTATGTCACTCCTGCTTGTCGCTCTTCCATGTCACTCGTCCATGTCGCTACACCAACTCAATCCTCATGTTACTCCTCCATGTAGCTACTCCATGTCACTCCTCCATGTCGCTATTCCATGTCACTCCTTATGTCGCTATATAAACTCACTCCTCCATGTCACTCCTCCATTTCACTCCACCACGTCAATCCTCCATGTCACTCCTCCATATCAACCCTCCATGTCACTCCTCCTTGTTGCTACACCAACTCACTCCTCCATGTCACTCCTCCATTTCACTCCACCACGTCTATATGTATTCCATGTCACTCCTCCATGTCGCTCCACCAACTCACTCCTCCATGTCACTCCTCCTTGTCACTCCTCCATGTAGCTATTCCATTTCACTCCTCCATGTCGCTACACCAACTCAATCCTCCTTGTCACTCCTCCATGTCACTCATCCAAGTCATTCCTCCATGTCGCTATTCCATGTCACTCCTTATGTCGATACGCCAACTCACTCCTCCATCTCACTCCTCCATTTCACTCCTCCACGTCACTCCTCCATGTCACTCCTCCATATCAACCCGCCATGTCACTCCTCCATGTCACTCCTCCATGTCACTCCTCCATGTCACTACACAGACTCACTAATCCCTGTCCCTCCGCACTTGTTACGCCTCCATGTCACTCCTCCATATCAACCCGCCATGTCACTCCTCCTTGTCACTCCTCCATGTAGCTATTCCATGACACTCCTCCATGTCACTCTACCACCTCACTCCTCCATGTCACTACACCAACTCACTAATCCCTGTCCCTCCGCCATGTCACTCCACAATATCAAACCTCCTTCCTAATCAAACTTGTCAGTTCTCCATGTCACTACTCCATGTCTCTCCTCCACATCAATCCTCTATGTCACTCCTCCATGTCACTCCTCCATGTCACTCCTCCTTGTCGCTATTCCATATCACTCCTCCATGTTGCTACACCAACTCACTCCTCATGTCACTCCTCCATGTCACTCATCCAAGTCATTCCTCCATGTCACTCCTTTATGTCACTCCTCCAAGTCACTCCTCCATGTCACTTCTATATGTGTTCCATGTCACTCCTCCATATCGCTCCACCAACTCACTCCTCCATGTCACTCCTCCTTGTCACTCCTCCATGTAGCTATTCCATGACACTCCTCCATGTCGCTCTACCAACTCACTCCTCCATGTCACTCGTCCACGTCACTCCTCCATGTTACACTTCCTTGTCTCTCCTCCATGTAGCTACTTCATGTCACTACACCAACTCACTCATCCCTGTCCCTCCGCTATGTCACTCCATCAAATCAACCCTCCTTCCTGATCAAACTCGTCACTTCTCCCTGTCACAACTCCATGTCTCTCCCCCACATCAAACCTCTATGTCACTCCTCCATGTCACTCCTCCATGTCACTGCTCCACGTCACTCCTCTATGTCACTCCTCCATGACACTCCTCCATGTCGCTATTCCCTGTCATTCCTTATGTCGCTATATAAACTCAATCCTCCATGTCACTCCTACATTTTACTCCACCACGTCACTCCTCCATGTCACTTATCCATATCAACTCTCCATGTCACTCCTCCTTGTCGCTACACCAACTCAATCCTCCATGTCACTCCTCCATTTCACTCCACCACATCCCTCCTCCATATTCATCCCTCCATGTCACTCCTCCATGTCACTCCTCCATGTCCCTTCGCCATGTCACTCCTCCATGTCTCTCCTCCATGTCACTTCTCCAAGTCTTCAATGTCATGTCTCTCATCTGTGTAGCTCCACATTGTCACTCCTCCAAGTCACTCCTCCATGTCGCTAATCCATGTCACACCTCCTTGTCACTCCTCCATGTAGCTACTCCATGTCACTCCTCCATGTCGCTCTACCAACTCACTCCTCCATGTCACTCCTCTATATAACTTCTCCATGTTACTCCTCCATATCAATCCTCCATGTCACTTCTCCATGTCACTCCTCCTTGTCGCAATTCCATGTCATTCCTCCATGTCGCTACATCAACTCACTCTTCATGTCACTCCTCCATGTCGCTACTCCATGTCACTCCTCCATGTCGCTACACCAACTCAATCCTCCTTGTCACTTCTCCATGTCACTCATCCAAGTCACTCCTCCATGTCGCTATTCCCTGTAACTCCTTATGTCGATACGCCAACTCACTCCTCCATGTCACTCCTCCATTTCACTCCACCACGTCACTCCTCCATGTCACTCCTCCATATCAACCCGCCATGTCACTCCTCCATGTCACTCCTCCATGTCACTACACCAACTCACTAATCCCTTTCCCTCCGCCATGTCACTCCACAATATCAAACCTCCTTCCTAATCAAACTTGTCAGTTCTCCATGTCACTACTCCATGTCTCTCCTCCACATCAATCCTCTATGTCACTCCTCCATGTCGCTATTCCATGTCACTCCTCCATGTTGCTACACCAACTCACTCCTCATGTCACTCCTCAATGTCACTCATCCAAGTCATTCCTCCATGTCACTTCTTTATGTCACTCCTCCAAGTCACTCTTCTATGTCACTGCTATATGTCTTCCATGTCTCTCCTCCATGTCGCTCCACCAACTCACTCCTCCATGTCACTCCTCCTTGTCACTCCTCCATGTAGCTATTCCATTTCACTCCTCCATGTCGCTCTACCAACTCACTCCTCCATGTCACTCGTCCACGTCACTCCTCCATGTCACACTTCCTTGTCACTCCTCCATGTAGCTACTTCATGTCACTGCACCAACTCACTCATCCCTGTCCCTCCGCCATGTCACTCCACCATATCAACGCTCCTTCCTGATCAAACTTGTCAGTTCTCCATGTCACTACTCCATGTCTCTCCTCCACATCACTCCTCTATATCACTCCTCCATGTCACTCCTCCATGTCACTCCTCCTTGTCGCTATTCCATGTTACTCCTCCATGTCGCTACACCAACTCACTCTTCCATGTCACTCCCCCATTTCACTCCACCACGTCACTCCTCCATGTCACTCCTCCATATCAACCCTCCATGTCACTCCTCCATGTTACTACTCCATGTCACTACACCAACTCACTCATCCCTGTCCCTCCGCCATGTCACTCCACCATATCAACCCTCCTTCCTGATCAAACTTGTCACTTCTCCATGTCACTACTCCATGTCTCTCCCCCACATCAAACCTCTATGTCACTCCTCCATGTCACTCCTCTATGTCACTCCTCCTTGTCGCTCTTCCATGTCACTCCTCCATGTCGCTACACCAACTCAATCCTCATGTCACTCCTCCATGTAGCTACTCCATGTCACGCCTCCATGTCGCTACACCAACTCAATCCTCCTTGTCACTCCTCCATGTCACTCAGCCAAGTCATTTGTCCATGTCACTCATTTATGTCACTCCTCCAAGTCACTCCTCCATGTCACTTCTATATGTCTTCCATGTCACTCCTCCATGTTGCTCCACCAACTCACTCCTCCATGTCACTCCTCCATGTCACTGCTCCATGTCACTCCTCTATGTCACTCCTCCATGTCACTCCTCCATGTCGCTATTCCATGTCACTCCTTATGTCGCTATATAAACTCACTCCTCCATGTCACTCCACCATTTCACTCCACCACGTTACTCCTCCATGTCACTCTTCCATATCAACCCTCCATGTCACTCCTCCTTGTCACTACACCAACTCACTCCTCCATGTCACTCCTCCATGTCGCTCCACCAACTCACTCCTCCATGTCACTCCTCCTTGTCACTCCTCCATGTAGCTATTCCATTTCACTCCTCCATGTCGCTACACCAACTCAACCGTCCTTGTCACTCCTCCATGTCACTCATCCAAGTCATTCCTCCATGTCGCTATTCCATGTCACCCCTTATGTCGATACGTCAACTCACTCCTCCATGTCACTCCTCCATTTCACTCCACCACATCACTCCTACATGTCACTCCTCCATATCAACCCGCCTTGTCACTCCTCCATGTCACTCCTCCATGTCACTCCTCCATGTCACTACACAGACTCACTAATCCCTGTCCCTCCGCACTTGTTACGCCTCCATGTCACTCCTCCATTTTCAACCCGCCATGTCACTCCTCCTTGTCACTCCTCCATGTAGCTATTCCATGACACTCCTCCATGTAACTCTACCACCTCACTCCTCCATGTCACTACACCAACTCACTAATCCCTGTCCCTCCGCCATGTCACTCCACAATATCAAACCTCCTTCCTAATCAAACTTGTCAGTTCTCCATGTCACTACTCCATGTCTCTCCTCAACATCAATCCTCTATGTCACTCCTCCATGTCACTCCTCCATATCACTCCTCCTTGTCGCTATTCCATGTTTCTCCTCCATGTTGCTACACCAACTCACTCCTCTTGTCACTCCTCCATGTCGCTACTCCATGTCACACCTCCATGTCGCTACACCAACTCAATTATCTTTGTCACTCCTCCATGTCACTCATCCAAGTCTTTCCTCCATGTCACTCCTTTATGTCACTCCTCCAAGTCACTCCTCCATGTCACTTCTATATGTCTTCCATGTCACTCCTCCATGTCGCTCCACCAACTCACTCCTCCATGTCACTCCTCCTTGTCACTCCTCCATGTAGCTATTCCATGACACTCCTCCATGTCGCTCTACCAACTCACTCCTCCATGTCACTCGTCCACGTCACTCCTCCATGTTACACTTCATGTCACTACACCAACTCACTCATCCCTGTCCCTCCGCCATGTGACTCCACCATATCAACCCTCCTTCCTGATCAAACTTGTCACTTCTCCATGTCACTACTCCATGTCTCTCCTCCACATCACTCCTCTATATCACTCCTCCATGTCACTCCTCCATGTCACTCCTCCTTGTCGCTATTCCATGTTACTCCTCCATGTCGCTACACCAACTCAATCCTCATGTCACTCCTCCATGTAGCTACTCCATGTCACTCCTCCATGTCGTTACACTAACTCAATCCTCCTTGTCACTCCTCCATGTCACTCAGCCAAGTCATTTGTCCATGTCACTCCTTTATGTCACTCCTCCAAGTCACTCCTCCATGTCACTCCTCCATGTCACTCCTCCATGTCGCTTTTCCATGTCATTCCTTATGTCGCTATATAAACTCAATCCTCCATGTCACTCCTACATTTCACTCCACCACGTCACTCCTCCATGTCAATCCTCCATGTCACTTCTCCATGTCACTCCTCCTTGTCGCAATTCCATGTCACTCCTCCATGTCGCTACATCAACTCACTCCTCATGTCACTCCTCCATGTCGCTACTCCATGTCACTCCTCCATGTCACTACACCAACTCAATCCTCCTTGTCACTCCTCCATGTCACTCCTCCATGTCTCTCCTCCATGTCACTTCTCCAAGTCTTCAATGTCATGTCTCTCATCTGTGTAGCTCCACATTGTCACTCCTCCAAGTCACTCCTCCATGTCGCTACTCCATGTCACACCTCCTTGTCACTCCTCCATGTAGCTACTCCATGTCACTCCTCCATGTCGCTCTACCAACTCACTCCTCCATGTCACTCCTCTATATCACTCCTCCATGTTACTCCTCCATATCAATCCTCCATGTCATTTCTCCATGTCACTCCTCCTTGTCGCAATTCCATGTCACTCCTCCATGTCGCTACACTAACTCACTCCTCATGTCACTCCTCCATGTCGCTACTCCATGTCACTCCTCCATGTCGCTACACGAACTCAATCCTCCTTGTCACTCCTCTGTGTCATTCCTGCATGTCACTCCTCACTGTCACTCCTCCATGTCACTCCTCCATGTCACTCCACCATGTCACTACACCAACTCACTCTTCCATGTCACTCCTCCATTTCACTCCACCACGTCACTCTTCTACGCCACTCCTCATGTCACTCCTCCATGTCGCTACTCCTTGTCACTCCTCCATGTCACTCATCCATGTCATTCCTCCATGTCACTCCTTTATGTCACTCCTCCAAGTCACTCCTCAATTTCACTTCTATATGACTTCAATGTAAATCCTGCATGTCGCTCCTCCATATCACTCCTCTATTTCACCCTCTCCATGTCACTCCTCCATATCAATCCTCCATTTCACTCCTCCATGTAACTCCTTAATGTCACTACTCCATGTCGCTACTCCATGTCACTCCTCCATGTCACTGTTGCATGTCGCTCCTCCATGTCACTTCTCCAAGTCTTCAATGTCATGTCTCTCATCCGTTTAGCTCCATATTGTCACTCCTCCATATCACTCCTCCGTGTCACTTCTACGTTTCCATGTCACTCCTCCACATCATTCCTCTATGTCACTCCTCCATGTCACTTTTCATTATCACTCCTCTATGTCATTCCTCCATATCAACCCTCCATGTCACTCCTCCATGTCACTCCTCCATGTCCCTCCGCCATGTCACTCCACCATATCAACCCTCCTTCCTGATCAAACTTGTCACTTCTCCATGTCACTACTCCATGTCTCTCCTCCACATCACTCCTCTATATCACTCCTCCATGTCACTCTTCCATGTCACTCCTCCTTGTCGCTATTCTATGTTACTCCTCCATGTCGCTACACCAACTCACTCTTCCATGTCACTCCTCCATTTCACTCCACCACGTCACTCTTCTACGTCACTCCTCAAATCATTCCTGCATGTCTCTACTCCATGTCACTACTCCATGTCTTTCCTCCACATCAATCCTCTATGTTTCTCCTCCATGTCACTCCTCCATGTCATTCCTCCTTGTAACTTTTCAATATCACTCCTCTTTGTCATTCCCCTATGTCACTACTCCATGTCACTCCTCCATGTCGATCCTCCATGTCACTCCTCCATGTCACTTCTATATGTCTTCCATGTCACTCCTCCATGTCGCTCCTCCTTGTCACTCCTCCATGTTGCTCCTCCATGTCACTCCTCCATGTCACTCATCCATGTCCCTCCGCCATGTCACTCCACCATATCAATCCTCCTTGCTGATCCGCCCTGTCACTCCTCCATGTCTCTCCTCCACATCAATACTCCATGTCACTCTTGCATGTCGCTCCTCCATGTCACTTCTCCAAGTCTTCAATGTCATGTCTCTCATCCGTGTAGCTCCATATTGTCACTCCTCCATATCACTCATCCGTGTCACTTCTACGTTTTCCATGTCACTCCTCCACATCACTCCTCTATGTCACTCCTCCATGTCACTTTTCAATATCACTCCTCTATGTCATTCCTCCATATCAACCCTCCATGTCACTCCTCCATGTCACTCCTCCATGTCCCTCCGCCATGTCACTCCACCATATCAACCCTCCTTCCTGATCAAACTTGTCACTTTTCCATGTCACTACTCCATGTCTCTCCTCCACATCACTCATCTATATCACTCCTCCATGTCACTCCTCCATGTCACTCCTCCATGTCACTCTTGCATGTCGCTCCTCCATGTCACTTCTCCAAGTCTTCAATGTCATGTCTCTCATCCGTGTAGCTCCATATTGTCACTCCTCCATATCACTCCTCCGTGTCATTTCTACGTTTTCCATGTCACTCCTCCACATCACTCCTCTATGTCACTCCTCCATGTCACTTTTCAATATCACTCCTCTATGTCATTCCTCCATATCAACCCTCCATTTCACTCCTCCATGTCACTCCTCCATGTCCCTCCGCCATGTCACTCCACCATATCAACCCTCCTTCCTGATCAAACTTGTCACTTCTCCATGTCACTACTCCATGTCTCTCCTCCACATCACTCATCTATATCACTCCTCCATGTCACTCCTCCATGTCACTCCTCCATGTCACTCCTCCATGTAGCTATTCCATGTCACTCCTCCATGTCGTTCTACCAACTCATTCCTCCATGTCACTCGTCCACGTCACTCCTCCATGTCACACTTCCTTGTCACTCCTCCATGTAGCTACTCCATGTCACTACACCAACTCTCTCATCCCTGTCCCTCCGCCATGTCACTCCACCATATCAACCCTCCTTCCTGATCAAACTTGTCACTTCTCCATTTCACTACTCCTTGTCTCTCCTCCACATCACTCCGCTAAATCACTCCTCCATGTTACTCCTCCATGTCACTCCTCCTTGTCGCTATTCCATGTTACTCCTCCATGTCGCTACACCAACTCACTCTTCCATGTCACTCCTCCATTTCACTCCACCACGTCACTCTTCTACGTCACTCCTCATGTCAGTCCTCCATGTCGCTACTCCTTGTCACTCCTCCAAGTCACTCATCCATGTCATTCCTCCATGTCACTCCTTTATGTCACTCCTCCAAGTCACTCCTCAATTTCACTTCTATTTGACTTCAATGTCACTCCTGCATGTCGCTCCTCCATATCACTCCTCTATTTCACTCCTCCATGTCATTGCTCCTTGTCGCTATTCCATGTCACTCCTCCATTTCAACCCTCCATGTCACTACTCCACGTCACTCCTCCCTGTCACACCTCCTTGTCACTCCTCCATGTAGCTACTCCATGTCACTCCTCCATGTCGCTCTACCAAATCACTCGTCCATGTCACTCGTCCACGTCACTCCTCCATGTCACACCTCCTTGTCACTCCTCCATGTAGCTATTCCATGTCACTCCTCCATGTCACTCCTACATGTCACTCTTAAATTTCACTCCACCACGCCACTCCTCTATATCACTCCTCCATGTTACTCCTCCATATCAATCCTCCATGTCACTTCTCCATGTCACTCCTCCTTGTCGCAATTCCATGTCACTCCTCCATGTTGCTACACCAACTCACTCCTCATGTCACTCCTCCATGTCGCTACGCCATGTCACTCCTCCATATCGCTCCACCAACTCAATCCTCCTTGTCACTCCTCCATGTCACTCATCCAAGTCATTCTTCCATGTCACTCCTTTATGTCACTCCTCCAAGTCACTCCTCCATGTCGCTTCTATATGTCTTCCATGTCACTCCTCCATGTCGCTCCACCAACTCACTCCTCCATGTCACTCCTCCATGTCACTGCTCCACGTCACTCCTCTATGTCACTCCTCCATGTCACTCCTCCATGTCGCTATTCGATGTCACTCCTTATGTCGCTCCACCAACTCACTCCTCCATGTCACTCCTTCATTTCACTCCACCACGTCACTCCTCCATGTCACTCCTCCATATCAACCCTCCATGTCACTCCTCCATGTCAATACACCAACACACTCATCCCTTTCCCTCTGCCATGTCACTCCACCATATCAACCCTCCTTCCTGATCAAACTTGTCACTTCTCCATGTCACTACTCCATGTCTCTCCTCCACATCAATCCTCTATGCCACTCCTCCATGTCACTCCTCCTTGTCACTCCTCCATGTCACTCAGCCAAGTCATTTGTCCATGTCACTCCTTTATGTCACTCCTCCAAGTCACTCCTCCATGTCACTCCTCCATGTCACTCCTCCATGTCACTCCTCCATATCAACCCTCCATGTCACTCCTCCATGTCACTCCTCCATGTCCCTTCGCCATGTCACTCCTCCATGTCTCTCCTCCATGTCACTTCTCCAAGTCTTCAATGTCATGTCTCTCATCTGTGTAGCTCCACATTGTCACTCCTCCAAGTCACTCCTCCATGTCGCTACTCCATGTCACTCCTCCTTGTCACTCCTCCATGTAGCTACTCCATGTCACTCCTCCATGTCGCTCTACCAACTCACTCCTCCATGTCACTCCTCTATATCACTCCTCCATGTTACTCCTCCATATCAATCCTCCATGTCACTTCTCCATGTCACTCCTCCTTGTCGCAATTCCATGTCACTCCTCCATGTCGCTACATCAACTCACTCCTCATGTCACTCCTCCATGTCGCTACTCCATGTCACTCCTCCATGTCACTACACCAACTCAATCCTCCTTGTCACTCCTCCATGTCACTCCTCCATGTCTCTCCTCCATGTCACTTCTCCAAGTCTTCAATGTCATGTCTCTCATCTGTGTAGCTCCACATTGTCACTCCTCCAAGTCACTCCTCCATGTCGCTACTCCATGTCACACCTCCTTGTCACTCCTCCATGTAGCTACTCCATGTCACTCCTCCATGTCGCTCTACCAACTCACTCCTCCATGTCACTCCTCTATATAACTCCTCCATGTTATTCCTCCATATCAATCCTCCATGTCATTTCTCCATGTCACTCCTCCTTGTCACAATTCCATGTCACTCCTCCATGTCGCTACACTAACTCACTCCTCATGTCACTCCTCCATGTCGCTACTCCATGTCACTCCTCCATGTCGCTACACGAACTCAATCCTCCTTGTCACTCCTCTGTGTCATTCCTGCATGTCACTCCTCACTGTCACTCCTACATGTCACTCCTCCATGTCACTCCACCATGTCACTACACCAACTCACTCTTCCATGTCACTCCTCCATTTCACTCCACCACGTCACTCTTCTACGCCACTCCTCATGTCACTCCTCCATGTCGCTACTCCTTGTCACTCCTCCATGTCACTCATCCATGTCATTCCTCCATGTCACTCCTTTATGTCACTCCTCCAAGTCACTCCTCAATTTCACTTCTATATGACTTCAATGTAAATCCTGCATGTCGCTCCTCCATATCACTCCTCTATTTCACCCTCTCCATGTCACTCCACCATATCAACCCTCCTTCCTGATCAAACTTGTCACTTTTCCATGTCACTACTCCATGTCTCTCCTCCACATCACTCATCTATATCACTCCTCCATGTCACTCCTCCATGTCACTCCTCCATGTCACTCCTCCATGTCACTCTTGCATGTCGCTCCTCCATGTCACTTCTCCAAGTCTTCAATGTCATGTCTCTCATCCGTGTAGCTCCATATTGTCACTCCTCCATATCACTCCTCCGTGTCATTTCTACGTTTTCCATGTCACTCCTCCACATCACTCCTCTATGTCACTCCTCCATGTCACTTTTCAATATCACTCCTCTATGTCATTCCTCCATATCAACCCTCCATTTCACTCCTCCATGTCACTCCTCCATGTCCCTCCGCCATGTCACTCCACCATATCAACCCTCCTTCCTGATCAAACTTGTCACTTCTCCATGTCACTACTCCATGTCTCTCCTCCACATCACTCATCTATATCACTCCTCCATGTCACTCCTCCATGTCACTCCTCCATGTCACTCCTCCATGTAGCTATTCCATGTCACTCCTCCATGTCGTTCTACCAACTCATTCCTCCATGTCACTCGTCCACGTCACTCCTCCATGTCACACTTCCTTGTCACTCCTCCATGTAGCTACTCCATGTCACTACACCAACTCTCTCATCCCTGTCCCTCCGCCATGTCACTCCACCATATCAACCCTCCTTCCTGATCAAACTTGTCACTTCTCCATTTCACTACTCCTTGTCTCTCCTCCACATCACTCCGCTAAATCACTCCTCCATGTTACTCCTCCATGTCACTCCTCCTTGTCGCTATTCCATGTTACTCCTCCATGTCGCTACACCAACTCACTCTTCCATGTCACTCCTCCATTTCACTCCACCACGTCACTCTTCTACGTCACTCCTCATGTCAGTCCTCCATGTCGCTACTCCTTGTCACTCCTCCAAGTCACTCATCCATGTCATTCCTCCATGTCACTCCTTTATGTCACTCCTCCAAGTCACTCCTCAATTTCACTTCTATTTGACTTCAATGTCACTCCTGCATGTCGCTCCTCCATATCACTCCTCTATTTCACTCCTCCATGTCATTGCTCCTTGTCGCTATTCCATGTCACTCCTCCATTTCAACCCTCCATGTCACTACTCCACGTCACTCCTCCCTGTCACACCTCCTTGTCACTCCTCCATGTAGCTACTCCATGTCACTCCTCCATGTCGCTCTACCAAATCACTCGTCCATGTCACTCGTCCACGTCACTCCTCCATGTCACACCTCCTTGTCACTCCTCCATGTAGCTATTCCATGTCACTCCTCCATGTCACTCCTACATGTCACTCTTAAATTTCACTCCACCACGCCACTCCTCTATATCACTCCTCCATGTTACTCCTCCATATCAATCCTCCATGTCACTTCTCCATGTCACTCCTCCTTGTCGCAATTCCATGTCACTCCTCCATGTTGCTACACCAACTCACTCCTCATGTCACTCCTCCATGTCGCTACGCCATGTCACTCCTCCATATCGCTCCACCAACTCAATCCTCCTTGTCACTCCTCCACTCATCCAAGTCATTCTTCCATGTCACTCCTTTATGTCACTCCTCCAAGTCACTCCTCCATGTCGCTTCTATATGTCTTCCATGTCACTCCTCCATGTCGCTCCACCAACTCACTCCTCCATGTCACTCCTCCATGTCACTGCTCCACGTCACTCCTCTATGTCACTCCTCCATGTCACTCCTCCATGTCACTTTTCATTATCACTCCTCTATGTCATTCCTCCATATCAACCCTCCATGTCACTCCTCCATGTCACTCCTCCATGTCCCTCCGCCATGTCACTCCACCATATCAACCCTCCTTCCTGATCAAACTTGTCACTTCTCCATGTCACTACTCCATGTCTCTCCTCCACATCACTCCTCTATATCACTCCTCCATGTCACTCTTCCATGTCACTCCTCCTTGTCGCTATTCTGTTACTCCTCCATGTCGCTACACCAACTCACTCTTCCATGTCACTCCTCCATTTCACTCCACCACGTCACTCTTCTACGTCACTCCTCATGTCATTCCTGCATGTCTCTACTCCATGTCACTACTCCATGTCTTTCCTCCACATCAATCCTCTATGTTTCTCCTCCATGTCACTCCTCCATGTCATTCCTCCTTGTAACTTTTCAATATCACTCCTCTTTCTCATTCCCCTATGTCACTACTCCATGTCACTCCTCCATGTCGATCCTCCATGTCACTCCTCCATGTCACTTCTATATGTCTTCCATGTCACTCCTCCATGTCGCTCCTCCTTGTCACTCCTCCATGTTGCTCCTCCATGTCACTCCTCCATGTCACTCATCCATGTCCCTCCGCCATGTCACTCCACCATATCAATCCTCCTTGCTGATCCGCCCTGTCACTCCTCCATGTCTCTCCTCCACATCAGTACTCCATGTCACTCATGATTGTCGCTCCTCCATGTCACTTCTCCAAGTCTTCAATGTCATGTCTCTCATCCGTGTAGCTCCATATTGTCACTCCTCCACATCACTCCTCTATGTCACTCCTCCATGTCACTTTTCAATATCACTCCTCTATGTCATTCCTCCATATCAACCCTCCATGTCACTCCTCCATGTCACTCCTCCATGTCCCTCCGCCATGTCACTCCACCATATCAACCCTCCTTCCTGATCAAACTTGTCACTTCTCCATGTCACTACTCCATGTCTCTCCTCCACATCACTCATCTATATCACTCCTCCATGTCACTCCTCCATGTCACTCCTCCATGTCACTCCTCCATGTAGCTACACCAACTCACTCTTCCATGTCACTCCTCCTTGTCGCTATTCCATGTTACTCCTCCATGTCGCTACACCAACTCACTCTTCCATGTCACTCCTCCATTTCACTCCACCACGTCACTCTTCTACGTCACTCCTCATGTCAGTCCTCCATGTCGCTACTCCTTGTCACTCCTCCAAGTCACTCATCCATGTCATTCCTCCATGTCACTCCTTTATGTCACTCCTCCAAGTCACTCCTCAATTTCACTTCTATTTGACTTCAATGTCACTCCTGCATGTCGCTCCTCCATATCACTCCTCTATTTCACTCCTCCATGTCATTGCTCCTTGTCGCTATTCCATGTCACTCCTCCATTTCAACCCTCCATGTCACTACTCCACGTCACTCCTCCCTGTCACACCTCCTTGTCACTCCTCCATGTAGCTACTCCATGTCACTTCTCCATGTCGCTCTACCAAATCACTCGTCCATGTCACTCGTCCACGTCACTCCTCCACGTCACACCTCCTTGTCACTCCTCCATGTAGCTATTCCATGTCACTCCTCCATGTCACTCCTACATGTCACTCTTAAATTTCACTCCACCACGCCACTCCTCTATATCACTCCTCCATGTTACTCCTCCATATCAATCCTCCATGTCACTTCTCCATGTCACTCCTCCTTGTCGCAATTCCATGTCACTCCTCCATGTTGCTACACCAACTCACTCCTCATGTCACTCCTCCATGTCGCTACGCCATGTCACTCCTCCATATCGCTCCACCAACTCAATCCTCCTTGTCACTCCTCCATGTCACTCATCCAAGTCATTCTTCCATGTCACTCCTTTATGTCACTCCTCCAAGTCACTCCTCCATGTCACTTCTATATGTCTTCCATGTCACTCCTCCATGTCGCTCCACCAACTCACTCCTCCATGTCACTCCTCCATGTCACTGCTCCACGTCACTCCTCTATGTCACTCCTCCATGTCACTCCTCCATGTCGCTATTCCATGTCACTCCTTATGTCGCTCCACCAACTCACTCCTCCATGTCACTCCTTCATTTCACTCCACCACGTCACTCCTCCATGTCACTCCTCCATATCAACCCTCCATGTCACTCCTCCATGTCAGTCCTCCATGTCACTCCTCCATGTCAATACACCAACACACTCATCCCTTTCCCTCTGCCATGTCACTCCACCATATCAACCCTCCTTCCTGATCAAACTTGTCACTTCTCCATGTCACTACTCCATGTCTCTCCTCCACCTCAATCCTCTATGCCACTCCTCCATGTCACTCCTCCATGTCACTCCTCCTTGTCGCTATTCCATGTCACTCCTTATGTCGCTACACCAACTCACTCCTCCATTTCACTCCTCCATTTCACTCCACCACGTCACTCCTCCAAATCACTCCTCCAAACCAACCCTCCATGTCACTCCTCCATGTCACTACACCAACTCACTCATCTCTGTCCCTCCGCCATGTCACTACTCCATGTCGCTACACCAACTCACTCCTCATGTCACTCCTCCATGTCGCTATTCCATGTCACTCCTCCATGTCGCTACACCAACTCACTCCTCATGTCACTCCTCCATGTCATTCCTCCATGTCGCTATTCCATGTCACTCCTTATGTCGCTACACCAACTCACTCCTCCTTGTCACTCCTCCATGTCACTCATCCAAGTCATTCCTCCATGTCACTCCTTTATGTCACTCCTCCAAGTCACTCCTCCATGTCACTTCTATATGTCTTCCATGTCACTCCTCCATTTTGCTCCTGCTTGTCACTCCTCCATGTTGCTCCTCCATGTCACTCCTCCATGTCACTCATCCATGTACCTCCGCCATGTCACTCCACCATATCAATCCTCCTTGCTGATCCGCCCTGTCACTCCTCCATGTCTCTCCTCCACATCAATCCTCTATGTCACTCCTCCATGTCACTCCTCTATGTCACTCCTCCATGTCGCTTTTCCATGTCACTCCTCCATGTCGCTACACGAACTCAATACTCCTTGTCACTCCTCTGTGTCATTCCTGCATGTCACTCCTCCATGTAACTCCACCATATCAATCCTCCTTGCTGATCCGCCCTGTCACTCCTCCATGTCTCTCCTCCACATCAATCCTCTATGTCACTCCTCCATGTCACTCCTCTATGTCACTCCTCCATGTCACTCATCCATGTACCTCCGCCATGTCACTCCACCATATCAATCCTCCTTGCTGATCCGCCCTGTCACTCCTCCATGTCTCTCCTCCACATCAATCCTCTATGTCACTCTTCCATGTCACTCCTCCATGTCACTCCTCCTTGTAACTACTCCATGTCACTCCTCCATGTCACTCATCCATGTCATTCCTCCATGACACTCCTTTATGTCACTCCTCCAAGTCACTCATCCATGTCACTCCTCCTTGTCCCTCCTCCATGTCACTCCACCATATCAATCCGCCTGGCTGATCCGCCCTGTCACTCCTCCATGTCACTCCTCCATGTCACTTCTATATGTCTTCCATGTCACTCCTCCATGTCATTACACCAACTCACTCCTCCAAGTCACTCCTCCATGTCACTCCTCCATGTCCCTCCTCCATGTCACTCCATCATATCAATCCGCCTGGCTGATCCGCCCTGTCACTCCTCCATGTCGCTACTCCATGTCACTCCACCATTTCACTCCTCCATGTCTCTCCTCCATGTCACTTCTCCAAGTCTTCAATGTCATGTCTCTCATCTGTGTAGCTTCACATTGTCACTCCTCCAAGTCACTCCTCCATGTCGCTACTCCACGTCACTCCTCCATGTCACACCTCCTTGTCACTCCTCCATGTAGCTACTCCAAGTCACTCCTCCATGTCGCTCTACCAACTCACTCCTCCATGTCACTCGACCACGTCACTCCTCCATGTCACACCTCATTGTCACTCCTCCTTGTAGCTACTCCATGTCACTCCTCCATGTCACTCTTAAATTTCACTCCACCATGCCACTCCTCTATATCACTCCTCCATGTTACTCCTCCATATCAATCCTCCATGTCACTTCTCCATGTCACTCCTCCTATTCGCAATTCCATGTCACTCCTCCATGTCGCTACACCAACTCACTCCTCCATGTCACTCCTCCATGTCGCTACTCCATGTCACTCCTCCATGTCGCTACACCAACGCAATCCTCCTTGTCACTCATCCATGTCACTCATCCAAGTCATTCGTCCATGTCACTCCTTTATGTCATTCATCCAATTCACTCCTCCATGTTACTTCTATATGTCTTCCATGTCACTCATCCAAGTCTCTCCTCCGTGTCACTTCTACATGTTGTACATGTCACTCCTCCACATAACTCCTCTATATCACTCCTCAATGTCACTTTTCAATATCACTCCTCTATGTCATTCCCCTATGTCGCTACTCCATGTCACTCCTCCATGTCACTTCTATATGTCTTCCATGTCACTCCTCCATGTCGCTCCTCATTGTCACTCCTCCATGTTGCTCCTCCATGTCACTCCTCCATGTCACTCATCCATGTCCCTCCGCCATGTCACTCCACCATATCAATCCTCCTTGCTGATCCGCCCTGTTACTCCTCCATGTCTCTCCTCCACATCAATCGTCCATGTCACTCCTCCATGTCACTCCTCCATGTCACTCCTCCTTGTCGCTATTCCATGTCACTCCTCCATGTTGCTACACCAACTCACTCCTCATGTCACTCCTCCATGTCGCTACTCCATGTCACTACTCCATGTCGCTACACCAACTCAATTCTCCTTGTCACTCCTCCATGTCACTGCTCCAAGTCACTCCTCTATGTCACTCCTCCATGTCTCTCCTCCATGTCACTTCTCCAAGTCTTCAATGTCATGTATCTCATCTGTGTAGCTCCACATTGTCACTCCTCCAAGTCACTCCTCCATGTCACACCTCCTTGTCACTCCTCCAGGTAGCTACTTCATGTCACTCCTCCTTGTCGCTCTACCAACTCACTCATCCATGTCACTCGTCCACGTCACTCCTCCATGTCACACCTCCTTGTCACTCCTCCATGTAGCTACTCCATGTCACTCCTCCATGTCACTCCTCCCTGTCACTCTTAAATATCACTCCACCACGCCACTCCTCTATATCACTCCTCCTTGTTAGTCCTCCATATCAATCCTCCATGTCACTTCTCCATGTCACTCCTCCTTGTCGCAATTCCATGTCACTCCTCCATGTCGCTACACCAACTCAATCCTCCTTGTCACTCCTCCATGTCACTCATCCCAGTCTCTCCTCCGTGTCACTTCTACATGTTGTACATGTCACTCCTCCACATAACTCCTCTATGTCACTCCTCAATGTCACTTTTCAATATCACTCCTCTATGTCACTCCTCCATGTCACTCCTCCTTGTCGCTATTCCATGTCACTCCTCCATGTTGCTACACCAACTCACTCCTCATGTCACTCCTCCATGTCGCTACTCCATGTCACTCCTCCATGTCGCTACACCAACTCACTCCTCATGTCACTCCTCCATGTCACAACTCCTTGTCACTCCTCCAGGTAGCTACTCCATGTCACTCTTAAATTTCACTCCACCACGCCACTACTCTATATCACTCCTCCATTTTACTCCTCCATATCAGTCCTCCATGTCACTTCTCCATGTCACTCCTCCTTGTCGCAATTCCATGTCACTCCTCCATGTCGCTACACCAACTCACTCCTCCATGTCACTCCTCCATGTCACTCCTCCATGTCGCTACACCAACTCAATCCTCCTTGTCACTCCTCCATGCCACTCATCCAAGTCATTCCTCCATGTCACTCCTTTATGTCATTCATCCAAGTCACTCCTCCATGTCACTTCTATATGTCTTCCATGTCACTCCTCCATGTCGCTCCACCAACTCACTCCTCCATGTCACTCCTCCATGTCACTGCTCCACGACACTCCTCTATGTCACTCCTCCATGTCACTCCTCGATGTCGCTATTCCATGTCACTCCTTATGTCGCTACACCAACTCACTCCTACATGTCACTCCTCCATTTCACTTCACCACGTCACTCCTCCATGTCACTCCTCCATTTCAACCCTCCATGTCACTCCTCCATGTCACTCCTTCATGTCACTCCTCATGTCACTCCTCTATGTCTTCCATGTCATTCCTCCTTGTCACTTCTCCATGTAGCTATTCCATGTCACTCCTCCATGTTGCCCTACCAACTCACTCCTCCATGTCACTCGTCCACGTCACTCCTCCATGTCACACTTCCTTTTCACTCCTCCATGTAGCTACTTCATGTCACTACACCAACTCACTCATCCCTGTCCCTCCGCCATGTCACTCCACCATATCAACCCTCCTTCCTGATCAAACTTGTCACTTTTCCATGTCACTACTCCATGTCTTTCCTCCACATCACTCCTCTATGTCACTCCTCCATGTCATTCCTCCTTGTCGCTATTCCATGTCACTCCTCATGTCATTCCTCCATGTCACTCATCCAAGTCATTCCTCCAAGTCACTCCTCCATGTCACTTCTATATGTGTTCCATGTCACTCCTCCATGTCGTTACACCAACTCACTCCTCCATGTCACTCCTCCATGTCTCTACTCCATGTCACTCCTCCATTTCACTCCTCCATCTCTCCTCCATGTCACTTCTCCAAGTCTTCAATGTCATGTCTCTCATCTTTGTAGCTCCACATTGTCACTCCTCCAAGTCACTCCTCCATGTCGCTACTCCACGTCACTCCTCCATGTCACACCTCCTTGTCACTCCTCCATGTAGCTACTCCATGTCACTCCTCCATGTCGCTCTACCAACTCACTACTCCATGTCAATCGTCCACGTCACTCCTCAATGTCACACCTCCTTGTCACTGCTCCATGTAGCTACTCCATGTCACTCCTCCATGTCACTCTTAAATATCACTCCACCACGCCACTCCTCTATATCACTCCTCCATTTTACTCCTCCATATCAGTCCTCCATGTCACTTCTCCATGTCACTCCTCCTTGTCGCAATTCCATGTCACTCCTCCATGTCGCTACACCAACTCACTCCTCCATGTCACTCCTCCATGTCACTCCTCCATGTCGCTACACCAACTCAATCCTCCTTGTCACTCCTCCATGCCACTCATCCAAGTCATTCCTCCATGTCACTCCTTTATGTCATTCATCCAAGTCACTCCTTTATGTCACTTCTATATGTCTTCCATGTCACTCCTCCATGTCGCTCCACCAACTCACTCCTCCATGTTACTCCTCCATGTCACTGCTCCACGACACTCCTCTATGTCACTCCTCCATGTCACTCCTCCATGTCGCTATTCCATGTCACTCCTTATGTCGCTACACCAACTCACTCCTACATGTCACTCCTCCATTTCACTTCACCACGTCACTCCTCCATGTCACTCCTCCATTTCAACCCTCCATGTCACTCCTCCATGTCACTCCTTCATGTCACTCCTCATGTCACTCCTCTATGTCTTCCATGTCATTCCTCCTTGTCACTTCTCCATGTAGCTATTCCATGTCACTCCTCCATGTTGCCCTACCAACTCACTCCTCCATGTCACTCGTCCACGTCACTCCTCCATGTCACACTTCCTTGTCACTCCTCCATGTAGCTACTTCATGTCACTACACCAACTCACTCATCCCTGTCCCTCCGCCATGTCACTCCACCATATCAACCCTCCTTCCTGATCAAACTTGTCACTTTTCCATGTCACTACTCCATGTCTTTCCTCCACATCACTCCTCTATGTCACTCCTCCATGTCATTCCTCCTTGTCGCTATTCCATGTCACTCCTCATGTCATTCCTCCATGTCACTCATCCAAGTCATTCCTCCAAGTCACTCCTCCATGTCACTTCTATATGTGTTCCATGTCACTCCTCCATGTCGTTACACCAACTCACTCCTCCATGTCACTCCTCCATGTCTCTACTCCATGTCACTCCTCCATTTCACTCCTCCATCTCTCCTCCATGTCACTTCTCCAAGTCTTCAATGTCATGTCTCTCATCTTTGTAGCTCCACATTGTCACTCCTCCAAGTCACTCCTCCATGTCGCTACTCCACGTCACTCCTCCATGTCACACCTCCTTGTCACTCCTCCATGTAGCTACTCCATGTCACTCCTCCATGTCGCTCTACCAACTCACTACTCCATGTCAATCGTCCACGTCACTCCTCAATGTCACACCTCCTTGTCACTGCTCCATGTAGCTACTCCATGTCACTCCTCCATGTCACTCTTAAATATCACTCCACCACGCCACTCCTCTATATCACTCCTCCATTTTACTCCTCCATATCAGTCCTCCATGTCACTTCTCCATGTCACTCCTCCTTGTCGCAATTCCATGTCACTCCTCCATGTCGCTACACCAACTCACTCCTCCATGTCACTCCTCCATGTCACTCCTCCATGTCGCTACACCAACTCAATCCTCCTTGTCACTCCTCCATGCCACTCATCCAAGTCATTCCTCCATGTCACTCCTTTATGTCATTCATCCAAGTCACTCCTTTATGTCACTTCTATATGTCTTCCATGTCACTCCTCCATGTCGCTCCACCAACTCACTCCTCCATGTCACTCCTCCATGTCACTGCTCCACGACACTCCTCTATGTCACTCCTCCATGTCACTCCTCCATGTCGCTATTCCATGTCACTCCTTATGTCGCTACACCAACTCACTCCTACATGTCACTCCTCCATTTCACTTCACCACGTCACTCCTCCATGTCACTCCTCCATTTCAACCCTCCATGTCACTCCTCCATGTCACTCCTTCATGTCACTCCTCATGTCACTCCTCTATGTCTTCCATGTCATTCCTCCTTGTCACTTCTCCATGTAGCTATTCCATGTCACTCCTCCATGTTGCCCTACCAACTCACTCCTCCATGTCACTCGTCCACGTCACTCCTCCATGTCACACTTCCTTGTCACTCCTCCATGTAGCTACTTCATGTCACTACACCAACTCACTCATCCCTGTCCCTCCGCCATGTCACTCCACCATATCAACCCTCCTTCCTGATCAAACTTGTCACTTTTCCATGTCACTACTCCATGTCTTTCCTCCACATCACTCCTCTGTCACTCCTCCATGTCATTCCTCCTTGTCGCTATTCCATGTCACTCCTCATGTCATTCCTCCATGTCACTCATCCAAGTCATTCCTCCAAGTCACTCCTCCATGTCACTTCTATATGTGTTCCATGTCACTCCTCCATGTCGTTACACCAACTCACTCCTCCATGTCACTCCTCCATGTCTCTACTCCATGTCACTCCTCCATTTCACTCCTCCATCTCTCCTCCATGTCACTTCTCCAAGTCTTCAATGTCATGTCTCTCATCTTTGTAGCTCCACATTGTCACTCCTCCAAGTCACTCCTCCATGTCGCTACTCCACGTCACTCCTCCATGTCACACCTCCTTGTCACTCCTCCATGTAGCTACTCCATGTCACTCCTCCATGTCGCTCTACCAACTCACTACTCCATGTCAATCGTCCACGTCACTCCTCAATGTCACACCTCCTTGTCACTGCTCCATGTAGCTACTCCATGTCACTCCTCCATGTCACTCTTAAATATCACTCCACCACGCCACTCCTCTATATCACTCCTCCATGTTACTCCTCCATATCAATCCTCCATGTCACTTCTCCATGTCACTCATCCTTGTCGCAATTCCATGTCACTCCTCCATGTCGCTACACCAAGTCACTCCTACATGTCACTCCCCCATTTCACTCCACCACGTCACTCCTCCATGTCACTCTTCCATATCAGCCCTTCATGTCACTCCTCCATGTCACTCCTCCATGTCACTACACCAACTCACTCATCCCTGTCCCTCCGCCATGTCACTCCACCATATCAACCCTCCTTCCTGATCAAACTTGTCACTTCTCCATGTCACTACTCCATGTTTCTCCCCCACATCAAACCTCTATGTCACTCCTCCATGTCACTCCTCTATGTCACTCCTCCTTGTCGCTCTTCCATGTCACTCCTCCATGTCGCTACACCAACTCACTCCTCATGTCACTCCTCCATGTAGCTACTCCATGTCACTCCTCCATGTCGCTACACCAACTCAATCCTCCTTGTCACTCCTCCATGTCACTGGTCCACGTCACTCCTCTATGTCTCTCCTCCATGTCACTCCTCCATGTCGCTATTCCATGTCACTCCTTATGTCGCTATATAAACTCAGTCCCCAATGTCACTCCTCCATTTCACTCCACCACGTCACTCCTCCATGTCACTCCTCCATATCAACCCTCCATGTCACTCCTCCTTGTCGCTACACCAACTCACTCCTCCATGTCACTCTTCCATTTCACTCCACCACGTCCCTCCTCCATATCAACCCTCCATGTCACTCCTCCATGTCACTCCTCCATGTCGCTATTCCATGTCACTCCTTATGTCTCTACACCAACTCACTCCTACATGTCACTCCTCCATTTCACTTCACCACGTCACTCCTCCATGTCACTCCTCCATTTCAACCCTCCATGTCACTCCTCCATGTCACTCCTTCATGTCACTCCTCATGTCACTCCTCTATGTCTTCCATGTCACTCCTCCTTGTCACTCCTCCATGTAGCTATTCCATGTCACACCTCCATGTTGCCCTACCAACTCACTCCTCCATGTCACTCGTCCACGTCACTCCTCCATGTCACACATCCTTGTCACTCCTCCATGTAGCTACTTCATGTCACTACACCAACTCACTCATCCCATTCCCTCCGCCATGTCACTCCACCATATCAACCCTCCTTCCTGATCAAACTTGTCACTTCTCCATGTCACTACTCCATGTCTTTCCTCCACATCACTCCTCTATGTCACTCCTCCATGTCATTCCTCCTTGTCGCAATTCCATGTCACTCATCCATGTCGCTACACCAACTCACTCCTACATGTCACTCCCCCATTTCACTCCACCACGTCACTCCTCCATGTCACTCTTCCATATCAGCCCTTCATGTCACTCCTCCATGTCACTCCTCCATGTCACTACACCAACTCACTCATCCCTGTCCCTCCGCCATGTCACTCCACCATATCAACCCTCCTTCCTGATCAGACTTGTCACTTCTCCATGTCACTACTCCATGTTTCTCCCCCACATCAAACCTCTATGTCACTCCTCCATGTCACTCCTCTATGTCACTCCTCCTTGTCGCTCTTCCATGTCACTCCTCCATGTCGCTACACCAACTCACTCCTCATGTCACTCCTCCATGTAGCTACTCCATGTCACTCCTCCATGTCGCTACACCAACTCAATCCTCCTTGTTACTCCTCCATGTCACTGGTCCACGTCACTCCTCTATGTCTCTCCTACATGTCACTCCTCCATGTCGCTATTCCATGTCACTCCTTATGTCGCTATATAAACTCAGTCCCCCATGTCACTCCTCCATTTCACTCCACCACGTCACTCCTCCATGTCACTCCTCCATATCAACCCTCCATGTCACTCCTCCTTGTCGCTACACCAACTCACTCCTCCATGTCACTCTTCCATTTCACTCCACCACGTCCCTCCTCCATATCAACACTCCATGTCACTCCTCCATGTCACTCATCCTTGTCCCTCCGCAATGTCACTCCACCATATCAACCTTCCTTCCTGATCAAACTTGTCACTTCTCCATGTCACTACTAAATGTCTCTACTCCACATCACTCTTCTATATCACTCCTCCATGTCACTCCTCCTTGTCGCTATTCCATGTTACTCCTCCATGTCGCTACACCAACTCACTCTTCCATGTCACTACTCCATTTCACTCCACCACGTCACTCTTTTATGTCACTCCTCATGTCACTCCTCCATGTCGCTACTCCTTGTCACTTCTCTATGTCACTCATCCATGTCATTCCTCCATGTCACTCCTTTATGTCACTACTCCAAGTCACTCCTCAATTTCACTTCTATGTTACTTCAATGTCACTCCTGAATGTCGCTCCTCCATATCACTCCTCTATTTCACTACTCCATTTCACTCCTCCATATCAATCCTCCATTTCACTCCTCCATGTAACTCCTTAATGTCACTACTCCATGTTGCTACTCCATGTCACTCCTCCATGTCACTCTTGCATGACGCTCCTCTATGTCACTTCTCTAAGTTTTCAATGTCATGTCTCTCATCCGTGTAGCTCCATATTGTCACACCTCCATATCACTCCTCCGTGTCACTTCTACATGTTGTACATGTCACTCCTCCACATAACTCCTCTATGTCACTCCTCAATGTCACTTTTCAATATCACTCCTCTATGTCATTCCCCTATGTCGCTACTCCATGTCACTCCTCCATGTCGATCCTCCATGTCAATCCTCCATGTCACTTCTATATGTCTTCTATGTCACTCCTCCATGTCGCTCCTCCTTGTCACTCCTCCATGTTGCTCCTCCATGTCACTCCTCCATGTCACTCATCCATGTCCCTCCGCCATGTCACTCCACCATATCAATCCTCCTTGCTGATCCGCCCTGTCACTCCTCCATGTCTCTCCTCCACATCAATCCTCTATGTCACTCCTCCATGTCACTCCTCCATGTCACTCCTCCTTGTCGCTATTCCATGTCACTCCTCCATGTCACTACATCAAACTCACTCATCCCTGTCCCTCCGCCATGTCACTCCACCATATCAACCCTCCTTCCTGATCAAACTTGTCACTCCTCCATGTCACTCCTCCATGTCACTCCTCCATGTCACTCCTCCTTGTTGCTATTCCATGTCACTCCTCCATGTCGCTACAACAACTCAATCCTCCTTTTCACTCCTCCATGTCACACATCCAAGTCATTCCTCCATGTCACTCCTTTATGTCACTCCTCCAAGTCACTCCTCCATGTCATTTCTATAAGTCTTCCTTGTCACTCCTCCATGTGTCTACTCAATGTCACTCCTCCATTTCACTCCTCCATGTCTCTCCTCCATGTCACTTCTCCAAGTCTTCAATGTCATGTCTCTCATCTGTGTAGCTCCACATTGTCACTCCTCCAAGTCACTCCTCCATGTCGCTACTCCACGTCACTCCTCCACGTCACTCCTCCATGTCACACCTCCTTGTCACTCCTCCATGTAGCTACTCTATGTCACTCCTCCATGTTGCTCTACCAACTCACTCCTCCATGTCACTCGTCCACGTCACTCCTCCATGTCACACCTACTTGTCACTCCTACATGTAGCTACTCCATGTCACTCCTCCATGTCACTCCTCCATGTCAATCTTAAATTTCACTCCACCACGCCACTCCTCTATATAACTCCTCCATGTTACTCCTCCATATCAATCCTCCATGTCACTTCTCTATGTCACTCCTCCTTGTCACAATTCCATGTCACTCCTCCAATTCGCTACACCAACTCATTCCTCATGTCACTCCTCCATGTCGCTACTCCATGTCACTCCTCCATATCGCTACACATACTCAATCCTCCTTGTCACTCCTCCATGTCACTCATCCAAGTCATTCCTCCATGTCACTCCTTTATGTCACTCCTCCAAGTCACTCCTCCATGTCAATTCTATATGTCTTCCATGTCACTCATCCATGTCGCTCCACCAACTCACTCCTCCATGTCACTCCTCCATGTCACTGCTCCATGTCACTCCTCCATGTCGCTATTCCATGTCACTCCCTATGTCGCTACTCCATGTCACTCCTCCATGTCGATCCCCCATGTCACTCCTCCATGTCACTTCTATATGTCTTCCATGTCACTCCTCAATGTCGCTCCTCCTTGTCACTCCTCCATGTTGCTCCTCCATGTCACTCCTCCATGTCACTCATCCATGTCCCTCCGCCATGTCACTCCACCATATCAATCCTCCTTGTCACTCTTCTGTGTCATTCCTGCATGTCACTCCTCACTGTCACTCCTCCATGTCACTACACCAACTCACTCATCCCTGTCCCTCTGCCATGTCACACCACCATAACAACCCTCCTTCCTGATCAAACTTGTCACTTCTCCATGTCACTACTCCATGTCTCTCCTCCACATCAATCCTCTGTCACTCCTCCATGTCACTCCTCCATGTAACTCCTCCTTGTCGCTACTCCATGTCACTCCTCCATGTCACTCATCCATGTCATTCCTCCATGTCACTCCTTTATGTCACTCCTACAAGTCACTCCTCCATGTCACTCCTCCATGTACCTCCTCCATGTCACTCCACTATATCAATCCTCCTTGCTGATCCGCCCTGTCACTTCTCCATGTCACTCCTCCATGTCACTCCTCCATGTCGCTCATCCAAGTCACTCCTGCATGTCGCCATTCCATGTCACTCCTTATGTCGATACACCATTTCACTCCACCACGTCACTCCTCCATGTCAATCCTCCATGTCACTCCTCCATGTCACTCCTCCATGTCACTACACCAACTCACTAATCCCTGTCCCTCCGCCATGTCACTCCACCATATCAACCCTTCTTCCTGTTCAAACTTGTCAGTTCTCCATGTCACTACTCCATGTCTCTCCTCCACATCAATCCTCTATGTCACTCCTCCAACTCACTCCTCCATGTCACTCGTCCATGTCATTCCTCCATGTCACACTTCTTTGTCACTCCTCCATGTAGCTACTCCATGTCACTACACCAACTCACTCATTCCTGTCCCTCTGCCATGTCACTCCTCCATGTCGCTATTCCATGTCACACCTTATGTCGCTATATAAACTCACTCCTCCATGTCACTCCTCCATTTCACTCAACACGTCACTCCTCCATGTCACTCCACCATATCAACCCTCCATGTCACTCCTCCTTGTCGCTACACCAACTCACTCCTCCATGTCACTCCTCCATTTCACTCCACCACGTCCCTCCTCCATATCAACCCTCCAAGTCATTCCTCCATGTCACTCCTCCATGTCACTCATCCAAGTCTCTCCTCCGTGTCACTTCTACATGTTGTACATGTCACTCCTCCACATAACTCCTCCATGTCACACTTCATTGTCACTCCTCCATGTAGCTACTCCATTTCACTACACCAACTCACTCATCCCTGTCCCTCTGCCATGTCACTCCTCCATGTCACTCCTCCATGTCGCTATTCCATGTCACACCTTATGTCGCTACACCAACTCACTCCTCCATGTCACTCCTCCATTTCACTCCACCACGTCCCTCCTCCATATCAACCCTCCAAGTCATTCCTCCATGTCACTCCTCCAAATCACTCCTCCATGTCACTTCTATATGTCTTCCATGTCACTCCTCCATGTCGTTACACCAACTCACTCCTCCATGTCACTCCTCCATGTCAGTTCTCCATGTCACTCCTCCTTGTCGGAATTCCATGTCACTCCTCCATGTCGCTACACCAACTCAATCCTCCTTGTCACTCCTCCATGTCACTCATCCAAGTCTCTCCTCCGTGTCACTTCTACATGTTGTACATGTCACTCCTCCACATAATTCCTCTATGTCACTCCTCAATGTCACTTTTCAATATCACTCCTCTATGTCATTCCCCTATGTCGCTACTCCATGTCACTCCTCCATGTCTATCCTCCATGTCAATCCTCCATGTCACTTCTATATGTCTTCCATGTCACTCCTCCATGTCGCTCCTCCTTGTCACTCCTCCATGTTGCTCCTCCATGTCACTCCTCCATGTAGCTACTCCATTTCACTACACCAACTCACTCATCCCTGTCCCTCTGCCATGTCACTCCTCCATGTCACTCCTCCATGTCGCTATTCCATGTCACACCTTATGTCGCTACACCAACTCACTCCTCCATGTCACTCCTCCATTTCACTCCACCACGTCCCTCCTCCATATCAACCCTCCAAGTCATTCCTCCATGTCACTCCTCCAAATCACTCCTCCATGTCACTTCTATATGTCTTCCATGTCACTCCTCCATGTCGTTACACCAACTCACTCCTCCATGTCACTCCTCCATGTCAGTTCTCCATGTCACTCCTCCTTGTCGGAATTCCATGTCACTCCTCCATGTCGCTACACCAACTCAATCCTCCTTGTCACTCCTCCATGTCACTCATCCAAGTCTCTCCTCCGTGTCACTTCTACATGTTGTACATGTCACTCCTCCACATAATTCCTCTATGTCACTCCTCAATGTCACTTTTCAATATCACTCCTCTATGTCATTCCCCTATGTCGCTACTCCATGTCACTCCTCCATGTCTATCCTCCATGTCAATCCTCCATGTCACTTCTATATGTCTTCCATGTCACTCCTCCATGTCGCTCCTCCTTGTCACTCCTCCATGTTGCTCCTCCATGTCACTCCTCCATGTCACTCATCCATGTCCCTCCGCCATGTCACTCCACCATATCAATCCTCCTTGCTGATCCGCCCTGTCCCTCCGCCATGTCACTCCACCATATCAACCATCCTTCCTGATCAAACTTTTCAGTTCTCCATGTCACTACTCCATGTCTCTCCTCCACATTAATCCTCTATGTCATTCCTCCATGTCACTCCTCCATGTCACTCCTCCTTGTCGCTATTCCATGTCACTCCTCCATGTTGCTACACCAACTCACTCCTCATGTCACTACTCCATGTCGCTACTCCATGTCACTCCTCCATGTCGCTACAACAACTCAATCCTCCTTGTCACTCCTCCATGTCACGCATCCAAGTCATTTCTCCATGTCACTCCTTTATGTCACTCCTCCAAGTCACTCCTCCATGTCACTTCTATATGTCTTCCATGTCACTCCTCCATGTGTCTACTCAATGTCACTCCTCCATTTCACTCCTCCATGTCCCTCCGCCATGTCACTCCACCATATCAACCCTCCATCCTGATCAAACTTGTCACTTCTCCATGTCACTACTCCATGTCTCTCCTCCACATCACTCCTCTATATCACTCCTCCATGTCACTCCTCCATGTCACTCCTCCTTGTCGCTATTCCATGTTACTCCTCCATGTCGCTACACCAACTCACTCTTCCATGTCACTCCCCCATTTCACTCCACCACGTCACTCCTCCATGTCACTCATCCATATCAACCCTCCATGTCACTCCTCCATGTTAATCCTCCATGTCACTACACCAACTCACTCATCCCTGTCCCTCCGCCATGTCACTCCACCATATCAACCCTCCTTCCTGATCAAACTTGTCACTTCTCCATGTCACTACTCCATGTCTCTCCTCCACATCACTCCTCTATATCACTCCTCCATATCACTGCTCCATGTCACTCCTCCTTGTCGCTATTCCATGTTACTCCTCCATGTCGCTACACCAACTCAATCCTCCTTGTCACTCCTCCATGTCACTCATCCAAGTCATTCCTCCATGTCACTCATTTATGTCACTACACCAACTCACTCCTCCATGTCACTCCTCCATTTCACTCCACCATGTCTATATGTATTACATGTCACTCCTCCATGTCGCTCCACCAACTCAATCCTCCTTGTCACTCCTCCATGACACTCATCCAAGTCACTCTTCCATGTCGCTATTCCATGTCACTCCTAATGTCGATACGCCAACTCACTCCTCCATGTCACTCCTCCATTTCCCTCCACCACGTCACTTCTATATGTCTTCCATGTCACTCCTCCATGTTGCTCCACCATGTCACTGCTCCAAGTCACTCCTCTATGTCACTCCTCCATGTCACTCCTCCATGTCGCTATTCCATGTCACTCCTTATGTCGCTACACCAACTCACTCCTCCATGTCACTCCTCCATTTCACTCCTCCATATCAACCCTCCACGTCACTCCTGCATGTCACTCCTCCATATCAACCCTCCACGTCACTCCTCCATGTCACTCCTCCATATCAACCTGTCATGTCACTCCTCCATGTCACTACACCAACTCACTAATCCCTTTCCCTCCGCCATGTCACTCCACAATATCAAACCTCCTTCCTTATCAAACTTGTCAGTTCTCCATGTCACTACTCCATGTCTCTCCTTCACATCAATCCTCTATGTCACTCCTCCACGTCACTCCTCCATGTCACTCCTCCATATCAACCCTCCATGTCACTCCTCCTTGTCGCTACACCAATTCACTCCTCCATGTCACTCCTCCATTTCACTCCACCACGTCACTCCTCCATGTCACTCCTCCATATCAACCCGCCATGTCACTCCTCCATGTCACTCCTCCATGTCACTACACCAACTCACTAATCCCTGTCACTCCGCCATGTCACTCCACAATATCAAACCTCCTTCCTGATCAAACTTGTCAGTTCTCCATGTCACTACTCCATGTCTCTCCTCCACATCAATCCTCTATGTCACACCTCCATGTCACTCCTCCTTGTCGCTATTCCATGTCACTCCTCCATGTCACTCCTCCATGTTGCTACACCAACTCACTCCTCATTTCACTCCTCCATGTCGCTACTCCATGTCACTCCTCCATGTCGCTACACCAACTCAATCCTCCTTGTCACTCTTCCATGTCACTCATCCAGGTCATTCCTCCTTGTCACTCATTTATGTCACTCCTCCAAGTCACTCCTCCATGTCACTTCTATATGTGTTCCATGTCACTCCTCCATGTCGCTCCACCAACTCACTCCTCCATGTCACTCCTCCTTGTCACTCCTCCATTTAGCTATTCCATGTCACTCCTCCATGTCGCTCTACCAACTCACTCCTCCATGTCACTCGTCCACGTCACTCCTCCATGTCACACTTCCTTGTCACTCATCCATGTAGCTACTGCATGTCACTACACCAACTCACTCCTCCCTGTCCCTCCGCCATGTCACTCCACCATATCAACCCTCCTTCCTTATCAAACTTGTCACTTCTCCATGTCACTACTCCATGTCTCTCCTCCACATCACTCCTCTATATCACTCCTCCATGTAACTCCTCCATGTCACTCCTCCTTGTCGCTATTCCATGTTACTCCTCCATGTCGCTACACCAACTCACTCTTCCATGTCACTCCCCCATTTCACTCCACTACGTAACTCCTCCATGTCACTCCTCCATATCAACCCTCCATGTCACTCCTCCATGTCACTCGTCCACGTCACTCCTCCATGTCACACTTCCTTGTCACTCATCCATGTAGCTACTGCATGTCACTACACCAACTCACTCCTCCCTGTCCCTCCGCCATGTCACTCCACCATATCAACCCTCCTTCCTGATCAAACTTGTCACTTCTCCATGTCACTACTCAATGTCTCTCCCCCACATCAAACCTCTATGTCACTCCTCCATGTCACTCCTCTATGTCACTCCTCTATGTCGCTCTTCCATGTCACTCCTCCATGTCGCTACACCAACTCAATCCTCATGTCACTCCTCCATGTAGCTACTCCATGTCACTCCTCCATGTCGCTACACCAACTCAATCCTCCTTGTCACTCCTCCATGTCACTCAGCCAAGTCATTTGTCCATGTCACTCCTTTATGTCACTCCTCCAAGTCACTCCTCCATGTCACTTCTATATGTCTTCCATGTCACTCCTCCATGTCACTGCTCCACGTCACTCCTCTATGTCACTCCTCCATGTCACTCCTCCATGTCGCTATTCCATGTCACTCCTTATGTCGCTATATAAACTCACTCCTCCATGTCACTCCTCCATTTCACTCCACCACGTCACTCCTCCATGTCACTCCTCCATATCAACCCTCCATGTCACTCCTCCTTGTCGCTACACCAACTCACTCCTCCATGTCACTCCTCCATTTCACTCCACCACGTCTATATGTATTCCATGTCACTCCTCCATGTCGCTCCACCAACTCACTCCTCCATGTCACTCCTCCTTGTCACTCCTCCATGTAGCTATTCCATTTCACTCCTCCATGTCGCTACACCAACTCAATCCTCCTTGTCACACCTCCATGTCACTCATCCAAGTCATTCCTCCATGTCGCTATTCCATGTCACTCCTTCTGTCGATACGCCAACTCACTCCTCCATGTCACTCCTCCATTTCACTCCACCACGTCACTCCTCCATGTCACTCCTCCATATCAACCCGCCATGTAACTCCTCCATGTCACTCCTCCATGTCACTCCTCCATGTCACTACACAGACTCACTAATCCCTGTTCCTCCGCACTTGTTACGCCTCCATGTCACTCCTCCATATCAACCCGCCATGTCACTCCTCCTTGTCACTCATCCATGTAGCTATTCCATGACACTCCTCCATGTCACTCTACCACCTCACTCCTCCATGTCACTACACCAACTCACTAATCCCTGTCCCTCCGCCATGTCACTCCACAATATCAAACCTCCTTCGTAATCAAACTTGTCAGTTCTCCATGTCACTCCTCTATGTCGCTATTCCATGTCATTCCTTATGTCGCTATATAAACTCAATCCTCCATGTCACTCCTACATTTCACTCCACCACGTCACTCCTCCATGTCACTCCTCCATATCAACCCTCCATGTCACTCCTCCTTGTCGCTACACCAACTCACTCCTCCATGTCACTCCTCCATTTCACTCCACCACGTCCCTCCTCCATATCAACCCTCCATGTCACTCCTCCATGTCACTCCTCCATGTCCTTTTGCCATGTCACTCCTCCATGTCTCTCCTCCATGTCACTTCTCCAAGTCTTCAATGTCATGTCTCTCATCTGTGTAGCTTCACATTGTCACTCCTCCAAGTCACTCCTCCATGTCGCTACTCCACGTCACTCCTCCATGTCACACCTCCTTGTCACTCGTCCATGTAGCTACTCCATGTCACTCCTCCATGTCGCTCTACCAACTCACTCCTCCATGTCACTCGTCCACGTCACTCCTCCATGTCACACCTCCTTGTCACTCCTCCATGTAGCTACTCCATGTCACTCCTCCATGTCACTCTTAAATTTCACTCCACCACGCCAGTCCTCTATATCACTCCTCCATGTTAATCCTCCATATCAATCCTCCATGTCACTTCTCCATGTCACTCCTCTTTGTCGCAATTCCATGTCACTCCTCCATGTCGCTACACCAACTCAATCCTCCTTGTCACTCCTCCATGTCACTCATCCAAGTCTCTCCTCCGTGTCACTTCTACATGTTGTACATGTCACTCCTCCACATAACTCCTCTATGTCACTCCTCAATGTCATTTTTCAATATCACTCCTCTATATCATTCCCCTATGTCGCTACTCCATGTCACTCCTCCATGTCGATCATCCATTTCACTCCTCCATGTCACTTCTATATGTCTTCAATGTCACTCCTCCATGTCGCTCCTCATTGTCACTCCTCCATGTTGCTCCTCCATGTCACTCCTCCATGTCGCTCATCCATGTCCCTCCGCCATGTCACTCCACCATATCAATCCTCCTTGCTGATCCGCCCTGTCACTCCTCCATGTCTCTCCTCCACATCAATCCTCCATGTCACTCCTCCATGTCACTCCTCCATGTCACTCCTCCATGTCACTCCTCCATGTCACTGCTCCACATCATTGCTCTATGTCACTCCTCCATGTCACTCCTCCATGTCGCTATTCCATGTCACTCCTCCATTTCACTCCACCACGTCACTCCTCCATGTCACTCATCCATATCAACCCTCCATGTCACTCCTCCTTGTCGCTACACCAACTCACTTCTCCATGTCACTCCTCCATTTCACTCCACCACGTCCCTCCTCCATATCAACCCTCCATGTCACTCCTCCATGTCACTCCTCCATGTCACTACACAAACTCACTCATCCCTGTCCCTCCGCACTTGTTACGCCTCCATGTCACTCCTCCATGTCGCTACACCAACTCAATCGTCATGTCACTCCTCCATGTCGCTACTCCATGTCACTCCTCCATGTCGCTACACCAACTCAATCCTCCTTGTCACTCCTCCATGTCACTCATCCAAGTCATTCCTCCATGTCACTTCTTTATGTCACTCCTCCAAGTCACTCCTCCATGTCACTTCTATATGTCTTCCATGTCACTCCTCCATGTCGCTCCACCAACTCACTCCTCCATGTCACTCCTCCTTGTCACTCCTCCATGTAGCTATTCCATGTCACTCCTCCATGTCGCTCTACCAACACACTCCTCCATGTCACTTGTCCACGTCACTCCTCCATGTCACACTTCCTTGTCACTCCTCCATGTAGCTACTCCTTGTCACTACACCAACTCACTCATCCCTGTCCCTCCGCCATGTCACTCCACCATATCAACCCTCCTTCCTGATCAAACTTGTCAATTCTCCATGTCACTACTCCATGTCTTTCCTCCACATCAATCCTCTATGTCACTCCTCCATGTCACTCCTCCATGTCATTCCTCATTGTCGCTATTCCATGTCACTCCTCCATGTCACTCCTCCATGTCCCTCCGCCATGTCACTCCACCATATTAAACCTCCTTCCTGATCAAACTTGTCACTTCTCCATGTCACTACTCCATGTCTCTCCTCCACATCACTCCTCTATATCACTCCTCCATGTCACTCCTTCATGTCACTCCTCCATGTTGCTATTCCATTTTACTCCTCCATGTCGCTACACCAACTCACTCTTCCATGTCACTCCTCCATTTCACTCCACCACGTCACTCTTCTACGTCACTCCTCATGTCACTCCTCCATGTCGCTACTCCTTGTCACTCCTCCATGTCACTCATCAATTTCATTCTTCCATGTCACTCCTTTATGTCACTCCTCCTAGTCACTCCTCAATTTCACTTCTATATGACTTTAATGTCACTCCTGCATGTCGCTCCTCCATATCACTCCTCTATTTCACTCCTCCATCTCACTCCTCCATATCAATCCTCCATTTCACTCCTCCATGTAACTCCTTAATGTCACTACTCCATGTCGCTACTCCATGTCACTCCTCCATGTCACTCTTGCATGTCGCTCCTCCATGTCACTTCTCCAAGTCTTCAATGTCATGTCTCTCATCTGTGTAGCTCCATATTGTCACTCCTCCATATTACTCCTCCGTGTCACTTCTACATGTTTTCCATGTAACTCCTCCACATTACTCCTCTATGTCACTCCTCTATGTCACTTTTCAATATCACTCCTCTATGTCATTCCCTTATGTCGCTACTCCATTTCACTCCTCCATGTCGATCCTCCATGTCACTCCTCCATGTCACTTCCATATGTCTTCCATGTCACTCCTCCATGTCGCTCCTCCTTGTCACTCCTCCATGTTGCTCCTCCATGTCACTCCTCCATGTCACTCATCCATGTCCCTCCGCCATGTCACTCCACCATATCAATCCTCCTTGCTGATCCGCCCTGTCACTCCTCCATGTCTGTCCTCCACATCAATCCTCCATGTCACTCCTCCATGTCACTCCTCCTTGTCGCTATTCCATGTCACTCCTCCATGTTGCTACACCAACTCAATCCTCATGTCACTCCTCCATGTAGCTACTCCATGTCACTCCTCCATGTCGCTACACCAACTCAACCCTCCTTGTCACTCCTCCAAGTCACTCAGCCAAGTTATTTGTCCATGTTACTCCTTTATGTCACTCCTCCAAGTCACTCCTCCATGTCACTTCTATATTTCTTCCATGTCACTCATCCTTGTCACTCCTCCATGTAGCTATTCCATGTCACTCCTCCATGTCACTCCTCCATGTCGCTATTCCATGTCACTCCTTCATGTCGCTACACGAACTCAATCCTCCTTGTCACTCCTCTGTGTCATTCCTGCATGTCACTCCTCACTGTCACTCCTCCATGTCACTCCTCCATGTCACTCCACCATGTCACTACACCAACTCACTCATCCCTTTCCCTCCGCCATGTCACTCCACCAAATCAACCCTCCTTCCTGATCAAACTTGTCAGTTCTCCTTGTCACTACTCCATGTCTCTCCTCCACATCAATCCTCCATGTCACTCCTCCATTTCACTCCTCCATCTCTCCTCCATGTCACTTCTCCAAGTCTTCAATGTCATGTCTCTCATCTTTGTAGCTCCACATTGTCACTCCTCCAAGTCACTCCTCCATGTCGCTACTCCACGTCACTCCTCCATGTCACACCTCCTTGTCACTCCTCCATGTAGCTACTCCATGTCACTCCTCCATGTCGCTCTACCAACTCACTACTCCATGTCAATCGTCCACGTCACTCCTCAATGTCACACCTCCTTGTCACTGCTCCATGTAGCTACTCCATGTCACTCCTCCATGTCACTCTTAAATATCACTCCACCACGCCACTCCTCTATATCACTCCTCCATTTTACTCCTCCATATCAGTCCTCCATGTCACTTCTCCATGTCACTCCTCCTTGTCGCAATTCCATGTCACTCCTCCATGTCGCTACACCAACTCACTCCTCCATGTCACTCCTCCATGTCACTCCTCCATGTCGCTACACCAACTCAATCCTCCTTGTCACTCCTCCATGCCACTCATCCAAGTCATTCCTCCATGTCACTCCTTTATGTCATTCATCCAAGTCACTCCTTTATGTCACTTCTATATGTCTTCCATGTCACTCCTCCATGTCGCTCCACCAACTCACTCCTCCATGTCACTCCTCCATGTCACTGCTCCACGACACTCCTCTATGTCACTCCTCCATGTCACTCCTCCATGTCGCTATTCCATGTCACTCCTTATGTCGCTACACCAACTCACTCCTACATGTCACTCCTCCATTTCACTTCACCACGTCACTCCTCCATGTCACTCCTCCATTTCAACCCTCCATGTCACTCCTCCATGTCACTCCTTCATGTCACTCCTCATGTCACTCCTCTATGTCTTCCATGTCATTCCTCCTTGTCACTTCTCCATGTAGCTATTCCATGTCACTCCTCCATGTTGCCCTACCAACTCACTCCTCCATGTCACTCGTCCACGTCACTCCTCCATGTCACACTTCCTTGTCACTCCTCCATGTAGCTACTTCATGTCACTACACCAACTCACTCATCCCTGTCCCTCCGCCATGTCACTCCACCATATCAACCCTCCTTCCTGATCAAACTTGTCACTTTTCCATGTCACTACTCCATGTCTTTCCTCCACATCACTCCTCTGTCACTCCTCCATGTCATTCCTCCTTGTCGCTATTCCATGTCACTCCTCATGTCATTCCTCCATGTCACTCATCCAAGTCATTCCTCCAAGTCACTCCTCCATGTCACTTCTATATGTGTTCCATGTCACTCCTCCATGTCGTTACACCAACTCACTCCTCCATGTCACTCCTCCATGTCTCTACTCCATGTCACTCCTCCATTTCACTCCTCCATCTCTCCTCCATGTCACTTCTCCAAGTCTTCAATGTCATGTCTCTCATCTTTGTAGCTCCACATTGTCACTCCTCCAAGTCACTCCTCCATGTCGCTACTCCACGTCACTCCTCCATGTCACACCTCCTTGTCACTCCTCCATGTAGCTACTCCATGTCACTCCTCCATGTCGCTCTACCAACTCACTACTCCATGTCAATCGTCCACGTCACTCCTCAATGTCACACCTCCTTGTCACTGCTCCATGTAGCTACTCCATGTCACTCCTCCATGTCACTCTTAAATATCACTCCACCACGCCACTCCTCTATATCACTCCTCCATGTTACTCCTCCATATCAATCCTCCATGTCACTTCTCCATGTCACTCATCCTTGTCGCAATTCCATGTCACTCCTCCATGTCGCTACACCAAGTCACTCCTACATGTCACTCCCCCATTTCACTCCACCACGTCACTCCTCCATGTCACTCTTCCATATCAGCCCTTCATGTCACTCCTCCATGTCACTCCTCCATGTCACTACACCAACTCACTCATCCCTGTCCCTCCGCCATGTCACTCCACCATATCAACCCTCCTTCCTGATCAAACTTGTCACTTCTCCATGTCACTACTCCATGTTTCTCCCCCACATCAAACCTCTATGTCACTCCTCCATGTCACTCCTCTATGTCACTCCTCCTTGTCGCTCTTCCATGTCACTCCTCCATGTCGCTACACCAACTCACTCCTCATGTCACTCCTCCATGTAGCTACTCCATGTCACTCCTCCATGTCGCTACACCAACTCAATCCTCCTTGTCACTCCTCCATGTCACTGGTCCACGTCACTCCTCTATGTCTCTCCTCCATGTCACTCCTCCATGTCGCTATTCCATGTCACTCCTTATGTCGCTATATAAACTCAGTCCCCAATGTCACTCCTCCATTTCACTCCACCACGTCACTCCTCCATGTCACTCCTCCATATCAACCCTCCATGTCACTCCTCCTTGTCGCTACACCAACTCACTCCTCCATGTCACTCTTCCATTTCACTCCACCACGTCCCTCCTCCATATCAACCCTCCATGTCACTCCTCCATGTCACTCCTCCATGTCGCTATTCCATGTCACTCCTTATGTCTCTACACCAACTCACTCCTACATGTCACTCCTCCATTTCACTTCACCACGTCACTCCTCCATGTCACTCCTCCATTTCAACCCTCCATGTCACTCCTCCATGTCACTCCTTCATGTCACTCCTCATGTCACTCCTCTATGTCTTCCATGTCACTCCTCCTTGTCACTCCTCCATGTAGCTATTCCATGTCACACCTCCATGTTGCCCTACCAACTCACTCCTCCATGTCACTCGTCCACGTCACTCCTCCATGTCACACATCCTTGTCACTCCTCCATGTAGCTACTTCATGTCACTACACCAACTCACTCATCCCATTCCCTCCGCCATGTCACTCCACCATATCAACCCTCCTTCCTGATCAAACTTGTCACTTCTCCATGTCACTACTCCATGTCTTTCCTCCACATCACTCCTCTATGTCACTCCTCCATGTCATTCCTCCTTGTCGCAATTCCATGTCACTCATCCATGTCGCTACACCAACTCACTCCTACATGTCACTCCCCCATTTCACTCCACCACGTCACTCCTCCATGTCACTCTTCCATATCAGCCCTTCATGTCACTCCTCCATGTCACTCCTCCATGTCACTACACCAACTCACTCATCCCTGTCCCTCCGCCATGTCACTCCACCATATCAACCCTCCTTCCTGATCAGACTTGTCACTTCTCCATGTCACTACTCCATGTTTCTCCCCCACATCAAACCTCTATGTCACTCCTCCATGTCACTCCTCTATGTCACTCCTCCTTGTCGCTCTTCCATGTCACTCCTCCATGTCGCTACACCAACTCACTCCTCATGTCACTCCTCCATGTAGCTACTCCATGTCACTCCTCCATGTCGCTACACCAACTCAATCCTCCTTGTTACTCCTCCATGTCACTGGTCCACGTCACTCCTCTATGTCTCTCCTACATGTCACTCCTCCATGTCGCTATTCCATGTCACTCCTTATGTCGCTATATAAACTCAGTCCCCCATGTCACTCCTCCATTTCACTCCACCACGTCACTCCTCCATGTCACTCCTCCATATCAACCCTCCATGTCACTCCTCCTTGTCGCTACACCAACTCACTCCTCCATGTCACTCTTCCATTTCACTCCACCACGTCCCTCCTCCATATCAACACTCCATGTCACTCCTCCATGTCACTCATCCTTGTCCCTCCGCAATGTCACTCCACCATATCAACCTTCCTTCCTGATCAAACTTGTCACTTCTCCATGTCACTACTAAATGTCTCTACTCCACATCACTCTTCTATATCACTCCTCCATGTCACTCCTCCTTGTCGCTATTCCATGTTACTCCTCCATGTCGCTACACCAACTCACTCTTCCATGTCACTACTCCATTTCACTCCACCACGTCACTCTTTTATGTCACTCCTCATGTCACTCCTCCATGTCGCTACTCCTTGTCACTTCTCTATGTCACTCATCCATGTCATTCCTCCATGTCACTCCTTTATGTCACTACTCCAAGTCACTCCTCAATTTCACTTCTATGTTACTTCAATGTCACTCCTGAATGTCGCTCCTCCATATCACTCCTCTATTTCACTACTCCATTTCACTCCTCCATATCAATCCTCCATTTCACTCCTCCATGTAACTCCTTAATGTCACTACTCCATGTTGCTACTCCATGTCACTCCTCCATGTCACTCTTGCATGACGCTCCTCTATGTCACTTCTCTAAGTTTTCAATGTCATGTCTCTCATCCGTGTAGCTCCATATTGTCACACCTCCATATCACTCCTCCGTGTCACTTCTACATGTTGTACATGTCACTCCTCCACATAACTCCTCTATGTCACTCCTCAATGTCACTTTTCAATATCACTCCTCTATGTCATTCCCCTATGTCGCTACTCCATGTCACTCCTCCATGTCGATCCTCCATGTCAATCCTCCATGTCACTTCTATATGTCTTCTATGTCACTCCTCCATGTCGCTCCTCCTTGTCACTCCTCCATGTTGCTCCTCCATGTCACTCCTCCATGTCACTCATCCATGTCCCTCCGCCATGTCACTCCACCATATCAATCCTCCTTGCTGATCCGCCCTGTCACTCCTCCATGTCTCTCCTCCACATCAATCCTCTATGTCACTCCTCCATGTCACTCCTCCATGTCACTCCTCCTTGTCGCTATTCCATGTCACTCCTCCATGTCACTACATCAAACTCACTCATCCCTGTCCCTCCGCCATGTCACTCCACCATATCAACCCTCCTTCCTGATCAAACTTGTCACTCCTCCATGTCACTCCTCCATGTCACTCCTCCATGTCACTCCTCCTTGTTGCTATTCCATGTCACTCCTCCATGTCGCTACAACAACTCAATCCTCCTTTTCACTCCTCCATGTCACACATCCAAGTCATTCCTCCATGTCACTCCTTTATGTCACTCCTCCAAGTCACTCCTCCATGTCATTTCTATAAGTCTTCCTTGTCACTCCTCCATGTGTCTACTCAATGTCACTCCTCCATTTCACTCCTCCATGTCTCTCCTCCATGTCACTTCTCCAAGTCTTCAATGTCATGTCTCTCATCTGTGTAGCTCCACATTGTCACTCCTCCAAGTCACTCCTCCATGTCGCTACTCCACGTCACTCCTCCACGTCACTCCTCCATGTCACACCTCCTTGTCACTCCTCCATGTAGCTACTCTATGTCACTCCTCCATGTTGCTCTACCAACTCACTCCTCCATGTCACTCGTCCACGTCACTCCTCCATGTCACACCTACTTGTCACTCCTACATGTAGCTACTCCATGTCACTCCTCCATGTCACTCCTCCATGTCAATCTTAAATTTCACTCCACCACGCCACTCCTCTATATAACTCCTCCATGTTACTCCTCCATATCAATCCTCCATGTCACTTCTCTATGTCACTCCTCCTTGTCACAATTCCATGTCACTCCTCCAATTCGCTACACCAACTCATTCCTCATGTCACTCCTCCATGTCGCTACTCCATGTCACTCCTCCATATCGCTACACATACTCAATCCTCCTTGTCACTCCTCCATGTCACTCATCCAAGTCATTCCTCCATGTCACTCCTTTATGTCACTCCTCCAAGTCACTCCTCCATGTCAATTCTATATGTCTTCCATGTCACTCATCCATGTCGCTCCACCAACTCACTCCTCCATGTCACTCCTCCATGTCACTGCTCCATGTCACTCCTCCATGTCGCTATTCCATGTCACTCCCTATGTCGCTACTCCATGTCACTCCTCCATGTCGATCCCCCATGTCACTCCTCCATGTCACTTCTATATGTCTTCCATGTCACTCCTCAATGTCGCTCCTCCTTGTCACTCCTCCATGTTGCTCCTCCATGTCACTCCTCCATGTCACTCATCCATGTCCCTCCGCCATGTCACTCCACCATATCAATCCTCCTTGTCACTCTTCTGTGTCATTCCTGCATGTCACTCCTCACTGTCACTCCTCCATGTCACTACACCAACTCACTCATCCCTGTCCCTCTGCCATGTCACACCACCATAACAACCCTCCTTCCTGATCAAACTTGTCACTTCTCCATGTCACTACTCCATGTCTCTCCTCCACATCAATCCTCTGTCACTCCTCCATGTCACTCCTCCATGTAACTCCTCCTTGTCGCTACTCCATGTCACTCCTCCATGTCACTCATCCATGTCATTCCTCCATGTCACTCCTTTATGTCACTCCTACAAGTCACTCCTCCATGTCACTCCTCCATGTACCTCCTCCATGTCACTCCACTATATCAATCCTCCTTGCTGATCCGCCCTGTCACTTCTCCATGTCACTCCTCCATGTCACTCCTCCATGTCGCTCATCCAAGTCACTCCTGCATGTCGCCATTCCATGTCACTCCTTATGTCGATACACCATTTCACTCCACCACGTCACTCCTCCATGTCAATCCTCCATGTCACTCCTCCATGTCACTCCTCCATGTCACTACACCAACTCACTAATCCCTGTCCCTCCGCCATGTCACTCCACCTTATCAACCCTTCTTCCTGTTCAAACTTGTCAGTTCTCCATGTCACTACTCCATGTCTCTCCTCCACATCAATCCTCTATGTCACTCCTCCAACTCACTCCTCCATGTCACTCGTCCATGTCATTCCTCCATGTCACACTTCTTTGTCACTCCTCCATGTAGCTACTCCATGTCACTACACCAACTCACTCATTCCTGTCCCTCTGCCATGTCACTCCTCCATGTCGCTATTCCATGTCACACCTTATGTCGCTATATAAACTCACTCCTCCATGTCACTCCTCCATTTCACTCAACACGTCACTCCTCCATGTCACTCCACCATATCAACCCTCCATGTCACTCCTCCTTGTCGCTACACCAACTCACTCCTCCATGTCACTCCTCCATTTCACTCCACCACGTCCCTCCTCCATATCAACCCTCCAAGTCATTCCTCCATGTCACTCCTCCATGTCACTCATCCAAGTCTCTCCTCCGTGTCACTTCTACATGTTGTACATGTCACTCCTCCACATAACTCCTCCATGTCACACTTCATTGTCACTCCTCCATGTAGCTACTCCATTTCACTACACCAACTCACTCATCCCTGTCCCTCTGCCATGTCACTCCTCCATGTCACTCCTCCATGTCGCTATTCCATGTCACACCTTATGTCGCTACACCAACTCACTCCTCCATGTCACTCCTCCATTTCACTCCACCACGTCCCTCCTCCATATCAACCCTCCAAGTCATTCCTCCATGTCACTCCTCCAAATCACTCCTCCATGTCACTTCTATATGTCTTCCATGTCACTCCTCCATGTCGTTACACCAACTCACTCCTCCATGTCACTCCTCCATGTCAGTTCTCCATGTCACTCCTCCTTGTCGGAATTCCATGTCACTCCTCCATGTCGCTACACCAACTCAATCCTCCTTGTCACTCCTCCATGTCACTCATCCAAGTCTCTCCTCCGTGTCACTTCTACATGTTGTACATGTCACTCCTCCACATAATTCCTCTATGTCACTCCTCAATGTCACTTTTCAATATCACTCCTCTATGTCATTCCCCTATGTCGCTACTCCATGTCACTCCTCCATGTCTATCCTCCATGTCAATCCTCCATGTCACTTCTATATGTCTTCCATGTCACTCCTCCATGTCGCTCCTCCTTGTCACTCCTCCATGTTGCTCCTCCATGTCACTCCTCCATGTAGCTACTCCATTTCACTACACCAACTCACTCATCCCTGTCCCTCTGCCATGTCACTCCTCCATGTCACTCCTCCATGTCGCTATTCCATGTCACACCTTATGTCGCTACACCAACTCACTCCTCCATGTCACTCCTCCATTTCACTCCACCACGTCCCTCCTCCATATCAACCCTCCAAGTCATTCCTCCATGTCACTCCTCCAAATCACTCCTCCATGTCACTTCTATATGTCTTCCATGTCACTCCTCCATGTCGTTACACCAACTCACTCCTCCATGTCACTCCTCCATGTCAGTTCTCCATGTCACTCCTCCTTGTCGGAATTCCATGTCACTCCTCCATGTCGCTACACCAACTCAATCCTCCTTGTCACTCCTCCATGTCACTCATCCAAGTCTCTCCTCCGTGTCACTTCTACATGTTGTACATGTCACTCCTCCACATAATTCCTCTATGTCACTCCTCAATGTCACTTTTCAATATCACTCCTCTATGTCATTCCCCTATGTCGCTACTCCATGTCACTCCTCCATGTCTATCCTCCATGTCAATCCTCCATGTCACTTCTATATGTCTTCCATGTCACTCCTCCATGTCGCTCCTCCTTGTCACTCCTCCATGTTGCTCCTCCATGTCACTCCTCCATGTCACTCATCCATGTCCCTCCGCCATGTCACTCCACCATATCAATCCTCCTTGCTGATCCGCCCTGTCCCTCCGCCATGTCACTCCACCATATCAACCATCCTTCCTGATCAAACTTTTCAGTTCTCCATGTCACTACTCCATGTCTCTCCTCCACATTAATCCTCTATGTCATTCCTCCATGTCACTCCTCCATGTCACTCCTCCTTGTCGCTATTCCATGTCACTCCTCCATGTTGCTACACCAACTCACTCCTCATGTCACTACTCCATGTCGCTACTCCATGTCACTCCTCCATGTCGCTACAACAACTCAATCCTCCTTGTCACTCCTCCATGTCACGCATCCAAGTCATTTCTCCATGTCACTCCTTTATGTCACTCCTCCAAGTCACTCCTCCATGTCACTTCTATATGTCTTCCATGTCACTCCTCCATGTGTCTACTCAATGTCACTCCTCCATTTCACTCCTCCATGTCCCTCCGCCATGTCACTCCACCATATCAACCCTCCATCCTGATCAAACTTGTCACTTCTCCATGTCACTACTCCATGTCTCTCCTCCACATCACTCCTCTATATCACTCCTCCATGTCACTCCTCCATGTCACTCCTCCTTGTCGCTATTCCATGTTACTCCTCCATGTCGCTACACCAACTCACTCTTCCATGTCACTCCCCCATTTCACTCCACCACGTCACTCCTCCATGTCACTCATCCATATCAACCCTCCATGTCACTCCTCCATGTTAATCCTCCATGTCACTACACCAACTCACTCATCCCTGTCCCTCCGCCATGTCACTCCACCATATCAACCCTCCTTCCTGATCAAACTTGTCACTTCTCCATGTCACTACTCCATGTCTCTCCTCCACATCACTCCTCTATATCACTCCTCCATATCACTGCTCCATGTCACTCCTCCTTGTCGCTATTCCATGTTACTCCTCCATGTCGCTACACCAACTCAATCCTCCTTGTCACTCCTCCATGTCACTCATCCAAGTCATTCCTCCATGTCACTCATTTATGTCACTACACCAACTCACTCCTCCATGTCACTCCTCCATTTCACTCCACCATGTCTATATGTATTACATGTCACTCCTCCATGTCGCTCCACCAACTCAATCCTCCTTGTCACTCCTCCATGACACTCATCCAAGTCACTCTTCCATGTCGCTATTCCATGTCACTCCTAATGTCGATACGCCAACTCACTCCTCCATGTCACTCCTCCATTTCCCTCCACCACGTCACTTCTATATGTCTTCCATGTCACTCCTCCATGTTGCTCCACCATGTCACTGCTCCAAGTCACTCCTCTATGTCACTCCTCCATGTCACTCCTCCATGTCGCTATTCCATGTCACTCCTTATGTCGCTACACCAACTCACTCCTCCATGTCACTCCTCCATTTCACTCCTCCATATCAACCCTCCACGTCACTCCTGCATGTCACTCCTCCATATCAACCCTCCACGTCACTCCTCCATGTCACTCCTCCATATCAACCTGTCATGTCACTCCTCCATGTCACTACACCAACTCACTAATCCCTTTCCCTCCGCCATGTCACTCCACAATATCAAACCTCCTTCCTTATCAAACTTGTCAGTTCTCCATGTCACTACTCCATGTCTCTCCTTCACATCAATCCTCTATGTCACTCCTCCACGTCACTCCTCCATGTCACTCCTCCATATCAACCCTCCATGTCACTCCTCCTTGTCGCTACACCAATTCACTCCTCCATGTCACTCCTCCATTTCACTCCACCACGTCACTCCTCCATGTCACTCCTCCATATCAACCCGCCATGTCACTCCTCCATGTCACTCCTCCATGTCACTACACCAACTCACTAATCCCTGTCACTCCGCCATGTCACTCCACAATATCAAACCTCCTTCCTGATCAAACTTGTCAGTTCTCCATGTCACTACTCCATGTCTCTCCTCCACATCAATCCTCTATGTCACACCTCCATGTCACTCCTCCTTGTCGCTATTCCATGTCACTCCTCCATGTCACTCCTCCATGTTGCTACACCAACTCACTCCTCATTTCACTCCTCCATGTCGCTACTCCATGTCACTCCTCCATGTCGCTACACCAACTCAATCCTCCTTGTCACTCTTCCATGTCACTCATCCAGGTCATTCCTCCTTGTCACTCATTTATGTCACTCCTCCAAGTCACTCCTCCATGTCACTTCTATATGTGTTCCATGTCACTCCTCCATGTCGCTCCACCAACTCACTCCTCCATGTCACTCCTCCTTGTCACTCCTCCATTTAGCTATTCCATGTCACTCCTCCATGTCGCTCTACCAACTCACTCCTCCATGTCACTCGTCCACGTCACTCCTCCATGTCACACTTCCTTGTCACTCATCCATGTAGCTACTGCATGTCACTACACCAACTCACTCCTCCCTGTCCCTCCGCCATGTCACTCCACCATATCAACCCTCCTTCCTTATCAAACTTGTCACTTCTCCATGTCACTACTCCATGTCTCTCCTCCACATCACTCCTCTATATCACTCCTCCATGTAACTCCTCCATGTCACTCCTCCTTGTCGCTATTCCATGTTACTCCTCCATGTCGCTACACCAACTCACTCTTCCATGTCACTCCCCCATTTCACTCCACTACGTAACTCCTCCATGTCACTCCTCCATATCAACCCTCCATGTCACTCCTCCATGTCACTCGTCCACGTCACTCCTCCATGTCACACTTCCTTGTCACTCATCCATGTAGCTACTGCATGTCACTACACCAACTCACTCCTCCCTGTCCCTCCGCCATGTCACTCCACCATATCAACCCTCCTTCCTGATCAAACTTGTCACTTCTCCATGTCACTACTCAATGTCTCTCCCCCACATCAAACCTCTATGTCACTCCTCCATGTCACTCCTCTATGTCACTCCTCTATGTCGCTCTTCCATGTCACTCCTCCATGTCGCTACACCAACTCAATCCTCATGTCACTCCTCCATGTAGCTACTCCATGTCACTCCTCCATGTCGCTACACCAACTCAATCCTCCTTGTCACTCCTCCATGTCACTCAGCCAAGTCATTTGTCCATGTCACTCCTTTATGTCACTCCTCCAAGTCACTCCTCCATGTCACTTCTATATGTCTTCCATGTCACTCCTCCATGTCACTGCTCCACGTCACTCCTCTATGTCACTCCTCCATGTCACTCCTCCATGTCGCTATTCCATGTCACTCCTTATGTCGCTATATAAACTCACTCCTCCATGTCACTCCTCCATTTCACTCCACCACGTCACTCCTCCATGTCACTCCTCCATATCAACCCTCCATGTCACTCCTCCTTGTCGCTACACCAACTCACTCCTCCATGTCACTCCTCCATTTCACTCCACCACGTCTATATGTATTCCATGTCACTCCTCCATGTCGCTCCACCAACTCACTCCTCCATGTCACTCCTCCTTGTCACTCCTCCATGTAGCTATTCCATTTCACTCCTCCATGTCGCTACACCAACTCAATCCTCCTTGTCACACCTCCATGTCACTCATCCAAGTCATTCCTCCATGTCGCTATTCCATGTCACTCCTTCTGTCGATACGCCAACTCACTCCTCCATGTCACTCCTCCATTTCACTCCACCACGTCACTCCTCCATGTCACTCCTCCATATCAACCCGCCATGTAACTCCTCCATGTCACTCCTCCATGTCACTCCTCCATGTCACTACACAGACTCACTAATCCCTGTTCCTCCGCACTTGTTACGCCTCCATGTCACTCCTCCATATCAACCCGCCATGTCACTCCTCCTTGTCACTCATCCATGTAGCTATTCCATGACACTCCTCCATGTCACTCTACCACCTCACTCCTCCATGTCACTACACCAACTCACTAATCCCTGTCCCTCCGCCATGTCACTCCACAATATCAAACCTCCTTCGTAATCAAACTTGTCAGTTCTCCATGTCACTCCTCTATGTCGCTATTCCATGTCATTCCTTATGTCGCTATATAAACTCAATCCTCCATGTCACTCCTACATTTCACTCCACCACGTCACTCCTCCATGTCACTCCTCCATATCAACCCTCCATGTCACTCCTCCTTGTCGCTACACCAACTCACTCCTCCATGTCACTCCTCCATTTCACTCCACCACGTCCCTCCTCCATATCAACCCTCCATGTCACTCCTCCATGTCACTCCTCCATGTCCTTTTGCCATGTCACTCCTCCATGTCTCTCCTCCATGTCACTTCTCCAAGTCTTCAATGTCATGTCTCTCATCTGTGTAGCTTCACATTGTCACTCCTCCAAGTCACTCCTCCATGTCGCTACTCCACGTCACTCCTCCATGTCACACCTCCTTGTCACTCGTCCATGTAGCTACTCCATGTCACTCCTCCATGTCGCTCTACCAACTCACTCCTCCATGTCACTCGTCCACGTCACTCCTCCATGTCACACCTCCTTGTCACTCCTCCATGTAGCTACTCCATGTCACTCCTCCATGTCACTCTTAAATTTCACTCCACCACGCCAGTCCTCTATATCACTCCTCCATGTTAATCCTCCATATCAATCCTCCATGTCACTTCTCCATGTCACTCCTCTTTGTCGCAATTCCATGTCACTCCTCCATGTCGCTACACCAACTCAATCCTCCTTGTCACTCCTCCATGTCACTCATCCAAGTCTCTCCTCCGTGTCACTTCTACATGTTGTACATGTCACTCCTCCACATAACTCCTCTATGTCACTCCTCAATGTCATTTTTCAATATCACTCCTCTATATCATTCCCCTATGTCGCTACTCCATGTCACTCCTCCATGTCGATCATCCATTTCACTCCTCCATGTCACTTCTATATGTCTTCAATGTCACTCCTCCATGTCGCTCCTCATTGTCACTCCTCCATGTTGCTCCTCCATGTCACTCCTCCATGTCGCTCATCCATGTCCCTCCGCCATGTCACTCCACCATATCAATCCTCCTTGCTGATCCGCCCTGTCACTCCTCCATGTCTCTCCTCCACATCAATCCTCCATGTCACTCCTCCATGTCACTCCTCCATGTCACTCCTCCATGTCACTCCTCCATGTCACTGCTCCACATCATTGCTCTATGTCACTCCTCCATGTCACTCCTCCATGTCGCTATTCCATGTCACTCCTCCATTTCACTCCACCACGTCACTCCTCCATGTCACTCATCCATATCAACCCTCCATGTCACTCCTCCTTGTCGCTACACCAACTCACTTCTCCATGTCACTCCTCCATTTCACTCCACCACGTCCCTCCTCCATATCAACCCTCCATGTCACTCCTCCATGTCACTCCTCCATGTCACTACACAAACTCACTCATCCCTGTCCCTCCGCACTTGTTACGCCTCCATGTCACTCCTCCATGTCGCTACACCAACTCAATCGTCATGTCACTCCTCCATGTCGCTACTCCATGTCACTCCTCCATGTCGCTACACCAACTCAATCCTCCTTGTCACTCCTCCATGTCACTCATCCAAGTCATTCCTCCATGTCACTTCTTTATGTCACTCCTCCAAGTCACTCCTCCATGTCACTTCTATATGTCTTCCATGTCACTCCTCCATGTCGCTCCACCAACTCACTCCTCCATGTCACTCCTCCTTGTCACTCCTCCATGTAGCTATTCCATGTCACTCCTCCATGTCGCTCTACCAACACACTCCTCCATGTCACTTGTCCACGTCACTCCTCCATGTCACACTTCCTTGTCACTCCTCCATGTAGCTACTCCTTGTCACTACACCAACTCACTCATCCCTGTCCCTCCGCCATGTCACTCCACCATATCAACCCTCCTTCCTGATCAAACTTGTCAATTCTCCATGTCACTACTCCATGTCTTTCCTCCACATCAATCCTCTATGTCACTCCTCCATGTCACTCCTCCATGTCATTCCTCATTGTCGCTATTCCATGTCACTCCTCCATGTCACTCCTCCATGTCCCTCCGCCATGTCACTCCACCATATTAAACCTCCTTCCTGATCAAACTTGTCACTTCTCCATGTCACTACTCCATGTCTCTCCTCCACATCACTCCTCTATATCACTCCTCCATGTCACTCCTTCATGTCACTCCTCCATGTTGCTATTCCATTTTACTCCTCCATGTCGCTACACCAACTCACTCTTCCATGTCACTCCTCCATTTCACTCCACCACGTCACTCTTCTACGTCACTCCTCATGTCACTCCTCCATGTCGCTACTCCTTGTCACTCCTCCATGTCACTCATCAATTTCATTCTTCCATGTCACTCCTTTATGTCACTCCTCCTAGTCACTCCTCAATTTCACTTCTATATGACTTTAATGTCACTCCTGCATGTCGCTCCTCCATATCACTCCTCTATTTCACTCCTCCATCTCACTCCTCCATATCAATCCTCCATTTCACTCCTCCATGTAACTCCTTAATGTCACTACTCCATGTCGCTACTCCATGTCACTCCTCCATGTCACTCTTGCATGTCGCTCCTCCATGTCACTTCTCCAAGTCTTCAATGTCATGTCTCTCATCTGTGTAGCTCCATATTGTCACTCCTCCATATTACTCCTCCGTGTCACTTCTACATGTTTTCCATGTAACTCCTCCACATTACTCCTCTATGTCACTCCTCTATGTCACTTTTCAATATCACTCCTCTATGTCATTCCCTTATGTCGCTACTCCATTTCACTCCTCCATGTCGATCCTCCATGTCACTCCTCCATGTCACTTCCATATGTCTTCCATGTCACTCCTCCATGTCGCTCCTCCTTGTCACTCCTCCATGTTGCTCCTCCATGTCACTCCTCCATGTCACTCATCCATGTCCCTCCGCCATGTCACTCCACCATATCAATCCTCCTTGCTGATCCGCCCTGTCACTCCTCCATGTCTGTCCTCCACATCAATCCTCCATGTCACTCCTCCATGTCACTCCTCCTTGTCGCTATTCCATGTCACTCCTCCATGTTGCTACACCAACTCAATCCTCATGTCACTCCTCCATGTAGCTACTCCATGTCACTCCTCCATGTCGCTACACCAACTCAACCCTCCTTGTCACTCCTCCAAGTCACTCAGCCAAGTTATTTGTCCATGTTACTCCTTTATGTCACTCCTCCAAGTCACTCCTCCATGTCACTTCTATATTTCTTCCATGTCACTCATCCTTGTCACTCCTCCATGTAGCTATTCCATGTCACTCCTCCATGTCACTCCTCCATGTCGCTATTCCATGTCACTCCTTCATGTCGCTACACGAACTCAATCCTCCTTGTCACTCCTCTGTGTCATTCCTGCATGTCACTCCTCACTGTCACTCCTCCATGTCACTCCTCCATGTCACTCCACCATGTCACTACACCAACTCACTCATCCCTTTCCCTCCGCCATGTCACTCCACCAAATCAACCCTCCTTCCTGATCAAACTTGTCAGTTCTCCTTGTCACTACTCCATGTCTCTCCTCCACATCAATCCTCTATGTCACTCCCCCATGTCACTCCTCCATGTCACTCCTCCTTGTCGCTATTCCATGTCACTCTTCCATGTTGCTACACCAACTCACTCCTCATTTCACTCTTCCATGTCGCTACTCCATGTCACTCCTCCATGTCGCTACACCAACTCAATCCTCCTTGTCAGTCCTCCATGTCACTCATCCAAGTCATTCCTCCATGTCACTCCTTTATGTCACTCCTCCAAGTCACTCCTCCATGTCACTTCTATATGTCTTCCATGTCACTCCTCCATGTCGCTCCACCAATTCACTCCTCCATGTCACTCCTCCTTGTCACTCCTCCATGTAGCTATTCCATTTCACTCCTCCATGTCGCTAAACCAACTCAATCCTCCTTGTCACTCCTCCATGTCACTCATCCAAGTCACTCCTCCATGTCGCTATTCCATGTCACTCCTTATGTCGATACACCAACTCACTCCTCCATGTCACTCCTCCATTTAACTCCACCACGTCACTCCTCCATGTCACTCCTCCATACCAACCCTCCATGTCACTCCTCCATGTCACTCCTCCATGTCACTACACCAACTCACTAATCCCTGTCACTCCGCCATGTCACTCCACAATATCAAACCACCTTCCTGATATAAACTTGTCAGTTCTCCATGTCACTACTCTATGTCTCTCCTCCACATCAATCCTCTATGTTACTCCTCCATGTCACTCCTCCATGTCACTCCTCCTTGTCGCTATTCCATGTCACTCCTCCATGTTGCTACACCAACTCACTCCTCATGTCACTCCTCCATGTCGCTACTCCATGTCACTCCTCCATGTCGCTACACCAACTCAATCCTCCTGGTCACTCCTCCATGTCACTCATCCAAGTCATTCCTCCATGTCACTCCTTTATGTCACTCCTCCAAGTCACTCCTCCATGTCACTTCTATATATCTTCCATGTCACTCCTCCATATAAACCCTCCATTTCACTCCTCCTTGTCGCTACACCAACTCAATCCTCCATGTCACTCCTCCATTTCACTCCACCGTGTCCCTCCTCCATATCAACCCTCCATGTCACTACTCCATGTCACTCCTCCATGTCCCTCTGCAATTTCACTCCACCATATCAACCCTCCTTCCTGATCAAACTTGTCACTTCTCCATGTCACTACTCCATGTCTCTCCTCCACATCACTACTCTATATCAATCCTCCATGTCACTCCTCCATGTCACTCCTCCTTGTCGCTATTACATGTCACTCCTCCATATCAATCCTCCATTTCACTCTTCCATGTAACTCTTTAATGTCACTACTCCATGTCGTTACTCCATGTCACTCCTCCATGTCGCGACACCAACACAATCCTCCTTGTCACTCCTCCATGTCACTCATCCAAGTCATTCCTCTATGTCACTCCTTTATGTCACTCCTCCAAGTCACTCCTCCATGTCACTTCTATATGTCTTCCATGTCACTCCTCCATGTCGCTCCACCAACTCACTCCTCCAAGTCACTCCTCCATGTCACTCCTCCATGTCACTACACCAACTCACTAATACCTGTCCCTCCGCCATGTCACTCCACCATATCAACCCTCCTTCCTGATCAAATTTGTCAGTTCTCCATGTCACTACTCCATGTCTCTCCTCCACATCAATCCTCTATGTCACTCCTCCATGTCACTCCTCTATGTCACTCCTCCTTGTTGCTATTCCATGTCACTCCTCCATGTTGCTACACCAACTCACTCCTCATGTCACTCCTCCATGTCGCTACTCCATGTCACTCCTCCATGTCGCTACACCAACTCAATCCTCCTTGTCACTCCTCCATGTCACTCATCCAAGTCATTCCTCCATGTCACTACTTTATGTCACTCCTCCAAGTCACTCCTCCATGTCACTTCTATATGTCTTCCATGTCACTCCTCCATGTCGCTCCACCAACTCACTACTCCATGTCTCTCCTTCACATCAATCCTCTATGTCACTCTTCCATGTAACTCCTTAATGTCACTACTCCATGTTGCTACTCCATGTCACTCCTCCATGTCACTCTTGCATGACGCTCCTCTATGTCACTTCTCTAAGTTTTCAATGTCATGTCTCTCATCCGTGTAGCTCCATATTGTCACACCTCCATATCACTCCTCCGTGTCACTTCTACATGTTGTACATGTCACTCCTCCACATAACTCCTCTATGTCACTCCTCAATGTCACTTTTCAATATCACTCCTCTATGTCATTCCCCTATGTCGCTACTCCATGTCACTCCTCCATGTCGATCCTCCATGTCAATCCTCCATGTCACTTCTATATGTCTTCTATGTCACTCCTCCATGTCGCTCCTCCTTGTCACTCCTCCATGTTGCTCCTCCATGTCACTCCTCCATGTCACTCATCCATGTCCCTCCGCCATGTCACTCCACCATATCAATCCTCCTTGCTGATCCGCCCTGTCACTCCTCCATGTCTCTCCTCCACATCAATCCTCTATGTCACTCCTCCATGTCACTCCTCCATGTCACTCCTCCTTGTCGCTATTCCATGTCACTCCTCCATGTCACTACATCAAACTCACTCATCCCTGTCCCTCCGCCATGTCACTCCACCATATCAACCCTCCTTCCTGATCAAACTTGTCAGTTCTCCATGTCACTACTCCATGTCTCTCCTCCACATTAATCCTCTATGTCATTCCTCCATGTCACTCCTCCATGTCACTCCTCCATGTCACTCCTCCTTGTTGCTATTCCATGTCACTCCTCCATGTTGCTACACCAACTCACTCCTCATGTCACTACTCCATGTCGCTACTCCATGTCACTCCTCCATGTCGCTACAACAACTCAATCCTCCTTTTCACTCCTCCATGTCACGCATCCAAGTCATTCCTCCATGTCACTCCTTTATGTCACTCCTCCAAGTCACTCCTCCATGTCACTTCTATAAGTCTTCCTTGTCACTCCTCCATGTGTCTACTCAATGTCACTCCTCCATTTCACTCCTCCATGTCTCTCCTCCATGTCACTTCTCCAAGTCTTCAATGTCATGTCTCTCATCTGTGTAGCTCCACATTGTCACTCCTCCAAGTCACTCCTCCATGTCGCTACTCCACGTCACTCCTCCACGTCACTCCTCCATGTCACACCTCCTTGTCACTCCTCCATGTAGCTACTCTATGTCACTCCTCCATGTTACTCCTCCATATCAATCCTCCATGTCACTTCTCCATGTCACTCCTCCTTGTCGCAATTCCATGTCACTCCTCCATGTCGCTACATCAACTCACTCCTCATGTCACTCCTCCATGTCGCTACTCCATGTCACTCCTCCATGTCGCTACACCAACTCAATCCTCCTTGTCACTCCTCCATGTCACTCATCCAAGTCACTCCTCCACATCGCTATTCCCTTTCACTCCTTATGTCGGTACGCCAACTCACTCCTCCATGTCACTCCTCCATATCAACCCGCTATGTCACTCCTCCATGTCACTACACCAACTCACTAATCCCTTTCCCTCCGCCATGTCACTCCACAATATCAAACCTCCTTCCTAATCAAACTTGTCAGTTCTCCATGTCACTACTCCATGTCTCTCCTCCACATCAATCCTCTATGTCACTTCTCCATGTCACTCCTCCATGTCACTCCTCCTTGTCGCTATTCCATGTCACTCCTCCATGTTGCTACACCAACTCACTCCTCATGTCACTCCTCCATGTCGCTACTCCATGTCACTCCTCCATGTCGCTACACCAACTCAATCCTCCTTGTCACTCCTCCATGTCACTCATCCAAGTCATTCCTCCATGTCACTTCTTTATGTCACTCCTCCAAGTCACTCCTCTATGTCACTGCTATATGTCTTCCATGTCACTCCTCCATGTCGCTCCACCAACTCACTCCTCCATGTCACTCCTCCTTGTCACTCCTCCATGTAGCTATTCCATGTCACTCCTCCATGTCGCTCTACCAACTCACTCCTCCATGTCACTCATCCACGTCACTCCTCCATGTCACACTTCCTTGTCACTCCTCCATGTAGCTACTTCATGTCACTGCACCAACTCACTCATCCCTGTCCTTCCGCCATGTCACTCCACCATATCAACCCTCCTTCCTGATCAAACGTGTCACTTCTCCATGTCACTACTCCATGTCTCTCCTCCACATCACTCCTCTATATCACTCCTCCATGTCACTCCTCCATGTCACTCCTCCTTGTTGCTATTCCATGTTACTCCTCCATGTCGCTACACCAACTCACTCTTCCATGTCACTCCCCCATTTCACTCCACCATATCAACCCTCCTTCCTGATCAAACTTGTCACTTCTCCATGTCACTACTCCATGTCTCTCCCCCACATAAACCTCTATGTCACTCCTCCATGTCACTCCTCTATGTCACTCCTCCTTGTCGCTCTTCCATGTCACTCCTTCATGTCGCTACACCAACTCAATCCTCATGTCACTCCTCTATGTAGCTACTCCATGTCACTCCTCCATGTAGCTACACCAACTCAATCCTCCTTGTCACTCCTCCATGTCACTCAGCCAAGTCATTTGTCCATGTCACTCCTTTATGTCACTCCTCCATGTCACTCCTCCATGTCACTTCTATATGTCTTCCATGTCACTCCTCCATGTTGCTCCACCAACTCACTCCTCCATGTCACTCCTCCATGTCACTGCTCCACGTCACTCCTCTATGTCACTCATTCATGTCACTCCTCCATGTCGCTATTCCATGTCACTCCTTATGTCGCTATATAAACTCACTCCTCCATGTCACTCCTCCATTTCACTCCACCACGTCACTCCTCCATGTCACTCCTCCATATCAACCCTCCTTGCTGATCCGCCCTGTCACTCCTCCATGTCTCTCCTCCACATCAATCCTCCATGTCACTCCTCCATGTCACTCCTCCATGTCAATCCTCCATGTCACTCCTCCATGTCACTACACCAACTCACTCATCCCTTTCCCTCCGCCATGTCACTCCACCATATCAACCCTCCTTCCTGATCAAACTTGTCACTTCTCCATGTCACTACTCCATGTCTCTACTCCACATCAATCCTCTATGTCACTCCTCCATGTCGCTACACCAACTCACTCCTCATGTCACTCCTCCATGTCACTCCTCCATGTTGCTAATCCATGTCACTCCTTATATCGCTTCACCAACTCAATCCTCCATTTCACTCCTCCATTTCACTCCACCACGTCACTCCTCCATATCACTCCTCCATATCAACCCTCCATGGAACTCCTCCATGTCACTCCTCCATGTCATTCCTCCATGTCACTCCTCCATGTCACTACACCAACTCACTTATCCCTGTCCCTCCGCCATGTCACTCCTCCATGTCACTCCTCCATGTCGCTACACCAACTCACTCCTCATGTCACTCCTCCATGTCGCTACTCCATTTCACATCTCCATGTCGCTACACCAACTCAATCCTCCTTGTCACTAATCCATGTCACTCTTCCAAGTCACTCTTCCATGTCGCTATTCCATGTCACTCCTTATGTCGATACACCAACTCACTCCTCCATGTAACTCCTCCAATTCACTCGACCACATCACTCCTCCATGTCACTCCTACATATCAACCCTCCATGTCACTCCTCCATGTCACTACACCAACTCACTAATCCCTGTCCCTCCGCCATGTCACTCCACCATATCAACCCTCCTTCCTGATCAAACTTGTCAGTTCTCCATGTCACTACTCCATGTCTCTCCTCCACATAAATTCTCTATGTCAGTCCTCCATGTCACTCCTCCATGTCACTCCTCCATGTCACTACTCCATGTCACTCCTCCATATCGCTACACCAACTCAATCCTCCTTGTCACACCTCCATGTCACTCATCCAAGTCATTCCTCCATGTCACTCCTTTATGTCACTCCTGCAAGTCACTACTCCATGTCACTTCTATATGTCTTCCATGTCACTCCTCCATGTCGCTCCAACAACTCACTCCTCCATGTCACTCCTCCATGTCACTGCTCCACGTCACTCCTCTGTGTCACTCCTCCATGTCACTCCTCCATGTCGCTACTCCATGTCACTCCTCCATGTCGCTACACCAACTCAACCCTCCTTGTCACTCCTCCATGTCACTCATCCAAGTCATTCCTCCATGTCACTCCTTTATGTCACTCCTCCAATCACTCCTCCATGTAACTTCTATATGTCTTCCATATCATTACTCCATGTTGCTCCACCAACTCACTCCTCCATGTCACTCCTCCTTATCACTCCTCCATGTAGCTATTCCATGTCACTCCTCCATGTCGCTCTACCAACATACTCCTCGATGTAACTCGTCCACGTCACTCCTCCATGTCACACTACCTTGTCACTCCTCCATGTAGCTACTCCATGTCACTACACCAACTCACTCATCCCTGTCCCTCCGCCATGTCACTCCACCATATCAACCCTCCTTCCTGATCAAACTTGTCACTTCTCCATGTCACTATTCCATGTCTCTCCTCCACATCAATTATCTATTTCACTCCTCCATATCACTCCTCCATGTCACTCCTCCTTGTTGCTATTCCATGTCACTCCTTCATGTTGCTACACCAACTCACTCCTCATGTCACTCCTCCATGTCGCTACTCCATGTCACTCCTCCATGTCGCTACACCAACTTAATCCTCCTTGTCACTCCTCCATGTCACTCATCCAAGTCATTCCTCCATGTCACTCCTTTATGTCACTCCTCCAAGACACTCCTCCATGTCACTTCTATATGTCTTCCATGTCACTCCTCAATGTTGCTCCACCAACTCACTCCTCCATGTCACTCCTCCTTGTCACTCCTCCATGTAACTCGTCCACGTCACTCCTCCATGTCACACTTGCTTGTCACTCCTCCATGTAGCTACTCCATGTCACTACACCAACTCAAGCCTCCTTCCTGATCAAACGTGTCACTTCTCCATGTCACTACTCCATGTCTTTCCTCCACATCAATCCTCTATGTCACTCCTCCATGTCACTCCTCCATGTCATTTCTCCTTGTCGCTATTCCATGTCACTCCTCCATGTCGCTAAACCAACTCACTCCTCCATGTCACTCCCCCATTTCACTCTACCACATCACTCCTCCATGTCACTACTCCATATCAGCCCTTCATGTCACTCCTCCATGTCACTCCTCCATGTCGCTACATCATTTCAATCCTCCTTGTCACTCCTCCATGTCACTGATCCACGTCACTCCTCTATGTCACTCCTCCATGTCACTCCTCCATGTCGCTATTCCATGTCACTCCTTATGTCACTATATAAACTCACTCCTCCATGTCACTCCTCCATTTCACTCCACCACGTCACTCCTCCATGTCACTCCTCCATATCAACCCTCCATGTCACTACTCCTTGTCGCTACACCAACTCACTCCTCCATGTCACTACTCCATTTCACTCCACCACGTCCCTCCTCCATATCAACCCTCCATGTCATTCCTCCATGTCACTCCTCCATGTCCCTCCGCAATGTCACTCCACCATATCAACCCTACTTCCTGATCAAACTTGTCACTTCTCCATGTCACTACTCCATGTCTCTCCTCCACATCACTCCTCCATGTCACTTCTATATGTCTTCCATATTACTCCTCCATGTCGCTCCACCAACTCACTCCTCCATGTCACTCATCCTTGTCACTTCTATATGTCTTCCATGTTACTCCTCCATGTCGCTCCACCAACTCACTCCTCCATGTCACTCCTCCTTGTCACTCCTCCATGTAGCTATTCCATGTCACTCCTCCATGTCGCTGCACCAACTCACTCTTCCATGTCACTCCTCCATTTCACTCCACCACGTCACTCTTCTACGTCACTCCTCATTCACTCCTCCATGTCACTCATCCATGTCATTCCTCCATGTCACTCCTCCAAGTCACTCCTCAATTTCACTTCTATATGACTTCAATGTCACTCCTGCATGTCGCTCCTCCATATCACTCCTCTATTTCATTCCTCCATGTCACTCCTCCATATCAATCCTCCATTTCACTCCTCCATGTTACTCCTTAATGTCACTCCTCCATGTAGCTACTCCATGTCACTCCTCCATGTCGCTACACCAATTCAATCCTCCTTGTCACTCCTCCATGTCACTGATCCACGTCACTCCTCTATGTCACTCCTCCATGTCACTCCTCCATGTCGCTATTCCATGTCACTCCTTATGTCACTATATAAACTCACTCCTCCATGTCACTCCTCCATTTCACTCCACCACGTCACTCCTCCATGTCACTCCTCCATATCAACCCTCCATGTCACTACTCCTTGTCGCTACACCAACTCACTCCTCCATGTCACTACTCCATTTCACTCCACCATGTCCCTCCTCCATATCAACCCTTCATGTCATTCCTCCATGTCACTCCTCCATTTCCCTCCGCAATGTCACTCCACCATATCAATCCTCTATGTCACTCCTCCATGTCACTCCTCCATGTCACTCCTCCTTGTCACTATTCCATGTCACTCCTCCATGTTGCTACACCAACTCACTCCTCATGTCACTCCTCCATGTCGCTACTCTATGTAACTCCTCCATGTCGCTACACCAACTCGATCCTCCTTGTCAATCCTCCATGTCACTCATCCAAGTCATTCTTCCATGTCACTCCTTTATGTCACTCCTCCAAGTCACTCCTCCATGTCACTTCTATATGTCTTCCATGTCACTCCTCACTGTCGCTCCACCAACTCACTCCTCCATGTCACTCCTCCATATCAACCCTCCTTCCTGATCAAACTTGTCACTTCTCCATGTCACTACTCCATGTCTCTCCTCCACATCACTCCTCTATATTATTCCTCCATGTCACTCCTCCATGTCACTCCTCCTTGTGGCTATTCCATATTACTCCTCCATGTCGCTACACCAACTCACTCTTTCATGTCACTCCCACATTTCACTCCACCACGTCACTCCTCCATATCACTCCTCTACTTCACTCCTCCATGTCACTCCTCCATATCAATCCTCCATTTCACTCCTCCATGTAACTCCTTAATGTCACCACTCCATGTCGCTACTCCATGTCAGTCCTCCATGTCACTCTTGCATGTCGCTCCTCCATGTCACTTCTCCAAGTCTTCAATGTCATGTCTCTCATCCGTGTAGCTCCATATTGTCACTCCTCCATCTCACTCCTCCATGTAACTCCTTAATGTCACTACTCCATGTTGCTCCTCCATGTCACTCCTCCATGTCACTCATCCATGTTCCTCCGCCATGTCACTCCACCATATCAATCCTCCTTGCTGATCCGCCCTGTCACTCCTCCATGTCTCTCCTCCACATCAATCCTCCATGTCACTCCTCAATGTCACTCCTCCATGTCGCTACACCAACTATATCTTCCTTGTCACTCCTCCATGTCACTCAGCCAAGTCATTTGTCCATGTCACTCTTTTATGTCACTCCTCCAAGTCACTCCTCCATGTCACTTCTATATGTCTTCCATGTCACTCCTCCATGTTGCTCCACCAACTCACTCCTCCATGTCACTCCTCCATGTCACTGCTCCACGTCACTCCTCTATGTCACTCCTCCATGTCACTACTCCTTGTCGCTATTCAATGTCACTCCTTATGTCGCTATATAAACTCACTCCTCCATGTCACTCCTCCATTTCACTCCACCACGCCACTCCTCCATGTCACTCCTCCATATCAACCCTCCATGTCACTCCTCCTAGTTGCTACACCAACTCACTCCTCCATGTCACTCCTCCTTGTCACTCCTCCATGTAGCTATTCCATTTCACTACTCCATGTCGCTACACCAACTCACTCCTCCATGTCACTCCTCCTTGTCACTCATCCAAGTCACTCCTCCATGTCGCTATTCCTTATGTCGATACGCCAACTCACTCCTCCATGTCACTCCTCCATTTCACTCCACCACGTCACTCCTCCATGTCACTCCTCCTTGTCACTCATCCAAGTCACTCCTCCATGTCGCTATTCCTTATGTCGATACGCCAACTCACTCCTCCATGTCACTCCTCCACTTCACTCCTCCATGTCACTCCTCCATGTCACTACACCAACTCACTAATCCCTGTCTCTCCGCCATGTCACTCCACAACATCAAACCTCCTTCCTGATCAAACTTGTCAGTTCTCCATGTCACTACTTCATGTTTCTCCTCCACATCAATCCTCTATGTCACTCCTCCATGTCACTCCTCCATGTCACTCCTCCTTGTCGCTATTCCATGTTACTCCTCCATGTCGCTACACCAACTCACTCTTTCGTGTCACTCCCACATTTCACTCCACCACGTCACTCCTCCATATCACTCCTCTACTTCTCTCCTCCATGTCACTCCTCCATATCAATCCTCCATTTCACTCCTCCATGTAACTCCTTAATGTCACTACTCCATGTTGCTACTCCATGTCACTCCTCCATGTCACTCTTGCATGTCGCTCCTCCATGTCACTTCTCCAAGTCTTCAATGTCATGTCTCTCATCCGTGTAGCTCCATATTGTCACTCCTCCATATCACTCCTCCGTGTCACTTCTACATGTTTTCAATGTCACTCCTCCACATCACTCCTCTATGTCACTCCTCCATGTCACTTTTCAATATCACTCCTCTATGTCATTCCCCTATGTCGCTACTCCATGTCACTCCTCCATGTCGATCCTTCATGTCACTCCTCCATGTCACTTCTATATATCTTCCATTTCACTCCTACATGTCGCTCCTCCTTGTCACTCCTCCATGTTGCTCCTCCATGTCACTCCTCCATGTCACTCATCCATGTCCCTCCGCCATGTCACTCCACCATATCAATCCTCCTTGCTGATCCGCCCTGTCACTCCTCCATGTCTCTCCTCCACATCAATCTCAATGTCACTCCTCCATGTCACTCCTCCATGTCGCTACACCAACTATATCTTCCTTGTCACTCCTCCATGTCACTCAGCCAAGTCATTTGTCCATGTCACTCCTTTATGTCACTCCTCCAAGTCACTCCTCCATGTCACTTCTATATGTCTTCCATGTCACGACTCCATGTTGCTCCACCAACTCACTCCTCCATATCACTCCTCCATGTCACTGCTCCACGTCACTCCTCTATGTCACTCCTCCATGTCACTCCTCCATGTCGCTATTCCATGTCACTCCTTATGTCGCTATATAAACTCACTCCTCCATGTCACTCCTCCATTTCACTCCACCACACCACTCCTCCATGTCACTCCTCCATATCAACCCTCCATGTAGCTATTCCATTTCAGTACTCCATGTTGCTACACCAACTCACTCCTCCATGTCACTCCTCCTTGTCACTCCTCCATGTAGCTATTCCATTTCACTACTCCATGTCGCTACACCAACTCAATCCTTCTTGTCACTCCTCCATGTCACTCATCCAAGTCACTCCTCCATGTCGCTATTCCATGTCACTCCTTATGTCGATACGCCAACTCACTCCTCCATGTCACTCCTCCATTTCACTCCACCACGTCACACCTCCATGTCACTCCTCCATATCAACCCTCCATGTCACTCCTCCACTTCACTCCTCCATGTCACTCCTCCATGTAACTACACCAACTCACTAATCCCTGTCCCTCCGCCATGTCACTCCACAATATCAAACCTCCTTCCTGATCAAACTTGTCAGTTCTCCATGTCACTACTCCATGTTTCTCCTCCACATCAATCCTCTATGTCACTCCTCCATGTCACTGCTCCATGTCACTCCTCCTATTCGCTATTCCATGTCACTCCTCCATGTTGCTACACCAACTCACTCCTCATGTCACTCCTCCATGTCGCTACTCCATGTCACTCCTCCATGTCGCTACACCAAGTCATTCTTCCATGTCACTCCTTTATGTCACTCCTCCAAGTCACTCCTCCATGTCACTTCTATATGTCTTCCAAGTCACTCCTCCATGTCACTTCTATATGTCTGTCATGTCACTCCTCCTTGTGACTCCTCCATGTAGCTATTCCATGTCACTCCTCCATGTCGCTACACCAACTCACTCTTCCATGTCACTCCTCCATTTCACTCCACCACGTCACTCTTCTACGTCACTCCTCATGTCACTCCTCCATGTCGCTACTCCATGTCACTCCTCCAAGTCACTCCTCAATTTCACTTCTATATGACTTCAATGTCACTCCTGCATGTCGCTCCTCCATATCACTCCTCCATGTCGCTATTCCATGTCACTCCTCCATGTCGCTCTTGCATGTCGCTCCTCCATGTTACTTTTCCAAGTATTCAATGTCATGTCTCTCATCCGTGTAGCTCCATATTGTCACTCCTCCATATCACTCCTCCGTGTCACTTCAACATGTTTTCCATGTCACTCCTCCACATCACTCCTCTATGTAAATCCTCCATGTCACTTTTCAATATCACTCCTCTATGTCATTCCCCTTTGTCGCTACTCCATGTCACTCCTCCATGTCGCTAATCCATGTCACTCCTCCATTTCACTCCTCCATGTCTCTCCACAATGTCACTTCTCCAAGTCTTCAATGTCATGTCTCTCATCTGTGTAGCTCCACATTGTCACTCCTCCAAGTCACTCCTCCATGTCGCTACTCCACATCACTCCTCCATGTCACACCTCCTTGTCACTCCTCCATGTAGCTATTCCATTTCACTCCTCCATGTTGCTACACCAACTCACTCCTCATGTCACTCCTCCATGTCGCTACTCCATGTCACTCCTCCATGTCGCTACACCAAGTCATTCTTCCATGTCACTCCTTTATGTCACTCCTCCAAGTCACTCCTCCATGTCACTTCTATATGTCTTCCAAGTCACTCCTCCATGTCACTTCTATATGTCTGTCATGTCACTCCTCCTTGTGACTCCTCCATGTAGCTATTCCATGTCACTCCTCCATGTCGCTACACCAACTCACTCTTCCATGTCACTCCTCCATTTCACTCCACCACGTCACTCTTCTACGTCACTCCTCATGTCACTCCTCCATGTCGCTACTCCATGTCACTCCTCCAAGTCACTCCTCAATTTCACTTCTATATGACTTCAATGTCACTCCTGCATGTCGCTCCTCCATATCACTCCTCCATGTCGCTATTCCATGTCACTCCTCCATGTCGCTCTTGCATGTCGCTCCTCCATGTTACTTTTCCAAGTATTCAATGTCATGTCTCTCATCCGTGTAGCTCCATATTGTCACTCCTCCATATCACTCCTCCGTGTCACTTCAACATGTTTTCCATGTCACTCCTCCACATCACTCCTCTATGTAAATCCTCCATGTCACTTTTCAATATCACTCCTCTATGTCATTCCCCTTTGTCGCTACTCCATGTCACTCCTCCATGTCGCTAATCCATGTCACTCCTCCATTTCACTCCTCCATGTCTCTCCACAATGTCACTTCTCCAAGTCTTCAATGTCATGTCTCTCATCTGTGTAGCTCCACATTGTCACTCCTCCAAGTCACTCCTCCATGTCGCTACTCCACATCACTCCTCCATGTCACACCTCCTTGTCACTCCTCCATGTAGCTATTCCATTTCACTCCTCCATGTTGCTACACCAACTCACACCTCATGTCACTCCTCCATGTCGCTACTCCATGTCACTCCTCCATGTCGCTACACCAACTCAATCCTCCTTGTCACTCCTCCATGTCACTCATCCAAGTCATTCCTCCAAGTCACTCCTCCATGTCACTTCTATATGTCTGTCATGTCACTCCTCCTTGTCACTCCTCCATGTAGCTATTCCATGTCACTCCTCCATGTCGCTACACCAACTCACTCTTCCATGTCACTCCTCCATTTCACTCCACCACGTCACTCTTCTACGTCACTCCTCATGTCACTCCTCCATGTCGCTACTCCATGTCACTCCTCCAAGTCACTCCTCAATTTCACTTCTATATGACTTCAATGTCACTCCTGCATGTCGCTCCTCCATATCACTCCTCTATTTCACTCCTCCATGTCACTCCTCCATATCAATCCTCCATTTCACTCCTCCATGTAACTCCTTAATGTCACTACTCCATGTCGCTATTCCATGTCACTCCTCCATGTCACTCTTGCATGTCGCTCCTCCATGTTACTTTTCCAAGTATTCAATGTCATGTCTCTCATCCGTGTAGCTCCATATTGTCACTCCTCCATATCACTCCTCCGTGTCACTTCTACATGTTTTCCATGTCACTCCTCCACATCACTCCTCTATGTAAATCCTCCATGTCACTTTTCAATATCACTCCTCTATGTCATTCCCCTTTGTCGCTACTCCATGTCACTCCTCCATGTCGATCCTCCATGTCACTCCTCCATGTCACTTCTATATGTCTTCCATTTCACTCCTCCATGTCGCTCCTCCTTGTCACTCCTCCATGTTGCTCCTCCATGTCACTCCTCCATGTCACTCATCCATGTCCCTCCGCCATGTCACTCCACCATATCAATCCTCCTTGCTGATCCGCCCTGTCACTCCTCCATGTCTCTCCTCCACATCAATCCTCCATGTCACTCCTCCATGTCACTCCTCCATGTCACTACACCAACTCACTCATCCCATTCCCTCCGCCATGTCACTCCACCATATCAACCCTCCTTCCTGATCAAACTTGTCAGTTCTCCATGTCACTACTCCATGTCTCTCCTCCACATCAATCCTCTATGTCACTCCTCCATGTCGCTACTCCATGTCACTCCTCCATGTCGCTACACCAACTCGATCCTCCTTGTCAGTCCTCCATGTCACTCATCCAAGTCATTCCTCCATGTCGCTCCACCAACTCACTCCTCCATGTCACTCCTCCTTGTCGCTCCTCCATGTAGCTATTCCATTTCACTACTCCATGTCACTCCACCAACTCACTCCTCCATGTCACTCCTCCTTGTCACTCCTCCATGTAGCTATTCCATTTCACTCCTCCATGTCGTTACACCAACTCAATCCTCCTTGTCACTCCTCCATGTCACTCATCCAAGTCACTCCACCACGCCACTCCTCCATGTCACTCCTCCATATCAACCCTCCATGTCACTCCTCCTAGTTGCTACACAAACTCACTCCTCCATGTCACTCCTCCTTGTCACTCCTCCATGTAGCTATTCCATTTCACTACTCCATGTCGCTACACCAACTCACTCCTCCATGTCACTCCTCCTTGTCACTCATCCAAGTCACTCCTCCATGTCGCTATTCCTTATGTCGATACGCCAACTCACTCCTCCATGTCACTCCTCCATTTCACTCCACCACGTCACTCCTCCATGTCACTCCTCCTTGTCACTCATCCAAGTCACTCCTCCATGTCGCTATTCCTTATGTCGATACGCCAACTCACTCCTCCATGTCACTCCTCCACTTCACTCCTCCATGTCACTCCTCCATGTCACTACACCAACTCACTAATCCCTGTCTCTCCGCCATGTCACTCCACAACATCAAACCTCCTTCCTGATCAAACTTGTCAGTTCTCCATGTCACTACTTCATGTTTCTCCTCCACATCAATCCTCTATGTCACTCCTCCATGTCACTCCTCCATGTCACTCCTCCTTGTCGCTATTCCATGTTACTCCTCCATGTCGCTACACCAACTCACTCTTTCGTGTCACTCCCACATTTCACTCCACCACGTCACTCCTCCATATCACTCCTCTACTTCTCTCCTCCATGTCACTCCTCCATATCAATCCTCCATTTCACTCCTCCATGTAACTCCTTAATGTCACTACTCCATGTTGCTACTCCATGTCTTCAATGTCATGTCTCTCATCCGTGTAGCTCCATATTGTCACTCCTCCATATCACTCCTCCGTGTCACTTCTACATGTTTTCAATGTCACTCCTCCACATCACTCCTCTATGTCACTCCTCCATGTCACTTTTCAATATCACTCCTCTATGTCATTCCCCTATGTCGCTACTCCATGTCACTCCTCCATGTCGATCCTTCATGTCACTCCTCCATGTCACTTCTATATATCTTCCATTTCACTCCTACATGTCGCTCCTCCTTGTCACTCCTCCATGTTGCTCCTCCATGTCACTCCTCCATGTCACTCATCCATGTCCCTCCGCCATGTCACTCCACCATATCAATCCTCCTTGCTGATCCGCCCTGTCACTCCTCCATGTCTCTCCTCCACATCAATCTCAATGTCACTCCTCCATGTCACTCCTCCATGTCGCTACACCAACTATATCTTCCTTGTCACTCCTCCATGTCACTCAGCCAAGTCATTTGTCCATGTCACTCCTTTATGTCACTCCTCCAAGTCACTCCTCCATGTCACTTCTATATGTCTTCCATGTAACGACTCCATGTTGCTCCACCAACTCACTCCTCCATATCACTCCTCCATGTCACTGCTCCACGTCACTCCTCTATGTCACTCCTCCATGTCACTCCTCCATGTCGCTATTCCATGTCACTCCTTATGTCGCTATATAAACTCACTCCTCCATGTCACTCCTCCATTTCACTCCACCACGCCACTCCTCCATGTCACTCCTCCATATCAACCCTCCATGTAGCTATTCCATTTCAGTACTCCATGTTGCTACACCAACTCACTCCTCCATGTCACTCCTCCTTGTCACTCCTCCATGTAGCTATTCCATTTCACTACTCCATGTCGCTACACCAACTCAATCCTTCTTGTCACTCCTCCATGTCACTCATCCAAGTCACTCCTCCATGTCGCTATTCCATGTCACTCCTTATGTCGATACGCCAACTCACTCCTCCATGTCACTCCTCCATTTCACTCCACCACGTCACACCTCCATGTCACTCCTCCATATCAACCCTCCATGTCACTCCTCCACTTCACTCCTCCATGTCACTCCTCCATGTAACTACACCAACTCACTAATCCCTGTCCCTCCGCCATGTCACTCCACAATATCAAACCTCCTTCCTGATCAAACTTGTCAGTTCTCCATGTCACTACTCCATGTTTCTCCTCCACATCAATCCTCTATGTCACTCCTCCATGTCACTGCTCCATGTCACTCCTCCTATTCGCTATTCCATGTCACTCCTCCATGTTGCTACACCAACTCACTCCTCATGTCACTCCTCCATGTCGCTACTCCATGTCACTCCTCCATGTCGCTACACCAAGTCATTCTTCCATGTCACTCCTTTATGTCACTCCTCCAAGTCACTCCTCCATGTCACTTCTATATGTCTTCCAAGTCACTCCTCCATGTCACTTCTATATGTCTGTCATGTCACTCCTCCTTGTGACTCCTCCATGTAGCTATTCCATGTCACTCCTCCATGTCGCTACACCAACTCACTCTTCCATGTCACTCCTCCATTTCACTCCACCACGTCACTCTTCTACGTCACTCCTCATGTCACTCCTCCATGTCGCTACTCCATGTCACTCCTCCAAGTCACTCCTCAATTTCACTTCTATATGACTTCAATGTCACTCCTGCATGTCGCTCCTCCATATCACTCCTCCATGTCGCTATTCCATGTCACTCCTCCATGTCGCTCTTGCATGTCGCTCCTCCATGTTACTTTTCCAAGTATTCAATGTCATGTCTCTCATCCGTGTAGCTCCATATTGTCACTCCTCCATATCACTCCTCCGTGTCACTTCAACATGTTTTCCATGTCACTCCTCCACATCACTCCTCTATGTAAATCCTCCATGTCACTTTTCAATATCACTCCTCTATGTCATTCCCCTTTGTCGCTACTCCATGTCACTCCTCCATGTCGCTAATCCATGTCACTCCTCCATTTCACTCCTCCATGTCTCTCCACAATGTCACTTCTCCAAGTCTTCAATGTCATGTCTCTCATCTGTGTAGCTCCACATTGTCACTCCTCCAAGTCACTCCTCCATGTCGCTACTCCACATCACTCCTCCATGTCACACCTCCTTGTCACTCCTCCATGTAGCTATTCCATTTCACTCCTCCATGTTGCTACACCAACTCACACCTCATGTCACTCCTCCATGTCCCTACTCCATGTCACTCCTCCATGTCGCTACACCAACTCAATCCTCCTTGTCACTCCTCCATGTCACTCATCCAAGTCATTCCTCCATGTCACTCCTTTATGTCACTCCTCCAAGTCACTCCTCCATGTCACTTCTATATGTCTTCCAAGTCACTCCTCCATGTCACTTCTATATGTCTGTCATGTCACTCCTCCTTGTCACTCCTCCATGTAGCTATTCCATGTCACTCCTCCATGTCGCTACACCAACTCACTCTTCCATGTCACTCCTCCATTTCACTCCACCACGTCACTCTTCTACGTCACTCCTCATGTCACTCCTCCATGTCGCTACTCCATGTCACTCCTCCAAATCACTCCTCAATTTCACTTCTATATGACTTCAATGTCACTCCTGCATGTCGCTCCTCCATATCACTCCTCTATTTCACTCCTCCATGTCACTCCTCCATATCAATCCTCCATTTCACTCCTCCATGTAACTCCTTAATGTCACTACTCCATGTCGCTATTCCATGTCACTCCTCCATGTCACTCTTGCATGTCGCTCCTCCATGTTACTTTTCCAAGTATTCAATGTCATGTCTCTCATCCGTGTAGCTCCATATTGTCACTCCTCCATATCACTCCTCCGTGTCACTTCTACATGTTTTCCATGTCACTCCTCCACATCACTCCTCTATGTAAATCCTCCATGTCACTTTTCAATATCACTCCTCTATGTCATTCCCCTTTGTCGCTACTCCATGTCACTCCTCCATGTCGATCCTCCATGTCACTCCTCCATGTCACTTCTATATGTCTTCCATTTCACTCCTCCATGTCGCTCCTCCTTGTCACTCCTCCATGTTGCTCCTCCATGTCACTCCTCCATGTCACTCATCCATGTCCCTCCGCCATGTCACTCCACCATATCAATCCTCCTTGCTGATCCGCCCTGTCACTCCTCCATGTCTCTCCTCCACATCAATCCTCCATGTCACTCCTCCATGTCACTCCTCCATGTCACTACACCAACTCACTCATCCGATTCCCTCCGCCATGTCACTCCACCATATCAACCCTCCTTCCTGATCAAACTTGTCAGTTCTCCATGTCACTACTCCATGTCTCTCCTCCACATCAATCCTCTATGTCACTCCTCCATGTCACTCCTCCATGTCACTCCTCCTTGTCGCTATTCCATGTCACTCCTCCATGTTGCTACACTAACTCACTCCTCATGTCACTCCTCCATGTCGCTACTCCATGTCACTCCTCCATGTCGCTACACCAACTCGATCCTCCTTGTCAGTCCTCCATGTCACTCATCCAAGTCATTCCTCCATGTCGCTCCACCAACTCACTCCTCCATGTCACTCCTCCTTGTCACTCCTCCATGTAGCTATTCCATTTCACTACTCCATGTCACTCCACCAACTCACTCCTCCATGTCACTCCTCCTTGTCACTCCTCCATTTAGCTATTCCATTTCACTCCTCCATGTCGCTACACCAACTCAAGCCTCCTTGTCACTCCTCCATGTCACTCATCCAAGTCACTCCTCCATGTTGCTATTCCATGTCACTCCTTATGTCGATACACCAACTCACTCCTCCATGTCACTCCTCCATTTCACTCCACCACGTCACTCCTCCATGTCACTCCTCCATGTCACTACTCCATGTCACTCCTCCTTGTCGCTATTCCATGTCACTCCTCCATGTCGCTACACCAACTCACTCCTCATGTCACTCCTCCATGTCACTCCTCCATGTTGCTAATCCATGTCACTCCTTATATCGCTTCACCAACTCAATCCTCCATTTCACTCCTCCATTTCACTCCACCACGTCACTCCTCCATATCACTCCTCCATATCAGCCCTCCATGGAACTCCTCCATGTCACTCCTCCATGTCATTCCTCCATGTCACTCCTCCATGTCACTACACCAACTCACTTATCCCTGTCCCTCCGCCATGTCACTCCTCCATGTCACTCCTCCATGTCGCTACACCAACTCACTCCTCATGTCACTCCTCCATGTCGCTACTCCATTTCACATCTCCATGTCGCTACACCAACTCAATCCTCCTTGTCACTAATCCATGTCACTCTTCCAAGTCACTCTTCCATGTCGCTATTCCATGTCACTCCTTATGTCGATACACCAACTCACTCCTCCATGTAACTCCTCCAATTCACTCGACCACATCACTCCTCCATGTCACTCCTACATATCAACCCTCCATGTCACTCCTCCATGTCACTACACCAACTCACTAATCCCTGTCCCTCCGCCATGTCACTCCACCATATCAACCCTCCTTCCTGATCAAACTTGTCAGTTCTCCATGTCACTACTCCATGTCTCTCCTCCACATAAATTCTCTATGTCACTCCTCCATGTCACTCCTCCATGTCACTCCTCCATGTCACTACTCCATGTAACTCCTCCATATCGCTACACCAACTCAATCCTCCTTGTCACACCTCCATGTCACTCATCCAAGTCATTCCTCCATGTCACTCCTTTATGTCACTCCTCCAAGTCACTACTCCATGTCACTTCTATATGTCTTCCATGTCACTCCTCCATGTCGCTCCAACAACTCACTCCTCCATGTCACTCCTCCATGTCACTGCTCCACGTCACTCCTCTGTGTCACTCCTCCATGTCACTCCTCCATGTCGCTACTCCATGTCACTCCTCCATGTCGCTACACCAACTCAACCCTCCTTGTCACTCCTCCATGTCACTCATCCAAGTCATTCCTCCATGTCACTCCTTTATGTCACTCCTCCAAGTCACTCCACCATGTAACTTCTATATGTCTTCCATATCATTACTCCATGTTGCTCCACCAACTCACTCCTCCATGTCACTCCTCCTTATCACTCCTCCATGTAGCTATTCCATGTCACTCCTCCATGTCGCTCTACCAACATACTCCTCGATGTAACTCGTCCACGTCACTCCTCCATGTCACACTACCTTGTCACTCCTCCATGTAGCTACTCCATGTCACTACACCAACTCACTCATCCCTGTCCCTCCGCCATGTCACTCCACCATATCAACCCTCCTTCCTGATCAAACTTGTCACTTCTCCATGTCACTATTCCATGTCTCTCCTCCACATCAATTATCTATTTCACTCCTCCATATCACTCCTCCATGTCACTACTCCTTGTTGCTATTCCATGTCACTCCTTCATGTTGCTACACCAACTCACTCCTCATGTCACTCCTCCATGTCGCTACTCCATGTCACTCCTCCATGTCGCTACACCAACTTAATCCTCCTTGTCACTCCTCCATGTCACTCATCCAAGTCATTCCTCCATGTCACTCCTTTATGTCACTCCTCCAAGACACTCCTCCATGTCACTTCTATATGTCTTCCATGTCACTCCTCAATGTTGCTCCACCAACTCACTCCTCCATGTCACTCCTCCTTGTCACTCCTCCATGTAACTCGTCCACGTCACTCCTCCATGTCACACTTGCTTGTCACTCCTCCATGTAGCTACTCCATGTCACTACACCAACTCAAGCCTCCTTCCTGATCAAACGTGTCACTTCTCCATGTCACTACTCCATGTCTTTCCTCCACATCAATCCTCTATGTCACTCCTCCATGTCACTCCTCCATGTCATTTCTCCTTGTCGCTATTCCATGTCACTCCTCCATGTCGCTAAACCAACTCACTCCTCCATGTCACTCCCCCATTTCACTCTACCACATCACTCCTCCATGTCACTACTCCATATCAGCCCTTCATGTCACTCCTCCATGTCAGTCCTTCATGTCACTACACCAACTCACTCATCCCTGTCCCTCCGCCATGTCACTCCACCATATCAACCTTCCTTCCTGATCAAACTTGTCACTTCTCCATGTCACTACTCCATGTCTCTCCCCCACATCAAACCTCTATGTCACTCCTCCATGTCATTCCTCTTTGTCACTCCTCCTTGTCACTCTTCCATGTCACTCCTCCATATCGCTACACCAACTCAATCCTCATGTCACTCCTCCATGTAGCTACTCCATGTCACTCCTCCATGTCGCTACATCATTTCAATCCTCCTTGTCACTCCTCCATGTCACTGATCCACGTCACTCCTCTATGTCACTCCTCCATGTCACTCCTCCATGTCGCTATTCCATGTCACTCCTTATGTCACTATATAAACTCACTCCTCCATGTCACTCCTCCATTTCACTCCACCACGTCACTCCTCCATGTCACTCCTCCATATCAACCCTCCATGTCACTACTCCTTGTCGCTACACCAACTCACTCCTCCATGTCACTACTCCATTTCACTCCACCACGTCCCTCCTCCATATCAACCCTCCATGTCATTCCTCCATGTCACTCCTCCATGTCCCTCCGCAATGTCACTCCACCATATCAACCCTACTTCCTGATCAAACTTGTCACTTCTCCATGTCACTACTCCATGTCTCTCCTCCACATCACTCCTCCATGTCACTTCTATATGTCTTCCATATTACTCCTCCATGTCGCTCCACCAACTCACTCCTCCATGTCACTCATCCTTGTCACTTCTATATGTCTTCCATGTTACTCCTCCATGTCGCTCCACCAACTCACTCCTCCATGTCACTCCTCCTTGTCAATCCTCCATGTAGCTATTCCATGTCACTCCTCCATGTCGCTGCACCAACTCACTCTTCCATGTCACTCCTCCATTTCACTCCACCACGTCACTCTTCTACGTCACTCCTCATGTCACTCCTCCATGTCACTCATCCATGTCATTCCTCCATGTCACTCCTCCAAGTCACTCCTCAATTTCACTTCTATATGACTTCAATGTCACTCCTGCATGTCGCTCCTCCATATCACTCCTCTATTTCATTCCTCCATGTCACTCCTCCATATCAATCCTCCATTTCACTCCTCCATGTTACTCCTTAATGTCACTCCTCCATGTAGCTACTCCATGTCACTCCTCCATGTCGCTACACCAATTCAATCCTCCTTGTCACTCCTCCATGTCACTGATCCACGTCACTCCTCTATGTCACTCCTCCATGTCACTCCTCCATGTCGCTATTCCATGTCACTCCTTATGTCACTATATAAACTCACTCCTCCATGTCACTCCTCCATTTCACTCCACCACGTCACTCCTCCATGTCACTCCTCCATATCAACCCTCCATGTCACTACTCCTTGTCGCTACACCAACTCACTCCTCCATGTCACTACTCCATTTCACTCCACCACGTCCCTCCTCCATATCAACCCTTCATGTCATTCCTCCATGTCACTCCTCCATTTCCCTCCGCAATGTCACTCCACCATATCAATCCTCTATGTCACTCCTCCATGTCACTCCTCCATGTCACTCCTCCTTGTCACTATTCCATGTCACTCCTCCATGTTGCTACACCAACTCACTCCTCATGTCACTCCTCCATGTCGCTACTCTATGTAACTCCTCCATGTCGCTACACCAACTCGATCCTCCTTGTCAATCCTCCATGTCACTCATCCAAGTCATTCTTCCATGTCACTCCTTTATGTCACTCCTCCAAGTCACTCCTCCATGTCACTTCTATATGTCTTCCTTGTCACTCCTCACTGTCGCTCCACCAACTCACTCCTCCATGTCACTCCTCCTTGTCACTCCTCCATGTAGCTATTCCATTTTACTCCTCCATGTCGCTACACCAACTCAATCCTCCTTGTCACTCCTCCATGTCACTCATCCATATCAACCCTCCTTCCTGATCAAACTTGTCACTTCTCCATGTCACTACTCCATGTCTCTCCTCCACATCACTCCTCTATATTATTCCTCCATGTCACTCCTCCATGTCACTCCTCCTTGTGGCTATTCCATATTACTCCTCCATGTCGCTACACCAACTCACTCTTTCATGTCACTCCCACATTTCACTCCACCACGTCACTCCTCCATATCACTCCTCTACTTCACTCCTCCATGTCACTCCTCCATATCAATCCTCCATTTCACTCCTCCATGTAACTCCTTAATGTCACCACTCCATGTCGCTACTCCATGTCACTCCTCCATGTCACTCTTGCATGTCGCTCCTCCATGTCACTTCTCCAAGTCTTCAATGTCATGTCTCTCATCCGTGTAGCTCCATATTGTCACTCCTCCATCTCACTCCTCCATGTAACTCCTTAATGTCACTACTCCATGTTGCTCCTCCATGTCACTCCTCCATGTCACTCATCCATGTTCCTCCGCCATGTCACTCCACCATATCAATCCTCCTTGCTGATCCGCCCTGTCACTCCTCCATGTCTCTCCTCCACATCAATCCTCCATGTCACTCCTCAATGTCACTCCTCCATGTCGCTACACCAACTATATCTTCCTTGTCACTCCTCCATGTCACTCAGCCAAGTCATTTGTCCATGTCACTCTTTTATGTAACTCCTCCAAGTCACTCCTCCATGTCACTTCTATATGTCTTCCATGTCACTCCTCCATGTTGCTCCAACAACTCACTCCTCCATGTCACTCCTCCATGTCACTGCTCCACGTCACTCCTCTATGTCACTCCTCCATGTCACTACTCCATGTCGCTATTCAATGTCACTCCTTATGTCGCTATATAAACTCACTCCTCCATGTCACTCCTCCATTTCACTCCACCACGCCACTCCTCCATGTCACTCCTCCATATCAACCCTCCATGTCACTCCTCCTAGTTGCTACACCAACTCACTCCTCCATGTCACTCCTCCTTGTCACTCCTCCATGTAGCTATTCCATTTCACTACTCCATGTCGCTACACCAACTCACTCCTCCATGTCACTCCTCCTTGTCACTCATCCAAGTCACTCCTCCATGTCGCTATTCCTTATGTCGATACGCCAACTCACTTCTCCATGTCACTCCTCCATTTCACTCCACCACGTCACTCCTCCATGTCACTCCTCCTTGTCACTCATCCAAGTCACTCCTCCATGTCGCTATTCCTTATGTCGATACGCCAACTCACTCCTCCATGTCACTCCTCCACTTCACTCCTCCATGTCACTCCTCCATGTCACTACACCAACTCACTAATCCCTGTCCCTCCACCATGTCACTCCACAACATCAAACCTCCTTCCTGATCAAACTTGTCAGTTCTCCATGTCACTACTTCATGTTTCTCCTCCACATCAATCCTCTATGTCACTCCTCCATGTCACTCCTCCATGTCACTCCTCCTTGTCGCTATTCCATGTCACTCCTCCATGTTGCTACACCAACTCACTCCTCATGTCACTCCTCCATGTCGCTACTCCATGTCACTCCTCCATGTCGCTACACCAACTCAATCCTCCTTGTCACTCCTCCATGTCACTCATCCAAGTCATTCCTCCATGTCACTCCTTTATGTCACTCCTCCAAGTCACTCTTCCATGTCACTACTATATGTCTTCCAAGTCACTCTTCCATGTCACTTCTATATGTTTTCCATGTCACTCCTCCTTGTCACTCTTCCATGTAGCTATTCCATGTCACTCCTCCAAGTCGCTACACCAACTGACTCTTCCATGTCACTCCTCCATTTCACTCCACCACGTCACTTATCTACATCACTCCTCATGTCACTCCTCCATGTAGCTACTCCATGTCACTCCTCCAAGTCACTCCTCAATTTCACTTCTATATGACTTCAATGTCACTCCTGCATGTCGCTCCTCCATATCACTCCTCTATTTCACTCCTCCATGTCACTCCTCCATATCAATCCTACATTTCACTCCTCCATGTAACTCCTTAATGTCACTACTCCATGTTGCTACTCCATGTCACGCCTCCATGTCACTCTTGCATGTCGCTCCTCCATGTCACTTCTCTCAGTCTTCAATGTCATGTCTCTCATCCGTGTAGCTCCATATTGTCACTCCTCCATATCACTCCTCCGTGTCACTTCTACATGTTTTCCATGTCACTCCTCCACATCACTCCTCTATGTCACTCCTCCATGTCCCTTTTCAATATAACTCCTCTATGTCATTCCCCAATTTCGCTACTCCATGTCGCTCCTCCTTGTCACTCCTCCATGTTGCTCCTCCATGTCACTCCTCCATGTCACTCATCCATGTCCCTCCGCCATGTCACTCCACCATATCAATCCTCCTTGCTGATCCGCCCTGTCACTCCTCCTTGTCTCTCCTCCACATCAATCCTCTATGTCACTCCTCCATGTCACTCCTCTATGTCACTCCTTCTTGTCGCTATTCCATGTCACTCCTCCATGTCACTACACCAACTCACTCATCCCTGTCCCTCCGCCATGTCACTCCACCATATCAACCCTCCATGTCAATCCTCCATATCACTACACCAACTCAATCCTCCTTGTCACTCCTCTATGTCACTTCACCATGTCACTCTTCCATGTCGTTATTCCATGTCACTCCTTATGTCGCTATATAAACTCAACCCTCCATGTCACTACTCCATTTCACTCCACCACGTCACTCCTCCATGTCACTCCTCCATATTACTCCTCCATGTCACTCCTCCTTGTCGCTACACCAACTCACTCCTCCATGTCACTCCTCCATTTCACTCCACCATGTCCCTCCTCCATATCAACCCTCCATTTCACTCCTCCATGTCACTCCTCCATGTCCCTCCGCCATGTCACTCCACCATATCAACCCTCCTTCCTCATCAAACTTGTCACTTCCATGTCACTACTCCATGTCTCTCCTCCACATCACTCCTCTATATTACTCCTCCATATCACTGCTCCATGTCACTCCTCCATGTCGCTACACCAATTCACTCTTCCATGTCACTCCTCCATGTCGCTACTCCTTGTCACTCCTCCATGTTGCTCCTCCATGTCACTCCTCCATGTCACTCCTCCATGTCACTCCTCAATGTCACTCCATGTCACTACACCAACTCACTCATCCCTTTCCCTCTGCCATGTCACTCCACCATATTAACCCTTCTTCCTGATCAAACTTGTCAGATCTCCATGTCACTCCTCCATGTCACTCCTCCTTGTCGCTATTCCATGTCACTCCTCCATGTTGCTACACCAACTCATTCCTCATGTCACTCCTCCATGTCGCTACTCCGTGTCACTCCTCCATGACGCTACACCAACTCGATCCTCCTTGTCAGTCCACCATGTCACTCCTCCAAGTCACTCCTCCATGTCACTTCTATATGTCTTCCATGTCACTCCTCCATGTCGCTCTACCAACTCACTCCTCCATGTCACTCCTCCAAGTCACTCCTCCATGTCGCTACACCAACTCAATCCTCCTTGTCACTCCTCCATGTCACTCATCCAAGTCATTCCTCCATGTCGCTATTCCATGTCACTCCTTATGTCGATACGCCAACTCACTCCTCCATGTCACTCCTCCATTTCACTCCACCACGTCACTCCTCCATGTCACTCCTCCACATCAATCCTCTATGTCACTCCTCCATGTCACTCCTCCATGTCACTCCTCCTTGTCGCTATTCCATGTCACTCCTCCATGTTGCTACACCAACTCACTCCTCATGTCACTCCTCCATGTCGCTACTCCATGTCACTCCTCCATGTCGCTACACCAACTCAATCCTCCTTTTCACTCCTCCATGTCACTCATCCAAGTCATTCCTCCATGTCACTTCTTTATGTCACTCCTCCAAGTCACTCCTCTATGTCACTGCTATCTGTCTTCCATGTCACTCCTCCATGTCGCTCCACCAACTCACTCCTCCATGTCACTCCTCCTTGTCACTCCTCCATGTAGCTATTCCATGTCACTCCTCCATGTCGCTCTACCAACTCACTCCTCCATGTCACTCGTCCACGTCACTCCTCCATGTCACACTTCCTTGTCACTCCTCCATGTAGCTACTTCAAGTCACTGCACCAACTCACTCATCCCTGTCCCTCCGCCATGTCACTCCACCATATCAACCCTCCTTCCTGATCAAACCTGTCACTTCTCCATGTCATTACACCATGTCTCTCCTCCACATCAACCCTCTATATCACTCCTCCATGTCACTCCTCCAAGTCACTCCTCCATGTCGCTACTCCATGTCACACCTCCTTGTCACTCCTCCATGTAGCTACTCCATGTCACACCTCCATGTCGCTCTACCAACTCACTCCTTCATGTCACTCCTCTATATCACTTCTCCATGTTACTCCTCCATATCAATCCTCCATGTCACTTCTCCATGTCACTCCTCCTTGTCGCAATTCCATGTCACTCCTCCATGTCGCTACATCAACTCACTCCTCATGTCACTCCTCCATGTCGCTACTCCATGTCACTCCTCCATGTCGCTACACCAACTCAATCCTCCTTGTCACTCCTCCATGTCACTCATCCAAGTCACTCCTCCACATCGCTATTCCCTTTCACTCCTTATGTCGGTACGCCAACTCACTCCTCCATGTCACTCCTCCATATCAACCCGCTATGTCACTCCTCCATGTCACTACACCAACTCACTAATCCCTTTCCCTCCGCCATGTCACTCCACAATATCAAACCTCCTTCCTAATCAAACTTGTCAGTTCTCCATGTCACTACTCCATGTCTCTCCTCCACATCAATCATCTATGTCACTTCTCCATGTCACTCCTCCATGTCACTCCTCCTTGTCGCTATTCCATGTCACTCCTCCATGTTGCTACACCAACTCACTCCTCATGTCACTCCTCCATGTCGCTACTCCATGTCACTCCTCCATGTCGCTACACCAACTCAATCCTCCTTGTCACTCCTCCATGTCACTCATCCAAGTCATTCCTCCATGTCACTTCTTTATGTCACTCCTCCAAGTCACTCCTCTATGTCACTGCTATATGTCTTCCATGTCACTCCTCCATGTCGCTCCACCAACTCACTCCTCCATGTCACTCCTCCTTGTCACTCCTCCATGTAGCTATTCCATGTCACTCCTCCATGTCGCTCTACCAACTCACTCCTCCATGTCACTCATCCACGTCACTCCTCCATGTCACACTTCCTTGTCACTCCTCCATGTAGCTACTTCATGTCACTGCACCAACTCACTCATCCCTGTCCTTCCGCCATGTCACTCCACCATATCAACCCTCCTTCCTGATCAAACTTGTCACTTCTCCATGTCACTACTCCATGTCTCTCCTCCACATCACTCCTCTATATCACTCCTCCATGTCACTCCTCCATGTCACTCCTCCTTGTTGCTATTCCATGTTACTCCTCCATGTCGCTACACCAACTCACTCTTCCATGTCACTCCCCCATTTCACTCCACCATATCAACCCTCCTTCCTGATCAAACTTGTCACTTCTCCATGTCACTACTCCATGTCTCTCCCCCACATAAACCTCTATGTCACTCCTCCATGTCACTCCTCTATGTCACTCCTCCTTGTCGCTCTTCCATGTCACTCCTTCATGTCGCTACACCAACTCAATCCTCATGTCACTCCTCTATGTAGCTACTCCATGTCACTCCTCCATGTCGCTACACCAACTCAATCCTCCTTGTCACTCCTCCATGTCACTCAGCCAAGTCATTTGTCCATGTCACTCCTTTATGTCACTCCTCCATGTCACTCCTCCATGTCACTTCTATATGTCTTCCATGTCACTCCTCCATGTTGCTCCACCAACTCACTCCTCCATGTCACTCCTCCATGTCACTGCTCCACGTCACTCCTCTATGTCACTCATTCATGTCACTCCTCCATGTCGCTATTCCATGTCACTCCTTATGTCGCTATATAAACTCACTCCTCCATGTCACTCCTCCATTTCACTCCACCACGTCACTCCTCCATGTCACTCCTCCATATCAACCCTCCATGTCACTCCTCCTTGTCGCTACACCAACTCAATCCTCCGTGTCACTCCTCCATTTCACTCCACCACTTCTATATGTATTCCATGTCACTCCTCCATGTTGCTCCACCAACTCACTCCTCCATGTCACTCCTCCTTGTCACTCCTCCATGTAGCTATTCCATTTCACTCCTCCATGTAGCTACACCAACTCAATCGTCCTTCTCACTCCTCCATGTCACTCATCCAAGTCATTCCTCCATGTCGCTATTCCATGTCACTCCTTATGTCGATACGCCAACTCACTCCTCCATGTCACTCCTCCATTTCACTCCAACACGTCACTCCTCCATGTCACTCCTCCATATCAACCCGCCATGTCACTCCTCCATGTCACTCCTCCATGTCACTACACAGTCTCACTAATCCCTGTCCCTCCGCACTTGTTACGCCTCCATGTCACTCCTCCATATCAACCCGCCATGTCACTCCTCCTTTTCACTCCTCCATGTAGCTATTCCATGACAATCCTCCATGTCACTCTACCACCTCACTCCTCCATGTCACTACACCATCTCACTAATCCCTGTCCCTCCGCCATGTCTCTCCACAATATCAAACCTCCTTCGTAATCAAACTTGTCAGTTCTCCGTATCACTACTCTATGTCTCTCCTCCACATCATTCCTCTATGTCACTCCTCCATGTCACTCCTCCATATCACTCCTCCTTGTCGCTATTCCATGTCACTCCTCCATGTTGCTACACCAACTCACTCCTCATGTCACTCCTCCATGTCGCTACTCCATGTCACTCCTCCATGTCGCTACACCAACTCAATCCTCCTTGTCACTCCTCCATGTCACTCATCCAAGTCATTCCTCCATGTCACTCCTTTATGTCACTCCTCCAAGTCACTCCTCCATGTCACTTCTATATGTCTTTCATGTCACTCCTCCATGTCGCTCCACCAACTCACTCCTCCATGTCACTCCTCCTTGTCACTCCTCCATGTAGCTATTCCATGAAACCTCTCCAAGTCGCTCTACCAACTCAATCCTCCATGTCACTCATCCAAGTCATTCCTCCATGTCACTCCTTTATGTCACTCCTCCAAGTCACTCCTCCATGTCACTTCTATATGTCTTTCATGTCACTCCTCCATGTCGCTCCACCAACTCACTCCTCCATGTCACTCCTCCTTGTCACTCCTCCATGTAGCTACTTCATGTCACTACACCAACTCACTCATCCCTGTCCCTCCGCCATGTCACTCCACCATATCAACCCTCCTTCCTGATCAAACTTGTCACTTCTCCATGTCACTACTCCATGTATCTCCTCCACATCACTCCTCTATATCACTCCTCCATGTCACTCCTCCATGTCACACCTCCTTGTCGCTATTCCATGTTACTCCTCCATGTCGCTACACCAACTCACTCTTCCATGTCACTCCCCCATTTCACTCAACCATGTCACTCCTCCATGTCACTCCTCCATATCAACCCTCCATGTCACTCCTCCATGTTACTCCTGCATGTCACTACACCAACTCACTCATCCCTGTCCCTCCGCCATGTCACTCCACCATATCAACCCTGCTTCCTGATCAAACTTGTCACTTCTCCATGTCACTACTCCATGTCTCTCACCCACATCAAACCTCTGTTACTCCTCCATGTCACTCCTCTATGTCACTCCTCCTTGTCGCTCTTCCATGTCACTCCTCCATGTCGCTACACCAACTCAATCCTCATGTCACTCCTCCATGTAGCTACTCCATGTCACTCCTCCATGTCGCTACACTAACTCAATCCTCCTTGTCACTCCTCCATGTCACTCAGCCAAGTCATTTGTCCATGTCACTCCTTTATGTCACTCCTCCAAGTCACTCCTCCATGTCACTCCTCCATGTCACTCCTCCATGTCGCTATTCCATGTCATTCCTTATGTCGCTATATAAACTCAATCCTCCATGTCACTCCTACATTTCACTCCACCACGTCACTCCTCCATGTCACTCCTCCATATCAACCCTCCATGTCACTCCTCCTTGTCGCTACACCAACTCACTCCTCCATGTCACTCCTCCATTTCACTCCACCACGTCCCTCCTCCATATCAACCCGACATGTAGCTCCTCCATGTCACTCCTCCATGTCCCTTCGCCATGTCACTCCTCCATGTCTCTCCTCCATGTCACTTCTCCAAGTCTTCAATGTCATGTCTCTCATCTGTGTAGCTCCACATTGTCAATCCTCCAAGTCACTCCTCCATGTCGCTACTCCATGTCACACCTCCTTGTCACTCCTCCATGTAGCTACTCCATGTCACTCCTCCATGTCGCTCTACCAACTCACTCCTCCATGTCACTCCTCTATATCACTCCTCCATGTTACTCCTCCATATCAATCCTCCATGTCGCTTCTCCATGTCACTCCTCCTTGTCGCAATTCCATGTCACTCCTCCATGTCGCTACACCAACTCACTCTTCCATGTCACTCCACCATTTCACTCCACCATATCAACCCTCCTTCCTGATCAAACTTGTCACTTCTCCATGTCACTACTCCATGTCTCTCCCCCACATAAACCTCTATGTCACTCCTCCATGTCACTCCTCTATGTCACTCCTCCTTGTCGCTCTTCCATGTCACTCCTTCATGTCGCTACACCAACTCAATCCTCATGTCACTCCTCTATGTAGCTACTCCATGTCACTCCTCCATGTCGCTACACCAACTCAATCCTCCTTGTCACTCCTCCATGTCACTCAGCCAAGTCATTTGTCCATGTCACTCCTTTATGCCACTCCTCCATGTCACTCCTCCATGTCACTTCTATATGTCTTCCATGTCACTCCTCCATGTTGCTCCACCAACTCACTCCTCCATGTCACTCCTCCATGTCACTGCTCCACGTCACTCCTCTATGTCACTCCTTCATGTCACTCCTCCATGTCGCTATTCCATGTCACTCCTTATGTCGCTATATAAACTCACTCCTCCATGTCACTCCTCCATTTCACTCCACCACGTCACTCCTCCATGTCACTCCTCCATATCAACCCTCCATGTCACTCCTCCTTGTCGCTACACCAACTCAATCCTCCGTGTCACTCCTCCATTTCACTCCACCACGTCTATATGTATTCCATGTCACTCCTCCATGTTGCTCCACCAACTCACTCCTCCATGTCACTCCTCCTTGTCACTCCTCCATGTAGCTATTCCATTTCACTCCTCCATGTAGCTACACCAACTCAATCGTCCTTCTCACTCCTCCATGTCACTCATCCAAGTCATTCCTCCATGTCGCTATTCCATGTCACTCCTTATGTCGATACGCCAACTCACTCCTCCATGTCACTCCTCCATTTCACTCAAACACGTCACTCCTCCATGTCACTCCTCCATATCAACCCGCCATGTCACTCCTCCATGTCACTCCTCCATGTCACTCCTCCATGTCACTACACAGTCTCACTAATCCCTGTCCCTCCGCACTTGTTACGCCTCCATGTCACTCCTCCATATCAACCCGCCATGTCACTCCTCCTTTTCACTCCTCCATGTAGCTATTCCATGACAATCCTCCATGTCACTCTACCACCTCACTCCTCCATGTCACTACACCAACTCACTAATCCCTGTCCCTCCGCCATGTCACTCCACAATATCAAACCTCCTTCGTAATCAAACTTGTCAGTTCTCCGTATCACTACTCTATGTCTCTCCTCCACATCATTCCTCTATGTCACTCCTCCATGTCACTCCTCCATATCACTCCTCCTTGTCGCTATTCCATGTCACTCCTCCATGTTGCTACACCAACTCACTCCTCATGTCACTCCTCCAAGTCGCTACTCCATGTCACTCCTCCATGTCGCTACACCAACTCAATCCTCCTTGTCACTCCTCCATGTCACTCATCCAAGTCATTCCTCCATGTCACTCCTTTATGTCACTCCTCCAAGTCACTCCTCCATGTCACTTCTATATGTCTTTCATGTCACTCCTCCATGTCGTTCCACCAACTCACTCCTCCATGTCACTCCTCCTTGTCACTCCTCCATGTAGCTATTCCATGACACCTCTCCATGTCGCTCTACCAACTCAATCCTCCATGTCACTCGTCCACGTCACTCCTCCATGTTACACTTCCTTGTCACTCCTCCATGTAGCTACTTCATGTCACTACACCAACTCACTCATCCCTGTCCCTCCGCCATGTCACTCCACCATATCAACCCTCCTTCCTGATCAAACTTGTCACTTCTCCATGTCACTACTCCATGTCTCTCCTCCACATCACTCCTCTATATCACTCCTCCATGTCACTCCTCCATGTCACTCCTCCTTGTCGCTATTCCATGTTACTCCTCCATGTCGCTACACCAACTCACTCTTCCATGTCACTCCCCCATTTCACTCAACCACGTCACTCCTCCATGTCACTCCTCCATATCAACCCTCCATGTCACTCCTCCATGTTACTCCTGCATGTCACTACACCAACTCACTCATCCCTGTCCCTCCGCCATGTCACTCCACCATATCAACCCTCCTTCCTGATCAAACTTGTCACTTCTCCATGTCACTACTCCATGTCTCTCACCCACATCAAACCTCTATGTCACTCCTCCATGTCACTCCTCTATGTCACTCCTCCTTGTCGCTCTTCCATGTCACTCCTCCATGTCGCTACACCAACTCAATCCTCATGTCACTCCTCCATGTAGCTACTCCATGTCACTCCTCCATGTCGCTACACTAACTCAATCCTCCTTGTCACTCCTCCATGTCACTCAGCCAAGTCATTTGTCCATGTCACTCCTTTATGTCACTCCTCCAAGTCACTCCTCCATGTCACTCCTCCATGTCACTCCTCCATGTCGCTATTCCATGTCATTCCTTATGTCGCTATATAAACTCAATCCTCCATGTCACTCCTACATTTCACTCCACCACGTCACTCCTCCATGTCACTCCTCCATATCAACCCTCCATGTCACTCCTCCTTGTCGCTACACCAACTCACTCCTCCATGTCACTCCTCCATGTCTCTCACCCACATCAAACCTCTATGTCACTCCTCCATGTCACTCCTCTATGTCACTCCTCCTTGTCGCTCTTCCATGTCACTCCTCCATGTCGCTACACCAACTCAATCCTCATGTCACTCCTCCATGTAGCTACTCCATGTCACTCCTCCATGTCGCTACACTAACTCAATCCTCCTTGTCACTCCTCCATGTCACTCAGCCAAGTCATTTGTCCATGTCACTCCTTTATGTCACTCCTCCAAGTCACTCCTCCATGTCACTCCTCCATGTCACTCCTCCATGTCGCTATTCCATGTCATTCCTTATGTCGCTATATAAACTCAATCCTCCATGTCACTCCTACATTTCACTCCACCACGTCACTCCTCCATGTCACTCCTCCATATCAACCCTCCATGTCACTCCTCCTTGTCGCTACACCAACTCACTCCTCCATGTCACTCCTCCATTTCACTCCACCACGTCCCTCCTCCATATCAACCCGACATGTAGCTCCTCCATGTCACTCCTCCATGTCCCTTCGCCATGTCACTCCTCCATGTCTCTCCTCCATGTCACTTCTCCAAGTCTTCAATGTCATGTCTCTCATCTGTGTAGCTCCACATTGTCACTCCTCCAAGTCACTCCTCCATGTCGCTACTCCATGTCACACCTCCTTGTCACTCCTCCATGTAGCTACTCCATGTCACTTCTCCATGTCACTACTCCATGTCTCTCACCCACATCAAACCTCTATGTCACTCCTCCATGTCACTCCTCTATGTCACTCCTCCTTGTCGCTCTTCCATGTCACTCCTCCATGTCGCTACACCAACTCAATCCTCATGTCACTCCTCCATGTAGCTACTCCATGTCACTCCTCCATGTCGCTACACTAACTCAATCCTCCTTGTCACTCCTCCATGTCACTCAGCCAAGTCATTTGTCCATGTCACTCCTTTATGTCACTCCTCCAAGTCACTCCTCCATGTCACTCCTCCATGTCACTCCTCCATGTTGCTATTCCATGTCATTCCTTATGTCGCTATATAAACTCAATCCTCCATGTCACTCCTACATTTCACTCCACCACGTCACTCCTCCATGTCACTCCTCCATATCAACCCTCCATGTCACTCCTCCTTGTCGCTACACCAACTCACTCCTCCATGTCACTCCTCCATTTCACTCCACCACGTCCCTCCTCCATATCAACCCGACATGTAGCTCCTCCATGTCACTCCTCCATGTCCCTTCGCCATGTCACTCCTCCATGTCTCTCCTCCATGTCACTTCTCCAAGTCTTCAATGTCATGTCTCTCATCTGTGTAGCTCCACATTGTCACTCCTCCAAGTCACTCCTCCATGTCGCTACTCCATGTCACACCTCCTTGTCACTCCTCCATGTAGCTACTCCATGTCACTCCTCCATGTCGCTCTACCAACTCACTCCTCCATGTCACTCCTCTATATCACTCCTCCATGTTACTCCTCCATATCAATCCTCCATGTCGCTTCTCCATGTCACTCCTCCTTATCGCAATTCCATGTCACTCATCCATGTCGCTACACCAACTCAATCCTCCTTGTCACTCCTCCATGTCACTCATCCATGTCACTCCTCCATGTCACTACACCAACTCACTAATCCCTGTCCCTCCGCCATGTCACTCCACAATATCAAACATCCTTCCTAATCAAACTTGTCAGTTCTCCATGTCACTACTCCATGTCTCTCCTCCACATCAATCCTCTATGTCACTCCTCCATGTCACTCCTCCAAGTCACTCCTCCTTGTCGCTATTCCATGTCACTCCTACATGTTGCTACACCAACTCACTCCTCATGTCACTCCTCCATGTCGGTACTCCATGTCACTCCTCCATGTCGCTACACCAACTCAATCCTCCTTGTCACTCCTCAATGTCACTCATCCAAGAAATTCCTCCATGTCACTCCTTTATGTCACTCCTCCAAGTCACTCCTCTATGTCACTGCTATATGTCTTCCATGTCACTCCTCCATGTCGCTCTACCAACTCACTCCTCCATGTCACTCGTCCACGTCACTCATCCATGTCACACTTCCTTGTCACTCCTCCATGTAGCTACTTCATGTCACTACACCAACTCACTCATCCCTGTCCCTCCGCCATGTCACTCCACCATATCAAACCTCCTTCCTGATCAAATTTGTCACTTCTCCATGTCACTACGCCATGTCTCTCCTCCACATCACTCCTCTATATCACTCCTCCATGTCACTCCTCCTAGTCGCTATTCCATGTTACTCCTCCATGTCGCTACACCAACTCACTCTTCCATGTCACTCCCACATTTCACTCCACCACGTCACTCCTCTATGTCACTCCTCCATATCAACCCTCCATGTCACTACTCCATGTTACTCCTCCATGTCACTACACCAACTCACTCATCCCTGTCCCTCCGCCATGTCACTCCACCATATCAACCCTCCTTCCTGATCAAACTTGTCACTTCTCCATGTCACTACTCCATGTCTCTCCCCCACATCAAACCTCTATGTCACTCCTCCATGTCACTCCTCTATGTCACTCCTCCTTGTCGCTCTTCCATGTCACTCCTCCATGTCGCTACACCAACTCAATCCTCATGTCACTCCTCCCTGTAGCTACTCCATGTCACTCCTCCATGTTGCTCCACCAACTCACTCCTCCATGTCACTCCTCCATGTCACTGCTCCATGTCACTCCTCTATGTCACTCCTCCATGTCACTCCTCCATTTCACTCCACCACGTCACTCCTCCATGTCACTCCTCCATATCAACCTTCCATGTCACTCCTCCATGTCACTCCTCCATGTCACTCCTCCATGTCACTCCTCCATATCAACCCTCCATGTCACTCCTCCTTGTCGCTACATCAACTCACTCCTCATGTCACTCCTCCATGTCGCTATTCCATGTCACTCCTCCATGTCGCTACTCCATGTCACACCTCCTTGTCACTCCTCCATGTAGCTATTCCATTTCACTCCTCCATGTCGCTACACCAACTCAATCCTCCTTGTCACTCCTCCATGTCACTCATCCAAGTCATTCCTCCATGTCGCTATTCCATGTCACTCCTTATGTCGATACGCCAACTCACTCCTCCATGTCACTCCTCCATTTCACTCCACCACGTCACTCCTCCATGTCACTCCTCCATATCAACCCGCCATGTCACTCCTCCATATCAACCCGCCATGTCACTCCTCCTTGTCACTCCTCCATGTAGCTATTCCATGACACTCCTCCATGTCACTATACCACCTCACTCCTCCTTGTCACTACACCAACTCACTGATCCCTGTCACTCGTCCACGTCACTCCTCCATGTCACACTTCCTTGTCACTCCTCCATGTAGCTACTTCATGTTGCTACACCAACTCACTCCTCATGTCACTCCTCCATGTCGCTACTCCATGTCACTCCTCCATGTCGCTACACCAACTCAATCATCCTAGTCACTCCTCCATGTCACTCATCCAAGTCATTCCTCCATGTCACTCCTTTATGTCACTCCTCCAAGTCATTCCTCCATGTCACTTCTATATGTATTCCATGTCACTCCTCCATGTCGCTCCACCAACTCACTCCTCCATGTCACTCCTCCTTGTCACTCCTCCATGTAGCTATTCCATGACACTCCTCCATGTCGCTCTACCAACTCACTCCTCCATGTCACTCGTCCACGTCACTCCTCCATGTTACACTTCCTTGTCACTCCTCCATATAGCTACTTCATGTCACTACACCAACTCACTCATCCCTGTCCCTCTGCCATGTCACTCCACCATATCAACCCTCCTTCCTGATCAAACTTGTCACTTCTCCATGTCACTACTCCATGTCTCTCCTCCACATCACTCCTCTATATCACTCCTCCATGTCACTCCTCCATGTCACTCCTCCTTGTCGCTATTCCATGTTACTCCTCCATGTCGCTACACCAACTCACTCTTCCATGTCACTACCCCATTTCACTCAACCACGTCACTCCTCCATGTCACTCCTCCATATCAACCCTCCATGTCACTCCTCCATGTTACTCCTGCATGTCACTACACCAACTCACTCATCCCTGTCCCTCCGCCATGTCACTCCACCATATCAACCCTCCTTCCTGATCAAACTTGTCACTTCTCCATGTCACTACTCCATGTCTCTCACCCACATCAAACCTCTATGTCACTCCTCCATGTCACTCCTCCATGTCATTCCTCATTGTCGCTATTCCATGTCACTCCTCCATGTCACTCCTCCATGTCCCTCCGCCATGTCACTCCACCATATCAACCCTCCTTCCTGATCAAACTTGTCACTTCTCCATGTCACTACTCCATGTCTCTCCTCCACATCACTCCTCTATATCACTCCTCCATGTCACTCCTTCATGTCACTCCTCCATGTTGCTATTCATTTTTACTCCTCCATGTCGCTACACCAACTCACTCTTCCATGTCACTCCTCCATTTCACTCCACCACGTCACTCTTCTACGTCACTCCTCATGTCACTCCTCCATGTCGCTACTCCTTGTCACTCCTCCATGTCACTCATCAATTTCATTCTTCCATGTCACTCCTTTATGTCACTCCTCCTAGTCACTCCTCAATTTCACTTCTATATGACTTTAATGTCACTCCTGCATGTCGCTCCTCCATATCACTCCTCTATTTCACTCCTCCATGTCACTCCTCCATATCAATCCTCCATTTCACTCCTCCATGTAACTCCTTAATGTCACTACTCCATGTCGCTACTCCATGTCACTCCTCCATGTCACTCTTGCATGTCGCTCCTCCATGTCACTTCTCCAAGTCTTCAATGTCATGTCTCTCATCCGTGTAGCTCCATATTGTCACTCCTCCATATTACTCCTCCGTGTCACTTCTACATGTTTTCCATGTAACTCCTCCACATTACTCCTCTATGTCACTCCTCCATGTCACTTTTCAATATCACTCCTCTATGTCATTCCCTTATGTCGCTACTCCATTTCACTCCTCCATGTCGATCCTCCATGTCACTCCTCCATGTCACTTCCATATGTCTTCCATGTCACTCCTCCATGTCGCTCCTCCTTGTCACTCCTCCATGTTGCTCCTCCATGTCACTCCTCCATGTCACTCATCCATGTCCCTCCGCCATGTCACTCCACCATATCAATCCTCCTTGCTGATCCGCCCTGTCACTCCTCCATGTCTGTCCTCCACATCAATCCTCCATGTCACTCCTCCATGTCACTCCTCCTTGTCGCTATTCCATGTCACTCCTCCATGTTGCTACACCAACTCAATCCTCATGTCACTCCTCCATGTAGCTACTCCATGTCACTCCTCCATGTCGCTACACCAACTCAATCCTCCTTGTCACTCCTCCAAGTCACTCAGCCAAGTCATTTGTCCATGTTACTCCTTTATGTCACTCCTCCAAGTCACTCCTCCATGTCACTTCTATATGTCTTCCATGTCACTCATCCTTGTCACTCCTCCATGTAGCTATTCCATGTCACTCCTCCATGTCACTCCTCCATGTCGCTATTCCATGTCACTCCTTCATGTCGCTACACGAACTCAATCCTCCTTGTCACTCCTCTGTGTCATTCCTCCATGTCACTCCTTTATGTCACTCCTCCAAGTCACTCCTCCATGTCACTTCTATATGTCTTCCATGTCACTCCTCCATGTCGCTCCATCAACTCACTCCTCCATGTCACTCCTCCTTGTCACTCCTCCATGTAGCTATTCCATGTCACTCCTTCATGTCGCTACACGAACTCAATCCTCCTTGTCACTCCTCTGTGTCATTCCTGCATGTCACTCCTCACTGTCACTCCTCCATGTCACTCCTCCATGTCACTCCACCATGTCACTACACCAACTCACTCATCCCTTTCCCTCCGCCATGTCACTCCACCAAATCAACCCTCCTTCCTGATCAAACTTGTCAGTTCTCCTTGTCACTACTCCATGTCTCTCCTCCACATCAATCCTCTATGTCACTCCCCCATGTCACTCCTCCATGTCACTCCTCCTTGTCGCTATTCCATGTCACTCTTCCATGTTGCTACACCAACTCACTCCTCATTTCACTCTTCCATGTCGCTACTCCATGTCACTCCTCCATGTCGCTACACCAACTCAATCCTCCTTGTCAGTCCTCCATGTCACTCATCCAAGTCATTCCTCCATGTCACTCCTTTATGTCACTCCTCCAAGTCACTCCTCCATGTCACTTCTATATGTCTTCCATGTCACTCCTCCATGTCGCTCCACCAATTCACTCCTCCATGTCACTCCTCCTTGTCACTCCTCCATGTAGCTATTCCATTTCACTCCTCCATGTCGCTAAACCAACTCAATCCTCCTTGTCACTCCTCCATGTCACTCATCCAAGTCACTCCTCCATGTCGCTATTCCATGTCACTCCTTATGTCGATACACCAACTCACTCCTCCATGTCACTCCTCCATTTAACTCCACCACGTCACTCCTCCATGTCACTCCTCCATACCAACCCTCCATGTCACTCCTCCATGTCACTCCTCCATGTCACTCCTCCATGTCACTACACCAACTCACTAATCCCTGTCACTCCGCCATGTCACTCCACAATATCAAACCTCCTTCCTGATAAAACTTGTCAGTTCTCCATGTCACTACTCTATGTCTCTCCTCCACATCAATCCTCTATGTTACTCCTTCATGTCACTCCTCCATGTCACTCCTCCTTGTCGCTATTCCATGTCACTCCTCCATGTTGCTACACCAACTCACTCCTCATGTCACTCCTCCATGTCGCTACTCCATGTCACTCCTCCATGTCGCTACACCAACTCAATCCTCCTTGTCACTCCTCCATGTCACTCATCCAAGTCATTCCTCCATGTCACTCCTTTATGTCACTCCTCCAAGTCACTCCTCCATGTCACTTCTATATATCTTCCATGTCACTCCTCCATATAAACCCTTCATTTCACTCCTCCTTGTCGCTACACCAACTCAATCCTCCATGTCACTCCTCCATTTCACTCCACCATGTCCCTCCTCCATATCAACCCTCCATGTCACTCCTCCATGTCACTCCTCCATGTCACTCCTCCTTGTCGCTATTACATGTCACTCCTCCATATCAATCCTCCATTTCACTCTTCCATGTAACTCTTTAATGTCACTACTCCATGTCATTACTCCATGTCACTCCTCCATGTCGCGACACCAACACAATCCTCCTTGTCACTCCTCCATGTCACTCATCCAAGTCATTCCTCTATGTCACTCCTTTATGTCACTCCTCCAAGTCACTCCTCCATGTCACTTCTATATGTCTTCCATGTCACTCCTCCATGTCGCTCCACCAACTCACTCCTCCAAGTCACTCCTCCATGTCACTCCTCCATGTCACTACACCAACTCACTAATACCTGTCCCTCCGCCATGTCACTCCACCATATCAACCCTCCTTCCTGATCAAATTTGTCAGTTCTCCATGTCACTACTCCATGTCTCTCCTCCACATCAATCCTCTATGTCACTCCTCCATGTCACTCCTCTATGTCACTCCTCCTTGTTGCTATTCCATGTCACTCCTCCATGTTGCTACACCAACTCACTCCTCATGTCACTCCTCCATGTCGCTACTCCATGTCACTCCTCCATGTCGCTACACCAACTCAATCCTCCTTGTCACTCCTCCATGTCACTCATTTAAGTCATTCCTCCATGTCACTACTTTATGTCACTCCTCCAAGTCACTCCTCCATGTCACTTCTATATGTCTTCCATGTCACTCCTCCATGTCGCTCCACCAACTCACTCCTCCATGTCAAAACTCCATGTCACTCCTCCTTGTCGCAATTCTATGTCACTCCTCCATGTCGCTACACCAACTCACTCCTCATGTCACTCCTTCATGTCGCTACTCCAAGTGACTCCTCCATGTCGCTACACCAACTCACTCCTCCTTGTCACTCCTCCATGTCACTCATCCAAGTCATTCCTCCATGTCACTCCTTTATGTCACTCCTCCAAGTCACTCCTCCATGTCACTTCTATATGTCTTCCATGTCACTCCTCCATGTCGCTCCATCAACTCACTCCTCCATGTCACTCCTCCTTGTCACTCCTCCATGTAGCTATTCCATGTCACTCCTCCATGTCACTCCTCCATGTCGCTATTCCATGTCACTCCTTCATGTCGCTACACAAACTCAATCCTCCTTGTCACTCCTCTGTGTCATTCCTGCATGTCACTCCTCACTGTCACTCCTCCATGTCACTCCTCCATGTCGCTACATAAACTCACTCCTCATGTCACTCCTACATGTCGCTACTCCATGTCACTCCTCCATGTCGCTACACCAACTCAATCCTCCTTGTCACTCCTCCATGTCACTCATCCAAGTCACTCCTCCATGTCGCTATTCCCTTTCACTCCTTATGTCGATACGCCAACTCACTCCTCCATGTCACTCCTCCATATCAACCCGCCATGTCACTCCTCCATGTCACTCCTCCATGTCACTACACCAACTCACTAATACCTGTCCCTCCGCCATGTCACTCCACAATATCAAACCTCCTTCCTAATCAAACTTGTCAGTTCTCCATGTCACTACTCCATGTCTCTCCTCCACATCAATCCTCTATGTCACTCCTCCATGTCACTCCTCCATGTCACTCCTCCTTGTCGCTATTCCATGTCACTCCTCCATGTTGCTACACCAACTCACTCCTCATGTCACTTCTCAATTTCGCTACTCCATGTCACTCCTCCATGTCGCTACACCAACTCAATCCTCCTTGTCACTCCTCTATGTCACTCATCCAAGTCATTCCTCCATGTCACTTCTTTATGTCACTCCTCCAAGTCACTCCTCTATGTCACTGCTATATGTCTTCCATGTCACTCCTCCATGTCGCTCCACCAACTCACTCCTCCATGTCACTCCTCCTTGTCACTCCTCCATGTAGCTATTCCATGTCACTCCTCCATGTCGCTCTACCAACTCACTCCTCCATGTCACTCGTCCACGTCACTCCTCCATTTCACACTTCCTTGTCACTCCTCCATGTAGCTACTTCATGTCACTGCACCAACTCACTCATCCCTGTCCCTCCGCCATGTCACTCCACCATATCAACCCTCCTTCCTGATCAAACTTGTCACTTCTCCATGTTACTACTCCATGTCTCTCCTCCACATCACTCTTCAATATCACTCCTCCATGTCACTCCTCCATGTCACTCTTCCTTGTCGCTATTCCATGTTACTCCTCCATTTCGCTACACCAACTCACTCTTCCATGTCACTCCCCCATTTCACTCCACCACGTCACTCCTCCATGTCACTCCTCCATATCAACCCTCCATGTCACTCCTCCATGTTACTCCTCCATGTCACTACACCAACTCACTCATCCCTGTACCTCCGCCATGTCACTCCACCATATCAACCCTCCTTCCTGATCAAACTTGTCACTTCTCCATGTAACTACTCCATGTCTCTCCCCCACATCAAACCTCTATGTCACTCCTCCATGTCACTCCTCTATGTCACTCCTCCTTGTCGCTCTTCCATGTCACTCCTCCATGTCGCTACACCAACTCAATCCTCATGTCACACCTCCATGTAGCTACTCCATGTCACTCCTCCATGTCGCTACACCAACTCAATCCTCCTTGTCACTCCTCCATGTCACTCAGCCATGTCATTTGTCCATGTCACTCCTTTATGTCACTCTTCCAAGTCACTCCTCCATGTCACTTCTATATGTCTTCCATGTCACTCCTCCATGTTGCTCCACCAACTCACTCCTCCATGTCACTCCTCCATGTCACTGCTCCACGTCACTCCTCTATGTCACTCCTCCATGTCACTCCTCCATGTCACTATTCCATGTCACTCCTTATGTCGCTATATAAACTCACTCCTCCATGTCACTCCTCCATTTCACTCCACCACGTCACTCCTCCATGTCACTCCTCCATATCAACCCTCCATGTCACTCCTCCTTGTCGCTACACCAACTCACTCCTCCATGTCACTCCTCCATTTCACTCCACCACGTCTATATGTATTCCATGTCACTCCTCCATGTCGCTCCACCAACTCACTCCTCCATGTCACTCCTCCTTGTCACTCCTCCATGTAGCTATTCCATTTCACTCCTCCATGTCGCTACACCAACTCAATCCTCCTTGTCACTCCTCCATGTCACTCATCCAAGTCATTCCTCCATGTCGCTATTCCATGTCACTCCTTCTGTCGATACGCCAACTCACTCCTCCATGTCACTCCTCCATTTCACTCCACCACGTCACTCCTCCATGTCACTCCTCCATATCAACCCGCCATGTCACTCCTCCATGTCACTCCTCCATGTCACTCCTCCATGTCACTACACAGACTCACTAATCCCTGTTCCTCCGCACTTGTTACGCCTCCATGTCACTCCTCCATATCAACCCGCCATATCACTCCTCCTTGTCACTCATCCATGTAGCTATTCCATGACACTCCTCCATGTCACTCTACCACCTCACTCCTCCATGTCACTACACCAACTCACTAATCCCTGTCCCTCCGCCATGTCACTCCACAATATCAAACCTCCTTCGTAATCAAACTTGTCAGTTCTCCATGTCACTCCTCTATGTCGCTATTCCATGTCATTCCTTATGTCGCTATATAAACTCAATCCTCCATGTCACTCCTACATTTCACTCCACCACGTCACTCCTCCATGTCACTCCTCCATATCAACCCTCCATGTCACTCCTCCTTGTCGCTACACCAACTCACTCCTCCATGTCACTCCTCCATTTCACTCCACCACGTCCCTCCTCCATATCAACCCTCCATGTCACTCCTCCATGCCACTCCTCCATGTCCTTTTGCCATGTCACTCCTCCATGTCTCTCCTCCATGTCACTTCTCCAAGTCTTCAATGTCATGTCTCTCATCTGTGTAGCTTCACATTGTCACTCCTCCAAGTCACTCCTCCATGTCGCTACTCCACGTCACTCCTCCATGTCACACCTCCTTGTCACTCGTCCATGTAGCTACTCCATGTCACTCCTCCATGTCGCTCTACCAACTCACTCCTCCATGTCACTCGTCCACGTCACTCCTCCATGTCACACCTCCTTTTCACTCCTCCATGTAGCTACTCCATGTCACTCCTCCATGTCACTCTTAAATTTCACTCCACCACGCCAGTCCTCTATATCACTCCTCCATGTTAATCCTCCATATCAATCCTCCATGTCACTTCTCCATGTCACTCCTCTTTGTCGCAATTCCATGTCACTCCTCCATGTCGCTACACCAACTCAATCCTCCTTGTCACTCCTCCATGTCACTCATCCAAGTCTCTCCTCCGTGTCACTTCTACATGTTGTACATGTCACTCCTCCACATAACTCCTCTATGTCACTCCTCAATGTCACTTTTCAATATCACTCCTCTATATCATTCCCCTATGTCGCTACTCCATGTCACTCCTCCATGTCGATCATCCATTTCACTCCTCCATGTCACTTCTATATGTCTTCCATGTCACTCCTCCATGTCGCTCCTCATTGTCACTCCTCCATGTTGCTCTTCCATGTCACTCCTCCATGTCGCTCATCCATGTCCCTCCGCCATGTCACTCCACCATATCAATCCTCCTTGCTGATCCGCCCTGTCACTCCTCCATGTCTCTCCTCCACATCAATCCTCCATGTCACTCCTCCATGTCACTCCTCCATGTCACTCCTCCATGTCACTCCTCCATGTCACTCCTCCATGTCACTGCTCCACGTCATTCCTCTATGTCACTCCTCCATGTCACTCCTCCATGTCGCTATTCCATGTCACTCCTTATGTCGCAATATAAACTCACTCCTCCATGTCACTCCTCCATTTCACTCCACCACGTCACTCCTACATGTCACTCATCCATATCAACCCTCCATGTCACTCCTCCTTGTCGCTACACCAACTCACTTCTCCATGTCACTCCTCCATTTCACTCCACCACGTCCCTCCTCCATATCAACCCTCCATGTCACTCCTCCATGTCACTCCTCCATGTCACTACACCAACTCACTCATCCCTGTCCCTCCGCACTTGTTACGCCTCCATGTCACTCCTCCATGTCGCTACACCAACTCAATCCTCATGTCACTCCTCCATGTCGCTACTCCATGTCACTCATCCATGTCTCTACACCCACTCAATCCTCCTTGTCACTCCTCCATGTCACTCATCCAAGTCATTCCTCCATGTCACTCCTTTATGTCACTCCTCCAAGTCACTCCTCCATGTCACTTCTATATGTCTTCCATGTCACTCCTCCATGTCGCTCCACCAACTCACTCCTCCATGTCACTCCTCCATGTCGCTCTACCAACTCACTCCTCTATGTCACTTGTCCACGTCACTCCTCCATGTCACACTTCCTTGTCACTCCTCCATGTAGCTACTCCTTGTCACTACACCAACTCACTCATCCCTGTCCCTTCGCCATGTCACTCCACCATATCAACCCTCCTTCCTGATCAAACTTGTCACTTCTCCATGTCACTACTCCATGTCTTTCCTCCACATCAATCCTCTATGTCACTCCTCCATGTCACTCCTCCATGTCATTCCTCATTGTCGCTATTCCATGTCACTCCTCCATGTCACTCCTCCATGTCCCTCCGCCATGTCATTCCACCATATCAACCCTCCTTCCTGATCAAACTTGTCACTTCTCCATGTCACTACTCCATGTCCCTCCTCCACATCACTCCTCCATGTCACTCCTCCATGTCATTCCTCATTGTCGCTATTCCATGTTACTCCTCCATGTCGCTACACCAACTCACTCTTCCATGTCACTCCCCCATTTCACTCCACCACGTCACTCCTCCATGTCACTCCTCCATATCAACCCTCCATGTCACTCCTCCATGTTACTCTCCATGTCACTACACCAACTCACTCATCCCTGTCCCTCCGCCATGTCACTCTACCATATCAACCCTCCTTCCTGATCAAACTTGTCACTTCTCCATGTCACTACTCTATGTCTCTCCCCCACATGAAACCTCTATGTCACTCCTCCATGTCACTCCTCTATGTCACTCCTCTATGTCTCTCCCCCACATCAAACCTCTATGTCACTCCTCCATGTCACGCCTCTATGTCACTCCTCCTTGTCGCTCTTTCATGTCACTCCTCCGTGTCGCTACACCAACTCAATCCTCCTTGTCACTCCTCCATGTCACTCAGCCAAGTCATTTGTCCATGTCACTCCTTTATGTCACTCCTCCAAGTCACTCCTCCATGTCACTTCTATATGTCTTCCATGTCACTCCTCCATGTTGCTCCACCAACTCACTCCTCCATGTCACTCCTCCATGTCACTGCTCCACATCACTCCTCTATGTCACTCCTCCATGTCGCTATTCCATGTCACTCCTTATGTTGCTATATAAACTCACTCCTCTATGTCACTCCTCCATTTCACTCCACCACGTCACTCCTCCATGTCACTCCTCCATATCAACCCTCCATGTCACTCCTCCTTGTCGCTACATCAACTCACTCCTCCATGTCACTCCTCCATTTCACTCCACTACGTCACTCCTCCATGTCACTCCTCCATATCAACCCACCATGTCACTCCTCCATGTCACTCCTCCATGTCACTCCTCCTTGTCGCTATTCCATGTCACTCCTCCATGTTGCTACACCAACTCACTCCTCATGTCACTCCTCCATGTCGCTACTCCATGTCACTCCTCCATGTCGCTACAACAACTCAATCCTCCTTGTCACTCTTCCATGTCACTCATCCAAGTCATTCCTCCATGTCACTCATTTATGTCACTCCTCCAAGTCACTCCTCCATGTCTTTTCTATATGTCTTCCATGTCACTCCTCCATGTCGCTCTACTAACTCACTCCTCCATGTCACTCGTCCACGTCACTCCTCCATGTAACTCGTCCACGTCACTCCTCCATGTCACACTTGCTTGTCACTCCTCCATGTAGCTACTCCATGTCACTACACCAACTCAAGCCTCCTTCCTGATCAAACGTGTCACTTCTCCATGTCACTACTCCATGTCTTTCCTCCACATCAATCCTCTATGTCACTCCTCCATGTCACTCCTCCATGTTGCTACACCAACTCACTCCTCATGTCACTCCTCCATGTCGCTACTCCATGTCACTCCTCCATGTCGCTACAACAACTCAATCCTCCTTGTCACTCTTCCATGTCACTCATCCAAGTCATTCCTCCATGTCACTCATTTATGTCACTCCTCCAAGTCACTCCTCCATGTCTTTTCTATATGTCTTCCATGTCACTCCTCCATGTCGCTCTACTAACTCACTCCTCCATGTCACTCGTCCACGTCACTCCTCCATGTCACACTTCCTTGTCACTCCTCCATGTCGCTATTCCATGTCACTCCTTATGTCGATACGCCAACTCACTCCTCCATGTCACTCCTCCATTTCACTCCACCACGTCACTCCTCCATGTCACTCCTCCATATTAACCCGCCATGTCACTCCTCCATGTCACTCCTCCATGTCACTACACCAACTCACTAATCCCTGTCACTCCGCCATGTCACTCCACAATATCAAACCTCCTTCCTGATCAAACTTGTCAGTTCTCCATGTCACTACTCCATGTCTCTCCTCCACATCAAACCTCTATGTCACACCTCCATGTCACTCCTCCTTGTCGCTATTCCATGTCACTCCTCCATGTCACTCCTCCATGTTGCTACACCAACTCACTCCTCATTTCACTCATCCATGTCGCTACACCATGTCACTCCTCCATGTCGCTACACCAACTCAATCCTCCTTGTCACTCTTCCATGTCACTCATCCAGGTCATTCCTCCTTGTCACTCATTTATGTCACTCCTCCAAGTCACTCCTCCATGTCACTTCTATATGTGTTCCATGTCACTCCTCCATGTCGCTCCACCAACTCACTCCTCCATGTCACTCCTCCTTGTCACTCCTCCATGTAGCTATTCCATGTCACTCCTGCATGTCGCTCTACCAACTCACTCCTCCATGTCACTCGTCCACGTCACTCCTCCATGTCACACTTCCTTGTCACTCATCCATGTAGCTACTTCATGTCACTACACCAACTCACTCCTCCCTGTCCCTCCGCCATGTCACTCCACCATATCAACCCTCCTTCCTGATCAAACTTGTCACTTCTCCATGTCACTACTCCATGTCTCTCCTCCACATCACTCCTCTATATCACTCCTCCATGTAACTCCTCCATGTCACTCCTCCTTGTCGCTATTCCATGTTACTCCTCCATGTCGCTACACCAACTCACTCTTCCATGTCACTCCCCCATTTCACTCCACTACGTAACTCCTCCATGTCACTCCTCCATATCAACCCTCCATGTCACTCCTCCATGTTACTCCTCCATGTCACTACACCAACTCACTCATCCCTGTCCCTCCGCCATGTCACTCCACCATATCAACCCTCCTTCCTGATCAAACTTGTCACTTCTCCATGTCACTGCTCAATGTCTCTCCCCCACATCAAACCTCTATGTCACTCCTCCATGTCACTCCTCTATGTCACTCCTCTATGTCGCTCTTCCATGTCACTCCTCCATGTCGCTACACCAACTCAATCCTCATGTCACTCCTCCATGTAGCTACTCCATGTCACTCCTCCATGTCGCTACACCAACTCAATCCTCCTTGTCACTCCTCCATGTCACTCAGCCAAGTCATTTGTCCATGTCACTCCTTTATGTCACTCCTCCAAGTCACTCCTCCATGTCACTTCTATATGTCTTCCATGTCACTCCTCCATGTCACTGCTCCACGTCACTCCTCTATGTCACTCCTCCATGTCACTCCTCCATGTCGCTATTCCATGTCACTCCTTATGTCGCTATATAAACTCACTCCTCCATGTCACTCCTCCATTTCACTCCACCACGTCACTCCTCCATGTCACTCCTCCATATCAACCCTCCATGTCACTCCTCCTTGTCGCTACACCAACTCACTCCTCCATGTCACTCCTCCATTTCACTCCACCACGTCTATATGTATTCCATGTCACTCCTCCATGTCGCTCCACCAACTCACTCCTCCATGTCACTCCTCCTTGTCACTCCTCCATGTAGCTATTCCATTTCACTCCTCCATGTCGCTACACCAACTCAATCCTCCTTGTCACTCCTCCATGTCACTCATCCAAGTCATTCCTCCATGTCGCTATTCCATGTCACTCCTTCTGTCGATACGCCAACTCACTCCTCCATGTCACTCCTCCATTTCACTCCACCACGTCACTCCTCCATGTCACTCCTCCATATCAACCCGCCATGTCACTCCTCCATGTCACTCCTCCATGTCACTCCTCCATGTCACTACACAGACTCACTAATCCCTGTTCCTCCGCACTTGTTACGCCTCCATGTCACTCCTCCATATCAACCCGCCATATCACTCCTCCTTGTCACTCATCCATGTAGCTATTCCATGACACTCCTCCATGTCACTCTACCACCTCACTCCTCCATGTCACTACACCAACTCACTAATCCCTGTCCCTCCGCCATGTCACTCCACAATATCAAACCTCCTTCGTAATCAAACTTGTCAGTTCTCCATGTCACTCCTCTATGTCGCTATTCCATGTCATTCCTTATGTCGCTATATAAACTCAATCCTCCATGTCACTCCTACATTTCACTCCACCACGTCACTCCTCCATGTCACTCCTCCATATCAACCCTCCATGTCACTCCTCCTTGTCGCTACACCAACTCACTCCTCCATGTCACTCCTCCATTTCACTCCACCACGTCCCTCCTCCATATCAACCCTCCATGTCACTCCTCCATGCCACTCCTCCATGTCCTTTTGCCATGTCACTCCTCCATGTCTCTCCTCCATGTCACTTCTCCAAGTCTTCAATGTCATGTCTCTCATCTGTGTAGCTTCACATTGTCACTCCTCCAAGTCACTCCTCCATGTCGCTACTCCACGTCACTCCTCCATGTCACACCTCCTTGTCACTCGTCCATGTAGCTACTCCATGTCACTCCTCCATGTCGCTCTACCAACTCACTCCTCCATGTCACTCGTCCACGTCACTCCTCCATGTCACACCTCCTTTTCACTCCTCCATGTAGCTACTCCATGTCACTCCTCCATGTCACTCTTAAATTTCACTCCACCACGCCAGTCCTCTATATCACTCCTCCATGTTAATCCTCCATATCAATCCTCCATGTCACTTCTCCATGTCACTCCTCTTTGTCGCAATTCCATGTCACTCCTCCATGTCGCTACACCAACTCAATCCTCCTTGTCACTCCTCCATGTCACTCATCCATGTCTCTCCTCCGTGTCACTTCTACATGTTGTACATGTCACTCCTCCACATAACTCCTCTATGTCACTCCTCAATGTCACTTTTCAATATCACTCCTCTATATCATTCCCCTATGTCGCTACTCCATGTCACTCCTCCATGTCGATCATCCATTTCACTCCTCCATGTCACTTCTATATGTCTTCCATGTCACTCCTCCATGTCGCTCCTCATTGTCACTCCTCCATGTTGCTCTTCCATGTCACTCCTCCATGTCGCTCATCCATGTCCCTCCGCCATGTCACTCCACCATATCAATCCTCCTTGCTGATCCGCCCTGTCACTCCTCCATGTCTCTCCTCCACATCAATCCTCCATGTCACTCCTCCATGTCACTCCTCCATGTCACTCCTCCATGTCACTCCTCCATGTCACTCCTCCATGTCACTGCTCCACGTCATTCCTCTATGTCACTCCTCCATGTCACTCCTCCATGTCGCTATTCCATGTCACTCCTTATGTCGCAATATAAACTCACTCCTCCATGTCACTCCTCCATTTCACTCCACCACGTCACTCCTACATGTCACTCATCCATATCAACCCTCCATGTCACTCCTCCTTGTCGCTACACCAACTCACTTCTCCATGTCACTCCTCCATTTCACTCCACCACGTCCCTCCTCCATATCAACCCTCCATGTCACTCCTCCATGTCACTCCTCCATGTCACTACACCAACTCACTCATCCCTGTCCCTCCGCACTTGTTACGCCTCCATGTCACTCCTCCATGTCGCTACACCAACTCAATCCTCATGTCACTCCTCCATGTCGCTACTCCATGTCACTCATCCATGTCTCTACACCCACTCAATCCTCCTTGTCACTCCTCCATGTCACTCATCCAAGTCATTCCTCCATGTCACTCCTTTATGTCACTCCTCCAAGTCACTCCTCCATGTCACTTCTATATGTCTTCCATGTCACTCCTCCATGTCGCTCCACCAACTCACTCCTCCATGTCACTCCTCCATGTCGCTCTACCAACTCACTCCTCTATGTCACTTGTCCACGTCACTCCTCCATGTCACACTTCCTTGTCACTCCTCCATGTAGCTACTCCTTGTCACTACACCAACTCACTCATCCCTGTCCCTTCGCCATGTCACTCCACCATATCAACCCTCCTTCCTGATCAAACTTGTCACTTCTCCATGTCACTACTCCATGTCTTTCCTCCACATCAATCCTCTATGTCACTCCTCCATGTCACTCCTCCATGTCATTCCTCATTGTCGCTATTCCATGTCACTCCTCCATGTCACTCCTCCATGTCCCTCCGCCATGTCATTCCACCATATCAACCCTCCTTCCTGATCAAACTTGTCACTTCTCCATGTCACTACTCCATGTCTCTCCTCCACATCACTCCTCCATGTCACTCCTCCATGTCATTCCTCATTGTCGCTATTCCATGTTACTCCTCCATGTCGCTACACCAACTCACTCTTCCATGTCACTCCCCCATTTCACTCCACCACGTCACTCCTCCATGTCACTCCTCCATATCAACCCTCCATGTCACTCCTCCATGTTACTCTCCATGTCACTACACCAACTCACTCATCCCTGTCCCTCCGCCATGTCACTCTACCATATCAACCCTCCTTCCTGATCAAACTTGTCACTTCTCCATGTCACTACTCTATGTCTCTCCCCCACATGAAACCTCTATGTCACTCCTCCATGTCACTCCTCTATGTCACTCCTCTATGTCTCTCCCCCACATCAAACCTCTATGTCACTCCTCCATGTCACGCCTCTATGTCACTCCTCCTTGTCGCTCTTTCATGTCACTCCTCCGTGTCGCTACACCAACTCAATCCTCCTTGTCACTCCTCCATGTCACTCAGCCAAGTCATTTGTCCATGTCACTCCTTTATGTCACTCCTCCAAGTCACTCCTCCATGTCACTTCTATATGTCTTCCATGTCACTCCTCCATGTTGCTCCACCAACTCACTCCTCCATGTCACTCCTCCATGTCACTGCTCCACATCACTCCTCTATGTCACTCCTCCATGTCGCTATTCCATGTCACTCCTTATGTTGCTATATAAACTCACTCCTCTATGTCACTCCTCCATTTCACTCCACCACGTCACTCCTCCATGTCACTCCTCCATATCAACCCTCCATGTCACTCCTCCTTGTCGCTACATCAACTCACTCCTCCATGTCACTCCTCCATTTCACTCCACTACGTCACTCCTCCATGTCACTCCTCCATATCAACCCACCATGTCACTCCTCCATGTCACTCCTCCATGTCACTCCTCCTTGTCGCTATTCCATGTCACTCCTCCATGTTGCTACACCAACTCACTCCTCATGTCACTCCTCCATGTCGCTACTCCATGTCACTCCTCCATGTCGCTACACCAACTCAATCCTCCTTGTCACTCTTCCATGTCACTCATCCAAGTCATTCCTCCATGTCACTCCTCCATGTTGCTACACCAACTCACTCCTCATGTCACTCCTCCATGTCGCTACTCCATGTCACTCCTCCATGTCGCTACACCAACTCAATCCTCCTTGTCACTCTTCCATGTCACTCATCCAAGTCATTCCTCCATGTCACTCATTTATGTCACTCCTCCAAGTCACTCCTCCATGTCTTTTCTATATGTCTTCCATGTCACTCCTCCATGTCGCTCTACTAACTCACTCCTCCATGTCACTCGTCCACGTCACTCCTCCATGTCACACTTCCTTGTCACTCCTCCATGTCGCTATTCCATGTCACTCCTTATGTCGATACGCCAACTCACTCCTCCATGTCACTCCTCCATTTCACTCCACCACGTCACTCCTCCATGTCACTCCTCCATATCAACCCGCCATGTCACTCCTCCATGTCACTCCTCCATGTCACTACACCAACTCACTAATCCCTGTCACTCCGCCATGTCACTCCACAATATCAAACCTCCTTCCTGATCAAACTTGTCAGTTCTCCATGTCACTACTCCATGTCTCTCCTCCACATCAAACCTCTATGTCACACCTCCATGTCACTCCTCCTTGTCGCTATTCCATGTCACTCCTCCATGTCACTCCTCCATGTTGCTACACCAACTCACTCCTCATTTCACTCATCCATGTCGCTACTCCATGTCACTCCTCCATGTCGCTACACCAACTCAATCCTCCTTGTCACTCTTCCATGTCACTCATCCAGGTCATTCCTCCTTGTCACTCATTTATGTCACTCCTCCATGTCACTTCTATATGTGTTCCATGTCACTCCTCCATGTCGCTCCACCAACTCACTCCTCCATGTCACTCCTCCTTGTCACTCCTCCATGTAGCTATTCCATGTCACTCCTGCATGTCGCTCTACCAACTCACTCCTCCATGTCACTCGTCCACGTCACTCCTCCATGTCACACTTCCTTGTCACTCATCCATGTAGCTACTTCATGTCACTACACCAACTCACTCCTCCCTGTCCCTCCGCCATGTCACTCCACCATATCAACCCTCCTTCCTGATCAAACTTGTCACTTCTCCATGTCACTACTCCATGTCTCTCCTCCACATCACTCCTCTATATCACTCCTCCATGTAACTCCTCCATGTCACTCCTCCTTGTCGCTATTCCATGTTACTCCTCCATGTCGCTACACCAACTCACTCTTCCATGTCACTCCCCCATTTCACTCCACTACGTAACTCCTCCATGTCACTCCTCCATATCAACCCTCCATGTCACTCCTCCATGTTACTCCTCCATGTCACTACACCAACTCACTCATCCCTGTCCCTCCGCCATGTCACTCCACCATATCAACCCTCCTTCCTGATCAAACTTGTCACTTCTCCATGTCACTGCTCAATGTCTCTCCCCCACATCAAATCTCTATGTCACTCCTCCATGTCACTCCTCTATGTCACTCCTCTATGTCGCTCTTCCATGTCACTCCTCCATGTCGCTACACCAACTCAATCCTCATGTCACTCCTCCATGTAGCTACTCCATGTCACTCCTCCATGTCGCTACACCAACTCAATCCTCCTTGTCACTCCTCCATGTCACTCAGCCAAGTCATTTGTCCATGTCACTCCTTTATGTCACTCCTCCAAGTCACTCCTCCATGTCACTTCTATATGTCTTCCATGTCACTCCTCCATGTCACTGCTCCACGTCACTCCTCTATGTCACTCCTCCATGTCACTCCTCCATGTCGCTATTCCATGTCACTCCTTATGTCGCTATATAAACTCACTCCTCCATGTCACTCCTCCATTTCACTCCACCACGTCACTCCTCCATGTCACTCCTCCATATCAACCCTCCATGTCACTCCTCCTTGTCGCTACACCAACTCACTCCTCCATGTCACTCCTCCATTTCACTCCACCACGTCTATATGTATTCCATGTCACTCCTCCATGTCGCTCCACCAACTCACTCCTCCATGTCACTCCTCCTTGTCACTCCTCCATGTAGCTATTCCATTTCACTCCTCCATGTCGCTACACCAACTCAATCCTCCTTGTCACTGCTCCATGTCACTCATCCAAGTCATTCCTCCATGTCGCTATTCCATGTCACTCCTTCTGTCGATACGCCAACTCACTCCTCCATGTCACTCCTCCATTTCACTCCACTACGTCACTCCTCCATGTCACTTCTCCATATCAACCCGCCATGTCACTCCTCCATGTCACTCCTCCATGTCACTCCTCCATGTCACTACACAGACTCACTAATCCCTGTTCCTCCGCACTTGTTACGACTCCATGTCACTCCTCCATATCAATCCGCCATGTCACTCCTCCTTGTCACTCATCCATGTAGCTATTCCATGACACTCCTCCATGTCACTCTACCACCTCACTCCTCCATGTCACTACACCAACTCACTAATCCCTGTCCCTCCGCCATGTCACTCCACAATATCAAACCTCCTTCGTAATCAAACTTGTCAGTTCTCCATGTCACTCCTCTATGTCGCTATTCCATGTCATTCCTTATGTCGCTATATAAACTCAATCCTCCATGTCACTCCTACATTTCACTCCACCACGTCACTCCTCCATGTCACTCCTCCATATCAACCCTCCATGTCACTCCTCCATTTCACTCCACCACGTCCCTCCTCCATATCAACCCTCCATGTCACTCCTCCATGTCACTCCTCCATGTCCTTTTGCCATGTCACTCCTCCATGTCTCTCCTCCATGTCACTTCTCCAAGTCTTCAATGTCATGTCTCTCATCTGTGTAGCTTCACATTGTCACTCCTCCAAGTCACTCCTCCATGTCGCTACTCCACGTCACTCCTCCATGTCACACCTCCTTGTCACTCGTCCATGTAGCTACTCCATGTCACTCCTCCATGTCGCTCTACCAACTCACTCCTCCATGTCACTCGTCCACGTCACTCCTCCATGTCACACCTCCTTGTCACTCCTCCATGTAGCTACTCCATGTCACTCCTCCATGTCACTCTTAAATTTCACTCCACCACGCCAGTCCTCTATATCACTCCTCCATGTTAATCCTCCATATCAATCCTCCATGTCACTTCTCCATGTCACTCCTCTTTGTCGCAATTCCATGTCACCCCTCCATGTCGCTACACCAACTCAATCCTCCTTGTCACTCCTCCATGTCACTCATCCAAGTCTCTCCTCCGTGTCACTTCTACATGTTGTACATGTCACTCCTCCACATAACTCCTCTATGTCACTCCTCAATGTCACTTTTCAATATCACTCCTCTATATCATTCCCCTATGTCGCTACTCCATGTCACTCCTCCATGTCGATCATCCATTTCACTCCTCCATGTCACTTCTATATGTCTTCCATGTCACTCCTCCATGTCGCTCCTCATTGTCACTCCTCCATGTCACTCAGCCAAGTCATTTGTCCATGTCACTCCTTTATGTCACTCCTCCAAGTCACTCCTCCATGTCACTTCTATATGTCTTCCATGTCACTCCTCCATGTTGCTCCACCAACTCACTCCTCCATGTCACTCCTCCATGTCACTGCTCCACATCACTCCTCTATGTCACTCCTCCATGTCGCTATTCCATGTCACTCCTTATGTTGCTATATAAACTCACTCCTCTATGTCACTCCTCCATTTCACTCCACCACGTCACTCCTCCATGTCACTCCTCCATATCAACCCTCCATGTCACTCCTCCTTGTCGCTACATCAACTCACTCCTCCATGTCACTCCTCCATTTCACTCCACTACGTCACTCCTCCATGTCACTCCTCCATATCAACCCACCATGTCACTCCTCCATGTCACTCCTCCATGTCACTCCTCCTTGTCGCTATTCCATGTCACTCCTCCATGTTGCTACACCAACTCACTCCTCATGTCACTCCTCCATGTCGCTACTCCATGTCACTCCTCCATGTCGCTACACCAACTCAATCCTCCTTGTCACTCTTCCATGTCACTCATCCAAGTCATTCCTCCATGTCACTCATTTATGTCACTCCTCCAAGTCACTCCTCCATGTCTTTTCTATATGTCTTCCATGTCACTCCTCCATGTCGCTCTACTAACTCACTCCTCCATGTCACTCGTCCACGTCACTCCTCCATGTCACACTTCCTTGTCACTCCTCCATGTCGCTATTCCATGTCACTCCTTATGTCGATACGCCAACTCACTCCTCCATGTCACTCCTCCATTTCACTCCACCACGTCACTCCTCCATGTCACTCCTCCATATCAACCCGCCATGTCACTCCTCCATGTCACTCCTCCATGTCACTACACCAACTCACTAATCCCTGTCACTCCGCCATGTCACTCCACAATAACAAACCTCCTTCCTGATCAAACTTGTCAGTTCTCCATGTCACTACTCCATGTCTCTCCTCCACATCAAACCTCTATGTCACACCTCCATGTCACTCCTCCTTGTCGCTATTCCATGTCACTCCTCCATGTCACTCCTCCATGTTGCTACACCAACTCACTCCTCATTTCACTCATCCATGTCGCTACTCCATGTCACTCCTCCATGTCGCTACACCAACTCAATCCTCCTTGTCACTCTTCCATGTCACTCATCCAGGTCATTCCTCCTTGTCACTCATTTATGTCACTCCTCCAAGTCACTCCTCCATGTCACTTCTATATGTGTTCCATGTCACTCCTCCATGTCGCTCCACCAACTCACTCCTCCATGTCACTCCTCCTTGTCACTCCTCCATGTAGCTATTCCATGTCACTCCTGCATGTCGCTCTACCAACTCACTCCTCCATGTCACTCGTCCACGTCACTCCTCCATGTCACACTTCCTTGTCACTCATCCATGTAGCTACTTCATGTCACTACACCAACTCACTCCTCCCTGTCCCTCCGCCATGTCACTCCACCATATCAACCCTCCTTCCTGATCAAACTTGTCACTTCTCCATGTCACTACTCCATGTCTCTCCTCCACATCACTCCTCTATATCACTCCTCCATGTAACTCCTCCATGTCACTCCTCCTTGTCGCTATTCCATGTTACTCCTCCATGTCGCTACACCAACTCACTCTTCCATGTCACTCCCCCATTTCACTCCACTACGTAACTCCTCCATGTCACTCCTCCATATCAACCCTCCATGTCACTCCTCCATGTTACTCCTCCATGTCACTACACCAACTCACTCATCCCTGTCCCTCCGCCATGTCACTCCACCATATCAACCCTCCTTCCTGATCAAACTTGTCACTTCTCCATGTCACTGCTCAATGTCTCTCCCCCACATCAAACCTCTATGTCACTCCTCCATGTCACTCCTCTATGTCACTCCTCTATGTCGCTCTTCCATGTCACTCCTCCATGTCGCTACACCAACTCAATCCTCATGTCACTCCTCCATGTAGCTACTCCATGTCACTCCTCCATGTCGCTACACCAACTCAATCCTCCTTGTCACTCCTCCATGTCACTCAGCCAAGTCATTTGTCCATGTCACTCCTTTATGTCACTCCTCCAAGTCACTCCTCCATGTCACTTCTATATGTCTTCCATGTCACTCCTCCATGTCACTGCTCCACGTCACTCCTCTATGTCACTCCTCCATGTCACTCCTCCATGTCGCTATTCCATGTCACTCCTTATGTCGCTATATAAACTCACTCCTCCATGTCACTCCTCCATTTCACTCCACCACGTCACTCCTCCATGTCACTCCTCCATATCAACCCTCCATGTCACTCCTCCTTGTCGCTACACCAACTCACTCCTCCATGTCACTCCTCCATTTCACTCCACCACGTCTATATGTATTCCATGTCACTCCTCCATGTCGCTCCACCAACTCACTCCTCCATGTCACTCCTCCTTGTCACTCCTCCATGTAGCTATTCCATTTCACTCCTCCATGTCGCTACACCAACTCAATCCTCCTTGTCACTGCTCCATGTCACTCATCCAAGTCATTCCTCCATGTCGCTATTCCATGTCACTCCTTCTGTCGATACGCCAACTCACTCCTCCATGTCACTCCTCCATTTCACTCCACTACGTCACTCCTCCATGTCACTTCTCCATATCAACCCGCCATGTCACTCCTCCATGTCACTCCTCCATGTCACTCCTCCATGTCACTACACAGACTCACTAATCCCTGTTCCTCCGCACTTGTTACGACTCCATGTCACTCCTCCATATCAATCCGCCATGTCACTCCTCCTTGTCACTCATCCATGTAGCTATTCCATGACACTCCTCCATGTCACTCTACCACCTCACTCCTCCATGTCACTACACCAACTCACTAATCCCTGTCCCTCCGCCATGTCACTCCACAATATCAAACCTCCTTCGTAATCAAACTTGTCAGTTCTCCATGTCACTCCTCTATGTCGCTATTCCATGTCATTCCTTATGTCGCTATATAAACTCAATCCTCCATGTCACTCCTACATTTCACTCCACCACGTCACTCCTCCATGTCACTCCTCCATATCAACCCTCCATGTCACTCCTCCATTTCACTCCACCACGTCCCTCCTCCATATCAACCCTCCATGTCACTCCTCCATGTCACTCCTCCATGTCCTTTTGCCATGTCACTCCTCCATGTCTCTCCTCCATGTCACTTCTCCAAGTCTTCAATGTCATGTCTCTCATCTGTGTAGCTTCACATTGTCACTCCTCCAAGTCACTCCTCCATGTCGCTACTCCACGTCACTCCTCCATGTCACACCTCCTTGTCACTCGTCCATGTAGCTACTCCATGTCACTCCTCCATGTCGCTCTACCAACTCACTCCTCCATGTCACTCGTCCACGTCACTCCTCCATGTCACACCTCCTTGTCACTCCTCCATGTAGCTACTCCATGTCACTCCTCCATGTCACTCTTAAATTTCACTCCACCACGCCAGTCCTCTATATCACTCCTCCATGTTAATCCTCCATATCAATCCTCCATGTCACTTCTCCATGTCACTCCTCTTTGTCGCAATTCCATGTCACTCCTCCATGTCGCTACACCAACTCAATCCTCCTTGTCACTCCTCCATGTCACTCATCCAAGTCTCTCCTCCGTGTCACTTCTACATGTTGTACATGTCACTCCTCCACATAACTCCTCTATGTCACTCCTCAATGTCACTTTTCAATATCACTCCTCTATATCATTCCCCTATGTCGCTACTCCATGTCACTCCTCCATGTCGATCATCCATTTCACTCCTCCATGTCACTTCTATATGTCTTCCATGTCACTCCTCCATGTCGCTCCTCATTGTCACTCCTCCATGTTGCTCCTCCATGTCACTCCTCCATGTCGCTCATCCATGTCCCTCCGCCATGTCACTCCACCATATCAATCCTCCTTGCTGATCCGCCCTGTCACTCCTCCATGTCTCTCCTCCACATCAATCCTCCATGTCACTCCTCCATGTCACTCCTCCATGTCACTCCTCCATGTCACTCCTCCATGTCACTGCTCCACATCATTGCTCTATGTCACTCCTCCATGTCACTCCTCCATGTCGCTATTCCATGTCACTCCTCCATTTCACTCCACCACGTCACTCCTCCATGTCACTCATCCATATCAACCCTCCATGTCACTCCTCCTTGTCGCTACACCAACTCACTTCTCCATGTCACTCCTCCATTTCACTCCACCACGTCCCTCCTCCATATCAACCCTCCATGTCACTCCTCCATGTCACTCCTCCATGTCACTACACAAACTCACTCATCCCTGTCCCTCCGCACTTGTTACGCCTCCATGTCACTCCTCCATGTCGCTACACCAACTCAATCCTCATGTCACTCCTCCATGTCGCTACTCCATGTCACTCCTCCATGTCGCTACACCAACTCAATCCTCCTTGTCACTCCTCCATGTCACTCATCCAAGTCATTCCTCCATGTCACTTCTTTATGTCACTCCTCCAAGTCACTCCTCCATGTCACTTCTATATGTCTTCCATGTCACTCCTCCATGTCGCTCCACCAACTCACTCCTCCATGTCACTCCTCCTTGTCACTCCTCCATGTAGCTATTCCATGTCACTCCTCCATGTCGCTCTACCAACACACTCCTCCATGTCACTTGTCCACGTCACTCCTCCATGTCACACTTCCTTGTCACTCCTCCATGTAGCTACTCCTTGTCACTACACCAACTCACTCATCCCTGTCCCTCCGCCATGTCACTCCACCATATCAACCCTCCTTCCTGATCAAACTTGTCAATTCTCCATGTCACTACTCCATGTCTTTCCTCCACATCAATCCTCTATGTCACTCCTCCATGTCACTCCTCCATGTCATTCCTCATTGTCGCTATTCCATGTCACTCCTCCATGTCACTCCTCCATGTCCCTCCGCCATGTCACTCCACCATATCAACCCTCCTTCCTGATCAAACTTGTCACTTCTCCATGTCACTACTCCATGTCTCTCCTCCACATCACTCCTCTATATCACTCCTCCATGTCACTCCTTCATGTCACTCCTCCATGTTGCTATTCCATTTTACTCCTCCATGTCGCTACACCAACTCACTCTTCCATGTCACTCCTCCATTTCACTCCACCACGTCACTCTTCTACGTCACTCCTCATGTCACTCCTCCATGTCGCTACTCCTTGTCACTCCTCCATGTCACTCATCAATTTCATTCTTCCATGTCACTCCTTTATGTCACTCCTCCTAGTCACTCCTCAATTTCACTTCTATTTGACTTTAATGTCACTCCTGCATGTCGCTCCTCCATATCACTCCTCTATTTCACTCCTCCATGTCACTCCTCCATATCAATCCTCCATTTCACTCCTCCATGTAACTCCTTAATGTCACTACTCCATGTCGCTACTCCATGTCACTCCTCCATGTCACTCTTGCATGTCGCTCCTCCATGTCACTTCTCCAAGTCTTCAATGTCATGTCTCTCATCTGTGTAGCTCCATATTGTCACTCCTCCATATTACTCCTCCGTGTCACTTCTACATGTTTTCCATGTAACTCCTCCACATTACTCCTCTATGTCACTCCTCTATGTCACTTTTCAATATCACTCCTCTATGTCATTCCCTTATGTCGCTACTCCATTTCACTCCTCCATGTCGATCCTCCATGTCACTCCTCCATGTCACTTCCATATGTCTTCCATGTCACTCCTCCATGTCGCTCCTCCTTGTCACTCCTCCATGTTGCTCCTCCATGTCACTCCTCCATGTCACTCATCCATGTCCCTCCGCCATGTCACTCCACCATATCAATCCTCCTTGCTGATCCGCCCTGTCACTCCTCCATGTCTGTCCTCCACATCAATCCTCCATGTCACTCCTCCATGTCACTCCTCCTTGTCGCTATTCCATGTCACTCCTCCATGTTGCTACACCAACTCAATCCTCATGTCACTCCTCCATGTAGCTACTCCATGTCACTCCTCCATGTCGCTACACCAACTCAACCCTCCTTGTCACTCCTCCAAGTCACTCAGCCAAGTCATTTGTCCATGTTACTCCTTTATGTCACTCCTCCAAGTCACTCCTCCATGTCACTTCTATATGTCTTCCATGTCACTCATCCTTGTCACTCCTCCATGTAGCTATTCCATGTCACTCCTCCATGTCGCTCCATCAACTCACTCCTCCATGTCACTCCTCCTTGTCACTGCTCCATGTCACTACACCAACTCACTAATACCTGTCCCTCCGCCATGTCACTCCACCATATCAACCCTCCTTCCTGATCAAATTTGTCAGTTCTCCATGTCACTACTCCATGTCTCTCCTCCACATCAATCCTCTATGTCACTCCTCCATGTCACTCCTCTATGTCACTCCTCCTTGTTGCTATTCCATGTCACTCCTCCATGTTGCTACACCAACTCACTCCTCATGTCACTCCTCCATGTCGCTACTCCATGTCACTCCTCCATGTCGCTACACCAACTCAATCCTCCTTGTCACTCCTCCATGTCACTCATCCAAGTCATTCCTCCATGTCACTACTTTATGTCACTCCTCCAAGTCACTCCTCCATGTCACTTCTATATGTCTTCCATGTCACTCCTCCATGTCGCTCCACCAACTCACTACTCCATGTCTCTCCTTCACATCAATCCTCTATGTCACTCTTCCATGTAACTCCTTAATGTCACTACTCCATGTTGCTACTCCATGTCACTCCTCCATGTCACTCTTGCATGACGCTCCTCTATGTCACTTCTCTAAGTTTTCAATGTCATGTCTCTCATCCGTGTAGCTCCATATTGTCACACCTCCATATCACTCCTCCGTGTCACTTCTACATGTTGTACATGTCACTCCTCCACATAACTCCTCTATGTCACTCCTCAATGTCACTTTTCAATATCACTCCTCTATGTCATTCCCCTATGTCGCTACTCTATGTCACTCCTCCATGTCGATCCTCCATGTCAATCCTCCATGTCACTTCTATATGTCTTCTATGTCACTCCTCCATGTCGCTCCTCCTTGTCACTCCTCCATGTTGCTCCTCCATGTCACTCCTCCATGTCACTCCTCCTTGTCGCTATTCCATGTCACTCCTCCATGTCACTACATCAAACTCACTCATCCCTGTCCCTCCGCCATGTCACTCCACCATATCAACCCTCCTTCCTGATCAAACTTGTCAGTTCTCCATGTCACTACTCCATGTCTCTCCTCCACATTAATCCTCTATGTCATTCCTCCATGTCACTCCTCCATGTCACTCCTCCATGTCACTCCTCCTTGTTGCTATTCCATGTCACTCCTCCATGTTGCTACACCAACTCACTCCTCATGTCACTACTCCATGTCGCTACTCCATGTCACTCCTCCATGTCGCTACAACAACTCAATCCTCCTTTTCACTCCTCCATGTCACGCATCCAAGTCATTCCTCCATGTCACTCCTTTATGTCACTCCTCCAAGTCACTCCTCCATGTCACTTCTATAAGTCTTCCTTGTCACTCCTCCATGTGTCTACTCAATGTCACTCCTCCATTTCACTCCTCCATGTCTCTCCTCCATGTCACTTCTCCAAGTCTTCAATGTCATGTCTCTCATCTGTGTAGCTCCACATTGTCACTCCTCCAAGTCACTCCTCCATGTCGCTACTCCACGTCACTCCTCCACGTCACTCCTCCATGTCACACCTCCTTGTCACTCCTCCATGTAGCTACTCTATGTCACTCCTCCATGTTGCTCTACCAACTCACTCCTCCATGTCACTCGTCCACGTCACTCCTCCATGTCACACCTCCTTGTCACTCCTACATGTAGCTACTCCATGTCACTCCTCCATGTCACTCCTCCATGTCAATCTTAAATTTCACTCCACCACGCCACTCCTCTATATAACTCCTCCATGTTACTCCTCCATATCAATCCTCCATGTCACTTCTCTATGTCACTCCTCCTTGTCACAATTCCATGTCACTCCTCCAATTCGCTACACCAACTCATTCCTCATGTCACTCCTCCATGTCGCTACTCCATGTCACTCCTCCATATCGCTACACATACTCAATCCTCCTTGTCACTCCTCCATGTCACTCATCCAAGTCATTCCTCCATGTCACTCCTTTATGTCACTCCTCCAAGTCACTCCTCCATGTCAATTCTATATGTCTTCCATGTCACTCATCCATGTCGCTCCACCAACTCACTCCTCCATGTCACTCCTCCATGTCACTGCTCCATGTCACTCCTCCATGTCGCTATTCCATGTCACTCCCTATGTCGCTACTCCATGTCACTCCACCATGTCGATCCCCCATGTCACTCCTCCATGTCACTTCTATATGTCTTCCATGTCACTCCTCAATGTCGCTCCTCCTTGTCACTCCTCCATGTTGCTCCTCCATGTCACTCCTCCATGTCACTCATCCATGTCCCTCCGCCATGTCACTCCACCATATCAATCCTCCTTGTCACTCTTCTGTGTCATTCCTGCATGTCACTCCTCACTGTCACTCCTCCATGTCACTACACCAACTCACTCATCCCTGTCCCTCTGCCATGTCACACCACCATAACAACCCTCCTTCCTGATCAAACTTGTCACTTCTCCATGTCACTACTCCATGTCTCTCCTCCACATCAATCCTCTGTCACTCCTCCATGTCACTCCTCCATGTAACTCCTCCTTGTCGCTACTCCATGTCACTCCTCCATGTCACTCATCCATGTCATTCCTCCATGTCACTCCTTTATGTCACTCCTACAAGTCACTCCTCCATGTCACTCCTCCATGTACCTCCTCCATGTCACTCCACTATATCAATCCTCCTTGCTGATCCGCCCTGTCACTTCTCCATGTCACTCCTCCATGTCACTCCTCCATGTCGCTCATCCAAGTCACTCCTGCATGTCGCCATTCCATGTCACTCCTTATGTCGATACACCATTTCACTCCACCACGTCACTCCTCCATGTCAATCCTCCATGTCACTCCTCCATGTCACTCCTCCATGTCACTACACCAACTCACTAATCCCTGTCCCTCCGCCATGTCACTCCACCATATCAACCCTTCTTCCTGTTCAAACTTGTCAGTTCTCCATGTCACTACTCCATGTCTCTCCTCCACATCAATCCTCTGTCACTCCTCCAACTCACTCCTCCATGTCACTCGTCCATGTCATTCCTCCATGTCACACTTCTTTGTCACTCCTCCATGTAGCTACTCCATGTCACTACACCAACTCACTCATCCCTGTCCCTCTGCCATGTCACTCCTCCATGTCGCTATTCCATGTCACACCTTATGTCGCTATATAAACTCACTCCTCCATGTCACTCCTCCATTTCACTCAACACGTCACTCCTCCATGTCACTCCACCATATCAACCCTCCATGTCACTCCTCCTTGTCGCTACACCAACTCACTCCTCCATGTCACTCCTCCATTTCACTCCACCACGTCCCTCCTCCATATCAACCCTCCAAGTCATTCCTCCATGTCACTCCTCCATGTCACTCATCCAAGTCTCTCCTCCGTGTCACTTCTACATGTTGTACATGTCACTCCTCCACATAACTCCTCCATGTCACACTTCATTGTCACTCCTCCATGTAGCTACTCCATTTCACTACACCAACTCACTCATCCCTGTCCCTCTGCCATGTCACTCCTCCATGTCACTCCTCCATGTCGCTATTCCATGTCACACCTTATGTCGCTACACCAACTCACTCCTCCATGTCACTCCTCCATTTCACTCCACCACGTCCCTCCTCCATATCAACCCTCCAAGTCATTCCTCCATGTCACTCCTCCAAATCACTCCTCCATGTCACTTCTATATGTCTTCCATGTCACTCCTCCATGTCGTTACACCAACTCACTCCTCCATGTCACTCCTCCATGTCACTTCTCCATGTCACTCCTCCTTGTCGGAATTCCATGTCACTCCTCCATGTCGCTACACCAACTCAATCCTCCTTGTCACTCCTCCATGTCACTCATCCAAGTCTCTCCTCCGTGTCACTTCTACATGTTGTACATGTCACTCCTCCACATAATTCCTCTATGTCACTCCTCAATGTCACTTTTCAATATCACTCCTCTATGTCATTCCCCTATGTCGCTACTCCATGTCACTCCTCCATGTCTATCCTCCATGTCAATCCTCCATGTCACTTCTATATGTCTTCCATGTCACTCCTCCATGTCGCTCCTCCTTGTCACTCCTCCATGTTTCTCCTCCATGTCACTCCTCCATGTCACTCATCCATGTCCCTCCGCCATGTCACTCCACCATATCAATCCTCCTTGCTGATCCGCCCTGTCCCTCCGCCATGTCACTCCACCATATCAACCATCCTTCCTGATCAAACTTTTCAGTTCTCCATGTCACTACTCCATGTCTCTCCTCCACATTAATCCTCTATGTCATTCCTCCATGTCACTCCTCCATGTCACTCCTCCATGTCACTCCTCCTTGTCGCTATTCCATGTCACTCCTCCATGTTGCTACACCAACTCACTCCTCATGTCACTACTCCATGTCGCTACTCCATGTCACTCCTCCATGTCGCTACAACAACTCAATCCTCCTTGTCACTCCTCCATGTCACGCATCCAAGTCATTCCTCCATGTCACTCCTTTATGTCACTCCTCCAAGTCACTCCTCCATGTCACTTCTATATGTCTTCCATGTCACTCCTCCATGTGTCTACTCAATGTCACTCCTCCATTTCACTCCTCCATGTCCCTCCGCCATGTCACTCCACCATATCAACCCTCCTTCCTGATCAAACTTGTCACTTCTCCATGTCACTACTCCATGTCTCTCCTCCACATCACTCCTCTATATCACTCCTCCATGTCACTCCTCCATGTCACTCCTCCTTGTCGCTATTCCATGTTACTCCTACATGTCGCTACACCAACTCACTCTTCCATGTCACTCCCCCATTTCACTCCACCACGTCACTCCTCCATGTCACTCATCCATATCAACCCTCCATGTCACTCCTCCATGTTAATCCTCCATGTCACTACACCAACTCACTCATCCCTGTCCCTCCGCCATGTCACTCCACCATATCAACCCTCCTTCCTGATCAAACTTGTCACTTCTCCATGTCACTACTCCATGTCTCTCCTCCACATCACTCCTCTATATCACTCCTCCATATCACTGCTCCATGTCACTCCTCCTTGTCGCTATTCCATGTTACTCCTCCATGTCGCTACACCAACTCAATCCTCCTTGTCACTCCTCCATGTCACTCATCCAAGTCATTCCTCCATGTCACTCATTTATGTCACTACACCAACTCACTCCTCCATGTCACTCCTCCATTTCACTCCACCACGTCTATATGTATTCCATGTCACTCCTCCATGTCGCTCCACCAACTCAATCCTCCTTGTCACTCCTCCATGACACTCATCCAAGTCACTCCTCCATGTCGCTATTCCATGTCACTCCTAAAGTCGATACGCCAACTCACTCCTCCATGTCACTCCTCCATTTCCCTCCACCACGTCACTTCTATATGTCTTCCATGTCACTCCTCCATGTTGCTCCACCAACTCACTCCTCCATGTCACTCCTACATGTCACTGCTCCAAGTCACTCCTCTATGTCACTCCTCCATGTCACTCCTCCATGTCGCTATTCCATGTCACTCCTTATGTCGCTACACCAACTCACTCCTCCATGTCACTCCTCCATTTCACTCCTCCATATCAACCCTCCACGTCACTCCTGCATGTCACTCCTCCATATCAACCCTCCACGTCACTCCTCCATGTCAATCCTCCATATCAACCTGCCATGTCACTCCTCCATGTCACTACACCAACTCACTAATCCCTTTCCCTCCGCCATGTCACTCTTCAATATCAAACCTCCTTCCTTATCAAACTTGTCAGTTCTCCATGTCACTACTCCATGTCTCTCCTTCACATCAATCCTCTATGTCACTCCTCCACGTCACTCCTCCATGTCACTCCTCCATATCAACCCTCCATGTCACTCCTCCTTGTCGCTACACCAATTCACTCCTCCATGTCACTCCTCCATTTCACTCCACCACGTCACTCCTCCATGTCACTCCTCCATATCAACCCGCCATGTCACTCCTCCATGTCACTCCTCCATGTCACTACACCAACTCACTAATCCCTGTCACTCCGCCATGTCACTCCACAATATCAAACCTCCTTCCTGATCAAACTTGTCAGTTCTCCATGTCACTACTCCATGTCTCTCCTCCACATCAATCCTCTATGTCACACCTCCATGTCACTCCTCCTTGTCGCTATTCCATGTCACTCCTCCATGTCACTCCTCCATGTTGCTACACCAACTCACTCCTCATTTCACTCCTCCATGTCGCTACTCCATGTCACTCCTCCATGTCGCTACACCAACTCAATCCTCCTTGTCACTCTTCCATGTCACTCATCCAGGTCATTCCTCCTTGTCACTCATTTATGTCACTCCTCCAAGTCACTCCTCCATGTCACTTCTATATGTGTTCCATGTCACTCCTCCATGTCGCTCCACCAACTCACTCCTCCATGTCACTCCTCCTTGTCACTCCTCCATGTAGCTATTCCATGTCACTCCTCCATGTCACTCTACCAACTCACTCCTCCATGTCACTCGTCCACGTCACTCCTCCATGTCACACTTCCTTGTCACTCATCCATGTAGCTACTGCATGTCACTACACCAACTCACTCCTCCCTGTCCCTCCGCCATGTCACTCCACCATATCAACCCTCCTTCCTTATCAAACTTGTCACTTCTCCATGTCACTACTCCATGTCTCTCCTCCACATCACTCCTCTATATCACTCCTCCATGTAACTCCTCCATGTCACTCCTCCTTGTCGCTATTCCATGTTACTCCTCCATGTCGCTACACCAACTCACTCTTCCATGTCACTCCCCCATTTCACTCCACTACGTAACTCCTCCATGTCACTCCTCCATATCAACCCTCCATGTCACTCCTCCATGTCACTCGTCCACGTCACTCCTCCATGTCACACTTCCTTGTCACTCATCCATGTAGCTACTGCATGTCACTTCACCAACTCACTCCTCCCTGTCCCTCCGCCATGTCACTCCACCATATCAACCCTCCTTCCTGATCAAACTTGTCACTTCTCCATGTCACTCCTCCATGTCGATCATCCATTTCACTCCTCCATGTCACTTCTATATGTCTTCCATGTCACTCCTCCATGTCGCTCCTCATTGTCACTCCTCCATGTTGCTCCTCCATGTCACTCCTCCATGTCGCTCATCCATGTCCCTCCGCCATGTCACTCCACCATATCAATCCTCCTTGCTGATCCGCCCTGTCACTCCTCCATGTCTCTCCTCCACATCAATCCTCCATGTCACTCCTCCATGTCACTCCTCCATGTCACTCCTCCATGTCACTCCTCCATGTCACTGCTCCACATCATTGCTCTATGTCACTCCTCCATGTCACTCCTCCATGTCGCTATTCCATGTCACTCCTCCATTTCACTCCACCACGTCACTCCTCCATGTCACTCATCCATATCAACCCTCCATGTCACTCCTCCTTGTCGCTACACCAACTCACTTCTCCATGTCACTCCTCCATTTCACTCCACCACGTCCCTCCTCCATATCAACCCTCCATGTCACTCCTCCATGTCACTACACAAACTCACTCATCCCTGTCCCTCCGCACTTGTTACGCCTCCATGTCACTCCTCCATGTCGCTACACCAACTCAATCCTCATGTCACTCCTCCATGTCGCTACTCCATGTCACTCCTCCATGTCGCTACACCAACTCAATCCTCCTTGTCACTCCTCCATGTCACTCATCCAAGTCATTCCTCCATGTCACTTCTTTATGTCACTCCTCCAAGTCACTCCTCCATGTCACTTCTATATGTCTTCCATGTCACTCCTCCATGTCGCTCCACCAACTCACTCCTCCATGTCACTCCTCCTTGTCACTCCTCCATGTAGCTATTCCATGTCACTCCTCCATGTCGCTCTACCAACACACTCCTCCATGTCACTTGTCCACGTCACTCCTCCATGTCACACTTCCTTGTCACTCCTCCATGTAGCTACTCCTTGTCACTACACCAACTCACTCATCCCTGTCCCTCCGCCATGTCACTCCACCATATCAACCCTCCTTCCTGATCAAACTTGTCAATTCTCCATGTCACTACTCCATGTCTTTCCTCCACATCAATCCTCTATGTCACTCCTCCATGTCACTCCTCCATGTCATTCCTCATTGTCGCTATTCCATGTCACTCCTCCATGTCACTCCTCCATGTCCCTCCGCCATGTCACTCCACCATATCAACCCTCCTTCCTGATCAAACTTGTCACTTCTCCATGTCACTACTCCATGTCTCTCCTCCACATCACTCCTCTATATCACTCCTCCATGTCACTCCTTCATGTCACTCCTCCATGTTGCTATTCCATTTTACTCCTCCATGTCGCTACACCAACTCACTCTTCCATGTCACTCCTCCATTTCACTCCACCACGTCACTCTTCTACGTCACTCCTCATGTCACTCCTCCATGTCGCTACTCCTTGTCACTCCTCCATGTCACTCATCAATTTCATTCTTCCATGTCACTCCTTTATGTCACTCCTCCTAGTCACTCCTCAATTTCACTTCTATTTGACTTTAATGTCACTCCTGCATGTCGCTCCTCCATATCACTCCTCTATTTCACTCCTCCATGTCACTCCTCCATATCAATCCTCCATTTCACTCCTCCATGTAACTCCTTAATGTCACTACTCCATGTCGCTACTCCATGTCACTCCTCCATGTCACTCTTGCATGTCGCTCCTCCATGTCACTTCTCCAAGTCTTCAATGTCATGTCTCTCATCTGTGTAGCTCCATATTGTCACTCCTCCATATTACTCCTCCGTGTCACTTCTACATGTTTTCCATGTAACTCCTCCACATTACTCCTCTATGTCACTCCTCTATGTCACTTTTCAATATCACTCCTCTATGTCATTCCCTTATGTCGCTACTCCATTTCACTCCTCCATGTCGATCCTCCATGTCACTCCTCCATGTCACTTCCATATGTCTTCCATGTCACTCCTCCATGTCGCTCCTCCTTGTCACTCCTCCATGTTGCTCCTCCATGTCACTCCTCCATGTCACTCATCCATGTCCCTCCGCCATGTCACTCCACCATATCAATCCTCCTTGCTGATCCGCCCTGTCACTCCTCCATGTCTGTCCTCCACATCAATCCTCCATGTCACTCCTCCATGTCACTCCTCCTTGTCGCTATTCCATGTCACTCCTCCATGTTGCTACACCAACTCAATCCTCATGTCACTCCTCCATGTAGCTACTCCATGTCACTCCTCCATGTCGCTACACCAACTCAACCCTCCTTGTCACTCCTCCAAGTCACTCAGCCAAGTCATTTGTCCATGTTACTCCTTTATGTCACTCCTCCAAGTCACTCCTCCATGTCACTTCTATATGTCTTCCATGTCACTCATCCTTGTCACTCCTCCATGTAGCTATTCCATGTCACTCCTCCATGTCGCTCCATCAACTCACTCCACCATGTCACTCCTCCTTGTCACTGCTCCATGTCACTACACCAACTCACTAATACCTGTCCCTCCGCCATGTCACTCCACCATATCAACCCTCCTTCCTGATCAAATTTGTCAGTTCTCCATGTCACTACTCCATGTCTCTCCTCCACATCAATCCTCTATGTCACTCCTCCATGTCACTCCTCTATGTCACTCCTCCTTGTTGCTATTCCATGTCACTCCTCCATGTTGCTACACCAACTCACTCCTCATGTCACTCCTCCATGTCGCTACTCCATGTCACTCCTCCATGTCGCTACACCAACTCAATCCTCCTTGTCACTCCTCCATGTCACTCATCCAAGTCATTCCTCCATGTCACTACTTTATGTCACTCCTCCAAGTCACTCCTCCATGTCACTTCTATATGTCTTCCATGTCACTCCTCCATGTCGCTCCACCAACTCACTACTCCATGTCTCTCCTTCACATCAATCCTCTATGTCACTCTTCCATGTAACTCCTTAATGTCACTACTCCATGTTGCTACTCCATGTCACTCCTCCATGTCACTCTTGCATGACGCTCCTCTATGTCACTTCTCTAAGTTTTCAATGTCATGTCTCTCATCCGTGTAGCTCCATATTGTCACACCTCCATATCACTCCTCCGTGTCACTTCTACATGTTGTACATGTCACTCCTCCACATAACTCCTCTATGTCACTCCTCAATGTCACTTTTCAATATCACTCCTCTATGTCATTCCCCTATGTCGCTACTCTATGTCACTCCTCCATGTCGATCCTCCATGTCAATCCTCCATGTCACTTCTATATGTCTTCTATGTCACTCCTCCATGTCGCTCCTCCTTGTCACTCCTCCATGTTGCTCCTCCATGTCACTCCTCCATGTCACTCCTCCTTGTCGCTATTCCATGTCACTCCTCCATGTCACTACATCAAACTCACTCATCCCTGTCCCTCCGCCATGTCACTCCACCATATCAACCCTCCTTCCTGATCAAACTTGTCAGTTCTCCATGTCACTACTCCATGTCTCTCCTCCACATTAATCCTCTATGTCATTCCTCCATGTCACTCCTCCATGTCACTCCTCCATGTCACTCCTCCTTGTTGCTATTCCATGTCACTCCTCCATGTTGCTACACCAACTCACTCCTCATGTCACTACTCCATGTCGCTACTCCATGTCACTCCTCCATGTCGCTACAACAACTCAATCCTCCTTTTCACTCCTCCATGTCACGCATCCAAGTCATTCCTCCATGTCTCTCCTTTATGTCACTCCTCCAAGTCACTCCTCCATGTCACTTCTATAAGTCTTCCTTGTCACTCCTCCATGTGTCTACTCAATGTCACTCCTCCATTTCACTCCTCCATGTCTCTCCTCCATGTCACTTCTCCAAGTCTTCAATGTCATGTCTCTCATCTGTGTAGCTCCACATTGTCACTCCTCCAAGTCACTCCTCCATGTCACTACTCCACGTCACTCCTCCACGTCACTCCTCCATGTCACACCTCCTTGTCACTCCTCCATGTAGCTACTCTATGTCACTCCTCCATGTTGCTCTACCAACTCACTCCTCCATGTCACTCGTCCACGTCACTCCTCCATGTCACACCTCCTTGTCACTCCTACATGTAGCTACTCCATGTCACTCCTCCATGTCACTCCTCCATGTCAATCTTAAATTTCACTCCACCACGCCACTCCTCTATATAACTCCTCCATGTTACTCCTCCATATCAATCCTCCATGTCACTTCTCTATGTCACTCCTCCTTGTCACAATTCCATGTCACTCCTCCAATTCGCTACACCAACTCATTCCTCATGTCACTCCTCCATGTCGCTACTCCATGTCACTCCTCCATATCGCTACACATACTCAATCCTCCTTGTCACTCCTCCATGTCACTCATCCAAGTCATTCCTCCATGTCACTCCTTTATGTCACTCCTCCAAGTCACTCCTCCATGTCAATTCTATATCAAATCAAATCAAATCAATTTATTTTTGTATAGCGTCAAATCACAACAGAAGTTATCTCAAGACGCTTTATATATAGAGCAGGTCTATGACCGTACACCATAGTTTAGAGACCCAACAGGATCCACCAAGCGCACTGTGGCCAGGAAAAACTCCCCGATTACTGGGAAGAAACCTGGAGCAGAACCGGGCGCAGGGCGGGCGGCCATCTGCTGAGACCGGCTGGGGGGATAGATAGATAGAGTGATAGAGTGAGAGAGAGAGAGAGAGAGAGAGAGAGAGAGAGAGAGATAGAAGCAGCCACAATAGCAGTCTAGCAGCTGTAATAGCTAATACAAGTAGGGCTGATAACACAAAACCAATAGTGGTGGATGGAAAGAGTGATAATACAACTATCGGAAAGCCAGCACTGTCCAGCATCTCTCTTCAGTACGTCCATGTGTATTGGTGTGGGACGTCCCTGCGATCGATGCCCGTGCGTTGGTTCCTGCAGCATCAGCATGCTTGCTGGGAGCTCTTGATGTCTTTGGCAGTGATTGAGAAGTGTTATTCTCCAGGCTGCCACATTGTCACTAGGTGTTGGAAATCCCTCGTTAGCATTGGTAGTCCCTCGTACAGACGTAGTTAATTAGGGATGGTAGCAGTTGGTGTCAAGCAGGCACCGACGCGGCAGCAGATGCAGCCACAATACCGGAGACCACCAAGATCCAGGTGAAACCCTGCTCCAAGTGTGCCCATGCTCCAGGTATAACCTCGCTCCCGGTGTGGTCCCGCTCCAGGTATGACCTCGCTCCAGGTGTGACCCCGCTCCACGGTTAGCTGCGAGACAAGGAGGCACAAGGACTCCCGGGAAGGAATGAAGTTAGTAACAACATGGACATGGGACATGAGTATATACAGAAGGAGAGGGGAGCTCAGTGTGTCATAGGAAGTTCCTTATGACAATGTGTCATAGGAAGTCCCCCGGCAGTCTATGCCTATAGCAGCTTAAGTATAAGCGTTATCAAAGAGGAAAGTCTTTAGCCTACTCTTAAATGTAGAGACGGTGTCTGCCTCCCGGACTGAAACTGGGAGCTGGTTCCAGAGAAGAGGAGCTTGATAGCTGAAGGCTCTGGCTCCCATTCTACTTTTGGAGACTCTAGGAACCTCAAGTAACCCTGCATTCTGTGAGCGCAGTGCTCTAGTGGGGTAGTAGGGTACTATGAGCTCTTTAAGATATGATGGGGCCTGACCGTTTAGCGCTTTGTAGGTGAGGAGGACGATTTTAAAATCTATTCTGGATTTTACAGGCAGCCAGTGCAGAGAAGCTAATACAGGCGTAATATGATCTCTTTTTCTAGTTCTAGTCAGTACACGTGCTGCAGCATTCTGGATCAACTGGAGAGTCTTAAGAGACTTATTGGAGCAGCCTGATAATAAGGAATTGCAGTAATCGAGTCTAGAGGTAACAAATGCATGGACTAATTTTTCTGCATCATTTTGACACAGGATGTGCCTGATCTTCGCAATGTTACGTAGATGAAAGAAGGCAGTCCGTGAGGTTTGTTTTATGTGAGAGTTAAAGGACATATCCTGGTCGAAGACAACTCCCAGATTCCTTACGGTGGTGCTGGAGGCCAGGGCAATGCCATCTAAAGTAACTATATCATTAGATAATTTGTTTCGGAGGTGCTCAGGGCCTAGTACAATAACTTCAGTTTTGTCTGAGTTTAACATCAGGAAATTGCAGGTCATCCAGGTTTTTATGTCCTTAAGGCATGCTTGAAGTTTAGTTAACTGGTTTGTTTCGTCTGGCTTGATCGATAGATATAATTGGGTATCATCTGCATAACAATGAAAGTTTATGGAGTGTTTTCTAATAACATTGCCTAAGGGAAGCATATATAAGGTGAATAGAATTGGTCCAAGTACAGAACCCTGTGGAACTCCGTGACTAACTTTGGCGTACATGGAGGACTCATCATTGACATGTACAAACTGAGATCGATCTGATAAATAGGACTTAAACCAACTTAGTGCAGTTCCTTTAATGCCAATTAAATGTTCCAGTCTTTGTAATAGGATGTCATGATCAATGGTGTCGAAAGCAGCACTGAGATCTAGCAAGACAAGTACAGAGACAAGTCCTTTGTCCGATGCCATTAGAAGGTCATTTGTAATTTTCACTAGTGCTGTCTCTGTGCTATGGTGCACTTTAAATCCTGACTGATAATCTTCGAATAAATGATTGTTCTGTAGAAAGTCACACAGCTGACTGGCAACTACTTTCTCGAGTATTTTGGAGGTAAAGGGAAGGTTAGATATAGGTCTATAGTTGGCTAGGACCTCTGGATCAAGAGTGGGCTTTTTAAGAAGAGGTTTAATTACAGCTACTTTAAAGGACTGTGGTACATAGCCTGTTAGTAAAGACACATTGATCATATCCAGTAAAGAGGTGCTAACTAGAGGTAAAACTTCTTTTAGCAGTCTAGTTGGAATAGGGTCTAGGAGACAGGTAGATGATTTAGATGAGGAGATCAGTGAGGTTAATTTGTGGAGATCGATAGGAGAAAAGCAGTCTAAATATATATCAGGTTGTACAGCTGTTTCTAAGGTTCCTAAGTTTGAGGATAAATTGGTACCAGTTGACGGTAGGAGGTGATTCATTTTGTCTCTAATAGTTATGATTTTATCATTAAAGAAACTCATGAAGTCACTACTACTGAGGGTTGTAGGAATACATGGCTCAATAGAGCTGTGACTTTCTGTCAGCCTGGCTACAGTGCTGAATAGAAACCTGGGGTTGTTCTTATTTTTCTCTATTAATGATGAGTAATGGGCTGCTCTGGCATCACAGAGAGCCTTCCTATATGTTTTAAGACTATCTTGCCAGACTAAATGAGATTCTTCCTGTTTGGTGGAACGCCATATCCTTTCCAGTTTCCTCGATGCTTGCTTTAATTTGCGTGTTTGAGGGTTATACCATGGAGCTGACTTCCTTTGTTTTACTAACTTCTTTTTTAGAGGGGCAACAGAATCAAGTGTGACTCGCAGTGAGTCTGTAGCACTATCTACAAGATGATCAATTTGGGTAGGGCTAAAATTAACATACGAGTCCTCTGTTATATTGAGACATGGTATTGAATTTAATGCTGATGGAATCACTTCCTTAAATTTAGCTACAACACTATCGGATAGACATCTAGTGTACACACTTTTATCTGATGGTGTATAGTCTAGTAATAAGAATTCAAAAGTGATTAAATAATGGTCTGATAAAAGAGAGTTCTGTGGAAAAACAATTAAATGTTCAATTTCAACGCCATATGACATAACAAGGTCGAGGGTGTGGTTAAAGCGGTGAGTGGGTTTATGCACGTTCTGCGAGAAACCAATTGAATCTAATAAAGAGATAAACGCAGTACTGAGGCTATCATTATCAACGTCCACATGAATATTAAAATCACCTACTATAATGACTTTATCTGTTTTCAGGACTAAGCCTGATAGAAACTCTGAGAATTCAGATAGAAATTCAGAATATGGGCCTGGAGCGCGGTACACTATAACAAATAAAATTGGCTGTAGTGCTTTCCAGGTTGGGTGTGAAAGACTAAGAACAAGGCTTTCAAATGAGTTATAATTTAGTTTAGTTTTAGGGTTTATTAATAGGCTTGAGTCGAAGATGGCTGCAACTCCACCTCCTCGGCCGGTGTCTCGAGGAATGTGAGTATTAATATGACTCGGGGGAGTGGATTCGTTTAGGCTGACATATTCTTCCTGACACAGCCAGGTTTCAGTAAGACAAAATAAATCAATGTGATTATCTGATATTAAATCATTTACTAGTAGAGCTTTAGATGACAGAGATCTGATATTTAAGAGTCCACATTTAATTCTCCTGTTTTGTTGCTTTATTGCGGTGCTAGTGTTAGATTTTATTAGATTATTATGTTTAACTCCTCTTCTGTTTACTTTTGATTTAATTAATTTAGGTGGGGCAGACACAGTCTCAGTTAGGTTTGGGGTTAAGCTATGGGTGGGTAACTGCTCTAATGGAAGCGCAGAGAAGTGTGTAAGACTACAGCTCTGCGTCCTGGAATGACCTCTGGTTTGTCATGGATTTGTTCCACCAACAATCTTGGTCAGATTTCTGGATAAGAGAGCTGCACCATCCAAAGTAGGATGAATGCCGTCTCTCCTAATCAGACCAGGAATTCCCCAGAAAGGGTTCCAATTGTCAATGAAGTCCACATCGTTTTCTGGACACCACCACGACAGCCAGCTGTGGAATGACTTCATGCGGCTATACATGTCGTCACTGGTCAAATTGGGGAGGGGACCAGAGAAAATATATATATATATGTCTTCCATGTCACTCATCCATGTCGCTCCACCAACTCACTCCTCCATGTCACTCCTCCATGTCACTGCTCCATGTCACTCCTCCATGTCGCTATTCCATGTCACTCCCTATGTCGCTACTCCATGTCACTCCTCCATGTCGATCCCCCATGTCACTCCTCCATGTCACTTCTATATGTCTTCCATGTCACTCCTCAATGTCGCTCCTCCTTGTCACTCCTCCATGTTGCTCCTCCATGTCACTCCTCCATGTCACTCATCCATGTCCCTCCGCCATGTCACTCCACCATATCAATCCTCCTTGTCACTCTTCTGTGTCATTCCTGCATGTCACTCCTCACTGTCACTCCTCCATGTCACTACACCAACTCACTCATCCCTGTCCCTCTGCCATGTCACACCACCATAACAACCCTCCTTCCTGATCAAACTTGTCACTTCTCCATGTCACTACTCCATGTCTCTCCTCCACATCAATCCTCTGTCACTCCTCCATGTCACTCCTCCATGTAACTCCTCCTTGTCGCTACTCCATGTCACTCCTCCATGTCACTCATCCATGTCATTCCTCCATGTCACTCCTTTATGTCACTCCTACAAGTCACTCCTCCATGTCACTCCTCCATGTACCTCCTCCATGTCACTCCACTATATCAATCCTCCTTGCTGATCCGCCCTGTCACTTCTCCATGTCACTCCTCCATGTCACTCCTCCATGTCGCTCATCCAAGTCACTCCTGCATGTCGCCATTCCATGTCACTCCTTATGTCGATACACCATTTCACTCCACCACGTCACTCCTCCATGTCAATCCTCCATGTCACTCCTCCATGTCACTCCTCCATGTCACTACACCAACTCACTAATCCCTGTCCCTCCGCCATGTCACTCCACCATATCAACCCTTCTTCCTGTTCAAACTTGTCAGTTCTCCATGTCACTACTCCATGTCTCTCCTCCACATCAATCCTCTGTCACTCCTCCAACTCACTCCTCCATGTCACTCGTCCATGTCATTCCTCCATGTCACACTTCTTTGTCACTCCTCCATGTAGCTACTCCATGTCACTACACCAACTCACTCATCCCTGTCCCTCTGCCATGTCACTCCTCCATGTCGCTATTCCATGTCACACCTTATGTCGCTATATAAACTCACTCCTCCATGTCACTCCTCCATTTCACTCAACACGTCACTCCTCCATGTCACTCCACCATATCAACCCTCCATGTCACTCCTCCTTGTCGCTACACCAACTCACTCCTCCATGTCACTCCTCCATTTCACTCCACCACGTCCCTCCTCCATATCAACCCTCCAAGTCATTCCTCCATGTCACTCCTCCATGTCACTCATCCAAGTCTCTCCTCCGTGTCACTTCTACATGTTGTACATGTCACTCCTCCACATAACTCCTCCATGTCACACTTCATTGTCACTCCTCCATGTAGCTACTCCATTTCACTACACCAACTCACTCATCCCTGTCCCTCTGCCATGTCACTCCTCCATGTCACTCCTCCATGTCGCTATTCCATGTCACACCTTATGTCGCTACACCAACTCACTCCTCCATGTCACTCCTCCATTTCACTCCACCACGTCCCTCCTCCATATCAACCCTCCAAGTCATTCCTCCATGTCACTCCTCCAAATCACTCCTCCATGTCACTTCTATATGTCTTCCATGTCACTCCTCCATGTCGTTACACCAACTCACTCCTCCATGTCACTCCTCCATGTCACTTCTCCATGTCACTCCTCCTTGTCGGAATTCCATGTCACTCCTCCATGTCGCTACACCAACTCAATCCTCCTTGTCACTCCTCCATGTCACTCATCCAAGTCTCTCCTCCGTGTCACTTCTACATGTTGTACATGTCACTCCTCCACATAATTCCTCTATGTCACTCCTCAATGTCACTTTTCAATATCACTCCTCTATGTCATTCCCCTATGTCGCTACTCCATGTCACTCCTCCATGTCTATCCTCCATGTCAATCCTCCATGTCACTTCTATATGTCTTCCATGTCACTCCTCCATGTCGCTCCTCCTTGTCACTCCTCCATGTTGCTCCTCCATGTCACTCCTCCATGTCACTCATCCATGTCCCTCCGCCATGTCACTCCACCATATCAATCCTCCTTGCTGATCCGCCCTGTCCCTCCGCCATGTCACTCCACCATATCAACCATCCTTCCTGATCAAACTTTTCAGTTCTCCATGTCACTACTCCATGTCTCTCCTCCACATTAATCCTCTATGTCATTCCTCCATGTCACTCCTCCATGTCACTCCTCCATGTCACTCCTCCTTGTCGCTATTCCATGTCACTCCTCCATGTTGCTACACCAACTCACTCCTCATGTCACTACTCCATGTCGCTACTCCATGTCACTCCTCCATGTCGCTACAACAACTCAATCCTCCTTGTCACTCCTCCATGTCACGCATCCAAGTCATTCCTCCATGTCACTCCTTTATGTCACTCCTCCAAGTCACTCCTCCATGTCACTTCTATATGTCTTCCATGTCACTCCTCCATGTGTCTACTCAATGTCACTCCTCCATTTCACTCCTCCATGTCCCTCCGCCATGTCACTCCACCATATCAACCCTCCTTCCTGATCAAACTTGTCACTTCTCCATGTCACTACTCCATGTCTCTCTTCCACATCACTCCTCTATATCACTCCTCCATGTCACTCCTCCATGTCACTCCTCCTTGTCGCTATTCCATGTTACTCCTCCATGTCGCTACACCAACTCACTCTTCCATGTCACTCCCCCATTTCACTCCACCACGTCACTCCTCCATGTCACTCATCCATATCAACCCTCCATGTCACTCCTCCATGTTAATCCTCCATGTCACTACACCAACTCACTCATCCCTGTCCCTCCGCCATGTCACTCCACCATATCAACCCTCCTTCCTGATCAAACTTGTCACTTCTCCATGTCACTACTCCATGTCTCTCCTCCACATCACTCCTCTATATCACTCCTCCATATCACTGCTCCATGTCACTCCTCCTTGTCGCTATTCCATGTTACTCCTCCATGTCGCTACACCAACTCAATCCTCCTTGTCACTCCTCCATGTCACTCATCCAAGTCATTCCTCCATGTCACTCATTTATGTCACTACACCAACTCACTCCTCCATGTCACTCCTCCATTTCACTCCACCACGTCTATATGTATTCCATGTCACTCCTCCATGTCGCTCCACCAACTCAATCCTCCTTGTCACTCCTCCATGACACTCATCCAAGTCACTCCTCCATGTCGCTATTCCATGTCACTCCTAAAGTCGATACGCCAACTCACTCCTCCATGTCACTCCTCCATTTCCCTCCACCACGTCACTTCTATATGTCTTCCATGTCACTCCTCCATGTTGCTCCACCAACTCACTCCTCCATGTCACTCCTACATGTCACTGCTCCAAGTCACTCCTCTATGTCACTCCTCCATGTCACTCCTCCATGTCGCTATTCCATGTCACTCCTTATGTCGCTACACCAACTCACTCCTCCATGTCACTCCTCCATTTCACTCCTCCATATCAACCCTCCACGTCACTCCTGCATGTCACTCCTCCATATCAACCCTCCACGTCACTCCTCCATGTCAATCCTCCATATCAACCTGCCATGTCACTCCTCCATGTCACTACACCAACTCACTAATCCCTTTCCCTCCGCCATGTCACTCTTCAATATCAAACCTCCTTCCTTATCAAACTTGTCAGTTCTCCATGTCACTACTCCATGTCTCTCCTTCACATCAATCCTCTATGTCACTCCTCCACGTCACTCCTCCATGTCACTCCTCCATATCAACCCTCCATGTCACTCCTCCTTGTCGCTACACCAATTCACTCCTCCATGTCACTCCTCCATTTCACTCCACCACGTCACTCCTCCATGTCACTCCTCCATATCAACCCGCCATGTCACTCCTCCATGTCACTCCTCCATGTCACTACACCAACTCACTAATCCCTGTCACTCCGCCATGTCACTCCACAATATCAAACCTCCTTCCTGATCAAACTTGTCAGTTCTCCATGTCACTACTCCATGTCTCTCCTCCACATCAATCCTCTATGTCACACCTCCATGTCACTCCTCCTTGTCGCTATTCCATGTCACTCCTCCATGTCACTCCTCCATGTTGCTACACCAACTCACTCCTCATTTCACTCCTCCATGTCGCTACTCCATGTCACTCCTCCATGTCGCTACACCAACTCAATCCTCCTTGTCACTCTTCCATGTCACTCATCCAGGTCATTCCTCCTTGTCACTCATTTATGTCACTCCTCCAAGTCACTCCTCCATGTCACTTCTATATGTGTTCCATGTCACTCCTCCATGTCGCTCCACCAACTCACTCCTCCATGTCACTCCTCCTTGTCACTCCTCCATGTAGCTATTCCATGTCACTCCTCCATGTCACTCTACCAACTCACTCCTCCATGTCACTCGTCCACGTCACTCCTCCATGTCACACTTCCTTGTCACTCATCCATGTAGCTACTGCATGTCACTACACCAACTCACTCCTCCCTGTCCCTCCGCCATGTCACTCCACCATATCAACCCTCCTTCCTTATCAAACTTGTCACTTCTCCATGTCACTACTCCATGTCTCTCCTCCACATCACTCCTCTATATCACTCCTCCATGTAACTCCTCCATGTCACTCCTCCTTGTCGCTATTCCATGTTACTCCTCCATGTCGCTACACCAACTCACTCTTCCATGTCACTCCCCCATTTCACTCCACTACGTAACTCCTCCATGTCACTCCTCCATATCAACCCTCCATGTCACTCCTCCATGTCACTCGTCCACGTCACTCCTCCATGTCACACTTCCTTGTCACTCATCCATGTAGCTACTGCATGTCACTTCACCAACTCACTCCTCCCTGTCCCTCCGCCATGTCACTCCACCATATCAACCCTCCTTCCTGATCAAACTTGTCACTTCTCCATGTCACTACTCAATGTCTCTCCCCCACATCAAACCTCTATGTCACTCCTCCATGTCACTCCTCTATGTCACTCCTCTATGTCGCTCTTCCATGTCACTCCTCCATGTCGCTACACCAACTCAATCCTCATGTCACTCCTCCATGTAGCTACTCCATGTCACTCCTCCATGTCGCTACACCAACTCAATCCTCCTTGTCACTCCTCCATGTCACTCAGCCAAGTCATTTGTCCATGTCACTCCTTTATGTCACTCCTCCAAGTCACTCCTCCATGTCACTTCTATATGTCTTCCATGTCACTCCTCCATGTCACTGCTCCACGTCACTCCTCTATGTCACTCCTCCATGTCACTCCTCCATGTCGCTATTCCATGTCACTCCTTATGTCGCTATATAAACTCACTCCTCCATGTCACTCCTCCATTTCACTCCACCACGTCACTCCTCCATGTCACTCCTCCATATCAACCCTCCATGTCACTCCTCCTTGTCGCTACACCAACTCACTCCTCCATGTCACTCCTCCATTTCACTCCACCACGTCTATATGTATTCCATGTCACTCCTCCATGTCGCTCCACCAACTCACTCCTCCATGTCACTCCTCCTTGTCACTCCTCCATGTAGCTATTCCTATTCACTCCTCCATGTCGCTACACCAACTCAATCCTCCTTGTCACACCTCCATGTCACTCATCCAAGTCATTCCTCCATGTCGCTATTCCATGTCACTCCTTCTGTCGATACGCCAACTCACTCCTCCATGTCACTCCTCCATTTCACTCCACCACGTCACTCCTCCATGTCACTCCTCCATATCAACCCGCCATGTAACTCCTCCATGTCACTCCTCCATGTCACTCCTCCATGTCACTCCTCCATGTCACTACACAGACTCACTAATCCCTGTTCCTCCGCACTTGTTACGCCTCCATGTCACTCCTCCATATCAACCCGCCATGTCACTCCTCCTTGTCACTCATCCATGTAGCTATTCCATGACACTCCTCCATGTCACTCTACCACCTCACTCCTCCATGTCACTACACCAACTCACTAATCCCTGTCCCTCCGCCATGTCACTCCACAATATCAAACCTCCTTCGTAATCAAACTTGTCAGTTCTCCATGTCACTCCTCTATGTCGCTATTCCATGTCATTCCTTATGTCGCTATATAAACTCAATCCTCCATGTCACTCCTACATTTCACTCCACCACGTCACTCCTCCATGTCACTCCTCCATATCAACCCTCCATGTCACTCCTCCTTGTCGCTACACCAACTCACTCCTCCATGTCACTCCTCCATTTCACTCCACCACGTCCCTCCTCCATATCAACCCTCCATGTCACTCCTCCATGTCACTCCTCCATGTCCTTTTGCCATGTCACTCCTCCATGTCTCTCCTCCATGTCACTTCTCCAAGTCTTCAATGTCATGTCTCTCATCTGTGTAGCTTCACATTGTCACTCCTCCAAGTCACTCCTCCATGTCGCTACTCCACGTCACTCCTCCATGTCACACCTCCTTGTCACTCGTCCATGTAGCTACTCCATGTCACTCCTCCATGTCGCTCTACCAACTCACTCCTCCATGTCACTCGTCCACGTCACTCCTCCATGTCACACCTCCTTGTCACTCCTCCATGTAGCTACTCCATGTCACTCCTCCATGTCACTCTTAAATTTCACTCCACCACGCCAGTCCTCTATATCACTCCTCCATGTTAATCCTCCATATCAATCCTCCATGTCACTTCTCCATGTCACTCCTCTTTGTCGCAATTCCATGTCACTCCTCCATGTCGCTACACCAACTCAATCCTCCTTGTCACTCCTCCATGTCACTCCTCCAAGTCACTCCTCCATGTCACTTCTATATGTCTTCCATGTCACTCATCCTTGTCACTCCTCCATGTAGCTATTCCATGTCACTCCTCCATGTCACTCCTCCATGTCGCTATTCCATGTCACTCCTTCATGTCGCTACACGAACTCAATCCTCCTTGTCACTCCTCTGTGTCATTCCTCCATGTCACTCCTTTATGTCACTCCTCCAAGTCACTCCTCCATGTCACTTCTATATGTCTTCCATGTCACTCCTCCATGTCACTCCATCAACTCACTCCTCCATGTCACTCCTCCTTGTCACTCCTCCATGTAGCTATTCCATGTCACTCCTCCATGTCACTCCTCCATGTCGCTATTCCATGTCACTCCTTCATGTCGCTACACGAACTCAAGCCTCCTTGTCACTCCTCTGTGTCATTCCTGCATGTCACTCCTCACTGTCACTCCTCCATGTCACTCCTCCATGTCACTCCACCATGTCACTACACCAACTCACTCATCCCTTTCCCTCCGCCATGTCACTCCACCAAATCAACCCTCCTTCCTGATCAAACTTGTCAGTTCTCCTTGTCACTACTCCATGTCTCTCCTCCACATCAATCCTCTATGTCACTCCCCCATGTCACTCCTCCATGTCACTCCTCCTTGTCGCTATTCCATGTCACTCTTCCATGTTGCTACACCAACTCACTCCTCATTTCACTCTTCCATGTCGCTACTCCATGTCACTCCTCCATGTCGCTACACCAACTCAATCCTCCTTGTCAGTCCTCCATGTCACTCATCCAAGTCATTCCTCCATGTCACTCCTTTATGTCACTCCTCCAAGTCACTCCTCCATGTCACTTCTATATGTCTTCCATGTCACTCCTCCATGTCGCTCCACCAATTCACTCCTCCATGTCACTCCTCCTTGTCACTCCTCCATGTAGCTATTCCATTTCACTCCTCCATGTCGCTAAACCAACTCAATCCTCCTTGTCACTCCTCCATGTCACTCATCCAAGTCACTCCTCCATGTCGCTGTTCCATGTCACTCCTTATGTCGATACACCAACTCACTCCTCCATGTCACTCCTCCATTTAACTCCACCACGTCACTCCTCCATGTCACTCCTCCATACTAACCCTCCATGTCACTCCTCCATGTCACTCCTCCATGTCACTCCTCCATGTCACTACACCAACTCACTAATCCCTGTCACTCCGCCATGTCACTCCACAATATCAAACCTCCTTCCTGATAAAACTTGTCAGTTCTCCATGTCACTACTCTATGTCTCTCCTCCACATCAATCCTCTATGTTACTCCTCCATGTCACTCCTCCATGTCACTCCTCCTTGTCGCTATTCCATGTCACTCCTCCATGTTGCTACACCAACTCACTCCTCATGTCACTCCTCCATGTCGCTACTCCATGTCACTCCTCCATGTCGCTACACCAACTCAATCCTCCTTGTCACTCCTCCATGTCACTCATCCAAGTCATTCCTCCATGTCACTCCTTTATGTCACTCCTCCAAGTCACTCCTCCATGTCACTTCTATATATCTTCCATGTCACTCCTCCATATAAACCCTCCATTTCACTCCTCCTTGTCGCTACACCAACTCAATCCTCCATGTCACTCCTCCATTTCACTCCACCGTGTCCCTCCTCCATATCAACCCTCCATGTCACTACTCCATGTCACTCCTCCATGTCCCTCTGCAATTTCACTCCACCATATCAACCCTCCTTCCTGATCAAACTTGTCACTTCTCCATGTCACTACTCCATGTCTCTCCTCCACATCACTACTCTATATCAATCCTCCATGTCACTCCTCCATGTCACTCCTCCTTGTCGCTATTACATGTCACTCCTCCATATCAATCCTCCATTTCACTCCTCCATGTAACTCTTTAATGTCACTACTCCATGTCGTTACTCCATGTCACTCCTCCATGTCGCGACACCAACACAATCCTCCTTGTCACTCCTCCATGTCACTCATCCAAGTCATTCCTCTATGTCACTCCTTTATGTCACTCCTCCAAGTCACTCCTCCATGTCACTTCTATATGTCTTCCATGTCACTCCTCCATGTCGCTCCACCAACTCACTCCTCCATGTCACTCCTCCATGTCACTCCTCCATGTCACTACACCAACTCACTAATACCTGTCCCTCCGCCATGTCACTCCACCATATCAACCCTCCTTCCTGATCAAATTTGTCAGTTCTCCATGTCACTACTCCATGTCTCTCCTCCACATCAATCCTCTATGTCACTCCTCCATGTCACTCCTCTATGTCACTCCTCCTTGTTGCTATTCCATGTCACTCCTCCATGTTGCTACACCAACTCACTCCTCATGTCACTCCTCCATGTCGCTACTCCATGTCACTCCTCCATGTCGCTACACCAACTCAATCCTCCTTGTCACTCCTCCATGTCACTCATTTAAGTCATTCCTCCATGTCACTACTTTATGTCACTCCTCCAAGTCACTCCTCCATGTCACTTCTATATGTCTTCCATGTCACTCCTCCATGTCGCTCCACCAACTCACTCCTCCATGTCAAAACTCCATGTCACTCCTCCTTGTCGCAATTCTATGTCACTCCTCCATGTCGCTACACCAACTCACTCCTCATGTCACTCCTCCATGTCGCTACTCCAAGTGACTCCTCCATGTCGCTACACCAACTCACTCCTCCTTGTCACTCCTCCATGTCACTCATCCAAGTCATTCCTCCATGTCACTCCTTTATGTCACTCCTCCAAGTCACTCCTCCATGTCACTTCTATATGTCTTCCATGTCACTCCTCCATGTCGCTCCATCAACTCACTCCTCCATGTCACTCCTCCTTGTCACTCCTCCATGTAGCTATTCCATGTCACTCCTCCATGTCACTCCTCCATGTCGCTATTCCATGTCACTCCTTCATGTCGCTACACAAACTCAATCCTCCTTGTCACTCCTCTGTGTCATTCCTGCATGTCACTCCTCACTGTCACTCCTCCATGTCACTCCTCCATGTCGCTACATAAACTCACTCCTCATGTCACTCCTACATGTCGCTACTCCATGTCACTCCTCCATGTCGCTACACCAACTCAATCCTCCTTGTCACTCCTCCATTTCACTCATCCAAGTCACTCCTCCATGTCGCTATTCCCTTTCACTCCTTATGTCGATACGCCAACTCACTCCTCCATGTCACTCCTCCATATCAACCCGCCATGTCACTCCTCCATGTCACTCCTCCATGTCACTACACCAACTCACTAATACCTGTCCCTCCGCCATGTCACTCCACAATATCAAACCTCCTTCCTAATCAAACTTGTCAGTTCTCCATGTCACTACTCCATGTCTCTCCTCCACATCAATCCTCTATGTCACTCCTCCATGTCACTCCTCCATGTCACTCCTCCTTGTCGCTATTCCATGTCACTCCTCCATGTTGCTACACCAACTCACTCCTCATGTCACTTCTCAATGTCGCTACTCCATGTCACTCCTCCATGTCGCTACACCAACTCAATCCTCCTTGTCACTCCTCTATGTCACTCATCCAAGTCATTCCTCCATGTCACTTCTTTATGTCACTCCTCCAAGTCACTCCTCTATGTCACTGCTATATGTCTTCCATGTCACTCCTCCATGTCGCTCCACCAACTCACTCCTCCATGTCACTCCTCCTTGTCACTCCTCCATGTAGCTATTCCATGTCACTCCTCCATGTCGCTCTACCAACTCACTCCTCCATGTCACTCGTCCACGTCACTCCTCCATTTCACACTTCCTTGTCACTCCTCCATGTAGCTACTTCATGTCACTGCACCAACTCACTCATCCCTGTCCCTCCGCCATGTCACTCCACCATATCAACCCTCCTTCCTGATCAAACTTGTCACTTCTCCATGTCACTACTCCATGTCTCTCCTCCACATCACTCTTCAATATCACTCCTCCATGTCACTCCTCCATGTCACTCTTCCTTGTCGCTATTCCATGTTACTCCTCCATTTCGCTACACCAACTCACTCTTCCATGTCACTCCCCCATTTCACTCCACCACGTCACTCCTCCATGTCACTCCTCCATATCAACCCTCCATGTCACTCCTCCATGTTACTCCTCCATGTCACTACACCAACTCACTCATCCCTGTACCTCCGCCATGTCACTCCACCATATCAACCCTCCTTCCTGATCAAACTTGTCACTTCTCCATGTAACTACTCCATGTCTCTCCCCCACATCAAACCTCTATGTCACTCCTCCATGTCACTCCTCTATGTCACTCCTCCTTGTCGCTCTTCCATGTCACTCCTCCATGTCGCTACACCAACTCAATCCTCATGTCACACCTCCATGTAGCTACTCCATGTCACTCCTCCATGTTGCTACACCAACTCAATCCTCCTTGTCACTCCTCCATGTCACTCAGCCATGTCATTTGTCCATGTCACTCCTTTATGTCACTCTTCCAAGTCACTCCTCCATGTCACTTCTATATGTCTTCCATGTCACTCCTCCATGTTGCTCCACCAACTCACTCCTCCATGTCACTCCTCCATGTCACTGCTCCACGTCACTCCTCTATGTCACTCCTCCATGTCACTCCTCCATGTCGCTATTCCATGTCACTCCTTATGTCGCTATATAAACTCACTCCTCCATGTCACTCCTCCATTTCACTCCACCACGTCACTCCTCCATGTCACTCCTCCATATCAACCCTCCATGTCACTCCTCCTTGTCGCTACACCAACTCACTCCTCCATGTCACTCCTCCATTTCACTCCACCACGTCTATATGTATTCCATGTCACTCCTCCATGTCGCTCCACCAACTCACTCCTCCATGTCACTCCTCCTTGTCACTCCTCCATGTAGCTATTCCATTTCACTCCTCCATGTCGCTACACCAACTCAATCCTCCTTGTCACTCCTCCATGTCACTCATCCAAGTCATTCCTCCATGTCGCTATTCCATGTCACTCCTTCTGTCGATACGCCAACTCACTCCTCCATGTCACTCCTCCATTTCACTCCACCACGTCACTCCTCCATGTCACTCCTCCATATCAACCCGCCATGTCACTCCTCCATGTCACTCCTCCATGTCACTCCTCCATGTCACTACACAGACTCACTAATCCCTGTTCCTCCGCACTTGTTACGCCTCCATGTCACTCCTCCATATCAACCCGCCATATCACTCCTCCTTGTCACTCATCCATGTAGCTATTCCATGACACTCCTCCATGTCACTCTACCACCTCACTCCTCCATGTCACTACACCAACTCACTAATCCCTGTCCCTCCGCCATGTCACTCCACAATATCAAACCTCCTTCGTAATCAAACTTGTCAGTTCTCCATGTCACTCCTCTATGTCGCTATTCCATGTCATTCCTTATGTCGCTATATAAACTCAATCCTCCATGTCACTCCTACATTTCACTCCACCACGTCACTCCTCCATGTCACTCCTCCATATCAACCCTCCATGTCACTCCTCCTTGTCGCTACACCAACTCACTCCTCCATGTCACTCCTCCATTTCACTCCACCACGTCCCTCCTCCATATCAACCCTCCATGTCACTCCTCCATGCCACTCATCCATGTCCTTTTGCCATGTCACTCCTCCATGTCTCTCCTCCATGTCACTTCTCCAAGTCTTCAATGTCATGTCTCTCATCTGTGTAGCTTCACATTGTCACTCCTCCAAGTCACTCCTCCATGTCACTCGTCCACGTCACTCCTCCATGTCACACCTCCTTTTCACTCCTCCATGTAGCTACTCCATGTCACTCCTCCATGTCACTCTTAAATTTCACTCCACCACGCCAGTCCTCTATATCACTCCTCCATGTTAATCCTCCATATCAATCCTCCATGTCACTTCTCCATGTCACTCCTCTTTGTCGCAATTCCATGTCACTCCTCCATGTCGCTACACCAACTCAATCCTCCTTGTCACTCCTCCATGTCACTCATCCAAGTCTCTCCTCCGTGTCACTTCTACATGTTGTACATGTCACTCCTCCACATAACTCCTCTATGTCACTCCTCAATGTCACTTTTCAATATCACTCCTCTATATCATTCCCCTATGTCGCTACTCCATGTCACTCCTCCATGTCGATCATCCATTTCACTCCTCCATGTCACTTCTATATGTCTTCCATGTCACTCCTCCATGTCGCTCCTCATTGTCACTCCTCCATGTTGCTCTTCCATGTCACTCCTCCATGTCGCTCATCCATGTCCCTCCGCCATGTCACTCCACCATATCAATCCTCCTTGCTGATCCGCCCTGTCACTCCTCCATGTCTCTCCTCCACATCAATCCTCCATGTCACTCCTCCATGTCACTCCTCCATGTCACTCCTCCATGTCACTCCTCCATGTCACTGCTCCACGTCATTCCTCTATGTCACTCCTCCATGTCACTCCTCCATGTCGCTATTCCATGTCACTCCTTATGTCGCAATATAAACTCACTCCTCCATGTCACTCCTCCATTTCACTCCACCACGTCACTCCTACATGTCACTCATCCATATCAACCCTCCATGTCACTCCTCCTTGTCGCTACACCAACTCACTTCTCCATGTCACTCCTCCATTTCACTCCACCACGTCCCTCCTCCATATCAACCCTCCATGTCACTCCTCCATGTCACTCCTCCATGTCACTACACCAACTCACTCATCCCTGTCCCTCCGCACTTGTTACGCCTCCATGTCACTCCTCCATGTCGCTACACCAACTCAATCCTCATGTCACTCCTCCATGTCGCTACTCCATGTCACTCCTCCATGTCTCTACACCCACTCAATCCTCCTTGTCACTCCTCCATGTCACTCATCCAAGTCATTCCTCCATGTCACTCCTTTATGTCACTCCTCCAAGTCACTCCTCCATGTCACTTCTATATGTCTTCCATGTCACTCCTCCATGTCGCTCCACCAACTCACTCCTCCATGTCACTCCTCCATGTCGCTCTACCAACTCATTCCTCCATGTCACTTGTCCACGTCACTCCTCCATGTCACACTTCCTTGTCACTCCTCCATGTAGCTACTCCTTGTCACTACACCAACTCACTCATCCCTGTCCCTTCGCCATGTCACTCCACCATATCAACCCTCCTTCCTGATCAAACTTGTCACTTCTCCATGTCACTACTCCATGTCTTTCCTCCACATCAATCCTCTATGTCACTCCTCCATGTCACTCCTCCATGTCATTCCTCATTGTCGCTATTCCATGTCACTCCTCCATGTCACTCCTCCATGTCCCTCCGCCATGTCATTCCACCATATCAACCCTCCTTCCTGATCAAACTTGTCACTTCTCCATGTCACTACTCCATGTCTCTCCTCCACATCACTCCTCTATATCACTCCTCCATGTCACTCCTTCATGTCACTCCTCCATGTTGCTATTCCATTTTACTCCTCCATGTCGCTACACCAACTCACTCTTCCATGTCACTCCTCCATTTCACTCCACCACGTCACTCTTCTACGTCACTCCTCATGTCACTCCTCCATGTCGCTACTCCTTGTCACTCCTCCATGTCACTCATCAATTTCATTCTTCCATGTCACTCCTTTATGTCACTCCTCCTAGTCACTCCTCAATTTCACTTCTATATGACTTTAATGTCACTCCTGCATGTCGCTCCTCCATATCACTCCTCTATTTCACTCCTCCATGTCACTCCTCCATATCAATCCTCCATTTCACTCCTCCATGTAACTCCTTAATGTCACTACTCCATGTCGCTACTCCATGTCACTCCTCCATGTCACTCTTGCATGTCGCTCCTCCATGTCACTTCTCCAAGTCTTCAATGTCATGTCTCTCATCCGTGTAGCTCCATATTGTCACTCCTCCATATTACTCCTCCGTGTCACTTCTACATGTTTTCCATTTCACTCCTCCACATTACTCCTCTATGTCAATCCTCCATGTCACTTTTCAATATCACTCCTCTATGTCATTCCCTTATGTCGCTACTCCATGTCACTCCTCCATGTCGATCCTCCATGTCACTCCTCCATGTCACTTCCATATGTCTTCCATGTCACTCCTCCATGTCGCTCCTCCTTGTCACTCCTCCATGTTGCTCCTCCATGTCACTCCTCCATGTCACTCATCCATGTCCCTCCGCCATGTCACTCCACCATATCAATCCTCCTTTACTGATCCGCCCTGTCACTCCTACATGTCTGTCCTCCACATCAATCCTCCATGTCACTCCTCCATGTCACTCCTCCTTGTCGCTATTCCATGTCACTCCTCCATGTTGCTACACCAACTCACTCATCCCTGTCCCTCCGCCATGTCACTCCACCATATCAACCCTCCTTCCTGATCAAACTTGTCACTTCTCCATGTCACTACTCCATGTCTCTCCCCCACATCAAACCTCTATGTCACTCCTCCATCTCACTCCTCTATGTCACTCCTCCTTGTCGCTCTTTCATGTCACTCCTATATGTCGCTACACCAACTCAATCCTCATGTCACTCCTCCATGTAGCTACTCCATTTCACTCCTCCATGTCGCTACACCAACTCAATCCTCCTTGTCACTCCTCCAAGTCACTCAGCCAAGTCATTTGTCCATGTCACTCCTTTATGTCACTCCTCCATTTCACTCCACCACGTCACTCCTCCATGTCACTCCTCCATATCAACCCTCCATGTCACTCCTCCTTGTCGCTACACCAACTCACTCCTCCATGTCACTCCTCCATTTCACTCCACCACGTCACTCCTCCATGTCACTCCTCCATATCAACCCGCCATGTCTCTCCTCCATGTCACTCCTCCTTGTCGCTATTCCATGTCACTCCTCCATGTTGCTACACCAACTCACTCCTCATGTCACTCCTCCATGTCGCTACTCCATGTCACTCCTCCTTGTCGCTACACCAACTCAATCCTCCTTGTCACTCTTCCATGTCACTCATCCAAGTCATTCCTCCATGTCACTCATTTATGTCACTCCTCCAAGTCACTCCTCCATGTCACTTCTATATGTCTTCCATGTCACTCCTCCATGTCGCTCTACCAACTCACTCCTCCATGTCACTCCTCCAAGTCACTCCTCCATGTCGCTACACCAACTCAATCCTCCTTGTCACTCCTCCATGTCACTCATCCAAGTCATTCCTCCATGTCGCTATTCCATGTCACTCCTTATGTCGATACGCCAACTCACTCCTCCATGTCACTCCTCCATTTCACTCCACCACGTCACTCCTCCATGTCACTCCTCCACATCAATCCTCTATGTCACTCCTCCATGTCACTCCTCCATGTCACTCCTCCTTGTCGCTATTCCATGTCACTCCTCCATGTTGCTACACCAACTCACTCCTCATGTCACTCCTCCATGTCGCTACTCCATGTCACTCCTCCATGTCGCTACACCAACTCAATCCTCCTTTTCACTCCTCCATGTCACTCATCCAAGTCATTCCTCCATGTCACTTCTTTATGTCACTCCTCCAAGTCACTCCTCTATGTCACTGCTATCTGTCTTCCATGTCACTCCTCCATGTCGCTCCACCAACTCACTCCTCCATGTCACTCCTCCTTGTCACTCCTCCATGTAGCTATTCCATGTCACTCCTCCATGTCGCTCTACCAACTCACTCCTCCATGTCACTCGTCCACGTCACTCCTCCATGTCACACTTCCTTGTCACTCCTCCATGTAGCTACTTCAAGTCACTGCACCAACTCACTCATCCCTGTCACTCCGCCATGTCACTCCACCATATCAACCCTCCTTCCTGATCAAACCTGTCACTTCTCCATGTCATTACACCATGTCTCTCCTCCACATCAACCCTCTATATCACTCCTCCATGTCACTCCTCCAAGTCACTCCTCCATGTCGCTACTCCATGTCACACCTCCTTGTCACTCCTCCATGTAGCTACTCCATGTCACACCTCCATGTCGCTCTACCAACTCACACCTTCATGTCACTCCTCTATATCACTTCTCCATGTTACTCCTCCATATCAATCCTCCATGTCACTTCTCCATGTCACTCCTCCTTGTCGCAATTCCATGTCACTCCTCCATGTCGCTACATCAACTCACTCCTCATGTCACTCCTCCATGTCGCTACTCCATGTCACTCCTCCATGTCGCTACACCAACTCAATCCTCCTTGTCACTCCTCCATGTCACTCATCCAAGTCACTCCTCCACATCGCTATTCCCTTTCACTCCTTATGTCGGTACGCCAACTCACTCCTCCATGTCACTCCTCCATATCAACCCGCTATGTCACTCCTCCATGTCACTACACCAACTCACTAATCCCTTTCCCTCCGCCATGTCACTCCACAATATCAAACCTCCTTCCTAATCAAACTTGTCAGTTCTCCATGTCACTACTCCATGTCTCTCCTCCACATCACTCCTCTATATCACTCCTCCATGTCACTCCTCCATGTCACTCCTCCTTGTTGCTATTCCATGTTACTCCTCCATGTCGCTACACCAACTCACTCTTCCATGTCACTCCCCCATTTAACTCCACCATATCAACCCTCCTTCCTGATCAAACTTGTCACTTCTCCATGTCACTACTCCATGTCTCTCCCCCACATAAACCTCTATGTCACTCCTCCATGTCACTCCTCTATGTCACTCCTCCTTGTCGCTCTTCCATGTCACTCCTTCATGTCGCTACACCAACTCAATCCTCATGTCACTCCTCTATGTAGCTACTCCATGTCACTCCTCCATGTCGCTACACCAACTCAATCCTCCTTGTCACTCCTCCATGTCACTCAGCCAAGTCATTTGTCCATGTCACTCCTTTATGTCACTCCTCCATGTCACTCCTCCATGTCACTTCTATATGTCTTCCATGTCACTCCTCCATGTTGCTCCACCAACTCACTCCTCCATGTCACTCCTCCATGTCACTGCTCCACGTCACTCCTCTATGTCACTCATTCATGTCACTCCTCCATGTCGCTATTCCATGTCACTCCTTATGTCGCTATATAAACTCACTCCTCCATGTCACTCCTCCATTTCACTCCACCACGTCACTCCTCCATGTCACTCCTCCATATCAACCCTCCATGTCACTCCTCCTTGTCGCTACACCAACTCAATCCTCCGTGTCACTCCTCCATTTCACTCCACCACTTCTATATGTATTCCATGTCACTCCTCCATGTTGCTCCACCAACTCACTCCTCCATGTCACTCCTCCTTGTCACTCCTCCATGTAGCTATTCCATTTCACTCCTCCATGTAGCTACACCAACTCAATCGTCCTTCTCACTCCTCCATGTCACTCATCCAAGTCATTCCTCCATGTCGCTATTCCATGTCACTCCTTATGTCGATACGCCAACTCAATCCTCCATGTCACTCCTCCATTTCACTCCAACACGTCACTCCTCCATGTCACTCCTCCATATCAACCCGCCATGTCACTCCTCCATGTCACTCCTCCATGTCACTCCTCCATGTCACTACACAGTCTCACTAATCCCTGTCCCTCCGCACTTGTTACGCCTCCATGTCACTCCTCCATATCAACCCGCCATGTCACTCCTCCTTTTCACTCCTCCATGTAGCTATTCCATGACAATCCTCCATGTCACTCTACCACCTCACTCCTCCATGTCACTACACCATCTCACTAATCCCTGTCCCTCCGCCATGTCACTCCACAATATCAAACCTCCTTCGTAATCAAACTTGTCAGTTCTCCGTATCACTACTCTATGTCTCTCCTCCACATCATTCCTCTATGTCACTCCTCCATGTCACTCCTCCATATCACTCCTCCTTGTCGCTATTCCATGTCACTCCTCCATGTTGCTACACCAACTCACTCCTCATGTCACTCCTCCATGTCGCTACTCCATGTCACTCCTCCATGTCGCTACACCAACTCAATCCTCCTTGTCACTCCTCCATGTCACTCATCCAAGTCATTCCTCCATGTCACTCCTTTATGTCACTCCTCCAAGTCACTCCTCCATGTCACTTCTATATGTCTTTCATGTCACTCCTCCATGTCGCTCCACCAACTCACTCCTCCATGTCACTCCTCCTTGTCACTCCTCCATGTAGCTATTCCATGAAACCTCTCCAAGTCGCTCTACCAACTCAATCCTCCATGTCACTCATCCAAGTCATTCCTCCATGTCACTCCTTTATGTCACTCCTCCAAGTCACTCCTCCATGTCACTTCTATATGTCTTTCATGTCACTCCTCCATGTCGCTCCACCAACTCACTCCTCCATGTCACTCCTCCTTGTCACTCCTCCATGTAGCTACTTCATGTCACTACACCAACTCACTCATCCCTGTCCCTCCGCCATGTCACTCCACCATATCAACCCTCCTTCCTGATCAAACTTGTCACTTCTCCATGTCACTACTCCATGTATCTCCTCCACATCACTCCTCTATATCACTCCTCCATGTCACTCCTCCATGTCACACCTCCTTGTCGCTATTCCATGTTACTCCTCCATGTCGCTACACCAACTCACTCTTCCATGTCACTCCCCCATTTCACTCAACCACGTCACTCCTCCATGTCACTCCTCCATATCAACCCTCCATGTCACTCCTCCATGTTACTCCTGCATGTCACTACACCAACTCACTCATCCCTGTCCCTCCGCCATGTCACTCCACCATATCAACCCTGCTTCCTGATCAAACTTGTCACTTCTCCATGTCACTACTCCATGTCTCTCACCCACATCAAACCTCTGTTACTCCTCCATGTCACTCCTCTATGTCACTCCTCCTTGTCGCTCTTCCATGTCACTCCTCCATGTCGCTACACCAACTCAATCCTCATGTCACTCCTCCATGTAGCTACTCCATGTCACTCCTCCATGTCGCTACACTAACTCAATCCTCCTTGTCACTCCTCCATGTCACTCAGCCAAGTCATTTGTCCATGTCACTCCTTTATGTCACTCCTCCAAGTCACTCCTCCATGTCACTCCTCCATGTCACTCCTCCATGTCGCTATTCCATGTCATTCCTTATGTCGCTATATAAACTCAATCCTCCATGTCACTCCTACATTTCACTCCACCACGTCACTCCTCCATGTCACTCCTCCATATCAACCCTCCATGTCACTCCTCCTTGTCGCTACACCAACTCACTCCTCCATGTCACTCCTCCATTTCACTCCACCACGTCCCTCCTCCATATCAACCCGACATGTAGCTCCTCCATGTCACTCCTCCATGTCCCTTCGCCATGTCACTCCTCCATGTCTCTCCTCCATGTCACTTCTCCAAGTCTTCAATGTCATGTCTCTCATCTGTGTAGCTCCACATTGTCAATCCTCCAAGTCACTCCTCCATGTCGCTACTCCATGTCACACCTCCTTGTCACTCCTCCATGTAGCTACTCCATGTCACTCCTCCATGTCGCTCTACCAACTCACTCCTCCATGTCACTCCTCTATATCACTCCTCCATGTTACTCCTCCATATCAATCCTCCATGTCGCTTCTCCATGTCACTCCTCCTTGTCGCAATTCCATGTCACTCCTCCATGTCGCTACACCAACTCACTCTTCCATGTCACTCCACCATTTCACTCCACCATATCAACCTTCCTTCCTGATCAAACTTGTCACTTCTCCATGTCACTACTCCATGTCTCTCCCCCACATAAACCTCTATGTCACTCCTCCATGTCACTCCTCTATGTCACTCCTCCTTGTCGCTCTTCCATGTCACTCCTTCATGTCGCTACACCAACTCAATCCTCATGTCACTCCTCTATGTAGCTACTCCATGTCACTCCTCCATGTCGCTACACCAACTCAATCCTCCTTGTCACTCCTCCATGTCACTCAGCCAAGTCATTTGTCCATGTCACTCCTTTATGCCACTCCTCCATGTCACTCCTCCATGTCACTTCTATATGTCTTCCATGTCACTCCTCCATGTTGCTCCACCAACTCACTCCTCCATGTCACTCCTCCATGTCACTGCTCCACGTCACTCCTCTATGTCACTCCTTCATGTCACTCCTCCATGTCGCTATTCCATGTCACTCCTTATGTCGCTATATAAACTCACTCCTCCATGTCACTCCTCCATTTCACTCCACCACGTCACTCCTCCATGTCACTCCTCCATATCAACCCTCCATGTCACTCCTCCTTGTCGCTACACCAACTCAATCCTCCGTGTCACTCCTCCATTTCACTCCACCACTTCTATATGTATTCCATGTCACTCCTCCATGTTGCTCCACCAACTCACTCCTCCATGTCACTCCTCCTTGTCACTCCTCCATGTAGCTATTCCATTTCACTCCTCCATGTAGCTACACCAACTCAATCGTCCTTCTCACTCCTCCATGTCACTCATCCAAGTCATTCCTCCATGTCGCTATTCCATGTCACTCCTTATGTCGATACGCCAACTCACTCCTCCATGTCACTCCTCCATTTCACTCCAACACGTCACTCCTCCATGTCACTCCTCCATATCAACCCGCCATGTCACTCCTCCATGTCACTCCTCCATGTCACTCCTCCATGTCACTACACAGTCTCACTAATCCCTGTCCCTCCGCACTTGTTACGCCTCCATGTCACTCCTCCATATCAACCCGCCATGTCACTCCTCCTTTTCACTCCTCCATGTAGCTATTCCATGACAATCCTCCATGTCACTCTACCACCTCACTCCTCCATGTCACTACACCATCTCACTAATCCCTGTCCCTCCGCCATGTCACTCCACAATATCAAACCTCCTTCGTAATCAAACTTGTCAGTTCTCCGTATCACTACTCTATGTCTCTCCTCCACATCATTCCTCTATGTCACTCCTCCATGTCACTCCTCCATATAACTCCTCCTTGTCGCTATTCCATGTCACTCCTCCATGTTGCTACACCAACTCACTCCTCATGTCACTCCTCCATGTCGCTACTCCATGTCACTCCTCCATGTCGCTACACCAACTCAATCCTCCTTGTCACTCCTCCATGTCACTCATCCAAGTCATTCCTCCATGTCACTCCTTTATGTCACTCCTCCAAGTCACTCCTCCATGTCACTTCTATATGTCTTTCATGTCACTCCTCCATGTCGCTCCACCAACTCACTCCTCCATGTCACTCCTCCTTGTCACTCCTCCATGTAGCTATTCCATGAAACCTCTCCAAGTCGCTCTACCAACTCAATCCTCCATGTCACTCATCCAAGTCATTCCTCCATGTCACTCCTTTATGTCACTCCTCCAAGTCACTCCTCCATGTCACTTCTATATGTCTTTCATGTCACTCCTCCATGTCGCTCCACCAACTCACTCCTCCATGTCACTCCTCCTTGTCACTCCTCCATGTAGCTACTTCATGTCACTACACCAACTCACTCATCCCTGTCCCTCCGCCATGTCACTCCACCATATCAACCCTCCTTCCTGATCAAACTTGTCACTTCTCCATGTCACTACTCCATGTATCTCCTCCACATCACTCCTCTATATCACTCCTCCATGTCACTCCTCCATGTCACACCTCCTTGTCGCTATTCCATGTTACTCCTCCATGTCGCTACACCAACTCACTCTTCCATGTCACTCCCCCATTTCACTCAACCACGTCACTCCTCCATGTCACTCCTCCATGTCACTCCTCCATGTTACTCCTGCATGTCACTACACCAACTCACTCATCCCTGTCCCTCCGCCATGTCACTCCACCATATCAACCCTGCTTCCTGATCAAACTTGTCACTTCTCCATGTCACTACTCCATGTCTCTCACCCACATCAAACCTCTGTTACTCCTCCATGTCACTCCTCTATGTCACTCCTCCTTGTCGCTCTTCCATGTCACTCCTCCATGTCGCTACACCAACTCAATCCTCATGTCACTCCTCCATGTAGCTACTCCATGTCACTCCTCCATGTCGCTACACTAACTCAATCCTCCTTGTCACTCCTCCATGTCACTCAGCCAAGTCATTTGTCCATGTCACTCCTTTATGTCACTCCTCCAAGTCACTCCTCCATGTCACTCCTCCATGTCACTCCTCCATGTCGCTATTCCATGTCATTCCTTATGTCGCTATATAAACTCAATCCTCCATGTCACTCCTACATTTCACTCCACCACGTCACTCCTCCATGTCACTCCTCCATATCAACCCTCCATGTCACTCCTCCTTGTCGCTACACCAACTCACTCCTCCATGTCACTCCTCCATTTCACTCCACCACGTCCCTCCTCCATATCAACCCGACATGTAGCTCCTCCATGTCACTCCTCCATGTCCCTTCGCCATGTCACTCCTCCATGTCTCTCCTCCATGTCACTTCTCCAAGTCTTCAATGTCATGTCTCTCATCTGTGTAGCTCCACATTGTCAATCCTCCAAGTCACTCCTCCATGTCGCTACTCCATGTCACACCTCCTTGTCACTCCTCCATGTAGCTACTCCATGTCACTCCTCCATGTCGCTCTACCAACTCACTCCTCCATGTCACTCCTCTATATCACTCCTCCATGTTACTCCTCCATATCAATCCTCCATGTCGCTTCTCCATGTCACTCCTCCTTGTCGCAATTCCATGTCACTCCTCCATGTCGCTACACCAACTCACTCTTCCATGTCACTCCACCATTTCACTCCACCATATCAACCTTCCTTCCTGATCAAACTTGTCACTTCTCCATGTCACTACTCCATGTCTCTCCCCCACATAAACCTCTATGTCACTCCTCCATGTCACTCCTCTATGTCACTCCTCCTTGTCGCTCTTCCATGTCACTCCTTCATGTCGCTACACCAACTCAATCCTCATGTCACTCCTCTATGTAGCTACTCCATGTCACTCCTCCATGTCGCTACACCAACTCAATCCTCCTTGTCACTCCTCCGTGTCACTCAGCCAAGTCATTTGTCCATGTCACTCCTTTATGCCACTCCTCCATGTCACTCCTCCATGTCACTTCTATATGTCTTCCATGTCACTCCTCCATGTTGCTCCACCAACTCACTCCTCCATGTCACTCCTCCATGTCACTGCTCCACGTCACTCCTCTATGTCACTCCTTCATGTCACTCCTCCATGTCGCTATTCCATGTCACTCCTTATGTCGCTATATAAACTCACTCCTCCATGTCACTCCTCCATTTCACTCCACCACGTCACTCCTCCATGTCACTCCTCCATATCAACCCTCCATGTCACTCCTCCTTGTCGCTACACCAACTCAATCCTCCGTGTCACTCCTCCATTTCACTCTACCACGTCTATATGTATTCCATGTCACTCCTCCATGTTGCTCCACCAACTCACTCCTCCATGTCACTCCTCCTTGTCACTCCTCCATGTAGCTATTCCATTTCACTCCTCCATGTAGCTACACCAACTCAATCGTCCTTCTCACTCCTCCATGTCACTCATCCAAGTCATTCCTCCATGTCGCTATTCCATGTCACTCCTTATGTCGATACGCCAACTCACTCCTCCATGTCACTCCTCCATTTCACTCAAACACGTCACTCCTCCATGTCACTCCTCCATATCAACCCGCCATGTCACTCCTCCATGTCACTCCTCCATGTCACTCCTCCATGTCACTACACAGTCTCACTAATCCCTGTCCCTCCGCACTTGTTACGCCTCCATGTCACTCCTCCATATCAACCCGCCATGTCACTCCTCCTTTTCACTCCTCCATGTAGCTATTCCATGACAATCCTCCATGTCACTCTACCACCTCACTCCTCCATGTCACTACACCAACTCACTAATCCCTGTCCCTCCGCCATGTCACTCCACAATATCAAACCTCCTTCGTAATCAAACTTGTCAGTTCTCCGTATCACTACTCTATGTCTCTCCTCCACATCATTCCTCTATGTCACTCCTCCATGTCACTCCTCCATATCACTCCTCCTTGTCGCTATTCCATGTCACTCCTCCATGTTGCTACACCAACTCACTCCTCATGTCACTCCTCCATGTCGCTACTCCATGTCACTCCTCCATGTCGCTACACCAACTCAATCCTCCTTGTCACTCCTCCATGTCACTCATCCAAGTCATTCCTCCATGTCACTCCTTTATGTCACTCCTCCAAGTCACTCCTCCATGTCACTTCTATATGTCTTTCATGTCACTCCTCCATGTCGTTCCACCAACTCACTCCTCCATGTCACTCCTCCTTGTCACTCCTCCATGTAGCTATTCCATGACACCTCTCCATGTCGCTCTACCAACTCAATCCTCCATGTCACTCGTCCACGTCACTCCTCCATGTTACACTTCCTTTTCACTCCTCCATGTAGCTACTTCATGTCACTACACCAACTCACTCATCCCTGTCCCTCCGCCATGTCACTCCACCATATCAACCCTCCTTCCTGATCAAACTTGTCACTTCTCCATGTCACTACTCCATGTCTCTCCTCCACATCACTCCTCTATATCACTCCTCCATGTCACTCCTCCATGTCACTCCTCCTTGTCGCTATTCCATGGTACTCCTCCATGTCGCTACACCAACTCACTCTTCCATGTCACTCCCCCATTTCACTCAACCACGTCACTCCTCCATGTCACTCCTCCATATCAACCCTCCATGTCACTCCTCCATGTTACTCCTGCATGTCACTACACCAACTCACTCATCCCTGTCCCTCCGCCATGTCACTCCACCATATCAACCCTCCTTCCTGATCAAACTTGTCACTTCTCCATGTCACTACTCCATGTCTCTCACCCACATCAAACCTCTATGTCACTCCTCCATGTCACTCCTCTATGTCACTCCTCCTTGTCGCTCTTCCATGTCACTCCTCCATGTCGCTACACCAACTCAATCCTCATGTCACTCCTCCATGTAGCTACTCCATGTCACTCCTCCATGTCGCTACACTAACTCAATCCTCCTTGTCACTCCTCCATGTCACTCAGCCAAGTCATTTGTCCATGTCACTCCTTTATGTCACTCCTCCAAGTCACTCCTCCATGTCACTCCTCCATGTCACTCCTCCATGTCGCTATTCCATGTCATTCCTTATGTCGCTATATAAACTCAATCCTCCATGTCACTCCTACATTTCACTCCACCACGTCACTCCTCCATGTCACTCCTCCATATCAACCCTCCATGTCACTCCTCCTTGTCGCTACACCAACTCACTCCTCCATGTCACTCCTCCATTTCACTCCACCACATCCCTCCTCCATATCAACCCGACATGTAGCTCCTCCATGTCACTCCTCCATGTCCCTTCGCCATGTCACTCCTCCATGTCTCTCCTCCATGTCACTTCTCCAAGTCTTCAATGTCATGTCTCTCATCTGTGTAGCTCCACATTGTCACTCCTCCAAGTCACTCCTCCATGTCGCTACTCCATGTCACACCTCCTTGTCACTCCTCCATGTAGCTACTCCATGTCACTCCTCCATGTCGCTCTACCAACTCACTCCTCCATGTCACTCCTCTATATCACTCCTCCATGTTACTCCTCCATATCAATCCTCCATGTCGCTTCTCCATGTCACTCCTCCTTATCGCAATTCCATGTCACTCATCCATGTCGCTACACCAACTCAATCCTCCTTGTCACTCCTCCATGTCACTCATCCATGTCACTCCTCCATGTCACTACACCAACTCACTAATCCCTGTCCCTCCGCCATGTCACTCCACAATATCAAACATCCTTCCTAATCAAACTTGTCAGTTCTCCATGTCACTACTCCATGTCTCTCCTCCACATCAATCCTCTATGTCACTCCTCCATGTCACTCCTCCATGTCACTCCTCCTAGTCGCTATTCCATGTTACTCCTCCATGTCGCTACACCAACTCACTCTTCCATGTCACTCCCACATTTCACTCCACCACGTCACTCCTCTGTCACTCCTCCATATCAACCCTCCATGTCACTACTCCATGTTACTCCTCCATGTCACTACACCAACTCACTCATCCCTGTCCCTCCGCCATGTCACTCCACCATATCAACCCTCCTTCCTGATCAAACTTGTCACTTCTCCATGTCACTACTCCATGTCTCTCCCCCACATCAAACCTCTATGTCACTCCTCCATGTCACTCCTCTATGTCACTCCTCCTTGTCGCTCTTCCATGTCACTCCTCCATGTCGCTACACCAACTCAATCCTCATGTCACTCCTCCCTGTAGCTACTCCATGTCACTCCTCCATGTTGCTCCACCAACTCACTCCTCCATGTCACTCCTCCATGTCACTGCTCCATGTCACTCCTCTATGTCACTCCTCCATGTCACTCCTCCATTTCACTCCACCACGTCACTCCTCCATGTCACTCCTCCATATCAACCCTCCATGTCACTCCTCCTTGTCGCTACATCAACTCACTCCTCATGTCACTCCTCCATGTCGCTATTCCATGTCACTCCTCCATGTCGCTACACCAACTCAATCCTCCTTGTCACTCCTCCATGTCACTCATCCAAGTCACTTCTCCACGTCGCTATTCCCTGTCACTCCTTATGTCGATACGCCAACTCACTCCTCCATGTCACTCCTCCATGTCCCTTCGCCATGTCACTCCTCCATGTCTCTCCTCCATGTCACTTCTCCAAGTCTTCAATGTCATGTCTTTCATCTGTGTAGCTCCACATTGTCACTCCTCCAAGTCACTCCTCCATGTCGCTACTCCATGTCACACCTCCTTGTCACTCCTCCATGTAGCTATTCCATTTCACTCCTCCATGTCGCTACACCAACTCAATCCTCCTTGTCACTCCTCCATGTCACTCATCCAAGTCATTCCTCCATGTCGCTATTCCATGTCACTCCTTATGTCGATACGCCAACTCACTCCTCCATGTCACTCCTCCATTTCACTCCACCACGTCACTCCTCCATGTCACTCCTCCATATCAACCCGCCATGTCACTCCTCCTTGTCACTCCTCCATGTAGCTATTCCATGACACTCCTCCATGTCACTATACCACCTCACTCCTCCTTGTCACTACACCAACTCACTGATCCCTGTCACTCGTCCACGTCACTCCTCCATGTCACACTTCCTTGTCACTCCTCCATGTAGCTACTTCATGTTGCTACACCAACTCACTCCTCATGTCACTCCTCCATGTCGCTACTCCATGTCACTCCTCCATGTCGCTACACCAACTCAATCATCCTAGTCACTCCTCCATGTCACTCATCCAAGTCATTCCTCCATGTCACTCCTTTATGTCACTCCTCCAAGTCATTCCTCCATGTCACTTCTATATGTCTTCCATGTCACTCCTCCATGTCGCTCCACCAACTCACTCCTCCATGTCACTCCTCCTTGTCACTCCTCCATGTAGCTATTCCATGACACTCCTCCATGTCGCTCTACCAACTCACTCCTCCATGTCACTCGTCCACGTCACTCCTCCATGTTACACTTCCTTGTCACTCCTCCATATAGCTACTTCATGTCACTACACCAACTCACTCATCCCTGTCCCTCTGCCATGTCACTCCACCATATCAACCCTCCTTCCTGATCAAACTTGTCACTTCTCCATGTCACTACTCCATGTCTCTCCTCCACATCACTCCTCTATATCACTCCTCCATGTCACTCCTCCATGTCACTCCTCCTTGTCGCTATTCCATGTTACTCCTCCATGTCGCTACACCAACTCACTCTTCCATGTCACTACCCCATTTCACTCAACCACGTCACTCCTCCATGTCACTCCTCCATATCAACCCTCCATGTCACTCCTCCATGTTACTCCTGCATGTCACTACACCAACTCACTCATCCCTGTCCCTCCGCCATGTCACTCCACCATATCAACCCTCCTTCCTGATCAAACTTGTCACTTCTCCATGTCACTACTCCATGTCTCTCACCCACATCAAACCTCTATGTCACTCCTCCATGTCACTCCTCCATGTCATTCCTCATTGTCGCTATTCCATGTCACTCCTCCATGTCACTCCTCCATGTCCCTCCGCCATGTCACTCCACCATATCAACACTCCTTCCTGATCAAACTTGTCACTTCTCCATGTCACTACTCCATGTCTCTCCTCCACATCACTCCTCTATATCACTCCTCCATGTCACTCCTTCATGTCACTCCTCCATGTTGCTATTCCATTTTACTCCTCCATGTCGCTACACCAACTCACTCTTCCATGTCACTCCTCCATTTCACTCCACCACGTCACTCTTCTACGTCACTCCTCATGTCACTCCTCCATGTCGCTACTCCTTGTCACTCCTCCATGTCACTCATCAATTTCATTCTTCCATGTCACTCCTTTATGTCACTCCTCCTAGTCACTCCTCAATTTCACTTCTATATGACTTTAATGTCACTCCTGCATGTCGCTCCTCCATATCACTCCTCTATTTCACTCCTCCATGTCACTCCTCCATATCAATCCTCCATTTCACTCCTCCATGTAACTCCTTAATGTCACTACTCCATGTCGCTACTCCATGTCACTCCTCCATGTCACTCTTGCATGTCGCTCCTCCATGTCACTTCTCCAAGTCTTCAATGTCATGTCTCTCATCCGTGTAGCTCCATATTGTCACTCCTCCATATTACTCCTCCGTGTCACTTCTACATGTTTTCCATGTAACTCCTCCACATTACTCCTCTATGTCACTCCTCCATGTCACTTTTCAATATCACTCCTCTATGTCATTCCCTTATGTCGCTACTCCATTTCACTCCTCCATGTCGATCCTCCATGTCACTCCTCCATGTCACTTCCATATGTCTTCCATGTCACTCCTCCATGTCGCTCCTCCTTGTCACTCCTCCATGTTGCTCCTCCATGTCACTCATCCATGTCCCTCCGCCATGTCACTCCACCATATCAATCCTCCTTGCTGATCCGCCCTGTCACTCCTCCATGTCTGTCCTCCACATCAATCCTCCATGTCACTCCTCCATGTCACTCCTCCTTGTCGCTATTCCATGTCACTCCTCCATGTTGCTACACCAACTCAATCCTCATGTCACTCCTCCATGTAGCTACTCCATGTCACTCCTCCATGTCGCTACACCAACTCAATCCTCCTTGTCACTCCTCCAAGTCACTCAGCCAAGTCATTTGTCCATGTTACTCCTTTATGTCACTCCTCCAAGTCACTCCTCCATGTCACTTCTATATGTCTTCCATGTCACTCATCCTTGTCACTCCTCCATGTAGCTATTCCATGTCACTCCTCCATGTCACTCCTCCATGTCGTTATTCCATGTCACTCCTTCATGTCGCTACACGAACTCAATCCTCCTTGTCACTCCTCTGTGTCATTCCTCCATGTCACTCCTTTATGTCACTCCTCCAAGTCACTCCTCCATGTCACTTCTATATGTCTTCCATGTCACTCCTCCATGTCGCTCCATCAACTCACTCCTCCATGTCACTCCTCCTTGTCACTCCTCCATGTAGCTATTCCATGTCACTCCTTCATGTCGCTACACGAACTCAATCCTCCTTGTCACTCCTCTGTGTCATTCCTGCATGTCACTCCTCACTGTCACTCCTCCATGTCACTCCTCCATGTCACTCCACCATGTCACTACACCAACTCACTCATCCCTTTCCCTCCGCCATGTCACTCCACCAAATCAACCCTCCTTCCTGATCAAACTTGTCAGTTCTCCTTGTCACTACTCCATGTCTCTCCTCCACATCAATCCTCTATGTCACTCCCCCATGTCACTCCTCCATGTCACTCCTCCTTGTCGCTATTCCATGTCACTCTTCCATGTTGCTACACCAACTCACTCCTCATTTCACTCTTCCATGTCGCTACTCCATGTCACTCCTCCATGTCGCTACACCAACTCAATCCTCCTTGTCAGTCCTCCATGTCACTCATCCAAGTCATTCCTCCATGTCACTCCTTTATGTCACTCCTCCAAGTCACTCCTCCATGTCACTTCTATATGTCTTCCATGTCACTCCTCCATGTCGCTCCACCAATTCACTCCTCCATGTCACTCCTCCTTGTCACTCCTCCATGTAGCTATTCCATTTCACTCCTCCATGTCGCTAAACCAACTCAATCCTCCTTGTCACTCCTCCATGTCACTCATCCAAGTCACTCCTCCATGTCGCTATTCCATGTCACTCCTTATGTCGATACACCAACTCACTCCTCCATGTCACTCCTCCATTTAACTCCACCACGTCACTCCTCCATGTCACTCCTCCATACCAACCCTCCATGTCACTCCTCCATGTCACTCCTCCATGTCACTCCTCCATGTCACTACACCAACTCACTAATCCCTGTCACTCCGCCATGTCACTCCACAATATCAAACCTCCTTCCTGATAAAACTTGTCAGTTCTCCATGTCACTACTCTATGTCTCTCCTCCACATCAATCCTCTATGTTACTCCTCCATGTCACTCCTCCATGTCACTCCTCCTTGTCGCTATTCCATGTCACTCCTCCATGTTGCTACACCAACTCACTCCTCATGTCACTCCTCCATGTCGCTACTCCATGTCACTCCTCCATGTCGCTACACCAACTCAAACCTCCTTGTCACTCCTCCATGTCACTCATCCAAGTCATTCCTCCATGTCACTCCTTTATGTCACTCCTCCAAGTCACTCCTCCATGTCACTTCTATATATCTTCCATGTCACTCCTCCATATAAACCCTTCATTTCACTCCTCCTTGTCGCTACACCAACTCAATCCTCCATGTCACTCCTCCATTTCACTCCACCGTGTCCCTCCTCCATATCAACCCTCCATGTCACTACTCCATGTCACTCCTCCATGTCCCTCTGCAATTTCACTCCACCATATCAACCCTCCTTCCTGATCAAACTTGTCACTTCTCCATGTCACTTCTCCATGTCTCTCCTCCACATCACTACTCTATATCAATCCTCCATGTCACTCCTCCATGTCACTCCTCCTTGTCGCTATTACATGTCACTCCTCCATATCAATCCTCCATTTCACTCTTCCATGTAACTCTTTAATGTCACTACTCCATGTCGTTACTCCATGTCACTCCTCCATGTCGCGACACCAACACAATCCTCCTTGTCACTCCTCCATGTCACTCATCCAAGTCATTCCTCTATGTCACTCCTTTATGTCACTCCTCCAAGTCACTCCTCCATGTCACTTCTATATGTCTTCCATGTCACTCCTCCATGTCGCTCCACCAACTCACTCCTCCAAGTCACTCCTCCATGTCACTCCTCCATGTCACTACACCAACTCACTAATACCTGTCCCTCCGCCATGTCACTCCACCATATCAACCCTCCTTCCTGATCAAATTTGTCAGTTCTCCATGTCACTACTCCATGTCTCTCCTCCACATCAATCCTCTATGTCACTCCTCCATGTCACTCCTCTATGTCACTCCTCCTTGTTGCTATTCCATGTCACTCCTCCATGTTGCTACACCAACTCACTCCTCATGTCACTCCTCCATGTCGCTACTCCATGTCACTCCTCCATGTCGCTACACCAACTCAATCCTCCTTGTCACTCCTCCATGTCACTCATTTAAGTCATTCCTCCATGTCACTACTTTATGTCACTCCTCCAAGTCACTCCTCCATGTCACTTCTATATGTCTTCCATGTCACTCCTCCATGTCGCTCCACCAACTCACTCCTCCATGTCAAAACTCCATGTCACTCCTCCTTGTCGCAATTCTATGTCACTCCTCCATGTCGCTACACCAACTCACTCCTCATGTCACTCCTTCATGTCGCTACTCCAAGTGACTCCTCCATGTCGCTACACCAACTCACTCCTCCTTGTCACTCCTCCATGTCACTCATCCAAGTCATTCCTCCATGTCACTCCTTTATGTCACTCCTCCAAGTCACTCCTCCATGTCACTTCTATATGTCTTCCATGTCACTCCTCCATGTCGCTCCATCAACTCACTCCTCCATGTCACTCCTCCTTGTCACTCCTCCATGTAGCTATTCCATGTCACTCCTCCATGTCACTCCTTCATGTCGCTATTCCATGTCACTCCTTCATGTCGCTACACAAACTCAATCCTCCTTGTCACTCCTCTGTGTCATTCCTGCATGTCACTCCTCACTGTCACTCCTCCATGTCACTCCTCCATGTCGCTACATAAACTCACTCCTCATGTCACTCCTACATGTCGCTACTCCATGTCACTCCTCCATGTCGCTACACCAACTCAATCCTCCTTGTCACTCCTCCATGTCACTCATCCAAGTCACTCCTCCATGTCGCTATTCCCTTTCACTCCTTATGTCGATACGCCAACTCACTCCTCCATGTCACTCCTCCATATCAACCCGCCATGTCACTCCTCCATGTCACTCCTCCATGTCACTACACCAACTCACTAATACCTGTCCCTCCGCCATGTCACTCCACAATATCAAACCTCCTTCCTAATCAAACTTGTCAGTTCTCCATGTCACTACTCCATGTCTCTCCTCCACATCAATCCTCTATGTCACTCCTCCATGTCACTCCTCCATGTCACTCCTCCTTGTCGCTATTCCATGTCACTCCTCCATGTTGCTACACCAACTCACTCCTCATGTCACTTCTCAATGTCGCTACTCCATGTCACTCCTCCATGTCGCTACACCAACTCAATCCTCCTTGTCACTCCTCTATGTCACTCATCCAAGTCATTCCTCCATGTCACTTCTTTATGTCACTCCTCCAAGTCACTCCTCTATGTCACTGCTATATGTCTTCCATGTCACTCCTCCATGTCGCTCCACCAACTCACTCCTCCATGTCACTCCTCCTTGTCACTCCTCCATGTAGCTATTCCATGTCACTCCTCCATGTCGCTCTACCAACTCACTCCTCCATGTCACTCGTCCACGTCACTCCTCCATTTCACACTTCCTTGTCACTCCTCCATGTAGCTACTTCATGTCACTGCACCAACTCACTCATCCCTGTCCCTCCGCCATGTCACTCCACCACATCAAACCTCTATGTCACTCCTCCATGTCACTCCTCTATGTCACTCCTCCTTGTCGCTCTTCCATGTCACTCCTCCATGTCGCTACACCAACTCAATCCTCATGTCACACCTCCATGTAGCTACTCCATGTCACTCCTCCATGTCGCTACACCAACTCAATCCTCCTTGTCACTCCTCCATGTCACTCAGCCATGTCATTTGTCCATGTCACTCCTTTATGTCACTCTTCCAAGTCACTCCTCCATGTCACTTCTATATGTCTTCCATGTCACTCCTCCATGTTGCTCCACCAACTCACTCCTCCATGTCACTCCTCCATGTCACTGCTCCACGTCACTCCTCTATGTCACTCCTCCATGTCACTCCTCCATGTCGCTATTCCATGTCACTCCTTATGTCGCTATATAAACTCACTCCTCCATGTCACTCCTCCATTTCACTCCACCACGTCACTCCTCCATGTCACTCCTCCATATCAACCCTCCATGTCACTCCTCCTTGTCGCTACACCAACTCACTCCTCCATGTCACTCCTCCATTTCACTCCACCACGTCTATATGTATTCCATGTCACTCCTCCATGTCGCTCCACCAACTCACTCCTCCATGTCACTCCTCCTTGTCACTCCTCCATGTAGCTATTCCATTTCACTCCTCCATGTCGCTACACCAACTCAATCCTCCTTGTCACTCCTCCATGTCACTCATCCAAGTCATTCCTCCATGTCGCTATTCCATGTCACTCCTTCTGTCGATACGCCAACTCACTCCTCCATGTCACTCCTCCATTTCACTCCACCACGTCACTCCTCCATGTCACTCCTCCATATCAACCCGCCATGTCACTCCTCCATGTCACTCCTCCATGTCACTCCTCCATGTCACTACACAGACTCACTAATCCCTGTTCCTCCGCACTTGTTACGCCTCCATGTCACTCCTCCATATCAACCCGCCATATCACTCCTCCTTGTCACTCATCCATGTAGCTATTCCATGACACTCCTCCATGTCACTCTACCACCTCACTCCTCCATGTCACTACACCAACTCACTAATCCCTGTCCCTCCGCCATGTCACTCCACAATATCAAACCTCCTTCGTAATCAAACTTGTCAGTTCTCCATGTCACTCCTCTATGTCGCTATTCCATGTCATTCCTTATGTCGCTATATAAACTCAATCCTCCATGTCACTCCTACATTTCACTCCACCACGTCACTCCTCCATGTCACTCCTCCATATCAACCCTCCATGTCACTCCTCCTTGTCGCTACACCAACTCACTCCTCCATGTCACTCCTCCATTTCACTCCACCACGTCCCTCCTCCATATCAACCCTCCATGTCACTCCTCCATGCCACTCCTCCATGTCCTTTTGCCATGTCACTCCTCCATGTCTCTCCTCCATGTCACTTCTCCAAGTCTTCAATGTCATGTCTCTCATCTGTGTAGCTTCACATTGTCACTCCTCCAAGTCACTCCTCCATGTCGCTACTCCACGTCACTCCTCCATGTCACACCTCCTTGTCACTCGTCCATGTAGCTACTCCATGTCACTCCTCCATGTCGCTCTACCAACTCACTCCTCCATGTCACTCGTCCACGTCACTCCTCCATGTCACACCTCCTTTTCACTCCTCCATGTAGCTACTCCATGTCACTCCTCCATGTCACTCTTAAATTTCACTCCACCACGCCAGTCCTCTATATCACTCCTCCATGTTAATCCTCCATATCAATCCTCCATGTCACTTCTCCATGTCACTCCTCTTTGTCGCAATTCCATGTCACTCCTCCATGTCGCTACACCAACTCAATCCTCCTTGTCACTCCTCCATGTCACTCATCCAAGTCTCTCCTCCGTGTCACTTCTACATGTTGTACATGTCACTCCTCCACATAACTCCTCTATGTCACTCCTCAATGTCACTTTTCAATATCACTCCTCTATATCATTCCCCTATGTCGCTACTCCATGTTACTCCTCCATGTCGATCATCCATTTCACTCCTCCATGTCACTTCTATATGTCTTCCATGTCACTCCTCCATGTCGCTCCTCATTGTCACTCCTCCATGTTGCTCTTCCATGTCACTCCTCCATGTCGCTCATCCATGTCCCTCCGCCATGTCACTCCACCATATCAATCCTCCTTGCTGATCCGCCCTGTCACTCCTCCATGTCTCTCCTCCACATCAATCCTCCATGTCACTCCTCCATGTCACTCCTCCATGTCACTCCTCCATGTCACTCCTCCATGTCACTCCTCCATGTCACTGCTCCACGTCATTCCTCTATGTCACTCCTCCATGTCACTCCTCCATGTCGCTATTCCATGTCACTCCTTATGTCGCAATATAAACTCACTCCTCCATGTCACTCCTCCATTTCACTCCACCACGTCACTCCTACATGTCACTCATCCATATCAACCCTCCATGTCACTCCTCCTTGTCGCTACACCAACTCACTTCTCCATGTCACTCCTCCATTTCACTCCACCACGTCCCTCCTCCATATCAACCCTCCATGTCACTCCTCCATGTCACTCCTCCATGTCACTACACCAACTCACTCATCCCTGTCCCTCCGCACTTGTTACGCCTCCATGTCACTCCTCCATGTCGCTACACCAACTCAATCCTCATGTCACTCCTCCATGTCGCTACTCCATGTCACTCCTCCATGTCTCTACACCCACTCAATCCTCCTTGTCACTCCTCCATGTCACTCATCCAAGTTATTCCTCCATGTCACTCCTTTATGTCACTCCTCCAAGTCACTCCTCCATGTCACTTCTATATGTCTTCCATGTCACTCCTCCATGTCGCTCCACCAACTCACTCCTCCATGTCACTCCTCCATGTCGCTCTACCAACTCACTCCTCCATGTCACTTGTCCACGTCACTCCTCCATGTCACACTTCCTTGTCACTCCTCCATGTAGCTACTCCTTGTCACTACACCAACTCACTCATCCCTGTCCCTTCGCCATGTCACTCCACCATATCAACCCTCCTTCCTGATCAAACTTGTCACTTCTCCATGTCACTACTCCATGTCTTTCCTCCACATCAATCCTCTATGTCACTCCTCCATGTCACTCCTCCATGTCATTCCTCATTGTCGCTATTCCATGTCACTCCTCCATGTCACTCCTCCATGTCCCTCCGCCATGTCATTCCACCATATCAACCCTCCTTCCTGATCAAACTTGTCACTTCTCCATGTCACTACTCCATGTCTCTCCTCCACATCACTCCTCTATATAACTCCTCCATGTCACTCCTTCATGTCACTCCTCCATGTTGCTATTCCATTTTACTCCTCCATGTCGCTACACCAACTCACTCTTCCATGTCACTCCTCCATTTCACTCCACCACGTCACTCTTCTACGTCACTCCTCATGTCACTCCTCCATGTCGCTACTCCTTGTCACTCCTCCATGTCACTCATCAATTTCATTCTTCCATGTCACTCCTTTATGTCACTCCTCCTAGTCACTCCTCAATTTCACTTCTATATGACTTTAATGTCACTCCTGCATGTCGCTCCTCCATATCACTCCTCTATTTCACTCCTCCATGTCACTCCTCCATATCAATCCTCCATTTCACTCCTCCATGTAACTCCTTAATGTCACTACTCCATGTCGCTACTCCATGGTACTCCTCCATGTCACTCTTGCATGTCGCTCCTCCATGTCACTTCTCCAAGTCTTCAATGTCATGTCTCTCATCCGTGTAGCTCCATATTGTCACTCCTCCATATTACTCCTCCGTGTCACTTCTACATGTTTTCCATGTCACTCCTCCACATTACTCCTCTATGTCAATCCTCCATGTCACTTTTCAATATCACTCCTCTATGTCATTCCCTTATGTCGCTACTCCATGTCACTCCTCCATGTCGATCCTCCATGTCACTCCTCCATGTCACTTCCATATGTCTTCCATGTCACTCCTCCATGTCGCTCCTCCTTGTCACTCCTCCATGTTGCTCCTCCATGTCACTCCTCCATGTCACTCATCCATGTCCCTCCGCCATGTCACTCCACCATATCAATCCTCCTTGCTGATCCGCCCTGTCACTCCTCCATGTCTGTCCTCCACATCAATCCTCCATGTCACTCCTCCATGTCACTCCTCCTTGTCGCTATTCCATGTCACTCCTCCATGTTGCTACACCAACTCACTCATCCCTGTCCCTCCGCCATGTCACTCCACCATATCAACCCTCCTTCCTGATCAAACCTGTCACTTCTCCATGTCATTACACCATGTCCCTCCTCCACATCAATCCTCTATATCACTCCTCCATGTCACACCTCCTTGTCACTCCTCCATGTAGCTACTCCATGTCACACCTCCATGTCGCTCTACCAACTCACTCCTTCATGTCACTCCTCTATATCACTTCTCCATGTTACTCCTCCACATCAATCCTCTATATCACTCCTCCATGTCACTCCTCCAAGTCACTCCTCCATGTCGCTACTCCATGTCACACCTCCTTGTCACTCCTCCATGTAGCTACTCCATGTCACACCTCCATGTCGCTCTACCAACTCACTCCTTCATGTCACTCCTCTATATCACTTCTCCATGTTACTCCTCCATATCAATCCTCCATGTCACTTCTCTATGTCACTCCTCCTTGTCGCAATTCCATGTCACTCCTCCATGTCGCTACATCAACTCACTCCTCATGTCACTCCTCCATGTCGCTACTCCATGTCACTCCTCCATGTCGCTACACCAACTCAATCCTCCTTGTCACTCCTCCATGTCACTCATCCAAGTCACTCCTCCACATCGCTATTCCCTTTCACTCCTTATGTCGGTACGCCAACTCACTCCTCCATGTCACTCCTCCATATCAACCCGCTATGTCACTCCTCCATGTCACTACACCAACTCACTAATCCCTTTCCCTCCGCCATGTCACTCCACAATATCAAACCTCCTTCCTAATCAAACTTGTCAGTTCTCCATGTCACTACTCCATGTCTCTCCTCCACATCAATCCTCTATGTCACTTCTCCATGTCACTCCTCCATGTTGCTACACCAACTCACTCCTCATGTCACTCCTCCATGTCGCTACTCCATGTCACTCCTCCATGTCGCTACACCAACTCAATCCTCCTTGTCACTCCTCCATGTCACTCATCCAAGTCATTCCTCCATGTCACTTCTTTATGTCACTCCTCCAAGTCACTCCTCTATGTCACTGCTATATGTCTTCCATGTCACTCCTCCATGTCGCTCCACCAACTCACTCCTCCATGTCACTCCTCCTTGTCACTCCTCCATGTAGCTATTCCATGTCACTCCTCCATGTCGCTCTACCAACTCACTCCTCCATGTCACTCATCCACGTCACTCCTCCATGTCACACTTCCTTGTCACTCCTCCATGTAGCTACTTCATGTCACTGCACCAACTCACTCATCCCTGTCCTTCCGCCATGTCACTCCACCATATCAACCCTCCTTCCTGATCAAACTTGTCACTTCTCCATGTCACTACTCCATGTCTCTCCTCCACATCACTACTCTATATCACTCCTCCATGTCACTCCTCCATGTCACTCCTCCTTGTTGCTATTCCATGTTACTCCTCCATGTCGCTACACCAACTCACTCTTCCATGTCACTCCCCCATTTCACTCCACCATATCAACCCTCCTTCCTGATCAAACTTGTCACTTCTCCATGTCACTACTCCATGTCTCTCCCCCACATAAACCTCTATGTCACTCCTCCATGTCACTCCTCTATGTCACTCCTCCTTGTCGCTCTTCCATGTCACTCCTTCATGTCGCTACACCAACTCAATCCTCATGTCACTCCTCTATGTAGCTACTCCATGTCACTCCTCCATGTCGCTACACCAACTCAATCCTCCTTGTCACTCCTCCATGTCACTCAGCCAAGTCATTTGTCCATGTCACTCCTTTATGTCACTCCTCCATGTCACTCCTCCATGTCACTTCTATATGTCTTCCATGTCACTCCTCCATGTTGCTCCACCAACTCACTCCTCCATGTCACTCCTCCATGTCACTGCTCCACGTCACTCCTCTATGTCACTCATTCATGTCACTCCTCCATGTCGCTATTCCATGTCACTCCTTATGTCGCTATATAAACTCACTCCTCCATGTCACTCCTCCATTTCACTCCACCACGTCACTCCTCCATGTCACTCCTCCATATCAACCCTCCATGTCACTCCTCCTTGTCGCTACACCAACTCAATCCTCCGTGTCACTCCTCCATTTCACTCCACCACTTCTATATGTATTCCATGTCACTCCTCCATGTTGCTCCACCAACTCACTCCTCCATGTCACTCCTCCTTGTCACTCCTCCATGTAGCTATTCCATTTCACTCCTCCATGTAGCTACACCAACTCAATCGTCCTTCTCACTCCTCCATGTCACTCATCCAAGTCATTCCTCCATGTCGCTATTCCATGTCACTCCTTATGTCGATACGCCAACTCACTCCTCCATGTCACTCCTCCATTTCACTCCAACACGTCACTCCTCCATGTCACTCCTCCATATCAACCCGCCATGTCACTCCTCCATGTCACTCCTCCATGTCACTCCTCCATGTCACTACACAGTCTCACTAATCCCTGTCCCTCCGCACTTGTTACGCCTCCATGTCACTCCTCCATATCAACCCGCCATGTCACTCCTCCTTTTCACTCCTCGATGTAGCTATTCCATGACAATCCTCCATGTCACTCTACCAACTCACTCCTCCATGTCACTACACCATCTCACTAATCCCTGTCCCTCCGCCATGTCACTCCACAATATCAAACCTCCTTCGTAATCAAACTTGTCAGTTCTCCGTATCACTACTCTATGTCTCTCCTCCACATCATTCCTCTATGTCACTCCTCCATGTCACTCCTCCATATCACTCCTCCTTGTCGCTATTCCATGTCACTCCTCCATGTTGCTACACCAACTCACTCCTCATGTCACTCCTCCATGTCGCTACTCCATGTCACTCCTCCATGTCGCTACACCAACTCAATCCTCCTTGTCACTCCTCCATGTCACTCATCCAAGTCATTCCTCCATGTCACTCCTTTATGTCACTCCTCCAAGTCACTCCTCCATGTCACTTCTATATGTCTTTCATGTCACTCCTCCATGTCGCTCCACCAACTCACTCCTCCATGTCACTCCTCCTTGTCACTCCTCCATGTAGCTATTCCATGAAACCTCTCCAAGTCGCTCTACCAACTCAATCCTCCATGTCACTCATCCAAGTCATTCCTCCATGTCACTCCTTTATGTCACTCCTCCAAGTCACTCCTCCATGTCACTTCTATATGTCTTTCATGTCACTCCTCCATGTCGCTCCACCAACTCACTCCTCCATGTCACTCCTCCTTGTCACTCCTCCATGTAGCTACTTCATGTCACTACACCAACTCACTCATCCCTGTCCCTCCGCCATGTCACTCCACCATATCAACCCTCCTTCCTGATCAAACTTGTCACTTCTCCATGTCACTACTCCATGTATCTCCTCCACATCACTCCTCTATATCACTCCTCCATGTCACTCCTCCATGTCACACCTCGTTGTCGCTATTCCATGTTACTCCTCCATGTCGCTACACCAACTCACTCTTCCATGTCACTCCCCCATTTCACTCAACCACGTCACTCCTCCATGTCACTCCTCCATATCAACCCTCCATGTCACTCCTCCATGTTACTCCTGCATGTCACTACACCAACTCACTCATCCCTGTCCCTCCGCCATGTCACTCCACCATATCAACCCTGCTTCCTGATCAAACTTGTCACTTCTCCATGTCACTACTCCATGTCTCTCACCCACATCAAACCTCTGTTACTCCTCCATGTCACTCCTCTATGTCACTCCTCCTTGTTGCTCTTCCATGTCACTCCTCCATGTCGCTACACCAACTCAATCCTCATGTCACTCCTCCATGTAGCTACTCCATGTCACTCCTCCATGTCGCTACACTAACTCAATCCTCCTTGTCACTCCTCCATGTCACTCAGCCAAGTCATTTGTCCATGTCACTCCTTTATGTCACTCCTCCAAGTCACTCCTCCATGTCACTCCTCCATGTCACTCCTCCATGTCGCTATTCCATGTCATTCCTTATGTCGCTATATAAACTCAATCCTCCATGTCACTCCTACATTTCACTCCACCACGTCACTCCTCCATGTCACTCCTCCATATCAACCCTCCATGTCACTCCTCCTTGTCGCTACACCAACTCACTCCTCCATGTCACTCCTCCATTTCACTCCACCACGTCCCTCCTCCATATCAACCCGACATGTAGCTCCTCCATGTCACTCCTCCATGTCCCTTCGCCATGTCACTCCTCCATGTCTCTCCTCCATGTCACTTCTCCAAGTCTTCAATGTCATGTCTCTCATCTGTGTAGCTCCACATTGTCAATCCTCCAAGTCACTCCTCCATGTCGCTACTCCATGTCACACCTCCTTGTCACTCCTCCATGTAGCTACTCCATGTCACTCCTCCATGTCGCTCTACCAACTCACTCCTCCATGTCACTCCTCTATATCACTCCTCCATGTTACTCCTCCATATCAATCCTCCATGTCGCTTCTCCATGTCACTCCTCCTTGTCGCAATTCCATGTCGCTCCACCAACTCACTCCTCCATATCAACCCTCCATGTCACTCCTCCATGTCACTCCTCCATGTCACTCTTCCATGTCGCTACACCAACTCACTCTTCCATGTCACTCCACCATTTCACTCCACCATATCAACCCTCCTTCCTGATCAAACTTGTCACTTCTCCATGTCACTACTCCATGTCTCTCCCCCACATAAACCTCTATGTCACTCCTCCATGTCACTCCTCTATGTCACTCCTCCTTGTCGCTCTTCCATGTCACTCCTTCATGTCGCTACACCAACTCAATCCTCATGTCACTCCTCTATGTAGCTACTCCATGTCACTCCTCCATGTCGCTACACCAACTCAATCCTCCTTGTCACTCCTCCATGTAACTCAGCCAAGTCATTTGTCCATGTCACTCCTTTATGCCACTCCTCCATGTCACTCCTCCATGTCACTTCTATATGTCTTCCATGTCACTCCTCCATGTTGCTCCACCAACTCACTCCTCCATGTCACTCCTCCATGTCACTGCTCCACGTCACTCCTCTATGTCACTCCTTCATGTCACTCCTCCATGTCGCTATTCCATGTCACTCCTTATGTCGCTATATAAACTCACTCCTCCATGTCACTCCTCCATTTCACTCCACCACGTCACTCCTCCATGTCACTCCTCCATATCAACCCTCCATGTCACTCCTCCTTGTCGCTACACCAACTCAATCCTCCGTGTCACTCCTCCATTTCACTCCACCACGTCTATATGTATTCCATGTCACTCCTCCATGTTGCTCCACCAACTCACTCCTCCATGTCACTCCTCCTTGTCACTCCTCCATGTAGCTATTCCATTTCACTCCTCCATGTAGCTACACCAACTCAATCGTCCTTCTCACTCCTCCATGTCACTCATCCAAGTCATTCCTCCATGTCGCTATTCCATGTCACTCCTTATGTCGATACGCCAACTCACTCCTCCATGTCACTCCTCCATTTCACTCAAACACGTCACTCCTCCATGTCACTCCTCCATATCAACCCGCCATGTCACTCCTCCATGTCACTCCTCCATGTCACTCCTCCATGTCACTACACAGTCTCACTAATCCCTGTCCCTCCGCACTTGTTACGCCTCCATGTCACTCCTCCATATCAACCCGCCATGTCACTCCTCCTTTTCACTCCTCCATGTAGCTATTCCATGACAATCCTCCATGTCACTCTACCACCTCACTCCTCCATGTCACTACACCAACTCACTAATCCCTGTCCCTCCGCCATGTCACTCCACAATATCAAACCTCCTTCGTAATCAAACTTGTCAGTTCTCCGTATCACTACTCTATGTCTCTCCTCCACATCATTCCTCTATGTCACTCCTCCATGTCACTCCTCCATATCACTCCTCCTTGTCGCTATTCCATGTCACTCCTCCATGTTGCTACACCAACTCACTCCTCATGTCACTCCTCCATGTCGCTACTCCATGTCACTCCTCCATGTTACTCCTCCATATCAATCCTCCATGTCGCTTCTCCATGTCACTCCTCCTTATCGCAATTCCATGTCACTCATCCATGTCGCTACACCAACTCAATCCTCCTTGTCACTCCTCCATGTCACTCATCCATGTCACTCCTCCATGTCACTACACCAACTCACTAATCCCTGTCCCTCCGCCATGTCACTCCACAATATCAAACATCCTTCCTAATCAAACTTGTCAGTTCTCCATGTCACTACTCCATGTCTCTCCTCCACATCAATCCTCTATGTCACTCCTCCATGTCACTCCTCCAAGTCACTCCTCCTTGTCGCTATTCCATGTCACTCCTACATGTTGCTACACCAACTCACTCCTCATGTCACTCCTCCATGTCGGTACTCCATGTCACTCCTCCATGTCGCTACACCAACTCAATCCTCCTTGTCACTCCTCAATGTCACTCATCCAAGAAATTCCTCCATGTCACTCCTTTATGTCACTCCTCCAAGTCACTCCTCTATGTCACTGCTATATGTCTTCCATGTCACTCCTCCATGTCGCTCCACCAACTCACTCCTCCATGTCACTCCTCCTTGTCACTCCTCCATGTAGCTATTCCATGTCACTCCTCCATGTCGCTCTACCAACTCACTCCTCCATGTCACTCGTCCACGTCACTCATCCATGTCACACTTCCTTGTCACTCCTCCATGTAGCTACTTCATGTCACTACACCAACTCACTCATCCCTGTCCCTCCGCCATGTCACTCCACCATATCAACCCTCCTTCCTGATCAAATTTGTCACTTCTCCATGTCACTACGCCATGTCTCTCCTCCACATCACTCCTCTATATCACTCCTCCATGTCACTCCTCCTAGTCGCTATTCCATGTTACTCCTCCATGTCGCTACACCAACTCACTCTTCCATGTCACTCCCACATTTCACTCCACCACGTCACTCCTCTATGTCACTCCTCCATATCAACCCTCCATGTCACTACTCCATGTTACTCCTCCATGTCACTACACCAACTCACTCATCCCTGTCCCTCCGCCATGTCACTCCACCATATCAACCCTCCTTCCTGATCAAACTTGTCACTTCTCCATGTCACTACTCCATGTCTCTCCCCCACATCAAACCTCTATGTCACTCCTCCATGTCACTCCTCTATGTCACTCCTCCTTGTCGCTCTTCCATGTCACTCCTCCATGTCGCTACACCAACTCAATCCTCATGTCACTCCTCCCTGTAGCTACTCCATGTCACTCCTCCATGTTGCTCCACCAACTCACTCCTCCATGTCACTCCTCCATGTCACTGCTCCATGTCACTCCTCTATGTCACTCCTCCATGTCACTCCTCCATTTCACTCCACCACGTCACTCCTCCATGTCACTCCTCCATATCAACCTTCCATGTCACTCCTCCATGTCACTCCTCCATGTCACTCCTCCATATCAACCCTCCATGTCACTCCTCCTTGTCGCTACATCAACTCACTCCTCATGTCACTCCTCCATGTCGCTATTCCATGTCACTCCTCCATGTCGCTACACCAACTCAATCCTCCTTGTCACTCCTCCATGTCACTCATCCAAGTCACTTCTCCACGTCGCTATTCCCTGTCACTCCTTATGTCGATACGCCAACTCACTCCTCCATGTCACTCCTCCATGTCCCTTCGCCATGTCACTCCTCCATGTCTCTCCTCCATGTCACTTCTCCAAGTCTTCAATGTCATGTCTTTCATCTGTGTAGCTCCACATTGTCACTCCTCCAAGTCACTCCTCCATGTCGCTACTCCATGTCACACCTCCTTGTCACTCCTCCATGTAGCTATTCCATTTCACTCCTCCATGTCGCTACACCAACTCAATCCTCCTTGTCACTCCTCCATGTCACTCATCCAAGTCATTCCTCCATGTCGCTATTCCATGTCACTCCTTATGTCGATACGCCAACTCACTCCTCCATGTCACTCCTCCATTTCACTCCACCACGTCACTCCTCCATGTCACTCCTCCATATCAACCCGCCATGTCACTCCTCCTTGTCACTCCTCCATGTAGCTATTCCATGACACTCCTCCATGTCACTATACCACCTCACTCCTCCTTGTCACTACACCAACTCACTGATCCCTGTCACTCGTCCACGTCACTCCTCCATGTCACACTTCCTTGTCACTCCTCCATGTAGCTACTTCATGTTGCTACACCAACTCACTCCTCATGTCACTCCTCCATGTCGCTACTCCATGTCACTCCTCCATGTCGCTACACCAACTCAATCATCCTAGTCACTCCTCCATGTCACTCATCCAAGTCATTCCTCCATGTCACTTCTTTATGTCACTCCTCCAAGTCACTCCTCTATGTCACTGCTATCTGTCTTCCATGTCACTCCTCCATGTCGCTCCACCAACTCACTCCTCCATGTCACTCCTCCTTGTCACTCCTCCATGTAGCTATTCCATGTCACTCCTCCATGTCGCTCTACCAACTCACTCCTCCATGTCACTCGTCCACGTCACTCCTCCATGTCACACTTCCTTGTCACTCCTCCATGTAGCTACTTCATGTCACTGCACCAACTCACTCATCCCTGTCCCTCCGCCATGTCACTCCACCATATCAACCCTCCTTCCTGATCAAACCTGTCACTTCTCCATGTCATTACACCATGTCCCTCCTCCACATCAATCCTCTATATCACTCCTCCATGTCACACCTCCTTGTCACTCCTCCATGTAGCTACTCCATGTCACACCTCCATGTCGCTCTACCAACTCACTCCTTCATGTCACTCCTCTATATCACTTCTCCATGTTACTCCTCCACATCAATCCTCTATATCACTCCTCCATGTCACTCCTCCAAGTCACTCCTCCATGTCGCTACTCCATGTCACACCTCCTTGTCACTCCTCCATGTAGCTACTCCATGTCACACCTCCATGTCGCTCTACCAACTCACTCCTTCATGTCACTCCTCTATATCACTTCTCCATGTTACTCCTCCATATCAATCCTCCATGTCACTTCTCTATGTCACTCCTCCTTGTCGCAATTCCATGTCACTCCTCCATGTCGCTACATCAACTCACTCCTCATGTCACTCCTCCATGTCGCTACTCCATGTCACTCCTCCATGTCGCTACACCAACTCAATCCTCCTTGTCACTCCTCCATGTCACTCATCCAAGTCACTCCTCCACATCGCTATTCCCTTTCACTCCTTATGTCGGTACGCCAACTCACTCCTCCATGTCACTCCTCCATATCAACCCGCTATGTCACTCCTCCATGTCACTACACCAACTCACTAATCCCTTTCCCTCCGCCATGTCACTCCACAATATCAAACCTCCTTCCTAATCAAACTTGTCAGTTCTCCATGTCACTACTCCATGTCTCTCCTCCACATCAATCCTCTATGTCACTTCTCCATGTCACTCCTCCATGTCACTCCTCCTTGTCGCTATTCCATGTCACTCCTCCATGTTGCTACACCAACTCACTCCTCATGTCACTCCTCCATGTCGCTACTCCATGTCACTCCTCCATGTCGCTACACCAACTCAATCCTCCTTGTCACTCCTCCATGTCACTCATCCAAGTCATTCCTCCATGTCACTTCTTTATGTCACTCCTCCAAGTCACTCCTCTATGTCACTGCTATATGTCTTCCATGTCACTCCTCCATGTCGCTCCACCAACTCACTCCTCCATGTCACTCCTCCTTGTCACTCCTCCATGTAGCTATTCCATGTCACTCCTCCATGTCGCTCTACCAACTCACTCCTCCATGTCACTCATCCACGTCACTCCTCCATGTCACACTTCCTTGTCACTCCTCCATGTAGCTACTTCATGTCACTGCACCAACTCACTCATCCCTGTCCTTCCGCCATGTCACTCCACCATATCAACCCTCCTTCCTGATCAAACTTGTCACTTCTCCATGTCACTACTCCATGTCTCTCCTCCACATCACTACTCTATATCACTCCTCCATGTCACTCCTCCATGTCACTCCTCCTTGTTGCTATTCCATGTTACTCCTCCATGTCGCTACACCAACTCACTCTTCCATGTCACTCCCCCATTTCACTCCACCATATCAACCCTCCTTCCTGATCAAACTTGTCACTTCTCCATGTCACTACTCCATGTCTCTCCCCCACATAAACCTCTATGTCACTCCTCCATGTCACTCCTCTATGTCACTCCTCCTTGTCGCTCTTCCATGTCACTCCTTCATGTCGCTACACCAACTCAATCCTCATGTCACTCCTCTATGTAGCTACTCCATGTCACTCCTCCATGTCGCTACACCAACTCAATCCTCCTTGTCACTCCTCCATGTCACTCAGCCAAGTCATTTGTCCATGTCACTCCTTTATGTCACTCCTCCATGTCACTCCTCCATGTCACTTCTATATGTCTTCCATGTCACTCCTCCATGTTGCTCCACCAACTCACTCCTCCATGTCACTCCTCCATGTCACTGCTCCACGTCACTCCTCTATGTCACTCATTCATGTCACTCCTCCATGTCGCTATTCCATGTCACTCCTTATGTCGCTATATAAACTCACTCCTCCATGTCACTCCTCCATTTCACTCCACCACGTCACTCCTCCATGTCACTCCTCCATATCAACCCTCCATGTCACTCCTCCTTGTCGCTACACCAACTCAATCCTCCGTGTCACTCCTCCATTTCACTCCACCACTTCTATATGTATTCCATGTCACTCCTCCATGTTGCTCCACCAACTCACTCCTCCATGTCACTCCTCCTTGTCACTCCTCCATGTAGCTATTCCATTTCACTCCTCCATGTAGCTACACCAACTCAATCGTCCTTCTCACTCCTCCATGTCACTCATCCAAGTCATTCCTCCATGTCGCTATTCCATGTCACTCCTTATGTCGATACGCCAACTCACTCCTCCATGTCACTCCTCCATTTCACTCCAACACGTCACTCCTCCATGTCACTCCTCCATATCAACCCGCCATGTCACTCCTCCATGTCACTCCTCCATGTCACTCCTCCATGTCACTACACAGTCTCACTAATCCCTGTCCCTCCGCACTTGTTACGCCTCCATGTCACTCCTCCATATCAACCCGCCATGTCACTCCTCCTTTTCACTCCTCCATGTAGCTATTCCATGACAATCCTCCATGTCACTCTACCAACTCACTCCTCCATGTCACTACACCATCTCACTAATCCCTGTCCCTCCGCCATGTCACTCCACAATATCAAACGTCCTTCGTAATCAAACTTGTCAGTTCTCCGTATCACTACTCTATGTCTCTCCTCCACATCATTCCTCTATGTCACTCCTCCATGTCACTCCTCCATATCACTCCTCCTTGTCGCTATTCCATGTCACTCCTCCATGTTGCTACACCAACTCACTCCTCATGTCACTCCTCCATGTCGCTACTCCATGTCACTCCTCCATGTCGCTACACCAACTCAATCCTCCTTGTCACTCCTCCATGTCACTCATCCAAGTCATTCCTCCATGTCACTCCTTTATGTCACTCCTCCAAGTCACTCCTCCATGTCACTTCTATATGTCTTTCATGTCACTCCTCCATGTCGCTCCACCAACTCACTCCTCCATGTCACTCCTCCTTGTCACTCCTCCATGTAGCTATTCCATGAAACCTCTCCAAGTCGCTCTACCAACTCAATCCTCCATGTCACTCATCCAAGTCATTCCTCCATGTCACTCCTTTATGTCACTCCTCCAAGTCACTCCTCCATGTCACTTCTATATGTCTTTCATGTCACTCCTCCATGTCGCTCCACCAACTCACTCCTCCATGTCACTCCTCCTTGTCACTCCTCCATGTAGCTACTTCATGTCACTACACCAACTCACTCATCCCTGTCCCTCCGCCATGTCACTCCACCATATCAACCCTCCTTCCTGATCAAACTTGTCACTTCTCCATGTCACTACTCCATGTATCTCCTCCACATCACTCCTCTATATCACTCCTCCATGTCACTCCTCCATGTCACACCTCCTTGTCGCTATTCCATGTTACTCCTCCATGTCGCTACACCAACTCACTCTTCCATGTCACTCCCCCATTTCACTCAACCACGTCACTCCTCCATGTCACTCCTCCATATCAACCCTCCATGTCACTCCTCCATGTTACTCCTGCATGTCACTACACCAACTCACTCATCCCTGTCCCTCCGCCATGTCACTCCACCATATCAACCCTGCTTCCTGATCAAACTTGTCACTTCTCCATGTCACTACTCCATGTCTCTCACCCACATCAAACCTCTGTTACTCCTCCATGTCACTCCTCTATGTCACTCCTCCTTGTCGCTCTTCCATGTCACTCCTCCATGTCGCTACACCAACTCAATCCTCATGTCACTCCTCCATGTAGCTACTCCATGTCACTCCTCCATGTCGCTACACTAACTCAATCCTCCTTGTCACTCCTCCATGTCACTCAGCCAAGTCATTTGTCCATGTCACTCCTTTATGTCACTCCTCCAAGTCACTCCTCCATGTCACTCCTCCATGTCACTCCTCCATGTCGCTATTCCATGTCATTCCTTATGTCGCTATATAAACTCAATCCTCCATGTCACTCCTACATTTCACTCCACCACGTCACTCCTCCATGTCACTCCTCCATATCAACCCTCCATGTCACTCCTCCTTGTCGCTACACCAACTCACTCCTCCATGTCACTCCTCCATTTCACTCCACCACGTCCCTCCTCCATATCAACCCGACATGTAGCTCCTCCATGTCACTCCTCCATGTCCCTTCGCCATGTCACTCCTCCATGTCTCTCCTCCATGTCACTTCTCCAAGTCTTCAATGTCATGTCTCTCATCTGTGTAGCTCCACATTGTCAATCCTCCAAGTCACTCCTCCATGTCGCTACTCCATGTCACACCTCCTTGTCACTCCTCCATGTAGCTACTCCATGTCACTCCTCCATGTCGCTCTACCAACTCACTCCTCCATGTCACTCCTCTATATCACTCCTCCATGTTACTCCTCCATATCAATCCTCCATGTCGCTTCTCCATGTCACTCCTCCTTGTCGCAATTCCATGTCGCTCCACCAACTCACTCCTCCATATCAACCCTCCATGTCACTCCTCCATGTCACTCCTCCATGTCACTCTTCCATGTCGCTACACCAACTCACTCTTCCATGTCACTCCACCATTTCACTCCACCATATCAACCCTCCTTCCTGATCAAACTTGTCACTTCTCCATGTCACTACTCCATGTCTCTCCCCCACATAAACCTCTATGTCACTCCTCCATGTCACTCCTCTATGTCACTCCTCCTTGTCGCTCTTCCATGTCACTCCTTCATGTCGCTACACCAACTCAATCCTCATGTCACTCCTCTATGTAGCTACTCCATGTCACTCCTCCATGTCGCTACACCAACTCAATCCTCCTTGTCACTCCTCCATGTAACTCAGCCAAGTCATTTGTCCATGTCACTCCTTTATGCCACTCCTCCATGTCACTCCTCCATGTCACTTCTATATGTCTTCCATGTCACTCCTCCATGTTGCTCCACCAACTCACTCCTCCATGTCACTCCTCCATGTCACTGCTCCACGTCACTCCTCTATGTCACTCCTTCATGTCACTCCTCCATGTCGCTATTCCATGTCACTCCTTATGTCGCTATATAAACTCACTCCTCCATGTCACTCCTCCATTTCACTCCACCACGTCACTCCTCCATGTCACTCCTCCATATCAACCCTCCATGTCACTCCTCCTTGTCGCTACACCAACTCAATCCTCCGTGTCACTCCTCCATTTCACTCCACCACGTCTATATGTATTCCATGTCACTCCTCCATGTTGCTCCACCAACTCACTCCTCCATGTCACTCCTCCTTGTCACTCCTCCATGTAGCTATTCCATTTCACTCCTCCATGTAGCTACACCAACTCAATCGTCCTTCTCACTCCTCCATGTCACTCATCCAAGTCATTCCTCCATGTCGCTATTCCATGTCACTCCTTATGTCGATACGCCAACTCACTCCTCCATGTCACTCCTCCATTTCACTCCAACACGTCACTCCTCCATGTCACTCCTCCATATCAACCCGCCATGTCACTCCTCCATGTCACTCCTCCATGTCACTCCTCCATGTCACTACACAGTCTCACTAATCCCTGTCCCTCCGCACTTGTTACGCCTCCATGTCACTCCTCCATATCAACCCGCCATGTCACTCCTCCTTTTCACTCCTCCATGTAGCTATTCCATGACAATCCTCCATGTCACTCTACCACCTCACTCCTCCATGTCACTACACCAACTCACTAATCCCTGTCCCTCCGCCATGTCACTCCACAATATCAAACCTCCTTCGTAATCAAACTTGTCAGTTCTCCGTATCACTACTCTATGTCTCTCCTCCACATCATTCCTCTATGTCACTCCTCCATGTCACTCCTCCATATCACTCCTCCTTGTCGCTATTCCATGTCACTCCTCCATGTTGCTACACCAACTCACTCCTCATGTCACTCCTCCATGTCGCTACTCCATGTCACTCCTCCATGTTACTCCTCCATATCAATCCTCCATGTCGCTTCTCCATGTCACTCCTCCTTATCGCAATTCCATGTCACTCATCCATGTCGCTACACCAACTCAATCCTCCTTGTCACTCCTCCATGTCACTCATCCATGTCACTCCTCCATGTCACTACACCAACTCACTAATCCCTGTCCCTCCGCCATGTCACTCCACAATATCAAACATCCTTCCTAATCAAACTTGTCAGTTCTCCATGTCACTACTCCATGTCTCTCCTCCACATCAATCCTCTATGTCACTCCTCCATGTCACTCCTCCAAGTCACTCCTCCTTGTCGCTATTCCATGTCACTCCTACATGTTGCTACACCAACTCACTCCTCATGTCACTCCTCCATGTCGGTACTCCATGTCACTCCTCCATGTCGCTACACCAACTCAATCCTCCTTGTCACTCCTCAATGTCACTCATCCAAGAAATTCCTCCATGTCACTCCTTTATGTCACTCCTCCAAGTCACTCCTCTATGTCACTGCTATATGTCTTCCATGTCACTCCTCCATGTCGCTCCACCAACTCACTCCTCCATGTCACTCCTCCTTGTCACTCCTCCATGTAGCTATTCCATGTCACTCCTCCATGTCGCTCTACCAACTCACTCCTCCATGTCACTCGTCCACGTCACTCATCCATGTCACACTTCCTTGTCACTCCTCCATGTAGCTACTTCATGTCACTACACCAACTCACTCATCCCTGTCCCTCCGCCATGTCACTCCACCATATCAACCCTCCTTCCTGATCAAATTTGTCACTTCTCCATGTCACTACGCCATGTCTCTCCTCCACATCACTCCTCTATATCACTCCTCCATGTCACTCCTCCTAGTCGCTATTCCATGTTACTCCTCCATGTCGCTACACCAACTCACTCTTCCATGTCACTCCCACATTTCACTCCACCACGTCACTCCTCTATGTCACTCCTCCATATCAACCCTCCATGTCACTACTCCATGTTACTCCTCCATGTCACTACACCAACTCACTCATCCCTGTCCCTCCGCCATGTCACTCCACCATATCAACCCTCCTTCCTGATCAAACTTGTCACTTCTCCATGTCACTACTCCATGTCTCTCCCCCACATCAAACCTCTATGTCACTCCTCCATGTCACTCCTCTATGTCACTCCTCCTTGTCGCTCTTCCATGTCACTCCTCCATGTCGCTACACCAACTCAATCCTCATGTCACTCCTCCCTGTAGCTACTCCATGTCACTCCTCCATGTTGCTCCACCAACTCACTCCTCCATGTCACTCCTCCATGTCACTGCTCCATGTCACTCCTCTATGTCACTCCTCCATGTCACTCCTCCATTTCACTCCACCACGTCACTCCTCCATGTCACTCCTCCATATCAACCTTCCATGTCACTCCTCCATGTCACTCCTCCATGTCACTCCTCCATGTCACTCCTCCATATCAACCCTCCATGTCACTCCTCCTTGTCGCTACATCAACTCACTCCTCATGTCACTCCTCCATGTCGCTATTCCATGTCACTCCTCCATGTCGCTACACCAACTCAATCCTCCTTGTCACTCCTCCATGTCACTCATCCAAGTCACTTCTCCACGTCGCTATTCCCTGTCACTCCTTATGTCGATACGCCAACTCACTCCTCCATGTCACTCCTCCATGTCCCTTCGCCATGTCACTCCTCCATGTCTCTCCTCCATGTCACTTCTCCAAGTCTTCAATGTCATGTCTTTCATCTGTGTAGCTCCACATTGTCACTCCTCCAAGTCACTCCTCCATGTCGCTACTCCATGTCACACCTCCTTGTCACTCCTCCATGTAGCTATTCCATTTCACTCCTCCATGTCGCTACACCAACTCAATCCTCCTTGTCACTCCTCCATGTCACTCATCCAAGTCATTCCTCCATGTCGCTATTCCATGTCACTCCTTATGTCGATACGCCAACTCACTCCTCCATGTCACTCCTCCATTTCACTCCACCACGTCACTCCTCCATGTCACTCCTCCATATCAACCCGCCATGTCACTCCTCCTTGTCACTCCTCCATGTAGCTATTCCATGACACTCCTCCATGTCACTATACCACCTCACTCCTCCTTGTCACTACACCAACTCACTGATCCCTGTCACTTGTCCACGTCACTCCTCCATGTCACACTTCCTTGTCACTCCTCCATGTAGCTACTTCATGTTGCTACACCAACTCACTCCTCATGTCACTCCTCCATGTCGCTACTCCATGTCACTCCTCCATGTCGCTACACCAACTCAATCATCCTAGTCACTCCTCCATGTCACTCATCCAAGTCATTCCTCCATGTCACTCCTTTATGTCACTCCTCCAAGTCATTCCTCCATGTCACTTCTATATGTCTTCCATGTCACTCCTCCATGTCGTTCCACCAACTCACTCCTCCATGTCACTCCTCCTTGTCACTCCTCCATGTAGCTATTCCATGACACTCCTCCATGTCGCTCTACCAACTCACTCCTCCATGTCACTCGTCCACGTCACTCCTCCATGTTACACTTCCTTGTCACTCCTCCATATAGCTACTTCATGTCACTACACCAACTCACTCATCCCTGTCCCTCTGCCATGTCACTCCACCATATCAACCCTCCTTCCTGATCAAACTTGTCACTTCTCCATGTCACTACTCCATGTCTCTCCTCCACATCACTCCTCTATATCACTCCTCCATGTCACTCCTCCATGTCACTCCTCCTTGTCGCTATTCCATGTTACTCCTCCATGTCGCTACACCAACTCACTCTTCCATGTCACTACCCCATTTCACTCAACCACGTCACTCCTCCATGTCACTCCTCCATATCAACCCTCCATGTCACTCCTCCATGTTACTCCTGCATGTCACTACACCAACTCACTCATCCCTGTCCCTCCGCCATGTCACTCCACCATATCAACCCTCCTTCCTGATCAAACTTGTCACTTCTCCATGTCACTACTCCATGTCTCTCACCCACATCAAACCTCTATGTCACTCCTCCATGTCACTCCTCTATGTCACTCCTCCTTGTCGCTCTTCCATGTCACTCCTCCATGTCGCTACACCAACTCAATCCTCATGTCACTCCTCCATGTAGCTACTCCATGTCACTCCTCCATGTCGCTACACTAACTCAATCCTCCTTGTCACTCCTCCATGTCACTCAGCCAAGTCATTTGTCCATGTCACTCCTTTATGTCACTCCTCCAAGTCACTCCTCCATGTCACTCCTCCATGTCACTCCTCCATGTCGCTATTCCATGTCATTCCTTATGTCGCTATATAAACTCAATCCTCCATGTCACTCCTACATTTCACTCCACCACGTCACTCCTCCATGTCACTCCTCCATATCAACCCTCCATGTCACTCTTCCTTGTCGCTACACCAACTCACTCCTCCATGTCACTCCTCCATTTCACTCCACCACGTCCCTCCTCCATATCAACCCGACATGTAGCTCCTCCATGTCACTCCTCCATGTCCCTTCGCCATGTCACTCCTCCATGTCTCTCCTCCATGTCACTTCTCCAAGTCTTCAATGTCATGTCTCTCATCTGTGTAGCTCCACATTGTCACTCCTCCAAGTCACTCCTCCATGTAGCTACTCCATGTCACTCCTCCATGTCGCTCTACCAACTCACTCCTCCATGTCACTCCTCTATATCACTCCTCCATGTTACTCCTCCATATCAATCCTCCATGTCGCTTCTCCATGTCACTCCTCCTTGTCGCAATTCCATGTCACTCATCCATGTCGCTACACCAACTCAATCCTCCTTGTCACTCCTCCATGTCACTCATCCATGTCACTCCTCCATGTCACTACACCAACTCACTAATCCCTGTCCTTCCGCCATGTCACTCCACAATATCAAACATCCTTCCTAATCAAACTTGTCAGTTCTCCATGTCACTACTCCATGTCTCTCCTCCACATCAATCCTCTATGTCACTCCTCCATGTCACTCCTCCAAGTCACTCCTCCTTGTCGCTATTCCATGTCACTCCTACATGTTGCTACACCAACTCACTCCTCATGTCACTCCTCCATGTCGGTACTCCATGTCACTCCTCCATGTCGCTACACCAACTCAATCCTCCTTGTCACTCCTCAATGTCACTCATCCAAGAAATTCCTCCATGTCACTCCTTTATGTCACTCCTCCAAGTCACTCCTCTATGTCACTGCTATATGTCTTCCATGTCACTCCTCCATGTCGCTCCACCAACTCACTCCTCCATGTCACTCCTCCTTGTCACTCCTCCATGTAGCTATTCCATGTCACTCCTCCATGTCGCTCTACCAACTCACTCCTCCATGTCACTCGTCCACGTCACTCATCCATGTCACACTTCCTTGTCACTCCTCCATGTAGCTACTTCATGTCACTACACCAACTCACTCATCCCTGTCCCTCCGCCATGTCACTCCACCATATCAACCCTCCTTCCTGATCAAATTTGTCACTTCTCCATGTCACTACGCCATGTCTCTCCTCCACATCACTCCTCTATATCACTCCTCCATGTCACTCCTCCTTGTCGCTATTCCATGTTACTCCTCCATGTCGCTACACCAACTCACTCTTCCATGTCACTCCCACATTTCACTCCACCACGTCACTCCTCTATGTCACTCCTCCATATCAACCCTCCATGTCACTACTCCATGTTACTCCTCCATGTCACTACACCAACTCACTCATCCCTGTCCCTCCGCCATGTCACTCCACCATATCAACCCTCCTTCCTGATCAAACTTGTCACTTCTCCATGTCACTACTCCATGTCTCTCCCCCACATCAAACCTCTATGTCACTCCTCCATGTCACTCCTCTATGTCACTCCTCCTTGTCGCTCTTCCATGTCACTCCTCCATGTCGCTACACCAACTCAATCCTCATGTCACTCCTCCCTGTAGCTACTCCATGTCACTCCTCCATGTTGCTCCACCAACTCACTCCTCCATGTCACTCCTCCATGTCACTGCTCCATGTCACTCCTCTATGTCACTCCTCCATGTCACTCCTCCATTTCACTCCACCACGTCACTCCTCCATTTCACTCCTCCATATCAACCTTCCATGTCACTCCTCCATGTCACTCCTCCATGTCACTCCTCCATATCAACCCTCCATGTCACTCCTCCTTGTCGCTACACCAACTCACTCCTCCATGTCAAACCTCCTTGTCGCAATTCCATGTCACTCCTCCATGTCGCTACATCAACTCACTCCTCATGTCACTCCTCCATGTCGCTATTCCATGTCACTCCTCCATGTCGCTACACCAACTCAATCCTCCTTGTCACTCCTCCATGTCACTCATCCAAGTCACTTCTCCACGTCGCTATTCCCTGTCACTCCTTATGTCGATACGCCAACTCACTCCTCCATGTCACTCCTCCATGTCCCTTCGCCATGTCACTCCTCCATGTCTCTCCTCCATGTCACTTCTCCAAGTCTTCAATGTCATGTCTTTCATCTGTGTAGCTCCACATTGTCACTCCTCCAAGTCACTCCTCCATGTCGCTACTCCATGTCACACCTCCTTGTCACTCCTCCATGTCACTCATCCAAGTCATTCCTCCATGTCGCTATTCCATGTCACTCCTTATGTCGATACGCCAACTCACTCCTCCATGTCACTCCTCCATTTCACTCCACCACGTCACTCCTCCATGTCACTCCTCCATATCAACCCGCCATGTCACTCCTCCTTGTCACTCCTCCATGTAGCTATTCCATGACACTCCTCCATGTCACTCTACCACCTCACTCCTCCTTGTCACTACACCAACTCACTAATCCCTGTCACTCGTCCACGTCACTCCTCCATGTCACACTTCCTTGTCACTCCTCCATGTAGCTACTTCATGTTGCTACACCAACTCACTCCTCATGTCACTCCTCCATGTTGCTACTCCATGTCACTCCTCCATGTCGCTACACCAACTCAATCATCCTAGTCATTCCTCCATGTCACTCATCCAAGTCATTCCTCCATGTCACTCCTTTATGTCACTCCTCCAAGTCACTCCTCCATGTCACTTCTATATGTCTTCCATGTCACTCCTCCATGTCGCTCCACCAACTCACTCCTCCATGTCACTCGTCCACGTCACTCCTCCATGTTACACTTCCTTGTCACTCCTCCATATAGCTACTTCATGTCACTACACCAACTCACTCATCCCTGTCCCTCCGCCATGTCACTCCACCATATAAACCCTCCTGCCTGATCAAACTTGTCACTTCTCCATGTCACTACTCCATGTCTCAACTCCACATCACTCCTCTATATCACTCTTCCATGTCACTCCTCCATGTTACTCCTCCTTGTCGCTATTCCATGTTACTCCTCCATGTCGCTACACCATCTCACTCTTCCATGTCACTCCCCCATTTCACTCCACCACGTCACTCCTCCATGTCACTCCTCCATATCAACCCGCCATGTCACTCCTCCATGTCACTCCTCCTTGTCACTCCTCCATGTAGCGATTCCATTTCACTCCTCCATGTCGCTACACCAACTCAATCCTCCTTGTCACTCCTCCATGTCACTCATCCAAGTCATTCCTCCATGTCGCTATTCCATGTCACTCCTTATGTCGATACGCCAACTCACTCCTCCATGTCACTCCTCCATTTCACTCCACCACGTCACTCCTCCATATCACTCCTCCATATCAACCCGCCATGTCACTCCATGTCACTCCTCCATGTCACACCTACATGTCACTACACCAACTCACTAATCCCTGTCCCTCCGCCATGTCACTCCACCATATCAACCCTCCTTCCTGATCAAACTTGTCACTTCTCCATGTCACTACTCCATGTCTCTCACCCACATCAAACCTCTATGTCACTCCTCCATGTCACTCCTCTATGTCACTCCTCCTTGTCGCTCTTCCATGTCACTCCTCCATGTCGCTACACCAACTCAAACCTCATGTCACTCCTCCATGTAGCTACTCCATGTCACTCCTCCATGTCGCTACACTAACTCAATCCTCCTTGTCACTCCTCCATGTCACTCAGCCAAGTCATTTGTCCATGTCACTCCTTTATGTCACTCCTCCAAGTCACTCCTCCATGTCACTCCTCCATGTCACTCCTCCATGTCGCTATTCCATGTCATTCCTTATGTCGCTATATAAACTCAATCCTCCATGTCACTCCTTCATTTCACTCCACCACGTCACTCCTCCATGTCACTCCTCCATATCAACCCTCCATGTCACTCCTCCTTGTCGCTACACCAACTCACTCCTCCATGTCACTCTTCCATTTCACTCCACCACGTCCCTCCTCCATATCAACCCGACATGTAGCTCCTCCATGTCACTCCTCCATGTCCCTTCGCCATGTCACTCCTCCATGTCTCTCCTCCATGTCACTTCTCCAAGTCTTCAATGTCATGTCTCTCATCTGTGTAGCTCCTCATTGTCACTCCTCCAAGTCACTCCTCCATGTCGCTACTCCATGTCACACCTCCTTGTCACTCCTCCATGTAGCTACTCCATGTCACTCCTCCATGTCGCTCTACCAACTCACTCCTCCATGTCACTCCTCCATTTCACTCCACCACGTCACTCCTCCATATCACTCCTCCATATCAACCCGCCATGTCACTCCATGTCACTCCTCCATGTCACACCTACATGTCACTACACCAACTCACTAATCCCTGTCCCTCCGCCATGTCACTCCACAATATCAAACCTACTTCCTGATCAAACTTGTCAGTTCTCCATGTCACTACTCCATGTCTCTCCTCCACATCAATCCTCTATGTCACTCCTCCATGTCACTCCTCCTTGTCGCTATTCCATGTCACTCCTCCATGTTGCTACACCAACTCACTCCTCATGTCACTCCTCCATCTCGCTACTCCATGTCACTCCTCCATGTCGCTACACCAACTCAATCCTCCTTGTCACTCCTCCATGTCACTCATCCAAGTCATTCCTCCATTTCACTCCTTTATGTCACTACTCCAAGTCACTCCTCCATGTCACTTCTATATGTCTTCCATGTCACTCCTCCATGTCGCTCCATCAACTCACTCCTCCATGTCACTCCTCCTTGTCACTCCTCCATGTAGCTATTCCATGTATCTCCTCCATGTCGCTCTACCAACTCACTCCTCCATGTCACTCGTCCACGTCACTCCTCAATGTCACACTTCCTTGTCACTCATCCATGTAGCTACTTCATGTCACTACACCAACTCACTCATCCCTGTCCCTCCGCCATTTCACTCCACCATATCAACCCTCCTTCCTGATCAAACTTGTCACTTCTCCATGTCACTACTCCATGTCTCTCCTCCACATCACTCCTCTATATCACTCCTTAATGTCACTCCTCCATGTCACACCTCCTTGTCGCTATTCCATGTTACTCCTCCATGTCGCTACACCAACTCACTCTTCCATGTCACTCCCCCATTTCACTCCACCACGTCACTCCTCCATGTCACTCCTCCATATCAACCATCCATGTCACTCCTCCATGTTACTCCTCCATGTCACTACACCAACTCACTCATCCCTGTCCCTCCGCCATGTCACTCCACCATATCAACCCTCCTTCCTGATCAAACTTGTCACTTCTCCATGTCACTACTCCATGTCTCTCCCCCACATCAAACCTCTATGTCACTCCTCCATGTCACTCCTCTATGTCACTCCTCCATGTCGCTCTTCCATGTCACTCCTCCATGTCGCTACACCAACTCAATCCTCATGTCACTCCTCCATGTAGCTACTCCATGTCACTCCTCCATGTCGCTACACCAACTCAATCCTCCTTGTCACTCCTCCATGTCACTCATCCAAGTCATTCCTCCATGTCGCTATTCCATGTCACTCCTTATGTCGATACGCCAACTCACTCCTCCATGTCACTCCTCCATGTCCCTTCGCAATGTCACTCCTCCATGTCTCTCCTCCATGTCACTTCTCCAAATCTTCAATGTCATGTCTCTCATCTGTGTAGCTCCACATTATCACTCCTCCAAGTCACTCCTCCATGTCGCTACTCCATGTCATACCTCCTTGTCACTCCTCCATGTAGCTACTCCATGTCACTCCTCCATGTCGCTACACCAACTCAATCCTCCTTGTCACTCCTCCATGTCACTCAGCCAAGTCATTTGTCCATGTCACTCCTTTATGTCACTCCTCCAAGTCACTCCTCCATGTCACTTCTATATGTCTTCCATGGCACTCCTCCATGTTGCTCCACCTACTCACTCCTCCATGTCACTCCTCCATGTCACTGCTCCACGTCACTCCTCTATGTCACTCCTCCATTTCACTCCTCCATGTCACTGCTCCACGTCACTTCTCCATGTCACTCCTCCTTGTCGCAATTCCATGTCACTCCTCCATGTCGCTACATCAACTCACTCTTCATGTCACTCCTAAATGTCGCTACTCCATGTCACTCCTCCATGTCGCTACACCAACTCAATCCTCCTTGTCACTTCTCCATGTCACTCATCCAAGTCACTCCTCCATGTCGCTATTCCCTGTCACTCCTTATGTCCATACGCCAACTCACTCCTCCATGTCACTCCTCCATTTCACTCCACCACGTCACTCCTCCATGTCACTCCTCCATATCAACCCGCCATGTCACTCCTCCATGTCATTCCTCCATGTCACTACACCAACTCACTAATCCCTGTCCCTCCGCCATGTCACTCCACAATATCAAACCTCCTTCCTAATCAAACTTGTCAGTTCTCCATGTCACTACTCCATGTCTCTCCTCCACATCAATCCTCTATGTCACTCATCCATGTCGCTATTCCATGTCACTCCTCCATGTTGCTACACCAACTCACTCCTCATGTCACTCCTCAATGTCGCTACTCCATGTCACTCCTTCATGTCGCTACACCAACTCAATCCTCTTTGTCACTCCTCCATGTCACTCATCCAAGTCATTCCTCCATGTCACTTCTTTATGTCACTCCTCCAAGTCACTCCTCTATGTCACTGCTATATGTCTTCCATGTCACTCCTCCATGTCGCTCCACCAACTCATTCCTCCATGTCACTCCTCCTTGTCACTCCTCCATGTAGCTATTCCATGTCACTCCTCCATGTCGCTCTACCAACTCACTCCTCCATGTCACTCGTCCACGTCACTCCTCCATGTCACACTTCCTTGTCACTCCTCCATGTAGCTACTTCATGTCACTGCACCAACTCACTCATCCCTGTCCCTCCGCCATGTCACTCCACCATATCAACCCTCCTTCCTGATCAACCTTGTCACTTCTCCATGTCACTACTCCATGTCTCTCCTCCACATCACTCCTCTATATCACTCCTCCATGTCACTCCTCCATGTCACTCCTCCTTGTCGCTATTCCATGTTACTCCTCCATGTCGCTACACCAACTCACTCTTCCATGTCACGCCCCCATTTCACTCCACCACGTCACTCCTCCATGTCACTCCTCCATATCAACCCTCCATGTCACTCCTCCATGTTACTCCTCCATGTCACTACACCAACTCACTCATCCCTGTCCCTCCGCCATGTCACTCCACCATATCAACCCTCCTTCCTGATCAAACTTGTCACTTCTCCATGTCACTACTCCATGTCTCTCCCCCACATCAAACCTCTATGTCACTCCTCCATGTCACTCCTCCATGTCACTCTTCCTTGTCGCTCCATGTCACTCCTCCATGTTGCTACACCAACTCACTCCTCATGTCACTCCTCCATGTCGCTACTCCATGTCACTCCTCCATGTCGCTATACCAACTCAATCCTCCTTGTCACTCCTCCATGTCACTCATCCAAGTCATTCCTCCATGTCACTCCTTTATGTCACTCCTCCATGTCACTTCTATATGTCTTCCATGTCACTCCTCCATGTCGCTCCACCAACTCACTCCTCCATGTCACTCCTCCTTGTCACTCCTCCATGTAGCTATTCCATGTCACTCCTCCATGTCGCTCTACAAACTCACTCCTCCATGTCACTCGTCCACGTCACTCCTCCATGTCACACTTCCTTGTCACTCATCCATGTAGCTACTTCATGTCACTACACCAACTCACTCATCCCTGTCCCTCCGCCATGTCACTCCATCATATCAACCCTCCTTCCTGATCAAACTTGTCACTTCTCCATGTCACTACTCCATGTATCTCCTCCACATCACTCCTCTATATCACTCCTCCATGTCACTCCTCCATGTCACTCCTCCTTGTCGCTATTCCATGTTACTCCTCCATGTCGCTACACCAACTCACTCTTCCATGTCACTCCCCCATTTCACTCCACCACGTCACTCCTCCATGTCACTCCTCCATATCAACCCTCCATGTCACTCCTCCATGTTACTCCTCCATGTCACTATACCAACTCACTGATCCCTGTCCCTCCGCTATGTCACTCCACCATATCAACCCTCCTTCCTGATCAAACTTGTCACTTCTCCATGTCACTACTCCATGTCTCTCGCCCACATCAAACCTCTATGTCACTCCTCCATGTCACTCCTCTATGTCACTCCTCCTTGTCGCTCTTCCATGTCACTCCTCCATGTCGCTACACCAACTCAATCCTCATGTCACTCCTCCATGTAGCTACTCCATGTCACTCCTCCATGTCGCTACACCAACTCAATCCTCCTTGTCACTCCTCCATGTCACTCAGCCAAGTCATTTGTCCATGTCACTCCTTTATGTCACTACTCCATGTCACTCCTCCATGTCACTTCTATATGTCTTCCATGTCACTCCTCCATGTTGCTCCACCAACTCACTCCTCTATGTCACTCCTCCATGTCACTCCTCTATGTCACTCCTCCTTGTCGCTATTCCATGTCACTCCTCCTTGTCGCTACACCAACTCACTCCTCATGTCACTCCTCCATGTCGCTATTCCATGTCACTCCTTATGTCGCTACACCAACTCACTCCTCCATTTCACTCCTCCATTTCACTCCACCACGTCACTCCTCCATATCACTCCTCCATATCAACCCTCCATGTTATTCCTCCATGTCACTCCTCCATGTCACTACGCAAACTCACTCATCCCTGTCCCTCCGCCATATCACTCCTCCATGTCACTCCTCCATGTCGCTACACCAAATCACTCCTCATGTCACTCTTCCATGTCGCTACTCCATTTCACTCCTCCATGTCGCTACAACAACTCAATCCTCCTTGTCACTCCTCCATGTCACTCATCCAAGTCATTCCTCCATGTCGCTATTCCATGTCACTCCTTATGTCGATACGCCAACTCACTCCTCCATGTCACTCCTCCATTTCACTCCACCACGTCACTCCTCCATGTCACTCCTCCATATCAACCCGCCATGTCACTCCTCCATGTCACTCCTCCATGTCACTCCTCCATGTCACTCCTCCATGTCACTACACCAACTCACTAATCCCTGTCCCTCCGCCATGTCACTCCACAATATCAAACCTCCTTCCTGATCAAACTTGTCAGTTCTCCATGTCACTCCTCCATGTCTCTCCTCCATGTCACTTCTCCAAGTCTTCAATGTCATGTCTCTCATCTGTGTAGCTCCACATTGTCACTCCTCCAAGTCACTCCTCCATGTCGCTACTCCATGTCACACCTCCTTGTCACTCATCCATGTAGCTACTCCATGTCACTCCTCCATGTCGCTCTACCAACTCACTCCTCCATGTCACTCCTCTATATCACTCCTCCATGTTACTCCTCCATATCAATCCTCCATGTCACTTCTCCATGTCACTCCTCCTTGTAGCAATTCCATGTCACTCCTCCATGTCGCTACATCAACTCACTCCTCATGTCACTCCTCCTTGTCGCTACTCCATGTCACTCCTCCATGTTGCTACACCAACTCAATCCTCCATGTCACTCCTCCATGTCACTTCTCCACTATATCAATCCTCCTTGCTGTTCCGCCCTGTCACTTCTCCATGTCACTCCTCCATGTCACTCCTCCATGTCGCTCATCCAAGTCACTCCTCCATGTCGCCATTCCATGTCACTCCTTATGTCGATACACCAACTCACTCCTCCATGTCACTCCTCCATTTCACTCCACCACGTCACTCCTCCATGTCACTCCTCCATATCGACCCGCCATGTCACTCCTCCATGTCACTCCTCCTTGTCGCTATTCCATGTTACTCCTCCATGTTGCTACACAAACTCACTCTTCCATGTCACTCCTCCATGTCACTCGTTCATGTCACTCCTCCATGTCACACTTCCTTGTCACTCCTCCATGTAGCTACTTCATGTCACTACACCAACTCACTCATCCCTGTCCCTCCGCCATGTCACTCCACCATATCAACCCTCCTTCCTGATCAAACTTGTCACTTCTCCATGTCACTACTCCATGTCTCTCCTCCACATCACTCCTCTATATCACTCCTCCATGTCACTCCTCCATGTCACTCCTCCTTGTTGCTATTCCATGTCACTCCTCCATGTCGCTACACCAACTCAATCCTCCTTGTCACTCCTCCATGTCACTCATCCAAGTCTCTTCTCCGTGTCACTTCTACATGTTGTACATGTCACTCCTCCACATAACTCTTCTATGTCACTCCTCAATGTCACTTTTCAATATCACTCCTCTATGTCATTCCCCTATGTCGCTACTCCATGTCACTCCTCCATGTCGATGCTCCATGTCAATCCTCCATGTCACTTCTATATGTCTTCCATGTCACTCCTCCATGTCGCTCCTCCTTGTCACTCCTCCATGTTGCTCCTCCATGTCACTCCTCCATGTCACTCATCCATGTCCCTCCGCCATGTCACTCCACCATATCAATCCTCCTTGCTGATCCGCCCTGTCACTCCTCCATGTCTCTCCTCCATGTCACTCCTCCTTGTCACTCCTCCATGTAGCTATTCCATTTCACTCCTCCATATCGCTACACCAACTCAATCCTCCTTGTCACTCCTCCATGTCACTCATCCAAGTCATTCCTCCATGTCGCTATTCCATGTCACTCCTTATGTCGATACACCAACTCACTCCTCCATGTCACTCATCCATGTCCCTCCGCCATGTCACTCCACAATATCAATCCTCCTTGCTGATCCGCCCTGTCACTCCTCCATGTCTCTCCTCCATGTCACTCCTCCTTGTCGCTCATCCAAGTCACTCCTCCATGTCGCCATTCCATGTCACTCCTTATGTCGATACACCAACTCACTCCTCCATGTCACTCCTCCATTTCACTCCACCACGTCACTCCTCCATGTCACTCCTCCATATCAACCCTCCATGTCACTCCTCCATATCGCTATTCCATGTCACTCCTTATGTCACTATATAAACTCACTCCTCCATGTCACTCCTCCATTTCACTCCACCACGTCACTCCTCCATGTCACTCCTCCATATCAACCCTCCATGTCACTCCTCCTTGTCGCTACACCAACTCACTCCTCCATGTCACTCCTCCATTTCACTCCACCACGTCTATATGTATTCCATGTCACTCCTCCATGTCGCTCCACCAACTCACTATTCCATGTCACTCCTCCTTGTCACTCCTCCATGTAGCTATTCCATGTCACTCCTCCATATCGACCCGCCATGTCACTCCTCCATGTCACTCCTCCTTGTTGCTATTCCATGTTACTCCTCCATGTTGCTACACCAACTCACTCTTCCATGTCACTCCTCCATGTCACTCGTTCATGTCACTCCTCCATGTCACACTTCCTTGTCACTCCTCCATGTAGCTACTTCATGTCACTACACCAACTCACTCATCCCTGTCCCTCCGCCATGTCACTCCACCATATCAACCCTCCTTCCTGATCAAACTTGTCACTTCTCCATGTCACTACTCCATGTCTCTCCTCCACATCACTCCTCTATATCACTCCTCCATGTCACTCCTCCATGTCACTCCTCCTTGTTGCTATTCCATGTCACTCCTCCATGTCGCTACACCAACTCAATCCTCCTTGTCACTCCTCCATGTCACTCATCCAAGTCTCTTCTCCGTGTCACTTCTACATGTTGTACATGTCACTCCTCCACATAACTCTTCTATGTCACTCCTCAATGTCACTTTTCAATATCACTCCTCTATGTCATTCCCCTATGTCGCTACTCCATGTCACTCCTCCATGTCGATGCTCCATGTCACTCCTCCATGTCACTTCTATATGTCTTCCATGTCACTCCTCCATGTAGCTCCTCCTTGTCACTCCTCCATGTTGCTCCTCCATGTCACTCCTCCATGTCACTCATCCATGTCCCTCCGCCATGTCACTCCACCATATCAATCCTCCTTGCTGATCCGCCCTGTCACTCCTCCATGTCTCTCCTCCATGTCACTCCTCCTTGTCACTCCTCCATGTAGCTATTCCATTTCACTCCTCCATATCGCTACACCAACTCAATCCTCCTTGTCACTCCTCCATGTCACTCATCCAAGTCATTCCTCCATGTCGCTATTCCATGTCACTCCTTATGTCGATACGCCAACTCACTCCTCCATGTCACTCCTCCTTGTAGCAATTCCATGTCACTCCTCCATGTCGCTACATCAACTCACTCCTCATGTCACTCCTCCATGTCGCTACTCCATGTCACTCCTCCATGTCGCTACACCAACTCAATCCTCCATGTCACTCCTCCATGTCACTTCTCCACTATATCAATCCTCCTTGCTGATCCGCCCTGTCACTTCTCCATGTCACTCCTCCATGTCACTCCTCCATGTCGCTCATCCAAGTCACTCCTCCATGTCGCCATTCCATGTCACTCCTTATGTCGATACACCAACTCACTCCTCCATGTCACTCCTCCATTTCACTCCACCACGTCACTCCTCCATGTCACTCCTCCATATCGACCCGCCATGTCACTCCTCCATGTCACTCCTCCTTGTCGCTATTCCATGTTACTCCTCCATGTTGCTACACCAACTCACTCTTCCATGTCACTCCTCCATGTTACTCGTTCATGTCACTCCTCCATGTAACACTTCCTTGTCACTCCTCCATGTAGCTACTTCATGTCACTACACCAACTCACTCATCCCTGTCCCTCCGCCATGTCACTCCACCATATCAACCCTCCTTCCTGATCAAACTTGTCACTTCTCCATGTCACTACTCCATGTCTCTCGTCCACATCACTCCTCTATATCACTCCTCCATGTCACTCCTCCATGTCACTCCTCCTTGTCGCTATTCCATGTCACTCCTCCATGTCGCTACACCAACTCAATCCTCCTTGTCACTCCTCCATGTCACTCATCCAAGTCTCTTCTCCGTGTCACTTCTACATGTTGTACATGTCACTCCTCCACATAACTCTTCTATGTCACTCCTCAATGTCACTTTTCAATATCACTCCTCTATGTCATTCCCCTATGTCGCTACTCCATGTCACTCCTCCATGTCGCTACACCAACTCAATCCTCATGTCACTCCTCCATGTAGCTACTCCATGTCACTCCTCCATGTCGCTACACTAACTCAATCCTCCTTGTCACTCCTCCATGTCACTCAGCCAAGTCATTTGTCCATGTCACTCCTTTATGTCACTCCTCCAAGTCACTCCTCCATGTCACTCCTCCATGTCACTCCTCCATGTCGCTATTCCATGTCATTCCTTATGTCGCTATATAAACTCAATCCTCCATGTCACTCCTACATTTCACTCCACCACGTCACTCCTCCATGTCACTCCTCCATATCAACCCTCCATGTCACTCCTCCTTGTCGCTACACCAACTCACTCCTCCATGTCACTCCTCCATTTCACTCCACCACGTCCCTCCTCCATATCAACCCGACATGTAGCTCCTCCAAGTCACTCCTCCATGTCGCTACTCCATGTCACACCTCCTTGTCACTCCTCCATGTAGCTACTCCATGTCACTCCTCCATGTCGCTCTACCAACTCACTCCTCCATGTCACTCCTCTATATCACTCCTCCATGTTACTCCTCCATATCAATCCTCCATGTCGCTTCTCCATGTCACTCCTCCTTGTCGCAATTCCATGTCGCTCCACCAACTCACTCCTCCATATCAACCCTCCATGTCACTCCTCCATGTCACTCCTCCATGTCACTCTTCCATGTCGCTACACCAACTCACTCTTCCATGTCACTCCACCATTTCACTCCACCATATCAACCCTCCTTCCTGATCAAACTTGTCACTTCTCCATGTCACTACTCCATGTCTCTCCCCCACATAAACCTCTATGTCACTCCTCCATGTCACTCCTCTATGTCACTCCTCCTTGTCGCTCTTCCATGTCACTCCTTCATGTCGCTACACCAACTCAATCCTCATGTCACTCCTCTATGTAGCTACTCCATGTCACTCCTCCATGTCGCTACACCAACTCAATCCTCCTTGTCACTCCTCCATGTCACTCAGCCAAGTCATTTGTCCATGTCACTCCTTTATGCCACTCCTCCATGTCACTCCTCCATGTCACTTCTATATGTCTTCCATGTCACTCCTCCATGTTGCTCCACCAACTCACTCCTCCATGTCACTCCTCCATGTCACTGCTCCACGTCACTCCTCTATGTCACTCCTTCATGTCACTCCTCCATGTCGCTATTCCATGTCACTCCTTATGTCGCTATATAAACTCACTCCTCCATGTCACTCCTCCATTTCACTCCACCACGTCACTCCTCCATGTCACTCCTCCATATCAACCCTCCATGTCACTCCTCCTTGTCGCTACACCAACTCAATCCTCCGTGTCACTCCTCCATTTCACTCCACCACGTCTATATGTATTCCATGTCACTCCTCCATGTTGCTCCACCAACTCACTCCTCCATGTCACTCCTCCTTGTCACTCCTCCATGTAGCTATTCCATTTCACTCCTCCATGTAGCTACACCAACTCAATCGTCCTTCTCACTCCTCCATGTCACTCATCCAAGTCATTCCTCCATGTCGCTATTCCATGTCACTCCTTATGTCGATACGCCAACTCACTCCTCCATGTCACTCCTCCATTTCACTCAAACACGTCACTCCTCCATGTCACTCCTCCATATCAACCCGCCATGTCACTCCTCCATGTCACTCCTCCATGTCACTCCTCCATGTCACTACACAGTCTCACTAATCCCTGTCCCTCCGCACTTGTTACGCCTCCATGTCACTCCTCCATATCAACCCGCCATGTCACTCCTCCTTTTCACTCCTCCATGTAGCTATTCCATGACAATCCTCCATGTCACTCTACCACCTCACTCCTCCATGTCACTACACCAACTCACTAATCCCTGTCCCTCCGCCATGTCACTCCACAATATCAAACCTCCTTCGTAATCAAACTTGTCAGTTCTCCGTATCACTACTCTATGTCTCTCCTCCACATCATTCCTCTATGTCACTCCTCCATGTCACTCCTCCATATCACTCCTCCTTGTCGCTATTCCATGTCACTCCTCCATGTTGCTACACCAACTCACTCCTCATGTCACTCCTCCATGTCGCTACTCCATGTCACTCCTCCATGTCGCTACACCAACTCAATCCTCCTTGTCACTCCTCCATGTCACTCATCCAAGTCATTCCTCCATGTCACTCCTTTATGTCACTCCTCCAAGTCACTCCTCCATGTCACTTCTATATGTCTTTCATGTCACTCCTCCATGTCGTTCCACCAACTCACTCCTCCATGTCACTCCTCCTTGTCACTCCTCCATGTAGCTATTCCATGACACCTCTCCATGTCGCTCTACCAACTCAATCCTCCATGTCACTCGTCCACGTCACTCCTCCATGTTACACTTCCTTGTCACTCCTCCATGTAGCTACTTCATGTCACTACACCAACTCACTCATCCCTGTCCCTCCGCCATGTCACTCCACCATATCAACCCTCCTTCCTGATCAAACTTGTCACTTCTCCATGTCACTACTCCATGTCTCTCCTCCACATCACTCCTCTATATCACTCCTCCATGTCACTCCTCCATGTCACTCCTCCTTGTCGCTATTCCATGTTACTCCTCCATGTCGCTACACCAACTCACTCTTCCATGTCACTCCCCCATTTCACTCAACCACGTCACTCCTCCATGTCACTCCTCCATATCAACCCTCCATGTCACTCCTCCATGTTACTCCTGCATGTCACTACACCAACTCACTCATCCCTGTCCCTCCGCCATGTCACTCCACCATATCAACCCTCCTTCCTGATCAAACTTGTCACTTCTCCATGTCACTACTCCATGTCTCTCACCCACATCAAACCTCTATGTCACTCCTCCATGTCACTCCTCTATGTCACTCGTCCTTGTCGCTCTTCCATGTCACTCCTCCATGTCGCTACACCAACTCAATCCTCATGTCACTCCTCCATGTAGCTACTCCATGTCACTCCTCCATGTCGCTACACTAACTCAATCCTCCTTGTCACTCCTCCATGTCACTCAGCCAAGTCATTTGTCCATGTCACTCCTTTATGTCACTCCGCCAAGTCACTCCTCCATGTCACTCCTCCATGTCACTCCTCCATGTCGCTATTCCATGTCATTCCTTATGTCGCTATATAAACTCAATCCTCCATGTCACTCCTACATTTCACTCCACCACGTCACTCCTCCATGTCATTCCTCCATATCAACCCTCCATGTCACTCCTCCTTGTCGCTACACCAACTCACTCCTCCATGTCACTCCTCCATTTCACTCCACCACGTCCCTCCTCCATATCAACCCGACATGTAGCTCCTCCATGTCACTCCTCCATGTCCCTTCGCCATGTCACTCCTCCATGTCTCTCCTCCATGTCACTTCTCCTAGTCTTCAATGTCATGTCTCTCATCTGTGTAGCTCCACATTGTCACTCCTCCAAGTCACTCCTCCATGTCGCTACTCCATGTCACACCTCCTTGTCACTCCTCCATGTAGCTACTCCATGTCACTCCTCCATGTCGCTCTACCAACTCACTCCTCCATGTCACTCCTCTATATCACTCCTCCATGTTACTCCTCCATATCAATCCTCCATGTCGCTTCTCCATGTCACTCCTCCTTGTCACTCCTCCATGTAGCTACTCCATGTCACTCCTCCATGTCGCTCTACCAACTCACTCCTCCATGTCACTCCTCTATATCACTCCTCCATGTTACTCCTCCATATCAATCCTCCATGTCGCTACACCAACTCACTCTTCCATGTCACTCCCCCATTTCACTCAACCACGTCACTCCTCCATGTCACTCCTCCATATCAACCCTCCATGTCACTCCTCCATGTTACTCCTGCATGTCACTACACCAACTCACTCATCCCTGTCCCTCCGCCATGTCACTCCACCATATCAACCCTCCTTCCTGATCAAACTTGTCACTTCTCCATGTCACTACTCCATGTCTCTCACCCACATCAAACCTCTATGTCACTCCTCCATGTCACTCCTCTATGTCACTCGTCCTTGTCGCTCTTCCATGTCACTCCTCCATGTCGCTACACCAACTCAATCCTCATGTCACTCCTCCATGTAGCTACTCCATGTCACTCCTCCATGTCGCTACACTAACTCAATCCTCCTTGTCACTCCTCCATGTCACTCAGCCAAGTCATTTGTCCATGTCACTCCTTTATGTCACTCCGCCAAGTCACTCCTCCATGTCACTCCTCCATGTCACTCCTCCATGTCGCTATTCCATGTCATTCCTTATGTCGCTATATAAACTCAATCCTCCATGTCACTCCTACATTTCACTCCACCACGTCACTCCTCCATGTCACTCCTCCATATCAACCCTCCATGTCACTCCTCCTTGTCGCTACACCAACTCACTCCTCCATGTCACTCCTCCATTTCACTCCACCACGTCCCTCCTCCATATCAACCCGACATGTAGCTCCTCCATGTCACTCCTCCATGTCCCTTCGCCATGTCACTCCTCCATGTCTCTCCTCCATGTCACTTCTCCTAGTCTTCAATGTCATGTCTCTCATCTGTGTAGCTCCACATTGTCACTCCTCCAAGTCACTCCTCCATGTCGCTACTCCATGTCACACCTCCTTGTCACTCCTCCATGTAGCTACTCCATGTCACTCCTCCATGTCGCTCTACCAACTCACTCCTCCATGTCACTCCTCTATATCACTCCTCCATGTTACTCCTCCATATCAATCCTCCATGTCGCTTCTCCATGTCACTCCTCCTTATCGCAATTCCATGTCACTCATCCATGTCGCTACACCAACTCAATCCTCCTTGTCACTCCTCCATGTCACTCATCCATGTCACTCCTCCATGTCACTACACCAACTCACTAATCCCTGTCCCTCCGCCATGTCACTCCACAATATCAAACATCCTTCCTAATCAAACTTGTCAGTTCTCCATGTCACTACTCCATGTCTCTCCTCCACATCAATCCTCTATGTCACTCCTCCATGTCACTCCTCCAAGTCACTCCTCCTTGTCGCTATTCCATGTCACTCCTACATGTTGCTACACCAACTCACTCCTCATGTCACTCCTCCATGTCGGTACTCCATGTCACTCCTCCATGTCGCTACACCAACTCAATCCTCCTTGTCACTCCTCAATGTCACTCATCCAAGAAATTCCTCCATGTCACTCCTTTATGTCACTCCTCCAAGTCACTCCTCTATGTCACTGCTATATGTCTTCCATGTCACTCCTCCATGTCGCTCCACCAACTCACTCCTCCATGTCACTCCTCCTTGTCACTCCTCCATGTAGCTATTCCATGTCACTCCTCCATGTCGCTCTACCAACTCACTCCTCCATGTCACTCGTCCACGTCACTCATCCATGTCACACTTCCTTGTCACTCCTCCATGTAGCTACTTCATGTCACTACACCAACTCACTCATCCCTGTCCCTCCGCCATGTCACTCCACCATATCAACCCTCCTTCCTGATCAAATTTGTCACTTCTCCATGTCACTACGCCATGTCTCTCCTCCACATCACTCCTCTATATCACTCCTCCATGTCACTCCTCCTAGTCGCTATTCCATGTTACTCCTCCATGTCGCTACACCAACTCACTCTTCCATGTCACTCCCACATTTCACTCCACCACGTCACTCCTCTATGTCACTCCTCCATATCAACCCTCCATGTCACTACTCCATGTTACTCCTCCATGTCACTACACCAACACACTCATCCCTGTCCCTCCGCCATGTCACTCCACCATATCAACCCTCCTTCCTGATCAAACTTGTCACTTCTCCATGTCACTACTCCATGTCTCTCCCCCACATCAAACCTCTATGTCACTCCTCCATGTCACTCCTCTATGTCACTCCTCCTTGTCGCTCTTCCATGTCACTCCTCCATGTCGCTACACCAACTCAATCCTCATGTCACTCCTCCCTGTAGCTACTCCATGTCACTCCTCCATGTTGCTCCACCAACTCACTCCTCCATGTCACTCCTCCATGTCACTGCTCCATGTCACTCCTCTATGTCACTCCTCCATGTCACTCCTCCATTTCACTCCACCACGTCACTCCTCCATGTCACTCCTCCATATCAACCTTCCATGTCACTCCTCCATGTCACTCCTCCATGTCACTCCTCCATGTCACTCCTCCATATCAACCCTCCATGTCACTCCTCCTTGTCGCTACATCAACTCACTCCTCATGTCACTCCTCCATGTCGCTATTCCATGTCACTCCTCCATGTCGCTACACCAACTCAATCCTCCTTGTCACTCCTCCATGTCACTCATCCAAGTCACTTCTCCACGTCGCTATTCCCTGTCACTCCTTATGTCGATACGCCAACTCACTCCTCCATGTCACTCCTCCATGTCCCTTCGCCATGTCACTCCTCCATGTCTCTCCTCCATGTCACTTCTCCAAGTCTTCAATGTCATGTCTTTCATCTGTGTAGCTCCACATTGTCACTCCTCCAAGTCACTCCTCCATGTCGCTACTCCATGTCACACCTCCTTGTCACTCCTCCATGTAGCTATTCCATTTCACTCCTCCATGTCGCTACACCAACTCAATCCTCCTTGTCACTCCTCCATGTCACTCATCCAAGTCATTCCTCCATGTCGCTATTCCATGTCACTCCTTATGTCGATACGCCAACTCACTCCTCCATGTCACTCCTCCATTTCACTCCACCACGTCACTCCTCCATGTCACTCCTCCATATCAACCCGCCATGTCACTCCTCCTTGTCACTCCTCCATGTAGCTATTCCATGACACTCCTCCATGTCACTATACCACCTCACTCCTCCTTGTCACTACACCAACTCACTGATCCCTGTCACTCGTCCACGTCACTCCTCCATGTCACACTTCCTTGTCACTCCTCCATGTAGCTACTTCATGTTGCTACACCAACTCACTCCTCATGTCACTCCTCCATGTCGCTACTCCATGTCACTCCTCCATGTCGCTACACCAACTCAATCATCCTAGTCACTCCTCCATGTCACTCATCCAAGTCATTCCTCCATGTCACTCCTTTATGTCACTCCTCCAAGTCATTCCTCCATGTCACTTCTATATGTCTTCCATGTCACTCCTCCATGTCGCTCCACCAACTCACTCCTCCATGTCACTCCTCCTTGTCACTCCTCCATGTAGCTATTCCATGACACTCCTCCATGTCGCTCTACCAACTCACTCCTCCATGTCACTCGTCCACGTCACTCCTCCATGTTACACTTCCTTGTCACTCCTCCATATAGCTACTTCATGTCACTACACCAACTCACTCATCCCTGTCCCTCTGCCATGTCACTCCACCATATCAACCCTCCTTCCTGATCAAACTTGTCACTTCTCCATGTCACTACTCCATGTCTCCCCTCCACATCACTCCTCTATATCACTCCTCCATGTCACTCCTCCATGTCACTCCTCCTTGTCGCTATTCCATGTTACTCCTCCATGTCGCTACACCAACTCACTCTTCCATGTCACTACCCCATTTCACTCAACCACGTCACTCCTCCATGTCACTCCTCCATATCAACCCTCCATGTCACTCCTCCATGTTACTCCTGCATGTCACTACACCAACTCACTCATCCCTGTCCCTCCGCCATGTCACTCCACCATATCAACCCTCCTTCCTGATCAAACTTGTCACTTCTCCATGTCACTACTCCATGTCTCTCACCCACATCAAACCTCTATGTCACTCCTCCATGTCACTCCTCTATGTCACTCCTCCTTGTCGCTCTTCCATGTCACTCCTCCATGTCGCTACACCAACTCAATCCTCATGTCACTCCTCCATGTAGCTACTCCATGTCACTCCTCCATGTCGCTACACTAACTCAATCCTCCTTGTCACTCCTCCATGTCACTCAGCCAAGTCATTTGTCCATGTCACTCCTTTATGTCACTCCTCCAAGTCACTCCTCCATGTCACTCCTCCATGTCGCTATTCCATGTCATTCCTTATGTCGCTATATAAACTCAATCCTCCATGTCACTCCTACATTTCACTCCACCACGTCACTCCTCCATGTCACTCCTCCATATCAACCCTCCATGTCACTCTTCCTTGTCGCTACACCAACTCACTCCTCCATGTCACTCCTCCATTTCACTCCACCACGTCCCTCCTCCATATCAACCCGACATGTAGCTCCTCCATGTCACTCCTCCATGTCCCTTCGCCATGTCACTCCTCCATGTCTCTCCTCCATGTCACTTCTCCAAGTCTTCAATGTCATGTCTCTCATCTGTGTAGCTCCACATTGTCACTCCTCCAAGTCACTCCTCCATGTCGCTACTCCATGTCACTCCTCCATGTCGCTCTACCAACTCACTCCTCCATGTCACTCCTCTATATCACTCCTCCATGTTACTCCTCCATATCAATCCTCCATGTCGCTTCTCCATGTCACTCCTCCTTGTCGCAATTCCATGTCACTCATCCATGTCGCTACACCAACTCAATCCTCCTTGTCACTCCTCCATGTCACTCATCCATGTCACTCCTCCATGTCACTACACCAACTCACTAATCCCTGTCCTTCCGCCATGTCACTCCACAATATCAAACATCCTTCCTAATCAAACTTGTCAGTTCTCCATGTCACTACTCCATGTCTCTCCTCCACATCAATCCTCTATGTCACTCCTCCATGTCACTCCTCCAAGTCACTCCTCCTTGTCGCTATTCCATGTCACTCCTACATGTTGCTACACCAACTCACTCCTCATGTCACTCCTCCATGTCGGTACTCCATGTCACTCCTCCATGTCGCTACACCAACTCAATCCTCCTTGTCACTCCTCAATGTCACTCATCCAAGAAATTCCTCCATGTCACTCCTTTATGTCACTCCTCCAAGTCACTCCTCTATGTCACTGCTATATGTCTTCCATGTCACTCCTCCATGTCGCTCCACCAACTCACTCCTCCATGTCACTCCTCCTTGTCACTCCTCCATGTAGCTATTCCATGTCACTCCTCCATGTCGCTCTACCAACTCACTCCTCCATGTCACTCGTCCACGTCACTCATCCATGTCACACTTCCTTGTCACTCCTCCATGTAGCTACTTCATGTCACTACACCAACTCACTCATCCCTGTCCCTCCGCCATGTCACTCCACCATATCAACCCTCCTTCCTTATCAAATTTGTCACTTCTCCATGTCACTACGCCATGTCTCTCCTCCACATCACTCCTCTATATCACTCCTCCATGTCACTCCTCCTTGTCGCTATTCCATGTTACTCCTCCATGTCGCTACACCAACTCACTCTTCCATGTCACTCCCACATTTCACTCCACCACGTCACTCCTCTATGTCACTCCTCCATATCAACCCTCCATGTCACTACTCCATGTTACTCCTCCATGTCACTACACCAACTCACTCATCCCTGTCCCTCCGCCATGTCACTCCACCATATCAACCCTCCTTCCTGATCAAACTTGTCACTTCTCCATGTCACTACTCCATGTCTCTCCCCCACATCAAACCTCTATGTCACTCCTCCATGTCACTCCTCTATGTCACTCCTCCTTGTCGCTCTTCCATGTCACTCCTCCATGTCGCTACACCAACTCAATCCTCATGTCACTCCTCCATGTAGCTACTCCATGTCACTCCTCCATGTCGCTACACTAACTCAATCCTCCTTGTCACTCCTCCATGTCACTCAGCCAAGTCATTTGTCCATGTCACTCCTTTATGTCACTCCTCCAAGTCACTCCTCCATGTCACTCCTCCATGTCACTCCTCCATGTCGCTATTCCATGTCATTCCTTATGTCGCTATATAAACTCAATCCTCCATGTCACTCCTTCATTTCACTCCACCACGTCACTCCTCCATGTCACTCCTCCATATCAACCCTCCATGTCACTCCTCCTTGTCGCTACACCAACTCACTCCTCCATGTCACTCTTCCATTTCACTCCACCACGTCCCTCCTCCATATCAACCCGACATGTAGCTCCTCCATGTCACTCCTCCATGTCCCTTCGCCATGTCACTCCTCCATGTCTCTCCTCCATGTCACTTCTCCAAGTCTTCAATGTCATGTCTCTCATCTGTGTAGCTCCACATTGTCACTCCTCCAAGTCACTCCTCCATTTCGCTACTCCATGTCACACCTCCTTGTCACTCCTCCATGTAGCTACTCCATGTCACTCCTCCATGTCGCTCTACCAACTCACTCCTCCATGTCACTCCTCTATATCACTCCTCCATGTTACTCCTCCATATCAATCCTCCATGTCGCTTCTCCATGTCACTCCTCCTTGTCGCAATTCCATGTCACTCCTCCATGTCACTACACCAACTCACTAATCCCTGTCCCTCCGCCATGTCACTCCACAATATCAAACAACCTTCCTAATCAAACTTGTCAGTTCTCCATGTCACTACTCCATGTCTCTCCTCCACATCAATCCTCTATGTCACTCCTCCATGTCACTCCTCCAAGTCACTACTCCTTGTCGCTATTCCATGTCACTCCTACATGTTGCTACACCAACTCACTCCTCATGTCACTCCTCCATGTCGGTACTCCATGTCACTCCTCCATGTCGCTACACCAACTCAATCCTCCTTGTCACTCCTCAATGTCACTCATCCAAGAAATTCCTCCATGTCACTCCTTTATGTCACTCCTCCAAGTCACTCCTCTATGTCACTGCTATATGTCTTCCATGTCACTCCTCCATGTCGCTCCACCAACTCACTCCTCCATGTCACTCCTCCTTGTCACTCCTCCATGTAGCTATTCCATGTCACTCCTCCATGTCGCTCTACCAACTCACTCCTCCATGTCACTCGTCCACATCACTCATCCATGTCACACTTCCTTGTCACTCCTCCATGTAGCTACTTCATGTCACTACACCAACTCACTCATCCCTGTCCCTCCGCCATGTCACTCCACCATATCAACCCTCCTTCCTGATCAAATTTGTCACTTCTCCATGTCACTACGCCATGTCTCTCCTCCACATCACTCCTCTATATCACTCCTCCATGTCACTCCTCCTTGTCGCTATTCCATGTTACTCCTCCATGTCGCTACACCAACTCACTCTTCCATGTCACTCCCACATTTCACTCCACCACGTCACTCCTCTATGTCACTCCTCCATATCAACCCTCCATGTCACTACTCCATGTTACTCCTCCATGTCACTACACCAACTCACTCATCCCTGTCCCTCCGCCATGTCACTCCACCATATCAACCCTCCTTCCTGATCAAACTTGTCACTTCTCCATGTCACTACTCCATGTCTCTCCCCCACATCAAACCTCTATGTCACTCCTCCATGTCACTCCTCTATGTCACTCCTCCTTGTCGCTCTTCCATGTCACTCCTCCATGTCGCTACACCAACTCAATCCTCATGTCACTCCTCCCTGTAGCTACTCCATGTCACTCCTCCATGTTGCTCCACCAACTCACTCCTCCATGTCACTCCTCCATGTCACTGCTCCATGTCACTCCTCTATGTCACTCCTCCATGTCACTCCTCCATTTCACTCCACCACGTCACTCCTCCATGTCACTCCTCCATATCAACCTTCCATGTCACTCCTCCATGTCACTCCTCCATGTCACTCCTCCATGTCACTCCTCCATATCAACCCTCCATGTCACTCCTCCTTGTCGCTACACCAACTCACTCCTCCATGTCAAACCTCCTTGTCGCAATTCCATGTCACTCCTCCATGTCGCTACATCAACTCACTCCTCATGTCACTCCTCCATGTCGCTATTCCATGTCACTCCTCCATGTCGCTACACCAACTCAATCCTCCTTGTCACTCCTCCATGTCACTCATCCAAGTCACTTCTCCACGTCGCTATTCCCTGTCACTCCTTATGTCGATACGCCAACTCACTCCTCCATTTCACTCCTCCATGTCCCTTCGCCATGTCACTCCTCCATGTCTCTCCTCCATGTCACTTCTCCAAGTCTTCAATGTCATGTCTTTCATCTGTGTAGCTCCACATTGTCACTCCTCCAAGTCACTCCTCCATGTCACTACTCCATGTCACACCTCCTTGTCACTCCTCCATGTAGCTATTCCATTTCACTCCTCCATGTCGCTACACCAACTCAATCCTCCTTGTCACTCCTCCATGTCACTCATCCAAGTCATTCCTCCATGTCGCTATTCCATGTCACTCCTTATGTCGATACGCCAACTCACTCCTCCATGTCACTCCTCCATGTCCCTTCGCAATGTCACTCCTCCATGTCTCTCCTCCATGTCACTTCTCCAAATCTTCAATGTCATGTCTCTCATCTGTGTAGCTCCACATTATCACTCCTCCAAGTCACTCCTCCATGTCGCTACTCCATGTCATACCTCCTTGTCACTCCTCCATGTAGCTACTCCATGTCACTCCTCCATGTCGCTACACCAACTCAATCCTCCTTGTCACTCCTCCATGTCACTCAGCCAAGTCATTTGTCCATGTCACTCCTTTATGTCACTCCTCCAAGTCACTCCTCCATGTCACTTCTATATGTTTTCCATGGCACTCCTCCATGTTGCTCCACCTACTCACTCCTCCATGTCACTCCTCCATGTCACTGCTCCACGTCACTTCTCCATGTCACTCCTCCTTGTCGCAATTCCATGTCACTCCTCCATGTCGCTACATCAACTCACTCTTCATGTCACTCCTAAATGTCGCTACTCCATGTCACTCCTCCATGTCGCTACACCAACTCAATCCTCCTTGTCACTTCTCCATGTCACTCATCCAAGTCACTCCTCCATGTCGCTATTCCCTGTCACTCCTTATGTCCATACGCCAACTCACTCCTCCATGTCACTCCTCCATTTCACTCCACCACGTCACTCCTCCATGTCACTCCTCCATATCAACCCGCCATGTCACTCCTCCATGTCATTCCTCCATGTCACTACACCAACTCACTAATCCCTGTCCCTCCGCCATGTCACTCCACAATATCAAACCTCCTTCCTAATCAAACTTGTCAGTTCTCCATGTCACTACTCCATGTCTCTCCTCCACATCAATCCTCTATGTCACTCATCCATGTCGCTATTCCATGTCACTCCTCCATGTTGCTACACCAACTCACTCCTCATGTCACTCCTCAATGTCGCTACTCCATGTCACTCCTTCATGTCGCTACACCAACTCAATCCTCTTTGTCACTCCTCCATGTCACTCATCCAAGTCATTCCTCCATGTCACTTCTTTATGTCACTCCTCCAAGTCACTCCTCTATGTCACTGCTATATGTCTTCCATGTCACTCCTCCATGTCGCTCCACCAACTCATTCCTCCATGTCACTCCTCCTTGTCACTCCTCCATGTAGCTATTCCATGTCACTCCTCCATGTCGCTCTACCAACTCACTCCTCCATGTCACTCGTCCACGTCACTCCTCCATGTCACACTTCCTTGTCACTCCTCCATGTAGCTACTTCATGTCACTGCACCAACTCACTCATCCCTGTCCCTCCGCCATGTCACTCCACCATATCAACCCTCCTTCCTGATCAAACTTGTCACTTCTCCATGTCACTACTCCATGTCTCTCCTCCACATCACTCCTCTATATCACTCCTCCATGTCACTCCTCCATGTCACTCCTCCTTGTCGCTATTCCATGTTACTCCTCCATGTCGCTACACCAACTCACTCTTCCATGTCACGCCCCCATTTCACTCCACCACGTCACTCCTCCATGTCACTCCTCCATATCAACCCTCCATGTCACTCCTCCATGTTACTCCTCCATGTCACTACACCAACTCACTCATCCCTGTCCCTCCGCCATGTCACTCCACCATATCAACCCTCCTTCCTGATCAAACTTGTCACTTCTCCATGTCACTACTCCATGTCTCTCCCCCACATCAAACCTCTATGTCACTCCTCCATGTCACTCCTCCATGTCACTCTTCCTTGTCGCTCCATGTCACTCCTCCATGTTGCTACACCAACTCACTCCTCATGTCACTCCTCCATGTCGCTACTCCATGTCACTCCTCCATGTCGCTATACCAACTCAATCCTCCTTGTCACTCCTCCATGTCACTCATCCAAGTCATTCCTCCATGTCACTCCTTTATGTCACTCCTCCATGTCACTTCTATATGTCTTCCATGTCACTCCTCCATGTCGCTCCACCAACTCACTCCTCCATGTCACTCCTCCTTGTCACTCCTCCATGTAGCTATTCCATGTCACTCCTCCATGTCGCTCTACAAACTCACTCCTCCATGTCACTCGTCCACGTCACTCCTCCATGTCACACTTCCTTGTCACTCATCCATGTAGCTACTTCATGTCACTACACCAACTCACTCATCCCTGTCCCTCCGCCATGTCACTCCATCATATCAACCCTCCTTCCTGATCAAACTTGTCACTTCTCCATGTCACTACTCCATGTATCTCCTCCACATCACTCCTCTATATCACTCCTCCATGTCACTCCTCCATGTCACTCCTCCTTGTCGCTATTCCATGTTACTCCTCCATGTCGCTACACCAACTCACTCTTCCATGTCACTCCCCCATTTCACTCCACCACGTCACTCCTCCATGTCACTCCTCCATATCAACCCTCCATGTCACTCCTCCATGTTACTCCTCCATGTCACTATACCAACTCACTCATCCCTGTCCCTCCGCTATGTCACTCCACCATATCAACCCTCCTTCCTGATCAAACTTGTCACTTCTCCATGTCACTACTCCATGTCTCTCGCCCACATCAAACCTCTATGTCACTCCTCCATGTCACTCCTCTATGTCACTCCTCCTTGTCGCTCTTCCATGTCACTCCTCCATGTCGCTACACCAACTCAATCCTCATGTCACTCCTCCATGTAGCTACTCCATGTCACTCCTCCATGTCGCTACACCAACTCAATCCTCCTTGTCACTCCTCCATGTCACTCAGCCAAGTCATTTGTCCATGTCACTCCTTTATGTCACTACTCCATGTCACTCCTCCATGTCACTTCTATATGTCTTCCATGTCACTCCTTATGTCGCTACACCAACTCACTCCTCCATTTCACTCCTCCATTTCACTCCACCACGTCACTCCTCCATATCACTCCTCCATATCAACCCTCCATGTTATTCCTCCATGTCACTCCTCCATGTCACTACGCAAACTCACTCATCCCTGTCCCTCCGCCATATCACTCCTCCATGTCACTCCTCCATGTCGCTACACCAAATCACTCCTCATGTCACTCTTCCATGTCGCTACTCCATTTCACTCCTCCATGTCGCTACACCAACTCAATCCTCCTTGTCACTCCTCCATGTCACTCATCCAAGTCATTCCTCCATGTCGCTATTCCATGTCACTCCTTATGTCGATACGCCAACTCACTCCTCCATGTCACTCCTCCATTTCACTCCACCACGTCACTCCTCCATGTCACTCCTCCATATCAACCCGCCATGTCACTCCTCCATGTCACTCCTCCATGTCACTCCTCCATGTCACTCCTCCATGTCACTACACCAACTCACTAATCCCTGTCCCTCCGCCATGTCACTCCACAATATCAAACCTCCTTCCTGATCAAACTTGTCAGTTCTCCATGTCACTCCTCCATGTCTCTCCTCCATGTCACTTCTCCAAGTCTTCAATGTCATGTCTCTCATCTGTGTAGCTCCACATTGTCACTCCTCCAAGTCACTCCTCCATGTCGCTACTCCATGTCACACCTCCTTGTAACTCATCCATGTAGCTACTCCATGTCACTCCTCCATGTCGCTCTACCAACTCACTCCTCCATGTCACTCCTCTATATCACTCCTCCATGTTACTCCTCCATATCAATCCTCCATGTCACTTCTCCATGTCACTCCTCCTTGTAGCAATTCCATGTCACTCCTCCATGTCGCTACATCAACTCACTCCTCATGTCACTCCTCCATGTCGCTACTCCATGTCACTCCTCCATGTTGCTACACCAACTCAATCCTCCATGTCACTCCTCCATGTCACTTCTCCACTATATCAATCCTCCTTGCTGTTCCGCCCTGTCACTTCTCCATGTCACTCCTCCATGTCACTCCTCCATGTCGCTCATCCAAGTCACTCCTCCATGTCGCCATTCCATGTCACTCCTTATGTCGATACACCAACTCACTCCTCCATGTCACTCCTCCATGTCACTCGTTCATGTCACTCCTCCATGTCACACTTCCTTGTCACTCCTCCATGTAGCTACTTCATGTCACTACACCAACTCACTCATCCCTGTCCCTCCGCCATGTCACTCCACCATATCAACCCTCCTTCCTGATCAAACTTGTCACTTCTCCATGTCACTACTCCATGTCTCTCCTCCACATCACTCCTCTATATCACTCCTCCATGTCGCTACACCAACTCACTCTTCCATGTCACTCCCCCATTTCACTCCACCACGTCACTCCTCCATGTCACTCCTCCATGTCACTCCTCCTTGTCACTCATCCAAGTCTCTTCTCCGTGTCACTTCTACATGTTGTACATGTCACTCCTCCACATAACTCTTCTATGTCACTCCTCAATGTCACTTTTCAATATCACTCCTCTATGTCATTCCCCTATGTCGCTACTCCATGTCACTCCTCCATGTCGATGCTCCATGTCAATCCTCCATGTCACTTCTATATGTCTTCCATGTCACTCCTCCATGTCGCTCCTCCTTGTCACTCCTCCATGTTGCTCCTCCATGTCACTCCTCCATGTCACTCATCCATGTCCCTCCGCCATGTCACTCCACCATATCAATCCTCCTTGCTGATCCGCCCTGTCACTCCTCCATGTCTCTCCTCCATGTCACTCCTCCTTGTCACTCCTCCATGTAGCTATTCCATTTCACTCCTCCATATCGCTACACCAACTCAATCCTCCTTGTCACTCCTCCATGTCACTCATCCAAGTCATTCCTCCATGTCGCTATTCCATGTCACTCCTTATGTCGATACACCAACTCACTCCTCCATGTCACTCATCCATGTCCCTCCGCCATGTCACTCCACCATATCAATCCTCCTTGCTGATCCGCCCTGTCACTCCTCCATGTCTCTCCTCCATGTCACTCCTCCTTGTCGCTCATCCAAGTCACTCCTCCATGTCGCCATTCCATGTCACTCCTTATGTCGATACACCAACTCACTCCTCCATGTCACTCCTCCATTTCACTCCACCACGTCACTCCTCCATGTCACTCCTCCATATCAACCCTCCATGTCACTCCTCCATGTCGCTATTCCATGTCACTCCTTATGTCACTATATAAACTCACTCCTCCATGTCACTCCTCCATTTCACTCCACCACGTCACTCCTCCATGTCACTCCTCCATATCAACCCTCCATGTCACTCCTCCTTGTCGCTACACCAACTCACTCCTCCATGTCACTCCTCCATTTCACTCCACCACGTCTATATGTATTCCATGTCACTCCTCCATGTCGCTCCACCAACTCACTATTCCATGTCACTCCTCCTTGTCACTCCTCCATGTAGCTATTCCATGTCACTCCTCCATATCGACCCGCCATGTCACTCCTCCATGTCACTCCTCCTTGTTGCTATTCCATGTTACTCCTCCATGTTGCTACACCAACTCACTCTTCCATGTCACTCCTCCATGTCACTCGTTCATGTCACTCCTCCATGTCACACTTCCTTGTCACTCCTCCATGTAGCTACTTCATGTTACTACACCAACTCACTCATCCCTGTCCCTCCGCCATGTCACTCCACCATATCAACCCTCCTTCCTGATCAAACTTGTCACTTCTCCATGTCACTACTCCATGTCTCTCCTCCACATCACTCCTCTATATCACTCCTCCATGTCACTCCTCCATGTCACTCCTCCTTGTTGCTATTCCATGTCACTCCTCCATGTCGCTACACCAACTCAATCCTCCTTGTCACTCCTACATGTCACTCATCCAAGTCTCTTCTCCGTGTCACTTCTACATGTTGTACATGTCACTCCTCCACATAACTCTTCTATGTCACTCCTCAATGTCACTTTTCAATATCACTCCTCTATGTCATTCCCCTATGTCGCTACTCCATGTCACTCCTCCATGTCGATGCTCCATGTCACTCCTCCATGTCACTTCTATATGTCTTCCATGTCACTCCTCCATGTCGCTCCTCCTTGTCACTCCTCCATGTTGCTCCTCCATGTCACTCCTCCATGTCACTCATCCATGTCCCTCCGCCATGTCACTCCACCATATCAATCCTCCTTGCTGATCCGCCCTGTCACTCCTCCATGTCTCTCCTCCATGTCACTCCTCCTTGTCACTCCTCCATGTAGCTATTCCATTTCACTCCTCCATATCGCTACACCAACTCAATCCTCCTTGTCACTCCTCCATGTCACTCATCCAAGTCATTCCTCCATGTCGCTATTCCATGTCACTCCTTATGTCGATACGCCAACTCACTCCTCCATGTCACTCCTCCTTGTAGCAATTCCATGTCACTCCTCCATGTCGCTACATCAACTCACTCCTCATGTCACTCCTCCATGTCGCTACTCCATGTCACTCCTCCATGTCGCTACACCAACTCAATCCTCCATGTCACTCCTCCATGTCACTTCTCCACTATATCAATCCTCCTTGCTGATCCGCCCTGTCACTTCTCCATGTCACTCCTCCATGTCACTCCTCCATGTCGCTCATCCAAGTCACTCCTCCATGTCGCCATTCCATGTCACTCCTTATGTCGATACACCAACTCACTCCTCCATGTCACTCCTCCATTTCACTCCACCACGTCACTCCTCCATGTCACTCCTCCATATCGACCCGCCATGTCACTCCTCCATGTCACTCCTCCTTGTCGCTATTCCATGTTACTCCTCCATGTTGCTACACCAACTCACTCTTCCATGTCACTCCTCCATGTTACTCGTTCATGTCACTCCTCCATGTCACACTTCCTTGTCACTCCTCCATGTAGCTACTTCATGTCACTACACCAACTCACTCATCCCTGTCCCTCCGCCATGTCACTCCACCATATCAACCCTCCTTCCTGATCAAACTTGTCACTTCTCCATGTCACTACTCCATGTCTCTCCTCCACATCACTCCTCTATATCACTCCTCCATGTCACTCCTCCATGTCACTCCTCCTTGTCGCTATTCCATGTCACTTCTCCATGTCGCTACACCAACTCAATCCTCCTTGTCACTCCTCCATGTCACTCATCCAAGTCTCTTCTCCGTGTCACTTCTACATGTTGTACATGTCACTCCTCCACATAACTCTTCTATGTCACTCCTCAATGTCACTTTTCAATATCACTCCTCTATGTCATTCCCCTATGTCGCTACTCCATGTCACTCCTCCATGTCGATCCTCCATGTCACTCCTCCATGTCACTTCTATATGTCTTCCATGTCACTCCTCCATGTCGCTCCTCCTTGTCACTCCTCCATGTTGCTCCTCCATGTCACTCCTCCATGTCACTCATCCATGTCCCTCCGCCATGTCACTCCACCATATCAATCCTCCTTGCTGATCCGCCCTGTCACTCCTCCATGTCTCTCCTCCATGTCACTCCTCCTTGTCGCTCATCCATGTCACTCCTCCATGTCGCCATTCCATGTCACTCCTTATGTCGATACACCAACTCACTCCTCCATGTCACTCCTCCATTTCACTCCACCACGTCACTCCTCCATGTCACTCCTCCATATCGACCCGCCATGTCACTCCTCCATGTCACTCCTCCTTGTCGCTATTCCATGTTACTCCTCCATGTTGCTACACCAACTCACTCTTCCATGTCACTCCTCCATGTTACTCGTTCATGTCACTCCTCCATGTCACACTTCCTTGTCACTCCTCCATGTAGCTACTTCATGTCACTACACCAACTCACTCATCCCTGTCCCTCCGCCATGTCACTCCAACATATCAACCCTCCTTCCTGATCAAACTTGTCACTTCTCCATGTCACTACTCCATATCTCTCCTCCACATCACTCCTCTATATCACTCCTCCATGTCACTCCTCCATGTCACTCCTCCTTGTCGCTATTCCATGTCACTCCTCCATGTCGCTACACCAACTCAATCCTCCTTGTCACTCCTCCATGTCACTCATCCAAGTCTCTTCTCCGTGTCACTTCTACATGTTGTACATGTCACTCCTCCACATAACTCTTCTATGTCACTCCTCAATGTCACTTTTCAATATCACTCCTCTATGTCATTCCCCTATGTCGCTACTCCATGTCACTCCTCCATGTCGATCCTCCATGTCACTCCTCCATGTCACTTCTATATGTCTTCCATGTCACTCCTCCATGTCGCTCCTCCTTGTCACTCCTCCATGTTGCTCCTCAATGTCACTCCTCCATGTCACTCATCCATGTCCCTCCGCCATGTCACTCCACCATATCAATCCTCCTTGCTGATCCGCCCTGTCACTCCTCCATGTCTCTCCTCCATGTCACTCCTCCTTGTCGCTATTCCATGTCACTCCTCCATGTCGCTACACCAACTCACTCCTCCATGTCACTCCTCCATGTCACTCCTCCTTGTCGCTATTCCATGTCACTCCTCCATGTCGCTACACCAACTCACTCCTCCATGTCACTCCTCCATGTCGCTATTCCATATCACTCCTTATGTCGCTACACCAACTCACTCCTCCATTTCACTCCTCCATTTCACTCCACTACGTTACTCCTCCACATCACTCCTCCATATCAACCCTACATGTCACTCCTCCATGTCACTCCTCCATGTCATTCCTCCATGTCATTCCTCCATGTCACTACACCAACTCACTCATCCCTGTCCCTCCGCCATGTCACTCCTCCATGTCACTCCTCCATGTCGCTACACCAACTCACTCCTCATGTCACTCCTCCATGTCGCTACTCCATATCAACCCTCCGTGTCACTCCTCCATGTCACTCCTCCATGTCACTCCTCCATGTAACTACACCAACTCACTAATCCCTGTCCCTCCGCCATGTCACTCCACCATATCAACCCTCCTTCCTGATCAAACTTGTCACTTCTCCATGTCACTACTCCATGTCTCAACTCCACATCACTCCTCTATATCACTCGTCCATGTCACTCCTCCATGTCACTCCTCCTTGTCGCTATTCCATGTTACTCCTCCATGTCGCTACACCATCTCACTCTTCCATGTCACTCCCCCATTTCACTCCACCACGTCACTCCTCCATGTCACTCCTCCATATCAACCCTCCATGTCACTCCTCCATGTCGCTATTCCATGTCACTCCTTATGTCACTATATAAACTCACTCCTCCATGTCACTCCTCCATTTCACTCCACCACGTCACTCCTCCATGTCACTCCTCCATATCAACCCTCCATGTCACTCCTCCTTGTCGCTACACCAACTCACTCCTCCATGTCACTCCTCCATTTCACTCCACCACGTCTATATGTATTCCATGTCACTCCTCCATGTCGCTCCACCAACTCATTATTCCATGTCACTCCTCCTTGTCACTCCTCCATGTAGCTATTCCATTTCACTCCTCCATGTCGCTACACCAACTCAATCCTCCTTGTCACTCCTCCATGTCACTCATCCAAGTCATTCCTCCATGTCGCTATTCCATGTCACTCCTTATGTCAATACGCCAAGTCACTCCTCCATGTCACTCCTCCATTTCACTACACCACGTCACTCCTCCATGTCACTCCTCCATATCAACCCGCCATGTTACTCCTCCATGTCACTCCTCCATGTCACTACACCAACTCACTAATCCCTGTCCCTCTGCCATGTCACTCCACAATATCAAACCTCCTTCCTGATCAAACTTGTCAGTTCTCCATGTCACTACTCCATGTCTCTCCTCCACATCAATCCTCTATGTCACTCCTCCATGTCACTCCTCCATGTTACTCCTCCTTGTCGCTATTCCATGTCACTCCTCCATGTTGCTACACCAACTCACTCCTAATGTCACTCCTCCATGTCGCTACTCCATGTCACTCCTCCATGTCGCTACACCAACTCAATCCTCCTTGTCACTCCTCCATGTCACTCATCCAAGTCATTCCTCCATGTCACTCATTTATGTCACTCCTCCAAGTCACTCCTCCATGTCACTTCTATATGTCTTCCATGTCACTCCTCCATGTCGCTCCACCAACTCACTCCTCCATGTCACTCCTCCTTGTCACTCCTCCATGTAGCTATTCCATGTCACTCCTCCATGTCGCTCTACCAACTCACTCCTCCATGTCAATCGTCCACGTCACTCCTCCATGTCACACTTCCTTGTCACTCATCCATGTAGCTACTTCATGTCACTACACCAACTCACTCATCCCTGTCCCTCCGCCATGTCACTCCACCATATAAACCCTCCTTCCTGATCAAACTTGTCACTTCTCCATGTCACTACTCCATGTCTCCCCCCCACATCAAACCTCTATGTCACTCCTCCATGTCACTCCTCTATGTCATTCCTCCTTGTCGCTCTTCCATGTCACTCCTCCATGTCGCTACACCAACTCAATCCTCATGTCACTCCTCCATGTAGCTTCTACATGTCACTCCTCCATGACGCTACACCAACTCAATCCTCCTTGTCACTCCTCCATGTCACTCAGCCAAGTCATTTGTCCATGTCACTCCTTTATGTCTTCCATGTCACTCCTCCATGTCGCTCCACCAACTCACTCCTCCATGTCACTCCTCCTTGTCACTCCTCCATGTAGCTATTCCATGTCACTCCTCCATGTCGCTCTACCAACTCACTCCTCCATGTCAATCGTCCACGTCACTCCTCCATGTCACACTTCCTTGTCACTCATCCATGTAGCTACTTCATGTCACTACACCAACTCACTCATCCCTGTCCCTCCGCCATGTCACTCCACCATATAAACCCTCCTTCCTGATCAAACTTGTCACTTCTCCATGTCACTACTCCATGTCTCTCCTCCACATCACTCCTCTATATCACTCCTCCATGTCACTCCTCCATGTCACTCCTCCTTGTCGCTATTCCATGTTACTCCTCCATGTCGCTACACCAACTCACTCTTCCATGTCACTCCCCCATTTCACTCCACCACGTCACTCCTCCATGTCACTCCTCCATATCAACCCTCCATGTCACTCCACCATGTTACTCCTCCATGTCACTACACCAACTCACTCATCCCTGTCCCTCCGCCATGTCACTCCACAATATCAAACCTCCTTCCTGATCAAACTTGTCACTTCTCCATGTCACTACTCCATGTCTCTCCCCCACATCAAACCTCTATGTCACTCCTCCATGTCACTCCTCTATGTCACTCCTCCTTGTCGCTCTTCCTTGTCACTCCTCCATGTCACTCAGCCAAGTCATTTGTCCATGTCACTCCTTTATGTCACTCCTCCAAGTCACTCCTCCATGTCACTTCTATATGTCTTCCATGTCACTCCTCCATGTTGCTCCACCAACTCACTCCTCCATGTCACTCCTCCATGTCACTGCTCCACATCACTCCTCTATGTCACTCCTCCATGTCACTCCTCCATGTCACTATTCCATGTCACTCCTTATGTCGCTATATAAACTCACTCCTCCATGTCACTCCTCCATTTCACTCCACCACATCACTCCTCCATGTCACTCCTCCATATCAACCCTCCATGTCATTCCTCCTTGTCGCTACACCAACTCACTCCTCCATGTCACTCCTCCATTTCACTCCACCACGTCTATATGTATTCCATGTCACTCCTCCATGTCGCTCCACCAACTCACTCCTCCATGTCACTCCTCCTTGTCACTCCTCCATGTAGCTATTCCATTTCACTCCTCCATATCGCTACACCAACTCAATCCTCCTTGTCACTCCTTCATGTCACTCCTCCATGTAACTCCTCCATGTCACTACACCACCTCACTAATCCCTGTCCCTCCGCCATGTCACTCCACAATATCAAACCTCCTTCCTGATCAAACTTGTCAGTTCTCCATGTCACTACTCCATGTCTCTCTTCCATATCAATCCTCTATGTCACTCCTCCATGTCACTCCTCAATGTCACTCCTCCTTGTCGCTATTCCATGTCACTCCTCCATGTTGCTACACCAACTCACTCCTCATGTCACTCCTCCATGTCGCTACTCCATGTCACTCCTCCATGTCGCTACACCAACTCAATCCTCCTTGTCACTCCTCCATGTCACTCATCCAAGTCATTCCTCCATTTCACTCCTTTATGTCACTACTCCAAGTCTCTCCTCCATGTCACTTCTATATGTCTTCCATGTCACTCCTCAATGTCGCTCCACCAAATCACTCTTCCATGTCACTCCTCCATTTCACTCCACCACGTCACTCTTCTACGCCACTCCTCATGTCACTCCTCCATGTCGCTACTCCTTGTCACTCCTCCATGTCACTCTTCCATGTCATTCCTCCATGTCACTCCTTTATGTCACTCCTCCAAGTCACTCCTCAATTTCACTTCTATATGACTTCAATGTAAATCCTGCATGTCGCTCCTCCATATCACTCCTCTATTTCACCCTCTCCATGTCACTCCTCCATATCAATCCTCCATTTCACTCCTCCATGTAACTCCTTAATGTCACTACTCCATGTCACTCCTCCATGTCACTCTACCAACTCACTCCTCCATGTCACTCGTCCACGTCACTCCTCCATGTCACACTTCCTTGTCACTCCTCCATGTAGCTACTTCATGTCACTGCACCAACTCACTCATCCCTGTCCCTCCGCCATGTCACTCCACCATATCAACCCTCCTTCCTGATCAAATTTGTCACTTCTCCATGTCACTACTCCATGTCTCTCCTCCACATCACTCCTCTATATCACTCCTCCATGTCACTCCTCCATATCAACCCTCCATGTCACTCCTCCATGTTACTCCTCCATGTCACTACACCAACTCACTCATCCCTGTCCCTCCGCCATGTCACTCCACCATATCAACCCTCCTTCCTGATCAAACTTGTCACTTCTCCATGTCACTACTCCATGTCTCCCCCCCACATCAAACCTCTATGTCACTCATCCATGTCACTCCTCTATGTCATTCCTCCTTGTCGCTCTTCCATGTCACTCCTCCATGTCGCTACACCAACTCAATCCTCATGTCACTCCTCCATGTAGCTTCTACATGTCACTCCTCCATGACGCTACACCAACTCAATCCTCCTTGTCACTCCTCCATGTCACTCAGCCAAGTCATTTGTCCATGTCACTCCTTTATGTCACTCCTCCAAGTCACTCCTCCATGTCACTCCTCCATGTCGCTATTCCATATCACTCCTTATGTCGCTACACCAACTCACTCCTCCATTTCACTCCTCCATTTCACTCCACTACGTTACTCCTCCACATCACTCCTCCATATCAACCCTACATGTCACTCCTCCATGTCACTCCTCCATGTCATTCCTCCATGTCATTCCTCCATGTCACTACACCAACTCACTCATCCCTGTCCCTCCGCCATGTCACTCCTCCATGTCACTCCTCCATGTCGCTACACCAACTCACTCCTCATGTCACTCCTCCATGTCGCTACTCCATATCAACCCTCCGTGTCACTCCTCCATGTCACTCCTCCATGTCACTCCTCCATGTAACTACACCAACTCACTAATCCCTGTCCCTCCGCCATGTCACTCCACCATATCAACCCTCCTTCCTGATCAAACTTGTCACTTCTCCATGTCACTACTCCATGTCTCAACTCCACATCACTCCTCTATATCACTCGTCCATGTCACTCCTCCATGTCACTCCTCCTTGTCGCTATTCCATGTTACTCCTCCATGTCGCTACACCATCTCACTCTTCCATGTCACTCCCCCATTTCACTCCACCACGTCACTCCTCCATGTCACTCCTCCATATCAACCCTCCATGTCACTCCTCCATGTCGCTATTCCATGTCACTCCTTATGTCACTATATAAACTCACTCCTCCATGTCACTCCTCCATTTCACTCCACCACGTCACTCCTCCATGTCACTCCTCCATATCAACCCTCCATGTCACTCCTCCTTGTCGCTACACCAACTCACTCCTCCATGTCACTCCTCCATTTCACTCCACCACGTCTATATGTATTCCATGTCACTCCTCCATGTCGCTCCACCAACTCATTATTCCATGTCACTCCTCCTTGTCACTCCTCCATGTAGCTATTCCATTTCACTCCTCCATGTCGCTACACCAACTCAATCCTCCTTGTCACTCCTCCATGTCACTCATCCAAGTCATTCCTCCATGTCGCTATTCCATGTCACTCCTTATGTCAATACGCCAAGTCACTCCTCCATGTCACTCCTCCATTTCACTACACCACGTCACTCCTCCATGTCACTCCTCCATATCAACCCGCCATGTTACTCCTCCATGTCACTCCTCCATGTCACTACACCAACTCACTAATCCCTGTCCCTCTGCCATGTCACTCCACAATATCAAACCTCCTTCCTGATCAAACTTGTCAGTTCTCCATGTCACTACTCCATGTCTCTCCTCCACATCAATCCTCTATGTCACTCCTCCATGTCACTCCTCCATGTTACTCCTCCTTGTCGCTATTCCATGTCACTCCTCCATGTTGCTACACCAACTCACTCCTAATGTCACTCCTCCATGTCGCTACTCCATGTCACTCCTCCATGTCGCTACACCAACTCAATCCTCCTTGTCACTCCTCCATGTCACTCATCCAAGTCATTCCTCCATGTCACTCATTTATGTCACTCCTCCAAGTCACTCCTCCATGTCACTTCTATATGTCTTCCATGTCACTCCTCCATGTCGCTCCACCAACTCACTCCTCCATGTCACTCCTCCTTGTCACTCCTCCATGTAGCTATTCCATGTCACTCCTCCATGTCGCTCTACCAACTCACTCCTCCATGTCAATCGTCCACGTCACTCCTCCATGTCACACTTCCTTGTCACTCATCCATGTAGCTACTTCATGTCACTACACCAACTCACTCATCCCTGTCCCTCCGCCATGTCACTCCACCATATAAACCCTCCTTCCTGATCAAACTTGTCACTTCTCCATGTCACTACTCCATGTCTCCCCCCCACATCAAACCTCTATGTCACTCCTCCATGTCACTCCTCTATGTCATTCCTCCTTGTCGCTCTTCCATGTCACTCCTCCATGTCGCTACACCAACTCAATCCTCATGTCACTCCTCCATGTAGCTTCTACATGTCACTCCTCCATGTCACTCAGCCAAGTCATTTGTCCATGTCACTCCTTTATGTCTTCCATGTCACTCCTCCATGTCGCTCCACCAACTCACTCCTCCATGTCACTCCTCCTTGTCACTCCTCCATGTAGCTATTCCATGTCACTCCTCCATGTCGCTCTACCAACTCACTCCTCCATGTCAATCGTCCACGTCACTCCTCCATGTCACACTTCCTTGTCACTCATCCATGTAGCTACTTCATGTCACTACACCAACTCACTCATCCCTGTCCCTCCGCCATGTCACTCCACCATATAAACCCTCCTTCCTGATCAAACTTGTCACTTCTCCATGTCACTACTCCATGTCTCTCCTCCACATCACTCCTCTATATCACTCCTCCATGTCACTCCTCCATGTCACTCCTCCTTGTCGCTATTCCATGTTACTCCTCCATGTCGCTACACCAACTCACTCTTCCATGTCACTCCCCCATTTCACTCCACCACGTCACTCCTCCATGTCACTCCTCCATATCAACCCTCCATGTCACTCCACCATGTTACTCCTCCATGTCACTACACCAACTCACTCATCCCTGTCCCTCCGCCATGTCACTCCACAATATCAAACCTCCTTCCTGATCAAACTTGTCACTTCTCCATGTCACTACTCCATGTCTCTCCCCCACATCAAACCTCTATGTCACTCCTCCATGTCACTCCTCTATGTCACTCCTCCTTGTCGCTCTTCCTTGTCACTCCTCCATGTCACTCAGCCAAGTCATTTGTCCATGTCACTCCTTTATGTCACTCCTCCAAGTCACTCCTCCATGTCACTTCTATATGTCTTCCATGTCACTCCTCCATGTTGCTCCACCAACTCACTCCTCCATGTCACTCCTCCATGTCACTGCTCCACATCACTCCTCTATGTCACTCCTCCATGTCACTCCTCCATGTCACTATTCCATGTCACTCCTTATGTCGCTATATAAACTCACTCCTCCATGTCACTCCTCCATTTCACTCCACCACATCACTCCTCCATGTCACTCCTCCATATCAACCCTCCATGTCATTCCTCCTTGTCGCTACACCAACTCACTCCTCCATGTCACTCCTCCATTTCACTCCACCACGTCTATATGTATTCCATGTCACTCCTCCATGTCGCTCCACCAACTCACTCCTCCATGTCACTCCTCCTTGTCACTCCTCCATGTAGCTATTCCATTTCACTCCTCCATATCGCTACACCAACTCAATCCTCCTTGTCACTCCTTCATGTCACTCCTCCATGTAACTCCTCCATGTCACTACACCACCTCACTAATCCCTGTCCCTCCGCCATGTCACTCCACAATATCAAACCTCCTTCCTGATCAAACTTGTCAGTTCTCCATGTCACTACTCCATGTCTCTCTTCCATATCAATCCTCTATGTCACTCCTCCATGTCACTCCTCAATGTCACTCCTCCTTGTCGCTATTCCATGTCACTCCTCCATGTTGCTACACCAACTCACTCCTCATGTCACTCCTCCATGTCGCTACTCCATGTCACTCCTCCATGTCGCTACACCAACTCAATCCTCCTTGTCACTCCTCCATGTCACTCATCCAAGTCATTCCTCCATTTCACTCCTTTATGTCACTACTCCAAGTCTCTCCTCCATGTCACTTCTATATGTCTTCCATGTCACTCCTCAATGTCGCTCCACCAAATCACTCTTCCATGTCACTCCTCCATTTCACTCCACCACGTCACTCTTCTACGCCACTCCTCATGTCACTCCTCCATGTCGCTACTCCTTGTCACTCCTCCATGTCACTCTTCCATGTCATTCCTCCATGTCACTCCTTTATGTCACTCCTCCAAGTCACTCCTCAATTTCACTTCTATATGACTTCAATGTAAATCCTGCATGTCGCTCCTCCATATCACTCCTCTATTTCACCCTCTCCATGTCACTCCTCCATATCAATCCTCCATTTCACTCCTCCATGTAACTCCTTAATGTCACTACTCCATGTCACTCCTCCATGTCACTCTACCAACTCACTCCTCCATGTCACTCGTCCACGTCACTCCTCCATGTCACACTTCCTTGTCACTCCTCCATGTAGCTACTTCATGTCACTGCACCAACTCACTCATCCCTGTCCCTCCGCCATGTCACTCCACCATATCAACCCTCCTTCCTGATCAAATTTGTCACTTCTCCATGTCACTACTCCATGTCTCTCCTCCACATCACTCCTCTATATCACTCCTCCATGTCACTCCTCCATATCAACCCTCCATGTCACTCCTCCATGTTACTCCTCCATGTCACTACACCAACTCACTCATCCCTGTCCCTCCGCCATGTCACTCCACCATATCAACCCTCCTTCCTGATCAAACTTGTCACTTCTCCATGTCACTACTCCATGTCTCCCCCCCACATCAAACCTCTATGTCACTCATCCATGTCACTCCTCTATGTCATTCCTCCTTGTCGCTCTTCCATGTCACTCCTCCATGTCGCTACACCAACTCAATCCTCATGTCACTCCTCCATGTAGCTTCTACATGTCACTCCTCCATGACGCTACACCAACTCAATCCTCCTTGTCACTCCTCCATGTCACTCAGCCAAGTCATTTGTCCATGTCACTCCTTTATGTCACTCCTCCAAGTCACTCCTCCATTTCACTTCTATATGTCTTCCATGTCACTCCTCCATGTTGCTCCACCAACTCACTCCTACATGTCACTCCTCCATGTCACTGCTCTACGTCACTCCTCTATGTCACTCCTCCATGTCATTCCTCCATGTCGCTATTCCATGTCACTCCTTATGTCGCTATATAAACTCACTCCTCCATGTCACTCCTCCATTTCACTCCACCACGTCAATCCTCCATATCACTCCTCCATATCAACCCTCCATGTCACTCCTCCTTGTCGCTACACCAACTCACTCCTCCATGTCACTCCTCCATTTCACTCCACCACGTCTATATGTATTCCATGTCACTCCTCCATGTCGCTCCACCAACTCACTCCTCCATGTCACTCCTCCTTGTCACTCCTCCATGTAGCTATTCCATTTCATTCCGCCATGTCGCTACACCAACTCAATCCTCCTTGTCACTCCTCCATGTCACTCATCCAAGTCATTCCTCCATGTCGCTAATCCATGTCACTCCTTATGTCGATACGCCAACTCACTTCTCCATGTCACTCCTCCATTTCACTCCTCCACGTCACTCCTCCATGTCACTCCTCCATATCAACCCGCCATGTCACTCCTCCATGTCACTCCTCCATGTCACTCCTCCATGTCACTACACAGACTCACTAATCCCTGTTCCTCCACACTTGTTACGCCTCCATGTCACTCCTCCATATCAACCCGCCATGTTACTCCTCCTTGTCACTCCTCCATGTAGCTATTCCATGACACTCCTCCATGTCACTCTACCATCTCACTCCTCCATGTCACTACACCAACTCACTAATCCCTGTCCCTCCGCCATGTCACTCCACAATATCAAACCTCCTTCCTAATCAAACTTGTCAGTTCTCCATGTCACTACTCCATGTCTCTCCTCCACATCAATCCTCTATGTCAGTCCTCCATGTCACTCCTCCATGTCACTCCTCCTTGTCGCTATTCCATGTCACTCCTCCATGTTGCTACACCAACTCACTCCTCATGTCACTCCTCCATGTCGCTACTCCATATCACTCCTCCATGTCGCTACACCAACTCAATCCTCCTTGTCACTCCTCCATGTCACTCATCCAAGTCATTCCTCCATGTCACTCCTTTATGTCACTCATCCAAGTCACTCCTCCATGTCACTTCTATATATCTTCCATGTCACTCCTCGATGTCGCTCCACCAACTCACTCCTCCATGTCACTCCTCCATGTCACTCCTCCATGTAGCTATTCCATGACACTCCTCCATGTCGCTCTACCAACTCACTCCTCCATAACACTCGTCCACGTCACTCCTCCATGTTACACTTCCTTGTCACTCCTCCATGTAGCTACTTCATGTCACTACACCAACTCACTCATCCCTGTCCCTCCGCCATGTCACTCCACCATATCAACCCTCCTTCCTGATCAAACTTGTCACTTCTCCACGTCACTACTCCATGTCTCTCCTCCACATCACTCCTCTATATCACTCCTCCATGTCACTCCTCCATGTCACTCCTCCTTGTCGCTATTCCATGTTACTCCTCCATGTCGCTACACCAACTCACTCTTCCATGTCACTCCCATATTTCACTCCACCACGTCACTCCTCCATGTCACTCCTCCATATCAACCCTCCATGTCACTCCTCCTTGTCGCTACACCAACTCACTCCTCCATGTCACTCCTCCATTTCACTCCACCACGTCTATATGTATTCCATGTCACTCCTCCATGTCGCTCCACCAACTCACTCCTCCATGTCACTCCTCCTTGTCACTCCTCCATGTAGCTATTCCATTTCATTCCTCCATGTCGCTACACCAACTCAATCCTCCTTGTCACTCCTCCATGTCACTCATCCAAGTCATTCCTCCATGTCGCTATTCCATGTCACTCCTTATGTCGATACGCCAACTCACTCCTCCATGTCACTCCTCCATTTCACTCCTCCACGTCACTCCTCCATATCACTCCTCCATATCAACCCGCCATGTCACTCCTCCATGTCACTCCTCCATGTCACTCCTCCATGTCACTACACAGACTCACTAATCCCTGTCCCTCCACACTTGTTACGCCTCCATGTCACTCCTCCATATCAACCCGCCATGTCACTCCTCCATGTCACTCCTCCATGTCACTCTTCCATGTCACTACACCAACTCACTAATCCCTGTCCCTCCGCCATGTCACTCCACAAAATCAAAACTCCTTCCTGATCAAACTTGTCAGTTCTCCATGTCACTACTCTATGTCTCTCCTCCACATCAATCCTCTATGTCACTCCTCCATGTCACTCCTCTATGTCACTCCTCTTTGTCGCTATTCCATGTCACTCCTCCATGTTGCTACACCAACTCACTCCTCATGTCACTCCTCCATGTCGCTCCACCAACTCACTCCTCCATGTCACTCCTCCTTGTCACTCCTCCATGTCGCTCATCCAAGTCACTCCTCCATATCACCCTCCATGTCACTCCTCCTTGTCGCTACACCAACTCACTCCTCCATGTCACTCCTCCATTTCACTCCACCACTTCCTTCCTCCATATCAACCCTCCATGTCACTCCTCCATGTCACTCATCCATGTCCCTCCGCCATGTCACTCCACCATATCAACCCTCCTTCCTGATCAAACTTGTCGCTACTCCATGTCACTACTCCATGTCTTTCCTCCACATCAATCCTCTATGAAACTCCTCCATGTCACTCCTCCATGTCATTCCTCCTTGTCGCTATTTCATGTCACTCCTCCATATCAACCCTCCACGTCACTCCTCCATGTCGCTACACCAACTCAATCCTCCTTGTCACTCCTTTATGTCACTTTTCCAAGTCACTCCTCCATGTCACTTCTATATGTCTTCCATGTCACTCCTCCATGTCGCTCCACCAACTCACTACTCCATGTCACTCCTCCTTGTCACTCCTCCACGTAGCTATTCCATGTCATTCCTCCATGTCGCTCTACCAACTCACTCCTCCATGTCACTCGTCCACGTCACTCCTCCATGTCACACTTCCTTGTCACTCATCCATGTAGCTATTTCATGTCACTACACCAACTCACTCATCCCTGTCCCTCCGCCATGTCACTCCACCATATCAACCCTCCTTCCTGATCAAACTTGTCACTTCTCCATGTCACTACTCCATGTCTCTCCTCCACATCACTCCTCTATATCACTCCTCCATATCACTGCTCCATGTCACTCCTCCTTATCGCTATTCCATGTTACTCCTCCATGTCGCTACACCAACTCAATCCTCCTTGTCACTCCTCCATGTCACTCATCCAAGTCATTCCTCCATGTCACTCATTTATGTCACTCCTCCAAGTCACTCCTCCATGTCACTTCTATATGTCTTCCATGTCACTCCTCCATGTCGCTCCACCAACTCACTCCTCCTTGTCACTCCTCCATGTAGCTATTCCATGTCACTCCTCCATGTCGCTCTACCAACTCACTCCTCCATGTCACTCCTCCATGTCACACTTCCTTGTCACTCCTCCATGTAACTTCTATATGTCTTCCATGTCACTCCTCCATGTTGCTCCACCAACTCACTCCTCCATGTCAGTCCTCCATGTCACTGCTCCACGTCACTCCTCTATGTCACTCCTCCATGTCACTCCTCCATGTCTCTATTCCATGTCACTCCTTATGTCGCTATATAAACTCACTCCTCCATGTCACTCCTCCATTTCACTCCACCACGTAACTCCTCCATGTCACTCCTCCATATCAACCCTCCATGTCACTCCTCCTTGTCGCTACACCAACTCACTCCTCCATGTCACTCCTCCATTTCACTCCACCACGTCTATATGTATTCCATGTCACTCCTCCATGTCGCTCCACCAACTCACTCCTCCATGTCACTCCTCCTTGTCACTCCTCCATGTAGCTATTCCATTTCACTCCTCCATGTCGTTACACCAACTCAATCCTCCTTGTCACTCCTCCATGTCACTCATCCAAGTCATTCCTCCATGTCGCTATTCCATGTCACTCCTTATGTCGATACGCCAACTCACTCCTCCATGTCACTCCTCCATTTCACTCCACCACGTCACTCCTCCATGTCACTCCTTCATATCAACCCGCCATGTCACTCCTCCATGTCACTCCTCCATGTCACTCCTCCATGTCACTACACAGACTCACTAATCCCTGTCCCTTCGCACTTGTTACGCCTCCATGTCACTCCTCCATATCAACCCACCATGTCACTCCTCCTTGTCACTCCTCCATGTAGCTATTCCATTTCACTCCTCCATGTCGCTACACCAACTCAATCTTCCTTGTCACTCCTCCATGTCACTCATCCAAGTCATTCCTCCATGTCACTCCTTTATGTCACTCCTCCAAGTCACTCCTCCATGTCACTTCTATATGTCTTCCATGTCACTCCTCCATGTCGCTCTACCAACTCACTCCTCCATGTCACTCGTCCACGTCACTCCTCCATGTTACACTTCCTTGTCACTCCTCCATATAGCTACTTCATGTCACTACACCAACTCACTCATCCCTGTCCCTCCGCCATGTCACTCCACCATATAAACCCTCCTTCCTGATCAAACTTGTCACTTCTCCATGTCACTAGTCCATGTCTCTCCTCCACATCACTCCTCTATATCACTCTTCCATGTCACTCCTCCATGTCACTCCTCCTTGTCGCTATTCCATGTTACTCCTCCATGTCGCTACACCATCTCACTCTTCCATGTCACTCCCCCATTTCACTCCACCACGTCACTCCTCCATGTCACTCCTCCATATCAACCCTCCATGTCACTCCTCCATGTCGCTATTCCATGTCACTCCTTATGTCACTATATAAACTCACTCCTCCATGTCACTCCTCCATTTCACTCCACCACGTCACTCCTCCATGTCACTCCTCCATATCAACCCTCCATGTCACTCCTCCATTTCACTCCACCACGTCTATATGTATTCCATGTCACTCCTCCATGTCGCTCCACCAACTCACTCCTCCATGTCACTCCTCCTTGTCACTCCTCCATGTAGCTATTCCATTTCACTCCTCCATGTCGCTACACCAACTCAATCCTCCTTGTCACTCCTCCATGTCACTCATCCAAGTCATTCCTCCATGTCGCTATTCCATGTCACTCCTTATGTCGATACGCCAACTCACTCCTCCATGTCACTCCTCCATTTCACTCCTCCACGTCACTCCTCCATGTCACTCCTCCATATCAACCCGACATGTCACTCCTCCATGTCACTCCTCCATGTCACTCCTCCATGTCACTACACAGTCTCACTAATCCCTGTCCCTCCACACTTGTTACGCCTCCATGTCACTCCTCCATATCAACCCGCCATGTCACTCCTCCTTGTCACTCCTCCATGTAGCTATTCCATGACACTCCTCCATGTCACTCTACCACCTCACTCCTCCATGTCACTACACCAACTCACTAATCCCTGTCCCTCCGCCATGTCACTCCACAATAACAAACCTCCTTCCTAATCAAACTTGTCAGTTCTCCATGTCACTACTCCATGTCTCTCCTCCACATCAATCCTCTATGTCACTCCTCCATGTCACTCCTCCATGTAACTCCTCCTTGTCGCATTTCCATGTCACTCCTCCATGTTGCTACACCAACTCACTCCTCATGTCATTACTCCATGTCGCTACTCCATGTCACTCCTCCATGTCGCTATTCCATGTCACTCCTTATGTCGCTATATAAACTCACTCCTCCATGTCACTCCTCCATTTCACTCCACCACGTCAATCCTCCATGTCACTCCTCCATATCAACCCTCCATGTCACTCCTCCTTGTCGCTACACCAACTCACTCCTCCATGTCACTCCTCCATTTCACTCCACCACGTCTATATGTATTCCATGTCACTCCTCCATGTCGCTCCACCAACTCACTCCTCCATGTCACTCCTCCTTGTCACTCCTCCATGTAGCTATTCCATTTCACTCCTCCATGTTGCTACACCAACTCAATCCTCCTTGTCACTCCTCCATGTCACTCATCCAAGTCATTCCTCCATGTCGCTATTCCATGTCACTCCTTATGTCGATACGCCAACTCACTCCTCCATGTCACTCCTCCATTTCACTCCTCCACGTCACTCCTCCATGTCACTCCTCCATATCAACCCGACATGTCACTCCTCCATGTCACTCCTCCATGTCACTCCTCCATGTCACTACACAGACTCACTAATCCCTGTCCCTCCACACTTGTTACGCCTCCATGTCACTCCTCCATATCAACCCGCCATGTCACTCCTCCTTGTCACTCCTCCATGTAGCTATTCCATGACACTCCTCCATGTCACTCTACCACCTCACTCCTCCATGTCACTACACCAACTCACTAATCCCTGTCCCTCCGCCATGTCACTCCACAATAACAAACCTCCTTCCTAATCAAACTTGTCAGTTCTCCATGTCACTACTCCATGTCTCTCCTCCACATCAATCCTCTATGTCACTCCTCCATGTCACTCCTCCATGTCACTCCTCCTTGTCGCTATTCCATGTCACTCCTCGATGTTGCTACACCAACTCACTCCTCATGTCACTCCTCCATGTCGCTACTCCATGTCACTCCACCATGTCGCTCTACCAACTCACTCCTCCATGTCACTCCTCTATATCACTCCTCCATGTCACTCCTCCATTTCACTCCACCACGTCTATATGTATTCCATGTCACTCCTCCATGTCGCTCCACCAACTCACTCCTCCATGTCACTCCTCCTTGTCACTCCTCCATGTAGCTATTCCATTTCACTCCTCCATGTTGCTACACCAACTCAATCCTCCTTGTCACTCCTCCATGTCACTCATCCAAGTCATTCCTCCATGTCGCTATTCCATGTCACTCCTTATGTCGATACGCCAACTCACTCCTCCATGTCACTCCTCCATTTCACTCCTCCACGTCACTCCTCCATGTCACTCCTCCATATCAACCCGACATGTCACTCCTCCATGTCACTCCTCCATGTCACTCCTCCATGTCACTACACAGACTCACTAATCCCTGTCCCTCCACACTTGTTACGCCTCCATGTCACTCCTCCATATCAACCCGCCATGTCACTCATCCTTGTCACTCCTCCATGTAGCTATTCCATGACACTCCTCCATGTCACTCTACCACTTCACTCCTCCATGTCACTACACCAACTCACTAATCCCTGTCCCTCCGCCATGTCACTCCACAATATCAAACCTCCTTCCTAATCAAACTTGTCAGTTCTCCATGTCACTACTCCATGTCTCTCCTCCACATCAATCCTCTATGTCACTCCTCCATGTCACTCCTCCATGTCACTCCTCCTTGTCGCTATTCCATGTCACTCCTCCATGTTGCTACACCAACTCACTCTTCATGTCACTCCTCCATGTCGCTACTCCATGTCACTCCACCATGTCGCTACAACAACTCAATCCTCCTTGTCACTCCTTCATGTCACTCATCCAAGTCATTCCTCCATGTCACTCCTTTATGTCACTCATCCAAGTCACTCCTCCATGTCACTTCTATATGTCTTCCATGTCACTCCTCCATGTCGCTCCACCAACTCACTCCTCCATGTCACTCCTCCTTGTCACTCCTCCATGTAGCTATTCCATGACACTCCTCCATGTCGCTCTACCAACTCACTCCTCCATGTCACTCGTCCACGTCACTCCTCCATGTTACACTTCCTTGTCTCTCCTCCATGTAGCTACTTCATGTCACTACACCAACTCACTCATCCCTGTCCCTCCGCTATGTCACTCCACCATATCAACCCTCCTTCCTGATCAAACTTGTCACTTCTCCATGTCACTACTCCATGTCTCTCCTCCACATCACTCCTCTATATCACTCCTCCATGTCACTCCTCCATGTCACTCCTCCATGTCGCTATTCCATGTTACTCCTCCATGTCGCTACACCAACTCACTCTTCCATGTCACTCCCCCATTTCACTCCACCACGTCACTCCTCCATGTCACTCCTCCATATCAACCCTCCATGTCACTCCTCCATGTTACTCCTGCATGTCACTACACCAACTCACTCATCCCTGTCCCTCCGCCATGTCACTCCACCATATCAAACCTCATTCCTGACTAAACTTGTCACTTCTCCCTGTCAATACTCCATGTCTCTCCCCCACATCAAACCTCTATGTCACTCCTCCATGTCACTCCTCTATGTCACTCCTCCTTGTCGCTCTTCCATGTCAATCCTCCATGTCGCTACACCAACTCAATGCTCATGTCACTCCTCCATGTAGCTACTCCATGTAACTCCTCCATGTCGCTACACCAACTCAATCCTCCTTGTCACTCCTCCATGTCACTCAGCCAAGTCATTTGTCCATGTCACTCCTTTATGTCACTCCTCCAAGTCACTCCTCCATGTCACTTCTATATGTCTTCCATGTCACTCCTTAATGTTGCTCCACCTACTCACTCCTCCATGTCACTCCTCCATGTCACTGCTCCACGTCACTCCTCTATGTCACTCCTCCATGATACTCCTCCATGTCGCTATTCCCTGTCATTCCTTATGTTGCTATATAAACTCAATCCTCCATGTCACTCCTACATTTCACTCCACCACGTCACTCCTCCATGTCACTCATCCATATCAACCCTCCATGTCACTCTTCCTTGTCGCTACACCAACTCACTCCTCCATGTCACTCCTCCATTTCACTCCACCACGTCCCTCCTCCATATTCATCCCTCCATGTCACTCCTCCATGTCACTCCTCCATGTTACACTTCCTTGTCTCTCCTCCATGTAGCTACTTCATGTCACTACACCAACTCACTCATCCCTGTCCCTCCGCTATGTCACTCCACCATATCAACCCTCCTTCCTGATCAAACTTGTCACTTCTCCATGTCACTACTCCATGTCTCTCCTCCACATCACTCCTCTATATCACTCCTCCATGTCACTCCTCCATGTCACTCCTCCATGTCGCTATTCCATGTTACTCCTCCATGTCGCTACACCAACTCACTCTTCCATGTCACTCCCCCATTTCACTCCACCACGTCACTCCTCCATGTCACTCCTCCATATCAACCCTCCATGTCACTCCTCCATGTTACTCCTGCATGTCACTACACCAACTCACTCATCCCTGTCCCTCCGCCATGTCACTCCACCATATCAAACCTCATTCCTGACTAAACTTGTCACTTCTCCCTGTCAATACTCCATGTCTCTCCCCCACATCAAACCTCTATGTCACTCCTCCATGTCACTCCTCTATGTCACTCCTCCTTGTCGCTCTTCCATGTCAATCCTCCATGTCGCTACACCAACTCAATGCTCATGTCACTCCTCCATGTAGCTACTCCATGTAACTCCTCCATGTCGCTACACCAACTCAATCCTCCTTGTCACTCCTCCATGTCACTCAGCCAAGTCATTTGTCCATGTCACTCCTTTATGTCACTCCTCCAAGTCACTCCTCCATGTCACTTCTATATGTCTTCCATGTCACTCCTTAATGTTGCTCCACCTACTCACTCCTCCATGTCACTCCTCCATGTCACTGCTCCACGTCACTCCTCTATGTCACTCCTCCATGATACTCCTCCATGTCGCTATTCCCTGTCATTCCTTATGTTGCTATATAAACTCAATCCTCCATGTCACTCCTACATTTCACTCCACCACGTCACTCCTCCATGTCACTCATCCATATCAACCCTCCATGTCACTCTTCCTTGTCGCTACACCAACTCACTCCTCCATGTCACTCCTCCATTTCACTCCACCACGTCCCTCCTCCATATTCATCCCTCCATGTCACTCCTCCATGTCACTCCTCCATGTCCCTTCGCCATGTCACTCCTCCATGTCTCTCCTCCATGTCACTTCTCCAAGTCTTCAATGTCATGTCTCTCATCTGTGTAGCTCCACATTGTCACTCCTCCAAGCCACTCCTCCATGTCGCTAATCCATGTCACACCTCCTTGTCACTCCTCCATGTAGCTACTCCATGTCACTCCTCCATGTCGCTCTACCAACTCACTCCTCCATGTCACTCCTCTATATAATTTCTCCATGTTACTCCTCCATATCAATCCTCCATGTCACTTCTCCATGTCACTCCTCCTTGTCGCAATTCCATGTCACTCCTCCATGTCGCTACATCAACTCACTCTTCATGTCACTCCTCCATGTCGCTACTCCATGTCACTCCTTCATGTCGCTACACCAACTCAATCCTCTTTGTCACTCCTCCATGTCACTCATCCAAGTCATTCCTCCATGTCACTTCTTTATGTCACTCCTCCAAGTCACTCCTCTATGTCACTGCTATATGTCTTCCATGTCACTCCTCCATGTCGCTCCACCAACTCACTCCTCCATGTCACTCCTCCTTGTCACTTCTCCATGTAGCTATTCCATGTCACTCCTCCATGTCGCTCTACCAACTCACTCCTCCATGTCACTCGTCCACGTCACTCCTCCATGTCACACTTCCTTTTCACTCCTCCATGTAGCTACTTCATGTCACTGCACCAACTCACTCATCCCTGTCCCTCCGCCATGTCACTCCACCATATTAACCCTCCTTCCGGATCAAACTTGTCACTTCTCCATGTCACTACTCCATGTCTCTCCTCCACATCACTCCTCTATATCACTCCTCCATGTCACTCCTCCATGTCACTCCTCCTTGTCGCTATTCCATGTTACTCCTCCATGTCGCTACACCAACTCACTCTTCCATGTCACTCCCCCATTTCACTCCACCACGTCACTCCTCCATGTCACTCCTCCATATCAACCCTCCATGTCACTCCTCCATGTTACTCCTCCATGTCACTACACCAACTCACTCATCCCTGTCCCTCCGCCATGTCACTCCACCATATCAACCCTCCTTCCTGATCAAACTTGTCACTTCTCCATGTCACTACTTCATGTCTCTCCCCCACATCAAACCTCTATGTCACTCCTCCATGTCACTCCTCTATGTCACTCCTCCTTGTCGCTCTTCCAAGTCACTCCTCCATGTCGCTACACCAACTCAATCCTCATGTCACTCCTCTATGTAGCTACTCCATGTCACTCCTCCATGTCGCTACACCAACTCAATCCTCCTTGTCACTCCTCCATGTCAATCAGCCAAGTCATTTGTCCATGTCAATCCTTTATGTCACTCCTCCAAGTCACTCCTCCATGTCACTTCTATATGTCTTCCATGTCACTCCTCCATGTTGCTCCACCAACTCACTCCTCCATGTCACTCCTCCATGTCACTGCTCCACGTCACTCCTCTATGTCACTCCTCCATGTCACTCATCCATGTCGCTATTCCATGTCACTCCTTATGTCGCTATATAAACTCACTCCTCCATGTCACTCCACCATTTCACTCCACCACGTCACTCCTCCACGTCACTCCTCCATATCAACCCTCCATGTCACTCCTCCTTGTCGCTACACCAACTCACTCCTCCATGTCACTCCTCCATTTCACTCCACCACGTCTATATGTATTCCATGTCACTCCTCCATGTTGCTCCACCAACTCACTCCTCCATGTCACTCCTCCTTGTCACTCCTCCATGTAGCTATTCCATTTCACTCCTCCATATCGCTACACCAACTCAATCCTCCTTGTCACTCCTCCATGTCACTCATCCAAGTCATTCCTCCATGTCGCTATTCCATGTCACTCCTTATGTCGATACGCCAACTCACTCCTCCATGTCACTCCTCCATGTCCCTTCACCATGTCACTCCTCCATGTCTCTCCTCCATGTCACTTCTCCAAGTCTTCAATGTCATGTCTCTCATCTGTGTAGCTCCACATTGTCACTCCTCCAAGTCACTCCTCCATGTCGCTACTCCATGTCACACCTCTTTGTCACTCCTCCATGTAGCTACTCCATGTCAATCCTCCATGTCGCTCTACCAACTCACTCCTCCATGTCACTCCTCTATATCACTTCTCCATGTTACTCCTCCATATCAATCCTCCATGTCACTTCTCCATGTCACTCCTCCTTGTCGCAATTCCATCTCACTCCTCCATGTCGCTACATCAACTCACTCCTCATGTCACTCCTCCATGTCGCTACTCCAAGTCACTCCTCCATGTCGCTACACCAACTCAATCCTCCTTGTCACTCCTCCATGTCACTCATCCAAGTCACTCCTCCATGTCGCTATTCCCTGTCACTCCTTATGTCGATACGCCAACTCACTCCTCCATGTCACTCCTCCATTTCACTCCACCACGTCACTCCTCCATGTCACTCCTCCATATCAACCCGCCATGTCACTCCTCCATGTCACTCCTCCATGTCACTACACCAACTCACTAATCCCTCTCCCTCCGCCATGTCACTCCACAATATCAAACCTCCTTCCTAATCAAACTTGTCAGTTCTCCATGTCACTACTCCATGTCTCTCCTCCACATCAATCCTCTATGTCACTCCTCCATGTCACTCCTCCATGTCACTCCTCCTTGTCACTTTTCCATGTCACTCCTCCATGTTGCTACACCAACTCACTCCTCATGTCACTCTTCCATGTCGCTACTCCATGTCACTCATCCATGTCGCTACACCAACTCAATCCTCCTTGTCACTCCTCCATGTCACTCATCCAAGTCACTCCTCAATGTCACTCCTTTTTGTCACTCCTCCAAGTCACTCCTCTATGTCACTGCTATATGTCTTCCATGTCACTCCTCCATGTCGCTCCACCAACTCACTCCTCCATGTCACTCCTCCTTGTCACTCCTCCATGTAGCTATTCCATGTCACTCCTCCTTGTCACTCTACCAACTCACTCCTCCATGTCACTCGTCCACGTCACTCCTCCATGTCACACTTCCTTGTCACTCCTCCATGTAGCTACTTCATGTCACTGCACCAACTCACTCATCCCTGTCCCTGCGCCATGTCACTCCACCATATCAACCCTCCTTCTTGATCAAACTTGTCACTTCTCCATGTCACTACTCCATATCTCTCCTCCACATCACTCCTCTATATCACTCCTCCATGTCACTCCTCCATGTCACTCCTCCTTGTCGCTATTCCATGTTACTCCTCCATGTCGCTACACCAACTCACTCTTCCATGTCACTCCCCCATTTCACTCCACCACGTCACTCCTCCATGTCACTCCTCCATATCAACCCTCCATGTCACTCCTCCATGTTACTCCTCCATGTCACTACACCAACTCATTCATCCCTGTCCCTCCGCCATGTCACTCCACCATATCAACCCTCCTTTCTGATCAAACTTGTCACTTCTCCATGTCACTACTCCATGTCTCCCCCCCACATCAAACCTCTATGTCACTCCTCCATGTCACTCCTCTATGTCACTCCTCCTTGTCGCTCTTCCATGTCACTCCTCCATGTCGCTACACCAACTCAATCCTCATGTCACTCCTCCATGTAGCTACTCCATGTCACTCCTCTATGTCGCTACACTAACTCAATCCTCCTTGTCACTCCTCCATGTCACTCAGCCAAGTCATTTGTCCATGTCACTCCTTTATGTCACTCCTCCAAGTCACTCCTCCATGTCACTCCTCCATGTCACTCCTCCATGTCGCTATTCCATGTCATTCCTTATGTCGCTATATAAACTCAATCCTCCATGTCACTCCTACATTTCACTCCACCACGTCACTCCTCCATGTCGCTACTCCATGTCACACCTCCTTGTCACTCCTCCATGTAGCTACTCCATGTCACTCCTCCATGTCTGCTCTACCAACTCACTCCTCCATGTCACTCCTCTATATCACTCCTCCATGTTACTCCTCCATATCAATCCTCCATGTCACTTCTCCATGTCACTCCTCCTTGTCGCAATTCCATGTCACTCCTCCATGTCGCTACAACAACTCACTCCTCATGTCACTCCTCCATGTCGCTACTCCATGTCACTCCTCCATGTCGCTACACCAACTCAATCCTCCTTGTCACTCCTCCATGTCACTCTTCCAAGTCACTCCTCCATGTCGCTATTCCCTGTCACTCCTTATGTCGATACGCCAACTCACTCCTCCATGTCACTCCTCCATTTCACTCCACCACGTCACTCCTCCATGTCACTCCTCCATATCAACCCGCCATGTCACTCCTCCATGTCACTACACCAACTCACTAATCCCTCTCCCTCCGCCATGTCACTCCACAATATCAAACCTCCTTCCTAATCAAACTTGTCAGTTCTCCATGTCACTACTCCATGTCTCTCCTCCACATCAATCCTCTATGTCACTCCTCCATGTCACTCCTCCATGTCACTCCTCCTTGTCACTTTTCCATGTCACTCTTCCATGTCGCTACTCCATGTCACTCATCCATGTCGCTACACCAACTCAATCCTCCTTGTCACTCCTCCATGTCACTCATCCAAGTCACTCCTCAATGTCACTCCTTTTTGTCACTCCTCCAAGTCACTCCTCTATGTCACTGCTATATGTCTTCCATGTCACTCCTCCATGTCGCTCCACCAACTCACTCCTCCATGTCACTCCTCCTTGTCACTCCTCCATGTAGCTATTCCATGTCACTCCTCCATGTCACTCTACCAACTCACTCCTCCATGTCACTCGTCCACGTCACTCCTCCATGTCACACTTCCTTGTCACTCCTCCATGTAGCTACTTCATGTCACTGCACCAACTCACTCATCCCTGTCCCTGCGCCATGTCACTCCACCATATCAACCCTCCTTCTTGATCAAACTTGTCACTTCTCCATGTCACTACTCCATATCTCTCCTCCACATCACTCCTCTATATCACTCCTCCATGTCACTCCTCCATGTCACTCCTCCTTGTCGCTATTCCATGTTACTCCTCCATGTCGCTACACCAACTCACTCTTCCATGTCACTCCCCCATTTCACTCCACCACGTCACTCCTCCATGTCACTCCTCCATATCAACCCTCCATGTCACTCCTCCATGTTACTCCTCCATGTCACTACACCAACTCATTCATCCCTGTCCCTCCGCCATGTCACTCCACCATATCAACCCTCCTTTCTGATCAAACTTGTCACTTCTCCATGTCACTACTCCATGTCTCCCCCCCACATCAAACCTCTATGTCACTCCTCCATGTCACTCCTCTATGTCACTCCTCCTTGTCGCTCTTCCATGTCACTCCTCCATGTCGCTACACCAACTCAATCCTCATGTCACTCCTCCATGTAGCTACTCCATGTCACTCCTCTATGTCGCTACACTAACTCAATCCTCCTTGTCACTCCTCCATGTCACTCAGCCAAGTCATTTGTCCATGTCACTCCTTTATGTCACTCCTCCAAGTCACTCCTCCATGTCACTCCTCCATGTCACTCCTCCATGTCGCTATTCCATGTCATTCCTTATGTCGCTATATAAACTCAATCCTCCATGTCACTCCTACATTTCACTCCACCACGTCACTCCTCCATGTCGCTACTCCATGTCACACCTCCTTGTCACTCCTCCATGTAGCTACTCCATGTCACTCCTCCATGTCTGCTCTACCAACTCACTCCTCCATGTCACTCCTCTATATCACTCCTCCATGTTACTCCTCCATATCAATCCTCCATGTCACTTCTCCATGTCACTCCTCCTTGTCGCAATTCCATGTCACTCCTCCATGTCGCTACAACAACTCACTCCTCATGTCACTCCTCCATGTCGCTACTCCATGTCACTCCTCCATGTCGCTACACCAACTCAATCCTCCTTGTCACTCCTCCATGTCACTCTTCCAAGTCACTCCTCCATGTCGCTATTCCCTGTCACTCCTTATGTCGATACGCCAACTCACTCCTCCATGTCACTCCTCCATGTTCCTTCGCCATGTCACTCCTCCATGTCTCTCCTCCATGTCACTTCTCCAAGTCTTCAATGTCATGTCTCTCATCTGTGTAGCTCCACATTGTCACTCCTCCAAGTCAATCCTCCATGTCGCTACTCCATGTCACACCTCCTTGTCACTCCTCCATGTAGCTACTCCACGTCACTCCTCCATGTCGCTCTACCAACTCACTCCTCCATTTCACTCCTCTATATCACTTCTCCATGTTACTCCTCCATATCAATCCTCCATGTCACTTCTCCATGTCACTCCTCCTTGTCGCTATTCCATGTCACTCCTCCATGTCGCTACTCCATGTCACTCCTCCATGTCGCTACACCAACTCAATCCTCCTTGTCACTCCTCCATGTCACTCAGCCAAGTCATTTGTCCATGTCACTCCTTTATGTCACTCCTCCAAGTCACTCCTCCATGTCACTTCTATATGTCTTCCATGTCACTCCTCCATGTTGCTCCACCAACTCACTCCTCCATGTCACTCCTCCACGTCACTGCTCCACGTCACTCCTCTATGTCACTCCTCCATGTCGCTATTCCATGTCACTCCTTATGTCGCTATATAAACTCACTCCTCCATGTCACTCCTCCATTTCACTACACCACGTCACTCCTCCATGTCACTCCTCCATATCAACCCTCCATGTCACTCCTCCTTGTCGCTACACCAACTCACTCCTCCATGTCACTCCTCCATTTCACTCCACCACGTCTATATGTATTCCATGTCACTCCTCCATGTCACTACACCAACTCACTAATCCCTGTCCCTCCGCCACGTCACTCCACAATATCAAAACTCCTTCCTAATCAAACTTGTCAGTTCACCATGTCACTACTCTATGTCTCTCCTCCACATCAATCCTCTATGTCACTCCTCCATGTCACTCCTCCATGTCACTCCTCCTTATCGCTATTCCATGTCACTCCTCCATGTTGCTACACCAACTCACTCCTCATGTCACTCCTCCATGTCGCTACTCCATGTCACTCATCCATGTCGCTACACCAACTCAATCCTCCTTGTCACTCCTCCATGTCATTCATCCAAGTCATTCCTCCATGTCACTCCTTTATGTCACTCCTCCAAGTCACTCCTCTATGTCACTGCTATATGTCTTCCATGTCACTCCTCCATGACACTCCACCAACTCACTCCTCCATGTCACTCCTCCTTGTCACTCCTCCATGTAGCTATTCCATGTCACTCCTCCATGTCACTCTACCAACTCACTCCTCCATGTCACTCGTCCACGTCACTCCTCCATGTCACACTTCCTTGTCACTCCTCCATGTAGCTACTTCATATCACTGCACCAACTCACTCATCCCTGTCCCTCCGCCATGTCACTCCACCATATCAACCCTCCTTCCTAATCAAACTTGTCACTTCTCCATGTCACTACTCCATGTCTCTCCTCCACATCACTCCTCTATATTACTCCTCCATGTCACTCCTCCATGTCACTCCTCCTTGTCGCTATTCCATGTTACTCCTCCATGTCGCTACACCAACTCACTCTTCCATGTCACTCCCCCATTTCACTCCACCACGTCACTCCTCCATGTCACTCCTCCATATCAACCCTCCATGTCATTCCTCCATGTTACTCCTCCATGTCACTACACCAACTCACTCATCCCTGTCCCTCCGCCATGTCACTCCACCATATCAACCCTCCTTCCTGATCAAACTTGTCACTTCTCCATGTCACTACTCCATGTCTCCCCCCCACATCAAACCTCTATGTCACTCCTCCATGTCACTCCTCTATGTCACTCCTCCTTGTCGCTTTTCCATGTCACTCCTCCATGTCGCTACACCAACTCAATCCTCATGTCACTCCTCCATGTAGCTACTCCATGTCACTCCTCCATGTCGCTACACCAACTCAATCCTCCTTGTCAATCCTCCATGTCACTCAGCCAAGTCATTTGTCCATGTCACTCCTTTATGTCACTCCTCCAAGTCACTCCTCCATGTCACTTCTATATGTCTTCCATGTCACTCCTCCATGTTGCTCCACCAACTCACTCCTCCATGTCACTCCTCCATGTCACTGTTCCACGTCACTCCTCTATGTCATTCCTCCATGTCACTCCTCCATGTCGCTATTCCATGTCACTCCTTATGTCGCTATATAAACTCACTCCTCCATGTCACTCTTCCATGTCACTCCACCACGTCAATCCTCCATGTCACTCCTCCATATCAACCCTCCATGTCACTCCTCCTTGTCGCTACACCAACTCACTCCTCCATGTCACTCCTCCATTTCACTCCACCGTGTCTATATGTATTCCATGTCACTACTCCATGTCGCTCCACCAACTCACTCCTCCATGTCACTCCTCCTTGTCACTCCTCCATGTAGCTATTCCATTTCACTCCTCCATGTCGCTACACCAACTCAATCCTCCTAGTCACTCCTCCATGTCACTCATCCACGTCATTCCATCATGTCGCTATTCCATGTCACTCCTTATGTCGATACGCCAACTCACTCCTCCATGTCACTCCTCCATTTCACTCCTCCACGTCACTCCTCCATGTCACTCCTCCATATCAACCCGACATGTCACTCCTCCATGTCACTCCTCCATGTCACTACACAGACTCACTAATCCCTGTCCCTCCACACTTGTTACGCCTCCATGTCACTCCTCCATATCAACCCGCCATGTCACTCCTCCTTGTCACTCCTCCATGTAGCTATTCCATGACACTCCTCCATTTCACTCTACCACCTCACTCCTCCATGTCACTACACCAACTCACTAATCCCTGTCCCTCTGCCATGTCACTCCACAATATCAAACCTCCTTCCTAATCAAACTTGTCAGTTCTCCATGTAACTACTCCATGTCTCTCCTCCACATCAATCCTCTATGTCACTCCTCCATGTCACTCCTCCATGTCACTCCTCCTTGTCGCTATTCCATGTCACTCCTCCATGTTGCTACACCAACTCACTCCTCATGTCATTACTCCATGTCGCAACTCCATGTCACTCCTCCATGTCGCTATTCCATGTCACTCCTTATGTCGCTATATAAACTCACTCCTCCATGTCACTCCTCCATTTCACTCTACCACCTCACTCCTCCATGTCACTACACCAACTCACTAATCCCTGTCCCTCTGCCATGTCACTCCACAATATCAAACCTCCTTCCTAATCAAACTTGTCAGTTCTCCATGTAACTACTCCATGTCTCTCCTCCACATCAATCCTCTATGTCACTCCTCCATGTCACTCCTCCATGTCACTCCTCCTTGTCGCTATTCCATGTCACTCCTCCATGTTGCTACACCAACTCACTCCTCATGTCATTACTCCATGTCGCAACTCCATGTCACTCCTCCATGTCACTCCTCCATTTCACTCCACCACGTCAATCCTCCATGTCACTCCTCCATATCAACCCTCCATGTCACTCCTCCTTGTCGCTACACCAACTCACTCCTCCATGTCACTCCTCCATTTCACTCCACCACGTCTATATGTATTCCATGTCACTCCTCCATGTCGCTCCACCAACTCACTCCTCCATGTCACTCCTCCTTGTCACTCCTCCATGTAGCTATTCCATTTCACTCCTCCATGTCGCTACACCAACTCAATCCTCCTTGTCACTCCTCCATGTCACTCATCCAAGTCATTCCTCTATGTCGCTATTCCATGTCACTCCTTATGTCGATACGCCAACTCACTCCTCCATGTCACTCCACCATTTCACTCCTCCACGTCACTCCTCCATGTCACTCCTCCATATCAACCCGACATGTCACTCCTCCATGTCACTCCTCCATGTCACTACACAGACTCACTAATCCCTGTCCCTCCACACTTGTTACGCCTCCATGTCACTCCTCCATATCAACCCGCCATGTCACTCCTCCTTGTCACTCCTCCATGTAGCTATTCCATGTCACTCCTCCATGTCACTACACCAACTCACTAATCCCTGTCCCTCCGCCATGTCACTCCACAATATCAAACCTCCTTCCTAATCAAACTTATCAGTTCTCCATGTCACTACTCCATGTCTCTCCTCCACATCAATCCTCTATGTCACTCATCCATGTCGCTATTCCATGTCACTCCTCCATGTTGCTACACCAACTCACTCCTCATGTCACTCCTCAATGTCGCTACTCCATGTCACTCCTTCATGTTGCTACACCAACTCAATCCTCTTTGTCACTCCTCCATGTCACTCATCCAAGTCATTCCTCCATGTCACTTCTTTATGTCACTCCTCCAAGTCACTCCTCTATGTCACTGCTATATGTCTTCCATGTCACTCCTCCATGTCGCTCCACCAACTCACTCCTCCATGTCACTCCTCCTTGTCACTCCTCCATGTAGCTATTCCATGTCACTCCTCCATGTCGCTCTACCAACTCACTCCTCCATGTCACTCGTCCACGTCACTCCTCCATGTCACACTTCCTTGTCACTCCTCCATGTAGCTACTTCATGTCACTGCACCAACTCACTCAAACCTGTCCCTCCGCCATGTCACTCCACCATATCAACCCTCCTTCCTGATCAAACTTGTCACTTCTCCATGTCACTACTCCATGTCTCTCCTCCACATCAATCCTCTATGTCACTCCTCCATGTCACTCCTCTTTGTCGCTATTCCATGTCACTCCTCCATGTTGCTACACCAACTCACTCCTCATGTCACTCCTCCATGTCGCTACTCCATGTCACTCCTCCATGTCGCTACACTTACTCAATCCTTCTTGTCACTCCTCAATGTCACTCATCCAAGTAATTCCTCCATGTCACTCCTTTATGTCACTCCTCCAAGTCACTCCTCTATGTCACTGCTATATGTCTTCCATGTCACTCCTCCATGTCGCTCCACCAACTCACTCCTCCATGTCACTCCTCCTTGTCACTCCTCCATGTAGCTATTCCATGTCACTACTCCATGTAGCTATTCCATGTCACTCCTTTATGTCGCTCTACCAAGTCACTCCTCCATGTCACTCGTCCACGTCACTCCTCCATGTTACACTTCCTTGTCACTCCTCCATGTAGCTACTTCATATCACTGCACCAACTCACTCATCCCTGTCCCTCCGCCATGTCACTCCACCATATCAACCCTCCTTCCTGATCAAACTTGTAACTTCTCCATGTCATTACACTATGTCTCTCCTCCACATCACTCCTCTATATCACTCCTCCATGTCACTCCTCCAAGTCACTCCTCCATGTCACTACTCCATGTCTCTCACACACATCAAACCTCTATGTCACTCCTCCATGTCACTCCTCTATATCACTCCTCCATGTCACTCCTCCATGTCACTCCTCCTTGTCGCTATTCCATGTTACTCCTCCATGTCGCTACACCAACTCACTCTTCCATGTCACTCCCCCATTTCACTCCACCACGTCACTCCTCCATGTCACTCCTCCATATCAACCCTCCATGTCATTCCTCCATGTTACTCCTGCATGTCACTACACCAACTCACTCTTCCCTGTCCCTCCGCCATGTCACTCCACCATATCAACCCTCCTTCCTGATCAAACTTGTCACTTCTCCATGTCACTACTCCATGTCTCTCCCCCACATCAAACCTCTATGTCACTCCTCCACGTCACTCCTCTATGTCACTCCTCCTTGTCGCTCTTCCATGTCACTCCTCCATGTCGCTACACCAACTCAATCCTCATGTCATTCCTCCATGTAGCTACTCCATGTCACTCCTCCATGTCGCTACACTAACTCAATCCTCCTTGTCACTCCTCCATGTCACTCAGCCAAGTCATTTGTCCATGTCACTACTTTATGTCACTCCTATAAGTCACTCCTCCATGTCACTCCTCCATGTCACTCCTCCATGTCACTCCTCCATGTCGCTATTCCATGTCATTCCTTATGTCGCTATATAAACTCAATCCTCCATGTCACTCCTACATTTCACTCCACCACGTCACTCCTCCATGTCACTCCTCCATATCAACCCTCCATGTCACTCCTCCTTGTCGCTACACCAACTCACTCCTCCATGTCACTCCTCCATTTCACTCCACCACGTCCCTCCTCCATATCAACCCTCCATGTCACTCCTCCATGTCACTCCTCCATGTTCCTTCGCCATGTCACTCCTCCATGTCTCTCCTCCATGTCACTTCTCCAAGTCTTCAATGTCATGTCTCTCATTTGTGTAGCTCCACATTGTCACTCCTCCAAGTCACTCCTCCATGTCGCTACTCCATGTCACACCTCCTTGTCACTCCTCCATGTAGCTACTCCATGTCACTCCTCCATGTCGCTCTACCAACTCACTCCTCCATGTCACTCCTCTATATCACTCCTCCATGTTACTCCTCCATATCAATCCTCCATGTCACTTCTCCATGTCACTCCTCCTTGTCACAATTCCATGTCACTCCTCCATGTCGCTACATCAACTCACTCCTCATGTCACTCCTCCATGTCGCTACTCCATGTCACTCCTCCATGTCACTACACCAACTCACTAATCCCTGTCCCTCCGCCATGTCACTCCACAATATCAAACCTCCTTCCTAATCAAACTTGTCAGTTCTCCATGTCACTACTCCATGTCTCTCCTCCACATCAATCCTCTATGTCACTCCTCCATGTCACTCCTCTTTGTCGCTATTCCATGTCACTCCTCCATGTTGCTACACCAACTCACTCCTCATGTCACTCCTCCATGTCGCTACTCCATGTCACTCCTCCATGTCGCTACACTTACTCAATCCTTCTTGTCACTCCTCAATGTCACTCATCCAAGTAATTCCTCCATGTCACTCCTTTATGTCACTCCTCCATGTCGCTCCACCAACTCACTCCTCCATGTCACTCCTCCTTGTCACTCCTCCATGTAGCTATTCCATGTCACTCCTCCATGTAGCTATTCCATGTCACTCCTTTATGTCGCTCTACCAAGTCACTCCTCCATGTCACTCGTCCACGTCACTCCTCCATGTTACACTTCCTTGTCACTCCTCCATGTAGCTACTTCATGTCACTGCACCAACTCACTCATCCCTGTCCCTCCGCCATGTCACTCCACCATATAAACCCTCCTTCCTGATCAAACTTGTAACTTCTCCATGTCATTACACTATGTCTCTCCTCCACATCACTCCTCTATATCACTCCTCCATGTCACTCCTCCAAGTCACTCCTCCATGTCGCTACTCCATGTCACACCTCCTTGTCACTCCTCCATGTAGCTACTCCATGTCACACCTCCATGTCGCTCTACCAACTCACTCCTCCATGTCACTCCTCTATATCACTTCTCCATGTTACTCCTCCATATCAATCCTCCATGTCACTTCTCCATGTCACTCCTCCTTGTCACAATTCCATGTCACTCCTCCATGTCGCTACATCAACTCACTCCTCATGTACCTCCTCCATGTCGCTTCTCCATGTCACTCCTCCATGTCGCTACACCAACTCAATCCTCCTTGTCACTCCTCCATGTCACTCCTCCAAGTCACTCCTCCATGTCACTTCTATATGTCTTCCATGTCACTCCTCCATGTTGCTCCACCAACTCACTCCTCCATGTCACTCCTCCATGTCACTGTTCCACGTCACTCGTCTATGTCACTCCTCCATGTCACTCCTCAATGTCGCTATTCCATGTCACTCCTTATGTCGCTATATAAACTCACTCCTCCATGTCACTCCTCCATTTCACTCCACCACGTCTATATGTATTCCATGTCACTCCTCCATGTTGCTCCACCAACTCACTCCTCCATGTCACTCCTCATTGTCACTCCTCCATGTAGCTATTCCATTTCACTCCTCCATATCGCTACACCAACTCAATCCTCCTTGTCACTCCTCCATGTCACTCATCCAAGTCATTCCTCCATGTCACTATTCCATGTCACTCCTTATGTCGATACGCCAACTCACTCCTCCATGTCACTCCTCCATGTCCCTTCACCATGTCACTCCTCCATGTCTCTCCTCCATGTCACTTCTCCAAGTCTTCAATGTCATGTCTCTCATCTGTGTAGCTCCACATTGTCACTCCTCCAAGTCACTCCTCCATGTCACTCCTCCATGTTGCTACACCAACTCACTCCTCATGTCACTCCTCCATGTTGCTACTCCATGTCACTCCTCCATGTCGCTACACTTACTCAATCCTTCTTGTCACTCCTCAATGTCACTCATCCAAGTAATTCCTCCATGTCACTCCTTTATGTCACTCCTCCAAGTCACTCCTCTATGTCACTGCTATATGTCTTCCATGTCACTCCTCCATGTCGCTCCACCAACTCACTCCTCCATGTCACTCCTCCTAGTCACTCCTCCATGTAGCTATTCCATGTCACTACTCCATGTAGCTATTCCATGTCACTACTTTATGTCGCTCTACCAAGTCACTCCTCCATGTCACTCGTCCACGTCACTCCTCCATGTTACACTTCCTTGTCACTCCTCCATGTAGCTACTTCATGTCACTGCACCAACTCACTCATCCCTGTCCCTCCGCCATGTCACTCCACCATATCAACCCTCCTTCCTGATCAAACTTGTAACTTCTCCATGTCATTACACTATGTCTCTCCTCCACATCACTCCTCTATATCACTCCTCCATGTCACTCCTCCAAGTCACTCCTCCATGTCGCTACTCCATGTCACACCTCCTTGTCACTCCTCCATGTAGCTACTCCATGTCACACCTCCATGTCGCTCTACCAACTCACTCCTCCATGTCACTCCTCTATATCACTTCACCATGTTACTCCTCCATATCAATCCTCCATGTCACTTCTCCATGTCACTCCTCCTTGTCGCAATTCCATGTCACTCCTCCATGTCGCTACATCAACTCACTCCTCATGTACCTCCTCCATGTCACTTCTCCATGTCACTCCTCCATGTCGCTACACCAACTCAATCCTCCTTGTCACTCCTCCATGTCACTCCTCCAAGTCAATCCTCCATGTCACTTCTATATGTCTTCCATGTCACTCCTCCATGTTGCTCCACCAACTCACTCCTCCATGTCACTGTTCCACGTCACTCGTCTATGTCACTCCTCCATGTCACTCCTCAATGTCGCTATTCCATGTCACTCCTTATGTCGCTATATAAACTCACTCCTCCATGTCACTCCTCCATTTCAATCCACCACGTCTATATGTATTCCATGTCACTCCTCCATGTTGCTCCACCAACTCACTCCTCCATGTCACTCCTCATTGTCACTCCTCCATGTAGCTATTCCATTTCACTCCTCCATATCGCTACACCAACTCAATCCTCCTTGTCACTCCTCCATGTCACTCATCCAAGTCATTCCTCCATGTCGCTATTCCATGTCACTCCTTATGTCGATACGCCAACTCACTCCTCCATGTCACTCCTCCATGTCCCTTCACCATGTCACTCCTCCATGTCTCTCCTTCATGTCACTTCTCCAAGTCTTCAATGTCATGTCTCTCATCTGTGTAGCTCCACATTGTCACTCCTCCAAGTCACTCCTCCATGTCACTCCTCCATGTTGCTACACCAACTCACTCCTCATGTCACTCCTCCATGTCGCTACTCCATGTCACTCCTCCATGTCGCTACACTTACTCAATCCTTCTTGTCACTCCTCAATGTCACTCATCCAAGTAATTCCTCCATGTCACTCCTTTATGTCACTCCTCCAAGTCACTCCTCTATGTCACTGCTATATGTCTTCCATGTCACTCCTCCATGTCGCTCCACCAACTCACTCCTCCATGTCACTCCTCCTTGTCACTCCTCCATGTAGCTATTCCATGTCACTCCTCCATGTAGCTATTCCATGTCACTCCTTTATGTCGCTCTACCAAGTCACTCCTCCATGTCACTCGTCCACGTCACTCCTCCATGTTACACTTCCTTGTCACTCCTCCATGTAGCTACTTCATGTCACTGCACCAACTCACTCATCCCTGTTCCTCCGCCATGTCACTCCACCATATCAACCCTCCTTCCTGATCAAACTTGTAACTTCTCCATGTCATTACACTATGTCTCTCCTCCACATCACTCCTCTATATCACTCCTCCATGTCACTCCTCCAAGTCACTCCTCCATGTCGCTACTCCATGTCACACCTCCTTGTCACTCCTCCATGTAGCTACTCCATGTCACACCTCCATGTCGCTCTACCAACTCACTCCTCCATGTCACTCCTCTATATCACTTCTCCATGTTACTCCTCCATATCAATCCTCCATGTCACTTCTCCATGTCACTCCTCCTTGTCGCAATTCCATGTCACTCCTCCATGTCGCTACATCAACTCACTCCTCATGTACCTCCTCCATGTCGCTTCTCCATGTCACTCCTCCATGTCGCTACACCAACTCAATCCTCCTTGTCACTCCTCCATGTCCCTTCACCATGTCACTCCTCCATGTCTCTCCTCCATGTCACTTCTCCAAGTCTTCAATGTCATGTCTCTCATCTGTGTAGCTCCACATTGTCACTCCTCCAAGTCACTCCTCCATGTCGCTACTCCATGTCACACCTCCTTGTCACTCCTCCATGTAGCTACTCCATGTCAATCCTCCATGTCGCTCTACCAACTCACTCCTCCATGTCACTCTTCTATATCACTTCTCCATGTTACTCCTCCATATCAATCCTCCATGTCACTTCTCCATGTCACTCCTCCTTGTCGCAATTCCATGTCACTCCTCCATGTCGCTACATCAACTCACTCCTCATGTCACTCCTCCATGTCGCTACTCCAAGTCACTCCTCCATGTCGCTACACCAACTCAATCCTCCTTGTCACTCCTCCATGTCACTCATCCAAGTCACTCCTCCATGTCGCTATTCCCTGTCACTCCTTATGTCGATACGCCAACTCACTCCTCCATGTCACTCCTCCATTTCACTCCACCACGTCACTCCTCCATGTCACTCCTCCATATCAACCCGCCATGTCACTCCTCCATGTCACTCCTCCATGTCACTACACCAACTCACTAATCCCTCTCCCTCCGCCATGTCACTCCACAATATCAAACCTCCTTCCTAATCAAACTTGTCAGTTCTCCATGTCACTACTCCATGTCTCTCCTCCACATCAATCCTCTATGTCACTCCTCCATGTCACTCCTCCATGTCACTCCTCCTTGTCACTTTTCCATGTCACTCCTCCATGTTGCTACACCAACTCACTCCTCATGTCACTCTTCCATGTCGCTACTCCATGTCACTCATCCATGTCGCTACACCAACTCAATCCTCCTTGTCACTCCTCCATGTCACTCATCCAAGTCACTCCTCAATGTCACTCCTTTTTGTCACTCCTCCAAGTCACTCCTCTATGTCACTGCTATATGTCTTCCATGTCACTCCTCCATGTCGCTCCACCAACTCACTCCTCCATGTCACTCCTCCTTGTCACTCCTCCATGTAGCTATTCCATGTCACTCCTCCATGTCACTCTACCAACTCACTCCTCCATGTCACTCGTCCACGTCACTCCTCCATGTCACACTTCCTTGTCACTCCTCCATGTAGCTACTTCATGTCACTGCACCAACTCACTCATCCCTGTCCCTGCGCCATGTCACTCCACCATATCAACCCTCCTTCTTGATCAAACTTGTCACTTCTCCATGTCACTACTCCATATCTCTCCTCCACATCACTCCTCTATATCACTCCTCCATGTCACTCCTCCATGTCACTCCTCCTTGTCGCTATTCCATGTTACTCCTCCATGTCGCTACACCAACTCACTCTTCCATGTCACTCCCCCATTTCACTCCACCACGTCACTCCTCCATGTCACTCCTCCATATCAACCCTCCATGTCACTCCTCCATGTTACTCCTCCATGTCACTACACCAACTCATTCATCCCTGTCCCTCCGCCATGTCACTCCACCATATCAACCCTCCTTCCTGATCAAACTTGTCACTTCTCCATGTCACTACTCCATGTCTCCCCCCCACATCAAACCTCTATGTCACTCCTCCATGTCACTCCTCTATGTCACTCCTCCTTGTCGCTCTTCCATGTCACTCCTCCATGTCGCTACACCAACTCAATCCTCATGTCACTCCTCCATGTAGCTACTCCATGTCACTCCTCTATGTCGCTACACTAACTCAATCCTCCTTGTCACTCCTCCATGTCACTCAGCCAAGTCATTTGTCCATGTCACTCCTTTATGTCACTCCTCCAAGTCACTCCTCCATGTCACTCCTCCATGTCACTCCTCCATGTCGCTATTCCATGTCATTCCTTATGTCGCTATATAAACTCAATCCTCCATGTCACTCCTACATTTCACTCCACCACGTCACTCCTCCATGTCGCTACTCCATGTCACACCTCCTTGTCACTCCTCCATGTAGCTACTCCATGTCACTCCTCCATGTCTGCTCTACCAACTCACTCCTCCATGTCACTCCTCTATATCACTCCTCCATGTTACTCCTCCATATCAATCCTCCATGTCACTTCTCCATGTCACTCCTCCTTGTCGCAATTCCATGTCACTCCTCCATGTCGCTACAACAACTCACTCCTCATGTCACTCCTCCATGTCGCTACTCCATGTCACTCCTCCATGTCGCTACACCAACTCAATCCTCCTTGTCACTCCTCCATGTCACTCATCCAAGTCACTCCTCCATGTCGCTATTCCCTTTCACTCCTTATGTCGATACGCCAACTCACTCCTCCATGTCACTCCTCCATGTTCCTTCGCCATGTCACTCCTCCATGTCTCTCCTCCATGTCACTTCTCCAAGTCTTCAATGTCATGTCTCTCATCTGTGTAGCTCCACATTGTCACTCCTCCAAGTCACTCCTCCATGTCGCTACTCCATGTCACACCTCCTTGTCACTCCTCCATGTAGCTACTCCATGTCACTCCTCCATGTCGCTCTACCAACTCACTCCTCCATTTCACTCCTCTATATCACTTCTCCATGTTACTCCTCCATATCAATCCTCCATGTCACTTCTCCATGTCACTCCTCCTTGTCGCTATTCCATGTCACTCCTCCATGTCGCTACATCAACTCACTCCTCATGTCACTCCTCCATGTCGCTACTCCATGTCACTCCTCCATGTCGCTACACCAACTCAATCCTCCTTGTCACTCCTCCATGTCACTCAGCCGAGTCATTTGTCCATGTCACTCCTTTATGTCACTCCTCCAAGTCACTCCTCCATGTCACTTCTATATGTCTTCCATGTCACTCCTCCATGTTGCTCCACCAACTCACTCCTCCATGTCACTCCTCCACGTCACTGCTCCACGTCACTCCTCTATGTCACTCCTCCATGTCGCTATTCCATGTCACTCCTTATGTCGCTATATAAACTCACTCCTCCATGTCACTCCTCCATTTCACTCCACCACGTCACTCCTCCATGTCACTCCTCCATATCAACCCTCCATGTCACTCCTCCTTGTCGCTACACCAACTCACTCCTCCATGTCACTCCTCCATTTCACTCCACCACGTCTATATGTATTCCATGTCACTCCTCCATGTCACTACACCAACTCACTAATCCCTGTCCCTCCGCCACGTCACTCCACAATATCAAAACTCCTTCCTAATCAAACTTGTCAGTTCACCATGTCACTACTCCATGTCACTCCTCCACATCAATCCTCTATGTCACTCCTCCATGTCACTCCTCCATGTCACTCCTCCTTGTCGCTATTCCATGTCACTCCTCCATGTTGCTACACCAACTCACTCCTCATGTCACTCCTCCATGTCGCTACTCCATGTCACTCATCCATGTCGCTACAACAACTCAATCCTCCTTGTCACTCCTCCATGTCATTCATCCAAGTCATTCCTCCATGTCACTCCTTTATGTCACTCCTCCAAGTCACTCCTCTATGTCACTGCTATATGTCTTCCATGTCACTCCTCCATGACACTCCACCAACTCACTCCTCCATGTCACTCCTCCTTGTCACTCCTCCATGTAGCTATTCCATGTCACTCCTCCATGTCGCTACACCAACTCACTCTTCCATGTCACTCCCCCATTTCACTCCACCACGTCACTCCTCCATGTCACTCCTCCATATCAACCCTCCATGTCATTCCTCCATGTTACTCCTCCATGTCACTACACCAACTCATTCATCCCTGTCCCTCCGCCATATCACTCCACCATATCAACCCTCCTTCCTGATCAAACTTGTCACTTCTCCATGTCACTACTCCATGTCTCCCCCCCACATCAAACCTCTATGTCACTCCTCCATATCACTCCTCTATGTCACTCCTCCTTGTCGCTCTTCCATGTCACTCCTCCATGTCGCTACACCAACTCAATCCTCATGTCACTCCTCCATGTAGCTACTCCATGTCACTCCTCCATGTCGCTACACCAACTCAATCCTCCTTGTCAATCCTCCATGTCACTCAGCCAAGTCATTTGTCCATGTCACTCCTTTATGTCACTCCTCCAAGTCACTCCTCCATGTCACTTCTATATGTCTTCCATGTCACTCCTCCATGTTGCTCCACCAACTCACTCCTCCATGTCACTCCTCCATGTCACTGTTCCACGTCACTCCTCTATGTCATTCCTCCATGTCACTCCTCCATGTCGCTATTCCATGTCACTCCTTATGTCGCTATATAAACTCACTCCTCCATGTCACTCCTCCATTTCACTCCACCACGTCAATCCTCCATGTCACTCCTCCATATCAACCCTCCATGTCACTCCTCCTTGTCGCTACACCAACTCACTCCTCCATGTCACTCCTCCATTTCACTACACCGCGTCTATATGTATTCCATGTCACTCCTCCATGTCGCTCCACCAACTCACTCCTCCATGTCACTCCTCCTTGTCACTCCTCCATGTAGCTATTCCATTTCACTCCTCCATGTCGCTACACCAACTCAATCCTCCTAGTCACTCCTCCATGTCACTCATCCACGTCATTCCATCATGTCGCTATTCCATGTCACTCCTTATGTCGATACGCCAACTCACTCCTCCATGTCACTCCTCCATTTCACTCTTCCACGTCACTCCTCCATGTCACTCCTCCATATCAACCCGACATGTCACTCCTCCATGTCACTCCTCCATGTCACTACACAGACTCACTAATCCCTGTCCCTCCACACTTGTTACGCCTCCATGTCATTCCTCCATATCAACCCGCCATGTCACTCCTCCTTGTCACTCCTCCATGTAGCTATTCCATGACACTCCTCCATTTCACTCTACCACCTCACTCCTCCATGTCACTACACCAACTCACTAATCCCTGTCCCTCTGCCATGTCACTCCACAATATCAAACCTCCTTCCTAATCAAACTTGTCAGTTCTCCATGTAACTACTCCATGTCTCTCCTCCTCATCAATCCTCTATGTCACTCCTCCATGTCACTCCTCCATGTCACTCCTCCTTGTCGCTATTCCATGTCACTCCTCCATGTTGCTACACCAACTCACTCCTCCATGTCACTCCTCCTTGTCACTCCTCCATGTAGCTATTCCATGTCACTCCTCCATGTAGCTATTCCATGTCACTCCTTTATGTCGCTCTACCAAGTCACTCCTCCATGTCACTCGTCCACGTCACTCCTCCATGTTACACTTCCTTGTCACTCCTCCATGTAGCTACTTCATGTCACTGCACCAACTCACTCATCCCTGTCCCTCCGCCATGTCACTCCACCATATCAACCCTCCTTCCTGATCAAACTTGTAACTTCTCCATGTCATTACACTATGTCTCTCCTCCACATCACTCCTCTATATCACTCCTCCATGTCACTCCTCCAAGTCACTCCTCCATGTCGCTACTCCATGTCACACCTCCTTGTCACTCCTCCATGTAGCTACTCCATGTCACACCTCCATGTCGCTCTACCAACTCACTCCTCCATGTCACTCCTCTATATCACTTCTCCATGTTACTCCTTCATATCAATCCTCCATGTCACTTCTCCATGTCACTCCTCCTTGTCGCAATTCCATGTCACTCCTCCATGTCGCTACATCAACTCACTCCTCATGTACCTCCTCCATGTCGCTTCTCCATGTCACTCCTCCATGTCGCTACACCAACTCAATCCTCCTTGTCACTCCTCCATGTCACTCCTCCAAGTCACTCCTCCATGTCACTTCTATATGTCTTCCATGTCACTCCTCCATGTTGCTCCACCAACTCACTCCTCCATGTCACTCCTCCATGTCACTGTTCCACGTCACTCGTCTATGTCACTCCTCCATGTCACTCCTCAATGTCGCTATTCCATGTCACTCCTTATGTCGCTATATAAACTCACTCCTCCATGTCACTCCTCCATTTCACTCCACCACGTCACTCCTCCATGTCACTCCTCCATATCAACCCTCCATGTCACTCCTCCTTGTCGCTACACCAACTCACTCCTCCATGTCACTCTTCCTTGTCACTCCTCCATGTAGCTATTCCATTTCACTCCTCCATGTCGCTACACCAACTCAATCCTCCTTCTCACTCCTCCATGTCACTCATCCAAGTCATTCCTCCATGTCGCTATTCCATGTCACTCCTTATGACGATACGCCAACTCACTCCTCCATGTCACTCCTCCATTTCACTCCACCACGTCACTCCTCCATGTCACTCCTCCATATCAACCCGCCATGTCACTCCTCCATGTCACTCCTCCATGTTACTCCTCCATGTCACTACACAGACTCACTAATCCCTGTCCCTCCGCACTTGTTAAGCCTCCATGTCACTCCTCCATATAAACCCGCCATGTCACTCCTCCTTGTCGCTATTCCATGTCACTCCTACATGTTGCTACACCAACTCACTCCTCATGTCACTCCTCCATGTCGCTACTCCATGTCGCTATTCCATGTCACTCCTTATGTCGCTACACCAACTCACTCCTCCATTTCACTCCAACACGTCACTCCTCCATGTCACTCCTCCTTATCAACCCTCCATGTCACTCCTCCTTGTCGCTACACCAACTCATTCCTCCATGTCACTCCTCCATTTCACTCCTCCTTGTCGCTATTCCATGTCACTCCTACATGTTGCTACACCAACTCACTCCTCATGTCACTCCTCCATGTCGCTACTCCATGTCGCTATTCCATGTCACTCCTTATGTCGCTACACCAACTCACTCCTCCATTTCACTCCAACACGTCACTCCTCCATGTCACTCCTCCATATCAACCCTCCATGTCACTCCTCCTTGTCGCTACACCAACTCACTCCTCCATGTCACTCCTCCATTTCACTCCACCATGTCCCTCCTCCATATCAACCCTCCAAGTCATTCCTCCCTGTCACTCCTTTATGTCACTCCTCCAAGTCACTCCTCCATGTCACTTCTATATGTCTTCCATGTCACTCCTCCATGTCGTTACACCAACTCACTCCTCCATGTCACTCCTCCATGTCTCTACTCCATGTCACTCCTCCATTTTACTCCATGTCACTCATCCATGTCTCTACTCCATGTCACTTCTCCAAGTCTTCAATGTCATGTCTCTCATCTGTGTAGCTCCACATTGTCACTCCTCCATGTCACTCCTCCATGTCTCTCCTCCATGTCACTTCTCCAAGTCTTCAATGTCATGTCTCTCATCTGTGTAGCTCCACATTGTCACTCCTCCAAGTCACTCCTCCATGTCGCTACTCCATGTCACACCTCCTTGTCACTCCTCCATGTAGCTACTCCATGTCACTCCTCCATGTCGCTCTACCAACTCACTCCTCCATTTCACTCCTCTATATCACTTCTCCATGTTACTCCTCCATATCAATCCTCCATGTCACTTCTCCATGTCACTCCTCCTTGTCGCTATTCCATGTCACTCCTCCATGTCGCTACATCAACTCACTCCTCATGTCACTCCTCCATGTCGCTACTCCATGTCACTCCTCCATGTCGCTACACCAACTCAATCCTCCTTGTCACTCCTCCATGTCACTCAGCCAAGTCATTTGTCCATGTCACTCCTTTATGTCACTCCTCCAAGTCACTCCTCCATGTCACTTCTATATGTCTTCCATGTCACTCCTCCATGTTGCTCCACCAACTCACTCCTCCATGTCACTCCTCCACGTCACTGCTCCACGTCACTCCTCTATGTCACTCCTCCATGTCGCTATTCCATGTCACTCCTTATGTCGCTATATAAACTCACTCCTCCATGTCACTCCTCCATTTCACTCCACCACGTCACTCCTCCATGTCACTCCTCCATATCAACCCTCCATGTCACTCCTCCTTGTCGCTACACCAACTCACTCCTCCATGTCACTCCTCCATTTCACTCCACCATGTCCCTCCTCCATATCAACCCTCCAAGTCATTCCTCCCTGTCACTCCTTTATGTCACTCCTCCAAGTCACTCCTCCATGTCACTTCTATATGTCTTCCATGTCACTCCTCCATGTCGTTACACCAACTCAATCCTCCATGTCACTCCTCCATGTCTCTACTCCATGTCACTCCTCCATTTTACTCCATGTCACTCATCCATGTCTCTACTCCATGTCACTTCTCCAAGTCTTCAATGTCATGTCTCTCATCTGTGTAGCTCCACATTGTCACTCCTCCATGTCACTCCTCCATGTCTCTCCTCCATGTCACTTCTCCAAGTCTTCAATGTCATGTCTCTCATCTGTGTAGCTCCACATTGTCACTCCTCCAAGTCACTCCTCCATGTCGCTACTCCATGTCACACCTCCTTGTCACTCCTCCATGTAGCTACTCCATGTCACTCCTCCATGTCGCTCTACCAACTCACTCCTCCATTTCACTCCTCTATATCACTTCTCCATGTTACTCCTCCATATCAATCCTCCATGTCACTTCTCCATGTCACTCCTCCTTGTCGCTATTCCATGTCACTCCTCCATGTCGCTACATCAACTCACTCCTCATGTCACTCCTCCATGTCGCTACTCCATGTCACTCCTCCATGTCGCTACACCAACTCAATCCTCCTTGTCACTCCTCCATGTCACTCAGCCAAGTCATTTGTCCATGTCACTCCTTTATGTCACTCCTCCAAGTCACTCCTCCATGTCACTTCTATATGTCTTCCATGTCACTCCTCCATGTTGCTCCACCAACTCACTCCTCCATGTCACTCCTCCACGTCACTGCTCCACGTCACTCCTCTATGTCACTCCTCCATGTCGCTATTCCATGTCACTCCTTATGTCGCTATATAAACTCACTCCTCCATGTCACTCCTCCATTTCACTCCACCACGTCACTCCTCCATGTCACTCCTCCATATCAACCCTCCATGTCACTCCTCCTTGTCGCTACACCAACTCACTCCTCCATGTCACTCCTCCATTTCACTCCACCACGTCTATATGTATTCCATGTCACTCCTCCATGTCACTACACCAACTCACTAATCCCTGTCCCTCCGCCACGTCACTCCACAATATCAAAACTCCTTCCTAATCAAACTTGTCAGTTCACCATGTCACTACTCCATGTCACTCCTCCACATCAATCCTCTATGTCACTCCTCCATGTCACTCCTCCATGTCACTCCTCCTTGTCGCTATTCCATGTCACTCCTCCATGTTGCTACACCAACTCACTCCTCATGTCACTCCTCCATGTCGCTACTCCATGTCACTCCTCCATGTCGCTACACCAACTCAATCCTCCTTGTCACTCCTCCATGTCACTCATCCAAGTCACTCCTCCATGTCGCTATTCCCTTTCACTCCTTATGTCGATACGCCAACTCACTCCTCCATGTCACTCCTCCATGTTCCTTCGCCATGTCACTCCTCCATGTCTCTCCTCCATGTCACTTCTCCAAGTCTTCAATGTCATGTCTCTCATCTGTGTAGCTCCACATTGTCACTCCTCCAAGTCACTCCTCCATGTCGCTACTCCATGTCACACCTCCTTGTCACTCCTCCATGTAGCTACTCCATGTCACTCCTCCATGTCGCTCTACCAACTCACTCCTCCATTTCACTCCTCTATATCACTTCTCCATGTTACTCCTCCATATCAATCCTCCATGTCACTTCTCCATGTCACTCCTCCTTGTCGCTATTCCATGTCACTCCTCCATGTCGCTACATCAACTCACTCCTCATGTCACTCCTCCATGTCGCTACTCCATGTTACTCCTCCATGTCGCTACACCAACTCAATCCTCCTTGTCACTCCTCCATGTCACTCAGCCAAGTCATTTGTCCATGTCACTCCTTTATGTCACTCCTCCAAGTCACTCCTCCATGTCACTTCTATATGTCTTCCATGTCACTCCTCCATGTTGCTCCACCAACTCACTCCTCCATGTCACTCCTCCACGTCACTGCTCCACGTCACTCCTCTATGTCACTCCTCCATGTCGCTATTCCATGTCACTCCTTATGTCGCTATATAAACTCACTCCTCCATGTCACTCCTCCATTTCACTCCACCACGTCACTCCTCCATGTCACTCCTCCATATCAACCCTCCATGTCACTCCTCCTTGTCGCTACACCAACTCACTCCTCCATGTCACTCCTCCATTTCACTCCACCACGTCTATATGTATTCCATGTCACTCCTCCATGTCACTACACCAACTCACTAATCCCTGTCCCTCCGCCACGTCACTCCACAATATCAAAACTCCTTCCTAATCAAACTTGTCAGTTCACCATGTCACTACTCCATGTCACTCCTCCACATCAATCCTCTATGTCACTCCTCCATGTCACTCCTCCATGTCACTCCTCCTTGTCGCTATTCCATGTCACTCCTCCATGTTGCTACACCAACTCACTCCTCATGTCACTCCTCCATGTCACTCCTCCATGACACTCCACCAACTCACTCCTCCATGTCACTCCTCCTTGTCACTCCTCCATGTAGCTATTCCATGTCACTCCTCCATGTCACTCTACCAACTCACTCCTCCATGTCACTCGTCCACGTCACTCCTCCATGTCACACTTCCTTGTCACTCCTCCATGTAGCTACTTCATGTCACTGCACCAACTCACTCATCCCTGTCCCTCCGCCATGTCACTCCACCAAATCAACCCTCCTTCCTAATCAAACTTGTCACTTCTCCATGTCACTACTCCATGTCTCTCCTCCACATCACTCCTCTATATTACTCCTCCATGTCACTCCTCCATGTCACTCCTCCTTGTCGCTATTCCATGTTACTCCTCCATGTCGCTACACCAACTCACTCTTCCATGTCACTCCCCCATTTCACTCCACCACGTCACTCCTCCATGTCACTCCTCCATATCAACCCTCCATGTCATTCCTCCATGTTACTCCTCCATGTCACTACACCAACTCACTCATCCCTGTCCCTCCGCCATGTCACTCCACCATATCAACCCTCCTTCCTGATCAAACTTGTCACTTCTCCATGTCACTACTCCATGTCTCCCCCCCACATCAAACCTCTATGTCACTCCTCCATGTCACTCCTCTATGTCACTCCTCCTTGTCGCTCTTCCATGTCACTCCTCCATGTCGCTACACCAACTCAATCCTCATGTCACTCCTCCATGTAGCTACTCCATGTCACTCCTCCATGTCGCTACACCAACTCAATCCTCCTTGTTAATCCTCCATGTCACTCAGCCAAGTCATTTGTCCATGTCACTCCTTTATGTCACTCCTCCAAGTCACTCCTCCATGTCACTTCTATATGTCTTCCATGTCACTCCTCCATGTTGCTCCACCAACTCACTCCTCCATGTCACTCCTCCATGTCACTGTTCCACGTCACTCCTCTATGTCATTCCTCCATGTCACTCCTCCATGTCGCTATTCCATGTCACTCCTTATGTCGCTATATAAACTCACTCCTCCATGTCACTCCTCCATTTCACTCCACCACGTCAATCCTCCATGTCACTCCTCCATATCAACCCTCCATGTCACTCCTCCTTGTCGCTACACCAACTCACTCCTCAATGTCACTCCTCCATTTCACTCCACCGCGTCTATATGTATTCCATGTCACTCCTCCATGTCGCTCCACCAACTCACTCCTCCATGTCACTCCTCCTTGTCACTCCTCCATGTAGCTATTCCATTTCACTCCTCCATGTCGCTACACCAACTTAATCCTCCTAGTCACTCCTCCATGTCACTCATCCACGTCATTCCATCATGTCGCTATTCCATGTCACTCCTTATGTCGATACGCCAACTCACTCCTCCATGTCACTCCTCCATATCAACCCGACATGTCACTCCTCCATGTCACTCCTCCATGTCACTACACAGACTCACTAATCCCTGTCCCTCCACACTTGTTACGCCTCCATGTCATTCCTCCATATCAACCCGCCATGTCACTCCTCCTTGTCACTCCTCCATGTAGCTATTCCATGACACTCCTCCATTTCACTCTACCACCTCACTCCTCCATGTCACTACACCAACTCACTAATCCCTGTCCCTCTGCCATGTCACTCCACAATATCAAACCTCCTTCCTAATCAAACTTGTCAGTTCTCCATGTAACTACTCCATGTCTCTCCTCCTCATCAATCCTCTATGTCACTCCTCCATGTCACTCCTCCATGTCACTCCTCCTTGTCGCTATTCCATGTCACTCCTCCATGTTGCTACACCAACTCACTCCTCCATGTCACTCCTCCTTGTCACTCCTCCATGTAGCTATTCCATGTCACTCCTCCATGTAGCTATTCCATGTCACTCCTTTATGTCGCTCTACCAAGTCACTCCTCCATGTCACTCGTCCACGTCACTCCTCCATGTTACACTTCCTTGTCACTCCTCCATGTAGCTACTTCATGTCACTGCACCAACTCACTCATCCCTGTCCCTCCGCCATGTCACTCCACCATATCAACCCTCCTTCCTGATCAAACTTGTAACTTCTCCATGTCATTACACTATGTCTCTCCTCCACATCACTCCTCTATATCACTCCTCCATGTCACTCCTCCAAGTCACTCCTCCATGTCGCTACTCCATGTCACACCTCCTTGTCACTCCTCCATGTAGCTACTCCATGTCACACCTCCATGTCGCTCTACCAACTCACTCCTCCATGTCACTCCTCTATATCACTTCTCCATGTTACTCCTCCATATCAATCCTCCATGTCACTTCTCCATGTCACTCCTCCATGTCGCTACATACACTCACTCCTCATGTACCTCCTCCATGTCGCTTCTCCATGTCACTCCTCCATGTCGCTACACCAACTCAATCCTCCTTGTCACTCCTCCATGTCACTCCTCCAAGTCACTCCTCCATGTCACTTCTATATGTCTTCCATGTCACTCCTCCATGTTGCTCCACCAACTCACTCCTCCATGTCACTCCTCCATGTCACTGTTCCACGTCACTCGTCTATGTCACTCCTCCATGTCACTCCTCAATGTCGCTATTCCATGTCACTCCTTATGTCGCTATATAAACTCACTCCTCCATGTCACTCCTCCATTTCACTCCACCACGTCACTCCTCCATGTCACTCCTCCATATCAACCCTCCATGTCACTCCTCCTTGTCGCTACACCAACTCACTCCTCCATGTCACTCTTCCTTGTCACTCCTCCATGTAGCTATTCCATTTCACTCCTCCATGTCGCTACACCAACTCAATCCTCCTTCTCACTCCTCCATGTCACTCATCCAAGTCATTCCTCCATGTCGCTATTCCATGTCACTCCTTATGACGATACGCCAACTCACTCCTCCATGTCACTCCTCCATTTCACTCCACCACGTCACTCCTCCATGTCACTCCTCCATATCAACCCGCCATGTCACTCCTCCATGTCACTCCTCCATGTTACTCCTCCATGTCACTACACAGACTCACTAATCCCTGTCCCTCCGCACTTGTTAAGCCTCCATGTCACTCCTCCATATAAACCCGCCATGTCACTCCTCCTTGTCGCTATTCCATGTCACTCCTACATGTTGCTACACCAACTCACTCCTCATGTCACTCCTCCATGTCGCTACTCCATGTCGCTATTCCATGTCACTCCTTATGTCGCTACACCAACTCACTCCTCCATTTCACTCCAACACGTCACTCCTCCATGTCACTCCTCCTTATCAACCCTCCATGTCACTCCTCCTTGTCGCTACACCAACTCATTCCTCCATGTCACTCCTCCATTTCACTCCTCCTTGTCGCTATTCCATGTCACTCCTACATGTTGCTACACCAACTCACTCCTCATGTCACTCCTCCATGTCGCTACTCCATGTCGCTATTCCATGTCACTCCTTATGTCGCTACACCAACTCACTCCTCCATTTCACTCCAACACGTCACTCCTCCATGTCACTCCTCCATATCAACCCTCCATGTCACTCCTCCTTGTCGCTACACCAACTCACTCCTCCATGTCACTCCTCCATTTCACTCCACCATGTCCCTCCTCCATATCAACCCTCCAAGTCATTCCTCCCTGTCACTCCTTTATGTCACTCCTCCAAGTCACTCCTCCATGTCACTTCTATATGTCTTCCATGTCACTCCTCCATGTCGTTACACCAACTCACTCCTCCATGTCACTCCTCCATGTCTCTACTCCATGTCACTCCTCCATTTTACTCCATGTCACTCATCCATGTCTCTACTCCATGTCACTTCTCCAAGTCTTCAATGTCATGTCTCTCATCTGTGTAGCTCCACATTGTCACTCCTCCAAGTCACTCCTCCATGTCGCTACTCCACATCACTCCTCCATGTCACACCTCCTTGTCACTCCTCCATTTAGCTACTCCATGTCACTCCTCCTTGTCGCTCTACCAACTCACTCGTCCATGTCACTCGTCCATGTCACTCCTCCATGTAGCTACTCCATGTCACTCCTCCATGTCACTCTTAAATATCACTCCACCACGCCACTCCTCTATATCACTCCTCCATGTCACTCATCCAAGTCTCTCCTCCGTGTCACTTCTACATGTTGTACATGTCACTCCTCCACATAACTCCTCTATGTCACTCCTCAATGTCACTTTTCAATATCACTCCTCTATGTCATTCCCCTATGTCGCTACTCCATGTCACTCCTCCATGTCGATCCTCCACATCAATCCTCTATGTCACTCCTCTATGTCACTCCTCCATGTCACTCCTCCTTGTCGCTATTCCATGTCACTCCTCCATGTCGCTACACCAACTCACTCCTCCATGTCACTCCTCCATGTCACTCATCCATGTCCCTCCGCCATGTCACTCCACCATATCAATCCTCCTTGCTGATCTGCCCTGTCACTCCTCCATGTCTCTCCTCCACATCAATCCTCTATGTCACTCCTCCATGTCACTACTCTATGTCACTCCTCCATGTCGCTATTCCATGTCACTCCTCCATGTCGCTACACCAACTCACTCCTCATGTCACTCCTCCATGTCGCTACTCCATGTCGCTATTCCATGTCACTCCTTATGTCGCTACACCAACTCACTCCTCCATTTCACTCCAACACGTCACTCCTCCATGTCACTCCTCCTTATCAACCCTCCATGTCACTCCTCCTTGTCGCTACACCAACTCATTCCTCCATGTCACTCCTCCATTTCACTCCTCCTTGTCGCTATTCCATGTCACTCCTACATGTTGCTACACCAACTCACTCCTCATGTCACTCCTCCATGTCGCTACTCCATGTCGCTATTCCATGTCACTCCTTATGTCGCTACACCAACTCACTCCTCCATTTCACTCCAACACGTCACTCCTCCATGTCACTCCTCCATATCAACCCTCCATGTCACTCCTCCTTGTCGCTACACCAACTCACTCCTCCATGTCACTCCTCCATTTCACTCCACCATGTCCCTCCTCCATATCAACCCTCCAAGTCATTCCTCCCTGTCACTCCTTTATGTCACTCCTCCAAGTCACTCCTCCATGTCACTTCTATATGTCTTCCATGTCACTCCTCCATGTCGTTACACCAACTCACTCCTCCATGTCACTCCTCCATGTCTCTACTCCATGTCACTCCTCCATTTTACTCCATGTCACTCATCCATGTCTCTACTCCATGTCACTTCTCCAAGTCTTCAATGTCATGTCTCTCATCTGTGTAGCTCCACATTGTCACTCCTCCAAGTCACTCCTCCATGTCGCTACTCCACATCACTCCTCCATGTCACACCTCCTTGTCACTCCTCCATTTAGCTACTCCATGTCACTCCTCCTTGTCGCTCTACCAACTCACTCCTCCATGTCACTCGTCCATGTCACTCCTCCATGTAGCTACTCCATGTCACTCCTCCATGTCACTCTTAAATATCACTCCACCACGCCACTCCTCTATATCACTCCTCCATGTCACTCATCCAAGTCTCTCCTCCGTGTCACTTCTACATGTTGTACATGTCACTCCTCCACATAACTCCTCTATGTCACTCCTCAATGTCACTTTTCAATATCACTCCTCTATGTCATTCCCCTATGTCGCTACTCCATGTCACTCCTCCATGTCGATCCTCCACATCAATCCTCTATGTCACTCCTCTATGTCACTCCTCCATGTCACTCCTCCTTGTCGCTATTCCATGTCACTCCTCCATGTCGCTACACCAACTCACTCCTCCATGTCACTCCTCCATGTCACTCATCCATGTCCCTCCGCCATGTCACTCCACCATATCAATCCTCCTTGCTGATCTGCCCTGTCACTCCTCCATGTCTCTCCTCCACATCAATCCTCTATGTCACTCCTCCATGTCACTACTCTATGTCACTCCTCCATGTCGCTATTCCATGTCACTCCTCCATGTCGCTACACAAACTCAATACTCCTTGTCACTCCTCTGTGTCATTCCTGCATGTCACTCCTCCGTGTCACTCCTACATGTCATTCCTCCTTGTCGCTATTCCATGTCAATCCTCCATGTCACTACACAAACTCACTCATCCCTGTCCCTCCGCCATGTCACACCACCATAACAACCCTCTTTCCTGATCAAACTTGTCACTTCTCCATGTCACTACTCCATGTCTCTCCTCCACATCAATCCTCTATGTCACTCTTCCATGTCACTCCTCCATGTCACTCCTCCTTGTCGCTACTCCATGTCACTCCTCCATGTCACTCCTCAATGTCGCTATTCCATGTCACTCCTTATGTCGCTATATAAACTCACTCCTCCATGTCACTCCTCCATGTTCCTTCGCCATGTCACTCCTCCATGTCTCTCCTCCATGTCACTTCTCCAAGTCTTCAATGTCATGTCTCTCATCTGTGTAGCTCCACATTGTCACTCCTCCAAGTCACTCCTCCATGTCGCTACTCCATGTCACACCTCCTTGTCACTCCTCCATGTAGCTACTCCATGTCACTCCTCCATGTCGCTCTACCAACTCACTCCTCCATTTCACTCCTCTATATCACTTCTCCATGTTACTCCTCCATATCAATCCTCCATGTCACTTCTCCATGTCACTCCTCCTTGTCGCTATTCCATGTCACTCCTCCATGTCGCTACATCAACTCACTCCTCATGTCACTCCTCCATGTCGCTACTCCATGTCACTCCTCCATGTCGCTACACCAACTCAATCCTCCTTGTCACTCCTCCATGTCACTCAGCCAAGTCATTTGTCCATGTCACTCCTTTATGTCACTCATCCAAGTCACTCCTCCATGTCACTTCTATATGTCTTCCATGTCACTCCTCCATGTTGCTCCACCAACTCACTCCTCCATGTCACTCCTCCACGTCACTGCTCCACGTCACTCCTCTATGTCACTCCTCCATGTCGCTATTCCATGTCACTCCTTATGTCGCTATATAAACTCACTCCTCCATGTCACTCCTCCATTTCACTCCACCACGTCACTCCTCCATGTCACTCCTCCATATCAACCCTCCATGTCACTCCTCCTTGTCGCTACACCAACTCACTCCTCCATGTCACTCCTCCATTTCACTCCACCACGTCTATATGTATTCCATGTCACTCCTCCATGTCACTACACCAACTCACTAATCCCTGTCCCTCCGCCACGTCACTCCACAATATCAAAACTCCTTCCTAATCAAACTTGTCAGTTCACCATGTCACTACTCCATGTCACTCCACCACATCAATCCTCTATGTCACTCCTCCATGTCACTACTCTATGTCACTCCTCCATGTCGCTATTCCATGTCACTCCTCCATGTCGCTACACAAACTCAATACTCCTTGTCACTCCTCTGTGTCATTCCTGCATGTCACTCCTCCATGTCACTCCTACATGTCATTCCTCCTTGTCGCTATTCCATGTCAATCCTCCATGTCACTACACCAACTCACTCATCCCTGTCCCTCCGCCATGTCACACCACCATAACAACCCTCTTTCCTGATCAAACTTGTCACTTCTCCATGTCACTACTCCATGTCTCTTCTCCACATCAATCCTCTATGTCACTCTTCCATGTCACTCCTCCATGTCACTCCTCCTTGTCGCTACTCCATGTCACTCCTCCATGTCAGTCCTCCATGTCCCTCCTCCATGTCACTCCACCATATCAATCCGCCTTGTTGATCCGCCCTGTCACTCCTCCATGTCACTCCTCCATGTCACTTCTATATGTCTTCCATGTCACTCCTCCATGTCATTACACCAACTCACTCCTCCATGTCACTCCTCCATGTCGCTACTCCATGTCACTCCTCCATTTCACTCCTCCATGTCTCTCCTCCATGTCACTTCTCCAAGTCTTCAATGTCATGTCTCTCATCTGTGTAGCTTCACATTGTCACTCCTCCAAGTCACTCCTCCATGTCGCTACTCCACGTCACTCCTCCATGTCACACCTCCTTGTCACTCCTCCAAGTAGCTACTCCATATCACTCCTCCATGTCGCTCTACCAACTCACTCCTCCATGTCACTCGTCCACGTCACTCCTCCATGTGACACCTCCTTGTCACTCCTCCATGTAGCTACTCCATGTCACTCCTCCATGTCACTCTTAAATTTCACTCCACCACGCCACTCCTCTATATCACTCCTCCATGTTACTCCTCCATATCAATCCTTTATGTCACTTCTCCATGTCACTCCTCCTTGTCGCAATTCCATGTCACTCCTCCATGTCGCTACACCAACTCACTCCTCCATGTCACTCCTCCATGTCGCTACTCCATGTCACTCCTCCATGTCGCTACACCAACTCACCCTCCTTGTCACTCCTCCATGTCACTCATCCAAGTCATTCCTCCATGTCACTCCTTTATGTCATTCATCCAATTCACTCCTCCATGTCACTTCTATATGTCTTCCATGTCACTCCTCCATGTCACTCCTCCATGTCACTCTTAAATATCACTCCACCACGCCACTCCTCCATATCACTCCTCCATGTTAGTCCTCCTTATCAGTCCTCCATGTCACTTCTCCATTTCACTCCTCTTTGTCGCAATTCCATGTCACTCCTCTATGTCGCTACACCAACTGAATCCTCCTTGTCACTCATCCATGTCACTCATCCAAGTCATTCCTCCATGTCACTCCTTTATGTCACTCCTCGAAGTCACACCTCCATGTCACTTCTATATGTCTTCCATGTCACTCCTCCATGTCGCTCCACCAACTCACTCCTCCATGTCACTCCTCCTTGTCACTCCTCCATGTAGCTATTCCATGTCACTCCTCCATGTCGCTCTACCAACTCACTCCTCCATGTCACTCGTCCACGTCACTCCTCCATGTCACACTTCCTTGTCACTCCTCCATGTAGCTACTCCTTGTCACTACACCAACTCACTCATCCCTGTCCCTCCGCCATGTCACTCTACCATATTAACCCTCCTTCCTGATCAAACTTGTCACTTCTCCATGTCACTACTCCATGTCTTTCCTCCACATCAATCCTCTATGTCACTCCTCCATGTCACTCCTCCATGTCATTCCTCATTGTCGCTATTCCATGTCACTCCTCCATGTCACTCCTCCATACCCTCCGCCATGTCACTCCACCATATCAACCCTCCTTCCTGATCAAACTTGTCACTTCTCCATGTCACTACTCCATGTCTCTCCTCCACATCACTCCTCTATATCACTCCTCCATGTCACTCCTCCATGTCACTCCTCCATGTTTCTATTCCATGTTACTCCTCCATGTCGCTACACCAACTCACTCTTCCATGTACCTCCTCCATTTCACTCCACCACGTCACTCTTCTACGTCACTCCTCATGTCACTCCTACATGTCGCTACTCCTTGTCACTCCTCCATGTCACTCATCAATGTCATTCCTCCATGTCACTCCTTTATGTCACTCCTCCAAGTCACTACTCAATTTCACTTCTATATGACTTTAATGTCACTCCTGCATGTCGCTCCTCCATATCACTCCTCTATTTCACTCCTCCATGTCACTCCTCCATATCAATCCTCCATTTCACTCCTCCATGTAACTACTTAATGTCACTACTCCATGTCGCTACTCCATGTCACTCCTTCATGTCACTCTTGCATGTCGCTCCTCCATGTCACTTCTCCATGTAACTACTTAATGTCACTCCTCCATGTCGATCCTCCAGGTCACTCCTCCATGTCACTTCTATATGTCTTCCATGTCACTCCTCCATGTCGCTCCTCCTTGTCACTCCTCCATGTTGCTCCTCCATGTCACTCCTCCATGTCACTCATCCATGTCCCTCCGTCATGTCACTCCACCTTATCAATCCTCCTTGCTGATCCGGCCTGTCACTCCTCCATGTCACTCCTCCATGTCACTCCTCCATGTCACTCCTCCATGTCACTCCTCCATGTTACTCCTCCATGTCACTACACCAACTCACTCATCCCTTTCCCTCTGCCATGTCACTCCACCATATCAACCTTCCTTCCTGATCAAACTTGTCACTTCGCCATGTCACTACTCCATGTATCTCCTCCACATCAATCCTCTATGTCATTCCTCCATGTCACTCCTCCATGTCACTCCTCCTTGTCGCTATTCCATGTCACTCCTCCATGTCGCTACACCAACTCACTCCTCATGTCACTCCTCCATGTCGCTATTCCATGTCACTCCTTATGTCGCTACACCAACTCACTCCTCCATTTCACTCCTCCATTTCACTCCACCACGTCACTCCTCCATATCACTCCTTCATATCAACCCTCCATTTCATTCCTCCATTTCACTCCTCCATGTCGCTACACCAACTCAATCCTCCTTGTCACTCCTCCATGTCACTCATCCAAGTCACTCCACCACGTCACTCCTCCATGTCACTCCTCCATATCAACCCGCCATGTCACTCCTCCATGTCACTCCTCAATTTCACTTCTATATGACTTCAATGTAAATCCTGCATGTCGCTCCTCCATATCACTCCTCTATTTCACCCTCTCCATGTCACTCCTCCATATCAATCCACCATTTCACTCCTCCATGTAACTCCTTAATGTCACTACTCCATGTCACTCCTCCATGTCACTTTTGCATGTCGCTCCTCCATGTCACTTCTCCAAGTCTTCAATGTCATGTCTCTCATCCGTGTAGCTCCATATTGTCACTCCTCCATATCACTCCTCTGTGTCACTTCTACATGTTTTCCATGTCACTCCTCCACATGACTCCTCTATGTAACTCCTCCATGTCACTTTTCAATATCACTCCTCTATGTCATTCCCCTATGTCGCTACTCCATGTCACTCCTCCATGTCGATCCTCCATGTCAGTCCTCAATGTCACTTCTATATGTCTTCCATGTCACTCCTCCATGTCGCTCCTCCTTATCACTCCTCCATGTTGCTCCTCCATGTCCCTCCGCCATGTCACTCAACCATATCAATCCTTCTTGCTGATCCGCCCTGTCACTCCTCCATGTCTCTCCTCCACATCAATCCTCTATGTCACTCCTCCATGTCAATCCTCCATGTCGCTATTCCATGTCACTCCTCCATGTCGCTACACAAACTCAATCCTCCTTGTCACTCCTCTGTGTCAATCCTGCATGTCACTCCTCACTGTCACTCCTCCATGTCACTACACCAACTCACTTATCCCTGTCCCTCCGCCATGTCACACCACCATAACAACCCTCCTTCCTGATCAAACTTGTCACTTCTCCATGTCACTACTCCATGTCTCTACTCCACATCAATCCTCTATGTCACTCCTACATGTCACTCCTCCATGTCACTCCTCCATGTCACTCCTCCTTGTCGCTACTCCATGTCACTCCTCCATGTCACTCATCCATGTCATTCATCCATGTCACTCCTTTATGTCACTCCTCCAAGTCACTCCTCATGTCACGCCTCCATGTCCCTTTTCCATGTCACTCCACCATATCAACCCTCCTTGCTGATCCGCCCTGTCACTCCTCCATGTCGCTCATCCAAGTCACTCCTCCATGTCGCTATTCCATGTCACTCCTTATGTCGATACACCAACTCACTCCTCCATGTCACTCCTCCATTTCACTCCACCACGTCACTCATCCATGTCACTCCTCCATGTCACTCCTCCATTTCATTTCTCCATGTCACTACACCAACTCACTAATCCCTGTCCCTCCGCCATGTCACTCCACCATATCAACCCTCCTTCCTGATCAAACTTGTCAGTTCTCCATGTCACTACTCCATGTCTCTCCACCACATCAATCCTCTATGTCACTCCTCTAACTCACTCCTCCATGTCGCTATTCCATGTCACTCCTCCATGTCGCTACACAAACTCAATCCTCCTTGTCACTCCTCTGTGTCAATCCTGCATGTCACTCCTCACTGTCACTCCTCCATGTCACTACACCAACTCACTTATCCCTGTCCCTCCGCCATGTCACACCACCATAACAACCCTCCTTCCTGATCAAACTTGTCACTTCTCCATGTCACTACTCCATGTCTCTACTCCACATCAATCCTCTATGTCACTCCTACATGTCACTCCTCCATGTCACTCCTCCATGTCACTCCTCCTTGTCGCTACTCCATGTCACTCCTCCATGTCACTCATCCATGTCATTCATCCATGTCACTCCTTTATGTCACTCCTCCAAGTCACTCCTCCATGTCACGCCTCCATGTCCCTCCTCCATGTCACTCCACCATATCAACCCTCCTTGCTGTTCTGCCCTGTCACTCCTCCATGTCGCTCATCCAAGTCACTCCTCCATGTCGCTATTCCATGTCACTCCTTATGTAGATACACCAACTAACTCCTCCATGTCACTCCTCCATTTCACTCCACCACGTCACTCATCCATGTCACTCCTCCATGTCACTCCTCCATTTCATTTCTCCATGTCACTACACCAACTCACTAATCCCTGTCCCTCCACCATGTCACTCCACCATATCAACCCTCCTTCCTGATCAAACTTGTCAGTTCTCCATGTCACTACTCCATGTCTCTCCACCACATCAACCCTCTATGTCACTCCTCTAACTCACTCCTCCATGTCACTCGTCCATGTCACTCCTCCATGTCACACTTCATTGTCACTCCTCCATGTAGCTACTCCATGTCACTACACCAACTCACTCATCCCTGTCCCTCCGCCATGTCACTCCACCATATCAACCCTCCTTCCTGATCAAACTTGTCACTCCTCTATGTCACTCCTCCATGTCACTCCTCCTTGTCGCTATTCCATGTCACTCCTCCATGTCGCTACACCAACTCACTCCTCCATGTCACTCCTCCATGTCACTCATCCATGTCCCTCCGCCATGTCACTCCACCATATCAATCCTCCTTGCTGATCCGCCCTGTCACTCCTCCATGTCTCTCCTCCACATCAATCCTCTATGTCACTCCTCCATGTCACTCCTCTATGTCACTCCTCCATGTCGCTATTCCATGTCACTCCTTATGTCGCTACACCAACTCAATCCTCATGTCACTCCTCCATGTAGCTACTCCATGTCACTCCTCCATGTCGCTACACCAACTCAATCCTCCTTGTCACTCCTCCATGTCACTGCTCCACGTCACTCCTCTATGTCGCTATATAAACTCACTCCTCCATGTCAGTACTCCATTTCAATCCACCACGTCACTCCTCCATTTCACTCCACCATGTCCCTCCTCCACATCAACCCTCCATGTCACTCCTCCATGTCACTCCTCCATGTCCCTCCGCCATGTCACTCCACCATATCAACCCTCCTTCCTGATCAAACTTGTCTCTCCTCTATGTCACTACTCCATGTCTCTCCTCCACATCACTCCTCTATATCACTCCTCCATGTCACTCCTCCATGTCACTCCTCCTTGTCGCTATTCCATGTTACTCCTCCATGTCGCTACACCAACTCACTCTTCCATGTCACTCCTCCATTTCACTCCTCCATGTCGCTACTCCTTGTCACTCTTCCATGTCACTCATCCATGTCATTCCTCCATGTCACTCTTTTATGTCACTCCTCCAAGTCACTCCTCAATTTCACTTCTACATGACTTCAATGTAAATCCTGCATGTCGCTCCTCCATATCAGTCCTCCATTTCACTCCTCCATGTAACTCCTTAATGTCACTACTCCATGTCGCTAATCCATGTCACTCCTCCATGTCACTCTTGCATGTCGCTCATCCATGTCATTTCTCCAAGTCTTCAATGTCATGTCTCTCATCCGTGTAGCTCCATATTGTCACTCCTCCATATCACTCCTCCATGTCACTTCTACATGTTTTCCATGTCACTCCTCCACATCACTCCTCTATGTCACTCCTCCATGTCACTTTTCAATATCACTCCTCTATGTCATTCCCCTATGTCAATCCTCCATGTACATTCTGTATGTCTTCGATGTCACTCCTCCTTGTCGTTACACCAACTCACTCCTCCATGTCACTCCTCCATTTCACTCCTCCATGTCGCTCCTCCTTGTCACTCCTCCATGTTGCCCCTCCATGTCACTCATCCATGTCCCTCCGCCATGTCACTCCACCATATCAATCCTCCTTGCTGATCCGCCCTGTCACTTCTCCATGTCTCTCCTCCACATCAATCCTCTATGTCACTCCTCCATGTCACTCCTCCATGTCACTCCTCCATGTTGCTATTCCATGTCACTACTCCATGTCGCTACACCAACTCACTCCTCCATGTCACTCCCCCATTTCACTCCACCACGTCACTCCTCCATGTCACTCCTCCATATCAACCCTCCATGTCACTCCTCCATGTCACTCCTCCATGTCACTACACCAACTCACTCATCCCGGTCCCTCCGCCATGTCACTCCACCATATCAACCCTACTTCCTGATCAAACTTGTCACTTCTCCATGTCACTACTCCATGTCTCTCACACACATCAAACCTCTATGTCACTCCTCCATGTCACTCCTCTATGTCACTCCTCCTTGTCGCTCTTCCATGTCACTCCTCCATGTCGCTACACCAACTCAATCCTCATGTCACTCCTCCATGTAGCTACTCCATGTCACTCCTCCATGTCGCAACACCAACTCAATCCTCCTTGTCACTCCTCCATGTCACTGCTCCACGTCACTCCTCTATGTCACTCCTCCATGTCACTCCTCTATGTCACTCCTCCTTGTCGCTCTTCCATGTCACTCCTCCATGTCGCTACACCAACTCACTCCTCATGTCACTCCTCCATGTCGCTACTCCAAGTCACTACTCCATGTTACTCATCCAAGTCATTCCTCCATGTCACTCCTTTATGTCAATCCTCCAAGTCACTCCTCCATGTCACTTCTATATGTCTTCCATGTCACTCCTCCATGTCGCTCCACCAACTCACTCCTCCATGTCACTCCTCCTTGTCACTCCTCCATGTAGCTATTCATTGTCCCTCCTCCATGTCACTCCTCCATGTCACTCCACCATGTCGCTATAACATGTCACTCCTCCATGTCGCTACACGAACTCAATCCTCCTTGTCACTCCTCTGTGTCATTCCTGCATGTAACTCCTCACTGTCACTCCTCCAGGTCGCTATTCCATGTCACTCCTTATGTCGATACACCAACTCAACCCTCCTTGTCACTATTCCATGTCACTCAGCCAAGTCATTTGTCCATGTCACTCCTTAATGTCACTCCTCCAAGTCAAGCCTCCATGTCACTTCTATATGTCTTCCATGTCACTCCTCCATGTCGCTCCACCAACTCACTCCTCCATGTCACTCCTCCTTGTCACTCCTCCATGTAGCTATTCCATGTCACTCCTCCATGTCACTCCTCCATGTCACTCCTCCATGTCACTCCTCCATGTCGCTATAACATGTCACTCCTCCATGTCGCTACACGAACTCAATCCTCCTTGTCACTCCTCTGTGTCATTCCTGCATGTCACTCCTCACTGTCACTCCTCCATGTCGCTATTCCATGTCACTCCTTATGTCGATACACCAACTCAACCCTCCTTGTCACTCCTCCATGTCACTCAGCCAAGTCATTTGTCCATGTCACTCCTTAATGTCACTCCTCCAAGTCACTCCTCCATGTCACTTCTATATGTCTTCCATGTCACTCCTCAATGTTGCTCCACCAACTCACTCCTCCATGTAACTCCTCCATGTCACTGCTCCACGTCACTCCCCTATGTCACTCATCCATGTCACTCCTCCATGTCGCTATTCCATGTCACTCCTTATGTCGCTATATAAACTCACTCCTCCATGTCACTCCTCCATTTCACTACACCACATCACTCCTCCATGTCACTACTTCATATCAACCCTCCATGTCACTCCTCCTTGTCGCTACACCAACTCACTCCTCCATGTCACTCCTCCATGTCACTCCTCCATGTCCCTCCGCCATGTCACTCCACCAGATCAACCCTCCTTCCTGATCAAACTTGTCACTTCTACATGTCACTACTCCATGTCTCTCCTCCAAATCACTCCTCTATATCACTCCTCCATGTCACTCCTCCATGTCACTCCTCCTTGTCGCTATTCCATGTTACTCCTCCATGTCGCTACACCAACTCACTCTTCCATGTCACTTCTCCATTTCACTCCACCACGTCACTCTTCTACGTCACTCCTCATGTCACTCCTCCATGTCGCTACTCCCTGTCACTCCTCCATGTCACTTATCTATGTCATTCCTCCATGTCACTCCTTTATGTCACTCCTCCAAGTCACTCCTCAATTTCACTTCTATATGACTTCAATGTCACTCCTGCATGTCGCTCCGCCATATCACTCCTCTATTTCACTACTCCATGTCACTCCTCCATATCAATCCTCCATTTCACTCCTCCATGTAACTCCTTAATGTCACTACTCCATGTCACTCCTCTATGTCACTCCTCCTTGTTCCTCCGCCATGTCACTCCACCATATCAACCCTCCTTCCTGATCAAACTTGTCACTTCTCCATGTCACTACTCCATGTCTCTCCTCCACATCACTCCTCTAGATCACTCCTCCATGTCACTCCTCCATGTTGCTACACCAACTCAATCCTCCTTGTCAGTCCTCCATGTCACTCATCCAAGTCATTCCTCCATGTCACTCCTTTATGTCACTCCTCCAAGTCACTCCTCCATGTCATTTCTATATGTCTTCCATGTCACTCCTCCATGTCGCTCCACCAACTCACTCCTCCATGTTACTCCTCCTTGTCACTCCTCCAAGTCATTCCTCCATGTCACTCCTTTATGTCACTCCTCCAAGTCACTCCTCAATTTCACTTCTATATGACTTCAATGTCACTCCTCCATGTCACTCCTCCATATCAATCCTCCATTTCACTCCTCCATGTAACTCCTTAATGTCACTCCTCCATGTCATTACACCAACTCAATAATCCCTGTCCCTCCGCCATGTCACTCCTACATATCAACCCTCCTTCCTGATCAAACTTGTCAGTTCTCCATGTCACTACTCCATGTCTCTCCTCCACATCAATCCTCTATGTCACTCCTCCATGTCACTCCTCCATGTTACTCCTCCTTGTCGCTATTCCATGTCACTCATCCATGTTGCTACACCAACTCACTCCTCTTGTCACTCCTCCATGTCGCTACTCCAAGTCACTCCTTCATGTCGCTACACCAACTCAATCCTCCTTGTCACTCCTCCATGTTACTCATCCAAGTCATTCCTCCATGTCACTCCTTTATGTCACTCCTCCAAGTCACTCCTCCATGTCACTTCTATATGTCTTCCATGTCACTCCTCCATGTCGCTCCACCAACTCACTCCTCCATGTCACTCCTCCTTGTCACTCCTCCATGTAGCTATTCCATGTCACTCCTCCATGTCACTCCTCCATGTCGCTATAACATGTCACTCCTCCATGTCGCTACACGAACTCAATCCTCCTTGTCACTCCTCTGTGTCATTCCTGCATGTCACTCCTCACTGTCACTCCTCCATGTCGCTATTCCATGTCAATCCTCCATGTCGCTACACCAACTCACTCTTCCATGTCACTCCTACATTTCACTCCACCACGTCACTCTTCTACGTCACTCCTCATGTCACTCCTCCATGTCGCTACTCCTTGTCACTCCTCCATGTCACTTATCTATGTCATTCCTCCATGTCACTCCTTTATCTCACTCCTCCAAGTCACTCATCAATTTCACTTCTATATGACTTCAATGTCACTCCTGCATGTCGCTCCTCCATATCACTCCTCTATTTCACTACTCCATGTCACTCCTCCATATCAATCCTCCATTTCACTCATCCATGTAACTCCTTAATTTCACTCCTCCTTGTCCCTCCGCCATGTCACTCCACCATATCAACCCTCCTTCCTGATCAAACTTGTCAATCCTCCATGTCACTCCTCCATGTTGCTACACCAACTCAATCCTCCTTGTCAGTCCTCCATGTCGCTCATCCAAGTCATTCCTCCATGTCACTCCTTTATGTCACTCCTCCAAGTCACTCCTCCATGTCACTTCTATATGTCTTCCATGTCACTCCTCCATATCGCTCCACCAATTCACTCCTCCATGTTACTCCTCCTTGTCACTCATTTATGTCACTCCTCCTAGTCACTCCTCAATTTCACTTCTATATGACTTCACGTTCACTCCTCCATGTCACTCCTCCATATCAATCCTCCATTTCACTCCTCCATGTAACTCCTTAATGTCACTCCTCCATGTCATTACACCAACTCAATAATCCCTGTCCCTCCGCCATGTCACTCCTACATATCAACCCTCCTTCCTGATCAAATTTGTCAATTCTCCATGTCACTACTCCATGTCTCTCCTCCACATCAATCCTCTATGTCACTCCTCCATGTCACTCCTCCATGTTACTTCTCATTGTCGCTATTCCATGTCACTCATCCATGTTGCTACACCAACTCACTCCTCATGTCACTCCTCCATGTCGCTACTCCAAGTCACTCCTCCATGTCGCTACACCAACTCAATCCTCCTTGTCACTCCTCCATGTTACTTATCCAAGTCATCCCTCCATGTCACTCCTTTATGTCACTCCTCCAAGTCACTACTCCATGTCACTTCTATATGTCTTCCATGTCACTCCTCCATTTCACTCCTCCATGTCTCTCCTCCATGTCACTTCTCCAAGTCTTCAATGTCATGTCTCTCATCTGTGTAGCTTCACATTGTCACTCCTCCAAGTCACTCCTCCATGTCGCTACTCCACGTCACTCCTCCATGTCACACCTCCTTGTCACTCCTCCAAGTAGCTACTCCATATCACTCCTCCATGTCGCTCTACCAACTCACTTCTCCATGTCACTCGTCCACGTCACTCCTCCATGTGACACCTCCTTGTCACTCCTCCATGTAGCTACTCCATGTCACTCCTCCATGTCACTCTTAAATTTCACTCCACCACGCCACTCCTCTATATCACTCCTCCATGTTACTCCTCCATATCAATCCTTTATGTCACTTCTCCATGTCACTCCTCCTTGTCGCAATTCCATGTCACTCCTCCATGTCGCTACACCAACTCATTCCTCCATGTCACTCCTCCATGTCGCTACTCCATGTCACTCCTTCATGTCGCTACACCAACTCACCCTCCTTGTCACTCCTCCATGTCACTCATCCAAGTCATTCCTCCATGTCACTCCTTTATGTCATTCATCCAATTCACTCCTCCATGTCACTTCTATATGTCTTCCATGTCACTCCTCCATGTCACTCTTAAATATCACTCCACCACGCCACTCCTCCATATCACTCCTCCATGTTAGTCCTCCATATCAGTCCTCCATGTCACTTCTCCATGTCACTCCTCTTTGTCGCAATTCCATGTCACTCCTCTATGTCGCTACACCAACTGAATCCTCCTTGTCACTCCTCCATGTCACTCATCCAAGTCATTCCTCCATGTCACTCCTTTATGTCACTCCTCGAAGTCACACCTCCATGTCACTTCTATATGTCTTCCATGTCACTCCTCCATGTCGCTCCACCAACTCACTCCTCCATGTCACTCCTCCTTGTCACTCCTCCATGTAGCTATTCCATGTCACTCCTCCATGTCGCTCTATCAACTCACTCCTCCATGTCACTCGTCCACGTCACTCCTCCATGTCACACTTCCTTGTCACTCCTCCATGTAGCTACTCCTTGTCACTACACCAACTCACTCATCCCTGTCCCTCCGCCATGTCACTCCACCATATCAACCCTCCTTCCTGATCAAACTTGTCACTTCTCCATGTCACTACTCCATGTCTTTCCTCCACATCAATCCTCTATGTCACTCCTCCATGTCACTCCTCCATGTCATTCCTCATTGTCGCTATTCCATGTCACTCCTCCATGTCACTCCTCCATACCCTCCGCCATGTCACTCCACCATATCAACCCTCCTTCCTGATCAAACTTGTCACTTCTCCATGTCACTACTCCATGTCTCTCCTCCACATCACTCCTCTATATCACTCCTCCATGTCACTCCTCCATGTCACTCCTCCATGTTTCTATTCCATGTTACTCCTCCATGTCGCTACACCAACTCACTCTTCCATGTACCTCCTCCATTTCACTACACCACGTCACTCTTCTACGTCACTCCTCATGTCACTCCTACATGTCGCTACTCCTTGTCACTCCTCCATGTCACTCATCAATGTCATTCCTCCATGTCACTCCTTTATGTCACTCCTCCAAGTCACTCCTCAATTTCACTTCTATATGACTTTAATGTCACTCCTGCATGTCGCTCCTCCATATCACTCCTCTATTTCACTCCTCCATGTCACTCCTCCATATCAATCCTCCATTTCACTCCTCCATGTAACTACTTAATGTCACTACTCCATGTCGCTACTCCATGTCACTCCTTCATGTCACTCTTGCATGTCGCTCCTCCATGTCACTTCTCCAAGTCTTCAATGTCATGTCTCTCATCCGTGTAGCTCCATATTGTCACTCCTCCATATTACTCCTCCGTGTCACTTCTACATGTTTTCCATGTCACTCCTCCACATCACTCCTCTATGTCACTCCTCCATGTCACTTTTCAATATCACTCCTCTATGTCATTCCCCTATGTCGCTACTCCATGTCACTCCTCCATGTCGATCCTCCAGGTCACTCCTCCATGTCACTTCTATATGTCTTCCATGTCACTCCTCCATGTCGCTCCTCCTTGTCACTCCTCCATGTTGCTCCTCCATGTCACTCCTCCATGTCACTCATCCATGTCCCTCCTCCATGTCACTCCTCCATGTCACTCCTCCATGTTACTCCTCCATGTCACTACACCAACTCACTCATCCCTTTCCCTCTGCCATGTCACTCCACCATATCAACCCTCCTTCCTGATCAAACTTGTCACTTCGCCATGTCACTACTCCATGTCTCTCCTCCACATCAATCCTCTATGTCAATCCTCCATGTCACTCCTCCATGTCACTCCTGCTTGTCGCTATTCCATGTCACTCCTCCATGTCGCTACAACAACTCACTCCTCATGTCACTCCTCCATGTCGCTACTCCATGTCACTCCTCCATGTCGATCCTCCAGGTCACTCCTCCATGTCACTTCTATATGTCTTCCATGTCACTCCTCCATGTCGCTCCTTCTTGTCACTCCTCCATTTCACTCCTCCATTTCACTCCACCACGTCACTCCTCCATATCACTCCTCCATATCAACCCTCCATGTCATTCCTCCATTTCACTCCTCCATGTCGCTACACCAACTCAATCCTCCTTGTCACTCCTCCATGTCACTCATCCAAGTCACTCCACCACGTCACTCCTCCATGTCACTCCTCCATATCAACCCGCCATGTCACTCCTCCATGTCACTCCTCAATTTCACTTCTATATGACTTCAATGTAAATCCTGCATGTCGCTCCTCCATATCACTCCTCTATTTCACCCTCTCCATGTCACTCCTCCATATCAATCCACCATTTCACTCCTCCATGTAACTCCTTAATGTCACTACTCCATGTCACTCCTCCATGTCACTTTTGCATGTCGCTCCTCCATGTCACTTCTCCAAGTCTTCAATGTCATGTCTCTCATCCGTTTAGCTCCATATTGTCACTCCTCCATATCATTCCTCCGTGTCACTTCTACATGTTTTCCATGTCACTCCTCCATGTCGCTCCTCCTTATCACTCCTCCATGTTGCTCCTCCATGTCACTCCTCCATGTCACTCATCCATGTCCCTAAGCCATGTCACTCAACCATATCAATCCTTCTTGCTGATCCGCCCTGTCACTCCTCCATGTCTCTCCTCCACATCAATCCTCTATGTCACTCCTCCATGTCACTCCTCCATGTCGCTATTCCATGTCACTCCTCCATGTCGCTACACAAACTCAATCCTCCTTGTCACTCCTCTGTGTCAATCCTGCATGTCACTCCTCACTGTCACTCCTCCATGTCACTACACCAACTCACTTATCCCTGTCCCTCCGCCATGTCACACCACCATAACAACCCTCCTTCCTGATCAAACTTGTCAGTTCTCCATGTCACTACTCCATGTCTCTCCACCACATCAATCCTCTATGTCACTCCTCTAACTCACTCCTCCATGTCGCTATTCCATGTCACTCCTCCATGTCGCTACACAAACTCAATCCTCCTTGTCACTCCTCTGTGTCAATCCTGCATGTCACTCCTCACTGTCACTCCTCCATGTCACTACACCAACTCACTTATCCCTGTCCCTCCGCCATGTCACACCACCATAACAACCCTCCTTCCTGATCAAACTTGTCACTTCTCCATGTTACTACTCCATGTCTCTACTCCACATCAATCCTCTATGTCACTCCTACATGTCACTCCTCCATGTCACTCCTCCATGTCACTCCTCCTTGTCGCTACTCCATGTCACTCCTCCATGTCACTCATCCATGTCATTCATCCATGTCACTCCTTTATGTCACTCCTCCAAGTCACTCCTCCATGTCACGCCTCCATGTCCCTCCTCCATGTCACTACACCATATCAACCCTCCTTGCTGTTCCGCCCTGTCACTCCTCCATGTCGCTCATCCAAGTCACTCCTCCATGTCGCTATTCCATGTCACTCCTTATGTCGATACACCAACTCACTCCTCCATGTCACTCCTCCATTTCACTCCACCACGTCACTCATCCATGTCACTCCTCCATGTCACTCCTCCATTTCATTTCTCCATGTCACTACACCAACTCACTAATCCCTGTTCCTCCGCCATGTCACTCCACCATATCAACCCTCCTTCCTGATCAAACTTGTCACTTCTACATGTCACTACTCCATGTCTCTCCTCCAAATCACTCCTCTATATCACTCCTCCATGTCACTCCTCCATGTCACTCCTCCTTGTCGCTATTCCATGTTACTCCTCCATGTCGCTACACCAACTCACTCTTCCCTGTCACTCCTCCATTTCACTCCACCACGTCACTCTTCTACGTCACTCCTCATGTCACTCCTCCATGTCGCTACCCCCTGTCACTCCTCCATGTCACTTATCTATGTCATTCCTCCATGTCACTCCTTTATGTCACTCCTCCAAGTCACTCCTCAATTTCACTTCTATATGACTTCAATGTCACTCCTGCATGTCGCTCCTCCATATCACTCCTCTATTTACCTACTCCATGTCACTCCTCCATATCAATCCTCCATTTCACTCCTCCATGTAACTCCTTAATGTCACTACTCCATGTCACTCCTCTATGTCACTCCTCCTTGTCCCTCCGCCATGTCACTCCACCATATCAACCCTCCTTCCTGATCAAACTTGTCACTTCTCCATGTCACTCCTCCTTGTCACTCCTCCATGTCACTCCTCCATGTTACTCCTCCTTGTCGCTATTCCATGTCACTCATCCATGTTGCTACACCAACTCACTCCTCTTGTCACTCCTCCATGTCGCTACTCCAAGTCACTCCTTCATGTCGCTACACCAACTCAATCCTCCTTGTCACTCCTCCATGTTACTCATCCAAGTCATTCCTCCATGTCACTCCTTTATGTCACTCCTCCAAGTCACTCCTCCATGTCACTTCTATATGTCTTCCATGTCACTACTCCATGTCGCTCCACCAACTCACTCCTCCATGTCACTCCTCCTTGTCACTCCTCCATGTAGCTATTCCATGTCACTCCTCCATGTTACTCCTCCATGTCGCTATAACATGTCACTCCTCCATGTCGCAACACGAACTCAATCCTCCTTGTCACTCCTCTGTGTCATTCCTGCATGTCACTCCTCACTGTCACTCCTCCAAGTCACTCCTCCATGTCACTTCTATATGTCTTCCATGTCACTCCTCCATGTCGCTCCACCAACTCACTCCTCCATGTCACTCCTCCTTGTCACTCCTCCATGTAGCTATTCCATGTCACTCCTCCATGTTACTCCTCCATGTCGCTATAACATGTCACTCCTCCATGTCGCAACACGAACTCAATCCTCCTTGTCACTCCTCTGTGTCATTCCTGCATGTCACTCCTCACTGTCACTCCTCCATGTCGCTATTCCATGTCAATCCTCCATGTCGCTACACCAACTCACTCTTCCATGTCACTCCTCCATTTCACTCCACCACGTCACTCTTCTACGTCACTCCTCATGTCACTCCTCCATGTCGCTACTCCTTGTCACTCCTCCATGTCACTTATCTATGTCATTCCTCCATGTCACTCCTTTATGTCACTCCTCCAAGTCACTCATCAATTTCACTTCTATATGACTTCAATGTCACTCCTGCATGTCGCTCCTCCATATCACTCCTTTATTTCACTACTCCATGTCACTCCTCCATATCAATCCTCCATTTCACTCATCCATGTAACTCCTTAATGTCACTCCTCCTTGTCCCTCCGCCATGTCACTCCACCATATCAACCCTCCTTCCTGATCAAACTTGTCACTCCTCCATGTCACTCCTCCATGTTGCTACACCAACTCAATCCTCCTTGTCAGTCCTCCATGTCGCTCATTCAAGTCATTCCTCCATGTCACTCCTTTATGTCACTCCTCCAAGTCACTCCTCCATATCACTTCTATATGTCTTCCATGTCACTCCTCCATGTCGCTCCACCAACTCACTCCTCCATGTTACTCCTCCTTGTCACTCCTTTATGTCACTCCTCCTAGTCACTCCTCAATTTCACTTCTATATGGCTTCACTGTCACTCCTCCATGTCACTCCTCCATATCAATCCTCCATTTCACTCCTCCATGTAACTCCTTAATGTCACTCCTCCATGTCATTACACCAACTCAATAATCCCTTTCCCTCCGCCATGTCACTCCTACATATCAACCCTCCTTCCTGATCAAATTTGTCAATTCTCCATGTCACTACTCCATGTCTCTCCTCCACATCAATCCTCTATGTCACTCCTCCATGTCACTCCTCCATGTTACTTCTCATTGTCGCTATTCCATGTCACTCATCCATGTTGCTACACCAACTCACTCCTCATGTCACTCCTCCATGTCGCTACTCCAAGTCACTCCTCCATGTCGCTACACCAACTCAATCCTCCTTGTCACTCCTCCATGTTACTTATCCAAGTCATCCCTCCATGTCACTCCTTTATGTCACTCCTCCAAGTCACTACTCCATGTCACTTCTATATGTCTTCCATGTCAATCCTCCATGTCGCTCCACCAACTCACTCCTCCATGTCACTCCTCCTTGTCACTCCTCCATGTAGCTATTCCATTTCACTCCTCCATGTCACTCCTCCATGTCACTCCTCTATGTCGCTATAACATGTCACTCCTCCATGTCGCTACACAAACTCAATCCTCCTTGTCACTCCTCTGTGTCATTCCTGCATGTCACTCCTCACTGTCACTCCTCCATGTCGCTATTCCATGTCAATCCTCCATGTCGCTACACCAACTCACTCTTCCATGTCACTCCTCCATTTCACTCCACCACGTCACTCTTCTACGTCACTCCTCATGTCACTCCTCCATGTCGCTACTCCTTGTCACTCCTCCATGTCACTTATCTATGTCATTCCTCCATGTCACTCCTTTATGTCACTCCTCCAAGTCACTCATCAATTTCACTTCTATATGACTTCAATGTCACTCCTGCATGTCGCTCCTCCATATCACTCCTCTATTTCACTACTCCATGTCACTCCTCCATATCAATCCTCCATTTCACTCATCCATGTAACTCCTTAATGTCACTCCTCCTTGTCCCTCCGCCATGTCACTCCACCATATCAACCCTCCTTCCTGATCAAACTTGTCACTCCTCCATGTCACTCCTCCATGTTGCTACACCAACTCAATCCTCCTTGTCAGTCCTCCATGTCGCTCATCCAAGTCATTCCTCCATGTCACTCCTTTATGTCACTCCTCCAAGTCACTCCTCCATGTCACTTCTATATGTCTTCCATGTCACTCCTCCATGTCGCTCCACCAACTCACTCCTCCATGTTACTCCTCCTTGTCACTCCTTTATGTCACTCCTCCTAGTCACTCCTCAATTTCACTTCTATATGACTTCACTGTCACTCCTCCATGTCACTCCTCCATATCAATCCTCCATTTCACTCCTCTATGTAACTCCTTAATGTCACTCCTCCATGTCATTACACCAACTCAATAATCCCTGTCCCTCCGCCATGTCACTCCTACATATCAACCCTCCTTCCTGATCAAATTTGTCAATTCTCCATGTCACTACTCCATGTCTCTCCTCCACATCAATCCTCTATGTCACTCCTCCATGTCACTCCTCCATGTTACTTCTCATTGTCGCTATTCCATGTCACTCATCCATGTTGCTACACCAACTCACTCCTCATGTCATTCCTCCATGTCGCTACTCCAAGTCACTCCTCCATGTCGCTACACCAACTCAATCCTCCTTGTCACTCCTCCATGTTACTTATCCAAGTCATCCCTCCATGTCACTCCTTTATGTCACTCCTCCAAGTCACTACTCCATGTCACTTCTATATGTCTTCCATGTCACTCCTCCATGTCGCTCCACCAACTCACTCCTCCATGTCACTCCTCCTTGTCACTCCTCCATGTAGCTATTCCATTTCACTCCTCCATGTCACTCCTCCATGTCACTCCTCTATGTCGCTATAACATGTCACTCCTTATGTTGATACACCAACTCACTCCTCCATGTCACTCCTCCATTTCACTCCACCATGTCACTCCTCCATGTCACTCCTCCATATCAACCCTCCATGTCACTCCTCCATGTCACTCCTCCCTGTCACTCCTCCATGTCACTACACCAACTCACTAATCCCTGTCCCTCCGCCATGTCACTCCACAATATCAACCCTCCTTCCTGATCAAACTTGTCACTTCTACATGTCACTAATCCATGTCTCTCCTCCACATCACTCCTCTATATCACTCCTCCATGTCACTCCTCCATGTCACTCCTCCTTGTCGCTATTCCATGTTACTCCTCCATGTCGCTACACCAACTCACTCTTCCATGTCACTCCTCCATTTCACTCCACCACGTCACTCTTCTACGTCACTCCTCATGTCACTCCTCCATGTCGCTACACCTTGTCACTCCTCCATGTCACTTATCTATGTCATTCCTCCATGTCACTCCTTTATGTCACTCCTCCAAGTCACTCCTCAATTTCACTTCTATATGACTTCAATGTCACTCCTGCATGTCGCTCCTCCATATCACTCCTCTATTTCACTACTCCATGTCACTCCTCCATATCAATCCTCCATTTCACTCCTCCATGTAACTCCTTAATGTCACTACTCCATGTCACTCCTCTATGTCACTCCTCCTTGTCCCTCCGCCATGTCACTCCACCATATCACTACACCAACTCAATCCTCCTTGTCACTCCTCCATGTCACTCATCCAAGTCACTCCTCCATGTCGCTATTCCATGTCACTCCTTATGTTGATACACCAACTCACTCCTCCATGTCACTCCTCCATTTCACTCCACCATGTCACTCCTCCATGTCACTCCTCCATATCAACCCTCCATGTCACTCCTCCATGTCACTCCTCCCTGTCACTCCTCCATGTCACTACTCCAACTCACTAATCCCTGTCCCTCCGCCATGTCACTCCACAATATCAACCCTCCTTCCTGATCAAAATTGTCACTTCTCCATGTCGCTCCACCATGTCACTTCTATATTTCCTCCATGTCACTCCTCCATGTCACTCTTCCATGTCGCTCCTCCATGTCACTTCTTCAAGTTTTCAATGTCATGTCTCTCATCCGTGTAGCTCCACATTGTCACTCCTCCATATCACTCCTCCGTGTCACTCCTCCATGTCATTCCCCCATGTCGCTACTCCATGTCACTCCTCCATGTAGCTACACCAACTCACTCCTCCATGTCACTCCTCCATGTCGCTACTCCATGTCACTCCTCCACGTAACTCCTCCATATCACTCGTCCTTGCTGCTACATGTCTCTCATCCATGTCGCTTCTATATTTCACCCCTCCATTTCACTCCTCCATATCGCTCCTCCATGTCAATTCTCCATGTCACTCCTCCATTTTCCTCCTTTGTCACTTCTCCAAGTCACTCCTCCATGTTGCTACTCCATGTGACTCCTCCATATTGCTCCACCAACTCACTCCTCCATGTCACTCCTCCATGTCACTCCTCCATGTCACTCCTCTATGTCACTTCTCCATTTCACTCTTCCATGTCACTCCTCATTGTCACTACTCCATGTCACTCCTCCATGTCGCTACACCAACTCACTCCTCATGTCAACCCTCCATTTCACTCCTCCATGTCACTCCTCCATGTCACTTCTACATGTTTTCCATGTCAATCCTCCACATCACTCCTCTATGTCACTCCTCCATGTCAGTCCTCCATGTCATTCATCCATGTCGCTACACCAACTCACTCCTCCATGTCACTCCTTCATGTCACTCCTCCATGTCACTCCTCCATGTCACTTCTACATGTTTTCCATGTCAATCCTCCACATCACTCCTCTATGTCACTCCTCCATGTCACTTTTCAATATCACTCCTCTATGTCATTCCCCTATGTCGCTACTCCATGTCACTCCTCCATGTCGATCCTCCATGTCACTCCTCCATGTCACTTCTATATGTCTTCCATGTCACTCCTCTATGTCGCTCCTCCTTGTCACTCCGCCCTGTCACTCCTCCATGTCTCTCCACCACATCAATCCTCTATGTCACTCCTCCATGTCACTCCTCCATGTCACTCCTCCATGTCGCTATTCCATGTCACTCCACCATGTCGCTACACGAACTCAATCCTCCTTGTCACTCATCTGTGTCATTCCTCCATGTCACTCCTGAATGTCACTCCTCCTTGTCGCTACTCCATGTCACTCCTCCATGTCACTCATCCATGTCATTCCTCCATGTCACTCCCTTATGTCACTCCTCCAAGTCACTCCTCCATGTCACTCCTCCATGTCCCTCCTCCATGTCACTCCACCATATCAATCCTCCTTGCTGATCCGCCCTGTCACTTCTCCATGTCACACCTCCATGTCACTTCTATATGTCTTCCATGTCACTCCTCCATCTCGTTACACCAACTCAGTCCTCCATGTCACTCCTCCATGTCGCTACTCCATGTCACTCCTCCATTTCACTCCTCCATGTCTCTCATCCATGTCACTTCTCCAAGTCTTCAATGTCATGTCTCTCATCTGTGTTGCTCCACATTGTCACTCCTCCAAGTCACTCATCCATGTCGCTACTCCACGTCACTCCTCCATGTCACACCTCCTTGTCATTCCTCCATGTAGCTACTCCATGTCACTCCTCCATGTCGTTCTACCAACTCACTCCTCCATGTCACTCGTCCACGTCACTCCTCCATGTCACACCTTCTTGTCACTCCTCTATGTAGCTACTCCATGTCACTCCTCCATGTCACGCCTCCATGTCACTCTTAAATTTCACTCCACTACGCCACTCCTCTATATCACTCCTCCATGTCGCTATTGCATGTCACTCCTTATGTCGCTACACCAACTCACTCCTCCATTTCACTCCACCACGTCACTCCTCCATATCACTCCTCCATATCAACCCTCCATGTCACTCCTTATTGTCACTACTCCATGTCGCTACTCCATGTCCCTCCTCCATGTCACTCCTCTATGTCGCTCCTCCTTGTCACTCCGCCCTGTCACTCCTCCATGTCTCTCCTCCACATCAATCCTCTATGTAACTCCACCATGTCACTCCTCCATGTCGCTATTCCATGTCACTCCTCCTTGTCGCTACACAAACTCAATCCTCCTTGTCACTCCTCTATGTCATTCCTCCATGTCACTCCTCCATGTCACTCCTCCTTGTCGCTACTCCATGTCACTCCTCCATGTCACTCATCCATGTCATTCCTCCATGTCACTCCTCCATGTCCCTCCTCCATGTCACTCCACCATATCAATCCTCCTTGCTGATCCGCCCTGTCACTTCTCCATGTCACTCCTCCATGTCACTTCTATATGTCTTCCATGTCACTCCTCCATCTCGTTACACCAACTCAGTCCTCCATGTCACTCCTCCATGTCGCTATTCCATGTCACTCCTCCATTTCACTCCTCCATATCTCTCCTCCATGTCACTTCTCCAAATCTTCAATGTCATGTCTCTCATCTGTGTAGCTCCACATTGTCACTCCTCCAAGTCACTCATCCATGTCGCTACTCCACGTCACTCCTCCATGTCACACCTCCTTGTCACTCCTCCATGTAGCTACTCCATGTCACTCCTCCATGTCGCTACACTAACTCAATCCTCCTTGTCATCCTCCATGTCGCTATTCCATGTCACTCCTTAGGTCGATACACCAACTCACTCCTCCATGTCACTCCTCCATTTCACTTCACCACGTCACTCCTCCATGTCACTCCTCCATGTCACTCCTCCATGTCACTCCTCCATGTCACTACACCAACTCACTAATCCCTGTCCCTCCGCCATGTCACTCCACCATATCAACCCTCCTTCCTGATCAAACTTGTCACTTCTCCATGTCACTACTCCATGTCTCTCCTCCACATCAATCCTCTATGTCACTACTCCATGTCACTCCTCCATTTCACTCCACCACGTCACTCCTCCATGTCACTCCTCCATATCAACCCTCCATGTCACTCCTCCATGTCGCTACACCAACTCACTCCTCATGTCACTCCTCCATGTCACTGCTCCACTTCACTCCTCAATGTCACTCCTCCATGTCACTCCTCCATGTCGCTATTCCATGTCACTCCTTATATCGCTATATAAACTCATTCCTCCATGTCACTCCTCCATTTCACTCCACCACGTCACTCCTCCATGTCACTCCTCCATATCAACCCTCCATGTCACTCCTCCTTGTCGCTACACCAACTCACTCCTCCATGTCACTCCACCATTTCACTCCACCACGTCCCTCCTCCATATCAACCCTCCATGTAACTCCTCCATGTCACTCCTCCATGTCACTCCTCCATATCAACCCTCCATGTCACTCCTCCTTGTCGCTACACCAACTCACTCCTCCATGTCACTCCACCATTTCACTCCACCACGTCCCTCCACCATATCAACCCTCCTTCCTGATCAAACTTGTCACTTCTCCATGTCACTACTCCATGTCTCTCCACCACGTCCCTCCTCCATATCAACCCTCCATGTAACTCCTCCATGTCACTCCTCCATGTCACTCCTCCATGTCACTCCTCCATTTCACTCCACCACGTCAATCCTCCATGTCACTCCTCCATATCAACCCTCCATGTCACTCCTCCTTGTCGCTACACCAACTCACTCCTCCATGTCACTCCTCCATTTCACTCCACCGCGTCTATATGTATTCCATGTCACTCCTCCATGTCGCTCCACCAACTCACTCCTCCATGTCACTCCTCCTTGTCACTCCTCCATGTAGCCATTCCATTTCACTCCTCCATGTCGCTACACCAACTCAATCCTCCTAGTCACTCCTCCATGTCACTCATCCACGTCATTCCATCATGTCGCTATTCCATGTCACTCCTTATGTCGATACGCCAACTCACTCCTCCATGTCACTCCTCCATTTCACTCCTCCACGTCACTCCTCCATGTCACTCCTCCATATCAACCCGACATGTCACTCCTCCATGTCACTCCTCCATGTCACTACACAGACTCACTAATCCCTGTCCCTCCACACTTGTTACGCCTCCATGTCACTCCTCCATATCAACCCGCCATGTCACTCCTCCTTGTCACTCCTCCATGTAGCTATTCCATGACACTCCTCCATTTCACTCTACCACCTCACTCCTCCATGTCACTACACCAACTCACTAATCCCTGTCCCTCTGCCATGTCACTCCACAATATCAAACCTCCTTCCTAATCAAACTTGTCAGTTCTCCATGTAACTACTCCATGTCTCTCCTCCTCATCAATCCTCTATGTCACTCCTCCATGTCACTCCTCCATGTCACTCCTCCTTGTCGCTATTCCATGTCACTCCTCCATGTTGCTACACCAACTCACTCCTCCATGTCACTCCTCCTTGTCACTCCTCCATGTAGCTATTCCATGTCACTCCTCCATGTAGCTATTCCATGTCACTCCTTTATGTCGCTCTACCAAGTCACTCCTCCATGTCACTCGTCCACGTCACTCCTCCATGTTACACTTCCTTGTCACTCCTCCATGTAGCTACTTCATGTCACTGCACCAACTCACTCATCCCTGTCCCTCCGCCATGTCACTCCACCATATCAACCCTCCTTCCTGATCAAACTTGTAACTTCTCCATGTCATTACACTATGTCTCTCCTCCACATCACTCCTCTATATCACTCCTCCATGTCACTCCTCCAAGTCACTCCTCCATGTCGCTACTCCATGTCACACCTCCTTGTCACTCCTCCATGTAGCTACTCCATGTCACACCTCCATGTCGCTCTACCAACTCACTCCTCCATGTCACTCCTCTATATCACTTCTCCATGTTACTCCTCCATATCAATCCTCCATGTCACTTCTCCATGTCACTCCTCCTTGTCGCAATTCCATGTCACTCCTCCATGTCGCTACATCAACTCACTCCTCATGTACCTCCTCCATGTCGCTTCTCCATGTCACTCCTCCATGTCGCTACACCAACTCAATCCTCCTTGTCACTCCTCCATGTCACTCCTCCAAGTCACTCCTCCATGTCACTTCTATATGTCTTCCATGTCACTCCTCCATGTTGCTCCACCAACTCACTCCTCCATGTCACTCCTCCATGTCACTGTTCCACGTCACTCGTCTATGTCACTCCTCCATGTCACTCCTCAATGTCGCTATTCCATGTCACTCCTTATGTCGCTATATAAACTCACTCCTCCATGTCACTCCTCCATTTCACTCCACCACGTCACTCCTCCATGTCACTCCTCCATATCAACCCTCCATGTCACTCATCCTTGTCGCTACACCAACTCACTCCTCCATGTCACTCCTCCTTGTCACTCCTCCATGTAGCTATTCCATTTCACTCCTCCATGTCGCTACACCAACTCAATCCTCCTTCTCACTCCTCCCTGTCACTCATCCAAGTCATTCCTCCATGTCGCTATTCCATGTCACTCCTTATGACGATACGCCAACTCACTCCTCCATGTCACTCCTCCATTTCACTCCACCACGTCACTCCTCCATGTCACTCCTCCATATCAACCCGCCATGTCACTCCTCCATGTCACTCCTCCATGTTACTCCTCCATGTCACTACACAGACTCACTAATCCCTGTCCCTCCGCACTTGTTAAGCCTCCATGTCACTCCTCCATATCAACCCGCCATGTCACTCCTCCTTGTCGCTATTCCATGTCACTCCTACATGTTGCTACACCAACTCACTCCTCATGTCACTCCTCCATGTCGCTACTCCATGTCGCTATTCCATGTCACTCCTTATGTCGCTACACCAACTCACTCCTCCATTTCACTCCAACACGTCACTCCTCCATGTCACTCCTCCATATCAACCCTCCATGTCACTCCTCCTTGTCGCTACACCAACTCATTCCTCCATGTCACTCCTCCATTTCACTCCTCCTTGTCGCTATTCCATGTCACTCCTACATGTTGCTACACCAACTCACTCCTCATGTCACTCCTCCATGTCGCTACTCCATGTCGCTATTCCATGTCACTCCTTATGTCGCTACACCAACTCACTCCTCCATTTCACTCCAACACGTCACTCCTCCATGTCACTCCTCCATATCAACCCTCCATGTCACTCCTCCTTGTCGCTACACCAACTCACTCCTCCATGTCACTCCTCCATTTATCTCCACCATGTCCCTCCTCCATATCAACCCTCCAAGTCATTCCTCCATGTCACTCCTTTATGTCACTCCTCCAAGTCACTCCTCCATGTCACTTCTATATGTCTTCCATGTCACTCCTCCATGTCGTTACACCAACTCACTCCTCCATGTCACTCCTCCATGTCTCTACTCCATGTCACTCCTCCATTTTACTCCATGTCACTCATCCATGTCTCTACTCCATGTCACTTCTCCAAGTCTTATATGTCATGTCTCTCATCTGTGTAGCTCCACATTGTCACTCCTCCAAGTCACTCCTCCATGTCGCTACTCCACATCACTCCTCCATGTCACACCTCCTTGTCACTCCTCCATTTAGCTACTCCATGTCACTCCTCCTTGTCGCTCTACCAACTCACTCCTCCATGTCACTCGTCCACGTCACTCCTCCATGTAGCTACTCCATGTCACTCCTCCATGTCACTCTTAAATATCACTCCACCACGCCACTCCTCTATATCACTCCTCCATGTCACTCATCCAAGTCTCTCCTCCGTGTCACTTCTACATGTTGTACATGTCACTCCTCCACATAACTCCTCTATGTCACTCCTCAATGTCACTTTTCAATATCACTCCTCTATGTCATTCCCCTATGTCGCTACTCCATGTCACTCCTCCATGTCGATCCTCCACATCAATCCTCTATGTCACTCCTCTATGTCACTCCTCCATGTCACTCCTCCTTGTCGCTATTCCATGTCACTCCTCCATGTCGCTACACCAACTCACTCCTCCATGTCACTCCTCCATGTCACTCATCCATGTCCCTCCGCCATGTCACTCCACCATATCAATCCTCCTTGCTGATCCGCCCTGTCACTCCTCCATGTCTCTCCTCCACATCAATCCTCTATGTCACTCCTCCATGTCACTACTCTATGTCACTCCTCCATGTCGCTATTCCATGTCACTCCTCCATGTCGCTACACAAACTCAATACTCCTTGTCACTCCTCTGTGTCATTCCTGCATGTCACTCCTCCATGTCACTCCTACATGTCATTCCTCCTTGTCGCTATTCCATGTCAATCCTCCATGTCACTACACCAACTCACTCATCCCTGTCCCTCCGCCATGTCACACCACCATAACAACCCTCTTTGCTGATCAAACTTGTCACTTCTCCATGTCACTACTCCATGTCTCTCCTCCACATCAATCCTCTATGTCACTCTTCCATGTCACTCCTCCATGTCACTCCTCCTTGTCGCTACTCCATGTCACTCCTCCATGTCAGTCCTCCATGTCCCTCCTCCATGTCACTCCACCATATCAATCCGCCTTGCTGATCCGCCCTGTCACTCCTCCATGTCACTCCTCCATGTCACTTCTATATGTCTTCCATGTCACTCCTCCATGTCATAACACCAACTCACTCCTCCATGTCACTCCTCCATGTCGCTACTCCATGTCACTCCTCCATTTCACTCCTCCATGTCTCTCCTCCATGTCACTTCTCCAAGTCTTCAATGTCATGTCTCTCATCTGTGTAGCTTCACATTGTCACTCCTCCAAGTCACTCCTCCATGTCGCTACTCCACGTCACTCCTCCATGTCACACCTCCTTGTCACTCCTCCAAGTAGCTACTCCATATCACTCCTCCATGTCGCTCTACCAACTCACTCCTCCATGTCACTCGTCCACGTCACTCCTCCATGTGACACCTCCTTGTCACTCCTCCATGTAGCTACTCCATGTCACTCCTCCATGTCACTCTTAAATTTCACTCCACCACGCCACTCCTCTATATCACTCCTCCATGTTACTCCTCCATATCAATCCTTTATGTCACTTCTCCATGTCACTCCTCCTTGTCGCAATTCCATGTCACTCCTCCATGTCGCTACACCAACTCACTCCTCCATGTCACTCCTCCATGTCGCTACTCCATGTCACTCCTCCATGTCGCTACACCAACTCACCCTCCTTGTCACTCCTCCATGTCACTCATCCAAGTCATTCCTCCATGTCACTCCTTTATGTCATTCATCCAATTCACTCCTCCATGTCACTTCTATATGTCTTCCATGTCACTCCTCCATGTCACTCCTCCATGTCACTCTTAAATATCACTCCACCACGCCACTCCTCCATATCACTCCTCCATGTTAGTCCTCCTTATCAGTCCTCCATGTCACTTCTCCATGTCACTCCTCTTTGTCGCAATTCCATGTCACTCCTCTATGTCGCTACACCAACTGAATCCTCCTTGTCACTCATCCATGTCACTCATCCAAGTCATTCCTCCATGTCACTCCTTTATGTCACTCCTCGAAGTCACACCTCCATGTCACTTCTATATGTCTTCCATGTCACTCCTCCATGTCGCTCCACCAACTCACTCCTCCATGTCACTCCTCCTTGTCACTCCTCCATGTAGCTATTCCATGTCACTCCTCCATGTCGCTCTACCAACTCACTCCTCCATGTCACTCGTCCACGTCACTCCTCCATGTCACACTTCCTTGTCACTCCTCCATGTAGCTACTCCTTGTCACTACACCAACTCACTCATCCCTGTCCCTCCGCCATGTCACTCCACCATATTAACCCTCCTTCCTGATCAAACTTGTCACTTCTCCATGTCACTACTCCATGTCTTTCCTCCACATCAATCCTCTATGTCACTCCTCCATGTCACTCCTCCATGTCATTCCTCATTGTCGCTATTCCATGTCACTCCTCCATGTCACTCCTCCATACCCTCCGCCATGTCACTCCACCATATCAACCCTCCTTCCTGATCAAACTTGTCACTTCTCCATGTCACTACTCCATGTCTCTCCTCCACATCACTCCTCTATATCACTCCTCCATGTCACTCCTCCATGTCACTCCTCCATGTTTCTATTCCATGTTACTCCTCCATGTCGCTACACCAACTCACTCTTCCATGTACCTCCTCCATTTCACTCCACCACGTCACTCTTCTACGTCACTCCTCATGTCACTCCTACATGTCGCTACTCCTTGTCACTCCTCCATGTCACTCATCAATGTCATTCCTCCATGTCACTCCTTTATGTCACTCCTCCAAGTCACTCCTCAATTTCACTTCTATATGACTTTAATGTCACTCCTGCATGTCGCTCCTCCATATCACTCCTCTATTTCACTCCTCCATGTCACTCCTCCATATCAATCCTCCATTTCACTCCTCCATGTAACTACTTAATGTCACTACTCCATGTCGCTACTCCATGTCACTCCTTCATGTCACTCTTGCATGTCGCTCCTCCATGTCATTTCTATATGTCTTCCATGTCACTCCTCCATGTCGCTCCTCCTTGTCACTCCTCCATGTTGCTCCTCCATGTCACTCCTCCATGTCACTCATCCATGTCCCTCCGTCATGTCACTCCACCTTATCAATCCTCCTTGCTGATCCGGCCTGTCACTCCTCCATGTCACTCCTCCATGTCACTCCTCCATGTCACTCCTCCATGTCACTCCTCCATGTTACTCCTCCATGTCACTACACCAACTCACTCATCCCTTTCCCTCTGCCATGTCACTCCACCATATCAAACCTCCTTCCTGATCAAACTTGTCACTTCGCCATGTCACTACTCCATGTATCTCCTCCACATCAATCCTCTATGTCAAACCTCCATGTCACTCCTCCATGTCGTTACACCAACTCACTCCTCCATGTCACTCCTCCATGTCTCTACTCCATGTCACTCCTCCATTTTACTCCATGTCACTCATCCATGTCTCTACTCCATGTCACTTCTCCAAGTCTTATATGTCATGTCTCTCATCTGTGTAGCTCCACATTGTCACTCCTCCAAGTCACTCCTCCATGTCGCTACTCCACATCACTCCTCCATGTCACACCTCCTTGTCACTCCTCCATTTAGCTACTCCATGTCACTCCTCCTTGTCGCTCTACCAACTCACTCCTCCATGTCACTCGTCCACGTCACTCCTCCATGTAGCTACTCCATGTCACTCCTCCATGTCACTCTTAAATATCACTCCACCACGCCACTCCTCTATATCACTCCTCCATGTCACTCATCCAAGTCTCTCCTCCGTGTCACTTCTACATGTTGTACATGTCACTCCTCCACATAACTCCTCTATGTCACTCCTCAATGTCACTTTTCAATATCACTCCTCTATGTCATTCCCCTATGTCGCTACTCCATGTCACTCCTCCATGTCTCTCCTCCACATCAATCCTCTATGTCACTCCTCCATGTCACTACTCTATGTCACTCCTCCATGTCGCTATTCCATGTCACTCCTCCATGTCGCTACACCAACTCACTCCTCATGTCACTCCTCCATGTCGCTACTCCATGTCGCTATTCCATGTCACTCCTTATGTCGCTACACCAACTCACTCCTCCATTTCACTCCAACACGTCACTCCTCCATGTCACTCCTCCTTATCAACCCTCCATGTCACTCCTCCTTGTCGCTACACCAACTCATTCCTCCATGTCACTCCTCCATTTCACTCCTCCTTGTCGCTATTCCATGTCACTCCTACATGTTGCTACACCAACTCACTCCTCATGTCACTCCTCCATGTCGCTACTCCATGTCGCTATTCCATGTCACTCCTTATGTCGCTACACCAACTCACTCCTCCATTTCACTCCAACACGTCACTCCTCCATGTCACTCCTCCATATCAACCCTCCATGTCACTCCTCCTTGTCGCTACACCAACTCACTCCTCCATGTCACTCCTCCATTTCACTCCACCATGTCCCTCCTCCATATCAACCCTCCAAGTCATTCCTCCCTGTCACTCCTTTATGTCACTCCTCCAAGTCACTCCTCCATGTCACTTCTATATGTCTTCCATGTCACTCCTCCATGTCGTTACACCAACTCACTCCTCCATGTCACTCCTCCATGTCTCTACTCCATGTCACTCCTCCATTTTACTCCATGTCACTCATCCATGTCTCTACTCCATGTCACTTCTCCAAGTCTTCAATGTCATGTCTCTCATCTGTGTAGCTCCACATTGTCACTCCTCCAAGTCACTCCTCCATGTCGCTACTCCACATCACTCCTCCATGTCACACCTCCTTGTCACTCCTCCATTTAGCTACTCCATGTCACTCCTCCTTGTCGCTCTACCAACTCACTCCTCCATGTCACTCGTCCATGTCACTCCTCCATGTAGCTACTCCATGTCACTCCTCCATGTCACTCTTAAATATCACTCCACCACGCCACTCCTCTATATCACTCCTCCATGTCACTCATCCAAGTCTCTCCTCCGTGTCACTTCTACATGTTGTACATGTCACTCCTCCACATAACTCCTCTATGTCACTCCTCAATGTCACTTTTCAATATCACTCCTCTATGTCATTCCCCTATGTCGCTACTCCATGTCACTCCTCCATGTCGATCCTCCACATCAATCCTCTATGTCACTCCTCTATGTCACTCCTCCATGTCACTCCTCCTTGTCGCTATTCCATGTCACTCCTCCATGTCGCTACACCAACTCACTCCTCCATGTCACTCCTCCATGTCACTCATCCATGTCCCTCCGCCATGTCACTCCACCATATCAATCCTCCTTGCTGATCTGCCCTGTCACTCCTCCATGTCTCTCCTCCACATCAATCCTCTATGTCACTCCTCCATGTCACTACTCTATGTCACTCCTCCATGTCGCTATTCCATGTCACTCCTCCATGTCGCTACACAAACTCAATACTCCTTGTCACTCCTCTGTGTCATTCCTGCATGTCACTCCTCCGTGTCACTCCTACATGTCATTCCTCCTTGTCGCTATTCCATGTCAATCCTCCATGTCACTACACAAACTCACTCATCCCTGTCCCTCCGCCATGTCACACCACCATAACAACCCTCTTTCCTGATCAAACTTGTCACTTCTCCATGTCACTACTCCATGTCTCTCCTCCACATCAATCCTCTATGTCACTCTTCCATGTCACTCCTCCATGTCACTCCTCCTTGTCGCTACTCCATGTCACTCCTCCATGTCACTCCTCAATGTCGCTATTCCATGTCACTCCTTATGTCGCTATATAAACTCACTCCTCCATGTCACTCCTCCATGTTCCTTCGCCATGTCACTCCTCCATGTCTCTCCTCCATGTCACTTCTCCAAGTCTTCAATGTCATGTCTCTCATCTGTGTAGCTCCACATTGTCACTCCTCCAAGTCACTCCTCCATGTCGCTACTCCATGTCACACCTCCTTGTCACTCCTCCATGTAGCTACTCCATGTCACTCCTCCATGTCGCTCTACCAACTCACTCCTCCATTTCACTCCTCTATATCACTTCTCCATGTTACTCCTCCATATCAATCCTCCATGTCACTTCTCCATGTCACTCCTCCTTGTCGCTATTCCATGTCACTCCTCCATGTCGCTACATCAACTCACTCCTCATGTCACTCCTCCATGTCGCTACTCCATGTCACTCCTCCATGTCGCTACACCAACTCAATCCTCCTTGTCACTCCTCCATGTCACTCAGCCAAGTCATTTGTCCATGTCACTCCTTTATGTCACTCCTCCAAGTCACTCCTCCATGTCACTTCTATATGTCTTCCATGTCACTCCTCCATGTTGCTCCACCAACTCACTCCTCCATGTCACTCCTCCACGTCACTGCTCCACGTCACTCCTCTATGTCACTCCTCCATGTCGCTATTCCATGTCACTCCTTATGTCGCTATATAAACTCACTCCTCCATGTCACTCCTCCATTTCACTCCACCACGTCACTCCTCCATGTCACTCCTCCATATCAACCCTCCATGTCACTCCTCCTTGTCGCTACACCAACTCACTCCTCCATGTCACTCCTCCATTTCACTCCACCACGTCTATATGTATTCCATGTCACTCCTCCATGTCACTACACCAACTCACTAATCCCTGTCCCTCCGCCACGTCACTCCACAATATCAAAACTCCTTCCTAATCAAACTTGTCAGTTCACCATGTCACTACTCCATGTCACTCCACCACATCAATCCTCTATGTCACTCCTCCATGTCACTACTCTATGTCACTCCTCCATGTCGCTATTCCATGTCACTCCTCCATGTCGCTACACAAACTCAATACTCCTTGTCACTCCTCTGTGTCATTCCTGCATGTCACTCCTCCATGTCACTCCTACATGTCATTCCTCCTTGTCGCTATTCCATGTCAATCCTCCATGTCACTACACCAACTCACTCATCCCTGTCCCTCCGCCATGTCACACCACCATAACAACCCTCTTTCCTGATCAAACTTGTCACTTCTCCATGTCACTACTCCATGTCTCTTCTCCACATCAATCCTCTATGTCACTCTTCCATGTCACTCCTCCATGTCACTCCTCCTTGTCGCTACTCCATGTCACTCCTCCATGTCAGTCCTCCATGTCCCTCCTCCATGTCACTCCACCATATCAATCCGCCTTGTTGATCCGCCCTGTCACTCCTCCATGTCACTCCTCCATGTCACTTCTATATGTCTTCCATGTCACTCCTCCATGTCATTACACCAACTCACTCCTCCATGTCACTCCTCCATGTCGCTACTCCATGTCACTCCTCCATTTCACTCCTCCATGTCTCTCCTCCATGTCACTTCTCCAAGTCTTCAATGTCATGTCTCTCATCTGTGTAGCTTCACATTGTCACTCCTCCAAGTCACTCCTCCATGTCGCTACTCCACGTCACTCCTCCATGTCACACCTCCTTGTCACTCCTCCAAGTAGCTACTCCATATCACTCCTCCATGTCGCTCTACCAACTCACTCCTCCATGTCACTCGTCCACGTCACTCCTCCATGTGACACCTCCTTGTCACTCCTCCATGTAGCTACTCCATGTCACTCCTCCATGTCACTCTTAAATTTCACTCCACCACGCCACTCCTCTATATCACTCCTCCATGTTACTCCTCCATATCAATCCTTTATGTCACTTCTCCATGTCACTCCTCCTTGTCGCAATTCCATGTCACTCCTCCATGTCGCTACACCAACTCACTCCTCCATGTCACTCCTCCATGTCGCTACTCCATGTCACTCCTCCATGTCGCTACACCAACTCACCCTCCTTGTCACTCCTCCATGTCACTCATCCAAGTCATTCCTCCATGTCACTCCTTTATGTCATTCATCCAATTCACTCCTCCATGTCACTTCTATATGTCTTCCATGTCACTCCTCCATGTCACTCCTCCATGTCACTCTTAAATATCACTCCACCACGCCACTCCTCCATATCACTCCTCCATGTTAGTCCTCCTTATCAGTCCTCCATGTCACTTCTCCATTTCACTCCTCTTTGTCGCAATTCCATGTCACTCCTCTATGTCGCTACACCAACTGAATCCTCCTTGTCACTCATCCATGTCACTCATCCAAGTCATTCCTCCATGTCACTCCTTTATGTCACTCCTCGAAGTCACACCTCCATGTCACTTCTATATGTCTTCCATGTCACTCCTCCATGTCGCTCCACCAACTCACTCCTCCATGTCACTCCTCCTTGTCACTCCTCCATGTAGCTATTCCATGTCACTCCTCCATGTCGCTCTACCAACTCACTCCTCCATGTCACTCGTCCACGTCACTCCTCCATGTCACACTTCCTTGTCACTCCTCCATGTAGCTACTCCTTGTCACTACACCAACTCACTCATCCCTGTCCCTCCGCCATGTCACTCTACCATATTAACCCTCCTTCCTGATCAAACTTGTCACTTCTCCATGTCACTACTCCATGTCTTTCCTCCACATCAATCCTCTATGTCACTCCTCCATGTCACTCCTCCATGTCATTCCTCATTGTCGCTATTCCATGTCACTCCTCCATGTCACTCCTCCATACCCTCCGCCATGTCACTCCACCATATCAACCCTCCTTCCTGATCAAACTTGTCACTTCTCCATGTCACTACTCCATGTCTCTCCTCCACATCACTCCTCTATATCACTCCTCCATGTCACTCCTCCATGTCACTCCTCCATGTTTCTATTCCATGTTACTCCTCCATGTCGCTACACCAACTCACTCTTCCATGTACCTCCTCCATTTCACTCCACCACGTCACTCTTCTACGTCACTCCTCATGTCACTCCTACATGTCGCTACTCCTTGTCACTCCTCCATGTCACTCATCAATGTCATTCCTCCATGTCACTCCTTTATGTCACTCCTCCAAGTCACTACTCAATTTCACTTCTATATGACTTTAATGTCACTCCTGCATGTCGCTCCTCCATATCACTCCTCTATTTCACTCCTCCATGTCACTCCTCCATATCAATCCTCCATTTCACTCCTCCATGTAACTACTTAATGTCACTACTCCATGTCGCTACTCCATGTCACTCCTTCATGTCACTCTTGCATGTCGCTCCTCCATGTCACTTCTCCATGTAACTACTTAATGTCACTCCTCCATGTCGATCCTCCAGGTCACTCCTCCATGTCACTTCTATATGTCTTCCATGTCACTCCTCCATGTCGCTCCTCCTTGTCACTCCTCCATGTTGCTCCTCCATGTCACTCCTCCATGTCACTCATCCATGTCCCTCCGTCATGTCACTCCACCTTATCAATCCTCCTTGCTGATCCGGCCTGTCACTCCTCCATGTCACTCCTCCATGTCACTCCTCCATGTCACTCCTCCATGTCACTCCTCCATGTTACTCCTCCATGTCACTACACCAACTCACTCATCCCTTTCCCTCTGCCATGTCACTCCACCATATCAACCTTCCTTCCTGATCAAACTTGTCACTTCGCCATGTCACTACTCCATGTATCTCCTCCACATCAATCCTCTATGTCATTCCTCCATGTCACTCCTCCATGTCACTCCTCCTTGTCGCTATTCCATGTCACTCCTCCATGTCGCTACACCAACTCACTCCTCATGTCACTCCTCCATGTCGCTATTCCATGTCACTCCTTATGTCGCTACACCAACTCACTCCTCCATTTCACTCCTCCATTTCACTCCACCACGTCACTCCTCCATATCACTCCTTCATATCAACCCTCCATTTCATTCCTCCATTTCACTCCTCCATGTCGCTACACCAACTCAATCCTCCTTGTCACTCCTCCATGTCACTCATCCAAGTCACTCCACCACGTCACTCCTCCATGTCACTCCTCCATATCAACCCGCCATGTCACTCCTCCATGTCACTCCTCAATTTCACTTCTATATGACTTCAATGTAAATCCTGCATGTCGCTCCTCCATATCACTCCTCTATTTCACCCTCTCCATGTCACTCCTCCATATCAATCCACCATTTCACTCCTCCATGTAACTCCTTAATGTCACTACTCCATGTCACTCCTCCATGTCACTTTTGCATGTCGCTCCTCCATGTCACTTCTCCAAGTCTTCAATGTCATGTCTCTCATCCGTGTAGCTCCATATTGTCACTCCTCCATATCACTCCTCTGTGTCACTTCTACATGTTTTCCATGTCACTCCTCCACATGACTCCTCTATGTAACTCCTCCATGTCACTTTTCAATATCACTCCTCTATGTCATTCCCCTATGTCGCTACTCCATGTCACTCCTCCATGTCGATCCTCCATGTCAGTCCTCAATGTCACTTCTATATGTCTTCCATGTCACTCCTCCATGTCGCTCCTCCTTATCACTCCTCCATGTTGCTCCTCCATGTCCCTCCGCCATGTCACTCAACCATATCAATCCTTCTTGCTGATCCGCCCTGTCACTCCTCCATGTCTCTCCTCCACATCAATCCTCTATGTCACTCCTCCATGTCAATCCTCCATGTCGCTATTCCATGTCACTCCTCCATGTCGCTACACAAACTCAATCCTCCTTGTCACTCCTCTGTGTCAATCCTGCATGTCACTCCTCACTGTCACTCCTCCATGTCACTACACCAACTCACTTATCCCTGTCCCTCCGCCATGTCACACCACCATAACAACCCTCCTTCCTGATCAAACTTGTCACTTCTCCATGTCACTACTCCATGTCTCTACTCCACATCAATCCTCTATGTCACTCCTACATGTCACTCCTCCATGTCACTCCTCCATGTCACTCCTCCTTGTCGCTACTCCATGTCACTCCTCCATGTCACTCATCCATGTCATTCATCCATGTCACTCCTTTATGTCACTCCTCCAAGTCACTCCTCATGTCACGCCTCCATGTCCCTTTTCCATGTCACTCCACCATATCAACCCTCCTTGCTGATCCGCCCTGTCACTCCTCCATGTCGCTCATCCAAGTCACTCCTCCATGTCGCTATTCCATGTCACTCCTTATGTCGATACACCAACTCACTCCTCCATGTCACTCCTCCATTTCACTCCACCACGTCACTCATCCATGTCACTCCTCCATGTCACTCCTCCATTTCATTTCTCCATGTCACTACACCAACTCACTAATCCCTGTCCCTCCGCCATGTCACTCCACCATATCAACCCTCCTTCCTGATCAAACTTGTCAGTTCTCCATGTCACTACTCCATGTCTCTCCACCACATCAATCCTCTATGTCACTCCTCTAACTCACTCCTCCATGTCGCTATTCCATGTCACTCCTCCATGTCGCTACACAAACTCAATCCTCCTTGTCACTCCTCTGTGTCAATCCTGCATGTCACTCCTCACTGTCACTCCTCCATGTCACTACACCAACTCACTTATCCCTGTCCCTCCGCCATGTCACACCACCATAACAACCCTCCTTCCTGATCAAACTTGTCACTTCTCCATGTCACTACTCCATGTCTCTACTCCACATCAATCCTCTATGTCACTCCTACATGTCACTCCTCCATGTCACTCCTCCATGTCACTCCTCCTTGTCGCTACTCCATGTCACTCCTCCATGTCACTCATCCATGTCATTCATCCATGTCACTCCTTTATGTCACTCCTCCAAGTCACTCCTCCATGTCACGCCTCCATGTCCCTCCTCCATGTCACTCCACCATATCAACCCTCCTTGCTGTTCCGCCCTGTCACTCCTCCATGTCGCTCATCCAAGTCACTCCTCCATGTCGCTATTCCATGTCACTCCTTATGTAGATACACCAACTAACTCCTCCATGTCACTCCTCCATTTCACTCCACCACGTCACTCATCCATGTCACTCCTCCATGTCACTCCTCCATTTCATTTCTCCATGTCACTACACCAACTCACTAATCCCTGTCCCTCCACCATGTCACTCCACCATATCAACCCTCCTTCCTGATCAAACTTGTCAGTTCTCCATGTCACTACTCCATGTCTCTCCACCACATCAACCCTCTATGTCACTCCTCTAACTCACTCCTCCATGTCACTCGTCCATGTCACTCCTCCATGTCACACTTCATTGTCACTCCTCCATGTAGCTACTCCATGTCACTACACCAACTCACTCATCCCTGTCCCTCCGCCATGTCACTCCACCATATCAACCCTCCTTCCTGATCAAACTTGTCACTCCTCTATGTCACTCCTCCATGTCACTCCTCCTTGTCGCTATTCCATGTCACTCCTCCATGTCGCTACACCAACTCACTCCTCCATGTCACTCCTCCATGTCACTCATCCATGTCCCTCCGCCATGTCACTCCACCATATCAATCCTCCTTGCTGATCCGCCCTGTCACTCCTCCATGTCTCTCCTCCACATCAATCCTCTATGTCACTCCTCCATGTCACTCCTCTATGTCACTCCTCCATGTCGCTATTCCATGTCACTCCTTATGTCGCTACACCAACTCAATCCTCATGTCACTCCTCCATGTAGCTACTCCATGTCACTCCTCCATGTCGCTACACCAACTCAATCCTCCTTGTCACTCCTCCATGTCACTGCTCCACGTCACTCCTCTATGTCGCTATATAAACTCACTCCTCCATGTCAGTACTCCATTTCAATCCACCACGTCACTCCTCCATGTCACTCCTTCAAATCAACCCTCTATGTCACTCCTCCTTGTCGTTACACCAACTCACTCCTCCATGTCACTCCTCCATTTCACTCCACCATGTCCCTCCTCCACATCAACCCTCCATGTCACTCCTCCATGTCACTCCTCCATGTCCCTCCGCCATGTCACTCCACCATATCAACCCTCCTTCCTGATCAAACTTGTCTCTCCTCTATGTCACTACTCCATGTCTCTCCTCCACATCACTCCTCTATATCACTCCTCCATGTCACTCCTCCATGTCACTCCTCCTTGTCGCTATTCCATGTTACTCCTCCATGTCGCTACACCAACTCACTCTTCCATGTCACTCCTCCATTTCACTCCTCCATGTCGCTACTCCTTGTCACTCTTCCATGTCACTCATCCATGTCATTCCTCCATGTCACTCTTTTATGTCACTCCTCCAAGTCACTCCTCAATTTCACTTCTACATGACTTCAATGTAAATCCTGCATGTCGCTCCTCCATATCAGTCCTCCATTTCACTCCTCCATGTAACTCCTTAATGTCACTACTCCATGTCGCTAATCCATGTCACTCCTCCATGTCACTCTTGCATGTCGCTCATCCATGTCATTTCTCCAAGTCTTCAATGTCATGTCTCTCATCCGTGTAGCTCCATATTGTCACTCCTCCATATCACTCCTCCATGTCACTTCTACATGTTTTCCATGTCACTCCTCCACATCACTCCTCTATGTCACTCCTCCATGTCACTTTTCAATATCACTCCTCTATGTCATTCCCCTATGTCAATCCTCCATGTACATTCTGTATGTCTTCCATGTCACTCCTCCTTGTCGTTACACCAACTCACTCCTCCATGTCACTCCTCCATTTCACTCCTCCATGTCGCTCCTCCTTGTCACTCCTCCATGTTGCCCCTCCATGTCACTCATCCATGTCCCTCCGCCATGTCACTCCACCATATCAATCCTCCTTGCTGATCCGCCCTGTCACTTCTCCATGTCTCTCCTCCACATCAATCCTCTATGTCACTCCTCCATGTCACTCCTCCATGTCACTCCTCCATGTTGCTATTCCATGTCACTACTCCATGTCGCTACACCAACTCACTCCTCCATGTCACTCCCCCATTTCACTCCACCACGTCACTCCTCCATGTCACTCCTCCATATCAACCCTCCATGTCACTCCTCCATGTCACTCCTCCATGTCACTACACCAACTCACTCATCCCGGTCCCTCCGCCATGTCACTCCACCATATCAACCCTACTTCCTGATCAAACTTGTCACTTCTCCATGTCACTACTCCATGTCTCTCACACACATCAAACCTCTATGTCACTCCTCCATGTCACTCCTCTATGTCACTCCTCCTTGTCGCTCTTCCATGTCACTCCTCCATGTCGCTACACCAACTCAATCCTCATGTCACTCCTCCATGTAGCTACTCCATGTCACTCCTCCATGTCGCAACACCAACTCAATCCTCCTTGTCACTCCTCCATGTCACTGCTCCACGTCACTCCTCTATGTCACTCCTCCATGTCACTCCTCTATGTCACTCCTCCTTGTCGCTCTTCCATGTCACTCCTCCATGTCGCTACACCAACTCACTCCTCATGTCACTCCTCCATGTCGCTACTCCAAGTCACTACTCCATGTTACTCATCCAAGTCATTCCTCCATGTCACTCCTTTATGTCAATCCTCCAAGTCACTCCTCCATGTCACTTCTATATGTCTTCCATGTCACTCCTCCATGTCGCTCCACCAACTCACTCCTCCATGTCACTCCTCCTTGTCACTCCTCCATGTAGCTATTCATTGTCCCTCCTCCATGTCACTCCTCCATGTCACTCCACCATGTCGCTATAACATGTCACTCCTCCATGTCGCTACACGAACTCAATCCTCCTTGTCACTCCTCTGTGTCATTCCTGCATGTAACTCCTCACTGTCACTCCTCCAGGTCGCTATTCCATGTCACTCCTTATGTCGATACACCAACTCAACCCTCCTTGTCACTATTCCATGTCACTCAGCCAAGTCATTTGTCCATGTCACTCCTTAATGTCACTCCTCCAAGTCAAGCCTCCATGTCACTTCTATATGTCTTCCATGTCACTCCTCCATGTCGCTCCACCAACTCACTCCTCCATGTCACTCCTCCTTGTCACTCCTCCATGTAGCTATTCCATGTCACTCCTCCATGTCACTCCTCCATGTCACTCCTCCATGTCACTCCTCCATGTCGCTATAACATGTCACTCCTCCATGTCGCTACACGAACTCAATCCTCCTTGTCACTCCTCTGTGTCATTCCTGCATGTCACTCCTCACTGTCACTCCTCCATGTCGCTATTCCATGTCACTCCTTATGTCGATACACCAACTCAACCCTCCTTGTTACTCCTCCATGTCACTCAGCCAAGTCATTTGTCCATGTCACTCCTTAATGTCACTCCTCCAAGTCACTCCTCCATGTCACTTCTATATGTCTTCCATGTCACTCCTCAATGTTGCTCCACCAACTCACTCCTCCATGTAACTCCTCCATGTCACTGCTCCACGTCACTCCCCTATGTCACTCATCCATGTCACTCCTCCATGTCGCTATTCCATGTCACTCCTTATGTCGCTATATAAACTCACTCCTCCATGTCACTCCTCCATTTCACTACACCACATCACTCCTCCATGTCACTACTTCATATCAACCCTCCATGTCACTCCTCCTTGTCGCTACACCAACTCACTCCTCCATGTCACTCCTCCATGTCACTCCTCCATGTCCCTCCGCCATGTCACTCCACCAGATCAACCCTCCTTCCTGATCAAACTTGTCACTTCTACATGTCACTACTCCATGTCTCTCCTCCAAATCACTCCTCTATATCACTCCTCCATGTCACTCCTCCATGTCACTCCTCCTTGTCGCTATTCCATGTTACTCCTCCATGTCGCTACACCAACTCACTCTTCCATGTCACTTCTCCATTTCACTCCACCACGTCACTCTTCTACGTCACTCCTCATGTCACTCCTCCATGTCGCTACTCCCTGTCACTCCTCCATGTCACTTATCTATGTCATTCCTCCATGTCACTCCTTTATGTCACTCCTCCAAGTCACTCCTCAATTTCACTTCTATATGACTTCAATGTCACTCCTGCATGTCGCTCCGCCATATCACTCCTCTATTTCACTACTCCATGTCACTCCTCCATATCAATCCTCCATTTCACTCCTCCATGTAACTCCTTAATGTCACTACTCCATGTCACTCCTCTATGTCACTCCTCCTTGTTCCTCCGCCATGTCACTCCACCATATCAACCCTCCTTCCTGATCAAACTTGTCACTTCTCCATGTCACTACTCCATGTCTCTCCTCCACATCACTCCTCTAGATCACTCCTCCATGTCACTCCTCCATGTTGCTACACCAACTCAATCCTCCTTGTCAGTCCTCCATGTCACTCATCCAAGTCATTCCTCCATGTCACTCCTTTATGTCACTCCTCCAAGTCACTCCTCCATGTCATTTCTATATGTCTTCCATGTCACTCCTCCATGTCGCTCCACCAACTCACTCCTCCATGTTACTCCTCCTTGTCACTCCTCCAAGTCATTCCTCCATGTCACTCCTTTATGTCACTCCTCCAAGTCACTCCTCAATTTCACTTCTATATGACTTCAATGTCACTCCTCCATGTCACTCCTCCATATCAATCCTCCATTTCACTCCTCCATGTAACTCCTTAATGTCACTCCTCCATGTCATTACACCAACTCAATAATCCCTGTCCCTCCGCCATGTCACTCCTACATATCAACCCTCCTTCCTGATCAAACTTGTCAGTTCTCCATGTCACTACTCCATGTCTCTCCTCCACATCAATCCTCTATGTCACTCCTCCATGTCACTCCTCCATGTTACTCCTCCTTGTCGCTATTCCATGTCACTCATCCATGTTGCTACACCAACTCACTCCTCTTGTCACTCCTCCATGTCGCTACTCCAAGTCACTCCTTCATGTCGCTACACCAACTCAATCCTCCTTGTCACTCCTCCATGTTACTCATCCAAGTCATTCCTCCATGTCACTCCTTTATGTCACTCCTCCAAGTCACTCCTCCATGTCACTTCTATATGTCTTCCATGTCACTCCTCCATGTCGCTCCACCAACTCACTCCTCCATGTCACTCCTCCTTGTCACTCCTCCATGTAGCTATTCCATGTCACTCCTCCATGTCACTCCTCCATGTCGCTATAACATGTCACTCCTCCATGTCGCTACACGAACTCAATCCTCCTTGTCACTCCTCTGTGTCATTCCTGCATGTCACTCCTCACTGTCACTCCTCCATGTCGCTATTCCATGTCAATCCTCCATGTCGCTACACCAACTCACTCTTCCATGTCACTCCTACATTTCACTCCACCACGTCACTCTTCTACGTCACTCCTCATGTCACTCCTCCATGTCGCTACTCCTTGTCACTCCTCCATGTCACTTATCTATGTCATTCCTCCATGTCACTCCTTTATCTCACTCCTCCAAGTCACTCATCAATTTCACTTCTATATGACTTCAATGTCACTCCTGCATGTCGCTCCTCCATATCACTCCTCTATTTCACTACTCCATGTCACTCCTCCATATCAATCCTCCATTTCACTCATCCATGTAACTCCTTAATTTCACTCCTCCTTGTCCCTCCGCCATGTCACTCCACCATATCAACCCTCCTTCCTGATCAAACTTGTCAATCCTCCATGTCACTCCTCCATGTTGCTACACCAACTCAATCCTCCTTGTCAGTCCTCCATGTCGCTCATCCAAGTCATTCCTCCATGTCACTCCTTTATGTCACTCCTCCAAGTCACTCCTCCATGTCACTTCTATATGTCTTCCATGTCACTCCTCCATATCGCTCCACCAATTCACTCCTCCATGTTACTCCTCCTTGTCACTCATTTATGTCACTCCTCCTAGTCACTCCTCAATTTCACTTCTATATGACTTCACGTTCACTCCTCCATGTCACTCCTCCATATCAATCCTCCATTTCACTCCTCCATGTAACTCCTTAATGTCACTCCTCCATGTCATTACACCAACTCAATAATCCCTGTCCCTCCGCCATGTCACTCCTACATATCAACCCTCCTTCCTGATCAAATTTGTCAATTCTCCATGTCACTACTCCATGTCTCTCCTCCACATCAATCCTCTATGTCACTCCTCCATGTCACTCCTCCATGTTACTTCTCATTGTCGCTATTCCATGTCACTCATCCATGTTGCTACACCAACTCACTCCTCATGTCACTCCTCCATGTCGCTACTCCAAGTCACTCCTCCATGTCGCTACACCAACTCAATCCTCCTTGTCACTCCTCCATGTTACTTATCCAAGTCATCCCTCCATGTCACTCCTTTATGTCACTCCTCCAAGTCACTACTCCATGTCACTTCTATATGTCTTCCATGTCACTCCTCCATTTCACTCCTCCATGTCTCTCCTCCATGTCACTTCTCCAAGTCTTCAATGTCATGTCTCTCATCTGTGTAGCTTCACATTGTCACTCCTCCAAGTCACTCCTCCATGTCGCTACTCCACGTCACTCCTCCATGTCACACCTCCTTGTCACTCCTCCAAGTAGCTACTCCATATCACTCCTCCATGTCGCTCTACCAACTCACTTCTCCATGTCACTCGTCCACGTCACTCCTCCATGTGACACCTCCTTGTCACTCCTCCATGTAGCTACTCCATGTCACTCCTCCATGTCACTCTTAAATTTCACTCCACCACGCCACTCCTCTATATCACTCCTCCATGTTACTCCTCCATATCAATCCTTTATGTCACTTCTCCATGTCACTCCTCCTTGTCGCAATTCCATGTCACTCCTCCATGTCGCTACACCAACTCATTCCTCCATGTCACTCCTCCATGTCGCTACTCCATGTCACTCCTTCATGTCGCTACACCAACTCACCCTCCTTGTCACTCCTCCATGTCACTCATCCAAGTCATTCCTCCATGTCACTCCTTTATGTCATTCATCCAATTCACTCCTCCATGTCACTTCTATATGTCTTCCATGTCACTCCTCCATGTCACTCTTAAATATCACTCCACCACGCCACTCCTCCATATCACTCCTCCATGTTAGTCCTCCATATCAGTCCTCCATGTCACTTCTCCATGTCACTCCTCTTTGTCGCAATTCCATGTCACTCCTCTATGTCGCTACACCAACTGAATCCTCCTTGTCACTCCTCCATGTCACTCATCCAAGTCATTCCTCCATGTCACTCCTTTATGTCACTCCTCGAAGTCACACCTCCATGTCACTTCTATATGTCTTCCATGTCACTCCTCCATGTCGCTCCACCAACTCACTCCTCCATGTCACTCCTCCTTGTCACTCCTCCATGTAGCTATTCCATGTCACTCCTCCATGTCGCTCTATCAACTCACTCCTCCATGTCACTCGTCCACGTCACTCCTCCATGTCACACTTCCTTGTCACTCCTCCATGTAGCTACTCCTTGTCACTACACCAACTCACTCATCCCTGTCCCTCCGCCATGTCACTCCACCATATCAACCCTCCTTCCTGATCAAACTTGTCACTTCTCCATGTCACTACTCCATGTCTTTCCTCCACATCAATCCTCTATGTCACTCCTCCATGTCACTCCTCCATGTCATTCCTCATTGTCGCTATTCCATGTCACTCCTCCATGTCACTCCTCCATACCCTCCGCCATGTCACTCCACCATATCAACCCTCCTTCCTGATCAAACTTGTCACTTCTCCATGTCACTACTCCATGTCTCTCCTCCACATCACTCCTCTATATCACTCCTCCATGTCACTCCTCCATGTCACTCCTCCATGTTTCTATTCCATGTTACTCCTCCATGTCGCTACACCAACTCACTCTTCCATGTACCTCCTCCATTTCACTACACCACGTCACTCTTCTACGTCACTCCTCATGTCACTCCTACATGTCGCTATTCCTTGTCACTCCTCCATGTCACTCATCAATGTCATTCCTCCATGTCACTCCTTTATGTCACTCCTCCAAGTCACTCCTCAATTTCACTTCTATATGACTTTAATGTCACTCCTGCATGTCGCTCCTCCATATCACTCCTCTATTTCACTCCTCCATGTCACTCCTCCATATCAATCCTCCATTTCACTCCTCCATGTAACTACTTAATGTCACTACTCCATGTCGCTACTCCATGTCACTCCTTCATGTCACTCTTGCATGTCGCTCCTCCATGTCACTTCTCCAAGTCTTCAATGTCATGTCTCTCATCCGTGTAGCTCCATATTGTCACTCCTCCATATTACTCCTCCGTGTCACTTCTACATGTTTTCCATGTCACTCCTCCACATCACTCCTCTATGTCACTCCTCCATGTCACTTTTCAATATCACTCCTCTATGTCATTCCCCTATGTCGCTACTCCATGTCACTCCTCCATGTCGATCCTCCAGGTCACTCCTCCATGTCACTTCTATATGTCTTCCATGTCACTCCTCCATGTCGCTCCTCCTTGTCACTCCTCCATGTTGCTCCTCCATGTCACTCCTCCATGTCACTCATCCATGTCCCTCCTCCATGTCACTCCTCCATGTCACTCCTCCATGTTACTCCTCCATGTCACTACACCAACTCACTCATCCCTTTCCCTCTGCCATGTCACTCCACCATATCAACCCTCCTTCCTGATCAAACTTGTCACTTCGCCATGTCACTACTCCATGTCTCTCCTCCACATCAATCCTCTATGTCAATCCTCCATTTCACTACACCACGTCACTCTTCTACGTCACTCCTCATGTCACTCCTACATGTCGCTACTCCTTGTCACTCCTCCATGTCACTCATCAATGTCATTCCTCCATGTCACTCCTTTATGTCACTCCTCCAAGTCACTCCTCAATTTCACTTCTATATGACTTTAATGTCACTCCTGCATGTCGCTCCTCCATATCACTCCTCTATTTCACTCCTCCATGTCACTCCTCCATATCAATCCTCCATTTCACTCCTCCATGTAACTACTTAATGTCACTACTCCATGTCGCTACTCCATGTCACTCCTTCATGTCACTCTTGCATGTCGCTCCTCCATGTCACTTCTCCAAGTCTTCAATGTCATGTCTCTCATCCGTGTAGCTCCATATTGTCACTCCTCCATATTACTCCTCCGTGTCACTTCTACATGTTTTCCATGTCACTCCTCCACATCACTCCTCTATGTCACTCCTCCATGTCACTTTTCAATATCACTCCTCTATGTCATTCCCCTATGTCGCTACTCCATGTCACTCCTCCATGTCGATCCTCCAGGTCACTCCTCCATGTCACTTCTATATGTCTTCCATGTCACTCCTCCATGTCGCTCCTCCTTGTCACTCCTCCATGTTGCTCCTCCATGTCACTCCTCCATGTCACTCATCCATGTCCCTCCTCCATGTCACTCCTCCATGTCACTCCTCCATGTTACTCCTCCATGTCACTACACCAACTCACTCATCCCTTTCCCTCTGCCATGTCACTCCACCATATCAACCCTCCTTCCTGATCAAACTTGTCACTTCGCCATGTCACTACTCCATGTCTCTCCTCCACATCAATCCTCTATGTCAATCCTCCATGTCACTCCTCCATGTCACTCCTGCTTGTCGCTATTCCATGTCACTCCTCCATGTCGCTACAACAACTCACTCCTCATGTCACTCCTCCATGTCGCTACTCCATGTCACTCCTCCATGTCGATCCTCCAGGTCACTCCTCCATGTCACTTCTATATGTCTTCCATGTCACTCCTCCATGTCGCTCCTTCTTGTCACTCCTCCATTTCACTCCTCCATTTCACTCCACCACGTCACTCCTCCATATCACTCCTCCATATCAACCCTCCATGTCATTCCTCCATTTCACTCCTCCATGTCGCTACACCAACTCAATCCTCCTTGTCACTCCTCCATGTCACTCATCCAAGTCACTCCACCACGTCACTCCTCCATGTCACTCCTCCATATCAACCCGCCATGTCACTCCTCCATGTCACTCCTCAATTTCACTTCTATATGACTTCAATGTAAATCCTGCATGTCGCTCCTCCATATCACTCCTCTATTTCACCCTCTCCATGTCACTCCTCCATATCAATCCACCATTTCACTCCTCCATGTAACTCCTTAATGTCACTACTCCATGTCACTCCTCCATGTCACTTTTGCATGTCGCTCCTCCATGTCACTTCTCCAAGTCTTCAATGTCATGTCTCTCATCCGTTTAGCTCCATATTGTCACTCCTCCATATCATTCCTCCGTGTCACTTCTACATGTTTTCCATGTCACTCCTCCATGTCGCTCCTCCTTATCACTCCTCCATGTTGCTCCTCCATGTCACTCCTCCATGTCACTCATCCATGTCCCTAAGCCATGTCACTCAACCATATCAATCCTTCTTGCTGATCCGCCCTGTCACTCCTCCATGTCTCTCCTCCACATCAATCCTCTATGTCACTCCTCCATGTCACTCCTCCATGTCGCTATTCCATGTCACTCCTCCATGTCGCTACACAAACTCAATCCTCCTTGTCACTCCTCTGTGTCAATCCTGCATGTCACTCCTCACTGTCACTCCTCCATGTCACTACACCAACTCACTTATCCCTGTCCCTCCGCCATGTCACACCACCATAACAACCCTCCTTCCTGATCAAACTTGTCAGTTCTCCATGTCACTACTCCATGTCTCTCCACCACATCAATCCTCTATGTCACTCCTCTAACTCACTCCTCCATGTCGCTATTCCATGTCACTCCTCCATGTCGCTACACAAACTCAATCCTCCTTGTCACTCCTCTGTGTCAATCCTGCATGTCACTCCTCACTGTCACTCCTCCATGTCACTACACCAACTCACTTATCCCTGTCCCTCCGCCATGTCACACCACCATAACAACCCTCCTTCCTGATCAAACTTGTCACTTCTCCATGTTACTACTCCATGTCTCTACTCCACATCAATCCTCTATGTCACTCCTACATGTCACTCCTCCATGTCACTCCTCCATGTCACTCCTCCTTGTCGCTACTCCATGTCACTCCTCCATGTCACTCATCCATGTCATTCATCCATGTCACTCCTTTATGTCACTCCTCCAAGTCACTCCTCCATGTCACGCCTCCATGTCCCTCCTCCATGTCACTACACCATATCAACCCTCCTTGCTGTTCCGCCCTGTCACTCCTCCATGTCGCTCATCCAAGTCACTCCTCCATGTCGCTATTCCATGTCACTCCTTATGTCGATACACCAACTCACTCCTCCATGTCACTCCTCCATTTCACTCCACCACGTCACTCATCCATGTCACTCCTCCATGTCACTCCTCCATTTCATTTCTCCATGTCACTACACCAACTCACTAATCCCTGTTCCTCCGCCATGTCACTCCACCATATCAACCCTCCTTCCTGATCAAACTTGTCACTTCTACATGTCACTACTCCATGTCTCTCCTCCAAATCACTCCTCTATATCACTCCTCCATGTCACTCCTCCATGTCACTCCTCCTTGTCGCTATTCCATGTTACTCCTCCATGTCGCTACACCAACTCACTCTTCCCTGTCACTCCTCCATTTCACTCCACCACGTCACTCTTCTACGTCACTCCTCATGTCACTCCTCCATGTCGCTACCCCCTGTCACTCCTCCATGTCACTTATCTATGTCATTCCTCCATGTCACTCCTTTATGTCACTCCTCCAAGTCACTCCTCAATTTCACTTCTATATGACTTCAATGTCACTCCTGCATGTCGCTCCTCCATATCACTCCTCTATTTACCTACTCCATGTCACTCCTCCATATCAATCCTCCATTTCACTCCTCCATGTAACTCCTTAATGTCACTACTCCATGTCACTCCTCTATGTCACTCCTCCTTGTCCCTCCGCCATGTCACTCCACCATATCAACCCTCCTTCCTGATCAAACTTGTCACTTCTCCATGTCACTCCTCCTTGTCACTCCTCCATGTCACTCCTCCATGTTACTCCTCCTTGTCGCTATTCCATGTCACTCATCCATGTTGCTACACCAACTCACTCCTCTTGTCACTCCTCCATGTCGCTACTCCAAGTCACTCCTTCATGTCGCTACACCAACTCAATCCTCCTTGTCACTCCTCCATGTTACTCATCCAAGTCATTCCTCCATGTCACTCCTTTATGTCACTCCTCCAAGTCACTCCTCCATGTCACTTCTATATGTCTTCCATGTCACTACTCCATGTCGCTCCACCAACTCACTCCTCCATGTCACTCCTCCTTGTCACTCCTCCATGTAGCTATTCCATGTCACTCCTCCATGTTACTCCTCCATGTCGCTATAACATGTCACTCCTCCATGTCGCAACACGAACTCAATCCTCCTTGTCACTCCTCTGTGTCATTCCTGCATGTCACTCCTCACTGTCACTCCTCCAAGTCACTCCTCCATGTCACTTCTATATGTCTTCCATGTCACTCCTCCATGTCGCTCCACCAACTCACTCCTCCATGTCACTCCTCCTTGTCACTCCTCCATGTAGCTATTCCATGTCACTCCTCCATGTTACTCCTCCATGTCGCTATAACATGTCACTCCTCCATGTCGCAACACGAACTCAATCCTCCTTGTCACTCCTCTGTGTCATTCCTGCATGTCACTCCTCACTGTCACTCCTCCATGTCGCTATTCCATGTCAATCCTCCATGTCGCTACACCAACTCACTCTTCCATGTCACTCCTCCATTTCACTCCACCACGTCACTCTTCTACGTCACTCCTCATGTCACTCCTCCATGTCGCTACTCCTTGTCACTCCTCCATGTCACTTATCTATGTCATTCCTCCATGTCACTCCTTTATGTCACTCCTCCAAGTCACTCATCAATTTCACTTCTATATGACTTCAATGTCACTCCTGCATGTCGCTCCTCCATATCACTCCTTTATTTCACTACTCCATGTCACTCCTCCATATCAATCCTCCATTTCACTCATCCATGTAACTCCTTAATGTCACTCCTCCTTGTCCCTCCGCCATGTCACTCCACCATATCAACCCTCCTTCCTGATCAAACTTGTCACTCCTCCATGTCACTCCTCCATGTTGCTACACCAACTCAATCCTCCTTGTCAGTCCTCCATGTCGCTCATTCAAGTCATTCCTCCATGTCACTCCTTTATGTCACTCCTCCAAGTCACTCCTCCATATCACTTCTATATGTCTTCCATGTCACTCCTCCATGTCGCTCCACCAACTCACTCCTCCATGTTACTCCTCCTTGTCACTCCTTTATGTCACTCCTCCTAGTCACTCCTCAATTTCACTTCTATATGGCTTCACTGTCACTCCTCCATGTCACTCCTCCATATCAATCCTCCATTTCACTCCTCCATGTAACTCCTTAATGTCACTCCTCCATGTCATTACACCAACTCAATAATCCCTTTCCCTCCGCCATGTCACTCCTACATATCAACCCTCCTTCCTGATCAAATTTGTCAATTCTCCATGTCACTACTCCATGTCTCTCCTCCACATCAATCCTCTATGTCACTCCTCCATGTCACTCCTCCATGTTACTTCTCATTGTCGCTATTCCATGTCACTCATCCATGTTGCTACACCAACTCACTCCTCATGTCACTCCTCCATGTCGCTACTCCAAGTCACTCCTCCATGTCGCTACACCAACTCAATCCTCCTTGTCACTCCTCCATGTTACTTATCCAAGTCATCCCTCCATGTCACTCCTTTATGTCACTCCTCCAAGTCACTACTCCATGTCACTTCTATATGTCTTCCATGTCAATCCTCCATGTCGCTCCACCAACTCACTCCTCCATGTCACTCCTCCTTGTCACTCCTCCATGTAGCTATTCCATTTCACTCCTCCATGTCACTCCTCCATGTCACTCCTCTATGTCGCTATAACATGTCACTCCTCCATGTCGCTACACAAACTCAATCCTCCTTGTCACTCCTCTGTGTCATTCCTGCATGTCACTCCTCACTGTCACTCCTCCATGTCGCTATTCCATGTCAATCCTCCATGTCGCTACACCAACTCACTCTTCCATGTCACTCCTCCATTTCACTCCACCACGTCACTCTTCTACGTCACTCCTCATGTCACTCCTCCATGTCGCTACTCCTTGTCACTCCTCCATGTCACTTATCTATGTCATTCCTCCATGTCACTCCTTTATGTCACTCCTCCAAGTCACTCATCAATTTCACTTCTATATGACTTCAATGTCACTCCTGCATGTCGCTCCTCCATATCACTCCTCTATTTCACTACTCCATGTCACTCCTCCATATCAATCCTCCATTTCACTCATCCATGTAACTCCTTAATGTCACTCCTCCTTGTCCCTCCGCCATGTCACTCCACCATATCAACCCTCCTTCCTGATCAAACTTGTCACTCCTCCATGTCACTCCTCCATGTTGCTACACCAACTCAATCCTCCTTGTCAGTCCTCCATGTCGCTCATCCAAGTCATTCCTCCATGTCACTCCTTTATGTCACTCCTCCAAGTCACTCCTCCATGTCACTTCTATATGTCTTCCATGTCACTCCTCCATGTCGCTCCACCAACTCACTCCTCCATGTTACTCCTCCTTGTCACTCCTTTATGTCACTCCTCCTAGTCACTCCTCAATTTCACTTCTATATGACTTCACTGTCACTCCTCCATGTCACTCCTCCATATCAATCCTCCATTTCACTCCTCTATGTAACTCCTTAATGTCACTCCTCCATGTCATTACACCAACTCAATAATCCCTGTCCCTCCGCCATGTCACTCCTACATATCAACCCTCCTTCCTGATCAAATTTGTCAATTCTCCATGTCACTACTCCATGTCTCTCCTCCACATCAATCCTCTATGTCACTCCTCCATGTCACTCCTCCATGTTACTTCTCATTGTCGCTATTCCATGTCACTCATCCATGTTGCTACACCAACTCACTCCTCATGTCATTCCTCCATGTCGCTACTCCAAGTCACTCCTCCATGTCGCTACACCAACTCAATCCTCCTTGTCACTCCTCCATGTTACTTATCCAAGTCATCCCTCCATGTCACTCCTTTATGTCACTCCTCCAAGTCACTACTCCATGTCACTTCTATATGTCTTCCATGTCACTCCTCCATGTCGCTCCACCAACTCACTCCTCCATGTCACTCCTCCTTGTCACTCCTCCATGTAGCTATTCCATTTCACTCCTCCATGTCACTCCTCCATGTCACTCCTCTATGTCGCTATAACATGTCACTCCTTATGTTGATACACCAACTCACTCCTCCATGTCACTCCTCCATTTCACTCCACCATGTCACTCCTCCATGTCACTCCTCCATATCAACCCTCCATGTCACTCCTCCATGTCACTCCTCCCTGTCACTCCTCCATGTCACTACACCAACTCACTAATCCCTGTCCCTCCGCCATGTCACTCCACAATATCAACCCTCCTTCCTGATCAAACTTGTCACTTCTACATGTCACTAATCCATGTCTCTCCTCCACATCACTCCTCTATATCACTCCTCCATGTCACTCCTCCATGTCACTCCTCCTTGTCGCTATTCCATGTTACTCCTCCATGTCGCTACACCAACTCACTCTTCCATGTCACTCCTCCATTTCACTCCACCACGTCACTCTTCTACGTCACTCCTCATGTCACTCCTCCATGTCGCTACACCTTGTCACTCCTCCATGTCACTTATCTATGTCATTCCTCCATGTCACTCCTTTATGTCACTCCTCCAAGTCACTCCTCAATTTCACTTCTATATGACTTCAATGTCACTCCTGCATGTCGCTCCTCCATATCACTCCTCTATTTCACTACTCCATGTCACTCCTCCATATCAATCCTCCATTTCACTCCTCCATGTAACTCCTTAATGTCACTACTCCATGTCACTCCTCTATGTCACTCCTCCTTGTCCCTCCGCCATGTCACTCCACCATATCACTACACCAACTCAATCCTCCTTGTCACTCCTCCATGTCACTCATCCAAGTCACTCCTCCATGTCGCTATTCCATGTCACTCCTTATGTTGATACACCAACTCACTCCTCCATGTCACTCCTCCATTTCACTCCACCATGTCACTCCTCCATGTCACTCCTCCATATCAACCCTCCATGTCACTCCTCCATGTCACTCCTCCCTGTCACTCCTCCATGTCACTACTCCAACTCACTAATCCCTGTCCCTCCGCCATGTCACTCCACAATATCAACCCTCCTTCCTGATCAAAATTGTCACTTCTCCATGTCGCTCCACCATGTCACTTCTATATTTCCTCCATGTCACTCCTCCATGTCACTCTTCCATGTCGCTCCTCCATGTCACTTCTTCAAGTTTTCAATGTCATGTCTCTCATCCGTGTAGCTCCACATTGTCACTCCTCCATATCACTCCTCCGTGTCACTCCTCCATGTCATTCCCCCATGTCGCTACTCCATGTCACTCCTCCATGTAGCTACACCAACTCACTCCTCCATGTCACTCCTCCATGTCGCTACTCCATGTCACTCCTCCACGTAACTCCTCCATATCACTCGTCCTTGCTGCTACATGTCTCTCATCCATGTCGCTTCTATATTTCACCCCTCCATTTCACTCCTCCATATCGCTCCTCCATGTCAATTCTCCATGTCACTCCTCCATTTTCCTCCTTTGTCACTTCTCCAAGTCACTCCTCCATGTTGCTACTCCATGTGACTCCTCCATATTGCTCCACCAACTCACTCCTCCATGTCACTCCTCCATGTCACTCCTCCATGTCACTCCTCTATGTCACTTCTCCATTTCACTCTTCCATGTCACTCCTCATTGTCACTACTCCATGTCACTCCTCCATGTCGCTACACCAACTCACTCCTCATGTCAACCCTCCATTTCACTCCTCCATGTCACTCCTCCATGTCACTTCTACATGTTTTCCATGTCAATCCTCCACATCACTCCTCTATGTCACTCCTCCATGTCAGTCCTCCATGTCATTCATCCATGTCGCTACACCAACTCACTCCTCCATGTCACTCCTTCATGTCACTCCTCCATGTCACTCCTCCATGTCACTTCTACATGTTTTCCATGTCAATCCTCCACATCACTCCTCTATGTCACTCCTCCATGTCACTTTTCAATATCACTCCTCTATGTCATTCCCCTATGTCGCTACTCCATGTCACTCCTCCATGTCGATCCTCCATGTCACTCCTCCATGTCACTTCTATATGTCTTCCATGTCACTCCTCTATGTCGCTCCTCCTTGTCACTCCGCCCTGTCACTCCTCCATGTCTCTCCACCACATCAATCCTCTATGTCACTCCTCCATGTCACTCCTCCATGTCACTCCTCCATGTCGCTATTCCATGTCACTCCACCATGTCGCTACACGAACTCAATCCTCCTTGTCACTCATCTGTGTCATTCCTCCATGTCACTCCTGAATGTCACTCCTCCTTGTCGCTACTCCATGTCACTCCTCCATGTCACTCATCCATGTCATTCCTCCATGTCACTCCCTTATGTCACTCCTCCAAGTCACTCCTCCATGTCACTCCTCCATGTCCCTCCTCCATGTCACTCCACCATATCAATCCTCCTTGCTGATCCGCCCTGTCACTTCTCCATGTCACACCTCCATGTCACTTCTATATGTCTTCCATGTCACTCCTCCATCTCGTTACACCAACTCAGTCCTCCATGTCACTCCTCCATGTCGCTACTCCATGTCACTCCTCCATTTCACTCCTCCATGTCTCTCATCCATGTCACTTCTCCAAGTCTTCAATGTCATGTCTCTCATCTGTGTTGCTCCACATTGTCACTCCTCCAAGTCACTCATCCATGTCGCTACTCCACGTCACTCCTCCATGTCACACCTCCTTGTCATTCCTCCATGTAGCTACTCCATGTCACTCCTCCATGTCGTTCTACCAACTCACTCCTCCATGTCACTCGTCCACGTCACTCCTCCATGTCACACCTTCTTGTCACTCCTCTATGTAGCTACTCCATGTCACTCCTCCATGTCACGCCTCCATGTCACTCTTAAATTTCACTCCACTACGCCACTCCTCTATATCACTCCTCCATGTCGCTATTGCATGTCACTCCTTATGTCGCTACACCAACTCACTCCTCCATTTCACTCCACCACGTCACTCCTCCATATCACTCCTCCATATCAACCCTCCATGTCACTCCTTATTGTCACTACTCCATGTCGCTACTCCATGTCCCTCCTCCATGTCACTCCTCTATGTCGCTCCTCCTTGTCACTCCGCCCTGTCACTCCTCCATGTCTCTCCTCCACATCAATCCTCTATGTAACTCCACCATGTCACTCCTCCATGTCGCTATTCCATGTCACTCCTCCTTGTCGCTACACAAACTCAATCCTCCTTGTCACTCCTCTATGTCATTCCTCCATGTCACTCCTCCATGTCACTCCTCCTTGTCGCTACTCCATGTCACTCCTCCATGTCACTCATCCATGTCATTCCTCCATGTCACTCCTCCATGTCCCTCCTCCATGTCACTCCACCATATCAATCCTCCTTGCTGATCCGCCCTGTCACTTCTCCATGTCACTCCTCCATGTCACTTCTATATGTCTTCCATGTCACTCCTCCATCTCGTTACACCAACTCAGTCCTCCATGTCACTCCTCCATGTCGCTATTCCATGTCACTCCTCCATTTCACTCCTCCATATCTCTCCTCCATGTCACTTCTCCAAATCTTCAATGTCATGTCTCTCATCTGTGTAGCTCCACATTGTCACTCCTCCAAGTCACTCATCCATGTCGCTACTCCACGTCACTCCTCCATGTCACACCTCCTTGTCACTCCTCCATGTAGCTACTCCATGTCACTCCTCCATGTCGCTACACTAACTCAATCCTCCTTGTCATCCTCCATGTCGCTATTCCATGTCACTCCTTAGGTCGATACACCAACTCACTCCTCCATGTCACTCCTCCATTTCACTTCACCACGTCACTCCTCCATGTCACTCCTCCATGTCACTCCTCCATGTCACTCCTCCATGTCACTACACCAACTCACTAATCCCTGTCCCTCCGCCATGTCACTCCACCATATCAACCCTCCTTCCTGATCAAACTTGTCACTTCTCCATGTCACTACTCCATGTCTCTCCTCCACATCAATCCTCTATGTCACTACTCCATGTCACTCCTCCATTTCACTCCACCACGTCACTCCTCCATGTCACTCCTCCATATCAACCCTCCATGTCACTCCTCCATGTCGCTACACCAACTCACTCCTCATGTCACTCCTCCATGTCACTGCTCCACTTCACTCCTCAATGTCACTCCTCCATGTCACTCCTCCATGTCGCTATTCCATGTCACTCCTTATATCGCTATATAAACTCATTCCTCCATGTCACTCCTCCATTTCACTCCACCACGTCACTCCTCCATGTCACTCCTCCATATCAACCCTCCATGTCACTCCTCCTTGTCGCTACACCAACTCACTCCTCCATGTCACTCCACCATTTCACTCCACCACGTCCCTCCTCCATATCAACCCTCCATGTAACTCCTCCATGTCACTCCTCCATGTCACTCCTCCATATCAACCCTCCATGTCACTCCTCCTTGTCGCTACACCAACTCACTCCTCCATGTCACTCCACCATTTCACTCCACCACGTCCCTCCACCATATCAACCCTCCTTCCTGATCAAACTTGTCACTTCTCCATGTCACTACTCCATGTCTCTCCACCACGTCCCTCCTCCATATCAACCCTCCATGTAACTCCTCCATGTCACTCCTCCATGTCACTCCTCCATGTCACTCCTCCATTTCACTCCACCACGTCAATCCTCCATGTCACTCCTCCATATCAACCCTCCATGTCACTCCTCCTTGTCGCTACACCAACTCACTCCTCCATGTCACTCCTCCATTTCACTCCACCGCGTCTATATGTATTCCATGTCACTCCTCCATGTCGCTCCACCAACTCACTCCTCCATGTCACTCCTCCTTGTCACTCCTCCATGTAGCCATTCCATTTCACTCCTCCATGTCGCTACACCAACTCAATCCTCCTAGTCACTCCTCCATGTCACTCATCCACGTCATTCCATCATGTCGCTATTCCATGTCACTCCTTATGTCGATACGCCAACTCACTCCTCCATGTCACTCCTCCATTTCACTCCTCCACGTCACTCCTCCATGTCACTCCTCCATATCAACCCGACATGTCACTCCTCCATGTCACTCCTCCATGTCACTACACAGACTCACTAATCCCTGTCCCTCCACACTTGTTACGCCTCCATGTCACTCCTCCATATCAACCCGCCATGTCACTCCTCCTTGTCACTCCTCCATGTAGCTATTCCATGACACTCCTCCATTTCACTCTACCACCTCACTCCTCCATGTCACTACACCAACTCACTAATCCCTGTCCCTCTGCCATGTCACTCCACAATATCAAACCTCCTTCCTAATCAAACTTGTCAGTTCTCCATGTAACTACTCCATGTCTCTCCTCCTCATCAATCCTCTATGTCACTCCTCCATGTCACTCCTCCATGTCACTCCTCCTTGTCGCTATTCCATGTCACTCCTCCATGTTGCTACACCAACTCACTCCTCCATGTCACTCCTCCTTGTCACTCCTCCATGTAGCTATTCCATGTCACTCCTCCATGTAGCTATTCCATGTCACTCCTTTATGTCGCTCTACCAAGTCACTCCTCCATGTCACTCGTCCACGTCACTCCTCCATGTTACACTTCCTTGTCACTCCTCCATGTAGCTACTTCATGTCACTGCACCAACTCACTCATCCCTGTCCCTCCGCCATGTCACTCCACCATATCAACCCTCCTTCCTGATCAAACTTGTAACTTCTCCATGTCATTACACTATGTCTCTCCTCCACATCACTCCTCTATATCACTCCTCCATGTCACTCCTCCAAGTCACTCCTCCATGTCGCTACTCCATGTCACACCTCCTTGTCACTCCTCCATGTAGCTACTCCATGTCACACCTCCATGTCGCTCTACCAACTCACTCCTCCATGTCACTCCTCTATATCACTTCTCCATGTTACTCCTCCATATCAATCCTCCATGTCACTTCTCCATGTCACTCCTCCTTGTCGCAATTCCATGTCACTCCTCCATGTCGCTACATCAACTCACTCCTCATGTACCTCCTCCATGTCGCTTCTCCATGTCACTCCTCCATGTCGCTACACCAACTCAATCCTCCTTGTCACTCCTCCATGTCACTCCTCCAAGTCACTCCTCCATGTCACTTCTATATGTCTTCCATGTCACTCCTCCATGTTGCTCCACCAACTCACTCCTCCATGTCACTCCTCCATGTCACTGTTCCACGTCACTCGTCTATGTCACTCCTCCATGTCACTCCTCAATGTCGCTATTCCATGTCACTCCTTATGTCGCTATATAAACTCACTCCTCCATGTCACTCCTCCATTTCACTCCACCACGTCACTCCTCCATGTCACTCCTCCATATCAACCCTCCATGTCACTCATCCTTGTCGCTACACCAACTCACTCCTCCATGTCACTCCTCCTTGTCACTCCTCCATGTAGCTATTCCATTTCACTCCTCCATGTCGCTACACCAACTCAATCCTCCTTCTCACTCCTCCCTGTCACTCATCCAAGTCATTCCTCCATGTCGCTATTCCATGTCACTCCTTATGACGATACGCCAACTCACTCCTCCATGTCACTCCTCCATTTCACTCCACCACGTCACTCCTCCATGTCACTCCTCCATATCAACCCGCCATGTCACTCCTCCATGTCACTCCTCCATGTTACTCCTCCATGTCACTACACAGACTCACTAATCCCTGTCCCTCCGCACTTGTTAAGCCTCCATGTCACTCCTCCATATCAACCCGCCATGTCACTCCTCCTTGTCGCTATTCCATGTCACTCCTACATGTTGCTACACCAACTCACTCCTCATGTCACTCCTCCATGTCGCTACTCCATGTCGCTATTCCATGTCACTCCTTATGTCGCTACACCAACTCACTCCTCCATTTCACTCCAACACGTCACTCCTCCATGTCACTCCTCCATATCAACCCTCCATGTCACTCCTCCTTGTCGCTACACCAACTCATTCCTCCATGTCACTCCTCCATTTCACTCCTCCTTGTCGCTATTCCATGTCACTCCTACATGTTGCTACACCAACTCACTCCTCATGTCACTCCTCCATGTCGCTACTCCATGTCGCTATTCCATGTCACTCCTTATGTCGCTACACCAACTCACTCCTCCATTTCACTCCAACACGTCACTCCTCCATGTCACTCCTCCATATCAACCCTCCATGTCACTCCTCCTTGTCGCTACACCAACTCACTCCTCCATGTCACTCCTCCATTTATCTCCACCATGTCCCTCCTCCATATCAACCCTCCAAGTCATTCCTCCATGTCACTCCTTTATGTCACTCCTCCAAGTCACTCCTCCATGTCACTTCTATATGTCTTCCATGTCACTCCTCCATGTCGTTACACCAACTCACTCCTCCATGTCACTCCTCCATGTCTCTACTCCATGTCACTCCTCCATTTTACTCCATGTCACTCATCCATGTCTCTACTCCATGTCACTTCTCCAAGTCTTATATGTCATGTCTCTCATCTGTGTAGCTCCACATTGTCACTCCTCCAAGTCACTCCTCCATGTCGCTACTCCACATCACTCCTCCATGTCACACCTCCTTGTCACTCCTCCATTTAGCTACTCCATGTCACTCCTCCTTGTCGCTCTACCAACTCACTCCTCCATGTCACTCGTCCACGTCACTCCTCCATGTAGCTACTCCATGTCACTCCTCCATGTCACTCTTAAATATCACTCCACCACGCCACTCCTCTATATCACTCCTCCATGTCACTCATCCAAGTCTCTCCTCCGTGTCACTTCTACATGTTGTACATGTCACTCCTCCACATAACTCCTCTATGTCACTCCTCAATGTCACTTTTCAATATCACTCCTCTATGTCATTCCCCTATGTCGCTACTCCATGTCACTCCTCCATGTCGATCCTCCACATCAATCCTCTATGTCACTCCTCTATGTCACTCCTCCATGTCACTCCTCCTTGTCGCTATTCCATGTCACTCCTCCATGTCGCTACACCAACTCACTCCTCCATGTCACTCCTCCATGTCACTCATCCATGTCCCTCCGCCATGTCACTCCACCATATCAATCCTCCTTGCTGATCCGCCCTGTCACTCCTCCATGTCTCTCCTCCACATCAATCCTCTATGTCACTCCTCCATGTCACTACTCTATGTCACTCCTCCATGTCGCTATTCCATGTCACTCCTCCATGTCGCTACACAAACTCAATACTCCTTGTCACTCCTCTGTGTCATTCCTGCATGTCACTCCTCCATGTCACTCCTACATGTCATTCCTCCTTGTCGCTATTCCATGTCAATCCTCCATGTCACTACACCAACTCACTCATCCCTGTCCCTCCGCCATGTCACACCACCATAACAACCCTCTTTGCTGATCAAACTTGTCACTTCTCCATGTCACTACTCCATGTCTCTCCTCCACATCAATCCTCTATGTCACTCTTCCATGTCACTCCTCCATGTCACTCCTCCTTGTCGCTACTCCATGTCACTCCTCCATGTCAGTCCTCCATGTCCCTCCTCCATGTCACTCCACCATATCAATCCGCCTTGCTGATCCGCCCTGTCACTCCTCCATGTCACTCCTCCATGTCACTTCTATATGTCTTCCATGTCACTCCTCCATGTCATAACACCAACTCACTCCTCCATGTCACTCCTCCATGTCGCTACTCCATGTCACTCCTCCATTTCACTCCTCCATGTCTCTCCTCCATGTCACTTCTCCAAGTCTTCAATGTCATGTCTCTCATCTGTGTAGCTTCACATTGTCACTCCTCCAAGTCACTCCTCCATGTCGCTACTCCACGTCACTCCTCCATGTCACACCTCCTTGTCACTCCTCCAAGTAGCTACTCCATATCACTCCTCCATGTCGCTCTACCAACTCACTCCTCCATGTCACTCGTCCACGTCACTCCTCCATGTGACACCTCCTTGTCACTCCTCCATGTAGCTACTCCATGTCACTCCTCCATGTCACTCTTAAATTTCACTCCACCACGCCACTCCTCTATATCACTCCTCCATGTTACTCCTCCATATCAATCCTTTATGTCACTTCTCCATGTCACTCCTCCTTGTCGCAATTCCATGTCACTCCTCCATGTCGCTACACCAACTCACTCCTCCATGTCACTCCTCCATGTCGCTACTCCATGTCACTCCTCCATGTCGCTACACCAACTCACCCTCCTTGTCACTCCTCCATGTCACTCATCCAAGTCATTCCTCCATGTCACTCCTTTATGTCATTCATCCAATTCACTCCTCCATGTCACTTCTATATGTCTTCCATGTCACTCCTCCATGTCACTCCTCCATGTCACTCTTAAATATCACTCCACCACGCCACTCCTCCATATCACTCCTCCATGTTAGTCCTCCTTATCAGTCCTCCATGTCACTTCTCCATGTCACTCCTCTTTGTCGCAATTCCATGTCACTCCTCTATGTCGCTACACCAACTGAATCCTCCTTGTCACTCATCCATGTCACTCATCCAAGTCATTCCTCCATGTCACTCCTTTATGTCACTCCTCGAAGTCACACCTCCATGTCACTTCTATATGTCTTCCATGTCACTCCTCCATGTCGCTCCACCAACTCACTCCTCCATGTCACTCCTCCTTGTCACTCCTCCATGTAGCTATTCCATGTCACTCCTCCATGTCGCTCTACCAACTCACTCCTCCATGTCACTCGTCCACGTCACTCCTCCATGTCACACTTCCTTGTCACTCCTCCATGTAGCTACTCCTTGTCACTACACCAACTCACTCATCCCTGTCCCTCCGCCATGTCACTCCACCATATTAACCCTCCTTCCTGATCAAACTTGTCACTTCTCCATGTCACTACTCCATGTCTTTCCTCCACATCAATCCTCTATGTCACTCCTCCATGTCACTCCTCCATGTCATTCCTCATTGTCGCTATTCCATGTCACTCCTCCATGTCACTCCTCCATACCCTCCGCCATGTCACTCCACCATATCAACCCTCCTTCCTGATCAAACTTGTCACTTCTCCATGTCACTACTCCATGTCTCTCCTCCACATCACTCCTCTATATCACTCCTCCATGTCACTCCTCCATGTCACTCCTCCATGTTTCTATTCCATGTTACTCCTCCATGTCGCTACACCAACTCACTCTTCCATGTACCTCCTCCATTTCACTCCACCACGTCACTCTTCTACGTCACTCCTCATGTCACTCCTACATGTCGCTACTCCTTGTCACTCCTCCATGTCACTCATCAATGTCATTCCTCCATGTCACTCCTTTATGTCACTCCTCCAAGTCACTCCTCAATTTCACTTCTATATGACTTTAATGTCACTCCTGCATGTCGCTCCTCCATATCACTCCTCTATTTCACTCCTCCATGTCACTCCTCCATATCAATCCTCCATTTCACTCCTCCATGTAACTACTTAATGTCACTACTCCATGTCGCTACTCCATGTCACTCCTTCATGTCACTCTTGCATGTCGCTCCTCCATGTCATTTCTATATGTCTTCCATGTCACTCCTCCATGTCGCTCCTCCTTGTCACTCCTCCATGTTGCTCCTCCATGTCACTCCTCCATGTCACTCATCCATGTCCCTCCGTCATGTCACTCCACCTTATCAATCCTCCTTGCTGATCCGGCCTGTCACTCCTCCATGTCACTCCTCCATGTCACTCCTCCATGTCACTCCTCCATGTCACTCCTCCATGTTACTCCTCCATGTCACTACACCAACTCACTCATCCCTTTCCCTCTGCCATGTCACTCCACCATATCAAACCTCCTTCCTGATCAAACTTGTCACTTCGCCATGTCACTACTCCATGTATCTCCTCCACATCAATCCTCTATGTCAAACCTCCATGTCACTCCTCCATGTCGTTACACCAACTCACTCCTCCATGTCACTCCTCCATGTCTCTACTCCATGTCACTCCTCCATTTTACTCCATGTCACTCATCCATGTCTCTACTCCATGTCACTTCTCCAAGTCTTATATGTCATGTCTCTCATCTGTGTAGCTCCACATTGTCACTCCTCCAAGTCACTCCTCCATGTCGCTACTCCACATCACTCCTCCATGTCACACCTCCTTGTCACTCCTCCATTTAGCTACTCCATGTCACTCCTCCTTGTCGCTCTACCAACTCACTCCTCCATGTCACTCGTCCACGTCACTCCTCCATGTAGCTACTCCATGTCACTCCTCCATGTCACTCTTAAATATCACTCCACCACGCCACTCCTCTATATCACTCCTCCATGTCACTCATCCAAGTCTCTCCTCCGTGTCACTTCTACATGTTGTACATGTCACTCCTCCACATAACTCCTCTATGTCACTCCTCAATGTCACTTTTCAATATCACTCCTCTATGTCATTCCCCTATGTCGCTACTCCATGTCACTCCTCCATGTCGATCCTCCACATCAATCCTCTATGTCACTCCTCTATGTCACTCCTCCATGTCACTCCTCCTTGTCGCTATTCCATGTCACTCCTCCATGTCGCTACACCAACTCACTCCTCCATGTCACTCCTCCATGTCACTCATCCATGTCCCTCCGCCATGTCACTCCACCATATCAATCCTCCTTGCTGATCCGCCCTGTCACTCCTCCATGTCTCTCCTCCACATCAATCCTCTATGTCACTCCTCCATGTCACTACTCTATGTCACTCCTCCATGTCGCTATTCCATGTCACTCCTCCATGTCGCTACACAAACTCAATACTCCTTGTCACTCCTCTGTGTCATTCCTGCATGTCACTCCTCCATGTCACTCCTACATGTCATTCCTCCTTGTCGCTATTCCATGTCAATCCTCCATGTCACTACACCAACTCACTCATCCCTGTCCCTCCGCCATGTCACACCACCATAACAACCCTCTTTGCTGATCAAACTTGTCACTTCTCCATGTCACTACTCCATGTCTCTCCTCCACATCAATCCTCTATGTCACTCTTCCATGTCACTCCTCCATGTCACTCCTCCTTGTCGCTACTCCATGTCACTCCTCCATGTCAGTCCTCCATGTCCCTCCTCCATGTCACTCCACCATATCAATCCGCCTTGCTGATCCGCCCTGTCACTCCTCCATGTCACTCCTCCATGTCACTTCTATATGTCTTCCATGTCACTCCTCCATGTCATAACACCAACTCACTCCTCCATGTCACTCCTCCATGTCGCTACTCCATGTCACTCCTCCATTTCACTCCTCCATGTCTCTCCTCCATGTCACTTCTCCAAGTCTTCAATGTCATGTCTCTCATCTGTGTAGCTTCACATTGTCACTCCTCCAAGTCACTCCTCCATGTCGCTACTCCACGTCACTCCTCCATGTCACACCTCCTTGTCACTCCTCCAAGTAGCTACTCCATATCACTCCTCCATGTCGCTCTACCAACTCACTCCTCCATGTCACTCGTCCACGTCACTCCTCCATGTGACACCTCCTTGTCACTCCTCCATGTAGCTACTCCATGTCACTCCTCCATGTCACTCTTAAATTTCACTCCACCACGCCACTCCTCTATATCACTCCTCCATGTTACTCCTCCATATCAATCCTTTATGTCACTTCTCCATGTCACTCCTCCTTGTCGCAATTCCATGTCACTCCTCCATGTCGCTACACCAACTCACTCCTCCATGTCACTCCTCCATGTCGCTACTCCATGTCACTCCTCCATGTCGCTACACCAACTCACCCTCCTTGTCACTCCTCCATGTCACTCATCCAAGTCATTCCTCCATGTCACTCCTTTATGTCATTCATCCAATTCACTCCTCCATGTCACTTCTATATGTCTTCCATGTCACTCCTCCATGTCACTCCTCCATGTCACTCTTAAATATCACTCCACCACGCCACTCCTCCATATCACTCCTCCATGTTAGTCCTCCTTATCAGTCCTCCATGTCACTTCTCCATGTCACTCCTCTTTGTCGCAATTCCATGTCACTCCTCTATGTCGCTACACCAACTGAATCCTCCTTGTCACTCATCCATGTCACTCATCCAAGTCATTCCTCCATGTCACTCCTTTATGTCACTCCTCGAAGTCACACCTCCATGTCACTTCTATATGTCTTCCATGTCACTCCTCCATGTCGCTCCACCAACTCACTCCTCCATGTCACTCCTCCTTGTCACTCCTCCATGTAGCTATTCCATGTCACTCCTCCATGTCGCTCTACCAACTCACTCCTCCATGTCACTCGTCCACGTCACTCCTCCATGTCACACTTCCTTGTCACTCCTCCATGTAGCTACTCCTTGTCACTACACCAACTCACTCATCCCTGTCCCTCCGCCATGTCACTCCACCATATTAACCCTCCTTCCTGATCAAACTTGTCACTTCTCCATGTCACTACTCCATGTCTTTCCTCCACATCAATCCTCTATGTCACTCCTCCATGTCACTCCTCCATGTCATTCCTCATTGTCGCTATTCCATGTCACTCCTCCATGTCACTCCTCCATACCCTCCGCCATGTCACTCCACCATATCAACCCTCCTTCCTGATCAAACTTGTCACTTCTCCATGTCACTACTCCATGTCTCTCCTCCACATCACTCCTCTATATCACTCCTCCATGTCACTCCTCCATGTCACTCCTCCATGTTTCTATTCCATGTTACTCCTCCATGTCGCTACACCAACTCACTCTTCCATGTACCTCCTCCATTTCACTCCACCACGTCACTCTTCTACGTCACTCCTCATGTCACTCCTACATGTCGCTACTCCTTGTCACTCCTCCATGTCACTCATCAATGTCATTCCTCCATGTCACTCCTTTATGTCACTCCTCCAAGTCACTCCTCAATTTCACTTCTATATGACTTTAATGTCACTCCTGCATGTCGCTCCTCCATATCACTCCTCTATTTCACTCCTCCATGTCACTCCTCCATATCAATCCTCCATTTCACTCCTCCATGTAACTACTTAATGTCACTACTCCATGTCGCTACTCCATGTCACTCCTTCATGTCACTCTTGCATGTCGCTCCTCCATGTCATTTCTATATGTCTTCCATGTCACTCCTCCATGTCGCTCCTCCTTGTCACTCCTCCATGTTGCTCCTCCATGTCACTCCTCCATGTCACTCATCCATGTCCCTCCGTCATGTCACTCCACCTTATCAATCCTCCTTGCTGATCCGGCCTGTCACTCCTCCATGTCACTCCTCCATGTCACTCCTCCATGTCACTCCTCCATGTCACTCCTCCATGTTACTCCTCCATGTCACTACACCAACTCACTCATCCCTTTCCCTCTGCCATGTCACTCCACCATATCAAACCTCCTTCCTGATCAAACTTGTCACTTCGCCATGTCACTACTCCATGTATCTCCTCCACATCAATCCTCTATGTCAAACCTCCATGTCACTCCTCCATGTCACTCCTCCTTGTCGCTATTCCATGTCACTCCTCCATGTCGCTACACCAACTCACTCCTCATGTCACTCCTCCATGTCACTCCTCACTGTCACTCCTCCATGTCGCTATTCCATGTCAATCCTCCATGTCGCTACACCAACTCACTCTTCCATGTCAATCCTCCATTTCACTCCTCCATGTAACTCCTTAATGTCACTACTCCATGTCACTCCTCTATGTCACTCCTCCTTGTCCCTCCGCCATGTCACTCCACCATATCACTACACCAACTCAATCCTCCTTGTCACTCCTCCATGTCACTCATCCAAGTCACTCCTCCATGTCGCTATTCCATGTCACTCCTTATGTTGATACACCAACTCACGCCTCCATGTCACTCCTCCATTTCACTCCACCATGTCACTCCTCCATGTCACTCCTCCATATCAACCCTCCATGTCATTCCTCCATGTCACTCCTCCCTGTCACTCCTCCATGTCACTACACCAACTCACTAATCCCTGTCCCTCCGCCATGTCACTCCACAATATCAACCCTCCTTCCTGATCAAACTTGTCCGTTCTCCATGTCACTACTCCATGTCTCTCCTCCACATCAATCCTCTATGTCACTCCTCCATGTCACTCCTCCTTGTCGCTATTCCATGTCACTCGTCCATGTTGCTACACCAACTCACTCCTCATGTCACTCCTCCATGTCGCTACTCTATGTCACTCATCCATGTCGCTACACCAACTCAATCATCCTTGTCACTCCACCATGTTGCTCCTCCATGTCACTCCTCCATGTCACTCATCCATGTCCCTCCGCCATGTCACTCCACCATATCAATCCTTCTTGCTGATCCGCCCTGTCACTCCTCCATGTCTCTCCTCCACAGCAATCCTCTATGTCACTCCTCCATGTCACTCATCCATGTCGCTCCACCAACTCTCTCCTCCATGTAACTCCTCAATGTCACTGCTCCACGTCATTCCTCTATGTCGCTCCTCCATGTCACTCCTCCATGTCGCTATTCCATGTCACTCCTTATGTCGCTACACCAACTCACTCCTCCATGTCACTCCTCCATTTAACTCCACCATGTCACTCCTGCATGTCGCTCCTCCATATCACTCCTCTATTTCACTACTCCATGTCACTCTTACATATCAACCCTCCATGTCACTCCTCCATGTCACTCCTCCATGTCACTACACCAACTCACTCATCCCTGTCCCTCCGCTATGTCACGCCACCATATCAACCCTCCTTCCTGATCAAACGTGTGACTTCTCCATGTCACTACTCCCTGTCTCTCCCCCACATCAATCCTCTATGTCACTCCTCCATGTCACTCCTCTATGTCACTCCTCCTTGTCGCTATTCCATGTCACTCCTCCATGTCGCTACACCAACTCACTCCTCATGTCACTACTCCATGTCGCTACTCCATGTCACTCCTCCATGTCGCTACACCAACTCAATCCTCCTTGTCACTTCTCCATGTCACTCATCCAAGTCATTCCTCCATTTCACTCCTTTATGTCACTCCTCCAAGTCACTCCTCCATGTCACTTCTATATGTCTTCCATGTCACTCCTCCATGTCGCTCCACAAACTCACTCCTCCATGTCACTCCTCCATGTCACTGCTCCACGTCACTCCTCTATGTCACTCCTCAATGTCACTCCTCCACGTCGCTATTCCATGTCACTCCTTATGTCTCTACACCAACTCACTCCTCCATGTCACTCCTCCATTTCACTCCACCACGTCATTCCTCCATATCAACCCTCCATGTCACTCCTCCATGTCACTCCTCTATGTCCCTCCGCCATGTCACTCCACCATATCAACCCTCCTTCCTGATCAAACTTGTCACTTCTCCATGTCACTACTCCATGTCTCTCCTCCACATCAATCCTCTATGTCACTCCTCCATGTCACTCCTCCTTGTCACTATTCCATGTCACTCCTCCATGTCGCTACAGCAACTCACTCTTCCATGTCACTCCTCAATTTCACTCCACCACGTCACTCCTCTACATCACTCCTCATGTCACTCCTCCATGTCGCTACTCCTTGTCACTCCTCCATGTCACTCATCCATGTCATTCCTCCATGTCATTCCTGCATGTCGCTCCTCCATATCACTCCTCTATTTCACTCCTCCATGTCACTCCTCCATATAAATCCTCCATTTCACTCCTCCATGTAACTCCTTGATGTCACTACTCCATGTCACTCCTCCATGTCACTCTTGCATGTCGCTCCTCCATGTCACTTCTCCAAGTCTTCAATGTCATGTCACTCATCCGTGTAGCTCCACATTGTCACTCCTCCATATCACTCCTCCGTGTCACTTCTACATGTCGTTACACCAACTCAATCCTCCTTGTCACTCCTCCATGTCACTCCTCCATGTCACTCCTCCATGTCACTCATCCATGTCATTCCTCCATGTCATTCCTGCATGTCGCTCCTCCATATCACTCCTCTATTTCACTCCTCCATGTCACTCCTCCATATAAATCCTCCATTTCACTCCTCCATGTAACTCCTTGATGTCACTACTCCATGTCACTCCTCCATGTCATTCCTGCATGTCGCTCCTCCATATCACTCCTCTATTTCACTCCTCCATGTCACTCCTCCATATAAATCCTCCATTTCACTCCTCCATGTAACTCCTTGATGTCACTCCTCCATGTCACTCCTCCATATAAATCCTCCATTTCACTCCTCCATGTAACTCCTTGATGTCGCTCCTCCATGTCACTTCTCCAAGTCTTCAATGTCATGTCACTCATCCGTGTAGCTCCACATTGTCACTCCTCCATATCACTCCTCCGTGTCACTTCTACATGTCGTTACACCAACTCAATCCTCCTTGTCACTCCTCCATGTCACTTCTCCATGTTGCTCTACCAACACAAACCATCTTGTCACTCATCTATGTCACTCATCCATATCATTCCTATATGTCACTCCTCCATGTCGCTCCTACATATCACTCCTCTATTTCACTCCTCCATGTCGCTCCTCCATATCAATCTTCCTTTTCACTCCTCCATGTCACACCTCCATGTCACTACTCCATGTCGCTACTTCATATCACTCCTCCATGTTGCTACACAAACTCACTCCTCCATGTAACTCCTCCATGTCGCTACTCCATGTCACTCCTCCATGTCAATCTTCAATGTCGCTTCTCCATGTCACTTCTCCAAGTCTTCAATGTCATGTCTCTCATCCGTGTAGCTCCACATTGTCACTCCTCCATAACACTCCTCTGTGTCACTTCTACATGTTTTCCATGTCACTCCTCCATATCAATCCTACATGTCACTCCTCATGTCACTCCTCCATGTCGCTACTCCATGTCACTCCTCCATGTCGCTACACCAACTCAATCCTCCTTGTCACTCCTCCATGTCACTCATCCAAGTCATTCCTCCATGTCACTCCTTTATGTCACTCCTCCAAGTCACTCCTCCATGTCACTTCTATATCTCTTCCATGTCACTCCTCCATTTCGCTCCACCAACACACTCCTCCATGTCACTCCTCCTTGTCACTCCTCCATGTAGCTATTCCATTTCACTCCTCCATGTCGCTACACCAACTCAATCCTCCTTGTCACTCCTCCATGTCACTCATCCAAGTCACTCCTCCATGTCGCTATTCCATGTCACTCCTTATGTTGATACACCAACTCACTCCTCCATGTCACTCCTCCATTTCACTCCACCACGTCACTCCTCCATGTCACTCCTCCATATCAACCCTCCATGTCACTCCTCCATGTCACTCCTCCATGTCACTACACCAACTCACTAATACCTGTCCCTCCGCCATGTCACTCCACAATATCAACCCTCCTTCCTGATCAAACTTGTCACTTCTCCATGTCACTACTCCATGTCTCTCCTCCACATCAATCCTCTATGTCACTCCTCCATTTCACTCCTCCTTGTCGCTATTCCATGTCACTCCTCCATATTGCTACACCAACTCACTCCTCATGTCACTCCTCCATGTCGCTACTCCATGTCACTCATCCATGTCGCTACACCAACTCAATCCTCTATGTCACTCCTCCATGTCAGACCTCCATGTCACTCCTCCTTGTCGCTATTCCACGTCACTCCTCTATGTCACTCCTCATGTCACTCCTCCATGTCGCTACTCCATGTCACTCATCCATGTCGCTACACCAACTCAATCCTCCTTGTCACTCCTCCATGTTACTCATCCAAGTCATTCCTCCATGTCACTCCTTTATGTCACTCCTCCAAGTCACTCCTCCATGTCACTTCTATATGTCTTCCATGTCACTCCTCCATGTCGCTCCACCAACTCACTCCTCCATGTCACTCCTCCTTGTCACTCCTCCATGTAGCTATTCCATATCACTCCTCCATGTCACTCCTCCATGTCACTCCTCCATGTCACTCCTCCATGTCGCTATAACATGTCACTCCTCCATGTCACTGCTCCACATCACTCCCCTATGTCACTCCTCCATGTCACTCCTCCATGTCGCTATTCCATGTCACTTCTTATGTCGCTATATAAACTCACTCCTCCATGTCACTCCTCCATTTCACTACACCACATCACTCCTCCATGTCACTACTCCATATCAACCCTCCATGTCACTCCTCCTTGTCGCTACACCAACTCACTCCTCCATGTCACTTCTCCATTTCACTCCACCACGTCCCTCCTTCATATCAACCCTCCATGTCACTCCTCCATGTCACTCCTCCATGTCCCTCCGCCATGTCACTCCACCATATCAACCCTCCTTCCTGATCAAACTTGTCACTTCTACATGTCACTACTCCATGTCTATCCTCCAAATCACTCCTCTATATCACTCCTCCATGTCACTCCTCCATGTCACTCCTCCTTGTCGCTATTCCATGTTACTCCTCCATGTCGCTACACCAACTCACTCTTCCCTGTCACTCCTCCATTTCACTCCACCACGTCACTCTTCTACGTCACTCCTCATGTCACTCCTCCATGTCACTCCTCCTTGTCACTCCTCCATGTCACTTATCTATGTCATTCCTCCATGTCACTCCTTTATGTCACTCCTCCAAGTCACTCCTCAATTTCACTTCTATATGACTTCAATGTCACTCCTGCATGTCGCTCCTCCATATCACTCCTCTATTTCACTACTCCATGTCACTCCTCCATATCAATCCTCCATTTCACTCCTCCATGTAACTCCTTAATGTCACTACTCCATGTCACTCCTCTATGTCACTCCTCCTTGTCCCTCCGCCATGTCACTCCACCATATCAACCCTCCTTCCTGATCAAACTTGTCACTTCTCCATGTCACTACTCCATGTCTCTCCTCCACATCACTCCTCTATATCACTCCTCCATGTCACTCCTCCATGTTGCTACACCAACTCAATCCTCCTTGTCAGTCCTCCAAGTCACTCATCCAAGTCATTCCTCCATGTCACTCCTTTATGTCACTCCTCCAAGTCACTCCTCCATGTCACTTCTATATGTCTTCCATGTCACTCCTCCATGTCGCTCCACCAACTCACTCCTCCATGTTACTCCTCCTTGTCACTCCTCCAAGTCATTCCTCCATGTCACTCCTTTATGTCACTCCTCCAAGTCACTCCTCAATTTCACTTCTATATGACTTCAATGTCACTCCTCCATGTCACTCCTCCATATCAATCCTCCATTTCACTCCTCCATGTAACTCCTTAATGTCACTCCTCCATGTCATTACACCAACTCAATAATCCCTGTCCCTCCGCCATGTCACTCCTACATATCAACCCTCCTTCCTGATCAAACTTGTCAGTTCTCCATGTCACTACTCCATGTCTCTCCTCCACATCAATCCTCTATGTCACTCCTCCATGTCACTCCTCCATGTTACTCCTCCTTGTCGCTATTCCATGTCACTCATCCATGTTGCTACACCAACTCACTCCTCTTGTCACTCCTCCATGTCGCTACTCCAAGTCACTCCTTCATGTCGCTACACCAACTCAATCCTCCTTGTCACTCCTCCATGTTACTCATCCAAGTCATTCCTCCATGTCACTCCTTTATGTCACTCCTCCAAGTCACTCCTCCATGTCACTTCTATATGTCTTCCATGTCACTCCTCCATGTCGCTCCACCAACTCACTCCTCCATGTCACTCCTCCTTGTCACTCCTCCATGTAGCTATTCCATGTCACTCCTCCATGTCACTCCTCCATGTCGCTATAACATGTCACTCCTCCATGTCGCTACACGAACTCAATCCTCCTTGTCACTCCTCTGTGTCATTCCTGCATGTCACTCCTCACTGTCACTCCTCCATGTCGCTATTCCATGTCAATCCTCCATGTCGCTACACCAACTCACTCTTCCATGTCACTCCTCATGTCACTCCTCCATGTCGCTACTCCTTGTCACTCCTCCATGTCACTTATCTATGTCATTCCTCCATGTCACTCCTTTATGTCACTCCTCCAAGTCACTCATCAATTTCACTTCTATATAACTTCAATGTCACTCCTGCATGTCGCTCCTCCATGTCACTCCTCCTTGTCGCTATTCCATGTTACTTCTATATGTATTCCATGTCACTCCTCCATGTCGCTCCACCAACTCACTCCTCCATGTCACTCCTCCATGTAGCTATTCCATGTCACTCCTCCATGTCACTCCTCCATGTCGCTATAACATGTCACTCCTCCATGTCGCTACACGAACTCAATCCTCCTTGTCACTCCTCTGTGTCATTCCTGCATGTCACTCCTCACTGTCACTCCTCCATGTCGCTATTCCATGTCACTCCTCCATGTCGCTACACCAACTCACTCCTCATGTCACTACTCCATGTCGCTACTCCATGTCACTCCTCCATGTCGCTACACCAACTCAATCCTCCTTGTCACTTCTCCATGTCACTCATCCATGTCATTCCTCCATTTCACTCCTTAATGTCACTCCTCCTTGTCCCTCCGCCATGTCACTCCACCATATCAACCCTCCTTCCTGATCAAACTTGTCACTCCTCCATGTCACTCCTCCATGTTGCTACACCAACTCAATCCTCCTTGTCAGTCCTCCATGTCGCTCATTCAAGTCATTCCTCCATGTCACTCCTTTATGTCACTCCTCCAAGTCACTCCTCCATATCACTTCTATATGTCTTCCATGTCACTCCTCCATGTCGCTCCACCAACTCACTCCTCCATGTTACTCCTCCTTGTCACTCCTTTATGTCACTCCTCCTAGTCACTCCTCAATTTCACTTCTATATGGCTTCACTGTCACTCCTCCATGTCACTCCTCCATATCAATCCTCCATTTCACTCCTCCATGTAACTCCTTAATGTCACTCCTCCATGTCATTACACCAACTCAATAATCCCTGTCCCTCCGCCATGTCACTCCTACATATCAACCCTCCTTCCTGATCAAATTTGTCAATTCTCCATGTCACTACTCCATGTCTCTCCTCCACATCAATCCTCTATGTCACTCCTCCATGTCACTCCTCCATGTTACTTCTCATTGTCGCTATTCCATGTCACTCATCCATGTTGCTACACCAACTCACTCCTCATGTCACTCCTCCATGTCGCTACTCCAAGTCACTCCTTCATGTCGCTACACCAACTCAATCCTCCTTGTCACTCCTCCATGTTACTTATCCAAGTCATCCCTCCATGTCACTCCTTTATGTCACTCCTCCAAGTCACTCCTCCATGTCACTTCTATATGTCTTCCATGTCACTCCTCCATGTCGCTCCACCAACTCACTCCTCCATGTCACTCCTCCTTGTCACTCCTCCATGTAGCTATTCCATTTCACTCCTCCATGTCACTCCTCCATGTCACTCCTCTATGTCGCTATAACATGTCACTCCTCCATGTCGCTACACGAACTCAATCCTCCTTGTCACTCCTCTGTGTCATTCCTGCATGTCACTCCTCACTGTCACTCCTCCATGTCGCTATTCCATGTCAATCCTCCATGTCGCTACACCAACTCACTCTTCCATGTCACTCCTCCATTTCACTCCACCACGTCACTCTTCTACGTCACTCCTCATGTCACTCCTCCATGTCGCTACTCCTTGTCACTCCTCCATGTCACTCCTCCATGTTACTTCTCATTGTCGCTATTCCATGTCACTCATCCATGTTGCTACACCAACTCACTCCTCATGTCACTCCTCCATGTCGCTACTCCAAGTCACTCCTTCATGTCGCTACACCAACTCAATCCTCCTTGTCACTCCTCCATGTTACTTATCCAAGTCATCCCTCCATGTCACTCCTTTATGTCACTCCTCCAAGTCACTCCTCCATGTCACTTCTATATGTCTTCCATGTCACTCCTCCATGTCGCTCCACCAACTCACTCCTCCATGTCACTCCTCCTTGTCACTCCTCCATGTAGCTATTCCATTTCACTCCTCCATGTCACTCCTCCATGTCACTCCTCTATGTCGCTATAACATGTCACTCCTCCATGTCGCTACACGAACTCAATCCTCCTTGTCACTCCTCTGTGTCATTCCTGCATGTCACTCCTCACTGTCACTCCTCCATGTCGCTATTCCATGTCAATCCTCCATGTCGCTACACCAACTCACTCTTCCATGTCACTCCTCCATTTCACTCCACCACGTCACTCTTCTACGTCACTCCTCATGTCACTCCTCCATGTCGCTACTCCTTGTCACTCCTCCATGTCACTTATCTATGTCATTCCTCCATGTCACTCCTTTATGTCACTCCTCCAAGTCACTCATCAATTTCACTTCTATATGACTTCAATGTCACTCCTGCATGTCGCTCCTCCATATCACTCCTCTATTTCACTACTCCATGTCACTCCTCCATATCAATCCTCCATTTCACTCATCCATGTAACTCCTTAATGTCACTCCTCCTTGTCCCTCCGCCATGTCACTCCACCATATCAACCCTCCTTCCTGATCAAACTTATCACTCCTCCATGTCACTCCTCCATGTTGCTACACCAACTCAATCCTCCTTGTCAGTCCTCCATGTCGCTCATCCAAGTCATTCCTCCATGTCACTCCTTTATGTCACTCCTCCAAGTCACTCCTCCATGTCACTTCTATATGTCTTCCATGTCACTCCTCCATGTCGCTCCACCAACTCACTCCTCCATGTTACTCCTCCTTGTCACTCCTTTATGTCACTCCTCCTAGTCACTCCTCAATTTCACTTCTATATGACTTCACTGTCACTCCTCCATGTCACTCCTCCATATCAATCCTCCATTTCACTCCTCCATGTAACTCCTTAATGTCACTCCTCCATGTCATTACACCAACTCAATAATCCCTGTCCCTCCGCCATGTCACTCCTACATATCAACCCTCCTTCCTGATCAAATTTGTCAATTCTCCATGTCACTACTCCATGTCTCTCTTCCACATCAATCCTCTATGTCACTCCTCCATGTCTCTCCTCCATGTAACTCCTCAATGTCACTGCTCCACGTCATTCCTCTATGTCGCTCCTCCATGTCACTCCTCCATGTCGCTATTCCATGTCACTCCTTATGTCGCTACACCAACTCACTCCTCCATGTCACTCCTCCATTTCACTCCACCATGTCACTCCTGCATGTCGCTCCTCCATATCACTCCTCTATTTCACTACTCCATGTCACTCTTCCATATCAACCCTCCATGTCACTCCTCCATGTCACTCCTCCATGTCACTACACCAACTCACTCATCCCTGTCCCTCCGCCATGTCACGCCACCATATCAACCCTCGTTCCTGATCAAACGTGTGACTTCTCCATGTCACTACTCCCTGTCTCTCCCCCACATCAATCCTCTATGTCACTCCTCCATGTCACTCCTCTATGTCACTCCTCCTTGTCGCTATTCCATGTCACTCCTCCATGTCGCTACACCAACTCACTCCTCATGTCACTACTCCATGTCGCTACTCCATGTCACTCCTCCATGTCGCTACACCAACTCAATCCTCCTTGTCACTTCTCCATGTCACTCATCCAAGTCATTCCTCCATTTCACTCCTTTATGTCACTCCTCCAAGTCACTCCTCCATGTCACTTCTATATGTCTTCCATGTCACTCCTCCATGTCACTCATCCATGTCATTCCTCCATGTCATTCCTGCATGTCGCTCCTCCATATCACTCCTCTATTTCACTCCTCCATGTCACTCCTCCATATAAATCCTCCATGTCACTCTTGCATGTCGCTCCTCCATGTCACTTCTCCAAGTCTTCAATGTCATGTCACTCATCCGTGTAGCTCCACATTGTCACTCCTCCATATCACTCCTCCGTGTCACTTCTACATGTCGCTACACCAACTCAATCCTCCTTGTCACTCCTCCATGTCACTCCTCCATGTCACTCCTCCATGTTGCTCTACCAACACAAACCATCTTGTCACTCATCTATGTCACTCATCCATATCATTCCTATATGTCACTCCTCCATGTCGCTCCTACATATCACTCCTCTATTTCACTCCTCCATGTCGCTCCTCCATATCAATCTTCCTTTTCACTCCTCCATGTCACTCCTCCATGTCACTACTCCATGTCGCTACTTCATATCACTCCTCCATGTTGCTACACCAACTCACTCCTCCATGTAACTCCTCCATGTCGCTACTCCATGTCACTCCTCCATGTCAATCTTCAATGTCGCTCCTCCATGTCACTTCTCCAAGTCTTCAATGTCATGTCTCTCATCCGTGTAGCTCCACATTGTCACTCCTCCATAACACTCCTCTGTGTCACTTCTACATGTTTTCCATGTCACTCCTCCATATCAATCCTACATGTCACTCCTCATGTCACTCCTCCATGTCGCTACTCCATGTCACTCCTCCATGTCGCTACACCAACTCAATCCTCCTTGTCACTCCTCCATGTCACTCATCCAAGTCATTCCTCCATGTCACTCCTTTATGTCACTCCTCCAAGTCACTCCTCCATGTCACTTCTATATCTCTTCCATGTCACTCCTCCATTTCGCTCCACCAACACACTCCTCCATGTCACTCCTCCTTGTCACTCCTCCATGTAGCTATTCCATTTCACTCCTCCATGTCACTACACCAACTCAATCCTCCTTGTCACTCCTCCATGTCACTCCTCCAAGTCACTCATCCATGTCACTTCTATATGTCTTCCATGTCACTCCTCCATGTCGCTCCACCAACTCACTCCTCCATGTCACTCCTCCATGTCACTGCTCCACGTCACTCCTCTATGTCACTCCTCAATGTCACTCCTCCATGTCGCTATTCCATGTCACTCCTTATGTCTCTACACCAAGTCACTCCTCCATGTCACTCCTCCATTTCACTCCACCACGTCATTCCTCCATATCAACCCTCCATGTCACTCCTCCATGTCACTCCTCTATGTCCCTCCGCCATGTCACTCCACCATATCAACCCTCCTTCCTGATCAAACTTGTCACTTCTCCATGTCACTACTCCATGTCTCTCCTCCACATCAATCCTCTATGTCACTCCTCCATGTCACTCCTCCTTGTCACTATTCCATGTCACTCCTCCATGTCGCTACAGCAACTCACTCTTCCATGTCACTCCTCAATTTCACTCTACCACGTCACTCCTCTACGTCACTCCTCATGTCACTCCTCCATGTCGCTACTCCATGTCACTCCTCCATGTCGCTATACCAACACAAACCATCTTGTCACTCCTCTATGTCACTCATCCATATCATTCCTATATGTCACTCCTTTATGTCAATCCTCAAAGTCACTCCTCAATTTCACTTCTATATGTCTTCCATGTCACTCCTCCATTTCGCTCCTCCATATCACTCCTTTATTTCACTCCTACATTTCGCTCCTCCATATCACTCCTTTATTTCACTCCTCCATTTCACTCCTCCATGTCACTACTCCATGTCGCTACTTCATGTCACTCCTCCATGTTGCTACACCAACTCACTCCTCCATGTCACTCCTCCATGTCGCTACTCCATGTCACTCCTCCATGTCACTCTTCAATGTCGCTCCTCCATGTCACTTCTCCAAGTCTTCAATGTCATGTCTCTCATCCGTGTAGCTCCACATTGTCACTCCTCCATGTCACTCCTCTATGTCACTCCTCCATGTCACTCCTCCATGTCGCTATTCCATGTCGCTTCTCCATGTCGCTACACCAACTCACTCCTCCATGTCAATCCTCCATGTCACTCATCCATGTCATTCCTCCATGTCACTCCTTTATGTCACTCCTCCAAGTCACTCCTCCATGACACTTCTATATTTCCTCCATGTCACTCCTCCATGTCACTCTTCCATGTCGCTCCTCCATGTCACTTCTTCAAGTTTTCAATGTCATGTCTCTCATCCGTGTAGCTCCACATTGTCACTCCTCCATATCACTCCTCCGTGTCACTTCTAGATGTTTTCCATGTCACTCCTCCACATCACTCCTCTATGTCACTCCTCCATGTCATTCCCCCATGTCGCTACTCCATGTCACTCCTCCATGCAGCTACACCAACTCACTCCTCCATGTCACTCCTCCATGTCGCTACTCCATGTCACTCCTCCACGTAACTCCTCCATATCACTCGTCCTTGCTGCTACATGTCTCTCATCCATGTCGCTTCTATATTTCACCCCTCCATTTCACTCCTCCATATCGCTCCTCCATGTCAATTCTCCATGTCACTCCTCCATGTCGCTACACCAACTCACTCCTCATGTCAACCCTCCATTTCACTCCTCCATGTCACTCCTCTACATCACTCCTCATGTCACTCCTCCATGTCGCTACTCCTTGTCACTCCTCCATGTCACTCATCCATGTCATTCCTCCATGTCATTCCTGCATGTCGCTCCTCCATATCACTCCTCTATTTCACTCCTCTATGTCACTCCTCCATATAAATCCTCCATTTCACTCCTCCATGTAACTCCTTGATGTCACTACTCCATGTCACTCCTCCATGTCACTCTTGCATGTCGCTCCTCCATGTCACTTCTCCAAGTCTTCAATGTCATGTCACTCATCCGTGTAGCTCCACATTGTCACTCCTCCATATCACTCCTCCGTGTCACTTCTACATGTCGCTACACCAACTCAATCCTCCTTGTCACTCCTCCATGTCACTCCTCCATGTCACTCCTCCATGTTGCTCTACCAACACAAACCATCTTGTCACTCATCTATGTCACTCATCCATATCATTCCTATATGTCACTCCTCCATGTCGCTCCTACATATCACTCCTCTATTTCACTCCTCCATGTCGCTCCTCCATATCAATCTTCCTTTTCACTCCTCCATGTCACTCCTCCATGTCACTACTCCATGTCGCTACTTCATATCACTCCTCCATGTTGCTACACCAACTCACTCCTCCATGTAACTCCTCCATGTCGCTACTCCATGTCACTCCTCCATGTCAATTTTCAATGTCGCTCCTCCATGTCACTTCTCCAAGTCTTCAATGTCATGTCTCTCATCCGTGTAGCTCCACATTGTCACTCCTCCATAACACTCCTCTGTGTCACTTCTACATGTTTTCCATGTCACTCCTCCATATCAATCCTACATGTCACTCCTCATGTCACTCCTCCATGTCGCTACTCCATGTCACTCCTCCATGTTGCTACACCAACTCAATCCTCCTTGTCACTCCTCCATGTCACTCATCCAAGTCATTCCTCCATGTCACTCCTTTATGTCACTCCTCCAAGTCACTCCTCCATGTCACTTCTATATCTCTTCCATGTCACTCCTCCATTTCGCTCCACCAACACACTCCTCCATGTCACTCCTCCTTGTCACTCCTCCATGTAGCTATTCCATTTCACTCCTCCATGTCGCTACACCAACTCAATCCTCCTTGTCACTCCTCCATGTCACTCCTCCAAGTCACTCCTCCATGTCACTTCTATATGTCTTCCATGTCACTCCTCCATGTCGCTCCACCAACTCACTCCTCCATGTCACTCCTCCATGTCACTCCTACTTGTCGCTATTCCATGTTACTCCTCCATGTTGCTACACCAAATCACTCTTCCATGTCACTCCTCCATTTCACTCCACCATGTCAATCTTCTACGTCACTCCTCATGTCACTCCTCCATGTCTCTACTCATTGTCACTCCTCCATGTCACTCATCCATGTCATTCCTCCATGTCACTCCGTTAATGTCACTCCTTCAAGTCATTCCTCAATTTCACTACTATATGACTTCAATGTCAATCATGCATGTCGCTCCTCCATATCACTCCTCTATTTCACCCTCTCCATGTCACTCCTCCATATCAATCCTCCATTTCACTCCTCCATGTAACTCCTTAATGTCACTACTCCATGTAGCTACTCCATGTCACTCCTCCATGTCACTCTTGCATGTCGCTCCTCCATGTCACTTCTCCAAGTCTTCAATGTCATGTCTCTCATCCGTGTAGCTCCATATTGTCAATCCTCCATACCACTCCTCCGTGTCACTTCTACATGTGTTCCATGTCAAGCCTCCACGTCACTCCTCTATGTCACTCCTCCATGTCACTTTTCAATATCACTCCTCTATGTCATTCCCCTATGTCGCTACTCCATGTCACTCCTCCATGTCGATCCTCCATGTCACTCCTCCATGTCACTTCTATATGTCTTCCATGTCACTCCTCTTTGTCGTTCCTCCTTGTCACTCGAACCTGTCACTCATCCATGTCTCTTCTCCACATCAATCCTCTATGTCACTCCTCCATGTCACTCCTCCATGTCGCTATTCCATGTCACTCCTCCATGTCGCTACACAAACTCAATCCTCCTTGTCACTCCTCTGTGTCATTCCTCCATGTCACTCCTCCATGTCACTCCTCCTTGTCGCTACTCCATGTCACTCCTCCATGTCACTCATCCATGTCATTCCTCCATGTCACTCCTTTATGTCACTCCTCCATGTCACTACACCAACTCACTCATCCCTGTCCCTCCGCCATGTCACACCTCCATGTCACTCCTCCATTATCCCTACACCAACTCACTCCTCATGTCACTCCTCCATGTCGCTACTCCATTTCACTCCTCCATGTCGCTACACCAACTCAATCCTCCTTGTCATCCTCCATGTCGCTATTCCATGTCACTCCTTAAGTCGATACACCAACTCACTCCTCCATTTCACTCCACCATGTCACTCCTCCATGTCACTCCTCCATGTCGCTCCTCCTTGTCGCTATTCCATGTCACTCCTCCATGTCGCTAAACCAACTCACTCCTCCATTTCACTCCTCCATTTCACTCCACCACGTCACTCTTCCATATCACTCCTCCATATCAACCCTCCATGTCACTCCTCCATGTCACTCATCCATGTCATTCCTCCATGTCACTCCTCCATGTCACTACACCAACTCACTCATCCCTGTCCCTCCGCCATGTCACTCCTCCATGTCAATCCTCCATGTTGCTACACAAAAATCATTCCTCATGTCACTCCTCCATGTCGCTACTCCATTTCATTCCTCCATGTCATTTCTCCTTGTCGCTATTCCATGTCACTCCTCCATGTCGCTACAAAAACTCACTCCTCCATGTCACTCCCCCATTTCACTCCACCACGTCACTCCTCCATGTCACTCCTCCATGTCTCTACTCCATGTCACTTCTCCAAGTCTTCAATGTCATGTCTCTCATCTGTGTAGCTCCACATTGTCACTCCTCCAAGTCACTCCTCCATGTCGCTACTCCACATCACTCCTCCATGTCACACCTCCTTGTCACTCCTCCATTTAGCTACTCCATGTCACTCCTCCTTGTCGCTCTACCAACTCACTTCTCCATGTCACTCGTCCACGTCACTCCTCCATGTAGCTACTCCATGTCACTCCTCCATGTCACTCCTCCATGTCACTCTTAAATATCACTCCACCACGCCACTCCTCTATATCACTCCTCCATGTCACTCATCCAAGTCTCTCCTCCGTGTCACTTCTACATGTTGTACATGTCACTCCTCCACATAACTCCTCTATGTCACTCCTCAATGTCACTTTTCAATATCACTCCTCCTTGTCGCTATTCCATGTCACTCCTCCATGTCGCTACACCAACTCACTCCTCCATGTCACTCCTCCATGTCACTTCTCCATTTCACTCCACCACGTCCCTCCTTCATATCAACCCTCCATGTCACTCCTCCATGTCACTCCTCCATGTCCCTCCGCCATGTCACTCCACCATATCAACCCTCCTTCCTGATCAAACTTGTCACTTCTACATGTCACTACTCCATGTCTCTCCTCCAAATCACTCCTCTATATCACTCCTCCATGTCACTCCTCCATGTCACTCCTCCTTGTCGCTATTCCATGTTACTCCTCCATGTCGCTACACCAACTCACTCTTCCCTGTCACTCCTCCATTTCACTCCACCACGTCACTCTTCTACGTCACTCCTCATGTCACTCCTCCATGTCGCTACCTCCTGTCACTCCTCCATGTCACTTATCTATGTCATTCCTCCATGTCACTCCTTTATGTCACTCCTCCAAGTCACTCCTCAATTTCACTTCTATATGACTTCAATGTCACTCCTGCATGTCGCTCCTCCATATCACTCCTCTATTTCACTACTCCATGTCACTCCTCCATATCAATCCTCCATTTCACTCCTCCATGTAACTCCTTAATGTCACTACTCCATGTCACTCCTCTATGTCACTCTTCCTTGTCCCTCCGCCATGTCACTCCACCATATCAACCCTCCTTCCTGATCAAACTTGTCACTTCTCCATGTCACTACTCCATGTCTCTCCTCCACATCACTCCTCTATATCACTCCTCCATGTCACTCCTCCATGTTGCTACACCAACTCAATCCTCCTTGTCAGTCCTCCATGTCACTCATCCAAGTCATTCCTACATGTCACTCCTTTATGTCACTCCTCCAAGTCACTCCTCCATGTCACTTCTATATGTCTTCCATGTCACTCCTCCATGTCGCTCCACCAACTCACTCCTCCATGTTACTCCTCCTTGTCACTCCTCCAAGTCATTCCTCCATGTCACTCCTTTATGTCACTCCTCCAAGTCACTACTCAATTTCACTTCTATATGACTTCAATGTCACTCCTGCATGTCGCTCCTCCATATCACTCCTCTATTTCACTACTCCATGTCACTCCTCCATATCAATCCTCCATTTCACTCCTCCATGTAACTCCTTAATGTCACTACTCCATGTCACTCCTCTATGTCACTCCTCCTTGTCCCTCCGCCATGTCACTCCACCATATCACTACACCAACTCAATCCTCCTTGTCACTCCTCCATGTCACTCATCCAAGTCACTCCTCCATGTCGCTATTCCATGTCACTCTTTATGTTGATACACCAACTCACTCCTCCATGTCACTCCTCCATTTCACTCCACCATGTCACTCCTCCATGTCACTCCTCCATATCAACCCTCCATGTCACTCCTCCATGTCACTCCTCCCTGTCACTCCTCCATGTCACTACACCAACTCACTAATCCCTGTCCCTCCGCCATGTCACTCCACAATATCAACCCTCCTTCCTGATCAAACTTGTCCGTTCTCCATGTCACTACTCCATGTCTCTCCTCCACATCAATCCTCTATGTCACTCCTCCATGTCACTCCTCCTTGTCGCTATTCCATGTCACTCGTCCATGTTGCTACACCAACTCACTCCTCATGTCACTCCTCCTTGTCGCTATTCCATGTCACTCCTCCATGTCGCTACACCAACTCACTACTCCATGTCACTCCCCCATTTCACTACACCAACTCACTCATCCCTGTCCCTCCGCCATGTCACTCCATCATATCAACCCTCCTTCCTGATCAAACTTGTCACTTCTCCATGTCACTACTCCATGTCTCTCACCCACATCAAACCTCTATGTCACTCCTCCATGTCACTCCTCTATGTCACTCCTCCTTGTTGCTCTTCAATGTCACTCCTCCATGTCGCTAAACCAACTCAATCCTCCTTGTTACTCCTCCATGTCACTGCTCCACGTCACTCCTCTATGTCACTCCTCCATGTCACTTCTCCATGTCGCTATTCCATGTCACTCCTTATGTCGCTATATAAAATCACTCCTCCATGTCACTCCTCTATTTCACTCCTCCATGTCTCTCCTCCACATCAATCCTCCATGTCACTCCTCCATGTCACTCCTCCATGTCACTCCTCCATGTCATTCCTCCTTGTCGCTCTTCCATGTCACTCCTCCATGTCGCTACACCAACTCAATCCTCACGTCACTCCTCCATGTAGCTACTCCATGTCACTCCTCCATGTCGCAACACCAGCTCACTCCTCCATGTCACTCCTCCTTGTCACTCCTCCATGTAGCTATTCTATGTCACTCCTCCATGTCGATCTACCAACACACTACTCCATGTCACTCCTCCTTGTCAAACCTCCATGTAGCTATTCTATGTCACTCCTCCATGTCGATCTACCAACACACTCCTCCATGTCACTCGTCCACGTCACTCCTCCATGTCACTCTTCTACGTCTCTCCTCATGTCACTACTCCATGTCGCTACTCCATGTCACTCCTCCATGTCGCAACACCAGCTCAATCCTCCTTGTCACTCCTCCATGTCACTGCTCAACGTCACTCCACCACGTCACTCCTCCATGTCACTCCTCCATGTCGCTCCTTCTTGTCACTCCTCCATGTTGCTCCTCAATGTCACTCGTCCATGTCACTCATCCATGTCCCTCTGCCATGTCACTCCACCATATCAATCCTCCTTGCTGATCCGCCCTGTCACTCCTCCATGTCTCTCCTCCCCATCAATCCTCTATGTCACTCCTCCATTTCACTCCTCCATGTCACTCCTCCATGTCACTCCTCCTTGTCGCTATTCCATGTCACACCTCCATGTCACTACACCAACTCACTCATCCCTGTCCCTCCGCCATATCACTCCACCATATCAACCCTCCTTCCTGATCAAACTTGTCACTTCTCCATGTCACTACTCCATGTCTCTCTCCCACATCAATCCTCTATGTCACTCCTCCATGTCACTCCTCTATGTCACTCCTCCTTTTCGCTATTCCATGTCACTCCTCCATGTCGCTACACCAACTCACTCCTCATGTCATTACTCCATGTCGCTACTCCATGTCACTCCTCCATGTCACTCCTCCTTGTAACTCCTTTATGTCACTACTCCAAGTCACTACTCAATTTCACTTCTATTTGACTTCATTGTCACTCCTGCATGTCGCTCCTCCATATCACTACTCTATTTCACTACTCCATGTCACTCCTCCATATCAATCCTCCATTTCACTCCTCCATGTAACTACTTAATGTCACTACTCCATGTTGCTACTCCATGTCACTCCTCCATGTCACTCTTGCATGACGCTCCTCTATGTCACTTCTCTAAGTCTTTAATGTCATGTGTCTCATCCGTGTAGCTCCTTATTGTCAATCCTCCATTTCACTCCTCCGTGTCACTTCTACATGTTTTCCATGTCACTCCTCCACATCACTCCTCTATGTCACTCCTCCATGTCACTTTTCAATATCACTCCTCTATGTCATTCCCCAATGTCGCTACTCCATGTCACTCCTCCATGTCGATCCTCCATGTCACTCAACCATGTCACTTCTATATATATTCCATGTCACTCCTCCATGTCACTCCTCCTTGTCACTCCTCCATGTTGCTCCTCCATGTCACTCCTCCATGTCACTCCTCCATGTCACTCCTCCTTGTCGCTATTCCATGTTGCTCCTCCATGTCGCTCCTCCATGTCACTACACCAACTTACTCATCCCTGTCCCTCCGCCATGTCACTCCACCATATCAACACTCCTTCCTGATCAAACTTGTCACTTCTCCATGTCACTACTCCATGTCTCTCCCCCACATCAATCCTCTATGTCACTCCTCCATGTCGCTATTCCATGTCACTCCTCCATGTCGCTACACCAACTCACTTCTCATGTCATTACTCCATGTCGCTACTCCATGTCACTCCTCCATGTCGCTACACCAACTCAATCCTCCTTGTCACTCCTCCATGTCACTCATCCAAGTCATTCCTCCATGTCACTCCTTTATGTCACTCCTCCAAGTCACTCCTCCATGTCACATCTATATGTCTTCCATGTCACTCCTCCATGTCGTTACACCAACTCACTCCTCCATGTCACTCCTCCATGTCGCTACTCCATGTCTCTCCTCCATGTCACTTCTCCAAGTCTTCAATGTCATGTCTCTCATCTGTGTAACTCCACATTGTCACTCCTCCAAGTCACTCCTCCATGTCGCTACTCCACGTCACTCCTCCATGTCACACCTCCTTGTCACTCCTCCATGTAGCTACTCCATGTCACTCCTCCATGTCGCTCTACCAACTCACTCCTCCATGTCACTCATCCACGTCACTCCTCCATGTCACACCTCCTTGTCACTCCTCCATGTAGCTACTCCATGTTACTCCTCCATGTCACTCCTCCATGTCACTCTTAAATTTCACTCCACCTCGCCACTCCTCTATATCACTCCTCCATGTTACTCCTTCATATTAATCCTCCATGTCACTTCTCCATGTCACTCCTCCTTGTCGCAATTCCATGTCACTCCTCCATGTCGCTACACCAACTCACTCCTCCATGTTACTCCTTCATATTAATCCTCCATGTCACTTCTCCATGTCACTCCTCCATGTCGCTAAAAACCAACTCAAACCTCCTTGTCACTCCTCCATGTCACTCATCTAAGTCATTCCTCTATGTCACTCCTTTATGTCATTCCTCCAAGTCACTCCTCCATGTCACTTCTATATGTCTTCCATGTCACTCCTCCATGTCGCTCCACCAAATCACTTCTCCATGTCGCTATTCCATGTCACTCCTTATGTCGCTATATAAACTCACTCCTCCATGTCACTCCTCCATTTCACTCCACCACGTCACTCCTCCATGTCACTCCTCCATATCAACCCTCCATGTCACTCCTCCTTGTCGCTACACCAACTCACTCCTCCATGTCACTCCTCCATTTCACTCCACCACGTCCCTCCTCCATATCAACCCTCCATGTCACTCCTCCATGTCACTCCTCCTTGTCGCTATTCCATGTTACTCCTCCATGTCGCTACACCAACTCACTCTTCCATGTCACTCCTCCATTTCACTACACCACGTCACTATTCTACGTCACTCCTCATGTCACTCCTCCATGTCGCTACTCCTTGTCACTCCTCCAAGTCACTCATCCATGTCATTCCTCCATGTCACTCCTTTATGTCACTCCTCCAAATCACTCCTCAATTTCACTTCTATATGACTTCAATGTCACTCCTGCATGTCGCTCCTCCATATTACTCCTCTATTTCACTCCTCCATGTTACTCCTCCATATCAATCCTCCATTTCACTCTTCCATGTAACTCTTTAATGTCACTACTCCATGTCACTCCTCCATGTCACTCCTCCATGTCCCTCCGCCATGTCACTCCACCATATCAACCCTCCTTCCTGATCAAACTTGTCACTTCTCCATGTCACTACTCCATGTCTCTCCTCCACATCACTTCTCTATATCACTCCTCCATGTCACTCCTCCTTGTCGCTATTCCATGTTACTCCTCCATGTCGCTACACCAACTCACTCTTCCATGTCACTCCTCCATTTCACTCCACCACGTCACTCTTCTACGTCTCTCCTCATGTCACTACTCCATGTCGCTACTCCATGTCACTCCTCCATGTCCCTCTTGCATGTCGCTTTTCCATATCACTTCTCCAAGTCTTCAATGTCATGTCTCTCATCCGTGTAGCTCCATATTGTCACTCCTCCATATCACTCCTCCATGTCACTTCTACATATTTTCCATGTCACTCCTCCACATAACTCCTCTATGTCATTCCTCCATGTCACTTTTCAATATCACTCCTCTATGTCATTCCCCTATGTCGCTACTCCATGTCACTCCTCCATGTCAATCCTCCATGTCACTCCTCCATGTCAGTTCTATATGTCTTCCATGTCACTCCTCCATGTCGCTCCTCCTTGTCACTCCTCCATGTTGCTCCTCCATTTCACTCCTCCATGTCACTCATCCATGTTCTTCCGCCATGTCACTCCACCATATCAATCCACCTTGCTGATCCGCCCTGTCACTCCTCCATGTCTCTCCTCGACATCAATCCTCTATGTCACTCCTACATGTCACTCCTCCATGTCACTCCTCCATGTCGCTATTCCATGTCACTCCTCCATGTCTCTACACAAACTCAATCCTCCTTGTCACTCCTCTGTGTCATTCCTGCATGTCACTCCTCACTGTCACTCCTCCATGTCACTACACCAACTCACTCATCCCTGTTCCTCCGCCATGTCAAACCACCATAACAAACCCCCTTCCTGATCAAACTTGTCAATTCTCCATGTCACTACTCCATGTCTCTCCTCCACATCAATCCTCTATGTCACTCCTCCATGTCACTCCTCCATGTCACTCCTCCTTGTCGCTACTCCATGTCATTCCTCCATGTCACTCATCCATGTCAATCCTCCATGTCAGTCCTTTTTGTCACTCCTCCTTGTCCCTCCTCCATGTCACTCCACCATATCAATCCTCCTTGCAGATCCGCCCTGTCACTTCTCCATGTCACTCCTCTATGTCACTTCTATATGTCTTCCATGTCACTCCTCCATGTCGTTACACCAACTCACTCCTCCATGTCACTCCTCCATGTCGCTACTCCATGTCACTCCTCCATTTCACTCCTCCATGTCTCTCCTCCATGTCACTTCACCAAGTCCTCAATGTCATGTCTCTCATTTGTGTAGCTCCACATTGTCATTCCTCCAATTCACTCCTCCATGTCGCTACTCCACGTCACTCCTCCATGTCACACCTCCTTGTCACTCCTCCATGTAGCTACTCCATGTCACTCCTCCATGTCGCTCTACCAACTCACTCCTCCATGTCACTCGTCCACGTCACTCCTCCATGTCACACCTCCTTGTCACTCCTCCATGTAGCTACTCCATGTCACTCCTCCATGTCGCTCTACCAAGTCACTCCTCCATGTCACTCGTCCACGTCACTCCTCCATGTCACACCTCCATGTTACTCCTCCATGTCACTCTTAAATTTCACTCCACCACACCACTCCTCTATATCACTCCTCCATGTCGCTATTCCATTTCACTTCTTATGTCGCTACACCATATCACTCCTCCATATCAACCCTCCATGTCACTCCTCCATGTCACTCCTCCATGTCATTCCTCCATGTCACTCCTCCATGTCACTACACCAACTCACTCATCCCTGTCTCTACGCCATGTCACGCATCCATGTCACTCCTCCATGTCGCTACACCAACTCACTCCTCATGTCACTCCTCCATGTCGCTACTCCATTTCACTCCTCCATGTCGCTACACCAACTCACTCCTCCATGTCACTCCTCCATTTCACTCCATCACATCCCTCCTCCATATCAACCCTCCATGTCACTCCTCCATGTCACTCCTCCATGTCACTCCTCCATGTCACTACACCAACTCACTAATCCCTGTCCCTCCGCCATGTCACTCCACCATATCAACCCTCCTTCCTGATCAAACTTGTCAGTTCTCCATGTCACTACTCCATGTCTCTCCTCCATATCAATTCTCTATGTCACTCCTCCTTGTCACTCCTCCTTGTTGCTATTCCATGTCACTCCTCCATGTTGCTACACCAACTCACTCCTCATGTCACTCCTCCATGTCGCTACTCCATGTCACTCCTCCATGTCGCTACACCAACTCAATCCTCCTTGTCACTCCTCCATGTCACTCATCCAAGTCATTTCTCTATGTCACTCCTCATGTCACTCCTCCATGTCGCTACTCCATGTCACTCCTCCATATCGCTACACCAACTCAATCCTCCTTGTCACTTCTCCATGTCACTCATCCAACTCATTCCTCCATGTCACTCCTTTATGTCACTCCTCCATGTCACTTCTATATGTCTTCCATGTCACTCCTCCATGTCGCTACACCAACTCACTCCTCCATGTCACTCCTCCTTGTCACTCCTCCATGTAGCTATTCCATGTCATGCCTCCATGTCGCTCTACCAACACACTCCTCCATGTCACTCGTCCATGTCACTCCTCCATGTCACACTTCCTTGTCACTTCTCCATGTAGCTACTCCATGTCACTACACCAACACACTCATCCCTGTCCCTCCGCCATGTCAATCCACCATATCAACCCTCCTTCCTGATCAAACTTGTCACTTCTCCATGTCACTACTCCAAGTCATTCCTCCATGTCACTCCTTTATGTCACTCCTCCAAGTCACTCCTCCATGTCACTTCTATATGTCTTCCATGTCACTGCTCCATGTCACTCCCCCATTTCACTCCACCACGTCACTCCTCCATGTCACTCCTCCATATCAGCCCTTCATGTCACTCCTCCATGTCACTCCTCCATGTCACTACACCAACTCACTCATCCCTGTCCCGCCGCCATGTCACTCCACCATATCAACCCTCCTTCCTGATCAAACTTGTCACTTCTCCATGTCACTACTCCATGTCTCTCCCCCACATCAAACCTCTATGTCACTCCTCCATGTCACTCCTCTATGTCACTCCTCTTTGTCGCTCTTCCATGTCACTCCTCCATGTCGCTACACCAACTCAATCCTTCTTGTCACTCCTCCATTTCACTCCACCACGTCACTCCTCCATGTCACTCCTCCATATCAACCCTCCATGTCACTCCTCCATGTCACTCCTCCATGTCCCTCCGCAATGTCACTCCACCATATCAACCCTCCTTCCTGATCAAACTTGTCACTTCTCCATGTCACTTCTCCATGTCTCTCCTCCACATCACTCCACTATATCATTCCTCCATGTCACTCCTCCATGTCACTCCTCCTTGTCGCTATTCCATGTTACTCCTCCATGTCGCTACACCAACTCACTCTTCCATGTCACTCCTCCATTTCACTCCACCACGTCACTCTTCTACGTCACTCCTCATGTCATTCCTCCATGTCACTCCTCCTTGTCGCTATTCCATGTCACTCCTCCATGTCGCTACACCAACTCACTCCTCATGTCACTACTCCATGTCGCTACTCCATATCACTCCTCCATGTCGCTACTGTCGTATCTTCCCTGCGACAGTGCTGTTGAAGTGATGAGGAAGGATGCTCCGCGGACACAGTTCTTGCTGGTATAATAGAGTTTATTACAAACAAGCAACAAATGTCATAACGAACGTCTAGAACGTCCGGAGGTCTCTAGTCAAATCAGAAAGTCCTGCACTTCGGGGCTCTCGCGCCTCCTTATATCTGGTTCATGTCATGCAACCTCTGAGCTGGGTTCATGTCATGTAACATGTTTATTTGTCTGCCCCTGGTCATATGTTGGACTATGTTCTGCACTTATGCTTCTTACTCAAATGTTTGCCATTAGGGCCTCTCGGTCTTGTGCAATACTTGTGCAAGACTTGAAAATATACCACATATTCCCCCTTCGAGACTTACACAAAGTCTCGAAAAAATAAACGAAGAAACATACAGGTGTATTAACATGACAAATTTAACAACCTGCCCTATTTACCATTGAAACAACTGTATAAAGTATACAAGTGAGAGTGAAAAACCTGTCAGGCAGCTAATCTTTCTTGAAATATCCATTAAACAATGTAGACAGGAAAATTCTCTCACGGTCCCTCTGCCAAGGCGACCATACATAATACTCCATAACACTGAAATGAGGAAATTTAGCGATTTGTGTATGAAAATGACTTAAGCAAATACATATGGAACTCTCAGCAAATTAAAACAAGACAATGTCCAAAGTCAGGCTGGTCGACCCATCGCACCTTTCTATGGACCTTTTCCTGCCTACCCCACTGTCCCTAAACATCGAAAAACAAGAAAACATCTGAGGTCCCTTTATATTTAGAAATCATCATTTACCAAGCATGTAATACACAAAAAAGACAATTCATTTTTAAGAATATTAATGTAACATCTAAGAGAAGACATAAGACTGTATAACGCTGCAGTTTCTCAGCAGCCTTGACTCCGGTGTAGTATCGATGACTTCTTGACTCGGGATGTTGTATCGCCAGTCCACGGTCAGAGTTCTTCAGGCCTTTCGTATTTTCATGTTTGAAGTGTCTGAACCCATTCAGCCCATCGGAGTCCCCGACAATCCACCACCCTTACAGTGGTCTTCCCCCAATATGTTCTAGAATGAAAGACAAGAAAACCAGTATCTTTTGCATACAGAACAGATACAAATTAAAACATCAAACACAGAATAAGAACACTTCTATAAGTAAAAATGTGAAATTAGAAATCATATAAGAACATTTCTATGTGAAATTAGAAATCATATTGTCCATTAATCATATTGTTCATTTGTTGCCATCCCCCCTTTTGAGACTAAACAAAGTCTCGAAAGAGCAAAACAAATCAACACTACAAACTACGCAAGCAAAAACAGAGGTAAATAATAGGATTATAATCATATGAGATATTTAAAATGGATATTCCTCCACCAATTCGATCTTTATCTCGTCATCCTCACCCACGTCCGTGTCAGCTTCGTGTAATAACGGCATCAGTGTTTGATCGCCGGGCAACACAACTCCAATCCATTTAATGATCATAGCCTTTGCAAAAGTCAACAACAGCGTGCAAAAACAAAACATCACGCGCAACGACAGAACGAGCGCTACCAAAACCTGAACTAACACTGCTCCTAGTGGCCCCAATTTATCCTGCAACCAAGCATTTGCAGACCATCCCGCGTCTTCTGATGGGCCAAACGCATCTCTTATGAGCTTCAATGCCTCTATGACACTAGTCATATTATCAGAACTATCAGGAATCAACGTATAGCAAGCATCCCCTGTTAAGTTCAAAGACGTACAAAGGCCCCCTTGTTTGGCCAAAATATAGTCAAGAGCCATATCATGTTTCAGCAACGTCAATCTGTGACTTCTCTGAGTGTTTGACAAAAATTCGAAACCTCTTATGGTTTCGTTCGCAAAGCCTTGCAAGGTGTAGGTAATGTTGTCGATGTGATCTGCCAAGAATGTCACCCCATACCATGGAAATAATCCTATACCCCACTTCTCTCCTAAACTTATTCTCCAATGGTAAGATTCAAATTTGTGAAACTGTGCCAACTCACGTTTTCTCCTACTACGTGAAGCGACGTCAGATTGGACCCCATCTGGCCCTACTCCCTTCTGGATAGTAAGAACCTCATATGGAAGTTTCAACAGTGACATATAACAGCATCCTGTCCACCCATATGGTAGAAATATGTATGCCTTATTACCACAGACCCACCAAATATCCTTGAAATTTCCTATAGTCACATTCCCCGGCAATATCTGGTTATGTACCCTTAAAATTGTCTTCTTTTTGTGTTGTGGTACCTGAAAAGATGCTTCATATGAATCATTACTATTCCCACGTTCCATTTTACCTAAGTCCATCATATATTTATCACACTCTGATAACCCCATAAACGTTCCCGGCCCTTCATGAGTTGTATTTGAACAAAAACAGCTGGTAGCTCCCACTGCTGTCACCTCCATTATATCAGGGACCGCTGTTCTGATATCTTCATGCTGATCAAGTACATTTACATATGGTAATTCCCTCAACCAAGAACAACTAAATCTCGGCCTAAACAGATGCACTGACCAAGACATCAGTGTATCTCCTGCTGACTGCTGGTGATATAACAGCCATGATAATGCATAACTTTGACACATAGTGGTTAGTGGTTCTGGTATAGTCTCTAAAATCGAAGACCATGAGTTCGGCGATAGGATTTTCACCAGACACGGACCATCCGTTTTCACAACCGATCTTACGGAGTGGGTTACTTGCTGGAACCATAAGTTCCTACCTGCCCAAGGGTCTGCGATCTGTAACACTGAAGGATCAAACCCAAATGCCTTCCATTTAGTATCTCTCCTTTGTATTGTGTGGTATTGATCCATCATGTACTCTGGTATCTGATCAGAGTCAACAAAGTTATTATCTATGTTTAAAATAGTTCTCTGAGCTGTCATAGGTGCCTCTACATACTTCTCTTCTATCCTCTGTTCTCTAACTTCAACAATGTCATTACTTCTGTTCACGCTAGGCTCTATTTTTGACATTTGCTTCTGGATTACATTAATCACATCCTTAAAGGTCCAAGATGTCATATTAGATGTCTGCGTTGTATTTACAAATGTCGTAGATGCCACGGATGTCGTCGCTGTTGTAGTATTCATCCCCTTTGAAGTCATAACTAAAGTAGTAGCCTGAGTCGGTGTATGAACATTCTTAGTTGTTTCTGGAACTAACGTAACAAGCTTTATCTGTGTACTAATCACCTTTGGAGTGGTTACTGTAGTAAATTGTTTCTGAACTTCTTTAGTACTCATAGAAGTTCCAAGATGCCCCAACTCTTTTATCAGGAGTGACACTCTACGAGTCACACGACCTTTGATCCAATAATTTTGATATGGAACAAATTTAAACTCCGGTTCTTCATAAGAACACATGTATTCTCCTTCGTCTTCCCGAGTAACGTTACGCAGGACAAGGGAACAATCATCTTTAATTTTCATCCACCTAACCTCATTAAACAGAATATACTTCCTCTGATCACGAGGCACAATGTCATCTTCAGGTCTTGTCAACAACAAATCTTCACCACGACTATTTTCCCATTTGGGAAACAAGTTACCTCCATTATTCCATCTCCCACATTGACAAGGAAGGTAAACTGATCCTCCTAACTTAGCTCTGATCACAGTACTCAAAGGAGGTGACGTTATAGATATCACCTGAGGCGCCTTTGTAGTTACATGTGATGCATTTATACTTTCAATAGCTTTTGCCATTGAAGGAGTAGATTTCTCTTCCATTTGTCCAGCTTTCGTCTGGAGAGTTGATGTCATCGTTGTCAATTCTCTTGTTTCCCCAACCTCTTGGGAGTCTATACTCTTATTTCCCCCTAGTATCACTAGAGACACCACGCGAACTCCAAATCCTAACTCACTTCCATTATGTCGATCGTAAAAAGAACACCTGTAATCACCTTTATCTTCCTGTTGAGGCTTATATACATAGAGACTACAGTCTCCCTCAACCTTCACTCTCCTTTTGTCATTAATTAATGTATATTTCCCTAATGGTCCTGTCTCTGACAGATCTATGATCTTACCATAACTATCTTCCCACTGAACTCTGAGTTTCCCTTTACCACTATTTTCTCCTGTACACTGACATGGAAGCTGAACTGACTTTCCCAAGGTTACTTCAACCCTGGTTCTAATAACGGTCTGGTTTGACTCTTCTCCTAACTGGTCTCGGGCTCCTTGGTCTAACTGGATCCCTGGGTTGTCCTGCAGCGGAGTCACCGCCCTTTGATATCTCTGGCGCTTTGCAGGCAACTGAAATAGGTCCTGCTGAGTCTGGGACATGTTGAAAGACAATGTCTCTAAATCTTCTTTCCTGTCCATCAACTGCCAAGTCATTTCTAGCATCATCAGGAATGTGTACAGAAACATCAACATTGTCCACAACCTGGGTGATCTCTCCTTCTGAATTCTGACTCGGGGGATTTTCATGCATCTCCCTCTCTGGTGTGTGTTCTTCCACATTGTCTTCGGGCTCTTTTGAGCCTTCAACATCTTGGATCAGTGAATGTGGCGCCCCTTCACTTGGTGCTTTGACACAATGTGATAAATGATACCATGTGGGAGAACCCTTAACCTGGACCGCGGTTCCAGTACTGCGAACCACTTCAAACGGTCCCTCACGACGTTCGTTATACCACTTCCTCCTGAAAACCTTCACAAATACCTTGTCTCCAGGCTGCACTGTACTCCTCTTTTGCTCATCAAGCCTCTCCTGCACCTCCTCTTTCCTTTGCCTGTCAGACACATATGTGGATATTCTTTTATGTAGATTAACCATGTATGTGACATACGTTTGCATTTCATCTTCTAAAAGGGCCAAACTTGGACCTTTCCCACTTGTCCGCAGACAAGGCGTTGGCATCAGTCTTCCTGTAACCAACTCATGAGGTGTCATATGTAAATCACGGAGCTCACTAGAGCGACATACCATTAACGCCAATGGAAGTACTGCTATCCAATTTAACCCCGTGTGTTGGCATATTTTGACAATGCGATTTTTCAGAACTCCATTCATTCTTTCGCACATTCCTTGACTTTGCGGACGATACACTGCCCCAAGACGCTGTTTAATTCCTAGTTTTTGCAAAATCAATTTCACCGTCTTATCCACAAACTCTTTCCCATTGTCTGAGGATATTCGATCTGGAAGTCCCCACCTGCTTATGACCTCTCTACATAAGAACTTAGCAACCGATTGAGCATCTTTTCGTTTTGTTGGACAAGCCTCAGGCCATCGTGAAAATCTCTCCACCACGACTAGCATATACCTTTTTCCTTCAATCAGTTTTATCATGTCAACATAGTCCACAACTAGTTCACGCATAGGACCCCTTGGAGTTGGGATGTGTCCCGGAGGAACCGTCACTCCCCTCCGAACATTGTTTATCAGACAGATAGTACACCTGCCTATGACATAATCAATCTGTTCAAGCAAACATGGTGCCCAAAAACCATACTCTTTTGTAATCTTTCTCTTAACTTCCCCCCTTGCAACGTGAGCTAAGCCATGCGCCTCCTGAATCATCAGACCCAACAGGTCTGGAGGTGATAGTATCAGCCCCTCATGATTTCTCCAAAGTCCAGTAGAATCTCGGTTGGCACCTCGGTCTAGCCACAACTGTTTGTCCATTTCAGGAGCAGCTTCCTGCATTAGAATCACATCTTTGAGTGTAATTTTGTCTTCCAAGTTCACTTCATGCGTGACGAGAAGAACTTTGCCCAATTTATCTGCTCCAGTGACTGCTTTTGCAGCTTCATCAGCCGCTCTGTTCCCTTGTGAAACCCTTGAGGCATCCTTCTTATGTGCTGCACATTTAGCTATTGCTATTTCTTTAGGCTTCATCATAGCATGCAACAATTTCATGATCTGGGCGTGATGCTGTATCGGTGAACCATCCATTTTCTTAAACCCTCGGTTCTTCCACACTGCTCCAAACAAGTGGCATACATTATGTGCATATGCAGAGTCGGTATATATCGTCACTCGCTTCCCTTCTGCCAACAAACACGCTTCAGTTAGCCCCACCAGCTCAGCAAGTTGTGCAGATGCAGGCTGTGGTATCTCTTCAGCCTTCTCAACTGCAAATCCAGTTCCTTGGGCTTTTACTATTGCATAGCCGGCCCTTAATTTATCGCCCACACGATAGCAAGACCCATCAGTCCAATACTCCAGGTCCACCACATGCAATGGGAGAGCTTGTAGATCTGATCTAAACCTAGAGTATTTCTCTGCTTCTTGAACACAATCGTGTGGCTCACCGTCTTCTGGAGTTGGCAAATTCTCCGCTGGATTTACCGTAACACACCTTGCTAGGGTAACATCTTCCTGCTCTAAGAGCCTATGATAGTCTCTAAGCCTAGACAGGGTCAAGGTGTTCTTACCATAGTTCAAAAGATTTCTGAGACTATGATGTGTAAGAATTGTCACTGGATAACCCATTGTTACAGATGATGCTTTATTGTACATTAGAGAAACTCCCACCATAGCTCTGTAACACAGTGGTAACCCTAACTCTACTTCTGAATAAGCCGTAGAGTAGTACGAAATAGGTTGAGGACTCGTCCCCGTACCCGTTGGTTGACAAAGAACTGCACATGCATATTTACCCCCAAGAAAGGGTCACCGAACACCTTCATACTCCCACATTCTCATTCATACTCCCACATTCCAACCTCCTCTAGGGAATTTTGAGATGAGTGAGTAGGGGGGGGGCCCAAACGCTACCCTTCTTAAACGAAGTTCATTGTGCTTTTAACAGCTTATTTATTATATTACGTCCCTTTTAAGAAGAGCTCATGTTTTATTTTAACAGCTTATTTATTATATTAGTCTTCTAAAAGAAGCTCATGGTTTTATACAATACATTATTTAATTCATTAGTCTTCTGAAAGAAGCTCATGGTTTATACAATACATCGGGCCACGTGTCTATTCTTACAAATTATTAAATGTCCTGTTCTCAAATCACCACCTATATATGGTTATTCGATTATAATGTGCACTCCTACACACACACATTCTCCCCAGCTTAGACAAGTGTCACACACACACACACATTCAGCACTCCTACGCACACACATTCTCCCCAGCTTCTTCTCATCCCAAAGTAAACACACACACACACATTCTCCTCACCAGTTTTAGATATCTTCATTCATACAGCATGCTTTCTGCCGCTATTTCCTTACTTTTTCTCGTAAAATTTCTGCTACCTCTGAGGTGTAAATCTTCGATGAGAGGCTGCTTCAGACACCGTTCGTCAACAAGCGTCAGAGTGGTAACGTCAATCGAATTGTGATTCTACACTCTCCAGTTATTAAACTGACCATAAGATGTCGTTTCAGGTTTTAATCGGCCCATACTACATGCTCCTACACTTGAGGGCTCTATCCTATCCGATTTGCGGCTGTCATATGATCATTTCCTTTATTTCCTTTATTTCCTTTATTTCCTTTATTTCCTTTTCTCTCTCTTATCACTCTGTCTCTTAACACTCTTTACATTTATTTATTCAAATTACCTGGATCCAGGTTTCCCAATTTTGTCTTTCTAACTTGATTCCAGACTATGTCAGAGCCATCGTTACGCAGTGGCTAATATGCATGTGTCTTACCGTTAAGAAGTTGAGGGCCCCTCTTCATTAATCTTGCACAAATACTATTTAGCACACCTTAGCATTACCATGAAGCTATTCTAAACTATTCCTTGTATTTCTCATACTTCTTTTCTTCACTTTATATCTTTTCTCTATTCATTCCCCCTTTTTTTTCATTAAATTTAGCACGGAGCCTCACTTTAAATATCAAATCAACAGGACATGTCCATAACAAGAAGGTTCTTAATTTACGGTGTGTCCAAACAACTTCACATAACAGCCCCAATTTATGACCAGCATTCAATCGAGTGCGCTCACCGTTAAGAAGTTGTAGCAGTAAAACTGCTGAGGCCACCTCCGATCCTGTTCGTGACGCCAAAGTTTGTCGTATCTTCCCTGCGACAGTGCTGTTGAAGTGATGAGGAAGGATGCTCCGCGGACACAGTTCTTGCTGGTATAATAGAGTTTATTACAAACAAGCAACAAATGTCATAACGAACGTCTAGAACGTCCGGAGGTCTCTAGTCAAATCAGAAAGTCCTGCACTTCGGGGCTCTCGCGCCTCCTTATATCTGGTTCATGTCATGCAACCTCTGAGCTGGGTTCATGTCATGTAACATGTTTATTTGTCTGCCCCTGGTCATATGTTGGACTATGTTCTGCACTTATGCTTCTTACTCAAATGTTTGCCATTAGGGCCTCTCGGTCTTGTGCAAAACTTGTGCAAGACTTGAAAATATACCACACTACACAAACTCAATCTATCCTTGTCACTCCTCCATGTCACTCATCCAAGTCATTCCTCCATGTCACTCCTTTATGTCACTCCTCCAAGTCACTCCTCCATGTCACTTCTATATGTCTTCCATGTCACTCCTCCATGTCGTTATACCAACTCACTCCCCATGTCACTCCTCCATGTCGCTACTCCATGTCACTCCTCCAATTCACTCCTTCATGTCTCTCCTCCATGTCACTTCTTCAAGTCTTCAATGTCATGTCTCTCATCTGTGTAGCTCCATATTGTCACTCCTCCAAGTCACTCCTCCATGTCGCTACTCCATGTCACTCCTCCATGTCACACCTCCTTGTCACTCCTCCATGTAGCTACTCCATGTCACTCCTCCATGTCGCTCTACCAACTCACTCCTCCATGTCACTCGTCCACGTCACTCCTCCATGTCACACCTCCTTGTCACTCCTCCATGTAGCTACTCCATGTCACTCTTAAATTTCACTCCACCACGCCACTCCTCTATATCACTCCTCCATGTTACTCCTCCATATCAATCCTCCATGTCACTTCTCCATGTCACTCCTCCATGTCACTCCTTCATGTCACTCCTCCATGTCACTCCTCTATGTCACTACACCAACACACTCATCCCTTTCCCTCCGCCATGTCACTCCACCATATCAACCCTCCTTCCTGATCAAACTTGTCACTTCTCCATGTCACTACTCCATGTCTCTCCTCCACATCAATCCTCTATGTCACTCCTCTATGTCACTCCTCCATGTCACTCCTTCTTGTCTCTATTCCATGTCACTCCTCCATGTCGCTACACCAACTCACTCCTCATGTCACTCCTCCAAGTCACTCCTCCATGTCACTATTCCATGTCACTCCTTATGTTGCTACACCAACTCACTCCTCCATTTCACTCCTCAATTTCACTCCTCAACGTCACTCCTCCATATCACTCCTCCATATCAACCCTCCATGTCACTCCTCCATGTCAATCCTCCATGTTATTCCTCCATGTCACTCCTCCATGTCACTACACCAACTCACTCATCCCTGTCCCTCCGCCATGTCACTCCTCCATGTCACTCCTCCATGTCGCTACTCCATTTCACATCTCCATGTCGCTACACCAACTCAATCCTCATTGTCACTCCTCCATGTCAATCATTCAAATCATTCCTCCATGTCACTCCTTTATGTCACTCCTCCAAGTCACTCCTCCATGTCACTTCTATATGTCTTCCATGTCACTCCTCCATGTCGCTCCACCAACTCACTCCTCCATGTCACTCCTCCTTGTCACTCCTCCATGTAGCTATTCCATTTCACTCCTCCATGTCGCTACACTAACTCAATCCTCCTTGTCACTCCTCCATGTCACTCATCCAAGTCACTCCTCCATGTCGCTATTCCATGTCACTCCTTATGTCGATACAACAACTCACTCCTCCATTTCTCTCCTCCATTTCACTCCACCACGTCACTCCTCCATGTCACTCCTCCATATCAACCCTCCATGTCACTCCTCCATGTCACTCCTCCATGTCACTCCTCCATGTCACTACACAACACACTAATCCCTGTCCATCCGCAATGTCACTCCACAATATCAAACCTCCTTCCTGATCAAACTTGTCAGTTCTCCATGTCACTACTCCATGTCTCTCCTCCACATCAATCATCTATGTCACTCCTCCATGTCACTCCTCCATGTCACTCCTCCTTTTCGCTATTCCATGTCACTCCTCCATGTTGCTACACCAACTCATTCCTCATGTCACTCCTCCATGTCCCTACTCCATGTTACTCCTCCATGTCGCTACACCAACTCAATCCTCATTGTCACTCCTCCATGTCACTCATCCAAGTCATTCCTCCATGTCACTCCTTTATGTCACGCCTCCAAGTCACTCCTCCATGTCACTTCTATATGTCTTCCATGTCACTCCTCCATGTCGCTACACCAACTCACTCTTCCATGTCACTCCTCCATTTCACTCCACCACGTCACTCTTCTACGTCACTCCTCATGTCACTCCTCCATGTCGCTACTCCTTCTCACTCCTCCATGTCACTCATCCATGTCATTCCTCCATGTCACTCCTCCAAGTCACTCCTCAATTTCACTTCTATTTGACTTCAATGTCACTCCTGCATGTCGCTCCTCCATATCACTCTTCTATTTCACTCCTCCATGTTACTCCTCCATAGCAATCCTCCATTTCACTCCTCCATGTAACTCCTTAATGTCACTACTCCATGTTGCTACTCCATGTCACTCCTCCATGTTACTCTTGCATGTCGCTTCTCCATGTCAATTCTCCAAGTCTTCAATGTCATGTCTCTCATCCGTGTAGCTCCATATTGTCACTCCTCCATATCACTCCTCCGTGTCACTTCTACATGTTTTCAATGTCACTCCTCCACATCACTCCTCTATGTCACTCCTCCATGTCACTTTTCAATATCACTCCTCTATGTCATTCACCTATGTTGCTACTCCATGTCACTCCTCCATGTTTATCCTCCATGTCACTCCTCCATGTCACTTCTATATGTCTTCCATGTCACTCCTCCATGTCGCTCCTCCTTGTCACTCCTCCATGTTACTCCACCATGTCACTCCTCCATGTCACTCATCCATGTCCCTCCGCCATGTCACTCCTCCATATCAATCCTCCTTGCTGATCCGCCCTGTCACTCCTCCATGTCTCTCCTCCACATCAATCCTCCATGTCACTCCTCCATGTCACTCCTCCATGTCGCTACACCAACTCAATCCTCCTTGTCACTCCTCCATGTCACTCAGCCAAGTCATTTGTCCATGTCACTCCTTTATATCACTCCTCCAAGTCACTCCTCCATGTAGCTACTCCATGTCACTCCTCCATGTCGCTCTACCAACTCACTCCTCCATGTCACTCGTCCACGTCACTCCTCCATGTCACACCTCCTTGTCACTCCTCCATGTAGCTACTCCATGTCACTCTTAAATTTCACTCCACCACGCCACTCCTCTATATCACTCCTCCATGTTACTCCTCCATATCAATCCTCCATGTCACTTCTCCATGTCACTCCTCCATGTCACTCCTTCATGTCACTCCTCCATGTCACTCCTCTATGTCACTACACCAACACACTCATCCCTTTCCCTCCGCCATGTCACTCCACCATATCAACCCTCCTTCCTGATCAAACTTGTCACTTCTCCATGTCACTACTCCATGTCTCTCCTCCACATCAATCCTCTATGTCACTCCTCTATGTCACTCCTCCATGTCACTCCTTCTTGTCTCTATTCCATGTCACTCCTCCATGTCGCTACACCAACTCACTCCTCATGTCACTCCTCCAAGTCACTCCTCCATGTCACTATTCCATGTCACTCCTTATGTTGCTACACCAACTCACTCCTCCATTTCACTCCTCAATTTCACTCCTCAACGTCACTCCTCCATATCACTCCTCCATATCAACCCTCCATGTCACTCCTCCATGTCAATCCTCCATGTTATTCCTCCATGTCACTCCTCCATGTCACTACACCAACTCACTCATCCCTGTCCCTCCGCCATGTCACTCCTCCATGTCACTCCTCCATGTCGCTACTCCATTTCACATCTCCATGTCGCTACACCAACTCAATCCTCATTGTCACTCCTCCATGTCAATCATTCAAATCATTCCTCCATGTCACTCCTTTATGTCACTCCTCCAAGTCACTCCTCCATGTCACTTCTATATGTCTTCCATGTCACTCCTCCATGTCGCTCCACCAACTCACTCCTCCATGTCACTCCTCCTTGTCACTCCTCCATGTAGCTATTCCATTTCACTCCTCCATGTCGCTACACTAACTCAATCCTCCTTGTCACTCCTCCATGTCACTCATCCAAGTCACTCCTCCATGTCGCTATTCCATGTCACTCCTTATGTCGATACAACAACTCACTCCTCCATTTCTCTCCTCCATTTCACTCCACCACGTCACTCCTCCATGTCACTCCTCCATATCAACCCTCCATGTCACTCCTCCATGTCACTCCTCCATGTCACTCCTCCATGTCACTACACAACACACTAATCCCTGTCCATCCGCAATGTCACTCCACAATATCAAACCTCCTTCCTGATCAAACTTGTCAGTTCTCCATGTCACTACTCCATGTCTCTCCTCCACATCAATCATCTATGTCACTCCTCCATGTCACTCCTCCATGTCACTCCTCCTTTTCGCTATTCCATGTCACTCCTCCATGTTGCTACACCAACTCATTCCTCATGTCACTCCTCCATGTCCCTACTCCATGTTACTCCTCCATGTCGCTACACCAACTCAATCCTCATTGTCACTCCTCCATGTCACTCATCCAAGTCATTCCTCCATGTCACTCCTTTATGTCACGCCTCCAAGTCACTCCTCCATGTCACTTCTATATGTCTTCCATGTCACTCCTCCATGTCGCTACACCAACTCACTCTTCCATGTCACTCCTCCATTTCACTCCACCACGTCACTCTTCTACGTCACTCCTCATGTCACTCCTCCATGTCGCTACTCCTTCTCACTCCTCCATGTCACTCATCCATGTCATTCCTCCATGTCACTCCTCCAAGTCACTCCTCAATTTCACTTCTATTTGACTTCAATGTCACTCCTGCATGTCGCTCCTCCATATCACTCTTCTATTTCACTCCTCCATGTTACTCCTCCATAGCAATCCTCCATTTCACTCCTCCATGTAACTCCTTAATGTCACTACTCCATGTTGCTACTCCATGTCACTCCTCCATGTTACTCTTGCATGTCGCTTCTCCATGTCAATTCTCCAAGTCTTCAATGTCATGTCTCTCATCCGTGTAGCTCCATATTGTCACTCCTCCATATCACTCCTCCGTGTCACTTCTACATGTTTTCAATGTCACTCCTCCACATCACTCCTCTATGTCACTCCTCCATGTCACTTTTCAATATCACTCCTCTATGTCATTCACCTATGTTGCTACTCCATGTCACTCCTCCATGTTTATCCTCCATGTCACTCCTCCATGTCACTTCTATATGTCTTCCATGTCACTCCTCCATGTCGCTCCTCCTTGTCACTCCTCCATGTTACTCCACCATGTCACTCCTCCATGTCACTCATCCATGTCCCTCCGCCATGTCACTCCTCCATATCAATCCTCCTTGCTGATCCGCCCTGTCACTCCTCCATGTCTCTCCTCCACATCAATCCTCCATGTCACTCCTCCATGTCACTCCTCCATGTCGCTACACCAACTCAATCCTCCTTGTCACTCCTCCATGTCACTCAGCCAAGTCATTTGTCCATGTCACTCCTTTATATCACTCCTCCAAGTCACTCCTCCATGTCACTTCTATATGTCTTCCATGTCACTCCTCCATGTTGCTCCATCAACTCACTCCTCCATGTCACTCCTCCATGTCACTGCTCCACGTCACTCCTCTATGTCACTCCTCCATGTCACTCCTCCATGTCACTCCTCCTTGTCGCTATTCCATGTCACTCCTTATGTCGCTATATAAACTCACTACTCCATGTCACTCCTCCATTTCACTCCACCACGTCTATATGTCTTCCATGTCACTCCTCCATGTCGCTCCACCAACTCACTCCTCCATGTCACTCCTCCTTGTCACTCCTCCTTGTAGCTATTCCATTTCACTACTCCATGTCGCTACACCAACTCAATCCTCCTTGTCACTCCTTCATGTCACTCATCCAAGTCACTCCTCCATGTCGCTATTCCATGTCACTCCTTATGTCAATACGCCAACTCACTCCTCCATGTCACTCCTCCATTTCACTCCACCACGTCATTCCTCCATGTCACTCCTCCATATCAACCCTCCAAGTCACTCCTCCACTTCACTCCTCCATGTCACTCCTCCATGTCACTACACCAACTCACTAATCCCTGTCCCTCTGCCATGTCACTCCACAATATCAAACCTCCTTCCTGATCAAACTTGTCAGTTCTCCATGTCACTACTCCATGTCTCTCCTCCACATCAATCCTCTATGTCACTCCTCCATTTCACTACTCCATGTCACTACTCCTTGTCGCTATTCCATGTCACTCCTCCATGTTGCTACACCAACTCACTCCTCATGTCACTCCTCCATGTCGCTACTCCATGTCACTCCTCCATGTCGCTACACCAACTCAATCCTCCTTGTCACTCCTCCATGTAACTCATCCATATCACTCCTCCATGTCACTCCTCTATGTCACTACACCAACTCACTCATCCCTTTCCCTCCGCCATGTCACTCCACCATGTCACTCCACCACATCTCTCCTCCATGTCACTCCTCCATATCAACACTCCATGTCACTCCTACTTGTCGCTACACCAACTCACTCCTCCATGTCACTACTCCATTTCACTCCACCAAGTCCCTCCTCCATATCAACCCTCCATGTCACTCCTCCATGTCACTCCTCCATGTCCCTCCGCAATGTCACTCCACCATATCAACCCTACTTCCTGATCAAACTTGTCACTCCTCCACATCACTCGTCTATATCACTCCTCCATTTCACTCCACCATGTCACTCTTCTACGTCACTCCTCATGTCACTCCTCCATGTCGCTACTCCTTGTCATTCCTCCATGTCACTCATCCATGTCATTCCTCCATGTCACTCCTTTATGTCACTCCTCCAAGTCTCTCCTCAATTTCACTTCTATATGACTTCAATGTCACTCCTGAAAGTCGCTCCTCCATATCACACCTCTATTTCACTACTCTATGTCACTCCTCCATATCAATCCTCCATTTCACTCCTCCATGTAACTCCTTAATGTCACTACTCCATGTTGCTACTCCATGTCACTCCTCCATGTCACACTTGCATGACGCTCCTCTATGTCACTTCTCTAAGTCTTCAATGTCATGTCTCTCATCCGTGTAGCTCCATATTGTCACTCCTCCATATCACTCCTCCGTGTCACTTCTACATGTTTGCCATGTCACTCCTCCACATCACTCCTCTATGTCACTCCTCCATGTCACTTTTCAATATCACTCCTCTATGTCATTCCCCAAAGTCGCTACTCCATGTCACTACTCCATGTCACTACTCCATGTCTCTCCCCCACATCAAACCTCTATGTCACTCCACCATGTCACTCCTCTATGTCACTCCTCCTTGTCGCTCTTCCATGTCACTCCTCCATGTCGTTACACCAACTCAATCCTCATGTCACTCCTCCATGTAGCTACTCCATGTAACTCCTCCATGTCGCTACACCAACTCAATCCTCCTTGTCACTCCTCCATGTCACTCAGCCAAGTCATTTGTCCATGTCACTCCTTTATGTCACTCCTCCAAGTCACTACTCCATGTCACTTCTATATGTCTTCCATGTCAATCCTCCATGTTGCTCCACCAACTCACTCCTCCATGTCACTCCTCCATGTCGTTATTCCATGTTACTCCTTATGTCGCTACATAAACTCACTCCTCCATGTCACTCCTGAATTTCACTCCACCACGTCACTCCTCCATGTCACTCCTCCATATCAACCCTCCATGTCACTCCTCCTTGTCGCTACACCAACTCACTCCTCCATGTCACTCCTCCATTTCACTCCACCACGTCCCTCCTCCATATCAACCCTCCATGTAACTCCTCCATGTCACTCCTCCATGTCCCTCCGCCATGTTACTCCACCATATCAACCCTCCTTCTTGATCAAACTTGTCACTTCTCCATGTCACTACTCCATGTCTCTCCTCCACATCACTCCTCTATATCACTGCTCCATGTCATTCCTCCATGTCACTCCTCCTTGTCGTTATTCCATGTTACTTTTCCATGTCGCTACACCAACTCACTCTTCCATGTCACTCCCCCATTTCACTCCACCACGTCACTCTTCTACGTCACTCCTCATGTCACTCCTCCTTGTCTCTACTCCATGTCACTACTCCATGTCTTTCCTCCACATCAATCCTCTATGTCACTCCTCCATGTCATTCCTCCATGTAATTGCTCCTTGTCGCTATTCCATGTCACTCCTCCATATGAACCCTCCATGTCACTCCTCCATGTCACTACACCAACTCACTCATCCCTGTCCCTCCGCCATGTCACTCCACCATATCAACCCTCCTTCTTGATCAAACTTGTCACTTCTCCATGTCACTACTCCATGTCTCTCCCCCACATCAAACCTCTGTCACTCCTCCATGTCACTCCTCTATGTCACTCCTCCTTGTCGCTCTTCCATGTCACTCCTCCATGTCGCCAAACCAACTCAACCCTCATGTCACTCCTCCATGTAGCTACTCCATGTCACTCCTCCATGTCGCTACACCAACTCAATCCTCCTTGTCACTCCTCCATGTCACTCAGCCAAGTCATTTGTCCATGTCACACCTTTATGTCACTCTTCCAAGTCACTCCTATATTTCACTTCTGTATGACTTCAATGTAAATCCTGCATGTCGCTCCTCCATATCACTCCTCTATTTCACTCCTCCATGTCACTCCTCCATATCAGTCCTCCATTTCACTCCTCCATGTAACTCCTTAATGTCACTACTCCATGTCGCTACTCCATGTCACTCCTCCATGTCACTCTTGCATGTCGTTTTTCCATGTCACTTCTCCAAGTCTTCAATATCATGTCTCTCATCCGTGTAGCTCCATATTGTCACTCCTCCATATCACTCCTCCATGTCAATTCTACATATTTTCCATGTCACTCCTCCACATAACTCCTCTATGTCATTCCTCCTTGTCACTTTTCAATATCACTCCTCTATATCATTCCCCTATGTCGCTACTCCATGTAACTCATCCATGTCGATCCTCCATGTCACTCCTCCATGTCACTTCTATATGTCTTCCATGTATCTCCTCCATGTCGCTCCTACTTGTCACTCCTCCATGTTGCTCCTCCATGTCACTCCTCCATGTCACTCATCCATGTCCCTCCGCCATGTCACTCCACCATATCAATCCACCTTGCTGATCCGCCCTGTCACTCCTCCATGTCTCTCCTCCACATCAATCCTCCTTGTCACTCCTCTGTGTCATTCCTGCATGTCACTCCTCACTGTCACTCCTCCATGTCACTACACCAACTCACTCATCCCTGTTCCTCCGCCATGTCAAACCACCATAACAAACCTCCTTCCTGATCAAACTTGTCAATTCTCCATGTCACTACTCCATGTCTCTCCTCCACATCAATCCTCTATGTCACTCCTCCATGTCACTCCTCCATGTCACTCCTCCTTGTCGCTACTCCATGTCACCCCTCCATGTCACTCATCCATGTCAATCCTCCATGTCACTCCTTTATGTCACTCCTCCAAGTCACTCCTCCATGTCACTCCTCCATGTCCCTCCTCCATGTCACTCCTCCATGTCACTTCTATATGTCTTCAATGTCACTCCTCCATGTCGTTACACCAACTCACTCCTCCATGTCACTTCACCAAGTCCTCAATGTCATGTCTCTCATCTGTGTAGCTCCACATTGTCATTCCGCCAAGTCACTCCTCCATGTCGCTACTCCACGTCACTCCTCCATGTCACACCTCCTTGTCACTCCTCCATGTAGCTACTCCATGTCACTCCTCCATGTCGCTCTACCAACTCACTCCTCCAGTTCACTCGTCCACGTCACTCCTCCATGTCACACCTCCTGTTCACTCCTCCATGTAGCTACTCCATGTCACTCCTCCATGTCGCTCTACCAACTCACTCCTCCATGTCACTCGTCCACGTCACTCCTCCATGTCACACCTCCATGTCACTACTCCCTGTCACTCTTAAATTTCACTCCACCACGCCACTCCTCTATATCACTCCTCCATGTCGCTACTCCATTTCTCTCCTCCATGTCGCTACACCAACTCAATCCTCCTTGTCACTCCTCCATGTCACTCATCCAAGTCACTCCTCCATGTCGCTATTCCATGTCACTCCTTATGCCGATACACCAACTCACTCCTCCATGTCACTCCTCCATTTCACTCCACCACATCACTCATCCATGTCACTCCTTCATATCAACCCTCCATGTCACTCCTCCATGTCACTCCTCCATGTCACTCCTCCATGTCACTACAACAACTCACTAATCCCTGTCCCTCCGCCATGTCACTCCACCATATCAACCCTCCTTCCTGATCAAACTTGTCAGTTCTCCATGTCACTACTCCATGTCTCTCCTCCACATCAATTCTCAATGTCACTCCTCCATGTCACTCCTCCTTGTTGCTATTCCATGTCACTCCTCCATGTTGCTACACCAACTCACTCCTCATGTCACTCCTCCATGTCGCTACTCCATGTCACTTCTCCATGTCGCTACACCAACTCAATCCTCCTTGTCACTCCTCCATGTCACTCATCCAAGTCATTTCTCCATGTCACTCCTCATGTCACTCCTCCATGTCGCTACTCCATGTCACTCCTCCATATCGCTACACCAACTCAATCCTCCTTGTCACTCCTCCATGTCACTCATCCAAGTCATTCCTCCATGTCACTCCTTTATGTCACTCCTCCAAGTCACTCCTCCATGTCACTTCTATATGTCTTCCATGTCACTCCTCCATGTCGCTACACCAACTCACTCCTCCATGTCACTCCTCCTTGTCACTCCTCCATGTAGCTATTCCATGTCATGCCTCCATGTCGCTCTACCAACACACTCCTCCATGTCACTCGTCCATGTCACTCCTCCATGTCACACTTCCTTGTCACTTCTCCATGTAGCTACTCCATGTCACTACACCAACACACTCATCCCTGTCCCTCCGCCATGTCACTCCAACATATCAACCCTCCTTCCTGATCAAACTTGTCACTTCTCCATGTCACTACTCCAAGTCATTCCTCCATGTCACTCCTTTATGTCACTCCTCTAAGTCACTCCTCCATGTCACTTCTATATGTCTTCCATGTCACTCCTCCATGTCGCTACACCAACTAACTCCTCCATGTCACTCCCCCATTTCACTCCACCACGTCACTCCTCCATGTCACTCCTCCATATCAGCCTTTCATGTCACTCCTCCATGTCACTCCTCCATGTCACTACACCAACTCACTCATCCCTGTCCCGCCGCCATGTCACTCCACCATATCAACCCTCCTTCCTGATCAAACTTGTCACTTCTCCATGTCACTACTCCATGTCTCTCCCCCACATCAAACCTCTATGTCACTCCTCCATGTCACTCCTCTATGTCACTCCTCCTTGTCGCTCTTCCATGTCACTCCTCCATGTCGCTACACCAACTCAATCCTCCTTGTCAATCCTCCATTTCACTCCAACACGTCACTCCTCTATGTCACTCCTCCATATCAACCCTCCATGTCACTCCTCCATGTCACTCCTCCTTGTCGCTATTCCATGTTACTCCTCCATGTCACTACACCAACTCACTTTTCCATGTCACTCCTCCATTTCACTCCACCACGTCACTCTTCTACGTCACTCCTTATGTCATTCCTCCATGTCACTCCTCCTTGTCGCTATTCCATGTCACTCCTCCATGTCGTTATACCAACTCACTCCCCATGTCACTCCTTCATGTCTCTCCTCCATGTCACTTCTCCAAGTCTTCAATGTCATGTCTCTCACCTGTGTAGCTCCATATAGTCACTCCTCCAAGTCACTCCTCCATGTCGCTACTCCATGTCACTCCTCCATGTCACACCTCCTTGTCACTCCTCCATGTAGCTACTCCATGTCACTCCTCCATGTCACTCTACCAACTCACTCCTCCATGTCACTCGTCCACGTCACTCCTCCATGTCACACCTCCTTGTCACTCCTCCATGTAGCTACTCCATGTCACTCCTCCATGTAACTCCTCCATGTCACTCTTAAATTTCACTCCACCACGCCACTCCTCTATATCACACCTCCATGTTACTCCTCCATATCAATCCTCCATGTCACTTCTCCATGTCACTCCTCCATGTCGCTACTCCATGTCACTCCTCCATGTCACTCCTCCATGTCGATACACCAACTCACTCCTTCGTGTCACTCCTCCATGTCGCTCTACCAACTCACTCCTCCATGTCACTCGTCCACGTCACTCCTCCATGTCACACCTCCTTTTCACTCCTCCATGTCGCTACTCCATGTCACTCCTCCATGTCGCTACACCAACTCAATCCTCCTTGTCACTCCTCCATGTCACTCATCCAAGTCATTCCTCCATGTCACTCCTTTATGTCATTCCTCCAAGTCACTCCTCCATGTCACTTCTATATGTCTTCCTTGTCACTCCTCCATGTCGCTCCACCAACTCACTCCTCCATGTCACTCCTCCATGTCGCTATTCCATGTCACTCCTTATGTCGCTACAACAACTCACTCCTCCATGTTACTCCTCCATTTCACTCCACCAAGTCCCTCCTCCATATCAACCCTCCATGTCACTCCTCCATGTCACTCCTCCATGTCCCTCCGCAATGTCACTCCACCATATCAACCCTACTTCCTGATCAAACTTGTCACTCCTCCACATCACTCGTCTATATCACTCCTCCATTTCACTCCACCATGTCACTCTTCTACGTCACTCCTCATGTCACTCCTCCATGTCGCTACTCCTTGTCATTCCTCCATGTCACTCATCCATGTCATTCCTCCATGTCACTCCTTTATGTCACTCCTCCAAGTCTCTCCTCAATTTCACTTCTATATGACTTCAATGTCACTCCTGAAAGTCGCTCCTCCATATCACACCTCTATTTCACTACTCTATGTCACTCCTCCATATCAATCCTCCATTTCACTCCTCCATGTAACTCCTTAATGTCACTACTCCATGTTGCTACTCCATGTCACTCCTCCATGTCACACTTGCATGACGCTCCTCTATGTCACTTCTCTAAGTCTTCAATGTCATGTCTCTCATCCGTGTAGCTCCATATTGTCACTCCTCCATATCACTCCTCCGTGTCACTTCTACATGTTTGCCATGTCACTCCTCCACATCACTCCTCTATGTCACTCCTCCATGTCACTTTTCAATATCACTCCTCTATGTCATTCCCCAAAGTCGCTACTCCATGTCACTACTCCATGTCACTACTCCATGTCTCTCCCCCACATCAAACCTCTATGTCACTCCACCATGTCACTCCTCTATGTCACTCCTCCTTGTCGCTCTTCCATGTCACTCCTCCATGTCGTTACACAAACTCAATCCTCATGTCACTCCTCCATGTAGCTACTCCATGTAACTCCTCCATGTCGCTACACCAACTCAATCCTCCTTGTCACTCCTCCATGTCACTCAGCCAAGTCATTTGTCCATGTCAATCCTTTATGTCACTCCTCCAAGTCACTACTCCATGTCACTTCTATATGTCTTCCATGTCACTCCTCCATGTTGCTCCACCAACTCACTCCTCCATGTCACTCCTCCATGTCGTTATTCCATGTTACTCCTTATGTCGCTACATAAACTCACTCCTCCATGTCACTCCTGAATTTCACTCCACCACGTCACTCCTCCATGTCACTCCTCCATATCAACCCTCCATGTCACTCCTCCTTGTCGCTACACCAACTCACTCCTCCATGTCACTCCTCCATTTCACTCCACCACGTCCCTCCTCCATATCAACCCTCCATGTAACTCCTCCATGTCACTCCTCCATGTCCCTCCGCCATGTTACTCCACCATATCAACCCTCCTTCTTGATCAAACTTGTCACTTCTCCATGTCACTACTCCATGTCTCTCCTCCACATCACTCCTCTATATCACTCCTCCATGTCATTCCTCCATGTCACTCCTCCTTGTCGTTATTCCATGTTACTTTTCCATGTCGCTACACCAACTCACTCTTCCATGTCACTCCCCCATTTCACTCCACCACGTCACTCTTCTACGTCACTCCTCATGTCACTCCTCCTTGTCTCTACTCCATGTCACTACTCCATGTCTTTCCTCCACATCAATCCTCTATGTCACTCCTCCATGTCATTCCTCCATGTAATTGCTCCTTGTCGCTATTCCATGTCACTCCTCCATATGAACCCTCCATGTCACTCCTCCATGTCACTACACCAACTCACTCATCCCTGTCCCTCCGCCATGTCACTCCACCATATCAACCCTCCTTCTTGATCAAACTTGTCACTTCTCCATGTCACTACTCCATGTCTCTCCCCCACATCAAACCTCTGTCACTCCTCCATGTCACTCCTCTATGTCACTCCTCCTTGTCGCTCTTCCATGTCACTCCTCCATGTCGCCAAACCAACTCAACCCTCATGTCACTCCTCCATGTAGCTACTCCATGTCACTCCTCCATGTCGCTACACCAACTCAATCCTCCTTGTCACTCCTCCATGTCACTCAGCCAAGTCATTTGTCCATGTCACACCTTTATGTCACTCTTCCAAGTCACTCCTATATTTCACTTCTGTATGACTTCAATGTAAATCCTGCATGTCGCTCCTCCATATCACTCCTCTATTTCACTCCTCCATGTCACTCCTCCATATCAGTCCTCCATTTCACTCCTCCATGTAACTCCTTAATATCACTACTCCATGTCGCTACTCCATGTCACTCCTCCATGTCACTCTTGCATGTCGTTTTTCCATGTCACTTCTCCAAGTCTTCAATATCATGTCTCTCATCCGTGTAGCTCCATATTGTCACTCCTCCATATCACTCCTCCATGTCAATTCTACATATTTTCCATGTCACTCCTCCACATAACTCCTCTATGTCATTCCTCCTTGTCACTTTTCAATATCACTCCTCTATATCATTCCCCTATGTCGCTACTCCATGTAACTCCTCCATGTCGATCCTCCATGTCACTCCTCCATGTCACTTCTATATGTCTTCCATGTATCTCCTCCATGTCGCTCCTACTTGTCACTCCTCCATGTTGCTCCTCCATGTCACTCCTCCATGTCACTCATCCATGTCCCTCCGCCATGTCACTCCACCATATCAATCCACCTTGCTGATCCGCCCTGTCACTCCTCCATGTCTCTCCTCCACATCAATCCTCCTTGTCACTCCTCTGTGTCATTCCTGCATGTCACTCCTCACTGTCACTCCTCCATGTCACTACACCAACTCACTCATCCCTGTTCCTCCGCCATGTCAAACCACCATAACAAACCTCCTTCCTGATCAAACTTGTCAATTCTCCATGTCACTACTCCATGTCTCTCCTCCACATCAATCCTCTATGTCACTCCTCCATGTCACTCCTCCATGTCACTCCTCCTTGTCGCTACTCCATGTCACCCCTCCATGTCACTCATCCATGTCAATCCTCCATGTCACTCCTTTATGTCACTCCTCCAAGTCACTCCTCCATGTCACTCCTCCATGTCCCTCCTCCATGTCACTCCTCCATGTCACTTCTATATGTCTTCAATGTCACTCCTCCATGTCGTTACACCAACTCACTCCTCCATGTCACTCCTCCATGTCGCTACTCCATGTCACTCCTCCATTTCACTCCTCCATGTCTCTCCTCCATGTCACTTCACCAAGTCCTCAATGTCATGTCTCTCATCTGTGTAGCTCCACATTGTCATTCCGCCAAGTCACTCCTCCATGTCGCTACTCCACGTCACTCCTCCATGTCACACCTCCTTGTCACTCCTCCATGTAGCTACTCCATGTCACTCCTCCATGTCGCTCTACCAACTCACTCCTCCAGTTCACTCGTTCACGTCACTCCTCCATGTCACACCTCCTGTTCACTCCTCCATGTAGCTACTCAATGTCACTCCTCCATGTCGCTCTACCAACTCACTCCTCCATGTCACTCGTCCACGTCACTCCTCCATGTCACACCTCCATGTCACTACTCCCTGTCACTCTTAAATTTCACTCCACCATGCCACTCCTCTATATCACTCCTCCATGTCGCTACTCCATTTCACTCCTCCATGTCGCTACACCAACTCAATCCTCCTTGTCACTCCTCCATGTCACTCATCCAAGTCACTCCTCCATGTCGCTATTCCATGTCACTCCTTATGCCGATACACCAACTCACTCCTCCATGTCACTCCTCCATTTCACTCCACCACATCACTCATCCATGTCACTCCTTCATATCAACCCTCCATGTCACTCCTCCTTGTTGCTATTCCATGTCACTCCTCCATGTTGCTACACCAACTCACTCCTCATGTCACTCCTCCATGTCGCTACTCCATGTCACTTCTCCATGTCGCTACACCAACTCAATCCTCCTTGTCACTCCTCCATGTCACTCATCCAAGTCATTTCTCCATGTCACTCCTCATGTCACTCCTCCATGTCGCTACTCCATGTCACTCCTCCATATCGCTACACCAACTCAATCCTCCTTGTCACTCCTCCATGTCACTCATCCAAGTCATTCCTCCATGTCACTCCTTTTTGTCACTCCTCCAAGTCACTCCTCCATGTCACTTCTATATGTCTTCCATGTCACTCCTCCATGTCGCTACACCAACTCACTCCTCCATGTCACTCCTCCTTGTCACTCCTCCATGTAGCTATTCCATGTCATGCCTCCATGTCGCTCTACCAACACACTCCTCCATGTCACTCGTCCATGTCACTCCTCCATGTCACACTTCCTTGTCACTTCTCCATGTAGCTACTCCATGTCACTACACCAACACACTCATCCCTGTCCCTCCGCCATGTCACTCCAACATATCAACCCTCCTTCCTGATCAAACTTGTCACTTCTCCATGTCACTACTCCAAGTCATTCCTCCATGTCACTCCTTTATGTCACTCCTCTAAGTCACTCCTCCATGTCACTTCTATATGTCTTCCATGTCACTCCTCCATGTCACTACACCAACTAACTCCTCCATGTCACTCCACCACGTCACTCCTCCATGTCACTCCTCCATATCAGCCCTTCATGTCACTCCTCCATGTCACTCCTCCATGTCACTACACCAACTCACTCATCCCTGTCCCGCCGCCATGTCACTCCACCATATCAACCCTCCTTCCTGATCAAACTTGTCACTTCTCCATGTCACTACTCCATGTCTCTCCCCCACATCAAACCTCTATGTCACTCCTCCATGTCACTCCTCTATGTCACTCCTCCTTGTCGCTCTTCCATGTCACTCCTCCATGTCGCTACACCAACTCAATCCTCCTTGTCACTCCTCCATTTCACTCCAACACGTCACTCCTCTATGTCACTCCTCCATATCAACCCTCCATGTCACTCCTCCATGTCACTCCTCCATGTCACTCCTCCTTGTCGCTATTCCATGTCACTCCTCCATGTCGCTACACCAACTCACTCCTCATGTCACTACTCCATTTCGCTACTCCATGTCACTCGTCCATGTCGCTACACAAACTCAATCCTCCTTGTCACTCCTCCATGTCACTCATCCAAGTCATTCCTCCATGTCACTCCTTTATGTCACTCCTCCAAGTCACTCCTCCATGTCACTTCTATATGTCTTCCATGTCACTCCTCCATGTCGTTATACCAACTCACTCCCCATGTCACTCCTCCATGTCGCTACTCCATGTCACTCCTCCAATTCACTCCTTCATGTCTCTCCTCCATGTCACTTCTCCAAGTCTTCAATGTCATGTCTCTCACCTGTGTAGCTCCATATAGTCACTCCTCCAAGTCACTCCTCCATGTCGCTACTCCATGTCACTCCTCCATGTCACACCTCCTTGTCACTCCTCCATGTAGCTACTCCATGTCACTCCTCCATGTCACTCTACCAACTCACTCCTCCATGTCACTCGTCCACGTCACTCCTCCATGTCACACCTCCTTGTCACTCCTCCATGTAGCTACTCCATGTCACTCCTCCATGTAACTCCTCCATGTCACTCTTAAATTTCACTCCACCACGCCACTCCTCTATATCACTCCTCCATGTTACTCCTCCAAATCAATCCTCCATGTCACTTCTCCATGTCACTCCTCCTTGTCGCTACTCCATGTCACTCCTCCATGTCGCTACACTAACTCAATCCTCCTTGTCACTCCTCCATGTCACTCATCCAAGTCATTCCTCCATGTCACTCCTTTATGTCATTCCTCCAAGTCCCTCCTCCATGTCACTTCTATATGTCTTCCTTGTCACTCCTCCATGTCGCTCCACCAACTCACTCCTCCATGTCACTCCTCCATGTCGCTATTCCATGTCACTCCTTATGTCGCTACAACAACTCACTCCTCCATGTTACTCCTCCATTTCACTCCACCACGTCACTCCTCCATGTCACTCCTCCATATCAACCCTCCATGTCACTCCTCCATGTCACACCTTCATGTCACTCCTCCATGTCACTCCTCTATGTCACTACACCAACACACTCATCCCTTTCCCTCCGCCATGTCACTCCACCATATCAACCCTCCTTCCTGATCAACCTTGTCACTTCTCCATGTCACTACTCCATGTCTCTCCTCCACATCAATCCTCTATGTCACTCCTCCATGTCACTCCTCCATGTCACTCCTCCTTGTCGCTATTCCATGTCACTCCTCCATGTCGCTACACCAACTCACTCCTCATGTCACTCCTCCATGTCACTCCACCATGTCACTATTCCATGTCACTCCTTATGTTGCTACACCAACTCACTCCTCCATTTCACTCCTCAATTTCACTCCACCACGTCACTCCTCCATATCACTCCTCCATATCAACCCTCCATGTCACTCCTCCATGTCACTCCTCCATGTTATTCCTCCATGTCACTCCTCCATGTCACTACACCAACTCACTCATCCTTGTCCCTCCGCCATGTCACTCCTCCATGTCACTCCTCCATGTCGCTCCACCAACTCACTCCTCCATGTCACTCCTCCTTGTCACTCCTCCATGTAGCTATTCCATTTCACTCCTCCATGTCGCTACACTAACTCAATCCTCCTTGTCAATCCTCCATGTCACTCATCCAAGTCACTCCTCCATGTCGCTATTCCATGTCACTCCTTATGTCGATACACCAACTCACTCCTCCATGTCACTCCTCCATTTCACTCCTCCATATCACTCCTCCATATCAACCCTCCATGTCACTCCTCCATGTCCCTCCGCAATGTCACTCCACCATATCAACCCTCCTTCCTGATCAAACTTGTCACTTCTCCATGTCACTACTCCATGTCTCTCCTCCACATCACTCCTCTATATCACTCCTCCATGTCACTCCTCCATGTCACTCCTCCTTGTCGCTATTCCATGTTACTCCTCCATGTCACTACACCAACTCACTCTTCCATGTCACTCCTCCATTTCACTCCACCACGTCACTCTTCTACATCACTCCTTATGTCATTCCTCCATGTCACTCCTCCTTGTCGCTATTCCATGTCACTCCTCCATGTCGCTACACCAACTCACTCCTCATGTCACTAATCCATGTCGCTATTCCATGTCACTCCTCCATGTCGCTACACCAACTCACTCCTCCATGTCACTCATCCAAGTCATTCCTCCATATCACTCCTTTATGTCACTCCTCCAAGTCACTCCTCCATGTCACTTCTATATGTCTTCCATGTCACTCCTCCATGTCGTTATACCAACTCACTCCCCATGTCGCTACTCCATGTCACTCCTCCAATTCACTCCTTCATGTCTCTCCTCCATGTCACTTCTCCAAGTCTTCAATGTCATGTCTGTCATCTGTGTAGCTTCATATTGTCATTCCTCCAAGTCACTCCTCCATGTCGCTACTCCATGTCACTCCTCCATGTCACACCTCCTTGTCACTCCTCCATGTAGCTACTCCATGTCACTCCTCCATGTCGCTCTACCAACTCACTCCTCCATGTCACTCGTCCACGTCACTCCTCCATGTCACACCTCCTTGTCACTCCTCCATGTAGCTACTCCATGTCACTCCTCCATGTAACTCCTCCATGTCACTCTTAAATTTCACTCCACCACGCCACTCCTCTATATCACTCCTCCATGTTACTCCTCCATATCAATCCTCCATGTCACTTCTCCATGTAAATCCTCCATGTCGCTACTCCATGTCACTCCTCCATGTCACTCCTCCATGTCGATACACCAACTCACTCCTTCGTGTCACTCCTCCATGTCGCTCTACCAACTCACTCCTCCATGTCACTCGTCCACGTCACTCCTCCATGTCACACCTCCTTTTCACTCCTCCATGTCGCTACTCCATGTCACTCCTCCATGTCGCTACACCAACTCAATCCTCCTTGTCACTCCTCCATGTCACTCATCCAAGTCATTCCTCCATGTCACTCCTTTATGTCATTCCTCCAAGTCACTCCTCCATGTCACTTCTATATGTCTTCCTTGTCACTCCTCCATGTCGCTCCACCAACTCACTCCTCCATGTCACTCCTCCATGTCGCTATTCCATGTCATTCCTTATGTCGCTACAACAACTCACTCCTCCATGTTACTCCTCCATTTCACTCCACCACGTCACTCCTCCATGTCACTCCTCCATATCAACCCTCCATGTCACTCCTCCATGTCACTCCTTCATGTCACTCCTCCATGTCACTCCTCTATGTCACTACACCAACACACTCATCCCTTTCCCTCCGCCATGTCACTCCACCATATGAACCCTCCTTCCTGATCAAACTTGTCACTTCTCCATGTCACTACTCCATGTCTCTCCTCCACATCAATCCTCTATGTCACTCCTCCATGTCACTCCTCCATGTCACTCCTCCTTGTCGCTATTCCATGTTACTCCTCCATGTCGCTACACCAACTCACTCCTCATGTCACTCCTCCATGTCACTCCTCCATGTCACTATTCCATGTCACTCCTTATGTTGCTACACCAACTCACTCCTCCATTTCACTCCTCAATTTCACTCCACAACATCACTCCTCCATATCACTCCTCCATATCAACCCTCCATGTCACTCCTCCATGTCACTCCTCCATGTTATTCCTCCATGTCACTCCTCCATGTCACTACACCAACTCACTCATCCCTGTCCCTCCGCCATGTCACTCCTCCATGTCACTCCTCCATGTCGCTACTCCATGTCGCTACACCAACTCAATCCTCATTGTCACTCCTCCATGTCAATCATTCAAATCATTCCTCCATGTCACTCCTTTATGTCACTCCTCCAAGTCACTCCTCCATGTCACTTCTATATGTCTTCCATGTCACTCCTCCTTGTCACTCCTCCATGTAGCTATTCCATTTCACTCCTCCATGTCGCTACACTAACTCAATCCTCCTTGTCACCCCTCCATGTCACTCATCCAAGTCACTCCTCCATGTCGCTATTCCATGTCACTCCTTATGTCGATACACCAACTCACTCCGCCATGTCACTCCTCCATTTCACTCCACCACGTCACTCCTCCATGTCACTCCTCCATATCAACCCTCCATGTCACTCCTCCATGTCACTCCTCCATGTCACTCCTCCATGTCACTCCTCCATGTTGCTCCACCAACTCACTCCTCCATGTCACTCCTCCTTTTTCACTCCTCCATGTAGCTATTCCATGTCACTCCTCCATGTCGCTACACCAACTCACTCTTCCATGTCACTCCTCCATTTCACTCCACCACGTCACTCTTCTACGTCACTCCTCATGTCACTCCTCCATGTCGCTACTCCTTGTTACTCCTCCATGTCACTCATCCATGTCATTCCTCCATGTCACTCCTCCAAGTCACTCCTCAATTTCACTTCTATATGACTTCAATGTCACTCCTGCATGTCGCTCCTCCATATCACTCTTCTATTTCACTCCTCCATGTCACTCCTCCATGTCACTCCTCCTTGTCGCTATTCCATGTCACTCCTTTATGTCACTTCTCCAAATCACTCCTCCATGTCACTTCTATATATCTTCCATGTCACTCCTCCATGTTGCTCCACCAACTCACTCCTCCATGTCACTCCACCATGTCACTCTTCTACGTCACTCCTCATGTCACTCCTGCATATCGCTACTCCATGTCACTACTCCATGTCATTCTTCCTTGTCGCTATTCCATGTCACTCCTCCATATCAACCCTCCATGTCACACCTCCATGTCACTCATCCATGTCACTACAGCAACTCACTCATCCCTGTCCCTCCGCCATGTCACTCCACCATATCAACCCTCCTTCTTGATCAAACTTGTCACTTCTCCATGTCACTACTCCATGTCACTCCTCCTTGTAGCTATTCCATGTCACTCCTCCATGTCGCTACACCAACTCACTCCTCATGTCACTCCTCCATATCGCTATTACATGTCACTCCTTATGTCGCTACAGCAACTCACTCCTCCATTTCACTCCTCCATTTCACTCCACCACGTCACTCCTCCATATCACTCCTCCATATCAACCCTCCATGTCACTCCTCTATGTCACTCCTTCATGTCATTCCTCCATTTCACTCCTCCATGTCGCTACACAAACTCAATCCTCCATATCACTTCTCCATATTAACCCTCCATGTCACTCCTCCATGTCACTCCTCCTTGTCATTCCTCCATGTCACTCCTCCATGTCACTACACCAACTCACTCATCCCTGTCCCTCCGCCATGTCACTCCTCCATGTCACTCCTCCATGTCGCTACACCAACTCACTCCTCATGTCACTCCTCCATGTCACTCCTCCATGTCACTCCTCCTTGTCACTCCTCCATGTAGCTATTCCATGTCACTCCTCCATGTCGCTCTACCAACATACTCTTCCATGTCACTCGCCCACGTCACTCCTCCATGTCACACTTCCTTGTCACTACTCCATGTCGCTACTCCATGTCACTCCTCCATGTCGCTACATCAACTCAATCCTCCTTGTCATTCCTCCATGTCACTCATTCAAGTCATTCCTCCATGTCACTCCTTTATGTCACTCCTCCAAGTCATTCCTCCATGTAACTTCTATTTGTCTTCCATGTCACTCCTCCATGTCGTTACACCAACTCACTCCTCCATGTCACTCCTCCATGTCTCTACTCCATGTCACTCCTCCATTTCACTCCTCCATGTATCTCCTCCATGTCACTTCTCCATTTCTTCAATGTCATGTCTCTCATTTGTGTAGCTCCACATTGTCACTCCTCCATGTCTCTACTCCTTGTCACTCCTCCATGTCGCTATACCAACTAAATCCTCCTTGTCACTCCTCCATGTCACTCATCCAAGTCATTCCTCCATGTCACTCCTTTATGTCACTCCTCCAAGTCACTCCTCCATGTCACTTCTATATGTCTTCCATGTCACTCCTCCATGTCGCTCCACCAACTCACTCCTCCATGTCACTCCTCCTTGTCACTCCTCCATGTAGCTATTCCATGTCACTCCTCCATGTCGCTCTACCAACATACTCCTCCATGTAACTCGTCCACGTCACTCCTCCATGTCACACTTCCTTGTCACTCCTCCATGTCACTCCTCCATGTCACTCCTCCATGTCGCAACACCAATTCAATCCTCCTTGTCACTCCTCCATGTCACTGATCCATGTCACTCCTCTATGTCACTCCTCCATGTCAATCCTCCATGTCGCTATTCCATGTCACTCCTTATGTCGCTATATAAACTCACTCCTCCATGTCACTCCTCCATTTCACTCCACCACGTCACTCCTCCATGTCACTCCTCCATATCAACCCTCCATGTCACTCCTCCTTGTCGCTACACCAACTCACTCCTCCATGTCACTACTCCATTTCACTCCACCACGTCCCTCCTCCATATCAACCCTCCATGTCACTCCTCCATGTCACTCCTCCATGTCCCTCCGAAATGTCACTCCACCATATCAACCCTAGTTCCTAATCAAACTTGTCACTCCTCCACATCACTCCTCTATATCACTCCTCCATGTCACTCCTCCATGTCACTCCTCCTTGTCGCTATTCCATGTTACTCCTCCATGTCGCTACACCAACTCACTCTTCCATGTCACTCCTCCATTTCACTCCACCACGTCACTCTTCTACGTCACTCCTCATGTCACTCCTCCATGTCACTGCTCCACGTCACTCCTCCATGTCACTCGTCCATATCAACCCTCCATGTCACTCCTCCACGTCACTCTTCTACGTCACTCCTCATGTCACTCCTCCATGTCACTGCTCCACGTCACTCCTCCATGTCACTCGTCCATATCAACCCTCCATGTCACTCCTCCATGTCGCTATTCCATGTCACTCCTTATGTAGATACACCAACTCACTCCTCCATGTCACTCCTCCATTTCACTCCACCACGTCACTCCTCCATGTCACTCGTCCATATCAACCCTCCATGTCACTCCTCCATGTCACTCCTCCATGTCACTCCTCTATATCACTACACCAATTCACTCATACCTTTCCCCCCGCCATGTCACTCCCCCATATCAACCCTCCTTCCTGATCAAACTTGTCACTTCTCCATGTCACTACTCCATGTCTCTCCTCCACATCAATCCTCTATGTCACTCCTCCATGTCACTCCTCCATGTCACTCCTCCTTGTCGCTATTCCAGGTCACTCCTCCATGTCGCTACAACAACTCACTCCTCATGTCACTCCTCCATGTCACTCCACCACGTCACTCCTCCATATCACTCCTCCATATCAACCCTCCATGTCACTCCTCCATGTCACTCCTCCATGTCATTCCTCCATGTCACTCCTCCATGTCACTTCACCAACTCACTCATCCCTGTCCCTCCGCTATGTCACTCCTCCATGTCACTCCTCCATGTCACTCCTCCATGTCGCTACACTAACTCACTCCTCATGTCACTCCTCCATGTCGCTACTCCATTTCACATCTCCATGTTGCTACACCAACTCAATCCTCCTTGTCACTCCTCCATGTCACTCATCCAAGTCACTCATCCATGTCGCTATTCCATGTCACTCCTTATGTCGATACACCAACTCATTCCTCCATGTCACTCCTCAATTTCACTCCACCATGTCACTCCTCCATGTCACTCCTCCATATCAACCCTCCATGTCACTCCTCCATTTCACTCCTCCATGTCACTCCTCCATGTCTCTACACCAACTCACTCATCCCTTTCCCTCCGCCATGTCACTCCACCATATCAACCCTCCTTCCTGATCAAACTTGTCAGTTCTCCATGTCACTACTCCATGTCTCTCCTCCACATCAATCCTCTATGTCACTCCTCCATGTCACTCCTCATTGTCACTATTCCATGTCACTCCTCCATGTTGCTACACCAACTCACTCCTCATGTCACTCCTCCATGTCGCTACTCCATGTCACTCCTCCATGTCGCTACACCAACTCGATCCTCCTTGTCAGTCCTCCATGTCACTCAACCAAGTCATTCCTCCATGTCACTCCTTTATGTCACTCCTCCAAGTCACTCCTCCATGTCACTTATATATGTCTTCCATGTCACTCCTCTATGTCGCTCCACCAACTCACTCCTCCATGTCACTCCTCCTTGTCACTCCTCCATGTAGCTATTCCATTTCACTCCTCCATGTCGCTACACCAACTCAATTCTCCTTGTCACTCCTCCATGTCACACCTCCTTGTCACTCCTCCATGTAGTTACTCCATGTCACTCCTCCATGTCACTCTTAAATTTCACTCCACCACGCCACTCCTCTATATCACTCCTCCATGTTACTCCTCCATATCAATCCTCCATGTCACTTCTCCATGTCACTCCTCCTTGTCGCAATTCCATGTCACTCCTCCATGTCGCTACACCAACTCACTCCTCCATGTCACTCCACCATGTCGCTACTCCATGTCACTTCTCCATGTCGCTACACCAACTCAATCCTCCTTGTCACTCCTCCTTGTCACTCATCCAAGTCATTCCTCCATGTCAGTCCTTTATGTCATTCCTCCAAGTCACTCCTCCATGTCACTTCTATATGTCTTCCATGTCACTCCTCCATGTCGCTCCACCAACTCACTCCTCCATGTCACTCCTCCATGTTGTTATTCCATGTCACTCCTTATGTCGCTACACCAACTCACTCCTCCATGTCACTCCTCCATTTCACTCCACCACGTCACTCCTCCATGTCACTCCTCCATATCAACCCTCCATGTCACTCCTCCATGTCACTCCTCCATGTCACTCCTCCATGTCACTCCTCTATGTCACTACACCAACTCACTCATCCCTTTCCCTCCGCCATGTCACTCCACCATATCAACCCTCCTTCCTGATCAAACTTGTCACTTCTCCATGTCACTACTCCATTTCTCTCCTCCACATCAATCCTCTATGTCACTCCTCCATGTCACTCCTCCATGTCACTCCTCCTTGTCGCTATTCCATGTCACTCCTCCATGTCGCTACACCAAGTCACTCCTCATGTCACTCCTCCATGTCACTCCTCCATGTCACTATTCCATGTCACTCCTTATGTCGCTACACCAACTCAATCCTCCATTTCACTCCTCCATTTCACTCCACCACGTCACTCCTCCATATCACTCTTCCATATCAACCCTCCATGTCACTCCTCCATGTCACTCCTCCATGTTATTCCTCCATGTCACTCCTCCATGTTACTACACCAACTCACTCATCCCTGTCCCTCCGCCATGTAACTCCTCCATGTCACTCCTCCATGTCGCTACTCCATTTCACATCTAGATGTCGCTACACCAACTCAATCCTCCTTGTCACTCCTCCATGTCACTCATCCAAGTCAATCCTCCATGTCACTCCTCCATATCAACCCTCCATGTCACTCCTCCATGTCACTCCTCCATGTCACTCCTCCATGTCACTACACCAACTCACTAATCCCTGTCCCTCCGCAATGTCACTCCACAATATCAAACCTCCTTCCTGATCAAACTTGTCAGTTCTCCATGTCACTACTCCATGTCTCTCCTCCACATCAATCATCTATGTCACTCCTCCATGTCACTCCTCCTTGTCGCTATTCCATGTCACTCATCCCTGTCCCTCCGCCATGTCACTCCTCCATGTCACTCCTCCATGTCGCTACTCCATTTCACATCTCGATGTCGCTACACCAACTCAATCCTCTTTGTCACTCCTCCATGTCACTCATCCAAGTCACTCCTCCATGTCACTATTCCAGGTCACTACTTATGTCAATACACTAACTCACTCCTCTATGTCACTCCTCCATATCACTCCACCACATCACTCCTCCATGTCACTCCTTCATATCAACCCTCCATTTCACTCCTCCATGTCACTCCTCCATGTTACTCCTCCATGTCGCTACACCAACTCACTCTTACATGTCACTCCCACATTTCACTCCACCACGTCACTCCTCCATATCACTCCTCTACTTCACTCCTCCATGTCACTCCTCCATATCAATCCTCCATTTCACTCCTCCATGTAACTCCTTAATGTCACTACTCCATGTCGCTACTCCATGTCACTCCTCCATGTCACTCTTGCATGTCGCTCCTCCATGTCACTTCTCCAAGTCTTCAATGTCATGTCTGTCATCCGTGTAGCTCCATATTGTCACTCCTCCATATTACTCCTCCGTGTCACTTCTACATGTTTTCAATGTCACTTCTCCACATCACTCCTCTATGTCACTCCTCCATGTCACTTTTCAATATCACTCCTCTATGTCATTCCCCTATGTCGCTACTCCATGTCACTCCTTCATGTTGATCCTCCATGTCACTCCTCCATGTCACTTCTATATGTCTTCCATGTCACTCCTCCATGTCGCTGCTCCTTGTCACTCCTCCATGTTGCTCCACCATGTCACTCCTCCATGTCACTCATCCATGTCCCTCCGCCATGTCACTCCACCATATCAATCCTCCTTGCTGATCCGCCCTGTCACTCCTCCATGTCTCTCCTCCACATCAATCCTCCATGTCACTCCTCCATGTCACTTTTCAATATCACTTCTCTATGTCATTCCCCTATATCGCTACTCCATGTCACTCCTCCATGTCGATCCTCCATGTCACTCCTCCATGTCACTCATCCATGTCCCTCCGCCATGTCACTCCACCATATCAATCCTACCTCCTGATCAAACTTGTCACTTCTCTATGTCACTCCTCCATGTCACTCCTCCATGTCGCTATTCCATGTCACTCCTCCATGTCGCTACACGAACTCAATCCTCCTTGTAACTCCTCTGTGTCATTCCTGCATGTCACTCCTCACTGTCACTCCTCCATGTCACTACAACTACTCACTCATCCCTCTCCCTCTGCCATGTCACACCACCATAACAACCCTCCTTCCTGATCAAACTTGTCACTTCTCCATGTCACTACTCCATGTCACTCCTCCTTGTCGCTACTCCATGTCACTCCTCCATGTCACTCATCCATGTCATTCCTCCATGTCACTCCTTTATGTCACTCCTCCAAGTCACTCCTCCATGTCACTCCTCCATGTCCCTCCTCCATGTAACTCCACTATATCAATCCTCCTTGCTGATCCACCCTGTCACTTCTCCATGTCACTCCTCCATGTCACTCCTCCATGTCACTCATCCAAGTCACTCCTCCATGTCGCTATTCCATGTCACTCCTTATGTCGATACACCAACTCACTCCTCCATGTCACTCCTCCATTTCACTCCACCACGTCACTCCTCCATGTCACTCCTCCATGTCACTCCTCCATGTCACTACACCAACTAACTAATCCCTGTCCCTCCGCCATGTCACTCCACCATATCAATCCTCCTTCCTTATCAAACTTGTCAGTTCTCCATGTCACTACTCCATGTCTCTCCTCCACATCAATCCTCTATGTCACTCCTCCAACTCACTCCTCCATGTCACTCGTCCATGTCACTCCTCCATGTCACACTTCCTTGTCACTCCTCCATGTAGCTACTCCATGTCACTACACCAACTCACTCATCCCTGTCCCTCCGCCATGTCTCTCCACCACATTAACCCTCCTTCCTGATCAAACTTTTCACTTCTCCATGTCACTACTCCATGTCTCTCCCCCACATCAAACCTCTATGTCACTCCTCCATGTCACTCCTCCATGTCGCTACACCAACTCAATCCTCCTTGTCACTCCTCCATGTCACTCAGCCAAGTCATTTGTCCATGTCACTCCTTTATGTCACTCATCCAAGTCACTCCTCAATTTCACTTCTATATGACTTCAATGTCACTCCTGCATTTCGCTCCTCCATATCACTCCTCTATTTCACTCCTCCATGTCACTCCTCCATGTAACTCCTTAATGTCACTACTCCATGTCACTCCTCCATGTCGCTACACCAACTCAATCCTCCTTGTCACTCCTCCATGTCACTCATCCAAGTCATTCCTCCATGTCACTCCTTTATGTAACTCCTCCAAGTCACTCCTCCATGTCACTTCTATATGTCTTCCATGTCACTCCTCCATGATGCTCCACCAACTCACTCCTCCATGTCACTCCACCACGTCACTCTTCTACGTCACTCCTCATGTCACCCCTGCATGTCGCTACTACATTTCACTACTCCATGTCTTTCCTCCACATCAATCCTCTATGTCACTCCTCCATGTCATTCCTCCTTGTCGCTATTCCATGTCACTCCTCCATATCAACCCTCCATGTTACACCTCCATGTCACTCCTCCATGTCACTACACCAACTCACTCATCCCTGTCACTCCGCCATGTCACTCCACCATATCAACCCTCCTTCTTGATCAAATTTGTCACTTCTCCATGTCACTACTCCATGTCTCTCCCCCACATCAAACCTCTATGTCACTCCTCCATGTCACTCCTCTATGTCACTCCTCCTTGTCGCTCTTCCATGTCGCTACACCAACTCAATCCTCATGTCACTCCTCCATGTAGCTACTCCATGTCACTCCTCCATGTCGCTATACCAACTCGATCCTCCTTGTCACTCCTCCATGTCACTCCGCCAAATCATTTGTCCATGTCACTCCTCCTTGTCGCTACACCAACTCACTCCTCCATGTCATTCCTCCATTTCACTCCACCACGTCCCTCCTCCATATCAACTCTCCATGTCACTCCTCCATGTCACTCCTCCATGTCCCTCCGCCATGTCACTCCACCATATAAACCCTCCTTCCTGATCAAACTTGTCACTTCTCCATGTCACTACTCCATGTCTCTCCTCCACATCACTCCTCTATATCACTCCTCCATGTCACTCCTCCATGTCACTCCTCCTTGTCGCTATTCCATCTTACTCCACCATGTTGCTACACCAAATCACTCTTCCATGTCACTCCTCCATTTCACTCCACCACGTCACTCTTCTACATCACTCCTCATGTCACTCCTCCATGTCGCTACTCCTTGTCATACCTCCATGTCCCTCATCCATGTCATTCCTCCATATCACTCCTCTATTTCACCCTCTCCATGTCAATCCTCCATATCAATCCTCCATTTCACTCCTCCATTTAACTCCTTAATGTCACTACTCCATGTCGCTACTCCATGTCACTCCTCCATGTCACTCTTGCATGTCGCTCCTCCATGTCACTTCTCCAAGTCTTCAATGTCATGTCTCTCATCCGTGTAGCTCCATATTGTCACTCCTCCATATCACTCCTCCGTTTCACTTCAACGTTTTCCATGTCACTCCTCCACATCGCTCCTCTATGTCACTCCTCCATGTCACTTTTCAATATCACTTCTCTATGTCATTCCCCTATGTCGCTACTCCATGTCACTCCTCCATGTCGATCCTCCATGTCACTCCTCCATGTCACTAATCCATGTCCCTCCGCCATGTAACTCCACCATATCAATCCTACCTCCTGATCAAACTTGTCACTTCTCTATGTCACTCCTCCATGTCACTCCTCCATGTCGCTATTCCATGTCACTCCTCCATGTCGCTACACGAACTCAATCCTCCTTGTAACTCCTCTTTGTCATTCCTGCATGTCACTCCTCACTGTCACTCCTCCATGTCACTACAACTACTCACTCATCCCTCTCCCTCTGCCATGTCACACCACCATAACAACCCTCCTTCCTGATCAAACTTGTCACTTCTCCATGTCACTACTCCATGTCACTCCTCCTTGTCGCTACTCCATGTCACTCCTCCATGTCACTCATCCATGTCATTCCTCCATGTCACTCCTTTATGTCACTCCTCCAAGTCACTCCTCCATGTCACTCCTCCATGTCCCTCCTCCATGTAACTCCACTATATCAATCCTCCTTGCTGATCCACCCTGTCACTTCTCCATGTCACTCCTCCATGTCACTCCTCCATGTCACTCATCCAAGTCACTCCTCCATGTCGCTATTCCATGTCTCTCCTTATGTCGATACACCAACTCACTCCTCCATGTCACTCCTCCATTTCACTCCACCACGTCACTCCTCCATGTCACTCCTCCATGTCACTCCTCCATGTCACTCCTCCATGTCACTACACCAACTAACTAATCCCTGTCCCTCCGCCATGTCACTCCACCATATCAATCCTCCTTCCTGATCAAACTTGTCAGTTCTCCATGTCACTACTCCATGTCTCTCCTCCACATCAATCCTCTATGTCACTCCTCCAACTCACTCCTCCATGTCACTCGTCCATGTCACTCCTCCATGTCACACTTCCTTGTCACTCCTTCATGTAGCTACTCCATGTCACTACACCAACTCACTCATCCCTGTCCCTCCGCCATGTCTCTCCACCACATTAACCCTCCTTCCTGATCAAACTTTTCACTTCTCCATGTCACTACTCCATGTCTCTCCCCCACATCAAACCTCTATGTCACTCCTCCATGTCACTCCTCTATGTCACTCCTCCTTGTCGCTCTTCCATGTCACTCCTCCATGTCGCTACGCCAACTCAATCCTCATGTCACTCCTCCATGTAGCTCTTCCATGTCACTCCTCCATGTTGCTCCACCAACTCAATCCTCATGTCATTCCTCCTTGTCACTCCTCCATGTAGCTATTCCATGTCACTCCTCCATGTCGCTCTACCAACATACTCCTCCATGTAACTCGTCCACGTCACTCCTCCATGTCACACTTCCTTGTCACTCCTCCATGTAGCTACTCCATGTCACTACACCAACTCAACCCTCCTTCCTGATCAAACTTGTCACTTCTCCATGTCACTACTCCATGTCTTTCCTCCACATCAATCCTCTATGTCACTCCTCCATGTCACTCCTCCATGTCATTTCTCCTTGTCGCTATTCCATGTCACTCCTCCATGTCGCTAAACATATTCACTCCTCCATGTCACTCCCCCATTTCACTCTACCACGTCACTCCTCCATGTCACTACTCCATATCAGCCCTTCATGTCACTCCTCCATGTCACTACTCCATGTCTCTCCCCCACATCAAACCTTTAAGTAACTCCTCCATGTCACTCCTCTTTGTCACTCCTCCTTGTCACTCTTCCATGTCACTCCTCCATATCGCTACACCAACTCAATCCTCATGTCACTCCTCCATGTAGCTACTCCATGTCACTCCTCCATGTCGCTACACCAATTCAATCCTCCTTGTCACTCCTCCATGTCACTGATCCACATCACTCCTCTATGTCACTCCTCCATGTCACTCCTCCATGTCGCTATTCCATGTCACTCTTTATGTCGCTATATAAACTCACTCTTCCATGTCACTCCTACATTTCACTCCACCATGTCACTCCTCCATGTCATTCCTCCATATCAACCCTCCATGTCACTCCTCCTTGTCGCTACACCAACTCACTCCTCCATGTCACTACTCCATTTTACTCCACCACGTCCCTCCTCCATATCAACCCTCCATGTCACTCCACCATATCAACCCTACCTCCTGATCAAACTTGTCACTTCTCCATGTCACTACTCCATGTCTCTCCTCCACATCACTCCTCCATGTCACTTCTATATGTCTTCCATGTTACTCCTCCATGTCGCTCCACCAACTCACTCCTCCATGTCACTCCTCCTTGTCAATCCTCCATGTAGCTATTCCATGTCACTCCTCCATGTCGCTCTACCAACATACTCCTCCATGTAACTCGTCCACGTCACTCCTCCATGTCACACTTCCTTGTCACTCCTCCATGTAGCTACTCCATGTCACTACAACAACTCACTCATCCCTGTCCCTCCGCCATATCACTCCACCATATCAACCCTCCTTCCTGATCAATCTTGTCACTTCTCCATGTCACTACTCCATGTCTCTCCTCCACATCAATTATCTATTTCACTCCTCCATATCACTCCTCCATGTCACTCCTCCTTGTTGCTATTCCATGTCACTCCTTCATGTTGCTACACCAACTCACTCCTCATGTCACTCCTCCATGTCGCTACTCCATGTCACTCCTCCATGTCGCTACACCAACTTAATCCTTCTTGTCACTCCTCCATGTCACTCATCCAAGTCATTCCTCCATGTCACTCCTTTATGTCACTCCTCCAAGACACTCCTCCATGTCACTTATATATGTCTTCCATGTCACTCCTCCATGTTGCTCCACCAACTCACTCCTCCATGTCACTCCTCCTTGTCACTCCTCCATGTAGCTATTCCATGTCACTCCTCCATGTCGCTCTACCAACATACTCCTCCATGTAACTCGTCCACGTCACTCCTCCATGTCACACTTCCTTGTCACTCCTCCATGTAGCTACTCCATGTCACTACACCAACTCAACCCTCCTTCCTGATCAAACTTGTCACTTCTCCATGTCACTACTCCATGTCTTTCCTCCACATCAATCCTCTATGTCACACCTCCATGTCACTCCTCCATGTCATTTCTTCTTGTCGCTATTCCCTGTCACTCCTCCATGTCGCTACACTGACTCACTCCTCCATGTAACTCCCCCATTTCACTCTACCACGTCACTCCTCCATGTCACTACTCCATATCAGCCCTTCATGTCACTCCTCCATGTCACTCCTTGATGTCACTACACAAACTCACTCATCCCTGTCCCTCCGCCATGTCACTCCACCATATCAACCCTCCTTCCTGATCAAACTTTTCACTTCTCCATGTCACTACTCCATGTCTCTCCCCCACATCAAACCTCTATGTCACTTCTCCATGTCACTCCTCATTGTCACTCCTCCTTGTCGCTCTTCCATGTCACTCCTCCATATCGCTACACCAACTCAATCCTCATGTCACTCCTCCATGTAGCTACACCATGTCACTCCTCCATGTCGCTACACCAATTCAATCCTCCTTGTCACTCCTCCATGTCACTGATCCACGTCACTCCTCTATGTCACTCCTCCATGTCACTGATCCATGTCGCTATTCCATGTCACTCCTTATGTCGCTATATAAACTCACTCCTCCATGTCACTCCTCCATTTCACTCCACCACGTCACTCCACCACGTCCCTCCTCCATATCAACCCTCCATGTCACTCCTCCATGTTACTCCTCCATGTCCCTCCGCAATGTCACTCCACCATATCAACCCTACCTCCTGATCAAACTTGTCACTTCTCCATGTCACTACTCCATGTCTCTCCTCCACATCACTCCTCCATTTCACTTCTATATGTCTTCCATGTTACTCCTCCATGTCGCTCCACCAACTCACTCCTCCATGTCACTCCTCCTTGTCACTTCTATATGTCTTCCATGTTACTCCTCCATGTCGCTCCACCAACTCACTCCTCCATGTCACTCCTCCTTGTCACTCCTCCATGTAGCTATTCCATTTCACTACTCCATGTCGCTACACCAACTCAATCCTCCTTGTCACTCCTCCATGTCACTCCACCATATCAATCCTCCTTGCTGATCCGTCCTGTCACTCCTCCATGTCTCCCCTCCACATCAATCCTCCATGTCACTCCTCCATGTCACTCCTCCATGTCGCTACACCAACTATATCCTCCTTGTCACTCCTCCATGTCACTCAGCCAAGTCACTCCTCCATGTCGCTATTCCATGTCACTCCTTATGTCGATACTCCAACTCACTCCTCCTTGTCACTCCTCCATGTCGCTATTCCATGTCACTCCTTATGTCGCTATATAAACTCACTTCTCCATGTCACTCCTCCATTTCACTCCACCACGCCACTCCTTCATGTCACTCCTCCATATCAACCCTTCATGTCACTCCTCGTAGTCGCTACACCAACTCACTCCTCCATGTCACTCCTCCATTTCACTCCACCACGTCTTTCTGTCTTCCATGTCACTCCTCCATGTCGCTCCACCAACTCACTCCTCCATGTCACTCCTCCTTGTCACTCCTCCATGTAGCTATTCCATTTCACTACTCCATGTCACTACACCAACTCAATCCTCCTTGTCACTCCTCCATGTCACTCATCCAAGTCACTCCTCCATGTCGCTATTCCATGTCACTCCTTATGTCGATACGCCAACTCACTCCTCCATGTCACTCCTCCATTTCACTCCACCACGTCACTCCTCCATGTCACTCCTCCATATCAATCCTCCATTTCACTCCTCCATGTAACTCCTTAATGTCACTACTCCATGTCGTTATTCCATGTCACTCCTCCATGTCGCTCCTCCATGTCACTTTTCCAAGTCTTCAATGTCATGTCTATCATCCGTGTAGCTCCATATTGTCACTCCTCCATATCACTCCTCTGTGTCACTTCTACATGTTTTCCATGTCACTCCTCCACATCTCTCCTCTATGTAAATCCTCCATGTCACTTTTCAATATCACTCCTCTATGTCATTCCCCTATGTCGCTACTCCATGTCACTCCTCCATGTCGATCCTCCATTGCCCCTCCTCCATGTCACTTCTATATGTCTTCCATTTCACTCCTCCATGTTGCTCCTCCTTGTCAGTCCTCCATGTTGCTCCTCCATGTCACTCCTCCATGTCACTCATCCATGTCCATCTGCCATGTCACTCCACCATATCAATCCTCCTTGCTGATCCGTCTTGTCACTCCTCCATGTCTCCCCTCCACATCAATCCTCCATGTCACTCCTCCATGTCACTCCTCCATGTCGCTACACCAACTATATCCTCCTTGTCACTCCTCCATGTCACTCAGCCAAGTCATTTGTCCATGTCACTTCTATATGTCTTTCATGTCACTCCTCCATGTTGCTCCACCAACTCACTCCTCCATGTCACTCCTCCATGTCGCTATTCCATGTCACTCCTTATGTCGCTATATAAACTCACTCCTCCATGTCACTCCTCCATTTCACTCCACCACGTCACTCCTCCATGTCACTCCTCCATATCAACCCTCCATGTCACTCCTCCACTTCACTCCTCCATGTCACTCCTCCATGTCACTACACCAACTCACTAATCCCTGTCCCTCCGCCATGTCACTCCACAATATCAAACCTCCTTCCTGATCAAACTTGTCACTTCTCCATGTCACTACTCCATGTCTTTCCTTCACATCAATCCTCTATGTCACCCCTCCATGTCACTCCTCCATGTCGCTATTCCATGTCACTCCTCCATGTCGCTACACCAACTCACTCATCCCTGTCCCTCAGACATGTCACTCCTCCATGTCACTCCTCCATGTCGCTACACCAAATCACTCCTCATGTCACTCCTCCATGTCGCTACTCCATTTCACTTCTCCATGTCGCTACACCAACTCAATCCTCCTTGTCACTCCTCCATGTCACTCATCCAGGTCACTCCTCCATGTCGCTATTCCATGTCACTCCTTATGTCGATACACCAACTCACTCCACCATGTCACTCCTCCATTTCACTCCACCACATCACTCCTCCATGTCACTCCTTCATATCAACCCCCCATGTCACTCCTCCATATCCTCCTCCATGTCACTCCTCGTAGTCGCTACACCAACTCACTCCTCCATGTCACTCCTCCTTGTCACTCCTCCATGTAGCTATTCCATTTCACTACTCCATGTCGCTACACCAACTCAATCCTCCTTGTCACTCCTCCATGTCACTCATCCAAGTCACTCCTCCATGTCGCTATTCCATGTCACTCCTTATGTCGATACGCCAACTCACTCCTCCATGTCACTCCTCCATTTCACTCCACCACGTCACTCCTCCATGTCACTCCTCCATATCAACCCTCCATGTCACTTCTCCACTTCACTCCTCCATGTCACTCCTCCATGTCACTACACCAACTCACTAATCCCTGTCCCTCCGCCATGTCACTCCACAATATCAAACCTCCTACCTGATCAAACTTGTCACGTCTCCATGTCACTACTCCATGTCTTTCCTTCACATCAATCCTCTATGTCACTCCTTCATGTCGCTACTCCATGTCACTCCTTATGTCGATACGCCAACTCACTCCTCCATGTCACTCCTCCATGTCGCTACACCAACTCACTCCTCATGTCACTCCTCCATGTCGCTATTCCATGTCACTCCTTATGTCGATACACCAACTCACTCCTCCATGTCACTCCTCCATTGCACTCCACCACGTCACTCCTCCATGTCACTCCTCCATGTCGCTACTCCTTGTCACTCCTCCATGTCGCTACACCAACTCACTCTTCCATGTCACTCCTCCATTTCACTCCACCACGTCACTCTTCTACGTCACTCCTCATGTCACTCCTCCATGTCGCTACTCCTTGTCACTCCTCCATGTCACTCATCCATGTCATTCCTCCATGTCACTTCTCCAAGTCACTCCTCAATTTCATTTCTATATGACTTCAATGTCACTCCTGCATGTTGCTCCTCCATATCACTCCTCTATTTCACTCCTCCATCTCACTCCTCCATATCAATCCTCCTTGTCACTCCTCCATGTCACTCATCCAAGTCACTCCTCCATTTCGCTATTCCATGTCACTCCTTATGTCGATACGCCAACTCACTCCTCCATGTCACTCCTCCATTTCACTCCACCACGTCACTCCTCCATGTCACTCCTCCATATCAACCCTCCATGTCACTTCTCCACTTCACTCCTCCATGTCACTCCTCCATGTCACTACACCAACTCACTAATCCCTGTCCCTCCGCCATGTCACTCCACAATATCAAACCTCCTACCTGATCAAACTTGTCACTTCTCCATGTCACTACTCCATGTCTTTCCTTCACATCAATCCTCTATGTCACCCCTCCATGTCACTCCTCCATGTCGTTATTCCATGTCACTCCTCCATGTCGCTACACCAACTCAATCCTCATGTCACTCCTCCATGTAGCTACTCCATGTCACTCATCCATGTCGCTACACCAACTCAATCCTCCTTGTCACTCCTCCATGTCACTCAGCCAAGTCATTTGTCCATGTCACTCCTTTATGTCACTCCTCCAAGTCACTCCTCCATGTCACTTCTATATGTCTTCCATGTCACTCCTCCATGTTGTTACACCAACTCACTCCTCCATGTCACTCCTTCATGTCGCTACTCCATGTCACTCCTTATGTCGATACGCCAACTCACTCCTCCATGTCACTCCTCCATTTCACTCCACCACGTCACTCCTCCATGTCACTCCTCCATATCAACCCTCCATGTCACTCCACCATGTCACTCCTCCATGTCACTACACCAACTCACTCATCGCTGTCCCTCCGCCATGTCACTCCACCATATCAACCCTCCTTCTTGATCAAACTTGTCACTTCTCCATGTCACTAGTCCATGTCTCTCCCCCATATCAAACCTCTATGTCACTCCTCCATGTCACTCCTCTATGTCACTCCTCCTTGTCGCTCTTCCATGTCACTCCTCCATGTCGCTACACCAACTCAATCCTCATGTCACTCCTCCATGTAGCTACTCCATGTCACTCCTCCATGTCGCTACACCAACTCAATCCTCCTTGTCACTCCTCCATGTCACTCAGCCAAATCATTTGTCCATGTCACTCCTTTATGTCACTCCTCCAAGTCACTCCTCCATTTTACTTCTATATGTCTTCCATGTCACTCCTCCATGTCGTTACACCAACTCACTCCTCCATGTCACTCCTTCATGTCGCTACTCCATTTCACTCCTCCATTCCACTCCTCCATGTCTCTCCTCAATGTCACTTCTCCAAGTCGTCAATGTCATGTCTCTCATCTGTGTAGCTCCACATTGTCACTCCTCCAAGTCACTCCTCCATGTCGCTACTCCACGTCACTTCTCCATGTCACACCTCCTTGTCACTCCTCCATGTAGCTACTCCATGTCACTCCTCCATGTCGCTCTACCAACTCACTCCTCCATGTCAGTTGTCCACGTCACTCCTCCATGTCACACCTCCTTGTCACTCCTCCATGTAGCTACTCCATGTCACTCCTCCATGTCACTCCTCCATGTCACTCTTAAATTTCACTCCACCACGCCACTCCTCTATATCACTCCTCCATGTTACTCCTCCATTGCACTCCACCACGTCACTCCTCCATGTCACTCCTCCATGTCGCTACACCAACTCACTCCTCATGTCACTCCTACATGTCGCTATTCCATGTCACTCCTTATGTCGATACACCAACTCACTCCTCCATGTCACTCCTCCATTGCACTCCACCACGTCACTCCTCCATGTCACTCCTCCATGTCGCTACTCCTTGTCACTCCTCCATGTCGCTACACCAACTCACTCTTCCATGTCACTCCTCCATTTCACTCCACCACGTCACTCTTCTACGTCACTCCTCATGTCACTCCTCCATGTCGCTACTCCTTGTCACTCCTCCATGTATCTCATCCATGTCATTCCTCCATGTCACTTCTCCAAGTCACTCCTCAATTTCATTTCTATATGACTTCAATGTCACTCCTGCATGTTGCTCCTCCATATCACTCCTCTATTTCACTCCTCCATCTCACTCCTCCATATCAATCCTCCATTTCAGTCCTCCATGTAACTCCTTAATGTAACTACTCCATGTCGTTATTCCATGTCACTCCTCCATGTCGCTCCTCCATGTCACTTTTCCAAGTCTTCAATGTCATGTCTATCATCCGTGTAGCTCCATATTGTCACTCCTCCATATCACTCCTCCGTGTCACTTCTACATGTTTTCCATGTCACTCCTCCACATCTCTCCTCTATGTAAATCCTCCATGTCACTTTTCAATATCACTCCTCTATGTCATTCCCCTATGTCGCTACTCCATGTCACTCCTCCATGTCGATCCTCCATTGCCCCTCCTCCATGTCACTTCTATATGTCTTCCATTTCACTCCTCCATGTTGCTCCTCCTTGTCAGTCCTCCATGTTGCTCCTCCATGTCACTCCTCCATGTCACTCATCCATGTCCCTCCGCCATGTCACTCCACCATATCAATCCTCCTTGCTGATCCGTCCTGTCACTCCTCCATGTCTCCCCTCCACATCAATCCTCCATGTCACTCCTCCATGTCACTCCTCTATGTCGCTACACCAACTATATCCTCCTTGTCACTCCTCCATGTCACTCAGCCAAATCATTTGTCCATGTCACTCCTTTATGTCACTCCTCCAAGTCACTCCTCCATGTCACTTCTATATGTCTTCCATGTCACTCCTCCATGTTGCTCCACCAACTCACTCCTCCATGTCACTCCTCCATGTCACTGCTCCACGTCACTCCTCTATGTCACTCCTCCATGTCACTCCTCCATGTCGCTATTCCATGTCACTCCTTATGTCGCTATATAAACTCACTCCTCCATATCACTCCTCCATTTCACTCCACCACGTCACTCCTTCATGTCACTCCTCCATATCAACCCTCCATGTCACTCCTCCTAGTCGCTACACCAACTCACTCCTCCATGTCACTCCTCCATTTCACTCCACCACGTCTTTATGTCTTCCATGTCACTCCTCCATGTCGCTCCACCAACTCACTCCTCCATGTCACTCCTCCTTGTCACTCCTCCATGTAGCTATTCCATTTCACTACTCCATGTCGCTACACCAACTCAATCCTCCTTGTCACTCCTCCATGTCACTCATCCAAGTCACTCCTCCATGTCGCTATTCCATGTCACTCCTTATGTCGATACGCCAACTCACTCCTCCATGTCACTCCTCCATTTCACTCCACCACGTCACTCCTCCATGTCACTCCTCCATATCAACCCTCCATGTCACTCCTCCACTTCACTCCTCCATGTCACTCCTCCATGTCACTACACCAACTCACTAATCCCTGTCCCTCCGCCATGTCACTCCACAATATCAAACCTCCTTCCTGATCAAACTTGTCACTTCTCCATGTCACTACTCCATGTCTTTCCTTCACATCAATCCTCTATGTCACTCCTCCATGTCACTCCTCCATGTCGCTACACCAACTCACTCCTCATGTCACTCCTCCATGTCGCTATTACATGTCACTCCTTATGTCGCTACACCAACTCACTCCTCCATTTCACTCCTCCATTTCACTCCACCACGTCACTCCTCCATATCACTCCTCCATATCAAACCTCCATGTCACTCCTCCATGTCACTCCTCCATGTCATTCCTCCATGTCACTCCTCCATGTCACTACACCAACTCACTCATCCCTGTCCCTCAGACATGTCACTCCTCCATGTCACTCCTCCATGTCGCTACACCAAATCACTCCTCATGTCACTCCTCCATGTCGCTACTCCATTTCACTTCTCCATGTCGCTACACCAACTCAATCATCCTTGTCACTCCTCCATGTCACTCCTCCATATCCTCCTCCATGTCACTCCTCCTTGTCACTCCTCCATGTAGCTATTCCATGTCACTCCTCCATGTCGCTCTACCAACATACTCCTCCATGTCACTCGCCCACATCACTCCTCCATGTCACACTTCCTTGTCACTCCTCCATGTAGCTACTCCATGTCACTACACCAACTCACTCATCCCTGTCCCTCCGCCATGTCACTCCACCATATCAACCCACCTTCCTGATAAAACTTGTCACTTCTCCATGTCACTACTCCATGTCTTTCCTTCACATCAATCCTCTATGTCACTCCTCCATGTCACTCCTCCATGTCATTTCTCCTTGTCACTATTCCATGTCACTCCTCCATGTAACTACAACAACTATCTCCTCCATGTCACTCCTTCATATCAACCCTCCATGTCACTCCTCCATATCCTCCTCCATGTCACTCCTCCTTGTCACTCCTCCATGTAGCTATTCCATGTCACTCCTCCATGTTGCTCTACCAACATACTCCACCATGTCACTCCTACATGTCACTCCTCCATATCAGCCCTTCATGTCACTCCTCCATGTCACTCCACCATGTCACTACACCAACTCACTCATCCCTGTCCCTCCGCCATGTCACTCCACCATTTCAACCCTCCTTCCTGATAAAACTTGTCACTTCTCCATGTCAAAACTCCATGTCTCTCCCCCACATCAAACCTCTATGTCACTCCTCCTTGTCACTCCTCCATGTAGCTATTCCATGTCACTCCTCCATGTCGCTCTACCAACTCACTACTCCATGTCTTTCCTCCACATCAATCCTCTATGTCACTTCTCCATGTCATTCCTCCTTGTCGCTATTCCATGTCACTCCTCAATGTCGCTACACCAACTCCCTCCTCCATGCCACTCCACCATTTCACTCCACCATGTCACTCATCCATGTCACTCTACCATGTCATTCCTCCTTGTCGCTATTCCATGTCACTCCTCCATGTCGCTACACCAACTCACTCCTCCATGTCACTCCACCATTTCACTCCTCCTTGTCTCTACTCCATGTCACTACTCCATGTCTTTCCTCCACATCAATCCTCCATGTCACTCCTCCATGTCACTCCTCCATGTCGCTACACCAACTATATCCTCCTTGTCACTCCTCCATGTCACTCAGCCAAGTCATTTGTCCATGTCACTCCTTTATGTCACTCCTCCAAGTCACTCCTCCATGTCACTTCTATATGTCTTCCATGTCACTCCTCCATGTTGCTCCACCAACTCACTCCTCCATGTCACTCCTCCATGTCACTGCTCCATGTCACTCCTCTATGTCACTCCTCCATGTCACTCCTCCATGTCGCTATTCCATGTCACTCCTTATGTCGCTATATAAACTCACTCCTCCATGTCACTCCTCCATTTCACTCCACCACGCCACTCCTTCATGTCACTCCTCCATATCAACCCTTCATGTCACTCCTCCTAGTCGCTACACCAACTCACTCCTCCATGTCACTCCTCCATTTCACTCCACCACGTCTTTATGTCTTCCATGTCACTCCTCCATGTCGCTCCACCAACTCACTCCTCCATGTCACTCCTCCTTGTCACTCCTCCATGTAGCTATTCCATTTCACTACTCCATGTCGCTACACCAACTCAATCCTCCTTGTCACTCCTCCATGTCACTCATCCAAGTCACTCCTCCATGTCGCTATTCCATGTCACTCCTTATGTCGATACGCCAACTCACTCCTCCATGTCACTCCTCCATTTCACTCCACCACGTCACTCCTCCATGTCACTCCTCCATATCAACCCTCCATGTCACTCCTAAACTTCACTCCTCCATGTCACTCCTCCATGTCACTACACCAACTCACTAATCCCTGTCCCTCTGCCATGTCACTCCACAATATCAAACCTCCTACCTGATCAAACTTGTCACTTCTCCATGTCACTACTCCATGTCTTTCCTTCACATCAATCCTCTATGTCACCCCTCCATGTCACTCCTCCATGTCGCTATTCCATGTCACTCCTCCATGTCGCTACACCAACTCAATTCTTATGTCACTCCTCCATGTAGCTACTCCATGTCACTCATCCATGTCGCTACACCAACTCAATCCTCCTTGTCACTCCTCCATGTCACTCAGCCAAGTCATTTGTCCATGTCACTCCTTTATGTCACTCCTCCAAGTCACTCCTCCATGTCACTTCTATATGTCTTCCATGTCACTCCTCCATGTCGTTACACCAACTCACTCCTCCATGTCACTCCTTCATGTCGCTACTCCATGTCACTCCTTATGTCGATACGCCAACTCACTCCTCCATGTCACTCCTCCATTTCACTCCACCACGTCACTCCTCCATGTCACTCCTCCATATCAACCCTCCATGTCACTCCTCCATGTCACTCCTCCATGTCACTACACCAACTCACTCATCCCTGTCCCTCCGCCATGTCACTCCACCATATCAACCCTCCTTCTTGATCAAACTTGTCACTTCTCCATGTCACTAGTCCATGTCTCTCCCCCATATCAAACCTCTATGTCACTCCTCCATGTCACTCCTCTATGTCACTCCTCCTTGTCGCTCTTCCATGTCACTCCTCCATGTCGCTACACCAACTCAATCCTCATGTCACTCCTCCATGTCGCTACACCAACTCAATCCTCCTTGTCACTCCTCAATGTCACTCAGCAAGTCATTTGGCCATGTCACTCCTTTATGTCACTCCTCCAAGTCACTCCTCCATGTCACTTCTATATGTCTTCCATGTCACTCCTCCATGTCGTTACACCAACTCACTCCTCCATGTCACTCCTTCATGTCGCTACTCCATGTCACTCCTCCATTCCACTCCTCCATGTCTCTCCTCAATGTCACTTCTCCAAGTCTTCAATGTCATGTCTTTCATCTGTGTAGCTCCACATTGTCACTCCTCCAAGTCACTCCTCCATGTCGCTACTCCACGTCACTCCTCCATGTCACACCTCCTTGTCACTCCTCCATGTAGCTACTCCATGTCACTCCTCCATGTTGCTCTACCAACTCACTCCTCCATGTCACTCGTCCACGTCACTCCTCCATGTCACACCTCCTTGTCACTCCTCCATGTAGCTACTCCATGTCACTCTTAAATTTCACTCCACCACGCCACTCCTCTATATCACTCCTCCATGTTACTCCTCCATTGCACTCCACCACGTCACTCCTCCATGTCACTCCTCCATGTTGCTACACCAACTCACTCCTCATGTCACTCCTCCATGTCGCTATTCCATGTCACTCCTTATGTCGATACACCAACTCACTCCTCCATGTCACTCCTCCATTGCACTCCAACACGTCACTCCTCCATGTCACTCCTCCATATCAACCCTCCATGTCACTCCTCCATGTCACTCCTCCATGTCACTCCTCCATGTCACTCCTCTATGTCACTACACCAATTCACTCATCCCTTTCCCTCCGCTATGTCACTCCACCATATCAACCCTCCTTCCTGATCAAACTTGTCACTTCTCCATGTCACTACTCCATGTCTCTCCTCCACATCAATCCTCTATGTCACTCCTCCATGTCACTCCTCCATGTCAGTCCTCCTTGTCGCTATTCCATGTCACTCCTCCATGTCGCTACAACAACTCACTCCTCATGTCACTCCTCCATGTCGCTATTACATGTATCTCCTTATGTCGCTACACCAACTCACTCCTCCATGTCACTCCTCCATATCAACCCTCCATGTCACTCCTCCACTTCACTCCTCCATGTCACTCCTCCATGTCACTACACCAACTCACTAATCCCTGTCCCTCCGCCATGTCACTCCACAATATCAAACCTCCTTCCTGATCAAACTTGTCACTTCTCCATGTCACTACTCCATGTCTTTCCTTCACATCAATCCTCTATGTCACCCCTCCATGTCACTCCTCCATGTCGCTATTCCATGTCACTCCTCCATGTCGCTACACCAACTCACTCCTCATGTCACTCCTCCATGTCGCTATTACATGTATCTCCTTATGTCGCTACACCAACTCACTCCTCCATTTCACTCCACCACGTCACTCCTCCATATCACTCCTCCATATCAAACCTCCATGTCACTCCTCCATGTCACTCCTCCATGTCATTCCTCCATGTCACTCCTCCATGTCACTACACCAACTCACTCATCCCTGTCCCTCAGACATGTCACTCCTCCATGTCACTCCTCCATGTCGCTACACCAAATCACTCCTCATGTCACTCCTCCATGTCGCTACTCCATTTCACTTCTCCATGTCGCTATTCCATGTCACTCCTTATGTCGATACACCAACTCACTCCTCCATGTCACTCCTCCATTTCACTCCACCACATCACTCCTCCATGTCACTCCTTCATATCAACCCTCCATGTCACTCCTCCATATCCTCCTCCATGTCACTCCTCCTTGTCACTCCTCCATGTAGCTATTCCATGTCACTCCTCCATGTCGCTCTACCAACATACTCCTCCATGTCACTCGCCCACATCACTCCTCCATGTCACACTTCCTTGTCACTCCTCCATGTAGCTACTCCATGTCACTACACCAACTCACTCATCCCTGTCCCTCCGCCATGTCACTCCACCATATCAACCTTCCTTCCTGATCAAACTTGTCACTTCTCCATGTCAATACTCCATGTCTTTCCTTCACATCAATCCTCTATGTCACTCCTCCATGTCATTTCTCCTTGTCGCTATTCCATGTCACTCCTCCATGTAACTACAACAACTCACTCCTCCATGTCACTCCCCCATTTCACTCCACCACGTCACTCCTACATGTCACTCCTCCATATCAGCCCTTCATGTCACTCCTCCATGTCACTCCACCATGTCACTACACCAACTCACTCATCCCTGTCCCTCCGCCATGTCACTCCACCATTTCAACCCTCCTTCCTGATCAAATTTGTCACTTCTTCATGTCACTACTCCATGTCTCTCCCCCACATCAAACCTCTATGTCACTCCTCCTTGTCACTCCTCCATGTAGCTATTCCATGTCACTCCTCCATGTCGCTCTACCAACTCACTACTCCATGTCTTTCCTCCACATCAATCCTCTATGTCACTTCTCCATGTCATTCCTCCTTGTCGCTATTCCATGTCACTCCTCAATGTCGCTACACCAACTCACTCCTCCATGTCACTCCACCATTTCACTCCACCACGTCACTCCTCCATGTCACTCTACCATGTCATTCCTCCTTGTCGCTATTCCATGTCACTCCTCCATGTCGCTACACCAACTCACTCCTCCATGTCACTCCACCATTTCACTCCACCACGTCACTCCTCTATATCACTCCTCCATGTCACTCCTCCATGTCACTCCTCCTTGTCGCTATTTCATATTACTCCTCCATGTCGCTACACCAACTCACTCTACCATGTCACTCCTCCATTTCACTCCACCACGTCACTCTTCTACGTCACTTCTCATGTCACTCCTCCTTGTCTCTACTCCATGTCACTACTCCATGTCTTTCCTCCACATCAATCCTCCATGTCACTCCTCCATGTCACTCCTCCATGTCGCTACACCAACTATATCCTCCTTGTCACTCCTCCATGTCACTCAGCCAAGTCATTTGTCTATGTCACTCCTTTATGTCACTCCTCCAAGTCACTCCTCCATGTCACTTCTATATGTCTTCCATGTCACTCCTCCATGTTGCTCCACCAACTCACTCCTCCATGTCACTCCTCCATGTCACTGCTCCATGTCACTCCTCTATGTCACTCCTCCATGTCACTCCTCCATGTCGCTATTCCATGTCACTCATTATGTCGCTATATAAACTCACTCCTCCATGTCACTCCTCCATTTCACTCCACCACGCCACTCCTTCATGTCACTCCTCCATATCAACCCTTCATGTCACTCCTCCTAGTCGCTACACCAACTCACTCCTCCATGTCACTCCTCCATTTCACTCCACCACGTCTTTCTGTCTTCCATGTCACTCCTCCATGTCGCTCCACCAACTCACTCCTCCATGTCACTCCTCCTTGTCACTCCTCCATGTAGCTATTCCATTTCACTACTCCATGTCGCTACACCAACTCAATCCTCCTTGTCAATCCTCCATGTCACTCATCCAAGTCACTCCTCCATGTCGCTATTCCATGTCACTCCTTATGTCGATACGCCAACTCACTCCTCCATGTCACTCCTCCATTTCACTCCACCACGTCACTCCTCCATGTCACTCCTCCATTTCAACCCTCCATGTCACTTCTCCACTTCACTCCTCCATGTCACTCCTCCATGTCACTACACCAACTCACTAATCCCTGTCCCTCCTCCATGTCACTCCACAATATCAAACCTCCTACTTGATCAAACTTGTCACTTCTCCATGTCACTACTCCATGTCTTTCCTTCACATCAATCCTCTATGTCACCCCTCCATGTCACTCCTCCATGTCGCTATTCCATGTCACTCCTCCATGTCGCTACACCAACTCAATCCTCATGTCACTCCTCCATGTAGCTACTCCATGTCACTCATCCATGTCGCTACACCAACTCAATCCTCCTTGTCACTCCACCATGTCACTCAGCCAAGTCATTTGTCCATGTCACTCCTTTATGTCACTCCTCCAAGTCACTCCTCCATGTCACTTCTATATGTCTTCCATGTCACTCCTCCATGTCGTTACACCAACTCACTCCTCCATGTCACTCCTTCATGTCGCAACTCCATGTCACTCCTTATGTCGATACGCCAACTCACTCCTCCATGTCACTCCTCCATTTCACTCCACCACGTCACTCCTCCATGTCACTCCTCCATATCAACCCTCCATGTCACTCCTCCATGTCGCTATTCCATGTCACTCCTCCATGTCGCTACACCAACTCACTCCTCATGTCACTCCTCCATGTCGCTATTACATGTATCTCCTTATGTCGCTACACCAACTCACTCCTCCATTTCACTCCACCACGTCACTCCTCCATATCACTCCTCCATATCAAACCTCCATGTCACTCCTCCATGTCACTCCTCCATGTCATTCCTCCATGTCACTCCTCCATGTCACTACACCAACTCACTCATCCCTGTCCCTCAGACATGTCACTCCTCCATGTCACTCCTCCATGTCGCTACACCAAATCACTCCTCATGTCACTCCTCCATGTCGCTACTCCATTTCACTTCTCCATGTCGCTATTCCATGTCACTCCTTATGTCGATACACCAACTCACTCCTCCATGTCACTCCTCCATTTCACTCCACCACATCACTCCTCCATGTCACTCCTTCATATCAACCCTCCATGTCACTCCTCCATATCCTCCTCCATGTCACTCCTCCTTGTCACTCCTCCATGTCGCTATTCCATGTCACTCCTCCATGTCGCTCTACCAACATACTCCTCCATGTCACTCGCCCACATCACTCCTCCATGTCACACTTCCTTGTCACTCCTCCATGTAGCTACTCCATGTCACTACACCAACTCACTCATCCCTGTCCCTCCGCCATGTCACTCCACCATATCAACCTTCCTTCCTGATCAAACTTGTCACTTCTCCATGTCAATACTCCATGTCTTTCCTTCACATCAATCCTCTATGTCACTCCTCCATGTCATTTCTCCTTGTCGCTATTCCATGTCACTCCTCCATGTAACTACAACAACTCACTCCTCCATGTCACTCCCCCATTTCACTCCACCACGTCACTCCTACATGTCACTCCTCCATATCAGCCCTTCATGTCACTCCTCCATGTCACTCCACCATGTCACTACACCAACTCACTCATCCCTGTCCCTCCGCCATGTCACTCCACCATTTCAACCCTCCTTCCTGATCAAATTTGTCACTTCTCCATGTCACTACTCCATGTCTCTCCCCCACATCAAACCTCTATGTCACTCCTCCTTGTCACTCCTCCATGTAGCTATTCCATGTCACTCCTCCATGTCGCTCTACCAACTCACTACTCCATGTCTTTCCTCCACATCAATCCTCTATGTCACTTCTCCATGTCATTCCTCCTTGTCGCTATTCCATGTCACTCCTCAATGTCGCTACACCAACTCACTCCTCCATGTCACTCCACCATTTCACTCCACCACGTCACTCCTCCATGTCACTCTACCATGTCATTCCTCCTTGTCGCTATTCCATGTCACTCCTCCATGTCGCTACACCAACTCACTCCTCCATGTCACTCCACCATTTCACTCCACCACGTCACTCCTCTATATCACTCCTCCATGTCACTCCTCCATGTCACTCCTCCTTGTCGCTATTTCATATTACTCCTCCATGTCGCTACACCAACTCACTCTACCATGTCACTCCTCCATTTCACTCCACCACGTCACTCTTCTACGTCACTTCTCATGTCACTCCTCCTTGTCTCTACTCCATGTCACTACTCCATGTCTTTCCTCCACATCAATCCTCCATGTCACTCCTCCATGTCACTCCTCCATGTCGCTACACCAACTATATCCTCCTTGTCACTCCTCCATGTCACTCAGCCAAGTCATTTGTCTATGTCACTCCTTTATGTCACTCCTCCAAGTCACTCCTCCATGTCACTTCTATATGTCTTCCATGTCACTCCTCCATGTTGCTCCACCAACTCACTCCTCCATGTCACTCCTCCATGTCACTGCTCCATGTCACTCCTCTATGTCACTCCTCCATGTCACTCCTCCATGTCGCTATTCCATGTCACTCATTATGTCGCTATATAAACTCACTCCTCCATGTCACTCCTCCATTTCACTCCACCACGCCACTCCTTCATGTCACTCCTCCATATCAACCCTTCATGTCACTCCTCCTAGTCGCTACACCAACTCACTCCTCCATGTCACTCCTCCATTTCACTCCACCACGTCTTTCTGTCTTCCATGTCACTCCTCCATGTCGCTCCACCAACTCACTCCTCCATGTCACTCCTCCTTGTCACTCCTCCATGTAGCTATTCCATTTCACTACTCCATGTCGCTACACCAACTCAATCCTCCTTGTCAATCCTCCATGTCACTCATCCAAGTCACTCCTCCATGTCGCTATTCCATGTCACTCCTTATGTCGATACGCCAACTCACTCCTCCATGTCACTCCTCCATTTCACTCCACCACGTCACTCCTCCATGTCACTCCTCCATTTCAACCCTCCATGTCACTTCTCCACTTCACTCCTCCATGTCACTCCTCCATGTCACTACACCAACTCACTAATCCCTGTCCCTCCTCCATGTCACTCCACAATATCAAACCTCCTACTTGATCAAACTTGTCACTTCTCCATGTCACTACTCCATGTCTTTCCTTCACATCAATCCTCTATGTCACCCCTCCATGTCACTCCTCCATGTCGCTATTCCATGTCACTCCTCCATGTCGCTACACCAACTCAATCCTCATGTCACTCCTCCATGTAGCTACTCCATGTCACTCATCCATGTCGCTACACCAACTCAATCCTCCTTGTCACTCCACCATGTCACTCAGCCAAGTCATTTGTCCATGTCACTCCTTTATGTCACTCCTCCAAGTCACTCCTCCATGTCACTTCTATATGTCTTCCATGTCACTCCTCCATGTCGTTACACCAACTCACTCCTCCATGTCACTCCTTCATGTCGCAACTCCATGTCACTCCTTATGTCGATACGCCAACTCACTCCTCCATGTCACTCCTCCATTTCACTCCACCACGTCACTCCTCCATGTCACTCCTCCATATCAACCCTCCATGTCACTCCTCCATGTCACTCCTCCATGTCACTACACCAACTCACTCATCCCTGTCCCTCCGCCATGTCACTCCACCATATCAACCCTCCTTCTTGATCAAACTTGTCACTTCTCCATGTCACTAGTCCATGTCTCTCCCCCATATCAAACCTCTATGTCACTCCTCCATGTCACTCCTCTATGTCACTCCTCCTTGTCGCTCTTCCATGTCACTCCTCCATGTCGCTACACCAACTCAATCCTATTGTCACTCCTCCATGTAGCTACTCCATGTCACTCCTCCATGTCGCTACACCAACTCAATCCTCCTTGTCACTCCTCCATGTCACTCAGCCAAGTCATTTGTCCATGTCACTCCTTTATGTCACTCCTCCAAGTCACTCCTCCATGTTACTTCTACATGTCTTCCATGTCACTCCTCCATGTCGTTACACCAACTCACTCCTCCATGTCACTCCTTCATGTCGCTACTCTATGTCACTCCTCCATTCCACTCCTTCATGTCTCTCCTCAATGTCACTTCTCCAAGTCGTCAATGTCATGTCTCTCATCTGTTTAGCTCCACATTGTCACTCCTCCAAGTCACTCCTCCATGTCGCTACTCCACGTCACTTCTCCATGTCACACCTCCTTGTCACTCCTCCATGTAGCTACTCCATGTCACTCCTCCATGTCGCTCTACCAACTCACTCCTCCATGTCACTCGTCCACGTCACTCCTCCATGTCACACCTCTTTGTCACTCATCCATGTAGCTACTCCATGTCACTCCTCCATGTCACTCCTCCATGTCACTCTTAAATTTCACTCCACCACGCCACTCCTCTATATCACTCCTCCATGTTACTCCTCCATTGCACTCCACCACGTCACTCCTCCATGTCACTCCTCCATGTCGCTACACCAACTCACTCCTCATGTCACTCCTCCATGTCGCTATTCCATGTCACTCCTTATGTCGATACACCAACTCACTCCTCCATGTCACTCCTCCATTGCACTCCACCACGTCACTCCTCCATGTCACTCCTCCATGTCGCTACTCCTTGTCACTCCTCCATGTCGCTACACCAACTCACTCTTCCATGTCACTCCTCCATTTCACTCCACCACGTCACTCTTCTACGTCACTCCTCATGTCACTCCTCCATGTCGCTACTCCTTGTCACTCCTCCATGTCACTCATCCATGTCATTCCTCCATGTCACTTCTCCAAGTCACTCCTCAATTTCATTTCTATATGACTTCAATGTCACTCCTGCATGTTGCTCCTCCATATCACTCCTCTATTTCACTCCTCCATCTCACTCCTCCATATCAATCCTCCATTTCACTCCTCCACGTAACTCCTTAATGTCACTACTCCATGTTGTTATTCCATGTCACTCCTCCATGTCGCTCCTCCATGTCACTTTTCCAAGTCTTCAATGTCATGTCTATCATCCGTGTAGCTCCATATTGTCACTCCTCCATATCACTCCTCCGTGTCACTTCTACATGTTTTCCATGTCACTCCTCCACATCTCTCCTCTATGTAAATCCTCCATGTAGCTACTCCATGTCACTCATCCATGTCGCTACACCAACTCAATCCTCCTTGTCACTCCTCCATGTCACTCAGCCAAGTCATTTGTCCATGTCACTCCTTTATGTCACTCCTCCAAGTCACTCCTCCATGTCACTTCTATATGTCTTCCATGTCACTCCTCCATGTCGTTACACCAACTCACTCCTCCATGTCACTCCTTCATGTCGCTACTCCATGTCACTCCTTATGTCGATACGCCAACTCACTCCTCCATGTCACTCCTCCATTTCACTCCACCACGTCACTCCTCCATGTCACTCCTCCATATCAACCCTCCATGTCACTCCTCCATGTCACTCCTCCATGTCACTACACCAACTCACTCATCCCTGTCCCTCAGACATGTCACTCCTCCATGTCACTCCTCTATGTAAATCCTCCATGTCACTTTTCAATATCACTCCTCTATGTCATTCCCCTATGTCGCTACTCCATGTCACTCCTCCATGTCGATCCTCCATTGCCCCTCCTCCATGTCACTTGTATATGTCTTCCATTTCACTCCTCCATGTTGCTCCTCCTTGTCAGTCCTCCATGTTGCTCCTCCATGTCACTCCTCCATGTCACTCATCCATGTCCCTCCGCCATGTCACTCCACCATATCAATCCTCCTTGCTGATCCGTCCTGTCACTCCTCCATGTCTCCCCTCCACATCAATCCTCCATGTCACTCCTCCATGTCACTCCTCTATGTCGCTACACCAACTATATCCTCCTTGTCACTCCTCCATGTCACTCAGCCAAGTCATTTGTCCATGTCACTCCTTTATGTCACTCCTCCAAGTCACTCCTCCATGTCATTTCTATATGTCTTCCATGTCACTCCTCCATGTTGCTCCACCAACTCACTCCTCCATGTCACTCCTCCATGTCACTGCTCCACGTCACTCCTCTATGTCACTCCTCCATGTCACTCCTCCATGTCGCTATTCCATGTCACTCCTTATGTCGCTATATAAACTCACTCCTCCATGTCACTCCTCCATTTCACTCCACCACGTCTTATGTCTTCAATGTCACTCCTCCATGTCGCTCCACCAACTCACTCCTCCATGTCACTCCTCCTTGTCACTCCTCCATGTAGCTATTCCATTTCACTACTCCATGTCGCTACACCAACTCAATCCTCCTTGTCACTCCTCCATGTCACTCATCCAAGTCACTCGTCCATGTCGCTATTCCATGTCACTCCTTATGTCGATACGCCAACTCACTCCTCCATGTCACTCCTCCATTTCACTCCACCACGTCACTCCTCCATGTCACTCCTCCATATCAACCTTCCATGTCACTCCACCACTTCACTCCTCCATGTCACTCCTCCATGTCACTACACCAACTCACTAATCCCTTTCCCTCCGCCATGTCACTCCACAATATCAAACCTTCTTCCTGATCAAACTTGTCACTTCTCCATGTCACTACTCCATGTCTTTCCTTCACATCAATCCTCTATGTCACCCCTCCATGTCACTCCTCCATGTCGCTATTCCATGTCACTCCTCCATGTCGCTACACCAACTCACTCCTCATGTCACTCCTCCATGTCGCTATTACATGTCACTCCTTATGTCGCTACACCAACTCACTCCTCCATTTCACTCCTCCATTTCACTCCACCACGTCACTCCTCCATATCACTCCTCCATATCAAACCTCCATGTCACTCCTCCATGTCACTCCTCCATGTCATTCCTCCATGTCACTCCTCCATGTCACTACACCAACTCACTCATCCCTGTCCCTCAGACATGTCACTCCTCCACGTAACTCCTTAATGTCACTACTCCATGTTGTTATTCCATGTCACTCCTCCATGTCGCTCCTCCATGTCACTTTTCCAAGTCTTCAATGTCATGTCTATCATCCGTGTAGCTCCATATTGTCACTCCTCCATATCACTCCTCCGTGTCACTTCTACATGTTTTCCATGTCACTCCTCCACATCTCTCCTCTATGTAAATCCTCCATGTAGCTACTCCATGTCACTCATCCATGTCGCTACACCAACTCAATCCTCCTTGTCACTCCTCCATGTCACTCAGCCAAGTCATTTGTCCATGTCACTCCTTTATGTCACTCCTCCAAGTCACTCCTCCATGTCACTTCTATATGTCTTCCATGTCACTCCTCCATGTCGTTACACCAACTCACTCCTCCATGTCACTCCTTCATGTCGCTACTCCATGTCACTCCTTATGTCGATACGCCAACTCACTCCTCCATGTCACTCCTCCATTTCACTCCACCACGTCACTCCTCCATGTCACTCCTCCATATCAACCCTCCATGTCACTCCTCCATGTCACTCCTCCATGTCACTACACCAACTCACTCATCCCTGTCCCTCAGACATGTCACTCCTCCATGTCACTCCTCTATGTAAATCCTCCATGTCACTTTTCAATATCACTCCTCTATGTCATTCCCCTATGTCGCTACTCCATGTCACTCCTCCATGTCGATCCTCCATTGCCCCTCCTCCATGTCACTTGTATATGTCTTCCATTTCACTCCTCCATGTTGCTCCTCCTTGTCAGTCCTCCATGTTGCTCCTCCATGTCACTCCTCCATGTCACTCATCCATGTCCCTCCGCCATGTCACTCCACCATATCAATCCTCCTTGTTGATCCGTCCTGTCACTCCTCCATGTCTCCCCTCCACATCAATCCTCCATGTCACTCCTCCATGTCACTCCTCTATGTCGCTACACCAACTATATCCTCCTTGTCACTCCTCCATGTCACTCAGCCAAGTCATTTGTCCATGTCACTCCTTTATGTCACTCCTCCAAGTCACTCCTCCATGTCATTTCTATATGTCTTCCATGTCACTCCTCCATGTTGCTCCACCAACTCACTCCTCTATGTCACTCCTCCATGTCACTCCTCCATGTCGCTATTCCATGTCACTCCTTATGTCGCTATATAAACTCACTCCGCCATGTCACTCCTCCATTTCACTCCACCACGTCTTATGTCTTCAATGTCACTCCTCCATGTCGCTCCACCAACTCACTCCTCCATGTCACTCCTCCTTGTCACTCCTCCATGTAGCTATTCCATTTCACTACTCCATGTCGCTACACCAACTCAATCCTCCTTGTCACTCCTCCATGTCACTCATCCAAGTCACTCGTCCATGTCGCTATTCCATGTCACTCCTTATGTCGATACGCCAACTCACTCCTCCATGTCACTCCTCCATTTCACTCCACCATGTCACTCCTCCATGTCACTCCTCCATATCAACCTTCCATGTCACTCCACCACTTCACTCCTCCATGTCACTCCTCCATGTCACTACACCAACTCACTAATCCCTTTCCCTCCGCCATGTCACTCCACAATATCAAACCTTCTTCCTGATCAAACTTGTCACTTCTCCATGTCACTACTCCATGTCTTTCCTTCACATCAATCCTCTATGTCACCCCTCCATGTCACTCCTCCATGTCGCTATTCCATGTCACTCCTCCATGTCGCTACACCAACTCACTCCTCATGTCACTCCTCCATGTCGCTATTACATGTCACTCCTTATGTCGCTACACCAACTCACTCCTCCATTTCACTCCTCCATTTCACTCCACCACGTCACTCCTCCATATCACTCCTCCATATCAAACCTCCATGTCACTCCTCCATGTCACTCCTCCATGTCATTCCTCCATGTCACTCCTCCATGTCACTACACCAACTCACTCATCCCTGTCCCTCAGACATGTCACTCCTCCATGTCACTCCTCCATGTCGCTACACCAAATCACTCCTATTGTCACTCCTCCATGTCGCTACTCCATTTCACTTCTCCATGTCGCTACACCAACTCAATCCTCCTTGTCACTCCTCCATGTCACTCATCCAGGTCACTCCTCCATGTCGCTATTCCATGTCACTCCTTATGTCGATACACCAACTCACTCCTCCATGTCACTCCTCCATTTCACTCCACCACATCACTCCTCCATGTCACTCCTTCATATCAACCCTCCATGTCACTCCTCCATATCCTCCTCCATGTCACTCCTCCTTGTCAATCCTCCATGTAGCTATTCCATGTCACTCCTCCATGTCGCTCTACCAACATACTCCTCCATGTCACTCGCCCACATCACTGCTCCATGTCACACTTCCTTGTCACTCCTCCATGTAACTACTCCATGTCACTACACCAACTCACTCATCCCTGTCCCTCCGCCATGTCACTCCACCATATCAACCCTCCTTCCTGATCAAACTTGTCACTTCTCCATGTCACTACTCCATGTCTTTCCTTCACATCAATCCTCTATGTCACTCCTCCATGTCACTCCTCCATGTCATTTCTCCTTGTCGCTATTCCATGTCACTCCTCCATGTAACTACAACAACTCACTCCTCCATGTCACTCCCCCATTTCACTCCACCACGTCACTCCTACATGTCACTCCTCCATATCAGCCCTTCATGTCACTCCTCCATGTCACTCCACCATGTCACTACACCAACTCACTCATCCCTGTCCCTCCGCCATGTCACTCCACCATTTCAACCCTCCTTCCTGATCAAACTTGTCACTTCTCCATGTCAAAACTCCATGTCTCTCCCCCACATCAAACCTCTATGTCACTCCTCCTTGTCACTCCTCCATGTAGCTATTCCATGTCACTCCTCCATGTCGCTCTACCAACTCACTACTCCATGTCTTTCCTCCACATCAATCCTCTATGTCACTTCTCCATGTCATTCCTCCTTGTCGCTATTCCATGTCACTCCTCAATGTCGCTACACCAACTCCCTCCTCCATGCCACTCCACCATTTCACTCCACCACGTCACTCCTCCATGTCACTCTACCATGTCATTCCTCCTTGTCGCTATTCCATGTCACTCCTCCATGTCGCTACACCAACTCACTCCTCCATGTCACTCCACCATTTCACTCCTCCTTGTCTCTACTCCATGTCACTACTCCATGTCTTTCCTCCACATCAATCCTCCATGTCACTCCTCCATGTCACTCCTCCATGTCGCTACACCAACTATATCCTCCTTGTCACTCCTCCATGTCACTCAGCCAAGTCATTTGTCCATGTCACTCCTTTATGTCACTCCTCCAAGTCACTCCTCCATGTCACTTCTATATGTCTTCCATGTCACTCCTCCATGATGCTCCACCAACTCACTCCTCCATGTCACTCCACCACGTCACTCTTCTACGTCACTCCTCATGTCACCCCTGCATGTCGCTACTACATTTCACTACTCCATGTCTTTCCTCCACATCAATCCTCTATGTCACTCCTCCATGTCATTCCTCCTTGTCGCTATTCCATGTCACTCCTCCATATCAACCCTCCATGTTACACCTCCATGTCACTCCTCCATGTCACTACACCAACTCACTCATCCCTGTCACTCCGCCATGTCACTCCACCATATCAACCCTCCTTCTTGATCAAATTTGTCACTTCTCCATGTCACTACTCCATGTCTCTCCCCCACATCAAACCTCTATGTCACTCCTCCATGTCACTCCTCTATGTCACTCCTCCTTGTCGCTCTTCCATGTCGCTACACCAACTCAATCCTCATGTCACTCCTCCATGTAGCTACTCCATGTCACTCCTCCATGTCGCTATACCAACTCGATCCTCCTTGTCACTCCTCCATGTCACTCCGCCAAATCATTTGTCCATGTCACTCCTCCTTGTCGCTACACCAACTCACTCCTCCATGTCATTCCTCCATTTCACTCCACCACGTCCCTCCTCCATATCAACTCTCCATGTCACTCCTCCATGTCACTCCTCCATGTCCCTCCGCCATGTCACTCCACCATATAAACCCTCCTTCCTGATCAAACTTGTCACTTCTCCATGTCACTACTCCATGTCTCTCCTCCACATCACTCCTCTATATCACTCCTCCATGTCACTCCTCCATGTCACTCCTCCTTGTCGCTATTCCATCTTACTCCACCATGTTGCTACACCAAATCACTCTTCCATGTCACTCCTCCATTTCACTCCACCACGTCACTCTTCTACATCACTCCTCATGTCACTCCTCCATGTCGCTACTCCTTGTCATACCTCCATGTCCCTCATCCATGTCATTCCTCCATATCACTCCTCTATTTCACCCTCTCCATGTCAATCCTCCATATCAATCCTCCATTTCACTCCTCCATTTAACTCCTTAATGTCACTACTCCATGTCGCTACTCCATGTCACTCCTCCATGTCACTCTTGCATGTCGCTCCTCCATGTCACTTCTCCAAGTCTTCAATGTCATGTCTCTCATCCGTGTAGCTCCATATTGTCACTCCTCCATATCACTCCTCCGTTTCACTTCAACGTTTTCCATGTCACTCCTCCACATCGCTCCTCTATGTCACTCCTCCATGTCACTTTTCAATATCACTTCTCTATGTCATTCCCCTATGTCGCTACTCCATGTCACTCCTCCATGTCGATCCTCCATGTCACTCCTCCATGTCACTAATCCATGTCCCTCCGCCATGTAACTCCACCATATCAATCCTACCTCCTGATCAAACTTGTCACTTCTCTATGTCACTCCTCCATGTCACTCCTCCATGTCGCTATTCCATGTCACTCCTCCATGTCGCTACACGAACTCAATCCTCCTTGTAACTCCTCTTTGTCATTCCTGCATGTCACTCCTCACTGTCACTCCTCCATGTCACTACAACTACTCACTCATCCCTCTCCCTCTGCCATGTCACACCACCATAACAACCCTCCTTCCTGATCAAACTTGTCACTTCTCCATGTCACTACTCCATGTCACTCCTCCTTGTCGCTACTCCATGTCACTCCTCCATGTCACTCATCCATGTCATTCCTCCATGTCACTCCTTTATGTCACTCCTCCAAGTCACTCCTCCATGTCACTCCTCCATGTCCCTCCTCCATGTAACTCCACTATATCAATCCTCCTTGCTGATCCACCCTGTCACTTCTCCATGTCACTCCTCCATGTCACTCCTCCATGTCACTCATCCAAGTCACTCCTCCATGTCGCTATTCCATGTCTCTCCTTATGTCGATACACCAACTCACTCCTCCATGTCACTCCTCCATTTCACTCCACCACGTCACTCCTCCATGTCACTCCTCCATGTCACTCCTCCATGTCACTCCTCCATGTCACTACACCAACTAACTAATCCCTGTCCCTCCGCCATGTCACTCCACCATATCAATCCTCCTTCCTGATCAAACTTGTCAGTTCTCCATGTCACTACTCCATGTCTCTCCTCCACATCAATCCTCTATGTCACTCCTCCAACTCACTCCTCCATGTCACTCGTCCATGTCACTCCTCCATGTCACACTTCCTTGTCACTCCTTCATGTAGCTACTCCATGTCACTACACCAACTCACTCATCCCTGTCCCTCCGCCATGTCTCTCCACCACATTAACCCTCCTTCCTGATCAAACTTTTCACTTCTCCATGTCACTACTCCATGTCTCTCCCCCACATCAAACCTCTATGTCACTCCTCCATGTCACTCCTCTATGTCACTCCTCCTTGTCGCTCTTCCATGTCACTCCTCCATGTCGCTACGCCAACTCAATCCTCATGTCACTCCTCCATGTAGCTCTTCCATGTCACTCCTCCATGTTGCTCCACCAACTCAATCCTCATGTCATTCCTCCTTGTCACTCCTCCATGTAGCTATTCCATGTCACTCCTCCATGTCGCTCTACCAACATACTCCTCCATGTAACTCGTCCACGTCACTCCTCCATGTCACACTTCCTTGTCACTCCTCCATGTAGCTACTCCATGTCACTACACCAACTCAACCCTCCTTCCTGATCAAACTTGTCACTTCTCCATGTCACTACTCCATGTCTTTCCTCCACATCAATCCTCTATGTCACTCCTCCATGTCACTCCTCCATGTCATTTCTCCTTGTCGCTATTCCATGTCACTCCTCCATGTCGCTAAACATATTCACTCCTCCATGTCACTCCCCCATTTCACTCTACCACGTCACTCCTCCATGTCACTACTCCATATCAGCCCTTCATGTCACTCCTCCATGTCACTACTCCATGTCTCTCCCCCACATCAAACCTTTAAGTAACTCCTCCATGTCACTCCTCTTTGTCACTCCTCCTTGTCACTCTTCCATGTCACTCCTCCATATCGCTACACCAACTCAATCCTCATGTCACTCCTCCATGTAGCTACTCCATGTCACTCCTCCATGTCGCTACACCAATTCAATCCTCCTTGTCACTCCTCCATGTCACTGATCCACATCACTCCTCTATGTCACTCCTCCATGTCACTCCTCCATGTCGCTATTCCATGTCACTCTTTATGTCGCTATATAAACTCACTCTTCCATGTCACTCCTACATTTCACTCCACCATGTCACTCCTCCATGTCATTCCTCCATATCAACCCTCCATGTCACTCCTCCTTGTCGCTACACCAACTCACTCCTCCATGTCACTACTCCATTTTACTCCACCACGTCCCTCCTCCATATCAACCCTCCATGTCACTCCACCATATCAACCCTACCTCCTGATCAAACTTGTCACTTCTCCATGTCACTACTCCATGTCTCTCCTCCACATCACTCCTCCATGTCACTTCTATATGTCTTCCATGTTACTCCTCCATGTCGCTCCACCAACTCACTCCTCCATGTCACTCCTCCTTGTCAATCCTCCATGTAGCTATTCCATGTCACTCCTCCATGTCGCTCTACCAACATACTCCTCCATGTAACTCGTCCACGTCACTCCTCCATGTCACACTTCCTTGTCACTCCTCCATGTAGCTACTCCATGTCACTACAACAACTCACTCATCCCTGTCCCTCCGCCATATCACTCCACCATATCAACCCTCCTTCCTGATCAATCTTGTCACTTCTCCATGTCACTACTCCATGTCTCTCCTCCACATCAATTATCTATTTCACTCCTCCATATCACTCCTCCATGTCACTCCTCCTTGTTGCTATTCCATGTCACTCCTTCATGTTGCTACACCAACTCACTCCTCATGTCACTCCTCCATGTCGCTACTCCATGTCACTCCTCCATGTCGCTACACCAACTTAATCCTTCTTGTCACTCCTCCATGTCACTCATCCAAGTCATTCCTCCATGTCACTCCTTTATGTCACTCCTCCAAGACACTCCTCCATGTCACTTATATATGTCTTCCATGTCACTCCTCCATGTTGCTCCACCAACTCACTCCTCCATGTCACTCCTCCTTGTCACTCCTCCATGTAGCTATTCCATGTCACTCCTCCATGTCGCTCTACCAACATACTCCTCCATGTAACTCGTCCACGTCACTCCTCCATGTCACACTTCCTTGTCACTCCTCCATGTAGCTACTCCATGTCACTACACCAACTCAACCCTCCTTCCTGATCAAACTTGTCACTTCTCCATGTCACTACTCCATGTCTTTCCTCCACATCAATCCTCTATGTCACACCTCCATGTCACTCCTCCATGTCATTTCTTCTTGTCGCTATTCCCTGTCACTCCTCCATGTCGCTACACTGACTCACTCCTCCATGTAACTCCCCCATTTCACTCTACCACGTCACTCCTCCATGTCACTACTCCATATCAGCCCTTCATGTCACTCCTCCATGTCACTCCTTGATGTCACTACACAAACTCACTCATCCCTGTCCCTCCGCCATGTCACTCCACCATATCAACCCTCCTTCCTGATCAAACTTTTCACTTCTCCATGTCACTACTCCATGTCTCTCCCCCACATCAAACCTCTATGTCACTTCTCCATGTCACTCCTCATTGTCACTCCTCCTTGTCGCTCTTCCATGTCACTCCTCCATATCGCTACACCAACTCAATCCTCATGTCACTCCTCCATGTAGCTACACCATGTCACTCCTCCATGTCGCTACACCAATTCAATCCTCCTTGTCACTCCTCCATGTCACTGATCCACGTCACTCCTCTATGTCACTCCTCCATGTCACTGATCCATGTCGCTATTCCATGTCACTCCTTATGTCGCTATATAAACTCACTCCTCCATGTCACTCCTCCATTTCACTCCACCACGTCACTCCACCACGTCCCTCCTCCATATCAACCCTCCATGTCACTCCTCCATGTTACTCCTCCATGTCCCTCCGCAATGTCACTCCACCATATCAACCCTACCTCCTGATCAAACTTGTCACTTCTCCATGTCACTACTCCATGTCTCTCCTCCACATCACTCCTCCATTTCACTTCTATATGTCTTCCATGTTACTCCTCCATGTCGCTCCACCAACTCACTCCTCCATGTCACTCCTCCTTGTCACTTCTATATGTCTTCCATGTTACTCCTCCATGTCGCTCCACCAACTCACTCCTCCATGTCACTCCTCCTTGTCACTCCTCCATGTAGCTATTCCATTTCACTACTCCATGTCGCTACACCAACTCAATCCTCCTTGTCACTCCTCCATGTCACTCCACCATATCAATCCTCCTTGCTGATCCGTCCTGTCACTCCTCCATGTCTCCCCTCCACATCAATCCTCCATGTCACTCCTCCATGTCACTCCTCCATGTCGCTACACCAACTATATCCTCCTTGTCACTCCTCCATGTCACTCAGCCAAGTCACTCCTCCATGTCGCTATTCCATGTCACTCCTTATGTCGATACTCCAACTCACTCCTCCTTGTCACTCCTCCATGTCGCTATTCCATGTCACTCCTTATGTCGCTATATAAACTCACTTCTCCATGTCACTCCTCCATTTCACTCCACCACGCCACTCCTTCATGTCACTCCTCCATATCAACCCTTCATGTCACTCCTCGTAGTCGCTACACCAACTCACTCCTCCATGTCACTCCTCCATTTCACTCCACCACGTCTTTCTGTCTTCCATGTCACTCCTCCATGTCGCTCCACCAACTCACTCCTCCATGTCACTCCTCCTTGTCACTCCTCCATGTAGCTATTCCATTTCACTACTCCATGTCACTACACCAACTCAATCCTCCTTGTCACTCCTCCATGTCACTCATCCAAGTCACTCCTCCATGTCGCTATTCCATGTCACTCCTTATGTCGATACGCCAACTCACTCCTCCATGTCACTCCTCCATTTCACTCCACCACGTCACTCCTCCATGTCACTCCTCCATATCAATCCTCCATTTCACTCCTCCATGTAACTCCTTAATGTCACTACTCCATGTCGTTATTCCATGTCACTCCTCCATGTCGCTCCTCCATGTCACTTTTCCAAGTCTTCAATGTCATGTCTATCATCCGTGTAGCTCCATATTGTCACTCCTCCATATCACTCCTCTGTGTCACTTCTACATGTTTTCCATGTCACTCCTCCACATCTCTCCTCTATGTAAATCCTCCATGTCACTTTTCAATATCACTCCTCTATGTCATTCCCCTATGTCGCTACTCCATGTCACTCCTCCATGTCGATCCTCCATTGCCCCTCCTCCATGTCACTTCTATATGTCTTCCATTTCACTCCTCCATGTTGCTCCTCCTTGTCAGTCCTCCATGTTGCTCCTCCATGTCACTCCTCCATGTCACTCATCCATGTCCATCTGCCATGTCACTCCACCATATCAATCCTCCTTGCTGATCCGTCTTGTCACTCCTCCATGTCTCCCCTCCACATCAATCCTCCATGTCACTCCTCCATGTCACTCCTCCATGTCGCTACACCAACTATATCCTCCTTGTCACTCCTCCATGTCACTCAGCCAAGTCATTTGTCCATGTCACTTCTATATGTCTTTCATGTCACTCCTCCATGTTGCTCCACCAACTCACTCCTCCATGTCACTCCTCCATGTCGCTATTCCATGTCACTCCTTATGTCGCTATATAAACTCACTCCTCCATGTCACTCCTCCATTTCACTCCACCACGTCACTCCTCCATGTCACTCCTCCATATCAACCCTCCATGTCACTCCTCCACTTCACTCCTCCATGTCACTCCTCCATGTCACTACACCAACTCACTAATCCCTGTCCCTCCGCCATGTCACTCCACAATATCAAACCTCCTTCCTGATCAAACTTGTCACTTCTCCATGTCACTACTCCATGTCTTTCCTTCACATCAATCCTCTATGTCACCCCTCCATGTCACTCCTCCATGTCGCTATTCCATGTCACTCCTCCATGTCGCTACACCAACTCACTCATCCCTGTCCCTCAGACATGTCACTCCTCCATGTCACTCCTCCATGTCGCTACACCAAATCACTCCTCATGTCACTCCTCCATGTCGCTACTCCATTTCACTTCTCCATGTCGCTACACCAACTCAATCCTCCTTGTCACTCCTCCATGTCACTCATCCAGGTCACTCCTCCATGTCGCTATTCCATGTCACTCCTTATGTCGATACACCAACTCACTCCACCATGTCACTCCTCCATTTCACTCCACCACATCACTCCTCCATGTCACTCCTTCATATCAACCCCCCATGTCACTCCTCCATATCCTCCTCCATGTCACTCCTCGTAGTCGCTACACCAACTCACTCCTCCATGTCACTCCTCCTTGTCACTCCTCCATGTAGCTATTCCATTTCACTACTCCATGTCGCTACACCAACTCAATCCTCCTTGTCACTCCTCCATGTCACTCATCCAAGTCACTCCTCCATGTCGCTATTCCATGTCACTCCTTATGTCGATACGCCAACTCACTCCTCCATGTCACTCCTCCATTTCACTCCACCACGTCACTCCTCCATGTCACTCCTCCATATCAACCCTCCATGTCACTTCTCCACTTCACTCCTCCATGTCACTCCTCCATGTCACTACACCAACTCACTAATCCCTGTCCCTCCGCCATGTCACTCCACAATATCAAACCTCCTACCTGATCAAACTTGTCACGTCTCCATGTCACTACTCCATGTCTTTCCTTCACATCAATCCTCTATGTCACTCCTTCATGTCGCTACTCCATGTCACTCCTTATGTCGATACGCCAACTCACTCCTCCATGTCACTCCTCCATGTCGCTACACCAACTCACTCCTCATGTCACTCCTCCATGTCGCTATTCCATGTCACTCCTTATGTCGATACACCAACTCACTCCTCCATGTCACTCCTCCATTGCACTCCACCACGTCACTCCTCCATGTCACTCCTCCATGTCGCTACTCCTTGTCACTCCTCCATGTCGCTACACCAACTCACTCTTCCATGTCACTCCTCCATTTCACTCCACCACGTCACTCTTCTACGTCACTCCTCATGTCACTCCTCCATGTCGCTACTCCTTGTCACTCCTCCATGTCACTCATCCATGTCATTCCTCCATGTCACTTCTCCAAGTCACTCCTCAATTTCATTTCTATATGACTTCAATGTCACTCCTGCATGTTGCTCCTCCATATCACTCCTCTATTTCACTCCTCCATCTCACTCCTCCATATCAATCCTCCTTGTCACTCCTCCATGTCACTCATCCAAGTCACTCCTCCATTTCGCTATTCCATGTCACTCCTTATGTCGATACGCCAACTCACTCCTCCATGTCACTCCTCCATTTCACTCCACCACGTCACTCCTCCATGTCACTCCTCCATATCAACCCTCCATGTCACTTCTCCACTTCACTCCTCCATGTCACTCCTCCATGTCACTACACCAACTCACTAATCCCTGTCCCTCCGCCATGTCACTCCACAATATCAAACCTCCTACCTGATCAAACTTGTCACTTCTCCATGTCACTACTCCATGTCTTTCCTTCACATCAATCCTCTATGTCACCCCTCCATGTCACTCCTCCATGTCGTTATTCCATGTCACTCCTCCATGTCGCTACACCAACTCAATCCTCATGTCACTCCTCCATGTAGCTACTCCATGTCACTCATCCATGTCGCTACACCAACTCAATCCTCCTTGTCACTCCTCCATGTCACTCAGCCAAGTCATTTGTCCATGTCACTCCTTTATGTCACTCCTCCAAGTCACTCCTCCATGTCACTTCTATATGTCTTCCATGTCACTCCTCCATGTTGTTACACCAACTCACTCCTCCATGTCACTCCTTCATGTCGCTACTCCATGTCACTCCTTATGTCGATACGCCAACTCACTCCTCCATGTCACTCCTCCATTTCACTCCACCACGTCACTCCTCCATGTCACTCCTCCATATCAACCCTCCATGTCACTCCACCATGTCACTCCTCCATGTCACTACACCAACTCACTCATCGCTGTCCCTCCGCCATGTCACTCCACCATATCAACCCTCCTTCTTGATCAAACTTGTCACTTCTCCATGTCACTAGTCCATGTCTCTCCCCCATATCAAACCTCTATGTCACTCCTCCATGTCACTCCTCTATGTCACTCCTCCTTGTCGCTCTTCCATGTCACTCCTCCATGTCGCTACACCAACTCAATCCTCATGTCACTCCTCCATGTAGCTACTCCATGTCACTCCTCCATGTCGCTACACCAACTCAATCCTCCTTGTCACTCCTCCATGTCACTCAGCCAAATCATTTGTCCATGTCACTCCTTTATGTCACTCCTCCAAGTCACTCCTCCATTTTACTTCTATATGTCTTCCATGTCACTCCTCCATGTCGTTACACCAACTCACTCCTCCATGTCACTCCTTCATGTCGCTACTCCATTTCACTCCTCCATTCCACTCCTCCATGTCTCTCCTCAATGTCACTTCTCCAAGTCGTCAATGTCATGTCTCTCATCTGTGTAGCTCCACATTGTCACTCCTCCAAGTCACTCCTCCATGTCGCTACTCCACGTCACTTCTCCATGTCACACCTCCTTGTCACTCCTCCATGTAGCTACTCCATGTCACTCCTCCATGTCGCTCTACCAACTCACTCCTCCATGTCAGTTGTCCACGTCACTCCTCCATGTCACACCTCCTTGTCACTCCTCCATGTAGCTACTCCATGTCACTCCTCCATGTCACTCCTCCATGTCACTCTTAAATTTCACTCCACCACGCCACTCCTCTATATCACTCCTCCATGTTACTCCTCCATTGCACTCCACCACGTCACTCCTCCATGTCACTCCTCCATGTCGCTACACCAACTCACTCCTCATGTCACTCCTCCATGTCGCTATTCCATGTCACTCCTTATGTCGATACACCAACTCACTCCTCCATGTCACTCCTCCATTGCACTCCACCACGTCACTCCTCCATGTCACTCCTCCATGTCGCTACTCCTTGTCACTCCTCCATGTCGCTACACCAACTCACTCTTCCATGTCACTCCTCCATTTCACTCCACCACGTCACTCTTCTACGTCACTCCTCATGTCACTCCTCCATGTCGCTACTCCTTGTCACTCCTCCATGTATCTCATCCATGTCATTCCTCCATGTCACTTCTCCAAGTCACTCCTCAATTTCATTTCTATATGACTTCAATGTCACTCCTGCATGTTGCTCCTCCATATCACTCCTCTATTTCACTCCTCCATCTCACTCCTCCATATCAATCCTCCATTTCAGTCCTCCATGTAACTCCTTAATGTAACTACTCCATGTCGTTATTCCATGTCACTCCTCCATGTCGCTCCTCCATGTCACTTTTCCAAGTCTTCAATGTCATGTCTATCATCCGTGTAGCTCCATATTGTCACTCCTCCATATCACTCCTCCGTGTCACTTCTACATGTTTTCCATGTCACTCCTCCACATCTCTCCTCTATGTAAATCCTCCATGTCACTTTTCAATATCACTCCTCTATGTCATTCCCCTATGTCGCTACTCCATGTCACTCCTCCATGTCGATCCTCCATTGCCCCTCCTCCATGTCACTTCTATATGTCTTCCATTTCACTCCTCCATGTTGCTCCTCCTTGTCAGTCCTCCATGTTGCTCCTCCATGTCACTCCTCCATGTCACTCATCCATGTCCCTCCGCCATGTCACTCCACCATATCAATCCTCCTTGCTGATCCGTCCTGTCACTCCTCCATGTCTCCCCTCCACATCAATCCTCCATGTCACTCCTCCATGTCACTCCTCTATGTCGCTACACCAACTATATCCTCCTTGTCACTCCTCCATGTCACTCAGCCAAATCATTTGTCCATGTCACTCCTTTATGTCACTCCTCCAAGTCACTCCTCCATGTCACTTCTATATGTCTTCCATGTCACTCCTCCATGTTGCTCCACCAACTCACTCCTCCATGTCACTCCTCCATGTCACTGCTCCACGTCACTCCTCTATGTCACTCCTCCATGTCACTCCTCCATGTCGCTATTCCATGTCACTCCTTATGTCGCTATATAAACTCACTCCTCCATATCACTCCTCCATTTCACTCCACCACGTCACTCCTTCATGTCACTCCTCCATATCAACCCTCCATGTCACTCCTCCTAGTCGCTACACCAACTCACTCCTCCATGTCACTCCTCCATTTCACTCCACCACGTCTTTATGTCTTCCATGTCACTCCTCCATGTCGCTCCACCAACTCACTCCTCCATGTCACTCCTCCTTGTCACTCCTCCATGTAGCTATTCCATTTCACTACTCCATGTCGCTACACCAACTCAATCCTCCTTGTCACTCCTCCATGTCACTCATCCAAGTCACTCCTCCATGTCGCTATTCCATGTCACTCCTTATGTCGATACGCCAACTCACTCCTCCATGTCACTCCTCCATTTCACTCCACCACGTCACTCCTCCATGTCACTCCTCCATATCAACCCTCCATGTCACTCCTCCACTTCACTCCTCCATGTCACTCCTCCATGTCACTACACCAACTCACTAATCCCTGTCCCTCCGCCATGTCACTCCACAATATCAAACCTCCTTCCTGATCAAACTTGTCACTTCTCCATGTCACTACTCCATGTCTTTCCTTCACATCAATCCTCTATGTCACTCCTCCATGTCACTCCTCCATGTCGCTACACCAACTCACTCCTCATGTCACTCCTCCATGTCGCTATTACATGTCACTCCTTATGTCGCTACACCAACTCACTCCTCCATTTCACTCCTCCATTTCACTCCACCACGTCACTCCTCCATATCACTCCTCCATATCAAACCTCCATGTCACTCCTCCATGTCACTCCTCCATGTCATTCCTCCATGTCACTCCTCCATGTCACTACACCAACTCACTCATCCCTGTCCCTCAGACATGTCACTCCTCCATGTCACTCCTCCATGTCGCTACACCAAATCACTCCTCATGTCACTCCTCCATGTCGCTACTCCATTTCACTTCTCCATGTCGCTACACCAACTCAATCATCCTTGTCACTCCTCCATGTCACTCCTCCATATCCTCCTCCATGTCACTCCTCCTTGTCACTCCTCCATGTAGCTATTCCATGTCACTCCTCCATGTCGCTCTACCAACATACTCCTCCATGTCACTCGCCCACATCACTCCTCCATGTCACACTTCCTTGTCACTCCTCCATGTAGCTACTCCATGTCACTACACCAACTCACTCATCCCTGTCCCTCCGCCATGTCACTCCACCATATCAACCCACCTTCCTGATAAAACTTGTCACTTCTCCATGTCACTACTCCATGTCTTTCCTTCACATCAATCCTCTATGTCACTCCTCCATGTCACTCCTCCATGTCATTTCTCCTTGTCACTATTCCATGTCACTCCTCCATGTAACTACAACAACTATCTCCTCCATGTCACTCCTTCATATCAACCCTCCATGTCACTCCTCCATATCCTCCTCCATGTCACTCCTCCTTGTCACTCCTCCATGTAGCTATTCCATGTCACTCCTCCATGTTGCTCTACCAACATACTCCACCATGTCACTCCTACATGTCACTCCTCCATATCAGCCCTTCATGTCACTCCTCCATGTCACTCCACCATGTCACTACACCAACTCACTCATCCCTGTCCCTCCGCCATGTCACTCCACCATTTCAACCCTCCTTCCTGATAAAACTTGTCACTTCTCCATGTCAAAACTCCATGTCTCTCCCCCACATCAAACCTCTATGTCACTCCTCCTTGTCACTCCTCCATGTAGCTATTCCATGTCACTCCTCCATGTCGCTCTACCAACTCACTACTCCATGTCTTTCCTCCACATCAATCCTCTATGTCACTTCTCCATGTCATTCCTCCTTGTCGCTATTCCATGTCACTCCTCAATGTCGCTACACCAACTCCCTCCTCCATGCCACTCCACCATTTCACTCCACCATGTCACTCATCCATGTCACTCTACCATGTCATTCCTCCTTGTCGCTATTCCATGTCACTCCTCCATGTCGCTACACCAACTCACTCCTCCATGTCACTCCACCATTTCACTCCTCCTTGTCTCTACTCCATGTCACTACTCCATGTCTTTCCTCCACATCAATCCTCCATGTCACTCCTCCATGTCACTCCTCCATGTCGCTACACCAACTATATCCTCCTTGTCACTCCTCCATGTCACTCAGCCAAGTCATTTGTCCATGTCACTCCTTTATGTCACTCCTCCAAGTCACTCCTCCATGTCACTTCTATATGTCTTCCATGTCACTCCTCCATGTTGCTCCACCAACTCACTCCTCCATGTCACTCCTCCATGTCACTGCTCCATGTCACTCCTCTATGTCACTCCTCCATGTCACTCCTCCATGTCGCTATTCCATGTCACTCCTTATGTCGCTATATAAACTCACTCCTCCATGTCACTCCTCCATTTCACTCCACCACGCCACTCCTTCATGTCACTCCTCCATATCAACCCTTCATGTCACTCCTCCTAGTCGCTACACCAACTCACTCCTCCATGTCACTCCTCCATTTCACTCCACCACGTCTTTATGTCTTCCATGTCACTCCTCCATGTCGCTCCACCAACTCACTCCTCCATGTCACTCCTCCTTGTCACTCCTCCATGTAGCTATTCCATTTCACTACTCCATGTCGCTACACCAACTCAATCCTCCTTGTCACTCCTCCATGTCACTCATCCAAGTCACTCCTCCATGTCGCTATTCCATGTCACTCCTTATGTCGATACGCCAACTCACTCCTCCATGTCACTCCTCCATTTCACTCCACCACGTCACTCCTCCATGTCACTCCTCCATATCAACCCTCCATGTCACTCCTAAACTTCACTCCTCCATGTCACTCCTCCATGTCACTACACCAACTCACTAATCCCTGTCCCTCTGCCATGTCACTCCACAATATCAAACCTCCTACCTGATCAAACTTGTCACTTCTCCATGTCACTACTCCATGTCTTTCCTTCACATCAATCCTCTATGTCACCCCTCCATGTCACTCCTCCATGTCGCTATTCCATGTCACTCCTCCATGTCGCTACACCAACTCAATTCTTATGTCACTCCTCCATGTAGCTACTCCATGTCACTCATCCATGTCGCTACACCAACTCAATCCTCCTTGTCACTCCTCCATGTCACTCAGCCAAGTCATTTGTCCATGTCACTCCTTTATGTCACTCCTCCAAGTCACTCCTCCATGTCACTTCTATATGTCTTCCATGTCACTCCTCCATGTCGTTACACCAACTCACTCCTCCATGTCACTCCTTCATGTCGCTACTCCATGTCACTCCTTATGTCGATACGCCAACTCACTCCTCCATGTCACTCCTCCATTTCACTCCACCACGTCACTCCTCCATGTCACTCCTCCATATCAACCCTCCATGTCACTCCTCCATGTCACTCCTCCATGTCACTACACCAACTCACTCATCCCTGTCCCTCCGCCATGTCACTCCACCATATCAACCCTCCTTCTTGATCAAACTTGTCACTTCTCCATGTCACTAGTCCATGTCTCTCCCCCATATCAAACCTCTATGTCACTCCTCCATGTCACTCCTCTATGTCACTCCTCCTTGTCGCTCTTCCATGTCACTCCTCCATGTCGCTACACCAACTCAATCCTCATGTCACTCCTCCATGTCGCTACACCAACTCAATCCTCCTTGTCACTCCTCAATGTCACTCAGCAAGTCATTTGGCCATGTCACTCCTTTATGTCACTCCTCCAAGTCACTCCTCCATGTCACTTCTATATGTCTTCCATGTCACTCCTCCATGTCGTTACACCAACTCACTCCTCCATGTCACTCCTTCATGTCGCTACTCCATGTCACTCCTCCATTCCACTCCTCCATGTCTCTCCTCAATGTCACTTCTCCAAGTCTTCAATGTCATGTCTTTCATCTGTGTAGCTCCACATTGTCACTCCTCCAAGTCACTCCTCCATGTCGCTACTCCACGTCACTCCTCCATGTCACACCTCCTTGTCACTCCTCCATGTAGCTACTCCATGTCACTCCTCCATGTTGCTCTACCAACTCACTCCTCCATGTCACTCGTCCACGTCACTCCTCCATGTCACACCTCCTTGTCACTCCTCCATGTAGCTACTCCATGTCACTCTTAAATTTCACTCCACCACGCCACTCCTCTATATCACTCCTCCATGTTACTCCTCCATTGCACTCCACCACGTCACTCCTCCATGTCACTCCTCCATGTTGCTACACCAACTCACTCCTCATGTCACTCCTCCATGTCGCTATTCCATGTCACTCCTTATGTCGATACACCAACTCACTCCTCCATGTCACTCCTCCATTGCACTCCAACACGTCACTCCTCCATGTCACTCCTCCATATCAACCCTCCATGTCACTCCTCCATGTCACTCCTCCATGTCACTCCTCCATGTCACTCCTCTATGTCACTACACCAATTCACTCATCCCTTTCCCTCCGCTATGTCACTCCACCATATCAACCCTCCTTCCTGATCAAACTTGTCACTTCTCCATGTCACTACTCCATGTCTCTCCTCCACATCAATCCTCTATGTCACTCCTCCATGTCACTCCTCCATGTCAGTCCTCCTTGTCGCTATTCCATGTCACTCCTCCATGTCGCTACAACAACTCACTCCTCATGTCACTCCTCCATGTCGCTATTACATGTATCTCCTTATGTCGCTACACCAACTCACTCCTCCATGTCACTCCTCCATATCAACCCTCCATGTCACTCCTCCACTTCACTCCTCCATGTCACTCCTCCATGTCACTACACCAACTCACTAATCCCTGTCCCTCCGCCATGTCACTCCACAATATCAAACCTCCTTCCTGATCAAACTTGTCACTTCTCCATGTCACTACTCCATGTCTTTCCTTCACATCAATCCTCTATGTCACCCCTCCATGTCACTCCTCCATGTCGCTATTCCATGTCACTCCTCCATGTCGCTACACCAACTCACTCCTCATGTCACTCCTCCATGTCGCTATTACATGTATCTCCTTATGTCGCTACACCAACTCACTCCTCCATTTCACTCCACCACGTCACTCCTCCATATCACTCCTCCATATCAAACCTCCATGTCACTCCTCCATGTCACTCCTCCATGTCATTCCTCCATGTCACTCCTCCATGTCACTACACCAACTCACTCATCCCTGTCCCTCAGACATGTCACTCCTCCATGTCACTCCTCCATGTCGCTACACCAAATCACTCCTCATGTCACTCCTCCATGTCGCTACTCCATTTCACTTCTCCATGTCGCTATTCCATGTCACTCCTTATGTCGATACACCAACTCACTCCTCCATGTCACTCCTCCATTTCACTCCACCACATCACTCCTCCATGTCACTCCTTCATATCAACCCTCCATGTCACTCCTCCATATCCTCCTCCATGTCACTCCTCCTTGTCACTCCTCCATGTAGCTATTCCATGTCACTCCTCCATGTCGCTCTACCAACATACTCCTCCATGTCACTCGCCCACATCACTCCTCCATGTCACACTTCCTTGTCACTCCTCCATGTAGCTACTCCATGTCACTACACCAACTCACTCATCCCTGTCCCTCCGCCATGTCACTCCACCATATCAACCTTCCTTCCTGATCAAACTTGTCACTTCTCCATGTCAATACTCCATGTCTTTCCTTCACATCAATCCTCTATGTCACTCCTCCATGTCATTTCTCCTTGTCGCTATTCCATGTCACTCCTCCATGTAACTACAACAACTCACTCCTCCATGTCACTCCCCCATTTCACTCCACCACGTCACTCCTACATGTCACTCCTCCATATCAGCCCTTCATGTCACTCCTCCATGTCACTCCACCATGTCACTACACCAACTCACTCATCCCTGTCCCTCCGCCATGTCACTCCACCATTTCAACCCTCCTTCCTGATCAAATTTGTCACTTCTTCATGTCACTACTCCATGTCTCTCCCCCACATCAAACCTCTATGTCACTCCTCCTTGTCACTCCTCCATGTAGCTATTCCATGTCACTCCTCCATGTCGCTCTACCAACTCACTACTCCATGTCTTTCCTCCACATCAATCCTCTATGTCACTTCTCCATGTCATTCCTCCTTGTCGCTATTCCATGTCACTCCTCAATGTCGCTACACCAACTCACTCCTCCATGTCACTCCACCATTTCACTCCACCACGTCACTCCTCCATGTCACTCTACCATGTCATTCCTCCTTGTCGCTATTCCATGTCACTCCTCCATGTCGCTACACCAACTCACTCCTCCATGTCACTCCACCATTTCACTCCACCACGTCACTCCTCTATATCACTCCTCCATGTCACTCCTCCATGTCACTCCTCCTTGTCGCTATTTCATATTACTCCTCCATGTCGCTACACCAACTCACTCTACCATGTCACTCCTCCATTTCACTCCACCACGTCACTCTTCTACGTCACTTCTCATGTCACTCCTCCTTGTCTCTACTCCATGTCACTACTCCATGTCTTTCCTCCACATCAATCCTCCATGTCACTCCTCCATGTCACTCCTCCATGTCGCTACACCAACTATATCCTCCTTGTCACTCCTCCATGTCACTCAGCCAAGTCATTTGTCTATGTCACTCCTTTATGTCACTCCTCCAAGTCACTCCTCCATGTCACTTCTATATGTCTTCCATGTCACTCCTCCATGTTGCTCCACCAACTCACTCCTCCATGTCACTCCTCCATGTCACTGCTCCATGTCACTCCTCTATGTCACTCCTCCATGTCACTCCTCCATGTCGCTATTCCATGTCACTCATTATGTCGCTATATAAACTCACTCCTCCATGTCACTCCTCCATTTCACTCCACCACGCCACTCCTTCATGTCACTCCTCCATATCAACCCTTCATGTCACTCCTCCTAGTCGCTACACCAACTCACTCCTCCATGTCACTCCTCCATTTCACTCCACCACGTCTTTCTGTCTTCCATGTCACTCCTCCATGTCGCTCCACCAACTCACTCCTCCATGTCACTCCTCCTTGTCACTCCTCCATGTAGCTATTCCATTTCACTACTCCATGTCGCTACACCAACTCAATCCTCCTTGTCAATCCTCCATGTCACTCATCCAAGTCACTCCTCCATGTCGCTATTCCATGTCACTCCTTATGTCGATACGCCAACTCACTCCTCCATGTCACTCCTCCATTTCACTCCACCACGTCACTCCTCCATGTCACTCCTCCATTTCAACCCTCCATGTCACTTCTCCACTTCACTCCTCCATGTCACTCCTCCATGTCACTACACCAACTCACTAATCCCTGTCCCTCCTCCATGTCACTCCACAATATCAAACCTCCTACTTGATCAAACTTGTCACTTCTCCATGTCACTACTCCATGTCTTTCCTTCACATCAATCCTCTATGTCACCCCTCCATGTCACTCCTCCATGTCGCTATTCCATGTCACTCCTCCATGTCGCTACACCAACTCAATCCTCATGTCACTCCTCCATGTAGCTACTCCATGTCACTCATCCATGTCGCTACACCAACTCAATCCTCCTTGTCACTCCACCATGTCACTCAGCCAAGTCATTTGTCCATGTCACTCCTTTATGTCACTCCTCCAAGTCACTCCTCCATGTCACTTCTATATGTCTTCCATGTCACTCCTCCATGTCGTTACACCAACTCACTCCTCCATGTCACTCCTTCATGTCGCAACTCCATGTCACTCCTTATGTCGATACGCCAACTCACTCCTCCATGTCACTCCTCCATTTCACTCCACCACGTCACTCCTCCATGTCACTCCTCCATATCAACCCTCCATGTCACTCCTCCATGTCGCTATTCCATGTCACTCCTCCATGTCGCTACACCAACTCACTCCTCATGTCACTCCTCCATGTCGCTATTACATGTATCTCCTTATGTCGCTACACCAACTCACTCCTCCATTTCACTCCACCACGTCACTCCTCCATATCACTCCTCCATATCAAACCTCCATGTCACTCCTCCATGTCACTCCTCCATGTCATTCCTCCATGTCACTCCTCCATGTCACTACACCAACTCACTCATCCCTGTCCCTCAGACATGTCACTCCTCCATGTCACTCCTCCATGTCGCTACACCAAATCACTCCTCATGTCACTCCTCCATGTCGCTACTCCATTTCACTTCTCCATGTCGCTATTCCATGTCACTCCTTATGTCGATACACCAACTCACTCCTCCATGTCACTCCTCCATTTCACTCCACCACATCACTCCTCCATGTCACTCCTTCATATCAACCCTCCATGTCACTCCTCCATATCCTCCTCCATGTCACTCCTCCTTGTCACTCCTCCATGTAGCTATTCCATGTCACTCCTCCATGTCGCTCTACCAACATACTCCTCCATGTCACTCGCCCACATCACTCCTCCATGTCACACTTCCTTGTCACTCCTCCATGTAGCTACTCCATGTCACTACACCAACTCACTCATCCCTGTCCCTCCGCCATGTCACTCCACCATATCAACCTTCCTTCCTGATCAAACTTGTCACTTCTCCATGTCAATACTCCATGTCTTTCCTTCACATCAATCCTCTATGTCACTCCTCCATGTCATTTCTCCTTGTCGCTATTCCATGTCACTCCTCCATGTAACTACAACAACTCACTCCTCCATGTCACTCCCCCATTTCACTCCACCACGTCACTCCTACATGTCACTCCTCCATATCAGCCCTTCATGTCACTCCTCCATGTCACTCCACCATGTCACTACACCAACTCACTCATCCCTGTCCCTCCGCCATGTCACTCCACCATTTCAACCCTCCTTCCTGATCAAATTTGTCACTTCTCCATGTCACTACTCCATGTCTCTCCCCCACATCAAACCTCTATGTCACTCCTCCTTGTCACTCCTCCATGTAGCTATTCCATGTCACTCCTCCATGTCGCTCTACCAACTCACTACTCCATGTCTTTCCTCCACATCAATCCTCTATGTCACTTCTCCATGTCATTCCTCCTTGTCGCTATTCCATGTCACTCCTCAATGTCGCTACACCAACTCACTCCTCCATGTCACTCCACCATTTCACTCCACCACGTCACTCCTCCATGTCACTCTACCATGTCATTCCTCCTTGTCGCTATTCCATGTCACTCCTCCATGTCGCTACACCAACTCACTCCTCCATGTCACTCCACCATTTCACTCCACCACGTCACTCCTCTATATCACTCCTCCATGTCACTCCTCCATGTCACTCCTCCTTGTCGCTATTTCATATTACTCCTCCATGTCGCTACACCAACTCACTCTACCATGTCACTCCTCCATTTCACTCCACCACGTCACTCTTCTACGTCACTTCTCATGTCACTCCTCCTTGTCTCTACTCCATGTCACTACTCCATGTCTTTCCTCCACATCAATCCTCCATGTCACTCCTCCATGTCACTCCTCCATGTCGCTACACCAACTATATCCTCCTTGTCACTCCTCCATGTCACTCAGCCAAGTCATTTGTCTATGTCACTCCTTTATGTCACTCCTCCAAGTCACTCCTCCATGTCACTTCTATATGTCTTCCATGTCACTCCTCCATGTTGCTCCACCAACTCACTCCTCCATGTCACTCCTCCATGTCACTGCTCCATGTCACTCCTCTATGTCACTCCTCCATGTCACTCCTCCATGTCGCTATTCCATGTCACTCATTATGTCGCTATATAAACTCACTCCTCCATGTCACTCCTCCATTTCACTCCACCACGCCACTCCTTCATGTCACTCCTCCATATCAACCCTTCATGTCACTCCTCCTAGTCGCTACACCAACTCACTCCTCCATGTCACTCCTCCATTTCACTCCACCACGTCTTTCTGTCTTCCATGTCACTCCTCCATGTCGCTCCACCAACTCACTCCTCCATGTCACTCCTCCTTGTCACTCCTCCATGTAGCTATTCCATTTCACTACTCCATGTCGCTACACCAACTCAATCCTCCTTGTCAATCCTCCATGTCACTCATCCAAGTCACTCCTCCATGTCGCTATTCCATGTCACTCCTTATGTCGATACGCCAACTCACTCCTCCATGTCACTCCTCCATTTCACTCCACCACGTCACTCCTCCATGTCACTCCTCCATTTCAACCCTCCATGTCACTTCTCCACTTCACTCCTCCATGTCACTCCTCCATGTCACTACACCAACTCACTAATCCCTGTCCCTCCTCCATGTCACTCCACAATATCAAACCTCCTACTTGATCAAACTTGTCACTTCTCCATGTCACTACTCCATGTCTTTCCTTCACATCAATCCTCTATGTCACCCCTCCATGTCACTCCTCCATGTCGCTATTCCATGTCACTCCTCCATGTCGCTACACCAACTCAATCCTCATGTCACTCCTCCATGTAGCTACTCCATGTCACTCATCCATGTCGCTACACCAACTCAATCCTCCTTGTCACTCCACCATGTCACTCAGCCAAGTCATTTGTCCATGTCACTCCTTTATGTCACTCCTCCAAGTCACTCCTCCATGTCACTTCTATATGTCTTCCATGTCACTCCTCCATGTCGTTACACCAACTCACTCCTCCATGTCACTCCTTCATGTCGCAACTCCATGTCACTCCTTATGTCGATACGCCAACTCACTCCTCCATGTCACTCCTCCATTTCACTCCACCACGTCACTCCTCCATGTCACTCCTCCATATCAACCCTCCATGTCACTCCTCCATGTCACTCCTCCATGTCACTACACCAACTCACTCATCCCTGTCCCTCCGCCATGTCACTCCACCATATCAACCCTCCTTCTTGATCAAACTTGTCACTTCTCCATGTCACTAGTCCATGTCTCTCCCCCATATCAAACCTCTATGTCACTCCTCCATGTCACTCCTCTATGTCACTCCTCCTTGTCGCTCTTCCATGTCACTCCTCCATGTCGCTACACCAACTCAATCCTATTGTCACTCCTCCATGTAGCTACTCCATGTCACTCCTCCATGTCGCTACACCAACTCAATCCTCCTTGTCACTCCTCCATGTCACTCAGCCAAGTCATTTGTCCATGTCACTCCTTTATGTCACTCCTCCAAGTCACTCCTCCATGTTACTTCTACATGTCTTCCATGTCACTCCTCCATGTCGTTACACCAACTCACTCCTCCATGTCACTCCTTCATGTCGCTACTCTATGTCACTCCTCCATTCCACTCCTTCATGTCTCTCCTCAATGTCACTTCTCCAAGTCGTCAATGTCATGTCTCTCATCTGTTTAGCTCCACATTGTCACTCCTCCAAGTCACTCCTCCATGTCGCTACTCCACGTCACTTCTCCATGTCACACCTCCTTGTCACTCCTCCATGTAGCTACTCCATGTCACTCCTCCATGTCGCTCTACCAACTCACTCCTCCATGTCACTCGTCCACGTCACTCCTCCATGTCACACCTCTTTGTCACTCATCCATGTAGCTACTCCATGTCACTCCTCCATGTCACTCCTCCATGTCACTCTTAAATTTCACTCCACCACGCCACTCCTCTATATCACTCCTCCATGTTACTCCTCCATTGCACTCCACCACGTCACTCCTCCATGTCACTCCTCCATGTCGCTACACCAACTCACTCCTCATGTCACTCCTCCATGTCGCTATTCCATGTCACTCCTTATGTCGATACACCAACTCACTCCTCCATGTCACTCCTCCATTGCACTCCACCACGTCACTCCTCCATGTCACTCCTCCATGTCGCTACTCCTTGTCACTCCTCCATGTCGCTACACCAACTCACTCTTCCATGTCACTCCTCCATTTCACTCCACCACGTCACTCTTCTACGTCACTCCTCATGTCACTCCTCCATGTCGCTACTCCTTGTCACTCCTCCATGTCACTCATCCATGTCATTCCTCCATGTCACTTCTCCAAGTCACTCCTCAATTTCATTTCTATATGACTTCAATGTCACTCCTGCATGTTGCTCCTCCATATCACTCCTCTATTTCACTCCTCCATCTCACTCCTCCATATCAATCCTCCATTTCACTCCTCCACGTAACTCCTTAATGTCACTACTCCATGTTGTTATTCCATGTCACTCCTCCATGTCGCTCCTCCATGTCACTTTTCCAAGTCTTCAATGTCATGTCTATCATCCGTGTAGCTCCATATTGTCACTCCTCCATATCACTCCTCCGTGTCACTTCTACATGTTTTCCATGTCACTCCTCCACATCTCTCCTCTATGTAAATCCTCCATGTAGCTACTCCATGTCACTCATCCATGTCGCTACACCAACTCAATCCTCCTTGTCACTCCTCCATGTCACTCAGCCAAGTCATTTGTCCATGTCACTCCTTTATGTCACTCCTCCAAGTCACTCCTCCATGTCACTTCTATATGTCTTCCATGTCACTCCTCCATGTCGTTACACCAACTCACTCCTCCATGTCACTCCTTCATGTCGCTACTCCATGTCACTCCTTATGTCGATACGCCAACTCACTCCTCCATGTCACTCCTCCATTTCACTCCACCACGTCACTCCTCCATGTCACTCCTCCATATCAACCCTCCATGTCACTCCTCCATGTCACTCCTCCATGTCACTACACCAACTCACTCATCCCTGTCCCTCAGACATGTCACTCCTCCATGTCACTCCTCTATGTAAATCCTCCATGTCACTTTTCAATATCACTCCTCTATGTCATTCCCCTATGTCGCTACTCCATGTCACTCCTCCATGTCGATCCTCCATTGCCCCTCCTCCATGTCACTTGTATATGTCTTCCATTTCACTCCTCCATGTTGCTCCTCCTTGTCAGTCCTCCATGTTGCTCCTCCATGTCACTCCTCCATGTCACTCATCCATGTCCCTCCGCCATGTCACTCCACCATATCAATCCTCCTTGCTGATCCGTCCTGTCACTCCTCCATGTCTCCCCTCCACATCAATCCTCCATGTCACTCCTCCATGTCACTCCTCTATGTCGCTACACCAACTATATCCTCCTTGTCACTCCTCCATGTCACTCAGCCAAGTCATTTGTCCATGTCACTCCTTTATGTCACTCCTCCAAGTCACTCCTCCATGTCATTTCTATATGTCTTCCATGTCACTCCTCCATGTTGCTCCACCAACTCACTCCTCCATGTCACTCCTCCATGTCACTGCTCCACGTCACTCCTCTATGTCACTCCTCCATGTCACTCCTCCATGTCGCTATTCCATGTCACTCCTTATGTCGCTATATAAACTCACTCCTCCATGTCACTCCTCCATTTCACTCCACCACGTCTTATGTCTTCAATGTCACTCCTCCATGTCGCTCCACCAACTCACTCCTCCATGTCACTCCTCCTTGTCACTCCTCCATGTAGCTATTCCATTTCACTACTCCATGTCGCTACACCAACTCAATCCTCCTTGTCACTCCTCCATGTCACTCATCCAAGTCACTCGTCCATGTCGCTATTCCATGTCACTCCTTATGTCGATACGCCAACTCACTCCTCCATGTCACTCCTCCATTTCACTCCACCACGTCACTCCTCCATGTCACTCCTCCATATCAACCTTCCATGTCACTCCACCACTTCACTCCTCCATGTCACTCCTCCATGTCACTACACCAACTCACTAATCCCTTTCCCTCCGCCATGTCACTCCACAATATCAAACCTTCTTCCTGATCAAACTTGTCACTTCTCCATGTCACTACTCCATGTCTTTCCTTCACATCAATCCTCTATGTCACCCCTCCATGTCACTCCTCCATGTCGCTATTCCATGTCACTCCTCCATGTCGCTACACCAACTCACTCCTCATGTCACTCCTCCATGTCGCTATTACATGTCACTCCTTATGTCGCTACACCAACTCACTCCTCCATTTCACTCCTCCATTTCACTCCACCACGTCACTCCTCCATATCACTCCTCCATATCAAACCTCCATGTCACTCCTCCATGTCACTCCTCCATGTCATTCCTCCATGTCACTCCTCCATGTCACTACACCAACTCACTCATCCCTGTCCCTCAGACATGTCACTCCTCCACGTAACTCCTTAATGTCACTACTCCATGTTGTTATTCCATGTCACTCCTCCATGTCGCTCCTCCATGTCACTTTTCCAAGTCTTCAATGTCATGTCTATCATCCGTGTAGCTCCATATTGTCACTCCTCCATATCACTCCTCCGTGTCACTTCTACATGTTTTCCATGTCACTCCTCCACATCTCTCCTCTATGTAAATCCTCCATGTAGCTACTCCATGTCACTCATCCATGTCGCTACACCAACTCAATCCTCCTTGTCACTCCTCCATGTCACTCAGCCAAGTCATTTGTCCATGTCACTCCTTTATGTCACTCCTCCAAGTCACTCCTCCATGTCACTTCTATATGTCTTCCATGTCACTCCTCCATGTCGTTACACCAACTCACTCCTCCATGTCACTCCTTCATGTCGCTACTCCATGTCACTCCTTATGTCGATACGCCAACTCACTCCTCCATGTCACTCCTCCATTTCACTCCACCACGTCACTCCTCCATGTCACTCCTCCATATCAACCCTCCATGTCACTCCTCCATGTCACTCCTCCATGTCACTACACCAACTCACTCATCCCTGTCCCTCAGACATGTCACTCCTCCATGTCACTCCTCTATGTAAATCCTCCATGTCACTTTTCAATATCACTCCTCTATGTCATTCCCCTATGTCGCTACTCCATGTCACTCCTCCATGTCGATCCTCCATTGCCCCTCCTCCATGTCACTTGTATATGTCTTCCATTTCACTCCTCCATGTTGCTCCTCCTTGTCAGTCCTCCATGTTGCTCCTCCATGTCACTCCTCCATGTCACTCATCCATGTCCCTCCGCCATGTCACTCCACCATATCAATCCTCCTTGTTGATCCGTCCTGTCACTCCTCCATGTCTCCCCTCCACATCAATCCTCCATGTCACTCCTCCATGTCACTCCTCTATGTCGCTACACCAACTATATCCTCCTTGTCACTCCTCCATGTCACTCAGCCAAGTCATTTGTCCATGTCACTCCTTTATGTCACTCCTCCAAGTCACTCCTCCATGTCATTTCTATATGTCTTCCATGTCACTCCTCCATGTTGCTCCACCAACTCACTCCTCTATGTCACTCCTCCATGTCACTCCTCCATGTCGCTATTCCATGTCACTCCTTATGTCGCTATATAAACTCACTCCGCCATGTCACTCCTCCATTTCACTCCACCACGTCTTATGTCTTCAATGTCACTCCTCCATGTCGCTCCACCAACTCACTCCTCCATGTCACTCCTCCTTGTCACTCCTCCATGTAGCTATTCCATTTCACTACTCCATGTCGCTACACCAACTCAATCCTCCTTGTCACTCCTCCATGTCACTCATCCAAGTCACTCGTCCATGTCGCTATTCCATGTCACTCCTTATGTCGATACGCCAACTCACTCCTCCATGTCACTCCTCCATTTCACTCCACCATGTCACTCCTCCATGTCACTCCTCCATATCAACCTTCCATGTCACTCCACCACTTCACTCCTCCATGTCACTCCTCCATGTCACTACACCAACTCACTAATCCCTTTCCCTCCGCCATGTCACTCCACAATATCAAACCTTCTTCCTGATCAAACTTGTCACTTCTCCATGTCACTACTCCATGTCTTTCCTTCACATCAATCCTCTATGTCACCCCTCCATGTCACTCCTCCATGTCGCTATTCCATGTCACTCCTCCATGTCGCTACACCAACTCACTCCTCATGTCACTCCTCCATGTCGCTATTACATGTCACTCCTTATGTCGCTACACCAACTCACTCCTCCATTTCACTCCTCCATTTCACTCCACCACGTCACTCCTCCATATCACTCCTCCATATCAAACCTCCATGTCACTCCTCCATGTCACTCCTCCATGTCATTCCTCCATGTCACTCCTCCATGTCACTACACCAACTCACTCATCCCTGTCCCTCAGACATGTCACTCCTCCATGTCACTCCTCCATGTCGCTACACCAAATCACTCCTATTGTCACTCCTCCATGTCGCTACTCCATTTCACTTCTCCATGTCGCTACACCAACTCAATCCTCCTTGTCACTCCTCCATGTCACTCATCCAGGTCACTCCTCCATGTCGCTATTCCATGTCACTCCTTATGTCGATACACCAACTCACTCCTCCATGTCACTCCTCCATTTCACTCCACCACATCACTCCTCCATGTCACTCCTTCATATCAACCCTCCATGTCACTCCTCCATATCCTCCTCCATGTCACTCCTCCTTGTCAATCCTCCATGTAGCTATTCCATGTCACTCCTCCATGTCGCTCTACCAACATACTCCTCCATGTCACTCGCCCACATCACTGCTCCATGTCACACTTCCTTGTCACTCCTCCATGTAACTACTCCATGTCACTACACCAACTCACTCATCCCTGTCCCTCCGCCATGTCACTCCACCATATCAACCCTCCTTCCTGATCAAACTTGTCACTTCTCCATGTCACTACTCCATGTCTTTCCTTCACATCAATCCTCTATGTCACTCCTCCATGTCACTCCTCCATGTCATTTCTCCTTGTCGCTATTCCATGTCACTCCTCCATGTAACTACAACAACTCACTCCTCCATGTCACTCCCCCATTTCACTCCACCACGTCACTCCTACATGTCACTCCTCCATATCAGCCCTTCATGTCACTCCTCCATGTCACTCCACCATGTCACTACACCAACTCACTCATCCCTGTCCCTCCGCCATGTCACTCCACCATTTCAACCCTCCTTCCTGATCAAACTTGTCACTTCTCCATGTCAAAACTCCATGTCTCTCCCCCACATCAAACCTCTATGTCACTCCTCCTTGTCACTCCTCCATGTAGCTATTCCATGTCACTCCTCCATGTCGCTCTACCAACTCACTACTCCATGTCTTTCCTCCACATCAATCCTCTATGTCACTTCTCCATGTCATTCCTCCTTGTCGCTATTCCATGTCACTCCTCAATGTCGCTACACCAACTCCCTCCTCCATGCCACTCCACCATTTCACTCCACCACGTCACTCCTCCATGTCACTCTACCATGTCATTCCTCCTTGTCGCTATTCCATGTCACTCCTCCATGTCGCTACACCAACTCACTCCTCCATGTCACTCCACCATTTCACTCCTCCTTGTCTCTACTCCATGTCACTACTCCATGTCTTTCCTCCACATCAATCCTCCATGTCACTCCTCCATGTCACTCCTCCATGTCGCTACACCAACTATATCCTCCTTGTCACTCCTCCATGTCACTCAGCCAAGTCATTTGTCCATGTCACTCCTTTATGTCACTCCTCCAAGTCACTCCTCCATGTCACTTCTATATGTCTTCCATGTTACTCCTCCATGTTGCTCCACCAACTCACTCCTCCATGTCACTCCTCCATGTCACTGCTCCATGTCACTCCTCTATGTCACTCCTCCATGTCACTCCTCCATGTCGCTATTCCATGTCACTCCTTATGTCGCTATATAAACTCACTCCTCCATGTCACTCCTCCATTTCACTCCACCACGCCACTCCTTCATGTCACTCCTCCATATCAACCCTTCATGTCACTCCTCCTAGTCGCTACACCAACTCACTCCTCCATGTCACTCCTCCATTTCACTCCACCACGTCTTTATGTCTTCCATGTCACTCCTCCATATCAACCCTTCATGTCACTCCTCCATGTCGCTCTACCAACTCACTACTCCATGTCTTTCCTCCACATTAATCCTCTATGTCACTTCTCCATGTCGCTCCACCAACTCACTCCTCCATGTCACTCCTCCTTGTCACTCTTCCATGTAGTTATTCCATGTCACTCCTCCATGTTGCTCTACCAACTCATTCCTTCATGTCACTCGTCCACATTCTCCTCCATGTCACACTTCCTTGTCACTCCTCCATGTAGCTACTTTATGTCACTACACCAACTCACTCATCCCTGTCCTTCCGCCATGTCACTCCACCATATCAACCCTCCTTCTTGATCAAACTTGTCAATTCTCCATGTCACTACTCCATGTCTCTCCCCCACATCAAACCTCTATGTCACTCCTCCTTGTCACTCCTCCATGTAGCTATTCCATGTCACTCCTCCATGTCGCTCTACCAACTCACTACTCCATGTCTTTCCTCCACATCAATCCTCTATGTCACTTCTCCATGTCATTCCTCCTTGTCGCTATTCCATGTCACTCCTCAATGTCGCTACACCAACTCCCTCCTCCATGCCACTCCCCCATTTCACTCCACCACGTCACTCCTACATGTCACTCCTCCATATCAGCCCTTCATGTCACTCCTCCATGTAACTACTCCATGTCACTACACCAACTCACTCATCCCTGTCCCTCCGCCATGTCACTCCACCATATCAACCCTCCTTCCTGATCAAACTTGTCACTTCTCCATGTCACTACTCCATGTCTTTCCTTCACATCAATCCTCTATGTCACTCCTCCATGTCACTCCTCCATGTCATTTCTCCTTGTCGCTATTCCATGTCACTCCTCCATGTAACTACAACAACTCACTCCTCCATGTCACTCCCCCATTTCACTCCACCACGTCACTCCTACATGTCACTCCTCCATATCAGCCCTTCATGTCACTCCTCCATGTCACTCCACCATGTCACTACACCAACTCACTCATCCCTGTCCCTCCGCCATGTCACTCCACCATTTCAACCCTCCTTCCTGATCAAACTTGTCACTTCTCCATGTCAAAACTCCATGTCTCTCCCCCACATCAAACCTCTATGTCACTCCTCCTTGTCACTCCTCCATGTAGCTATTCCATGTCACTCCTCCATGTCGCTCTACCAACTCACTACTCCATGTCTTTCCTCCACATCAATCCTCTATGTCACTTCTCCATGTCATTCCTCCTTGTCGCTATTCCATGTCACTCCTCAATGTCGCTACACCAACTCCCTCCTCCATGCCACTCCACCATTTCACTCCACCACGTCACTCCTCCATGTCACTCTACCATGTCATTCCTCCTTGTCGCTATTCCATGTCACTCCTCCATGTCGCTACACCAACTCACTCCTCCATGTCACTCCACCATTTCACTCCTCCTTGTCTCTACTCCATGTCACTACTCCATGTCTTTCCTCCACATCAATCCTCCATGTCACTCCTCCATGTCACTCCTCCATGTCGCTACACCAACTATATCCTCCTTGTCACTCCTCCATGTCACTCAGCCAAGTCATTTGTCCATGTCACTCCTTTATGTCACTCCTCCAAGTCACTCCTCCATGTCACTTCTATATGTCTTCCATGTTACTCCTCCATGTTGCTCCACCAACTCACTCCTCCATGTCACTCCTCCATGTCACTGCTCCATGTCACTCCTCTATGTCACTCCTCCATGTCACTCCTCCATGTCGCTATTCCATGTCACTCCTTATGTCGCTATATAAACTCACTCCTCCATGTCACTCCTCCATTTCACTCCACCACGCCACTCCTTCATGTCACTCCTCCATATCAACCCTTCATGTCACTCCTCCTAGTCGCTACACCAACTCACTCCTCCATGTCACTCCTCCATTTCACTCCACCACGTCTTTATGTCTTCCATGTCACTCCTCCATATCAACCCTTCATGTCACTCCTCCATGTCGCTCTACCAACTCACTACTCCATGTCTTTCCTCCACATTAATCCTCTATGTCACTTCTCCATGTCGCTCCACCAACTCACTCCTCCATGTCACTCCTCCTTGTCACTCTTCCATGTAGTTATTCCATGTCACTCCTCCATGTTGCTCTACCAACTCATTCCTTCATGTCACTCGTCCACATTCTCCTCCATGTCACACTTCCTTGTCACTCCTCCATGTAGCTACTTTATGTCACTACACCAACTCACTCATCCCTGTCCTTCCGCCATGTCACTCCACCATATCAACCCTCCTTCTTGATCAAACTTGTCAATTCTCCATGTCACTACTCCATGTCTCTCCCCCACATCAAACCTCTATGTCACTCCTCCTTGTCACTCCTCCATGTAGCTATTCCATGTCACTCCTCCATGTCGCTCTACCAACTCACTACTCCATGTCTTTCCTCCACATTAATCCTCTATGTCACTTCTCCATGTCACTCCTCCATGTCATTCCTCCTTATCGCTATTCCATGTCACTCCTCCATGTCGCTACACCAACTCACTCCTCCATGTCACTCCACCATTTCATTCCACCACGTCACTCCTCCATGTCACTCCTCCATATCAACCCTCCATCTTCAATGTCATGTCTCTCATCCGTGTAGCTCCATATTGTCACTCCTCCATATCACTCCTCTGTGACACTTCTACATGTTTTCCATGTCACTCCTCCACATATCTCCTCTATGTCACTCCTCCATGTCACTTTTCAATATTACTCCTCTATGTCATTCCCCTATGTCGCTACTCCATGTCACTCCTCAATGTCGATCCTCCATGTCACTCCTCCATGTCACTTCTATATGTCTTCCATGTCACTCCTCCATGTTGCTCCTCCTTGTCACTCCTCCATGTTGCTCCTCTATGTCACTCCTCCATGTCACTCATCCATGTCCCTCCGCCATGTCCCTCCACCATATCAATCCTCCTTGCTGATCCGCCCTGTCACTCTTCCATGTCTCTCCTCCACATCAATCCTCCATGTCACTCCTCCATGTCACTCCTCCATGTCGCTACACCAACTCAATCCTCCTTGTCACTCCTCCATGTCACTCAGCCAAGTCATTTGTCCATGTCACTCCTTTATGTCACTCCTCCTAGTCACTCCTCCATGTGACTTCTATATGTCTTCCATGTCACTCCTCCATGTTGCTCCACCAACTCACTCCTCCATGTCACTCCGCCATGTCACTGCTCCACGTCACTCCTCTATGTAACTCCTTCATGTCACTCCTCCATGTCGCTATTCCATGTCACTCCTTATGTCGCGATATAAACTCACTCCTCCATGTCACTCTTCCATTTCATTCCACCACACCACTCCTCCATGTCACTCCTCCATATCAACCCTCCATGTCACTCCTCCATGTCGCTACACCAACTCACTCCTACATGTCACTCCTCCATTTCACTCCACCACGTCTATATGTCTTCCATATCACTCCTCCATGTCGCTCCACCAACTCACTCCTCCATGTCACTCCTCCATGTCACTCATCCAAGTCACTCCTCCATGTCGCTATTCCATTTCACTACTCCATGTCGCTACACCAACTCAACCTTCCTTGTCACTCCTCCATGTCACTCATCCAAGTCACTCCTCCATGTCGCTATTCCATGTCACTCCTTATGTCGATACGCCAACTCACTCCTCTATGTCACTCCTCCATTTCACTCCACCACGTTACTCCTCCATGTCACTCCTCCATATCTACCCTCCATGTCACTCCTCTACTTCACTCCTCCATGTCACTCCTCCATGTCACTACACCAACTCACTAATCCCTGTTCCTCCACCATGTCACTCCACAATATCAAACCTCCTTCCTGATCAAACTTGTCAGTTCTCCATGTCACTACTCCATGTCTCTCCTCCACATCAATCCTCTATGTCACTCCTCCATGTCACTCCTCCATGTCACTCCTCCATGTCACTCCTCCTTGTCGCTATTCCCTTTCACTCCACCACATCACTCCTCCATGTCACTCCTCCATGTCACTCCTCCATGTCACTCCTCCTTGTCGCTATTCCATGTCACTCCACCACGTCACTCCTCCATGTCACTCCTCCATGTCACTCCTCTATGTCACTCCTCCTTGTCGCTATTCCATGTCACTCCTCCATGTCGCTACACCAACTCACTCCTCATGTCACTACTCCATGTCGCTACTCCATGTCACTCCTCCATGTCGCTACACCAACTCAATCCTCCTTGTCACTCCTCCATGTCACGCATCCAAGTCATTCCTCCATGTCACTCCTTTATGTCACTCCTCCAAGTCACTCCTCCATGTCACTTCTATATGTCTTCCATGTCACTCCTCCATGTCGTTACACCAACTCACTCATCCCTGTCCCTCCGCCATGTCACTCCACCATTTCAACCCTCCTTCCTGATCAAACTTGTCACTTCTCCATGTCAAAACTCCATGTCTCTCCCCCACATCAAACCTCTATGTCACTCCTCCTTGTCATTCCTCCTTGTCGCTATTCCATGTCACTCCTCAATGTCGCTACACCAACTCCCTCCTCCATGCCACTCCACCATTTCACTCCACCACGTCACTCCTCCATGTCACTCTACCATGTCATTCCTCCTTGTCGCTATTCCATGTCACTCCTCCATGTCGCTACACCAACTCACTCCTCCATGTCACTCCACCATTTCACTCCTCCTTGTCTCTACTCCATGTCACTACTCCATGTCTTTCCTCCACATCAATCCTCCATGTCACTCCTCCATGTCACTCCTCCATGTCGCTACACCAACTATATCCTCCTTGTCACTCCTCCATGTCACTCAGCCAAGTCATTTGTCCATGTCACTCCTTTATGTCACTCCTCCAAGTCACTCCTCCATGTCACTTCTATATGTCTTCCATGTTACTCCTCCATGTTGCTCCACCAACTCACTCCTCCATGTCACTCCTCCATGTCACTGCTCCATGTCACTCCTCTATGTCACTCCTCCATGTCACTCCTCCATGTCGCTATTCCATGTCACTCCTTATGTCGCTATATAAACTCACTCCTCCATGTCACTCCTCCATTTCACTCCACCACGCCACTCCTTCATGTCACTCCTCCATATCAACCCTTCATGTCACTCCTCCTAGTCGCTACACCAACTCACTCCTCCATGTCACTCCTCCATTTCACTCCACCACGTCTTTATGTCTTCCATGTCACTCCTCCATGTCGCTCCACCAACTCACTCCTCCATGTCACTCCTCCTTGTAACTCCTACATGTAGCTATTCCATTTCACTACTCCATGTTGCTACACCAACTCAATCCTCCTTGTCACTCCTCCATGTCACTCATCCAAGTCACTCCTCCATGTCGCTATTCCATGTCACTCCTTATGTCGATACGCCAACTCACTCCTCCATGTCACTCCTCCATTTCACTCCACCACGTCACTCCTCCATGTCACTCCTCCATATCAACCCTCCATGTCACTCCTCCACTTCACTCCTCCATGTCACTCCTCCATGTCACTACACCAACTCACTAATCCCTGTCCCTCCGCCATGTCACTCCACAATATCAAACCTCCTACCTGATCAAACTTGTCACTTCTCCATGTCACTACTCCATGTCTTTCCTTCACATCAATCCTCTATGTCACCCCTCCATGTCACTCCTCCATGTCGCTATTCCATGTCACTCCTCCATGTCGCTACACCAACTCAATCCTCATGTCACTCCTCCATGTAGCTACTCCATGTCACTCATCCATGACGCTACACCAACTCAATCCTCCTTGTCACTCCTCCATGTCACTCAGCCAAGTCATTTGTCCATGTCACTCCTTTATGTCACTCCTCCATGTCACTCCTCCATGTCGTTACACCAACTCACTCCTCCATGTCACTCCTTCATGTCGCTACTCCATGTCACTCCTTATGTCGATACGCCAACTCACTCCTCCATGTCACTCCTCCATTTAACTCCACCACGTCACTCCTCCATGTCACTCCTCCATATCAACCCTCCATGTCACTCCTCCATATCACTACACCAACTCACTCATTCCTGTCCCTCCGCCATGTCACTCCACCATATCAACCCTCCTTCTTGATCAAACTTGTCACTTCTCCATGTCACTAGTCCATGTCTCTCCCCCATATCAAACCTCTATGTCACTCCTCCATGTCACTCCTCTATGTCACTCCTCCTTGTCGCTCTTCCATGTCACTCCTCCATGTCGCTACACCAACTCAATCCTCATGTCACTCCTCCATGTAGCTACTCCACGTCACTCCTCCATGTCACTCCTCCATATCAACCCTCCATGTCACTCCTCCATGTCACTCCTCCATGTCACTCCTCCATGTCACTCCTCTATGTCACTACACCAATTCACTCATCCCTTTCCCTCCGCCATGTCACTCCACCATATCAACCCTCCTTCCTGATCAAACTTGTCACTTCTCCATGTCACTACTCCATGTCTCTCCTCCACATCAATCCTCTATGTCACTCCTCCATGTCACTCCTCCATGTCACTCCTCCTTGTCGCTATTCCATGTCACTCCTCCATGTCGCTACAACAACTCACTACTCCATGTCTTTCCTCCACATCAATCCTCTATGTCACTTCTCCATGTCATTCCTCCTTGTCGCTATTCCATGTCACTCCTCAATGTCGCTACACCAACTCCCTCCTCCATGCCACTCCACCATTTCACTCCACCACGTCACTCCTCCATGTCACTCTACCATGTCATTCCTCCTTGTCGCTATTCCATGTCACTCCTCCATGTCGCTACACCAACTCACTCCTCCATGTCACTCCACCATTTCACTCCTCCTTGTCTCTACTCCATGTCACTACTCCATGTCTTTCCTCCACATCAATCCTCCATGTCACTCCTCCATGTCACTCCTCCATGTCGCTACACCAACTATATCCTCCTTGTCACTCCTCCATGTCACTCAGCCAAGTCATTTGTCCATGTCACTCCTTTATGTCACTCCTCCAAGTCACTCCTCCATGTCACTTCTATATGTCTTCCATGTTACTCCTCCATGTTGCTCCACCAACTCACTCCTCCATGTCACTCCTCCATGTCACTGCTCCATGTCACTCCTCTATGTCACTCCTCCATGTCACTCCTCCATGTCGCTATTCCATGTCACTCCTTATGTCGCTATATAAACTCACTCCTCCATGTCACTCCTCCATTTCACTCCACCACGCCACTCCTTCATGTCACTCCTCCATATCAACCCTTCATGTCACTCCTCCTAGTCGCTACACCAACTCACTCCTCCATGTCACTCCTCCATTTCACTCCACCACGTCTTTATGTCTTCCATGTCACTCCTCCATGTCGCTCCACCAACTCACTCCTCCATGTCACTCTACCTTGTAACTCCTACATGTAGCTATTCCATTTCACTACTCCATGTCGCTACTCCAACTCAATCCTCCTTGTCACTCCTCCATGTAGCTACTCCATGTCACTCATCCATGTCGCTACACCAACTCAATCCTCCTTGTCACTCCTCCATGTCACTCAGCCAAGTCATTTCTCCATGTCACTCCTTTATGTCACTCCTCCATGTCGTTACACCAACTCACTCCTCCATGTCACTCCTTCATGTCGCTACTCCATGTCACTCCTTATGTCGATACGCCAACTCACTCCTCCATGTCACTCCTCCATTTAACTCCACCACGTCACTCCTCCATGTCACTCCTCCATATCAACCCTCCATGTCACTCCTCCATGTCACTCCTCCATGTCACTACACCAACTCACTCATTCCTGTCCCTCCGCCATGTCACTCCACCGTATCAACCCTCCTTCTTGATCAAACTTGTCACTTCTCCATGTCACTAGTCCATGTCTCTCCCCCATATCAAACCTCTATGTCACTCCTCCATGTCACTCCTCTATGTCACTCCTCCTTGTCGCTCTTCCATGTCACTCCTCCATGTCGCTACACCAACTCAATCCTCATGTCACTCCTCCATTTAGCTACTCCACGTCACTCCTCCATGTCACTCCTCCATATCAACCCTCCATGTCACTCCTCCATGTCACTCCTCTATGTCACTACACCAATTCACTCATCCCTTTCCCTCCGCCATGTCACTCCACCATATCAACCCTCCTTCCTGATCAAACTTGTCACTTCTCCATGTCACTACTCTATGTCTCTCCTCCACATCAATCCTCTATGTCACTCCTCCATGTCACTCCTCCATGTCACTCCTCCTTGTCGCTATTCCATGTCACTCCTCCATGTCGCTACAACAACTCACTCCTCATGTCACTCCTCCATGTCACTCCTCCATGTCGCTATTCCATGTCACTCCTTATGTCGCTACACCAACTCACTCCTCCATTTCACTCTTCCATTTCACTCCACCACGTCACTCCTCCATATCACTCCTCCATATCAACCCTCCATGTCACTCCTCCATGTCACTCCTCCATATCATTCCTCCATGTCACTCCTCCATGTAACTACACCAACTCATTCATCCCTGTCCCTCCGCCATGTCACTCCTCCATGTCACTCCTCCATGTCACTCCTCCATGTCACTCCTCCTTGTCGCTATTCCATGTCACTCCTCCAAGTTGCTACACCAACTCACTCCTCATGTCACTCCTCCATGTCGCTACTCCATGTCACTCCTCCATGTCGCTACACCAACTCAATCCTCCTTGTCACTCCTCCATGTCACTCATCCAAGTCATTCCTCCATGTCACTCATTTATGTCACTCCTCCAAGTCACTCCTCCATGTCACTTCTATATGTCTTCCATGTCACTCCTCCATGTCGATCCACCAACTCACTCCTCCATGTCACTCCTCCTTGTCACTCTTCCATGTAGTTATTCCATGTCACTCCTCCATGTTGCTCTACCAACTCATTCCTTCATGTCACTCGTCCACATTCTCCTCCATGTCACACTTCCTTGTCACTCCTCCATGTAGCTACTTTATGTCACTACACCAACTCACTCATCCCTGTCCTTCCGCCATGTCACTCCACCATATCAACCCTCCTTCTTGATCAAACTTGTCAATTCTCCATGTCACTACTCCATGTCTCTCCCCCACATCAAACCTCTATGTCACTCCTCCTTGTCCCTCCTACATGTAGCTATTCCATGTCACTCCTCCATGTCGCTCTACCAACTCACTACTCCATGTCTTTCCTCCACATTAATCCTCTATGTCACTTCTCCATGGCACTCCTCCATGTCATTCCTCCTTATCGCTATTCCATGTCACTCCTCCATGTCGCTACACCAACTCACTCCTCCATGTCACTCCACCATTTCATTCCACCACGTCACTCCTCCATGTCACTCCTCCATATCAACCCTCCATCTTCAATGTCATGTCTCTCATCCGTGTAGCTCCATATTGTCACTCCTCCATATCACTCCTCCGTGACACTTCTACATGTTTTCCATGTCACTCCTCCACATATCTCCTCTATGTCACTCCTCCATGTCACTTTTCAATATTACTCCTCTATGTCATTCCCCTATGTCGCTACTCCATGTCACTCCTCAATGTCGATCCTCCATGTCACTCCTCCATGTCACTTCTATATGTCTTCCATGTCACTCCTCCATGTTGCTCCTCCTTGTCACTCCTCCATGTTGCTCCTCTATGTCACTCCTCCATGTCACTCATCCATGTCCCTCCGCCATGTCCCTCCACCATATCAATCCTCCTTGCTGATCCGCCCTGTCACTCCTCCATGTCTCTCCTCCACATCAATCCTCCATGTCACTCCTCCATGTCACTCCTCCATGTCGCTACACCAACTCAATCCTCCTTGTCACTCTTCCATGTCACTCAGCCAAGTCATTTGTCCATGTCACTCCTTTATGTCACTCCTCCTAGTCACTCCTCCATGTGACTTCTATATGTCTTCCATGTCACTCCTCCATGTTGCTCCACCAACTCACTCCTCCATGTCACTCCGCCATGTCACTGCTCCACGTCACTCCTCTATGTCACTCCTCCATGTCACTCCTCCATGTCGCTATTCCATGTCACTCCTTATGTCGCGATATAAACTCACTCCTCCATGTCACTCTTCCATTTCATTCCACCACACCACTCCTCCATGTCACTCCTCCATATCAACCCTCCATGTCACTCCTCCATGTCGCTACACCAACTCACTCCTACATGTCACTCCTCCATTTCACTCCACCACGTCTATATGTCTTCCATATCACTCCTCCATGTCGCTCCACCAACTCACTCCTCCATGTCACTCCTCCATGTCACTCATCCAAGTCACTCCTCCATGTCGCTATTCCATTTCACTACTCCATGTCGCTACACCAACTCAACCTTCCTTGTCACTCCTCCATGTCACTCATCCAAGTCACTCCTCCATGTCGCTATTCCATGTCACTCCTTATGTCGATACGCCAACTCACTCCTCTATGTCACTCCTCCATTTCACTCCACCATATCTACCCTCCATGTCACTCCTCTACTTCACTCCTCCATGTCACTCCTCCATGTCACTACACCAACTCACTAATCCCTGTTCCTCCGCCATGTCACTCCACAATATCAAACCTCCTTCCTGATCAAACTTGTCAGTTCTCCATGTCACTACTCCATGTCTCTCCTCCACATCAATCCTCTATGTCACTCCTCCATGTCACTCCTCCATGTCACTCCTCCATGTCACTCCTCCTTGTCGCTATTCCCTGTCACTCCACCACATCACTCCTCCATGTCACTCCTCCATGTCACTCCTCCATGTCACTCCTCCTTGTCGCTATTCCATGTCACTCCACCACGTCACTCCTCCATGTCACTCCTCCATGTCACTCCTCTATGTCACTCCTCCTTGTCGCTATTCCATGTCACTCCTCCATGTCGCTACACCAACTCACTCCTCATGTCACTACTCCATGTTGCTACTCCATGTCACTCCTCCATGTCGCTACACCAACTCAATCCTCCTTGTCACTCCTCCATGTCACGCATCCAAGTCATTCCTCCATGTCACTCCTTTATGTCACTCCTCCAAGTCACTCCTCCATGTCACTTCTATATGTCTTCCATGTCACTCCTCCATGTCGTTACACCAACTCACTCATCCCTGTCCCTCCGCCATGTCACTCCACCATTTCAACCCTCCTTCCTGATCAAACTTGTCACTTCTCCATGTCAAAACTCCATGTCTCTCCCCCACATCAAACCTCTATGTCACTCCTCCTTGTCATTCCTCCTTGTCGCTATTCCATGTCACTCCTCAATGTCGCTACACCAACTCCCTCCTCCATGCCACTCCACCATTTCACTCCACCACGTCACTCCTCCATGTCACTCTACCATGTCATTCCTCCTTGTCGCTATTCCATGTCACTCCTCCATGTCGCTACACCAACTCACTCCTCCATGTCACTCCACCATTTCACTCCTCCTTGTCTCTACTCCATGTCACTACTCCATGTCTTTCCTCCACATCAATCCTCCATGTCACTCCTCCATGTCACTCCTCCATGTCGCTACACCAACTATATCCTACTTGTCACTCCTCCATGTCACTCAGCCAAGTCATTTGTCCATGTCACTCCTTTATGTCACTCCTCCAAGTCACTCCTCCATGTCACTTCTATATGTCTTCCATGTTACTCCTCCATGTTGCTCCACCAACTCACTCCTCCATGTCACTCCTCCATGTCACTGCTCCATGTCACTCCTCTATGTCACTCCTCCATGTCACTCCTCATTGTCGCTATTCCATGTCACTCCTTATGTCGCTATATAAACTCACTCCTCCATGTCACTCCTCCATTTCACTCCACCACGCCACTCCTTCATGTCACTCCTCCATATCAACCCTTCATGTCACTCCTCCTAGTCGCTACACCAACTCACTCCTCCATGTCACTCCTCCATTTCACTCCACCACGTCTTTATGTCTTCCATGTCACTCCTCCATGTCGCTCCACCAACTCACTCCTCCATGTCACTCCTCCTTGTAACTCCTACATGTAGCTATTCCATTTCACTACTCCATGTTGCTACACCAACTCAATCCTCCTTGTCACTCCTCCATGTCACTCATCCAAGTCACTCCTCCATGTCGCTATTCCATGTCACTCCTTATGTCGATACGCCAACTCACTCCTCCATGTCACTCCTCCATTTCACTCCACCACGTCACTCCTCCATGTCACTCCTCCATATCAACCCTCCATGTCACTCCTCCACTTCACTCCTCCATGTCACTCCTCCATGTCACTACACCAACTCACTAATCCCTGTCCCTCCGCCATGTCACTCCACAATATCAAACCTCCTACCTGATCAAACTTGTCACTTCTCCATGTCACTACTCCATGTCTTTCCTTCACATCAATCCTCTATGTCACCCCTCCATGTCACTCCTCCATGTCGCTATTCCATGTCACTCCTCCATGTCGCTACACCAACTCAATCCTCATGTCACTCCTCCATGTAGCTACTCCATGTCACTCATCCATGTCGCTACACCAACTCAATCCTCCTTGTCACTCCTCCATGTCACTCAGCCAAGTCATTTGTCCATGTCACTCCTTTATGTCACTCCTCCATGTCACTCCTCCATGTCGTTACACCAACTCACTCCTCCATGTCACTCCTTCATGTCGCTACTCCATGTCACTCCTTATGTCGATACGCCAACTCACTCCTCCATGTCACTCCTCCATTTAACTCCACCACGTCACTCCTCCATGTCACTCCTCCATATCAACCCTCCATGTCACTCCTCCATGTCACTCCTCCATGTCACTACACCAACTCACTCATTCCTGTCCCTCCGCCATGTCACTCCACCATATCAACCCTCCTTCTTGATCAAACTTGTCACTTCTCCATGTCACTAGTCCATGTCTCTCCCCCATATCAAACCTCTATGTCACTCCTCCATGTCACTCCTCTATGTCACTCCTCCTTGTCGCTCTTCCATGTCACTCCTCCATGTCGCTACACCAACTCAATCCTCATGTCACTCCTCCATGTAGCTACTCCACGTCACTCCTCCATGTCACTCCTCCATATCAACCCTCCATGTCACTCCTCCATGTCACTCCTCCATGTCACTCCTCCATGTCACTCCTCTATGTCACTACACCTATTCACTCATCCCTTTCCCTCCGCCATGTCACTCCACCATATCAACCCTCCTTCCTGATCAAACTTGTCACTTCTCCATGTCACTACTCCATGTCTCTCCTCCACATCAATCCTCTATGTCACTCCTCCATGTCACTCCTCCATGTCACTCCTCCTTGTCGCTATTCCATGTCACTCCTCCATGTCGCTACAACAACTCACTCCTCATGTCACTCCTCCATGTCACTCCTCCATGTCGCTATTCCATGTCACTCCTTATGTCGCTACACCAACTCACTCCTCCATTTCACTCTTCCATTTCACTCCACCACGTCACTCCTCCATATCACTCCTCCATATCAACCCTCCATGTCACTCCTCCATGTCACTCCTCCATATCATTCCTCCATGTCACTCCTCCATGTAACTACACCAACTCACTCATCCCTGTCCCTCCACCATGTCACTCCTCCATGTCACTCCTCCATGTCACTCCTCCATGTCACTCCTCCTTGTCGCTATTCCATGTCACTCCTCCAAGTTGCTACACCAACTCACTCCTCATGTCACTCCTCCATGTCGCTACTCCATGTCACTCCTCCATGTCGCTACACCAACTCAATCCTCCTTGTCACTCCTCCATGTCACTCATCCAAGTCATTCCTCCATGTCACTCATTTATGTCACTCCTCCAAGTCACTCCTCCATGTCACTTCTATATGTCTTCCATGTCACTCCTCCATGTCGCTCCACCAACTCACTCCTCCATGTCACTCCTCCTTGTCACTCTTCCATGTAGTTATTCCATGTCACTCCTCCATGTTGCTCTACCAACTCATTCCTTCATGTCACTCGTCCACGTTCTCCTCCATGTCACACTTCCTTGTCACTCCTCCATGTAGCTACTTTATGTCACTACACCAACTCACTCATCCCTGTCCTTCCGCCATGTCACTCCACCATATCAACCCTCCTTCTTGATCAAACTTGTCAATTCTCCATGTCACTACTCCATGTCTCTCCCCCACATCAAACCTCTATGTCACTCCTCCTTGTCACTCCTCCATGTAGCTATTCCATGTCACTCCTCCATGTCGCTCTACCAACTCACTACTCCATGTCTTTCCTCCACATTAATCCTCTATGTCACTTCTCTATGTCACTCCTCCATGTCACTTTTCAATATTACTCCTCTATGTCATTCCCCTATGTCGCTACTCCATGTCACTCCTCAATGTCGATCCTCCATGTCACTCCTCCGTGACACTTCTACATGTTTTCCATGTCACTCCTCCACATATCTCCTCTATGTCACTCCTCCATGTCACTTTTCAATATTACTCCTCTATGTCATTCCCCTATGTCGCTACTCCATGTCACTCCTCAATGTCGATCCTCCATGTCACTCCTCCATGTCACTTCTATATGTCTTCCATGTCACTCCTCCATGTTGCTCCTCCTTGTCACTCCTCCATGTTGCTCCTCTATGTCACTCCTCCATGTCACTCATCCATGTCCCTCCGCCATGTCCCTCCACCATATCAATCCTCCTTGCTGATCCGCCCTGTCACTCCTCCATGTCTCTCCTCCACATCAATCCTCCATGTCACTCCTCCATGTCACTCCTCCATGTCGCTACACCAACTCAATCCTCCTTGTCACTCTTCCATGTCACTCAGCCAAGTCATTTGTCCATGTCACTCCTTTATGTCACTCCTCCTAGTCACTCCTCCATGTGACTTCTATATGTCTTCCATGTCACTCCTCCATGTTGCTCCACCAACTCACTCCTCCATGTCACTCCGCCATGTCACTGCTCCACGTCACTCCTCTATGTCACTCCTCCATGTCACTCATCCATGTCGCTATTCCATGTCACTCCTTATGTCGCGATATAAACTCACTCCTCCATGTCACTCTTCCATTTCATTCCACCACACCACTCCTCCATGTCACTCCTCCATATCAACCCTCCATGTCACTCCTCCATGTCGCTACACCAACTCACTCCTACATGTCACTCCTCCATTTCACTCCACCACGTCTATATGTCTTCCATATCACTCCTCCATGTCGCTCCACCAACTCACTCCTCCATGTCACTCCTCCATGTCACTCATCCAAGTCACTCCTCCATGTCGCTATTCCATTTCACTACTCCATGTCGCTACACCAACTCAACCTTCCTTGTCACTCCTCCATGTCACTCATCCAAGTCACTCCTCCATGTCGCTATTCCATGTCACTCCTTATGTCGATACGCCAACTCACTCCTCTATGTCACTCCTCCATTTCACTCCACCATATCTACCCTCCATGTCACTCCTCTACTTCACTCCTCCATGTCACTCCTCCATGTCACTACACCAACTCACTAATCCCTGTTCCTCCGCCATGTCACTCCACAATATCAAACCTCCTTCCTGATCAAACTTGTCAGTTCTCCATGTCACTACTCCATGTCTCTCCTCCACATCAATCCTCTATGTCACTCCTCCATGTCACTCCTCCATGTCACTCCTCCATGTCACTCCTCCTTGTCGCTATTCCCTGTCACTCCACCACATCACTCCTCCATGTCACTCCTCCATGTCACTCCTCCATGTCACTCCTCCTTGTCGCTATTCCATGTCACTCCACCACGTCACTCCTCCATGTCACTCCTCCATGTCACTCCTCTATGTCACTCCTCCTTGTCGCTATTCCATGTCACTCCTCCATGTCGCTACACCAACTCACTCCTCATGTCACTACTCCATGTTGCTACTCCATGTCACTCCTCCATGTCGCTACACCAACTCAATCCTCCTTGTCACTCCTCCATGTCACGCATCCAAGTCATTCCTCCATGTCACTCCTTTATGTCACTCCTCCAAGTCACTCCTCCATGTCACTTCTATATGTCTTCCATGTCACTCCTCCATGTCGTTACACCAACTCACTCATCCCTGTCCCTCCGCCATGTCACTCCACCATTTCAACCCTCCTTCCTGATCAAACTTGTCACTTCTCCATGTCAAAACTCCATGTCTCTCCCCCACATCAAACCTCTATGTCACTCCTCCTTGTCATTCCTCCTTGTCGCTATTCCATGTCACTCCTCAATGTCGCTACACCAACTCCCTCCTCCATGCCACTCCACCATTTCACTCCACCACGTCACTCCTCCATGTCACTCTACCATGTCATTCCTCCTTGTCGCTATTCCATGTCACTCCTCAATGTCGCTACACCAACTCCCTCCTCCATTTCACTCTTCCATTTCACTCCACCACGTCACTCCTCCATATCACTCCTCCATATCAACCCTCCATGTCACTCCTCCATGTCACTCCTCCATATCATTCCTCCATGTCACTCCTCCATGTAACTACACCAACTCACTCATCCCTGTCCCTCCACCATGTCACTCCTCCATGTCACTCCTCCATGTCACTCCTCCATGTCACTCCTCCTTGTCGCTATTCCATGTCACTCCTCCAAGTTGCTACACCAACTCACTCCTCATGTCACTCCTCCATGTCGCTACTCCATGTCACTCCTCCATGTCGCTACACCAACTCAATCCTCCTTGTCACTCCTCCATGTCACTCATCCAAGTCATTCCTCCATGTCACTCATTTATGTCACTCCTCCAAGTCACTCCTCCATGTCACTTCTATATGTCTTCCATGTCACTCCTCCATGTCGCTCCACCAACTCACTCCTCCATGTCACTCCTCCTTGTCACTCTTCCATGTAGTTATTCCATGTCACTCCTCCATGTTGCTCTACCAACTCATTCCTTCATGTCACTCGTCCACGTTCTCCTCCATGTCACACTTCCTTGTCACTCCTCCATGTAGCTACTTTATGTCACTACACCAACTCACTCATCCCTGTCCTTCCGCCATGTCACTCCACCATATCAACCCTCCTTCTTGATCAAACTTGTCAATTCTCCATGTCACTACTCCATGTCTCTCCCCCACATCAAACCTCTATGTCACTCCTCCTTGTCACTCCTCCATGTAGCTATTCCATGTCACTCCTCCATGTCGCTCTACCAACTCACTACTCCATGTCTTTCCTCCACATTAATCCTCTATGTCACTTCTCTATGTCACTCCTCCATGTCACTTTTCAATATTACTCCTCTATGTCATTCCCCTATGTCGCTACTCCATGTCACTCCTCAATGTCGATCCTCCATGTCACTCCTCCGTGACACTTCTACATGTTTTCCATGTCACTCCTCCACATATCTCCTCTATGTCACTCCTCCATGTCACTTTTCAATATTACTCCTCTATGTCATTCCCCTATGTCGCTACTCCATGTCACTCCTCAATGTCGATCCTCCATGTCACTCCTCCATGTCACTTCTATATGTCTTCCATGTCACTCCTCCATGTTGCTCCTCCTTGTCACTCCTCCATGTTGCTCCTCTATGTCACTCCTCCATGTCACTCATCCATGTCCCTCCGCCATGTCCCTCCACCATATCAATCCTCCTTGCTGATCCGCCCTGTCACTCCTCCATGTCTCTCCTCCACATCAATCCTCCATGTCACTCCTCCATGTCACTCCTCCATGTCGCTACACCAACTCAATCCTCCTTGTCACTCTTCCATGTCACTCAGCCAAGTCATTTGTCCATGTCACTCCTTTATGTCACTCCTCCTAGTCACTCCTCCATGTGACTTCTATATGTCTTCCATGTCACTCCTCCATGTTGCTCCACCAACTCACTCCTCCATGTCACTCCGCCATGTCACTGCTCCACGTCACTCCTCTATGTCACTCCTCCATGTCACTCCTCCATGTCGCTATTCCATGTCACTCCTTATGTCGCGATATAAACTCACTCCTCCATGTCACTCTTCCATTTCATTCCACCACACCACTCCTCCATGTCACTCCTCCATATCAACCCTCCATGTCACTCCTCCATGTCGCTACACCAACTCACTCCTACATGTCACTCCTCCATTTCACTCCACCACGTCTATATGTCTTCCATATCACTCCTCCATGTCGCTCCACCAACTCACTCCTCCATGTCACTCCTCCATGTCACTCATCCAAGTCACTCCTCCATGTCGCTATTCCATTTCACTACTCCATGTCGCTACACCAACTCAACCTTCCTTGTCACTCCTCCATGTCACTCATCCAAGTCACTCCTCCATGTCGCTATTCCATGTCACTCCTTATGTCGATACGCCAACTCACTCCTCTATGTCACTCCTCCATTTCACTCCACCATATCTACCCTCCATGTCACTCCTCTACTTCACTCCTCCATGTCACTCCTCCATGTCACTACACCAACTCACTAATCCCTGTTCCTCCGCCATGTCACTCCACAATATCAAACCTCCTTCCTGATCAAACTTGTCAGTTCTCCATGTCACTACTCCATGTCTCTCCTCCACATCAATCCTCTATGTCACTCCTCCATGTCACTCCTCCATGTCACTCCTCCATGTCACTCCTCCTTGTCGCTATTCCCTGTCACTCCACCACATCACTCCTCCATGTCACTCCTCCATGTCACTCCTCCATGTCACTCCTCCTTGTCGCTATTCCATGTCACTCCACCACGTCACTCCTCCATGTCACTCCTCCATGTCACTCCTCTATGTCACTCCTCCTTGTCGCTATTCCATGTCACTCCTCCATGTCGCTACACCAACTCACTCCTCATGTCACTACTCCATGTTGCTACTCCATGTCACTCCTCCATGTCGCTACACCAACTCAATCCTCCTTGTCACTCCTCCATGTCACGCATCCAAGTCATTCCTCCATGTCACTCCTTTATGTCACTCCTCCAAGTCACTCCTCCATGTCACTTCTATATGTCTTCCATGTCACTCCTCCATGTCGTTACACCAACTCACTCATCCCTGTCCCTCCGCCATGTCACTCCACCATTTCAACCCTCCTTCCTGATCAAACTTGTCACTTCTCCATGTCAAAACTCCATGTCTCTCCCCCACATCAAACCTCTATGTCACTCCTCCTTGTCATTCCTCCTTGTCGCTATTCCATGTCACTCCTCAATGTCGCTACACCAACTCCCTCCTCCATGCCACTCCACCATTTCACTCCACCACGTCACTCCTCCATGTCACTCTACCATGTCATTCCTCCTTGTCGCTATTCCATGTCACTCCTCCATGTCGCTACACCAACTCACTCCTCCATGTCACTCCACCATTTCACTCCTCCTTGTCTCTACTCCATGTCACTACTCCATGTCTTTCCTCCACATCAATCCTCCATGTCACTCCTCCATGTCACTCCTCCATGTCGCTACACCAACTATATCCTACTTGTCACTCCTCCATGTCACTCAGCCAAGTCATTTGTCCATGTCACTCCTTTATGTCACTCCTCCAAGTCACTCCTCCATGTCACTTCTATATGTCTTCCATGTTACTCCTCCATGTTGCTCCACCAACTCACTCCTCCATGTCACTCCTCCATGTCACTGCTCCATGTCACTCCTCTATGTCACTCCTCCATGTCACTCCTCATTGTCGCTATTCCATGTCACTCCTTATGTCGCTATATAAACTCACTCCTCCATGTCACTCCTCCATTTCACTCCACCACGCCACTCCTTCATGTCACTCCTCCATATCAACCCTTCATGTCACTCCTCCTAGTCGCTACACCAACTCACTCCTCCATGTCACTCCTCCATTTCACTCCACCACGTCTTTATGTCTTCCATGTCACTCCTCCATGTCGCTCCACCAACTCACTCCTCCATGTCACTCCTCCTTGTAACTCCTACATGTAGCTATTCCATTTCACTACTCCATGTTGCTACACCAACTCAATCCTCCTTGTCACTCCTCCATGTCACTCATCCAAGTCACTCCTCCATGTCGCTATTCCATGTCACTCCTTATGTCGATACGCCAACTCACTCCTCCATGTCACTCCTCCATTTCACTCCACCACGTCACTCCTCCATGTCACTCCTCCATATCAACCCTCCATGTCACTCCTCCACTTCACTCCTCCATGTCACTCCTCCATGTCACTACACCAACTCACTAATCCCTGTCCCTCCGCCATGTCACTCCACAATATCAAACCTCCTACCTGATCAAACTTGTCACTTCTCCATGTCACTACTCCATGTCTTTCCTTCACATCAATCCTCTATGTCACCCCTCCATGTCACTCCTCCATGTCGCTATTCCATGTCACTCCTCCATGTCGCTACACCAACTCAATCCTCATGTCACTCCTCCATGTAGCTACTCCATGTCACTCATCCATGTCGCTACACCAACTCAATCCTCCTTGTCACTCCTCCATGTCACTCAGCCAAGTCATTTGTCCATGTCACTCCTTTATGTCACTCCTCCATGTCACTCCTCCATGTCGTTACACCAACTCACTCCTCCATGTCACTCCTTCATGTCGCTACTCCATGTCACTCCTTATGTCGATACGCCAACTCACTCCTCCATGTCACTCCTCCATTTAACTCCACCACGTCACTCCTCCATGTCACTCCTCCATATCAACCCTCCATGTCACTCCTCCATGTCACTCCTCCATGTCACTACACCAACTCACTCATTCCTGTCCCTCCGCCATGTCACTCCACCATATCAACCCTCCTTCTTGATCAAACTTGTCACTTCTCCATGTCACTAGTCCATGTCTCTCCCCCATATCAAACCTCTATGTCACTCCTCCATGTCACTCCTCTATGTCACTCCTCCTTGTCGCTCTTCCATGTCACTCCTCCATGTCGCTACACCAACTCACTCCTCATGTCACTCCTCCATGTCACTCCTCCATGTCGCTATTCCATGTCACTCCTTATGTCGCTACACCAACTCACTCCTCCATTTCACTCTTCCATTTCACTCCACCACGTCACTCCTCCATATCACTCCTCCATATCAACCCTCCATGTCACTCCTCCATGTCACTCCTCCATATCATTCCTCCATGTCACTCCTCCATGTAACTACACCAACTCACTCATCCCTGTCCCTCCACCATGTCACTCCTCCATGTCACTCCTCCATGTCACTCCTCCATGTCACTCCTCCTTGTCGCTATTCCATGTCACTCCTCCAAGTTGCTACACCAACTCACTCCTCATGTCACTCCTCCATGTCGCTACTCCATGTCACTCCTCCATGTCGCTACACCAACTCAATCCTCCTTGTCACTCCTCCATGTCACTCATCCAAGTCATTCCTCCATGTCACTCATTTATGTCACTCCTCCAAGTCACTCCTCCATGTCACTTCTATATGTCTTCCATGTCACTCCTCCATGTCGCTCCACCAACTCACTCCTCCATGTCACTCCTCCTTGTCACTCTTCCATGTAGTTATTCCATGTCACTCCTCCATGTTGCTCTACCAACTCATTCCTTCATGTCACTCGTCCACGTTCTCCTCCATGTCACACTTCCTTGTCACTCCTCCATGTAGCTACTTTATGTCACTACACCAACTCACTCATCCCTGTCCTTCCGCCATGTCACTCCACCATATCAACCCTCCTTCTTGATCAAACTTGTCAATTCTCCATGTCACTACTCCATGTCTCTCCCCCACATCAAACCTCTATGTCACTCCTCCTTGTCACTCCTCCATGTAGCTATTCCATGTCACTCCTCCATGTCGCTCTACCAACTCACTACTCCATGTCTTTCCTCCACATTAATCCTCTATGTCACTTCTCTATGTCACTCCTCCATGTCACTTTTCAATATTACTCCTCTATGTCATTCCCCTATGTCGCTACTCCATGTCACTCCTCAATGTCGATCCTCCATGTCACTCCTCCGTGACACTTCTACATGTTTTCCATGTCACTCCTCCACATATCTCCTCTATGTCACTCCTCCATGTCACTTTTCAATATTACTCCTCTATGTCATTCCCCTATGTCGCTACTCCATGTCACTCCTCAATGTCGATCCTCCATGTCACTCCTCCATGTCACTTCTATATGTCTTCCATGTCACTCCTCCATGTTGCTCCTCCTTGTCACTCCTCCATGTTGCTCCTCTATGTCACTCCTCCATGTCACTCATCCATGTCCCTCCGCCATGTCCCTCCACCATATCAATCCTCCTTGCTGATCCGCCCTGTCACTCCTCCATGTCTCTCCTCCACATCAATCCTCCATGTCACTCCTCCATGTCACTCCTCCATGTCGCTACACCAACTCAACCCTCCTTGTCACTCCTCCATGTCACTCAGCCAAGTCATTTGTCCATGTCACTCCTTTATGTCACTCCTCCTAGTCACTCCTCCATGTGACTTCTATATGTCTTCCATGTCACTCCTCCATGTTGCTCCACCAACTCACTCCTCCATGTCACTCCGCCATGTCACTGCTCCACGTCACTCCTCTATGTCACTCCTCCATGTCACTCCTCCATGTCGCTATTCCATGTCACTCCTTATGTCGAGATATAAACTCACTCCTCCATGTCACTCTTCCATTTCATTCCACCACACCACTCCTCCATGTCACTCCTCCATATCAACCCTCCATGTCACTCCTCCATGTCGCTACACCAACTCACTCCTCCATGTCACTCCTCCATTTCACTCCACCACGTCTATATGTCTTCCATGTCACTCCTCCATGTCGCTCCACCAACTCACTCCTCCATGTCACTCCTCCATGTCACTCATCCAAGTCACTCCTCCATGTCGCTATTCCATTTCACTACTCCATGTCGCTACACCAACTCAACCCTCCTTGTCACTCCTCCATGTCACTCATCCAATTCACTCCTCCATGTCGCTATTCCATGTCACTCCTTATGTCGATACGCCAACTCACTCCTCTATGTCACTCCTCCATTTCACTCCACCACGTTACTCCTCCATGTCACTCCTCCATATCAACCCTCCATGTCACTCCTCTACTTCACTCCTCCATGTCACTCCTCCATGTCACTACACCAACTCACTAATCCCTGTTCCTCCGCCATGTCACTCCACAATATCAAACCTCCTTCCTGATCAAACTTGTCAGTTCTCCATGTCACTACTCCATGTCTCTCCTCCACATCAATCCTCTATGTCACTCCTCCATGTCACTCCTCCATGTCACTCCTCCATGTCACTCCTCCTTGTCGCTATTCCCTGTCACTCCACCACATCACTCCTCCATGTCACTCCTCCATGTCACTCCTCCATGTCACTCCTCCTTGTCGCTATTCCATGTCACTCCACCACGTCACTCCTCCATGTCACTCCTCCATGTCACTCCTCTATGTCACTCCTCCTTGTCGCTATTCCATGTCACTCCTCCATGTCGCTACACCAACTCACTCCTCATGTCACTACTCCATGTCGCTACTCCATGTCACTCCTCCATGTCGCTACACCAACTCAATCCTCCTTGTCACTCCTCCATGTCACGCATCCAAGTCATTCCTCCATGTCACTCCTTTATGTCACTCCTCCAAGTCACTCCTCCATGTCACTTCTATATGTCTTCCATGTCACTCCTCCATGTCGTTACACCAACTCACTCCTCCATGTCACTCCTCCATGTCTCTACTCCATGTCATTCCTCCAATTCATTCCTCCATGTCTCTCCTCCATGTCACTTCTCCAAGTCTTCAATGTCATGTCTCTCATCTGTGTAGCTCCACATTGTCACTCCTCCAAGTCACTCCTCCATGTCGCTACTCCACGTCACTCCTCCATGTCACACCTCCTTGTCACTCCTCCATGTAGCTACTCCATGTCACTCCTCCATGTCGCTCTACCAACTCACTCCTCCATGTCACTCGTCCACGTCACTCCTCCATGTCACACCTCCTTGTCACTCCTCCATGTCACTCCTCCTTGTCGCAATTCCATGTCACTCCTCCATGTCACTCCTCCATGTCGCTACACCAACTCACTCCTCATGTCACTCCTCCATGTCACTCCAACACGTCCCTCCTCCATATCAACCCTCCATGTCACTCCTCCATGTCACTCATCCATGTCCCTCCGCCATGTCACTCCATCATATCAATCCTCCTTGCTGTTCCGCCCTGTCACTCCTCCATGTCTCTCCTCCACATCAATCCTCTATGTCACTCCTCCATGTCACTCCTCCAAGTCACTCCTCCATGTCGCTATTCCATGTCACTCCTACATGTCGCTATTCCATGTCACTCCTCCATGTCGCTACACAAACTCAATCCTCCTTGTCACTCCGCTGTGTCATTCCTGCATGTCACTCCTCACTGTCACTCCTCGATGTCACTACACCAACTCACTCATCCCTGTCCCTCCGCCATGTCACACCACCATAACAACCCTCCTTCCTGATCAAACTTGTCACTTTTCCATGTCTCTCCTCCACATCAATCCTCTATGTCACTCCTCCATGTCATTCCTCCATGTCACTCCTCTTTGTCACCCCTCCATGTCCCTCCTCCATGTCACTCCACCATATCAATCCTCCTTGCTGATCCGCCCTGTCACTTCTCCATGTCACTCCTTCATGTCACTTCTATATATCTTCCATGTCACTCCTCAATGTTGCTACTCCATGTCACTCCTCCATTTAACTCCTCCATGTCTCTCCTCCATGTCACTTCTCCAAGTCTTCAATGTCATGTCTCTCATCTGTGTAGCTCCACATTGTCACTCCTCCAAGTCACTCCTCCATGTCGCTACTCCACGTCAGTCCTCCACGTCACTCCTCCATGTCACACCTCCTTGTCACTCCTCAATGTAGCTACTCCATGTCACTCCTCCATGTCTCTCTACCAACTCACTCCTCCATGTCATTCGTCCACGTCACTCCTCCATGTCACACCTCCTTGTCACTCTTCGATTTAGCTACTCCATGTCACTCCTCCATGTCACTCTTCCATGTCACTCCTCCATGTCACTCTTAAATTTCACTCCACCACGCCAGTCCTCTATATCACTCCTCCATGTTGCTATTCCATGTCACTCCATATGTCGCTACACCAACTCACTCCTCCATTTCACCCCTCCATTTCACTCCACCACGTCACTCCTCCATATCACTCCGCCATATCAACCATCCATGTCACTCCTCCATGTCACTCCTCCATGTAATTCCTCCATGTCACTCCTCCATGTCACTACACCAACTCAATCCTCATGTCACTCCTCCATGTAGCTACTCCATGTCACTCCTCCATGTCGCTACACCAACTCAATACTCCTTGTCACTCCTCCATGTCACTCAGCCAAGTCATTTTTCCATGTCACTCCTTTATGTCACTCCTCCAAGTCCCTCCTCCATGTCACTTCTATATGTCTTCCATGTCACTCCTCCATGTTGCTCCACCAACTCACTCCTCCATGTCACTCCTCCATGTCACTGCTCCACGTCACTCCTCTATGTCACTCCTCCATATCACTCCTCTACTTCACTCCTCCATGTCACTCCTCCATATCAATCCTCCATTGCACTCCTCCATGTAACTTCTTAATGTCACTACTCCATGTCGCTACTCCATGTCACTCCTCCATGTCACTCTTGCATGTCGCTCCGCCATGTCACTTCTCCAAGTCTTCAATGTCATGTCTCTCATCCGTGTAGCTCCATACTGTCACTCCTCCATATCACTCCTCCGTGTCACTTCTACATGTTTTCAATGTCACTTCTCCACATCACTCATCTATGTCACTCCTCCATGTCACTTTTCAATATCACTCCTCTATGTCACTCCTCCATGTCACTACACCAACTCACTCATCCCTTTCCCTCCACCATGTCACTCCGCCATATCAACCGTCCTTCCTGATCAAACTTGTCAGTTCTCCATGTCACTACTCCATGTCTCTCCTCCATATCAATCCTCTATGTCACTCCTCCTTGTCGCTATTCCATGTCACTCCTCCATGTTGCTACACCAACTCACTCCTCATGTCACTCCTCCATGTCTCTACTCCATGTCACTCCTCCATGTCACTCCTCGTTGTCGCTATTCCATGTCACTCCTCCATGTTGCTAAACCAACTCACTCCTCATGTCACTACCCCATGTCGCCACTCCATGTCACTCCTCCATGTCGCTACACCAACTCAATCCTCCTTGTCACTACTCCATGTCACTCATCCAAGTCATTCCTCCATGTCACTCCTTTATGTCACTCCTCCATGTCACTTCTATATGTCTTCCATGTCACTCCTTCATGTCGCTCAACCAACTCGCTCCTCCATGTCACTCCTCCTTGTCACTCCTCCATGTAGCTATTCCATGTCACTCCTCCATGTCGCTCTACCAACTCACTCCTCCATGTCATTCGTCCACGTCACTCCTCCATGTCACACTTCCTTGTCACTCCTCCATGTAGCTACTCAAAGTCAATACACCAACTCACTCATCCCTGTCCCTCAGCCATGTCACTCCACCATATCAACCCTCCTTCCTGATCAAACTTGTCACTTCTCCATGTCACTACTCCATGTCGCTATTCCATGTCACTCCTCCATGTCGCTACACCAACTCAATCCTCATGTCACTCCTCCATGTAGCTACTCCATGTCACTCCTCCATGTCGCTACACCAACTCCATCCTCCTTGTCACTCCTCCATGTCACTCAGCCAAGTCATTTGTCCATGTCACTCCTTTATGTCACTCCTCCAAGTCACTCCTCCATGTCACTTCTATATGTCTTCCATGTCACTCCTCCATTTCACTCCACCACGTCACTCCTCCATGTCACTCCTCCATATCAACCCTCCATGTCACTCCTCATTGTCGCTACACCAACTCACTCCTCCATGTCACTCCTCCATTTCACTCCACCACGTCCCTCCTCCATATCAACCCTCCATGTCACTCCTCCATGTCACTCCTCCATGTCCCTCCCACATGTCACTCCACCATATCAACCCTCCTTCCTGATCAAACTTGTCAGTTCTCCATGTCACCACTCCATGTCTCTCCTCCACATCAATCCTCTATGTCACTCCTCCATGTCACTCCTCCATGTCACTCCTCATTGTCGCTATTCCATGTCACTCCTCCATGTTGCTACACCAACTCACTCCTCATGTCACTCCTCCATGTCACTCATCCAAGTCATTCCTCCATGTCACTCCTTTATGTCACTCCTCCATGTCACTTCTATATGTCTTCCATGTTACTCCTCCATGTCGCTACACCAACTCAATCCTCCTTGTCACTCCTCCATGTCACTCTTCCAAGTCACTCCTCCATGTCGCTATTCCATGTCACTCCTTATGTCGATACACCAACTCACTCCTCCATGTCACTCCTCCATTTCACTCCACCACGTCACTCCTCCATGTCACTCCTCCATATCAACCCTCCATGTCACTCCTCCATGTCACTCCTCCATGTCACTCCTCCTTGTCACTACACCAACTCACAAATCCCTTTCCCTCCGCCATGTCACTCCACAATATCAAACCTCCTTCCTGATCAAACTTGTCAGTTCTCCATGTCACTACTCCATGTCTCTCCTCCACATTAATCCTCTATGGCAGTCCTCCATGTCACTCCTCATTGTCGCTATTCAATGTCACTCCTCCATGTTGCTACACCAACTCACTCCTCATGTCACTCCTCCATGTCGCTACTCCATGTCACTCCTCCATGTTGCTACACCAACTCACTCCTCCATGTCACTCCTCCATTTCACTCCACCACATCACTCCTCCATATCACTCCTCCATATCAACCCTACTTGTCACTCCTCCATGTCACTCCTCCATGTCGCTACACCAAATCACTCCTCCATGTCACTCCTCCATGTCGCTATTCCATGTCACTCCTTTTGTCGCTACACCAACTCACTCCTCCATTTCACTCCTCCATTTCACTCCACCACGTCACTCCTCCATATCACTCCTCCATTTCAACCCTACTTGTCACTCCTCCATGTCACTCCTCCATGTAATTCCTCCATGTCACTCCTCCATGTCACTCCTCCTTGTCGCTATTCCATGTCACTCCTCCATGTTGCTACACCAACTCAGTCCTCATGTCACTCCTCCATGTCGCTACTCCATGTCACTCCTCCATGTCGCTACACCAACTCAATCCTCATTGTCACTCCTCCATGTCACTCATCCAAGTCATTCCTCCATGTCACTCCTTTATGTCACTCCTCCAAGTCACTCCTCCATGTCACTTCTATATGTCTTCCATGTCACTTCTCCATGTCGCTCCACCAACGCACTCCTCCATGTCACTCCTCCTTGTCACTCCTCCATGTAGCTATTCCATTTCACTCCTCCATGTCGCTACACCAACTCAATCCTCCTTGTCACTCCTCCATGTCACTCATCCAAGTCACTCCTCCATGTCGCTATTCCATGTCACTCCTTATGTCGATACACCAACTCACTCCTCCATGTCACTCCTCCATTTCACTCCACCACGTCACTCCTTCATGTCACTCCTCCATATCAACCCTCCATGTCACTCCTCCATGTCACTCCTCCATGTCACTCCTCCATGTCACTACACCAACTCACTAATCCCTGTCCCTCCTTTATGTCACTCCTCCAAGTCACTCCTCCATGTCACTTCTATATGTCTTCCATGTTACTCCTCCATGTCGCTCCACCAACTCACTCCTCCATGTCACTCCTCCTTGTCATTCCTCCATGTAGCTATTCCATGTCACTCCTCCATGTCGCTCTACCAACTCACTCCTCCATGTCACTCGTCCACGTCACTCCTCCATGTCACACTTCCTTGTCACTCCTCCATGTAGCTACTTCATGTCACTACACCAACTCACTCATCCCTGTCCCTCCGCCATGTCACTCCACCATATCAACCCTCCTTCCTGATCAAACTTGTCACTTCTCCATGTCACTACTCCATGTCTCTCCTCCACATCACTCCTCTATATCACTCCTCCATGTCACTCCTCCATGTCACTCCTCCTTGTTGCTATTCCATGTTACTCCTCCATGTCGCTACACCAACTCACTCTTCCATGTCACTCCCACATTTCACTCCACCACGTCAACCCTCCATGTCACTCCTCCATGTTACTCCTCCATGTCACTACACCAACTCACTCATCCCTGTCCCTCCGCCATGTCACTCCACCATATCAACCCTCCTTCCTGATCAAACTTGTCACTTCTCCATGTCACTACTCCATGTCTCTCCCCCACATAAAACCTCTATGTCACTCCTCCATGTCACTCCTCTATGTCAATCCTCCTTGTCGCTCTTCCATGTCACTCCTCCATGTCGCTACACCAACTCAATCCTCATATCACTCCTCCATGTAGCTACTCCATGTCACTCCTCCATGTCGCTACACCAACTCAATCCTCCTTGTCACTCCTCCATGTCACCCAGCCAAGTCATTTTTCCATGTCACTCCTTTATGTCACTCCTCCAAGTCACTCCTCCATGTCACTTCTATATGTCTTCCATGTCACTCCTCCATGTTGCTCCACCAACTCACTCCTCCATGTCACCCCTCCATGTCACTGCTCCACCTCACTCCTCTATGTCACTCCTCCATGTCACTCCTCCATGTCGCTATTCCATGTCACTCCTTATGTTGCTATATAAACTCACTCCTCCATGTCACTCCTCCATTTCACTCCACCACGTCACTCCTCCATGTCACTCCTCTTTGTCGCTATTCCATGTCACTCCTCCATGTCGCTACACCAATTCACTCCTCCATGTCACTCCTCCATGTCGCTATTCCATGTCACTCCTTTTGTCGCTACGCCAACTCACTCCTCCATTTCACTCCTCCATTTCACTCCACCACGTCACTCCTCCATATCACTCCTCCATATCAACCCTACTTGTCACTCCTCCATGTCACTCCTCCATGTAATTCCTCCATGTCACTCCTCCATGTCACTCCTCCATGTTGCTACACCAACTCAGTCCTCATGTCACTCCTCCATGTCGCTACTCCATGTCACTCCTCCATGTCGCTACACCAACTCAATCCTCATTGTCACTCCTCCATGTCACTCATCCAAGTCATTCCTCCATGTCACTCCTTTATGTCACTCCTCCAAGTCACTCCTCCATGTCACTTCTATATGTCTTCCATGTCACTTCTCCATGTCGCTCCACCAACTCACTCCTCCATGTCACACCTCCTTGTCACTCCTCCATGTAGCTATTCCATTTCACTCCTCCATGTCGCTACACCAACTCAATCCTCCTTGTCACTCCTCCATGTCACTCATCCAAGTCACTCCTCCATGTCGCTATTCCATGTCACTCCTTATGTCGATACACCAACTCACTCCTCCATGTCACTCCTCCATTTCACTCCACCACGTCACTCCTTCATGTCACTCCTCCATATCAACCCTCCATGTCACTCCTCCATGTCACTCCTCCATGTCACTCCTCCATGTCACTACACCAACTCACTAATCCCTGTCCCTCCTTTATGTCACTCCTCCAAGTCACTCCTCCATGTCACTTCTATATGTCTTCCATGTTACTCCTCCATGTCGCTCCACCAACTCACTCCTCCATGTCACTCCTCCTTGTCATTCCTCCATGTAGCTATTCCATGTCACTCCTCCATGTCGCTCTACCAACTCACTCCTCCATGTCACTCATCCACGTCACTCCTCCATGTCACACTTCCTTGTCACTCCTCCATGTAGCTACTTCATGTCACTACACCAACTCACTCATCCCTGTCCCTCCGCCATGTCACTCCACCATATCAACCCTCCTTACTGATCAAACTTGTCACTTCTCCATGTCACTACTCCATGTCTCTCCCCCACATAAAACCTCTATGTCACTCCTCCATGTCACTCCTCTATGTCAATCCTCCTTGTCGCTCTTCCATGTCACTCCTCCATGTCGCTACACCAACTCAATCCTCATGTCACTCCTCCATGTAGCTACTCCATGTCACTCCTCCATGTCGCTACACCAACTCAATCCTCCTTGTCACTCCTCCATGTCACCCAGCCAAGTCATTTGTCCATGTCACTCCTTTATGTCACTCCTCCAAGTCACTCCTCCATGTCACTTCTATATGTCTTCCATGTTACTCCTCCATGTCGCTCCACCAACTCACTCCTCCATGTCACTCCTCCTTGTCATTCCTCCATGTAGCTATTCCATGTCACTCCTCCATGTCGCTCTACCAACTCACTCCTCCATGTCACTCGTCCACGTCACTCCTCCATGTCACACTTCCTTGTCACTCCTCCATGTAGCTACTTCATGTCACTACACCAACTCACTCATCCCTGTCCCTCCGCCATGTCACTCCACCATATCAACCCTCCTTCCTGATCAAACTTGTCACTTCTCCATGTCACTACTCCATGTCACTCCTCCTTGTCACTCCTCCTTGTCGCTATTCCATGTCACTCCTCCATGTTGCTACACCAACTCAGTCCTCATGTCACTCCTCCATGTCGCTACTCCATGTCACTCCTCCATGTCGCTACACCAACTCAATCCTCATTGTCACTCCTCCATGTCACTCATCCAAGTCATTCCTCCATGTCACTCCTTTATGTCACTCCTCCAAGTCACTCCTCCATGTCACTTTTATATGTCTTCCATGTCACTTCTCCATGTCGCTCCACCAACTCACTCCTCCATGTCACACCTCCTTGTCACTCCTCCATGTAGCTATTCCATTTCACTCCTCCATGTCGCTACACCAACTCAATCCTCCTTTTCACTCCTCCATGTCACTCATCCAAGTCACTCCTCCATGTCGCTATTCCATGTCACTCCTTATGTCGATACACCAACTCACTCCTCCATGTCACTCCTCCATTTCACTCCACCTTGTCACTCCTTCATGTCACTCCTCCATATCAACCCTCCATGTCACTCCTCCATGTCACTCCTCCATGTCACTCCTCCATGTCACTACACCAACTCACTAATCCCTGTCCCTCCTTTATGTCACTCCTCCAAGTCACTCCTCCATGTCACTTCTATATGTCTTCCATGTTACTCCTCCATGTCGCTCCACCAACTCACTCCTCCATGTCACTCCTCCTTGTCATTCCTCCATGTAGCTATTCCATGTCACTCCTCCATGTCGCTCTACCAACTCACTCCTCCATGTCACACTTCCTTGTCACTCCTCCATGTAGCTACTTCATGTCACTACACCAACTCACTCATCCCTGTCCCTCCGCCATGTCACTCCACCATATCAACCCTCCTTCCTGATCAAACTTGTCACTTCTCCATGTCACTACTCCATGTCTCTCCTCCACATAACTCCTCTATATCACTCCTCCATGTCACTCCTCCATGTCACTCCTCCTTGTCGCTATTCCATGTTACTCCTCCATGTCGCTACACCAACTCACTCTTCCATGTCACTCCCACATTTCACTCCACCACGTCAACCCTCCATGTCACTCCTCCATGTTACTCCTCCATGTCACTACACCAACTCACTCATCCCTGTCCCTCCGCCATGTCACTCCACCATATCAACCCTCCTTCCTGATCAAACTTGTCACTTCTCCATGTCACTACTCCATGTCTCTCCCCCACATAAAACCTCTATGTCACTCCTCCATGTCACTCCTCTATGTCAATCCTCCTTGTCGCTCTTCCATGTCACTCCTCCATGTCGCTACACCAACTCAATCCTCATGTCACTCCTCCATGTAGCTACTCCATGTCACTCCTCCATGTCGCTACACCAACTCAATCCTCCTTGTCACTCCTCCATGTCACCCAGCCAAGTCATTTGTCCATGTCACTCCTTTATGTCACTCCTCCAAGTCACTCCTCCATGTCACTTCTATATGTCTTCCATGTCACTCCTCCATGTTGCTCCACCAACTCACTCCTCCATGTCACCCCTCCATGTCACTGCTCCACGTCACTCCTCTATGTCACTCCTCCATGTCACTCCTCCATGTCGCTATTCCATGTCACTCCTTATGTTGCTATATAAACTCACTCCTCCATGTCACTCCTCCATTTCACTCCACCACGTCACTCCTCTATGTCACTCCTCCATATCAACCCTCCATGTCACTCCTCCTTGTCGCTACACCAACTCACTCCTCCATGTCACTCCTCCATTTCACTCCACCATGTCTATATGTCTTCCATGTCACTCCTCCATGTCACTCCACCAACTCACTCCTCTATGTCACTCCTCCTTGTCACTCCTCCATGTAGCTATTCCATTTCACTACTCCATTTCGCTACACCAACTCAATCCTCCTTGTCACTCCTCTATGTCACTCATCCAAGTCACTCCTCCATGTAGCTATTCCATGTCACTCCTCCATGTCGCTCTACTAACTCACTCCTCCATGTTACTCGTCCACGTCACTCCTCCATGTCACACTTCCTTGTCACTCCTCCATGTAGCTACTTCATGTCACTACACCAACTCACTCATCCCTGTCCCTCCACCATGTCACTCCACCATATCAACCCTACTTCCTGATCAAACTTGTCACTTCTCCATGTCACTACTCTATGTCTCTCCTCCACATCACTCCTCTATATCACTCCTCCATGTCACTCCTTTATGTCACTCCTCCAAGTCACTCCTCCATGTCACTTCTATATGTCTTCCATGTTACTCCTCCATGTCGCTCCACCAACTCACTCCTCCATGTCACTCCTCCTTGTCATTCCTCCATGTAGCTATTCCATGTCACTCCTCCATGTCGCTCTACCAACTCACTCCTCCATGTCACTCGTCCACGTCACTCCTCCATGTCACACTTCCTTGTCACTCCTCCATGTAGCTACTTCATGTCACTACACCAACTCACTCATCCCTGTCCCTCCGCCATGTCACTCCACCATATCAACCCTCCTTCCTGATCAAACTTGTCACTTCTCCATGTCACTACTCCATGTCACTCCTCCTTGTCACTCCTCCTTGTCGCTATTCCATGTCACTCCTCCATGTTGCTACACCAACTCAGTCCTCATGTCACTCCTCCATGTCGCTACTCCATGTCACTCCTCCATGTCGCTACACCAACTCAATCCTCATTGTCACTCCTCCATGTCACTCATCCAAGTCATTCCTCCATGTCACTCCTTTATGTCACTCCTCCAAGTCACTCCTCCATGTCACTTTTATATGTCTTCCATGTCACTTCTCCATGTCGCTCCACCAACTCACTCCTCCATGTCACACCTCCTTGTCACTCCTCCATGTAGCTATTCCATTTCACTCCTCCATGTCGCTACACCAACTCAATCCTCCTTTTCACTCCTCCATGTCACTCATCCAAGTCACTCCTCCATGTCGCTATTCCATGTCACTCCTTATGTCGATACACCAACTCACTCCTCCATGTCACTCCTCCATTTCACTCCACCTTGTCACTCCTTCATGTCACTCCTCCATATCAACCCTCCATGTCACTCCTCCATGTCACTCCTCCATGTCACTCCTCCATGTCACTACACCAACTCACTAATCCCTGTCCCTCCTTTATGTCACTCCTCCAAGTCACTCCTCCATGTCACTTCTATATGTCTTCCATGTTACTCCTCCATGTCGCTCCACCAACTCACTCCTCCATGTCACTCCTCCTTGTCATTCCTCCATGTAGCTATTCCATGTCACTCCTCCATGTCGCTCTACCAACTCACTCCTCCATGTCACACTTCCTTGTCACTCCTCCATGTAGCTACTTCATGTCACTACACCAACTCACTCATCCCTGTCCCTCCGCCATGTCACTCCACCATATCAACCCTCCTTCCTGATCAAACTTGTCACTTCTCCATGTCACTACTCCATGTCTCTCCTCCACATAACTCCTCTATATCACTCCTCCATGTCACTCCTCCATGTCACTCCTCCTTGTCGCTATTCCATGTTACTCCTCCATGTCGCTACACCAACTCACTCTTCCATGTCACTCCCACATTTCACTCCACCACGTCAACCCTCCATGTCACTCCTCCATGTTACTCCTCCATGTCACTACACCAACTCACTCATCCCTGTCCCTCCGCCATGTCACTCCACCATATCAACCCTCCTTCCTGATCAAACTTGTCACTTCTCCATGTCACTACTCCATGTCTCTCCCCCACATAAAACCTCTATGTCACTCCTCCATGTCACTCCTCTATGTCAATCCTCCTTGTCGCTCTTCCATGTCACTCCTCCATGTCGCTACACCAACTCAATCCTCATGTCACTCCTCCATGTAGCTACTCCATGTCACTCCTCCATGTCGCTACACCAACTCAATCCTCCTTGTCACTCCTCCATGTCACCCAGCCAAGTCATTTGTCCATGTCACTCCTTTATGTCACTCCTCCAAGTCACTCCTCCATGTCACTTCTATATGTCTTCCATGTCACTCCTCCATGTTGCTCCACCAACTCACTCCTCCATGTCACCCCTCCATGTCACTGCTCCACGTCACTCCTCTATGTCACTCCTCCATGTCACTCCTCCATGTCGCTATTCCATGTCACTCCTTATGTTGCTATATAAACTCACTCCTCCATGTCACTCCTCCATTTCACTCCACCACGTCACTCCTCTATGTCACTCCTCCATATCAACCCTCCATGTCACTCCTCCTTGTCGCTACACCAACTCACTCCTCCATGTCACTCCTCCATTTCACTCCACCATGTCTATATGTCTTCCATGTCACTCCTCCATGTCACTCCACCAACTCACTCCTCTATGTCACTCCTCCTTGTCACTCCTCCATGTAGCTATTCCATTTCACTACTCCATTTCGCTACACCAACTCAATCCTCCTTGTCACTCCTCTATGTCACTCATCCAAGTCACTCCTCCATGTAGCTATTCCATGTCACTCCTCCATGTCGCTCTACTAACTCACTCCTCCATGTTACTCGTCCACGTCACTCCTCCATGTCACACTTCCTTGTCACTCCTCCATGTAGCTACTTCATGTCACTACACCAACTCACTCATCCCTGTCCCTCCACCATGTCACTCCACCATATCAACCCTACTTCCTGATCAAACTTGTCACTTCTCCATGTCACTACTCTATGTCTCTCCTCCACATCACTCCTCTATATCACTCCTCCATGTCACTCCTCCATGTCACTCCTCCTTGTCGCTATTCCATGTTACTCCTCCATGTCGCTACACCAACTCACTCTTCCATGTCACTCCCCCATTTCACTCCACCACGTCACTCCTCCATGTCACTCCTCCATATCAACCCTCCATGTCACTCCTCCATGTCACTCCTCCATGTCACTCCTCCATGTCACTACACCAACTCACTCATCCCTGTCACTCCTCCATGTCACGTCTCCATGTCACTACTCCATGTCTCTTCCACATCAAACCTCTATGTCATTCCTCCATGTCAGTCCTCCATGTCGCTACACCAACTCAACCCTTATGTCACTCCTCCATGTAGCTACTCCATGTCACTCCTCCATGTCGCTACACCAACTCAATCCTCCTTGTCACTCCTCCATGTCACTCAGCCAAGTCATTTGTCCATGTCACTCCTTTATGTCACTCTTCCAAGTCACTCCTCCATGTCACTTCTATATTTCTTCCATGTCACTCCTCCATGTTGCTCCACCAACTCACTCCTCCATGTCACTCCTCCATGTCACTGCTCCACGTCACTCCTCTATGTCACTCCTCCATGTCACTCCTCCATGTCGCTATTCCATGTTACTTCTATATGTCTTCCATGTCACTCCTCCATGTCGTTACACCAACTCACTCCTCCATGTCACTCCTCCATGTCGCTACTCCATGTCACTCCTCCATGTCACTTCTATATGTCTTCCATGTCACTCCTCCATGTCGTTACACTAACTCACTCCTCCATGTCACTCCTCCATGTCGCTACTCCATGTCACTCCTCCATGTCACTTCTATATGTCTTCCATGTCACTCCTCCATGTCGTTACACCAACTCACTCCTCCATGTCACTCCTCCATGTCGCTACTCCATGTCACTCCTCCATGTCACTCCTCCATGCCCCTCCGCCATGTCACTCCACCATATCAATCCTCCTTCCTGATCAAACTTGTCACTTCCCCATGTCACTCCTCCTTGTCGCAATTCCATGTCACTCCTCCATGTCGCTACACCACCTCAATCCTCCTTGTCACTCCTCCATGTCACTCATCCAAGTCACTCCTCCTTGTCGCTATTCCATGTTACTCCTCCATGTCGCTACACCAACTCACTCTTCCATGTCACTCCTCCATTTCACTCCACCACGTCACTCTTCTACGTCACTCCTCATGTCACTCCTGCATGTCGCTACTCCATGTCACTACTCCATGTTGCTACACCAACTCACTCCTCATGTCACTCCTCCATGTCACTACTCCATGTCACTCCTCCATGTCGCTACACCAACTCAATCCTCCTTGTCACTCCTCCATGTCACTCATGCAAGTCATTCCTCCATGTCACTCCTTTATGTCACTCCTCCAAGTCACTCCTCCATGTCACTTCTATATGTCTTCCATGTCACTCCTCCATGTCGCTCCTCCTTGTCACTCCTCCATGTTGCTCCTCCATGTAACTCCTCCATGTCACTCATCCATGTCCCTCCGCCATGTCACTCCACCATATCAATCCTCCTTGCTGATCCGCCCTGTCACTCCTCCATGTCTCTCCTCCACATCAATCCTCCATGTCACTCCTCCATGTCACTCCTCCATGTCACTACACCAACTCACTCATCCCTTTCCCTCCGCCATGTCACTCCACCATATCAACCCTCCTTCCTGATCAAACTTGTCACTTCTCCATGTCACTACTCCATGTCTCTCCTCCACATCAATCCTCTATGTCACTCCTCCATGTCACTCTTCCATGTCACTCCTCCTTGTCGCTATTCCATGTCACTCCTCCATGTTGCTACACCAACTCACTCCTCATGTCACTCCTCCATGTCACTACTCCATGTCACTCCTCCATGTCGCTACACCAACTCAATCCTCCTTGTCACTCCTCCATGTCACTCATGCAAGTCATTCCTCCATGTCACTCCTTTATGTCACTCCTCCAAGTCACTCCTCCATGTCACTTCTATATGTCTTCCATGTTACTCCTCCATATCGCTCCACCAACTCACTCCTCCATGTCACTCCTCCTAGTCACTCCTCCATGTAGCTATTCCATGTCACTCCTCCATGTTGCCCTACCAACTCACTCCTCCATGTCACTCGTCCACGTCACTTCTCCATGTCACACTTCCTTGTCACTCCTCCATGTAGCTACTTCATGTCACTACACCAACTCACTAATCCCTGTCCCTCCGCCATGTCACTCCACCATATCAACCCTCCTTCCTGATCAAACTTGACACTTCTCCATGTCACTACTCCATGTCTTTCCTCCACATCAATCCTCTATGTCACTCCTCCATGTCACTCCTCCTTGTCACTCCTCCTTGTCGCTATTCCATGTTACTCCTCCATGTCGCTACACCAACTCACTCTTCCATGTCACTCCTCCATTTCACTCCACCACGTCACTCTTCTACGTCACTCCTCATGTCACTCCTGCATGTCGCTACTCCATGTCACTACTCCATGTCTTTCCTCCACATCAATCCTCTATGTAACTCCTCCATGTCACTCCTCCATGTCATTCCTCCTTGTCGCTATTTCATGTCACTCCTCCATATCAACCCTCCATGTCACTCCTCCATGTCGATCCTCCATGTCACTCCTCCATGTCACTTCTATATGTCTTCCATGTCACTCCTCCATGTCGCTCCTCCTTGTCACTCCTCCATGTTGCTCCTCCATGTAACTCCTCCATGTCACTCATCCATGTCCCTCCGCCATGTCACTCCACCATATCAATCCTCCTTGCTGATCCGCCCTGTCACTCCTCCATGTCTCTCCTCCACATCAATCCTCCATGTCACTCCTCCATGTCACTCCTCCATGTCACTACACCAACTCACTCATCCCTTTCCCTCCACCATGTCACTCCACCATATCAACCCTCCTTCCTGATCAAACTTGTCACTTCTCCATGTCACTACTCCATGTCTCTCCTCCACATCAATCCTCTATGTCACTCCTCCATGTCACTCTTCCATGTCACTCCTCCTTGTCGCTATTTCATGTCACTCCTCCATGTTGCTACACCAACTCACTCCTCATGTCACTCCTCCATGTCACTACTCCATGTCACTCCTCCATGTCGCTACACCAACTCAATCCTCCTTGTCACTCCTCCATGTCACTCATGCAAGTCATTCCTCCATGTCACTCCTTTATGTCACTCCTCCAAGTCACTCCTCCATGTCACTTCTATATGTCTTCCATGTTACTCCTCCATATCGCTCCACCAACTCACTCCTCCATGTCACTCCTCCTAGTCACTCCTCCATGTAGCTATTCCATGTCACTCCTCCATGTTGCCCTACCAACTCACTCCTCCATGTCACTCGTCCACGTCACTTCTCCATGTCACACTTCCTTGTCACTCCTCCATGTAGCTACTTCATGTCACTACACCAACTCACTAATCCCTGTCCCTCCGCCATGTCACTCCACCATATCAACCCTCCTTCCTGATCAAACTTGACAGTTCTCCATGTCACTACTCCATGTCTTTCCTCCACATCAATCCTCTATGTCACTCCTCCATGTCACTCCTCCTTGTCATTCCTCCTTGTCGCTATGCCATGTCACTCCTCCATGTAGCTACACCAACTCACTCTTCCATGTCACTCCCCCATTTCACTCCAACACGTCACTCCACCACGTCACTCCTCTATATCACTCCTCCATGTCACTCCTCCATGTCACTCCTCCTTGTCGCTATTCCATGTTACTCATCCATGTCGCTACACCAACTAACTCTTCCATGTCACTCCTCCATTTCACTCCACCACGTCACTCTTCTACGTCACTCCTCATGTCACTCCTCCATGTCGCTACTCCTTGTCACTCCTCCATGTCACTCATCCATGTCAATCCTCCATGTCACTCCTTTATGTCACTCCTCCAAGTCACTCCTAAATTTCACTTCTATATGGCTTCAATGTCACTCCTGAATGTCGCTCCTCCATATCACTCCTCTATTTCATTACTCCATGTCACTCTCTCATATCAATCCTCCATTTCACTCCTCCATGTAACTCCTTAATGTCACTACTCCATGTTGCTACTCCATGTAACTCCTCCATGTCACTCTTGCATGACGCTCCTCTATGTCACTTCTCTAAGTCTTCAATGTCATGTCTCATCCGTGTAGCTCCATATTGTCACTCCTCCATATCACTCCTCCGTGTCACTTCTACATGTTTTGCATGTCACTCCTCCACATCACTCCTCTATGTCACTCCTCCATGTCACTTTTCAATATCACTCCTCTATGTCATTCATCAATGTCGCTACTCCATGTCACTCCTCCATGTCGATCCTCCATGTCACTCCTCCATGTCACTTCTATATGTCTTCCATGTCACTCCTCCATGTCTCTCCTCCTTGTCACTTCTCCATGTTGCTCCTCCATGTTACTCCTCCATGTCACTCATCCATGTCCCTCCGCCATGTCACTCCACAATATCAATCCTCCTTGCTGATCCGCCCTGTCACTCCTCCATGTCACTCCTCCACATCAATCCTCTATGTCACTCCTCCATGTCACTCCTCCATGTCACTCCTCCATGTCACTCCTCCTTGTCACTATTCCATGTCACTCCTCCATGTCACTACACCAACTCACTCATCCCTGTCCCTCCGCCATGTCACTCCACCATATCAACCCTCCTTCCTGATCAAACTTGTCAGTTCTCCATGTCCCTACTCCATGTCTCTCCTCCACATCAATCCTCTATGTCACTCCTCCATGTCACTCTTCCATGTCACTCCTCCTTTTCGCTATTCCATGTCACTCCTCCATGTTGCTACACCAACTCACTCCTCATGTCACTCCTCCATGTCGCTACTCCATGTCCCTCCGCCATGTCACTCCACCATATCAACCCTCCTTCCTGATCAAACTTGTCACTTCTCCATGTCACTACTCTATGTCTCTCCTCCACATCACTCCTCTATATCACTCCTCCATGTCACTCCTCCATGACACTCCTCCTTGTCACTATTCCATGTTACTCCTCCATGTTGCTTCACCAAATCACTCTTCCATGTCACTCCTCCATTTCACTCCACCACGTCACTCTTCTACGTCACTCCTCATGTCACTCCTCCATGTCGCTACTCCTTGTCACTCCTCCATGTCACTCATCCATGTCATTCCTCCATGTCACTCCTTTATGTCACTCCTCCAATTCACTCCTCAATTTCACTTCTATATGACTTCAATGTAAATCCTGCATGTCGCTCCTCCATATCACTCCTCTATTTCACCCTCTCCATGTCACTCCTCCATATCAATCCTCCATTTCACTCCTCCATGTAACTCCTTAATGTCACTACTCCATGTCGCTACTCCATGTCACTCCTCCATGTCACTCTTGCATGTCGCTCCTCCATGTCAATTCTCCAAGTCTTCAATGTCATGTCTCTCATCCGTGTAGCTCCATATTGTCACTCCTCCATATCACTCCTCCGTGTCACTTCTATGTTTTCCAAGTCACTCCTCCACATCACTCCTCTATGTCACTCCTCCATGTCACTTTTCAATATCACTCCTCTTTGTCATTCCCCTATGTCGTTACTGCATGTCACTCCTCCATGTCCATCCTCCATGTCACTCCTCCATGTCACTTCTATATGTCTTCCATGTCACTCCTCCATGTCGCTCCTCCTTCTCACTCCTCCATGTTGCTCCTCCATGTCACTCCTCCATGTCACTCATTCATATCCCTCCGCCATGTCACTCCACCATATCAATCCTCCTTGCTGATCCGCCCTGTCACTCCTCCATGTCTCTCCTCCACATCTATCCTCTATGTAACTCCTCCTTGTCACTCCTCCATGTCACTACACCAACTCACTAATCCCTGTCACTCCCCCGTCACTTCTATATGTCTTCCATGTAACTCCTCCATGTCGCTCCTCCTTGTCACACCTCCATGTTGCTACTCCATGTCACTCCTCCAAGTCACTCCTCCATGTCACTTCTATATGTCTTCCATGTCACTCCTCCATGTCGCTCCTCCTTGTCACTCCTCCATGTTGCTCCTCCATGTCACTCCTCCATGTCACTCATCCATGTCCCTCTGCCATGTCACTCCACAATATCAATCCTCCTTGCTGATCTGCCCTGTCACTCCTCCATGTCTCTCCTCCACATCAATCCTCTATGTCACTCCTCCATGTCACTCCTCCATGTCACTCCTCCATGTCACTCCTCCATGTCACTCCTCCAAGTCACTACACCAACTCACTCATCCCTGTCCCTCCGCCATGTCACTCCACCATATCAACCCTCCTTCCTGATCAAACTTGTCACTTCTCCATGTCAATACTCCATGTCTCTCCCCCACATCAATCCTCTCTGTCACTCCTCCATGTCACTCCTCCTTGTCGTTATTCCATGTCACTCCTCCATGTCGCTACACCAACTCACTCCTCATGTCACTACTCCATGTCGCTACTCCATATCACTCCTCAATGTCGCTACACCAACTCACTACTCCATGTCACTCCTCCGTGTCACTCCACTATGTCACTGATCCATGTCATTCCTCCATGGCACTCCTTTATGTCACTCCTCCATGTCACTCTTCAATATCACTCCTCTATGTCATTCCCCCATGTCGATCTTCCATGTCGCTCGTCCATGTAACTCCTCAATGTCACTCCTCCATTTAGAACCTCCATGTCACTCCTCCGTGTAACTCCTCCATGTTGCTCTTGCATGTCACTCCTCCATGTCGATCCTCCATGTCACTCCTCCATGTAACTCGTCCATGTTGCTCTTTCATGTCACTCCTCCATGTCGATCCTCCATATCACTCCTCCATTTCACTTCTATATGTCTTCCATGTCACTCCTCCATGTCGCTTCTCCATGTCACTCCTCCATGTTACTCCTCCATGTCACTTCTCCATGTCACTCCACCATATCAATCCTCCTTGCTGATCCGCCCTGTCACTTCTCCTTGTCACTCTTCCATTTCTCTCCTCCACATCACTTCTCTATGTCACTCCTCCATGTCACTCGTCCATGTCACTACACCAACTCACTCATACCTGTCCCTCCGCCATGTCACTCCACCATATCAACCCTTCTTCCTTATCAAACCTGTCACTTCTCCATGTCAATCCTCCATGTCGCTCCACCAACTCACTCCTCCATGTCACTCCTCCACGTCACTCCTCTATGTCACTCCTCCATGTCACTCCTTATGTCGCTACACAAACTCACTCCTCCATGTCACTCCTCCATTTCACTCCACCACATCACACCTCCATGTCAATCCTCCATATCAACCCTTCATGTCACTCCTCCATGTCACTCCTCCATGTCACTATTCCATGTCACTCATCCATGTCACTACACCAACTCAATCATCCCTTTCCCTCCGCCATATCACTCCACCATATCAACCCTCCATCCTGACCAAACCTTTCACTTCTCCATGTCACTACTCCGTGTCTCTCCTCCACATCAATCCTCTATATCATTCCTCCATGTCACTCCTCCATGTCACTCCTCCTTGTCGCTATTCAATGTCACTCCTCCATGTCGCTACACCAACTCACTTTTCCATGTCACTCCTCCATTTCACTCCACCACGTCACTCCTCTACGTCACTCCTTTATGTCACTCCTCCAAGTCACTCCTCAATTTCACTTCTGTATATCTTCCATGTCACTCCTCCATGTCGCTCCTCCATATCACTCTTCTATTTCAGTCCTCCATGTCACTCCTCCATTTCACTCCTCCATTTCAATCCTCCATATCAATACTCCCTTTCACTCCTCCATGTAACTCCTCTATGTCACTCCACCATATCAACCCTCCTTCCTGATCAAACTTGTCACTTCTCCATGTCACTACTCCATGTCTCTCTCCCATATCAATCCTCTATGTCACTCCTCCATGTCAATCCTCTATGTCTCTCCTCCTTGTCGCTATTCCATGTCTCTCCTCCACAACAATCCTCTATGTCACTCCTCCATGTCACTCCTCCTTGTCGCTATTCCATGTCACTCCTCCATGTCGCTACACCAAATCACTCCTCCATGTCACTCCTACATGTCGCTATTCCATGTCACTCCTTATATCGCTACACCATCTCACTCCTCCATTTCACTCCTCCATTTCACTCCACCACGTCACTCCTCCATATCACTCCTCCATATCAACCCTACATGTCACTCCTCCATGTCACTCCTCCATGTCATTCCTCCATGTCACTCCTCCATGTCACTACACCAACTTACTCATCCCTTTCCCTCCGCCATGTCACTCCTCCATGTCACTCCTCCATGTCGCTACACCAACTCACTCCTCATGTCACTCCTCCATGTCGCTACTCCATTTCACTCCTACATGTCGCTATTCCATGTCACTCCTTATATCGCTACACCATCTCACTCCTCCATTTCACTCCTCCATTTCACTCCACCACGTCACTCCTCCATATCACTCCTCCATATCAACCCTACATGTCACTCCTCCATGTCACTCCTCCATGTCATTCCTCCATGTCACTCCTCCATGTCACTACACCAACTTACTCATCCCTGTCCCTCCGCCATGTCACTCCTCCATGTCACTCCTCCATGTCGCTACACCAACTCACTCCTCATGTCACTCCTCCATGTCGCTACTCCATTTCACTCCTCCATTTCACTCCACCACGTCACTCCTCCATGTCACTCCTCCATATCAACCCTCCATGTCACTCCTCCATGTCACTACACCAACTCACTCATCCCTTTCCCTCTGCCATGTCACTCCACCATATCAACCCTCCTTCATGATCAAACTTGTCACTCCTCCATGTCACTCCTTCATATCAACCCTCCATGTCACTCCTCCATGTCACTCCTCCATGTCATTTCTCCTTGTTGCTATTCCATGTCACTCCTCCATGTCGCTACACGAACTCACTCCTCCATGTCACTCCGCCATTTCACTCCACCATGTCACTCCTCCATGTCACTCCTCCATATCAGCGCTTCATGTCACTCCTCCATGTCACTCCTCCATGTCACTACACCAACTCAATCCTCATGTCACTCCTCCTTGTAGCTACTCCATGTCATTCCTCCATGTCGCTACACCAACTCAATCCTCCTTGTCACTCCTCCATGTCACTGCTCCACGTCACTCCTCTATGTCACTCCTCCATGTCACTCCTCCATGTCGCTATTCCATGTCACTCCTTATGTCGCTATATAAACTCACTCCTCCATGTCACTCCTCCATTTCACTCCACCACGTCATTCCTCCATGTCACTCCTCCATTTCACTACACCACGTCACTCTTCTACGTCACTCCTCATGTCACTCCTCCATGTCGCTACTCCTTGTCACTCCTCCATGTCACTCATACATGTCATTCCTCCATGTCACTCCTTTATGTCACTCCTCCAAGTCACTCCTCAATTTCACTTCTATATGACTTCAATGTCACTCCTGCATGTCGCTCCTCCATATCACTCCACTATGTCACTACTCCATGTCACTCCTCCATATCAATCCTCCATTTCACTCCTCCATGTCACTTCTCTAAGTCTTCAATGTCATGTCTCTCATCCGTGTAGCTCCATATTGTCACTCCTTCATATCACTCCTCCGTGTCACTTCTACATGTCACTTTTCAATATCACTCCTCTATGTCATTCCCCAATGTCGCTACTCCATGTCACTCCTCCATGTCGATCTTCCATGTCTCTCCTCCATGTCACTTCTCCAAGTCTTCAATGTCATGTCTCTCATCTGTGTAGCTCCACATTGTCACTCCTCCAAGTCACTCCTCCATGTCGCTACTCCACGTCACTCCTCCACGTCACTCCTCCACGTCACTCCTCCATTTCACTCCACCACGTCACTCCTCCATATCACTCCTCCATATCAACCCTACATGTCACTCCTCCATGTCACTCCTCCATGTCATTCCTCCATGTCACTCCTCCATGTCACTACACCAACTTACTCATCCCTGTCCCTCCGCCATGTCACTCCTCCATGTCACTCCTCCATGTCGCTACACCAACTCACTCCTCATGTCACTCCTCCATGTCGCTACTCCATTTCACTCCTCCATTTCACTCCACCACGTCACTCCTCCATGTCACTCCTCCATATCAACCCTCCATGTCACTCCTCCATGTCACTACACCAACTCACTCATCCCTTTCCCTCTGCCATGTCACTCCACCATATCAACCCTCCTTCATGATCAAACTTGTCACTTCTCCATGTCACTACTCCATGTCTCTCCTCCACATCAATCCTCTATGTCACTCCTCATGTCACTCCTCCATGTCGCTACTCCATGTCACTACTCCATGTCTTTCCTCCACATCAATCCTCTATGTCACTCCTCCATGTCACTCCTCCATGTCATTGCTCCTTGTCGCTATTCCATGTCACTCAGCCATATACACCCTCCATGTCACTCCTGCATGTCGCTCCACCAACTCACTCCTCCATGTCACTCCTCCTTGTCACTCCTCCATGTAGCTATTCCATGTCACTCCTCCATGTCGCTCTACCAACATACTCCTCCATGTCACTCGCCCACGTCACTCCTCCATGTCACACTTCCTTGTCACTCCTCCATGTAGCTACTCCATGTCACTACACCAATTCACTCACCCCTGTCCCTCCGCCATGTAACTCCACCATATCAACCCTCCTTTCTGATCAAACTTGTCACTTCTCCATGTCACTACTCCATGTCTTTCCTTCACATCAACCCTCTATGTCACTCCTCCATGTCACTCCTCCATGTCATTTCTCCTTGTCGCTATTCCATGTCACTCCTCCATGTCGCTACACCAACTCACTCCTCCATGTCACTCCTACATGTAACTCCTCCTTGTCGCTATTCCATGTCACTCCTCCATGTCACTACACCAACTCACTCATCCCTGTCCCTCCGCCATGTCACTCCACCATATCAACCCTCCTTCCTGATCAAACTTGTCACTTCTCCATGTCACTACTCCATGTCTCTCCCCCACATCAATCCTCTATGTCACTCCTCCATGTCACTCCTCTATGTCACTCCTCCTTGTCACTATTCCATGTCACTCCTCCATGTCGCTACATTAACTCACTCCTCATGTCACTACTCCATGTCGCTACTCTATGTCACTCCTCCATGTCACTCCACCACATCACTCCTCCATGTCACTCCTTCATATCAACCCTCCATGTCACTCCTCCATGTCACTCCTCCATGTCATTTCTCCTTGTTGCTATTCCATGTCACTCCTCCATGTCGCTACACGAACTCACTCCTCCATGTCACTCCGCCATTTCACTCCACCATGTCACTCCTCCATGTCACTCCTCCATATCAGCGCTTCATGTCACTCCTCCATGTCACTCCTCCATGTCACTACACCAACTCAATCCTCATGTCACTCCTCCTTGTAGCTACTCCATGTCATTCCTCCATGTCGCTACACCAACTCAATCCTCCTTGTCACTCCTCCATGTCACTGCTCCACGTCACTCCTCTATGTCACTCCTCCATGTCACTCCTCCATGTCGCTATTCCATGTCACTCCTTATGTCGCTATATAAACTCACTCCTCCATGTCACTCCTCCATTTCACTCCACCACGTCATTCCTCCATGTCACTCCTCCATTTCACTACACCACGTCACTCTTCTACGTCACTCCTCATGTCACTCCTCCATGTCGCTACTCCTTGTCACTCCTCCATGTCACTCATACATGTCATTCCTCCATGTCACTCCTTTATGTCACTCCTCCAAGTCACTCCTCAATTTCACTTCTATATGACTTCAATGTCACTCCTGCATGTCGCTCCTCCATATCACTCCACTATGTCACTACTCCATGTCACTCCTCCATATCAATCCTCCATTTCACTCCTCCATGTCACTTCTCTAAGTCTTCAATGTCATGTCTCTCATCCGTGTAGCTCCATATTGTCACTCCTTCATATCACTCCTCCGTGTCACTTCTACATGTCACTTTTCAATATCACTCCTCTATGTCATTCCCCAATGTCGCTACTCCATGTCACTCCTCCATGTCGATCTTCCATGTCACTCCTCCATGTCGCTCCTCCTTGTCACTCCTCCATGTTGCTCCTCCATGTCACTCTTGCATGTCACTCATCCATGTCCCTCCACCATTTCACTCCACCATATCAATCCTCCTTGCTGTTCTGCCCTGTCACTCCTCCATGTCTCTCCTCCACATCAATCCTCTATGTCACTCCTCCATGTCACTCCTCCATGTCACTGATCCATGTCACTACACCAAATCAATCATCCCTGTCCCTCCGCCATGTCACTCCACCATATCAACCCTCCTTCCTGATCAAACTTGTCACTTCTCCATGTCACTCCTCCATGTCGCTACACCAACTCACTCCTCATGTCACTACTCCATGTCACTCATCCAAGTCATTCCTCCATGTCACTCCTTTATGTCACTCCTCCAAGTCACTCCTCCATGTCACTTCTATATGTCTTCCATGTCACTCCTCCATGTCGTTACACCAACTCACTCCTCCATGTCACTCCTCCATGTCGCTACTCCATGTCACTCCTCCATTTCACTCCTCCATGTCTCTCCTCAATGTCACTTCTCCAAGTCTTCAATTTCATGTCTCTCATCTGTGTAGCTCAACATTGTCACTCCTCCAAGTCACTCCTCCATGTCGCTACTCCAAGTCACTCCTCCATGTCACACCTACTTGTCACTCCTCCATGTAGCTACTCCATGTTCTCCTCCATGTCGCTCTACCAACTCACTCCTCCATGTCACTCGTCCACGTCACTCCTCCATGTCACACCTCCTTGTCACTCCTCCATGTAGCTACTCCATGTCACTCCTCCAAGTCACTCTTAAATTTAACTCCACCACTCCACTCCTCCATATCAATCCTCCATGTCACTTCTCCATGTCACTCCTCCTTGTCGCAATTCCATGTCACTCCTCCATGTCGCTACACCAACTCAATCCTCCTTGTCACTCCTCCATGTCACTCATCCAAATCATTCCTCCGTGTCACTCCTTTATGTCATTCCTCCAAGTCACTCCTTCATGTCACTTCTATATGTCTTCCATGTCACTCCTCCATGTTGCTCCACCAACTCACTCATCCATTTCACTCCTCCATGTCACTGCTCCACGTCACTCCTCTACTTCACTCCTCCATGTCACTCCTCCATGTCGCTATTCCATGTCACTCCTTATGTCGCTACACCAACTCACTCCTCCTTGTCACTACTCCATTTCACTCCACCACGTCACTCCTCCATGTCACTCCTCCATATCAACCCTCCATATCACTCCTCCATGTCACTCCTCAAAGTCACTCCTCCATGTCACTACACCAACTCACTAATCCCTGTCCCTCCGCCATGTCACTCCACCATATCAACCCTCCTTCCTGATCAAACTTGTCAGATCTCCATGTCACTACCTCCATGTCTCTCCTCCACATCAATCCTCTATGTCATTCCTCCATGTCACTCCTCCATGTCACTCCTCCTTGTCGCTATTCCATGTCACTCCACCATGTTGCTACACCAACTCACTCCTCATGTCACTTTCCATGTCACTCATCCAAGTCTCTCCTCCGTGTCACTTCTACATGTTGTACATGTCACTCCTCCACATCACTCCTCTATGTCACTCCTCAATGTCACTTTTCAATATCACTCCTCTATGTCATTCCCCTATGTCGCTACTTCATGTCACTCCTCCATGTCGATCCTCCATGTAAATGGTAAATGGACTTGGACTTATATAGCGCTTTTCTAGTCTTCCGACCACTCAAAGCGCTTTACACTACATGTCAGTATTCACCCATTCACACACACATTCATACACTGATGGCAGAGGCTACTAAGGTGCCAACTTTGCCCATCAGGATTTAATCTAAAATACTCATTCACACACCGATGGCTATGCCTCCGGGAGCAATTTGGGGTTAAGTGGCTTGCTCAAGGACACATCGACATGTGACCCGGAGCAGCCGGGGATCGAACCACCGACCTTCCGATTGGTGGACAACCTGCTCTACCCTCTGAGCCACAGCCGCCCGCATGTCACTCCTCTATGTCACTTCTATATGTCTTCCATGTCACTCCTCCATGTAGCTCCTCCATGTCACTTCTCCAAGTCTTCAATGTCATGTCTCTCATCTGTGTAGCACCACATTGTCACTCCTCCAAGTCACTCCTCCATGTCGCTACTTCACGTCACTCCTCCATGTCACACCTCCTTGTCACTCCTCCATGTAGCTACTCCATGTCACTCCTCCATGTCGCTCTACCAACTCACTCCTCCATGTCACTCCTCCACGTCACCCTTCCATGTCACACCTCCTTGTCACTCCTCCATGTAGCTACTCCATGTCACTCCTCCATATCACTCTTAAATTTCACTCCACCATGCCACTCCTCTATATCACTCCTCCATGTTACTCCTCCATATCAATCCTCCATGTGACTTCTCCATGTGACTCCTCCTTGTCGCAATTCCATGTCACTCCTCCATGTCACTCCTCCATGTCGCTACACCAACTCACTCCTCATGTCCCTCCTCCATGTCACTCATCCAAGTCATTCCTCCATGTCACTCCTTTATGTCACTCCTCCAAGTCACTCCTCCATGTCACTTCTATATGTCTTCCATGTCACTCCTCCATGTCGCTCCACCAACTCACTCCTCCATGTCACTGCTCCACGTCACTCCTCTATGTCACTCCTCCTTGTCACTCCTCCAAGTCGCTATTCCATGTCACTCCTTATGTCGCTCCACCAACTCACTCCTTCATGTCACTCCTCCATTTCACTCCACCACGTCACTCCTCCATGTCACTCCTCCATATCAACCCTCCATGTCACTCGTCCATGTCACTCCTCTATGTCACTCCTCCATGTCACTACACCAACTTACTCATCCCTTTCCCTCCGCCATGTCACTCCACCATATCAACCCTCCTTCCTGATCAAACTTGTCACTTCTCCATGTCACTACTCCATGTCTCTCTTCCACATCAATCCTCTATGTCACTCCTCCATATCACTCCTCCATGTCACTGCTCCTTGTCGCTACTCCACGTCACTCCTCCATGTCACACCTCCTTGTCACTCCTCCATGAAGCTACTCCATGTCACTCCTCCATGTCACTCTTAAATTTCACTCCACCACGCCACTCCTCTATAGCTCTACTCCATGTTACTCCTCCATATCAATCCTCCATGTCACTTCTCATGTCACTCCTCCTTGTCGCAATTCCATGTCACTCCTCCATGTCACTCCTCCATGTCGCTACACCAACTCACTCCTTATGTCACTCCTCCATGTCGCTACTCCATGTCACTCCTCCATATCGCTACACCAACTCAATCCTCCTTGTCACTCCTCCATGTCACTCATCCAAGTCATTCCTCCATGTCACTGCTTTATGTCACTCCTCCTAGTCACTACTCCATGTCACTTCTATATGTCTTCCATGTCACTCCTCCATGTCGCTCCACCAACTCACTCCTCCATGTCACTCCTCCATGTCGCTATTCCATGTCACTCTTTATGTCGCTCCACCTCCTCACTCCTCCATGTCACTCCTCCATATCAACCCTCCATGTCACTCCTCCATGTTACTCCTCCATGTCACTCCTCCATGTCACTACACCAACTCACTCATCCCTTTCCCTCCGCCATGTCACTCCACCATATCAACCCTCCTTCCTGATCAAACTTGTAACTTCTCCATGTCACTACTCCATGTCTCTCCTCCACATCAATCCTCTATGTCACTCCTCCATGTCACTCCTCCGTGTCACTCCTCCTTGTCGCTATTCCATGTCACTCCTCCATGTCGCTACACCAACTCACTCCTCATGTCACTCCTCCATGTCACTCCTCCATGTCGCTATTCCATGTCACTCCTTATGTCACTACACCAACTCACTCCTCCATTTCACTCTTCCATTTCACTCCACCACGTCACTCCTCCAAATCACTCCTCCATATCAACCCTCTATGTCACTCCTCCATGTCACTCCGCCATGTCACTCCTCCTTGTCAATCCTCCATGTCACTACACCCACTCACTCCTCATGTCACTCCTCCATTTCACTCATCCAAGTCATTCCTCCATGTCGCTACTCCACGTCACTCCTCCATGTCACACCTCCTTGTCACTCCTCCATGTAGCTACTCCATGTCACTCCTCCATGTCGCTCTACCAACTCACTACTCCATGTCAGTCGTCCAAATCACTCCACCACGCCACTCCTCTATATCACTCCTCCATGTTACTCCTCCATATCAATCCTCCATGTCACTTCTCCATGTCACTCCTCCTTGTCGCAATTCCATGTCACTTCTACATGTTGTACATGTCACTCCTCCACATCACTCCTCTATGTCACTCCTCAATGTCACTTTTCAATATCACTTCTCTATGTCATTCCCCTATGTCGCTACTCCATGTCACTCCTCCATGTCGATCCTCCATGTCACTCCTCCATTTCACTTCTATATGTCTTCCATGTCACTCCTCCATGTCGCTCCTCCTTGTCACTCCTCCATGTTGCTCCTCCATGTCACTCCTCCATGTCACTCATCCAAGTCATTCCTCCATGTCACTCCTTTATGTCACTCCTCCAAGTCACTCCTCCATGTCACTTCTATATGTCTTCCATGTCACTCCTCCATGTCGTTACACCAACTCACTCCTCCATGTCACTCCTCCATGTTGCTACTCCATGTCACTCCTCCATTTCACTCCTCCATATCTCTCCTCAATGTCAATTCTCCAAGTCTTCAATGTCATGTCTCTCATCTGTGTAGCTCCACATTGTCACTCCTCCAAGTCACTCCTCCATGTCGCTACTCCACGTCACTCCTCCATCTCACACCTCCTTGTCACTCCTCCATGTAGCTACTCCATGTCACTCCTCCATGTCGCTCTACCAACTCACTCCTCCGTGTCACTCGTCCACGTCACTCCTCAATGTCACACCTCCTTGTCACTACTCCATGTAGCTACTCCATGTCACTCCTCCATGTCACTCCTCCATGTCGCTACACCAACTCAGTCCTCCTTGTCACTCCTCCATATCACTCATCCAAGTCATTCCTCCATGTCACTCCTTTATGTCACTCCTCCAAGTCACTCCTCCATGTCACTTCTATATGTCTTCCATGTCACTCCTCCATGTTGTTACACCAACTCACTCCTCCATGTCACTCCTCCATGTCGCAACTCCATGTCACTCCTACATTTCACTCCTCCATGTCTCTCCTCAATGTCACTTCTCCAAGTCTTCAATGTCATGTCTCTCATCTGTGTAGCTCCACATTGTCACTCCTCCAAGTCACTCCTCCATGTCGCTACTCCACGTCACTCCTCCATGTCACTCTACCAACTCACTCCTCCATGTCACTCGTCCACGTCACTCCTCCATGTCACACCTCCTTGTCACTCCTCCATATCAATCCTCCATGTCAATTCTCCATGTCACTCCTCCTTGTCGCAATTCCATGTCACTCCTCCATGTCGCTACACCAACTCACTACTCCATGTCACTCCTCCATGTCGCTACTCCATGTCACTCCTCCATGTCGCTACACCAACTCAATCCTCCTTGTCACTCCTCCATGTCACTCATCCAAGTCATTCCTCCTTGTCGCAATTCCATGTCACTCCTCCATGTCGCTACACCAACACACTACTCCATGTCACTCCTCCATGTCGCTACTCCACGTCACTCCTCCATGTCGCTCTACCAACTCACTCCTCCATGTCACTCGTCCACGTCACTCCTCCATGTCACACCTCCTTGTCACTGTTCCATGTAGCTACTCCATGTCACTCCTCCATGTCACTCCTCCATGTCACTCTTAAATTTCACTCCAACACGCCACTCCTCTATATCACTCCTCCATGTTACTCCTTCATATCAATCCTCCATGTCACTTCTCCATGCCACTCCTCCTTTTCGCAATTCCATTTCACTCCTCCATGTTGCTACACCAACTCACTACTCCATGTCACTCCTCCATGTCGCTACTCCACGTCACTCCTCCATGTCACTCCTCCATATCAACCCTCCATTTCACTCCTCCATGTCACTCCTCCATGTCACTCCTCCATGTAACTCCTCTATGTCACTACACCAATTCACTCATCTCTTTCCCTCCGCCATGTCACTCCACCATATCAACCCTCATTCCTGATCAAACTTGTCACTTCTCCATGTCACTACTCCATGTCTCTCCTCCACATCAATCCTCTATGTCACTCCTCCATGTCACTCCTCCATGTCACTCCTCCTTTTCGCTATTCCATGTCACTCCTCCATGTCGCTACAAATACTCACTCCTCATGTCTCTCCTCCATGTCACTCCTCCAAGTCACTCCTCCATGTCATTCCTCCATGTCACTCCTCCATGTCACTACACCAACTCACTCATCCCTGTCCCTCCGCCATGTCACTCCTCCATGTCACTCCTCCATGTCGCTACACCAACTCACTCCTCATGTCACTACTCCATGTCGCTACACCAACTCACTCCTCATGTCACTCCTCCATGTCACTACACCAACTCACTCATCCCTGTCCCTCCGCCATGTCACTCCTCCATGTCACTACACCAACTCACTCATCCCTGTCCCTCCGCCATGTCACTCCTCCATGTCACTCCTCCATGTCACTACACCAACTCACTAATCCCTCTCCCTCCGCCATGTCACTCCACCATATCAACCCTCCTTCCTGATCAAACTTGTCAGATCTACATGTCACTACTCCATGTCTCTCCTCCACATCAATCCTCTATGTCATTCCTCCATGTCACTCCTCCATGTCACTCCTCCTTGTCGCTATTCCATGTCACTCCTCCATGTTGCTACACCAACTCACTCCTCATGTCACTCCTCCATGTCGCTACTACATGTCACTCCTCCATGTCGCTACACCAACTCAATCCTCCTTGTCACTCCTCCATGTCACTCAACCAAGTCATTCCTCCATGTCACTCCTTTATGTCACTTCTATATGACTTCAATGTAAATCCTGCATGTCACTCCTCCATATCACTCCTCTATTTCACTCCTCCATATCAGTCCTCCATTTCAGTCCTCCATGTCACTCCTCCACATCACTACTCTTTGTCACTCCTCCAAGTCACTTTTCAATATCACTCCTCTATGTCATTCCCCTATGTCGCTACTCCATGTCACTCCTCCATGTCGATCCTCCATGTCACTCCTCCATGTCACTTCTATGTCTTCCATGTCACTCCTCCATGTCGCTCCTCCTTGTCACTCCTCCATGTTGCTCCTCCATGTCACTCCTCCATGTCACTCATCCATGTCCCTCCGCCATGTCACTCCACCATATCAACCCTACTTGCTGATCCGCCCTGTCACTCCTCCATGTCTCTCCTCCACATCAATCCTCTATGTCACTCCTCCATGTCACTCCTCCATGTCACTCCTCCTTGTCGCTACTCCACGTCACTCCTCCATGTCACTCATCCATGTCATTCCTCCATGTCACTCCTTTATTTCACTCCTGCAAGTCACTCCTCCATGTCACTCCTCCATGTCCCTCCTCCATGTCACTCCACCATATCAATCCTCCTTGCTGATCCGCCCTGTCACTTCTCCATGTCACTCCTCCATGTCACTTCTATATGTCTTCCATGTCACTCCTCCATGTCGTTACACCAACTCACTCCTCCATGTGACTCCTCCATGTCGCTACTCCATGTCACTGCTTCATTTCACTCCTCCATGTCTCTCCTCCATGTCACTTCTCCAAGTCTTCAATGTCATGTCTCTCATCTGTGTAGCTCCACATTGTCACACCTCCTTGTCACTCCTCCATGTAGCTACTCCATGTAACTCCTCCATGTCGCTCTACCAACTCAATCCTCCATGTCACTCGTCCACGCCACTCCTCCATGTCACACCTCCTTGTCACTCCTCCATGTAGCTACTCCATGTCACTCCTCCAAGTCACTCCTCCATGTCACTCTTATATATCACTCCACCACGCCACTCCTCTATATCACTCATCCATGTTACTCCTCCATATCAATCCTCCATGTCACTTCTCCATGTCACCCCTACTTGTCGCAATTCCATGTCACTCCTACATGTCGCTACACCAACTCACTCCTCATGTAACTCCTCCATGTCGCTACTCCATGTAACTCCTACATGTCGCTACACCAACTCAATCCTCCTTGTCACTCCTCCATGTCACTCATCCAAGTCATTCCTCCATGTCACTCCTTTATGTCACTCCTCCAAGTCACTCCTCCATGTCACACCTCCTTGTCACTCCTCCTTGTAGCTACTCCATGTCACTCCTCCATGTCACTCCTCCATGTCACTCTTAAATTTAAATCCACCACGCCACTCCTCTATATAACTCCTCCATGTCGCTATTCCATGTCACTCCTTATGTCGCTACACCAAGTCACTCCTCCATTTCACTCCTCCATTTCACTCCACCACGTCACTCCTCCATATCACTCCTCCATATCAACCCTCCATGTCACTCCTCCATGTCACTCCTTTATGTCGCTACTCCATGTCACTCCTCCATGTCGCTACACCAACTCAATCCTCCTTGTCACTCCTCCATGTCACTCATCCAAGTCATTCCTCCATGTCACTCCTTTATGTCACTCCTCCAAGTCACTCCTCCATGTCACTTCTATATGTCTTCCATGTCACTCCTCCATGTCGCTCTACCAACTCACTCCTCCATGTCACTCCTCCTTGTCACTCCTCCATGTAGCTATTCCATGTCACTCCTCCATGTCGCTCTACCAACTCATTCCTCCATGTCACTCGTCCACGTCACTCCTCCATGTCAAACTTCCTTGTCACTCCTCCATGTAGCTACTCCATGTCACTACACCAACTCACTCATCCCTGTCCCTCCGCCATGTCACTCCACCATATCAACCCTCCTTCCTGATCAAACTTGTCACTTCTCCATGTCATTACTGTCATTAGTCTCTTTCCCACATCAATCCTCTATGTCACTCCTCCTTGTCGCTATTCCATGTCACTCCTCCATGTTGCTACACCAACTCACTCCTCCATGTCACTCCTCCATGTCGCTACTCCATGTCACTCTTCCATTTCACTCCTCCATGTCTCTCCTCAATGTCACTTCTCCAAGTCTTCAATTTCATGTCTCTCATCTGTGTAGCTCCACATTGTCACTCCTCGAAGTCACTCCTCCATGTCACTCCTCCATGTAGCTATTCCATGTCACTCCTCCATGTCGCTCTACCAACTCACTCCTCCATGTCACTCGTCCATGTCACTCCTCCATGGCACACCTCCATGTCACTCTTAAATTTCATTCCACCACGTCACTCCTCTATATCACTCCTCCATGTTACTCCTCCATATCAATCCTCCATGTCACTTCTCCATGTCACTCCTCCATGTCACTCTTGCATGACGCTCCTCTATGTCACTTCTCTAAGTCTTCAATGTCATGTCTCTCATCCGTGTAGCTCCATATTGTCACTCCTCCACATCACTCCTCTATGTCACTCCTCCATGTCACTCCTCCATGTTACTCCTCCTTGTCGTTATTCCATGTCACTCCTTCATGTCGCTACACCAACTCAATCCTCCTTGTCACTCCTCCATGTTACTCATCCAAATCATTCCTCCATGTCACTCCTTTATGTCACTCCTCCAAGTCACTCCTCCATGTCACTTCTATATGTCTTCCATGTCACTCCTCCATGTCGCTCCACCAACTCACTCCTCCATGTCACTCCTCCTTGTCACTCCTCCATGTAGCTATTCCATGTCACTCCTCCATGTCACTCCTCCATGTCGCTATAACATGTCACTCCTCCATGTCGCTACACGAACTCAATCCTCCTTGTCACTCCTCTGTGTCATTCCTGCATGTCACTCCTCACTGTCACTCCTCCATGTCGCTATTCCATGTCAATCCTCCATGTCGCTACACCAACTCACTCTTCCATGTCACTCCTCCATTTCACTCCACCACGTCACTCTTCTACGTCACTCCTCATGTCACTCCTCCATGTCGCTACTCCTTGTCACTCCTCCATGTCACTTATCTATGTCATTCCTCCTTGTCACTCCTTTATGTCACTCCTCCAAGTCACTCATCAATTTCACTTCTATATGACTTCAATGTCACTCCTGCATGTCGCTCCTCCATATCACTCCTTTATTTCACTACTCCATGTCATTCCTCCATATCAATCCTCCATTTCACTCATCCATGTAACTCCTTAATGTCACTCCTCCTTGTCCCTCTGCCATGTCACTCCACCATATCAACCCTCCTTCCTGATCAAACTTGTCACTCCTCCATGTCACTCCTCCATGTTGCTACACCAACTCAATCCTCCTTGTCAGTCCTCCATGTCGCTCATTCAAGTCATTCCTCCATGTCACTCCTTTATGTCACTCCTCCAAGTCACTCCTCCATATCACTTCTATATGTCTTCCATGTCACTCCTCCATGTCGCTCCACCAACTCACTCCTCCATGTTACTCCTCCTTGTCACTCCTTTATGTCACTCCTCCTAGTCACTCCTCAATTTCACTTCTATATGGCTTCACTGTCACTCCTCCATGTCACTCCTCCATATCAATCCTCCATTTCACTCCTCCATGTAACTCCTTAATGTCACTCCTCCATGTCATTACACCAACTCAATAATCCCTGTCCCTCCGCCATGTCACTCCTACATATCAACCCTCCTTCCTGATCAAATTTGTCAATTCTCCATGTCACTACTCCATGTCTCTCCTCCACATCAATCCTCTATGTCACTCCTCCATGTCACTCCTCCATGTTACTTCTCATTGTCGCTATTCCATGTCACTCATCCATGTTGCTACACCAACTCACTCCTCATGTCACTCCTCCATGTCGCTACTCCAAGTCACTCCTTCATGTCGCTACACCAACTCAATCCTCCTTGTCACTCCTCCATGTTACTTATCCAAGTCATCCCTCCATGTCACTCCTTTATGTCACTCCTCCAAGTCACTCCTCCATGTCACTTCTATATGTCTTCCATGTCACTCCTCCATGTCGCTCCACCAACTCACTCCTCCATGTCACTCCTCCTTGTCACTCCTCCATGTAGCTATTCCATTTCACTCCTCCATGTCACTCCTCCATGTCACTCCTCTATGTCGCTATAACATGTCACTCCTCCATGTCGCTACACGAACTCAATCCTCCTTGTCACTCCTCTGTGTCATTCCTGCATGTCACTCCTCACTGTCACTCCTCCATGTCGCTATTCCATGTCAATCCTCCATGTCGCTACACCAACTCACTCTTCCATGTCACTCCTCCATTTCACTCCACCACGTCACTCTTCTACGTCACTCCTCATGTCACTCCTCCATGTCGCTACTCCTTGTCACTCCTCCATGTCACTCCTCCATGTTACTTCTCATTGTCGCTATTCCATGTCACTCATCCATGTTGCTACACCAACTCACTCCTCATGTCACTCCTCCATGTCGCTAATCCAAGTCACTCCTTCATGTCGCTACACCAACTCAATCCTCCTTGTCACTCCTCCATGTTACTTATCCAAGTCATCCCTCCATGTCACTCCTTTATGTCACTCCTCCAAGTCACTCCTCCATGTCACTTCTATATGTCTTCCATGTCACTCCTCCATGTCGCTCCACCAACTCACTCCTCCATGTCACTCCTCCTTGTCACTCCTCCATGTAGCTATTCCATTTCACTCCTCCATGTCACTCCTCCATGTCACTCCTCTATGTCGCTATAACATGTCACTCCTCCATGTCGCTACACGAACTCAATCCTCCTTGTCACTCCTCTGTGTCATTCCTGCATGTCACTCCTCACTGTCACTCCTCCATGTCGCTATTCCATGTCAATCCTCCATGTCGCTACACCAACTCACTCTTCCATGTCACTCCTCCATTTCACTCCACCACGTCACTCTTCTACGTCACTCCTCATGTCACTCCTCCATGTCGCTACTCCTTGTCACTCCTCCATGTCACTTATCTATGTCATTCCTCCATGTCACTCCTTTATGTCACTCCTCCAAGTCACTCATCAATTTCACTTCTATATGACTTCAATGTCACTCCTGCATGTCGCTCCTCCATATCACTCCTCTATTTCACTACTCCATGTCACTCCTCCATATCAATCCTCCATTTCACTCATCCATGTAACTCCTTAATGTCACTCCTCCTTGTCCCTCCGCCATGTCACTCCACCATATCAACCCTCCTTCCTGATCAAACTTATCACTCCTCCATGTCACTCCTCCATGTTGCTACACCAACTCAATCCTCCTTGTCAGTCCTCCATGTCGCTCATCCAAGTCATTCCTCCATGTCACTCCTTTATGTCACTCCTCCAAGTCACTCCTCCATGTCACTTCTATATGTCTTCCATGTCACTCCTCCATGTTACTCCTCCTTGTCACTCCTTTATGTCACTCCTCCTAGTCACTCCTCAATTTCACTTCTATATGACTTCACTGTCACTCCTCCATGTCACTCCTCCATATCAATCCTCCATTTCACTCCTCCATGTAACTCCTTAATGTCACTCCTCCATGTCATTACACCAACTCAATAATCCCTGTCCCTCCGCCATGTCACTCCTACATATCAACCCTCCTTCCTGATCAAATTTGTCAATTCTCCATGTCACTACTCCATGTCTCTCTTCCACATCAATCCTCTATGTCACTCCTCCATGTCTCTCCTCCATGTAACTCCTCAATGTCACTGCTCCACGTCATTCCTCTATGTCGCTCCTCCATGTCACTCCTCCATGTCGCTATTCCATGTCACTCCTTATGTCGCTACACCAACTCACTCCTCCATGTCACTCCTCCATTTCACTCCACCATGTCACTCCTGCATGTCGCTCCTCCATATCACTCCTCTATTTCACTACTCCATGTCACTCTTCCATATCAACCCTCCATGTCACTCCTCCATGTCACTCCTCCATGTCACTACACCAACTCACTCATCCCTGTCCCTCCGCCATGTCACGCCACCATATCAACCCTCCTTCCTGATCAAACGTGTGACTTCTCCATGTCACTACTCCCTGTCTCTCCCCCACATCAATCCTCTATGTCACTCCTCCATGTCACTCCTCTATGTCACTCCTCCTTGTCGCTATTCCATGTCACTCCTCCATGTCGCTACACCAACTCACTCCTCATGTCACTACTCCATGTCGCTACTCCATGTCACTCCTCCATGTCGCTACACCAACTCAATCCTCCTTGTCACTTCTCCATGTCACTCATCCAAGTCATTCCTCCATTTCACTCCTTTATGTCACTCCTCCAAGTCACTCCTCCATGTCACTTCTATATGTCTTCCATGTCACTCCTCCATGTCGCTCCACAAACTCACTCCTCCATGTCACTCCTCCATGTCACTGCTCCACGTCACTCCTCTATGTCACTCCTCAATGTCACTCCTCCATGTCGCTATTCCATGTCACTCCTTATGTCTCTACACCAACTCACTCCTCCATGTCACTCCTCCATTTCACTCCACCACGTCATTCCTCCATATCAACCCTCCATGTCACTCCTCCATGTCACTCCTCTATGTCCCTCCGCCATGTCACTCCACCATATCAACCCTCCTTCCTGATCAAACTTGTCACTTCTCCATGTCACTACTCCATGTCTCTCCTCCACATCAATCCTCTATGTCACTCCTCCATGTCACTCCTCCTTGTCACTATTCCATGTCACTCCTCCATGTCGCTACAGCAACTCACTCTTCCATGTCACTCCTCAATTTCACTCCACCACGTCACTCTTCTACATCACTCCTCATGTCACTCCTCCATGTCGCTACTCCTTGTCACTCCTCCATGTCACTCATCCATGTCATTCCTCCATGTCATTCCTGCATGTCGCTCCTCCATATCACTCCTCTATTTCACTCCTCCATGTCACTCCTCCATATAAATCCTCCATGTCACTCTTGCATGTCGCTCCTCCATGTCACTTCTCCAAGTCTTCAATGTCATGTCACTCATCCGTGTAGCTCCACATTGTCACTCCTCCATATCACTCCTCCGTGTCACTTCTACATGTCGCTACACCAACTCAATCCTCCTTGTCACTCCTCCATGTCACTCCTCCATGTCACTCCTCCATGTTGCTCTACCAACACAAACCATCTTGTCACTCATCTATGTCACTCATCCATATCATTCCTATATGTCACTCCTCCATGTCGCTCCTACATATCACTCCTCTATTTCACTCCTCCATGTCGCTCCTCCATATCAATCTTCCTTTTCACTCCTCCATGTCACTCCTCCATGTCACTACTCCATGTCGCTACTTCATATCACTCCTCCATGTTGCTACACCAACTCACTCCTCCATGTAACTCCTCCATGTCGCTACTCCATGTCACTCCTCCATGTCAATCTTCAATGTCGCTCCTCCATGTCACTTCTCCAAGTCTTCAATGTCATGTCTCTCATCCGTGTAGCTCCACATTGTCACTCCTCCATAACACTCCTCTGTGTCACTTCTACATGTTTTCCATGTCACTCCTCCATATCAATCCTACATGTCACTCCTCATGTCACTCCTCCATGTCGCTACTCCATGTCACTCCTCCATGTCGCTACACCAACTCAATCCTCCTTGTCACTCCTCCATGTCACTCATCCAAGTCATTCCTCCATGTCACTCCTTTATGTCACTCCTCCAAGTCACTCCTCCATGTCACTTCTATATCTCTTCCATGTCACTCCTCCATTTCGCTCCACCAACACACTCCTCCATGTCACTCCTCCTTGTCACTCCTCCATGTAGCTATTCCATTTCACTCCTCCATGTCACTACACCAACTCAATCCTCCTTGTCACTCCTCCATGTCACTCCTCCAAGTCACTCATCCATGTCACTTCTATATGTCTTCCATGTCACTCCTCCATGTCGCTCCACCAACTCACTCCTCCATGTCACTCCTCCATGTCACTGCTCCACGTCACTCCTCTATGTCACTCCTCAATGTCACTCCTCCATGTCGCTATTCCATGTCACTCCTTATGTCTCTACACCAAGTCACTCCTCCATGTCACTCCTCCATTTCACTCCACCACGTCATTCCTCCATATCAACCCTCCATGTCACTCCTCCATGTCACTCCTCTATGTCCCTCCGCCATGTCACTCCACCATATCAACCCTCCTTCCTGATCAAACTTGTCACTTCTCCATGTCACTACTCCATGTCTCTCCTCCACATCAATCCTCTATGTCACTCCTCCATGTCACTCCTCCTTGTCACTATTCCATGTCACTCCTCCATGTCGCTACAGCAACTCACTCTTCCATGTCACTCCTCAATTTCACTCTACCACGTCACTCCTCTACGTCACTCCTCATGTCACTCCTCCATGTCGCTACTCCATGTCACTCCTCCATGTCGCTATACCAACACAAACCATCTTGTCACTCCTCTATGTCACTCATCCATATCATTCCTATATGTCACTCCTTTATGTCAATCCTCAAAGTCACTCCTCAATTTCACTTCTATATGTCTTCCATGTCACTCCTCCATTTCGCTCCTCCATATCACTCCTTTATTTCACTCCTACATTTCGCTCCTCCATATCACTCCTTTATTTCACTCCTCCATTTCACTCCTCCATGTCACTACTCCATGTCGCTACTTCATGTCACTCCTCCATGTTGCTACACCAACTCACTCCTCCATGTCACTCCTCCATGTCGCTACTCCATGTCACTCCTCCATGTCACTCTTCAATGTCGCTCCTCCATGTCACTTCTCCAAGTCTTCAATGTCATGTCTCTCATCCGTGTAGCTCCACATTGTCACTCCTCCATGTCACTCCTCTATGTCACTCCTCCATGTCACTCCTCCATGTCGCTATTCCATGTCGCTTCTCCATGTCGCTACACCAACTCACTCCTCCATGTCAATCCTCCATGTCACTCATCCATGTCATTCCTCCATGTCACTCCTTTATGTCACTCCTCCAAGTCACTCCTCCATGTCACTTCTATATTTCCTCCATGTCACTCCTCCATGTCACTCTTCCATGTCGCTCCTCCATGTCACTTCTTCAAGTTTTCAATGTCATGTCTCTCATCCGTGTAGCTCCACATTGTCACTCCTCCATATCACTCCTCCGTGTCACTTCTAGATGTTTTCCATGTCACTCCTCCACATCACTCCTCTATGTCACTCCTCCATGTCATTCCCCCATGTCGCTACTCCATGTCACTCCTCCATGCAGCTACACCAACTCACTCCTCCATGTCACTCCTCCATGTCGCTACTCCATGTCACTCCTCCACGTAACTCCTCCATATCACTCGTCCTTGCTGCTACATGTCTCTCATCCATGTCGCTTCTATATTTCACCCCTCCATTTCACTCCTCCATATCGCTCCTCCATGTCAATTCTCCATGTCACTCCTCCATGTCGCTACACCAACTCACTCCTCATGTCAACCCTCCATTTCACTCCTCCATGTCACTCCTCTACATCACTCCTCATGTCACTCCTCCATGTCGCTACTCCTTGTCACTCCTCCATGTCACTCATCCATGTCATTCCTCCATGTCATTCCTGCATGTCGCTCCTCCATATCACTCCTCTATTTCACTCCTCTATGTCACTCCTCCATATAAATCCTCCATTTCACTCCTCCATGTAACTCCTTGATGTCACTACTCCATGTCACTCCTCCATGTCACTCTTGCATGTCGCTCCTCCATGTCACTTCTCCAAGTCTTCAATGTCATGTCACTCATCCGTGTAGCTCCACATTGTCACTCCTCCATATCACTCCTCCGTGTCACTTCTACATGTCGCTACACCAACTCAATCCTCCTTGTCACTCCTCCATGTCACTCCTCCATGTCACTCCTCCATGTTGCTCTACCAACACAAACCATCTTGTCACTCATCTATGTCACTCATCCATATCATTCCTATATGTCACTCCTCCATGTCGCTCCTACATATCACTCCTCTATTTCACTCCTCCATGTCGCTCCTCCATATCAATCTTCCTTTTCACTCCTCCATGTCACTCCTCCATGTCACTACTCCATGTCGCTACTTCATATCACTCCTCCATGTTGCTACACCAACTCACTCCTCCATGTAACTCCTCCATGTCGCTACTCCATGTCACTCCTCCATGTCAATTTTCAATGTCGCTCCTCCATGTCACTTCTCCAAGTCTTCAATGTCATGTCTCTCATCCGTGTAGCTCCACATTGTCACTCCTCCATAACACTCCTCTGTGTCACTTCTACATGTTTTCCATGTCACTCCTCCATATCAATCCTACATGTCACTCCTCATGTCACTCCTCCATGTCGCTACTCCATGTCACTCCTCCATGTTGCTACACCAACTCAATCCTCCTTGTCACTCCTCCATGTCACTCATCCAAGTCATTCCTCCATGTCACTCCTTTATGTCACTCCTCCAAGTCACTCCTCCATGTCACTTCTATATCTCTTCCATGTCACTCCTCCATTTCGCTCCACCAACACACTCCTCCATGTCATTCCTCCTTGTCACTCCTCCATGTAGCTATTCCATTTCACTCCTCCATGTCGCTACACCAACTCAATCCTCCTTGTCACTCCTCCATGTCACTCCTCCAAGTCACTCCTCCATGTCACTTCTATATGTCTTCCATGTCACTCCTCCATGTCGCTCCACCAACTCACTCCTCCATGTCACTCCTCCATGTCACTCCTACTTGTCGCTATTCCATGTTACTCCTCCATGTTGCTACACCAAATCACTCTTCCATGTCACTCCTCCATTTCACTCCACCATGTCAATCTTCTACGTCACTCCTCATGTCACTCCTCCATGTCTCTACTCCTTGTCACTCCTCCATGTCACTCATCCATGTCATTCCTCCATGTCACTCCGTTAATGTCACTCCTTCAAGTCATTCCTCAATTTCACTACTATATGACTTCAATGTCAATCATGCATGTCGCTCCTCCATATCACTCCTCTATTTCACCCTCTCCATGTCACTCCTCCATATCAATCCTCCATTTCACTCCTCCATGTAACTCCTTAATGTCACTACTCCATGTCGCTACTCCATGTCACTCCTCCATGTCACTCTTGCATGTCGCTCCTCCATGTCACTTCTCCAAGTCTTCAATGTCATGTCTCTCATCCGTGTAGCTCCATATTGTCAATCCTCCATACCACTCCTCCGTGTCACTTCTACATGTGTTCCATGTCAAGCCTCCACGTCACTCCTCTATGTCACTCCTCCATGTCACTTTTCAATATCACTCCTCTATGTCATTCCCCTATGTCGCTACTCCATGTCACTCCTCCATGTCGATCCTCCATGTCACTCCTCCATGTCACTTCTATATGTCTTCCATGTCACTCCTCTTTGTCGTTCCTCCTTGTCACTCGAACCTGTCACTCATCCATGTCTCTTCTCCACATCAATCCTCTATGTCACTCCTCCATGTCACTCCTCCATGTCGCTATTCCATGTCACTCCTCCATGTCGCTACACAAACTCAATCCTCCTTGTCACTCCTCTGTGTCATTCCTCCATGTCACTCCTCCATGTCACTCCTCCTTGTCGCTACTCCATGTCACTCCTCCATGTCACTCATCCATGTCATTCCTCCATGTCACTCCTTTATGTCACTCCTCCATGTCACTACACCAACTCACTCATCCCTGTCCCTCCGCCATGTCACACCTCCATGTCACTCCTCCATTATCCCTACACCAACTCACTCCTCATGTCACTCCTCCATGTCGCTACTCCATTTCACTCCTCCATGTCGCTACACCAACTCAATCCTCCTTGTCATCCTCCATGTCGCTATTCCATGTCACTCCTTAAGTCGATACACCAACTCACTCCTCCATTTCACTCCACCATGTCACTCCTCCATGTCACTCCTCCATGTCGCTCCTCCTTGTCGCTATTCCATGTCACTCCTCCATGTCGCTAAACCAACTCACTCCTCCATTTCACTCCACCACGTCACTCTTCCATATCACTCCTCCATATCAACCCTCCATGTCACTCCTCCATGTCACTCATCCATGTCATTCCTCCATGTCACTCCTCCATGTCACTACACCAACTCACTCATCCCTGTCCCTCCGCCATGTCACTCCTCCATGTCAATCCTCCATGTTGCTACACAAAAATCATTCCTCATGTCACTCCTCCATGTCGCTACTCCATTTCATTCCTCCATGTCATTTCTCCTTGTCGCTATTCCATGTCACTCCTCCATGTCGCTACAAAAACTCACTCCTCCATGTCACTCCCCCATTTCACTCCACCACGTCACTCCTCCATGTCACTCCTCCATGTCTCTACTCCATGTCACTTCTCCAAGTCTTCAATGTCATGTCTCTCATCTGTGTAGCTCCACATTGTCACTCCTCCAAGTCACTCCTCCATGTCGCTACTCCACATCACTCCTCCATGTCACACCTCCTTGTCACTCCTCCATTTAGCTACTCCATGTCACTCCTCCTTGTCGCTCTACCAACTCACTTCTCCATGTCACTCGTCCACGTCACTCCTCCATGTAGCTACTCCATGTCACTCCTCCATGTCACTCCTCCATGTCACTCTTAAATATCACTCCACCACGCCACTCCTCTATATCACTCCTCCATGTCACTCATCCAAGTCTCTCCTCCGTGTCACTTCTACATGTTGTACATGTCACTCCTCCACATAACTCCTCTATGTCACTCCTCAATGTCACTTTTCAATATCACTCCTCCTTGTCGCTATTCCATGTCACTCCTCCATGTCGCTACACCAACTCACTCCTCCATGTCACTCCTCCATGTCACTTCTCCATTTCACTCCACCACGTCCCTCCTTCATATCAACCCTCCATGTCACTCCTCCATGTCACTCCTCCATGTCCCTCCGCCATGTCACTCCACCATATCAACCCTCCTTCCTGATCAAACTTGTCACTTCTACATGTCACTACTCCATGTCTCTCCTCCAAATCACTCCTCTATATCACTCCTCCATGTCACTCCTCCATGTCACTCCTCCTTGTCGCTATTCCATGTTACTCCTCCATGTCGCTACACCAACTCACTCTTCCCTGTCACTCCTCCATTTCACTCCACCACGTCACTCTTCTACGTCACTCCTCATGTCACTCCTCCATGTCGCTACCTCCTGTCACTCCTCCATGTCACTTATCTATGTCATTCCTCCATGTCACTCCTTTATGTCACTCCTCCAAGTCACTCCTCAATTTCACTTCTATATGACTTCAATGTCACTCCTGCATGTCGCTCCTCCATATCACTCCTCTATTTCACTACTCCATGTCACTCCTCCATATCAATCCTCCATTTCACTCCTCCATGTAACTCCTTAATGTCACTACTCCATGTCACTCCTCTATGTCACTCCTCCTTGTCCCTCCGCCATGTCACTCCACCATATCAACCCTCCTTCCTGATCAAACTTGTCACTTCTCCATGTCACTACTCCATGTCTCTCCTCCACATCACTCCTCTATATCACTCCTCCATGTCACTCCTCCATGTTGCTACACCAACTCAATCCTCCTTGTCAGTCCTCCATGTCACTCATCCAAGTCATTCCTACATGTCACTCCTTTATGTCACTCCTCCAAGTCACTCCTCCATGTCACTTCTATATGTCTTCCATGTCACTCCTCCATGTCGCTCCACCAACTCACTCCTCCATGTTACTCCTCCTTGTCACTCCTCCAAGTCATTCCTCCATGTCACTCCTTTATGTCACTCCTCCAAGTCACTCCTCCATGTCACTCCTCCATGTCGCTCCTTCTTGTCACTCCTCCATGTTGCTCCTCAATGTCACTCGTCCATGTCACTCATCCATGTCCCTCTGCCATGTCACTCCACCATATCAATCCTCCTTGCTGATCCGCCCTGTCACTCCTCCATGTCTCTCCTCCCCATCAATCCTCTATGTCACTCCTCCATTTCACTCCTCCATGTCACTCCTCCATGTCACTCCTCCTTGTCGCTATTCCATGTCACACCTCCATGTCACTACACCAACTCACTCATCCCTGTCCCTCCGCCATATCACTCCACCATATCAACCCTCCTTCCTGATCAAACTTGTCACTTCTCCATGTCACTACTCCATGTCTCTCTCCCACATCAATCCTCTATGTCACTCCTCCATGTCACTCCTCTATGTCACTCCTCCTTTTCGCTATTCCATGTCACTCCTCCATGTCGCTACACCAACTCACTCCTCATGTCATTACTCCATGTCGCTACTCCATGTCACTCCTCCATGTCACTCCTCCTTGTAACTCCTTTATGTCACTACTCCAAGTCACTACTCAATTTCACTTCTATTTGACTTCATTGTCACTCCTGCATGTCGCTCCTCCATATCACTACTCTATTTCACTACTCCATGTCACTCCTCCATATCAATCCTCCATTTCACTCCTCCATGTAACTACTTAATGTCACTACTCCATGTTGCTACTCCATGTCACTCCTCCATGTCACTCTTGCATGACGCTCCTCTATGTCACTTCTCTAAGTCTTTAATGTCATGTGTCTCATCCGTGTAGCTCCTTATTGTCAATCCTCCATTTCACTCCTCCGTGTCACTTCTACATGTTTTCCATGTCACTCCTCCACATCACTCCTCTATGTCACTCCTCCATGTCACTTTTCAATATCACTCCTCTATGTCATTCCCCAATGTCGCTACTCCATGTCACTCCTCCATGTCGATCCTCCATGTCACTCAACCATGTCACTTCTATATATATTCCATGTCACTCCTCCATGTCGCTCCTCCTTGTCACTCCTCCATGTTGCTCCTCCATGTCACTCCTCCATGTCACTCCTCCATGTCACTCCTCCTTGTCGCTATTCCATGTCGCTCCTCCATGTCACTACACCAACTTACTCATCCCTGTCCCTCCGCCATGTCACTCCACCATATCAACACTCCTTCCTGATCAAACTTGTCACTTCTCCATGTCACTACTCCATGTCTCTCCCCCACATCAATCCTCTATGTCACTCCTCCATGTCGCTATTCCATGTCACTCCTCCATGTCGCTACACCAACTCACTTCTCATGTCATTACTCCATGTCGCTACTCCATGTCACTCCTCCATGTCGCTACACCAACTCAATCCTCCTTGTCACTCCTCCATGTCACTCATCCAAGTCATTCCTCCATGTCACTCCTTTATGTCACTCCTCCAAGTCACTCCTCCATGTCACATCTATATGTCTTCCATGTCACTCCTCCATGTCGTTACACCAACTCACTCCTCCATGTCACTCCTCCATGTCGCTACTCCATGTCTCTCCTCCATGTCACTTCTCCAAGTCTTCAATGTCATGTCTCTCATCTGTGTACCTCCACATTGTCACTCCTCCAAGTCACTCCTCCATGTCGCTACTCCACGTCACTCCTCCATGTCACACCTCCTTGTCACTCCTCCATGTAGCTACTCCATGTCACTCCTCCATGTCGCTCTACCAACTCACTCCTCCATGTCACTCATCCACGTCACTCCTCCATGTCACACCTCCTTGTCACTCCTCCATGTAGCTACTCCATGTTACTCCTCCATGTCACTCCTCCATGTCACTCTTAAATTTCACTCCACCTCGCCACTCCTCTATATCACTCCTCCATGTTACTCCTTCATATTAATCCTCCATGTCACTTCTCCATGTCACTCCTCCTTGTCGCAATTCCATGTCACTCCTCCATGTCGCTACACCAACTCACTCCTCCATGTTACTCCTTCATATTAATCCTCCATGTCACTTCTCCATGTCACTCCTCCATGTCGCTAAAAACCAACTCAAACCTCCTTGTCACTCCTCCATGTCACTCATCTAAGTCATTCCTCTATGTCACTCCTTTATGTCATTCCTCCAAGTCACTCCTCCATGTCACTTCTATATGTCTTCCATGTCACTCCTCCATGTCGCTCCACCAAATCACTTCTCCATGTCGCTATTCCATGTCACTCCTTATGTCGCTATATAAACTCACTCCTCCATGTCACTCCTCCATTTCACTCCACCACGTCACTCCTCCATGTCACTCCTCCATATCAACCCTCCATGTCACTCCTCCTTGTCGCTACACCAACTCACTCCTCCATGTCACTCCTCCATTTCACTCCACCACGTCCCTCCTCCATATCAACCCTCCATGTCACTCCTCCATGTCACTCCTCCTTGTCGCTATTCCATGTTACTCCTCCATGTCGCTACACCAACTCACTCTTCCATGTCACTCCTCCATTTCACTACACCACGTCACTATTCTACGTCACTCCTCATGTCACTCCTCCATGTTGCTACTCCTTGTCACTCCTCCAAGTCACTCATCAATGTCATTCCTCCATGTCACTCCTTTATGTCACTCCTCCAAATCACTCCTCAATTTCACTTCTATATGACTTCAATGTCACTCCTGCATGTCGCTCCTCCATATTACTCCTCTATTTCACTCCTCCATGTTACTCCTCCATATCAATCCTCCATTTCACTCTTCCATGTAACTCTTTAATGTCACTACTCCATGTCACTCCTCCATGTCACTCCTCCATGTCCCTCCGCCATGTCACTCCACCATATCAACCCTCCTTCCTGATCAAACTTGTCACTTCTCCATGTCACTACTCCATGTCTCTCCTCCACATCACTTCTCTATATCACTCCTCCATGTCACTCCTCCTTGTCGCTATTCCATGTTACTCCTCCATGTCGCTACACCAACTCACTCTTCCATGTCACTCCTCCATTTCACTCCACCACGTCACTCTTCTACGTCTCTCCTCATGTCACTACTCCATGTCGCTACTCCATGTCACTCCTCCATGTCCCTCTTGCATGTCGCTTTTCCATATCACTTCTCCAAGTCTTCAATGTCATGTCTCTCATCCGTGTAGCTCCATATTGTCACTCCTCCATATCACTCCTCCATGTCACTTCTACATATTTTCCATGTCACTCCTCCACATAACTCCTCTATGTCATTCCTCCATGTCACTTTTCAATATCACTCCTCTATGTCATTCCCCTATGTCGCTACTCCATGTCACTCCTCCATGTCAATCCTCCATGTCACTCCTCCATGTCAGTTCTATATGTCTTCCATGTCACTCCTCCATGTCGCTCCTCCTTGTCACTCCTCCATGTCCTTCCGCCATGTCACTCCACCATATCAATCCACCTTGCTGATCCGCCCTGTCACTCCTCCATGTCTCTCCTCGACATCAATCCTCTATGTCACTCCTACATGTCACTCCTCCATGTCACTCCTCCATGTCGCTATTCCATGTCACTCCTCCATGTCTCTACACAAACTCAATCCTCCTTGTCACTCCTCTGTGTCATTCCTGCATGTCACTCCTCACTGTCACTCCTCCATGTCACTACACCAACTCACTCATCCCTGTTCCTCCGCCATGTCAAACCACCATAACAAACCCCCTTCCTGATCAAACTTGTCAATTCTCCATGTCACTACTCCATGTCTCTCCTCCACATCAATCCTCTATGTCACTCCTCCATGTCACTCCTCCATGTCACTCCTCCTTGTCGCTACTCCATGTCATTCCTCCATGTCACTCATCCATGTCAATCCTCCATGTCAGTCCTTTTTGTCACTCCTCCTTGTCCCTCCTCCATGTCACTCCACCATATCAATCCTCCTTGCAGATCCGCCCTGTCACTTCTCCATGTCACTCCTCTATGTCACTTCTATATGTCTTCCATGTCACTCCTCCATGTCGTTACACCAACTCACTCCTCCATGTCACTCCTCCATGTCGCTACTCCATGTCACTCCTCCATTTCACTCCTCCATGTCTCTCCTCCATGTCACTTCACCAAGTCCTCAATGTCATGTCTCTCATTTGTGTAGCTCCACATTGTCATTCCTCCAATTCACTCCTCCATGTCGCTACTCCACGTCACTCCTCCATGTCACACCTCCTTGTCACTCCTCCATGTAGCTACTCCATGTCACTCCTCCATGTCGCTCTACCAACTCACTCCTCCATGTCACTCGTCCACGTCACTCCTCCATGTCACACCTCCTTGTCACTCCTCCATGTAGCTACTCCATGTCACTCCTCCATGTCGCTCTACCAAGTCACTCCTCCATGTCACTCGTCCACGTCACTCCTCCATGTCACACCTCCATGTTACTCCTCCATGTCACTCTTAAATTTCACTCCACCACACCACTCCTCTATATCACTCCTCCATGTCGCTATTCCATTTCACTTCTTATGTCGCTACACCATATCACTCCTCCATATCAACCCTCCATGTCACTCCTCCATGTCACTCCTCCATGTCATTCCTCCATGTCACTCCTCCATGTCACTACACCAACTCACTCATCCCTGTCTCTACGCCATGTCACGCATCCATGTCACTCCTCCATGTCGCTACACCAACTCACTCCTCATGTCACTCCTCCATGTCGCTACTCCATTTCACTCCTCCATGTCGCTACACCAACTCACTCCTCCATGTCACTCCTCCATTTCACTCCATCACATCCCTCCTCCATATCAACCCTCCATGTCACTCCTCCATGTCATTCCTCCATGTCACTCCTCCATGTCACTACACCAACTCACTAATCCCTGTCCCTCCGCCATGTCACTCCACCATATCAACCCTCCTTCCTGATCAAACTTGTCAGTTCTCCATGTCACTACTCCATGTCTCTCCTCCATATCAATTCTCTATGTCACTCCTCCTTGTCACTCCTCCTTGTTGCTATTCCATGTCACTCCTCCATGTTGCTACACCAACTCACTCCTCATGTCACTCCTCCATGTCGCTACTCCATGTCACTCCTCCATGTCGCTACACCAACTCAATCCTCCTTGTCACTCCTCCATGTCACTCATCCAAGTCATTTCTCTATGTCACTCCTCATGTCACTCCTCCATGTCGCTACTCCATGTCACTCCTCCATATCGCTACACCAACTCAATCCTCCTTGTCACTTCTCCATGTCACTCATCCAACTCATTCCTCCATGTCACTCCTTTATGTCACTCCTCCAAGTCACTCCTCCATGTCACTTCTATATGTCTTCCATGTCACTCCTCCATGTCGCTACACCAACTCACTCCTCCATGTCACTCCTCCTTGTCACTCCTCCATGTAGCTATTCCATGTCATGCCTCCATGTCGCTCTACCAACACACTCCTCCATGTCACTCGTCCATGTCACTCCTCCATGTCACACTTCCTTGTCACTTCTCCATGTAGCTACTCCATGTCACTACACCAACACACTCATCCCTGTCCCTCCGCCATGTCAATCCACCATATCAACCCTCCTTCCTGATCAAACTTGTCACTTCTCCATGTCACTACTCCAAGTCATTCCTCCATGTCACTCCTTTATGTCACTCCTCCAAGTCACTCCTCCATGTCACTTCTATATGTCTTCCATGTCACTGCTCCATGTCACTCCCCCATTTCACTCCACCACGTCACTCCTCCATGTCACTCCTCCATATCAGCCCTTCATGTCACTCCTCCATGTCACTCCTCCATGTCACTACACCAACTCACTCATCCCTGTCCCGCCGCCATGTCACTCCACCATATCAACCCTCCTTCCTGATCAAACTTGTCACTTCTCCATGTCACTACTCCATGTCTCTCCCCCACATCAAACCTCTATGTCACTCCTCCATGTCACTCCTCTATGTCACTCCTCTTTGTCGCTCTTCCATGTCACTCCTCCATGTCGCTACACCAACTCAATCCTTCTTGTCACTCCTCCATTTCACTCCACCACGTCACTCCTCCATGTCACTCCTCCATATCAACCCTCCATGTCACTCCTCCATGTCACTCCTCCATGTCCCTCCGCAATGTCACTCCACCATATCAACCCTCCTTCCTGATCAAACTTGTCACTTCTCCATGTCACTTCTCCATGTCTCTCCTCCACATCACTCCACTATATCATTCCTCCATGTCACTCCTCCATGTCACTCCTCCTTGTCGCTATTCCATGTTACTCCTCCATGTCGCTACACCAACTCACTCTTCCATGTCACTCCTCCATTTCACTCCACCACGTCACTCTTCTACGTCACTCCTCATGTCATTCCTCCATGTCACTCCTCCTTGTCGCTATTCCATGTCACTCCTCCATGTCGCTACACCAACTCACTCCTCATGTCACTACTCCATGTCGCTACTCCATATCACTCCTCCATGTCGCTACTGTCGTATCTTCCCTGCGACAGTGCTGTTGAAGTGATGAGGAAGGATGCTCCGCGGACACAGTTCTTGCTGGTATAATAGAGTTTATTACAAACAAGCAACAAATGTCATAACGAACGTCTAGAACGTCCGGAGGTCTCTAGTCAAATCAGAAAGTCCTGCACTTCGGGGCTCTCGCGCCTCCTTATATCTGGTTCATGTCATGCAACCTCTGAGCTGGGTTCATGTCATGTAACATGTTTATTTGTCTGCCCCTGGTCATATGTTGGACTATGTTCTGCACTTATGCTTCTTACTCAAATGTTTGCCATTAGGGCCTCTCGGTCTTGTGCAATACTTGTGCAAGACTTGAAAATATACCACATATTCCCCCTTCGAGACTTACACAAAGTCTCGAAAAAATAAACGAAGAAACATACAGGTGTATTAACATGACAAATTTAACAACCTGCCCTATTTACCATTGAAACAACTGTATAAAGTATACAAGTGAGAGTGAAAAACCTGTCAGGCAGCTAATCTTTCTTGAAATATCCATTAAACAATGTAGACAGGAAAATTCTCTCACGGTCCCTCTGCCAAGGCGACCATACATAATACTCCATAACACTGAAATGAGGAAATTTAGCGATTTGTGTATGAAAATGACTTAAGCAAATACATATGGAACTCTCAGCAAATTAAAACAAGACAATGTCCAAAGTCAGGCTGGTCGACCCATCGCACCTTTCTATGGACCTTTTCCTGCCTACCCCACTGTCCCTAAACATCGAAAAACAAGAAAACATCTGAGGTCCCTTTATATTTAGAAATCATCATTTACCAAGCATGTAATACACAAAAAAGACAATTCATTTTTAAGAATATTAATGTAACATCTAAGAGAAGACATAAGACTGTATAACGCTGCAGTTTCTCAGCAGCCTTGACTCCGGTGTAGTATCGATGACTTCTTGACTCGGGATGTTGTATCGCCAGTCCACGGTCAGAGTTCTTCAGGCCTTTCGTATTTTCATGTTTGAAGTGTCTGAACCCATTCAGCCCATCGGAGTCCCCGACAATCCACCACCCTTACAGTGGTCTTCCCCCAATATGTTCTAGAATGAAAGACAAGAAAACCAGTATCTTTTGCATACAGAACAGATACAAATTAAAACATCAAACACAGAATAAGAACACTTCTATAAGTAAAAATGTGAAATTAGAAATCATATAAGAACATTTCTATGTGAAATTAGAAATCATATTGTCCATTAATCATATTGTTCATTTGTTGCCATCCCCCCTTTTGAGACTAAACAAAGTCTCGAAAGAGCAAAACAAATCAACACTACAAACTACGCAAGCAAAAACAGAGGTAAATAATAGGATTATAATCATATGAGATATTTAAAATGGATATTCCTCCACCAATTCGATCTTTATCTCGTCATCCTCACCCACGTCCGTGTCAGCTTCGTGTAATAACGGCATCAGTGTTTGATCGCCGGGCAACACAACTCCAATCCATTTAATGATCATAGCCTTTGCAAAAGTCAACAACAGCGTGCAAAAACAAAACATCACGCGCAACGACAGAACGAGCGCTACCAAAACCTGAACTAACACTGCTCCTAGTGGCCCCAATTTATCCTGCAACCAAGCATTTGCAGACCATCCCGCGTCTTCTGATGGGCCAAACGCATCTCTTATGAGCTTCAATGCCTCTATGACACTAGTCATATTATCAGAACTATCAGGAATCAACGTATAGCAAGCATCCCCTGTTAAGTTCAAAGACGTACAAAGGCCCCCTTGTTTGGCCAAAATATAGTCAAGAGCCATATCATGTTTCAGCAACGTCAATCTGTGACTTCTCTGAGTGTTTGACAAAAATTCGAAACCTCTTATGGTTTCGTTCGCAAAGCCTTGCAAGGTGTAGGTAATGTTGTCGATGTGATCTGCCAAGAATGTCACCCCATACCATGGAAATAATCCTATACCCCACTTCTCTCCTAAACTTATTCTCCAATGGTAAGATTCAAATTTGTGAAACTGTGCCAACTCACGTTTTCTCCTACTACGTGAAGCGACGTCAGATTGGACCCCATCTGGCCCTACTCCCTTCTGGATAGTAAGAACCTCATATGGAAGTTTCAACAGTGACATATAACAGCATCCTGTCCACCCATATGGTAGAAATATGTATGCCTTATTACCACAGACCCACCAAATATCCTTGAAATTTCCTATAGTCACATTCCCCGGCAATATCTGGTTATGTACCCTTAAAATTGTCTTCTTTTTGTGTTGTGGTACCTGAAAAGATGCTTCATATGAATCATTACTATTCCCACGTTCCATTTTACCTAAGTCCATCATATATTTATCACACTCTGATAACCCCATAAACGTTCCCGGCCCTTCATGAGTTGTATTTGAACAAAAACAGCTGGTAGCTCCCACTGCTGTCACCTCCATTATATCAGGGACCGCTGTTCTGATATCTTCATGCTGATCAAGTACATTTACATATGGTAATTCCCTCAACCAAGAACAACTAAATCTCGGCCTAAACAGATGCACTGACCAAGACATCAGTGTATCTCCTGCTGACTGCTGGTGATATAACAGCCATGATAATGCATAACTTTGACACATAGTGGTTAGTGGTTCTGGTATAGTCTCTAAAATCGAAGACCATGAGTTCGGCGATAGGATTTTCACCAGACACGGACCATCCGTTTTCACAACCGATCTTACGGAGTGGGTTACTTGCTGGAACCATAAGTTCCTACCTGCCCAAGGGTCTGCGATCTGTAACACTGAAGGATCAAACCCAAATGCCTTCCATTTAGTATCTCTCCTTTGTATTGTGTGGTATTGATCCATCATGTACTCTGGTATCTGATCAGAGTCAACAAAGTTATTATCTATGTTTAAAATAGTTCTCTGAGCTGTCATAGGTGCCTCTACATACTTCTCTTCTATCCTCTGTTCTCTAACTTCAACAATGTCATTACTTCTGTTCACGCTAGGCTCTATTTTTGACATTTGCTTCTGGATTACATTAATCACATCCTTAAAGGTCCAAGATGTCATATTAGATGTCTGCGTTGTATTTACAAATGTCGTAGATGCCACGGATGTCGTCGCTGTTGTAGTATTCATCCCCTTTGAAGTCATAACTAAAGTAGTAGCCTGAGTCGGTGTATGAACATTCTTAGTTGTTTCCGGAACTAACGTAACAAGCTTTATCTGTGTACTAATCACCTTTGGAGTGGTTACTGTAGTAAATTGTTTCTGAACTTCTTTAGTACTCATAGAAGTTCCAAGATGCCCCAACTCTTTTATCAGGAGTGACACTCTACGAGTCACACGACCTTTGATCCAATAATTTTGATATGGAACAAATTTAAACTCCGGTTCTTCATAAGAACACATGTATTCTCCTTCGTCTTCCCGAGTAACGTTACGCAGGACAAGGGAACAATCATCTTTAATTTTCATCCACCTAACCTCATTAAACAGAATATACTTCCTCTGATCACGAGGCACAATGTCATCTTCAGGTCTTGTCAACAACAAATCTTCACCACGACTATTTTCCCATTTGGGAAACAAGTTACCTCCATTATTCCATCTCCCACATTGACAAGGAAGGTAAACTGATCCTCCTAACTTAGCTCTGATCACAGTACTCAAAGGAGGTGACGTTATAGATATCACCTGAGGCGCCTTTGTAGTTACATGTGATGCATTTATACTTTCAATAGCTTTTGCCATTGAAGGAGTAGATTTCTCTTCCATTTGTCCAGCTTTCGTCTGGAGAGTTGATGTCATCGTTGTCAATTCTCTTGTTTCCCCAACCTCTTGGGAGTCTATACTCTTATTTCCCCCTAGTATCACTAGAGACACCACGCGAACTCCAAATCCTAACTCACTTCCATTATGTCGATCGTAAAAAGAACACCTGTAATCACCTTTATCTTCCTGTTGAGGCTTATATACATAGAGACTACAGTCTCCCTCAACCTTCACTCTCCTTTTGTCATTAATTAATGTATATTTCCCTAATGGTCCTGTCTCTGACAGATCTATGATCTTACCATAACTATCTTCCCACTGAACTCTGAGTTTCCCTTTACCACTATTTTCTCCTGTACACTGACATGGAAGCTGAACTGACTTTCCCAAGGTTACTTCAACCCTGGTTCTAATAACGGTCTGGTTTGACTCTTCTCCTAACTGGTCTCGGGCTCCTTGGTCTAACTGGATCCCTGGGTTGTCCTGCAGCGGAGTCACCGCCCTTTGATATCTCTGGCGCTTTGCAGGCAACTGAAATAGGTCCTGCTGAGTCTGGGACATGTTGAAAGACAATGTCTCTAAATCTTCTTTCCTGTCCATCAACTGCCAAGTCATTTCTAGCATCATCAGGAATGTGTACAGAAACATCAACATTGTCCACAACCTGGGTGATCTCTCCTTCTGAATTCTGACTCGGGGGATTTTCATGCATCTCCCTCTCTGGTGTGTGTTCTTCCACATTGTCTTCGGGCTCTTTTGAGCCTTCAACATCTTGGATCAGTGAATGTGGCGCCCCTTCACTTGGTGCTTTGACACAATGTGATAAATGATACCATGTGGGAGAACCCTTAACCTGGACCGCGGTTCCAGTACTGCGAACCACTTCAAACGGTCCCTCACGACGTTCGTTATACCACTTCCTCCTGAAAACCTTCACAAATACCTTGTCTCCAGGCTGCACTGTACTCCTCTTTTGCTCATCAAGCCTCTCCTGCACCTCCTCTTTCCTTTGCCTGTCAGACACATATGTGGATATTCTTTTATGTAGATTAACCATGTATGTGACATACGTTTGCATTTCATCTTCTAAAAGGGCCAAACTTGGACCTTTCCCACTTGTCCGCAGACAAGGCGTTGGCATCAGTCTTCCTGTAACCAACTCATGAGGTGTCATATGTAAATCACGGAGCTCACTAGAGCGACATACCATTAACGCCAATGGAAGTACTGCTATCCAATTTAACCCCGTGTGTTGGCATATTTTGACAATGCGATTTTTCAGAACTCCATTCATTCTTTCGCACATTCCTTGACTTTGCGGACGATACACTGCCCCAAGACGCTGTTTAATTCCTAGTTTTTGCAAAATCAATTTCACCGTCTTATCCACAAACTCTTTCCCATTGTCTGAGGATATTCGATCTGGAAGTCCCCACCTGCTTATGACCTCTCTACATAAGAACTTAGCAACCGATTGAGCATCTTTTCGTTTTGTTGGACAAGCCTCAGGCCATCGTGAAAATCTCTCCACCACGACTAGCATATACCTTTTTCCTTCAATCAGTTTTATCATGTCAACATAGTCCACAACTAGTTCACGCATAGGACCCCTTGGAGTTGGGATGTGTCCCGGAGGAACCGTCACTCCCCTCCGAACATTGTTTATCAGACAGATAGTACACCTGCCTATGACATAATCAATCTGTTCAAGCAAACATGGTGCCCAAAAACCATACTCTTTTGTAATCTTTCTCTTAACTTCCCCCCTTGCAACGTGAGCTAAGCCATGCGCCTCCTGAATCATCAGACCCAACAGGTCTGGAGGTGATAGTATCAGCCCCTCATGATTTCTCCAAAGTCCAGTAGAATCTCGGTTGGCACCTCGGTCTAGCCACAACTGTTTGTCCATTTCAGGAGCAGCTTCCTGCATTAGAATCACATCTTTGAGTGTAATTTTGTCTTCCAAGTTCACTTCATGCGTGACGAGAAGAACTTTGCCCAATTTATCTGCTCCAGTGACTGCTTTTGCAGCTTCATCAGCCGCTCTGTTCCCTTGTGAAACCCTTGAGGCATCCTTCTTATGTGCTGCACATTTAGCTATTGCTATTTCTTTAGGCTTCATCATAGCATGCAACAATTTCATGATCTGGGCGTGATGCTGTATCGGTGAACCATCCATTTTCTTAAACCCTCGGTTCTTCCACACTGCTCCAAACAAGTGGCATACATTATGTGCATATGCAGAGTCGGTATATATCGTCACTCGCTTCCCTTCTGCCAACAAACACGCTTCAGTTAGCCCCACCAGCTCAGCAAGTTGTGCAGATGCAGGCTGTGGTATCTCTTCAGCCTTCTCAACTGCAAATCCAGTTCCTTGGGCTTTTACTATTGCATAGCCGGCCCTTAATTTATCGCCCACACGATAGCAAGACCCATCAGTCCAATACTCCAGGTCCACCACATGCAATGGGAGAGCTTGTAGATCTGATCTAAACCTAGAGTATTTCTCTGCTTCTTGAACACAATCGTGTGGCTCACCGTCTTCTGGAGTTGGCAAATTCTCCGCTGGATTTACCGTAACACACCTTGCTAGGGTAACATCTTCCTGCTCTAAGAGCCTATGATAGTCTCTAAGCCTAGACAGGGTCAAGGTGTTCTTACCATAGTTCAAAAGATTTCTGAGACTATGATGTGTAAGAATTGTCACTGGATAACCCATTGTTACAGATGATGCTTTATTGTACATTAGAGAAACTCCCACCATAGCTCTGTAACACAGTGGTAACCCTAACTCTACTTCTGAATAAGCCGTAGAGTAGTACGAAATAGGTTGAGGACTCGTCCCCGTACCCGTTGGTTGACAAAGAACTGCACATGCATATTTACCCCCAAGAAAGGGTCACCGAACACCTTCATACTCCCACATTCTCATTCATACTCCCACATTCCAACCTCCTCTAGGGAATTTTGAGATGAGTGAGTAGGGGGGGGGCCCAAACGCTACCCTTCTTAAACGAAGTTCATTGTGCTTTTAACAGCTTATTTATTATATTACGTCCCTTTTAAGAAGAGCTCATGTTTTATTTTAACAGCTTATTTATTATATTAGTCTTCTAAAAGAAGCTCATGGTTTTATACAATACATTATTTAATTCATTAGTCTTCTGAAAGAAGCTCATGGTTTATACAATACATCGGGCCACGTGTCTATTCTTACAAATTATTAAATGTCCTGTTCTCAAATCACCACCTATATATGGTTATTCGATTATAATGTGCACTCCTACACACACACATTCTCCCCAGCTTAGACAAGTGTCACACACACACACACATTCAGCACTCCTACGCACACACATTCTCCCCAGCTTCTTCTCATCCCAAAGTAAACACACACACACACATTCTCCTCACCAGTTTTAGATATCTTCATTCATACAGCATGCTTTCTGCCGCTATTTCCTTACTTTTTCTCGTAAAATTTCTGCTACCTCTGAGGTGTAAATCTTCGATGAGAGGCTGCTTCAGACACCGTTCGTCAACAAGCGTCAGAGTGGTAACGTCAATCGAATTGTGATTCTACACTCTCCAGTTATTAAACTGACCATAAGATGTCGTTTCAGGTTTTAATCGGCCCGTACTACATGCTCCTACACTTGAGGGCTCTATCCTATCCGATTTGCGGCTGTCATATGATCATTTCCTTTATTTCCTTTATTTCCTTTATTTCCTTTATTTCCTTTTCTCTCTCTTATCACTCTGTCTCTTAACACTCTTTACATTTATTTATTCAAATTACCTGGATCCAGGTTTCCCAATTTTGTCTTTCTAACTTGATTCCAGACTATGTCAGAGCCATCGTTACGCAGTGGCTAATATGCATGTGTCTTACCGTTAAGAAGTTGAGGGCCCCTCTTCATTAATCTTGCACAAATACTATTTAGCACACCTTAGCATTACCATGAAGCTATTCTAAACTATTCCTTGTATTTCTCATACTTCTTTTCTTCACTTTATATCTTTTCTCTATTCATTCCCCCTTTTTTTTCATTAAATTTAGCACGGAGCCTCACTTTAAATATCAAATCAACAGGACATGTCCATAACAAGAAGGTTCTTAATTTACGGTGTGTCCAAACAACTTCACATAACAGCCCCAATTTATGACCAGCATTCAATCGAGTGCGCTCACCGTTAAGAAGTTGTAGCAGTAAAACTGCTGAGGCCACCTCCGATCCTGTTCGTGACGCCAAAGTTTGTCGTATCTTCCCTGCGACAGTGCTGTTGAAGTGATGAGGAAGGATGCTCCGCGGACACAGTTCTTGCTGGTATAATAGAGTTTATTACAAACAAGCAACAAATGTCATAACGAACGTCTAGAACGTCCGGAGGTCTCTAGTCAAATCAGAAAGTCCTGCACTTCGGGGCTCTCGCGCCTCCTTATATCTGGTTCATGTCATGCAACCTCTGAGCTGGGTTCATGTCATGTAACATGTTTATTTGTCTGCCCCTGGTCATATGTTGGACTATGTTCTGCACTTATGCTTCTTACTCAAATGTTTGCCATTAGGGCCTCTCGGTCTTGTGCAAAACTTGTGCAAGACTTGAAAATATACCACACTACACAAACTCAATCTATCCTTGTCACTCCTCCATGTCACTCATCCAAGTCATTCCTCCATGTCACTCCTTTATGTCACTCCTCCAAGTCACTCCTCCATGTCACTTCTATATGTCTTCCATGTCACTCCTCCATGTCGTTATACCAACTCACTCCCCATGTCACTCCTCCATGTCGCTACTCCATGTCACTCCTCCAATTCACTCCTTCATGTCTCTCCTCCATGTCACTTCTTCAAGTCTTCAATGTCATGTCTCTCATCTGTGTAGCTCCATATTGTCACTCCTCCAAGTCACTCCTCCATGTCGCTACTCCATGTCACTCCTCCATGTCACACCTCCTTGTCACTCCTCCATGTAGCTACTCCATGTCACTCCTCCATGTCGCTCTACCAACTCACTCCTCCATGTCACTCGTCCACGTCACTCCTCCATGTCACACCTCCTTGTCACTCCTCCATGTAGCTACTCCATGTCACTCTTAAATTTCACTCCACCACGCCACTCCTCTATATCACTCCTCCATGTTACTCCTCCATATCAATCCTCCATGTCACTTCTCCATGTCACTCCTCCATGTCACTCCTTCATGTCACTCCTCCATGTCACTCCTCTATGTCACTACACCAACACACTCATCCCTTTCCCTCCGCCATGTCACTCCACCATATCAACCCTCCTTCCTGATCAAACTTGTCACTTCTCCATGTCACTACTCCATGTCTCTCCTCCACATCAATCCTCTATGTCACTCCTCTATGTCACTCCTCCATGTCACTCCTTCTTGTCTCTATTCCATGTCACTCCTCCATGTCGCTACACCAACTCACTCCTCATGTCACTCCTCCAAGTCACTCCTCCATGTCACTATTCCATGTCACTCCTTATGTTGCTACACCAACTCACTCCTCCATTTCACTCCTCAATTTCACTCCTCAACGTCACTCCTCCATATCACTCCTCCATATCAACCCTCCATGTCACTCCTCCATGTCAATCCTCCATGTTATTCCTCCATGTCACTCCTCCATGTCACTACACCAACTCACTCATCCCTGTCCCTCCGCCATGTCACTCCTCCATGTCGCTACTCCATTTCACATCTCCATGTCGCTACACCAACTCAATCCTCATTGTCACTCCTCCATGTCAATCATTCAAATCATTCCTCCATGTCACTCCTTTATGTCACTCCTCCAAGTCACTCCTCCATGTCACTTCTATATGTCTTCCATGTCACTCCTCCATGTCGCTCCACCAACTCACTCCTCCATGTCACTCCTCCTTGTCACTCCTCCATGTAGCTATTCCATTTCACTCCTCCATGTCGCTACACTAACTCAATCCTCCTTGTCACTCCTCCATGTCACTCATCCAAGTCACTCCTCCATGTCGCTATTCCATGTCACTCCTTATGTCGATACAACAACTCACTCCTCCATTTCTCTCCTCCATTTCACTCCACCACGTCACTCCTCCATGTCACTCCTCCATATCAACCCTCCATGTCACTCCTCCATGTCACTCCTCCATGTCACTACACAACACACTAATCCCTGTCCATCCGCAATGTCACTCCACAATATCAAACCTCCTTCCTGATCAAACTTGTCAGTTCTCCATGTCACTACTCCATGTCTCTCCTCCACATCAATCATCTATGTCACTCCTCCATGTCACTCCTCCATGTCACTCCTCCTTTTCGCTATTCCATGTCACTCCTCCATGTTGCTACACCAACTCATTCCTCATGTCACTCCTCCATGTCCCTACTCCATGTTACTCCTCCATGTCGCTACACCAACTCAATCCTCATTGTCACTCCTCCATGTCACTCATCCAAGTCATTCCTCCATGTCACTCCTTTATGTCACGCCTCCAAGTCACTCCTCCATGTCACTTCTATATGTCTTCCATGTCACTCCTCCATGTCGCTACACCAACTCACTCTTCCATGTCACTCCTCCATTTCACTCCACCACGTCACTCTTCTACGTCACTCCTCATGTCACTCCTCCATGTCGCTACTCCTTCTCACTCCTCCATGTCACTCATCCATGTCATTCCTCCATGTCACTCCTCCAAGTCACTCCTCAATTTCACTTCTATTTGACTTCAATGTCACTCCTGCATGTCGCTCCTCCATATCACTCTTCTATTTCACTCCTCCATGTTACTCCTCCATAGCAATCCTCCATTTCACTCCTCCATGTAACTCCTTAATGTCACTACTCCATGTTGCTACTCCATGTCACTCCTCCATGTTACTCTTGCATGTCGCTTCTCCATGTCAATTCTCCAAGTCTTCAATGTCATGTCTCTCATCCGTGTAGCTCCATATTGTCACTCCTCCATATCACTCCTCCGTGTCACTTCTACATGTTTTCAATGTCACTCCTCCACATCACTCCTCTATGTCACTCCTCCATGTCACTTTTCAATATCACTCCTCTATGTCATTCACCTATGTTGCTACTCCATGTCACTCCTCCATGTTTATCCTCCATGTCACTCCTCCATGTCACTTCTATATGTCTTCCATGTCACTCCTCCATGTCGCTCCTCCTTGTCACTCCTCCATGTTACTCCACCATGTCACTCCTCCATGTCACTCATCCATGTCCCTCCGCCATGTCACTCCTCCATATCAATCCTCCTTGCTGATCCGCCCTGTCACTCCTCCATGTCTCTCCTCCACATCAATCCTCCATGTCACTCCTCCATGTCACTCCTCCATGTCGCTACACCAACTCAATCCTCCTTGTCACTCCTCCATGTCACTCAGCCAAGTCATTTGTCCATGTCACTCCTTTATATCACTCCTCCAAGTCACTCCTCCATGTCACTTCTATATGTCTTCCATGTCACTCCTCCATGTTGCTCCATCAACTCACTCCTCCATGTCACTCCTCCATGTCACTGCTCCACGTCACTCCTCTATGTCACTCCTCCATGTCACTCCTCCATGTCACTCCTCCTTGTCGCTATTCCATGTCACTCCTTATGTCGCTATATAAACTCACTACTCCATGTCACTCCTCCATTTCACTCCACCACGTCTATATGTCTTCCATGTCACTCCTCCATGTCGCTCCACCAACTCACTCCTCCATGTCACTCCTCCTTGTCACTCCTCCTTGTAGCTATTCCATTTCACTACTCCATGTCGCTACACCAACTCAATCCTCCTTGTCACTCCTTCATGTCACTCATCCAAGTCACTCCTCCATGTCGCTATTCCATGTCACTCCTTATGTCAATACGCCAACTCACTCCTCCATGTCACTCCTCCATTTCACTCCACCACGTCATTCCTCCATGTCACTCCTCCATATCAACCCTCCATGTCACTCCTCCACTTCACTCCTCCATGTCACTCCTCCATGTCACTACACCAACTCACTAATCCCTGTCCCTCTGCCATGTCACTCCACAATATCAAACCTCCTTCCTGATCAAACTTGTCAGTTCTCCATGTCACTACTCCATGTCTCTCCTCCACATCAATCCTCTATGTCACTCCTCCATTTCACTACTCCATGTCACTACTCCTTGTCGCTATTCCATGTCACTCCTCCATGTTGCTACACCAACTCACTCCTCATGTCACTCCTCCATGTCGCTACTCCATGTCACTCCTCCATGTCGCTACACCAACTCAATCCTCCTTGTCACTCCTCCATGTAACTCATCCATATCACTCCTCCATGTCACTCCTCTATGTCACTACACCAACTCACTCATCCCTTTCCCTCCGCCATGTCACTCCACCATGTCACTCCACCACATCTCTCCTCCATGTCACTCCTCCATATCAACACTCCATGTCACTCCTACTTGTCGCTACACCAACTCACTCCTCCATGTCACTACTCCATTTCACTCCACCAAGTCCCTCCTCCATATCAACCCTCCATGTCACTCCGCCATGTCACTCCTCCATGTCCCTCCGCAATGTCACTCCACCATATCAACCCTACTTCCTGATCAAACTTGTCACTCCTCCACATCACTCGTCTATATCACTCCTCCATTTCACTCCACCATGTCACTCTTCTACGTCACTCCTCATGTCACTCCTCCATGTCGCTACTCCTTGTCATTCCTCCATGTCACTCATCCATGTCATTCCTCCATGTCACTCCTTTATGTCACTCCTCCAAGTCTCTCCTCAATTTCACTTCTATATGACTTCAATGTCACTCCTGAAAGTCGCTCCTCCATATCACACCTCTATTTCACTACTCTATGTCACTCCTCCATATCAATCCTCCATTTCACTCCTCCATGTAACTCCTTAATGTCACTACTCCATGTTGCTACTCCATGTCACTCCTCCATGTCACACTTGCATGACGCTCCTCTATGTCACTTCTCTAAGTCTTCAATGTCATGTCTCTCATCCGTGTAGCTCCATATTGTCACTCCTCCATATCACTCCTCCGTGTCACTTCTACATGTTTGCCATGTCACTCCTCCACATCACTCCTCTATGTCACTCCTCCATGTCACTTTTCAATATCACTCCTCTATGTCATTCCCCAAAGTCGCTACTCCATGTCACTACTCCATGTCACTACTCCATGTCTCTCCCCCACATAAAACCTCTATGTCACTCCACCATGTCACTCCTCTATGTCACTCCTCCTTGTCGCTCTTCCATGTCACTCCTCCATGTCGTTACACCAACTCAATCCTCATGTCACTCCTCCATGTAGCTACTCCATGTAACTCCTCCATGTCGCTACACCAACTCAATCCTCCTTGTCACTCCTCCATGTCACTCAGCCAAGTCATTTGTCCATGTCACTCCTTTATGTCACTCCTCCAAGTCACTACTCCATGTCACTTCTATATGTCTTCCATGTCAATCCTCCATGTTGCTCCACCAACTCACTCCTCCATGTCACTCCTCCATGTCGTTATTCCATGTTACTCCTTATGTCGCTACATAAACTCACTCCTCCATGTCACTCCTGAATTTCACTCCACCACGTCACTCCTCCATGTCACTCCTCCATATCAACCCTCCATGTCACTCCTCCTTGTCGCTACACCAACTCACTCCTCCATGTCACTCCTCCATTTCACTCCACCACGTCCCTCCTCCATATCAACCCTCCATGTAACTCCTCCATGTCACTCCTCCATGTCCCTCCGCCATGTTACTCCACCATATCAACCCTCCTTCTTGATCAAACTTGTCACTTCTCCATGTCACTACTCCATGTCTCTCCTCCACATCACTCCTCTATATCACTGCTCCATGTCATTCCTCCATGTCACTCCTCCTTGTCGTTATTCCATGTTACTTTTCCATGTCGCTACACCAACTCACTCTTCCATGTCACTCCCCCATTTCACTCCACCACGTCACTCTTCTACGTCACTCCTCATGTCACTCCTCCTTGTCTCTACTCCATGTCACTACTCCATGTCTTTCCTCCACATCAATCCTCTATGTCACTCCTCCATGTCATTCCTCCATGTAATTGCTCCTTGTCGCTATTCCATGTCACTCCTCCATATGAACCCTCCATGTCACTCCTCCATGTCACTACACCAACTCACTCATCCCTGTCCCTCCGCCATGTCACTCCACCATATCAACCCTCCTTCTTGATCAAACTTGTCACTTCTCCATGTCACTACTCCATGTCTCTCCCCCACATCAAACCTCTGTCACTCCTCCATGTCACTCCTCTATGTCACTCCTCCTTGTCGCTCTTCCATGTCACTCCTCCATGTCGCCAAACCAACTCAACCCTCATGTCACTCCTCCATGTAGCTACTCCATGTCACTCCTCCATGTCGCTACACCAACTCAATCCTCCTTGTCACTCCTCCATGTCACTCAGCCAAGTCATTTGTCCATGTCACACCTTTATGTCACTCTTCCAAGTCACTCCTATATTTCACTTCTGTATGACTTCAATGTAAATCCTGCATGTCGCTCCTCCATATCACTCCTCTATTTCACTCCTCCATGTCACTCCTCCATATCAGTCCTCCATTTCACTCCTCCATGTAACTCCTTAATGTCACTACTCCATGTCGCTACTCCATGTCACTCCTCCATGTCACTCTTGCATGTCATTTTTCCATGTCACTTCTCCAAGTCTTCAATATCATGTCTCTCATCCGTGTAGCTCCATATTGTCACTCCTCCATATCACTCCTCCATGTCAATTCTACATATTTTCCATGTCACTCCTCCACATAACTCCTCTATGTCATTCCTCCTTGTCACTTTTCAATATCACTCCTCTATATCATTCCCCTATGTCGCTACTCCATGTAACTCATCCATGTCGATCCTCCATGTCACTCCTCCATGTCACTTCTATATGTCTTCCATGTATCTCCTCCATGTCGCTCCTACTTGTCACTCCTCCATGTTGCTCCTCCATGTCACTCCTCCATGTCACTCATCCATGTCCCTCCGCCATGTCACTCCACCATATCAATCCACCTTGCTGATCCGCCCTGTCACTCCTCCATGTCTCTCCTCCACATCAATCCTCCTTGTCACTCCTCTGTGTCATTCCTGCATGTCACTCCTCACTGTCACTCCTCCATGTCACTACACCAACTCACTCATCCCTGTTCCTCCGCCATGTCAAACCACCATAACAAACCTCCTTCCTGATCAAACTTGTCAATTCTCCATGTCACTACTCCATGTCTCTCCTCCACATCAATCCTCTATGTCACTCCTCCATGTCACTCCTCCATGTCACTCCTCCTTGTCGCTACTCCATGTCACCCCTCCATGTCACTCATCCATGTCAATCCTCCATGTCACTCCTTTATGTCACTCCTCCAAGTCACTCCTCCATGTCACTCCTCCATGTCCCTCCTCCATGTCACTCCTCCATGTCACTTCTATATGTCTTCAATGTCACTCCTCCATGTCGTTACACCAACTCACTCCTCCATGTCACTTCACCAAGTCCTCAATGTCATGTCTCTCATCTGTGTAGCTCCACATTGTCATTCCGCCAAGTCACTCCTCCATGTCGCTACTCCACGTCACTCCTCCATGTCACACCTCCTTGTCACTCCTCCATGTAGCTACTCCATGTCACTCCTCCATGTCGCTCTACCAACTCACTCCTCCAGTTCACTCGTCCACGTCACTCCTCCATGTCACACCTCCTGTTCACTCCTCCATGTAGCTACTCCATGTCACTCCTCCATGTCGCTCTACCAACTCACTCCTCCATGTCACTCGTCCACGTCACTCCTCCATGTCACACCTCCATGTCACTACTCCCTGTCACTCTTAAATTTCACTCCACCACGCCACTCCTCTATATCACTCCTCCATGTCGCTACTCCATTTCTCTCCTCCATGTCGCTACAACAACTCAATCCTCCTTGTCACTCCTCCATGTCACTCATCCAAGTCACTCCTCCATGTCGCTATTCCATGTCACTCCTTATGCCGATACACCAACTCACTCCTCCATGTCACTCCTCCATTTCACTCCACCACATCACTCATCCATGTCACTCCTTCATATCAACCCTCCATGTCACTCCTCCATGTCACTCCTCCATGTCACTCCTCCATGTCACTACAACAACTCACTAATCCCTGTCCCTCCGCCATGTCACTCCACCATATCAACCCTCCTTCCTGATCAAACTTGTCAGTTCTCCATGTCACTACTCCATGTCTCTCCTCCACATCAATTCTCAATGTCACTCCTCCATGTCACTCCTCCTTGTTGCTATTCCATGTCACTCCTCCATGTTGCTACACCAACTCACTCCTCATGTCACTCCTCCATGTCGCTACTCCATGTCACTTCTCCATGTCGCTACACCAAATCAATCCTCCTTGTCACTCCTCCATGTCACTCATCCAAGTCATTTCTCCATGTCACTCCTCATGTCACTCCTCCATGTCGCTACTCCATGTCACTCCTCCATATCGCTACACCAACTCAATCCTCCTTGTCACTCCTCCATGTCACTCATCCAAGTCATTCCTCCATGTCACTCCTTTATGTCACTCCTCCAAGTCACTCCTCCATGTCACTTCTATATGTCTTCCATGTCACTCCTCCATGTCGCTACACCAACTCACTCCTCCATGTCACTCCTCCTTGTCACTCCTCCATGTAGCTATTCCATGTCATGCCTCCATGTCGCTCTACCAACACACTCCTCCATGTCACTCGTCCATGTCACTCCTCCATGTCACACTTCCTTGTCACTTCTCCATGTAGCTACTCCATGTCACTACACCAACACACTCATCCCTGTCCCTCCGCCATGTCACTCCAACATATCAACCCTCCTTCCTGATCAAACTTGTCACTTCTCCATGTCACTACTCCAAGTCATTCCTCCATGTCACTCCTTTATGTCACTCCTCTAAGTCACTCCTCCATGTCACTTCTATATGTCTTCCATGTCACTCCTCCATGTCGCTACACCAACTAACTCCTCCATGTCACTCCCCCATTTCACTCCACCACGTCACTCCTCCATGTCACTCCTCCATATCAGCCCTTCATGTCACTCCTCCATGTCACTCCTCCATGTCACTACACCAACTCACTCATCCCTGTCCCGCCGCCATGTCACTCCACCATATCAACCCTCCTTCCTGATCAAACTTGTCACTTCTCCATGTCACTACTCCATGTCTCTCCCCCACATCAAACCTCTATGTCACTCCTCCATGTCACTCCTCTATGTCACTCCTCCTTGTCGCTCTTCCATGTCACTCCTCCATGTCGCTACACCAACTCAATCCTCCTTGTCAATCCTCCATTTCACTCCAACACGTCACTCCTCTATGTCACTCCTCCATATCAACCCTCCATGTCACTCCTCCATGTCACTCCTCCTTGTCGCTATTCCATGTTACTCCTCCATGTCACTACACCAACTCACTTTTCCATGTCACTCCTCCATTTCACTCCACCACGTCACTCTTCTACGTCACTCCTTATGTCATTCCTCCATGTCACTCCTCCTTGTCGCTATTCCATGTCACTCCTCCATGTCGTTATACCAACTCACTCCCCATGTCACTCCTTCATGTCTCTCCTCCATGTCACTTCTCCAAGTCTTCAATGTCATGTCTCTCACCTGTGTAGCTCCATATAGTCACTCCTCCAAGTCACTCCTCCATGTCGCTACTCCATGTCACTCCTCCATGTCACACCTCCTTGTCACTCCTCCATGTAGCTACTCCATGTCACTCCTCCATGTCACTCTACCAACTCACTCCTCCATGTCACTCGTCCACGTCACTCCTCCATGTCACACCTCCTTGTCACTCCTCCATGTAGCTACTCCATGTCACTCCTCCAAGTCACTCCTCCATGTCACTTCTATATGTCTTCCATGTCACTCCTCCATGTCGTTATACCAACTCACTCCCCATGTCACTCCTCCATGTCGCTACTCCATGTCACTCCTCCAATTCACTCCTTCATGTCTCTCCTCCATGTCACTTCTTCAAGTCTTCAATGTCATGTCTCTCATCTGTGTAGCTCCATATTGTCACTCCTCCAAGTCACTCCTCCATGTCGCTACTCCATGTCACTCCTCCATGTCACACCTCCTTGTCACTCCTCCATGTAGCTACTCCATGTCACTCCTCCATGTCGCTCTACCAACTCACTCCTCCATGTCACTCGTCCACGTCACTCCTCCATGTCACACCTCCTTGTCACTCCTCCATGTAGCTACTCCATGTCACTCTTAAATTTCACTCCACCACGCCACTCCTCTATATCACTCCTCCATGTTACTCCTCCATATCAATCCTCCATGTCACTTCTCCATGTCACTCCTCCATGTCACTCCTTCATGTCACTCCTCCATGTCACTCCTCTATGTCACTACACCAACACACTCATCCCTTTCCCTCCGCCATGTCACTCCACCATATCAACCCTCCTTCCTGATCAAACTTGTCACTTCTCCATGTCACTACTCCATGTCTCTCCTCCACATCAATCCTCTATGTCACTCCTCTATGTCACTCCTCCATGTCACTCCTTCTTGTCTCTATTCCATGTCACTCCTCCATGTCGCTACACCAACTCACTCCTCATGTCACTCCTCCAAGTCACTCCTCCATGTCACTATTCCATGTCACTCCTTATGTTGCTACACCAACTCACTCCTCCATTTCACTCCTCAATTTCACTCCTCAACGTCACTCCTCCATATCACTCCTCCATATCAACCCTCCATGTCACTCCTCCATGTCAATCCTCCATGTTATTCCTCCATGTCACTCCTCCATGTCACTACACCAACTCACTCATCCCTGTCCCTCCGCCATGTCACTCCTCCATGTCGCTACTCCATTTCACATCTCCATGTCGCTACACCAACTCAATCCTCATTGTCACTCCTCCATGTCAATCATTCAAATCATTCCTCCATGTCACTCCTTTATGTCACTCCTCCAAGTCACTCCTCCATGTCACTTCTATATGTCTTCCATGTCACTCCTCCATGTCGCTCCACCAACTCACTCCTCCATGTCACTCCTCCTTGTCACTCCTCCATGTAGCTATTCCATTTCACTCCTCCATGTCGCTACACTAACTCAATCCTCCTTGTCACTCCTCCATGTCACTCATCCAAGTCACTCCTCCATGTCGCTATTCCATGTCACTCCTTATGTCGATACAACAACTCACTCCTCCATTTCTCTCCTCCATTTCACTCCACCACGTCACTCCTCCATGTCACTCCTCCATATCAACCCTCCATGTCACTCCTCCATGTCACTCCTCCATGTCACTACACAACACACTAATCCCTGTCCATCCGCAATGTCACTCCACAATATCAAACCTCCTTCCTGATCAAACTTGTCAGTTCTCCATGTCACTACTCCATGTCTCTCCTCCACATCAATCATCTATGTCACTCCTCCATGTCACTCCTCCATGTCACTCCTCCTTTTCGCTATTCCATGTCACTCCTCCATGTTGCTACACCAACTCATTCCTCATGTCACTCCTCCATGTCCCTACTCCATGTTACTCCTCCATGTCGCTACACCAACTCAATCCTCATTGTCACTCCTCCATGTCACTCATCCAAGTCATTCCTCCATGTCACTCCTTTATGTCACGCCTCCAAGTCACTCCTCCATGTCACTTCTATATGTCTTCCATGTCACTCCTCCATGTCGCTACACCAACTCACTCTTCCATGTCACTCCTCCATTTCACTCCACCACGTCACTCTTCTACGTCACTCCTCATGTCACTCCTCCATGTCGCTACTCCTTCTCACTCCTCCATGTCACTCATCCATGTCATTCCTCCATGTCACTCCTCCAAGTCACTCCTCAATTTCACTTCTATTTGACTTCAATGTCACTCCTGCATGTCGCTCCTCCATATCACTCTTCTATTTCACTCCTCCATGTTACTCCTCCATAGCAATCCTCCATTTCACTCCTCCATGTAACTCCTTAATGTCACTACTCCATGTTGCTACTCCATGTCACTCCTCCATGTTACTCTTGCATGTCGCTTCTCCATGTCAATTCTCCAAGTCTTCAATGTCATGTCTCTCATCCGTGTAGCTCCATATTGTCACTCCTCCATATCACTCCTCCGTGTCACTTCTACATGTTTTCAATGTCACTCCTCCACATCACTCCTCTATGTCACTCCTCCATGTCACTTTTCAATATCACTCCTCTATGTCATTCACCTATGTTGCTACTCCATGTCACTCCTCCATGTTTATCCTCCATGTCACTCCTCCATGTCACTTCTATATGTCTTCCATGTCACTCCTCCATGTCGCTCCTCCTTGTCACTCCTCCATGTTACTCCACCATGTCACTCCTCCATGTCACTCATCCATGTCCCTCCGCCATGTCACTCCTCCATATCAATCCTCCTTGCTGATCCGCCCTGTCACTCCTCCATGTCTCTCCTCCACATCAATCCTCCATGTCACTCCTCCATGTCACTCCTCCATGTCGCTACACCAACTCAATCCTCCTTGTCACTCCTCCATGTCACTCAGCCAAGTCATTTGTCCATGTCACTCCTTTATATCACTCCTCCAAGTCACTCCTCCATGTCACTTCTATATGTCTTCCATGTCACTCCTCCATGTTGCTCCATCAACTCACTCCTCCATGTCACTCCTCCATGTCACTGCTCCACGTCACTCCTCTATGTCACTCCTCCATGTCACTCCTCCATGTCACTCCTCCTTGTCGCTATTCCATGTCACTCCTTATGTCGCTATATAAACTCACTACTCCATGTCACTCCTCCATTTCACTCCACCACGTCTATATGTCTTCCATGTCACTCCTCCATGTCGCTCCACCAACTCACTCCTCCATGTCACTCCTCCTTGTCACTCCTCCTTGTAGCTATTCCATTTCACTACTCCATGTCGCTACACCAACTCAATCCTCCTTGTCACTCCTTCATGTCACTCATCCAAGTCACTCCTCCATGTCGCTATTCCATGTCACTCCTTATGTCAATACGCCAACTCACTCCTCCATGTCACTCCTCCATTTCACTCCACCACGTCATTCCTCCATGTCACTCCTCCATATCAACCCTCCATGTCACTCCTCCACTTCACTCCTCCATGTCACTCCTCCATGTCACTACACCAACTCACTAATCCCTGTCCCTCTGCCATGTCACTCCACAATATCAAACCTCCTTCCTGATCAAACTTGTCAGTTCTCCATGTCACTACTCCATGTCTCTCCTCCACATCAATCCTCTATGTCACTCCTCCATTTCACTACTCCATGTCACTACTCCTTGTCGCTATTCCATGTCACTCCTCCATGTTGCTACACCAACTCACTCCTCATGTCACTCCTCCATGTCGCTACTCCATGTCACTCCTCCATGTCGCTACACCAACTCAATCCTCCTTGTCACTCCTCCATGTAACTCATCCATATCACTCCTCCATGTCACTCCTCTATGTCACTACACCAACTCACTCATCCCTTTCCCTCCGCCATGTCACTCCACCATGTCACTCCACCACATCTCTCCTCCATGTCACTCCTCCATATCAACACTCCATGTCACTCCTACTTGTCGCTACACCAACTCACTCCTCCATGTCACTACTCCATTTCACTCCACCAAGTCCCTCCTCCATATCAACCCTCCATGTCACTCCGCCATGTCACTCCTCCATGTCCCTCCGCAATGTCACTCCACCATATCAACCCTACTTCCTGATCAAACTTGTCACTCCTCCACATCACTCGTCTATATCACTCCTCCATTTCACTCCACCATGTCACTCTTCTACGTCACTCCTCATGTCACTCCTCCATGTCGCTACTCCTTGTCATTCCTCCATGTCACTCATCCATGTCATTCCTCCATGTCACTCCTTTATGTCACTCCTCCAAGTCTCTCCTCAATTTCACTTCTATATGACTTCAATGTCACTCCTGAAAGTCGCTCCTCCATATCACACCTCTATTTCACTACTCTATGTCACTCCTCCATATCAATCCTCCATTTCACTCCTCCATGTAACTCCTTAATGTCACTACTCCATGTTGCTACTCCATGTCACTCCTCCATGTCACACTTGCATGACGCTCCTCTATGTCACTTCTCTAAGTCTTCAATGTCATGTCTCTCATCCGTGTAGCTCCATATTGTCACTCCTCCATATCACTCCTCCGTGTCACTTCTACATGTTTGCCATGTCACTCCTCCACATCACTCCTCTATGTCACTCCTCCATGTCACTTTTCAATATCACTCCTCTATGTCATTCCCCAAAGTCGCTACTCCATGTCACTACTCCATGTCACTACTCCATGTCTCTCCCCCACATAAAACCTCTATGTCACTCCACCATGTCACTCCTCTATGTCACTCCTCCTTGTCGCTCTTCCATGTCACTCCTCCATGTCGTTACACCAACTCAATCCTCATGTCACTCCTCCATGTAGCTACTCCATGTAACTCCTCCATGTCGCTACACCAACTCAATCCTCCTTGTCACTCCTCCATGTCACTCAGCCAAGTCATTTGTCCATGTCACTCCTTTATGTCACTCCTCCAAGTCACTACTCCATGTCACTTCTATATGTCTTCCATGTCAATCCTCCATGTTGCTCCACCAACTCACTCCTCCATGTCACTCCTCCATGTCGTTATTCCATGTTACTCCTTATGTCGCTACATAAACTCACTCCTCCATGTCACTCCTGAATTTCACTCCACCACGTCACTCCTCCATGTCACTCCTCCATATCAACCCTCCATGTCACTCCTCCTTGTCGCTACACCAACTCACTCCTCCATGTCACTCCTCCATTTCACTCCACCACGTCCCTCCTCCATATCAACCCTCCATGTAACTCCTCCATGTCACTCCTCCATGTCCCTCCGCCATGTTACTCCACCATATCAACCCTCCTTCTTGATCAAACTTGTCACTTCTCCATGTCACTACTCCATGTCTCTCCTCCACATCACTCCTCTATATCACTGCTCCATGTCATTCCTCCATGTCACTCCTCCTTGTCGTTATTCCATGTTACTTTTCCATGTCGCTACACCAACTCACTCTTCCATGTCACTCCCCCATTTCACTCCACCACGTCACTCTTCTACGTCACTCCTCATGTCACTCCTCCTTGTCTCTACTCCATGTCACTACTCCATGTCTTTCCTCCACATCAATCCTCTATGTCACTCCTCCATGTCATTCCTCCATGTAATTGCTCCTTGTCGCTATTCCATGTCACTCCTCCATATGAACCCTCCATGTCACTCCTCCATGTCACTACACCAACTCACTCATCCCTGTCCCTCCGCCATGTCACTCCACCATATCAACCCTCCTTCTTGATCAAACTTGTCACTTCTCCATGTCACTACTCCATGTCTCTCCCCCACATCAAACCTCTGTCACTCCTCCATGTCACTCCTCTATGTCACTCCTCCTTGTCGCTCTTCCATGTCACTCCTCCATGTCGCCAAACCAACTCAACCCTCATGTCACTCCTCCATGTAGCTACTCCATGTCACTCCTCCATGTCGCTACACCAACTCAATCCTCCTTGTCACTCCTCCATGTCACTCAGCCAAGTCATTTGTCCATGTCACACCTTTATGTCACTCTTCCAAGTCACTCCTATATTTCACTTCTGTATGACTTCAATGTAAATCCTGCATGTCGCTCCTCCATATCACTCCTCTATTTCACTCCTCCATGTCACTCCTCCATATCAGTCCTCCATTTCACTCCTCCATGTAACTCCTTAATGTCACTACTCCATGTCGCTACTCCATGTCACTCCTCCATGTCACTCTTGCATGTCATTTTTCCATGTCACTTCTCCAAGTCTTCAATATCATGTCTCTCATCCGTGTAGCTCCATATTGTCACTCCTCCATATCACTCCTCCATGTCAATTCTACATATTTTCCATGTCACTCCTCCACATAACTCCTCTATGTCATTCCTCCTTGTCACTTTTCAATATCACTCCTCTATATCATTCCCCTATGTCGCTACTCCATGTAACTCATCCATGTCGATCCTCCATGTCACTCCTCCATGTCACTTCTATATGTCTTCCATGTATCTCCTCCATGTCGCTCCTACTTGTCACTCCTCCATGTTGCTCCTCCATGTCACTCCTCCATGTCACTCATCCATGTCCCTCCGCCATGTCACTCCACCATATCAATCCACCTTGCTGATCCGCCCTGTCACTCCTCCATGTCTCTCCTCCACATCAATCCTCCTTGTCACTCCTCTGTGTCATTCCTGCATGTCACTCCTCACTGTCACTCCTCCATGTCACTACACCAACTCACTCATCCCTGTTCCTCCGCCATGTCAAACCACCATAACAAACCTCCTTCCTGATCAAACTTGTCAATTCTCCATGTCACTACTCCATGTCTCTCCTCCACATCAATCCTCTATGTCACTCCTCCATGTCACTCCTCCATGTCACTCCTCCTTGTCGCTACTCCATGTCACCCCTCCATGTCACTCATCCATGTCAATCCTCCATGTCACTCCTTTATGTCACTCCTCCAAGTCACTCCTCCATGTCACTCCTCCATGTCCCTCCTCCATGTCACTCCTCCATGTCACTTCTATATGTCTTCAATGTCACTCCTCCATGTCGTTACACCAACTCACTCCTCCATGTCACTTCACCAAGTCCTCAATGTCATGTCTCTCATCTGTGTAGCTCCACATTGTCATTCCGCCAAGTCACTCCTCCATGTCGCTACTCCACGTCACTCCTCCATGTCACACCTCCTTGTCACTCCTCCATGTAGCTACTCCATGTCACTCCTCCATGTCGCTCTACCAACTCACTCCTCCAGTTCACTCGTCCACGTCACTCCTCCATGTCACACCTCCTGTTCACTCCTCCATGTAGCTACTCCATGTCACTCCTCCATGTCGCTCTACCAACTCACTCCTCCATGTCACTCGTCCACGTCACTCCTCCATGTCACACCTCCATGTCACTACTCCCTGTCACTCTTAAATTTCACTCCACCACGCCACTCCTCTATATCACTCCTCCATGTCGCTACTCCATTTCTCTCCTCCATGTCGCTACAACAACTCAATCCTCCTTGTCACTCCTCCATGTCACTCATCCAAGTCACTCCTCCATGTCGCTATTCCATGTCACTCCTTATGCCGATACACCAACTCACTCCTCCATGTCACTCCTCCATTTCACTCCACCACATCACTCATCCATGTCACTCCTTCATATCAACCCTCCATGTCACTCCTCCATGTCACTCCTCCATGTCACTCCTCCATGTCACTACAACAACTCACTAATCCCTGTCCCTCCGCCATGTCACTCCACCATATCAACCCTCCTTCCTGATCAAACTTGTCAGTTCTCCATGTCACTACTCCATGTCTCTCCTCCACATCAATTCTCAATGTCACTCCTCCATGTCACTCCTCCTTGTTGCTATTCCATGTCACTCCTCCATGTTGCTACACCAACTCACTCCTCATGTCACTCCTCCATGTCGCTACTCCATGTCACTTCTCCATGTCGCTACACCAAATCAATCCTCCTTGTCACTCCTCCATGTCACTCATCCAAGTCATTTCTCCATGTCACTCCTCATGTCACTCCTCCATGTCGCTACTCCATGTCACTCCTCCATATCGCTACACCAACTCAATCCTCCTTGTCACTCCTCCATGTCACTCATCCAAGTCATTCCTCCATGTCACTCCTTTATGTCACTCCTCCAAGTCACTCCTCCATGTCACTTCTATATGTCTTCCATGTCACTCCTCCATGTCGCTACACCAACTCACTCCTCCATGTCACTCCTCCTTGTCACTCCTCCATGTAGCTATTCCATGTCATGCCTCCATGTCGCTCTACCAACACACTCCTCCATGTCACTCGTCCATGTCACTCCTCCATGTCACACTTCCTTGTCACTTCTCCATGTAGCTACTCCATGTCACTACACCAACACACTCATCCCTGTCCCTCCGCCATGTCACTCCAACATATCAACCCTCCTTCCTGATCAAACTTGTCACTTCTCCATGTCACTACTCCAAGTCATTCCTCCATGTCACTCCTTTATGTCACTCCTCTAAGTCACTCCTCCATGTCACTTCTATATGTCTTCCATGTCACTCCTCCATGTCGCTACACCAACTAACTCCTCCATGTCACTCCCCCATTTCACTCCACCACGTCACTCCTCCATGTCACTCCTCCATATCAGCCCTTCATGTCACTCCTCCATGTCACTCCTCCATGTCACTACACCAACTCACTCATCCCTGTCCCGCCGCCATGTCACTCCACCATATCAACCCTCCTTCCTGATCAAACTTGTCACTTCTCCATGTCACTACTCCATGTCTCTCCCCCACATCAAACCTCTATGTCACTCCTCCATGTCACTCCTCTATGTCACTCCTCCTTGTCGCTCTTCCATGTCACTCCTCCATGTCGCTACACCAACTCAATCCTCCTTGTCAATCCTCCATTTCACTCCAACACGTCACTCCTCTATGTCACTCCTCCATATCAACCCTCCATGTCACTCCTCCATGTCACTCCTCCTTGTCGCTATTCCATGTTACTCCTCCATGTCACTACACCAACTCACTTTTCCATGTCACTCCTCCATTTCACTCCACCACGTCACTCTTCTACGTCACTCCTTATGTCATTCCTCCATGTCACTCCTCCTTGTCGCTATTCCATGTCACTCCTCCATGTCGTTATACCAACTCACTCCCCATGTCACTCCTTCATGTCTCTCCTCCATGTCACTTCTCCAAGTCTTCAATGTCATGTCTCTCACCTGTGTAGCTCCATATAGTCACTCCTCCAAGTCACTCCTCCATGTCGCTACTCCATGTCACTCCTCCATGTCACACCTCCTTGTCACTCCTCCATGTAGCTACTCCATGTCACTCCTCCATGTCACTCTACCAACTCACTCCTCCATGTCACTCGTCCACGTCACTCCTCCATGTCACACCTCCTTGTCACTCCTCCATGTAGCTACTCCATGTCACTCCTCCATGTAACTCCTCCATGTCACTCTTAAATTTCACTCCACCACGCCACTCCTCTATATCACACCTCCATGTTACTCCTCCATATCAATCCTCCATGTCACTTCTCCATGTCACTCCTCCATGTCGCTACTCCATGTCACTCCTCCATGTCACTCCTCCATGTCGATACACCAACTCACTCCTTCGTGTCACTCCTCCATGTCGCTCTACCAACTCACTCCTCCATGTCACTCGTCCACGTCACTCCTCCATGTCACACCTCCTTTTCACTCCTCCATGTCGCTACTCCATGTCACTCCTCAATGTCGCTACACCAACTCAATCCTCCTTGTCACTCCTCCATGTCACTCATCCAAGTCATTCCTCCATGTCACTCCTTTATGTCATTCCTCCAAGTCACTCCTCCATGTCACTTCTATATGTCTTCCTTGTCACTCCTCCATGTCGCTCCACCAACTCACTCCTCCATGTCACTCCTCCATATCGCTATTCCATGTCACTCCTTATGTCGCTACAACAACTCACTCCTCCATGTTACTCCTCCATTTCACTCCACCAAGTCCCTCCTCCATATCAACCCTCCATGTCACTCCTCCATGTCACTCCTCCATGTCCCTCCGCAATGTCACTCCACCATATCAACCCTACTTCCTGATCAAACTTGTCACTCCTCCACATCACTCGTCTATATCACTCCTCCATTTCACTCCACCATGTCACTCTTCTACGTCACTCCTCATGTCACTCCTCCATGTCGCTACTCCTTGTCATTCCTCCATGTCACTCATCCATGTCATTCCTCCATGTCACTCCTTTATGTCACTCCTCCAAGTCTCTCCTCAATTTCACTTCTATATGACTTCAATGTCACTCCTGAAAGTCGCTCCTCCATATCACACCTCTATTTCACTACTCTATGTCACTCCTCCATATCAATCCTCCATTTCACTCCTCCATGTAACTCCTTAATGTCACTACTCCATGTTGCTACTCCATGTCACTCCTCCATGTCACACTTGCATGACGCTCCTCTATGTCACTTCTCTAAGTCTTCAATGTCATGTCTCTCATCCGTGTAGCTCCATATTGTCACTCCTCCATATCACTCCTCCGTGTCACTTCTACATGTTTGCCATGTCACTCCTCCACATCACTCCTCTATGTCACTCCTCCATGTCACTTTTCAATATCACTCCTCTATGTCATTCCCCAAAGTCGCTACTCCATGTCACTACTCCATGTCACTACTCCATGTCTCTCCCCCACATCAAACCTCTATGTCACTCCACCATGTCACTCCTCTATGTCACTCCTCCTTGTCGCTCTTCCATGTCACTCCTCCATGTCGTTACACAAACTCAATCCTCATGTCACTCCTCCATGTAGCTACTCCATGTAACTCCTCCATGTCGCTACACCAACTCAATCCTCTTTGTCACTCCTCCATGTCACTCAGCCAAGTCATTTGTCCATGTCAATCCTTTATGTCACTCCTCCAAGTCACTACTCCATGTCACTTCTATATGTCTTCCATGTCACTCCTCCATGTTGCTCCACCAACTCACTCCTCCATGTCACTCCTCCATGTCGTTATTCCATGTTACTCCTTATGTCGCTACATAAACTCACTCCTCCATGTCACTCCTGAATTTCACTCCACCACGTCACTCCTCCATGTCACTCCTCCATATCAACCCTCCATGTCACTCCTCCTTGTCGCTACACCAACTCACTCCTCCATGTCACTCCTCCATTTCACTCCACCACGTCCCTCCTCCATATCAACCCTCCATGTAACTCCTCCATGTCACTCCTCCATGTCCCTCCGCCATGTTACTCCACCATATCAACCCTCCTTCTTGATCAAACTTGTCACTTCTCCATGTCACTACTCCATGTCTCTCCTCCACATCACTCCTCTATATCACTCCTCCATGTCATTCCTCCATGTCACTCCTCCTTGTCGTTATTCCATGTTACTTTTCCATGTCGCTACACCAACTCACTCTTCCATGTCACTCCCCCATTTCACTCCACCACGTCACTCTTCTACGTCACTCCTCATGTCACTCCTCCTTGTCTCTACTCCATGTCACTACTCCATGTCTTTCCTCCACATCAATCCTCTATGTCACTCCTCCATGTCATTCCTCCATGTAATTGCTCCTTGTCGCTATTCCATGTCACTCCTCCATATGAACCCTCCATGTCACTCCTCCATGTCACTACACCAACTCACTCATCCCTGTCCCTCCGCCATGTCACTCCACCATATCAACCCTCCTTCTTGATCAAACTTGTCACTTCTCCATGTCACTACTCCATGTCTCTCCCCCACATCAAACCTCTGTCACTCCTCCATGTCACTCCTCTATGTCACTCCTCCTTGTCGCTCTTCCATGTCACTCCTCCATGTCGCCAAACCAACTCAACCCTCATGTCACTCCTCCATGTAGCTACTCCATGTCACTCCTCCATGTCGCTACACCAACTCAATCCTCCTTGTCACTCCTCCATGTCACTCAGCCAAGTCATTTGTCCATGTCACACCTTTATGTCACTCTTCCAAGTCACTCCTATATTTCACTTCTGTATGACTTCAATGTAAATCCTGCATGTCGCTCCTCCATATCACTCCTCTATTTCACTCCTCCATGTCACTCCTCCATATCAGTCCTCCATTTCACTCCTCCATGTAACTCCTTAATGTCACTACTCCATGTCGCTACTCCATGTCACTCCTCCATGTCACTCTTGCATGTCGTTTTTCCATGTCACTTCTCCAAGTCTTCAATATCATGTCTCTCATCCGTGTAGCTCCATATTGTCACTCCTCCATATCACTCCTCCATGTCAATTCTACATATTTTCCATGTCACTCCTCCACATAACTCCTCTATGTCATTCCTCCTTGTCACTTTTCAATATCACTCCTCTATAACATTCCCCTATGTCGCTACTCCATGTAACTCCTCCATGTCGATCCTCCATGTCACTCCTCCATGTCACTTCTATATGTCTTCCATGTATCTCCTCCATGTCGCTCCTACTTGTCACTCCTCCATGTTGCTCCTCCATGTCACTCCTCCATGTCACTCATCCATGTCCCTCCGCCATGTCACTCCACCATATCAATCCACCTTGCTGATCCGCCCTGTCACTCCTCCATGTCTCTCCTCCACATCAATCCTCCTTGTCACTCCTCTGTGTCATTCCTGCATGTCACTCCTCACTGTCACTCCTCCATGTCACTACACCAACTCACTCATCCCTGTTCCTCCGCCATGTCAAACCACCATAACAAACCTCCTTCCTGATCAAACTTGTCAATTCTCCATGTCACTACTCCATGTCTCTCCTCCACATCAATCCTCTATGTCACTCCTCCATGTCACTCCTCCATGTCACTCCTCCTTGTCGCTACTCCATGTCACCCCTCCATGTCACTCATCCATGTCAATCCTCCATGTCACTCCTTTATGTCACTCCTCCAAGTCACTCCTCCATGTCACTCCTCCATGTCCCTCCTCCATGTCACTCCTCCATGTCACTTCTATATGTCTTCAATGTCACTCCTCCATGTCGTTACACCAACTCACTCCTCCATGTCACTCCTCCATGTCGCTACTCCATGTCACTCCTCCATTTCACTCCTCCATGTCTCTCCTCCATGTCACTTCACCAAGTCCTCAATGTCATGTCTCTCATCTGTGTAGCTCCACATTGTCATTCCGCCAAGTCACTCCTCCATGTCGCTACTCCACGTCACTCCTCCATGTCACACCTCCTTGTCACTCCTCCATGTAGCTACTCCATGTCACTCCTCCATGTCGCTCTACCAACTCACTCCTCCAGTTCACTCGTTCACGTCACTCCTCCATGTCACACCTCCTGTTCACTCCTCCATGTAGCTACTCAATGTCACTCCTCCATGTCGCTCTACCAACTCACTCCTCCATGTCACTCGTCCACGTCACTCCTCCATGTCACACCTCCATGTCACTACTCCCTGTCACTCTTAAATTTCACTCCACCACGCCACTCCTCTATATCACTCGTCCATGTCACTACTCCATTTCACTCCTCCATGTCGCTACACCAACTCAATCCTCCTTGTCACTCCTCCATGTCACTCATCCAAGTCACTCCTCCATGTCGCTATTCCATGTCACTCCTTATGCCGATACACCAACTCACTCCTCCATGTCACTCCTCCATTTTACTCCACCACATCACTCATCCATGTCACTCCTTCATATCAACCCTCCATGTCACTCCTCCTTGTTGCTATTCCATGTCACTCCTCCATGTTGCTACACCAACTCACTCCTCATGTCACTCCTCCATGTCGCTACTCCATGTCACTTCTCCATGTCGCTACACCAACTCAATCCTCCTTGTCACTCCTCCATGTCACTCATCCAAGTCATTTCTCCATGTCACTCCTCATGTCACTCCTCCATGTCGCTACTCCATGTCACTCCTCCATATCGCTACACCAACTCAATCCTCCTTGTCACTCCTCCATGTCACTCATCCAAGTCATTCCTCCATGTCACTCCTTTTTGTCACTCCTCCAAGTCACTCCTCCATGTCACTTCTATATGTCTTCCATGTCACTCCTCCATGTCGCTACACCAACTCACTCCTCCATGTCACTCCTCCTTGTCACTCCTCCATGTAGCTATTCCATGTCATGCCTCCATGTCGCTCTACCAACACACTCCTCCATGTCACTCGTCCATGTCACTCCTCCATGTCACACTTCCTTGTCACTTCTCCATGTAGCTACTCCATGTCACTACACCAACACACTCATCCCTGTCCCTCCGCCATGTCACTCCAACATATCAACCCTCCTTCCTGATCAAACTTGTCACTTCTCCATGTCACTACTCCAAGTCATTCCTCCATGTCACTCCTTTATGTCACTCCTCTAAGTCACTCCTCCATGTCACTTCTATATGTCTTCCATGTCACTCCTCCATGTCACTACACCAACTAACTCCTCCATGTCACTCCACCACGTCACTCCTCCATGTCACTCCTCCATATCAGCCCTTCATGTCACTCCTCCATGTCACTCCTCCATGTCACTACACCAACTCACTCATCCCTGTCCCGCCGCCATGTCACTCCACCATATCAACCCTCCTTCCTGATCAAACTTGTCACTTCTCCATGTCACTACTCCATGTCTCTCCCCCACATCAAACCTCTATGTCACTCCTCCATGTCACTCCTCTATGTCACTCCTCCTTGTCGCTCTTCCATGTCACTCCTCCATGTCGCTACACCAACTCAATCCTCCTTGTCACTCCTCCATTTCACTCCAACACGTCACTCCTCTATGTCACTCCTCCATATCAACCCTCCATGTCACTCCTCCATGTCACTCCTCCATGTCACTCCTCCTTGTCGCTATTCCATGTCACTCCTCCATGTCGCTACACCAACTCACTCCTCATGTCACTACTCCATTTCGCTACTCCATGTCACTCGTCCATGTCGCTACACAAACTCAATCCTCCTTGTCACTCCTCCATGTCACTCATCCAAGTCATTCCTCCATGTCACTCCTTTATGTCACTCCTCCAAGTCACTCCTCCATGTCACTTCTATATGTCTTCCATGTCACTCCTCCATGTCGTTATACCAACTCACTCCCCATGTCACTCCTCCATGTCGCTACTCCATGTCACTCCTCCAATTCACTCCTTCATGTCTCTCCTCCATGTCACTTCTCCAAGTCTTCAATGTCATGTCTCTCACCTGTGTAGCTCCATATAGTCACTCCTCCAAGTCACTCCTCCATGTCGCTACTCCATGTCACTCCTCCATGTCACACCTCCTTGTCACTCCTCCATGTAGCTACTCCATGTCACTCCTCCATGTCACTCTACCAACTCACTCCTCCATGTCACTCGTCCACGTCACTCCTCCATGTCACACCTCCTTGTCACTCCTCCATGTAGCTACTCCATGTCACTCCTCCATGTAACTCCTCCATGTCACTCTTAAATTTCACTCCACCACGCCACTCCTCTATATCACTCCTCCATGTTACTCCTCCAAATCAATCCTCCATGTCACTTCTCCATGTCACTCCTCCTTGTCGCTACTCCATGTCACTCCTCCATGTCGCTACACTAACTCAATCCTCCTTGTCACTCCTCCATGTCACTCATCCAAGTCATTCCTCCATGTCACTCCTTTATGTCATTCCTCCAAGTCCCTCCTCCATGTCACTTCTATATGTCTTCCTTGTCACTCCTCCATGTCGCTCCACCAACTCACTCCTCCATGTCACTCCTCCATGTCGCTATTCCATGTCACTCCTTATGTCGCTACAACAACTCACTCCTCCATGTTACTCCTCCATTTCACTCCACCACGTCACTCCTCCATGTCACTCCTCCATATCAACCCTCCATGTCACTCCTCCATGTCACACCTTCATGTCACTCCTCCATGTCACTCCTCTATGTCACTACACCAACACACTCATCCCTTTCCCTCCGCCATGTCACTCCACCATATCAACCCTCCTTCCTGATCAACCTTGTCACTTCTCCATGTCACTACTCCATGTCTCTCCTCCACATCAATCCTCTATGTCACTCCTCCATGTCACTCCTCCATGTCACTCCTCCTTGTCGCTATTCCATGTCACTCCTCCATGTCGCTACACCAACTCACTCCTCATGTCACTCCTCCATGTCACTCCACCATGTCACTATTCCATGTCACTCCTTATGTTGCTACACCAACTCACTCCTCCATTTCACTCCTCAATTTCACTCCACCACGTCACTCCTCCATATCACTCCTCCATATCAACCCTCCATGTCACTCCTCCATGTCACTCCTCCATGTTATTCCTCCATGTCACTCCTCCATGTCACTACACCAACTCACTCATCCTTGTCCCTCCGCCATGTCAGTCCTCCATGTCACTCCTCCATGTCGCTCCACCAACTCACTCCTCCATGTCACTCCTCCTTGTCACTCCTCCATGTAGCTATTCCATTTCACTCCTCCATGTCGCTACACTAACTCAATCCTCCTTGTCAATCCTCCATGTCACTCATCCAAGTCACTCCTCCATGTCGCTATTCCATGTCACTCCTTATGTCGATACACCAACTCACTCCTCCATGTCACTCCTCCATTTCACTCCTCCATGTCACTCCTCCATATCAACCCTCCATGTCACTCCTCCATGTCCCTCCGCAATGTCACTCCACCATATCAACCCTCCTTCCTGATCAAACTTGTCACTTCTCCATGTCACTACTCCATGTCTCTCCTTCACATCACTCCTCTATATCACTCCTCCATGTCACTCCTCCATGTCACTCCTCCTTGTCGCTATTCCATGTTACTCCTCCATGTCACTACACCAACTCACTCTTCCATGTCACTCCTCCATTTCACTCCACCACGTCACTCTTCTACATCACTCCTTATGTCATTCCTCCATGTCACTCCTCCTTGTCGCTATTCCATGTCACTCCTCCATGTCGTTACACCAACTCACTCCTCATGTCACTAATCCATGTCGCTATTCCATGTCACTCCTCCATGTCGCTACACCAACTCACTCCTCCATGTCACTCATCCAAGTCATTCCTCCATATCACTCCTTTATGTCACTCCTCCAAGTCACTCCTCCATGTCACTTCTATATGTCTTCCATGTCACTCCTCCATGTCGTTATACCAACTCACTCCCCATGTCGCTACTCCATGTCACTCCTCCAATTCACTCCTTCATGTCTCTCCTCCATGTCACTTCTCCAAGTCTTCAATGTCATGTCTGTCATCTGTGTAGCTTCATATTGTCATTCCTCCAAGTCACTCCTCCATGTCGCTACTCCATGTCACTCCTCCATGTCACACCTCCTTGTCACTCCTCCATGTAGCTACTCCATGTCACTCCTCCATGTCGCTCTACCAACTCACTCCTCCATGTCACTCGTCCACGTCACTCCTCCATGTCACACCTCCTTGTCACTCCTCCATGTAGCTACTCCATGTCACTCCTCCATGTAACTCCTCCATGTCACTCTTAAATTTCACTCCACCACGCCACTCCTCTATATCACTCCTCCATGTTACTCCTCCATATCAATCCTCCATGTCACTTCTCCATGTAAATCCTCCATGTCGCTACTCCATGTCACTCCTCCATGTCACTCCTCCATGTCGATACACCAACTCACTCCTTCGTGTCACTCCTCCATGTCGCTCTACCAACTCACTCCTCCATGTCACTCGTCCACGTCACTCCTCCATGTCACACCTCCTTTTCACTCCTCCATGTCGCTACTCCATGTCACTCCTCCATGTCGCTACACCAACTCAATCCTCCTTGTCACTCCTCCATGTCACTCATCCAAGTCATTCCTCCATGTCACTCCTTTATGTCATTCCTCCAAGTCACTCCTCCATGTCACTTCTATATGTCTTCCTTGTCACTCCTCCATGTCGCTCCACCAACTCACTCCTCCATGTCACTCCTCCATGTCGCTATTCCATGTCACTCCTTATGTCGCTACAACAACTCACTCCTCCATGTTACTCCTCCATTTCACTCCACCACGTCACTCCTCCATGTCACTCCTCCATATCAACCCTCCATGTCACTCCTCCATGTCACTCCTTCATGTCACTCCTCCATGTCACTCCTCTATGTCACTACACCAACACACTCATCCCTTTCCCTCCGCCATGTCACTCCACCATATGAACCCTCCTTCCTGATCAAACTTGTCACTTCTCCATGTCACTACTCCATGTCTCTCCTCCACATCAATCCTCTATGTCACTCCTCCATGTCACTCCTCCATGTCACTCCTCCTTGTCGCTATTCCATGTTACTCCTCCATGTCGCTACACCAACTCACTCCTCATGTCACTCCTCCATGTCACTCCTCCATGTCACTATTCCATGTCACTCCTTATGTTGCTACACCAACTCACTCCTCCATTTCACTCCTCAATTTCACTCCACAACATCACTCCTCCATATCACTCCTCCATATCAACCCTCCATGTCACTCCTCCATGTCACTCCTCCATGTTATTCCTCCATGTCACTCCTCCATGTCACTACACCAACTCACTCATCCCTGTCCCTCCGCCATGTCACTCCTCCATGTCACTCCTCCATGTCGCTACTCCATGTCGCTACACCAACTCAATCCTCATTGTCACTCCTCCATGTCAATCATTCAAATCATTCCTCCATGTCACTCCTTTATGTCACTCCTCCAAGTCACTCCTCCATGTCACTTCTATATGTCTTCCATGTCACTCCTCCTTGTCACTCCTCCATGTAGCTATTCCATTTCACTCCTCCATGTCGCTACACTAACTCAATCCTCCTTGTCACCCCTCCATGTCACTCATCCAAGTCACTCCTCCATGTCGCTATTCCATGTCACTCCTTATGTCGATACACCAACTCACTCCGCCATGTCACTCCTCCATTTCACTCCACCACGTCACTCCTCCATGTCACTCCTCCATATCAACCCTCCATGTCACTCCTCCATGTCACTCCTCCATGTCACTCCTCCATGTCACTCCTCCATGTTGCTCCACCAACTCACTCCTCCATGTCACTCCTCCTTTTTCACTCCTCCATGTAGCTATTCCATGTCACTCCTCCATGTCGCTACACCAACTCACTCTTCCATGTCACTCCTCCATTTCACTCCACCACGTCACTCTTCTACGTCACTCCTCATGTCACTCCTCCATGTCGCTACTCCTTGTTACTCCTCCATGTCACTCATCCATGTCATTCCTCCATGTCACTCCTCCAAGTCACTCCTCAATTTCACTTCTATATGACTTCAATGTCACTCCTGCATGTCGCTCCTCCATATCACTCTTCTATTTCACTCCTCCATGTCACTCCTCCATGTCACTCCTCCTTGTCGCTATTCCATGTCACTCCTTTATGTCACTTCTCCAAATCACTCCTCCATGTCACTTCTATATATCTTCCATGTCACTCCTCCATGTTGCTCCACCAACTCACTCCTCCATGTCACTCCACCATGTCACTCTTCTACGTCACTCCTCATGTCACTCCTGCATATCGCTACTCCATGTCACTACTCCATGTCATTCTTCCTTGTCGCTATTCCATGTCACTCCTCCATATCAACCCTCCATGTCACACCTCCATGTCACTCATCCATGTCACTACAGCTACTCTCTCATCCCTGTCCCTCCGCCATGTCACTCCACCATATCAACCCTCCTTCTTGATCAAACTTGTCACTTCTCCATGTCACTACTCCATGTCACTCCTCCTTGTAGCTATTCCATGTCACTCCTCCATGTCGCTACACCAACTCACTCCTCATGTCACTCCTCCATATCGCTATTACATGTCACTCCTTATGTCGCTACAGCAACTCACTCCTCCATTTCACTCCTCCATTTCACTCCACCACGTCACTCCTCCATATCACTCCTCCATATCAACCCTCCATGTCACTCCTCTATGTCACTCCTTCATGTCATTCCTCCATTTCACTCCTCCATGTCGCTACACAAACTCAATCCTCCATATCACTTCTCCATATTAACCCTCCATGTCACTCCTCCATGTCACTCCTCCTTGTCATTCCTCCATGTCACTCCTCCATGTCACTACACCAACTCACTCATCCCTGTCCCTCCGCCATGTCACTCCTCCATGTCACTCCTCCATGTCGCTACACCAACTCACTCCTCATGTCACTCCTCCATGTCACTCCTCCATGTCACTCCTCCTTGTCACTCCTCCATGTAGCTATTCCATGTCACTCCTCCATGTCGCTCTACCAACATACTCTTCCATGTCACTCGCCCACGTCACTCCTCCATGTCACACTTCCTTGTCACTACTCCATGTCGCTACTCCATGTCACTCCTCCATGTCGCTACATCAACTCAATCCTCCTTGTCATTCCTCCATGTCACTCATTCAAGTCATTCCTCCATGTCACTCCTTTATGTCACTCCTCCAAGTCATTCCTCCATGTAACTTCTATTTGTCTTCCATGTCACTCCTCCATGTCGTTACACCAACTCACTCCTCCATGTCACTCCTCCATGTCTCTACTCCATGTCACTCCTCCATTTCACTCCTCCATGTATCTCCTCCATGTCACTTCTCCATTTCTTCAATGTCATGTCTCTCATTTGTGTAGCTCCACATTGTCACTCCTCCAAGTCACTCCTCCATGACGCTACTCCACGCTACTCCTCCATGTCACACCTCCTTGTCACTCCTCCATGTAGCTACTCCATGTCACTACACCAACTCACTCATCCCTGTCCCTCCGCCATGTCACTCCACCATATCAACCCTCCTTCCTGATCAAACTTGTCAGTTCTCCATGTCACTACTCCATGTCTCTCCTCCATATCACTCCTCCATGTCACTCCTCCTTGTTGCTATTCCATGTCACTCCTTCATGTTGCTACACCAACTCACTCCTCATGTCACTCCTCCATGTCTCTACTCCTTGTCACTCCTCCATGTCGCTATACCAACTAAATCCTCCTTGTCACTCCTCCATGTCACTCATCCAAGTCATTCCTCCATGTCACTCCTTTATGTCACTCCTCCAAGTCACTCCTCCATGTCACTTCTATATGTCTTCCATGTCACTCCTCCATGTCGCTCCACCAACTCACTCCTCCATGTCACTCCTCCTTGTCACTCCTCCATGTAGCTATTCCATGTCACTCCTCCATGTCGCTCTACCAACATACTCCTCCATGTAACTCGTCCACGTCACTCCTCCATGTCACACTTCCTTGTCACTCCTCCATGTCACTCCTCCATGTCACTCCTCCATGTCGCAACACCAATTCAATCCTCCTTGTCACTCCTCCATGTCACTGATCCATGTCACTCCTCTATGTCACTCCTCCATGTCAATCCTCCATGTCGCTATTCCATGTCACTCCTTATGTCGCTATATAAACTCACTCCTCCATGTCACTCCTCCATTTCACTCCACCACGTCACTCCTCCATGTCACTCCTCCATATCAACCCTCCATGTCACTCCTCCTTGTCGCTACACCAACTCACTCCTCCATGTCACTACTCCATTTCACTCCACCACGTCCCTCCTCCATATCAACCCTCCATGTCACTCCTCCATGTCACTCCTCCATGTCCCTCCGAAATGTCACTCCACCATATCAACCCTAGTTCCTAATCAAACTTGTCACTCCTCCACATCACTCCTCTATATCACTCCTCCATGTCACTCCTCCATGTCACTCATCCAAGTCACTCCTCCATGTCGCTATTCCATGTCACTCCTTATGTCGATACACCAACTCACTCCGCCATGTCACTCCTCCATTTCACTCCACCACGTCACTCCTCCATGTCACTCCTCCATATCAACCCTCCATGTCACTCCTCCATGTCACTCCTCCATGTCACTCCTCCATGTCACTCCTCCATGTTGCTCCACCAACTCACTCCTCCATGTCACTCCTCCTTTTTCACTCCTCCATGTAGCTATTCCATGTCACTCCTCCATGTCGCTACACCAACTCACTCTTCCATGTCACTCCTCCATTTCACTCCACCACGTCACTCTTCTACGTCACTCCTCATGTCACTCCTCCATGTCGCTACTCCTTGTTACTCCTCCATGTCACTCATCCATGTCATTCCTCCATGTCACTCCTCCAAGTCACTCCTCAATTTCACTTCTATATGACTTCAATGTCACTCCTGCATGTCGCTCCTCCATATCACTCTTCTATTTCACTCCTCCATGTCACTCCTCCATGTCACTCCTCCTTGTCGCTATTCCATGTCACTCCTTTATGTCACTTCTCCAAATCACTCCTCCATGTCACTTCTATATATCTTCCATGTCACTCCTCCATGTTGCTCCACCAACTCACTCCTCCATGTCACTCCACCATGTCACTCTTCTACGTCACTCCTCATGTCACTCCTGCATATCGCTACTCCATGTCACTACTCCATGTCATTCTTCCTTGTCGCTATTCCATGTCACTCCTCCATATCAACCCTCCATGTCACACCTCCATGTCACTCATCCATGTCACTACAGCAACTCACTCATCCCTGTCCCTCCGCCATGTCACTCCACCATATCAACCCTCCTTCTTGATCAAACTTGTCACTTCTCCATGTCACTACTCCATGTCACTCCTCCTTGTAGCTATTCCATGTCACTCCTCCATGTCGCTACACCAACTCACTCCTCATGTCACTCCTCCATATCGCTATTACATGTCACTCCTTATGTCGCTACAGCAACTCACTCCTCCATTTCACTCCTCCATTTCACTCCACCACGTCACTCCTCCATATCACTCCTCCATATCAACCCTCCATGTCACTCCTCTATGTCACTCCTTCATGTCATTCCTCCATTTCACTCCTCCATGTCGCTACACAAACTCAATCCTCCATATCACTTCTCCATATTAACCCTCCATGTCACTCCTCCATGTCACTCCTCCTTGTCATTCCTCCATGTCACTCCTCCATGTCACTACACCAACTCACTCATCCCTGTCCCTCCGCCATGTCACTCCTCCATGTCACTCCTCCATGTCGCTACACCAACTCACTCCTCATGTCACTCCTCCATGTCACTCCTCCATGTCACTCCTCCTTGTCACTCCTCCATGTAGCTATTCCATGTCACTCCTCCATGTCGCTCTACCAACATACTCTTCCATGTCACTCGCCCACGTCACTCCTCCATGTCACACTTCCTTGTCACTACTCCATGTCGCTACTCCATGTCACTCCTCCATGTCGCTACATCAACTCAATCCTCCTTGTCATTCCTCCATGTCACTCATTCAAGTCATTCCTCCATGTCACTCCTTTATGTCACTCCTCCAAGTCATTCCTCCATGTAACTTCTATTTGTCTTCCATGTCACTCCTCCATGTCGTTACACCAACTCACTCCTCCATGTCACTCCTCCATGTCTCTACTCCATGTCACTCCTCCATTTCACTCCTCCATGTATCTCCTCCATGTCACTTCTCCATTTCTTCAATGTCATGTCTCTCATTTGTGTAGCTCCACATTGTCACTCCTCCAAGTCACTCCTCCATGACGCTACTCCACGCCACTCCTCCATGTCACACCTCCTTGTCACTCCTCCATGTAGCTACTCCATGTCACTACACCAACTCACTCATCCCTGTCCCTCCGCCATGTCACTCCACCATATCAACCCTCCTTCCTGATCAAACTTGTCAGTTCTCCATGTCACTACTCCATGTCTCTCCTCCATATCACTCCTCCATGTCACTCCTCCTTGTTGCTATTCCATGTCACTCCTTCATGTTGCTACACCAACTCACTCCTCATGTCACTCCTCCATGTCTCTACTCCTTGTCACTCCTCCATGTCGCTATACCAACTAAATCCTCCTTGTCACTCCTCCATGTCACTCATCCAAGTCATTCCTCCATGTCACTCCTTTATGTCACTCCTCCAAGTCACTCCTCCATGTCACTTCTATATGTCTTCCATGTCACTCCTCCATGTCGCTCCACCAACTCACTCCTCCATGTCACTCCTCCTTGTCACTCCTCCATGTAGCTATTCCATGTCACTCCTCCATGTCGCTCTACCAACATACTCCTCCATGTAACTCGTCCACGTCACTCCTCCATGTCACACTTCCTTGTCACTCCTCCATGTCACTCCTCCATGTCACTCCTCCATGTCGCAACACCAATTCAATCCTCCTTGTCACTCCTCCATGTCACTGATCCATGTCACTCCTCTATGTCACTCCTCCATGTCAATCCTCCATGTCGCTATTCCATGTCACTCCTTATGTCGCTATATAAACTCACTCCTCCATGTCACTCCTCCATTTCACTCCACCACGTCACTCCTCCATGTCACTCCTCCATATCAACCCTCCATGTCACTCCTCCTTGTCGCTACACCAACTCACTCCTCCATGTCACTACTCCATTTCACTCCACCACGTCCCTCCTCCATATCAACCCTCCATGTCACTCCTCCATGTCACTCCTCCATGTCCCTCCGAAATGTCACTCCACCATATCAACCCTAGTTCCTAATCAAACTTGTCACTCCTCCACATCACTCCTCTATATCACTCCTCCATGTCACTCCTCCATGTCACTCCTCCTTGTCGCTATTCCATGTTACTCCTCCATGTCGCTACACCAACTCACTCTTCCATGTCACTCCTCCATTTCACTCCACCACGTCACTCTTCTACGTCACTCCTCATGTCACTCCTCCATGTCACTGCTCCACGTCACTCCTCTATGTCACTCCTCCATGTCGCTATTCCATGTCACTCCTTATGTAGATACACCAACTCACTCCTCCATGTCACTCCTCCATTTCACTCCACCACGTCACTCCTCCATGTCACTCGTCCATATCAACCCTCCATGTCACTCCTCCATGTCACTCCTCCATGTCACTCCTCTATGTCACTACACCAATTCACTCATACCTTTCCCCCCGCCATGTCACTCCCCCATATCAACCCTCCTTCCTGATCAAACTTGTCACTTCTCCATGTCACTACTCCATGTCTCTCCTCCACATCAATCCTCTATGTCACTCCTCCATGTCACTCCTCCATGTCACTCCTCCTTGTCGCTATTCCAGGTCACTCCTCCATGTCGCTACAACAACTCACTCCTCATGTCACTCCTCCATGTCACTCCACCACGTCACTCCTCCATATCACTCCTCCATATCAACCCTCCATGTCACTCCTCCATGTCACTCCTCCATGTCATTCCTCCATGTCACTCCTCCATGTCACTTCACCAACTCACTCATCCCTGTCCCTCCGCTATGTCACTCCTCCATGTCACTCCTCCATGTCACTCCTCCATGTCGCTACACTAACTCACTCCTCATGTCACTCCTCCATGTCGCTACTCCATTTCACATCTCCATGTTGCTACACCAACTCAATCCTCCTTGTCACTCCTCCATGTCACTCATCCAAGTCACTCATCCATGTCGCTATTCCATGTCACTCCTTATGTCGATACACCAACTCATTCCTCCATGTCACTCCTCAATTTCACTCCACCATGTCACTCCTCCATGTCACTCCTCCATATCAACCCTCCATGTCACTCCTCCATTTCACTCCTCCATGTCACTCCTCCATGTCTCTACACCAACTCACTCATCCCTTTCCCTCCGCCATGTCACTCCACCATATCAACCCTCCTTCCTGATCAAACTTGTCAGTTCTCCATGTCACTACTCCATGTCTCTCCTCCACATCAATCCTCTATGTCACTCCTCCATGTCACTCCTCATTGTCACTATTCCATGTCACTCCTCCATGTTGCTACACCAACTCACTCCTCATGTCACTCCTCCATGTCGCTACTCCATGTCACTCCTCCATGTCGCTACACCAACTCGATCCTCCTTGTCAGTCCTCCATGTCACTCAACCAAGTCATTCCTCCATGTCACTCCTTTATGTCACTCCTCCAAGTCACTCCTCCATGTCACTTATATATGTCTTCCATGTCACTCCTCTATGTCGCTCCACCAACTCACTCCTCCATGTCACTCCTCCTTGTCACTCCTCCATGTAGCTATTCCATTTCACTCCTCCATGTCGCTACACCAACTCAATTCTCCTTGTCACTCCTCCATGTCACACCTCCTTGTCACTCCTCCATGTAGTTACTCCATGTCACTCCTCCATGTCACTCTTAAATTTCACTCCACCACGCCACTCCTCTATATCACTCCTCCATGTCACTCCTCCATATCAATCCTCCATGTCACTTCTCCATGTCACTCCTCCTTGTCGCAATTCCATGTCACTCCTCCATGTCGCTACACCAACTCACTCCTCCATGTCACTCCACCATGTCGCTACTCCATGTCACTTCTCCATGTCGCTACACCAACTCAATCCTCCTTGTCACTCCTCCTTGTCACTCATCCAAGTCATTCCTCCATGTCAGTCCTTTATGTCATTCCTCCAAGTCACTCCTCCATGTCACTTCTATATGTCTTCCATGTCACTCCTCCATGTCGCTCCACCAACTCACTCCTCCATGTCACTCCTCCATGTTGTTATTCCATGTCACTCCTTATGTCGCTACACCAACTCACTCCTCCATGTCACTCCTCCATTTCACTCCACCACGTCACTCCTCCATGTCACTCCTCCATATCAACCCTCCATGTCACTCCTCCATGTCACTCCTCCATGTCACTCCTCCATGTCACTCCTCTATGTCACTACACCAACTCACTCATCCCTTTCCCTCCGCCATGTCACTCCACCATATCAACCCTCCTTCCTGATCAAACTTGTCACTTCTCCATGTCACTACTCCATTTCTCTCCTCCACATCAATCCTCTATGTCACTCCTCCATGTCACTCCTCCATGTCACTCCTCCTTGTCGCTATTCCATGTCACTCCTCCATGTCGCTACACCAAGTCACTCCTCATGTCACTCCTCCATGTCACTCCTCCATGTCACTATTCCATGTCACTCCTTATGTCGCTACACCAACTCAATCCTCCATTTCACTCCTCCATTTCACTCCACCACGTCACTCCTCCATATCACTCTTCCATATCAACCCTCCATGTCACTCCTCCATGTCACTCCTCCATGTTATTCCTCCATGTCACTCCTCCATGTTACTACACCAACTCACTCATCCCTGTCCCTCCGCCATGTAACTCCTCCATGTCACTCCTCCATGTCGCTACTCCATTTCACATCTAGATGTCGCTACACCAACTCAATCCTCCTTGTCACTCCTCCATGTCACTCATCCAAGTCAATCCTCCATGTCACTCCTCCATATCAACCCTCCATGTCACTCCTCCATGTCACTCCTCCATGTCACTCCTCCATGTCACTACACCAACTCACTAATCCCTGTCCCTCCGCAATGTCACTCCACAATATCAAACCTCCTTCCTGATCAAACTTGTCAGTTCTCCATGTCACTACTCCATGTCTCTCCTCCACATCAATCATCTATGTCACTCCTCCATGTCACTCCTCCATGTCACTCCTCCTTGTCGCTATTCCATGTCACTCATCCCTGTCCCTCCGCCATGTCACTCCTCCATGTCACTCCTCCATGTCGCTACTCCATTTCACATCTCGATGTCGCTACACCAACTCAATCCTCTTTGTCACTCCTCCATGTCACTCATCCAAGTCACTCCTCCATGTCACTATTCCAGGTCACTACTTATGTCAATACACTAACTCACTCCTCTATGTCACTCCTCCATATCACTCCACCACATCACTCCTCCATGTCACTCCTTCATATCAACCCTCCATTTCACTCCTCCATGTCACTCCTCCATGTTACTCCTCCATGTCGCTACACCAACTCACTCTTACATGTCACTCCCACATTTCACTCCACCACGTCACTCCTCCATATCACTCCTCTACTTCACTCCTCCATGTCACTCCTCCATATCAATCCTCCATTTCACTCCTCCATGTAACTCCTTAATGTCACTACTCCATGTCGCTACTCCATGTCACTCCTCCATGTCACTCTTGCATGTCGCTCCTCCATGTCACTTCTCCAAGTCTTCAATGTCATGTCTGTCATCCGTGTAGCTCCATATTGTCACTCCTCCATATTACTCCTCCGTGTCACTTCTACATGTTTTCAATGTCACTTCTCCACATCACTCCTCTATGTCACTCCTCCATGTCACTTTTCAATATCACTCCTCTATGTCATTCCCCTATGTCGCTACTCCATGTCACTCCTTCATGTTGATCCTCCATGTCACTCCTCCATGTCACTTCTATATGTCTTCCATGTCACTCCTCCATGTCGCTGCTCCTTGTCACTCCTCCATGTTGCTCCACCATGTCACTCCTCCATGTCACTCCTCCATGTCTCTCCTCCACATCAATCCTCCATGTCACTCCTCCATGTCACTTTTCAATATCACTTCTCTATGTCATTCCCCTATATCGCTACTCCATGTCACTCCTCCATGTCGATCCTCCATGTCACTCCTCCATGTCACTCATCCATGTCCCTCCGCCATGTCACTCCACCATATCAATCCTACCTCCTGATCAAACTTGTCACTTCTCTATGTCACTCCTCCATGTCACTCCTCCATGTCGCTATTCCATGTCACTCCTCCATGTCGCTACACGAACTCAATCCTCCTTGTAACTCCTCTGTGTCATTCCTGCATGTCACTCCTCACTGTCACTCCTCCATGTCACTACAACTACTCACTCATCCCTCTCCCTCTGCCATGTCACACCACCATAACAACCCTCCTTCCTGATCAAACTTGTCACTTCTCCATGTCACTACTCCATGTCACTCCTCCTTGTCGCTACTCCATGTCACTCCTCCATGTCACTCATCCATGTCATTCCTCCATGTCACTCCTTTATGTCACTCCTCCAAGTCACTCCTCCATGTCACTCCTCCATGTCCCTCCTCCATGTAACTCCACTATATCAATCCTCCTTGCTGATCCACCCTGTCACTTCTCCATGTCACTCCTCCATGTCACTCCTCCATGTCACTCATCCAAGTCACTCCTCCATGTCGCTATTCCATGTCACTCCTTATGTCGATACACCAACTCACTCCTCCATGTCACTCCTCCATTTCACTCCACCACGTCACTCCTCCATGTCACTCCTCCATGTCACTCCTCCATGTCACTACACCAACTAACTAATCCCTGTCCCTCCGCCATGTCACTCCACCATATCAATCCTCCTTCCTTATCAAACTTGTCAGTTCTCCATGTCACTACTCCATGTCTCTCCTCCACATCAATCCTCTATGTCACTCCTCCAACTCACTCCTCCATGTCACTCGTCCATGTCACTCCTCCATGTCACACTTCCTTGTCACTCCTCCATGTAGCTACTCCATGTCACTACACCAACTCACTCATCCCTGTCCCTCCGCCATGTCTCTCCCCCACATCAAACCTCTATGTCACTCCTCCATGTCACTCCTCCATGTCGCTACACCAACTCAATCCTCCTTGTCACTCCTCCATGTCACTCAGCCAAGTCATTTGTCCATGTCACTCCTTTATGTCACTCATCCAAGTCACTCCTCAATTTCACTTCTATATGACTTCAATGTCACTCCTGCATTTCGCTCCTCCATATCACTCCTCTATTTCACTCCTCCATGTCACTCCTCCATGTAACTCCTTAATGTCACTACTCCATGTCACTCCTCCATGTCGCTACACCAACTCAATCCTCCTTGTCACTCCTCCATGTCACTCATCCAAGTCATTCCTCCATGTCACTCCTTTATGTAACTCCTCCAAGTCACTCCTCCATGTCACTTCTATATGTCTTCCATGTCACTCCTCCATGATGCTCCACCAACTCACTCCTCCATGTCACTCCACCACGTCACTCTTCTACGTCACTCCTCATGTCACCCCTGCATGTCGCTACTACATTTCACTACTCCATGTCTTTCCTCCACATCAATCCTCTATGTCACTCCTCCATGTCATTCCTCCTTGTCGCTATTCCATGTCACTCCTCCATATCAACCCTCCATGTTACACCTCCATGTCACTCCTCCATGTCACTACACCAACTCACTCATCCCTGTCACTCCGCCATGTCACTCCACCATATCAACCCTCCTTCTTGATCAAATTTGTCACTTCTCCATGTCACTACTCCATGTCTCTCCCCCACATCAAACCTCTATGTCACTCCTCCATGTCACTCCTCTATGTCACTCCTCCTTGTCGCTCTTCCATGTCGCTACACCAACTCAATCCTCATGTCACTCCTCCATGTAGCTACTCCATGTCACTCCTCCATGTCGCTATACCAACTCGATCCTCCTTGTCACTCCTCCATGTCACTCCGCCAAATCATTTGTCCATGTCACTCCTCCTTGTCGCTACACCAACTCACTCCTCCATGTCATTCCTCCATTTCACTCCACCACGTCCCTCCTCCATATCAACTCTCCATGTCACTCCTCCATGTCACTCCTCCATGTCCCTCCGCCATGTCACTCCACCATATAAACCCTCCTTCCTGATCAAACTTGTCACTTCTCCATGTCACTACTCCATGTCTCTCCTCCACATCACTCCTCTATATCACTCCTCCATGTCACTCCTCCATGTCACTCCTCCTTGTCGCTATTCCATCTTACTCCACCATGTTGCTACACCAAATCACTCTTCCATGTCACTCCTCCATTTCACTCCACCACGTCACTCTTCTACATCACTCCTCATGTCACTCCTCCATGTCGCTACTCCTTGTCATACCTCCATGTCCCTCATCCATGTCATTCCTCCATATCACTCCTCTATTTCACCCTCTCCATGTCAATCCTCCATATCAATCCTCCATTTCACTCCTCCATTTAACTCCTTAATGTCACTACTCCATGTCGCTACTCCATGTCACTCCTCCATGTCACTCTTGCATGTCGCTCCTCCATGTCACTTCTCCAAGTCTTCAATGTCATGTCTCTCATCCGTGTAGCTCCATATTGTCACTCCTCCATATCACTCCTCCGTTTCACTTCAACGTTTTCCATGTCACTCCTCCACATCGCTCCTCTATGTCACTCCTCCATGTCACTTTTCAATATCACTTCTCTATGTCATTCCCCTATGTCGCTACTCCATGTCACTCCTCCATGTCGATCCTCCATGTCACTCCTCCATGTCACTAATCCATGTCCCTCCGCCATGTAACTCCACCATATCAATCCTACCTCCTGATCAAACTTGTCACTTCTCTATGTCACTCCTCCATGTCACTCCTCCATGTCGCTATTCCATGTCACTCCTCCATGTCGCTACACGAACTCAATCCTCCTTGTAACTCCTCTTTGTCATTCCTGCATGTCACTCCTCACTGTCACTCCTCCATGTCACTACAACTACTCACTCATCCCTCTCCCTCTGCCATGTCACACCAACATAACAACCCTCCTTCCTGATCAAACTTGTCACTTCTCCATGTCACTACTCCATGTCACTCCTCCTTGTCGCTACTCCATGTCACTCCTCCATGTCACTCATCCATGTCATTCCTCCATGTCACTCCTTTATGTCACTCCTCCAAGTCACTCCTCCATGTCACTCCTCCATGTCCCTCCTCCATGTAACTCCACTATATCAATCCTCCTTGCTGATCCACCCTGTCACTTCTCCATGTCACTCCTCCATGTCACTCCTCCATGTCACTCATCCAAGTCACTCCTCCATGTCGCTATTCCATGTCTCTCCTTATGTCGATACACCAACTCACTCCTCCATGTCACTCCTCCATTTCACTCCACCACGTCACTCCTCCATGTCACTCCTCCATGTCACTCCTCCATGTCACTCCTCCATGTCACTACACCAACTAACTAATCCCTGTCCCTCCGCCATGTCACTCCACCATATCAATCCTCCTTCCTGATCAAACTTGTCAGTTCTCCATGTCACTACTCCATGTCTCTCCTCCACATCAATCCTCTATGTCACTCCTCCAACTCACTCCTCCATGTCACTCGTCCATGTCACTCCTCCATGTCACACTTCCTTGTCACTCCTCCATGTAGCTACTCCATGTCACTACACCAACTCACTCATCCCTGTCCCTCCGCCATGTCTCTCCACCACATTAACCCTCCTTCCTGATCAAACTTTTCACTTCTCCATGTCACTACTCCATGTCTCTCCCCCACATCAAACCTCTATGTCACTCCTCCATGTCACTCCTCTATGTCACTCCTCCTTGTCGCTCTTCCATGTCACTCCTCCATGTCGCTACGCCAACTCAATCCTCATGTCACTCCTCCATGTAGCTCTTCCATGTCACTCCTCCATGTTGCTCCACCAACTCAATCCTCATGTCATTCCTCCTTGTCACTCCTCCATGTAGCTATTCCATGTCACTCCTCCATGTCGCTCTACCAACATACTCCTCCATGTAACTCGTCCACGTCACTCCTCCATGTCACACTTCCTTGTCACTCCTCCATGTAGCTACTCCATGTCACTACACCAACTCAACCCTCCTTCCTGATCAAACTTGTCACTTCTCCATGTCACTACTCCATGTCTTTCCTCCACATCAATCCTCTATGTCACTCCTCCATGTCACTCCTCCATGTCATTTCTCCTTGTCGCTATTCCATGTCACTCCTCCATGTCGCTAAACATATTCACTCCTCCATGTCACTCCCCCATTTCACTCTACCACGTCACTCCTCCATGTCACTACTCCATATCAGCCCTTCATGTCACTCCTCCATGTCACTACTCCATGTCTCTCCCCCACATCAAACCTTTAAGTAACTCCTCCATGTCACTCCTCTTTGTCACTCCTCCTTGTCACTCTTCCATGTCACTCCTCCATATCGCTACACCAACTCAATCCTCATGTCACTCCTCCATGTAGCTACTCCATGTCACTCCTCCATGTCGCTACACCAATTCAATCCTCCTTGTCACTCCTCCATGTCACTGATCCACATCACTCCTCTATGTCACTCCTCCATGTCACTCCTCCATGTCGCTATTCCATGTCACTCTTTATGTCGCTATATAAACTCACTCTTCCATGTCACTCCTACATTTCACTCCACCATGTCACTCCTCCATGTCATTCCTCCATATCAACCCTCCATGTCACTCCTCCTTGTCGCTACACCAACTCACTCCTCCATGTCACTACTCCATTTTACTCCACCACGTCCCTCCTCCATATCAACCCTCCATGTCACTCCACCATATCAACCCTACCTCCTGATCAAACTTGTCACTTCTCCATGTCACTACTCCATGTCTCTCCTCCACATCACTCCTCCATGTCACTTCTATATGTCTTCCATGTTACTCCTCCATGTCGCTCCACCAACTCACTCCTCCATGTCACTCCTCCTTGTCACTCCTCCATGTAGCTATTCCATGTCACTCCTCCATGTCGCTCTACCAACATACTCCTCCATGTAACTCGTCCACGTCACTCCTCCATGTCACACTTCCTTGTCACTCCTCCATGTAGCTACTCCATGTCACTACAACAACTCACTCATCCCTGTCCCTCCGCCATATCACTCCACCATATCAACCCTCCTTCCTGATCAATCTTGTCACTTCTCCATGTCACTACTCCATGTCTCTCCTCCACATCAATTATCTATTTCACTCCTCCATATCACTCCTCCATGTCACTCCTCCTTGTTGCTATTCCATGTCACTCCTTCATGTTGCTACACCAACTCACTCCTCATGTCACTCCTCCATGTCGCTACTCCATGTCACTCCTCCATGTCGCTACACCAACTTAATCCTTCTTGTCACTCCTCCATGTCACTCATCCAAGTCATTCCTCCATGTCACTCCTTTATGTCACTCCTCCAAGACACTCCTCCATGTCACTTATATATGTCTTCCATGTCACTCCTCCATGTTGCTCCACCAACTCACTCCTCCATGTCACTCCTCCTTGTCACTCCTCCATGTAGCTATTCCATGTCACTCCTCCATGTCGCTCTACCAACATACTCCTCCATGTAACTCGTCCACGTCACTCCTCCATGTCACACTTCCTTGTCACTCCTCCATGTAGCTACTCCATGTCACTACACCAACTCAACCCTCCTTCCTGATCAAACTTGTCACTTCTCCATGTCACTACTCCATGTCTTTCCTCCACATCAATCCTCTATGTCACACCTCCATGTCACTCCTCCATGTCATTTCTTCTTGTCGCTATTCCCTGTCACTCCTCCATGTCGCTACACTGACTCACTCCTCCATGTAACTCCCCCATTTCACTCTACCACGTCACTCCTCCATGTCACTACTCCATATCAGCCCTTCATGTCACTCCTCCATGTCACTCCTTGATGTCACTACACAAACTCACTCATCCCTGTCCCTCCGCCATGTCACTCCACCATATCAACCCTCCTTCCTGATCAAACTTTTCACTTCTCCATGTCACTACTCCATGTCTCTCCCCCACATCAAACCTCTATGTCACTCCTCCATGTCACTCCTCATTGTCACTCCTCCTTGTCGCTCTTCCATGTCACTCCTCCATATCGCTACACCAACTCAATCCTCATGTCACTCCTCCATGTAGCTACACCATGTCACTCCTCCATGTCGCTACACCAATTCAATCCTCCTTGTCACTCCTCCATGTCACTGATCCACGTCACTCCTCTATGTCACTCCTCCATGTCACTGATCCATGTCGCTATTCCATGTCACTCCTTATGTCGCTATATAAACTCACTCCTCCATGTCACTCCTCCATTTCACTCCACCACGTCACTCCACCACGTCCCTCCTCCATATCAACCCTCCATGTCACTCCTCCATGTTACTCCTCCATGTCCCTCCGCAATGTCACTCCACCATATCAACCCTACCTCCTGATCAAACTTGTCACTTCTCCATGTCACTACTCCATGTCTCTCCTCCACATCACTCCTCCATTTCACTTCTATATGTCTTCCATGTTACTCCTCCATGTCGCTCCACCAACTCACTCCTCCATGTCACTCCTCCTTGTCACTTCTATATGTCTTCCATGTTACTCCTCCATGTCGCTCCACCAACTCACTCCTCCATGTCACTCCTCTTTGTCACTCCTCCATGTAGCTATTCCATGTCACTCCTCCATGTCGCTACACCAACTCACTCTTCCATGTCACTCCTCCATTTCACTCCACCACGTCACTCTTCTACGTCACTCCTCATGTCACTCCTCCATGTCGCTACTCCTTGTCACTCCTCCATGTCACTCATCCATGTCATTCCTCCATGTCACTTCTCCAAGTCACTCCTCAATTTCATTTCTATATGACTTCAATGTCACTCCTGCATGTTGCTCCTCCATATCACTCCTCTATTTCACTCCTCCATGTCACTCCTCCATATCAATCCTCCATTTCACTCCTCCATGTAACTCCGTAATGTCACTACTCCATGTCGTTATTCCATGTCACTCCTCCATGTCGCTCCTCCATGTCACTTTTCCAAGTCTTCAATGTCATGTCTATCATCCGTGTAGCTCCATATTGTCACTCCTCCATATCACTCCTCCGTGTCACTTCTACATGTTTTCCATGTCACTCCTCCACATCTCTCCTCTATGTAAATCCTCCATGTCACTTTTCAATATCACTCCTCTATGTCATTCCCCTATGTCGCTACTCCATGTCACTCCTCCATGTCGATCCTCCATTGCCCCTCCTCCATGTCACTTCTATATGTCTTCCATTTCACTCCTCCATGTTGCTCCTCCTTGTCAGTCCTCCATGTTGCTCCTCCATGTCACTCCTCCATGTCACTCATCCATGTCCCTCCGCCATGTCACTCCACCATATCAATCCTCCTTGCTGATCCGTCCTGTCACTCCTCCATGTCTCCCCTCCACATCAATCCTCCATGTCACTCCTCCATGTCACTCCTCCATGTCGCTACACCAACTATATCCTCCTTGTCACTCCTCCATGTCACTCAGCCAAGTCACTCCTCCATGTCGCTATTCCATGTCACTCCTTATGTCGATACTCCAACTCACTCCTCCATGTCACTCCTCCATGTCGCTATTCCATGTCACTCCTTATGTCGCTATATAAACTCACTTCTCCATGTCACTCCTCCATTTCACTCCACCACGCCACTCCTTCATGTCACTCCTCCATATCAACCCTTCATGTCACTCCTCGTAGTCGCTACACCAACTCACTCCTCCATGTCACTCCTCCATTTCACTCCACCACGTCTTTCTGTCTTCCATGTCACTCCTCCATGTCGCTCCACCAACTCACTCCTCCATGTCACTCCTCCTTGTCACTCCTCCATGTAGCTATTCCATTTCACTACTCCATGTCACTACACCAACTCAATCCTCCTTGTCACTCCTCCATGTCACTCATCCAAGTCACTCCTCCATGTCGCTATTCCATGTCACTCCTTATGTCGATACGCCAACTCACTCCTCCATGTCACTCCTCCATATCAATCCTCCATTTCACTCCTCCATGTAACTCCTTAATGTCACTACTCCATGTCGTTATTCCATGTCACTCCTCCATGTCGCTCCTCCATGTCACTTTTCCAAGTCTTCAATGTCATGTCTATCATCCGTGTAGCTCCATATTGTCACTCCTCCATATCACTCCTCTGTGTCACTTCTACATGTTTTCCATGTCACTCCTCCACATCTCTCCTCTATGTAAATCCTCCATGTCACTTTTCAATATCACTCCTCTATGTCATTCCCCTATGTCGCTACTCCATGTCACTCCTCCATGTCGATCCTCCATTGCCCCTCCTCCATGTCACTTCTATATGTCTTCCATTTCACTCCTCCATGTTGCTCCTCCTTGTCAGTCCTCCATGTTGCTCCTCCATGTCACTCCTCCATGTCACTCATCCATGTCCATCTGCCATGTCACTCCACCATATCAATCCTCCTTGCTGATCCGTCTTGTCACTCCTCCATGTCTCCCCTCCACATCAATCCTCCATGTCACTCCTCCATGTCACTCCTCCATGTCGCTACACCAACTATATCCTCCTTGTCACTCCTCCATGTCACTCAGCCAAGTCATTTGTCCATGTCACTTCTATATGTCTTTCATGTCACTCCTCCATGTTGCTCCACCAACTCACTCCTCCATGTCACTCCTCCATGTCGCTATTCCATGTCACTCCTTATGTCGCTATATAAACTCACTCCTCCATGTCACTCCTCCATTTCACTCCACCACGTCACTCCTCCATGTCACTCCTCCATATCAACCCTCCATGTCACTCCTCCACTTCACTCCTCCATGTCACTCCTCCATGTCACTACACCAACTCACTAATCCCTGTCCCTCCGCCATGTCACTCCACAATATCAAACCTCCTTCCTGATCAAACTTGTCACTTCTCCATGTCACTACTCCATGTCTTTCCTTCACATCAATCCTCTATGTCACCCCTCCATGTCACTCCTCCATGTCGCTATTCCATGTCACTCCTCCATGTCGCTACACCAACTCACTCATCCCTGTCCCTCAGACATGTCACTCCTCCATGTCACTCCTCCATGTCGCTACACCAAATCACTCCTCATGTCACTCCTCCATGTCGCTACTCCATTTCACTTCTCCATGTCGCTACACCAACTCAATCCTCCTTGTCACTCCTCCATGTCACTCATCCAGGTCACTCCTCCATGTCGCTATTCCATGTCACTCCTTATGTCGATACACCAACTCACTCCTCCATGTCACTCCTCCATTTCACTCCACCACATCACTCCTCCATGTCACTCCTTCATATCAACCCTCCATGTCACTCCTCCATATCCTCCTCCATGTCACTCCTCCTTGTCACTCCTCCATGTAGCTATTCCATGTCACTCCTCCATGTCGCTCTACCAACATACTCCTCCATGTCACTCGCCCACATCACTCCTCCATGTCACACTTCCTTGTCACTCCTCCATGTAGCTACTCCATGTCACTACACCAACTCACTCATCCCTGTCCCTCCGCCATGTCACTCCACCATATCAACCTTCCTTCCTGATCAAACTTGTCACTTCTCCATGTCACTACTCCATGTCTTTCCTTCACATCAATCCTCTATGTCACTCCTCCATGTCACTCCTCCATGTCATTTCTCCTTGTCGCTATTCCATGTCACTCCTCCATGTAACTACAACAACTCACTCCTCCATGTCACTCCCCCATTTCACTCCACCACGTCACTCCTACATGTCACTCCTCCATATCAGCCCTTCATGTCACTCCTCCATGTCACTCCACCATGTCACTACACCAACTCACTCATCCCTGTCCCTCCGCCATGTCACTCCACCATTTCAACCCTCCTTCCTGATCAAACTTGTCACTTCTCCATGTCACTACTCCATGTCTCTCCCCCACGTCAAACCTCTATGTCACTCCTCCTTGTCACTCCTCCATGTAGCTATTCCATGTCACTCCTCCATGTCGCTCTACCAACTCACTACTCCATGTCTTTCCTCCACATCAATCCTCTATGTCACTTCTCCATGTCATTCCTCCTTGTCGCTATTCCATGTCACTCCTCAATGTCGCTACACCAACTCACTCCTCCATGTCACTCCACCATTTCACTCCACCACGTCACTCCTCCATGTCACTCTACCATGTCATTCCTCCTTGTCGCTATTCCATGTCACTCCTCCATGTCGCTACACCAACTCACTCCTCCATGTCACTCCACCATTTCACTCCACCACGTCACTCCTCTATATCACTCCTCCATATCACTCCTCCATGTCACTCCTCCTTGTCGCTATTTCATGTTACTCCTCCATGTCGCTACACCAACTCACTCTTCCATGTCACTCCTCCATTTCACTCCACCACGTCACTCTTCTACGTCACTTCTCATGTCACTCCTCCTTGTCTCTACTCCATGTCACTACTCCATGTCTTTCCTCCACATCAATCCTCCATGTCACTCCTCCATGTCACTCCTCCATGTCGCTACACCAACTATATCCTCCTTGTCACTCCTCCATGTCACTCAGCCAAGTCATTTGTCCATGTCACTCCTTTATGTCACTCCTCCAAGTCACTCCTCCATATCACTTCTATATGTCTTCCATGTCACTCCTCCATGTTGCTCCACCAACTCACTCCTCCATGTCACTCCTCCATGTCACTGCTCCATGTCACTCCTCTATGTCACTCCTCCATGTCACTCCTCCATGTCGCTATTCCATGTCACTCCTTATGTCGCTATATAAACTCACTCCTCCATGTCACTCCTCCATTTCACTCCACCACGCCACTCCTTCATGTCACTCCTCCATATCAACCCTTCATGTCACTCCTCGTAGTCGCTACACCAACTCACTCCTCCATGTCACTCCTCCTTGTCACTCCTCCATGTAGCTATTCCATTTCACTACTCCATGTCGCTACACCAACTCAATCCTCCTTGTCACTCCTCCATGTCACTCATCCAAGTCACTCCTCCATGTCGCTATTCCATGTCACTCCTTATGTCGATACGCCAACTCACTCCTCCATGTCACTCCTCCATTTCACTCCACCACGTCACTCCTCCATGTCACTCCTCCATATCAACCCTCCATGTCACTTCTCCACTTCACTCCTCCATGTCACTCCTCCATGTCACTACACCAACTCACTAATCCCTGTCCCTCCGCCATGTCACTCCACAATATCAAACCTCCTACCTGATCAAACTTGTCACTTCTCCATGTCACTACTCCATGTCTTTCCTTCACATCAATCCTCTATGTCACCCCTCCATGTCACTCCTCCATGTCGTTATTCCATGTCACTCCTCCATGTCGCTACACCAACTCAATCCTCATGTCACTCCTCCATGTAGCTACTCCATGTCACTCATCCATGTCGCTACACCAACTCAATCCTCCTTGTCACTCCTCCATGTCACTCAGCCAAGTCATTTGTCCATGTCACTCCTTTATGTCACTCCTCCAAGTCACTCCTCCATGTCACTTCTATATGTCTTCCATGTCACTCCTCCATGTCGTTACACCAACTCACTCCTCCATGTCACTCCTTCATGTCGCTACTCCATGTCACTCCTTATGTCGATACGCCAACTCACTCCTCCATGTCACTCCTCCATTTCACTCCACCACGTCACTCCTCCATGTCACTCCTCCATATCAACCCTCCATGTCACTCCACCATGTCACTCCTCCATGTCACTACACCAACTCACTCATCGCTGTCCCTCCGCCATGTCACTCCACCATATCAACCCTCCTTCTTGATCAAACTTGTCACTTCTCCATGTCACTAGTCCATGTCTCTCCCCCATATCAAACCTCTATGTCACTCCTCCATGTCACTCCTCTATGTCACTCCTCCTTGTCGCTCTTCCATGTCACTCCTCCATGTCGCTACACCAACTCAATCCTCATGTCACTCCTCCATGTAGCTACTCCATGTCACTCCTCCATGTCGCTACACCAACTCAATCCTCCTTGTCACTCCTCCATGTCACTCAGCCAAATCATTTGTCCATGTCACTCCTTTATGTCACTCCTCCAAGTCACTCCTCCATTTTACTTCTATATGTCTTCCATGTCACTCCTCCATGTCGTTACACCAACTCACTCCTCCATGTCACTCCTTCATGTCGCTACTCCATTTCACTCCTCCATTCCACTCCTCCATGTCTCTCCTCAATGTCACTTCTCCAAGTCGTCAATGTCATGTCTCTCATCTGTGTAGCTCCACATTGTCACTCCTCCAAGTCACTCCTCCATGTCGCTACTCCACGTCACTTCTCCATGTCACACCTCCTTGTCACTCCTCCATGTAGCTACTCCATGTCACTCCTCCATGTCGCTCTACCAACTCACTCCTCCATGTCAGTTGTCCACGTCACTCCTCCATGTCACACCTCCTTGTCACTCCTCCATGTAGCTACTCCATGTCACTCCTCCATGTCACTCCTCCATGTCACTCTTAAATTTCACTCCACCACGCCACTCCTCTATATCACTCCTCCATGTTACTCCTCCATTGCACTCCACCACGTCACTCCTCCATGTCACTCCTCCATGTCGCTACACCAACTCACTCCTCATGTCACTCCTCCATGTCGCTATTCCATGTCACTCCTTATGTCGATACACCAACTCACTCCTCCATGTCACTCCTCCATTGCACTCCACCACGTCACTCCTCCATGTCACTCCTCCATGTCGCTACTCCTTGTCACTCCTCCATGTCGCTACACCAACTCACTCTTCCATGTCACTCCTCCATTTCACTCCACCACGTCACTCTTCTACGTCACTCCTCATGTCACTCCTCCATGTCGCTACTCCTTGTCACTCCTCCATGTATCTCATCCATGTCATTCCTCCATGTCACTTCTCCAAGTCACTCCTCAATTTCATTTCTATATGACTTCAATGTCACTCCTGCATGTTGCTCCTCCATATCACTCCTCTATTTCACTCCTCCATCTCACTCCTCCATATCAATCCTCCATTTCAGTCCTCCATGTAACTCCTTAATGTAACTACTCCATGTCGTTATTCCATGTCACTCCTCCATGTCGCTCCTCCATGTCACTTTTCCAAGTCTTCAATGTCATGTCTATCATCCGTGTAGCTCCATATTGTCACTCCTCCATATCACTCCTCCGTGTCACTTCTACATGTTTTCCATGTCACTCCTCCACATCTCTCCTCTATGTAAATCCTCCATGTCACTTTTCAATATCACTCCTCTATGTCATTCCCCTATGTCGCTACTCCATGTCACTCCTCCATGTCGATCCTCCATTGCCCCTCCTCCATGTCACTTCTATATGTCTTCCATTTCACTCCTCCATGTTGCTCCTCCATGTCAGTCCTCCATGTTGCTCCTCCATGTCACTCCTCCATGTCACTCATCCATGTCCCTCCGCCATGTCACTCCACCATATCAATCCTCCTTGCTGATCCGTCCTGTCACTCCTCCATGTCTCCCCTCCACATCAATCCTCCATGTCACTCCTCCATGTCACTCCTCTATGTCGCTACACCAACTATATCCTCCTTGTCACTCCTCCATGTCACTCAGCCAAATCATTTGTCCATGTCACTCCTTTATGTCACTCCTCCAAGTCACTCCTCCATGTCACTTCTATATGTCTTCCATGTCACTCCTCCATGTTGCTCCACCAACTCACTCCTCCATGTCACTCCTCCATGTCACTGCTCCACGTCACTCCTCTATGTCACTCCTCCATGTCACTCCTCCATGTCGCTATTCCATGTCACTCCTTATGTCGCTATATAAACTCACTCCTCCATATCACTCCTCCATTTCACTCCACCACGTCACTCCTTCATGTCACTCCTCCATGTCACTGCTCCACGTCACTCCTCTATGTCACTCCTCCATGTCACTCCTCCATGTCGCTATTCCATGTCACTCCTTATGTCGCTATATAAACTCACTCCTCCATATCACTCCTCCATTTCACTCCACCAACTCACTCCTCCATGTCACTCCTCCATGTCGCTCCACCAACTCACTCCTCCATGTCACTCCTCCTTGTCACTCCTCCATGTAGCTATTCCATTTCACTACTCCATGTCGCTACACCAACTCAATCCTCCTTGTCACTCCTCCATGTCACTCATCCAAGTCACTCCTCCATGTCGCTATTCCATGTCACTCCTTATGTCGATACGCCAACTCACTCCTCCATGTCACTCCTCCATTTCACTCCACCACGTCACTCCTCCATGTCACTCCTCCATATCAACCCTCCATGTCACTCCTCCACTTCACTCCTCCATGTCACTCCTCCATGTCACTACACCAACTCACTAATCCCTGTCCCTCCGCCATGTCACTCCACAATATCAAACCTCCTTCCTGATCAAACTTGTCACTTCTCCATGTCACTACTCCATGTCTTTCCTTCACATCAATCCTCTATGTCACTCCTCCATGTCACTCCTCCATGTCGCTACACCAACTCACTCCTCATGTCACTCCTCCATGTCGCTATTACATGTCACTCCTTATGTCGCTACACCAACTCACTCCTCCATTTCACTCCTCCATTTCACTCCACCACGTCACTCCTCCATATCACTCCTCCATATCAAACCTCCATGTCACTCCTCCATGTCACTCCTCCATGTCATTCCTCCATGTCACTCCTCCATGTCACTACACCAACTCACTCATCCCTGTCCCTCAGACATGTCACTCCTCCATGTCACTCCTCCATGTCGCTACACCAAATCACTCCTCATGTCACTCCTCCATGTCGCTACTCCATTTCACTTCTCCATGTCGCTACACCAACTCAATCATCCTTGTCACTCCTCCATGTCACTCCTCCATATCCTCCTCCATGTCACTCCTCCTTGTCACTCCTCCATGTAGCTATTCCATGTCACTCCTCCATGTCGCTCTACCAACATACTCCTCCATGTCACTCGCCCACATCACTCCTCCATGTCACACTTCCTTGTCACTCCTCCATGTAGCTACTCCATGTCACTACACCAACTCACTCATCCCTGTCCCTCCGCCATGTCACTCCACCATATCAACCTTCCTTCCTGATCAAACTTGTCACTTCTCCATGTCAATACTCCATGTCTTTCCTTCACATCAATCCTCTATGTCACTCCTCCATGTCATTTCTCCTTGTCGCTATTCCATGTCACTCCTCCATGTAACTACAACAACTCACTCCTCCATGTCACTCCCCCATTTCACTCCACCACGTCACTCCTACATGTCACTCCTCCATATCAGCCCTTCATGTCACTCCTCCATGTCACTCCACCATGTCACTACACCAACTCACTCATCCCTGTCCCTCCGCCATGTCACTCCACCATTTCAACCCTCCTTCCTGATCAAATTTGTCACTTCTCCATGTCACTACTCCATGTCTCTCCCCCACATCAAACCTCTATGTCACTCCTCCTTGTCACTCCTCCATGTAGCTATTCCATGTCACTCCTCCATGTCGCTCTACCAACTCACTACTCCATGTCTTTCCTCCACATCAATCCTCTATGTCACTTCTCCATGTCATTCCTCCTTGTCGCTATTCCATGTCACTCCTCAATGTCGCTACACCAACTCACTCCTCCATGTCACTCCACCATTTCACTCCACCACGTCACTCCTCCATGTCACTCTACCATGTCATTCCTCCTTGTCGCTATTCCATGTCACTCCTCCATGTCGCTACACCAACTCACTCCTCCATGTCACTCCACCATTTCACTCCACCACGTCACTCCTCTATATCACTCCTCCATGTCACTCCTCCATGTCACTCCTCCTTGTCGCTATTTCATATTACTCCTCCATGTCGCTACACCAACTCACTCTACCATGTCACTCCTCCATTTCACTCCACCACGTCACTCTTCTACGTCACTTCTCATGTCACTCCTCCTTGTCTCTACTCCATGTCACTACTCCATGTCTTTCCTCCACATCAATCCTCCATGTCACTCCTCCATGTCACTCCTCCATGTCGCTACACCAACTATATCCTCCTTGTCACTCCTCCATGTCACTCAGCCAAGTCATTTGTCTATGTCACTCCTTTATGTCACTCCTCCAAGTCACTCCTCCATGTCACTTCTATATGTCTTCCATGTCACTCCTCCATGTTGCTCCACCAACTCACTCCTCCATGTCACTCCTCCATGTCACTGCTCCATGTCACTCCTCTATGTCACTCCTCCATGTCACTCCTCCATGTCGCTATTCCATGTCACTCATTATGTCGCTATATAAACTCACTCCTCCATGTCACTCCTCCATTTCACTCCACCACGCCACTCCTTCATGTCACTCCTCCATATCAACCCTTCATGTCACTCCTCCTAGTCGCTACACCAACTCACTCCTCCATGTCACTCCTCCATTTCACTCCACCACGTCTTTCTGTCTTCCATGTCACTCCTCCATGTCGCTCCACCAACTCACTCCTCCATGTCACTCCTCCTTGTCACTCCTCCATGTAGCTATTCCATTTCACTACTCCATGTCGCTACACCAACTCAATCCTCCTTGTCAATCCTCCATGTCACTCATCCAAGTCACTCCTCCATGTCGCTATTCCATGTCACTCCTTATGTCGATACGCCAACTCACTCCTCCATGTCACTCCTCCATTTCACTCCACCACGTCACTCCTCCATGTCACTCCTCCATTTCAACCCTCCATGTCACTTCTCCACTTCACTCCTCCATGTCACTCCTCCATGTCACTACACCAACTCACTAATACCTGTCCCTCCTCCATGTCACTCCACAATATCAAACCTCCTACTTGATCAAACTTGTCACTTCTCCATGTCACTACTCCATGTCTTTCCTTCACATCAATCCTCTATGTCACCCCTCCATGTCACTCCTCCATGTCGCTATTCCATGTCACTCCTCCATGTCGCTACACCAACTCAATCCTCATGTCACTCCTCCATGTAGCTACTCCATGTCACTCATCCATGTCGCTACACCAACTCAATCCTCCTTGTCACTCCACCATGTCACTCAGCCAAGTCATTTGTCCATGTCACTCCTTTATGTCACTCCTCCAAGTCACTCCTCCATGTCACTTCTATATGTCTTCCATGTCACTCCTCCATGTCGTTACACCAACTCACTCCTCCATGTCACTCCTTCATGTCGCAACTCCATGTCACTCCTTATGTCGATACGCCAACTCACTCCTCCATGTCACTCCTCCATTTCACTCCACCACGTCACTCCTCCATGTCACTCCTCCATATCAACCCTCCATGTCACTCCTCCATGTCACTCCTCCATGTCACTACACCAACTCACTCATCCCTGTCCCTCCGCCATGTCACTCCACCATATCAACCCTCCTTCTTGATCAAACTTGTCACTTCTCCATGTCACTAGTCCATGTCTCTCCCCCATATCAAACCTCTATGTCACTCCTCCATGTCACTCCTCTATGTCACTCCTCCTTGTCGCTCTTCCATGTCACTCCTCCATGTCGCTACACCAACTCAATCCTATTGTCACTCCTCCATGTAGCTACTCCATGTCACTCCTCCATGTCGCTACACCAACTCAATCCTCCTTGTCACTCCTCCATGTCACTCAGCCAAGTCATTTGTCCATGTCACTCCTTTATGTCACTCCTCCAAGTCACTCCTCCATGTTACTTCTACATTTCTTCCATGTCACTCCTCCATGTCGTTACACCAACTCACTCCTCCATGTCACTCCTTCATGTCGCTACTCTATGTCACTCCTCCATTCCACTCCTTCATGTCTCTCCTCAATGTCACTTCTCCAAGTCGTCAATGTCATGTCTCTCATCTGTTTAGCTCCACATTGTCACTCCTCCAAGTCACTCCTCCATGTCGCTACTCCACGTCACTTCTCCATGTCACACCTCCTTGTCACTCCTCCATGTAGCTACTCCATGTCACTCCTCCATGTCGCTCTACCAACTCACTCCTCCATGTCACTCGTCCACGTCACTCCTCCATGTCACACCTCTTTGTCACTCATCCATGTAGCTACTCCATGTCACTCCTCCATGTCACTCCTCCATGTCACTCTTAAATTTCACTCCACCACGCCACTCCTCTATATCACTCCTCCATGTTACTCCTCCATTGCACTCCACCACGTCACTCCTCCATGTCACTCCTCCATGTCGCTACACCAACTCACTCCTCATGTCACTCCTCCATGTCGCTATTCCATGTCACTCCTTATGTCGATACACCAACTCACTCCTCCATGTCACTCCTCCATTGCACTCCACCACGTCACTCCTCCATGTCACTCCTCCATGTCGCTACTCCTTGTCACTCCTCCATGTCGCTACACCAACTCACTCTTCCATGTCACTCCTCCATTTCACTCCACCACGTCACTCTTCTACGTCACTCCTCATGTCACTCCTCCATGTCGCTACTCCTTGTCACTCCTCCATGTCACTCATCCATGTCATTCCTCCATGTCACTTCTCCAAGTCACTCCTCAATTTCATTTCTATATGACTTCAATGTCACTCCTGCATGTTGCTCCTCCATATCACTCCTCTATTTCACTCCTCCATCTCACTCCTCCATATCAATCCTCCATTTCACTCCTCCACGTAACTCCTTAATGTCACTACTCCATGTTGTTATTCCATGTGACTCCTCCATGTCGCTCCTCCATGTCACTTTTCCAAGTCTTCAATGTCATGTCTATCATCCGTGTAGCTCCATATTGTCACTCCTCCATATCACTCCTCCGTGTCACTTCTACATGTTTTCCATGTCACTCCTCCACATCTCTCCTCTATGTAAATCCTCCATGTAGCTACTCCATGTCACTCATCCATGTCGCTACACCAACTCAATCCTCCTTGTCACTCCTCCATGTCACTCAGCCAAGTCATTTGTCCATGTCACTCCTTTATGTCACTCCTCCAAGTCACTCCTCCATGTCACTTCTATATGTCTTCCATGTCACTCCTCCATGTCGTTACACCAACTCACTCCTCCATGTCACTCCTTCATGTCGCTACTCCATGTCACTCCTTATGTCGATACGCCAACTCACTCCTCCATGTCACTCCTCCATTTCACTCCACCACGTCACTCCTCCATGTCACTCCTCCATATCAACCCTCCATGTCACTCCTCCATGTCACTCCTCCATGTCACTACACCAACTCACTCATCCCTGTCCCTCAGACATGTCACTCCTCCATGTCACTCCTCTATGTAAATCCTCCATGTCACTTTTCAATATCACTCCTCTATGTCATTCCCCTATGTCGCTACTCCATGTCACTCCTCCATGTCGATCCTCCATTGCCCCTCCTCCATGTCACTTGTATATGTCTTCCATTTCACTCCTCCATGTTGCTCCTCCTTGTCAGTCCTCCATGTTGCTCCTCCATGTCACTCCTCCATGTCACTCATCCATGTCCCTCCGCCATGTCACTCCACCATATCAATCCTCCTTGCTGATCCGTCCTGTCACTCCTCCATGTCTCCCCTCCACATCAATCCTCCATGTCACTTCTCCATGTCACTCCTCTATGTCGCTACACCAACTATATCCTCCTTGTCACTCCTCCATGTCACTCAGCCAAGTCATTTGTCCATGTCACTCCTTTATGTCACTCCTCCAAGTCACTCCTCCATGTCATTTCTATATGTCTTCCATGTCACTCCTCCATGTTGCTCCACCAACTCACTCCTCCATGTCACTCCTCCATGTCACTGCTCCACGTCACTCCTCTATGTCACTCCTCCATGTCACTCCTCCATGTCGCTATTCCATGTCACTCCTTATGTCGCTATATAAACTCACTCCTCCATGTCACTCCTCCATTTCACTCCACCACGTCTTATGTCTTCAATGTCACTCCTCCATGTCGCTCCACCAACTCACTCCTCCATGTCACTCCTCCTTGTCACTCCTCCATGTAGCTATTCCATTTCACTACTCCATGTCGCTACACCAACTCAATCCTCCTTGTCACTCCTCCATGTCACTCATCCAAGTCACTCGTCCATGTCGCTATTCCATGTCACTCCTTATGTCGATACGCCAACTCACTCCTCCATGTCACTCCTCCATGTCACTCCTCCATTTCACTCCACCACGTCACTCCTCCATGTCACTCCTCCATATCAACCTTCCATGTCACTCCACCACTTCACTCCTCCATGTCACTCCTCCATGTCACTACACCAACTCACTAATCCCTTTCCCTCCGCCATGTCACTCCACAATATCAAACCTTCTTCCTGATCAAACTTGTCACTTCTCCATGTCACTACTCCATGTCTTTCCTTCACATCAATCCTCTATGTCACCCCTCCATGTCACTCCTCCATGTCGCTATTCCATGTCACTCCTCCATGTCGCTACACCAACTCACTCCTCATGTCACTCCTCCATGTCGCTATTCCATGTCACTCCTTATGTCGATACACCAACTCACTCCTCCATGTCACTCCTCCATTGCACTCCACCACGTCACTCCTCCATGTCACTCCTCCATGTCGCTACTCCTTGTCACTCCTCCATGTCGCTACACCAACTCACTCTTCCATGTCACTCCTCCATTTCACTCCACCACGTCACTCTTCTACGTCACTCCTCATGTCACTCCTCCATGTCGCTACTCCTTGTCACTCCTCCATGTCACTCATCCATGTCATTCCTCCATGTCACTTCTCCAAGTCACTCCTCAATTTCATTTCTATATGACTTCAATGTCACTCCTGCATGTTGCTCCTCCATATCACTCCTCTATTTCACTCCTCCATCTCACTCCTCCATATCAATCCTCCATTTCACTCCTCCACGTAACTCCTTAATGTCACTACTCCATGTTGTTATTCCATGTCACTCCTCCATGTCGCTCCTCCATGTCACTTTTCCAAGTCTTCAATGTCATGTCTATCATCCGTGTAGCTCCATATTGTCACTCCTCCATATCACTCCTCCGTGTCACTTCTACATGTTTTCCATGTCACTCCTCCACATCTCTCCTCTATGTAAATCCTCCATGTAGCTACTCCATGTCACTCATCCATGTCGCTACACCAACTCAATCCTCCTTGTCACTCCTCCATGTCACTCAGCCAAGTCATTTGTCCATGTCACTCCTTTATGTCACTCCTCCAAGTCACTCCTCCATGTCACTTCTATATGTCTTCCATGTCACTCCTCCATGTCGTTACACCAACTCACTCCTCCATGTCACTCCTTCATGTCGCTACTCCATGTCACTCCTTATGTCGATACGCCAACTCACTCCTCCATGTCACTCCTCCATTTCACTCCACCACGTCACTCCTCCATGTCACTCCTCCATATCAACCCTCCATGTCACTCCTCCATGTCACTCCTCCATGTCACTACACCAACTCACTCATCCCTGTCCCTCAGACATGTCACTCCTCCATGTCACTCCTCTATGTAAATCCTCCATGTCACTTTTCAATATCACTCCTCTATGTCATTCCCCTATGTCGCTACTCCATGTCACTCCTCCATGTCGATCCTCCATTGCCCCTCCTCCATGTCACTTGTATATGTCTTCCATTTCACTCCTCCATGTTGCTCCTCCTTGTCAGTCCTCCATGTTGCTCCTCCATGTCACTCCTCCATGTCACTCATCCATGTCCCTCCGCCATGTCACTCCACCATATCAATCCTCCTTGCTGATCCGTCCTGTCACTCCTCCATGTCTCCCCTCCACATCAATCCTCCATGTCACTTCTCCATGTCACTCCTCTATGTCGCTACACCAACTATATCCTCCTTGTCACTCCTCCATGTCACTCAGCCAAGTCATTTGTCCATGTCACTCCTTTATGTCACTCCTCCAAGTCACTCCTCCATGTCATTTCTATATGTCTTCCATGTCACTCCTCCATGTTGCTCCACCAACTCACTCCTCCATGTCACTCCTCCATGTCACTGCTCCACGTCACTCCTCTATGTCACTCCTCCATGTCACTCCTCCATGTCGCTATTCCATGTCACTCCTTATGTCGCTATATAAACTCACTCCTCCATGTCACTCCTCCATTTCACTCCACCACGTCTTATGTCTTCAATGTCACTCCTCCATGTCGCTCCACCAACTCACTCCTCCATGTCACTCCTCCTTGTCACTCCTCCATGTAGCTATTCCATTTCACTACTCCATGTCGCTACACCAACTCAATCCTCCTTGTCACTCCTCCATGTCACTCATCCAAGTCACTCGTCCATGTCGCTATTCCATGTCACTCCTTATGTCGATACGCCAACTCACTCCTCCATGTCACTCCTCCATTTCACTCCACCACGTCACTCCTCCATGTCACTCCTCCATATCAACCTTCCATGTCACTCCACCACTTCACTCCTCCATGTCACTCCTCCATGTCACTACACCAACTCACTAATCCCTTTCCCTCCGCCATGTCACTCCACAATATCAAACCTTCTTCCTGATCAAACTTGTCACTTCTCCATGTCACTACTCCATGTCTTTCCTTCACATCAATCCTCTATGTCACCCCTCCATGTCACTCCTCCATGTCGCTATTCCATGTCACTCCTCCATGTCGCTACACCAACTCACTCCTCATGTCACTCCTCCATGTCGCTATTACATGTCACTCCTTATGTCGCTACACCAACTCACTCCTCCATTTCACTCCACCACGTCACTCCTCCATATCACTCCTCCATATCAAACCTCCATGTCACTCCTCCATGTCACTCCTCCATGTCATTCCTCCATGTCACTCCTCCATGTCACTACACCAACTCACTCATCCCTGTCCCTCAGACATGTCACTCCTCCACGTAACTCCTTAATGTCACTACTCCATGTTGTTATTCCATGTCACTCCTCCATGTCGCTCCTCCATGTCACTTTTCCAAGTCTTCAATGTCATGTCTATCATCCGTGTAGCTCCATATTGTCACTCCTCCATATCACTCCTCCGTGTCACTTCTACATGTTTTCCATGTCACTCCTCCACATCTCTCCTCTATGTAAATCCTCCATGTAGCTACTCCATGTCACTCATCCATGTCGCTACACCAACTCAATCCTCCTTGTCACTCCTCCATGTCACTCAGCCAAGTCATTTGTCCATGTCACTCCTTTATGTCACTCCTCCAAGTCACTCCTCCATGTCACTTCTATATGTCTTCCATGTCACTCCTCCATGTCGTTACACCAACTCACTCCTCCATGTCACTCCTTCATGTCGCTACTCCATGTCACTCCTTATGTCGATACGCCAACTCACTCCTCCATGTCACTCCTCCATTTCACTCCACCACGTCACTCCTCCATGTCACTCCTCCATATCAACCCTCCATGTCACTCCTCCATGTCACTCCTCCATGTCACTACACCAACTCACTCATCCCTGTCCCTCAGACATGTCACTCCTCCATGTCACTCCTCTATGTAAATCCTCCATGTCACTTTTCAATATCACTCCTCTATGTCATTCCCCTATGTCGCTACTCCATGTCACTCCTCCATGTCGATCCTCCATTGCCCCTCCTCCATGTCACTTGTATATGTCTTCCATTTCACTCCTCCATGTTGCTCCTCCTTGTCAGTCCTCCATGTTGCTCCTCCATGTCACTCCTCCATGTCACTCATCCATGTCCCTCCGCCATGTCACTCCACCATATCAATCCTCCTTGCTGATCCGTCCTGTCACTCCTCCATGTCACTCCTCTATGTCGCTACACCAACTATATCCTCCTTGTCACTCCTCCATGTCACTCAGCCAAGTCATTTGTCCATGTCACTCCTTTATGTCACTCCTCCAAGTCACTCCTCCATGTCATTTCTATATGTCTTCCATGTCACTCCTCCATGTTGCTCCACCAACTCACTCCTCTATGTCACTCCTCCATGTCACTCCTCCATGTCGCTATTCCATGTCACTCCTTATGTCGCTATATAAACTCACTCCTCCATGTCACTCCTCCATTTCACTCCACCACGTCTTATGTCTTCAATGTCACTCCTCCATGTCGCTCCACCAACTCACTCCTCCATGTCACTCCTCCTTGTCACTCCTCCATGTAGCTATTCCATTTCACTACTCCATGTCGCTACACCAACTCAATCCTCCTTGTCACTCCTCCATGTCACTCATCCAAGTCACTCGTCCATGTCGCTATTCCATGTCACTCCTTATGTCGATACGCCAACTCACTCCTCCATGTCACTCCTCCATTTCACTCCACCACGTCACTCCTCCATGTCACTCCTCCATATCAACCTTCCATGTCACTCCACCACTTCACTCCTCCATGTCACTCCTCCATGTCACTACACCAACTCACTAATCCCTTTCCCTCCGCCATGTCACTCCACAATATCAAACTTTCTTCCTGATCAAACTTGTCACTTCTCCATGTCACTACTCCATGTCTTTCCTTCACATCAATCCTCTATGTCACCCCTCCATGTCACTCCTCCATGTCGCTATTCCATGTCACTCCTCCATGTCGCTACACCAACTCACTCCTCATGTCACTCCTCCATTTCACTCCACCACGTCACTCCTCCATATCACTCCTCCATATCAAACCTCCATGTCACTCCTCCATGTCACTCCTCCATGTCATTCCTCCATGTCACTCCTCCATGTCACTACACCAACTCACTCATCCCTGTCCCTCAGACATGTCACTCCTCCATGTCACTCCTCCATGTCGCTACACCAAATCACTCCTCATGTCACTCCTCCATGTCGCTACTCCATTTCACTTCTCCATGTCGCTACACCAACTCAATCCTCCTTGTCACTCCTCCATGTCACTCATCCAGGTCACTCCTCCATGTCGCTATTCCATGTCACTCCTTATGTCGATACACCAACTCACTCCTCCATGTCACTCCTCCATTTCACTCCACCACATCACTCCTCCATGTCACTCCTTCATATCAACCCTCCATGTCACTCCTCCATATCCTCCTCCATGTCACTCCTCCTTGTCAATCCTCCATGTAGCTATTCCATGTCACTCCTCCATGTCGCTCTACCAACATACTCCTCCATGTCACTCGCCCACATCACTGCTCCATGTCACACTTCCTTGTCACTCCTCCATGTAACTACTCCATGTCACTACACCAACTCACTCATCCCTGTCCCTCCGCCATGTCACTCCACCATATCAACCCTCCTTCCTGATCAAACTTGTCACTTCTCCATGTCACTACTCCATGTCTTTCCTTCACATCAATCCTCTATGTCACTCCTCCATGTCACTCCTCCATGTCATTTCTCCTTGTCGCTATTCCATGTCACTCCTCCATGTAACTACAACAACTCACTCCTCCATGTCACTCCCCCATTTCACTCCACCACGTCACTCCTACATGTCACTCCTCCATATCAGCCCTTCATGTCACTCCTCCATGTCACTCCACCATGTCACTACACCAACTCACTCATCCCTGTCCCTCCGCCATGTCACTCCACCATTTCAACCCTCCTTCCTGATCAAACTTGTCACTTCTCCATGTCAAAACTCCATGTCTCTCCCCCACATCAAACCTCTATGTCACTCCTCCTTGTCACTCCTCCATGTAGCTATTCCATGTCACTCCTCCATGTCGCTCTACCAACTCACTACTCCATGTCTTTCCTCCACATCAATCCTCTATGTCACTTCTCCATGTCATTCCTCCTTGTCGCTATTCCATGTCACTCCTCAATGTCGCTACACCAACTCCCTCCTCCATGCCACTCCACCATTTCACTCCACCACGTCACTCCTCCATGTCACTCTACCATGTCATTCCTCCTTGTCGCTATTCCATGTCACTCCTCCATGTCGCTACACCAACTCACTCCTCCATGTCACTCCACCATTTCACTCCTCCTTGTCTCTACTCCATGTCACTACTCCATGTCTTTCCTCCACATCAATCCTCCATGTCACTCCTCCATGTCACTCCTCCATGTCGCTACACCAACTATATCCTCCTTGTCACTCCTCCATGTCACTCAGCCAAGTCATTTGTCCATGTCACTCCTTTATGTCACTCCTCCAAGTCACTCCTCCATGTCACTTCTATATGTCTTCCATGTTACTCCTCCATGTTGCTCCACCAACTCACTCCTCCATGTCACTCCTCCATGTCACTGCTCCATGTCACTCCTCTATGTCACTCCTCCATGTCACTCCTCCATGTCGCTATTCCATGTCACTCCTTATGTCGCTATATAAACTCACTCCTCCATGTCACTCCTCCATTTCACTCCACCACGCCACTCCTTCATGTCACTCCTCCATATCAACCCTTCATGTCACTCCTCCTAGTCGCTACACCAACTCACTCCTCCATGTCACTCCTCCATTTCACTCCACCACGTCTTTATGTCTTCCATGTCACTCCTCCATATCAACCCTTCATGTCACTCCTCCATGTCGCTCTACCAACTCACTACTCCATGTCTTTCCTCCACATTAATCCTCTATGTCACTTCTCCATGTCGCTCCACCAACTCACTCCTCCATGTCACTCCTCCTTGTCACTCTTCCATGTAGTTATTCCATGTCACTCCTCCATGTTGCTCTACCAACTCATTCCTTCATGTCACTCGTCCACATTCTCCTCCATGTCACACTTCCTTGTCACTCCTCCATGTAGCTACTTTATGTCACTACACCAACTCACTCATCCCTGTCCTTCCGCCATGTCACTCCACCATATCAACCCTCCTTCTTGATCAAACTTGTCAATTCTCCATGTCACTACTCCATGTCTCTCCCCCACATCAAACCTCTATGTCACTCCTCCTTGTCACTCCTCCATGTAGCTATTCCATGTCACTCCTCCATGTCGCTCTACCAACTCACTCCTCCATGTCACTCCACCATTTCATTCCACCACGTCACTCCTCCATGTCACTCCTCCATATCAACCCTCCATCTTCAATGTCATGTCTCTCATCCGTGTAGCTCCATATTGTCACTCCTCCATATCACTCCTCTGTGACACTTCTACATGTTTTCCATGTCACTCCTCCACATATCTCCTCTATGTCACTCCTCCATGTCACTTTTCAATATTACTCCTCTATGTCATTCCCCTATGTCGCTACTCCATGTCACTCCTCAATGTCGATCCTCCATGTCACTCCTCCATGTCACTTCTATATGTCTTCCATGTCACTCCTCCATGTTGCTCCTCCTTGTCACTCCTCCATGTTGCTCCTCTATGTCACTCCTCCATGTCACTCATCCATGTCCCTCCGCCATGTCCCTCCACCATATCAATCCTCCTTGCTGATCCGCCCTGTCACTCTTCCATGTCTCTCCTCCACATCAATCCTCCATGTCACTCCTCCATGTCACTCCTCCATGTCGCTACACCAACTCAATCCTCCTTGTCACTCCTCCATGTCACTCAGCCAAGTCATTTGTCCATGTCACTCCTTTATGTCACTCCTCCTAGTCACTCCTCCATGTGACTTCTATATGTCTTCCATGTCACTCCTCCATGTTGCTCCACCAACTCACTCCTCCATGTCACTCCGCCATGTCACTGCTCCACGTCACTCCTCTATGTAACTCCTTCATGTCACTCCTCCATGTCGCTATTCCATGTCACTCCTTATGTCGCGATATAAACTCACTCCTCCATGTCACTCTTCCATTTCATTCCACCACACCACTCCTCCATGTCACTCCTCCATATCAACCCTCCATGTCACTCCTCCATGTCGCTACACCAACTCACTCCTACATGTCACTCCTCCATTTCACTCCACCACGTCTATATGTCTTCCATATCACTCCTCCATGTCGCTCCACCAACTCACTCCTCCATGTCACTCCTCCATGTCACTCATCCAAGTCACTCCTCCATGTCGCTATTCCATTTCACTACTCCATGTCGCTACACCAACTCAACCTTCCTTGTCACTCCTCCATGTCACTCATCCAAGTCACTCCTCCATGTCGCTATTCCATGTCACTCCTTATGTCGATACGCCAACTCACTCCTCTATGTCACTCCTCCATTTCACTCCACCACGTTACTCCTCCATGTCACTCCTCCATATCTACCCTCCATGTCACTCCTCTACTTCACTCCTCCATGTCACTCCTCCATGTCACTACACCAACTCACTAATCCCTGTTCCTCCGCCATGTCACTCCACAATATCAAACCTCCTTCCTGATCAAACTTGTCAGTTCTCCATGTCACTACTCCATGTCTCTCCTCCACATCAATCCTCTATGTCACTCCTCCATGTCACTCCTCCATGTCACTCCTCCATGTCACTCCTCCTTGTCGCTATTCCCTTTCACTCCACCACATCACTCCTCCATGTCACTCCTCCATGTCACTCCTCCATGTCACTCCTCCTTGTCGCTATTCCATGTCACTCCACCACGTCACTCCTCCATGTCACTCCTCCATGTCACTCCTCTATGTCACTCCTCCTTGTCGCTATTCCATGTCACTCCTCCATGTCGCTACACCAACTCACTCCTCATGTCACTACTCCATGTCGCTACTCCATGTCACTCCTCCATGTCGCTACACCAACTCAATCCTCCTTGTCACTCCTCCATGTCACGCATCCAAGTCATTCCTCCATGTCACTCCTTTATGTCACTCCTCCAAGTCACTCCTCCATGTCACTTCTATATGTCTTCCATGTCACTCCTCCATGTCGTTACACCAACTCACTCATCCCTGTCCCTCCGCCATGTCACTCCACCATTTCAACCCTCCTTCCTGATCAAACTTGTCACTTCTCCATGTCAAAACTCCATGTCTCTCCCCCACATCAAACCTCTATGTCACTCCTCCTTGTCATTCCTCCTTGTCGCTATTCCATGTCACTCCTCAATGTCGCTACACCAACTCCCTCCTCCATGCCACTCCACCATTTCACTCCACCACGTCACTCCTCCATGTCACTCTACCATGTCATTCCTCCTTGTCGCTATTCCATGTCACTCCTCCATGTCGCTACACCAACTCACTCCTCCATGTCACTCCACCATTTCACTCCTCCTTGTCTCTACTCCATGTCACTACTCCATGTCTTTCCTCCACATCAATCCTCCATGTCACTCCTCCATGTCACTCCTCCATGTCGCTACACCAACTATATCCTCCTTGTCACTCCTCCATGTCACTCAGCCAAGTCATTTGTCCATGTCACTCCTTTATGTCACTCCTCCAAGTCACTCCTCCATGTCACTTCTATATGTCTTCCATGTTACTCCTCCATGTTGCTCCACCAACTCACTCCTCCATGTCACTCCTCCATGTCACTGCTCCATGTCACTCCTCTATGTCACTCCTCCATGTCACTCCTCCATGTCGCTATTCCATGTCACTCCTTATGTCGCTATATAAACTCACTCCTCCATGTCACTCCTCCATTTCACTCCACCACGCCACTCCTTCATGTCACTCCTCCATATCAACCCTTCATGTCACTCCTCCTAGTCGCTACACCAACTCACTCCTCCATGTCACTCCTCCATTTCACTCCACCACGTCTTTATGTCTTCCATGTCACTCCTCCATGTCGCTCCACCAACTCACTCCTCCATGTCACTCCTCCTTGTAACTCCTACATGTAGCTATTCCATTTCACTACTCCATGTTGCTACACCAACTCAATCCTCCTTGTCACTCCTCCATGTCACTCATCCAAGTCACTCCTCCATGTCGCTATTCCATGTCACTCCTTATGTCGATACGCCAACTCACTCCTCCATGTCACTCCTCCATTTCACTCCACCACGTCACTCCTCCATGTCACTCCTCCATATCAACCCTCCATGTCACTCCTCCACTTCACTCCTCCATGTCACTCCTCCATGTCACTACACCAACTCACTAATCCCTGTCCCTCCGCCATGTCACTCCACAATATCAAACCTCCTACCTGATCAAACTTGTCACTTCTCCATGTCACTACTCCATGTCTTTCCTTCACATCAATCCTCTATGTCACCCCTCCATGTCACTCCTCCATGTCGCTATTCCATGTCACTCCTCCATGTCGCTACACCAACTCAATCCTCATGTCACTCCTCCATGTAGCTACTCCATGTCACTCATCCATGACGCTACACCAACTCAATCCTCCTTGTCACTCCTCCATGTCACTCAGCCAAGTCATTTGTCCATGTCACTCCTTTATGTCACTCCTCCATGTCACTCCTCCATGTCGTTACACCAACTCACTCCTCCATGTCACTCCTTCATGTCGCTACTCCATGTCACTCCTTATGTCGATACGCCAACTCACTCCTCCATGTCACTCCTCCATTTAACTCCACCACGTCACTCCTCCATGTCACTCCTCCATATCAACCCTCCATGTCACTCCTCCATATCACTACACCAACTCACTCATTCCTGTCCCTCCGCCATGTCACTCCACCATATCAACCCTCCTTCTTGATCAAACTTGTCACTTCTCCATGTCACTAGTCCATGTCTCTCCCCCATATCAAACCTCTATGTCACTCCTCCATGTCACTCCTCTATGTCACTCCTCCTTGTCGCTCTTCCATGTCACTCCTCCATGTCGCTACACCAACTCAATCCTCATGTCACTCCTCCATGTAGCTACTCCACGTCACTCCTCCATGTCACTCCTCCATATCAACCCTCCATGTCACTCCTCCATGTCACTCCTCCATGTCACTCCTCCATGTCACTCCTCTATGTCACTACACCAATTCACTCATCCCTTTCCCTCCGCCATGTCACTCCACCATATCAACCCTCCTTCCTGATCAAACTTGTCACTTCTCCATGTCACTACTCCATGTCTCTCCTCCACATCAATCCTCTATGTCACTCCTCCATGTCACTCCTCCATGTCACTCCTCCTTGTCGCTATTCCATGTCACTCCTCCATGTCGCTACAACAACTCACTACTCCATGTCTTTCCTCCACATCAATCCTCTATGTCACTTCTCCATGTCATTCCTCCTTGTCGCTATTCCATGTCACTCCTCAATGTCGCTACACCAACTCCCTCCTCCATGCCACTCCACCATTTCACTCCACCACGTCACTCCTCCATGTCACTCTACCATGTCATTCCTCCTTGTCGCTATTCCATGTCACTCCTCCATGTCGCTACACCAACTCACTCCTCCATGTCACTCCACCATTTCACTCCTCCTTGTCTCTACTCCATGTCACTACTCCATGTCTTTCCTCCACATCAATCCTCCATGTCACTCCTCCATGTCACTCCTCCATGTCGCTACACCAACTATATCCTCCTTGTCACTCCTCCATGTCACTCAGCCAAGTCATTTGTCCATGTCACTCCTTTATGTCACTCCTCCAAGTCACTCCTCCATGTCACTTCTATATGTCTTCCATGTTACTCCTCCATGTTGCTCCACCAACTCACTCCTCCATGTCACTCCTCCATGTCACTGCTCCATGTCACTCCTCTATGTCACTCCTCCATGTCACTCCTCCATGTCGCTATTCCATGTCACTCCTTATGTCGCTATATAAACTCACTCCTCCATGTCACTCCTCCATTTCACTCCACCACGCCACTCCTTCATGTCACTCCTCCATATCAACCCTTCATGTCACTCCTCCTAGTCGCTACACCAACTCACTCCTCCATGTCACTCCTCCATTTCACTCCACCACGTCTTTATGTCTTCCATGTCACTCCTCCATATCAACCCTTCATGTCACTCCTCCATGTCGCTCTACCAACTCACTACTCCATGTCTTTCCTCCACATTAATCCTCTATGTCACTTCTCCATGTCGCTCCACCAACTCACTCCTCCATGTCACTCCTCCTTGTCACTCTTCCATGTAGTTATTCCATGTCACTCCTCCATGTTGCTCTACCAACTCATTCCTTCATGTCACTCGTCCACATTCTCCTCCATGTCACACTTCCTTGTCACTCCTCCATGTAGCTACTTTATGTCACTACACCAACTCACTCATCCCTGTCCTTCCGCCATGTCACTCCACCATATCAACCCTCCTTCTTGATCAAACTTGTCAATTCTCCATGTCACTACTCCATGTCTCTCCCCCACATCAAACCTCTATGTCACTCCTCCTTGTCACTCCTCCATGTAGCTATTCCATGTCACTCCTCCATGTCGCTCTACCAACTCACTACTCCATGTCTTTCCTCCACATTAATCCTCTATGTCACTTCTCCATGTCACTCCTCCATGTCATTCCTCCTTATCGCTATTCCATGTCACTCCTCCATGTCGCTACACCAACTCACTCCTCCATGTCACTCCACCATTTCATTCCACCACGTCACTCCTCCATGTCACTCCTCCATATCAACCCTCCATCTTCAATGTCATGTCTCTCATCCGTGTAGCTCCATATTGTCACTCCTCCATATCACTCCTCTGTGACACTTCTACATGTTTTCCATGTCACTCCTCCACATATCTCCTCTATGTCACTCCTCCATGTCACTTTTCAATATTACTCCTCTATGTCATTCCCCTATGTCGCTACTCCATGTCACTCCTCAATGTCGATCCTCCATGTCACTCCTCCATGTCACTTCTATATGTCTTCCATGTCACTCCTCCATGTTGCTCCTCCTTGTCACTCCTCCATGTTGCTCCTCTATGTCACTCCTCCATGTCACTCATCCATGTCCCTCCGCCATGTCCCTCCACCATATCAATCCTCCTTGCTGATCCGCCCTGTCACTCTTCCATGTCTCTCCTCCACATCAATCCTCCATGTCACTCCTCCATGTCACTCCTCCATGTCGCTACACCAACTCAATCCTCCTTGTCACTCCTCCATGTCACTCAGCCAAGTCATTTGTCCATGTCACTCCTTTATGTCACTCCTCCTAGTCACTCCTCCATGTGACTTCTATATGTCTTCCATGTCACTCCTCCATGTTGCTCCACCAACTCACTCCTCCATGTCACTCCGCCATGTCACTGCTCCACGTCACTCCTCTATGTAACTCCTTCATGTCACTCCTCCATGTCGCTATTCCATGTCACTCCTTATGTCGCGATATAAACTCACTCCTCCATGTCACTCTTCCATTTCATTCCACCACACCACTCCTCCATGTCACTCCTCCATATCAACCCTCCATGTCACTCCTCCATGTCGCTACACCAACTCACTCCTACATGTCACTCCTCCATTTCACTCCACCACGTCTATATGTCTTCCATATCACTCCTCCATGTCGCTCCACCAACTCACTCCTCCATGTCACTCCTCCATGTCACTCATCCAAGTCACTCCTCCATGTCGCTATTCCATTTCACTACTCCATGTCGCTACACCAACTCAACCTTCCTTGTCACTCCTCCATGTCACTCATCCAAGTCACTCCTCCATGTCGCTATTCCATGTCACTCCTTATGTCGATACGCCAACTCACTCCTCTATGTCACTCCTCCATTTCACTCCACCATATCTACCCTCCATGTCACTCCTCTACTTCACTCCTCCATGTCACTCCTCCATGTCACTACACCAACTCACTAATCCCTGTTCCTCCGCCATGTCACTCCACAATATCAAACCTCCTTCCTGATCAAACTTGTCAGTTCTCCATGTCACTACTCCATGTCTCTCCTCCACATCAATCCTCTATGTCACTCCTCCATGTCACTCCTCCATGTCACTCCTCCATGTCACTCCTCCTTGTCGCTATTCCCTGTCACTCCACCACATCACTCCTCCATGTCACTCCTCCATGTCACTCCTCCATGTCACTCCTCCTTGTCGCTATTCCATGTCACTCCACCACGTCACTCCTCCATGTCACTCCTCCATGTCACTCCTCTATGTCACTCCTCCTTGTCGCTATTCCATGTCACTCCTCCATGTCGCTACACCAACTCACTCCTCATGTCACTACTCCATGTTGCTACTCCATGTCACTCCTCCATGTCGCTACACCAACTCAATCCTCCTTGTCACTCCTCCATGTCACGCATCCAAGTCATTCCTCCATGTCACTCCTTTATGTCACTCCTCCAAGTCACTCCTCCATGTCACTTCTATATGTCTTCCATGTCACTCCTCCATGTCGTTACACCAACTCACTCATCCCTGTCCCTCCGCCATGTCACTCCACCATTTCAACCCTCCTTCCTGATCAAACTTGTCACTTCTCCATGTCAAAACTCCATGTCTCTCCCCCACATCAAACCTCTATGTCACTCCTCCTTGTCATTCCTCCTTGTCGCTATTCCATGTCACTCCTCAATGTCGCTACACCAACTCCCTCCTCCATGCCACTCCACCATTTCACTCCACCACGTCACTCCTCCATGTCACTCTACCATGTCATTCCTCCTTGTCGCTATTCCATGTCACTCCTCCATGTCGCTACACCAACTCACTCCTCCATGTCACTCCACCATTTCACTCCTCCTTGTCTCTACTCCATGTCACTACTCCATGTCTTTCCTCCACATCAATCCTCCATGTCACTCCTCCATGTCACTCCTCCATGTCGCTACACCAACTCAATCCTCCTTGTCACTCCTCCATGTCACTCAGCCAAGTCATTTGTCCATGTCACTCCTTTATGTCACTCCTCCTAGTCACTCCTCCATGTGACTTCTATATGTCTTCCATGTCACTCCTCCATGTTGCTCCACCAACTCACTCCTCCATGTCACTCCGCCATGTCACTGCTCCACGTCACTCCTCTATGTAACTCCTTCATGTCACTCCTCCATGTCGCTATTCCATGTCACTCCTTATGTCGCGATATAAACTCACTCCTCCATGTCACTCTTCCATTTCATTCCACCACACCACTCCTCCATGTCACTCCTCCATATCAACCCTCCATGTCACTCCTCCATGTCGCTACACCAACTCACTCCTACATGTCACTCCTCCATTTCACTCCACCACGTCTATATGTCTTCCATATCACTCCTCCATGTCGCTCCACCAACTCACTCCTCCATGTCACTCCTCCATGTCACTCATCCAAGTCACTCCTCCATGTCGCTATTCCATTTCACTACTCCATGTCGCTACACCAACTCAACCTTCCTTGTCACTCCTCCATGTCACTCATCCAAGTCACTCCTCCATGTCGCTATTCCATGTCACTCCTTATGTCGATACGCCAACTCACTCCTCTATGTCACTCCTCCATTTCACTCCACCATATCTACCCTCCATGTCACTCCTCTACTTCACTCCTCCATGTCACTCCTCCATGTCACTACACCAACTCACTAATCCCTGTTCCTCCGCCATGTCACTCCACAATATCAAACCTCCTTCCTGATCAAACTTGTCAGTTCTCCATGTCACTACTCCATGTCTCTCCTCCACATCAATCCTCTATGTCACTCCTCCATGTCACTCCTCCATGTCACTCCTCCATGTCACTCCTCCTTGTCGCTATTCCCTGTCACTCCACCACATCACTCCTCCATGTCACTCCTCCATGTCACTCCTCCATGTCACTCCTCCTTGTCGCTATTCCATGTCACTCCACCACGTCACTCCTCCATGTCACTCCTCCATGTCACTCCTCTATGTCACTCCTCCTTGTCGCTATTCCATGTCACTCCTCCATGTCGCTACACCAACTCACTCCTCATGTCACTACTCCATGTTGCTACTCCATGTCACTCCTCCATGTCGCTACACCAACTCAATCCTCCTTGTCACTCCTCCATGTCACGCATCCAAGTCATTCCTCCATGTCACTCCTTTATGTCACTCCTCCAAGTCACTCCTCCATGTCACTTCTATATGTCTTCCATGTCACTCCTCCATGTCGTTACACCAACTCACTCATCCCTGTCCCTCCGCCATGTCACTCCACCATTTCAACCCTCCTTCCTGATCAAACTTGTCACTTCTCCATGTCAAAACTCCATGTCTCTCCCCCACATCAAACCTCTATGTCACTCCTCCTTGTCATTCCTCCTTGTCGCTATTCCATGTCACTCCTCAATGTCGCTACACCAACTCCCTCCTCCATGCCACTCCACCATTTCACTCCACCACGTCACTCCTCCATGTCACTCTACCATGTCATTCCTCCTTGTCGCTATTCCATGTCACTCCTCCATGTCGCTACACCAACTCACTCCTCCATGTCACTCCACCATTTCACTCCTCCTTGTCTCTACTCCATGTCACTACTCCATGTCTTTCCTCCACATCAATCCTCCATGTCACTCCTCCATGTCACTCCTCCATGTCGCTACACCAACTATATCCTACTTGTCACTCCTCCATGTCACTCAGCCAAGTCATTTGTCCATGTCACTCCTTTATGTCACTCCTCCAAGTCACTCCTCCATGTCACTTCTATATGTCTTCCATGTTACTCCTCCATGTTGCTCCACCAACTCACTCCTCCATGTCACTCCTCCATGTCACTGCTCCATGTCACTCCTCTATGTCACTCCTCCATGTCACTCCTCATTGTCGCTATTCCATGTCACTCCTTATGTCGCTATATAAACTCACTCCTCCATGTCACTCCTCCATTTCACTCCACCACGCCACTCCTTCATGTCACTCCTCCATATCAACCCTTCATGTCACTCCTCCTAGTCGCTACACCAACTCACTCCTCCATGTCACTCCTCCATTTCACTCCACCACGTCTTTATGTCTTCCATGTCACTCCTCCATGTCGCTCCACCAACTCACTCCTCCATGTCACTCCTCCTTGTAACTCCTACATGTAGCTATTCCATTTCACTACTCCATGTTGCTACACCAACTCAATCCTCCTTGTCACTCCTCCATGTCACTCATCCAAGTCACTCCTCCATGTCGCTATTCCATGTCACTCCTTATGTCGATACGCCAACTCACTCCTCCATGTCACTCCTCCATTTCACTCCACCACGTCACTCCTCCATGTCACTCCTCCATATCAACCCTCCATGTCACTCCTCCACTTCACTCCTCCATGTCACTCCTCCATGTCACTACACCAACTCACTAATCCCTGTCCCTCCGCCATGTCACTCCACAATATCAAACCTCCTACCTGATCAAACTTGTCACTTCTCCATGTCACTACTCCATGTCTTTCCTTCACATCAATCCTCTATGTCACCCCTCCATGTCACTCCTCCATGTCGCTATTCCATGTCACTCCTCCATGTCGCTACACCAACTCAATCCTCATGTCACTCCTCCATGTAGCTACTCCATGTCACTCATCCATGTCGCTACACCAACTCAATCCTCCTTGTCACTCCTCCATGTCACTCAGCCAAGTCATTTGTCCATGTCACTCCTTTATGTCACTCCTCCATGTCACTCCTCCATGTCGTTACACCAACTCACTCCTCCATGTCACTCCTTCATGTCGCTACTCCATGTCACTCCTTATGTCGATACGCCAACTCACTCCTCCAAGTCACTCCTCCATGTCACTTCTATATGTCTTCCATGTCACTCCTCCATGTCGTTACACCAACTCACTCATCCCTGTCCCTCCGCCATGTCACTCCACCATTTCAACCCTCCTTCCTGATCAAACTTGTCACTTCTCCATGTCAAAACTCCATGTCTCTCCCCCACATCAAACCTCTATGTCACTCCTCCTTGTCATTCCTCCTTGTCGCTATTCCATGTCACTCCTCAATGTCGCTACACCAACTCCCTCCTCCATGCCACTCCACCATTTCACTCCACCACGTCACTCCTCCATGTCACTCTACCATGTCATTCCTCCTTGTCGCTATTCCATGTCACTCCTCCATGTCGCTACACCAACTCACTCCTCCATGTCACTCCACCATTTCACTCCTCCTTGTCTCTACTCCATGTCACTACTCCATGTCTTTCCTCCACATCAATCCTCCATGTCACTCCTCCATGTCACTCCTCCATGTCGCTACACCAACTATATCCTACTTGTCACTCCTCCATGTCACTCAGCCAAGTCATTTGTCCATGTCACTCCTTTATGTCACTCCTCCAAGTCACTCCTCCATGTCACTTCTATATGTCTTCCATGTTACTCCTCCATGTTGCTCCACCAACTCACTCCTCCATGTCACTCCTCCATGTCACTGCTCCATGTCACTCCTCTATGTCACTCCTCCATGTCACTCCTCATTGTCGCTATTCCATGTCACTCCTTATGTCGCTATATAAACTCACTCCTCCATGTCACTCCTCCATTTCACTCCACCACGCCACTCCTTCATGTCACTCCTCCATATCAACCCTTCATGTCACTCCTCCTAGTCGCTACACCAACTCACTCCTCCATGTCACTCCTCCATTTCACTCCACCACGTCTTTATGTCTTCCATGTCACTCCTCCATGTCGCTCCACCAACTCACTCCTCCATGTCACTCCTCCTTGTAACTCCTACATGTAGCTATTCCATTTCACTACTCCATGTTGCTACACCAACTCAATCCTCCTTGTCACTCCTCCATGTCACTCATCCAAGTCACTCCTCCATGTCGCTATTCCATGTCACTCCTTATGTCGATACGCCAACTCACTCCTCCATGTCACTCCTCCATTTCACTCCACCACGTCACTCCTCCATGTCACTCCTCCATATCAACCCTCCATGTCACTCCTCCACTTCACTCCTCCATGTCACTCCTCCATGTCACTACACCAACTCACTAATCCCTGTCCCTCCGCCATGTCACTCCACAATATCAAACCTCCTACCTGATCAAACTTGTCACTTCTCCATGTCACTACTCCATGTCTTTCCTTCACATCAATCCTCTATGTCACCCCTCCATGTCACTCCTCCATGTCGCTATTCCATGTCACTCCTCCATGTCGCTACATCAACTCAATCCTCATGTCACTCCTCCATGTAGCTACTCCATGTCACTCATCCATGTCGCTACACCAACTCAATCCTCCTTGTCACTCCTCCATGTCACTCAGCCAAGTCATTTGTCCATGTCACTCCTTTATGTCACTCCTCCATGTCACTCCTCCATGTCGTTACACCAACTCACTCCTCCATGTCACTCCTTCATGTCGCTACTCCATGTCACTCCTTATGTCGATACGCCAACTCACTCCTCCATGTCACTCCTCCATTTAACTCCACCACATCACTCCTCCATGTCACTCCTCCATATCAACCCTCCATGTCACTCCTCCATGTCACTCCTCCATGTCACTACACCAACTCACTCATTCCTGTCCCTCCGCCATGTCACTCCACCATATCAACCCTCCTTCTTGATCAAACTTGTCACTTCTCCATGTCACTAGTCCATGTCTCTCCCCCATATCAAACCTCTATGTCACTCCTCCATGTCACTCCTCTATGTCACTCCTCCTTGTCGCTCTTCCATGTCACTCCTCCATGTCGCTACACCAACTCAATCCTCATGTCACTCCTCCATGTAGCTACTCCACGTCACTCCTCCATGTCACTCCTCCATATCAACCCTCCATGTCACTCCTCCATGTCACTCCTCCATGTCACTCCTCCATGTCACTCCTCTATGTCACTACACCTATTCACTCATCCCTTTCCCTCCGCCATGTCACTCCACCATATCAACCCTCCTTCCTGATCAAACTTGTCACTTCTCCATGTCACTACTCCATGTCTCTCCTCCACATCAATCCTCTATGTCACTCCTCCATGTCACTCCTCCATGTCACTCCTCCTTGTCGCTATTCCATGTCACTCCTCCATGTCGCTACAACAACTCACTCCTCATGTCACTCCTCCATGTCACTCCTCCATGTCGCTATTCCATGTCACTCCTTATGTCGCTACACCAACTCACTCCTCCATTTCACTCTTCCATTTCACTCCACCACGTCACTCCTCCATATCACTCCTCCATATCAACCCTCCATGTCACTCCTCCATGTCACTCCTCCAAATCATTCCTCCATGTCACTCCTCCATGTAACTACACCAACTCACTCATCCCTGTCCCTCCACCATGTCACTCCTCCATGTCACTCCTCCATGTCACTCCTCCATGTCACTCCTCCTTGTCGCTATTCCATGTCACTCCTCCAAGTTGCTACACCAACTCACTCCTCATGTCACTCCTCCATGTCGCTACTCCATGTCACTCCTCCATGTCGCTACACCAACTCAATCCTCCTTGTCACTCCTCCATGTCACTCATCCAAGTCATTCCTCCATGTCACTCATTTATGTCACTCCTCCAAGTCACTCCTCCATGTCACTTCTATATGTCTTCCATGTCACTCCTCCATGTCGCTCCACCAACTCACTCCTCCATGTCACTCCTCCTTGTCACTCTTCCATGTAGTTATTCCATGTCACTCCTCCATGTTGCTCTACCAACTCATTCCTTCATGTCACTCGTCCACGTTCTCCTCCATGTCACACTTCCTTGTCACTCCTCCATGTAGCTACTTTATGTCACTACACCAACTCACTCATCCCTGTCCTTCCGCCATGTCACTCCACCATATCAACCCTCCTTCTTGATCAAACTTGTCAATTCTCCATGTCACTACTCCATGTCTCTCCCCCACATCAAACCTCTATGTCACTCCTCCTTGTCACTCCTCCATGTAGCTATTCCATGTCACTCCTCCATGTCGCTCTACCAACTCACTACTCCATGTCTTTCCTCCACATTAATCCTCTATGTCACTTCTCTATGTCACTCCTCCATGTCACTTTTCAATATTACTCCTCTATGTCATTCCCTTATGTCGCTACTCCATGTCACTCCTCAATGTCGATCCTCCATGTCACTCCTCCATGTCACTTCTATATGTCTTCCATGTCACTCCTCCATGTTGCTCCTCCTTGTCACTCCTCCATGTTGCTCCTCTATGTCACTCCTCCATGTCACTCATCCATGTCCCTCCGCCATGTCCCTCCACCATATCAATCCTCCTTGCTGATCCGCCCTGTCACTCCTCCATGTCTCTCCTCCACATCAATCCTCCATGTCACTCCTCCATGTCACTCCTCCATGTCGCTACACCAACTCAATCCTCCTTGTCACTCCTCCATGTCACTCAGCCAAGTCATTTGTCCATGTCACTCCTTTATGTCACTCCTCCTAGTCACTCCTCCATGTGACTTCTATATGTCTTCCATGTCACTCCTCCATGTTGCTCCACCAACTCACTCCTCCATGTCACTCCGCCATGTCACTGCTCCACGTCACTCCTCTATGTCACTCCTCCATGTCACTCCTCCATGTCGCTATTCCATGTCACTCCTTATGTCGCGATATAAACTCACTCCTCCATGTCACTCTTCCATTTCATTCCACCACACCACTCCTCCATGTCACTCCTCCATATCAACCCTCCATGTCACTCCTCCATGTCGCTACACCAACTCACTCCTCCATGTCACTCCTCCATTTCACTCCACCACGTCTATATGTCTTCCATGTCACTCCTCCATGTCGCTCCACCAACTCACTCCTCCATGTCACTCCTCCATGTCACTCATCCAAGTCACTCCTCCATGTCGCTATTCCATTTCACTACTCCATGTCGCTACACCAACTCAACCCTCCTTGTCACTCCTCCATGTCACTCATCCAAGTCACTCCTCCATGTCGCTATTCCATGTCACTCCTTATGTCGATACGCCAACTCACTCCTCTATGTCACTCCTCCATTTCACTCCACCACGTTACTCCTCCATGTCACTCCTCCATATCAACCCTCCATGTCACTCCTCTACTTCACTCCTCCATGTCACTCCTCCATGTCACTACACCAACTCACTAATCCCTGTTCCTCCGCCATGTCACTCCACAATATCAAACCTCCTTCCTGATCAAACTTGTCAGTTCTCCATGTCACTACTCCATGTCTCTCCTCCACATCAATCCTCTATGTCACTCCTCCATGTCACTCCTCCATGTCACTCCTCCATGTCACTCCTCCTTGTCGCTATTCCCTGTCACTCCACCACATCACTCCTCCATGTCACTCCTCCATGTCACTCCTCCTTGTCGCTATTCCATGTCACTCCACCACGTCACTCCTCCATGTCACTCCTCCATGTCACTCCTCTATGTCACTCCTCCTTGTCGCTATTCCATGTCACTCCTCCATGTCGCTACACCAACTCACTCCTCATGTCACTACTCCATGTCGCTACTCCATGTCACTCCTCCATGTCGCTACACCAACTCAAACCTCCTTGTCACTCCTCCATGTCACGCATCCAAGTCATTCCTCCATGTCACTCCTTTATGTCACTCCTCCAAGTCACTCCTCCATGTCACTTCTATATGTCTTCCATGTCACTCCTCCATGTCGTTACACCAACTCACTCATCCCTGTCCCTCCGCCATGTCACTCCACCATTTCAACCCTCCTTCCTGATCAAACTTGTCACTTCTCCATGTCAAAACTCCATGTCTCTCCCCCACATCAAACCTCTATGTCACTCCTCCTTGTCACTCCTCCATGTAGCTATTCCATGTCACTCCTCCATGTCGCTCTACCAACTCACTACTCCATGTCTTTCCTCCACATCAATCCTCTATGTCACTTCTCCATGTCATTCCTCCTTGTCGCTATTCCATGTCACTCCTCAATGTCGCTACACCAACTCACTCCTCCATGTCACTCCACCATTTCACTCCTCCTTGTCTCTAATCCATGTCACTACTCCATGTCTTTCCTCCACATCAATCCTCCATGTCACTCCTCCATGTCACTCCTCCATGTCGCTACACCAACTATATCCTCCTTGTCACTCCTCCATGTCACTCAGCCAAGTCATTTGTCCATGTCACTCCTTTATGTCACTCCTCCAAGTCACTCCTCCATGTCACTTCTATATGTCTTCCATGTTACTCCTCCATGTTGCTCCACCAACTCACTCCTCCATGTCACTCCTCCTTGTTGCTATTCCATGTCACTCCACCACGTCACTCCTCCATGTCACTCCTCCATGTCACTCCTCTATGTCACTCCTCCTTGTCGCTATTCCATGTCACTCCTCCATGTCGCTACACCAACTCACTCCTCATGTCACTACTCCATGTCGCTACTCCATGTCACTCCTCCATGTCGCTACACCAACTCAATCCTCCTTGTCACTCCTCCATGTCACGCATCCAAGTCATTCCTCCATGTCACTCCTTTATGTCACTCCTCCAAGTCACTCCTCCATGTCACTTCTATATGTCTTCCATGTCACTCCTCCATGTCGTTACACCAACTCACTCATCCCTGTCCCTCCGCCATGTCACTCCACCATTTCAACCCTCCTTCCTGATCAAACTTGTCACTTCTCCATGTCAAAACTCCATGTCTCTCCCCCACATCAAACCTCTATGTCACTCCTCCTTGTCACTCCTCCATGTAGCTATTCCATGTCACTCCTCCATGTCGCTCTACCAACTCACTACTCCATGTCTTTCCTCCACATCAATCCTCTATGTCACTTCTCCATGTCATTCCTCCTTGTCGCTATTCCATGTCACTCCTCAATGTCGCTACACCAACTCCCTCCTCCATGCCACTCCATCATTTCACTCCACCACGTCACTCCTCCATGTCACTCTACCATGTCATTCCTCCTTGTCGCTATTCCATGTCACTCCTCCATGTCGCTACACCAACTTACTCCTCCATGTCACTCCTCCATGTCACTCAGCCAAGTCATTTGTCCATGTCACTCCTTTATGTCACTCCTCCAAGTCACTCCTCCATGTCACTTCTATATGTCTTCCATGTTACTCCTCCATGTTGCTCCACCAACTCACTCCTCCTTGTCACTCCTCCATGTCACTCAGCCAAGTCATTTGTCCATGTCACTCCTTTATGTCACTCCTCCAAGTCACTCCTCCATGTCACTTCTATATGTCTTCCATGTTACTCCTCCATGTTGCTCCACCAACTCACTCCTCCATGTCACTCCTCCATGTCACTGCTCCATGTCACTCCTCTATGTCACTCCTCCATGTCACTCCTCCATGTCGCTATTCCATGTCACTCCTTATGTCGCTATATAAACTCACTCCTCCATGTCAATCCTCCATTTCACTCCACCACGCCACTCCTTCATGTCACTCCTCCATATCAACCCTTCATGTCACTCCTCCTAGTCGCTACACCAACTCACTCCTCCATGTCTATCCTCCATTTCACTCCACCACGTCTTTATGTCTTCCATGTCACTCCTCCATGTCGCTCCACCAACTCACTCCTCCATGTCACTCCTCCTTGTAACTCCTACATGTAGCTATTCCATTTCACTACTCCATGTCGCTACACCAACTCAATCCTCCTTGTCACTCCTCCATGTCACTCATCCAAGTCACTCCTCCATGTCGCTATTCCATGTCACTCCTTATGTCGATACGCCAACTCACTCCTCCATGTCACTCCTCCATTTCACTCCACCACGTCACTCCTCCATGTCACTTCTCCATATCAACCCTCCATGTCACTCCTCCACTTCACTCCTCCATGTCACTCCTCCATGTCACTACACCAACTCACTAATCCCTGTCCCTCCGCCATGTCACTCCACAATATCAAACCTCCTACCTGATCAAACTTGTCACTTCTCCATGTCACTACTCCATGTCTTTCCTTCACATCAATCCTCTATGTCACCCCTCCATGTCACTCCTCCATGTCGCTATTCCATGTCACTCCTCCATGTCGCTACACCAACTCAATCCTCATGTCACTCCTCCATGTAGCTACTCCATGTCACTCATCCATGTCGCTACACCAACTCAATCCTCCTTGTCACTCCTCCATGTCACTCAGCCAAGTCATTTGTCCATGTCACTCCTTTATGTCACTCCTCCATGTCACTCCTCCATGTCGTTACACCAACTCACTCCTCCATTTCACTCCACCACGTTACTCCTCCATGTCACTCCTCCATATCAACCCTCCATGTCACTCCTCTACTTCACTCCTCCATGTCACTCCTCCATGTCACTACACCAACTCACTAATCCCTGTTCCTCCGCCATGTCACTCCACAATATCAAACCTCCTTCCTGATCAAACTTGTCAGTTCTCCATGTCACTACTCCATGTCTCTCCTCCACATCAATCCTCTATGTCACTCCTCCATGTCACTCCTCCATGTCACTCCTCCATGTCACTCCTCCTTGTCGCTATTCCCTGTCACTCCACCACATCACTCCTCCATGTCACTCCTCCATGTCACTCCTCCATGTCACTCCTCCTTGTTGCTATTCCATGTCACTCCACCACGTCACTCCTCCATGTCACTCCTCCATGTCACTCCTCTATGTCACTCCTCCTTGTCGCTATTCCATGTCACTCCTCCATGTCGCTACACCAACTCACTCCTCATGTCACTACTCCATGTCGCTACTCCATGTCACTCCTCCATGTCGCTACACCAACTCAATCCTCCTTGTCACTCCTCCATGTCACGCATCCAAGTCATTCCTCCATGTCACTCCTTTATGTCACTCCTCCAAGTCACTCCTCCATGTCACTTCTATATGTCTTCCATGTCACTCCTCCATGTCGTTACACCAACTCACTCATCCCTGTCCCTCCGCCATGTCACTCCACCATTTCAACCCTCCTTCCTGATCAAACTTGTCACTTCTCCATGTCAAAACTCCATGTCTCTCCCCCACATCAAACCTCTATGTCACTCCTCCTTGTCACTCCTCCATGTAGCTATTCCATGTCACTCCTCCATGTCGCTCTACCAACTCACTACTCCATGTCTTTCCTCCACATCAATCCTCTATGTCACTTCTCCATGTCATTCCTCCTTGTCGCTATTCCATGTCACTCCTCAATGTCGCTACACCAACTCCCTCCTCCATGCCACTCCATCATTTCACTCCACCACGTCACTCCTCCATGTCACTCTACCATGTCATTCCTCCTTGTCGCTATTCCATGTCACTCCTCCATGTCGCTACACCAACTTACTCCTCCATGTCACTCCTCCATGTCACTCAGCCAAGTCATTTGTCCATGTCACTCCTTTATGTCACTCCTCCAAGTCACTCCTCCATGTCACTTCTATATGTCTTCCATGTTACTCCTCCATGTTGCTCCACCAACTCACTCCTCCTTGTCACTCCTCCATGTCACTCAGCCAAGTCATTTGTCCATGTCACTCCTTTATGTCACTCCTCCAAGTCACTCCTCCATGTCACTTCTATATGTCTTCCATGTTACTCCTCCATGTTGCTCCACCAACTCACTCCTCCATGTCACTCCTCCATGTCACTGCTCCATGTCACTCCTCTATGTCACTCCTCCATGTCACTCCTCCATGTCGCTATTCCATGTCACTCCTTATGTCGCTATATAAACTCACTCCTCCATGTCAATCCTCCATTTCACTCCACCACGCCACTCCTTCATGTCACTCCTCCATATCAACCCTTCATGTCACTCCTCCTAGTCGCTACACCAACTCACTCCTCCATGTCTATCCTCCATTTCACTCCACCACGTCTTTATGTCTTCCATGTCACTCCTCCATGTCGCTCCACCAACTCACTCCTCCATGTCACTCCTCCTTGTAACTCCTACATGTAGCTATTCCATTTCACTACTCCATGTCGCTACACCAACTCAATCCTCCTTGTCACTCCTCCATGTCACTCATCCAAGTCACTCCTCCATGTCGCTATTCCATGTCACTCCTTATGTCGATACGCCAACTCACTCCTCCATGTCACTCCTCCATTTCACTCCACCACGTCACTCCTCCATGTCACTTCTCCATATCAACCCTCCATGTCACTCCTCCACTTCACTCCTCCATGTCACTCCTCCATGTCACTACACCAACTCACTAATCCCTGTCCCTCCGCCATGTCACTCCACAATATCAAACCTCCTACCTGATCAAACTTGTCACTTCTCCATGTCACTACTCCATGTCTTTCCTTCACATCAATCCTCTATGTCACCCCTCCATGTCACTCCTCCATGTCGCTATTCCATGTCACTCCTCCATGTCGCTACACCAACTCAATCCTCATGTCACTCCTCCATGTAGCTACTCCATGTCACTCATCCATGTCGCTACACCAACTCAATCCTCCTTGTCACTCCTCCATGTCACTCAGCCAAGTCATTTGTCCATGTCACTCCTTTATGTCACTCCTCCATGTCACTCCTCCATGTCGTTACACCAACTCACTCCTCCATGTCACTCCTTCATGTCGCTACTCCATGTCACTCCTTATGTCGATACGCCAACTCACTCCTCCATGTCACTCCTCCATTTAACTCCACCACGTCACTCCTCCATGTCACTCCTCCATATAAACCCTCCATGTCACTCCTCCATGTCACTCCTCCATGTCACTACACCAACTCACTCATTCCTGTCCCTCCGCCATGTCACTCCACCATATCAACCCTCCTTCTTGATCAAACTTGTCACTTCTCCATGTCACTAGTCCATGTCTCTCCCCCATATCAAACCTCTATGTCACTCCTCCATGTCACTCCTCTATGTCACTCCTCCTTGTCGCTCTTCCATGTCACTCCTCCATGTCGCTACACCAACTCAATCCTCATGTCACTCCTCCATGTAGCTACTCCACGTCACTCCTCCATGTCACTCCTCCATATCAACCCTCCATGTCACTCCTCCATGTCACTCCTCCATGTCACTCCTCCATGTCACTGCTCTATGTCACTACACCAATTCACTCATCCCTTTCCCTCCGCCATGTCACTCCACCATATCAACCCTCCTTCCTGATCAAACTTGTCACTTCTCCATGTCACTACTCCATGTCTCTCCTCCACATCAATCCTCTATGTCACTCCTCCATGTCACTCCTCCATGTCACTCCTCCTTGTCGCTATTCCATGTCACTCCTCCATGTCGCTACAACAACTCACTCCTCATGTCACTCCTCCATGTCACTCCTCCATGTCGCTATTCCATGTCACTCCTTATGTCGCTACACCAACTCACTCCTCCATTTCACTCTTCCATTTCACTCCACCACGTCACTCCTCCATATCACTCCTCCATATCAACCCTCCATGTCACTCCTCCATGTCACTCCTCCATATCATTCCTCCATGTCACTCCTCCATGTAACTACACCAACTCACTCATCCCTGTCCCTCCGCCATGTCACTCCTCCATGTCACTCCTCCATGTCACTCCTCCATGTCACTCCTCCTTGTCGCTATTCCATGTCACTCCTCCAAGTTGCTACACCAACTCACTCCTCATGTCACTCCTCCATGTCGCTACTCCATGTCACTCCTCCATGTCGCTACACCAACTCAATCCTCCTTGTCACTCCTCCATGTCACTCATCCAAGTCATTCCTCCATGTCACTCATTTATGTCACTCCTCCAAGTCACTCCTCCATGTCACTTCTATATGTCTTCCATGTCACTCCTCCATGTCGCTCCACCAACTCACTCCTCCATGTCACTCCTCCTTGTCACTCTTCCATGTAGTTATTCCATGTCACTCCTCCATGTTGCTCTACCAACTCATTCCTTCATGTCACTCATCCACGTTCTCCTCCATGTCACACTTCCTTGTCACTCCTCCATGTAGCTACTTTATGTCACTACACCAACTCACTCATCCCTGTCCTTCCGCCATGTCACTCCACCATATCAACCCTCCTTCTTGATCAAACTTGTCAATTCTCCATGTCACTACTCCATGTCTCTCCCCCACATCAAACCTCTATGTCACTCCTCCTTGTCACTCCTCCATGTAGCTATTCCATGTCACTCCTCCATGTCGCTCTACCAACTCACTACTCCATGTCTTTCCTCCACATTAATCCTCTATGTCACTTCTCTATGTCACTCCTCCATGTCACTTTTCAATATTACTCCTCTATGTCATTCCCCTATGTCGCTACTCCATGTCACTCCTCAATGTCGATCCTCCATGTCACTCCTCCATGTCACTTCTATATGTCTTCCATGTCACTCCTCCATGTTGCTCCTCCTTGTCACTCCTCCATGTTGCTCCTCTATGTCACTCCTCCATGTCACTCCTCCATGTCACTCCTCCATGTCGCTACACCAACTCAACCCTCCTTGTCACTCCTCCATGTCACTCAGCCAAGTCATTTGTCCATGTCACTCCTTTATGTCACTCCTCCTAGTCACTACTCCATGTGACTTCTATATGTCTTCCATGTCACTCCTCCATGTTGCTCCACCAACTCACTCCTCCATGTCACTCCGCCATGTCACTGCTCCACGTCACTCCTCTATGTCACTCCTCCATGTCACTCCTCCATGTCGCTATTCCATGTCACTCCTTATGTCGAGATATAAACTCACTCCTCCATGTCACTCTTCCATTTCATTCCACCACACCACTCCTCCATGTCACTCCTCCATATCAACCCTCCATGTCACTCCTCCATGTCGCTACACCAACTCACTCCTCCATGTCACTCCTCCATTTCACTCCACCACGTCTATATGTCTTCCATGTCACTCCTCCATGTCGCTCCACCAACTCACTCCTCCATGTCACTCCTCCATGTCACTCATCCAAGTCACTCCTCCATGTCGCTATTCCATTTCACTACTCCATGTCGCTACACCAACTCAACCCTCCTTGTCACTCCTCCATGTCACTCATCCAATTCACTCCTCCATGTCGCTATTCCATGTCACTCCTTATGTCGATACGCCAACTCACTCCTCTATGTCACTCCTCCATTTCACTCCACCACGTTACTCCTCCATGTCACTCCTCCATATCAACCCTCCATGTCACTCCTCTACTTCACTCCTCCATGTCACTCCTCCATGTCACTACACCAACTCACTAATCCCTGTTCCTCCGCCATGTCACTCCACAATATCAAACCTCCTTCCTGATCAAACTTGTCAGTTCTCCATGTCACTACTCCATGTCTCTCCTCCACATCAATCCTCTATGTCACTCCTCCATGTCACTCCTCCATGTCACTCCTCCATGTCACTCCTCCTTGTGGCTATTCCCTGTCACTCCACCACATCACTCCTCCATGTCACTCCTCCATGTCACTCCTCCATGTCACTCCTCCTTGTCGCTATTCCATGTCACTCCACCACGTCACTCCTCCATGTCACTCCTCCATGTCACTCCTCTATGTCACTCCTCCTTGTCGCTATTCCATGTCACTCCTCCATGTCGCTACACCAACTCACTCCTCATGTCACTACTCCATGTCGCTACTCCATGTCACTCCTCCATGTCGCTACACCAACTCAATCCTCCATGTCACTCCTCCATGTCACTTCTATATGTCTTCCATGTCACTCCTCCATGTCGTTACACCAACTCACTCCTCCATGTCACTCCTCCATGTCTCTACTCCATGTCATTCCTCCAATTCATTCCTCCATGTCTCTCCTCCATGTCACTTCTCCAAGTCTTCAATGTCATGTCTCTCATCTGTGTAGCTCCACATTGTCACTCCTCCAAGTCACTCCTCCATGTCGCTACTCCACGTCACTCCTCCATGTCACACCTCCTTGTCACTCCTCCATGTAGCTACTCCATGTCACTCCTCCATGTCGCTCTACCAACTCACTCCTCCATGTCACTCGTCCACGTCACTCCTCCATGTCACACCTCCTTGTCACTCCTCCATGTCACTCCTCCTTGTCGCAATTCCATGTCACTCCTCCATGTCACTCCTCCATGTCGCTACACCAACTCACTCCTCATGTCACTCCTCCATGTCACTCCAACACGTCCCTCCTCCATATCAACCCTCCATGTCACTCCTCCATGTCACTCATCCATGTCCCTCCGCCATGTCACTCCATCATATCAATCCTCCTTGCTGTTCCGCCCTGTCACTCCTCCATGTCTCTCCTCCACATCAATCCTCTATGTCACTCCTCCATGTCACTCCTCCAAGTCACTCCTCCATGTCGCTATTCCATGTCACTCCTACATGTCGCTATTCCATGTCACTCCTCCATGTCGCTACACAAACTCAATCCTCCTTGTCACTCCGCTGTGTCATTCCTGCATGTCACTCCTCACTGTCACTCCTCGATGTCACTACACCAACTCACTCATCCCTGTCCCTCCGCCATGTCACACCACCATAACAACCCTCCTTCCTGATCAAACTTGTCACTTTTCCATGTCTCTCCTCCACATCAATCCTCTATGTCACTCCTCCATGTCATTCCTCCATGTCACTCCTCTTTGTCACCCCTCCATGTCCCTCCTCCATGTCACTCCACCATATCAATCCTCCTTGCTGATCCGCCCTGTCACTTCTCCATGTCACTCCTTCATGTCACTTCTATATATCTTCCATGTCACTCCTCAATGTTGCTACTCCATGTCACTCCTCCATTTAACTCCTCCATGTCTCTCCTCCATGTCACTTCTCCAAGTCTTCAATGTCATGTCTCTCATCTGTGTAGCTCCACATTGTCACTCCTCCAAGTCACTCCTCCATGTCGCTACTCCACGTCAGTCCTCCACGTCACTCCTCCATGTCACACCTCCTTGTCACTCCTCAATGTAGCTACTCCATGTCACTCCTCCATGTCTCTCTACCAACTCACTCCTCCATGTCATTCGTCCACGTCACTCCTCCATGTCACACCTCCTTGTCACTCTTCGATTTAGCTACTCCATGTCACTCCTCCATGTCACTCTTCCATGTCACTCCTCCATGTCACTCTTAAATTTCACTCCACCACGCCAGTCCTCTATATCACTCCTCCATGTTGCTATTCCATGTCACTCCATATGTCGCTACACCAACTCACTCCTCCATTTCACCCCTCCATTTCACTCCACCACGTCACTCCTCCATATCACTCCGCCATATCAACCATCCATGTCACTCCTCCATGTCACTCCTCCATGTAATTCCTCCATGTCACTCCTCCATGTCACTACACCAACTCAATCCTCATGTCACTCCTCCATGTAGCTACTCCATGTCACTCCTCCATGTCGCTACACCAACTCAATACTCCTTGTCACTCCTCCATGTCACTCAGCCAAGTCATTTTTCCATGTCACTCCTTTATGTCACTCCTCCAAGTCCCTCCTCCATGTCACTTCTATATGTCTTCCATGTCACTCCTCCATGTTGCTCCACCAACTCACTCCTCCATGTCACTCCTCCATGTCACTGCTCCACGTCACTCCTCTATGTCACTCCTCCATATCACTCCTCTACTTCACTCCTCCATGTCACTCCTCCATATCAATCCTCCATTGCACTCCTCCATGTAACTTCTTAATGTCACTACTCCATGTCGCTACTCCATGTCACTCCTCCATGTCACTCTTGCATGTCGCTCCGCCATGTCACTTCTCCAAGTCTTCAATGTCATGTCTCTCATCCGTGTAGCTCCATACTGTCACTCCTCCATATCACTCCTCCGTGTCACTTCTACATGTTTTCAATGTCACTTCTCCACATCACTCATCTATGTCACTCCTCCATGTCACTTTTCAATATCACTCCTCTATGTCACTCCTCCATGTCACTACACCAACTCACTCATCCCTTTCCCTCCACCATGTCACTCCGCCATATCAACCGTCCTTCCTGATCAAACTTGTCAGTTCTCCATGTCACTACTCCATGTCTCTCCTCCATATCAATCCTCTATGTCACTCCTCCTTGTCGCTATTCCATGTCACTCCTCCATGTTGCTACACCAACTCACTCCTCATGTCACTCCTCCATGTCTCTACTCCATGTCACTCCTCCATGTCACTCCTCGTTGTCGCTATTCCATGTCACTCCTCCATGTTGCTAAACCAACTCACTCCTCATGTCACTACCCCATGTCGCCACTCCATGTCACTCCTCCATGTCGCTACACCAACTCAATCCTCCTTGTCACTACTCCATGTCACTCATCCAAGTCATTCCTCCATGTCACTCCTTTATGTCACTCCTCCATGTCACTTCTATATGTCTTCCATGTCACTCCTTCATGTCGCTCAACCAACTCGCTCCTCCATGTCACTCCTCCTTGTCACTCCTCCATGTAGCTATTCCATGTCACTCCTCCATGTCGCTCTACCAACTCACTCCTCCATGTCATTCGTCCACGTCACTCCTCCATGTCACACTTCCTTGTCACTCCTCCATGTAGCTACTCAAAGTCAATACACCAACTCACTCATCCCTGTCCCTCAGCCATGTCACTCCACCATATCAACCCTCCTTCCTGATCAAACTTGTCACTTCTCCATGTCACTACTCCATGTCGCTATTCCATGTCACTCCTCCATGTCGCTACACCAACTCAATCCTCATGTCACTCCTCCATGTAGCTACTCCATGTCACTCCTCCATGTCGCTACACCAACTCCATCCTCCTTGTCACTCCTCCATGTCACTCAGCCAAGTCATTTGTCCATGTCACTCCTTTATGTCACTCCTCCAAGTCACTCCTCCATGTCACTTCTATATGTCTTCCATGTCACTCCTCCATGTTGCTCCACCAACTCATTCCTACATTTCACTGCTCCACGTCACTCCTCTATGTCACTCCTCCATGTCACTCCTTCATGTCGCTATTCCATGTCACTCCTTATGTCGCTATATAAACTCACTCCTCCATGTCACTCCTCCATTTCACTCCACCACGTCACTCCTCCATGTCACTCCTCCATATCAACCCTCCATGTCACTCCTCATTGTCGCTACACCAACTCACTCCTCCATGTCACTCCTCCATTTCACTCCACCACGTCCCTCCTCCATATCAACCCTCCATGTCACTCCTCCATGTCACTCCTCCATGTCCCTCCCACATGTCACTCCACCATATCAACCCTCCTTCCTGATCAAACTTGTCAGTTCTCCATGTCACCACTCCATGTCTCTCCTCCACATCAATCCTCTATGTCACTCCTCCATGTCACTCCTCCATGTCACTCCTCATTGTCGCTATTCCATGTCACTCCTCCATGTTGCTACACCAACTCACTCCTCATGTCACTCCTCCATGTCACTCATCCAAGTCATTCCTCCATGTCACTCCTTTATGTCACTCCTCCATGTCACTTCTATATGTCTTCCATGTTACTCCTCCATGTCGCTACACCAACTCAATCCTCCTTGTCACTCCTCCATGTCACTCTTCCAAGTCACTCCTCCATGTCGCTATTCCATGTCACTCCTTATGTCGATACACCAACTCACTCCTCCATGTCACTCCTCCATTTCACTCCACCACGTCACTCCTCCATGTCACTCCTCCATATCAACCCTCCATGTCACTCCTCCATGTCACTCCTCCATGTCACTCCTCCTTGTCACTACACCAACTCACAAATCCCTTTCCCTCCGCCATGTCATTCCACAATATCAAACCTCCTTCCTGATCAAACTTGTCAGTTCTCCATGTCACTACTCCATGTCTCTCCTCCACATTAATCCTCTATGGCAGTCCTCCATGTCACTCCTCATTGTCGCTATTCAATGTCACTCCTCCATGTTGCTACACCAACTCACTCCTCATGTCACTCCTCCATGTCGCTACTCCATGTCACTCCTCCATGTTGCTACACCAACTCACTCCTCCATGTCACTCCTCCATTTCACTCCACCACATCACTCCTCCATATCACTCCTCCATATCAACCCTACTTGTCACTCCTCCATGTCACTCCTCCATGTCGCTACACCAAATCACTCCTCCATGTCACTCCTCCATGTCGCTATTCCATGTCACTCCTTTTGTCGCTACACCAACTCACTCCTCCATTTCACTCCTCCATTTCACTCCACCACGTCACTCCTCCATATCACTCCTCCATTTCAACCCTACTTGTCACTCCTCCATGTCACTCCTCCATGTAATTCCTCCATGTCACTCCTCCATGTCACTCCTCCTTGTCGCTATTCCATGTCACTCCTCCATGTTGCTACACCAACTCAGTCCTCATGTCACTCCTCCATGTCGCTACTCCATGTCACTCCTCCATGTCGCTACACCAACTCAATCCTCATTGTCACTCCTCCATGTCACTCATCCAAGTCATTCCTCCATGTCACTCCTTTATGTCACTCCTCCAAGTCACTCCTCCATGTCACTTCTATATGTCTTCCATGTCACTTCTCCATGTCGCTCCACCAACGCACTCCTCCATGTCACTCCTCCTTGTCACTCCTCCATGTAGCTATTCCATTTCACTCCTCCATGTCGCTACACCAACTCAATCCTCCTTGTCACTCCTCCATGTCACTCATCCAAGTCACTCCTCCATGTCGCTATTCCATGTCACTCCTTATGTCGATACACCAACTCACTCCTCCATGTCACTCCTCCATTTCACTCCACCACGTCACTCCTTCATGTCACTCCTCCATATCAACCCTCCATGTCACTCCTCCATGTCACTCCTCCATGTCACTCCTCCATGTCACTACACCAACTCACTAATCCCTGTCCCTCCTTTATGTCACTCCTCCAAGTCACTCCTCCATGTCACTTCTATATGTCTTCCATGTTACTCCTCCATGTCGCTCCACCAACTCACTCCTCCATGTCACTCCTCCTTGTCATTCCTCCATGTAGCTATTCCATGTCACTCCTCCATGTCGCTCTACCAACTCACTCCTCCATGTCACTCGTCCACGTCACTCCTCCATGTCACACTTCCTTGTCACTCCTCCATGTAGCTACTTCATGTCACTACACCAACTCACTCATCCCTGTCCCTCCGCCATGTCACTCCACCATATCAACCCTCCTTCCTGATCAAACTTGTCACTTCTCCATGTCACTACTCCATGTCACTCCTCCTTGTCACTCCTCCTTGTCGCTATTCCATGTCACTCCTCCATGTTGCTACACCAACTCAGTCCTCATGTCACTCCTCCATGTCGCTACTCCATGTCACTCCTCCATGTCGCTACACCAACTCAATCCTCATTGTCACTCCTCCATGTCACTCATCCAAGTCATTCCTCCATGTCACTCCTTTATGTCACTCCTCCAAGTCACTCCTCCATGTCACTTGTATATGTCTTCCATGTCACTTCTCCATGTCGCTCCACCAACTCACTCCTCCATGTCACACCTCCTTGTCACTCCTCCATGTAGCTATTCCATTTCACTCCTCCATGTCGCTACACCAACTCAATCCTCCTTTTCACTCCTCCATGTCACTCATCCAAGTCACTCCTCCATGTCGCTATTCCATGTCACTCCTTATGTCGATACACCAACTCACTCCTCCATGTCACTCCTCCATTTCACTCCACCTTGTCACTCCTTCATGTCACTCCTCCATGTCACTCCTCCATGTCACTACACCAACTCACTAATCCCTGTCCCTCCTTTATGTCACTCCTCCAAGTCACTCCTCCATGTCACTTCTATATGTCTTCCATGTTACTCCTCCATGTCGCTCCACCAACTCACTCCTCCATGTCACTCCTCCTTGTCATTCCTCCATGTAGCTATTCCATGTCACTCCTCCATGTCGCTCTACCAACTCACTCCTCCATGTCACACTTCATTGTCACTCCTCCATGTAGCTACTTCATGTCACTACACCAACTCACTCATCCCTGTCCCTCCGCCATGTCACTCCACCATATCAACCCTCCTTCCTGATCAAACTTGTCACTTCTCCATGTCACTACTCCATGTCTCTCCTCCACATAACTCCTCTATATCACTCCTCCATGTCACTCCTCCATGTCACTCCTCCTTGTCGCTATTCCATGTTACTCCTCCATGTCGCTACACCAACTCACTCTTCCATGTCACTCCCACATTTCACTCCACCACGTCAACCCTCCATGTCACTCCTCCATGTTACTCCTCCATGTCACTACACCAACTCACTCATCCCTGTCCCTCCGCCATGTCACTCCACCATATCAACCCTCCTTCCTGATCAAACTTGTCACTTCTCCATGTCACTACTCCATGTCTCTCCCCCACATAAAACCTCTATGTCACTCCTCCATGTCACTCCTCTATGTCAATCCTCCTTGTCGCTCTTCCATGTCACTCCTCCATGTCGCTACACCAACTCAATCCTCATGTCACTCCTCCATGTAGCTACTCCATGTCACTCCTCCATGTCGCTACACCAACTCAATCCTCCTTGTCACTCCTCCATGTCACCCAGCCAAGTCATTTGTCCATGTCACTCCTTTATGTCACTCCTCCAAGTCACTCCTCCATGTCACTTCTATATGTCTTCCATGTCACTCCTCCATGTTGCTCCACCAACTCACTCCTCCATGTCACCCCTCCATGTCACTGCTCCACGTCACTCCTCTATGTCACTCCTCCATGTCACTCCTCCATGTCGCTATTCCATGTCACTCCTTATGTTGCTATATAAACTCACTCCTCCATGTCACTCCTCCATTTCACTCCACCACGTCACTCCTCTATGTCACTCCTCCATATCAACCCTCCATGTCACTCCTCCTTGTCGCTACACCAACTCACTCCTCCATGTCACTCCTCCATTTCACTCCACCATGTCTATATGTCTTCCATGTCACTCCTCCATGTCACTCCACCAACTCACTCCTCTATGTCACTCCTCCTTGTCACTCCTCCATGTAGCTATTCCATTTCACTACTCCATTTCGCTACACCAACTCAATCCTCCTTGTCACTCCTCTATGTCACTCATCCAAGTCACTCATCCATGTAGCTATTCCATGTCACTCCTCCATGTCGCTCTACTAACTCACTCCTCCATGTTACTCGTCCACGTCACTCCTCCATGTCACACTTCCTTGTCACTCCTCCATGTAGCTACTTCATGTCACTACACCAACTCACTCATCCCTGTCCCTCCACCATGTCACTCCACCATATCAACCCTACTTCCTGATCAAACTTGTCACTTCTCCATGTCACTACTCTATGTCTCTCCTCCACATCACTCCTCTATATCACTCCTCCATGTCACTCCTCCATGTCACTCCTCCTTGTCGCTATTCCATGTTACTCCTCCATGTCGCTACACCAACTCACTCTTCCATGTCACTCCCCCATTTCACTCCACCACGTCACTCCTCCATGTCACTCCTCCATATCAACCCTCCATGTCACTCCTCCATGTCACTCCTCCATGTCACTCCTCCATGTCACTACACCAACTCACTCATCCCTGTCACTCCTCCATGTCACGTCTCCATGTCACTACTCCATGTCTCTTCCACATCAAACCTCTATGTCATTCCTCCATGTCAGTCCTCCATGTCGCTACACCAACTCAACCCTTATGTCACTCCTCCATGTAGCTACTCCATGTCACTCCTCCATGTCGCTACACCAACTCAATCCTCCTTGTCACTCCTCCATGTCACTCAGCCAAGTCATTTGTCCATGTCACTCCTTTATGTCACTCTTCCAAGTCACTCCTCCATGTCACTTCTATATTTCTTCCATGTCACTCCTCCATGTTGCTCCACCAACTCACTCCTCCATGTCACTCCTCCATGTCACTGCTCCACGTCACTCCTCTATGTCACTCCTCCATGTCACTCCTCCATGTCGCTATTCCATGTTACTTCTATATGTCTTCCATGTCACTCCTCCATGTCGTTACACCAACTCACTCCTCCATGTCACTCCTCCATGTCGCTACTCCATGTCACTCCTCCATGTCACTTCTATATGTCTTCCATGTCACTCCTCCATGTCGTTACACTAACTCACTCCTCCATGTCACTCCTCCATGTCGCTACTCCATGTCACTCCTCCATGTCACTTCTATATGTCTTCCATGTCACTCCTCCATGTCGTTACACCAACTCACTCCTCCATGTCACTCCTCCATGTCGCTACTCCATGTCACTCCTCCATGTCACTCCTCCATGCCCCTCCGCCATGTCACTCCACCATATCAATCCTCCTTCCTGATCAAACTTGTCACTTCTCCATGTCACTCCTCCTTGTCGCAATTCCATGTCACTCCTCCATGTCGCTACACCACCTCAATCCTCCTTGTCACTCCTCCATGTCACTCATCCAAGTCACTCCTCCTTGTCGCTATTCCATGTTACTCCTCCATGTCGCTACACCAACTCACTCTTCCATGTCACTCCTCCATTTCACTCCACCACGTCACTCTTCTACGTCACTCCTCATGTCACTCCTGCATGTCGCTACTCCATGTCACTACTCCATGTCTTTCCTCCACATCAATCCTCTATGTAACTCCTCCATGTCACTCCTCCATGTCATTCCTCCTTGTCGCTATTTCATGTCACTCCTCCATATCAACCCTCCATGTCACTCCTCCATGTCGATCCTCCATGTCACTCCTCCATGTCACTTCTATATGTCTTCCATGTCACTCCTCCATGTCGCTCCTCCTTGTCACTCCTCCATGTTGCTCCTCCATGTAACTCCTCCATGTCACTCATCCATGTCCCTCCGCCATGTCACTCCACCATATCAATCCTCCTTGCTGATCCGCCCTGTCACTCCTCCATGTCTCTCCTCCACATCAATCCTCCATGTCACTCCTCCATGTCACTCCTCCATGTCACTACACCAACTCACTCATCCCTTTCCCTCCACCATGTCACTCCACCATATCAACCCTCCTTCCTGATCAAACTTGTCACTTCTCCATGTCACTACTCCATGTCTCTCCTCCACATCAATCCTCTATGTCACTCCTCCATGTCACTCTTCCATGTCACTCCTCCTTGTCGCTATTTCATGTCACTCCTCCATGTTGCTACACCAACTCACTCCTCATGTCACTCCTCCATGTCACTACTCCATGTCACTCCTCCATGTCGCTACACCAACTCAATCCTCCTTGTCACTCCTCCATGTCACTCATGCAAGTCATTCCTCCATGTCACTCCTTTATGTCACTCCTCCAAGTCACTCCTCCATGTCACTTCTATATGTCTTCCATGTTACTCCTCCATATCGCTCCACCAACTCACTCCTCCATGTCACTCCTCCTAGTCACTCCTCCATGTAGCTATTCCATGTCACTCCTCCATGTTGCCCTACCAACTCACTCCTCCATGTCACTCGTCCACGTCACTTCTCCATGTCACACTTCCTTGTCACTCCTCCATGTAGCTACTTCATGTCACTACACCAACTCACTAATCCCTGTCCCTCCGCCATGTCACTCCACCATATCAACCCTCCTTCCTGATCAAACTTGACACTTCTCCATGTCACTACTCCATGTCTTTCCTCCACATCAATCCTCTATGTCACTCCTCCATGTCACTCCTCCTTGTCATTCCTCCTTGTCGCTATGCCATGTCACTCCTCCATGTAGCTACACCAACTCACTCTTCCATGTCACTCCCCCATTTCACTCCAACACGTCACTCCACCACGTCACTCCTCTATATCACTCCTCCATGTCACTCCTCCATGTCACTCCTCCTTGTCGCTATTCCATGTTACTCATCCATGTCGCTACACCAACTAACTCTTCCATGTCACTCCTCCATTTCACTCCACCACGTCACTCTTCTACGTCACTCCTCATGTCACTCCTCCATGTCGCTACTCCTTGTCACTCCTCCATGTCACTCATCCATGTCAATCCTCCATGTCACTCCTTTATGTCACTCCTCCAAGTCACTCCTAAATTTCACTTCTATATGGCTTCAATGTCACTCCTGAATGTCGCTCCTCCATATCACTCCTCTATTTCATTACTCCATGTCACTCTCTCATATCAATCCTCCATTTCACTCCTCCATGTAACTCCTTAATGTCACTACTCCATGTTGCTACTCCATGTAACTCCTCCATGTCACTCTTGCATGACGCTCCTCTATGTCACTTCTCTAAGTCTTCAATGTCATGTCTCATCCGTGTAGCTCCATATTGTCACTCCTCCATATCACTCCTCCGTGTCACTTCTACATGTTTTGCATGTCACTCCTCCACATCACTCCTCTATGTCACTCCTCCATGTCACTTTTCAATATCACTCCTCTATGTCATTCATCAATGTCGCTACTCCATGTCACTCCTCCATGTCGATCCTCCATGTCACTCCTCCATGTCACTTCTATATGTCTTCCATGTCACTCCTCCATGTCTCTCCTCCTTGTCACTTCTCCATGTTGCTCCTCCATGTTACTCCTCCATGTCACTCATCCATGTCCCTCCGCCATGTCACTCCACAATATCAATCCTCCTTGCTGATCCGCCCTGTCACTCCTCCATGTCACTCCTCCACATCAATCCTCTATGTCACTCCTCCATGTCACTCCTCCATGTCACTCCTCCATGTCACTCCTCCTTGTCACTATTCCATGTCACTCCTCCATGTCACTACACCAACTCACTCATCCCTGTCCCTCCGCCATGTCACTCCACCATATCAACCCTCCTTCCTGATCAAACTTGTCAGTTCTCCATGTCCCTACTCCATGTCTCTCCTCCACATCAATCCTCTATGTCACTCCTCCATGTCACTCTTCCATGTCACTCCTCCTTTTCGCTATTCCATGTCACTCCTACATGTTGCTACACCAACTCACTCCTCATGTCACTCCTCCATGTCGCTACTCCATGTCCCTCCGCCATGTCACTCCACCATATCAACCCTCCTTCCTGATCAAACTTGTCACTTCTCCATGTCACTACTCTATGTCTCTCCTCCACATCACTCCTCTATATCACTCCTCCATGTCACTCCTCCATGACACTCCTCCTTGTCACTATTCCATGTTACTCCTCCATGTTGCTTCACCAAATCACTCTTCCATGTCACTCCTCCATTTCACTCCACCACGTCACTCTTCTACGTCACTCCTCATGTCACTCCTCCATGTCGCTACTCCTTGTCACTCCTCCATGTCACTCATCCATGTCATTCCTCCATGTCACTCCTTTATGTCACTCCTCCAATTCACTCCTCAATTTCACTTCTATATGACTTCAATGTAAATCCTGCATGTCGCTCCTCCATATCACTCCTCTATTTCACCCTCTCCATGTCACTCCTCCATATCAATCCTCCATTTCACTCCTCCATGTAACTCCTTAATGTCACTACTCCATGTCGCTACTCCATGTCACTCCTCCATGTCACTCTTGCATGTCGCTCCTCCATGTCAATTCTCCAAGTCTTCAATGTCATGTCTCTCATCCGTGTAGCTCCATATTGTCACTCCTCCATATCACTCCTCCGTGTCACTTCTATGTTTTCCAAGTCACTCCTCCACATCACTCCTCTATGTCACTCCTCCATGTCACTTTTCAATATCACTCCTCTTTGTCATTCCCCTATGTCGTTACTGCATGTCACTCCTCCATGTCCATCCTCCATGTCACTCCTCCATGTCACTTCTATATGTCTTCCATGTCACTCCTCCATGTCGCTCCTCCTTCTCACTCCTCCATGTTGCTCCTCCATGTCACTCCTCCATGTCACTCATTCATATCCCTCCGCCATGTCACTCCACCATATCAATCCTCCTTGCTGATCCGCCCTGTCACTCCTCCATGTTTCTCCTCCACATCTATCCTCTATGTAACTCCTCCTTGTCACTCCTCCATGTCACTACACCAACTCACTAATCCCTGTCACTCCCCCGTCACTTCTATATGTCTTCCATGTAACTCCTCCATGTCGCTCCTCCTTGTCACACCTCCATGTTGCTACTCCATGTCACTCCTCCAAGTCACTCCTCCATGTCACTTCTATATGTCTTCCATGTCACTCCTCCATGTCGCTCCTCCTTGTCACTCCTCCATGTTGCTCCTCCATGTCACTCCTCCATGTCACTCATCCATGTCCCTCTGCCATGTCACTCCACAATATCAATCCTCCTTGCTGATCTGCCCTGTCACTCCTCCATGTCTCTCCTCCACATCAATCCTCTATGTCACTCCTCCATGTCACTCCTCCATGTCACTCCTCCATGTCACTCCTCCATGTCACTCCTCCAAGTCACTACACCAACTCACTCATCCCTGTCCCTCCGCCATGTCACTCCACCATATCAACCCTCCTTCCTGATCAAACTTGTCACTTCTCCATGTCAATACTCCATGTCTCTCCCCCACATCAATCCTCTATGTCACTCCTCCATGTCACTCCTCCTTGTCGTTATTCCATGTCACTCCTCCATGTCGCTACACCAACTCACTCCTCATGTCACTACTCCATGTCGCTACTCCATATCACTCCTCAATGTCGCTACACCAACTCACTACTCCATGTCACTCCTCCGTGTCACTCCACTATGTCACTGATCCATGTCATTCCTCCATGGCACTCCTTTATGTCACTCCTCCATGTCACTCTTCAATATCACTCCTCTATGTCATTCCCCCATGTCGATCTTCCATGTCGCTCGTCCATGTAACTCCTCAATGTCACTCCTCCATTTAGAACCTCCATGTCACTCCTCCGTGTAACTCCTCCATGTTGCTCTTGCATGTCACTCCTCCATGTCGATCCTCCATGTCACTCCTCCATGTAACTCGTCCATGTTGCTCTTTCATGTCACTCCTCCATGTCGATCCTCCATATCACTCCTCCATTTCACTTCTATATGTCTTCCATGTCACTCCTCCATGTCGCTTCTCCATGTCACTCCTCCATGTTACTCCTCCATGTCACTTCTCCATGTCACTCCACCATATCAATCCTCCTTGCTGATCCGCCCTGTCACTTCTCCTTGTCACTCTTCCATTTCTCTCCTCCACATCACTTCTCTATGTCACTCCTCCATGTCACTCGTCCATGTCACTACACCAACTCACTCATACCTGTCCCTCCGCCATGTCACTCCACCATATCAACCCTTCTTCCTTATCAAACCTGTCACTTCTCCATGTCACTACTCCATGTCTCTCCTCCACATCAATCCTCTATGTCACTCCTCCATGTCACTCTTCCATGTCACTCCTCCTTGTCGCTATTCCATGTCACTCCTCCATGTTGCTACACCAACTCACTCCTCATGTCACTCCTCCATGTCACTACTCCATGTCACTCCTCCATGTCGCTACACCAACTCAATCCTCCTTGTCACTCCTCCATGTCACTCATGCAAGTCATTCCTCCATGTCACTCCTTTATGTCACTCCTCCAAGTCACTCCTCCATGTCACTTCTATATGTCTTCCATGTTACTCCTCCATATCGCTCCACCAACTCACTCCTCCATGTCACTCCTCCTAGTCACTCCTCCATGTAGCTATTCCATGTCACTCCTCCATGTTGCCCTACCAACTCACTCCTCCATGTCACTCGTCCACGTCACTTCTCCATGTCACACTTCCTTGTCACTCCTCCATGTAGCTACTTCATGTCACTACACCAACTCACTAATCCCTGTCCCTCCGCCATGTCACTCCACCATATCAACCCTCCTTCCTGATCAAACTTGACACTTCTCCATGTCACTACTCCATGTCTTTCCTCCACATCAATCCTCTATGTCACTCCTCCATGTCACTCCTCCTTGTCACTCCTCCTTGTCGCTATTCCATGTTACTCCTCCATGTCGCTACACCAACTCACTCTTCCATGTCACTCCTCCATTTCACTCCACCACGTCACTCTTCTACGTCACTCCTCATGTCACTCCTGCATGTCGCTACTCCATGTCACTACTCCATGTCTTTCCTCCACATCAATCCTCTATGTAACTCCTCCATGTCACTCCTCCATGTCATTCCTCCTTGTCGCTATTTCATGTCACTCCTCCATATCAACCCTCCATGTCACTCCTCCATGTCGATCCTCCATGTCACTCCTCCATGTCACTTCTATATGTCTTCCATGTCACTCCTCCATGTCGCTCCTCCTTGTCACTCCTCCGTGTTGCTCCTCCATGTAACTCCTCCATGTCACTCATCCATGTCCCTCCGCCATGTCACTCCACCATATCAATCCTCCTTGCTGATCCGCCCTGTCACTCCTCCATGTCTCTCCTCCACATCAATCCTCCATGTCACTCCTCCATGTCACTCCTCCATGTCACTACACCAACTCACTCATCCCTTTCCCTCCACCATGTCACTCCACCATATCAACCCTCCTTCCTGATCAAACTTGTCACTTCTCCATGTCACTACTCCATGTCTCTCCTCCACATCAATCCTCTATGTCACTCCTCCATGTCACTCTTCCATGTCACTCCTCCTTGTCGCTATTTCATGTCACTCCTCCATGTTGCTACACCAACTCACTCCTCATGTCACTCCTCCATGTCACTACTCCATGTCACTCCTCCATGTCGCTACACCAACTCAATCCTCCTTGTCACTCCTCCATGTCACTCATGCAAGTCATTCCTCCATGTCACTCCTTTATGTCACTCCTCCAAGTCACTCCTCCATGTCACTTCTATATGTCTTCCATGTTACTCCTCCATATCGCTCCACCAACTCACTCCTCCATGTCACTCCTCCTAGTCACTCCTCCATGTAGCTATTCCATGTCACTCCTCCATGTTGCCCTACCAACTCACTCCTCCATGTCACTCGTCCACGTCACTTCTCCATGTCACACTTCCTTGTCACTCCTCCATGTAGCTACTTCATGTCACTACACCAACTCACTAATCCCTGTCCCTCCGCCATGTCACTCCACCATATCAACCCTCCTTCCTGATCAAACTTGACACTTCTCCATGTCACTACTCCATGTCTTTCCTCCACATCAATCCTCTATGTCACTCCTCCATGTCACTCCTCCTTGTCATTCCTCCTTGTCGCTATGCCATGTCACTCCTCCATGTAGCTACACCAACTCACTCTTCCATGTCACTCCCCCATTTCACTCCAACACGTCACTCCACCACATCACTCCTCTATATCACTCCTCCATGTCACTCCTCCATGTCACTCCTCCTTGTCGCTATTCCATGTTACTCATCCATGTCGCTACACCAACTAACTCTTCCATGTCACTCCTCCATTTCACTCCACCACGTCACTCTTCTACGTCACTCCTCATGTCACTCCTCCATGTCGCTACTCCTTGTCACTCCTCCATGTCACTCATCCATGTCAATCCTCCATGTCACTCCTTTATGTCACTCCTCCAAGTCACTCCTAAATTTCACTTCTATATGGCTTCAATGTCACTCCTGAATGTCGCTCCTCCATATCACTCCTCTATTTCATTACTCCATGTCACTCTCTCATATCAATCCTCCATTTCACTCCTCCATGTAACTCCTTAATGTCACTACTCCATGTTGCTACTCCATGTAACTCCTCCATGTCACTCTTGCATGACGCTCCTCTATGTCACTTCTCTAAGTCTTCAATGTCATGTCTCATCCGTGTAGCTCCATATTGTCACTCCTCCATATCACTCCTCCGTGTCACTTCTACATGTTTTGCATGTCACTCCTCCACATCACTCCTCTATGTCACTCCTCCATGTCACTTTTCAATATCACTCCTCTATGTCATTCATCAATGTCGCTACTCCATGTCACTCCTCCATGTCGATCCTCCATGTCACTCCTCCATGTCACTTCTATATGTCTTCCATGTCACTCCTCCATGTCTCTCCTCCTTGTCACTTCTCCATGTTGCTCCTCCATGTTACTCCTCCATGTCACTCATCCATGTCCCTCCGCCATGTCACTCCACAATATCAATCCTCCTTGCTGATCCGCCCTGTCACTCCTCCATGTCACTCCTCCACATCAATCCTCTATGTCACTCCTCCATGTCACTCCTCCATGTCACTCCTCCATGTCACTCCTCCTTGTCACTATTCCATGTCACTCCTCCATGTCACTACACCAACTCACTCATCCCTGTCCCTCCGCCATGTCACTCCACCATATCAACCCTCCTTCCTGATCAAACTTGTCAGTTCTCCATGTCCCTACTCCATGTCTCTCCTCCACATCAATCCTCTATGTCACTCCTCCATGTCACTCTTCCATGTCACTCCTCCTTTTCGCTATTCCATGTCACTCCTCCATGTTGCTACACCAACTCACTCCTCATGTCACTCCTCCATGTCGCTACTCCATGTCCCTCCGCCATGTCACTCCACCATATCAACCCTCCTTCCTGATCAAACTTGTCACTTCTCCATGTCACTACTCTATGTCTCTCCTCCACATCACTCCTCTATATCACTCCTCCATGTCACTCCTCCATGACACTCCTCCTTGTCACTATTCCATGTTACTCCTCCATGTTGCTTCACCAAATCACTCTTCCATGTCACTCCTCCATTTCACTCCACCACGTCACTCTTCTACGTCACTCCTCATGTCACTCCTCCATGTCGCTACTCCTTGTCACTCCTCCATGTCACTCATCCATGTCATTCCTCCATGTCACTCCTTTATGTCACTCCTCCAATTCACTCCTCAATTTCACTTCTATATGACTTCAATGTAAATCCTGCATGTCGCTCCTCCATATCACTCCTCTATTTCACCCTCTCCATGTCACTCCTCCATATCAATCCTCCATTTCACTCCTCCATGTAACTCCTTAATGTCACTACTCCATGTCGCTACTCCATGTCACTCCTCCATGTCACTCTTGCATGTCGCTCCTCCATGTCAATTCTCCAAGTCTTCAATGTCATGTCTCTCATCCGTGTAGCTCCATATTGTCACTCCTCCATATCACTCCTCCGTGTCACTTCTATGTTTTCCAAGTCACTCCTCCACATCACTCCTCTATGTCACTCCTCCATGTCACTTTTCAATATCACTCCTCTTTGTCATTCCCCTATGTCGTTACTGCATGTCACTCCTCCATGTCCATCCTCCATGTCACTCCTCCATGTCACTTCTATATGTCTTCCATGTCACTCCTCCATGTCGCTCCTCCTTCTCACTCCTCCATGTTGCTCCTCCATGTCACTCCTCCATGTCACTCATTCATATCCCTCCGCCATGTCACTCCACCATATCAATCCTCCTTGCTGATCCGCCCTGTCACTCCTCCATGTCTCTCCTCCACATCTATCCTCTATGTAACTCCTCCTTGTCACTCCTCCATGTCACTACACCAACTCACTAATCCCTGTCACTCCCCCGTCACTTCTATATGTCTTCCATGTAACTCCTCCATGTCGCTCCTCCTTGTCACACCTCCATGTTGCTACTCCATGTCACTCCTCCAAGTCACTCCTCCATGTCACTTCTATATGTCTTCCATGTCACTCCTCCATGTCGCTCCTCCTTGTCACTCCTCCATGTTGCTCCTCCATGTCACTCCTCCATGTCACTCATCCATGTCCCTCTGCCATGTCACTCCACAATATCAATCCTCCTTGCTGATCTGCCCTGTCACTCCTCCATGTCTCTCCTCCACATCAATCCTCTATGTCACTCCTCCATGTCACTCCTCCATGTCACTCCTCCATGTCACTCCTCCATGTCACTCCTCCAAGTCACTACACCAACTCACTCATCCCTGTCCCTCCGCCATGTCACTCCACCATATCAACCCTCCTTCCTGATCAAACTTGTCACTTCTCCATGTCAATACTCCATGTCTCTCCCCCACATCAATCCTCTATGTCACTCCTCCATGTCACTCCTCCTTGTCGTTATTCCATGTCACTCCTCCATGTCGCTACACCAACTCACTCCTCATGTCACTACTCCATGTCGCTACTCCATATCACTCCTCAATGTCGCTACACCAACTCACTACTCCATGTCACTCCTCCGTGTCACTCCACTATGTCACTGATCCATGTCATTCCTCCATGGCACTCCTTTATGTCACTCCTCCATGTCACTCTTCAATATCACTCCTCTATGTCATTCCCCCATGTCGATCTTCCATGTCGCTCGTCCATGTAACTCCTCAATGTCACTCCTCCATTTAGAACCTCCATGTCACTCCTCCGTGTAACTCCTCCATGTTGCTCTTGCATGTCACTCCTCCATGTCGATCCTCCATGTCACTCCTCCATGTAACTCGTCCATGTTGCTCTTTCATGTCACTCCTCCATGTCGATCCTCCATATCACTCCTCCATTTCACTTCTATATGTCTTCCATGTCACTCCTCCATGTCGCTTCTCCATGTCACTCCTCCATGTTACTCCTCCATGTCACTTCTCCATGTCACTCCACCATATCAATCCTCCTTGCTGATCCGCCCTGTCACTTCTCCTTGTCACTCTTCCATTTCTCTCCTCCACATCACTTCTCTATGTCACTCCTCCATGTCACTCGTCCATGTCACTACACCAACTCACTCATACCTGTCCCTCCGCCATGTCACTCCACCATATCAACCCTTCTTCCTTATCAAACCTGTCACTTCTCCATGTCAATCCTCCATGTCGCTCCACCAACTCACTCCTCCATGTCACTCCTCCACGTCACTCCTCTATGTCACTCCTCCATGTCACTCCTTATGTCGCTACACAAACTCACTCCTCCATGTCACTCCTCCATTTCACTCCACCACGTCACACCTCCATGTCAATCCTCCATATCAACCCTTCATGTCACTCCTCCATGTCACTCCTCCATGTCACTATTCCATGTCACTCATCCATGTCACTACACCAACTCAATCATCCCTTTCCCTCCGCCATATCACTCCACCATATCAACCCTCCATCCTGACCAAACCTTTCACTTCTCCATGTCACTACTCCGTGTCTCTCCTCCACATCAATCCTCTATATCATTCCTCCATGTCACTCCTCCATGTCACTCCTCCTTGTCGCTATTCAATGTCACTCCTCCATGTCGCTACACCAACTCACTTTTCCATGTCACTCCTCCATTTCACTCCACCACGTCACTCCTCTACGTCACTCCTTTATGTCACTCCTCCAAGTCACTCCTCAATTTCACTTCTGTATATCTTCCATGTCACTCCTCCATGTCGCTCCTCCATATCACTCTTCTATTTCAGTCCTCCATGTCACTCCTCCATTTCACTCCTCCATTTCAATCCTCCATATCAATACTCCCTTTCACTCCTCCATGTAACTCCTCTATGTCACTCCACCATATCAACCCTCCTTCCTGATCAAACTTGTCACTTCTCCATGTCACTACTCCATGTCTCTCTCCCATATCAATCCTCTATGTCACTCCTCCATGTCAATCCTCTATGTCTCTCCTCCTTGTCGCTATTCCATGTCTCTCCTCCACAACAATCCTCTATGTCACTCCTCCATGTCACTCCTCCTTGTCGCTATTCCATGTCACTCCTCCATGTCGCTACACCAAATCACTCCTCCATGTCACTCCTACATGTCGCTATTCCATGTCACTCCTTATATCGCTACACCATCTCACTCCTCCATTTCACTCCTCCATTTCACTCCACCACGTCACTCCTCCATATCACTCCTCCATATCAACCCTACATGTCACTCCTCCATGTCACTCCTCCATGTCATTCCTCCATGTCACTCCTCCATGTCACTACACCAACTTACTCATCCCTTTCCCTCCGCCATGTCACTCCTCCATGTCACTCCTCCATGTCGCTACACCAACTCACTCCTCATGTCACTCCTCCATGTCGCTACTCCATTTCACTCCTACATGTCGCTATTCCATGTCACTCCTTATATCGCTACACCATCTCACTCCTCCATTTCACTCCTCCATTTCACTCCACCACGTCACTCCTCCATATCACTCCTCCATATCAACCCTACATGTCACTCCTCCATGTCACTCCTCCATGTCATTCCTCCATGTCACTCCTCCATGTCACTACACCAACTTACTCATCCCTGTCCCTCCGCCATGTCACTCCTCCATGTCACTCCTCCATGTCGCTACACCAACTCACTCCTCATGTCACTCCTCCATGTCGCTACTCCATTTCACTCCTCCATTTCACTCCACCACGTCACTCCTCCATGTCACTCCTCCATATCAACCCTCCATGTCACTCCTCCATGTCACTACACCAACTCACTCATCCCTTTCCCTCTGCCATGTCACTCCACCATATCAACCCTCCTTCATGATCAAACTTGTCACTCCTCCATGTCACTCCTTCATATCAACCCTCCATGTCACTCCTCCATGTCACTCCTCCATGTCATTTCTCCTTGTTGCTATTCCATGTCACTCCTCCATGTCGCTACACGAACTCACTCCTCCATGTCACTCCGCCATTTCACTCCACCATGTCACTCCTCCATGTCACTCCTCCATATCAGCGCTTCATGTCACTCCTCCATGTCACTCCTCCATGTCACTACACCAACTCAATCCTCATGTCACTCCTCCTTGTAGCTACTCCATGTCATTCCTCCATGTCGCTACACCAACTCAATCCTCCTTGTCACTCCTCCATGTCACTGCTCCACGTCACTCCTCTATGTCACTCCTCCATGTCACTCCTCCATGTCGCTATTCCATGTCACTCCTTATGTCGCTATATAAACTCACTCCTCCATGTCACTCCTCCATTTCACTCCACCACGTCATTCCTCCATGTCACTCCTCCATTTCACTACACCACGTCACTCTTCTACGTCACTCCTCATGTCACTCCTCCATGTCGCTACTCCTTGTCACTCCTCCATGTCACTCATACATGTCATTCCTCCATGTCACTCCTTTATGTCACTCCTCCAAGTCACTCCTCAATTTCACTTCTATATGACTTCAATGTCACTCCTGCATGTCGCTCCTCCATATCACTCCACTATGTCACTACTCCATGTCACTCCTCCATATCAATCCTCCATTTCACTCCTCCATGTCACTTCTCTAAGTCTTCAATGTCATGTCTCTCATCCGTGTAGCTCCATATTGTCACTCCTTCATATCACTCCTCCGTGTCACTTCTACATGTCACTTTTCAATATCACTCCTCTATGTCATTCCCCAATGTCGCTACTCCATGTCACTCCTCCATGTCGATCTTCCATGTCTCTCCTCCATGTCACTTCTCCAAGTCTTCAATGTCATGTCTCTCATCTGTGTAGCTCCACATTGTCACTCCTCCAAGTCACTCCTCCATGTCGCTACTCCACGTCACTCCTCCACGTCACTCCTCCACGTCACTCCTCCATTTCACTCCACCACGTCACTCCATATCACTCCTCCATATCAACCCTACATGTCACTCCTCCATGTCACTCCTCCATGTCATTCCTCCATGTCACTCCTCCATGTCACTACACCAACTTACTCATCCCTGTCCCTCCGCCATGTCACTCCTCCATGTCACTCCTCCATGTCGCTACACCAACTCACTCCTCATGTCACTCCTCCATGTCGCTACTCCATTTCACTCCTCCATTTCACTCCACCACGTCACTCCTCCATGTCACTCCTCCATATCAACCCTCCATGTCACTCCTCCATGTCACTACACCAACTCACTCATCCCTTTCCCTCTGCCATGTCACTCCACCATATCAACCCTCCTTCATGATCAAACTTGTCACTTCTCCATGTCACTACTCCATGTCTCTCCTCCACATCAATCCTCTATGTCACTCCTCATGTCACTCCTCCATGTCGCTACTCCATGTCACTACTCCATGTCTTTCCTCCACATCAATCCTCTATGTCACTCCTCCATGTCACTCCTCCATGTCATTGCTCCTTGTCGCTATTCCATGTCACTCAGCCATATACACCCTCCATGTCACTCCTGCATGTCGCTCCACCAACTCACTCCTCCATGTCACTCCTCCTTGTCACTCCTCCATGTAGCTATTCCATGTCACTCCTCCATGTCGCTCTACCAACATACTCCTCCATGTCACTCGCCCACGTCACTCCTCCATGTCACACTTCCTTGTCACTCCTCCATGTAGCTACTCCATGTCACTACACCAATTCACTCACCCCTGTCCCTCCGCCATGTAACTCCACCATATCAACCCTCCTTTCTGATCAAACTTGTCACTTCTCCATGTCACTACTCCATGTCTTTCCTTCACATCAACCCTCTATGTCACTCCTCCATGTCACTCCTCCATGTCATTTCTCCTTGTCGCTATTCCATGTCACTCCTCCATGTCGCTACACCAACTCACTCCTCCATGTCACTCCTCCATGTAACTCCTCCTTGTCGCTATTCCATGTCACTCCTCCATGTCACTACACCAACTCACTCATCCCTGTCCCTCCGCCATGTCACTCCACCATATCAACCCTCCTTCCTGATCAAACTTGTCACTTCTCCATGTCACTACTCCATGTCTCTCCCCCACATCAATCCTCTATGTCACTCCTCCATGTCACTCCTCTATGTCACTCCTCCTTGTCACTATTCCATGTCACTCCTCCATGTCGCTACATTAACTCACTCCTCATGTCACTACTCCATGTCGCTACTCTATGTCACTCCTCCATGTCACTCCACCACATCACTCCTCCATGTCACTCCTTCATATCAACCCTCCATGTCACTCCTCCATGTCACTCCTCCATGTCATTTCTCCTTGTTGCTATTCCATGTCACTCCTCCATGTCGCTACACGAACTCACTCCTCCATGTCACTCCGCCATTTCACTCCACCATGTCACTCCTCCATGTCACTCCTCCATATCAGCGCTTCATGTCACTCCTCCATGTCACTCCTCCATGTCACTACACCAACTCAATCCTCATGTCACTCCTCCTTGTAGCTACTCCATGTCATTCCTCCATGTCGCTACACCAACTCAATCCTCCTTGTCACTCCTCCATGTCACTGCTCCACGTCACTCCTCTATGTCACTCCTCCATGTCACTCCTCCATGTCGCTATTCCATGTCACTCCTTATGTCGCTATATAAACTCACTCCTCCATGTCACTCCTCCATTTCACTCCACCACGTCATTCCTCCATGTCACTCCTCCATTTCACTACACCACGTCACTCTTCTACGTCACTCCTCATGTCACTCCTCCATGTCGCTACTCCTTGTCACTCCTCCATGTCACTCATACATGTCATTCCTCCATGTCACTCCTTTATGTCACTCCTCCAAGTCACTCCTCAATTTCACTTCTATATGACTTCAATGTCACTCCTGCATGTCGCTCCTCCATATCACTCCACTATGTCACTACTCCATGTCACTCCTCCATATCAATCCTCCATTTCACTCCTCCATGTCACTTCTCTAAGTCTTCAATGTCATGTCTCTCATCCGTGTAGCTCCATATTGTCACTCCTTCATATCACTCCTCCGTGTCACTTCTACATGTCACTTTTCAATATCACTCCTCTATGTCATTCCCCAATGTCGCTACTCCATGTCACTCCTCCATGTCGATCTTCCATGTCACTCCTCCATGTCGCTCCTCCTTGTCACTCCTCCATGTTGCTCCTCCATGTCACTCTTGCATGTCACTCATCCATGTCCCTCCACCATTTCACTCCACCATATCAATCCTCCTTGCTGTTCTGCCCTGTCACTCCTCCATGTCTCTCCTCCACATCAATCCTCTATATCACTCCTCCATGTCACTCCTCCATGTCACTGATCCATGTCACTACACCAAATCAATCATCCCTGTCCCTCCGCCATGTAACTCCACCATATCAACCCTCCTTTCTGATCAAACTTGTCACTTCTCCATGTCACTACTCCATGTCTTTCCTTCACATCAACCCTCTATGTCACTCCTCCATGTCACTCCTCCATGTCATTTCTCCTTGTCGCTATTCCATGTCACTCCTCCATGTCGCTACACCAACTCACTCCTCCATGTCACTCCTCCATGTAACTCCTCCTTGTCGCTATTCCATGTCACTCCTCCATGTCACTACACCAACTCACTCATCCCTGTCCCTCCGCCATGTCACTCCACCATATCAACCCTCCTTCCTGATCAAACTTGTCACTTCTCCATGTCACTACTCCATGTCTCTCCCCCACATCAATCCTCTATGTCACTCCTCCATGTCACTCCTCTATGTCACTCCTCCTTGTCACTATTCCATGTCACTCCTCCATGTCGCTACATTAACTCACTCCTCATGTCACTACTCCATGTCGCTACTCTATGTCACTCCTCCATGTCACTCCACCACATCACTCCTCCATGTCACTCCTTCATATCAACCCTCCATGTCACTCCTCCATGTCACTCCTCCATGTCATTTCTCCTTGTTGCTATTCCATGTCACTCCTCCATGTCGCTACACGAACTCACTCCTCCATGTCACTCCGCCATTTCACTCCACCATGTCACTCCTCCATGTCACTCCTCCATATCAGCGCTTCATGTCACTCCTCCATGTCACTCCTCCATGTCACTACACCAACTCAATCCTCATGTCACTCCTCCTTGTAGCTACTCCATGTCATTCCTCCATGTCGCTACACCAACTCAATCCTCCTTGTCACTCCTCCATGTCACTGCTCCACGTCACTCCTCTATGTCACTCCTCCATGTCACTCCTCCATGTCGCTATTCCATGTCACTCCTTATGTCGCTATATAAACTCACTCCTCCATGTCACTCCTCCATTTCACTCCACCACGTCATTCCTCCATGTCACTCCTCCATTTCACTACACCATGTCACTCTTCTACGTCACTCCTCATGTCACTCCTCCATGTCGCTACTCCTTGTCACTCCTCCATGTCACTCATACATGTCATTCCTCCATGTCACTCCTTTATGTCACTCCTCCAAGTCACTCCTCAATTTCACTTCTATATGACTTCAATGTCACTCCTGCATGTCGCTCCTCCATATCACTCCACTATGTCACTACTCCATGTCACTCCTCCATATCAATCCTCCATTTCACTCCTCCATGTCACTTCTCTAAGTCTTCAATGTCATGTCTCTCATCCGTGTAGCTCCATATTGTCACTCCTTCATATCACTCCTCCGTGTCACTTCTACATGTCACTTTTCAATATCACTCCTCTATGTCATTCCCCAATGTCGCTACTCCATGTCACTCCTCCATGTCGATCTTCCATGTCACTCCTCCATGTCGCTCCTCCTTGTCACTCCTCCATGTTGCTCCTCCATGTCACTCTTGCATGTCACTCATCCATGTCCCTCCACCATTTCACTCCACCATATCAATCCTCCTTGCTGTTCTGCCCTGTCACTCCTCCATGTCTCTCCTCCACATCAATCCTCTATATCACTCCTCCATGTCACTCCTCCATGTCACTGATCCATGTCACTACACCAAATCAATCATCCCTGTCCCTCCGCCATGTCACTCCACCATATCAACCCTCCTTCCTGATCAAACTTGTCACTTCTCCATGTCACTCCTCCATGTCGCTACACCAACTCACTCCTCATGTCACTACTCCATGTCACTCATCCAAGTCATTCCTCCATGTCACTCCTTTATGTCACTCCTCCAAGTCACTCCTCCATGTCACTTCTATATGTCTTCCATGTCACTCCTCCATGTCGTTACACCAACTCACTCCTCCATGTCACTCCTCCATGTCGCTACTCCATGTCACTCCTCCATTTCACTCCTCCATGTCTCTCCTCAATGTCACTTCTCCAAGTCTTCAATTTCATGTCTCTCATCTGTGTAGCTCAACATTGTCACTCCTCCAAGTCACTCCTCCATGTCGCTACTCCAAGTCACTCCTCCATGTCACACCTACTTGTCACTCCTCCATGTAGCTACTCCATGTTCTCCTCCATGTCGCTCTACCAACTCACTCCTCCATGTCACTCGTCCACGTCACTCCTCCATGTCACACCTCCTTGTCACTTCTCCATGTAGCTACTCCATGTCACTCCTCCAAGTCACTCTTAAATTTAACTCCACCACTCCACTCCTCCATATCAATCCTCCATGTCACTTCTCCATGTCACTCCTCCTTGTCGCAATTCCATGTCACTCCTCCATGTCGCTACACCAACTCAATCCTCCTTGTCACTCCTCCATGTCACTCATCCAAATCATTCCTCCGTGTCACTCCTTTATGTCATTCCTCCAAGTCACTCCTTCATGTCACTTCTATATGTCTTCCATGTCACTCCTCCATGTTGCTCCACCAACTCACTCATCCATTTCACTCCTCCATGTCACTGCTCCACGTCACTCCTCTACTTCACTCCTCCATGTCACTCCTCCATGTCGCTATTCCATGTCACTCCTTATGTCGCTACACCAACTCACTCCTCCTTGTCACTACTCCATTTCACTCCACCACGTCACTCCTCCATGTCACTCCTCCATATCAACCCTCCATATCACTCCTCCATGTCACTCCTCAAAGTCACTCCTCCATGTCACTACACCAACTCACTAATCCCTGTCCCTCCGCCATGTCACTCCACCATATCAACCCTCCTTCCTGATCAAACTTGTCAGATCTCCATGTCACTACCTCCATGTCTCTCCTCCACATCAATCCTCTATGTCATTCCTCCATGTCACTCCTCCATGTCACTCCTCCTTGTCGCTATTCCATGTCACTCCACCATGTTGCTACACCAACTCACTCCTCATGTCACTTTCCATGTCACTCATCCAAGTCTCTCCTCCGTGTCACTTCTACATGTTGTACATGTCACTCCTCCACATCACTCCTCTATGTCACTCCTCAATGTCACTTTTCAATATCACTCCTCTATGTCATTCCCCTATGTCGCTACTTCATGTCACTCCTCCATGTCGATCCTCCATGTAAATGGTAAATGGACTTGGACTTATATAGCGCTTTTCTAGTCTTCCGACCACTCAAAGCGCTTTACACTACATGTCAGTATTCACCCATTCACACACACATTCATACACTGATGGCAGAGGCTACTAAGGTGCCAACTTTGCCCATCAGGATTTAATCTAAAATACTCATTCACACACCGATGGCTATGCCTCCGGGAGCAATTTGGGGTTAAGTGGCTTGCTCAAGGACACATCGACATGTGACCCGGAGCAGCCGGGGATCGAACCACCGACCTTCCGATTGGTGGACAACCTGCTCTACCCTCTGAGCCACAGCCGCCCGCATGTCACTCCTCTATGTCACTTCTATATGTCTTCCATGTCACTCCTCCATGTAGCTCCTCCATGTCACTTCTCCAAGTCTTCAATGTCATGTCTCTCATCTGTGTAGCACCACATTGTCACTCCTCCAAGTCACTCCTCCATGTCGCTACTTCACGTCACTCCTCCATGTCACACCTCCTTGTCACTCCTCCATGTAGCTACTCCATGTCACTCCTCCATGTCGCTCTACCAACTCACTCCTCCATGTCACTCCTCCACGTCACCCTTCCATGTCACACCTCCTTGTCACTCCTCCATGTAGCTACTCCATGTCACTCCTCCATATCACTCTTAAATTTCACTCCACCATGCCACTCCTCTATATCACTCCTCCATGTTACTCCTCCATATCAATCCTCCATGTGACTTCTCCATGTGACTCCTCCTTGTCGCAATTCCATGTCACTCCTCCATGTCACTCCTCCATGTCGCTACACCAACTCACTCCTCATGTCCCTCCTCCATGTCACTCATCCAAGTCATTCCTCCATGTCACTCCTTTATGTCACTCCTCCAAGTCACTCCTCCATGTCACTTCTATATGTCTTCCATGTCACTCCTCCATGTCGCTCCACCAACTCACTCCTCCATGTCACTGCTCCACGTCACTCCTCTATGTCACTCCTCCTTGTCACTCCTCCATGTCGCTATTCCATGTCACTCCTTATGTCGCTCCACCAACTCACTCCTTCATGTCACTCCTCCATTTCACTCCACCACGTCACTCCTCCATGTCACTCCTCCATATCAACCCTCCATGTCACTCGTCCATGTCACTCCTCTATGTCACTCCTCCATGTCACTACACCAACTTACTCATCCCTTTCCCTCCGCCATGTCACTCCACCATATCAACCCTCCTTCCTGATCAAACTTGTCACTTCTCCATGTCACTACTCCATGTCTCTCTTCCACATCAATCCTCTATGTCACTCCTCCATATCACTCCTCCATGTCACTGCTCCTTGTCGCTACTCCACGTCACTCCTCCATGTCACACCTCCTTGTCACTCCTCCATGCAGCTACTCCATGTCACTCCTCCATGTCACTCTTAAATTTCACTCCACCACGCCACTCCTCTATAGCTCTACTCCATGTTACTCCTCCATATCAATCCTCCATGTCACTTCTCATGTCACTCCTCCTTGTCGCAATTCCATGTCACTCCTCCATGTCACTCCTCCATGTCGCTACACCAACTCACTCCTTATGTCACTCCTCCATGTCGCTACTCCATGTCACTCCTCCATATCGCTACACCAACTCAATCCTCCTTGTCACTCCTCCATGTCACTCATCCAAGTCATTCCTCCATGTCACTGCTTTATGTCACTCCTCCTAGTCACTACTCCATGTCACTTCTATATGTCTTCCATGTCACTCCTCCATGTCGCTCCACCAACTCACTCCTCCATGTCACTCCTCCATGTCGCTATTCCATGTCACTCTTTATGTCGCTCCACCTCCTCACTCCTCCATGTCACTCCTCCATTATCAACCCTCCATGTCACTCCTCCATGTTACTCCTCCATGTCACTCCTCCATGTCACTACACCAACTCACTCATCCCTTTCCCTCCGCCATGTCACTCCACCATATCAACCCTCCTTCCTGATCAAACTTGTAACTTCTCCATGTCACTACTCCATGTCTCTCCTCCACATCAATCCTCTATGTCACTCCTCCATGTCACTCCTCCGTGTCACTCCTCCTTGTCGCTATTCCATGTCACTCCTCCATGTCGCTACACCAACTCACTCCTCATGTCACTCCTCCATGTCACTCCTCCATGTCGCTATTCCATGTCACTCCTTATGTCACTACACCAACTCACTCCTCCATTTCACTCTTCCATTTCACTCCACCACGTCACTCCTCCAAATCACTCCTCCATATCAACCCTCTATGTCACTCCTCCATGTCACTCCGCCATGTCACTCCTCCTTGTCAATCCTCCATGTCGCTACACCCACTCACTCCTCATGTCACTCCTCCATTTCACTCATCCAAGTCATTCCTCCATGTCGCTACTCCACGTCACTCCTCCATGTCACACCTCCTTGTCACTCCTCCATGTAGCTACTCCATGTCACTCCTCCATGTCGCTCTACCAACTCACTACTCCATGTCAGTCGTCCAAATCACTCCACCACGCCACTCCTCTATATCACTCCTCCATGTTACTCCTCCATATCAATCATCCATGTCACTTCTCCATGTCACTCCTCCTTGTCGCAATTCCATGTCACTTCTACATGTTGTACATGTCACTCCTCCACATCACTCCTCTATGTCACTCCTCAATGTCACTTTTCAATATCACTTCTCTATGTCATTCCCCTATGTCGCTACTCCATGTCACTCCTCCATGTCGATCCTCCATGTCACTCCTCCATTTCACTTCTATATGTCTTCCATGTCACTCCTCCATGTCGCTCCTCCTTGTCACTCCTCCATGTTGCTCCTCCATGTCACTCCTCCATGTCACTCATCCAAGTCATTCCTCCATGTCACTCCTTTATGTCACTCCTCCAAGTCACTCCTCCATGTCACTTCTATATGTCTTCCATGTCACTACTCCATGTCGTTACACCAACTCACTCCTCCATGTCACTCCTCCATGTTGCTACTCCATGTCACTCCTCCATTTCACTCCTCCATATCTCTCCTCAATGTCAATTCTCCAAGTCTTCAATGTCATGTCTCTCATCTGTGTAGCTCCACATTGTCACTCCTCCAAGTCACTCCTCCATGTCGCTACTCCACGTCACTCCTCCATCTCACACCTCCTTGTCACTCCTCCATGTAGCTACTCCATGTCACTCCTCCATGTCGCTCTACCAACTCACTCCTCCGTGTCACTCGTCCACGTCACTCCTCCGTGTCACTCCTCCGTGTCACTCCTCCATGTCACTCCTCCATGTCGCTACACCAACTCAGTCCTCCTTGTCACTCCTCCATATCACTCATCCAAGTCATTCCTCCATGTCACTCCTTTATGTCACTCCTCCAAGTCACTCCTCCATGTCACTTCTATATGTCTTCCATGTCACTCCTCCATGTTGTTACACCAACTCACTCCTCCATGTCACTCCTCCATGTCGCAACTCCATGTCACTCCTACATTTCACTCCTCCATGTCTCTCCTCAATGTCACTTCTCCAAGTCTTCAATGTCATGTCTCTCATCTGTGTAGCTCCACATTGTCACTCCTCCAAGTCACTCCTCCATGTCGCTACTCCACGTCACTCCTCCATGTCAATCTACCAACTCACTCCTCCATGTCACTCGTCCACGTCACTCCTCCATGTCACACCTCCTTGTCACTCCTCCATATCAATCCTCCATGTCAATTCTCCATGTCACTCCTCCTTGTCGCAATTCCATGTCACTCCTCCATGTCGCTACACCAACTCACTACTCCATGTCACTCCTCCATGTCGCTACTCCATGTCACTCCTCCATGTCGCTACACCAACTCAATCCTCCTTGTCACTCCTCCATGTCACTCATCCAAGTCATTCCTCCTTGTCGCAATTCCATGTCACTCCTCCATGTCGCTACACCAACACACTACTCCATGTCACTCCTCCATGTCGCTACTCCACGTCACTCCTCCATGTCGCTCTACCAACTCACTCCTCCATGTCACTCGTCCACGTCACTCCTCCATGTCACACCTCCTTGTCACTGTTCCATGTAGCTACTCCATGTCACTCCTCCATGTCACTCCTCCATGTCACTCTTAAATTTCACTCCAACACGCCACTCCTCTATATCACTCCTCCATGTTACTCCTTCATATCAATCCTCCATGTCACTTCTCCATGCCACTCCTCCTTTTCGCAATTCCATTTCACTCCTCCATGTTGCTACACCAACTCACTACTCCATGTCACTCCTCCATGTCGCTACTCCACGTCACTCCTCCATGTCACTCCTCCATATCAACCCTCCATTTCACTCCTCCATGTCACTCCTCCATGTCACTCCTCCATGTAACTCCTCTATGTCACTACACCAATTCACTCATCTCTTTCCCTCCGCCATGTCACTCCACCATATCAACCCTCATTCCTGATCAAACTTGTCACTTCTCCATGTCACTACTCCATGTCTCTCCTCCACATCAATCCTCTATGTCACTCCTCCATGTCACTCCTCCATGTCACTCCTCCTTTTCGCTATTCCATGTCACTCCTCCATGTCGCTACAAATACTCACTCCTCATGTCTCTCCTCCATGTCACTCCTCCAAGTCACTCCTCCATGTCATTCCTCCATGTCACTCCTCCATGTCACTACACCAACTCACTCATCCCTGTCCCTCCGCCATGTCACTCCTCCATGTCACTCCTCCATGTCGCTACACCAACTCACTCCTCATGTCACTACTCCATGTCGCTACACCAACTCACTCCTCATGTCACTCCTCCATGTCACTACACCAACTCACTCATCCCTGTCCCTCCGCCATGTCACTCCTCCATGTCACTCCTCCATGTCACTACACCAACTCACTAATCCCTCTCCCTCCGCCATGTCACTCCTCCATGTCACTCCTCCATGTCACTACACCAACTCACTAATCCCTCTCCCTCCGCCATGTCACTCCTCCATGTCACTCCTCCATGTCACTACACCAACTCACTCATCCCTGTCCCTCCGCCATGTCACTCCTCCATGTCACTCCTCCATGTCGCTACACCAACTCACTCCTCATGTCACTACTCCATGTCGCTACACCAACTCACTCCTCATGTCACTCCTCCATGTCACTACACCAACTCACTCATCCCTGTCCCTCCGCCAAGTCACTCCTCCATGTCATTCCTCCATGTCACTCCTCCATGTCACTACACCAACTCACTCATCCCTGTCCCTCCGCCATGTCACTCCTCCATGTCACTCCTCCATGTCGCTACACCAACTCACTCCTCATGTCACTACTCCATGTCGCTACACCAACTCACTCCTCATGTCACTCCTCCATGTCACTACACCAACTCACTCATCCCTGTCCCTCCGCCATGTCACTCCTCCATGTCACTCCTCCATGTCACTACACCAACTCACTAATCCCTCTCCCTCCGCCATGTCACTCCACCATATCAACCCTCCTTCCTGATCAAACTTGTCAGATCTACATGTCACTACTCCATGTCTCTCCTCCACATCAATCCTCTATGTCATTCCTCCATGTCACTCCTCCATGTCACTCCTCCTTGTCGCTATTCCATGTCACTCCTCCATGTTGCTACACCAACTCACTCCTCATGTCACTCCTCCATGTCGCTACTACATGTCACTCCTCCATGTCGCTACACCAACTCAATCCTCCTTGTCACTCCTCCATGTCACTCAACCAAGTCATTCCTCCATGTCACTCCTTTATGTCACTTCTATATGACTTCAATGTAAATCCTGCATGTCACTCCTCCATATCACTCCTCTATTTCACTCCTCCATATCAGTCCTCCATTTCAGTCCTCCATGTCACTCCTCCACATCACTACTCTTTGTCACTCCTCCAAGTCACTTTTCAATATCACTCCTCTATGTCATTCCCCTATGTCGCTACTCCATGTCACTCCTCCATGTCGATCCTCCATGTCACTCCTCCATGTCACTTCTATGTCTTCCATGTCACTCCTCCATGTCGCTCCTCCTTGTCACTCCTCCATGTTGCTCCTCCATGTCACTCCTCCATGTCACTCATCCATGTCCCTCCGCCATGTCACTCCACCATATCAACCCTACTTGCTGATCCGCCCTGTCACTCCTCCATGTCTCTCCTCCACATCAATCCTCTATGTCACTCCTCCATGTCACTCCTCCATGTCACTCCTCCTTGTCGCTACTCCACGTCACTCCTCCATGTCACTCATCCATGTCATTCCTCCATGTCACTCCTTTATTTCACTCCTGCAAGTCACTCCTCCATGTCACTCCTCCATGTCCCTCCTCCATGTCACTCCACCATATCAATCCTCCTTGCTGATCCGCCCTGTCACTTCTCCATGTCACTCCTCCATGTCACTTCTATATGTCTTCCATGTCACTCCTCCATGTCGTTACACCAACTCACTCCTCCATGTGACTCCTCCATGTCGCTACTCCATGTCACTGCTTCATTTCACTCCTCCATGTCTCTCCTCCATGTCACTTCTCCAAGTCTTCAATGTCATGTCTCTCATCTGTGTAGCTCCACATTGTCACACCTCCTTGTCACTCCTCCATGTAGCTACTCCATGTAACTCCTCCATGTCGCTCTACCAACTCAATCCTCCATGTCACTCGTCCACGCCACTCCTCCATGTCACACCTCCTTGTCACTCCTCCATGTAGCTACTCCATGTCACTCCTCCAAGTCACTCCTCCATGTCACTCTTATATATCACTCCACCATGCCACTCCTCTATATCACTCATCCATGTTACTCCTCCATATCAATCCTCCATGTCACTTCTCCATGTCACCCCTACTTGTCGCAATTCCATGTCACTCCTACATGTCGCTACACCAACTCACTCCTCATGTAACTCCTCCATGTCGCTACTCCATGTAACTCCTACATGTCGCTACACCAACTCAATCCTCCTTGTCACTCCTCCATGTCACTCATCCAAGTCATTCCTCCATGTCACTCCTTTATGTCACTCCTCCAAGTCACTCCTCCATGTCACTTCTATATGTCTTCCATGTCACTCCTCCATGTCGCTCTACCAACTCACTCCTCCATGTCACTCATCCACGTCACTCCTCCATGTCACACCTCCTTGTCACTCCTCCTTGTAGCTACTCCATGTCACTCCTCCATGTCACTCCTCCATGTCACTCTTAAATTTAAATCCACCACGCCACTCCTCTATATAACTCCTCCATGTCGCTATTCCATGTCACTCCTTATGTCGCTACACCAAGTCACTCCTCCATTTCACTCCTCCATTTCACTCCACCACGTCACTCCTCCATATCACTCCTCCATATCAACCCTCCATGTCACTCCTCCATGTCACTCCTTTATGTCGCTACTCCATGTCACTCCTCCATGTCGCTACACCAACTCAATCCTCCTTGTCACTCCTCCATGTCACTAATCCAAGTCATTCCTCCATGTCACTCCTTTATGTCACTCCTCCAAGTCACTCCTCCATGTCACTTCTATATGTCTTCCATGTCACTCCTCCATGTCGCTCTACCAACTCACTCCTCCATGTCACTCCTCCTTGTCACTCCTCCATGTAGCTATTCCATGTCACTCCTCCATGTCGCTCTACCAACTCATTCCTCCATGTCACTCGTCCACGTCACTCCTCCATGTCAAACTTCCTTGTCACTCCTCCATGTAGCTACTCCATGTCACTACACCAACTCACTCATCCCTGTCCCTCCGCCATGTCACTCCACCATATCAACCCTCCTTCCTGATCAAACTTGTCACTTCTCCATGTCATTACTGTCATTAGTCTCTTTCCCACATCAATCCTCTATGTCACTCCTCCTTGTCGCTATTCCATGTCACTCCTCCATGTTGCTACACCAACTCACTCCTCCATGTCACTCCTCCATGTCGCTACTCCATGTCACTCTTCCATTTCACTCCTCCATGTCTCTCCTCAATGTCACTTCTCCAAGTCTTCAATTTCATGTCTCTCATCTGTGTAGCTCCACATTGTCACTCCTCGAAGTCACTCCTCCATGTCACTCCTCCATGTAGCTATTCCATGTCACTCCTCCATGTCGCTCTACCAACTCACTCCTCCATGTCACTCGTCCATGTCACTCCTCCATGGCACACCTCCATGTCACTCTTAAATTTCATTCCACCACGTCACTCCTCTATATCACTCCTCCATGTTACTCCTCCATATCAATCCTCCATGTCACTTCTCCATGTCACTCCTCCATGTCACTCTTGCATGACGCTCCTCTATGTCACTTCTCTAAGTCTTCAATGTCATGTCTCTCATCCGTGTAGCTCCATATTGTCACTCCTCCACATCACTCCTCTATGTCACTCCTCCATATCACTTTTCAATATCACTCCTCTATGTCATTCCCCAATGTCGCTACTCCATGTCACTCCTCCATGTCGATCTTCCATGTCACTCCTCCATGTCGCTCCTCCTTGTCACTCCACCATTTCACTCCACCATATCAATCCTCCTTGCTGTTCCGCCCTGTCACTCCTCCATGTCCCTCCTTCACATAAATTTTCTATGTCACTCCTCCATGTCACTCCTCCATGTCACTACACCAACTCAATCATCCCTGTCCCTCCGCCATGTCACTCCACCATATCAACCCTCCTTCCTGATCAAACTTGTCACTTCTCCATGTCATTACTCCATGTCTCTCTCCCACATCAATCCTCTATGTCACTCCTTCTTGTCGCTATTCCATGTCACTCCTCCATGTTGCTACACCAACTCACTCCTCATGTCACTACTCCATGTCACTCATCCAAGTCATTCCTCCATGTCACTCCTTTATGTCATTCCTCCAAGTCACTCCTCCATGTCAATTCTATATGTATTCCATGTCACTTCTCCATGTCGTTACACCAACTCACTCCTCCATGTCACTCCTCCATGTCGCTACTCCATGTCAGTCCTCCATTTCACTCCTCCATGTCTCTCCTCAATGTCACTTCTTCAAGTCTTCAATTTCATGTCTCTCATCTGTGTAGCTCCACATTGTCACTCCTCCAAGTCACTCCTCCATGTCACTCCTCCATGTAGCTATTCCATGTCACTCCTCCATGTCGCTCTACCAACTCACTCCTCCATGTCACTCATCCACGTCACTCCTCCATGTCACACCTCCATGTCACTCTTAAATTTCACTCCACCACGCCACTCCTCTATATCACTCCTCCATGTTACTCCTCCATATCAATCCTCCCTGTAACTTCTCCATGTCACTCCTCCTTTTCGCAATTCCATGTCACTCCTCCATGTCGCTACACCAACTCACTACTCCATGTCACTCCTCCATGTCGCTACTCCATGTCACTCCTCCATGTCGCTACACCAACTCAATCCTCCTTGTCACTCCTCCATGTCACTCATCCAAGTCATTCCTCCGTGTCACTCCTTCATGTAATGTCTTCCATGTCACTCCTCCATGTCGCACCACCAACTCACTCCTCCATGTCACTCCTCCTTGTCACTCCTCCATGTAGCTATTCCATGTCACTCCTCCATGTCGCTCTACCAACTCATTCCTCCATGTCACTCGTCCACGTCACTCCTCCGTGTCACACTTCCTTGTCACTCCTCCATGTAGCTACTCCATGTCACTACACCAACTCACTCATCCCTGTCCCTCCGCCATGTCACTCCACCATATCAACCCTCCTTCTTGATCAAACTTGTCACTTCCATGTCTCTCCCCCACATCAAACCTCTATGTCACTCCTCCTTGTCACTCCTCCATGAAGCTATTCCATGTCACTCCTCCATGTCGCTCTACCAACTCACTACTCCATGTCTTTCCTCCACATCACTCCTCCATGTCACTCCTCCATGTCACTCCTCCTTGTAGCTATTCCATGTTACTCCTCCATGTCGCTACAACCAACTCACTCCTCCATGTCACTCCACCAATTCACTCCACCAAGTCACTCCTCCATGTCACTCCTCCATGTCATTCCTCCTTGTCGCTATTCCATGTCACTCCTCCATGTCGCTACACCAACTCACTCCTCCATGTCACTCCACCATTTCACTCCACCACGTCACTCTTCTACGTCACTCCTCATGTCACTCTTCTATGTCGCTAATCCATGTCGCTACTCCATGTCTTTCCTACACATCAACCCTCTATGTCACTCCTCCATGTCAATCCTCCATGTCACTATTCCATGTCACTCCTCATGTCGCTACACCAACTCACTCCTCATGTCACTAATCCATGTAGCTACTCCATGTCACTCCTCCATGTCGCTACACCAACTCAATCCTCATTGTCACTCCTCCATTTCACTGCTCCACGTCACTCCTCTATGTCACTCCTCCATGTCACTCCTCCATATCAACCCTCCATGTCACTCCTTATGTCGCTATATAAACTCACTCCTCCATGTCACTCCTCCATTTCACTCCACCACGTCACTCCTCCATATCACTCCTCCATATCAACCCTCCATGTCATTCCTCCATGTCACTACTCCATGTCATTCCTCCATGTCACTCCTCCATGTCACTACACCAACTAACTCATCCCTGTCGCTCCGCCATGTCACTCCTCCATGACACTCCTCCATGTCGCTACACCAACTCACTCCTCATGTCACTCCTCCATGTCGCTACTCCATTTCACATCTCCATGTCGCTACACCAACTCAATCCTCCTTGTCACTCCTCCATGTCACTCATCCAAGTCATTCCTCCATGTCACTCCTTTATGTCACTCCGCCATGTCACTCCTCCATGTCGCTCCACCAACTCACTCCTCCATGTCACTCATCCTTGTCACTATTCCATGTCACTCCTCCATGTTGCTACACCAACTCACTCCTCATGTCACTTCTCCATGTCGTTACTCCATGTCACTACTCCATGTCGCTACACCAACTCAATCCTCCTTGTCACTCCTCCATGTCACTCATCCAAGTCATTCCTCCATGTCACTCCTTTATGTCACTCCGCCATGTCACTCCTCCATGTCGCTCCACCAACTCACTCCTCCATGTCACTCCTCCTTGTCACTCCTCTATGTAGCTATTCCATGTCACTCCTCCATGTCGCTCTACCAACTCACTCCTCCATGTCACTCGTCCACGTCACTCCTCCATGTCACACTTCCTTTTCACTCCTCCATGTAGCTACTCCACATCAATCCTCCATGTCACTCCTCCATGTCACTCCTCCATGTCAAACCTCCATGTCACTCCTCCATGTCACTCCTCCATGTCACTCCTCCATGTCACTACACCAACTCACTCATCCCTTTCCCTCCGCCATGTCACTCAACCATATCAACCCTCCTTCCTGATCAAACTTGTCACTTCTCCATGTCATTACTCCATGTCTCTCCTCCACATCAATCCTCTTTGTCACTCCTCCATGTCACTCCTCCATGTCACTCCTCCTTGTCGGTATTCCATGTCACTCATCCATGTCACTCCTCCTTGTCGCTATTCCATGTCACTCATCCAAGTCACTCCTCCATGTCGCTATTCCATGTCACTACTTATGTCGATACATCAACTCACTCCTCCATGTCACTCCTCCATTTCACTCCACCACGTCACTCCTCCATGTCACTCCTCAATATCAACCCTCCATGTCACTCCTCCATGTCACTCCTCCATGTCACTCCTCAATGTCACTACACCAACTCACTAATCCCTGTCCATCCGCCATGTCACTCCTCCATATCAACCCTCCTTCCTGATCAAACTTGTCAGTTCTCCATGTCACTACTCCATGTCTCTCCTTCACATCAAGCCTCTATGTCACTCCTCTATGTCACTCTTCCATGTCACTCCTCCTTGTCGCTATTCCATGTCACTCCTCCATGTTGCTACATCAACTCACTCCTCATGTCACTCCTCCATGTCGCTACTCCATGTCACTCCTCCATGTCGCTACACCAACTCAATCCTCCTTGTCACTCCTCCATGTCACTCCTCCATGTCACTCCTCCATGTTACTACACCAACTCACTCATCCCTTTCCCTCCGCCATGTCACTCCACCATATCAACCCTCCTTCGTGATCAAACTTGTCACTTCTCCATGTCATTACTCCATATCTCTCATCCACATCAATCCTCTATGTCACTCCTCCATGTCACTCCTCCTTGTCGCTATTCCATGTCACTCCTCCATGTTGCTACACCAACTCACTCCTCATGTCACTCCTCCATGTCGCTACTCCATGTCACTCCTCCATGTCGTTACACCAACTCAATCCTCCTGGTCACTCCTCCCTGTCACTCATCCAAGTCATTCCTCCATGTCACTCCTTTATGTCACTCCTCCATGTCACTCCTCCATGTCACTTCTATATGTCTTCCATGTCACTTATCCATATCGCTCCACCAACTCACTCCTCCATGTCACTCCTCCTTGTCACTCCTCCATGTAGCTATTCCATTTCACTCCTCCATGTCGCTACACCAACTCAATCCTCCTTGTCACTCCTCCGTGTAGCTATTCCATTTCAATCATCTATGTCACTACACCAACTCACTCATTCCTTTACCTCCGCCATGTCACTCCACCATATCAACCCTCCTTCCTGATCAAACTTGTCACTTCTCCATGTCACTACTCCATGTCTCTTCTATATGTCTTCCATGTCACTCCTCTATGTCGCTCCACCAACTCACTCCTCCATGTCACTCCTCCATGTCACTGCTCCACGTCACTCATCTATGTCACTCCTCCATGTCACTCCTCCATGTCACTTCTATATGTCTTCCATGTCACTCCTCCATGTCGCTCCACCAACTCACTCCTCCATGTCACTCCTCCATGTCACTGCTCCACATCACTCCTCTATATCACTCCTCCATGTCACTCCTCCATGTCGCTATTCCATGTCACTCCTTATGTCGCTACACCAACTCACTCCTCCATTTCACTCATCCAAGTCATTCCTCCATGTCACTCCTTTATGTCACTCCTCCAAGTCACTCCTCCATGTCACTTCTATATGTCTTCCATGTAACTCCTCCATGTCGTTACACCAACTCACTCCTCCATGTCACTCCTCCTTGTCACTCCTCCATGTCACTTCTATATGTCTTCCATGTAACTCCTCCATGTCGTTACACCAACTCACTCCTCCATGTCACTCCTCCTTGTCACTCCTCCATGTAGCTATTCCATGTCACTCCTCCATGTCGCTCTACCAACACACTGCTCCATGTCACTCGTCCACGTCACTCCTCCATGTCACACTTCCTTGTCACTCCTCCATGTAGCTACTCCATGTCACTACACCAACTAACTCATCCCTGTCACTCCGCCATGTCACCCCACCATATCAACCCTCCTTCCTGATCAAACTTGTCACTTCTCCATGTCACTACTCCATGTCTTTCCTCCACATCATTCCTCTATGTCAATCCTCCATGTCACTCCTCCATGTCATTTCTCCTTGTCGCTATTCCATGTCACTACTCCATGTCGCTAAACCAACTCACTCCTCCATGTCATTCCCCCATTTCACTCCACCACGTCACTCCTCCATGTCACTCCTCCATATCAGCCCTTCATGTAACTCCTCCATGTCACTCCTCTATGTCACTACACCACCTCACTCATCCCTGTCCCTCCGCCATGTCACTCCACCATATCAACCCTCCTTCCTGATCAAACTTGTCACTTCTCCATGTCACTACTCCATGTCTCTCCCCCATATCAAACCTCTATGTCACTCTTCCATGTCACTCCTCTATGTCACTCCTCCTTGTCGCTCTTCCATGTCACTCCTCCATGTCGCTACACCTACTCAATCCTCCTTGTCACTCCTCCATGTCACTGCTCCACGTCACTCCTCTATGTCACTCTTCCATGTCACTCTTCCATGTTGCTATTCCATGTCACTCCTTTTGTCGCTATATAAACTCACTCCTCCATGTCACTCCTCCATTTCACTCCACCACGTCACTCCTCCATGTTACTCCTCCATATCAACCCTCCATGTCACTCCTCCTTGTCGCTACACCAACTCACTCCTCATGTCACTCCTCCATGTCGCTATTCCATGTCACTCCTTATGTCGCTACACCAACTCACTCCTCCATTTCACTCCTCCATTTCACTCATCCAAGTCATTCCTCCATGTCACTCCTTTATGTCACTCCTCCAAGTCACTCCTCCATGTCACTCCTCCATGTAGCTATTCCATGTCACTCCTCCATGTCGCTCTACCAACACACTCCTTTATGTCACTCGTCCACGTCACTCCTCCATGTCACAATTCCTTGTCACTCCTCCATGTAGCTACTCCATGTCACTACACCAACTCACTCATCCCTGTCCCTCCGCCATGTCACTCTACCATATCAACCCTCCTTCCTGATCAAACTTGTCACTTCTCCATGTCACTACTCCATGTCTTTCCTCCACATCAATCCTCTATGTCACTCCTCCATGTCACTCCTCCATGTCATTCCCCCATTTCACTCCACCACGTCACTCCTCCATGTCACTCCTCCATATCAGCCATTCATGTCACTCCTCCATGTCACTCCTCTATGTCACTACACCAACTCACTCATCCCTGTCCCTCCGCCATGTCACTCCACCATATCAATCCTCCTTCCTGATCAAACTTGTCACTTCTCCATGTCACTCCTCCATATCAACCCTCCATGTCACTCCTCCTTGTCGCTACACCAACTCACTCCTCCATGTCACTCCTCCATTTCACTCCACCTTGTCCCTCCTCCATATCAACCCTCCATGTCACTCCTCCATGTCACTCCTCCATATCCCTCCGCAATGTCACTCCACCATATCAACCCTCATTCCTGATCAAATTTGTCACTTCTCCATGTCACTACTCCATGTCTCTCCTCCACATCAAACCTCTATGTCACTCCTCCATGTCACTCCTCCATGTCAATCCTCCTTGTCGCTACTCCATGTCACTCCTCATGTCACTCCTCCATGTCACTACACCTTGTCACCCCTCCATGTCACTCATCCATGTCATTCCTCCATGTCACTCCTTTATGTCACTCATCCAAGTCACTCTTCAATTTCATTTCTATATGACTTCAATGTCACTCCTGCATGTCGCTCCTCCATATCACTCCTCTATTTCACTACTCCATGTCACTCCTCCATATCAATCCTCCGTGTCACTTCCACATGTTTTCCATGTCACTCCTCCACATCACTCCTCTATGTCACTCCTCCATGTCACTTTTAAATTTCACTCCTCTATGTCATTCCCCAATGTCGATCCTCCATGTCACTCCTCCATGTCACTCCTCCTTGTCACTCCTCCATGTTGCTCCTCCATGTCACTCCTCCATGTCACTCATCCATGTCCCTCCGCCATGTCACTTCACCATATCAATCCTCCTTGCTGATCCGCCCTGTCACTCCTCCATTTCTCTCCTCCACATCAATCCTCTATGCCACTCCTCCATGTCACTCCTCCATGTCACTCCTTCATGTCACTACACCAACTAACTCAACCCTCCTTCCTGATCAAACTTGTCACTTCTCCATGTCACTACTCCATGTCTCTCCTCCACATCATTCATCTATGTCACTCCTCCATGTCACTCCTCCATGTCAATCCTCCTTGTCGCTACTCCATGTCTCTCCTCCATGTCACTCATCCATGTAATTCCTCCATGTCACTCCTTTATGTCACTCCTCCAAGTCACTCCTCCATGTCACTCCTCCATGTCTCTTTTCCATGTCACTCCACCATATCAATCCTCCTTGCTGATCCGCCCTGTCACTTCTCCATTTCACTCCTCCATGTCACTACTATATGTCTTCCATGTCACTCCTCCATGTCGTTACACCAACTCAATTCTCCATGTCACTCCTCCATGTCGCTACTCCATGTCACTCCTCCATTTCACTCCTCCATGTCTCTCCTCCATGTCACTTCTCCAAGTCTTCAATGTCATGTCCCTCATCTGTGTAGCTCCACATTGTCACTCCTCCAAGTCACTCCTCCATGTCGCTACTCCACGTCACTCCTCCATGTCACTCTTCTATGTCACTCTTAAATTTCACTCCACCACGCCACTCCTCTATATCACTCCTGCATGTTACTCCTCCATATCAATCCTCTATGTCATTCCCCATGTCGATCTTCCATGTCGCTCGTCCATGTAACTCCTCAATGTCACTCCTCCATGTAGAACCTCCATGACACTCCTCCGTGTAACTCCTCCATGTTGCTCTTGCATGTCACTCCTCCATGTCTATTCTCCATGTCATTCCTCCATGTTACTCCTCCATGTCACTTCTCCATGTCACTCCACCATATCAATCCACCATGCTGATCCGCCCTGTCACTTCTCCTTTTTACTCTTCTATGTCTGTCCTCCACGTCACTACTCTATGTCACTCCTCCATGTCACTCCTCCATGTCGCTACTCCATGTCACTCCACCATTTCACTCCTCCATGTCTCTCCTCCATGTCACTTCTCCAAGTCTTCAATGTCATGTCTCTCATCTGTGTAGCTCCACATTGTCACTCCTCCAAGTCACTCCTCCATGTCACTACTCCACGTCACTCCTCCATGTCACACCTCCTTGTCACTCCTCCATGTAGCTACTCCATTTCTCTCCTCCATGTCGCTCTACCAACTCACTCCTCCATGTCACTCGTCCACGTCACTCCTCCATGTCACACCTCCTTGTCACTCCTCCATGAAGCTACTCAATGTCACTCCTCCATGTCACTAATCCCTGTCCCTCCGCCATGTCACTCCACCATATCAACCCTCCTTCCTGATCAAACTTGTTACTTCTCCATGTCACTACTCCATGTCTCTCCCCCACATCAAACCTCTATGTCACTCCTCCTTGTCGCTCTTCCATGTCACTCCTCCATGTCGCTACACCAACTCAATCCTCATATCACTCCTCCATGTAGCTACTCCATGTCACTCCTCCATGTCGCTACACCAACTCAATCCTCCTTGTCACTCCTCCATGTCACTGCTCCACGTCACTCCTCTATGTCACTCCTCCATGTCACTCCTCCATGTGGCTATTCCATGTCACTCCTTATGTCGCTATATAAACTCACTCTTCCATGTCACTCCTCCATTTCACTCCACGACGTCACTCCTCCATGTCATTCCTCCATAGCAACCCTCCATGTCACTCCTCCTTGTCGCTACACCAACTCACTCCTCCAAGTCACTCCTCCATTTCTCTCCAACACGTCCCTCCTCCATATCAACCCTCCATGTCACTCCTCCATGTCACTCCTCCATGTACCTCCGCCATGTCACTCCACCATATCAACCCTCCTTCCTGATCAAACTTGTCACTTCTCCATTTCACTACTCCATGTCTCTCTTCCACATCACTCCTCTGTATCACTCCTCCATATCACTCCTCCATGTCACTCCTCCTTGTCGCTATTCCATGTTACTCCTCCATGTCGCTACACCAACTCACTCTTCCATGTCACTTCTCCATTTCACTCCACCACGTCACTCTTCTACGTCACTCCTCATGTCGCTACTCCACGTCACTCCTCCATGTCACACCTCCTTGTCACTCCTCCATGTAGCTACTCCATGTCACTTCTCCATGTCGCTCTACCAACTCACTCCTTCATGTCACTCGTCCACGTCACTCCTCCATGTCACACCTCCTTGTCACTCCTCCATGAAGCTACTCCATGTACCTCCTCCATGTCACTTCTCCATGTCACTCTTAAATTTCACTCCACCACGCCACTCCTCTATATCACTCATCCATGTTACTCCTCCATATCACTCCTCCATGTCACTTCTCCATGTCACTCCTCCTTGTCGCAATTCCATGTCACTCCTCCATGTCGCTACTCCATGTCACTCCTCCATGTCGCTACACCAACTTAATCCTCCTTGTCACTCGTCCACGTCACTCCTCCATGTCACACCTCCTTGTCACTCCTCCATGAAGCTACTCAATGTCACTCCTCCATGTCACTAATCCCTGTCCCTCCGCCATGTCACTCCACCATATCAACCCTCCTTCCTGATCAAACTTGTCACTTCTCCATGTCACTACTCCATGTCTCTCCCCCACATCAAACCTCTATGTCACTCCTCCTTGTCGCTCTTCCATGTCACTCCTCCATGTCGCTACACCAACTCAATCCTCATATCACTCCTCCATGTAGCTACTCCATGTCACTCCTCCATGTCGCTACACCAACTCAATCCTCCTTGTCACTCCTCCATGTCACTGCTCCACGTCACTCCTCTATGTCACTCCTCCATGTCACTCCTCCATGTGGCTATTCCATGTCACTCCTTATGTCGCTATATAAACTCACTCTTCCATGTCACTCCTCCATTTCACTCCACGACGTCACTCCTCCATGTCATTCCTCCATAGCAACCCTCCATGTCACTCCTCCTTGTCGCTACACCAACTCACTCCTCCAAGTCACTCCTCCATTTCTCTCCAACACGTCCCTCCTCCATATCAACCCTCCATGTCACTCCTCCATGTCACTCCTCCATGTACCTCCGCCATGTCACTCCACCATATCAACCCTCCTTCCTGATCAAACTTGTCACTTCTCCATTTCACTACTCCATGTCTCTCTTCCACATCACTCCTCTGTATCACTCCTCCATATCACTCCTCCATGTCACTCCTCCTTGTCGCTATTCCATGTTACTCCTCCATGTCGCTACACCAACTCACTCTTCCATGTCACTCCTCCATTTCACTCCACCACGTCACTCTTCTACGTCACTCCTCATGTCGCTACTCCACGTCACTCCTCCATGTCACACCTCCTTGTCACTCCTCCATGTAGCTACTCCATGTCACTTCTCCATGTCGCTCTACCAACTCACTCCTTCATGTCACTCGTCCACGTCACTCCTCCATGTCACACCTCCTTGTCACTCCTCCATGAAGCTACTCCATGTACCTCCTCCATGTCACTTCTCCATGTCACTCTTAAATTTCACTCCACCACGCCACTCCTCTATATCACTCATCCATGTTACTCCTCCATATCACTCCTCCATGTCACTTCTCCATGTCACTCCTCCTTGTCGCAATTCCATGTCACTCCTCCATGTCGCTACTCCATGTCACTCCTCCATGTCGCTACACCAACTTAATCCTCCTTGTCACTCCTCCATGTCACTCATCCAAGTCATTCCTCCATGTCACTCATTTATGTCATTCCTCCAAGTCACTCCTCCATGTCACTTCTATATGTCTTCCATGTCACTCCTCCATGTCGATCCACCAACTCACTCCTCCATGTCACTGCTCCACGTCACTCCTCTATGTCACTCCTCCATGTCACTCCTCCATGTCGCTATTCCATGTCACTCCTTATGTCGCTACACCAACTCACTCCTCCATTTCACTCCACCACGTCACTCCTCCATATCACTCCTCCATATCAACCCTCCATGTCACTCATCCATGTCACTCCTCCATGTCATTCCTCCATGTCACTACACCAGCTCACTCATCCCTGTCCCTCCGCCATGTCACTCCTTCATGTCACTCCTCCATGTCGCTACACCAACTCACTCCTCACGTCACTCCTCCATGTCGCTACTCCATTTCACATCTCCATGTCGCTACACCAACTCAATCCTCCTTGTCACTCCTCCATGTAACTCATCCAAGTCACTCCTCCATGTCTCTCCTTCACATCAATCCTCTATGTCACTCCACCATGTCACTCTTCCATGTCACTCCTCCTTGTCGCTATTCCATGTCACTCCTCCATGTTGCTACACCAACTCACTCCTCATTTCACTCCTCCATGTCGCTACTCCATTTCACTCCACCACGTCACTCCTCCATGTCGCTATTCCATGTCTCTCCTCCATGTCACTCATCCAAGTCACTCCTCCATGTCGCTATTCCATGTCTCTCCTTATGTCGATACACCAACTCACTCCTCCATGTCACTCCTCCATTTCACTCCACCACGTCACTCCTCCATGTCACTCCTCCATATCAACCCTCCATGTCACTCCTCCATGTCTGTCCTTCACATCAATCCTCTATGTCACTCCACCATGTCACTCCTCCATGTCACTCCTCCTTGTCGCTATTCCATGTCACTCCTCCATGTTGCTACACCAACTCACTCCTCATTTCACTCCTCCATGTCGCTACTCCATGTCACTCCTCCATGTCGCTATTCCATGTCACTCCTTATGTCGCTACACCAACTCACTACTCCATTTCACTCCTCCATTTCACTCCACCACGTCACTCCTCCATATCACTCCTCCATATCAACCCTCCATGTCACTCCTCCATGTCACTCCTCCATGTCATTCCTCCATGTCACTCCTCAATGTCACTACACCAACTCACTCATTCCTGTCCCTCCGCCATGTCATTCCACCCTATCAACACTCCTTCCTGATCAAACTTGTCAGTTCTCCATGTCACTACTCCATGTCTCTCCTCCACATCCATTCTCTATGTCACTCCTCCATTTCACTCCTCCATGTCACTCCTCCTTGTCGCTATTCCATTTCACTCCTCCATGTTGCTACACCAACTCACTCCTCATGTCACTCCTCCATGTCGCTACTCCATGTCACTCCTCCATGTCGCTACACTAACTCAATCCTCCTTGTCACTCCTCCATGTCACTCATCCAAGTCATTCCTCCATGTCACTCCTTTAAGTCACTCCTCCAAGTCACTCCTCCATGTCACTTCTTTATGTCTTCCATGTCACTCCTCCATGTCGCTCCACCAACTCACTCCTCCATGTCACTCCTCCTTGTCACTCCTCCATGTAGCTATTACATGTCACTCCTCCATGTCACTCTACCAACACACTCCTCCATTTCACTCCACCACGTCACTCTTCTACGTCACTCCTCATGTCACTCCTCCATGTCGCTACTCATTGTCACTCCTCCATGTCACTCATCCATGTCATTCCTCCATGTCACTCCTTTATGTCACTCCTCCAAGTCACTCCTCAATTTCACTTCTATATGACTTCAATGTCACTCCTGCATGTGGCTCCTCCATATCACTCCTCTATTTCACTACTCCATGTCACTCCTCCATATCAATCCTCCATTTCACTCCTCCATGTAACTCTTTAATGTCACTCCTCCATGGCATTCCTCTATGTCACTCCTCCATGTTGCTACACCAACTCACTCCTCATGTCACTCCTCCATGTCGCTACTCCATTTCACTCCACCACGTCACTCCTCCTTGTCACTCCTCTATGTCACTCATCCAAGTCACTCCTCCATGTCACTCATCCAAGTCACTCCTCCATGTCGCTATTCCATGTCTCTCCTTATGTCGATACACCAACTCACTCCTCCATGTCACTCCTCCATTTCACTCCACCACGTCACTCCTCCATGTCACTCCTCCATATCAAACCTCCATGTCACTCTTCCATGTCACTCCTCCATGTCACTACACCAACTCACTAATCCCTTTCCGCCGCCATGTCACTCCACCATATCAACCCTCCTTCCTGATCAAACTTGTCAGTTCTCCATGTCACTACTCCCTGTTTCTCTTCCACATCAATCCTCTATGTCACTCCTCCATGTCACTCCTCCATGTCACTACACGAACTCAATCCTCCTTGTCACTCCTCTGTGTCATTCCTGCATGTCACTCCTCACTGTCACTCCTCCATGTCACTACACTACCTCACTCATCCCTGTCCCTCCTCCATGTCACACCACCATAACAACCCTCCTTCCTGATCAAACTTGTCACTTCTCCAAGTCACTCCTCCATGTCACTCATCCTTGTTTCTTCTCCATGTCACTCCTCCATGTCACTCATCCATGTCATTCCTCCATGTCACTCCTTTATGTCACTCCTCCAAGTTACTCCTCAATTTCACTTCTATATATCTTCCATGTCACTCCTCCATGTCGCTCCTCCATATCACTCCTCTATTTCACTCCTCCATTTCACTCCTCCATTTCACTCCTCCATGTCACTCCTCCATGTCACTGCTCCAAGTCACTCCTCTATGTCACTCCTCCATGTCACTCCTCCATGTTGCTATTCCATGTCACTCCTCCATGTCGCTACACCACCTCACTCCTCCATGTCACTCATCCATGTCATTCCTCCATGTCACTCCTTTATGTCACTCCTCCAAGTCACTCCTCAATTTCACTTCTATATGACTTCAATGTCACTCCTGCATGTTGCTCCTCCATATCACTCCTCTATTTCACTACTCCATGTCACTCCTCCATATAAATCCTCCATTTCACTCCTCCATGTAACTCTTTAATGTCACTCCTCCATGTCATTCCTCTATGTCACTCCTCCATGTCGCTACACCAACTCACTCTTCATGTCACTCCTCCATGTAATTTCTCCATGTCGCTATTCCATGTCAATCCTTATGTCGCTACACCAACTCACACCTCCATTTCACTCCTCCATTTCACTCCACCACGTCACTCCTCCATATCACTCCTCTATATCAACCCTCCATGTCACTCCTCCATGTCATTCCTCCATGTCACTCCTCCATGTCGCTACACCAACTCACTCCTCATGTCACTCCTCCATGTCGCTACTCCATTTCACTCCACCACGTCACTCCTCCTTGTCACTCCTCTATGTCACTCATCCAAGTCACTCCTCCATGTCACTCATCCAAGTCACTCCTCCATGTCGCTATTCCATGTCTCTCCTTATGTCGATACACCAACTCACTCCTCCATGTCACTCCTCCATTTCACTCCACCACGTCACTCCTCCATTTCACTCCTCCATGTCACTCCTCCATGTCACTGCTCCAAGTCACTCCTCTATGTCACTCCTCCATGTCACTCCTCCATGTTGCTATTCCATGTCACTCCTCCATGTCGCTACACCACCTCACTCCTCCATGTCACTCCTTATGTCGCTACACCAACTCTCTCCTCCATGTCACTCCTCCATTTCACTCCACCACGTCCCTCCTCCATGTCACTACTCCATATAAACCCTTCTTGTCACTCCTCCCTGTCACTCCTCGATGTCACTATTCCATGTCACTCCTCCATGTCAATACACCAACTCACTCATCCCTGTCCCTCCGCCATATCACTCCACCATATCAACCCTCCATCCTGATCAAACCTTTCACTTCTCCATGTCACTACTCCATGTCTCTCCTCCACATCAATCCTCTATGTCACTCCTCCATGTCACTACTCCATGTCACTCCTCCTTGTCGCTATTCCATGTCACTCCTCCATGTCACTCCTCCATGTCGCTACACCAACTCAATCCTCCTTGTCACTCCTCCATGTCACTCCTCCATGTCACTACACCAACTCACTCCTCATGTCACTCCTCCATGTCGCTACTCCATGTCACTCCTCCATGTCCCTACACCAACTCACTCCTCCATGTCACTGCTCCATTTCACTCCACCACGCAACTCCTCTATATCACTCCTCCATGTTACTCCTCCATATCAATCCTCCATGTCACTCCTCCATGTCACTTCTATATGTCTTCCATGTCACTCTTTCATGTCGCTCCTCCATGTCACTCCTCCATGTAACTCCTCCATGTCGCTCCTCCATGTTGCTCCTCCATGTCACTCCTCTATGTCACTCATCCATGTCACTCCGTCATGTCACTCCACCATATCAATCCTCTTTGCTGATCCGCCCTGTCACTCCTCCATGTCTCTCCTCCACATCAATCCTCTATGTCACTCCTCCATGTCACTCATCCATGTCATTCCTCCATGTCACTCCTTTATGTCACTCCTCCAAGTTACTCCTCAATTTCACTTCTATATATCTTCCATGTCACTCCTCCATGTCGCTCCTCCATATCACTCCTCTATTTCACTCCTCTATTTCACTCCTCCATTTCACTCCTCCATGTCACTCCTCCATGTCACTGCTCCAAGTCACTCCTCTATGTCACTCCTCCATGTCACTCCTCCATGTTGCTATTCCATGTCACTCCTCCATGTCGCTACACCACCTCACTCCTCCATGTCACTCTTTATGTCGCTACACCAACTCACTCCTCCATGTCACTCCTCCATTTCACTCCACCACGTCCCTCCTCCATGTCACTACTCCATATAAACCCTTCATGTCACTCCTCCCTGTCACTCCTCGATGTCACTATTCCATGTCACTCCTCCATGTCAATACACCAACTCACTCATCCCTGTCCCTCCGCCATATCACTCCACCATATCAACCCTCCATCCTGATCAAACCTTTCACTTCTCCATGTCACTACTCCATGTCTCTCCTCCACATCAATCCTCTATGTCACTCCTCCATGTCACTCCTCCTTGTCGCTATTCCATGTCACTCCTCCATGTCGCTACACCAACTCAATCCTCCTTGTCACTCCTCCATGTCACTCCTCCATGTCGCTACACCAACTCACTCCTCATGTCACTCCTCCATGTCGCTACTCCATGTCACTCCTCCATGTCCCTACACCAACTCACTCCTCCATATCACTCCTACATTTCACTCCACCACGCAACTCCTCTATATCACTCCTCCATGTTACTCCTCCATATCAATCCTCCATGTCACTCCTCCATGTCACTTCTATATGTCTTCCATGTCACTTTTTCATGTCGCTCCTCCATGTCACTCCTCCATGTAACTCCTCCATGTCGCTCCTCCATGTTGCTCCTCCATGTCACTCCTCTATGTCACTCATCCATGTCACTCCGTCATGTCACTCCACCATATCAATCCTCTTTACTGATCTGCCCTGTCACTTCTCCATTTCACACCTCCATGTCTCTCTTCCACATTAATCCTCTATGTCACTCCTCCATGTCACTCCTCCATGTCACTCCTCCATGTCACGACTCCATATCACTCCTCCATTTCACTTCTATATGTCTTCCATGTCACTCCTCCATGTAACTTCTCCATGTCACTCCTCCACGTCACTCCTCCTTGTCGCTATTCCATGTTACTCCTCCATGTCGCTACACCAACTCACTCTTCCATGTCACTCCTCCATTTCACTCCACCACGTCACTCTTCCACGTCACTCCTCATGTCACTCCTCCATGTCACTCATCCATGTCATTCCTCCATATCACTCCTTTATGTCACTCCTCCAAGTCACTCCTCAATTTCACTTCTATATGACTTCAATGTAAATCCTGCATGTCGCTCCTCCATATCACTCCTCTATTTCACTCCTCCATGTCACTCCTCCATATCAGTCCTCCATTTCACTCCTCCATGTAACTCCTTAATGTCACTACTCCATGTCGCTACTCCATGTCACTCCTCCATGTCACTCTTGCATGTCGCTCCTCCATGTCACTTCTCCAAGTCTTTAATGTCATGTCTCTCATCCGTGTAGCTCCATATTGTCACTCCTCCATATCACTCCTTCGTGTCACTTCTACATGTTTTCCATGTCACTCCTCCACATCACTCCTCTATGTCACTCCTCCATGTCACTTTTCAATATCACTCCTCTATGTCATTCCCCTATGTCGCTACTCCATGTCACTCCTCCATGTCGATCCTCCATGTCACTCCACCATGTCACTTCTATATGTCTTCCTTGTCACTCCTCCATGTCGCTCCTCCTTGTCACTCCTCTTTGCTGATCCGCCCTGTCACTCCTCCATGTCTCTCCTCCACATCAATCCTCTATGTCACTCCTCCATGTCACTCCTCCATGTCACTTCTTTATGTGTTTCATGTCACTCCTCCATGTCGCTCCACCAACTCACTCCTCCATGTCACTCCTCCTTGTCACTCCTCCATGTAGCTATTCCATGTCACTCCTCCATGTCGCTCTACCAACACACTCCTCCATTTCACTCCACCACGTCACTCTTCTACGTCACTCCTCATGTCACTCCTCCATGTCGCTACTCTTTGTCACTCCTCCATGTCACTCATCCATGTCATTCCTCCATGTCGCTACACCAACTCACTCCTCATGTCACTCCTCCATGTTGCTACTCCATTTCACTCCTCCATGTCGCTACACTAACTCAATTCTCCTTGTCACTCCTCTATGTCACTCATCCAAGTCACTCCTCCAAGTCACTCCTCTATGCCACTCCTCCATGTCACTCCTCCATGTTGCTATTCCATGTCACTCCTCCATGTCACTCCTCCATTTCACTCCACCACGTCCCTCCTCCATGTCACTACTCCATATAAACCCTTAATGTGACTATTCCATGTCACTCCTCCATGTCAATACACCAACTCACTCATCCCTGTCCCTCCGCCATATCACTCCACCATATCAACCCTCCATCCTGATCAAACCTTTCACTTCTCCATGTCACTACTCCATGTCTCTCCTCCACATCAATCCTCTATGTCACTCCTCCATGTCACTCCTCCATGTCACTCCTCCTTGTCGCTATTCCATGTCACTCCTCCATGTCGCTACACCAACTCAATCCTCCTTGTCACTCCTCCATTTCACTCCTCCATGTTGCTACACCAACTCACTCCTCATGTCACTCCTCCATGTCGCTACTCCATGTCACTCCTCCATGTCCCTACACCATCTCACTCCTCCATGTCACTCCTCCATTTCACTCCTCCACGCAACTCCTCTATATCACTCCTCCATGTTACTCCTCCATATCAATCCTCCATGTCACTCCTCCATGTCACTTCTATATGTCTTCCATGTCACTCCTCCATGTCACTTCTCCATGTCACTCATCCACGTCACTCCTCCTTGTCGCTATTCCATGTCACTCCTCCATTTCACTCCACCACGTCACTCTTCCACGTCAGTCCTCATGTCACTCCTCCATGTCGCTACTCCTTGTCACTCCTCCATGTCACTCATCCATGTCATTCCTCCATATCACTCTTTTATGTCACTCCTCCAAGTCACTCCTCAATTTCACTTCTATATGACTTCAATGTAAATCCTGCATGTCGCTCCTCCATATCACTCCTTTATTTCACTCCTCCATGTCACTCCTCCATATCAGTCCTCCATTTCACTCCTCCATGTAACTCCTAAATGTCACTACTCCATGTCGCTACTCCATGTCACTCCTCCATGTCACTCTTGCATGTCGCTCCTCCATGTCACTTCTCCAAGTCTTCAATGTCATGTCTCTCATCCGTGTAGCTCCATATTGTCACTCCTCCATATCACTCCTCCGTGTCACTTCTACATGTTTTCCATGTCACTCCTCCATGTCACTTTTCAATATCACTCCTCTATGTCATTCCCCTATGTCGCTACTCCATGTCACTCCTCCATGTCGATCCTCCATGTCACTCCACCATGTCCATTCTATATGTCTTCCATGTCACTCCTCCATGTTGCTCCTCCATGTCACTCCTCCATGTCACTCATCCATGTCCCTCCGGCATGTCACTCCACCATATCAATCCTCTTTGCTGATCCGCCCTGTCACTCCTCCATGTCTCTCCTCCACATCAATCCTCTATGTCACTCCTCCATGTCACTCCTCCATGTCACTTCTTTATGTCTTCCATGTCACTCCTCCATGTCGCTCCACCAACTCACTCCTCCATGTCACTCCTCCTTGTCAGTCCTCCATGTAGCTATTCCATGTCACTCCTCCATGTCACTACACGAACTCAATCCTCCTTGTCACTCCTCTGTGTCATTCCTGCATGTCACTCCTCACTGTCACTCCTCCATGTCACTACACTACCTCACTCATCCCTGTCCCTCCTCCATGTCACACCACCATAAAAACCCTCCTTCCTGATCAAACTTGTCACTTCTCCATGTCACTCCTCCATGTCACTCCTCCTTGTCGCTACTCCATGTCACTCCTCCATGTCATTCCTCTATGTCACTCCTTTATGTCACTCCTCCAAGTTACTCCTCAATTTCACTTCTATATATCTTCCATGTCACTCCTCCATGTCGCTCCTCCATATCACTCTTCTATTTCACTCCTCCATTTCACTCCTCCATTTCACTCCTCCATGTCACTCCTCCATGTCACTGCTCCAAGTCACTCCTCTATGTCACTCCTCCATGTAACTCCTCCATGTCGCTCCTCCATGTTGCTCCTCCATGTCACTCCTCTATGTCACTCAATCATGTCACTCCGTCATGTCACTCCACCATATCAATCCTCTTTGCTGATCTGCCCTGTCACTTCTCCATTTCACACCTCCATGTCTCTCTTCCACATTAATCCTCTATGTCACTCCTCCATGTCACTCCTCCATTTCACTCCTCCAGGTCACTCCTCCATGTCACTGCTCCAAGTCACTCCTCTATGTTACTCCTCCATGTCACTCCTCCATGTTGCTATTCCATGTCGCTCCTCCATGTCACTTCTCCAAGTCTTCAATGTCCTGTCTCTCATCCGTGTAGCTCCATATTGTCACTCCTCCATATCACTCCTCCGTGTCACTTCTACATGTTTTCCATGTCACTCCTACATATCACTCCTCTATGTCACTCCTCCATGTCACTTTTCAATATCACTCCTCTATGTCATTCCCCTATGTCGCTACTCCATGTCACTCCTCCATGTCGATCCTCCATGTCACTCCACCATGTCACTTCTATATGTCTTCCATGTCACTCCTCCATGTCGCTCCTCCTTGTCACTCCTCCATGTTGCTCCTCCATGTCACTCCTCCATGTCACTCATCCATGTCCCTCCGGCATGTCACTCCACCATATCAATCCTCTTTGCTGATCCGCCCTGTCACTCCTCCATGTCTCTCCTCCATATCAATCCTCTATGTCACTCCTCCATGTCACTCCTCCATGTCACTTCTTTATGTCTTCCATGTCACTCCTCCATGTCGCTCCACCAACTCACTCCTCCATGTCACTCATCCTTGTCACTCCTCCATGTAGCTATTCCATGTCACTCCTCCATGTCGCTCTACCAACACACTCCTCCATTTCACTCCACCACGTCACTCTTCTACGTTACTCCTCATGTCACTCCTCCATGTCGCTACTCCTTGTCACTCCTCAATGTCACTCATCCATGTCATTCCTCCATGTCACTCCTTTATGTCACTCCTCCAAGTCACTCCTCAATTTCACTTCTATATGACTTGAATGTCACTCTTGCATGTTGCTCGTCCATATCACTCCTCTATTTCACTACACCATGTCACTCCTCCATATCAATCCTCCATTTCACTCCTCCATGTAACTCTTTAATGTCACTCCTCCATGTCATTCCTCTATGTCACTCCTCCATGTCGCTACACCAACTCACTCTTCATGTCACTCCTCCATGTCATTTCTCCATTTCGCTATTCCATGTCAATCCGTATGTCGCTACACCAACTCACACCTCCATTTCACTCCTCCATTTCACTCCACCACGTCACTCCTCCATATCACTCCTCCATATCAACCCTCCATGTCACTCCTCCATGTCATTCCTCCATGTCACTCCTCCATGTCGCTACACCAACTCACTCCTCATGTCACTCCTCCATGTCGCTACTCCATTTCACTCCTCCATGTCGCTACACCAACTCAATCCTCCTTGTCACTCCTCTATGTCACTCATCCAAGTCACTTCTCCATGTCACTCATCCAAGTCACTCCTCCATGTCGCTATTCTATGTCACTCCTTATGTCGATACACCAACTCACTCCTCCATGTCACTCCTCCATTTCACTCCACCACGTCACTCCTTCATGTCACTCCTCCATATCAACCCTCCATGTCACTCCTCCATGTCACTCTTCCATGTCACTCCTCCATGTCACTACACCAACTCACTAATCCCTTTCCCTCCGCCATGTCACTCCACCATATCAACCCTCCTTCCTGATCAAACTTGTCACTTCTCCATGTCACTACTCCGTTTCTCTTCCACATCAATCCTCTATGTCACTCCTCCATGTTACTCCTCCATGTCACTCCTACTTGTCGCTATTCCATGTCACTCCTCCATGTTGCTACAACAACTCACTCCTCATGTCACTCCTCCATGTCGCTACTCCATGTCACTCCTCCATGTCGCTACACCAACTCAATCCTCCTTGTCACTCCTCCATGTCACTCATCCAAGTCATTCCTCCATGTCACTCCTTTATGTCACTCCTCCAAGTCACTCCTCCATGTCACTTCTATATGTCTTCCATGTCACTTCTCCATGTCGTTCCACCAACTCACTCCTCCGTGTTGCTCCTTCTTGTCACTCCTCCATGTAGCTATTCCATGTCACTCCTCCATGTCGCTCTACCAACTCACTCCTCCATGTCACTCGTCCACGTCACTCCTCCATGTAAAACTTCCTTGTCACTCCTCCATGTAGCTACTCCATGTCACTACACCAACTCACTCATCACTGTCCCTCCGCCATGTCACTCCACCTTATCAACCCTCCTTCCTGATCAAATTTGTCACTTCTCCATGTCACTACTCCATGTCTTTACTCCACATCAATCCTCTATGTCACTCCTCCATGTCACTCCTCCTTGTTGCTATTCCATGTCACTTCTCCATGTTACTACACCAACTCACTCATCCTTGTCTCTCCGCCATGTCACTCCACCATATCAACCCTCCTTCCAGATCAAACTTGTCATTTCTCCAAGTCATTACTCCATGTCTCTCTTACACATCAATCATTTTTGTCACTGCTCCATGTCACTTCTATATGTCTTCCATGTCACTCCTCCAAGTCACTCCTCAATTTCACTTCTATATGACTTCAATGTAAATCCTGCATGTCGCTCCTCCATATCACTCCTTTATTTCACTCCTCCATGTCACTCCTCCATATCAGTCCTCCATTTCACTCCTCCATGTAACTCCTAAATGTCACTACTCCATGTCGCTACTCCATGTCACTCCTCCATGTCACTCTTGCATGTCGCTCCTCCATGTCACTTCTCCAAGTCTTTAATGTCATGTCTCTCATCCGTGTAGCTCCATATTGTCACTCCTCCATATCACTCCTCCGTGTCACTTCTACATGTTTTCCATGTCACTCCTCCATATCACTCCTCTATGTCACTCCTCCATGTCACTTTTCAATATCACTCCTCTATGTCATTCCCCTATGTCGCTACTCCATGTCACTCCTCCATGTCGATCATCCATGTCACTCCACCATGTCCATTCTATATGACTTCCATGTCACTCCTCCATGTCGCTCCTCCTTGTCACTCCTCCATGTTGCTCCTCCATGTCACTCCTCCATGTCACTCATCCATGTCCCTCCGGCATGTCACTCCACCATATCAATCCTCTTTGCTGATCCGCCCTGTCACTCCTCCATGTCTCTCCTCCACATCAATCCTCTATGTCACTCCTCCATGTCACTCCTCCATGTCACTTCTTTATGTCTTCCATGTCACTCCTCCATGTCGCTCCACCAACTCACTCCTCCATGTCACTCCTCCTTGTCACTCCTCCATGTAGCTATTCCATGTCACTCCTCCATGTCACTACACGAACTCAATCCTCCTTGTCACTCCTCTGTGTCATTCCTGCATGTCACTCCTCACTGTCACTCCTCCATGTCACTACACTACCTCACTCATCCCTGTCCCTCCTCCATGTCACACCACCATAACAACCCTCCTTCCTGATCAAACTTGTCACTTCTCCATGTCACTCCTCCATGTCACTCCTCCTTCTCGCTACTCCATGTCACTCCTCCATGTCACTCATCCATGTCATTCCTCTATGTCACTCCTTTATGTCACTCCTCCAAGTTACTCCTCAATTTCACTTCTATATATCTTCCATGTCACTCCTCCATGTTGCTCCTCCATATCACTCTTCTATTTCACTCCTCCATTTCACTCCTCCATTTCACTCCTCCATGTCACTCCTCCATGTCACTGCTCCAAGTCACTCCTCTATGTCACTCCTCCATGTAACTCCTCCATGTCGCTCCTCCATGTTGCTCCTCCATGTCACTCCTCTATGTCACTCAATCATGTCACTCCGTCATGTCACTCCACCATATCAATCCTCTTTGCTGATCTGCCCTGTCACTTCTCCATTTCACACCTCCATGTCTCTCTTCCACATTAATCCTCTATGTCACTCCTCCATGTCACTCCTCCATTTCACTCCTCCAGGTCACTCCTCCATGTCACTGCTCCAAGTCACTCCTCTATGTTACTCCTCCATGTCACTCCTCCATGTTGCTATTCCATGTCGCTCCTCCATGTCACTTCTCCAAGTCTTCAATGTCCTGTCTCTCATCCGTGTTGCTCCATATTGTCACTCCTCCATATCACTCCTCCGTGTCACTTCTACATGTTTTCCATGTCACTCCTACATATCACTCCTCTATGTCACTCCTCCATGTCACTTTTCAATATCACTCCTCTATGTCATTCCCCTATGTCGCTACTCCATGTCACTCCTCCATGTCGATCCTCCATGTCACTCCACCATGTCACTTCTATATGTCTTCCATGTCACTCCTCCATGTCGCTCCTCCTTGTCACTCCTCCATGTTGCTCCTCCATGTCACTCCTCCATGTCACTCATCCATGTCCCTCCGGCATGTCACTCCACCATATCAATCCTCTTTGCTGATCCGCCCTGTCACTCCTCCATGTCTCTCCTCCATATCAATCCTCTATGTCACTCCTCCATGTCACTCCTCCATGTCACTTCTTTATGTCTTCCATGTCACTCCTCCATGTCGCTCCACCAACTCACTCCTCCATGTCACTCCTCCTTGTCACTCCTCCATGTAGCTATTCCATGTCACTCCTCCATGTCGCTCTACCAACACACTCCTCCATTTCACTCCACCACGTCACTCTTCTACGTTACTCCTCATGTCACTCCTCCATGTCGCTACTCCTTGTCACTCCTCCATGTCACTCATCCATGTCATTCCTCCATGTCACTCCTTTATGTCACTCCTCCAAGTCACTCCTCAATTTCACTTCTATATGACTTGAATGTCACTCTTGCATGTTGCTCGTCCATATCACTCCTCTATTTCACTACTCCATGTCACTCCTCCATATCAATCCTCCATTTCACTCCTCCATGTAACTCTTTAATGTCACTCCTCCATGTCATTCCTCTATGTCACTCCTCCATGTCGCTACACCAACTCACTCTTCATGTCACTCCTCCATGTCATTTCTCCATTTTGCTATTCCATGTCAATCCTTATGTCGCTACACCAACTCACACCTCCATTTCACTACTCCATTTCACTCCACCACGTCACTCCTCCATATCACTCCTCCATATCAACCCTCCATGTCACTCCTCCATGTCATTCCTCCATGTCACTCCTCCATGTCGCTACACCAACTCACTCCTCATGTCACTCCTCCATGTCGCTACTCCATTTCACTCCTCCATGTCGCTACACCAACTCAATCCTCCTTGTCACTCCTCTATGTCACTCATCCAAGTCACTTCTCCATGTCACTCATCCAAGTCACTCCTCCATGTCGCTATTCTATGTCACTCCTTATGTCGATACACCAACTCACTCCTCCATGTCACTCCTCCATTTCACTCCACCACGTCACTCCTTCATGTCACTCCTCCATATCAACCCTCCATGTCACTCCTCCATGTCACTCTTCCATGTCACTCCTCCATGTCACTACACCAACTCACTAATCCCTTTCCGTCCGCCATGTCACTCCACCATATCAACCCTCCTTCCTGATCAAACTTGTCAGTTCTCCATGTCACTACTCCCTGTTTCTCTTCCACATCAATCCTCTATGTCACTCCTCCATGTCACTCCTCCATGTCACTCCTACTTGTCGCTATTCCATGTCACTCCTCCATGTTGCTACAACAACTCACTCCTCATGTCACTCCTCCATGTCGCTACTCCATGTCACTCCTCCATGTCGCTACACCAACTCAATCCTCCTTGTCACTCCTCCATGTCACTCATCCAAGTCATTCCTCCATGTCACTCCTTTATGTCACTCCTCCAAGTCACTCCTCCATGTCACTTCTATATGTCTTCCATGTCACTTCTCCATGTCGTTCCACCAACTCACTCCTCCGTGTTGCTCCTTCTTGTCACTCCTCCATGTAGCTATTCCATGTCACTCCTCCATGTCGCTCTACCAACTCACTCCTCCATGTCACTCGTCCACGTCACTCCTCCATGTAAAACTTCCTTGTCACTCCTCCATGTAGCTACTCCATGTCACTACACCAACTCACTCATCACTGTCCCTCCGCCATGTCACTCCACCTTATCAACCCTCCTTCCTGATCAAATTTGTCACTTCTCCATGTCACTACTCCATGTCTTTACTCCACATCAATCCTCTATGTCACTCCTCCATGTCACTCCTCCTTGTTGCTATTCCATGTCACTTCTCCATGTTACTACACCAACTCACTCATCCTTGTCTCTCCGCCATGTCACTCCACCATATCAACCCTCCTTCCAGATCAAACTTGTCATTTCTCCAAGTCATTACTCCATGTCTCTCATACACATCAATCATTTTTGTCACTGCTCCATGTCACTTCTATATGTCTTCCATGTCACTCCTCCATGTCGCTCCTCCTTGTCACTCCTCCATGTTGCTCCTCCATGTCACTCCTCCATGTCACTCATCCATGTCCCTCCGCCATGTCACTCCACCATATCAATCCTCCTTGCTGATCCGCCCTGTCACTCCTCCATGTCTCTCCTCCACATCAATCTTCTATGTCACTCCTCCATGTCACTCCTCCATGTCGCTATTCCATGTCACTCCTCCATGTCACTACACAAACTCAATCCTCCTTGTCACTCCTCTGTGTCATTCCTGCATGTCACTCCTCACTGTCACTCCTCCATGTCACTACACTACCTCACTCATCCCTGTCCCTCCTCCATGTCACACCACCATAACAACCCTCCTTCCTGATCAAACTTGTCACTTCTCCATGTCACTCCTCCATGTCACTCCTCCTTGTCGCTACTCCATGTCACTCCTCCATGTCACTCATCCATGTCATTCCTCCATGTCACTCCTTTATGTCACTCCTCCAAGTTACTCCTCAATTTAACTTCTATATATCTTCCATGTCACTCCTCCATGTCGCTCCTCCATATCACTCCTCTATTTCACTCCTCCATTTCACTCCTCCATTTCACTCCTCCATGTCACTCCTCCATTTCACTGCTCCAAGTCACTCCTCTATGTCACTCCTCCATGTAACTCCTCCATGTCGCTCCTCCATGTTGCTCCTCCATGTCACTCCTCTATGTCACTCAATCATGTCACTCCGTCATGTCACTCCACCATATCAATCCTCTTTGCTGATCTGCCCTGTCACTTCTCCATTTCACACTTCCATGTCTCTCTTCCACATTAATCCTCTATGTCACTCCTCCATGTCACTCCTCCATTTCACTCCTCCAGGTCACTCCTACATGTCACTGCTCCAAGTCACTCCTCTATGTTACTCCTCCATGTCACTCCTCCATGTTGCTATTCCATGTCACTCCTCCATGTCACTCCTTATGTCGCTACACCAACTCTCTCCTCCATGTCACTCCTCCATTTCACTCCACCACGTCCCTCCTCCATGTCACTACTCCATATAAACCCTTCATGTCACTCCTCCCTGTCACTCCTCGATGTCACTATTCCATGTCACTCCTCCATGTCAATACACCAACTCACTCATCCCTGTCCCTCCGCCATATCACTCCACCATATCAAACCTCCATCCTGATCAAACCTTTCACTTCTCCATGTCACTACTCCATGTCTCTACTCCACATCAATCCTCTATGTCACTCCTCCATGTCACTCCTCCATGTCACTCCTCCTTGTCGCTATTCCATGTCACTCCTCCATGTCGCTACACCAACTCAATCCTCCTTGTCACTCCTCCATGTCACTCCTCCATGTCGCTACACCAACTCACTCCTCATGTCACTCCTCCATGTCGCTACTCCATGTCACTCCTCCATGTCGCTACACCAACTCACTCCTCATGTCAGTCCTCCATGTCGCTACTCCATGTCACTCCTCCATGTCCCTACACCAACTCACTCCTCATGTCACTCCTCCATGTCCCTACACCAACTCACTCCTCATGTTACTCCTCCATATCAATCCTCTTTGCTGATCTGCCCTGTCACTTCTCTATTTCACACCTCCATGTCTCTCTTCCACATTAATCCTCTATGTCACTCCTCCATGTCACTCCTCCTTGTCGCTATTCCATGTCACTCCTCCATGTGACTACACCAACTCACTCATCCCTGTCCCTCCGCCATGTCACTCCACCATATCAACCCTCCTTCCAGATCAAACTTGTCATTTCTCCAAGTCATTACTCCATGTCTCTCATCCACATCAATCATTTTTGTCACTGCTCCATGTCACTTCTATGTCTTCCATGTCACTCCTCCATGTCGCTCCTCCTTGTCACTCCTCCATGTTGCTCCTCCATGTCACTCCTCCATGTCACTCATCCATGTCCTTCCGCCATGTCACTCCACCATATCAATCCTCCTTGCTGATCCGCCCTGTCCCTCCTCCATGTCTCTCCTCCACATCAATCTTCTATGTCACTCCTCCATGTCACTCCTCCATGTCGCTATTCCATGTCACTCCTCCATGTCACGACTCCATGTCACTCCTCCATGTCACTCCTCCATGTCACGACTCCATATCACTCCTCCATTTCACTTCTATATGTCTTCCATGTCACTCCTCCATGTAACTTCTCCATGTCACTCCTCCACGTCACTCCTCCTTGTCTCTATTCCATGTTACTCCTCCATGTCGCTACACCAACTCACTCATCCCTGTCCCTCCGCCATGTCACTCCTCCATGTAACTCCTCCATGTCGCTACTCCATTTCACATTTCCATGTCGCTACACCAACTCAATCCTCCTTGTCACTCATCCATGTCACTCATCCAAGTCACTCCTCCATGTCACTATTCCATGTCACTCCTTTATGTCACTCCTCCATGTCACTCATCCACGTCACTCTTCTACGTTACTCCTCATGTCACTCCTCCATGTCGCTACTCCTTGTCACTCCTCAATGTCACTCATCCATGTCATTCCTCCATGTCACTCCTTTATGTCACTCCTCCAAGTCACTCCTCAATTTCACTTCTATATGACTTGAATGTCACTCTTGCATGTTGCTCGTCCATATCACTCCTCTATTTCACTACACCATGTCACTCCTCCATATCAATCCTCCATTTCACTCCTCCATGTAACTCTTTAATGTCACTCCTCCATGTCATTCCTCTATGTCACTCCTCCATGTCGCTACACCAACTCACTCTTCATGTCACTCCTCCATGTCATTTCTCCATTTCGCTATTCCATGTCAATCCGTATGTCGCTACACCAACTCACACCTCCATTTCACTCCTCCATTTCACTCCACCACGTCACTCCTCCATATCACTCCTCCATATCAACCCTCCATGTCACTCCTCCATGTCATTCCTCCATGTCACTCCTCCATGTCGCTACACCAACTCACTCCTCATGTCACTCCTCCATGTCGCTACTCCATTTCACTCCTCCATGTCGCTACACCAACTCAATCCTCCTTGTCACTCCTCTATGTCACTCATCCAAGTCACTTCTCCATGTCACTCATCCAAGTCACTCCTCCATGTCGCTATTCTATGTCACTCCTTATGTCGATACACCAACTCACTCCTCCATGTCACTCCTCCATTTCACTCCACCACGTCACTCCTTCATGTCACTCCTCCATATCAACCCTCCATGTCACTCCTCCATGTCACTCTTCCATGTCACTCCTCCATGTCACTACACCAACTCACTAATCCCTTTCCCTCCGCCATGTCACTCCACCATATCAACCCTCCTTCCTGATCAAACTTGTCACTTCTCCATGTCACTACTCCGTTTCTCTTCCACATCAATCCTCTATGTCACTCCTCCATGTTACTCCTCCATGTCACTCCTACTTGTCGCTATTCCATGTCACTCCTCCATGTTGCTACAACAACTCACTCCTCATGTCACTCCTCCATGTCGCTACTCCATGTCACTCCTCCATGTCGCTACACCAACTCAATCCTCCTTGTCACTCCTCCATGTCACTCATCCAAGTCATTCCTCCATGTCACTCCTTTATGTCACTCCTCCAAGTCACTCCTCCATGTCACTTCTATATGTCTTCCATGTCACTTCTCCATGTCGTTCCACCAACTCACTCCTCCGTGTTGCTCCTTCTTGTCACTCCTCCATGTAGCTATTCCATGTCACTCCTCCATGTCGCTCTACCAACTCACTCCTCCATGTCACTCGTCCACGTCACTCCTCCATGTAAAACTTCCTTGTCACTCCTCCATGTAGCTACTCCATGTCACTACACCAACTCACTCATCACTGTCCCTCCGCCATGTCACTCCACCTTATCAACCCTCCTTCCTGATCAAATTTGTCACTTCTCCATGTCACTACTCCATGTCTTTACTCCACATCAATCCTCTATGTCACTCCTCCATGTCACTCCTCCTTGTTGCTATTCCATGTCACTTCTCCATGTTACTACACCAACTCACTCATCCTTGTCTCTCCGCCATGTCACTCCACCATATCAACCCTCCTTCCAGATCAAACTTGTCATTTCTCCAAGTCATTACTCCATGTCTCTCTTACACATCAATCATTTTTGTCACTGCTCCATGTCACTTCTATATGTCTTCCATGTCACTCCTCCAAGTCACTCCTCAATTTCACTTCTATATGACTTCAATGTAAATCCTGCATGTCGCTCCTCCATATCACTCCTTTATTTCACTCCTCCATGTCACTCCTCCATATCAGTCCTCCATTTCACTCCTCCATGTAACTCCTAAATGTCACTACTCCATGTCGCTACTCCATGTCACTCCTCCATGTCACTCTTGCATGTCGCTCCTCCATGTCACTTCTCCAAGTCTTTAATGTCATGTCTCTCATCCGTGTAGCTCCATATTGTCACTCCTCCATATCACTCCTCCGTGTCACTTCTACATGTTTTCCATGTCACTCCTCCATATCACTCCTCTATGTCACTCCTCCATGTCACTTTTCAATATCACTCCTCTATGTCATTCCCCTATGTCGCTACTCCATGTCACTCCTCCATGTCGATCATCCATGTCACTCCACCATGTCCATTCTATATGACTTCCATGTCACTCCTCCATGTCGCTCCTCCTTGTCACTCCTCCATGTTGCTCCTCCATGTCACTCCTCCATGTCACTCATCCATGTCCCTCCGGCATGTCACTCCACCATATCAATCCTCTTTGCTGATCCGCCCTGTCACTCCTCCATGTCTCTCCTCCACATCAATCCTCTATGTCACTCCTCCATGTCACTCCTCCATGTCACTTCTTTATGTCTTCCATGTCACTCCTCCATGTCGCTCCACCAACTCACTCCTCCATGTCACTCCTCCTTGTCACTCCTCCATGTAGCTATTCCATGTCACTCCTCCATGTCACTACACGAACTCAATCCTCCTTGTCACTCCTCTGTGTCATTCCTGCATGTCACTCCTCACTGTCACTCCTCCATGTCACTACACTACCTCACTCATCCCTGTCCCTCCTCCATGTCACACCACCATAACAACCCTCCTTCCTGATCAAACTTGTCACTTCTCCATGTCACTCCTCCATGTCACTCCTCCTTCTCGCTACTCCATGTCACTCCTCCATGTCACTCATCCATGTCATTCCTCTATGTCACTCCTTTATGTCACTCCTCCAAGTTACTCCTCAATTTCACTTCTATATATCTTCCATGTCACTCCTCCATGTTGCTCCTCCATATCACTCTTCTATTTCACTCCTCCATTTCACTCCTCCATTTCACTCCTCCATGTCACTCCTCCATGTCACTGCTCCAAGTCACTCCTCTATGTCACTCCTCCATGTAACTCCTCCATGTCGCTCCTCCATGTTGCTCCTCCATGTCACTCCTCTATGTCACTCAATCATGTCACTCCGTCATGTCACTCCACCATATCAATCCTCTTTGCTGATCTGCCCTGTCACTTCTCCATTTCACACCTCCATGTCTCTCTTCCACATTAATCCTCTATGTCACTCCTCCATGTCACTCCTCCATTTCGCTCCTCCAGGTCACTCCTCCATGTCACTGCTCCAAGTCACTCCTCTATGTTACTCCTCCATGTCACTCCTCCATGTTGCTATTCCATGTCGCTCCTCCATGTCACTTCTCCAAGTCTTCAATGTCCTGTCTCTCATCCGTGTTGCTCCATATTGTCACTCCTCCATATCACTCCTCCGTGTCACTTCTACATGTTTTCCATGTCACTCCTACATATCACTCCTCTATGTCACTCCTCCATGTCACTTTTCAATATCACTCCTCTATGTCATTCCCCTATGTCGCTACTCCATGTCACTCCTCCATGTCGATCCTCCATGTCACTCCACCATGTCACTTCTATATGTCTTCCATGTCACTCCTCCATGTCGCTCCTCCTTGTCACTCCTCCATGTTGCTCCTCCATGTCACTCCTCCATGTCACTCATCCATGTCCCTCCGGCATGTCACTCCACCATATCAATCCTCTTTGCTGATCCGCCCTGTCACTCCTCCATGTCTCTCCTCCATATCAATCCTCTATGTCACTCCTCCATGTCACTCCTCCATGTCACTTCTTTATGTCTTCCATGTCACTCCTCCATGTCGCTCCACCAACTCACTCCTCCATGTCACTCCTCCTTGTCACTCCTCCATGTAGCTATTCCATGTCACTCCTCCATGTCGCTCTACCAACACACTCCTCCATTTCACTCCACCACGTCACTCTTCTACGTTACTCCTCATGTCACTCCTCCATGTCGCTACTCCTTGTCACTCCTCCATGTCACTCATCCATGTCATTCCTCCATGTCACTCCTTTATGTCACTCCTCCAAGTCACTCCTCAATTTCACTTCTATATGACTTGAATGTCACTCTTGCATGTTGCTCGTCCATATCACTCCTCTATTTCACTACTCCATGTCACTCCTCCATATCAATCCTCCATTTCACTCCTCCATGTAACTCTTTAATGTCACTCCTCCATGTCATTCCTCTATGTCACTCCTCCATGTCGCTACACCAACTCACTCTTCATGTCACTCCTCCATGTCATTTCTCCATTTTGCTATTCCATGTCAATCCTTATGTCGCTACACCAACTCACACCTCCATTTCACTACTCCATTTCACTCCACCACGTCACTCCTCCATATCACTCCTCCATATCAACCCTCCATGTCACTCCTCCATGTCATTCCTCCATGTCACTCCTCCATGTCGCTACACCAACTCACTCCTCATGTCACTCCTCCATGTCGCTACTCCATTTCACTCCTCCATGTCGCTACACCAACTCAATCCTCCTTGTCACTCCTCTATGTCACTCATCCAAGTCACTTCTCCATGTCACTCATCCAAGTCACTCCTCCATGTCGCTATTCTATGTCACTCCTTATGTCGATACACCAACTCACTCCTCCATGTCACTCCTCCATTTCACTCCACCACGTCACTCCTTCATGTCACTCCTCCATATCAACCCTCCATGTCACTCCTCCATGTCACTCTTCCATGTCACTCCTCCATGTCACTACACCAACTCACTAATCCCTTTCCGTCCGCCATGTCACTCCACCATATCAACCCTCCTTCCTGATCAAACTTGTCAGTTCTCCATGTCACTACTCCCTGTTTCTCTTCCACATCAATCCTCTATGTCACTCCTCCATGTCACTCCTCCATGTCACTCCTACTTGTCGCTATTCCATGTCACTCCTCCATGTTGCTACAACAACTCACTCCTCATGTCACTCCTCCATGTCGCTACTCCATGTCACTCCTCCATGTCGCTACACCAACTCAATCCTCCTTGTCACTCCTCCATGTCACTCATCCAAGTCATTCCTCCATGTCACTCCTTTATGTCACTCCTCCAAGTCACTCCTCCATGTCACTTCTATATGTCTTCCATGTCACTTCTCCATGTCGTTCCACCAACTCACTCCTCCGTGTTGCTCCTTCTTGTCACTCCTCCATGTAGCTATTCCATGTCACTCCTCCATGTCGCTCTACCAACTCACTCCTCCATGTCACTCGTCCACGTCACTCCTCCATGTAAAACTTCCTTGTCACTCCTCCATGTAGCTACTCCATGTCACTACACCAACTCACTCATCACTGTCCCTCCGCCATGTCACTCCACCTTATCAACCCTCCTTCCTGATCAAATTTGTCACTTCTCCATGTCACTACTCCATGTCTTTACTCCACATCAATCCTCTATGTCACTCCTCCATGTCACTCCTCCTTGTTGCTATTCCATGTCACTTCTCCATGTTACTACACCAACTCACTCATCCTTGTCTCTCCGCCATGTCACTCCACCATATCAACCCTCCTTCCAGATCAAACTTGTCATTTCTCCAAGTCATTACTCCATGTCTCTCATACACATCAATCATTTTTGTCACTGCTCCATGTCACTTCTATATGTCTTCCATGTCACTCCTCCATGTCGCTCCTCCTTGTCACTCCTCCATGTTGCTCCTCCATGTCACTCCTCCATGTCACTCATCCATGTCCCTCCGCCATGTCACTCCACCATATCAATCCTCCTTGCTGATCCGCCCTGTCACTCCTCCATGTCTCTCCTCCACATCAATCTTCTATGTCACTCCTCCATGTCACTCCTCCATGTCGCTATTCCATGTCACTCCTCCATGTCACTACACAAACTCAATCCTCCTTGTCACTCCTCTGTGTCATTCCTGCATGTCACTCCTCACTGTCACTCCTCCATGTCACTACACTACCTCACTCATCCCTGTCCCTCCTCCATGTCACACCACCATAACAACCCTCCTTCCTGATCAAACTTGTCACTTCTCCATGTCACTCCTCCATGTCACTCCTCCTTGTCGCTACTCCATGTCACTCCTCCATGTCACTCATCCATGTCATTCCTCCATGTCACTCCTTTATGTCACTCCTCCAAGTTACTCCTCAATTTAACTTCTATATATCTTCCATGTCACTCCTCCATGTCGCTCCTCCATATCACTCCTCTATTTCACTCCTCCATTTCACTCCTCCATTTCACTCCTCCATGTCACTCCTCCATTTCACTGCTCCAAGTCACTCCTCTATGTCACTCCTCCATGTAACTCCTCCATGTCGCTCCTCCATGTTGCTCCTCCATGTCACTCCTCTATGTCACTCAATCATGTCACTCCGTCATGTCACTCCACCATATCAATCCTCTTTGCTGATCTGCCCTGTCACTTCTCCATTTCACACTTCCATGTCTCTCTTCCACATTAATCCTCTATGTCACTCCTCCATGTCACTCCTCCATTTCACTCCTCCAGGTCACTCCTACATGTCACTGCTCCAAGTCACTCCTCTATGTTACTCCTCCATGTCACTCCTCCATGTTGCTATTCCATGTCACTCCTCCATGTCACTCCTTATGTCGCTACACCAACTCTCTCCTCCATGTCACTCCTCCATTTCACTCCACCACGTCCCTCCTCCATGTCACTACTCCATGTCTCTACTCCACATCAATCCTCTATGTCACTCCTCCATGTCACTCCTCCATGTCACTCCTCCTTGTCGCTATTCCATGTCACTCCTCCATGTCGCTACACCAACTCAATCCTCCTTGTCACTCCTCCATGTCACTCCTCCATGTCGCTACACCAACTCACTCCTCATGTCACTCCTCCATGTCGCTACTCCATGTCACTCCTCCATGTCGCTACACCAACTCACTCCTCATGTCAGTCCTCCATGTCGCTACTCCATGTCACTCCTCCATGTCCCTACACCAACTCACTCCTCATGTCACTCCTCCATGTCCCTACACCAACTCACTCCTCATGTTACTCCTCCATATCAATCCTCTTTGCTGATCTGCCCTGTCACTTCTCTATTTCACACCTCCATGTCTCTCTTCCACATTAATCCTCTATGTCACTCCTCCATGTCACTCCTCCTTGTCGCTATTCCATGTCACTCCTCCATGTCACTACACCAACTCACTCATCCCTGTCCCTCCGCCATGTCACTCCACCATATCAACCCTCCTTCCAGATCAAACTTGTCATTTCTCCAAGTCATTACTCCATGTCTCTCATCCACATCAATCATTTTTGTCACTGCTCCATGTCACTTCTATGTCTTCCATGTCACTCCTCCATGTCGCTCCTCCTTGTCACTCCTCCATGTTGCTCCTCCATGTCACTCCTCCATGTCACTCATCCATGTCCTTCCGCCATGTCACTCCACCATATCAATCCTCCTTGCTGATCCGCCCTGTCCCTCCTCCATGTCTCTCCTCCACATCAATCTTCTATGTCACTCCTCCATGTCACTCCTCCATGTCGCTATTCCATGTCACTCCTCCATGTCACGACTCCATGTCACTCCTCCATGTCACTCCTCCATGTCACGACTCCATATCACTCCTCCATTTCACTTCTATATGTCTTCCATGTCACTCCTCCATGTAACTTCTCCATGTCACTCCTCCACGTCACTCCTCCTTGTCTCTATTCCATGTTACTCCTCCATGTCGCTACACCAACTCACTCATCCCTGTCCCTCCGCCATGTCACTCCTCCATGTAACTCCTCCATGTCGCTACTCCATTTCACATTTCCATGTCGCTACACCAACTCAATCCTCCTTGTCACTCATCCATGTCACTCATCCAAGTCACTCCTCCATGTCACTATTCCATGTCACTCCTTTATGTCACTCCTCCATGTCACTCATCCACGTCACTCCTCTATTTCACTCCTCCATGTCACTCCTAAATATCAATCCTCCATTTTACTCCTCCATGTAACTCCTTAATGTCACTACTCCATGTCTCTATTCCATGTCACTCCACCATGTCACTCTTGCATGTCGTTCCTCCATGTCACTCCTCCATGTCACTTCTATATGTCTTCCATTTCACTCCTCCATGTCGCTCCTCCTTGTCACTCCTCCATGTTGCTCCTCCATGTCACTCCTCCATGTCACTCATCCATTTCCCTCCGCCATGTCAATCCACCATATCAATCCTCCTTGCTGATCCGCCCTGTCACTCCTCCATGTCTCTCTTCCACATCTATCCTCCATGTCACTCCTCCATGTCACTCCTCCATGTCACTCCTCCATGTCACTCCTCCATGTCACTACACCAAGTCACTCATCCATGTCATTCCTCCATGTCACTCCTTTATGTCACTCCTCCAAGTCACTCCTCAATTTCACTTCTATATGACTTCAATGTAAATCCTGCATGTCGCTCCTCCATATCACTCCTCTATTTCACTCCTCCATGTCACGCCTCCATATCAGTCCTCCATTTCACTCCTCCATGTAACTCCTTAATGTCACTACTCCATGTCGCTACTCCATGTCACTCCTCCATGTCACTCTTGCATGTCGCTCCTCCATGTCACTTCTCCAAGTCTTTAATGTCATGTCTCTCATCCGTGTAGCTCCATATTGTCACTCCTCCATATCACTCCTTCGTGTCACTTCTACATGTTTTCATAGTCACTCCTCCACATCACTCCTCTATGTCACTCCTCCATGTCACTTTTCAATATCACTCCTCTATGTCATTCCCCTATGTCGCTACTCCATGTCACTCCTCCATGTCGATCCTCCATGTCACTCCACCATGTCACTTCTATATGTCTTCCTTGTCACTCCTCCATGTCGCTCCTCCTTGTCACTCCTCCATGTTGCTCCTCCATGTCACTCCTCCATGTCACTCATCCATTTCCCTCCGCCATGTCACTCCACCATATCAATCCTCTTTGCTGATCCGCCCTGTCACTCCTCCATGTCTCTCCTCCACATCAATCCTCTATGTCACTCCTCCATGTCACTCCTCCATGTCACTTCTTTATGTGTTCCATGTCACTCCTCCATGTCGCTCCACCAACTCACTCCTCCATGTCACTCCTCCTTGTCACTCCTCCATGTAGCTATTCCATGTCACTCCTCCATGTCGCTCTACCAACACACTCCTCCATTTCACTCCACCACTTCACTCTTCTACGTCACTCCTCATGTCACTCCTCCATGTCGCTACTCTTTGTCACTCCTCAATGTCACTCATCCATGTCATTCCTCCATGTCGCTACACCAACTCACTCCTCATGTCACTCCTCCATGTTGCTACTCCATTTCACTCCTCCATGTCGCTACACCAACTCAATCCTCCTTGTCACTCCTCTATGTCACTCATCCAAGTCACTCCTCCAAGTCACTCCTCTATGTCACTCCTCCATGTCACTCCTTCATGTTGCTATTCCATGTCACTCCTCCATGTCACTCCTCCATTTTACTCCACCACGTCCCTCCTCCATGTCACTACTCCATATAAACCCTTCATGTGACTCCTCGCTGTCACTCCTCAATGTCACTATTCCATGTCACTCCTCCATGTCAATACACCAACTCACTCATCCCTGTCCCTCCGCCATATCACTCCACCATATCAACCCTCCATCCTGATCAAACCTTTCACTTCTCCATGTCACTACTCCATGTCTCTCCTCCACATCAATCCTCCATGTTGCTACACCAACTCACTCCTCATGTCACTCCTCCATGTCGCTACTCCATGTCACTCCTCCATGTCCCTACACCATCTCACTCCTCCATGTCACTCCTCCATTTCACTCCTCCACGCAACTCCTCTATATCACTCCTCCATGTTACTCCTCCATATCAATCCTCCATGTCACTCCTCCATGTCACTTCTATATGTCTTCCATGTCACTTTTTCATGTCGCTCCTCCATGTCACTCCTCCATGTAACTCCTCCATGTCGCTCCTCCATGTTGCTCCTCCATGTCACTCCTCTATGTCACTCATCCATGTCACTCCGTCATGTCACTCCACCATATCAATCCTCTTTGCTGATCTGCCCTGTCACTTCTCCATTTCACACCTCCATGTCTCTCTTCCACATTAATCCTCTATGTCACTCCTCCATGTCACTCCTCCATGTCACTCCTCCATGTCACGACTCCATATCACTCCTCCATTTCACTTCTATATGTCTTCCATGTCACTCCTCCATGTAACTTCTCCATGTCACTCCTCCACGTCACTCCTCCTTGTCGCTATTCCATGTCACTCCTCCATTTCACTCCACCACGTCACTCTTCCACGTCACTCCTCATGTCACTCCTCCATGTCGCTACTCCTTGTCACTCCTCCATGTCACTCATCCATGTCATTCCTCCATATCACTCTTTTATGTCACTCCTCCAAGTCACTCCTCAATTTCACTTCTATATGACTTCAATGTAAATCCTGCATGTCGCTCCTCCATATCACTCCTTTATTTCACTCCTCCATGTCACTCCTCCATATCAGTCCTCCATTTCACTCCTCCATGTAACTCCTAAATGTCACTACTCCATGTCGCTACTCCATGTCACTCCTCCATGTCACTCTTGCATGTCGCTCCTCCATGTCACTTCTCCAAGTCTTCAATGTCATGTCTCTCATCCGTGTAGCTCCATATTGTCACTCCTCCATATCACTCCTCCGTGTCACTTCTACATGTTTTCCATGTCACTCCTCCATATCACTCCTCTATGTCACTCCTCCATGTCACTCCTCCATGTCACTCCTCCTTGTCGCTATTCCATGTCACTCCTCCATGTCGCTACACCAACTCAATCCTCCTTGTCACTCCTCCATGTCACTCCTCCATGTTGCTACACCAACTCACTCCTCATGTCACTCCTCCATGTCGCTTCTCCATGTCACTACTCCATGTCTCTCCTCCACATCAATCCTCTATGTCACTCCTCCATATCACTCCTCTATGTCACTCCTCCATGTCACTTTTCAATATCACTCCTCTATGTCATTCCCCTATGTCGCTACTCCATGTCACTCCTCCATGTCGATCCTCCATGTCACTCCACCATGTCCATTCTATATGTCTTCCATGTCACTCCTCCATGTCGCTCCTCCTTGTCACTCCTCCATGTTGCTCCTCCATGTAACTCCTCCATGTCACTCATCCATGTCCCTCCGGCATGTCACTCCACCATATCAATCCTCTTTGCTGATCCGCCCTGTCACTCCTCCATGTCTCTCCTCCACATCAATCCTCTATGTCACTCCTCCATGTCACTTCTTTATGTCTTCCATGTCACTCCTCCATGTCGCTCCACCAACTCACTCCTCCATGTCACTCCTCCTTGTCACTCCTCCATGTAGCTATTCCATGTCACTCCTCCATGTCACTACACGAACTCAATCCTCCTTGTCACTCCTCTGTGTCATTCCTGCATGTCACTCCTCACTGTCACTCCTCCATGTCACTACACTACCTCACTCATCCCTGTCCCTCCTCCATGTCACACCACCATAACAACCCTCCTTCCTGATCAAACTTGTCACTTCTCCATGTCACTCCTCCATGTCACTCCTCCTTGTCGCTACTCCATGTCACTCCTCCATGTCACTCATCCATGTCATTCCTCTATGTCACTCCTTTATGTCACTCCTCCAAGTTACTCCTCAATTTCACTTCTATATATCTTCCATGTCACTCCTCCATGTCGCTCCTCCATATCACTCTTCTATTTCACTCCTCCATTTCACTCCTCCATTTCACTCCTCCATGTCACTCCTCCATGTCACTGCTCCAAGTCACACCTCTATGTCACTCCTCCATGTAACTCCTCCATGTTGCTATTCCATGTCGCTCCTCCATGTCACTTCTCCAAGTCTTCAATGTCATGTCTCTCATCCGTGTAGCTCCATATTGTCACTCCTCCATATCACTCCTCCGTGTCACTTCTACATGTTTTCCATGTCACTCCTACATATCACTCCTCTATGTCACTCCTCCATGTCACTTTTCAATATCACTCCTCTATGTCATTCCCCTATGTCGCTACTCCATGTCACTCCTCCATGTCGATCCTCCATGTCACTCCACCATGTCACTTCTATATGTCTTCCATGTCACTCCTCCATGTCGCTCCTCCTTGTCACTCCTCCATGTTGCTCCTCCATGTCACTCCTCTATGTCACTCAATCATGTCACTCCGTCATGTCACTCCACCATATCAATCCTCTTTGCTGATCTGCCCTGTCACTTCTCCATTTCACACTTCCATGTCTCTCTTCCACATTAATCCTCTATGTCACTCCTCCATGTCACTCCTCCATTTCACTCCTCCAGGTCACTCCTACATGTCACTGCTCCAAGTCACTCCTCTATGTTACTCCTCCATGTCACTCCTCCATGTTGCTATTCCATGTCACTCCTCCATGTCACTCCTTATGTCGCTACACCAACTCTCTCCTCCATGTCACTCCTCCATTTCACTCCACCACGTCCCTCCTCCATGTCACTACTCCATATAAACCCTTCATGTCACTCCTCCCTGTCACTCCTCGATGTCACTATTCCATGTCACTCCTCCATGTCAATACACCAACTCACTCATCCCTGTCCCTCCGCCATATCACTCCACCATATCAAACCTCCATCCTGATCAAACCTTTCACTTCTCCATGTCACTACTCCATGTCTCTACTCCACATCAATCCTCTATGTCACTCCTCCATGTCACTCCTCCATGTCACTCCTCCTTGTCGCTATTCCATGTCACTCCTCCATGTCGCTACACCAACTCAATCCTCCTTGTCACTCCTCCATGTCACTCCTCCATGTCGCTACACCAACTCACTCCTCATGTCACTCCTCCATGTCGCTACTCCATGTCACTCCTCCATGTCGCTACACCAACTCACTCCTCATGTCAGTCCTCCATGTCGCTACTCCATGTCACTCCTCCATGTCCCTACACCAACTCACTCCTCATGTCACTCCTCCATGTCCCTACACCAACTCACTCCTCATGTTACTCCTCCATATCAATCCTCTTTGCTGATCTGCCCTGTCACTTCTCTATTTCACACCTCCATGTCTCTCTTCCACATTAATCCTCTATGTCACTCCTCCATGTCACTCCTCCTTGTCGCTATTCCATGTCACTCCTCCATGTCACTACACCAACTCACTCATCCCTGTCCCTCCGCCATGTCACTCCACCATATCAACCCTCCTTCCAGATCAAACTTGTCATTTCTCCAAGTCATTACTCCATGTCTCTCATCCACATCAATCATTTTTGTCACTGCTCCATGTCACTTCTATGTCTTCCATGTCACTCCTCCATGTCGCTCCTCCTTGTCACTCCTCCATGTTGCTCCTCCATGTCACTCCTCCATGTCACTCATCCATGTCCTTCCGCCATGTCACTCCACCATATCAATCCTCCTTGCTGATCCGCCCTGTCCCTCCTCCATGTCTCTCCTCCACATCAATCTTCTATGTCACTCCTCCATGTCACTCCTCCATGTCGCTATTCCATGTCACTCCTCCATGTCACGACTCCATGTCACTCCTCCATGTCACTCCTCCATGTCACGACTCCATATCACTCCTCCATTTCACTTCTATATGTCTTCCATGTCACTCCTCCATGTAACTTCTCCATGTCACTCCTCCACGTCACTCCTCCTTGTCTCTATTCCATGTTACTCCTCCATGTCGCTACACCAACTCACTCATCCCTGTCCCTCCGCCATGTCACTCCTCCATGTAACTCCTCCATGTCGCTACTCCATTTCACATTTCCATGTCGCTACACCAACTCAATCCTCCTTGTCACTCATCCATGTCACTCATCCAAGTCACTCCTCCATGTCACTATTCCATGTCACTCCTTTATGTCACTCCTCCATGTCACTCATCCACGTCACTCCTCTATTTCACTCCTCCATGTCACTCCTAAATATCAATCCTCCATTTTACTCCTCCATGTAACTCCTTAATGTCACTACTCCATGTCTCTATTCCATGTCACTCCACCATGTCACTCTTGCATGTCGTTCCTCCATGTCACTCCTCCATGTCACTTCTATATGTCTTCCATTTCACTCCTCCATGTCGCTCCTCCTTGTCACTCCTCCATGTTGCTCCTCCATGTCACTCCTCCATGTCACTCATCCATTTCCCTCCGCCATGTCAATCCACCATATCAATCCTCCTTGCTGATCCGCCCTGTCACTCCTCCATGTCTCTCTTCCACATCTATCCTCCATGTCACTCCTCCATGTCACTCCTCCATGTCACTCCTCCATGTCACTCCTCCATGTCACTACACCAAGTCACTCATCCATGTCATTCCTCCATGTCACTCCTTTATGTCACTCCTCCAAGTCACTCCTCAATTTCACTTCTATATGACTTCAATGTAAATCCTGCATGTCGCTCCTCCATATCACTCCTCTATTTCACTCCTCCATGTCACGCCTCCATATCAGTCCTCCATTTCACTCCTCCATGTAACTCCTTAATGTCACTACTCCATGTCGCTACTCCATGTCACTCCTCCATGTCACTCTTGCATGTCGCTCCTCCATGTCACTTCTCCAAGTCTTTAATGTCATGTCTCTCATCCGTGTAGCTCCATATTGTCACTCCTCCATATCACTCCTTCGTGTCACTTCTACATGTTTTCATAGTCACTCCTCCACATCACTCCTCTATGTCACTCCTCCATGTCACTTTTCAATATCACTCCTCTATGTCATTCCCCTATGTCGCTACTCCATGTCACTCCTCCATGTCGATCCTCCATGTCACTCCACCATGTCACTTCTATATGTCTTCCTTGTCACTCCTCCATGTCGCTCCTCCTTGTCACTCCTCCATGTTGCTCCTCCATGTCACTCCTCCATGTCACTCATCCATTTCCCTCCGCCATGTCACTCCACCATATCAATCCTCTTTGCTGATCCGCCCTGTCACTCCTCCATGTCTCTCCTCCACATCAATCCTCTATGTCACTCCTCCATGTCACTCCTCCATGTCACTTCTTTATGTGTTCCATGTCACTCCTCCATGTCGCTCCACCAACTCACTCCTCCATGTCACTCCTCCTTGTCACTCCTCCATGTAGCTATTCCATGTCACTCCTCCATGTCGCTCTACCAACACACTCCTCCATTTCACTCCACCACTTCACTCTTCTACGTCACTCCTCATGTCACTCCTCCATGTCGCTACTCTTTGTCACTCCTCAATGTCACTCATCCATGTCATTCCTCCATGTCGCTACACCAACTCACTCCTCATGTCACTCCTCCATGTTGCTACTCCATTTCACTCCTCCATGTCGCTACACCAACTCAATCCTCCTTGTCACTCCTCTATGTCACTCATCCAAGTCACTCCTCCAAGTCACTCCTCTATGTCACTCCTCCATGTCACTCCTTCATGTTGCTATTCCATGTCACTCCTCCATGTCACTCCTCCATTTTACTCCACCACGTCCCTCCTCCATGTCACTACTCCATATAAACCCTTCATGTGACTCCTCGCTGTCACTCCTCAATGTCACTATTCCATGTCACTCCTCCATGTCAATACACCAACTCACTCATCCCTGTCCCTCCGCCATATCACTCCACCATATCAACCCTCCATCCTGATCAAACCTTTCACTTCTCCATGTCACTACTCCATGTCTCTCCTCCACATCAATCCTCCATGTTGCTACACCAACTCACTCCTCATGTCACTCCTCCATGTTGCTCCTCCTTGTCACTCCTCCATGTTGCTCATCCCTGTCCCTCCGCCATATCACTCCACCATATCAACCCTCCATCCTGATCAAACATTTCACTTCTCCATGTCACTACTCCATGTCTCTCCTCCACATCAATCCTCTATGTCACTCCTCCATGTCACTCCTCCATGTCACTCCTCCTTGTCGCTATTCCATGTCACTCCTCCATGTCGCTACACCAACTCAATCCTCCTTGTCACTCCTCCATGTCACTCCTCCATGTTGCTACACCAACTCACTCCTCATGTCACTCCTCCATGTCGCTACTCCATGTCACTCCTCCATGTCCCTACACCATCTCACTCCTCCATGTCACTCCTCCATTTCACTCCTCCACGCAACTCCTCTATATCACTCCTCCATGTTACTCCTCCATATCAATCCTCCATGTCACTCCTCCATGTCACTTCTATATGTCTTCCATGTCACTTTTTCATGTCGCTCCTCCATGTCACTCCTCCATGTAACTCCTCCATGTCGCTCCTCCATGTTGCTCCTCCATGTCACTCCTCTATGTCACTCATCCATGTCACTCCGTCATGTCACTCCACCATATCAATCCTCTTTGCTGATCTGCCCTGTCACTTCTCCATTTCACACCTCCATGTCTCTCTTCCACATTAATCCTCTATGTCACTCCTCCATGTCACTCCTCCATGTCACTCCTCCATGTCACGACTCCATATCACTCCTCCATTTCACTTCTATATGTCTTCCATGTCACTCCTCCATGTAACTTCTCCATGTCACTCCTCCACGTCACTCCTCCTTGTCGCTATTCCATGTCACTCCTCCATTTCACTCCACCACGTCACTCTTCCACGTCACTCCTCATGTCACTCCTCCATGTCGCTACTCCTTGTCACTCCTCCATGTCACTCATCCATGTCATTCCTCCATATCACTCTTTTATGTCACTCCTCCAAGTCACTCCTCAATTTCACTTCTATATGACTTCAATGTAAATCCTGCATGTCGCTCCTCCATATCACTCCTTTATTTCACTCCTCCATGTCACTCCTCCATATCAGTCCTCCATTTCACTCCTCCATGTAACTCCTAAATGTCACTACTCCATGTCGCTACTCCATGTCACTCCTCCATGTCACTCTTGCATGTCGCTCCTCCATGTCACTTCTCCAAGTCTTCAATGTCATGTCTCTCATCCGTGTAGCTCCATATTGTCACTCCTCCATATCACTCCTCCGTGTCACTTCTACATGTTTTCCATGTCACTCCTCCATATCACTCCTCTATGTCACTCCTCCATGTCACTCCTCCATGTCACTCCTCCTTGTCGCTATTCCATGTCACTCCTCCATGTCGCTACACCAACTCAATCCTCCTTGTCACTCCTCCATGTCACTCCTCCATGTTGCTACACCAACTCACTCCTCATGTCACTCCTCCATGTCGCTTCTCCATGTCACTACTCCATGTCTCTCCTCCACATCAATCCTCTATGTCACTCCTCCATATCACTCCTCTATGTCACTCCTCCATGTCACTTTTCAATATCACTCCTCTATGTCATTCCCCTATGTCGCTACTCCATGTCACTCCTCCATGTCGATCCTCCATGTCACTCCACCATGTCCATTCTATATGTCTTCCATGTCACTCCTCCATGTCGCTCCTCCTTGTCACTCCTCCATGTTGCTCCTCCATGTAACTCCTCCATGTCACTCATCCATGTCCCTCCGGCATGTCACTCCACCATATCAATCCTCTTTGCTGATCCGCCCTGTCACTCCTCCATGTCTCTCCTCCACATCAATCCTCTATGTCACTCCTCCATGTCACTTCTTTATGTCTTCCATGTCACTCCTCCATGTCGCTCCACCAACTCACTCCTCCATGTCACTCCTCCTTGTCACTCCTCCATGTAGCTATTCCATGTCACTCCTCCATGTCACTACACGAACTCAATCCTCCTTGTCACTCCTCTGTGTCATTCCTGCATGTCACTCCTCACTGTCACTCCTCCATGTCACTACACTACCTCACTCATCCCTGTCCCTCCTCCATGTCACACCACCATAACAACCCTCCTTCCTGATCAAACTTGTCACTTCTCCATGTCACTCCTCCATGTCACTCCTCCTTGTCGCTACTCCATGTCACTCCTCCATGTCACTCATCCATGTCATTCCTCTATGTCACTCCTTTATGTCACTCCTCCAAGTTACTCCTCAATTTCACTTCTATATATCTTCCATGTCACTCCTCCATGTCGCTCCTCCATATCACTCTTCTATTTCACTCCTCCATTTCACTCCTCCATTTCACTCCTCCATGTCACTCCTCCATGTCACTGCTCCAAGTCACTCCTCTATGTCACTCCTCCATGTAACTCCTCCATGTTGCTATTCCATGTCGCTCCTCCATGTCACTTCTCCAAGTCTTCAATGTCATGTCTCTCATCCGTGTAGCTCCATATTGTCACTCCTCCATATCACTCCTCCGTGTCACTTCTACATGTTTTCCATGTCACTCCTACATATCACTCCTCTATGTCACTCCTCCATGTCACTTTTCAATATCACTCCTCTATGTCATTCCCCTATGTCGCTACTCCATGTCACTCCTCCATGTCGATCCTCCATGTCACTCCACCATGTCACTTCTATATGTCTTCCATGTCACTCCTCCATGTCGCTCCTCCTTGTCACTCCTCCATGTTGCTCCTCCATGTCACTCATCCATGTCCCTCCGGCATGTCACTCCACCATATCAATCCTCTTTGCTGATCCGCCCTGTCACTCCTCCATGTCTCTCCTCCATATCAATCCTCTATGTCACTCCTCCATGTCACTCCTCCATGTCACTTCTTTATGTCTTCCATGTCACTCCTCCATGTCGCTCCACCAACTCACTCCTACATGTCACTCCTCCTTGTCACTCCTCCATGTAGCTATTCCATGTCACTCCTCCATGTCGCTCTACCAACACACTCCTCCATTTCACTCCACCACGTCACTCTTCTACGTTACTCCTCATGTCACTCCTCCATGTCGCTACTCCTTGTCACTCCTCCATGTTACTCATCCATGTCATTCCTCCATGTCACTCCTTTATGTCACTCCTCCAAGTCACTCCTCAATTTCACTTCTATATGACTTGAATGTCACTCTTGCATGTTGCTCGTCCATATCACTCCTCTATTTCACTACTCCATGTCACTCCTCCATATCAATCCTCCATTTCACTCCTCCATGTAACTCTTTAATGTCACTCCTCCATGTCATTCCTCTATGTCACTCCTCCATGTCGCTACACCAACTCACTCTTCATGTCACTCCTCCATGTCATTTCTCCATTTCGCTATTCCATGTCAATCCTTATGTCGCTACACCAACTCACACCTCCATTTCACTCCTCCATTTCACTCCACCACGTCACTCCTCCATATCACTCCTCCATATCAACCCTCCATGTCACTCCTCCATGTCATTCCTCCATGTCACTCCTCCATGTCGCTACACCAACTCACTCCTCATGTTACTCCTCCATGTCGCTACTCCATTTCACTCCTCCATGTCGCTACACCAACTCAATCCTCCTTGTCACTCCTCTATGTCACTCATCCAAGTCACTTCTCCATGTCACTCATCCACTCAATCCTCCATGTCGCTATTCTATGTCACTCCTTATGTCGATACACCAACTCACTCCTCCATGTCACTCCTCCATTTCACTCCACCACGTCATTCCTTCATGTCACTCCTCCATATCAACCCTCCATGTAACTCCTCCATGTCACTCTTCCATGTCACTCCTCCATGTCACTACACCAACTCACTAATCCCTTTCCCTCCGCCATGTCACTCCACCATATCAACCCTCCTTCCTGATCAAACTTGTCAGTTCTCCATGTCACTACTCCCTGTTTCTCTTCCACATCAATCCTCTATGTCACTCCTCCATGTCACTCCTCCATGTCACTCCTACTTGTCGCTATTCCATGTCACTCCTCCATGTTGCTACAACAACTCACTCCTCATGTCACTCCTCCATGTCGCTACTCCATGTCACTCCTCCATGTCGCTACACCAACTCAATCCTCCTTGTCACTCCTCCATGTCACTCATCCAAGTCATTCCTCCATGTCACTCCTTTATGTCACTCCTCCAAGTCACTCCTCCATGTCACTTCTATATGTCTTCCATGTCACTTCTCCATGTCGTTCCACCAACTCACTCCTCCGTGTTGCTCCTTCTTGTCACTCCTCCATGTAGCTATTCCATGTCACTCCTCCATGTCGCTCTACCAACTCACTCCTCCATGTCACTCGTCCACGTCACTCCTCCATGTAAAACTTCCTTGTCACTCCTCCATGTAGCTACTCCATGTCACTACACCAACTCACTCATCACTGTCCCTCCGCCATGTCACTCCACCTTATCAACCCTCCTTCCTGATCAAATTTGTCACTTCTCCATGTCACTACTCCATGTCTTTCCTCCACATCAATCCTCTATGTCACTCCTCCATGTCACTCCTCCTTGTTGCTATTCCATGTCACTCCTCCATGTTACTACACCAACTCACTCATCCTTGTCTCTCCGCCATGTCACTCCACCATATCAACCCTCCTTCCAGATCAAACTTGTCATTTCTCCAAGTCATTACTCCATGTCTCTCATACACATCAATCATTTTTGTCACTGCTCCATGTCACTTCTATATGTCTTCCATGTCACTCCTCCATGTCGCTCCTCCTTGTCACTCCTCCATGTTGCTCCTCCATGTCACTCCTCCATGTCACTCATCCATGTCCCTCCGCCATGTCACTCCACCATATCAATCATCCTTGCTGATCCGCCCTGTCACTCCTCCATGTCTCTCCTCCACATCAATCTTCTATGTCACTCCTCCATGTCACTCCTCCATGTCGCTATTCCATGTCACTCCTCCATGTCACTACACGAACTCAATCCTCCTTGTCACTCCTCTGTGTCATTCCTGCATGTCACTCCTCACTGTCACTCCTCCATGTCACTACACTACCTCACTCATCCCTGTCCCTCCTCCATGTCACACCACCATAACAACCCTCCTTCCTGATCAAACTTGTCACTTCTCCATGTCACTCCTCCATGTCACTCCTCCTTGTCGCTACTCCATGTCACTCCTCCATGTCACTCATCCATGTCATTCCTCCATGTCACTCCTTTATGTCACTCCTCCAAGTTACTCCTCAATTTCACTTCTAAATATCTTCCATGTCACTCCTCCATGTCGCTCCTCCATATCAATCCTCTATTTCACTCCTCCATTTCACTCCTCCATTTCACTCCTCCATGTCACTCCTCCATTTCACTGCTCCAAGTCACTCCTCTATGTCACTCCTCCATGTAACTCCTCCATGTCGCTCCTCCATGTTGCTCCTTCATGTCACTCCTCTATGTCACTCAATCATGTCACTCCGTCATGTCACTCCACCATATCAATGCTCTTTGCTGATCTGCCCTGTCACTTCTCCATTTCACACCTCCATGTCTCTCTTCCACATTAATCCTCTATGTCACTCCTCCATGTCACTCCTCCATTTCACTCCTCCAGGTCACTCCTACATGTCACTGCTCCAAGTCACTCCTCTATGTTACTCCTCCATGTCACTCCTCCATATTGCTATTCCATGTCACTCCTCCATGTCACTCCTTATGTCGCTACACCAACTCTCTCCTCCATGTCACTCCTCCATTTCACTCCACCACGTCCCTCCTCCATGTCACTACTCCATATAAACCCTTCATGTCACTCCTCCCTGTCACTCCTCGATGTCACTATTCCATGTCACTCCTCCATATCAATACACCAACTCACTCATCCCTGTCCCTCCGCCATATCACTCCACCATATCAACCCTCCATCCTGATCAAACCTTTCACTTCTCCATGTCACTACTCCATGTCTCTACTCCACATCAATCCTCTATGTCACTCCTCCATGTCACTCCTCCATGTCACTCCTCCTTGTCGCTATTCCATGTCACTCCTCCATGTCGCTACACCAACTCAATCCTCCTTGTCACTCCTCCATGTCACTCCTCCATGTCGCTACACCAACTCACTCCTCATGTCACTCCTCCATGTCGCTACTCCATGTCACTCCTCCATGTCGCTACACCAACTCACTCCTCATGTCAGTCCTCCATGTCGCTACTCCATGTCACTCCTCCATGTCCCTACACCAACTCACTCCTCATGTCACTCCTCCATGTCCCTACACCAACTCACTCCTCATGTTACTCCTCCATATCAATCCTCTTTGCTGTTCTGCCCTGTCACTTCTCCATTTCACACCTCCATGTCTCTCTTCCACATTAATCCTCTATGTCACTCCTCCATGTCACTCCTCCTTGTCGCTATTCCATGTCACTCCTCCATGTTACTACACCAACTCACTCATCCCTGTCCCTCAGCCATGTCACTCCACCATATCAACCCTCCTTCCAGATCAAACTTGTCATTTCTCCAAGTCATTACTCCATGTCTCTCATCCACATCAATCATTTTTGTCACTGCTCCATGTCACTTCTATGTCTTCCATGTCACTCCTCCATGTCGCTCCTCCTTGTCACTCCTCCATGTTGCTCCTCTATGTCACTCCTCCATGTCACTCATCCATGTCCTTCCGCCATGTCATTCCACCATATCAATCCTCCTTGCTGATCCGCCCTGTCCCTCCTCCATGTCTCTCCTCCACATCAATCTTCTATGTCACTCCTCCATGTCACTCCTCCATGTCGCTATTCCATGTCACTCCTCCATGTCACTACACGAACTCAATCCTCCTTGTCACTCCTCTGTGTCATTCCTGCATGTCACTCCTCACTGTCACTCCTCCATGTCACTACACTACCTCACTCATCCCTGTCCCTCCTCCATGTCACACCACCATAACAACCCTCCTTCCTGATCAAACTTGTCACTTCTCCATGTCACTCCTCCATGTCACTCCTCCTTGTCGCTACTCCATGTCACTCCTCCATGTAACTCCTCCATGTCGCTCCTCCATGTTGCTCCTCCATGTCACTCCTCTATGTCACTCAATCATGTCACTCCGTCATGTCACTCCACCTTATCAATCCTCTTTGCTGATCTGCCCTGTCACTTCTCCATTTCACACCTCCATGTCTCTCTTCCACATTAATCCTCTATGTCACTCCTCCATGTCACTCCTCCATGTCACTCCTCCATGTCACGACTCCATATCACTCCTCCATTTCACTTCTATATGTCTTCCATGTCACTCCTCCATGTAACTTCTCCATGTCACTCCTCCACGTCACTCCTCCTTGTCTCTATTCCATGTTACTCCTCCATGTCGCTACACCAACTCACTCATCCCTGTCCCTCCGCCATGTCACTCCTCCATGTAACTCCTCCATGTCGCTACTCCATTTCACATCTCCATGTTGCTACACCAACTCAATCCTCCTTGTCACTCATCCATGTCACTCATCCAAGTCACTCCTCCATGTCACTATTCCATGTCACTCCTTTATGTCACTCCTCCATGTCACTCATCCACGTCACTCCTCTATTTCACTCCTCCATGTCACTCCTCCATATCAATCCTCCATTTTACTCCTCCATGTAACTCCTTAATGTCACTACTCCATGTTGCTATTCCATGTCACTCCACCATGTCACTCTTGCATGTCGCTCCTCCATGTCACTCCTCCATGTCACTTCTATATGTCTTCCATTTCACTCCTCCATGTTGCTCCTCCTTGTCACTCCTCCATGTTGCTCCTCCATGTCACTCCTCCATGTCACTCATCCATTTCCCTCCGCCATGTCAATCCACCATATCAATCCTCCTTGCTGATCCGCCCTGTCACTCCTCCATGTCTCTCTTCCACATCTATCCTCCATGTCACTCCTCCATGTCACTCCTCCATGTCACTCCTCCATGTCACTACACCAAGTCACTCATCACTTTCCCTCCGCCATGTCACTCCACCATATCAACCCTCCTTGATCAAACTTGTCAATTCTCCATGTCACTTCTCCAAGTCTTCAATGTCATGTCTCTCATCTGTGTAGCTCCACATTGTCACTCCTCCAAGTCACTCCTCCATGTCGCTACTCCACGTCACTCCTCCATGTCACACCTCCTCCTCCTTGTCGCTATGCCATGTCACTCCTCCATGTCACTACACCAACTCACTCATCCCTGTCCCTCCGCCATGTCACTGACATGAAGGGTTGATATGGAGGAGTGACATGGAAGAGTGACGTGGTGGAGTGATGTGGAGGAGTGACATGGAAAACATGTAGAAGTGACACGGAGGAGTGATATGGAGGAGTGACAATATGGAGCTACACGGATGAGAGACATGACATTGAAGACTTGGAGAAGTGACATGGAGGAGCGACATGCAAGAGTGACATGGAGGAGTGACATGGAGTAGCGACATGGAGTAGTGACCTTAAGGAGTTACATGGAGGAGTGAAATGGAGGATTGATATGGAGGAGTGACATGGAGGAGTGAAATAGAGGAGTGATATGGAGGAGCAACATGCAGAATTGACATTGAAGTCATATAGAAGTGAAATTGAGGAGTGACTTGGACGAGTGACATAAAGGAGTGACATGGAGGAATGACAGGGATGAGTGACATGGAGGAGTGGCAAGGAGTAGCGACATGGAGGAGTGACATGAGGAGTGACGTAGAAGAGTGACGTGGTGGAGTGAAATGGAGGAGTGACATGGAAGAGTGAGTTGGTGTAGCGACATGGAGGAGTAACATGGAATAGCGCCAATGAGGAGTGACATGGAGCAGTGATATGGAGGAGTGATATAGAGGAGTGATGTGTAGGAGAGACATGGAGTAGTGACATGGAAAAGTGACAAGTTTGATCAGGAAGGAGGGTTGATATGGTGAGGTGACATGGTGGAGGGACATGGAGGAGTGACATGGAGGAGTGACATTGAGGGTTGATATGGAGGAGGGACATGGTGGAGTGAAATGGAGGAGTGACATGGAGGAGTGAGTTGGTGTAGCGACAAGGAGGAGTGACATGGAGGATTGACTTTTTATAGCTATATAAGGAGTGACATGGATTAGCAACATGGAAGAGTGACATGGAGGAGTGACATAGAGGAGTGACGTGGAGCAGTGACATGGAGGAGTGACAAGGAGGATTGAGTTGGTGTAGTGACATGGAGGAGTGACATGGAGTGTTGATATGGAGGAGTGACATGGAATAGCGACAAGGAGGAATGACATGGAGGAGTGACATGGAGGAGTGATATAGAGAAGTGATGTGGAGGAGAAACATGGAGGAGTGACATGGAGGAGTGACATGAAGGGCTGATATTGAGGAGTGACATAGAGGATTGATGTGTAGGAAAGACATGGAGTAGTGACATGGAGAAGTGACAAGTTTGATCAGGAAAGCGGGATGATATGGTGGAGTGACATGGCGGAGGGACAGGGATGAGTGAGTTGGTGTAGTGACATGGAGTAGCTACATGGAGGAGTGACAAGGAAGTGTGACATGGAGGAGTGACGTGGATGAGTGACATGGCGGAGTGTGTTGGTAGAGCGACATGGAGGAGTGACATGGAAAAGCTACATGGAGGAGTGACAAGGAGGATTGAGTTGGTGTAGTGACATGGAGGAGTGATATGGAGGGTTGATATGGAGGAGTGACATGGAATAGCGACAAGGAGGAGTGACATGGAGGAGTGACATAGAGAATTGATGTGGAGGAGAGACATGGAGTAGTGACATGGAGAACTGACAAGTTTGATCAGGAAGGAGGGTTGATATGGTGGAGTGACATGGCGGAGGGACAGGGATTAGTGAGTTGGTGTAGTGACATGGAGGAGTGACATGGAGGAGTGACATGAAGGAGTGACATGGAGGGTTGATATGATGGAGTGACATGGAGGAGTGATATGGTGGAGTGAAATGGTGGAGTGACATGGAGGAGTGAGTTGGTGTATCGACATAAGGAGTGACATGGAATAGTGACATGGAGGAGTGACTTGGATGAGTGACATGGAGGACTGACAAGGAGGATTGAGTTGGTGTAGCGACATGGAGATGTGAAATGGAGTAGCGACGTGGTGGAGTGACATGGAGGAGTGACATGGCGGAGGGACAGGGATGAGTGAGTTGGTGTAGTGACATGGTGGAGTGACATGGAGGAATAACATGGAGGAGTGACATGGAGGAGTGACATGGAGGGTTGATATGGAGGAGTGATTTGGATGAATGACATGGTGGAGTGAAATGGAGGAGTGACATGGAGAAGTGACAAGTTTGATCAAGAAGGAGGGTTGATATGGTGGAGTGACATGGCGGAGCGACCGGGATGAGTGAGTTGGTGTAGTGACATGGAGTAGCGACATGGAGGAGTGACAAGGAAGTGTGACATGGAGGAGTGAAGTGGACGAGTGACATGGAGGAATGAGTTGGTTGAGCGACATGGAGGAGTGACATGGAATAGCTACATGGAGGAATTAGAAGGAGGAGTGACATGGAGGAGTGAGTTGGTGGAGCGACATGGAGGAGTGACAAGGAAGAAATATAGAAGTGACATGGAGGAGTGACTTGGAGGAATGACATAAAAGAGTGACACGGAGCAATGACTTGGATGAGTGACATGGAGGAGTGACAAGGAGGATTGAGTTGGTGTAGCGACATGGAGGAGTGACATGGAGTAGCGACATGGAGGAGTGACATGGAGTAGTGAGTTGGTGTAGCGACATGGAGGAGTGACATGGAATTGTGACAAGGAGGAGTGACATGGAGAACTGACATGTAGGTTTGATATGGAGGAGTGATATAGAGGAGTGGCGTGGTGGAGTGAAATTTAAGAGTGACATGGAGGAGTGACATGTAGGAGTGACATGGAGTAGCGACATGGAGTAGTGACATGAGGAATGACATGGAATAGCGACAAGGAGGAGTGACATAGAGGAGTGACATGGAGGAGTGACATGGAGGAGTGATGTGGTGGAGTGACATGGAATAGCGACAAGGAGGAGTGACATGGAGGAGTGACATGGAGGAGTGAGTTGGTGTAGCGACAAGGAGGAGTGACATGGAGGATTGAGTTTATATAGCTATATAAGGAGTGACATGGAATAGCAACATGGAAGAGTGACATGGAGGAGTGACATAGAGGAGTGACGTGGAGCAGTGACATGGAGGAGTGACAAGGAGGATTGAGTTGGTGTAGTGACATGGAGGAGTGACATGGAGTGTTGATATGGAGGAGTGACATGGAATAGCGACAAGGAGGAATGACATGGAGGAGTGACATGGAGGAGTGATATAGAGAAGTGATGTGGAGGAGAAACATGGAGGAGTGACATGGAGGAGTGACATGAAGGGCTGATATTGAGGAGTGACATAGAGGATTGATGTGTAGGAAAGACATGGAGTAGTGACATGGAGAAGTGACAAGTTTGATCAGGAAAGCGGGTTGATATGGTGGAGTGACATGGCGGAGGGACAGGGATGAGTGAGTTGGTGTAGTGACATGGAGTAGCTACATGGAGGAGTGACAAGGAAGTGTGACATGGAGGAGTGACGTGGATGAGTGACATGGCGGAGTGTGTTGGTAGAGCGACATGGAGGAGTGACATGGAAAAGCTACATGGAGGAGTGACAAGGAGGATTGAGTTTGTGTAGTGACATGGAGGAGTGATATGGAGGGTTGATATGGAGGAGTGACATGGAATAGCGACAAGGAGGAGTGACATGGAGGAGTGACATAGAGAATTGATGTGGAGGAGAGACATGGAGTAGTGACATGGAGAACTGACAAGTTTGATCAGGAAGGAGGGTTGATATGGTGGAGTGACATGGCGGAGGGACAGGGATTAGTGAGTTGGTGTAGTGACATGGAGGAGTGACATGGAGGAGTGACATGAAGGAGTGACATGGAGGGTTGATATGATGGAGTGACATGGAGGAGTGATATGGTGGAGTGAATTGGTGGAGTGACATGGAGGAGTGAGTTGGTGTATCGACATAAGGAGTGACATGGAATAGTGACATGGAGGAGTGACTTGGATGAGTGACATGGAGGACTGACAAGGAGGATTGAGTTGGTGTAGCGACATGGAGATGTGAAATGGAGTAGCGACGTGGTGGAGTGACATGGAGGAGTGACATGGCGGAGGGACAGGGATGAGTGAGTTGGTGTAGTGACATGGTGGAGTGACATGGAGGAATAACATGGAGGAGTGACATGGAGGAGTGACATGGAGGGTTGATATGGAGGAGTGATTTGGATGAATGACATGGTGGAGTGAAATGGAGGAGTGACATGGAGAAGTGACAAGTTTGATCAAGAAGGAGGGTTGATATGGTGGAGTGACATGGCGGAGCGACCGGGATGAGTGAGTTGGTGTAGTGACATGGAGTAGCGACATGGAGGAGTGACAAGGAAGTGTGACATGGAGGAGTGAAGTGGACGAGTGACATGGAGGAATGAGTTGGTTGAGCGACATGGAGGAGTGACATGGAATAGCTACATGGAGGAATTAGAAGGAGGAGTGACATGGAGGAGTGAGTTGGTGGAGCGACATGGAGGAGTGACAAGGAAGAAATATAGAAGTGACATGGAGGAGTGACTTGGAGGAATGACATAAAAGAGTGACACGGAGCAATGACTTGGATGAGTGACATGGAGGAGTGACAAGGAGGATTGAGTTGGTGTAGCGACATGGAGGAGTGACATGGAGTAGCGACATGGAGGAGTGACATGGAGTAGTGAGTTGGTGTAGCGACATGGAGGAGTGACATGGAATTGTGACAAGGAGGAGTGACATGGAGAACTGACATGTAGGATTGATATGGAGGAGTGATATAGAGGAGTGGCGTGGTGGAGTGAAATTTAAGAGTGACATGGAGGAGTGACATGTAGGAGTGACATGGAGTAGCGACATGGAGTAGTGACATGAGGAATGACATGGAATAGCGACAAGGAGGAGTGACATAGAGGAGTGACATGGAGGAGTGACATGGAGGAGTGATGTGGTGGAGTGACATGGAATAGCGACAAGGAGGAGTGACATGGAGGAGTGACATGGAGGAGTGACATGGAGGAGTGACATAGAGGATTGATGTGGAGGAGAGACATGAAGGAGTGACAGGGCGGATCAGCAAGGAGGATTGATATTGTGGAGTGTCATGGTGGAGGGACATGGATGAGTGACATGGAGGAGTGACATGGAGGAGCAACATGGAGGAGTGACAAGGAGGAGCGACATGGAGGAGTGACATGGAAGACATATAGAAGTGAAATGGAGGAGTGACATGGAGGATCGACATGGAGGAGTGACATGGAGTAGCGACATTGGGGAATGACATAGAGGAGTGATATTGAAAAGTGACATGGAGGAGTGATATAGAGGATTGATTTGGAGGAGTGACATGGAAAACATGTAGAAGTGACACGGAGGAGTGATATGGAGTAGTGACAATATGGAGCTACACGGATGAGAGACATGACATTGAAGACTTAGAGAAGTGACATAGAGGAGCCTCATGCAAGAGTGACATGGAGGAGTGACATGGAGTAGCAAAATGGAGTAGTGACATTAAGGAGTTACATGGAGGAGTGAAATGGAGGATTGATATGGAGGAGTGACATGGAGTAGTGAAATAGAGGAGTGATATGGAGGAGCGACATGCAGGAGTGACATTGAAGTCATATAGAAGTGCAATTGAGGAGTGACTTGGAGGAGTGACACAAAGGAGTGACATGGAGGAATGACATGGATGAGTGACATGGAGGAGTGACAAGGAGTAGCGACATGGAGGAGTGACATGAGGAGTAACGTAGAAGAGTGACGTGGTGGAGTGAAATGGAGGAGTGACATGGAAGAGTGAGTTGGTGTAGCGACATGGAGGAGTAACATGGAATAGCGACAAGGAGGAGTGATATGGAGGAATGACATGGAGGAGTGATATAGAGGAGTGATGTGGAGGACAGACATGGATTAGTGACATGGAGAAGTGACAAGTTTGATCAGTAAGGAGGCTTTATATGGTGGAGTGACATTGCGGAGGGACATGGAGGAGTGACATGGAGGAGTGACATGGAGGGTTGATATGGAGGAGGGACGTGGTGGAGTGAAATGGAGGAGTGACATGGAGGAGTGAGTTGGTGTAGCGACAAGGAGGAGTGACATGGAGGGTTGATATGGAGGAGTGACATGAAGGAGAGACGTGGTGGAGTGAAATGGAGGAGTGACATGGAGGAGTAAGTTTATATAGCGACATAAGGAGTGACATGGAATAGCGACATGGAGGAGTGATATGGAGGAGTGACATAGAGGAGTGACGTGGAGCAGTGACATGGAGGAGTGACAAGGAGGATTGAGTTGGTGTAGCGACATGGAGGAGTGACATGGAGTAGCTACTTGGAGGAGTGACATGAGGATTGAGTTGGTGTAGCGACATGGAGGAGTGACATGGAAGAGCGACAAGGAGGAGTGACATAGAGGAGTGAAATGGAGGAGTGACATAGAGGTTTGATGTGGGGGAGAGATATGGAGTAGTGACATGGAGAAGTGACATTTTTGATCAAGAAGGAGGGTTGATATGGTGGAGTGACATGGCGGAGGGAAAGGGATGAGTGAGTTGGTGTAGTGACATGGAGGAGTGACATGGAGGAGTGACATGGAGGGTTGATATGGAGGAGTGACATGGAATAGCGACAAGGAGCAATAACATGGAGGAGTGACATGGAGGAGTGACATAGAGGATTGATGTGGAGGAAAGACATGGAGTAGTGACATGGAGTAGAGACAAGGAGGAGTGACATGAGGAGTGATGTAGAAGAGTGACGTGGTGGAGTGAAATGGAGTAGTGACATGGAACAGTGAGTTGGTGTAGCGACATGGAGGAGTAACATGAAATCGCGACAAGGAGGAGTGACGTGGAGTAGTGACATGGAGGAGTGATATAGAGGAGTGATGTGGAGGAGAGACATGGAGTAGTGACATGGAGAAGTGACAAGTTTGATCATGAAGGAGGGTTTATATGGTGGAGTGACATGGCGGAGGGACATGAAGGAGTGACATGGAGGAGTGACATGGAGGGTTGATATGGAGGAGGGACGTGGTGGAGTGAAATGGAGGAGTGACATGGAGGAGTGCGTAGGTGTAGCGACAAGGAGGAGTGACATGGAGGGTTGATATGGAGGAGTGACATGGAGGAGTGACGTGGTGGAGTGAAATGGAGGAGTGACATGGAGGAGTGAGTTTCTATAGCGACATAAGGAGTGACATGGAATAGCGACATGGAGGAGTGACATGGAGGAGTGACAGAGGAGTGATGTGGAGCAGTGACATGGAGGAGTGACATGGAGTAGTGAGTTGGTGGAGCAACATGGAGGAGTGACATGGAAGACATATAGAAGTGACATGGAGGAGTGACTTGGAGGAGTGACATAAAGGAGTGACATGGACAAATGACTTGGCTGAGTGACATGGAGGAGTGACAAGGAGGATTGAGTTGGTGTAGCGACATGGAGGAGTTACATGGAGTAGCTACATGGAGGAGTGACATGAGGATTGAGTTGGTGTAACGACATGGAGGAGTGACATGGAAGAGCGACAAGGAGGAGTGACATAGAGGAGTGACATGGTGGAGTGACATAGAGGTTTGATGTGGGGGAAAGACATGGAGTAGTGACATGGAGAAGTGACAAGTTTGATCAAGAAGGAGGGTTGATATGGTGGAGTGACATGGCGGAGGAACAGGGATGAGTGAGTTGGTGTATTGACATGGAGGAGTGACATGGAGGGTTGATATGGCGGAGTGACATGGAATAGCGACAAGGAGCAATGACATGGAGGAGTGACATGGAGGAGTGACATAGAGGATTGATGTGGAGGAAAGACATGGAGTAGTGACATGGAGTAGCGACATGGAGGAGTGACATGAGAAGTGACGTAGAAGAGTGACGTGGTGGAATGAAATGGAGGAGTGACATTGAAGAGTGAGTTGGTGTAGCGACATTGAGGAGTAACATGGAATAGCGACAAGGAGGAGTGACATGAAGGAGTGACATGGAGGAGTGACAAGTTTGATCAGGAAAGACGTTTTATATTGTGGAGTGACATGGAGGAGGGACAGGGATGAGTGAGTTGGTGTAGTGACATGGAGTAGCTACATGGAGGAGTGACAAGGAAGTGTGACATGGAGGAGTGACGTGGACGAGTGACATGGAGGAATGAGTTGGTAGAGCGACATGGAGGAGTGACATGGAATAGCTACATGGAGGAGTGACAAGGAGGAGTTACATGGAGGAGTGAGTTGGTGGAGCGACATGGAGGAGTGATATGGAAGACATATAGAAGTGACATGGAGGAGTGACTTGGAGGAGTGACATAAAGGAGTGACATGGAGGAATGACTTGGATGAGTGACATGGAGGAGTGACAAGGAGGATTGAGTTGGTGTAGCGACATGGAGTAGTGACATGGAGTAGCGACATGGAGGAGTGACATGAGGAGTGAGTTGGTGTAGCAACATGGAGGAGTGACATGGAATTGCGACAAGGAGGAGTGACATGGAGGGGTGACATGGAGGAGTGACATGGAGGAATGACATAGAGGATTGATGTTGAGGAGAGACATGGAGTAGTGACATGGAGAACTGACAAGTTTGATCAGGATGGAGGGTTGATATGGTGGAGTGACATGGCGGGGGGACATGGAGGAGTGACATTGAGGTTTGATATGGAGGAGTGACATGGAGGAGTGACGTGGTGGAGTGAAATTGAGGAGTGAAATGGAGTAACGACAAGGAGGAGTGACATGAGGAGTGAGTTGGTGTAGCGACATGGAGGAGTGACATGGAGGAGTGACATGGCGGAGGGACAGGGATGAGTGAGTTGATATAGTGACGTGGAGGAGTGACATGGAGGAATGACATGGAGGAGTGACATGGAGGAGTGACATAGAGGAGTGACACAGAGGAGTGACATGGAGGAGTGACATGGAGGAGTGAAATAGAGGATTGATGTGGAGGAGAGACATGGAGGAGTGACAGGGCGGATCAGCAAGGAGGATTGATATGGTGGAGTGACATGGCGGAGGGACATGGATGAGTGACATGGAGGAGTGACATGGAGGAGCAACATGGAGGAGTGACAAGGAGGAGCGACATTGAGGAGTGACATGGAAGACATATAGAAGTGACATGGAGGAGTGACTTGGAGGAGTGACATAAAGGAGTGACATGGAGGAATGACTTGGATGAGTGACATGGAGGAGTGACATGGAGAATTGAGTTGGTGTAGCGACATGGAGGAGTGAAATGGATTAGCGACATGGAGGAGTGACATGAGGAGTGAGTTGGTGTAGCGACATGGAGGAGTGACATGGAGAATTGACATGGCGGAGGGACAGGGATGAGTGAGTTGGTGTAGTGACATGGAGGAATGACATGGAGGAATGACATGGAAGAGTGACATGGAGGAGTGACATGGAGGGTTGATATGGAGGAGTGATTTGGAGGAGTGACGTGGTGGAGTGAAATGGAGGAGTAAAATGGAGGAGTGAGTTGGTGTAACGACATAAGGAGTGACATGGAATAGCGACATGGAGGAGTGACATGGAATAGCGACAAGGAGGAGTGACATGGAGGAGTGACATGGAGGAGTGACATAGAGGATTGATGTGGAGGAGAGACATGGAGTAGTGACATGGAGAAGTGACATGGAGGAGTGACATGGAAGACATATAGAAGTGACATGGAGGAGTGACATGGAGGATCAACATGGAGGAGTGACATGGAGTAGCGACATAGGGGAATGACATATAGGAGTGATATTGAAAAGTGACATTGAGGAGTGACATAGAGGAGTGATGTGGAGGAGTGACATGTACAACATGTAGAAGTGACACGGAGGAGAGACTTGGATGAGTGACATGGAGGAGTGACAAGGAGGATTGAGTTGGTGTAGCGACATGGAGGAGTGACATGGAATTGCGACAAGGAGGAGTGACATGGAGAAGTGACATGGAGGATTGATATGGAGGAGTAACATGGAGGAGTGATATAGAGGAGAGGCGTGGTGGAGTGATATTTAAGAGTGACATGGAGGAGTGACATGGAGGAGTGACATGGAGAAGTGACATGGAGTAGCTACATGGAGGAGTGACAAGGAGGTGTGACATGGAGGAGTGACGTGGAGTAGCGACATGGAGGAGTGACTTGGAGGAGTGACATGGAGGAGTGAAATGGATTGACATGGAGTAGAGACATGGAGGAGTGACATGGAGGAGTGACATGGAGGAGTGACATGGAGTAGCTACATGGAGAAGTGACAAGGAGGTGTGACATGGAGGAGTGACGTGGAGTAGCGACATGGAGGAGTGACTTGGAGGAGTGACATGGAGGAGTGAAATGGAGGAGTGACATGGAGTAGAGACATGGAGGAGTGACATGGAGGAGTGATATGGAGTAGAGACATGGAGGAGTGACATGGAGGAGTGAGTTGGTGTAACGACATGGAGGAGTGACATGGAAGACATATAGAAGTGACATGGAGGAGTGACTTGGAGGAGTGACATAAAGGAGTGACATGGAGGAATGACTTGGATGAGTGACATGGAGGAGTGACAAGGAGAATTGAGTTGGTGTAGCGACATGGAGGAGTGAAATGGAGTAGCGACATGGAGGAGTGACATGAGGAGTGAGTTGGTGTAGCGACATGGAGGAGTGACATGGAGGAGTGACATGGCGGAGGGACAGGGATGAGTGAGTTGGTGTAGTGACATGGAGGAGTGACATGGAGGAATGACATGGAGGAGTGAAATGGAGGAGTGACATGGAGTAGAGACATGGAGGATTGACATGGAGGAGTGAGTTGGTGTAACGACATGGAGGAGTGACATGCAAGACGTATAGAAGTTACATGGAGGAGTGACTTGGAGGAGTGACATAAAGGAGTGACATGGAGGAATGACTTGGATGAGTGACATGGAGGAGTGACATGGAGAATTGAGTTGTTATAGCGACATGGAGGAGTGAAATGGAGTAGCGACATGGAGGAGTGACATGAGGAGTCAGATGGTGTAGCGACATGGAGGAATGACATGGAGGAGTGACATGGCAGAGGGACAGGGATGAGTGAGTTGGTGTAGTGACATGGAGGAGTGACATGGAGGAATGACATGGAAGAGTGACATGGAGGAGTGACATGGAGGGTGTATATGGAGGAGAGATTTGGAGGAGTGACGTGGTGGAGTGAAATGGAGGAGTGAAATGGAGGAGTGAGTTGGTGTAGCGACATAAGGACTGACATGGAATAGCGACATGGAGGAGTGACATGGAGGAGTGATATGAGGAGTGAGTTGGTGTAGCGACATGGAGGAGTGACATGGAATAGCGACAAGGAGGACTGACATGGAGTAGTGACATGGAGAAGTGACAAGTTTGATCAGGAAGGAGGGTTGATATGGGGGAGTGACATGGCGGAGGGAAAGGGATGAGTGAGTTGGTGTAGTGACATGGAGGAGTGACATGGAGGAGTGACATGGAGGAGTGACATGGAGGGTTGATATGGAGGAGTGACATGGAGGGGTGACATGGTGGAGTGAAATGGAGGAGTTACATGGAGGAGTGAGTTGGTGGAGCGACATAAGGGGTGACATGGAGGAGTGACATGGAGGAGTGACATGGAGGGTTGATATGGAGGAGTGACACGGAGGGGTGAAATGGAGTAGCGACATGGAGGAGTGACATGAGGAGTGAGTTGGTGTAGCGACATGGAGGAATGACATGGAGGAGTGACATGGCAGAGGGACAGGGATGAGTGAGTTGGTGTAGCGACATGGAGGAGTGACATGGAATAGCGACAAGGAGGACTGACATGGAGTAGTGACATGGAGAAGAGACAAGTTTGATCAGGAAGGAGGGTTGATATGGGGGAGTGACATGGCGGAGGGAAAGGGATGAGTGACTTGGTGTAGTGACATGGAGGAGTGACATGGAGGAGTGACATGGAGGAGTGACATGGAGGGTTGATTGGAGGAGTGACATGGAGGGGTGACATGGTGGAGTGAAATGGAGGAGTGACATGGAGGAGTGAGTTGGTGGAGCGACATAAGGGGTGACATGGAATAGCGACATGGAGGAGTGACATGGAGGAGTGACATAGAGGAGTGACGTGGAGCAGTGACATGGAGGAGTGACATGGAGGAGTGAGTTGGTGGAGCGACATGGAGGAGTGACATGGAAGACATATAGAAGTGACATGGAGGAGTGACTTGGAGGAGTGACATAAAGGAGTGACATGGAGGAATGACTTGGATGAGTGACATGGAGGAGTGACATGGAGTAGCAACATGGAGGAGTGACATGAGGAGTGAGTTGGTGTAGCGACATGGAGGAGTGACATGGAGGAGTGACATGGAATTGCGACAAGGAGGAGTGACATGGAGAAGTGACATGGAGGATTGATATGGAGGAGTAACATGGAGGAGTGATATAGAGGAGTGGCGTGGTGGAGTGAAATTTAAGAGTGACATGGATGAGTGACATGGAGTAGCTACATGGAGGAGTGAAAAGGAGGAGTGACATGGAGGAATGACATGGAAGAGTAACATGGAGGAGTTTCATGGAAGATTGATGTGGAGGAGAGACATGGAGGAGTGACAGGGCGGATCAGCAAGGAGGATTGATATGATGGATTGACATGGCGGAGGGACATGGATGAGTAACATGGAGGAGTGACATGGAGGAGCAACATGGAGGAGTGACAAGGAGGAGCGACATGGAGGAGTGACATGGAAGACATATAGAAGTGACATGGAGGAGTGACATGGAGGATCGACATGGAGGAGTGACATGGAGTAGCGACATAGGGGAATGACATATAGGAGTGATATTGAAAAGTGACATTGAGGAGTGACATAGAGGAGTGATGTGGAGGAGTGACATGTACAACATGTAGAAGTGACACGGAGGAGAGACTTGGATGAGTAACATGGAAGAGTGACAAGGAGGATTGAGTTGGTGTAGCGACATGGAGGAGTGACATGGAATTGCGACAAGGAGGAGTGACATGGAGAAGTGACATTGAGGATTGATATGGTGGAGTAAAATGGAGGAGTGATATAGAGGACAGGCGTGGTGGAGTGATATTTAAGAGTGACATGGAGGAGTGACATGGAGTAGCAACATGGAGGAGTGACAAGGAGGTGTGACATGGAGGAGTGACGTGGAAGAGCGACATGGAGGAGTGAGTTGGTAGAGCGACAAGGAGGAGTGACATGGAGTAGCTACATGGAGGAGTGACAAGGAGGTGTGACATGGAGGAGTGACGTGGAGTAGCGACATGGAGGAGTGACTTGGAGGAGTGACATGGAGGAGTGAAATGGAGTGACATGGAGTAGAGACATGGAGGAGTGACATGGAGGAGTGACATGTAGTAGAGACATGGAGAAGTGACATGGAGGAGTGACATGGAAGACATATAGAAGTGACATGGAGGAGTGACTTGGAGGAGTGACATAAAGGAGTGACATGGAGGAATGACTTGGATGAGTGACATGGAGGAGTGACAAGGAGAATTGAGTTGGTATAGCGACATGGAGGAGTGAAATGGAGTAGCGACATGGAGGAGTGACATGAGGAGTGAGTTGGTGGAGCGACATGGAGGAGTGACATGGAGGAGTGACATGGCGGAGGGACAGGGATGAGTGAGTTGGTGTAGTGACATGGATGAGTGACATGGAGGAATGACATGGAGGAGTGAAATGGAGGAGTGACATGGAGTAGAGACATGGAGGAGTGACATGGAGGAGTGAGTTGGTGTAACGACATGGATGAGTGACATGGAAGACATATAGAAATGACATGGAGGAGTGACTTGGAGGAGTGACATTAAGGAGTGACATGGAGGAATGACTTGGATGAGTGACATGGAGGAGTGACATGGAGAATTGAGTTGGTGTAGCGACATGGAGGAGTGAAATGGAGTAGCGACATGGAGGAGTGACATGAGGAGTGAGTTGGTGTAGCGACATTGAGGAGTGACATGGAGGAGTGACATGGCGGAGGGACAGGTATGAGTGAGTTGGTGTAGTGACATGGAGGAGTGACATGGAGGAATGACATGGAAGAGTGACATGGAGGAGTGACATGGAGGGTTGATATGGAGGAGTGATTTGGAGGAGTGACGTGGTGGAGTGAAATGGAGGAGTGAAATAAAGGAGTGACATTGAGGAATGAGTTGGATGAGTGACATGGAGGAGTGACAAGGAGGATTGAGTTTGTGTAGCGATATGGAGGAGTGACATGAGGAGTGAGTTGGTGTAGCGACATGGAGGAGTGACATGGAGGAGTGACATGGAATTGCGACAAGGAGGAGTGACATGGAGAAGTGACATGGAGGATTGATATGGAGGAGTAACATGGAGGAGTGATATAGAGGAGTGGCGTGGTGGAGTGAAATTTAAGAGTGACATGGAGGAGTGACATGGAGTAGCTACATGGAGGAGTGACAAGGAGGAGTGACATGGAGGAATTTCAAGGAAGAGTGACATGGAGGAGTGACATGGAGGATTGCTGTGGAGGAGAGACATGGAGGAGTGACAGGGCGGATCAGCAAGGAGGATTGATATGATGGAGTGACATGGCGGAGGGACATGGATGAGTGACATGGAGGAGTGACATGGAGGAGCAACATGGAGGAGTGACAAGGAGGAGCGACATGGAGGAGTGACATGGAAGACATATAGAAGTGACATGGAGGAGTGACATGGAGTAGCGACATAGGGGAATGACATATAGGAGTGATATTGAAAAGTGACATTGAGGAGTGACATAGAGGAGTGATGTGGAGGAGTGACATGTACAACATGTAGAAGTGACACGGAGGAGAGACTTGGATGAGTGACATGGAGGAGTGACAAGGAGGATTGAGTTGGTGTAGCGACATGGAGGAGTGACATGGAATTGCGACAAGGAGGAGTGACGTGGAGTAGCGACATGGAGGAGTGACTTGGAGGAGTGACATGGAGGAGTGAAATGGAGTGAAATGGAGTAGAGACATGGAGGAGTGACATGGAGGAGTGACATGTAGTAGAGACATGAAGAAGTGACATGGAGGAGTGACATGGAAGACATATAGAAGTGACATGGAGGAGTGACTTGGAGGAGTGACATAAAGGAGTGACATGGAGGAATGACTTGGATGAGTGACATGGAGGAGTGACAAGGAGAATTGAGTTGGTGTAGCGATATGGAGGAGTGACATGAGGAGTGAGTTGGTGTAGCGACATGGAGGAGTGACATGGAGGAGTGACATGGAATTGCGACAAGGAGGAGTGACATGGAGAAGTGACATGGAGGATTGATATGGAGGAGTAACATGGAGGAGTGATATAGAGGAGTGGCGTGGTGGAGTGAAATTTAAGAGTGACATGGAGGAGTGACATGGAGTAGCTACATGGAGGAGTGACAAGGAGGAGTGACATGGAGGAATTTCAAGGAAGAGTGACATGGAGGAGTGACATGGAGGATTGCTGTGGAGGAGAGACATGGAGGAGTGACAGGGCGGATCAGCAAGGAGGATTGATATGATGGAGTGACATGGCGGAGGGACATGGATGAGTGACATGGAGGAGTGACATGGAGGAGCAACATGGAGGAGTGACAAGGAGGAGCGACATGGAGGAGTGACATGGAAGACATATAGAAGTGACATGGAGGAGTGACATGGAGTAGCGACATAGGGGAATGACATATAGGAGTGATATTGAAAAGTGACATTGAGGAGTGACATAGAGGAGTGATGTGGAGGAGTGACATGTACAACATGTAGAAGTGACACGGAGGAGAGACTTGGATGAGTGACATGGAGGAGTGACAAGGAGGATTGAGTTGGTGTAGCGACATGGAGGAGTGACATGGAATTGCGACAAGGAGGAGTGACGTGGAGTAGCGACATGGAGGAGTGACTTGGAGGAGTGACATGGAGGAGTGAAATGGAGTGAAATGGAGTAGAGACATGGAGGAGTGACATGGAGGAGTGACATGTAGTAGAGACATGAAGAAGTGACATGGAGGAGTGACATGGAAGACATATAGAAGTGACATGGAGGAGTGACTTGGAGGAGTGACATAAAGGAGTGACATGGAGGAATGACTTGGATGAGTGACATGGAGGAGTGACAAGGAGAATTGAGTTGGTGTAGCGACATGGAGGAGTGAAATGGAGTAGCGACATGGAGGAGTGACATGAGGAGTGAGTTGTTGGAGCGACATGGAGGAGCAACATGGAGGAGTGACAAGGAGGAACGACATGGAGGAGTGACATGGAAGACATATAGAAGTGACATGGAGGAGTGACATGGATGATCGACATGGAGGAGTGACATGGAGTAGCGACGTAGGGGAATGACATATAGGAGTGATATTGAAAAGTGACATTGAGGAGTGACATAGAGGAGTGATGTGGAGGAGTGACATGTACAACATGTAGAAGTGACACGGAGGAGAGACTTGGATGAGTGACATGGAGGAGTGACAAGGAGGATTGAGTTGGTGTAGCGACATGGAGGAGTGACATGGAATTGCGACAAGGAGGAGTGACGTGGAGTAGCGACATGGAGGAGTGACTTGGAGGAGTGACATGGAGGAGTGAAATGGAGTGACATGGAGTAGAGACATGGAGGAGTGACATGGAGGAGTGACACGTAGTAGAGACATGGAGAAGTGACATGGAGGAGTGACATGGAAGACATATAGAAGTGACATGGAGGAGTGACTTGGAGGAGTGACATAAAGGAGTGACATGGAGGAATGAATTGGATGAGTGACATGGAGGAGTGACAAGGAGAATTGAGTTGGTGTAGCGACATGGAGGAGTGACATGAGGAGTGAGTTGGTGGAGCGACATGGAGGAGTGACATGGAGGAGTGACATGGCGGAGGGACAGGGATGAGTGAGTTGGTGTAGTGACATGGATGAGTGACATGGAGGAATGACATGGAGGAGTGAAATGGAGGAGTGACATGGAGTAGAGACATGGAGGAGTGACATGGAGGAGTGAGTTGGTGTAACGACATGGAGGAGTGACATGGAAGACATATAGAAATGACATGGAGGAGTGACTTGGAGGAGTGACATAAAGGAGTGACATGGAGGAATGACTTGGATGAGTGACATGGAGGAGTGACATGGAGAATTGAGTTGGTGTAGCGACATGGAGGAGTGAAATGGAGTAGCGACATGGAGGAGTGACATGAGGAGTGAGTTGGTGTAGCGACATTGAGGAGTGAAATGGAGGAGTGACATGGCGGAGGGACAGGTATGAGTGAGTTGGTGTAGTGACATGGAGGAGTGACATGGAGGAATGACATGGAAGAGTGACATGGAGGAGTGACATGGAGGGTTGATATGGAGGAGTGATTTGGAGGAGTGACGTGGTGGAGTGAAATGGAGGAGTGAAATAAAGGAGTGACATGGAGGAATGAGTTGGATGAGTGACATGGAGGAGTGACAAGGAGGATTGAGTGGGTGTAGCGATATGGAGGAGTGACATGAGGAGTGAGTTGGTGTAGCGACATGGAGGAGTGACATGGAGGAGTGACATGGAATTGCGACAAGGAGGAGTGACATGGAGAAGTGACATGGAGGATTGATATGGAGGAGTAACATGGAGGAGTGATATAGAGGAGTGGCGTGGTGGAGTGAAATTTAAGAGTGACATGGAGGAGTGACATGGAGGAGTGACATGGAGTAGCTACATGGAGGAGTGACAAGGAGGAGTGACATGGAGGAATTTCAAGGAAGAGTGACATGGAGGAGTGACATGGAGGATTGCTGTGGAGGAGAGACATGGAGGAGTGACAGGGCGGATCAGCAAGGAGGATTGATATGATGGAGTGACATGGCGGAGAGACATGGATGAGTGACATGGAGGAGTGACATGGAGGAGCAACATGGAGGAGTGACAAAGAGGAGCGACATGGAGGAGTGACATGGAAGACATATAGAAGTGACATGGAGGAGTGACATGGATGATCGACATGGAGGAGTGACATGGAGTAGCGAAATAGGGGAATGACATATAGGAGTGATATTGAAAAGTGACATTGAGGAGTGACATAGAGGAGTGATGTGGAGGAGTGACATGTACAACATGTAGAAGTGACACGGAGGAGAGACTTGGATGAGTGACATGGAGGAGTGACAAGGAGAATTGAGTTGGTGTAGCGACATGGAGGAGTGAAATGGAGTAGCGACATGGAGGAGTGACATGAGGAGTGAGTTGGTGGAGCGACATGGAGGAGTGACATGGAGGAGTGACATGGCGGAGGGACAGGGATGAGTGAGTTGGTGTAGTGACATGGATGAGTGACATGGAGGAATGACATGGAGGAGTGAAATGGAGGAGTGACATGGAGTAGAGACATGGAGGAGTGACATGGAGGAGTGAGTTGGTGTAACGACATGGATGAGTGACATGGAAGACATATAGAAATGACATGGAGGAGTGACTTGGAGGAGTGACATTAAGGAGTGACATGGAGGAATGACTTGGATGAGTGACATGGAGGAGTGACATGGAGAATTGAGTTGGTGTAGCGACATGGAGGAGTGAAATGGAGTAGCGACATGGAGGAGTGACATGAGGAGTGAGTTGGTGTAGCGACATTGAGGAGTGACATGGAGGAGTGACATGGCGGAGGGACAGGTATGAGTGAGTTGGTGTAGTGACATGGAGGAGTGACATGGAGGAATGACATGGAAGAGTGACATGGAGGAGTGACATGGAGGGTTGATATGGAGGAGTGATTTGGAGGAGTGACGTGGTGGAGTGAAATGGAGGAGTGAAATAAAGGAGTGACATGGAGGAATGAGTTGGATGAGTGACATGGAGGAGTGACAAGGAGGATTGAGTTTGTGTAGCGATATGGAGGAGTGACATGAGGAGTGAGTTGGTGTAGCGACATGGAGGAGTGACATGGAGGAGTGACATGGAATTGCGACAAGGAGGAGTGACATGGAGAAGTGACATGGAGGATTGATATGGAGGAGTAACATGGAGGAGTGATATAGAGGAGTGGCGTGGTGGAGTGAAATTTAAGAGTGACATGGAGGAGTGACATGGAGTAGCTACATGGAGGAGTGACAAGGAGGAGTGACATGGAGGAATTTCAAGGAAGAGTGACATGGAGGAGTGACATGGAGGATTGCTGTGGAGGAGAGACATGGAGGAGTGACAGGGCGGATCAGCAAGGAGGATTGATATGATGGAGTGACATGGCGGAGGGACATGGATGAGTGACATGGAGGAGTGACATGGAGGAGCAACATGGAGGAGTGACAAGGAGGAGCGACATGGAGGAGTGACATGGAAGACATATAGAAGTGACATGGAGGAGTGACATGGATGAACGACATGGAGGAGTGACATGGAGTAGCGACATAGGGGAATGACATATAGGAGTGATATTGAAAAGTGACATTGAGGAGTGACATAGAGGAGTGATGTGGAGGAGTGACATGTACAACATGTAGAAGTGACACGGAGGAGAGACTTGGATGAGTGACATGGAGGAGTGACAAGGAGGATTGAGTTGGTGTAGCGACATGGAGGAGTGACATGGAATTGCGACAAGGAGGAGTGACGTGGAGTAGCGACATGGAGGAGTGACTTGGAGGAGTGACATGGAGGAGTGAAATGGAGTGAAATGGAGTAGAGACATGGAGGAGTGACATGGAGGAGTGACATGTAGTAGAGACATGGAGAAGTGACATGGAGGAGTGACATGGAAGACATATAGAAGTGACATGGAGGAGTGACTTGGAGGAGTGACATAAAGGAGTGACATGGAGGAATGACTTGGATGAGTGACATGGAGGAGTGACAAGGAGAATTGAGTTGGTGTAGCGACATGGAGGAGTGAAATGGAGTAGCGACATGGAGGAGTGACATGAGGAGTGAGTTGTTGGAGCGACATGGAGGAGCAACATGGAGGAGTGACAAGGAGGAGCGACATGGAGGAGTGACATGGAAGACATATAGAAGTGACATGGAGGAGTGACATGGATGATCGACATGGAGGAGTGACATGGAGTAGCGACGTAGGGGAATGACATATAGGAGTGATATTGAAAAGTGACATTGAGGAGTGACATAGAGGAGTGATGTGGAGGAGTGACATGTACAACATGTAGAAGTGACACGGAGGAGAGACTTGGATGAGTGACATGGAGGAGTGACAAGGAGGATTGAGTTGGTGTAGCGACATGGAGGAGTGACATGGAATTGCGACAAGGAGGAGTGACGTGGAGTAGCGACATGGAGGAGTGACTTGGAGGAGTGACATGGAGGAGTGAAATGGAGTGACATGGAGTAGAGACATGGAGGAGTGACATGGAGGAGTGACACGTAGTAGAGACATGGAGAAGTGACATGGAGGAGTGACATGGAAGACATATAGAAGTGACATGGAGGAGTGACTTGGAGGAGTGACATAAAGGAGTGACATGGAGGAATGAATTGGATGAGTGACATGGAGGAGTGACAAGGAGAATTGAGTTGGTGTAGCGACATGGAGGAGTGACATGAGGAGTGAGTTGGTGGAGCGACATGGAGGAGTGACATGGAGGAGTGACATGGCGGAGGGACAGGGATGAGTGAGTTGGTGTAGTGACATGGATGAGTGACATGGAGGAATGACATGGAGGAGTGAAATGGAGGAGTGACATGGAGTAGAGACATGGAGGAGTGACATGGAGGAGTGAGTTGGTGTAACGACATGGAGGAGTGACATGGAAGACATATAGAAATGACATGGAGGAGTGACTTGGAGGAGTGACATAAAGGAGTGACATGGAGGAATGACTTGGATGAGTGACATGGAGGAGTGACATGGAGAATTGAGTTGGTGTAGCGACATGGAGGAGTGAAATGGAGTAGCGACATGGAGGAGTGACATGAGGAGTGAGTTGGTGTAGCGACATTGAGGAGTGACATGGAGGAGTGACATGGCGGAGGGACAGGTATGAGTGAGTTGGTGTAGTGACATGGAGGAGTGACATGGAGGAATGACATGGAAGAGTGACATGGAGGAGTGACATGGAGGGTTGATATGGAGGAGTGATTTGGAGGAGTGACGTGGTGGAGTGAAATGGAGGAGTGAAATAAAGGAGTGACATGGAGGAATGAGTTGGATGAGTGACATGGAGGAGTGACAAGGAGGATTGAGTGGGTGTAGCGATATGGAGGAGTGACATGAGGAGTGAGTTGGTGTAGCGACATGGAGGAGTGACATGGAGGAGTGACATGGAATTGCGACAAGGAGGAGTGACATGGAGAAGTGACATGGAGGATTGATATGGAGGAGTAACATGGAGGAGTGATATAGAGGAGTGGCGTGGTGGAGTGAAATTTAAGAGTGACATGGAGGAATGACATGGAGGAGTGACATGGAGTAGCTACATGGAGGAGTGACAAGGAGGAGTGACATGGAGGAATTTCAAGGAAGAGTGACATGGAGGAGTGACATGGAGGATTGCTGTGGAGGAGAGACATGGAGGAGTGACAGGGCGGATCAGCAAGGAGGATTGATATGATGGAGTGACATGGCGGAGAGACATGGATGAGTGACATGGAGGAGTGACATGGAGGAGCAACATGGAGGAGTGACAAGGAGGAGCGACATGGAGGAGTGACATGGAAGACATATAGAAGTGACATGGAGGAGTGACATGGATGATCGACATGGAGGAGTGACATGGAGTAGCGAAATAGGGGAATGACATATAGGAGTGATATTGAAAAGTGACATTGAGGAGTGACATAGAGGAGTGATGTGGAGGAGTGACATGTACAACATGTAGAAGTGACACGGAGGAGAGACTTGGATGAGTGACATGGAGGAGTGACAAGGAGGATTGAGTTGGTGTAGCGACATGGAGGAGTGACATGGAATTGCGACAAGGAGGAGTAACATGGAGAAGTGACATGGAGGATTGATATGGAGGAGTGACATGGCGGAGTGATATAGAGGAGAGGCGTGGTGGAGTGATATTTAAGAGTGACATGGAGGAGTGACATGGAGGAGTGACATGGAAGAGTGACATGGATGAGTGATATGGAGGGTTGATATGGAGGAGTGATTTCGAGGAGTGACGTGGTGGAGTGAAATGGAGGAGTGAAATAAAAGAGTGACATTGAGGAATGACTTGGATGAGTGACATGGAGGAGTGACAAGGAGGATTGAGTTGGTGTAGCGATATGGAGGAGTGACATGGAGTAGCGACATGGAGGAGTGACATGAGGAGTGAGTTGGTGTAGTGACATGGAGGAGTGACATGGAGTAGTGACATGGAATTGCGACAAGGAGGAGTGACATGGAGAAGTGACATGGAGGATTGATATAGAGGAGTGACGTGGTGGAGTGAAATTTAAGAGTGACATGGAGGAGTGACATGGAGTAGCTACATGCAGGAGTGACAAGGAGGAGTGACATGGAGGAATGACATGGAAGAGTGACATGGAGGAGTGACATGGAGGATTGATGTGGAGGAGAGACATGGAGGAGTGACAGGGCGGATCAGCAAGGAGGATTGATATGATGGAGTGACATGGCGGAGGGACATGGATGAGTAACATGGAGGAGTGACATGGAGGAGTGACATGGAAGACATATAGAAGTGACATGGAGGAGTGACATGGAGGATCAACATGGAGGAGTGACATGGAGTAGCGACATAGGGGAATGACATATAGGAGTGATATTGAAAAGTGACATTGAGGAGTGACATAGAGGAGTGATGTGGAGGAGTGACATGTACAACATGTAGAAGTGACACGGAGGAGAGACTTGGATGAGTGACATGGAGGAGTGACAAGGATGATTGTGTTGGTGTAGCGACATGGAGGAGTGACATGGAATTGCGACAAGGAGGAGTGACATGGAGAAGTGACATGGAGGATTGATATGGAGGAGTAACATGGAGGAGTGATATAGAGGAGAGGCGTGGTGGAGTGATATTTAAGAGTGACATGGAGGAGTGACATGGAGGAGTGACATGGAGAAGTGACATGGAGTAGCTACATGGAGGAGTGACAAGGAGGTGTGACATGGAGGAGTGACGTGGAGTAGCGACATGGAGGAGTGACTTGGAGGAGTGACATGGAGGAGTGAAATGGAGTGACATGGAGTAGAGACATGGAGGAGTGACATGGAGGAGTTACATGGAGTAGCTACATGAAGGAGTGACAAGGAGGTGTGACATGGAGGAGTGACGTGGAGTAGCTACATGGAGGAGTGACTTGAAGGAGTGACATGGAGGAGTGAAATGGAGGAGTGACATGGAGTAGAGACATGGAGGAGTGACATGGAGGAGTGACATGGAGTAGAGACATGGAGGAGTGACATGGAGGAGTGAGTTAGTGTAACGACATGGAGGAGTGACTTGGAAGAGTGACATAAAGGAGTGACATGGAGGAATGACTTGGATGAGTGACATGGAGGAGTGACAAGGAGAATTGAGTTGGTGTAGCGACATGGAGGAGTGAAATGGAGTAGCGACATGGAGGAGAGACATGAGGAGTGAGTTATTGTAGCGACATGGAGGAGTGACATGGAGGAGTGACATGGCGGAGGGACAGGGATGAGTGAGTTGGTGTAGTGACATGGAGGAGTGACATGGAGGAATGACATGGAGGAGTGAAATGGAGGAGTGACATGGAGTAGACACATGGAGGATTGACATGGAGGAGTGAGTTGGTGTAACGACATGGAGGAGTGACATGGAAGACATATAGAAGTTACATGGAGGAGTGACTTGGAGGAGTGACATAAAGGAGTGACATGGAGGAATGACTTGGATGAGTGACATGGAGGAGTGACATGGAGGAGTGAAATGGAGTAGCGACATGGAGGAGTGACATGAGGAGTGAGTTGGTGTAGCGACATGGAGGAATGACATGGAGGAGTGACATGGCAGAGGGACAGGGATGAGTGAGTTGGTGTAGTGACATGGAGGAGTGAAATGGAGGAGTGAGTTGGTGTAGCGACATAAGGACTGACATGGAATAGCGACATGGAGGAGTGACATGGAGGAGTGATATGAGGAGTGAGTTGGTGTAGCGACATGGAGGAGTAACATGGAATAGCGACAAGGAGGACTGACATGGAGTAGTGACATGGAGAAGTGACAAGTTTGATCAGGAAGGAGGGTTGATATGGGGGAGTGACATGGCGGAGGGAAAGGGATGAGTGAGTTGGTGTAGTGACATGGAGGAGTGCAATGGAGGAGTGACATGGAGGAGTGACATGGAGGGTTGATATGGAGGAGAGACATGGAGGGGTGACATGGTGGAGTGAAATGGAGGAGTGACATGGAGGAGGGAGTTGGTGGAGCGACATAAGGGGTGACATGGAATAGCGACATGGAGGAGTGACATGGAGGAGTGACATAGAGGAGTGACGTGGAGCAGTGACATGGAGGAGTGACATGGAGGAGTGAGTTGGTGGAGTGACATAAAGGAGTGACATGGAGGAATGACTTGGATGAGTGACATGGAGGAGTGACATGGAGAATTGAGTTGGTGTAGCGACATGGAGGAGTGAGTTGGTGTAACGACATGGACGAGTGACATGGAAGACATATAGAAATGACATGGAGGAGTGACTTGGAGGAGTGACATAAAGGAGTGACATGGAGGAATGACTTGGATGAGTGACATGGAGGAGTGACATGGAGAATTGAGTTGGTGTAGCGACATGGAGGAGTGAAATGGAGTAGCGACATGGAGGAGTGACATGAGGAGTGAGTTGGTGTAGCGACATTGAGGAGTGACATGGAGGAGTGACATGGCGGAGGGACAGGTATGAGTGAGTTGGTGTAGTGACATGGAGGAGTGACATGGAGGAATGACATGGAAGAGTGACATGGAGGAGTGACATGGAGGGTTGATATGGAGGAGTGATTTGGAGGAGTGACGTGGTGGAGTGAAATGGAGGAGTGAAATAAAGGAGTGACATGGAGGAATGAGTTGGATGAGTGACATGGAGGAGTGACAAGGAGGATTGAGTTGGTGTAGCGATATGGAGGAGTGACATGAGGAGTGAGTTGGTGTAGCGACATGGAGGAGTGACATGGAATTGCGACAAGGAGGAGTGACATGGAGAAGTGACATGGAGGATTGATATGGAGGAGTAACATGGAGGAGTGATATAGAGGAGTGGCGTGGTGGAGTGAAATTTAAGAGTGACATGGAGGAGTGACATGGAGTAGCTACATGGAGGAGTGACAAGGAGGAGTGACATGGAGGAATTTCAAGGAAGAGTGACATGGAGGAGTGACATGGAGGATTGCTGTGGAGGAGAGACATGGAGGAGTGACAGGGCGGATCAGCAAGGAGGATTGATATGATGGAGTGACATGGCGGAGGGACATGGATGAGTGACATGGAGGAGTGACATGGAGGAGCAACATGGAGGAGTGACAAGGAGGAGCGACATGGAGGAGTGACATGGAAGACATATAGAAGTGACATGGAGGAGTGACATGGATGATCGACATGGAGGAGTGACATGGAGTAGCGAAATAGGGGAATGACATATAGGAGTGATATTGAAAAGTGACATTGAGGAGTGACATAGAGGAGTGATGTGGAGGAGTGACATGTACAACATGTAGAAGTGACACGGAGGAGAGACTTGGAGGAGTGACATAAAGGAGTGACATGGAGGAATGACTTGGATGAGTGACATGGAGGAGTGACAAGGAGAATTGAGTTGGTGTAGCGACATGGAGGAGTGAAATGGAGTAGCGACATGGAGGAGTGACATGAGGAGTGAGTTGGTGTAGCGACATGGAGGAGTGACATGGAGGAGTGACATGGCGGAGGGACAGGGATGAGTGAGTTGGTGTAGTGACATGGAGGAGTGACATGGAGGAATGACATGGAGGAGTGAAATGGAGGAGTGACATGGAGTAGAGACATGGAGGATTGACATGGAGGAGTGAGTTGGTGTAACGACATGGAGGAGTGACATGCAAGACGTATAGAAGTTACATGGAGGAGTGACTTGGAGGAGTGACATAAAGGAGTGACATGGAGGAATGACTTGGATGAGTGACATGGAGGAGTGACATGGAGAATTGAGTTGTTGTAGCGACATGGAGGAGTGAAATGGAGTAGCGACATGGAGGAGTGACATGAGGAGTGAGTTGGTGTAGCGACATGGAGGAATGACATGGAGGAGTGACATGGCAGAGGGACAGGGATGAGTGAGTTGGTGTAGTGACATGGAGGAGTGACATGGAGGAATGACATGGAAGAGTGACATGGAGGAGTGACATGGAGGGTGTATATGGAGGAGAGATTTGGAGGAGTGACGTGGTGGAGTGAAATGGAGGAGTGAAATGGAGGAGTGAGTTGGTGTAGCGACATAAGGACTGACATGGAATAGCGACATGGAGGAGTGACATGGAGGAGTGATATGAGGAGTGAGTTGGTGTAGCGACATGGAGGAGTGACATGGAATAGCGACAAGGAGGACTGACATGGAGTAGTGACATGGAGAAGTGACAAGTTTAATCAGGAAGGAGGGTTGATATGGGGGAGTGACATGGCGGAGGGAAAGGGATGAGTGAGTTGGTGTAGTGACATGGAGGAGTGACATGGAGGAGTGACATGGAGGAGTGACATGGAGGGTTGATATGGAGGAGTGACATGGAGGGGTGACATGGTGGAGTGAAATGGAGGAGTTACATGGAGGAGTGAGTTGGTGGAGCGACATAAGGGGTGACATGGAGGAGTGACATGGAGGAGTGACATGGAGGGTTGATATGGAGGAGTGACATGGAGGGGTGAAATGGAGTAGCGACATGGAGGAGTGACATGAGGAGTGAGTTGGTGTAGCGACATGGAGGAATGACATGGAGGAGTGACATGGCAGAGGGACAGGGATGAGTGAGTTGGTGTAGCGACATGGAGGAGTGACATGGAATAGCGACAAGGAGGACTGACATGGAGTAGTGACATGGAGAAGTGACAAGTTTGATCAGGAAGGAGGGTTGATATGGGGGAGTGACATGGCGGAGGGAAAGGGATGAGTGACTTGGTGTAGTGACATGGAGGAGTGACATGGAGGAGTGACATGGAGGAGTGACATGGAGGGTTGATATGGAGGAGTGACATGGAGGGGTGACATGGTGGAGTGAAATGGAGGAGTGACATGGAGGAGTGAGTTGGTGGAGCGACATAAGGGGTGACATGGAATAGCGACATGGAGGAGTGACATGGAGGAGTGACATAGAGGAGTGACGTGGAGCAGTGACATGGAGGAGTGACATGGAGGAGTGAGTTGGTGGAGCGACATGGAGGAGTGACATGGAAGACATATAGAAGTGACATGGAGGAGTGACTTGGAGGAGTGACATAAAGGAGTGACATGGAGGAATGACTTGGATGAGTGACATGGAGGAGTGACATGGAGTAGCAACATGGAGGAGTGACATGAGGAGTGAGTTGGTGTAGCGACATGGAGGAGTGACATGGAGGAGTGACATGGAATTGCGACAAGGAGGAGTGACATGGAGAAGTGACATGGAGGATTGATATGGAGGAGTAACATGGAGGAGTGATATAGAGGAGTGGCGTGGTGGAGTGAAATTTAAGAGTGACATGGATGAGTGACATGGAGTAGCTACATGGAGGAGTGAAAAAGAGGAGTGACATGGAGGAATGACATGGAAGAGTAACATGGAGGAGTTTCATGGAAGATTGATGTGGAGGAGAGACATGGAGGAGTGACAGGGCGGATCAGCAAGGAGGATTGATATGATGGATTGACATGGCGGAGGGACATGGATGAGTAACATGGAGGAGTGACATGGAGGAGCAACATGGAGGAGTGACAAGGAGGAGCGACATAGGGGAATGACATATAGGAGTGATATTGAAAAGTGACATTGAGGAGTGACATAGAGGAGTGATGTGGAGGAGTGACATGTACAACATGTAGAAGTGACACGGAGGAGAGACTTGGATGAGTAACATGGAAGAGTGACAAGGAGGATTGAGTTGGTGTAGCGACATGGAGGAGTGACATGGAATTGCGACAAGGAGGAGTGACATGGAGAAGTGACATTGAGGATTGATATGGTGGAGTAAAATGGAGGAGTGATATAGAGGACAGGCGTGGTGGAGTGATATTTAAGAGTGACATGGAGGAGTGACATGGAGTAGCTACATGGAGGAGTGACAAGGAGGTGTGACATGGAGGAGTGACGTGGAAGAGCGACATGGAGGAGTGAGTTGGTAGAGCGACAAGGAGGAGTGACATGGAGTAGCTACATGGAGGAGTGACAAGGAGGTGTGACATGGAGGAGTGACGTGGAGTAGCGACATGGAGGAGTGACTTGGAGGAGTGACATGGAGGAGTGAAATGGAGTGACATGGAGTAGAGACATGGAGGAGTGACATGGAGGAGTGACATGTAGTAGAGACATGGAGAAGTGACATGGAGGAGTGACATGGAAGACATATAGAAGTGACATGGAGGAGTGACTTGGAGGAGTGACATAAAGGAGTGACATGGAGGAATGACTTGGATGAGTGACATGGAGGAGTGACAAGGAGAATTGAGTTGGTGTAGCGACATGGAGGAGTGAAATGGAGTAGCGACATGGAGGAGTGACATGAGGAGTGAGTTGGTGGAGCGACATGGAGGAGTGACATGGAGGAGTGACTTGGAGGAGTGACATAAAGGAGTGACAAGGAGGATTGAGTTGGTGTAGCGACATGGAGGAGTGACATGGAATTGCGACAAGGAGGAGTGACGTGGAGTAGCGACATGGAGGAGTGACTTGGAGGAGTGACATGGAGGAGTGAAATGGAGTGAAATGGAGTAGAGACATGGAGGAGTGACATGGAGGAGTGACATGTAGTAGAGACATGGAGAAGTGACATGGAGGAGTGACATGGAAGACATATAGAAGTGACATGGAGGAGTGACTTGGAGGAGTGACATAAAGGAGTGACATGGAGGAATGACTTGGATGAGTGACATGGAGGAGTGACAAGGAGAATTGAGTTGGTGTAGCGACATGGAGGAGTGAAATGGAGTAGCGACATGGAGGAGTGACATGAGGAGTGAGTTGTTGGAGCGACATGGAGGAGCAACATGGAGGAGTGACAAGGAGGAGCGACATGGAGGAGTGACATGGAAGACATATAGAAGTGACATGGAGGAGTGACATGGATGATCGACATGGAGGAGTGACATGGAGTAGCGACGTAGGGGAATGACATATAGGAGTGATATTGAAAAGTGACATTGAGGAGTGACATAGAGGAGTGATGTGGAGGAGTGACATGTACAACATGTAGAAGTGACACGGAGGAGAGACTTGGATGAGTGACATGGAGGAGTGACAAGGAGGATTGAGTTGGTGTAGCGACATGGAGGAGTGACATGGAATTGCGACAAGGAGGAGTGACGTGGAGTAGCGACATGGAGGAGTGACTTGGAGGAGTGACATGGAGGAGTGAAATGGAGTGACATGGAGTAGAGACATGGAGGAGTGACATGGAGGAGTGACACGTAGTAGAGACATGGAGAAGTGACATGGAGGAGTGACATGGAAGACATATAGAAGTGACATGGAGGAGTGACTTGGAGGAGTGACATAAAGGAGTGACATGGAGGAATGACTTGGATGAGTGACATGGAGGAGTGACAAGGAGAATTGAGTTGGTGTAGCGACATGGAGGAGTGACATGAGGAGTGAGTTGGTGGAGCGACATGGAGGAGTGACATGGAGGAGTGACATGGCGGAGGGACAGGGATGAGTGAGTTGGTGTAGTGACATGGATGAGTGACATGGAGGAATGACATGGAGGAGTGAAATGGAGGAGTGACATGGAGTAGAGACATGGAGGAGTGACATGGAGGAGTGAGTTGGTGTAACGACATGGAGGAGTGACATGGAAGACATATAGAAATGACATGGAGGAGTGACTTGGAGGAGTGACATAAAGGAGTGACATGGAGGAATGACTTGGATGAGTGACATGGAGGAGTGACATGGAGAATTGAGTTGGTGTAGCGACATGGAGGAGTGAAATGGAGTAGCGACATGGAGGAGTGACATGAGGAGTGAGTTGGTGTAGCGACATTGAGGAGTGACATGGAGGAGTGACATGGCGGAGGGACAGGTATGAGTGAGTTGGTGTAGTGACATGGAGGAGTGACATGGAGGAATGACATGGAAGAGTGACATGGAGGAGTGACATGGAGGGTTGATATGGAGGAGTGATTTGGAGGAGTGACGTGGTGGAGTGAAATGGAGGAGTGAAATAAAGGAGTGACATGGAGGAATGAGTTGGATGAGTGACATGGAGGAGTGACAAGGAGGATTGAGTGGGTGTAGCGATATGGAGGAGTGATATGAGGAGTGAGTTGGTGTAGCGACATGGAGGAGTGACATGGAGGAGTGACATGGAATTGCGACAAGGAGGAGTGACATGGAGAAGTGACATGGAGGATTGATATGGAGGAGTAACATGGAGGAGTGATATAGAGGAGTGGCGTGGTGGAGTGAAATTTAAGAGTGACATGGAGGAGTGACATGGAGGAGTGACATGGAGTAGCTACATGGAGGAGTGACAAGGAGGAGTGACATGGAGGAATTTCAAGGAAGAGTGACATGGAGGAGTGACATGGAGGATTGCTGTGGAGGAGAGACATGGAGGAGTGACATGGAATTGCGACAAGGAGGAGTGACATGGAGAAGTGACATGGAGGATTGATATGGAGGAGTAACATGGAGGAGTGATATAGAGGAGTGACGTGGTGGAGTGAAATTTAAGAGTGACATGGAGGAGTGACATGGAGTAGCTACATGCAGGAGTGACAAGGAGGAGTGACATGGAGGAATGACATGGAAGAGTGACATGGAGGAGTGACATGGAGGATTGATGTGGAGGAGAGACATGGAGGAGTGACAGGGCGGATCAGCAAGGAGGATTGATATGATGGAGTGACATGGCGGAGGGACATGGATGAGTAACATGGAGGAGTGACATGGAGGAGTGACATGGAAGACATATAGAAGTGACATGGAGGAGTGACATGGAGGATCAACATGGAGGAGTGACATGGAGTAGCGACATAGGGGAATGACATATAGGAGTGATATTGAAAAGTGACATTGAGGAGTGACATAGAGGAGTGATGTGGAGGAGTGACATGTACAACATGTAGAAGTGACACGGAGGAGAGACTTGGATGAGTGACATGGAGGAGTGACAAGGATGATTGAGTTGGTGTAGCGACATGGAGGAGTGACATGGAATTGCGACAAGGAGGAGTGACGTGGAGTAGCGACATGAAGGAGTGACTTGGAGGAGTGACATGGAGGAGTGAAATGGAGTGACATGGAGTAGAGACATGGAGGAGTGACATGGAGGAGTGACACGTAGTAGAGACATGGAGAAGTGACATGGAGGAGTGACATGGAAGACATATAGAAGTGACATGGAGGAGTGACTTGGAGGAGTGACATAAAGGAGTGACATGGAGGAATGACTTGGATGAGTGACATGGAGGAGTGACAAGGAGAATTGAGTTGGTGTAGCGACATGGAGGAGTGACATGAGGAGTGAGTTGGTGGAGCGACATGGAGGAGTGACATGGAGGAGTGACATGGCGGAGGGACAGGGATGAGTGAGTTGGTGTAGTGACATGGATGAGTGACATGGAGGAATGACATGGAGGAGTGAAATGGAGAAGTGACAAGTTTGATCAGGAAGGAGGGTTGATATGGGGGAGTGACATGGCGGAGGGAAAGGGATGAGTGAGTTGGTGTAGTGACATGGAGGAGTGACATGGAGGAGTGACATGGAGGAGTGACATGGAGGGTTGATATGGAGGAGAGACATGGAGGGGTGACATGGTGGAGTGAAATGGAGGAGTGACATGGAGGAGGGAGTTGGTGGAGCGACATAAGGGGTGACATGGAATAGCGACATGGAGGAGTGACATGGAGGAGTGACATAGAGGAGTGACGTGGAGCAGTGACATGGAGGAGTGACATGGAGGAGTGAGTTGGTGGAGTGACATAAAGGAGTGACATGGAGGAATGACTTGGATGAGTGACATGGAGGAGTGACAAGGAGGATTGAGTTGGTGTAGCGATATGGAGGAGTGACATGGAGTAGCGACATGGAGGAGTGACATGAGGAGTGAGTTGGTGTAGTGACATGGAGGAGTGACATGGAGGAGTGACATGGAATTGCGACAAGGAGGAGTGACATGGAGAAGTGACATGGAGGATTGATATGGAGGAGTAACATGGAGGAGTGATATAGAGGAGTGACGTGGTGGAGTGAAATTTAAGAGTGACATGGAGGAGTGACATGGAGTAGCTACATGCAGGAGTGACAAGGAGGAGTGACATGGAGGAATGACATGGAAGAGTGACATGGAGGAGTGACATGGAGGATTGATGTGGAGGAGAGACATGGAGGAGTGACAGGGCGGATCAGCAAGGAGGATTGATATGATGGAGTGACATGGCGGAGGGACATGGATGAGTAACATGGAGGAGTGACATGGAGGAGTGACATGGAAGACATATAGAAGTGACATGGAGGAGTGACATGGAGGATCAACATGGAGGAGTGACATGGAGTAGCGACATAGGGGAATGACATATAGGAGTGATATTGAAAAGTGACATTGAGGAGTGACATAGAGGAGTGATGTGGAGGAGTGACATGTACAACATGTAGAAGTGACACGGAGGAGAGACTTGGATGAGTGACATGGAGGAGTGACAAGGATGATTGAGTTGGTGTAGCGACATGGAGGAGTGACATGGAATTGCGACAAGGAGGAGTGACGTGGAGTAGCGACATGGAGGAGTGACTTGGAATAGTGACATGGAGGAGTGAAATGGAGTGACATGGAGTAGAGACATGGAGGAGTGACATGGAGGAGTGACACGTAGTAGAGACATGGAGAAGTGACATGGAGGAGTGACATGGAAGACATATAGAAGTGACATGGAGGAGTGACTTGGAGGAGTGACATAAAGGAGTGACATGGAGGAATGACTTGGATGAGTGACATGGAGGAGTGACAAGGAGAATTGAGTTGGTGTAGCGACATGGAGGAGTGACATGAGGAGTGAGTTGGTGGAGCGACATGGAGGAGTGACATGGAGGAGTGACATGGCGGAGGGACAGGGATGAGTGAGTTGGTGTAGTGACATGGATGAGTGACATGGAGGAATGACATGGAGGAGTGAAATGGAGGAGTGACATGGAGTAGAGACATGGAGGAGTGACATGGAGGAGTGAGTTGGTGTAACGACATGGACGAGTGACATGGAAGACATATAGAAATGACATGGAGGAGTGACTTGGAGGAGTGACATAAAGGAGTGACATGGAGGAATGACTTGGATGAGTGACATGGAGGAGTGACATGGAGAATTGAGTTGGTGTAGCGACATGGAGGAGTGAAATGGAGTAGCGACATGGAGGAGTGACATGAGGAGTGAGTTGGTGTAGCGACATTGAGGAGTGACATGGAGGAGTGACATGGCGGAGGGACAGGTATGAGTGAGTTGGTGTAGTGACATGGAGGAGTGACATGGAGGAATGACATGGAAGAGTGACATGGAGGAGTGACATGGAGGGTTGATATGGAGGAGTGATTTGGAGGAGTGACGTGGTGGAGTGAAATGGAGGAGTGAAATAAAGGAGTGACATGGAGGAATGAGTTGGATGAGTGACATGGAGGAGTGACAAGGAGGATTGAGTTGGTGTAGCGATATGGAGGAGTGACATGAGGAGTGAGTTGGTGTAGCGACATGGAGGAGTGACATGGAGGAGTGACATGGAATTGCGACAAGGAGGAGTGACATGGAGAAGTGACATGGAGGATTGATATGGAGGAGTAACATGGAGGAGTGATATAGAGGAGTGGCGTGGTGGAGTGAAATTTAAGAGTGACATGGAGGAGTGACATGGAGTAGCTACATGGAGGAGTGACAAGGAGGAGTGACATGGAGGAATTTCAAGGAAGAGTGACATGGAGGAGTGACATGGAGGATTGCTGTGGAGGAGAGACATGGAGGAGTGACAGGGCGGATCAGCAAGGAGGATTGATATGATGGAGTGACATGGCGGAGGGACATGGATGAGTGACATGGAGGAGTGACATGGAGGAGCAACATGGAGGAGTGACAAGGAGGAGCGACATGGAGGAGTGACATGGAAGACATATAGAAGTGACATGGAGGAGTGACATGGATGATCGACATGGAGGAGTGACATGGAGTAGCGAAATAGGGGAATGACATATAGGAGTGATATTGAAAAGTGACATTGAGGAGTGACATAGAGGAGTGATGTGGAGGAGTGACATGTACAACATGTAGAAGTGACACGGAGGAGAGACTTGGATGAGTGACATGGAGGAGTGACAAGGAGGATTGAGTTGGTGTAGCGACATGGAGGAGTGACATGGAATTGCGACAAGGAGGAGTAACATGGAGAAGTAAAATGGAGGATTGATATGGAGGAGTGACATGGCGGAGTGATATAGAGGAGAGGCGTGGTGGAGTGATATTTAAGAGTGACATGGAGGAGTGACATGGAGGAGTGACATGGAAGAGTGACATGGATGAGTGATATGGAGGGTTGATATGGAGGAGTGATTTCGAGGAGTGACGTGGTGGAGTGAAATGGAGGACTGAAATAAAAGAGTGACATTGAGGAATGACTTGGATGAGTGACATGGAGGAGTGACAAGGAGGATTGAGTTGGTGTAGCGATATGGAGGAGTGACATGGAGTAGCGACATGGAGGAGTGACATGAGGAGTGAGTTGGTGTAGTGACATGGAGGAGTGACATGGAGGAGTGACATGGAATTGCGACAAGGAGGAGTGACATGGAGAAGTGACATGGAGGATTGATATGGAGGAGTAACATGGAGGAGTGATATAGAGGAGTGACGTGGTGGAGTGAAATTTAAGAGTGACATGGAGGAGTGACATGGAGTAGCTACATGCAGGAGTGACAAGGAGGAGTGACATGGAGGAATGACATGGAAGAGTGACATGGAGGAGTGACATGGAGGATTGATGTGGAGGAGAGACATGGAGGAGTGACAGGGCGGATCAGCAAGGAGGATTGATATGATGGAGTGACATGGCGGAGGGACATGGATGAGTAACATGGAGGAGTGACATGGAGGAGTGACATGGAAGACATATAGAAGTGACATGGAGGAGTGACATGGAGGATCAACATGGAGGAGTGACATGGAGTAGCGACATAGGGGAATGACATATAGGAGTGATATTGAAAAGTGACATTGAGGAGTGACATAGAGGAGTGATGTGGAGGAGTGACATGTACAACATGTAGAAGTGACACGGAGGAGAGACTTGGATGAGTGACATGGAGGAGTGACAAGGATGATTGAGTTGGTGTAGCGACATGGAGGAGTGACATGGAATTGCGACAAGGAGGAGTGACGTGGAGTAGCGACATGGAGGAGTGACTTGGAGGAGTGACATGGAGGAGTGAAATGGAGTGACATGGAGTAGAGACATGGAGGAGTGACATGGAGGAGTGACACGTAGTAGAGACATGGAGAAGTGACATGGAGGAGTGACATGGAAGACATATAGAAGTGACATGGAGGAGTGACTTGGAGGAGTGACATAAAGGAGTGACATGGAGGAATGACTTGGATGAGTGACATGGAGGAGTGACAAGGAGAATTGAGTTGGTGTAGCGACATGGAGGAGTGACATGAGGAGTGAGTTGGTGGAGCGACATGGAGGAGTGACATGGAGGAGTGACATGGCGGAGGGACAGGGATGAGTGAGTTGGTGTAGTGACATGGATGAGTGACATGGAGGAATGACATGGAGGAGTGAAATGGAGAAGTGACAAGTTTGATCAGGAAGGAGGGTTGATATGGGGGAGTGACATGGCGGAGGGAAAGGGATGAGTGAGTTGGTGTAGTGACATGGAGGAGTGACATGGAGGAGTGACATGGAGGAGTGACATGGAGGGTTGATATGGAGGAGAGACATGGAGGGGTGACATGGTGGAGTGAAATGGAGGAGTGACATGGAGGAGGGAGTTGGTGGAGCGACATAAGGGGTGACATGGAATAGCGACATGGAGGAGTGACATGGAGGAGTGACATGAGGAGTGAGTTGGTGTAGCGACATTGAGGAGTGACATGGAGGAGTGACATGGCGGAGGGACAGGTATGAGTGAGTTGGTGTAGTGACATGGAGGAGTGACATGGAGGAATGACATGGAAGAGTGACATGGAGGAGTGACATGGAGGGTTGATATGGAGGAGTGATTTGGAGGAGTGACGTGGTGGAGTGAAATGGAGGAGTGAAATAAAGGAGTGACATGGAGGAATGAGTTGGATGAGTGACATGGAGGAGTGACAAGGAGGATTGAGTTGGTGTAGCGATATGGAGGAGTGACATGAGGAGTGAGTTGGTGTAGCGACATGGAGGAGTGACATGGAGGAGTGACATGGAATTGCGACAAGGAGGAGTGACATGGAGAAGTGACATGGAGGATTGATATGGAGGAGTAACATGGAGGAGTGATATAGAGGAGTGGCGTGGTGGAGTGAAATTTAAGAGTGACATGGAGGAGTGACATGGAGTAGCTACATGGAGGAGTGACAAGGAGGAGTGACATGGAGGAATTTCAAGGAAGAGTGACATGGAGGAGTGACATGGAGGATTGCTGTGGAGGAGAGACATGGAGGAGTGACAGGGCGGATCAGCAAGGAGGATTGATATGATGGAGTGACATGGCGGAGGGACATGGATGAGTGACATGGAGGAGTGACATGGAGGAGCAACATGGAGGAGTGACAAGGAGGAGCGACATGGAGGAGTGACATGGAAGACATATAGAAGTGACATGGAGGAGTGACATGGATGATCGACATGGAGGAGTGACATGGAGTAGCGAAATAGGGGAATGACATATAGGAGTGATATTGAAAAGTGACATTGAGGAGTGACATAGAGGAGTGATGTGGAGGAGTGACATGTACAACATGTAGAAGTGACACGGAGGAGAGACTTGGATGAGTGACATGGAGGAGTGACAAGGAGGATTGAGTTGGTGTAGCGACATGGAGGAGTGACATGGAATTGCGACAAGGAGGAGTAACATGGAGAAGTGACATGGAGGATTGATATGGAGGAGTGACATGGCGGAGTGATATAGAGGAGAGGCGTGGTGGAGTGATATTTAAGAGTGACATGGAGGAGTGACATGGAGGAGTGACATGGAAGAGTGACATGGATGAGTGATATGGAGGGTTGATATGGAGGAGTGATTTCGAGGAGTGACGTGGTGGAGTGAAATGGAGGACTGAAATAAAAGAGTGACATTGAGGAATGACTTGGATGAGTGACATGGAGGAGTGACAAGGAGGATTGAGTTGGTGTAGCGATATGGAGGAGTGACATGGAGTAGCGACATGGAGGAGTGACATGAGGAGTGAGTTGGTGTAGTGACATGGAGGAGTGACATGGAGGAGTGACATGGAATTGCGACAAGGAGGAGTGACATGGAGAAGTGACATGGAGGATTGATATGGAGGAGTAACATGGAGGAGTGATATAGAGGAGTGACGTGGTGGAGTGAAATTTAAGAGTGACATGGAGGAGTGACATGGAGTAGCTACATGCAGGAGTGACAAGGAGGAGTGACATGGAGGAATGACATGGAAGAGTGACATGGAGGAGTGACATGGAGGATTGATGTGGAGGAGAGACATGGAGGAGTGACAGGGCGGATCAGCAAGGAGGATTGATATGATGGAGTGACATGGCGGAGGGACATGGATGAGTAACATGGAGGAGTGACATGGAGGAGTGACATGGAAGACATATAGAAGTGACATGGAGGAGTGACATGGAGGATCAACATGGAGGAGTGACATGGAGTAGCGACATAGGGGAATGACATATAGGAGTGATATTGAAAAGTGACATTGAGGAGTGACATAGAGGAGTGATGTGGAGGAGTGACATGTACAACATGTAGAAGTGACACGGAGGAGAGACTTGGATGAGTGACATGGAGGAGTGACAAGGATGATTGAGTTGGTGTAGCGACATGGAGGAGTGACATGGAATTGCGACAAGGAGGAGTGACGTGGAGTAGCGACATGGAGGAGTGACTTGGAGGAGTGACATGGAGGAGTGAAATGGAGTGACATGGAGTAGAGACATGGAGGAGTGACATGGAGGAGTGACACGTAGTAGAGACATGGCGAAGTGACATGGAGGAGTGACATGGAAGACATATAGAAGTGACATGGAGGAGTGACTTGGAGGAGTGACATAAAGGAGTGACATGGAGGAATGACTTGGATGAGTGACATGGAGGAGTGACAAGGAGAATTGAGTTGGTGTAGCGACATGGAGGAGTGACATGAGGAGTGAGTTGGTGGAGCGACATGGAGGAGTGACATGGAGGAGTGACATGGCGGAGGGACAGGGATGAGTGAGTTGGTGTAGTGACATGGATGAGTGACATGGAGGAATGACATGGAGGAGTGAAATGGAGAAGTGACAAGTTTGATCAGGAAGGAGGGTTGATATGGGGGAGTGACATGGCGGAGGGAAAGGGATGAGTGAGTTGGTGTAGTGACATGGAGGAGTGACATGGAGGAGTGACATGGAGGAGTGACATGGAGGGTTGATATGGAGGAGAGACATGGAGGGGTGACATGGTGGAGTGAAATGGAGGAGTGACATGGAGGAGGGAGTTGGTGGAGCGACATAAGGGGTGACATGGAATAGCGACATGGAGGAGTGACATGGAGGAGTGACATAGAGGAGTGACGTGGAGCAGTGACATGGAGGAGTGACATGGAGGAGTGAGTTGGTGGAGTGACATAAAGGAGTGACATGGAGGAGTGACATGGCGGAGGGACAGGTATGAGTGAGTTGGTGTAGTGACATGGAGGAGTGACATGGAGGAATGACATGGAAGAGTGACATGGAGGAGTGACATGGAGGGTTGATATGGAGGAGTGATTTGGAGGAGTGACGTGGTGGAGTGAAATGGAGGAGTGAAATAAAGGAGTGACATGGAGGAATGAGTTGGATGAGTGACATGGAGGAGTGACAAGGAGGATTGAGTTTGTGTAGCGATATGGAGGAGTGACATGAGGAGTGAGTTGGTGTAGCGACATGGAGGAGTGACATGGAGGAGTGACATGGAATTGCGACAAGGAGGAGTGACATGGAGAAGTGACATGGAGGATTGATATGGAGGAGTAACATGGAGGAGTGATATAGAGGAGTGGCGTGGTGGAGTGAAATTTAAGAGTGACATGGAGGAGTGACATGGAGTAGCTACATGGAGGAGTGACAAGGAGGAGTGACATGGAGGAATTTCAAGGAAGAGTGACATGGAGGAGTGACATGGAGGATTGCTGTGGAGGAGAGACATGGAGGAGTGACAGGGCGGATCAGCAAGGAGGATTGATATGATGGAGTGACATGGCGGAGGGACATGGATGAGTGACATGGAGGAGTGACATGGAGGAGCAACATGGAGGAGTGACAAGGAGGAGCGACATGGAGGAGTGACATGGAAGACATATAGAAGTGACATGGAGGAGTGACATGGATGAACGACATGGAGGAGTGACATGGAGTAGCGACATAGGGGAATGACATATAGGAGTGATATTGAAAAGTGACATTGAGGAGTGACATAGAGGAGTGATGTGGAGGAGTGACATGTACAACATGTAGAAGTGACACGGAGGAGAGACTTGGATGAGTGACATGGAGGAGTGACAAGGAGGATTGAGTTGGTGTAGCGACATGGAGGAGTGACATGGAATTGCGACAAGGAGGAGTGACGTGGAGTAGCGACATGGAGGAGTGACTTGGAGGAGTGACATGGAGGAGTGAAATGGAGTGAAATGGAGTAGAGACATGGAGGAGTGACATGGAGGAGTGACATGTAGTAGAGACATGGAGAAGTGACATGGAGGAGTGACATGGAAGACATATAGAAGTGACATGGAGGAGTGACTTGGAGGAGTGACATAAAGGAGTGACATGGAGGAATGACTTGGATGAGTGACATGGAGGAGTGACAAGGAGAATTGAGTTGGTGTAGCGACATGGAGGAGTGAAATGGAGTAGCGACATGGAGGAGTGACATGAGGAGTGAGTTGTTGGAGCGACATGGAGGAGCAACATGGAGGAGTGACAAGGAGGAGCGACATGGAGGAGTGACATGGAAGACATATAGAAGTGACATGGAGGAGTGACATGGATGATCGACATGGAGGAGTGACATGGAGTAGCGACGTAGGGGAATGACATATAGGAGTGATATTGAAAAGTGACATTGAGGAGTGACATAGAGGAGTGATGTGGAGGAGTGACATGTACAACATGTAGAAGTGACACGGAGGAGAGACTTGGATGAGTGACATGGAGGAGTGACAAGGAGGATTGAGTTGGTGTAGCGACATGGAGGAGTGACATGGAATTGCGACAAGGAGGAGTGACGTGGAGTAGCGACATGGAGGAGTGACTTGGAGGAGTGACATGGAGGAGTGAAATGGAGTGACATGGAGTAGAGACATGGAGGAGTGACATGGAGGAGTGACACGTAGTAGAGACATGGAGAAGTGACATGAAGGAGTGACATGGAAGACATATAGAAGTGACATGGAGGAGTGACTTGGAGGAGTGACATAAAGGAGTGACATGGAGGAATGACTTGGATGAGTGACATGGAGGAGTGACAAGGAGAATTGAGTTGGTGTAGCGACATGGAGGAGTGACATGAGGAGTGAGTTGGTGGAGCGACATGGAGGAGTGACATGGAGGAGTGACATGGCGGAGGGACAGGGATGAGTGAGTTGGTGTAGTGACATGGATGAGTGACATGGAGGAATGACATGGAGGAGTGAAATGGAGGAGTGACATGGAGTAGAGACATGGAGGAGTGACATGGAGGAGTGAGTTGGTGTAACGACATGGAGGAGTGACATGGAAGACATATAGAAATGACATGGAGGAGTGACTTGGAGGAGTGACATAAAGGAGTGACATGGAGGAATGACTTGGATGAGTGACATGGAGGAGTGACATGGAGAATTGAGTTGGTGTAGCGACATGGAGGAGTGAAATGGAGAAGCGACATGGAGGAGTGACATGAGGAGTGAGTTGGTGTAGCGACATTGAGGAGTGACATGGAGGAGTGACATGGCGGAGGGACAGGTATGAGTGAGTTGGTGTAGTGACATGGAGGAGTGACATGGAGGAATGACATGGAAGAGTGACATGGAGGAGTGACATGGAGGGTTGATATGGAGGAGTGATTTGGAGGAGTGACGTGGTGGAGTGAAATGGAGGAGTGAAATAAAGGAGTGACATGGAGGAATGAGTTGGATGAGTGACATGGAGGAGTGACAAGGAGGATTGAGTGGGTGTAGCGATATGGAGGAGTGACATGAGGAGTGAGTTGGTGTAGCGACATGGAGGAGTGACATGGAGGAGTGACATGGAATTGCGACAAGGAGGAGTGACATGGAGAAGTGACATGGAGGATTGATATGGAGGAGTAACATGGAGGAGTGATATAGAGGAGTGGCGTGGTGGAGTGAAATTTAAGAGTGACATGGAGGAGTGACATGGAGGAGTGACATGGAGTAGCTACATGGAGGAGTGACAAGGAGGAGTGACATGGAGGAATTTCAAGGAAGAGTGACATGGAGGAGTGACATGGAGGATTGCTGTGGAGGAGAGACATGGAGGAGTGACAGGGCGGATCAGCAAGGAGGATTGATATGATGGAGTGACATGGCGGAGGGACATGGATGAGTGACATGGAGGAGTGACATGGAGGAGCAACATGGAGGAGTGACAAGGAGGAGCGACATGGAGGAGTGACATGGAAGACATATAGAAGTGACATGGAGGAGTGACATGGATGATCGACATGGAGGAGTGACATGGAGTAGCGAAATAGGGGAATGACATATAGGAGTGATATTGAAAAGTGACATTGAGGAGTGACATAGAGGAGTGATGTGGAGGAGTGACATGTACAACATGTAGAAGTGACACGGAGGAGAGACTTGGATGAGTGACATGGAGGAGTGACAAGGAGGATTGAGTTGGTGTAGCGACATGGAGGAGTGACATGGAATTGCGACAAGGAGGAGTAACATGGAGAAGTGACATGGAGGATTGATATGGAGGAGTGACATGGCGGAGTGATATAGAGGAGAGGCGTGGTGGAGTGATATTTAAGAGTGACATGGAGGAGTGACATGGAGGAGTGACATGGAAGAGTGACATGGATGAGTGATATGGAGGGTTGATATGGAGGAGTGATTTCGAGGAGTGACGTGGTGGAGTGAAATGGAGGAGTGAAATAAAAGAGTGACATTGAGGAATGACTTGGATGAGTGACATGGAGGAGTGACAAGGAGGATTGAGTTGGTGTAGCGATATGGAGGAGTGACATGGAGTAGCGACATGGAGGAGTGACATGAGGAGTGAGTTGGTGTAGCGACATGGAGTAGAGACATGGAGGAGTGACATGGAGGAGTGACATGGAGTAGAGACATGGAGGAGTGACATGGAGGAGTGAGTTAGTGTAACGACATGGAGGAGTGACTTGGAAGAGTGACATAAAGGAGTGACATGGAGGAATGACTTGGATGAGTGACATGGAGGAGTGACAAGGAGAATTGAGTTGGTGTAGCGACATGGAGGAGTGAAATGGAGTAGCGACATGAGGAGTGAGTTATTGTAGCGACATGGAGGAGTGACATGGAGGAGTGACATGGCGGAGGGACAGGGATGAGTGAGTTGGTGTAGTGACATGGAGGAGTGACATGGAGGAATGACATGGAGGAGTGAAATGGAGGAGTGACATGGAGTAGACACATGGAGGATTGACATGGAGGAGTGAGTTGGTGTAACGACATGGAGGAGTGACATGGAAGACATATAGAAGTTACATGGAGGAGTGACTTGGAGGAGTGACATAAAGGAGTGACATGGAGGAATGACTTGGATGAGTGACATGGAGGAGTGACATGGAGGAGTGAAATGGAGTAGCGACATGGAGGAGTGACATGAGGAGTGAGTTGGTGTAGCGACATGGAGGAATGACATGGAGGAGTGACATGGCAGAGGGACAGGGATGAGTGAGTTGGTGTAGTGACATGGAGGAGTGAAATGGAGGAGTGAGTTGGTGTAGCGACATAAGGACTGACATGGAATAGCGACATGGAGGAGTGACATGGAGGAGTGATATGAGGAGTGAGTTGGTGTAGCGACATGGAGGAGTAACATGGAATAGCGACAAGGAGGACTGACATGGAGTAGTGACATGGAGAAGTGACAAGTTTGATCAGGAAGGAGGGTTGATATGGGGGAGTGACATGGCGGAGGGAAAGGGATGAGTGAGTTGGTGTAGTGACATGGAGGAGTGACATGGAGGAGTGACATGGAGGAGTGACATGGAGGGTTGATATGGAGGAGAGACATGGAGGGGTGACATGGTGGAGTGAAATGGAGGAGTGACATGGAGGAGGGAGTTGGTGGAGCGACATAAGGGGTGACATGGAATAGCGACATGGAGGAGTGACATGGAGGAGTGACATAGAGGAGTGACGTGGAGCAGTGACATGGAGGAGTGACATGGAGGAGTGAGTTGGTGGAGTGACATAAAGGAGTGACATGGAGGAATGACTTGGATGAGTGACATGGAGGAGTGACAAGGAGGATTGAGTTGGTGTAGCGATATGGAGGAGTGACATGGAGTAGCGACATGGAGGAGTGACATGAGGAGTGAGTTGGTGTAGTGACATGGAGGAGTGACATGGAGGAGTGACATGGAATTGCGACAAGGAGGAGTGACATGGAGAAGTGACATGGAGGATTGATATGGAGGAGTAACATGGAGGAGTGATATAGAGGAGTGACGTGGTGGAGTGAAATTTAAGAGTGACATGGAGGAGTGACATGGAGTAGCTACATGCAGGAGTGACAAGGAGGAGTGACATGGAGGAATGACATGGAAGAGTGACATGGAGGAGTGACATGGAGGATTGATGTGGAGGAGAGACATGGAGGAGTGACAGGGCGGATCAGCAAGGAGGATTGATATGATGGAGTGACATGGCGGAGGGACATGGATGAGTAACATGGAGGAGTGACATGGAGGAGTGACATGGAAGACATATAGAAGTGACATGGAGGAGTGACATGGAGGATCAACATGGAGGAGTGACATGGAGTAGCGACATAGGGGAATGACATATAGGAGTGATATTGAAAAGTGACATTGAGGAGTGACATAGAGGAGTGATGTGGAGGAGTGACATGTACAACATGTAGAAGTGACACGGAGGAGAGACTTGGATGAGTGACATGGAGGAGTGACAAGGATGATTGAGTTGGTGTAGCGACATGGAGGAGTGACATGGAATTGCGACAAGGAGGAGTGACGTGGAGTAGCGACATGGAGGAGTGACTTGGAGGAGTGACATGGAGGAGTGAAATGGAGTGACATGGAGTAGAGACATGGAGGAGTGACATGGAGGAGTGACACGTAGTAGAGACATGGAGAAGTGACATGGAGGAGTGACATGGAAGACATATAGAAGTGACATGGAGGAGTGACTTGGAGGAGTGACATAAAGGAGTGACATGGAGGAATGACTTGGATGAGTGACATGGAGGAGTGACAAGGAGAATTGAGTTGGTGTAGCGACATGGAGGAGTGACATGAGGAGTGAGTTGGTGGAGCGACATGGAGGAGTGACATGGAGGAGTGACATGGCGGAGGGACAGGGATGAGTGAGTTGGTGTAGTGACATGGATGAGTGACATGGAGGAATGACATGGAGGAGTGAAATGGAGAAGTGACAAGTTTGATCAGGAAGGAGGGTTGATATGGGGGAGTGACATGGCGGAGGGAAAGGGATGAGTGAGTTGGTGTAGTGACATGGAGGAGTGACATGGAGGAGTGACATGGAGGAGTGACATGGAGGGTTGATATGGAGGAGAGACATGGAGGGGTGACATGGTGGAGTGAAATGGAGGAGTGACATGGAGGAGGGAGTTGGTGGAGCGACATAAGGGGTGACATGGAATAGCGACATGGAGGAGTGACATGGAGGAGTGACATAGAGGAGTGACGTGGAGCAGTGACATGGAGGAGTGACATGGAGGAGTGAGTTGGTGGAGTGACATAAAGGAGTGACATGGAGGAATGACTTGGATGAGTGACATGGAGGAGTGACAAGGAGGATTGAGTTGGTGTAGCGATATGGAGGAGTGACATGGAGTAGCGACATGGAGGAGTGACATGAGGAGTGAGTTGGTGTAGTGACATGGAGGAGTGACATGGAGGAGTGACATGGAATTGCGACAAGGAGGAGTGACATGGAGAAGTGACATGGAGGATTGATATGGAGGAGTAACATGGAGGAGTGATATAGAGGAGTGACGTGGTGGAGTGAAATTTAAGAGTGACATGGAGGAGTGACATGGAGTAGCTACATGCAGGAGTGACAAGGAGGAGTGACATGGAGGAATGACATGGAAGAGTGACATGGAGGAGTGACATGGAGGATTGATGTGGAGGAGAGACATGGAGGAGTGACAGGGCGGATCAGCAAGGAGGATTGATATGATGGAGTGACATGGCGGAGGGACATGGATGAGTAACATGGAGGAGTGACATGGAGGAGTGACATGGAAGACATATAGAAGTGACATGGAGGAGTGACATGGAGGATCAACATGGAGGAGTGACATGGAGTAGCGACATAGGGGAATGACATATAGGAGTGATATTGAAAAGTGACATTGAGGAGTGACATAGAGGAGTGATGTGGAGGAGTGACATGTACAACATGTAGAAGTGACACGGAGGAGAGACTTGGATGAGTGACATGGAGGAGTGACAAGGATGATTGAGTTGGTGTAGCGACATGGAGGAGTGACATGGAATTGCGACAAGGAGGAGTGACGTGGAGTAGCGACATGGAGGAGTGACTTGGAGGAGTGACATGGAGGAGTGAAATGGAGTGACATGGAGTAGAGACATGGAGGAGTGACATGGAGGAGTGACACGTAGTAGAGACATGGAGAAGTGACATGGAGGAGTGACATGGAAGACATATAGAAGTGACATGGAGGAGTGACTTGGAGGAGTGACATAAAGGAGTGACATGGAGGAATGACTTGGATGAGTGACATGGAGGAGTGACAAGGAGAATTGAGTTGGTGTAGCGACATGGAGGAGTGACATGAGGAGTGAGTTGGTGGAGCGACATGGAGGAGTGACATGGAGGAGTGACATGGCGGAGGGACAGGGATGAGTGAGTTGGTGTAGTGACATGGATGAGTGACATGGAGGAATGACATGGAGGAGTGAAATGGAGGAGTGACATGGAGTAGAGACATGGAGGAGTGACATGGAGGAGTGAGTTGGTGTAACGACATGGACGAGTGACATGGAAGACATATAGAAATGACATGGAGGAGTGACTTGGAGGAGTGACATAAAGGAGTGACATGGAGGAATGACTTGGATGAGTGACATGGAGGAGTGACATGGAGAATTGAGTTGGTGTAGCGACATGGAGGAGTGAAATGGAGTAGCGACATGGAGGAGTGACATGAGGAGTGAGTTGGTGTAGCGACATTGAGGAGTGACATGGAGGAGTGACATGGCGGAGGGACAGGTATGAGTGAGTTGGTGTAGTGACATGGAGGAGTGACATGGAGGAATGACATGGAAGAGTGACATGGAGGAGTGACATGGAGGGTTGATATGGAGGAGTGATTTGGAGGAGTGACGTGGTGGAGTGAAATGGAGGAGTGAAATAAAGGAGTGACATGGAGGAATGAGTTGGATGAGTGACATGGAGGAGTGACAAGGAGGATTGAGTTGGTGTAGCGATATGGAGGAGTGACATGAGGAGTGAGTTGGTGTAGCGACATGGAGGAGTGACATGGAGGAGTGACATGGAATTGCGACAAGGAGGAGTGACATGGAGAAGTGACATGGAGGATTGATATGGAGGAGTAACATGGAGGAGTGATATAGAGGAGTGGCGTGGTGGAGTGAAATTTAAGAGTGACATGGAGGAGTGACATGGAGTAGCTACATGGAGGAGTGACAAGGAGGAGTGACATGGAGGAATTTCAAGGAAGAGTGACATGGAGGAGTGACATGGAGGATTGCTGTGGAGGAGAGACATGGAGGAGTGACAGGGCGGATCAGCAAGGAGGATTGATATGATGGAGTGACATGGCGGAGGGACATGGATGAGTGACATGGAGGAGTGACATGGAGGAGCAACATGGAGGAGTGACAAGGAGGAGCGACATGGAGGAGTGACATGGAAGACATATAGAAGTGACATGGAGGAGTGACATGGATGATCGACATGGAGGAGTGACATGGAGTAGCGAAATAGGGGAATGACATATAGGAGTGATATTGAAAAGTGACATTGAGGAGTGACATAGAGGAGTGATGTGGAGGAGTGACATGTACAACATGTAGAAGTGACACGGATGAGAGACTTGGATGAGTGACATGGAGGAGTGACAAGGAGGATTGAGTTGGTGTAGCGACATGGAGGAGTGACATGGAATTGCGACAAGGAGGAGTAACATGGAGAAGTGACATGGAGGATTGATATGGAGGAGTGACATGGCGGAGTGATATAGAGGAGAGGCGTGGTGGAGTGATATTTAAGAGTGACATGGAGGAGTGACATGGAGGAGTGACATGGAAGAGTGACATGGATGAGTGATATGGAGGGTTGATATGGAGGAGTGATTTCGAGGAGTGACGTAGTGGAGTGAAATGGAGGACTGAAATAAAAGAGTGACATTGAGGAATGACTTGGATGAGTGACATGGAGGAGTGACAAGGAGGATTGAGTTGGTGTAGCGATATGGAGGAGTGACATGGAGTAGCGACATGGAGGAGTGACATGAGGAGTGAGTTGGTGTAGTGACATGGAGGAGTGACATGGAGGAGTGACATGGAATTGCGACAAGGAGGAGTGACATGGAGAAGTGACATGGAGGATTGATATGGAGGAGTAACATGGAGGAGTGATATAGAGGAGTGACGTGGTGGAGTGAAATTTAAGAGTGACATGGAGGAGTGACATGGAGTAGCTACATGCAGGAGTGACAAGGAGGAGTGACATGGAGGAATGACATGGAAGAGTGACATGGAGGAGTGACATGGAGGATTGATGTGGAGGAGAGACATGGAGGAGTGACAGGGCGGATCAGCAAGGAGGATTGATATGATGGAGTGACATGGCGGAGGGACATGGATGAGTAACATGGAGGAGTGACATGGAGGAGTGACATGGAAGACATATAGAAGTGACATGGAGGAGTGACATGGAGGATCAACATGGAGGAGTGACATGGAGTAGCGACATAGGGGAATGACATATAGGAGTGATATTGAAAAGTGACATTGAGGAGTGACATAGAGGAGTGATGTGGAGGAGTGACATGTACAACATGTAGAAGTGACACGGAGGAGAGACTTGGATGAGTGACATGGAGGAGTGACAAGGATGATTGAGTTGGTGTAGCGACATGGAGGAGTGACATGGAATTGCGACAAGGAGGAGTGACGTGGAGTAGCGACATGGAGGAGTGACTTGGAGGAGTGACATGGAGGAGTGAAATGGAGTGACATGGAGTAGAGACATGGAGGAGTGACATGGAGGAGTGACACGTAGTAGAGACATGGAGAAGTGACATGGAGGAGTGACATGGAAGACATATAGAAGTGACATGGAGGAGTGACTTGGAGGAGTGACATAAAGGAGTGACATGGAGGAATGACTTGGATGAGTGACATGGAGGAGTGACAAGGAGAATTGAGTTGGTGTAGCGACATGGAGGAGTGACATGAGGAGTGAGTTGGTGGAGCGACATGGAGGAGTGACATGGAGGAGTGACATGGCGGAGGGACAGGGATGAGTGAGTTGGTGTAGTGACATGGATGAGTGACATGGAGGAATGACATGGAGGAGTGAAATGGAGAAGTGACAAGTTTGATCAGGAAGGAGGGTTGATATGGGGGAGTGACATGGCGGAGGGAAAGGGATGAGTGAGTTGGTGTAGTGACATGGAGGAGTGACATGGAGGAGTGACATGGAGGAGTGACATGGAGGGTTGATATGGAGGAGAGACATGGAGGGGTGACATGGTGGAGTGAAATGGAGGAGTGACATGGAGGAGGGAGTTGGTGGAGCGACATAAGGGGTGACATGGAATAGCGACATGGAGGAGTGACATGGAGGAGTGACATGAGGAGTGAGTTGGTGTAGCGACATTGAGGAGTGACATGGAGGAGTGACATGGCGGAGGGACAGGTATGAGTGAGTTGGTGTAGTGACATGGAGGAGTGACATGGAGGAATGACATGGAAGAGTGACATGGAGGAGTGACATGGAGGGTTGATATGGAGGAGTGATTTGGAGGAGTGACGTGGTGGAGTGAAATGGAGGAGTGAAATAAAGGAGTGACATGGAGGAATGAGTTGGATGAGTGACATGGAGGAGTGACAAGGAGGATTGAGTTGGTGTAGCGATATGGAGGAGTGACATGAGGAGTGAGTTGGTGTAGCGACATGGAGGAGTGACATGGAGGAGTGACATGGAATTGCGACAAGGAGGAGTGACATGGAGAAGTGACATGGAGGATTGATATGGAGGAGTAACATGGAGGAGTGATATAGAGGAGTGGCGTGGTGGAGTGAAATTTAAGAGTGACATGGAGGAGTGACATGGAGTAGCTACATGGAGGAGTGACAAGGAGGAGTGACATGGAGGAATTTCAAGGAAGAGTGACATGGAGGAGTGACATGGAGGATTGCTGTGGAGGAGAGACATGGAGGAGTGACAGGGCGGATCAGCAAGGAGGATTGATATGATGGAGTGACATGGCGGAGGGACATGGATGAGTGACATGGAGGAGTGACATGGAGGAGCAACATGGAGGAGTGACAAGGAGGAGCGACATGGAGGAGTGACATGGAAGACATATAGAAGTGACATGGAGGAGTGACATGGATGATCGACATGGAGGAGTGACATGGAGTAGCGAAATAGGGGAATGACATATAGGAGTGATATTGAAAAGTGACATTGAGGAGTGACATAGAGGAGTGATGTGGAGGAGTGACATGTACAACATGTAGAAGTGACACGGAGGAGAGACTTGGATGAGTGACATGGAGGAGTGACAAGGAGGATTGAGTTGGTGTAGCGACATGGAGGAGTGACATGGAATTGCGACAAGGAGGAGTAACATGGAGAAGTGACATGGAGGATTGATATGGAGGAGTGACATGGCGGAGTGATATAGAGGAGAGGCGTGGTGGAGTGATATTTAAGAGTGACATGGAGGAGTGACATGGAGGAGTGACATGGAAGAGTGACATGGATGAGTGATATGGAGGGTTGATATGGAGGAGTGATTTCGAGGAGTGACGTGGTGGAGTGAAATGGAGGACTGAAATAAAAGAGTGACATTGAGGAATGACTTGGATGAGTGACATGGAGGAGTGACAAGGAGGATTGAGTTGGTGTAGCGATATGGAGGAGTGACATGGAGTAGCGACATGGAGGAGTGACATGAGGAGTGAGTTGGTGTAGTGACATGGAGGAGTGACATGGAGGAGTGACATGGAATTGCGACAAGGAGGAGTGACATGGAGAAGTGACATGGAGGATTGATATGGAGGAGTAACATGGAGGAGTGATATAGAGGAGTGACGTGGTGGAGTGAAATTTAAGAGTGACATGGAGGAGTGACATGGAGTAGCTACATGCAGGAGTGACAAGGAGGAGTGACATGGAGGAATGACATGGAAGAGTGACATGGAGGAGTGACATGGAGGATTGATGTGGAGGAGAGACATGGAGGAGTGACAGGGCGGATCAGCAAGGAGGATTGATATGATGGAGTGACATGGCGGAGGGACATGGATGAGTAACATGGAGGAGTGACATGGAGGAGTGACATGGAAGACATATAGAAGTGACATGGAGGAGTGACATGGAGGATCAACATGGAGGAGTGACATGGAGTAGCGACATAGGGGAATGACATATAGGAGTGATATTGAAAAGTGACATTGAGGAGTGACATAGAGGAGTGATGTGGAGGAGTGACATGTACAACATGTAGAAGTGACACGGAGGAGAGACTTGGATGAGTGACATGGAGGAGTGACAAGGATGATTGAGTTGGTGTAGCGACATGGAGGAGTGACATGGAATTGCGACAAGGAGGAGTGACGTGGAGTAGCGACATGGAGGAGTGACTTGGAGGAGTGACATGGAGGAGTGAAATGGAGTGACATGGAGTAGAGACATGGAGGAGTGACATGGAGGAGTGACACGTAGTAGAGACATGGAGAAGTGACATGGAGGAGTGACATGGAAGACATATAGAAGTGACATGGAGGAGTGACTTGGAGGAGTGACATAAAGGAGTGACATGGAGGAATGACTTGGATGAGTGACATGGAGGAGTGACAAGGAGAATTGAGTTGGTGTAGCGACATGGAGGAGTGACATGAGGAGTGAGTTGGTGGAGCGACATGGAGGAGTGACATGGAGGAGTGACATGGCGGAGGGACAGGGATGAGTGAGTTGGTGTAGTGACATGGATGAGTGACATGGAGGAATGACATGGAGGAGTGAAATGGAGAAGTGACAAGTTTGATCAGGAAGGAGGGTTGATATGGGGGAGTGACATGGCGGAGGGAAAGGGATGAGTGAGTTGGTGTAGTGACATGGAGGAGTGACATGGAGGAGTGACATGGAGGAGTGACATGGAGGGTTGATATGGAGGAGAGACATGGAGGGGTGACATGGTGGAGTGAAATGGAGGAGTGACATGGAGGAGGGAGTTGGTGGAGCGACATAAGGGGTGACATGGAATAGCGACATGGAGGAGTGACATGGAGGAGTGACATAGAGGAGTGACGTGGAGCAGTGACATGGAGGAGTGACATGGAGGAGTGAGTTGGTGGAGTGACATAAAGGAGTGACATGGAGGAATGACTTGGATGAGTGACATGGAGGAGTGACAAGGAGGATTGAGTTGGTGTAGCGATATGGAGGAGTGACATGGAGTAGCGACATGGAGGAGTGACATGAGGAGTGAGTTGGTGTAGTGACATGGAGGAGTGACATGGAGGAGTGACATGGAATTGCGACAAGGAGGAGTGACATGGAGAAGTGACATGGAGGATTGATATGGAGGAGTAACATGGAGGAGTGATATAGAGGAGTGACGTGGTGGAGTGAAATTTAAGAGTGACATGGAGGAGTGACATGGAGTAGCTACATGCAGGAGTGACAAGGAGGAGTGACATGGAGGAATGACATGGAAGAGTGACATGGAGGAGTGACATGGAGGATTGATGTGGAGGAGAGACATGGAGGAGTGACAGGGCGGATCAGCAAGGAGGATTGATATGATGGAGTGACATGGCGGAGGGACATGGATGAGTAACATGGAGGAGTGACATGGAGGAGTGACATGGAAGACATATAGAAGTGACATGGAGGAGTGACATGGAGGATCAACATGGAGGAGTGACATGGAGTAGCGACATAGGGGAATGACATATAGGAGTGATATTGAAAAGTGACATTGAGGAGTGACATAGAGGAGTGATGTGGAGGAGTGACATGTACAACATGTAGAAGTGACACGGAGGAGAGACTTGGATGAGTGACATGGAGGAGTGACAAGGATGATTGAGTTGGTGTAGCGACATGGAGGAGTGACATGGAATTGCGACAAGGAGGAGTGACGTGGAGTAGCGACATGGAGGAGTGACTTGGAGGAGTGACATGGAGGAGTGAAATGGAGTGACATGGAGTAGAGACATGGAGGAGTGACATGGAGGAGTGACACGTAGTAGAGACATGGAGAAGTGACATGGAGAAGTGACATGGAAGACATATAGAAGTGACATGGAGGAGTGACTTGGAGGAGTGACATAAAGGAGTGACATGGAGGAGTGACAAGGAGAATTGAGTTGGTGTAGCGACATGGAGGAGTGACATGAGGAGTGAGTTGGTGGAGCGACATGGAGGAGTGACATGGAGGAGTGACATGGCGGAGGGACAGGGATGAGTGAGTTGGTGTAGTGACATGGATGAGTGACATGGAGGAATGACATGGAGGAGTGAAATGGAGGAGTGACATGGAGTAGAGACATGGAGGAGTGACATGGAGGAGTGAGTTGGTGTAACGACATGGACGAGTGACATGGAAGACATATAGAAATGACATGGAGGAGTGACTTGGAGGAGTGACATAAAGGAGTGACATGGAGGAATGACTTGGATGAGTGACATGGAGGAGTGACATGGAGAATTGAGTTGGTGTAGCGACATGGAGGAGTGAAATGGAGTAGCGACATGGAGGAGTGACATGAGGAGTGAGTTGGTGTAGCGACATTGAGGAGTGACATGGAGGAGTGACATGGCGGAGGGACAGGTATGAGTGAGTTGGTGTAGTGACATGGAGGAGTGACATGGAGGAATGACATGGAAGAGTGACATGGAGGAGTGACATGGAGGGTTGATATGGAGGAGTGATTTGGAGGAGTGACGTGGTGGAGTGAAATGGAGGAGTGAAATAAAGGAGTGACATGGAGGAATGAGTTGGATGAGTGACATGGAGGAGTGACAAGGAGGATTGAGTTGGTGTAGCGATATGGAGGAGTGACATGAGGAGTGAGTTGGTGTAGCGACATGGAGGAGTGACATGGAGGAGTGACATGGAATTGCGACAAGGAGGAGTGACATGGAGAAGTGACATGGAGGATTGATATGGAGGAGTAACATGGAGGAGTGATATAGAGGAGTGGCGTGGTGGAGTGAAATTTAAGAGTGACATGGAGGAGTGACATGGAGTAGCTACATGGAGGAGTGACAAGGAGGAGTGACATGGAGGAATTTCAAGGAAGAGTGACATGGAGGAGTGACATGGAGGATTGCTGTGGAGGAGAGACATGGAGGAGTGACAGGGCGGATCAGCAAGGAGGATTGATATGATGGAGTGACATGGCGGAGGGACATGGATGAGTGACATGGAGGAGTGACATGGACGAGCAACATGGAGGAGTGACAAGGAGGAGCGACATGGAGGAGTGACATGGAAGACATATAGAAGTGACATGGAGGAGTGACATGGATGATCGACATGGAGGAGTGACATGGAGTAGCGAAATAGGGGAATGACATATAGGAGTGATATTGAAAAGTGACATTGAGGAGTGACATAGAGGAGTGATGTGGAGGAGTGACATGTACAACATGTAGAAGTGACACGGAGGAGAGACTTGGATGAGTGACATGGAGGAGTGACAAGGAGGATTGAGTTGGTGTAGCGACATGGAGGAGTGACATGGAATTGCGACAAGGAGGAGTAACATGGAGAAGTGACATGGAGGATTGATATGGAGGAGTGACATGGCGGAGTGATATAGAGGAGAGGCGTGGTGGAGTGATATTTAAGAGTGACATGGAGGAGTGACATGGAGGAGTGACATGGAGGAGTGACATGGAAGAGTGACATGGATGAGTGATATGGAGGGTTGATATGGAGGAGTGATTTCGAGGAGTGACGTGGTGGAGTGAAATGGAGGACTGAAATAAAAGAGTGACATTGAGGAATGACTTGGATGAGTGACATGGAGGAGTGACAAGGAGGATTGAGTTGGTGTAGCGATATGGAGGAGTGACATGGAGTAGCGACATGGAGGAGTGACATGAGGAGTGAGTTGGTGTAGCGATATGGAGGAGTGACATGGAGGAGTGACATGGAATAGCGACAAGGAGGAGTTACATGGAGGAGTGACATGGAGGAGTGACATAGATGATTGATGTGGAGGAGAGACATGGAGTAGTGACATGGAGAAGTGACAAGTTTGATTAGGAAGGAGGGTTGATATGGTGGATTGAAATGGCGGAGGGAAAGGGATGGGTGAGTTGGTGTAGTGACATGGAGGAGTGACATGGAGGAGTGACATGGAGGGTTGATATGGAGGAGTGACATGGAGGGGTGACATGGTGGAGTGAAATGGAGGAGTGACATGGTGGAGTGAAATGGAGGAGTGACATGGAGGAGTGAGTTGGTGGAGCGACATAAGGAGTGACATGGAATAGCGACATGGAGGAGTGACATGGAGGAGTGACATAGAGGAGTGACGTGGAGCAGTGACATGGAGGAGTGACATGGAGGAGTGAGTTGGTGGAGCGACATGGAGGAGTGACATGGAAGACATATAGAAGTGACATGGAGGAGTTACTTGGAGGAGTGACATAAAGGAGTGACATGGAGGAATGACTTGGATGAGTGACATGGAAGAGTGACAAGGAGGATTGAGTTGGTGTAGCGATATGGAGGAGTGACATGGAGTAGCGACATGGAGGAGTGACATGAGGAGTGAGTTGGTGTAGTGACATGGAGGAGTGACATGGAGGAGTGACATGGAATTGCGACAAGGAGGAGTGACATGGAGAAGTGACATGGAGGATTGATATGGAGGAGTAACATGGAGGAGTGATATAGAGGAGTGACGTGGTGGAGTGAAATTTAAGAGTGACATGGAGGAGTGACATGGAGTAGCTACATGCAGGAGTGACAAGGAGGAGTGACATGGAGGAATGACATGGAAGAGTGACATGGAGGAGTGACATGGAGGATTGATGTGGAGGAGAGACATGGAGGAGTGACAGGGCGGATCAGCAAGGAGGATTGATATGATGGAGTGACATGGCGGAGGGACATGGATGAGTAACATGGAGGAGTGACATGGAGGAGTGACATGGAAGACATATAGAAGTGACATGGAGGAGTGACATGGAGGATCAACATGGAGGAGTGACATGGAGTAGCGACATAGGGGAATGACATATAGGAGTGATATTGAAAAGTGACATTGAGGAGTGACATAGAGGAGTGATGTGGAGGAGTGACATGTACAATATGTAGAAGTGACACGGAGGAGAGACTTGGATGAGTGACATGGAGGAGTGACAAGGATGATTGAGTTGGTGTAGCGACATGGAGGAGTGACATGGAATTGCGACAAGGAGGAGTGACATGGAGAAGTGACATGGAGGATTGATATGGAGGAGTAACATGGAGGAGTGATATAGAGGAGAGGCGTGGTGGAGTGATATTTAAGAGTGACATGGAGGAGTGACATGGAGGAGTGACATGGAGAAGTGACATGGAGTAGCTACATGGAGGAGTGACAAGGAGGTGTGACATGGAGGAGTGACGTGGAGTAGCGACATGGAGGAGTGACTTGGAGGAGTGACATGGAGGAGTGAAATGGAGTAGCTACATGAAGGAGTGACAAGGAGGTGTGACATGGAGGAGTGACGTGGAGTAGCGACATGGAGGAGTGACTTGAAGGAGTGACATGGAGGAGTGAAATGGAGGAGTGACATGGAGTAGAGACATGGAGGAGTGACATGGAGGAGTGACATGGAGTAGAGACATGGAGGAGTGACATGGAGGAGTGAGTTAGTGTAACGACATGGAGGAGTGACTTGGAAGAGTGACATAAAGGAGTGACATGGAGGAATGACTTGGATGAGTGACATGGAGGAGTGACAAGGAGAATTGAGTTGGTGTAGCGACATGGAGGAGTGAAATGGAGTAGCGACATGGAGGAGAGACATGAGGAGTGAGTTATTGTAGCGACATGGAGGAGTGACATGGAGGAGTGACATGGCGGAGGGACAGGGATGAGTGAGTTGGTGTAGTGACATGGAGGAGTGACATGGAGGAATGACATGGAGGAGTGAAATGGAGGAGTGACATGGAGTAGACACATGGAGGATTGACATGGAGGAGTGAGTTGGTGTAACGACATGGAGGAGTGACATAGAAGACATATAGAAGTTACATGGAGGAGTGACTTGGAGGAGTGACATAAAGGAGTGACATGGAGGAATGACTTGGATGAGTGACATGGAGGAGTGACATGGAGGAGTGAAATGGAGTAGCGACATGGAGGAGTGACATGAGGAGTGAGTTGGTGTAGCGACATGGAGGAATGACATGTAGGAGTGACATGGCAGAGGGACAGGGATGAGTGAGTTGGTGTAGTGACATGGAGGAGTGAAATGGAGGAGTGAGTTGGTGTAGCGACATAAGGACTGACATGGAATAGCGACATGGAGGAGTGACATGGAGGAGTGATATGAGGAGTGAGTTGGTGTAGCGACATGGAGGAGTAACATGGAATAGCGACAAGGAGGACTGACATGGAGTAGTGACATGGAGAAGTGACAAGTTTGATCAGGAAGGAGGGTTGATATGGGGGAGTGACATGGCGGAGGGAAAGGGATGAGTGAGTTGGTGTAGTGACATGGAGGAGTGACATGGAGGAGTGACATGGAGGAGTGACATGGAGGGTTGATATGGAGGAGAGACATGGAGGGGTGACATGGTGGAGTGAAATGGAGGAGTGACATGGAGGAGGGAGTTGGTGGAGCGACATAAGGGGTGACATGGAATAGCGACATGGAGGAGTGACATGTAGGAGTGACATAGAGGAGTGACGTGGAGCAGTGACATGGAGGAGTGACATGGAGGAGTGAGTTGGTGGAGCGACATGGAGGAGTGACATGGAAGACATATAGAAGTGACATGGAAGAGTGACTTGGAGGAGTGACATAAAGGAGTGACATGGAGGAATGACTTGGATGAGTGACATGGAGGAGTGACAAGGAGGATTGAGTTGGTGTAGCGATATGGAGGAGTGACATGGAGTAGCAACATGGAGGAGTGACATGAGGAGTGAGTTGGTGTAGCGACATGGAGGAGAGACATGAGGAGTGAGTTATTGTAGCGACATGGAGGAGTGACATGGAGGAGTGACATGGCGGAGGGACAGGGATGAGTGAGTTGGTGTAGTGACATGGAGGAGTGACATGGAGGAATGACATGGAGGAGTGAAATGGAGGAGTGACATGGAGTAGACACATGGAGGATTGACATGGAGGAGTGAGTTGGTGTAACGACATGGAGGAGTGACATGGAAGACATATAGAAGTTACATGGAGGAGTGACTTGGAGGAGTGACATAAAGGAGTGACATGGAGGAATGACTTGGATGAGTGACATGGAGGAGTGACATGGAGGAGTGAAATGGAGTAGCGACATGGAGGAGTGACATGAGGAGTGAGTTGGTGTAGCGACATGGAGGAATGACATGTAGGAGTGACATGGCAGAGGGACAGGGATGAGTGAGTTGGTGTAGTGACATGGAGGAGTGAAATGGAGGAGTGAGTTGGTGTAGCGACATAAGGACTGACATGGAATAGCGACATGGAGGAGTGACATGGAGGAGTGATATGAGGAGTGAGGTGGTGTAGCGACATGGAGGAGTAACATGGAATAGCGACAAGGAGGACTGACATGGAGTAGTGACATGGAGAAGTGACAAGTTTGATCAGGAAGGAGGGTTGATATGGGGGAGTGACATGGCGGAGGGAAAGGGATGAGTGAGTTGGTGTAGTGACATGGAGGAGTGACATGGAGGAGTGACATGGAGGAGTGACATGGAGGGTTTATATGGAGGAGAGACATGGAGGGGTGACATGGTGGAGTGAAATGGAGGAGTGACATGGAGGAGGGAGTTGGTGGAGCGACATAAGGGGTGACATGGAATAGCGACATGGAGGAGTGACATGGAGGAGTGACATAGAGGAGTGACGTGGAGCAGTGACATGGAGGAGTGACATGGAGGAGTGAGTTGGTGGAGCGACATGGAGGAGTGACATGGAAGACATATAGAAGTGACATGGAAGAGTGACTTGGAGGAGTGACATAAAGGAGTGACATGGAGGAATGACTTGGATGAGTGACATGGAGGAGTGACAAGGAGGATTGAGTTGGTGTAGCGATATGGAGGAGTGACATGGAGTAGCAACATGGAGGAGTGACATGAGGAGTGAGTTGGTGTAGCGACATGGAGGAGTGACATGGAGGAGTGACATGGAATTGTGACAAGGAGGAGTGACATGGAGAAGTGACATGGAGGATTGATATGGAGGAGTAACATGGAGGAGTGATATAGAGGAGTGGCGTGGTGGAGTGAAATTTAAGAGTGACATGGATGAGTGACATGGAGTAGCTACATGGAGGAGTGAAAAGGAGGAGTGACATGGAGGAGTGATATAGAGGACAGGCGTGGTGGAGTGATATTTAAGAGTGACATGGAGGAGTGACATGGAGTAGCTACATGGAGGAGTGACAAGGAGGTGTGACATGGAGGAGTGACGTGGAAGAGCGACATGGAGGAGTGAGTTGGTAGAGAGACAAGGAGGAGTGACATGGAGTAGCTACATGGAGGAGTGACAAGGAGGTGTGACATGGAGGAGTGACGTGGAGTAGCGACATGGAGGAGTGACTTGGAGGAGTGACATGGAGGAGTGAAATGGAGTGACATGGAGTAGAGACATGGAGGAGTGACATGGAGGAGTGACATGTAGTAGAGACATGGAGGAGTGACATGGAGGAGTGACATGGAAGACATATAGAAGTGACATGGAGGAGTGACTTGGAGGAGTGACATAAAGGAGTGACATGGAGGAATGACTTGGATGAGTGACATGGAGGAGTGACAAGGAGAATTGAGTTGGTGTAGCGACATGGAGGAGTGAAATGGAGTAGCGACATGGAGGAGTGACATGAGGAGTGAGTTGGTGGAGCGACATTGAGGAGTGACATGGAGGAGTGACATGGCGGAGGGACAGGGATGAGTGAGTTGGTGTAGTGACATGGATGAGTGACATGGAGGAATGACATGTAGGAGTGAAATGGAGGAGTGACATGGAGGAGTGAGTTGGTGTAGCGACATAAGGACTGACATGGAATAGCGACATGGAGGAGTGACATGGAGGAGTGATATGAGGAGTGAGTTGGTGTAGCGACATGGAGGAGTAACATGGAATAGCGACAAGGAGGACTGACATGGAGTAGTGACATGGAGAAGTGACAAGTTTGATCAGGAAGTAGGGTTGATATGGGGGAGTGACATGGCGGAGGGAAAGGGATGAGTGAGTTGGTGTAGTGACATGGAGGAGTGACATGGAGGAGTGACATGGAGGAGTGACATGGAGGGTTGATATGGAGGAGAGACATGGAGGGGTGACATGGTGGAGTGAAATGGAGGAGTGACATGGAGGAGGGAGTTGGTGGAGCGACATAAGGGGTGACATGGAATAGCGACATGGAGGAGTGACATGGAGGAGTGACATAGAGGAGTGACGTGGAGCAGTGACATGGAGGAGTGACATGGAGGAGTGAGTTGGTGGAGCGACATGGAGGAGTGACATGGAAGACATATAGAAGTGACATGGAAGAGTTACTTGGAGGAGTGACATAAAGGAGTGACATGGAGGAATGACTTGGATGAGTGACATGGAGGAGTGACAAGGAGGATTGAGTTGGTGTAGCGATATGGAGGAGTGACATGGAGTAGCAACATGGAGGAGTGACATGAGGAGTGAGTTGGTGTAGCGACATGGAGGAGTGACATGGAGGAGTGACATGGAATTGTGACAAGGAGGAGTGACATGGAGAAGTGACATGGAGGATTGATATGGAGGAGTAACATGGAGGAGTGATATAGAGGAGTGGCGTGGTGGAGTGAAATTTAAGAGTGACATGGATGAGTGACATGGAGTAGCTACATGGAGGAGTGAAAAGGAGGAGTGACATGGAGGAGTGATATAGAGGACAGGCGTGTTGGAGTGATATTTAAGAGTGACATGGAGGAGTGACATGGAGTAGCTACATGGAGGAGTGACAAGGAGGTGTGACATGGAGGAGTGACGTGGAAGAGCGACATGGAGGAGTGAGTTGGTAGAGAGACAAGGAGGAGTGACATGGAGTAGCTACATGGAGGAGTGACAAGGAGGTGTGACATGGAGGAGTGACGTGGAGTAGCGACATGGAGGAGTGACTTGGAGGAGTGACATGGAGGAGTGAAATGGAGTGACATGGAGTAGAGACATGGAGGAGTGACATGGAGGAGTGACATGTAGTAGAGACATGGAGGAGTGACATGGAGGAGTGACATGGAAGACATATAGAAGTGACATGGAGGAGTGACTTGGATGAGTGACATGGAGGAGTGACAAGGAGAATTGAGTTGGTGTAGCGACATGGAGGAGTGAAATGGAGTAGCGACATGGAGGAGTGACATGAGGAGTGAGTTGGTGGAGCGACATTGAGGAGTGACATGGAGGAGTGACATGGCGGAGGGACAGGGATGAGTGAGTTGGTGTAGTGACATGGATGAGTGACATGGAGGAATGACATGTAGGAGTGAAATGGAGGAGTGACATGGAGTAGAGACATGGAGGAGTGACATGGAGGAGTGAGTTGGTGTAACGACATGGAGGAGTGACATGGAAGACATATAGAAGTGACATGGAGGAGTGACTTGGAGGAGTGACATAAAGGAGTGACATGGAGGAATGACTTGGATGAGTGACATGGAGGAGTGACATGGAGAATTGAGTTGGTGTAGCGACATGGAGGAGTGAAATGGAGTAGCGACATGGAGGAGTGACATGAGGAGTGAGTTGGTGTAGCGACATTGAGGAGTGACATGGAGGAGTGACATGGCGGAGGGACAGGTATGAGTGAGTTGGTGTAGTGACATGGAGGAGTGACATGGAGGAATGACATGGAAGAGTGACATGGAGGAGTGACATGGAGGGTTGATATGGAGGAGTGATTTGGAGGAGTGACGTGGTGGAGTGAAATGGAGGAGTGAAATAAAGGAGTGACATGGAGGAATGACTTGGATGAGTGACATGGAGGAGTTACAAGGAGGATTGAGTTGGTGTAGCGATATGGAGAAGTGACATGGAGTAGCGACATGGAGGAGTGACATGAGGAGTGAGTTGGTGTAGCGACATGGAGGAGTGACATGGAGGAGTGACATGGAATTGCGACAAGGAGGAGTGACATGGAGAAGTGACATGGAGGATTGATATGGAGGAGTAACATGGAGGAGTGATATAGAGGAGTGGCGTGGTGGAGTGAAATTTAAGAGTGACATGGAGGAGTGACATGGAGTAGCTACATGGAGGAGTGACAAGGAGGAGTGACATGGAGGAATTTCATGGAAGAGTGACATGGAGGAGTGACATGGAGGATTGATGTGGAGGAAAGACATGGAGGAGTGACAGGGCGGATCAGCAAGGAGGATTGATATGATGGAGTGACATGGCGGAGGGACATGGATGAGTGACATGGAGGAGTGACATGGAGGAGCAACATGGAGGAGTGACAAGGAGGTGCGACATGGAGGAGTGACATGGAAGACATATAGAAGTGACATGGAGGAGTGACATGGATGATCGACATGGAGGAGTGACATGGAGTAGCGACATAGGGGAATGACATATAGGAGTGATATTGAAAAGTGACATTGAGGAGTGACATAGAGGAGTGATGTGGAGGAGTGACATGTACAACATGTAGAAGTGACACGGAGGAGAGACTTGGATGAGTGACATGGAGGAGTGACAAGGAGGATTGAGTTGGTGTAGCGACATGGAGGAGTGACATGGAATTGCGACAAGGAGGAGTGACATGGAGAAGTGACATGGAGGATTGATATGGAGTAGCTAAATGGAGGAGTGACAAGGAGGTGTGACATGGAGGAGTGACGTGGACGAGTGACATGGAGGAGTGAGTTGGTAGAGCGACAAAGAGGAGTGACATGGAGTAGCTATATGGAGGAGTGACAAGGATGTGTGACATGGAGGAGTGACGTGGAGTAGCGACATGGAGGAGTGACTTGGAGGAGTGACATGGAGGATTGAAATGGAGGAGTGACATGGAGTACAGACATGGAGGAGTGACATGGAGGAGTGACATGGAGAATTGAGTTGGTGTAGCGACATGGAGGAGTGAAATGGAGTAGCGACATGGAGGAGTGACATGAGGAGTGAGTTGGTGTAGCGACATGGAGGAGTGACATGGAGGAGTGAAATGGAGGAGTGACATGGAGTAGAGACATGGAGGAGTGACATGGAGGAGTGAGTTGGTGTAACGACATGGAGGAGTGACATGGAAGACTTATAGAAGTGACATGGAGGAGTGACTTGGAGGAGTGACATAAAGGAGTGACATGGAGGAATGACTTGGATGAGTGACATGGAGGAGTGACATGGAGAATTGAGTTGGTGTAGCGACATGGAGGAGTCAAGTGGAGTAGCGACATGGAGGAGTGACATGATGAGTGAGTTGGTGTAGCGACATGGAGGAGTGACATGGAGGAGTGACATGGCGGAGGGACAGGGATGAATGAGTTGGTGTAGTGACATGGAAGAGTGACATGGAGGAATGACATGGAAGAGTGACATGGAGGGTTGATATGGAGGAGTGATTTGGAGGAGTGACATGGTGGAGTGAAATGGAGGAGTGAAATGGAGGAGTGAGTTGGTGTAGCGACATAAGGAGTGACATGGAATAGCGACATGGAGGATTGACATGGAGGAGTGATATGAGGAGTGAGTTGGTGTAGCGACATGGAGGAGTGACATGGAATAGCGACAAGGAGGAGTGACATGGAGTAGTGACATGGAGAAGTGACAAGTTTGATCAGGAAGGAGGGTTGATATGGTGGAGTGACATGGCGGAGGGAAAGGGATGAGTGAGTTGGTGTAGTGACATGGAGGAGTGACATGGAGGAGTGACATGGAGGAGTGACATGGAGGGTTGATATGGAGGAGTGACATGGAGGAGTGACATGGAGGAGTGACGTGGTGGAGCGACATAAGGAGTGACATGGAATAGCGACATGGAGGAGTGACATGGAGGAGTGACATAGAGGAGTGACGTGGAGCAGTGACATGGAGGAGTGACATGGAGGAGTGAGTTAGTGGAGCGACATGGAGGAGTGACATGGAAGACATATAGAAGTGACATGGAGGAGTGACTTGGAGGAGTGACATAAAGGAGTGACATGGAGGAATTACTTGGATGAGTGACATGGAGGAGTGATAAGGAGGATTGAGTTGGTGTAGCTATATGGAGGAATGACATGGAGTAGCGACATGGAGGAGTGACATGAGGAGTGAGTTGGTGTAGCGACATGGAGGAGTGACATGGAGGAGTGACATGGAATTGCGACAAGGAGGAGTGACGGAGAAGTGACATGGAGGATTGATATGGAGGAGTAACATGGAGGAGTGATATAGAGGAGTGGCGTGGTGGAGTGAAATTTAAGAGTGACATGGAGGAGTGACATGGAGGAGTGACATAGAGGTTTGATGTGTGGGAGAGAGATGGAGTAGTGACATGGAGAAGTGACAAGTTTGATCAGGAAGGAGGGTTGATGTGGTGGAGAGACATGGCGGAGGGACAGGGATGAGTGAGTTGGTGTAGTGACATGGAGTAGCTACATGGAGGAGTTACAAGGTAGTGTGACATGGAGGAGTGACATGGACGAGTGACATGGAGGAGTGAGTTGGAGGAGTGACAAGGAGGTTTGAGTTGGTGTAGAGACATGGAGTAGTGAAATGGAATAGCGACATGGAGGAGTGACATGGAGGAGTGACATGGAATAGCGACAAGGAGGAGTTACATGGAGGAGTGACATGGAGGAGTGACATAGATGATTGATGTGGAGGAGAGACATGGAGTAGTGACATGGAGAAGTGACAAGTTTGATTAGGAAGGAGGGTTGATATGGTGGATTGACATGGCGGAGGGAAAGGGATGGGTGAGTTGGTGTAGTGACATGGAGGAGTGACATGGAGGAGTGACATGGAGGGTTGATATGGAGGAGTGACATGGAGGGGTGACATGGTGGAGTGAAATGGAGGAGTGACATGGAGGACTGAGTTGGTGGAGCGACATAAGGAGTGACATGGAATAGCGACATGGAGGAGTGACATAGAGGAGTGACGTGGAGCAGTGACATGGAGGAGTGACATGGAGGAGTGAGTTGGTGGAGCGACATGGAGGAGTGACATGGAAGACATATAGAAGTGACATGGAGGAGTTACTTGGAGGAGTGACATAAAGGAGTGACATGGAGGAATGACTTGGATGAGTGACATGGAGGAGTGACAAGGAGGATTGAGTTGGTGTAGCGATATGGAGGAGTGACATGGAGTAGCGACATGGAGGAGTGACATGAGGAGTGAGTTGGTGTAGTGACATGGAGGAGTGACATGGAGGAGTGACATGGAATTGCGACAAGGAGGAGTGAAATGGAGAAGTGACATGGAGGATTGATATGGAGGAGTAACATGGAGGAGTGATATAGAGGAGTGACGTGGTGGAGTGAAATTTAACAGTGACATGGAGGAGTGACATGGAGTAGCTACATGCAGGAGTGACAAGGAGGAGAGACATGGAGGAGTGACAGGGCGGATCAGCAAGGAGGATTGATATGATGGAGTGACATGGCGGAGGGACATGGATGAGTAACATGGAGGAGTGACATGGAGGAGTGACATGGAAGACATATAGAAGTGACATGGAGGAGTGACATGGAGGATCAACATGGAGGAGTGACATGGAGTAGCGACATAGGGGAATGACATATAGGAGTGATATTGAAAAGTGACATTGAGGAGTGACATAGAGGAGTGATGTGGAGGAGTGACATGTACAACATGTAGAAGTGACACGGAGGAGAGACTTGGATGAGTGACATGGAGGAGTGACAAGAATGATTGAGTTGGTGTAGCGACATGGAGGAGTGACATGGAATTGCGACAAGGAGGAGTGACATGGAGAAGTGACATGGAGGATTGATATGGAGGAGTAACATGGAGGAGTGATATAGAGGAGAGGCGTGGTGGAGTGATATTTAAGAGTGACATGGAGGAGTGACATGGAGGAGTGACATGGAGAAGTGACATGGAGTAGCTACATGGAGGAGTGACAAGGAGGTGTGACATGGAGGAGTGACGTGGAGTAGCGACATGGAGGAGTGACTTGGAGGAGTGACATGGAGGAGTGAAATGGAGTGACATGGAGTAGAGACATGGAGGAGTGACATGGAGGAGTGACATGGAGTAGCTGCATGAAGGAGTGACAAGGAGGTGTGACATGGAGGAGTGACGTGGAGTAGCGACATGGAGGAGTGACTTGAAGGAGTGACATGGAGGAGTGAAATGGAGGAGTGACATGGAGTAGAGACATGGAGGAGTGACATGGAGGAGTGACATGGAGTAGAGACATGGAGGAGTGACATGGAGGAGTGAGTTAGTGTAACGACATGGAGGAGTGACTTGGAAGAGTGACATAAAGGAGTGACATGGAGGAATGACTTGGATGAGTGACATGGAGGAGTGACAAGGAGAATTGAGTTGGTGTAGCGACATGGAGGAGTGAAATGGAGTAGCGACATGGAGGAGAGACATGAGGAGTGAGTTATTGTAGCGACATGGAGGAGTGACATGGAGGAGTGACATGGCGGAGGGACAGGGATGAGTGAGTTGGTGTAGTGACATGGAGGAGTGACATGGAGGAATGACATGGAGGAGTGAAATGGAGGAGTGACATGGAGTAGACACATGGAGGATTGACATGGAGGAGTGAGTTGGTGTAACGACATGGAGGAGTGACATGGAAGACATATAGAAGTTACATGGAGGAGTGACTTGGAGGAGTGACATAAAGGAGTGACATGGAGGAATGACTTGGATGAGTGACATGGAGGAGTGACATGGAGGAGTGAAATGGAGTAGCGACATGGAGGAGTGACATGAGGAGTGAGTTGGTGTAGCGACATGGAGGAATGACATGGAGGAGTGACATGGCAGAGGGACAGGGATGAGTGAGTTGGTGTAGTGACATGGAGGAGTGACATGGAGGAATGACATGGAAGAGTGACATGGAGGAGTGACATGGAGGGTGTATATGGAGGAGAGATTTGGAGGAGTGACGTGGTGGAGTGAAATGGAGGAGTGAAATGGAGGAGTGAGTTGGTGTAGCGACATAAGGACTGACATGGAATAGCGACATGGAGGAGTGACATGGAGGAGTGATATGAGGAGTGAGTTGGTGTAGCGACATGGAGGAGTAACATGGAATAGCGACAAGGAGGACTGACATGGAGTAGTGACATGGAGAAGTGACAAGTTTGATCAGGAAGGAGGGTTGATATGGGGGAGTGACATGGCGGAGGGAAAGGGATGAGTGAGTTGGTGTAGTGACATGGAGGAGTGACATGGAGGAGTGACATGGAGTAGCTACATGGAGGAGTGACAAGGAGGAGTGACATGGAGGAATTTCATGGAAGAGTGACATGGAGGAGTGACATGGAGGATTGATGTGGAGGAAAGACATGGAGGAGTGACAGGGCGGATCAGCAAGGAGGATTGATATGATGGAGTGACATGGCGGAGGGACATGGATGAGTGACATGGAGGAGTGACATGGAGGAGCAACATGGAGGAGTGACAAGGAGGAGCGACATGGAGGAGTGACATGGAAGACATATAGAAGTGACATGGAGGAGTGACATGGATGATCGACATGGAGGAGTGACATGGAGTAGCGACATAGGGGAATGACATATAGGAGTGATATTGAAAAGTGACATTGAGGAGTGACATAGAGGAGTGATGTGGAGGAGTGACATGTACAACATGTAGAAGTGACACGGAGGAGAGACTTGGATGAGTGACATGGAGGAGTGACAAGGAGGATTGAGTTGGTGTAGCGACATGGAGGAGTGACATGGAATTGCGACAAGGAGGAGTGACATGGAGAAGTGACATGGAGGATTGATATGGAGTAGCTAAATGGAGGAGTGACAAGGAGGTGTGACATGGAGGAGTGACGTGGACGAGTGACATGGAGGAGTGAGTTGGTAGAGCGACAAAGAGGAGTGACATGGAGTAGCTATATGGAGGAGTGACAAGGATGTGTGACATGGAGGAGTGACGTGGAGTAGCGACATGGAGGAGTGACTTGGAGGAGTGACATGGAGGATTGAAATGGAGGAGTGACATGGAGTACAGACATGGAGGAGTGACATGGAGGAGTGACATGGAGAATTGAGTTGGTGTAGCGACATGGAGGAGTGAAATGGAGGAGTGAAATGGAGGAGTGACATGGAGTAGAGACATGGAGGAGTGACATGGAGGAGTGAGTTGGTGTAACGACATGGAGGAGTGACATGGAAGACTTATAGAAGTGACATGGAGGAGTGACTTGGAGGAGTGACATAAAGGAGTGACATGGAGGAATGACTTGGATGAGTGACATGGAGGAGTGACATGGAGAATTGAGTTGGTGTAGCGACATGGAGGAGTCAAGTGGAGTAGCGACATGGAGGAGTGACATGATGAGTGAGTTGGTGTAGCGACATGGAGGAGTGACATGGAGGAGTGACATGGCGGAGGGACAGGGATGAATGAGTTGGTGTAGTGACATGGAAGAGTGACATGGAGGAATGACATGGAAGAGTGACATGGAGGGTTGATATGGAGGAGTGATTTGGAGGAGTGACATGGTGGAGTGAAATGGAGGAGTGAAATGGAGGAGTGAGTTGGTGTAGCGACATAAGGAGTGACATGGAATAGCGACATGGAGGATTGACATGGAGGAGTGATATGAGGAGTGAGTTGGTGTAGCGACATGGAGGAGTGACATGGAATAGCGACAAGGAGGAGTGATATGGAGTAGTGACATGGAGAAGTGACAAGTTTGATCAGGAAGGAGGGTTGATATGGTGGAGTGACATGGCGGAGGGAAAGGGATGAGTGAGTTGGTGTAGTGACATGGAGGAGTGACATGGAGGAGTGACATGGAGGAGTGACATGGAGGGTTGATATGGAGGAGTGACATGGAGGTGTGACATGGAGGAGTGACGTGGTGGAGCGACATAAGGAGTGACATGGAATAGCGACATGGAGGAGTGACATGGAGGAGTGACATAGAGGAGTGACGTGGAGCAGTGACATGGAGGAGTGACATGGAGGAGTGAGTTAGTGGAGCGACATGGAGGAGTGACATGGAAGACATATAGAAGTGACATGGAGGAGTGACTTGGAGGAGTGACATAAAGGAGTGACATGGAGGAATTACTTGGATGAGTGACATGGAGGAGTGATAAGGAGGATTGAGTTGGTGTAGCTATATGGAGGAATGACATGGAGTAGCGACATGGAGGAGTGACATGAGGAGTGAGTTGGTGTAGCGACATGGAGGAGTGACATGGAGGAGTGACATGGAATTGCGACAAGGAGGAGTGACGGAGAAGTGACATGGAGGATTGATATGGAGGAGTAACATGGAGGAGTGATATAGAGGAGTGGCGTGGTGGAGTGAAATTTAAGAGTGACATGGAGGAGTGACATGGAGGAGTGACATAGAGGTTTGATGTGTGGGAGAGACATGGAGTAGTGACATGGAGAAGTGACAAGTTTGATCAGGAAGGAGGGTTGATGTGGTGGAGAGACATGGCGGAGGGACAGGGATGAGTGAGTTGGTGTAGTGACATGGAGTAGCTACATGGAGGAGTTACAAGGTAGTGTGACATGGAGGAGTGACATGGACGAGTGACATGGAGGAGTGAGTTGGAGGAGTGACAAGGAGGATTGAGTTGGTGTAGAGACATGGAGTAGTGAAATGGAATAGCGACATGGAGGAGTGACATGGAGGAGTGACATGGAATAGCGACAAGGAGGAGTTACATGGAGGAGTGACATGGAGGAGTGACATAGATGATTGATGTGGAGGAGAGACATGGAGTAGTGACATGGAGAAGTGACAAGTTTGATTAAGAAGGAGGGTTGATATGGTGGATTGACATGGCGGAGGGAAAGGGATGGGTGAGTTGGTGTAGTGACATGGAGGAGTGACATGGAGGAGTGACATGGAGGGTTGATATGGAGGAGTGACATGGAGGGGTGACATGGTGGAGTGAAATGGAGGAGTGACATGGAGGACTGAGTTGGTGGAGCGACATAAGGAGTGACATGGAATAGCGACATGGAGGAGTGACATGGAGGAGTGACATAGAGGAGTGACGTGGAGCAGTGACATGGAGGAGTGACATGGAGGAGTGAGTTGGTGGTGCGACATGGAGGAGTGACATGGAAGACATATAGAAGTGACATGGAAGAGTTACTTGGAGGAGTGACATAAAGGAGTGACATGGAGGAATGACTTGGATGAGTGACATGGAGGAGTGACAAGGAGGATTGAGTTGGTGTAGCGATATGGAGGAGTGACATGGAGTAGCGACATGGAGGAGTGACATGAGGAGTGAGTTGGTGTAGTGACATGGAGGAGTGACATGGAGGAGTGACATGGAATTGCGACAAGGAGGAGTGAAATGGAGAAGTGACATGGAGGATTGATATGGAGGAGTAACATGGAGGAGTGATATAGAGGAGTGACGTGGTGGAGTGAAATTTAAGAGTGACATGGAGGAGTGACATGGAGTAGCTACATGCAGGAGTGACAAGGAGGAGTGACATGGAGTAGCTGCATGAAGGAGTGACAAGGAGGTGTGACATGGAGGAGTGACGTGGAGTAGCGACATGGAGGAGTGACTTGAAGGAGTGACATGGAGGAGTGAAATGGAGGAGTGACATGGAGTAGAGACATGGAGGAGTGACATGGAGGAGTGACATGGAGTAGAGACATGGAGGAGTGACATGGAGGAGTGAGTTAGTGTAACGACATGGAGGAGTGACTTGGAAGAGTGACATAAAGGAGTGACATGGAGGAATGACTTGGATGAGTGACATGGAGGTGTGACAAGGAGAATTGAGTTGGTGTAGCGACATGGAGGAGTGAAATGGAGTAGCGACATGGAGGAGAGACATGAGGAGTGAGTTATTGTAGCGACATGGAGGAGTGACATGGAGGAGTGACATGGCGGAGGGACAGGGATGAGTGAGTTGGTGTAGTGACATGGAGGAGTGACATGGAGGAATGACATGGAGGAGTGAAATGGAGGAGTGACATGGAGTAGACACATGGAGGATTGACATGGAGGAGTGAGTTGGTGTAACGACATGGAGGAGTGACATGGAAGACATATAGAAGTTACATGGAGGAGTGACTTGGAGGAGTGACATAAAGGAGTGACATGGAGGAATGACTTGGATGAGTGACATGGAGGAGTGACATGGAGGAGTGAAATGGAGTAGCGACATGGAGGAGTGACATGAGGAGTAAGTTGGTGTAGCGACATGGAGGAATGACATGGAGGAGTGACATGGCAGAGGGACAGGGATGAGTGAGTTGGTGTAGTGACATGGAGGAGTGACATGGAGGAATGACATGGAAGAGTGACATGGAGGAGTGACATGGAGGGTGTATATGGAGGAGAGATTTGGAGGAGTGACGTGGTGGAGTGAAATGGAGGAGTGAAATGGAGGAGTGAGTTGGTGTAGCGACATAAGGACTGACATGGAATAGCGACATGGAGGAGTGACATGGAGGAGTGATATGAGGAGTGAGTTGGTGTAGCGACATGGAGGAGTAACATGGAATAGCGACAAGGAGGACTGACATGGAGTAGTGACATGGAGAAGTGACAAGTTTGATCAGGAAGGAGGGTTGATATGGGGGAGTGACATGGCGGAGGGAAAGGGATGAGTGAGTTGGTGTAGTGACATGGAGGAGTGACATGGAGGAGTGACATGGAGGAGTGACATGGAGGGTTGATATGGAGGAGAGACATGGAGGGGTGACATGGTGGAGTGAAATGGAGGAGTGACATGGAGGAGGGAGTTGGTGGAGCGACATAAGGGGTGACATGGAATAGCGACATGGAGGAGTGACATGGAGGAGTGACATAGAGGAGTGACGTGGAGCAGTGACATGGAGGAGTGACATGGAGGAGTGAGTTGGTGGAGCGACATGGAGGAGTGACATGGAAGACATATAGAAGTGACATGGAAGAGTGACTTGGAGGAGTGACATAAAGAAGTGACATGGAGGAATGACTTGGATGAGTGACATGGAGGAGTGACAAGGAGGATTGAGTTGGTGTAGCGATATGGAGGAGTGACATGGAGTAGCAACATGGAGGAGTGACATGAGGAGTGAGTTGGTGTAGCGACATGGAGGAGTGACATGGAGGAGTGACATGGAATTCTGACAAGGAGGAGTGACATGGAGAAGTGACATGGAGGATTGATATGGAGGAGTAACATGGAGGAGTGATATAGAGGAGTGGCGTGGTGGAGTGAAATTTAAGAGTGACATGGATGAGTGACATGGAGTAGCTACATGGAGGAGTGAAAAGGAGGAGTGACATGGAGGAGTGATATAGAGGACAGGCGTGGTGGAGTAATATTTAAGAGTGACATGGAGGAGTGACATGGAATAGCTACATGGAGGAGTGACAAGGAGGTGTGACATGGAGGAGTGACGTGGAAGAGCAACATGGAGGAGTGAGTTGGTAGAGAGACAAGGAGGAGTGACATGGAGTAGCTACATGGATGAGTGACAAGGAGGTGTGACATGGAGGAGTGACGTGGAGTAGCGACATGGAGGAGTGACTTGGAGGAGTGACATGAAGGAGTGAAATGGAGTGACATGGAGTAGAGACATGGAGGAGTGACATGGAGGAGTGACATGTAGTAGAGACATGGAGGAGTGACATGGAGGAGTGACATGGAAGACATATAGAAGTGACATGGAGGAGTGACTTGGAGGAGTGACATAAAGGAGTGACATGGAGGAATGACTTGGATGAGTGACATGGAGGAGTGACAAGGAGAATTGAGTTGGTGTAGCGACATGGAGGAGTGAAATGGAGTAGCGACATGGAGGAGTGACATAAGGAGTGAGTTGGTGGAGCGACATTGAGGAGTGACATGGAGGAGTGACATGGCGGAGGGACAGGGATGTGTGAGTTGGTGTAGTGACATGGATGAGTGACATGGAGGAATGACATGTAGGAGTGAAATGGAGGAGTGACATGGAGGAGTGAGTTGGTGTAGCGACATAAGGACTGACATGGAATAGCGACATGGAGGAGTGACATGGAGGAGTGATATGAGGAGTGAGTTGGTGTAGCGACATGGAGGAGTAACATGGAATAGCGACAAGGAGGACTGACATGGAGTAGTGACATGGAGAAGTGACAAGTTTGATCAGGAAGGAGGGTTGATATGGGGGAGTGACATGGCGGAGGGAAAGGGATGAGTGAGTTGGTGTAGTGACATGGAGGAGTGATATGGAGGAGTGACATGGAGGAGTGACATGGAGGGTTGATATGGAGGAGAGACATGGAGGGGTGACATGGTGGAGTGAAATGGAGGAGTGACATGGAGGAGGGAGTTGGTGGAGCGACATAAGGGGTGACATGGAATAGCGACATGGAGGAGTGACATGGAGGAGTGACATAGAGGAGTGACGTGGAGCAGTGACATGGAGGAGTGACATGGAGGAGTGAGTTGGTGGAGCGACATGGAGGAGTGACATGGAAGACGTATAGAAGTGACATGGAAGAGTGACTTGGAGGAGTGACATAAAGGAGTGACATGGAGGAATGACTTGGATGAGTGACATGGAGGAGTGACATGGCGGAGGGACAGGTATGAGTGAGTTGGTGTAGTGACATGGAGGAGTGACATGGAGGAATGACATGGAAGAGTGACATGGAGGAGTGACATGGAGGGTTGATATGGAGGAGTGATTTGGAAGAGTGACGTGGTGGAGTGAAATGGAGGAGTGAAATAAAGGAGTGACATGGAGGAATGACTTGGATGAGTGACATGGAGGAGTGACAAGGAGGATTGAGTTGGTGTAGCGATATGGAGAAGTGACATGGAGTAGCGACATGGAGGAGTGACATGAGGAGTGAGTTGGTGTAGCGACATGGAGGAGTGACATGGAGGAGTGACATGGAATTGCGACAAGGAGGAGTGACATGGAGAAGTGACATGGAGGATTGATATGGAGGAGTAACATGGAGGAGTGATATAGAGGAGTGGCGTGGTGGAGTGAAATTTAAGAGTGACATGGAGGAGTGACATGGAGTAGCTACATGGAGGAGTGACAAGGAGGAGTGACATGGAGGAATTTCATGGAAGAGTGACATGGAGGAGTGACATGGAGGATTGATGTGGAGGAAAGACATGGAGGAGTGACAGGGCGGATCAGCAAGGAAGATTGATATGATGGAGTGACATGGCGGAGGGACATGGATGAGTAACATGGAGGAGTGACATGGAGGAGCAACATGGAGGAGTGACAAGGAGGAGCGACATGGAGGAGTGACATGGAAGACATATAGAAGTGACATGGAGGAGTGACATGGAGGATCGACATGGAGGAGTGACATGGAGTAGCGACATAGGGGAATGACATATAGGAGTGATATTGAAAAGTGACATTGAGGAGTGACATAGAGGAGTGATGTGGAGGAGTGACATGTACAACATGTAGAAGTGACACGGAGGAGAGACTTGGATGAGTGACATGGAGGAGTGACAAGGAGGATTGAGTTGGTGTAGCGACATGGAGGAGTGACATGGAATTGCGACAAGGAGGAGTGACATGGAGAAGTGATATGGAGGATTGATATGGAGTAGCTAAATGGAGGAGTGACAAGGAGGTGTGACATGGAGGAGTGACGTGGACGAGTGACATGGAGGAGTGAGTTGGTAGAGCGACAAAGAGGAGTGACATGGAGTAGCTATATGGAGGAGTGACAAGGATGTGTGACATGGAGGAGTGACGTGGAGTAGCGACATGGAGGAGTGACTTGGAGGAGTGACATGGAGGATTGAAATGGAGGAGTGACATGGAGTACAGACATGGAGGAGTGACATGGAGGAGTGACATGGAGAATTGAGTTGGTGTAGCGACATGGAGGAGTGAAATGGAGTAGCGACATGGAGGAGTGACATGAGGAGTGAGTTGGTGTAGCGACATGGAGGAGTGACATGGAGGAGTGAAATGGAGGAGTGACATGGAGTAGAGACATGGAGGAGTGACATGGAGGAGTGAGTTGGTGTAACGACATGGAGGAGTGACATGGAAGACTTATAGAAGTGACATGGAGGAGTGACTTGGAGGAGTGACATAAAGGAGTGACATGGAGGAATGACTTGGATGAGTGACATGGAGGAGTGACATGGAGAATTGAGTTGGTGTAGCGACATGGAGGAGTCAAATGGAGTAGCGACATGGAGGAGTGACATGATGAGTGAGTTGGTGTAGCGACATGGAGGAGTGACATGGAGGAGTGACATGGCGGAGGGACAGGGATGAGTGAGTTGGTGTAGTGACATGGAAGAGTGACATGGAGGAATGACATGGAAGAGTGACATGGAGGGTTGATATGGAGGAGTGATTTGGAGGAGTGACATGGTGGAGTGAAATGGAGGAGTGAAATGGAGGAGTGAGTTGGTGTAGCGACATAAGGAGTGACATGGAATAGCGACATGGAGGATTGACATGGAGGAGTGATATGAGGAGTGAGTTGGTGTAGCGACATGGAGGAGTGACATGGAATAGCGACAAGGAGGAGTGACATGGAGTAGTGACATGGAGAAGTGACAAGTTTGATCAGGAAGGAGGGTTGATATGGTGGAGTGACATGGCGGAGGGAAAGGGATGAGTGAGTTGGTGTAGTGACATGGAGGAGTGACATGGAGGAGTGACATGGAGGAGTGACATGGAGGAGTGACGTGGTGGAGCGACATAAGGAGTGACATGGAATAGCGACATGGAGGAGTGACATGGAGGAGTGACATAGAGGAGTGACGTGGAGCAGTGACATGGAGGAGTGACATGGAGGAGTGAGTTAGTGGAGCGACATGGAGGAGTGACATGGAAGACATATAGAAGTGACATGGAGGAGTGACTTGGAGGAGTGACATAAAGGAGTGACATGGAGGAATGACTTGGATGAGTGACATGGAGGAGTGACAAGGAGGATTGAGTTGGTGTAGCTATATGGAGGAATGACATGGAGTAGCGACATGGAGGAGTGACATGAGGAGTGAGTTGGTGTAGCGACATGGAGGAGTGACATGGAGGAGTGACATGGAATTGCGACAAGGAGGAGTGACGGAGAAGTGACATGGAGGATTGATATGGAGGAGTAACATGGAGGAGTGATATAGAGGAGTGGCGTGGTGGAGTGAAATTTAAGAGTGACATGGAGGAGTGACATGGAGGAGTGACATAGAGGTTTGATGTGTGGGAGAGACATGGAGTAGTGACATGGAGAAGTGACAAGTTTGATCAGGAAGGAGGGTTGATGTGGTGGAGAGACATGGCGGAGGGACAGGGATGAGTGAGTTGGTGTAGTGACATGGAGTAGCTACATGGAGGAGTTACAAGGTAGTGTGACATGGAGGAGTGACATGGACGAGTGACATGGAGGAGTGAGTTGGAGGAGTGACAAGGAGGATTGAGTTGGTGTAGCGACATGGAGTAGTGAAATGGAATAGCTACATGGAGGAGTGACAAGGAGGAGTGACATGGAGGAGTGAGTTGGTGGAGCGACATGGAGGAGTGACATGGAAGACATATAGGCGTGGTGGAGTGAAATGGAGGAGTGACATGGAGGAGTGAGTTGGTGTAGCGACATGGAGGAGTAACATGAAATCGCGACAAGGAGGAGTGACGTGGAGGAGTAACATGGAGGAGTGACATGGAGGATTGATGTGGAGGAGAGACAAGCAGGAGTGAAAGGGCGGATCAGCAAGGAGGATTGATATGGTGGAGTGAGTTGGTGTAGCGACATGGAGGAGTAACATGAAATCGCGACAAGGAGGAGTGACGTGGATGAGTGACATGGAGGAGTGACATGGAGGAGCAACATGGAGGAATGACAAGGAGGAGCGACATGGAGGAGTGAAATGAAAGACATATAGAAGTGACATGGAGGAGTGACATGGAGGATCGACTTGGAGGAGTTACATGGAGTAGCGACATAGGGGAATGACATAGAGGAGTGATATTGAAAAGTGACATGGAGGATTTACATAGAGGAGTGACATGGAGGAGCAACATGGAGGAGTGACAAGGAGGAGCGACATGGAGGAGTGAAATGAAAGACATATAGAAGTGACATGTAGAAGTGACACGGAGGAGTGATATGGAGGAGTGACAATATGGAGCTCCACGGATCAGAGACATGACATTGAATACTTGGAAAAGTGACATGGAGGAGCGACATGCAAGAGTGACATGGAGGAGTGACATGGAATAGCGACATGGAGTAGTGACATTAAGGAGTTACATGGAGGAGTGAAATGGAGGATTGATATGGAGGAGTGACATGGAGGAGTGAAATAGAGGAGTGATATGGAGGAGCGACATGCAGGAGTGACATTGCAGTCATATAGAAGTGAAATTGAGGAGTGACTTGGAGGAGTGACATGGAGGAATGACATGGATGAGTGATATGGAGGAGTGACAAGGAGTAACGACATGGAGGAGTGACATGAGGAGTGACGTAGAAGAGTGACGTGGTGGAGTGAAATGGAGGAGTGACATGGAAGAGTGAGTTGGTGTAGCGACATGGAGGAGTGACATGGAATAGCTACATGGAGGAGTGACAAGGAGGAGTGACATGGAGGAGTGAGTTGGTGGAGCGACATGGAGGAGTAACATGGAAGACATATAGAAGTGACATGGAGGAGTGACTTGGAGGAGTGACATAAAGGAGTGACATGGAGGAATGACTTGGATGAGTGACATGGAGGAGTGACGAGGATTGAGTTGGTGTAGCGACATGGAGGAGTGACATGGAGTAGCGACATGGAGGAGTGACATGAGGAGTGAGTTGGTGTAGCAACATGGAGGAGTGACATGGAATATCGAAAAGGAGGAGTGACATGGAGGAGTGACATGGAGGAGTGACATAGAGGATTAATGTGGAGGAGAGAAATGGAGTAGTGGCATGGAGAACTGACAAGTTTGATCAGGAAGGAGGTTTGATATTGTGGAGTGACATTGCGGAGGAACAGGGATTAGTGAGTTGGTGTAGTGACATGGAGGAGTGACATGGAATAGTGACGTGGTGGAGTGAAATGGAGGAGTGACATGGAGGAGTGAGTTGGTGTAGCGACATAAAGAGTGACATGGAATAGCAACATGGAGGAGTGACATGGAGGAGTGAGTTGGTGGAGCGACATGGAGGAGTGACATGGAATACATATAGAAGTGACATAGAGGAGTGACTTGGAGGAATGACATAAAGGAGTGACATGGAGGAATGACTTGGATGAGTGACATGGAGGAGAAACAAGGAGGATTGAGTTGGTGTAGCGACATGGAGGAGTGACATGGAGTAGCGACATGGAGGAGTGACATGGAGGAGTGAGTTGGTGTAGCGACATGGAGGAGTGACATGGAATTGCGACAAGGAGGAGTGACGTGGAGAAGTGACATGGAGGTTTGATATGGAGGAGTAACATGGAGGAGTGATATAGAGGAGTGGCGTGGTGGAGTGAAATTTAAGAGTGACATGGAGGAGTGACATGGAGAAGTGATATGGAGTAGCTACATGGAGGAGTGACAAGGAGGTGTGACATGGAGGAGTGAAAAGAAGGATTGAGTTGGTGTAGCGACATGGAGGAGTGAAATGGAATAGCTACATGGAGGAGTGACAAGGAGGAGTGACATGGAGGAGTGAGTTGGTGGAGCGACATGGAGGAGTGACATGGAAGACATATAGAAGTGACATGGAGGAGTGACTTGGAGGAGTGACATAAAGGAGTGACATGGAGGAATGATTTGGATGAGTGACATGGCGGAGGGACAGGGATGAGTGAGTTGGTGTAGTGACATAAAGGAGTGACATGGAGTAGTGACATGGAGGAGTGACATGGAGGAGTGACATGGAGGGTTGATATGGAGGAGTGACATGAAGGAGTGACGTGTTGGAGTGAAATGGAGGAGAGACAAGGAGGAGTGACAGGGCGGATCAGCAAAGAGGATATATATGGTGGAGTGACATGGCAGAGGGACATGGATGAGTGACATGGAGGAGTGACATGGAGGAGCAACATGGAGGAGTGACAAGGGGGAGCGACATGGAGTAGCGAAATTGGGGAATGACGTAGAGGAGTTATATTGAAAAGTGACATGGAGGAGTGACATAGAGGAGTGATGTGGAGGAGTGACATGGAAAACATGTAGAAGTGACACGGAGGAGTGATATGGAGGAGTGACAATATGGAGCTACACGGATGAGAGACATGACATTGAAGACTGAGAGAAGTGACATAGAGGAGCGTCATGCAAGAGTGATATGGAGGAGTGACATGGAGTAGCAACATGGAGTAGTGACATTAAGGAGTTACATGGAGGAGTGAAATGTAGGATTGATATGGAGGAATGACATGGAGGAGTGACATTGAAGTCATATAGAAGTGAAATTGAGGAGTGACTTGGAGGAGTGACATAAAGGAGTGACATGGAGGAATTACATGGATGAGTGACATGGAGGAGTGACAAGGAGTAGCGACATGGAGGAGTGACATGAGGAGTGATGTAGAAGAGTGACGTGGTGGAGTGAAATGGAGGAGTGACATGGAAGAGTGAGTTGGTGTAGCGACATGGAGGAGTAACATGGAATAGCGACAAGGAGGAGTGACATGGAGGAGTGACATGGAGGAGTTATATAGAGGAGTGATGTGGAGGAGAGACATGGAGTAGTGACATGGAGAAGTGACAAGATTGATCAGGAAGTAGGGTTGATATGGTGGAGTGACATTGCGGAGGGACATGGAGGAGTGACGTGGAGGAGTGACATGGAGGAGTGACATGGAGGAATGACAGGGATGAGTGACATGGAGGAGTGACAAGGAGTACTGACATGGAGGAGTGACAAGGAGTAGCGACATGGAGGACTGACATGAGGAGTGACGTAGAAGAGTGACGTGGTGGAGTGAAATGGAGGAGTGACATGGAAGAGTGAGTTGGTGTAGCGACATGGAGGAGTACCATGGAATAGCGACAAGGAGGAGTGACATGGAGCAGTGATATGGAGGAGTGATATCGAGGAGTGACAAGGAGTAGCGACATGGAGGACTGACATGAGGAGTGACGTAGAAGAGTGACGTGGTGGAGTGAAATGGAGGAGTGACATGGAAGAGTGAGTTGGTGTAGCGACATGGAGGAGTAACATGGAATAGCGACAAGGAGGAGTGACATGGAGCAGTGATATGGAGGAGTGATAACGAGGAGTGATGTGGAGGAGAGACATGGAGTAGTGACATGGAGAAGTGACAAGTTTGATCAGGAAGGAGGGTTGATATGGTGGGGTGACATGGCGGAGGGACATGGAGGATTGACATGGAGGAGTGACATGGAGGGTTGATATGGAGGAGGGACATGGTGGAGTGAAATGGAGGAGTGACATGGAGGAGTGAGTTGGTGTAGCGACAAGGAGGAGTGACATGGAGGAGTAATATGGAGGAGTGACATGGAGGAGTGAAGTGGTGGAGTGAAATGGAGTAGTGACATGGAGGATTGAGTTTATATAGCGACTAAGGAGTGACATGGAATAGCGACATGGAAGAGTGACATGGAGAAATGACATAGAGGAGTGACAAGGAGGATTGAGTTGGTGTAGTGACATGGAGGAGTGACATGGAGGGTTGATATGGAGGAGTGACATGGAATAGCGACAAGGAGGATTGAGTTGGTGTAGCGAGATGGAGGAGTGACATGGAGTAGCGACATGGAGGAGTGACATGGAGTAATGAGTTGGTGTAGCGACATGGAGGAGTGACATAGAATTGCGACAAGGAGGAGTGACATGGAGAAGTGACATAGAGGATTGATATGGAGGAGTAACATGGAGGAGTGATATAGAGGAGTGGTGTGGTTGAGTGAAATTTAAGAGTGACAAGGAGGTGTGACTTGGAGGAGTGACGTGGACGAGTGACATGGAGGAGTGACATGGAGGAGTGACATGGAGGAATGACAGGGATGAGTGACATGGAGGAGTGACAAGGAGTACTGACATGGAGGAGTGACAAGGAGTAGCGACATGGAGGACTGACATGAGGAGTGACGTAGAAGAGTGACGTGGTGGAGTGAAATGGAGGAGTGACATGGAAGAGTGAGTTGGTGTAGCGACATGGAGGAGTAACATGGAATAGCGACAAGGAGGAGTGACATGGAGCAGTTATATGGAGGAGTGATATCGAGGAGTGACAAGGAGTAGCGACATGGAGGACTGACATGAGGAGTGACGTAGAAGAGTGACGTGGTGGAGTGAAATGGAGGAGTGACATGGAAGAGTGAGTTGGTGTAGCGACATGGAGGAGTAACATGGAATAGTGACAAGGAGGAGTGACATGGAGCAGTGATATGGAGGAGTGATAACGAGGAGTGATGTGGAGGAGAGACATGGAGTAGTGACATGGAGAAGTGACAAGTTTGATCAGGAAGGAGGGTTGATATGGTGGGGTGACATGGCGGAGGGACATGGAGGATTGACATGGAGGAGTGACATGGAATAGCGACAAGGAGGAGTGACATGGAGCAGTGATATGGAGGAGTGATAACGAGGAGTGATGTGGAGGAGAGACATGGAGTAGTGACATGGAGAAGTGACAAGTTTGATCAGGAAGGAGGAGTGAAGTGGTGGAGTGAAATGGAGTAGTGACATGGAGGATTGAGTTTATATAGCGACTAAGGAGTGACATGGAATAGCGACATGGAAGAGTGACATGGAGAAATGACATAGAGGAGTGACAAGGAGGATTGAGTTGGTGTAGTGACATGGAGGAGTGACATGGAGGGTTGATATGGAGGAGTGACATGGAATAGCGACAAGGAGGATTGAGTTGGTGTAGCGAGATGGAGGAGTGACATGGAGTAGCGACATGGAGGAGTGACATGGAGTAATGAGTTGGTGTAGCGACATGGAGGAGTGACATAGAATTGCGACAAGGAGGAGTGACATGGAGAAGTGACATAGAGGATTGATATGGAGGAGTAACATGGAGGAGTGATATAGAGGAGTGGTGTGGTTGAGTGAAATTTAAGAGTGACAAGGAGGTGTGACATGGAGGAGTGACGTGGACGAGTGACATGGAGGAGTGAGTTGGTAGAGCGACATGGAGGAGTGACATGGAGTAGCTACATGGAGGAGTGACTTGGAGGAGTGACAATGTGGAGCTACACAGATGAGAGACATGACATTGAAGACTTGGAGAAGTGACATTGAGGAGAGACATGGAGGAGTGAAATGGAGGAGTGACATGGAGTAGCAACATGGAGGAGTGACATGGAGGAGTGAGTTGGTGTAACGACATGGAGTTGTGACATGGAAGACATATAGAAGTGATATGGAGGAGTGACTTGGAGGAGTGACATAAAGGAGTGACATGGACATATGACTTGGCTGAGTGACATGGAGGAGTGACAAGGAGGATTGAGTTGGTGTAGCGACATGGAGGAGTGACATGGAGTAGCAACATGGAGGAGTGACATGAGGATTGAGTTGGTGTAGCGACAAGGAGGAGTGACATAGAGGAATGAAATGGAGGAGTGACATAGAGGTTTGATGTAGGGGAGAGACATGGAGTAGTGACATGGAGAAGTGACAAGTTTGATCAAGAAGGAGGGTTGATATGGTGGAGTGACATGGCGGAGGGACAGGGATGAGTGAGTTGGTGTAGTGACATGGAGGAGTGACATGGAGGGTTGATATGGAGGAGTGACATGGAATAGCGACAAGGAACAATGACATGGAGGAGTGACATGGAGGAGTGACATAGAGGATTGATGTGGAGGAAAGACATGGAGTAGTGACATGGAGTAGAGACAAGGAGGAGTGACATGAGGAGTGACGTAGAAGAGTGACGTGGTGGAGTGAAATGGAGGAGTGACATGGAAGAGTGAGTTGGTGTAGCGACATGGAGGAGTAACATGAAATCGCGACAAGGAGGAGTGACGTGGAGGAGTAACATGGAGGAATGATATAGAGGAGTGATGTGGAGGAGAGACATGGAGTAGTGACATGGAAAAGTGACAAGTTTGATCATGAAGGAGGGTTGATATGGTGGAGTGACATGGCGGAGGGAAATGGAGGAGTGACATGGAGGAGTGATATGGAGGGTTGATATGGAGGAGGGACGGGGTGGAGTGAAATGGAGGAGTGACATGGAGGAGTGAGTAGGTGTAGCGACAAGGAGGAGTGACATGGAGGGTTGATATGGAGGAGTGACATGGAGGAATGACGTGGTGGAGTGATGTGGAGGAGAGACATGGAGTAGTGACATGGAGAAGTGACAAGTTTGATCAAGAAGGAGGGTTGATATGGTGGAGTGACTTGGCGGAGGGACAGGGATGAGTGAGTTGGTGTAGTGACATGGAGGAGTGACATGGAGGAGTGACATGGAGGGTTGATATGGAGGAGTGACATGGAGGAGTGACGTGTTGGAGTGAAATAGTGGAGTGACATGGCGGAGTGAGTTGGTGTAGCGACATGGAGGAGTGACATGGAATAGCGAAAAGGAGGAATGACATGGAGAAGTGACATAGAGGATTGATGTGGAGGAAAGACATGGAGTAGTGAGTTGGTAGAGCGACATGGAGGAGTGACATGGAATAGCTACATGGAGGAGTGACAAGGAGGAGTGACATAGAGGTTTGATGTGGGGGAGAGACATGGAGTAGTGACATGGAGAAGTGACAAGTTTGATCAGGAAGGAGGGTTGATATGGTGGAGTGACATGGCGGAGGGACAGGAATGAGTGAGTTGGTGTAGTGACATGGAGGGTTGATATGGAGGAGGGACGTGGTGGAGTGAATTGGAGGAGTGACATGGAGGAGTGAGTTGGTGTAGCGAAAAGGAGGAGTGACATGGAGGGTTGATATGGAGGAGTGACATGGAGGAGTGACGTGGTGGAGTGAAATGGAGGAGTGACATGGAGGAGTGAGTTTATGTAGCGTCATAAGGAGTAACATGGAATAACGACATGGAGGAGTGACATGGAGTAGTGAGTTGGTGGAGCAACATGGAGGAGTGACATGGAAGAGCGACAAGGACGAGTGACATATAGGAGTGACATGGTGGTGTGACATAGAGGTTTGATGTGGGGGAAAGACATGGAGTAGTGACATGGAGAAGTGACAAGTTTGATCAAGAAGGAGGATTGATATGGTGGAGTGACATGGCGGAGGGACAGGGATGAGTGAGTTGGTGTATTGACATGGAGGAGTGACATGGAGGAGTGACATGGAGCGTTGATATGGCGGAGTGACATGGAATAGCGACAAGGAGCAATGACATGGAGGAGTGACATGGAGGAGTGACATAGAGGATTGATGTGGAGGAAAGACATGGAGTAGTGACATGGAGTAGCGACATGGAGGAGTGACATGAGGAGTGACGTAGAAGAGTGACGTGGTGGAGTGAAATGGAGGAGTGACATTGAAGAATGAGTTGGTGTAGCGACATGGAGGAGTAACATGGAATAGCGACAAGGAGGAGTGACATGGAGGAGTGACATGGAGGAGTGATATAGAAGAGTGATGTGGAGGAGAGACATGGAGTAGTGACATGGAGAAGTGACAAGTTTGATCAGGAAGGAGGTTTTATATTGTGGAGTGACATGGCGGTGGGACAGGGATGAGTGAGTTGGTGTAGTGACATGGAGTAGCTACATGGAGGAGTGACAAGGAAGTGTGACATGGAGGAGTGACGTGGACGTGTGACATGGAGTAATGAGTTGGTAGAGCGACATGGAGGAGTGACATGGAATAGCTACATGGAGGAGTGACAAGGAGGAGTTACATGGAGGAGTGAGTTGGTGGAGCGACATGGAGGAGTGACATGGAAGACATATAGAAGTGACATGGAGGTGTGACTTGGAGGAGTGACATAAAGGAGTGACATGGAGGAATGACTTGGATGAGTGACATGGAGGAGTGACAAGGAGGATTGAGTTGGTGTAGCGACATGGAGTAGTGACATGGAGTAGCGACATGGAGGAGTGACATGAGGAGTGAGTTGGTGAAGCAACATGGAGGAGTGACATGGAATTGCGACAAGGAGGAGTGACATGGAGGGGTGACATGGAGGAGTGACATGGAGGAATGACAAGTTTGATCAGGATGGAGGGTTGATATGGTGGAGTGACATGGCGGAGGGACAGGGATTAGTGAGTTGGGGTAGTGACATGGAGGAGTGACATGGATGAGTGACATGGAGGAGTGACATTGAGGGTTGATATGGAGGAATGACATGAAGGAGTGACGTGGTGGAGTGAAATGGAGGAGTGAAATGGAGTAGCGACATGGAGGAGTGACATGAGGAGTGAGTTGGTGTAGCGACATGGAGGAGTGACATGGAGGAGTGACATGGCGGAGGGACAGGGATGAGTGAGTTTATGTAATGACGTGGAGGAGTGACATGGAGGAATGACATGGAGGAGTGAAATGGAGGAGTGACATGGAGGAGTGACATAGAGGAGTGACATGGAGGAGTGACATGGAGGAGTGACATAGAGGATTGATGTGGAGGAGAGACATGGAGGAGTGACAGGGCGGATCAGCAAGGAGGATTGATATGGTGGAGTGACATGGCGGAGGGATATGGAGGAGTGACAAGGAGGAGCGACATGGAGGAGTGACATGGAAGACATATAGAAGTGACATGGAGGAGTGACTTGGAGGAGTGACATAAAGGAGTGACATGGAGGAATGACTTGGATGAGTGACATGGAGGAGTGACAAGGAGGATTGAGTTGGTGTAGCGACATGGAGGAGTGACATGGAGTAGCGACATGGAGTAGTGACATGAGGAGTGAGTTGGTGTAGCGACATGGAGGAGTGACATGGAATAGCGACAAGGAGGAGTGACAGAGGAGTGACATGGAGGCGTGACATAGAGGATTGATGTGGGGGAGAGACATGGAGTAGTGACATGGAGAAGTGACAAGTTTGTTCAGGAAGGAGGGTTGATATGGTGGAGTGACATGGCGGAGGGACAGGGATGAGTGAGTAGGTGTAGTGACATGGAGGAGTGACATGGAATAGCGACAAGGAGGAGTGACATGGAGGAGTGACAGGGCGGATCAGCAAGGAGGATTGATATGGTGGAGTGACATGGAGGAGTGAGTTGGTGTAGCGACATGGAGGAGTGACATGGAATAGCGACAAGGAGAAATGACATGGAGTAGTGACATGGAGGAGTGACATAGAGGATTGATGTGAAGGAAAGACATGGAGTAGTGACATGGAGAAGTGACAAGTTTGATAAGGAAGGAGGGGTGATATGGTGGAGTGACATGGCGGAGGGACAGGGATGAATGAGTTGGTGTAGTGACATGGAGTAGCTACATGGAGGAGTGACAAGGAAGTGTGACATGGAGGAGTGACGTGGGCGAGTGACAAGGAGGAGTGACAAGGAGGATTGAGTTGGTGTAGCGACATGGAGGAGTGACATGGAATTGCGACAAGGAGGAGTGACATGGAGAAGTGACATGGAGGATTGATCTGGAGGAGTAACATGGAGGAGTGATATAGAGGAGTGGCGTGGTGGAGTTATATTAAAGAGTGACATGGAGGAGTGACATGGAGTAGCTACATGGAGGAGTGACAAGGAGGTGTGACATGGAGGAGTGACGTGGACGAGCGACATGGAGGAGTGAGTTGGTAGAGCGACAAGGAGGAGTGACATGGAGTAGCTACATGGAGGAGTGACAAGGAGGTGTGACATGGAGGAGTGACCTGGAGTAGCGACATGGAGGAGTGACTTGGAGGAGTGACATGGAGGAGTGAAATGGAGTGACATGGAGTAGAGACATGGAGGAGTGAAATGGAGGAGTGACATGTAGTAGAGACATGGAGGAGTAACATGGAGGAGTGAGTTGATGTAACGACATGGAGGATTGACATGGAAGACATATAGAAGTGACATGGAGGAGTGACTTGGAGGAGTGACATAAAGGATTGGCATGGAGGAATGACTTGGATGAGTGACATGGAGGAGTGACAAGGATAATTGAGTTGGTGTAGCGACATGGAGGAGTGAAATGGAGTAGCGACATTGAGGAGTGAAATGAGGAGTGAGTTGGTGTAGCGACATGGAGGAGTGACATGGAGGAGTGACATGGCGGAGGGACAGGTATGAGTGAGTTGGTGTAGTGACATGGAGGAATGACATGGAGGAATGACATGGAGGAGTGAAATGGAGGAGTGACATCGAGTAGAGACATGGAGGAGTGACATGGAGGAGTGAGTTGGTGTAACGACATGGAGGAGTGACATGGAAGACATATAGAAGTGACATGGAGGAGTGACTTGGAGGAGTGACATAAAGGAGTTACATGGAGGAATGACTTGGATGAGTGACATGGAGGAGTAACATGGAGAATTGAGTTGGTGTAGCGACATGGAGGAGTGAAATGGAGTAGCGACATGGAGGAGTGACATGAGGAGTGAGTTGGTGTAGCGACATGGAGGAGTGACATGGAGGAGTGACATGGCGGCGGGACATGGATGAGTGAGTTGGTGTAGTGACATGGAGGAGTGACATGGAGGAATGACATGGAAGAGTGACATGGAGGAGTGACATGGAGGGTTGATATGGAGGAGTGATTTGGAGGAGTGACGTGGTGGAGTGAAATGGAATAGCGACATGGAGGAGTGACATGGAGGAGTGATATGAGGAGTGAGTTGGTGTAGCAAAATGGAGGAGTGACATGGAATAGCGACAAGGAGGAGTGACATGGAGGAGTGACATGGAGGAGTGACATAGATGATTGATGTGGAGGAGAGACATGGAGTAGTGACATGGAGAAGTGACAAGTTTGATCAGGAAGGAGGGTTGATATGGTGGAGTGACATGGCGGAGGGAAAGGGATGAGTGAGTTGGTGTAGTGACATGGAGGAGTGACATGGAGGAGTGACATGGAGGAGTGACATGGAGGGTTGATATGGAGGAGTGACATGGGGGGTGACATGGTGGAGTGAAATGGAGGAGTGACATGGAGGAGTGAGTTGGTGAAGCGACATAAGGAGTGACATGGAATAGCGACATGGAGGAGTGACATGGAGGAGTGACATAGAGGAGTGACGTGGAGCAGTGACATGGAGGAGTGACATGGAGGATTGAGTTGGTGGAGCGACATGGAGGAGTGACATGAAAGACATATAGAAGTGACATGGAGGAGTGACTTGGAGGAATGACATAAAGGAGTGACATGGAGGAATGACTTGGATGAGTGACATGGAGGAGTGACAAGGAGGATTGAGTTGGTGTAGCGATATGGAGGAGTGACATGGAGTAGCGACATGGAGGAGTGACATGAGGAGTGAGTTGGTGTAGCGACATGGAGGAGAGACATGGAGGAGTGACATGGAATTGCGACAAGGAGGAGTGACATGGAGAAGTGACATGGATGATTGATATGGAGGAGTAACATGGAGGAGTGATATAGAGGAGTGGCGTGGTGGAGTGAAATTTAAGAGTGACATGGAGGAGTGACATGGAGTAGCTACATGGAGGAGTGACAAGGAGGAGTGACATGGAGGAATGACATGGAAGAGTGACATGGAGGAGTGACATGGAGGATTGATGTGGAGGAGAGACATGGAGGAGTGACAGGGCGGATCAGCAAGGAAGATTGATATGATGGAGTGACATGGCGGAGGGACATGGATGAGTAACATGGAGGAGTGACATGGAGGAGCAACATGGAGGAGTGACAAGGAGGAGCGACATGGAGGAGTGACATGGAAGACATATAGAAGTGACATGGAGGAGTGACATGGAGGATCGACATGGAGGAGTGTCATGGAGTAGCGACATGGAGTAGCGACATAGGGGAATGACATATAGGAGTGATATTGAAAAGTGACATTGAGGAGTGACATAGAGGAGTGATGTGGATGAGTGACAAGGAGGATTGAGTTGGTGTAGCGACATGGAGGAGTGACATGGAATTGCGACAAGGAGGAGTGACATGGAGAAGTGACATGGAGGATTGATATGGAGGAGTAACATGGAGGAGTGATATAGAGGAGAGGCGTGGTGGAGTGATATTTAAGAGTGACATGGAGGAGTGACATGGAGGAGTGACATGGAGTAGCTACATGGAGGAGTGACAAGGAGGTGTGACATGGAGCAGTGACGTGGACGAGTGACATTGAGGAGTGAGTTGGTAGAGCGACAAGGAGGAGTGACCTGGAGTAGCTACATGGAGGAGTGACAAGGAGGTGTGACATGGAGGAGTGACGTGGAGTAGCGACATGGAGGAGTGACTTGGAGGAGTGACATAAAGGAGTGACATGGAGGAATGACTTGGATGAGTGACATGGTGGACTGACAAGGAGGATCGAGTTGGTGTAGCGTCATGGAGGAGTGACACGGAGTAGCGACATGGAGGAGTGACATGAGGAATGAGTTGGTGTAGCAACATGGAGGAGTGACATGGAATAGCGACAAGGAGGAGTGACATGGAGGAGTGACATGGAGATCTGACAAGTTTGATCAGGAAGAAGGGTTAATATGGTGGAGTGACATGGCAGAGGGAAAGGGATGAGTGAGTTGGTGTAGTGACATGGAGTGACATTGAGGAGTGACATGGAGGAGTGACATGGAGGAGTGACATGGAGGAGCAACATGGAGGAGTGACAAGGAGTAGCGACATGGAGGAGTGACATGGAAGAGTGAGTTGGTGTAGCGACATGGAGGAGTGACATGGAGCAGTGATATGGAGGAGTAATATAGAGGAGTGATGTGGAGGAGAGACATGGAGTAGTGACATGGAAGTGACAAGTTTGATGAGGAAGGAGGGTTGATATGGTGGAGTGACATGGCGGAGGGACATGGAGGAGTGACATGGAGGAGTGAAATGGAGGGTTGATATGGAGGAGGGACATGGTGGAGTGAAATGGAGGAGTGACATGGAGGAGTGAGTTGGTGTAGCGACAAGGAGGAGTGACATGGAGGAGTAATATGGAGGAGTGACATGGAGGAGTGACGTGGTGGAGTGAAATGGAGTAGTGACATGGAGGGTTGAGTTTATATAGCGACATAAGGAGTGACATGGAATAACGACATGGAAGAGTGACATGGTGAAGTGACATAGAGGAGTGACAAGGAGGATTGAGTTGGTGTAGTGATATGGAGGATTGACATGGAGGGTTGATATGGTGGAGTGACATGGCGGAGGGACAGGGATGAGTGAGTTGGTGTAGTGACATGGAGGAGTGACATGGAATAGCGACAAGAAGGAGTGACATAGAGGAGTGACATGGAGGAGTGACATAGAGGATTGATGTGGAGGAGAGACAAGGAGGAGTGACAGGGCGGATCAGCAAGGAGGATTGATATGGTGGAGTGACATGGCGGAGGGACATGGATGAGTGACATGGAGGAGTGACATGGAGGAGCAACATGGAGGAGTGACAAGGAGGAGCGACATGGAGTAGCGAAATTGGGGAATGACATAGAGGAGTTATATTGAAAAGGGACATGGAGGAGTGACATAGAGGAGTGATGTGGAGGAGTGACATGGAAAACATGTAGAAGTGACACGGAGGAGTGATATGGAGGAGTGACAATATGGAGCTACACGGATGAGAGACATGACATTGAAGACTGAGAGAAGTGACATGGAGGAGCGACATGCAAGAGTGACATGAAACGTGACATGGAGTAGCAACATGGAGTAGTGACATTAAGGAGTTACATGGAGGAGTGAAATGTAGGATTGATATGGAGGAGTGACATGGAGGAGTGAAATAGAGGAGTGATATGGAGGAGCGACATGCAGGAGTGACATTGAAGTCATATAGAAGTGAAATTGAGGAGTGACTTGGAGGAGTGACATGGAGTAGCTACATGGAGGAGTGACATGAGGAGTGATGTAGATAAGTGACGTGGTGGAGTGAAATGGAGGAGTGACATGGAAGAGTCAGTTGGTGTAGCGACTTGGAGGAGTGACATGGAATAGCTCCATGGAAGAGTGACAAGGAGGAGTGACATGGAAAACATATAGAAGTGACATGGAAGAGTGACTTGGAAGACATATAGTAGTGACATGGAAGAGTGACTTGGAGGAGTGACATAAAGGAGTGACATGGAGGAATGACTTGGATGAGTGACATGGAGGAGTGACAAGGAGGATTGAGTTGGTGTAGCGACATGGAGGAGTGACATGGAGTAGCGACATGGAGGAGTGACATGAGGAGTGAGTTGGTGTAGCAACATGGAGGAGTGACATGGAATAGCGACAAGGAGGAGTGACATGGAGGAGTGACATGGAGGAGTGACATAGAGGATTGATGTGGAGGAGAAACATGAAGTAGTGACATGGAGAACTGACAAGTTTGATCAGGAAGGAGGTTTGATGTTGTGGAGTGACATGGCGGAGGGACAGGGATTAGTGAGTTGGTGTAGTGACATGGAGGAGTGACATGGAGGAGTGAAGTGGAGGAGTGACATGGAGGAGTGAGTTGGCGTATCGACATAAGGAATAGCGACATGGAGGAGTGACTTGGATGAGTGACAAGGAGGAGTGACATGGAGGAGTGACGTGGTGGAGTGAAATGGAGGAGTGACATGGAGAAGTGAGTTGGCGTATCGACATAAGGAATAGCGACATGGAGGAGTGACTTGGATGAGTGACAAGGAGGAGTGACATGGAGGAGTGAGTTGGTGTAGCGACATGGAGTAGTGAAATGGAATAGCTACATGGAGGAGTGACAAGGAGGAGTGACATGGAGGAGTGAGTTGGTGTAGCAACTAGGAGGAGTGACATGGAGGGTTGATATGGAGGAGTGACATGGAGGAGTGGCGTGGTGGAGTGAAATGGAGGAGTGACATGGAGGAGTGAGTTTATATAGCGACATAAGGAGTGACATTGAATAGCGACATGGAGTAGTGACATGGAGGAGTGACATAGAGGAGTGACGTGGAGCAGTGACATGGAGGAGTGACATGGAGGAGTGAGTTGTTGGAGCAACATGGAGGAGTGACATGGAAGACATATAGAAGTGACATGGAGGAGTGACTTGGAGGAGTTACATAAAAGAGTGACATGGACAAATGACTTGGCTGAGTGACATGGAGGAGTGACAAGGAAGATATAGTTGGTGTAGCGACATGGAGGAGTGACATTGAGGAGTGACATGGAGGATTGATGTGGAGGAGAGACATGGAGGAGTGACAGGGCGGATCAGCAAGGAGGATTGATATGGTGGAGTGACATGGCGGAGGAACATGGATGAGTGACATGGAGGAGTGACATGGAGGAGCAACATGGAGTAGTGACATTAAGGAGTTACATGGAGGAGTGAGATGGAGGAGTGACAATATGGAGCTACACGGATGAGAGACATGACATTGAAGACTTGGAGAAGTGACATGGAGGAGCGACATGCAAGAGTGACATGGAGGAGTGACATGGAGTAGCGACATGGAGTGGTGACATTAAGGAGTTACATGGAGGAGTGAAATGGAGGATTGATATGGAGGAGTGACATGGAGGAGTGAAGTAGAGGAGTGATATGGAGGAGTGACGTGGTGGAGTGAAATGTGGGAGTGACATGAAAGAGTGAGTTGGTGTAGCGACATGGAGGAGTAATATGGAATAGCCACAAGGAGGAGTGACATGGAGGAGTGACATGGAGGAATAATATAGAGGAGTGATGTGGAGGAGAGACATGGAGTAGTGACATGGAGAAGTGACAAGTTTGATCAGGAAGGAGGGTTGATATGGATGAGTGACATGGAGGAGTGACAAGGAGGATTGAGTTGGTGTAGCGACATGGAGGAGTAAAATGGAATAGCTACATGGAGGAGTGACAAGGAGGAGTGACATGGAGGAGTGAGTTGGTGGAGCGACAGTGAGGAGTGACAAGGAAGACATATAGAAGTGACATGGAGGAGTGACTTGGAGGAGTGACATAAAGGAGTGACATGGAAGAATGACTTGGATGAGTGACATGGAGGATTGACAAGGAGGATCGAGTTGGTGTAGCGACATGGAGGAGTTACATAGAGTAGCGACATGGAGGAGTGACATGAGGAGTGAGTTGGTGTAGCAGCATGGAGGAGTGACATGGAATAGTGACAAGGAGGAGTGACATTGCGGAGGGAAATGGAGGAGTGACATGGAGGAATGACATGAAGGGTTGATATGGAGGAGGGACGTGGTGGAGTGAAATGGAGTAGTGACATGGAGGAGTGAGTTGGTGTAGCGACAAGGAGTAGTGACATGGAGGGTTGATATGGAGGAGTGACATGGAGGAGTGACGTGGTGGAGTGAAATGGAGGAGTGACATGGAGGAGTGAGTTTATATAGTGACATAAGGAGTGACATGGAATAGCGACATGGAGGAGTGACATGGAGGAGTGACATAGAGGAGTGACGTGGATCAGTGACATGGAGGAGTGACAAGGAGGATTGAATTGGTGTAGCGACATGGAGGAGTGACATGGAGTAGCTACATGGAGGAGTGACATTAAGGAGTAACATGGAGGAGTGAAATGGAGGATTGATATGGAGGAGTGACATGGAGGAATGAAATAGAGGAGTGATATGGAGGAGCGACATGCAGGAGTGACATTGAAGTCATATAGAAGTGAAATTGAGGAGTGACTTGGAGGAGTGACATGGAGGAATGACATGGATGAGTGACATGGAGGAGTGACATGAGGAGTGACGTAGAAGAGTGACGTGGTGGAGTGAAATGGAGGAGTGACATGGAAGAGTGAGTTGGTGCAGCGACATGGAGGAGTGACATGGAATAGCTACATGGAGGAGTGACAAGGAGGAGTGACATGGAGGAGTGAGTTGGTGGAGCGACATGGAGGAGTAACATGGAAGACATATAGAAGTGACAAGGATGAGTGACATGGAGGAGTGAGTTGGTGGAGCGACATGGAGGAGTAATATGGAAGACATATAGAAGTGACATGGAGGAGTGATGTGGAGGAGAGACATGGAGTAGTGACATGGAGAAGTGACAAGTTTGATCAGGAAGTAGGGTTGATATGGTGGAGTGACATTGCGGAGGGACATGGAGGAGTGACATGGAGGAATGACATGGAGGGTTGATATGGAGGAGGGACGTGGTGGAGTGAAATGGAGTAGTGACATGGAGGAGTGAGTTGGTGTAGCGACAAGGAGTAGTGACATGGAGGGTTGATATGGAGGAGTGACATGGAGGAGTGACGTGGTGGAGTGAAATGGAGGAGTGACATGGAGGAGTGAGTTTATATAGTGACATAAGGAGTGACATGGAATAGCGACATGGAGGAGTGACATGGAGGAGTGACATAGAGGAGTGACGTGGATCAGTGACATGGAGGAGTGACAAGGAGGATTGAAATGATGTAGCGACATGGAGGAGTGACATGAGGATTGAGTTGGTGTAGCGATATGGAGGAGTGACATGGAAGAGTGACAAGGAGGAGTGACAAAGAGGAATGACATGGAGGAGTGACATAGAGGTTTGATGTGGGGGAGAGACATGGAGTAGTGACATGGAGAAGTGACAAGTTTGATCAGGAAGGAAGGTTGATATGATGGAGTGACATGGCGGAGGGACAGGGATGAGTGAGTTGGTGTAGTGACATGAAGGAGTGACATGGAGGAGTGACATGAAGGGCTGATATGGAGTAGTGACATGGAGGAGTGATGTGGTAGAGTGAAATGGGGGAGTGACATGGAGGAGTGAGTTGGTTTAGCGACATGGAGGAGTGACATGGAATAGCGACAAGGAGAAATGACATGGAGGAGTGACATGGAGGAGTGACATAGAGGATTGATGTGGAGGAAAGACATGGAGTAGTGACATGGAGAAGTGACACGTTTGATCAGGAAGGAGGCTTGAGTTGGTGTAGTGACATGGAGTAGCTACATGGAGGAGTGACAAGCAAGTGTGACATGGAGGAGTGACGTGGACGAGTTACATGGAGGAGTGACAAGGAGGAGTGACATGGAGGAGTGAGTTGGTGGAGCAACATTGAGGAGTGACATGGAAGACATATAGAAGTGACATGGAGGAGTGTCTTGGAGGAGTAACATAAAGGAGTGACATGGAGGAATGACTTGGATGAGTGACATGGAGGAGTGACAAGGAGGATTAAGTTGGTGTAGCGACATGGAGGAGTGACATGGAGTAGCGACATGGAGGAGTGACATGAGGAGTGAGTTGGTGTAGCAACATGAAGGAGTGACATGGAATAGCAACAAGGAGGAGTGACATGGAGGAGTGATATGGAGGAGTGAAATAGATAATTGATGTGGAGGAGAGACATGGAATAGTGACATGGAGAAGTGACAAGTTTGATCAGGAAGGAGGGTTGATATGGTGGAGTGACATGGCGGAGGGACAGGGATGAGTGAGTTGGTGTAGTGACATGGAGTAGCTACATGGAGGAGTGACAAGGTAGTGTGACATGGAGGAGTGACGTGGACGAGTTACATCGAGGAGTATGTTGGTAGAGCGACATGGAGGAGTGACATGGAATAGCTACATGGAGGAGTGATAAGGAGGAGTGACATGGAGGAGTGAGTTGGTGGAGCAACATGGAGTAATGATATGGAAGACATATAGAAGTTACATGGAGGAGTGACTTGGAGGAGTGACATAAAGGAGTGACATGGAGGAATGACTTGGATGAGTGACATGGAGGAGTGACAAGGAGGGTTGAGTTGGTGTAGCGACATGGAGGAGTGACATGGAGTAGCGACATGGAGGAGTGACATGGAGGAGTGACACAGAGGAGTGACGTGGAGCAGTGACATGGAGGAGTGACATGGAGGAGTGAGTTGTTGGAGCGACATGGAGGAGTGACATGGAAGACATATAGAAGTGACATGGAGTAGTGACTTGGAGGAGTGACATAAAGGAGTGACATGGAGGAATGACTTGGATGAGTGACATGGAGGTGTAACAAGGAGGATTGAGTTGGTGTAGCGATATGGAGGAGTGACATGGAGTAGTGACATGGAGGAGTGACATGGAGGAGTGACATGGAGGAGTGACATAGAGAATTTATGTGGAGGAGAGACATGGAGTAGTGACATGGAGAACTGACAAGTTTGATCAGGAAGGAGGGTTGATATGGTGGAGTGACATGGCGGAGGGACAGGGATTAGTGAGTTGGTGTAGTGACATGGAGGAGTGACATGGAGGGTTGATATGTAGGAGCGACATGGAGGAGTGATGTGGTCGAGTGAATTGGAGGAGTTACATGGAGGAGTGAGTTGGTGTATCGACATAAGGAGTGACATGGAATAGCGACATGGAAGAGTGACTTGGAAGAGTGACATGGATTAGTGACAAGGAGGATTGAGTTGGTGTAGCGACATGGAGATGTGAAATGGAGTAGCGACATGGAGGAGTGACATGAGGAGTGAGTTGGTGTAGCGACATGGAGGAGTGACATGGAGGAGTGACATGGCGGAGGGACAGGGATAAGTGAGTTGGTGTAGTGACATGGAGGAGTGACATGGAGGAATGACATGGAGGAGTGACATGGAAGAGTTCCATGGAGGGTTGATATGGAGGAGTGATATGGAGGAGTGACGTGGTGGAGTGAAATGGAGGATTGAGTTGGTGAAGCGATATAAGGAGTGACATGGATTAGCAACATGGAGGAGTGACATGGAGGAGTGACATGAGGAGTGAGTTGGTGTAGCGACATGGAGGAGTGACATGGAATAGCGACAAGGAGGAGTTACATGGAGTAGTGACATGGAGGAGTGACATAGAGGATTGATGTGGAGTAGAGACATGGAGTAGTGACATGGAGAAGTGACAAGTTTGATCAGGAAGGAGGGTTGATATGGTGGAGTGACATGGCGGAGGGAAAGGGATGAGTGAGTTGGTGTAGTGACATGGAGGAGTGACATGGAGGATTGACATGGAGGAGTGACATGGAGGAGTGACATGGAGGATTGATGTGGAGGAGAGACATGGAGGAGTGACAGGGCGGATCAGCAAGGAGGATTGATATGGTGGAGTGACATGGCGGAGGGACATGGATGAGTGACATGAAGGAGTGACATCGAGGAGCAACATGGAGGAGTGACAAGGAGGAGCGACATGGAGGAGTGAAATGGAAGACATATAGAAGTGACATGGAGGAGTGACATGGAGGATCGACATGGAGGAGTGACATGGAGTAGCGACATAGGGGAATGATATAGAGGAGTGATATTGAAAAGTGACATGGAGGAGTGACATAGAGGAGTGATGTGGAGGAGTGACATTGAAAACATGTAGAAGTGACACGGAGGAGTGATATGGAGGAGTGACAATATGGAGCTACACGGATGAGAGACATGACATTGAAGACTTGGAGAAGTGACATGGAGGAGAGACATGCAAGAGTGACATGGAGGAGTGACATGGAGTAGCGACATGGAGTAGTGACATTAAGGAGTTACATGGAGGAGTGAAATGGAGGATTGATATGGAGGAGTGACATGGAGGAGTGAAGTAGAGGAGTGATATGGAGGAGTGACGTGGTGGAGTGAAATGTGGGAGTGACATGAAAGAGTGAGTTGGTGTAGCAACATGGAGGAGTGACATGGAATAGCGACAAGGAGGAGTGACAAGGAGGATTGACATGGAGGAGTGACATAGAGGATTGATGTGGAGGAGAGACAAGGAGTCGTGACATGGAGAACTGACAAGTTTGATCAGGAAGGAGGTTTGATATTGTGGAGTGACATGGAGGAGGGAAATGGATTAATGAGTTGGTGTAGTGACATGGAGGAGTGACATGGAGGAGTGACATGGAGGACTGACATGGAGGGTTGATATGGAGGAGTGACATGGAGGAGTGACGTGGTGGAGTGAAATGGAGGAGTGACATGGAGGAGTGAGTTGGTGTATCGACATAAGGAGTGACATGGAATAGCAACATGGAGGAGTGACTTGGATGAGTGACATGGAGGAGTGACAAGGAGGATTGAGTTGGTGTAGCGACATGGAGGAGTGAAATGGAATAGCTACATGGAGGAGTGACAAGGAGGAGTGACATGGAGGAGTGAGTTGGTGGAGTGACATGGAGTAGTGAAATGGAATAGCTACATGGAGGAGTGACAAGGAGGAGTGACATGGAGGAGTGAGTTGGTGGAGCGACATGGAGGAATGACTTGGATGAGTGACATGGAGGACTGACAAGGAGGATCGAGTTGGTGTAGCGACATGGAGGAGTGACATGGAGTAGCGACATGGAGGAGTGACATGAGGAGTGAGTTAGTGTAGCAACATGGAGGAGTGACATGGAATAGCGACAAGGAGGAGTGACATGGAGGAGTGACATGGAGGAGTGACATAGAGGATTGATGTGGAGGAGAGACATGGAGTAGTGACATGGAGAACTGACAAGTTTGATCAGGAAGGAGGGTTGATATGGTGGAGTGACATGGCGGAGGGAATGGGATGAGTGAGTTGGTGTAGTGACATGGAGGAGTGACATGGAGGAGTGACATGGAGGATTGATGTGGAGGAGAGACATGGAGGAGTGACAGGGCGGATCAGCAAGGAGGATTGAAATGGAAGACATATAGAAGTGACATGGAGGAGTGACATGGAGGATCGACATGGAGGAGTGACATGGAGTAGCGACAAAGGGGAATGACATAGATGAGTGATATTGAAAAGTGACATGGAGGATTTACATAGAGGAGTGATGTGGAGGAGTGACATGGAAAACATGTAGAAGTGACACGGAGGAGTGATATGGAGGAGTGACATGGAATAGCGACATGGAGTAGTGACATTAAGGAGTTACATGGAGGAGTGAAATGGAGGATTGATATGGAGGAGTGACATGGAGGAGTGAAATAGAGGAGTGATATGGAGGAGCGACATGCAGGAGTGACATTGAAGTCATATAGAAGTGAAATTGTGGAGTGACTTGGAGGAGTGACATGGAGTAGCGACATGGAGGAGTGACATGAGGAGTGACGTAGAAGAGTGACGTGGTGGAGTGAAATGGAGGAGTGACATGGAAGAGTGAGTTGGTGTAGCGACATGGAGGAGTGATATGGAGGAGTGACAATATGGAGCTACACGGATGAGAGACATGACATTGAAGACTTGGAGGAGTGACATGGAGGAGAGACATGCAAGAGTGACATGGAGGAGTGACATGGAGTAGCGACATGGAGTAGTGACATTAAGGAGTTACATGGAGGAGTGAAATGGAGGATTGATATGGAGGAGTGACATGGAGGAGTGAAGTAGAGGAGTGATATGGAGGAGTGACGTGGTGGAGTGAAATGTGGGAGTGACATGAAAGAGTGAGTTGGTGTAGCAACATGGAGGAGTGACATGGAATAGCGACAAGGAGGAGTGACAAGGAGGATTGACATGGAGGAGTGACATAAAGGATTGATGTGGTGGAGAGACATGGAGTCGTGACATGGAGAACTGACAAGTTTGATCAGGAAGGAGGTTTGATATTGTGGAGTGACATGGCGGAGGGAAATGGATTAATGAGTTGGTGTAGTGACATGGAGGAGTGACATGGAGGAGTGACATGGAGGACTGACATGGAGGGTTGATATGGAGGAGTGACATGGAGGAGTGACGTGGTGGAGTGAAATGGAGGAGTGACATGGAGGAGTGAGTTGGTGTATCGACATAAGGAGTGACATGGAATAGCAACATGGAGGAGTGACTTGGATGAGTGACATGGAGGAGTGACAAGGAGGATTGAGTTGGTGTAGCGACATGGAGGAGTGAAATGGAATAGCTAAATGGAGGAGTGACAAGGAGGAGTGACATGGAGGAGTGAGTTGGTGGAGTGACATGGAGTAGTGAAATGGAATAGCTACATGGAGGAGTGACAAGGAGGAGTGACATGGAGGAGTGAGTTGGTGGAGCGACATGGAGGAATGACTTGGATGAGTGACATGGAGGACTGACAAGGAGGATCGAGTTGGTGTAGCGACATGGAGGAGTGACATGGAGTAGCGACATGGAGGAGTGACATGAGGAGTGAGTTAGTGTAGCAACATGGAGGAGTGACATGGAATAGCGACAAGGAGGAGTGACATGGAGGAGTGACATGGAGTAGTGACATAGAGGATTGATGTGGAGGAGAGACATGGAGTAGTGACATGGAGAACTGACAAGTTTGATCAGGAAGGAGGGTTGATATGGTGGAGTGACATGGCGGAGGGAATCGGATGAGTGAGTTGGTGTAGTGACATGGAGGAGTGACATGGAGGAGTGACATGGAGGATTGATGTGGAGGAGAGACATGGAGGAGTGACAGGGCGGATCAGCAAGGAGGATTGATATGGTGGAGTGACATGGCGGAGGGACATGGATGAGTGACATGGAGGAGTGACATGGAGGAGCAACATGGAGGAGTGACAAGGAGGAGCGACATGGAGGAGTGAAATGGAAGACATATAGAAGTGACATGGAGGAGTGACATGGAGGATCGACATGGAGGAGTGACATGGAGTAGCGACAAAGGGGAATGACATAGAGGAGTGATATTGAAAAGTGACATGGAGGATTTACATAGAGGAGTGATGTGGAGGAGTGACATGGAAAACATGTAGAAGTGACACGGAGGAGTGATATGGAGGAGTGACATGGAATAGCGACATGGAGTAGTGACATTAAGGAGTTACATGGAGGAGTGAAATGGAGGATTGATATGGAGGAGTGACATGGAGGAGTGAAATAGAGAAGTGATATGGAGGAGCGACATGCAGGAGTGATATTGAAGTCATATAGAAGTGAAATTGAGGAGTGACTTGGAGGAGTGACATGGAGTAGCGACATGGAGGAGTGACATGAGGAGTGACGTAGAAGAGTGACGTGGTGGAGTGAAATGGAGGAGTGACATGGAAGAGTGAGTTGGTGTAGCAACATGGAGGAGTGATATGGAGGAGTGACAATATGGAGCTACACGGATGAGAGACATGACATTGAAGACTTGGAGAAGTGACATGGATGAGAGACATGCAAGAGTGACATGGAGGAGTGACATGGAGTAGCGACATGGAGTAGTGACATTAAGGAGTTACATGGAGGAGTGAAATGGAGGATTGATATGGAGGAGTGACATGGAGGAGTGAAGTAGAGGAGTGATATGGAGGAGTGACGTGGTGGAGTGAAATGTGGGAGTGACATGAAAGAGTGAGTTGGTGTAGCAACATGGAGGAGTGACATGGAATAGCGACAAGGAGGAGTGACAAAGAGGATTGACATGGAGGAGTGACATAGAGGATTGATGTGGAGGAGAGACATGGAGTCGTGACATGGAGAACTGACAAGTTTGATCAGGAAGGAGGTTTGATATTGTGGAGTGACATGGCGGAGGGAAATGGATTAATGAGTTGGTGTAGTGACATGGAGGAGTGACATGGAGGAGTGACATGGAGGACTGACATGGAGGGTTGATATGGAGGAGTGACATGGAGGAGTGACGTGGTGGAGTGAAATGGAGGAGTGACATGGAGGAGTGAGTTGGTGTATCGACATAAGGAGTGACATGGAATAGCAACATGGAGGAGTGACTTGGATGAGTGACATGGAGGAGTGACAAGGAGGATTGAGTTGGTGTAACGACATGGAGGAGTGAAATGGAATAGCTACATGGAGGAGTGACAAGGAGGAGTGACATGGAGGAGTGAGTTGGTGGAGTGACATGGAGTAGTGAAATGGAATAGCTACATGGAGGAGCGACAAGGAGGAGTGACATGGAGGAGTGAGTTGGTGGAGCGACATGGAGGAATGACTTGGATGAGTGACATGGAGGACTGACAAGGAGGATCGAGTTGGTGTAGCGACATGGAGGAGTGACATGGAGTAGCGACATGGAGGAGTGACATAGAGGATTGATGTGGAGGAGAGACATGGAGTAGTGACATGGAGAACTGACAAGTTTGATCAGGAAGGAGGGTTGATATGGTGGAGTGACATGGCGGAGGGAATGGGATGAGTGAGTTGGTGTAGTGACATGGAGGAGTGACATGGAGGAGTGACATGGAGGATTGATGTGGAGGAGAGACATGGAGGAGTGACAGGGCGGATCAGCAAGGAGGATTGATATGGTGGAGTGACATGGCGGAGGGACATGGATGAGTGACATGGAGGAGTGACATGGAGGAGCAACATGGAGGAGTGACAAGGAGGAGCGACATGGAGGAGTGAAATGGAAGACATATAGAAGTGACATGGAGGAGTGACATGGAGGATCGACATGGAGGAGTGACATGGAGTAGCGACAAAGGGGAATGACATAGAGGAGTGATATTGAAAAGTGACATGGAGGATTTACATAGAGGAGTGATGTGGAGGAGTGACATGGAAAACATGTAGATGTGACACGGAGGAGTGATATGGAGGAGTGACAATATGGAGCTACACGGATGAGAGACATGACATTGAATACTTGGAAAAGTAACATGGAGGAGCGACATGCAAGAGTGACATGGAGGAGTGACATGGAATAGCGACATGGAGTAGTGACATTAAGGAGTTACATGGAGGAGTGAAATGGAGGATTGATATGGAGGAGTGACATGGAGGAGTGAAATAGAGGAGTGATATGGAGGAGCGACATGCAGGAGTGACATTGAAGTCATATAGAAGTGAAATTGAGGAGTGACTTGGAGGAGTGACATGGAGTAGCGACATGGAGGAGTGACATGAGGAGTGACGTAGAAGAGTGACGTGGTGGAGTGAAATGGAGGAGTGACATGGAAGAGTGAGTTGGTGTAGCGACATGGAGGAGTGACATGGAATAGCTACATGGAGGAGTGACAAGGAGGAGTGAAATGACAGACATATAGAAGTGACATGGAGGAGTGACTTGGAAGACATATAGAAGTGACATGGAGGAGTGACTTGGAGGAGTGACATAAAGGAGTGACATGGAAGAATGACTTGGTGTAGCGACATGGAGGAGTGACATGGAGTAGCGACATGGAGGAGTGACATGAGGAGTGAGTTGGTGTAGCAACATGGAGGAGTGACATGGAATAGCGAATAGGAGGAGTGACATGGAGCAGTGACATGGAGGAGTGACATAGAGGATTGATGTGGAGGAGAAACATGGAGTAGTGACATGGAGAACTGACAAGTTTGATCAGGAAGGAGGTTTGATATTGTGGAGTGACATGGCGGAGGGACAGGGATTAGTGAGTTGGTGTAGTTACATGGAGGAGTGACATGGAGGAGTGAAGTGGAGGAGTGACATGGAGGGTTGATATGGAGGAGTGTCATGGAGGTGTGACGTGGTGGAGTGAAATGGAGGAGTGACATGGAGGAGTGAGTTGGCGTATCGACATAAGGAGTGACATGGAATAGCGACATGGAGGAGTGACTTGGATGAGTGACATGGAGGAGTGACAAGAAGGATTGAGTTGGTGTAGCGACATGGAGTAGTGAAATGGAATAGCTACATGGAGGAGTGACAAGGAGGAGTGACATGGAGGAGTGAGTTGGTGTAGCAACATGGAGTACTGAAATGGAATAGCTACATGGAGGGTTGATATGGAGGAGTGACATGGAGGAGTGGCGTGGTGGAGTGAAATGGAGGAGTGACATGGAGGAGTGAGTTTATATAGCGACATAAGGAGTGACATGGAATAGCGACATGGAGGAGTGACATGGAGGAGTGACATAGAGGAGTGACGTGGAGCAGTGACATGGAGGAGTGATATGGAGGAGTGAGTTGGTGGAGCAACATGGAGTCGTGACATGGAAGACATATAGAAGTGACATGGAGGAGTGACTTGGAGGAGTGACATAAAGGAGTGACATGGACAAATGACTTGGCTGAGTGACATGGAGGAGTGACAAGGAAGATATAGTTGGTGTAGCGACATGGAGGAGTGACATGGAGGAGTGACATTGAGATTGATGTGGAGGAGAGACATGGAGGAGTGACAGGGCGGATCAGCAAGGAGGATTGATATGGTGGAGTGACATGGCGGAGGGACATGGATGAGTGACATGGAGGAGTGACATGGAGGAGCAACATGGAGGAGTGACAAGGAGGAGCGACATGTAGGAGTGAAATGGAAGATATATAGAAGTGACATGGAGGAGTGACATGAAGGATCGACATGGAGGAGTGACATGGAGTAGCGACATAGGGGAATGACATAGAGGAGTGATATTGAAAAGTGACATGGAGGAGTGACATAGAGGAGTGATGTGGAGGAGTGACATTGAAAACATGTAGAAGTGACACGGAGGAGTGATATGGAGGAGTGACAATATGGAGCTACACGGATGAGAGACATGACATTGAAGACTTGGAGAAGTGACATGGAGGAGCGACATGCAAGAGTGACATGGAGGAGTGACATGGAGTAGCAACATGGAGTAGTGACATTAAGGAGTTACATGGAGGAGTGAAATGGAGGATTGATATGGAGGAGTGACATGGAGGAGAGAAGTAGAGGAGTGATATGGAGGAGTGACGTGGTGGAGTGAAATGTGGGAGTGACACGAAAGAGTGAGTTGGTGTAGCGACATGGAGGAGTAACATGGAATAGCGACAAGGAGGAGTGACATGGAGGAGTGACATGGAGGAGTGACATAGAGGATTGATGTGGAGGAGAAACATGAAGTAGTGACATGGAGAACTGACAAGTTTGATCAGGAAGGAGGTTTGATGTTGTGGAGTGACATGGCGGAGAGACAGGGATTAGTGAGTTGGTGTAGTGACATGGAGGAGTGACATGGAGGAGTGAAGTGGAGGAGTGACATGGAGGAGTGAGTTGGCGTATCGACATAAGGAATAGCGACATGGAGGAGTGACTTGGATGAGTGACAAGGAGGAGTGACATGGAGGAGTGACGTGGTGGAGTGAAATGGAGGAGTGACATGGAGGAGTGAGTTGGCGTATCGACATAAGGAATAGCGACATGGAGGAGTGACTTGGATGAGTGACAAGGAGGAGTGACATGGAGGAGTGAGTTGGTGTAGCGACATGGAGTAGTGAAATGGAATAGCTACATGGAGGAGTGACAAGGAGGAGTGACATGGAGGAGTGAGTTGGTGTAGCAACTAGGAGGAGTGACATGGAGGGTTGATATGGAGGAGTGACATGGAGGAGTGGCGTGGTGGAGTGAAATGGAGGAGTGACATGGAGGAGTGAGTTTATATAGCGACATAAGGAGTGACATTGAATAGCGACATGGAGTAGTGACATGGAGGAGTGACATAGAGGAGTGACGTGGAGCAGTGACATGGAGGAGTGACATGGAGGAGTGAGTTGGTGGAGCAACATGGAGGAGTGACATGGAAGACATATAGAAGTGACATGGAGGAGTGACTTGGAGGAGTGACATAAAAGAGTGACATGGACAAATGACTTGGCTGAGTGACATGGAGGAGTGACAAGGAAGATATAGTTGGTGTAGCGACATGGAGGAGTGACATTGAGGAGTGACATGGAGGATTGATGTGGAGGAGAGACATGGAGGAGTGACAGGGCGGATCAGCAAGGAGGATTGATATGGTGGAGTGACATGGCGGAGGAACATGGATGAGTGACATGGAGGAGTGACATGGAGGAGCAACATGGAGTAGTGACATTAAGGAGTTACATGGAGGAGTGAGATGGAGGAGTGACAATATGGAGCTACACGGATGAGAGACATGACATTGAAGACTTGGAGAAGTGACATGGACGAGCGACATGCAAGAGTGACATGGAGGAGTGACATGGAGTAGCGACATGGAGTGGTGACATTAAGGAGTTACATGGAGGAGTGAAATGGAGGATTGATATGGAGGAGTGACATGGAGGAGTGAAGTAGAGGAGTGATATGGAGGAGTGACGTGGTGGAGTGAAATGTGGGAGTGACATGAAAGAGTGAGTTGGTGTAGCGACATGGAGGAGTAATATGGAATAGCCACAAGGAGGAGTGACATGGAGGAGTGACATGGAGGAGTGAGTTGGTGGAGCGACATGGAGGAGTAACATGGAAGACATATAGAAGTGACAAGGATGAGTGACATGGAGGAGTGAGTTGGTGGAGCGACATGGAGGAGTAATATGGAAGACATATAGAAGTGACATGGAGGAGTGATGTGGAGGAGAGACATGGAGTAGTGACATGGAGGAGTGAGTTGGTGTAGCGACAAGGAGTAGTGACATGGAGGGTTGATATGGAGGAGTGACACAGAGGAGTGACGTGGAGCAGTGACATGGAGGAGTGACATGGAGGAGTGAGTTGTTGGAGCGACATGGAGGAGTGACATGGAAGACATATAGAAGTGACATGGAGTAGTGACTTGGAGGAGTGACATAAAGGAGTGACATGGAGGAATGACTTGGATGAGTGACATGGAGGTGTGACAAGGAGGATTGAGTTGGTGTAGCGATATGGAGGAGTGACATGGAGTAGTGACATGGAGGAGTGACATGGAGGAGTGACATGGAGGACTGACATAGAGAATTTATGTGGAGGAGAGACATGGAGTAGTGACATGGAGAACTGACAAGTTTGATCAGGAAGGAGGGTTGATATGGTGGAGTGACATGGCGGAGGGACAGGGATTAGTGAGTTGGTGTAGTGACATGGAGGAGTGACATGGAGGGTTGATATGTAGGAGTGACATGGAGGAGTGATGTGGTCGAGTGAATTGGAGGAGTTACATGGAGGAGTGAGTTGGTGTATCGACATAAGGAGTGACATGGAATAGCGACATGGAAGAGTGACTTGGAAGAGTGACATGGATTAGTGACAAGGAGGATTGAGTTGGTGTAGCGACATGGAGATGTGAAATGGAGTAGCGACATGGAGGAGTGACATGAGGAGTGAGTTGGTGTAGCGACATGGAGGAGTGACATGGAGGAGTGACATGGCGGAGGGACAGGGATAAGTGAGTTGGTGTAGTGACATGGAGGAGTGACATGGAGGAGTGAGTTGGTGGAGCGACATGGAGGAGTAACATGGAAGACATATAGAAGTGACAAGGATGAGTGACATGGAGGAGTGAGTTGGTGGAGCGACATGGAGGAGTAATATGGAAGACATATAGAAGTGACATGGAGGAGTGATGTGGAGGAGAGACATGGAGTAGTGACATGGAGGAGTGAGTTGGTGTAGCGACAAGGAGTAGTGACATGGAGGGTTGATATGGAGGAGTGACACAGAGGAGTGACGTGGAGCAGTGACATGGAGGAGTGACATGGAGGAGTGAGTTGTTGGAGCGACATGGAGGAGTGACATGGAAGACATATAGAAGTGACATGGAGTAGTGACTTGGAGGAGTGACATAAAGGAGTGACATGGAGGAATGACTTGGATGAGTGACATGGAGGTGTGACAAGGAGGATTGAGTTGGTGTAGCGATATGGAGGAGTGACATGGAGTAGTGACATGGAGGAGTGACATGGAGGAGTGACATGGAGGACTGACATAGAGAATTTATGTGGAGGAGAGACATGGAGTAGTGACATGGAGAACTGACAAGTTTGATCAGGAAGGAGGGTTGATATGGTGGAGTGACATGGCGGAGGGACAGGGATTAGTGAGTTGGTGTAGTGACATGGAGGAGTGACATGGAGGGTTGATATGTAGGAGTGACATGGAGGAGTGATGTGGTCGAGTGAATTGGAGGAGTTACATGGAGGAGTGAGTTGGTGTATCGACATAAGGAGTGACATGGAATAGCGACATGGAAGAGTGACTTGGAAGAGTGACATGGATTAGTGACAAGGAGGATTGAGTTGGTGTAGCGACATGGAGATGTGAAATGGAGTAGCGACATGGAGGAGTGACATGAGGAGTGAGTTGGTGTAGCGACATGGAGGAGTGACATGGAGGAGTGACATGGCGGAGGGACAGGGATAAGTGAGTTTGTGTAGTGACATGGAGGAGTGACATGGAGGAATGACATGGAGGAGTGACATGGAGGAGTTCCATGGAGGGTTGATATGGAGGAGTGATATGGAGGAGTGACGTGGTGGAGTGAAATGGAGGATTGAGTTGGTGAAGCGATATAAGGAGTGACATGGATTAGCAACATGGAGGAGTGACATGGAGGAGTGACATGAGGAGTGAGTTGGTGTAGCGACATGGAGGAGTGACATGGAATAGCGACAAGGAGGAGTGACATGGAGTAGTGACATGGAGGAGTGACATAGAGGATTGATGTGGAGTAGAGACATGGAGTAGTGACATGGAGAAGTGACAAGTTTGATCAGGAAGGTGGGTTGATATGGTGGAGTGACATGGCGGAGGGAAAGGGATGAGTGAGTTGGTGTAGTGACATGGAGGAGTGACATGGAGGATTGACATGGAGGAGTGACATGGAGGAGTGACATGGAGGATTGATGTGGAGGAGAGACATGGAGGAGTGACAGGGCGGATCAGCAAGGAGGATTGATATGGTGGAGTGACATGGCGGAGGGACATGGATGAGTGACATGAAGGAGTGACATCGAGGAGCAACATGGAGGAGTGACAAGGAGGAGCGACATGGAGGAGTGAAATGGAAGACATATAGAAGTGACATGGAGGAGTGACATGGAGGATCGACATGGAGGAGTGACATGGAGTAGCGACATAGGGGAATGATATAGAGGAGTGATATTGAAAAGTGACATGGAGGAGTGACATAGAGGAGTGATGTGGAGGAGTGACATTGAAAACATGTAGAAGTGACACGGAGGAGTGATATGGAGGAGTGACAATATGGAGCTACACGGATGAGAGACATGACATTGAAGACTTGGAGAAGTGACATGGAGGAGAGACATGCAAGAGTGACATGGAGGAGTGACATGGAGGAGTGACATGGAGTAGCGACATGGAGTAGTGACATTAAGGAGTTACATGGAGGAGTGAAATGGAGGATTGATATGGAGGAGTGACATGGAGGAGTGAAGTAGAGGAGTGATATGGAGGAGTGACGTGGTGGAGTGAAATGTGGGAGTGACATGAAAGAGTGAGTTGGTGTAGCAACATGGAGGAGTGACATGGAATAGCGACAAGGAGGAGTGACAAGGAGGATTGACATGGAGGAGTGACATAGAGGATTGATGTGGAGGAGAGACAAGGAGTCGTGACATGGAGAACTGACAAGTTTGATCAGGAAGGAGGTTTGATATTGTGGAGTGACATGGAGGAGGGAAATGGATTAATGAGTTGGTGTAGTGACATGGAGGAGTGACATGGAGGAGTGACATGGAGGACTGACATGGAGGGTTGATATGGAGGAGTGACATGGAGGAGTGACGTGGTGGAGTGAAATGGAGGAGTGACATGGAGGAGTGAGTTGGTGTATCGACATAAGGAGTGACATGGAATAGCAACATGGAGGAGTGACTTGGATGAGTGACATGGAGGAGTGACAAGGAGGATTGAGTTGGTGTAGCGACATGGAGGAGTGAAATGGAATAGCTACATGGAGGAGTGACAAGGAGGAGTGACATGGAGGAGTGAGTTGGTGGAGTGACATGGAGTAGTGAAATGGAATAGCTACATGGAGGAGTGACAAGGAGGAGTGACATGGAGGAGTGAGTTGGTGGAGCGACATGGAGGAATGACTTGGATGAGTGACATGGAGGACTGACAAGGAGGATCGAGTTGGTGTAGCGACATGGAGGAGTGACATGGAGTAGCGACATGGAGGAGTGACATGAGGAGTGAGTTAGTGTAGCAACATGGAGGAGTGACATGGAATAGCGACAAGGAGGAGTGACATGGAGGAGTGACATGGAGGAGTGACATAGAGGATTGATGTGGAGGAGAGACATGGAGTAGTGACATGGAGAACTGACAAGTTTGATCAGGAAGGAGGGTTGATATGGTGGAGTGACATGGCGGAGGGAATGGGATGAGTGAGTTGGTGTAGTGACATGGAGGAGTGACATGGAGCAGTGACATGGAGGATTGATGTGGAGGAGAGACATGGAGGAGTGACAGGGCGGATCAGCAAGGAGGATTGAAATGGAAGACATATAGAAGTGACATGGAGGAGTGACATGGAGGATCGACATGGAGGAGTGACATGGAGTAGCGACAAAGGGGAATGACATAGATGAGTGATATTGAAAAGTGACATGGAGGATTTACATAGAAGAGTGATGTGGAGGAGTGACATGGAAAACATGTAGAAGTGACACGGTGGAGTGATATGGAGGAGTGACATGGAATAGCGACATGGAGTAGTGACATTAAGGAGTTACATGGAGGAGTGAAATGGAGGATTGATATGGAGGAGTGACATGGAGGAGTGAAATAGAGGAGTGATATGGAGGAGCGACATGCAGGAGTGACATTGAAGTCATATAGAAGTGAAATTGAGGAGTGACTTGGAGGAGTGACATGGAGTAGCGACATGGAGGAGTGACATGAGGAGTGACGTAGAAGAGTGACGTGGTGGAGTGAAATGGAGGAGTGACATGGAAGAGTGAGTTGGTGTAGCGACATGGAGGAGTGATATGGAGGAGTGACAATATGGAGCTACACGGATGAGAGACATGACATTGAAAACTTGGAGGAGTGACATGGAGGAGAGACATGCAAGAGTGACATGGAGGAGTGACATGGAGTAGCGACATGGAGTAGTGACATTAAGGAGTTACATGGAGGATTTAAATGGAGGATTGATATGGAGGAGTGACATGGAGGAGTGAAGTAGAGGAGTGATATGGAGGAGTGACGTGGTGGAGTGAAATGTGGGAGTGACATGAAAGAGTGAGTTGGTGTAGCAATATGGAGGAGTGACATGGAATAGCGACAAGGAGGAGTGACAAGGAGGATTGACATGGAGGAGTGACATAGAGGATTGATGTGGTGGAGAGACATGGAGTCGTGACATGGAGAACTGACAAGTTTGATCAGGAAGGAGGTTTGATATTGTGGAGTGACATGGCGGAGGGAAATGGATTAATGAGTTGGTGTAGTGACATGGAGGAGTGACATGGAGGAGTGACATGGAGGACTGACATGGAGGGTTGATATGGAGGAGTGACATGGAGGAGTGACGTGGTGGAGTGAAATGGAGGAGTGACATGGAGGAGTGAGTTGGTGTATCGACATAAGGAGTGACATGGAATAGCAACATGGAGGAGTGACTTGGATGAGTGACATGGAGGAGTGACAAGGAGGATTGAGTTGGTGTAGCGACATGGAGGAGTGAAATGGAATAGCTAAATGGAGGAGTGACAAGGAGGAGTGACATGGAGGAGTGAGTTGGTGGAGTGACATGGAGTAGTGAAATGGAATAGCTACATGGAGGAGTGACAAGGAGGAGTGACATGGAGGAGTGAGTTGGTGGAGCGACATGGAGGAATGACTTGGATGAGTTACATGGAGGACTGACAAGGAGGATCGAGTTGGTGTAGCGACATGGAGGAGTGACATGGAGTAGCGACATGGAGGAGTGACATGAGGAGTGAGTTAGTGTAGCAACATGGAGGAGTGACATGGAATAGCGACAAGGAGGAGTGACATGGAGGAGTGACATGGAGGAGTGACATAGAGGATTGATGTGGAGGAGAGACATGGAGTAGTGACATGGAGAACTGACAAGTTTGATCAGGAAGGAGGGTTGATATGGTGGAGTGACATGGCGGAGGGAATCGGATGAGTAAGTTGGTGTAGTGACATGGAGGAGTGACATGGAGGAGTGACATGGAGGATTGATGTGGAGGAGAGACATGGAGGAGTGACAGGGCGGATCAGCAAGGAGGATTGATATGGTGGAGTGACATGGCGGAGGGACATGGATGAGTGACATGGAGGAGTGACATGGAGGAGCAACATGGAGGAGTGACAAGGAGGAGCGACATGGAGGAGTGAAATGGAAGACATATAGAAGTGATATGGAGGAGTGACATGGAGGATCGACATGGAGGAGTGACATGGAGTAGCGACAAAGGGGAATGACATAGAGGAGTGATATTGAAAAGTGACATGGAGGATTTACATAGAGGAGTGATGTGGAGGAGTGACATGGAAAACATGTAGAAGTGACACGGAGGAGTGATATGGAGGAGTGACATGGAATAGCGACATGGAGTAGTGACATTAAGGAGTTACATGGAGGAGTGAAATGGAGGATTGATATGGAGGAGTGACATGGAGGAGTGAAATAGAGGAGTGATATGGAGGAGCGACATGCAGGAGTGACATTGAAGTCATATAGAAGTGAAATTGAGGAGTGACTTGGAGGAGTGACATGGAGTAGCGACATGGAGGAGTGACATGAGGAGTGATGTAGAAGAGTGACGTGGTGGAGTGAAATGGAGGAGTGACATGGAAGAGTGAGTTGGTGTAGCAACATGGAGGAGTGATATGGAGGAGTGACAATATGGAGCTACACGGATGAGAGACATGACATTGAAGACTTGGAGAAGTGACATGGATGAGAGACATGCAAGAGTGACATGGAGGAGTGACATGGAGTAGCGACATGGAGTAGTGACATTAAGGAGTTACATGGAGGAGTGAAATGGAGGATTGATATGGAGGAGTGACATGGAGGAGTGAAGTAGAGGAGTGATATGGAGGAGTGACGTGGTGGAGTGAAATGTGGGAGTGACATGAAAGAGTGAGTTGGTGTAGCAACATGGAGGAGTGACATGGAATAGCAACAAGGAGGAGTGACAAAGAGGATTGACATGGAGGAGTGACATAGAGGATTGATGTGGAGGAGAGACATGGAGTCGTGACATGGAGAACTGACAAGTTTGATCAGGAAGGAGGTTTGATATTGTTGAGTGACATGGCGGAGGGAAATGGATTAATGAGTTGGTGTAGTGACATGGAGGAGTGACATGGAGGAGTGACATGGAGGACTGACATGGAGGGTTGATATGGAGGAGTGACATGGAGGAGTGACGTGGTGGAGTGAAATGGAGGAGTGACATGGAGGAGTGAGTTGGTGTATCGACATAAGGAGTGACATGGAATAGCAACATGGAGGAGTGACTTGGATGAGTGACATGGAGGAGTGACAAGGAGGATTGAGTTGGTTTAGCGACATGGAGGAGTGAAATGGAATAGCTACATGGAGGAGTGACAAGGAGGAGTGACATGGAGGAGTGAGTTGGTGGAGTGACATGGAGTAGTGAAATGGAATAGCTACATGGAGGAGCGACAAGGAGGAGTGACATGGAGGAGTGAGTTGGTGGAGCGACATGGAGGAATGACTTGGATGAGTGACATGGAGGACTGACAAGGAGGATCGAGTTGGTGTAGCGACATGGAGGAGTGACATGGAGTAGCGACATGGAGGAGTGACATAGAGGATTGATGTGGAGGAGAGACATGGAGTAGTGACATGGAGAACTGACAAGTTTGATCAGGAAGGAGGGTTGATATGGTGGAGTGACATGGCGGAGGGAATGGGATGAGTGAGTTGGTGTAGTGACATGGAGGAGTGACATGGAGGAGTGACATGGAGGATTGATGTGGAGAAGAGACATGGAGGAGTGACAGGGCGGATCAGCAAGGAGGATTGATATGGTGGAGTGACATGGCGGAGGGACATGGTTGAGTGACATGGAGGAGTGACATGGAGGAGCAACATGGAGGAGTGACAAGGAGGAGCGACATGGAGGAGTGAAATGGAAGACATATAGAAGTGACATGGAGGAGTGACATGGAATAGCGACATGGAGTAGTGACATTAAGGAGTTACATGGAGGAGTGAAATGGAGGAGTGACATGGAGTAGCGACATGGAGGAGTGACATGGAGTAGCGACAAAGGGGAATGAAATAGAGGAGTGATATTGAAAAGTGACATGGAGGATTTACATAGAGGAGTGATGTGGAGGAGTGACATGGAAAACATGTAGAAGTGACACGGAGGAGTGATATGGAGGAGTGACAATATGGAGCTACACGGATGAGAGACATGACATTGAATACTTGGAAAAGTAACATGGAGGAGCGACATGCAAGAGCGACATGGAGGAGTGACATGGAATAGCGACATGGAGGAGTGATATGGAGGAGCGACATGCAGGAGTGACATTGAAGTCATATAGAAGTGAAATTGAGGAGTGACTTGGAGGAGTGACATGGAGTAGCGACATGGAGGAGTGACATGAGGAGTGACGTAGAAGAGTGACGTGGTGGAGTGAAATGGAGGAGTGACATGGAGGAATGACATGGAGTAGCGACATGGAGGAGTGACATGAGGAGTGACGTAGAAGAGTGACGTGGTGGAGTGAAATGGAGGAGTGACATGGAAGAGTGAGTTGGTGTAGCAACATGGAGGAGTGATATGGAGGAGTGACAATATGGAGCTACACGGATGAGAGACATGACATTGAAGACTTGGAGAAGTGACATGGATGAGAGACATGCAAGAGTGACATGGAGGAGTGACATGGAGTAGCGACATGGAGTAGTGACATTAAGGAGTTACATGGAGGAGTGAAATGGAGGATTGATATGGAGGAGTGACATGGAGGAGTGAAGTAGAGGAGTGACGTGGTGGAGTGAAATGTGGGAGTGACATGAAAGAGTGAGTTGGTGTAGCAACATGGAGGAGTGACATGGAATAGCGACAAGGAGGAGTGACAAAGAGGATTGACATGGAGGAGTGACATAGAGGATTGATGTGGAGGAGAGACATGGAGTCGTGACATGGAGAACTGACAAGTTTGATCAGGAAGGAGGTTTGATATTGTGGAGTGACATGGCGGAGGGAAATGGATTAATGAGTTGGTGTAGTGACATGGAGGAGTGACATGGAGGAGTGACATGGAGGACTGACATGGAGGGTTGATATGGAGGAGTGACATGGAGGAGTGACGTGGTGGAGTGAAATGGAGGAGTGACATGGAGGAGTGAGTTGGTGTATCGACATAAGGAGTGACATGGAATAGCAACATGGAGGAGTGACTTGGATGAGTGACATGGAGGAGTGACAAGGAGGATTGAGTTGGTGTAGCGACATGGAGGAGTGAAATGGAATAGCTACATGGAGGAGTGACAAGGAGGAGTGACATGGAGGAGTGAGTTGGTGGAGTGACATGGAGTAGTGAAATGGAATAGCTACATGGAGGGGCGACAAGGAGGAGTGACATGGAGGAGTGAGTTGGTGGAGCGACATAGAGGAATGACTTGGATGAGTGACATGGAGGACTGACAAGGAGGATCGAGTTGGTGTAGCGACATGGAGGAGTGACATGGAGTAGCGACATGGAGGAGTGACATAGAGGATTGATGTGGAGGAGAGACATGGAGTAGTGACATGGAGAACTGACAAGTTTGATCAGGAAGGAGGGTTGATATGGTGGAGTGACATGGCGGAGGGAATGGGATGAGTGAGTTGGTGTAGTGACATGGAGGAGTTACATGGAGGAGTGACATGGAGGATTGATGTGGAGAAGAGACATGGAGGAGTGACAGGGCGGATCAGCAAGGAGGATTGATATGGTGGAGTGACATGGCGGAGGGACATGGATGAGTGACATGGAGGAGTGACATGGAGGAGCAACATGGAGGAGTGACAAGGAGGAGTGACATAGAGGAGTGAAATGGAAGACATATAGAAGTGACATGGAGGAGTGACATGGAATAGCGACATGGAGTAGTGACATTAAGGAGTTACATGGAGGAGTGAAATGGAGGAGTGACATGGAGTAGCGACATGGAGGAGTGACATGGAGTAGCGACAAAGGGGAATGAAATAGAGGAGTGATATTGAAAAGTGACATGGAGGATTTACATAGAGGAGTGATGTGGAGGAGTGACATGGAAAACATGTAGAAGTGACACGGAGGAGTGATATGGAGGAGTGACAATATGGAGCTACACGGATGAGAGACATGACATTGAATACTTGGAAAAGTAACATGGAGGAGCGACATGCAAGAGCGACATGGAGGAGTGACATGGAATAGCGACATGGAGGAGTGATATGGAGGAGCGACATGCAGGAGTGACATTGAAGTCATATAGAAGTGAAATTGAGGAGTGACTTGGAGGAGTGACATGGAGTAGCGACATGGAGGAGTGACATGAGGAGTGACGTAGAAGAGTGACGTGGTGGAGTGAAATGGAGGAGTGACATGGAAGAGTGAGTTGGTGTAGCGACATGGAGGAGTGACATGGAATAGCTACATGGAGGAGTCACAAGGAGGAGTGACATGACAGACATATAGAAGTGACATGGAGGAGTGACTTGGAAGACATATAGAAGTGACATGGAGGAGTGACTTGGAGGAGTGATGTGGAGGAGTGATGTGGAGGAGAGACATGGAGTAGTGACATGGAGAAGTGACAAGTTTGATCAAGAAGGAGGGTTGATATGGTGGAGTGACTTGGCGGAGGGACAGGGATGAGTGAGTTGGTGTAGTGACATGGAGGAGTGACAAGGAGGTGTGACATGGAGGAGTGATGTGGAGTAGCGACATGGAGGAGTGACTTGGAGGAGTGACAATGTGGAGCTACACAGATGAGAGACATGACATTGAAGACTTGGAGAAGTGACATTGTGGAGAGACATGGAGGAGTGAAATGGAGGAGTGAGTTGGTGTAACGACATGGAGGAGTGACATGGAAGACATATAGAAATGACATGGAGGATTGACTTGGAGGAGTGACATAAAGGAGTGACATGGACAAATGACTTGGCTGAGTGACATGGAGGAGTGACAAGGAGGATTGAGTTGGTGTAGCGACATGGAGGAGTGACATGGAGTAGCTACATGGAGGAGTGACATGAGGATTGAGTTGGTGTAGCGACATGGAGGAGTGACATGGAAGAGCGACAAGGAGGAGTGACATAGAGGAGTGACATGGAGGATTGATGTGGAGGAGAGACATGGAGTAGTGACATGGAGGAGTGAGTTGGTGTAGCGACAAGGAGTAGTGACATGGAGGGTTGATATGGAGGAGTGACACAGAGGAGTGACGTGGAGCAGTGACATGGAGGAGTGACATGGAGGAGTGAGTTGTTGGAGTGACATGGAGGAGTGACATGGAAGACATATAGAAGTGACATGAAGTAGTGACTTGGAGGAGTGACATAAAGGAGTGACATGGAGGAATGACTTGGATGAGTGACATGGAGGTGTGACAAGGAGGATTGAGTTGGTGTAGCGATATGGAGGAGTGACATGGAGTAGTGACATGGAGGAGTGACATGGAGGACTGACATAGAGAATTTATGTGGAGGAGAGACATGGAGTAGTGACATGGAGAACTGACAAGTTTGATCAGGAAGGAGGGTTGATATGGTGGAGTGACATGGCGGAGGGACAGGGATTAGTGAGTTGGTGTAGTGACATGGAGGAGTGACATGGAGGGTTGATATGTAGGAGTGACATGGAGGAGTGATGTGGTCGAGTGAATTGGAGGAGTTACATGGAGGAGTGAGTTGGTGTATCGACATAAGGAGTGACATGGAATAGCGACATGGAAGAGTGACTTGGAAGAGTGACATGGATTAGTGACAAGGAGGATTGAGTTGGTGTAGCGACATGGAGATGTGAAATGGAGTAGCGACATGGAGGAGTGACATGAGGAGTGAGTTGGTGTAGCGACATGGAGGAGTGACATGGAGGAGTGACATGGCGGAGGGACAGGGATAAGTGAGTTGGTGTAGTGACATGGAGGAGTGACATGGAGGAATGACATGGAGGAGTGACATGGAGGAGTTCCATGGAGGGTTGATATGGAGGAGTGATATGGAGGAGTGACGTGGTGGAGTGAAATGGAGGAGTGAAATGGAGGATTGAGTTGGTGAAGCGATATAAGGAGTGACATGGATTAGCAACATGGAGGAGTGACATGGAGGAGTGACATGAGGAGTGAGTTGGTGTAGCGACATGGAGGAGTGACATGGAATAGCGACAAGGAGGAGTGACATGGAGTAGTGACATGGAGGAGTGACATAGAGGATTGATGTGGAGTAGAGACATGGAGTAGTGACATGGAGAAGTGACAAGTTTGATCAGGAAGGAGGGTTGATATGGTGGAGTGACATGGCGGAGGGAAAGGGATGAGTGAGTTGGTGTAGTGACATGGAGGAGTGACATGGAGGATTGACATGGAGGAGTGACATGGAGGAGTGACATGGAGGATTGATGTGGAGGAGAGACATGGAGGAGTGACAGGGCGGATCAGCAAGGAGGATTGATATGGTGGAGTGACATGGCGGAGGGACATGGATGAGTGACATGAAGGAGTGACATCGAGGAGCAACATGGAGGAGTGACAAGGAGGAGCGACATGGAGGAGTGAAATGGAAGACATATAGAAGTGACATGGAGGGGTGACATGGAGGATCGACATGGAGGAGTGACATGGAGTAGCGACATAGGGGAATGATATAGAGGAGTGATATTGAAAAGTGACATGGAGGAGTGACATAGAGGAGTGATGTGGAGGAGTGACATTGAAAACATGTAGAAGTGACACGGAGGAGTGATATGGAGGAGTGACAATATGGAGCTACACGGATGAGAGACATGACATTGAAGACTTGGAGAAGTGACATGGAGGAGAGACATGCAAGAGTGACATGGAGGAGTGACATGGAGGAGTGACATGGAGTAGCGACATGGAGTAGTGACATTAAGGAGTTACATGGAGGAGTGAAATGGAGGATTGATATGGAGGAGTGACATGGAGGAGTGAAGTAGAGGAGTGATATGGAGGAGTGACGTGGTGGAGTGAAATGTGGGAGTGACATGAAAGAGTGAGTTGGTGTAGCAACATGGAGGAGTGACATGGAATAGCGACAAGGAGGAGTGACAAGGAGGATTGACATGGAGGAGTGACATAGAGGATTGATGTGGAGGAGAGACATGGAGTCGTGACATGGAGAACTGACAAGTTTGATCAGGAAGGAGGTTTGATATTGTTGAGTGACATGGCGGAGGGAAATGGATTAATGAGTTGGTGTAGTGACATGGAGGAGTGACATGGAGGAGTGACATGGAGGACTGACATGGAGGGTTGATATGGAGGAGTGACATGGAGGAGTGACGTGGTGGAGTGAAATGGAGGAGTGACATGGAGGAGTGAGTTGGTGTATCGACATAAGGAGTGACATGGAATAGCAACATGGAGGAGTGACTTGGATGAGTGACATGGAGGAGTGACAAGGAGGATTGAGTTGGTGTAGCGACATGGAGGAGTGAAATGGAATAGCTACATGGAGGAGTGACAAGGAGGAGTGACATGGAGGAGTGAGTTGGTGGAGTGACATGGAGTAGTGAAATGGAATAGCTACATGGAGGAGCGACAAGGAGGAGTGACATGGAGGAGTGAGTTGGTGGAGCGACATGGAGGAATGACTTGGATGAGTGACATGGAGGACTGACAAGGAGGATCGAGTTGGTGTAGCGACATGGAGGAGTGACATGGAGTAGCGACATGGAGGAGTGACATAGAGGATTGATGTGGAGGAGAGACATGGAGTAGTGACATGGAGAACTGACAAGTTTGATCAGGAAGGAGGGTTGATATGGTGGAGTGACATGGCGGAGGGAATGGGATGAGTGAGTTGGTGTAGTGACATGGAGGAGTGACATGGAGGAGTGACATGGAGGATTGATGTGGAGAAGAGACATGGAGGAGTGACAGGGCGGATCAGCAAGGAGGATTGATATGGTGGAGTGACATGGCGGAGGGACATGGATGAGTGACATGGAGGAGTGACATGGAGGAGCAACATGGAGGAGTGACAAGGAGGAGCGACATGGAGGAGTGAAATGGAAGACATATAGAAGTGACATGGAGGAGTGACATGGAATAGCGACATGGAGTAGTGACATTAAGGAGTTACATGGAGGAGTGAAATGGAGGAGTGACATGGAGTAGCGACATGGAGGAGTGACATGGAGTAGCGACAAAGGGGAATGAAATAGAGGAGTGATATTGAAAAGTGACATGGAGGATTTACATAGAGGAGTGATGTGGAGGAGTGACATGGAAAACATGTAGAAGTGACACGGAGGAGTGATATGGAGGAGTGACAATATGGAGCTACACGGATGAGAGACATGACATTGAATACTTGGAAAAGTAACATGGAGGAGCGACATGCAAGAGCGACATGGAGGAGTGACATGGAATAGCGACATGGAGGAGTGATATGGAGGAGCGACATGCAGGAGTGACATTGAAGTCATATAGAAGTGAAATTGAGGAGTGACTTGGAGGAGTGACATGGAGTAGCGACATGGAGGAGTGACATGAGGAGTGACGTAGAAGAGTGACGTGGTGGAGTGAAATGGAGGAGTGACATGGAGGAATGACATGGAGTAGCGACATGGAGGAGTGACATGAGGAGTGACGTAGAAGAGTGACGTGGTGGAGTGAAATGGAGGAGTGACATGGAAGAGTGAGTTGGTGTAGCAACATGGAGGAGTGATATGGAGGAGTGACAATATGGAGCTACACGGATGAGAGACATGACATTGAAGACTTGGAGAAGTGACATGGATGAGAGACATGCAAGAGTGACATGGAGGAGTGACATGGAGTAGCGACATGGAGTAGTGACATTAAGGAGTTACATGGAGGAGTGAAATGGAGGATTGATATGGAGGAGTGACATGGAGGAGTGAAGTAGAGGAGTGACGTGGTGGAGTGAAATGTGGGAGTGACATGAAAGAGTGAGTTGGTGTAGCAACATGGAGGAGTGACATGGAATAGCGACAAGGAGGAGTGACAAAGAGGATTGACATGGAGGAGTGACATAGAGGATTGATGTGGAGGAGAGACATGGAGTCGTGACATGGAGAACTGACAAGTTTGATCAGGAAGGAGGTTTGATATTGTGGAGTGACATGGCGGAGGGAAATGGATTAATGAGTTGGTGTAGTGACATGGAGGAGTGACATGGAGGAGTGACATGGAGGACTGACATGGAGGGTTGATATGGAGGAGTGACATGGAGGAGTGACGTGGTGGAGTGAAATGGAGGAGTGACATGGAGGAGTGAGTTGGTGTATCGACATAAGGAGTGACATGGAATAGCAACATGGAGGAGTGACTTGGATGAGTGACATGGAGGAGTGACAAGGAGGATTGAGTTGGTGTAGCGACATGGAGGAGTGAAATGGAATAGCTACATGGAGGAGTGACAAGGAGGAGTGACATGGAGGAGTGAGTTGGTGGAGTGACATGGAGTAGTGAAATGGAATAGCTACATGGAGGAGCGACAAGGAGGAGTGACATGGAGGAGTGAGTTGGTGGAGCGACATGGAGGAATGACTTGGATGAGTGACATGGAGGACTGACAAGGAGGATCGAGTTGGTGTAGCGACATGGAGGAGTGACATGGAGTAGCGACATGGAGGAGTGACATAGAGGATTGATGTGGAGGAGAGACATGGAGTAGTGACATGGAGAACTGACAAGTTTGATCAGGAAGGAGGGTTGATATGGTGGAGTGACATGGCGGAGGGAATGGGATGAGTGAGTTGGTGTAGTGACATGGCGGAGGGACATGGATGAGTGACATGGAGGAGTGACATGGAGGAGCAACATGGAGGAGTGACAAGGAGGAGCGACATGGAGGAGTGAAATGGAAGACATATAGAAGTGACATGGAGGAGTGACATGGAATAGCGACATGGAGTAGTGACATTAAGGAGTTACATGGAGGAGTGAAATGGAGGAGTGACATGGAGTAGCGACATGGAGGAGTGACATGGAGTAGCGACAAAGGGGAATGAAATAGAGGAGTGATATTGAAAAGTGACATGGAGGATTTACATAGAGGAGTGATGTGGAGGAGTGACATGGAAAACATGTAGAAGTGACACGGAGGAGTGATATGGAGGAGTGACAATATGGAGCTACACGGATGAGAGACATGACATTGAATACTTGGAAAAGTAACATGGAGGAGCGACATGCAAGAGCGACATGGAGGAGTGACATGGAATAGCGACATGGAGGAGTGATATGGAGGAGCGACATGCAGGAGTGACATTGAAGTCATATAGAAGTGAAATTGAGGAGTGACTTGGAGGAGTGACATGGAGTAGCGACATGGAGGAGTGACATGAGGAGTGACGTAGAAGAGTGACGTGGTGGAGTGAAATGGAGGAGTGACATGGAAGAGTGAGTTGGTGTAGCGACATGGAGGAGTGACATGGAATAGCTACATGGAGGAGTCACAAGGAGGAGTGACATGACAGACATATAGAAGTGACATGGAGGAGTGACTTGGAAGACATATAGAAGTGACATGGAGGAGTGACTTGGAGGAGTGATGTGGAGGAGTGATGTGGAGGAGAGACATGGAGTAGTGACATGGAGAAGTGACAAGTTTGATCAAGAAGGAGGGTTGATATGGTGGAGTGACTTGGCGGAGGGACAGGGATGAGTGAGTTGGTGTAGTGACATGGAGGAGTGACAAGGAGGTGTGACATGGAGGAGTGATGTGGAGTAGCGACATGGAGGAGTGACTTGGAGGAGTGACAATGTGGAGCTACACAGATGAGAGACATGACATTGAAGACTTGGAGAAGTGACATTGTGGAGAGACATGGAGGAGTGAAATGGAGGAGTGAGTTGGTGTAACGACATGGAGGAGTGACATGGAAGACATATAGAAATGACATGGAAGATTGACTTGGAGGAGTGACATAAAGGAGTGACATGGACAAATGACTTGGCTGAGTGACATGGAGGAGTGACAAGGAGGATTGAGTTGGTGTAGCGACATGGAGGAGTGACATGGAGTAGCTACATGGAGGAGTGACATGAGGATTGAGTTGGTGTAGCGACATGGAGGAGTGACATGGAAGAGCGACAAGGAGGAGTGACATAGAGGAGTGACATGGAGGATTGATGTGGAGGAAAGACATGGAGTAGTGACATGGAGTAGAGACAAGGAGGAGTGACATGAGGAGTGACGTAGAAGAGTGACGTGGTGGAGTGAGTTGGTGTAGCGACATGGAGGAGTAACATGAAATAGCGACAAGGAGGAGTGACATGGAGGAGTGACATGGAGGAGTGATATAGAGGAGTGATGTGGAGGAGAGACATGGAGTAGTGACATGGAGAAGTGACAAGTTTGATCAGGAAGGAGGGTTGATATGGTGGAGTGACATGGTGGAGGGACATGGAGGAGTGACATGGAGGAGTGACATGGAGGGTTGATATGGAGGAGGGACGTGGTGGAGTGAAATGGAGGAGTGACATGGAGGAGTGAGTAGGTGTAGCGACAAGGAGGAGTGACATGGAGGGTTGATATGGAGGAGTGACATGGAGGAGTGACGTGGTGTAGTGAAATGGAGTAGTGACATGGAGGATTGAGTTAATATAGCGATATAAGCGTGGAACATGGAATAGCGACATGGAAGAGTGACATGGAGAAGTGACATAGAGGAGTGACAAGGAGGATTGAGTTGGTGTAGTGACATGGAGGAGTGACATGGAGGGTTTATATGGAGGAGTGACATGGAATAGCGACAAGGAGGATTGAGTTGGTGTAGCGACATGAAGGAGTGACATGGAGTAGCGACATGGAGGAGTGACATGGAGTAGTGAGTTGGTGTAGCGACATGGAGGAGTGACATAGAATTGCGACAAGGAGGAGTTACATGGAGAAGTGACATGGAGGATTGATATGGAGGAGTAACATGGAGGAGTGATATAGAGGAGTGGCGTGGTGGAGTGAAATTTAAGAGTGACATGGAGGAGTGACATGGAGGAGTGACATGGAGTAGATACATGGAGGAGTGACAAGGAGGTGTGACATGGAGGAGTGACGTGGACGAGTGACATGGAGGATTGAGTTGGTAGAGCGACATGGAGGAGTGACATGGAGTAGATACATGGAGGAATGACAAGGAGGTGTGACATGGAGGAGTGATGTGGAGTAGCGACATGGAGGAGTGACTTGGAGGAGTGACAATGTGGAGCTACACAGATGAGAGACATGACATTGAAGACTTGGAGAAGTGACATTGAGGAGAGACATGGAGGAGTGAAATGGAGGAGTGACATGGAGTAGCGACATGGAGGAGTGACATGGAGGAGTGAGTTGGTGTAACGACATGGAGGAGTGACATGGAAGACATATAGAAATGACATGGAGGAGTGACTTGGAGGAGTGACATAAAGGAGTGACATGGACAAATGACTTGGCTGAGTGACATGGAGGAGTGACATGGAGGAGTGACATGGCGGAGGGACAGGTATGAGTGAGTTGGTGTAGTGACATGGAGGAGTGACATGGAGGAATGACATGGAAGAGTGACATGGAGGAGTGACATGGAGGGTTGATATGGAGGAGTGATTTGTAGGAGTGACGTGGTGGAGTGAAATGGAGGAGTGAAATAAAGGAGTGACATGGAGGAATGAGTTGGATGAGTGACATGGAGGAGTGACAAGGAGGTATGAGTTGGTGTAGCGATATGGAGGAGTGACATGAGGAGTGAGTTGGTGTAGCGACATGGAGGAGTGACATGGAGTAGATACATGGAGGAGTGACAAGGAGGTGTGACATGGAGGAGTGACGTGGACGAGTGACATGGAGGATTGAGTTGGTAGAGCGACATGGAGGAGTGACATGGAGTAGATACATGGAGGAATGACAAGGAGGTGTGACATGGAGGAGTGATGTGGAGTAGCGACATGGAGGAGTGACTTGGAGGAGTGACAATGTGGAGCTACACAGATGAGAGACATGACATTGAAGACTTGGAGAAGTGACATTGAGGAGAGACATGGAGGAGTGAAATGGAGGAGTGACATGGAGTAGCGACATGGAGGAGTGACATGGAGGAGTGAGTTGGTGTAACGACATGGAGGAGTGACATGGAAGACATATAGAAATGACATGGAGGAGTGACTTGGAGGAGTGACATAAAGGAGTGACATGGACAAATGACTTGGCTGAGTCACATGGAGGAGTGACATGGAGGAGTGACATGGCGGAGGGACAGGTATGAGTGAGTTGGTGTAGTGACATGGAGGAGTGACTTGGAGGAATGACATGGAAGAGTGACATGGAGGAGTGACATGGAGGGTTGATATGGAGGAGTGATTTGTAGGAGTGACGTGGTGGAGTGAAATGGAGGAGTGAAATAAAGGAGTGACATGGAGGAATGAGTTGGATGAGTGACATGGAGGAGTGACAAGGAGGTATGAGTTGGTGTAGCGATATGGAGGAGTGACATGAGGAGTGAGTTGGTGTAGCGACATGGAGGAGTGACATGGAGGAGTGACATGGAATTGCGACAAGGAGGAGTGACATGGAGAAGTGACATGGAGGATTGATATGGAGGAGTAACATGGAGGAGTGATATAGAGGAGTGGCGTGGTGGAGTGAAATTTAAGAGTGACATGGAGGAGTGACATGGAGTAGCTACATGGAGGAGTGACAAGGAGGAGTGACATGGAGGAATTTCATGGAAGAGTGACATGGAGGAGTGACATGGAGGATTGCTGTGGAGGAGAGACATGGAGGAGTGACAGGGCGGATCAGCAAGGAGGATTGATATGATGGAGTGACATGGCGGAGGGACATGGATGAGTGACATGGAGGAGTGACATGGAGAAGCAACATGGAGGAGTGACAAGGAGGAGCGACATGGAGGAGTGACATGGAAGACATATAGAAGTGACATGGAGGAGTGACATGGATGATCGACATGGAGGAGTGACATGGAGTAGCGACATAGGGGAATGACATATAGGAGTGATATTGAAAAGTGACATTGAGGAGTGACATAGAGGAGTGATGTGGAGGAGTGACATGTACAACATGTAGAAGTGACACGGAGGAGAGACTTGGATGAGTGACATGGAGGAGTGACAAGGAGGATTGAGTTGGTGTAGCGACATGGAGGAGTGACATGGAATTGCGACAAGGAGGAGTGACATGGAGAAGTGACATGGAGGTTTGATATGGAGGAGTGACATGGCGGAGTGATATTGAGGAGAGGCGTGGTGGAGTGATATTTAAGAGTGACATGGAGGAGTGACATGGAGGAGTGACATGGAAGAGTGACATGGATGAGTGATATGGAGGGTTGATATGGAGGAGTGATTTCGAGGAGTGACGTGGTGGTGTGAAATGGAGGAGTGAAATAAAAGAGTGACATGGAGGAATGACTTGGATGAGTGACATGGAGGAGTGACAAGGAGGATTGAGTTGGTGTAGCGATATGGAGGAGTGACATGGAGTAGCGACATGGAGGAGTGACATGAGGAGTGAGTTGGTGTAGCGACATGGAGGAGTGACATGGAGGAGTGAAATGGAATAGCGACAAGGAGGAGTGACATGGAGGAGTGACATGGAGGAGTGACATAGATGATTGATGTGGAGGAGAGACATGGAGTAGTGACATGCAGAAGTGACAAGTTTGATTAGGAAGGAGGGTTGATATGGTGGAGTGACATGGCGGAGGGAAAGGGATGAGTGAGTTGGTGTAGTGACATGGAGGAGTGACATGGAGGAGTGACATGGAGGGTTGATATGGAGGAGTGACATGGAGGGGTGACATGGTGGAGTGAAATGGAGGAGTGACATGGAGGAGTGACATGGAGGAGTGACATGGAGGAGTGACATGGAGGGTTGATATGGAGGAGAGACATGGAGGGGTGACATGGTGGAGTGAAATGGAGGAGTGACATGGAAGAGGGAGTTGGTGGAGCGACATAAGGGGTGACATGGAATAGCGACATGGAGGAGTGACATGGAGGAGTGACATAGAGGAGTGACGTGGAGCAGTGACATGGAGGAGTGACATGGAGGAGTGAGTTGGTGGAGCGACATGGAGGAGTGACATGGAAGACATATAGAAGTGACATGGAAGAGTGACTTGGAGGAGTGACATAAAGGAGTGACATGGTGGAATGACTTGGATGAGTGACATGGAGGAGTGACAAGGAGGATTGAGTTGGTGTAGCGATATGGAGGAGTGACATGGAGTAGCAACATGGAGGAGTGACATGAGGAGTGAGTTGGTGTAGCGACATGGAGGAGTGACATGGAGGAGTGACATGGAATTGCGACAAGGAGGAGTGACATGGAGAAGTGACATGGAGGATTGATATGGAGGAGTAACATGGAGGAGTGATATAGAGGAGTGGCGTGGTGGAGTGAAATTTAAGAGTGACATGGATGAGTGACATGGAGTAGCTACATGGAGGAATGAAAAGGAGGAGTGACATGGAGGAATGACATGGAAGAGTAACATGGAGGAGTGACATGGAAGATTGATGTGGAGGAGAGACATGGAGGAGTGACAGGGGGGATCAGCAAGGAGGATTGATATGATGGAGTGACATGGCGGAGGGACATGGATGAGTAACATGGAGGAGTGACATGGAGGAGCAACATGGAGGAGTGACAAGGAGGAGCGACATGGAGGAGTGACATGGAAGACATATAGAAGTGACATGGAAGAGTGACTTGGAGGAGTGACATAAAGGAGTGACATGGTGGAATGACTTGGATGAGTGACATGGAGGAGTGACAAGGAGGATTGAGTTGGTGTAGCGATATGGAGGAGTGACATGGAGTAGCAACATGGAGGAGTGACATGAGGAGTGAGTTGGTGTAGCGACATGGAGGAGTGACATGGAGGAGTGACATGGAATTGCGACAAGGAGGAGTGACATGGAGAAGTGACATGGAGGATTGATATGGAGGAGTAACATGGAGGAGTGATATAGAGGAGTGGCGTGGTGGAGTGAAATTTAAGAGTGACATGGATGAGTGACATGGAGTAGCTACATGGAGGAATGAAAAGGAGGAGTGACATGGAGGAATGACATGGAAGAGTAACATGGAGGAGTGACATGGAAGATTGATGTGGAGGAGAGACATGGAGGAGTGACAGGGCGGATCAGCAAGGAGGATTGATATGATGGAGTGACATGGCGGAGGGACATGGATGAGTAACATGGAGGAGTGACATGGAGGAGCAACATGGAGGAGTGACAAGGAGGAGCGACATGGAGGAGTGACATGGAAGACATATAGAAGTGACATGGAGGAGTGACATGGAGGATCGACATGGAGGAGTGACATGGAGTAGCGACATAGGGGAATGACATATAGGAGTGATATTGAAAAGTGACATTGAGGAGTGACATAGAGGAGTGATGTGGAGGAGTGACATGTACAACATGTAGAAGTGACACGGAGGAGAGACTTGGATGAGTAACATGGAGGAGTGACAAGGAGGATTGAGTTGGTGTAGCGACATGGAGGAGTGACATGGAATTGCGACAAGGAGGAGTGACATGGAGAAGTGACATGGAGGATTGATATGGAGGAGTAACATGGAGGAGTGATATAGAGGACAGGCGTGGTGGAGTGATATTTAAGAGTGACATGGAGGAGTGACATGGAGTAGCTACATGGAGGAGTGACAAGGAGGTGTGACATGGAGGAGTGACGTGGAAGAGCGACATGGAGGAGTGAGTTGGTAGAGCGACAAGGAGGAGTTACATGGAGTAGCTACATGGAGGAGTGACAAGGAGGTGTGACATGGAGGAGTGACGTGGAGTAGCGACATGGAGGAGTGACTTGGAGGAGTGACATGGAGGAGTGAAATGGAGTGACATGGAGTAGAGACATGGAGGAGTGACATGGAGGAGTGACATGTAGTAGAGACATGGAGGAGTGACATGGAGGAGTGACATGGAAGACATATAGAAGTGACATGGAGGAGTGACTTGGAGGAGTGACATAAAGGAGTGACATGGAGGAATGACTTGGATGAGTGACATGGAGGAGTGACAAGGAGAATTGAGTTGGTGTAGCGACATGGAGGAGTGAAATGGAGTAGCGACATGGAGGAGTGACATGAGGAGTGAGTTGGTGGAGCGACATTGAGGAGTGACATGGAGGAGTGACATGGCGGAGGGACAGGGATGAGTGAGTTGGTGTAGTGACATGGATGAGTGACATGGAGGAATGACATGGAGGAGTGAAATGGAGGAGTGACATGGAGTAGAGACATGGAGGAGTGACATGGAGGAGTGAGTTGGTGTAACGACATGGAGGAGTGACATGGAAGACATATAGAAGTGACATGGAGGAGTGACTTGGAGGAGTGACATAAAGGAGTGACATGGAGGAATGACTTGGATGAGTGACATGGAGGAGTGACATGGAGAATTGAGTTGGTGTAGCGACATGGAGGAGTGAAATGGAGTAGCGACATGGAGGAGTGACATGAGGAGTGAGTTGGTGTAGCGACATTGAGGAGTGACATGGAGGAGTGACATGGCGGAGGGACAGGTATGAGTGAGTTGGTGTAGTGACATGGAGGAGTGACATGGAGGAATGACATGGAAGAGTGACATGGAGGAGTGACATGGAGGGTTGATATGGAGGAGTGATTTGGAGGAGTGACGTGGTGGAGTGAAATGGAGGAGTGAAATAAAGGAGTGACATGGAGGAATGACTTGGATGAGTGACATGGAGGAGTGACAAGGAGGATTGAGTTGGTGTAGCGATATGGAGAAGTGACATGGAGTAGCGACATGGAGGAGTGACATGAGGAGTGAGTTGGTGTAGCGACATGGAGGAGTGACATGGAGGAGTGACATGGAATTGCGACAAGGAGGAGTGACATGGAGAAGTGACATGGAGGATTGATATGGAGGAGTAACATGGAGGAGTGATATAGAGGAGTGGCGTGGTGGAGTGAAATTTAAGAGTGACATGGAGGAGTGACATGGAGGAGTGACATAGAGGTTTGATGTGTGGGAGAGACATGGAGTAGTGACATGGAGAAGTGACAAGTTTGATCAGGAAGGAGGGTTGATGTGGTGGAGAGACATGGCGGAGGGACAGGGATGAGTGAGTTGGTGTAGTGACATGGAGTAGCTACATGGAGGAGTGACAAGGAAGTGTGACATGGAGGAGTGAAATGGAATAGCTACATGGAGGAGTGACAAGGAGGAGTGACATGGAGGAGTGAGTTGGTGGAGCGACATGGAGGAGTGACATGGAAGACATATAGACGTGTTGGAGTGAAATGGAGGAGTGACATGGAGGAGTGAGTTGGTGTAGCGACATGGAGGAGTAACATGAAATCGCGACAAGGAGGAGTGATGTGGAGGAGTAACATGGAGGAGTGACATGGAGGAGCAACATGGAGGAGTGACAAGGAGGAGCGACATGGAGGAGTGAAAGGAAAGACATATAGAAGTGACATGGAGGAGTGACATGGAGGATCGACTTGGAGGAGTGACATGGAGTAGCGACATAGGGGAATGACATAGAGGAGTGATATTGAAAAGTGACATGGAGGATTTACATAGAGGAGTGATGTGGAGGAGTGACATGGAAAACATGTAGAAGTGACACGGAGGAGTGATATGGAGGAGTGACAATATGGAGCTCCACGGATGAGAGACATGACATTGAATACTTGGAAAAGTGACATGGAGGAGCGACATGCAAGAGTGACATGGAGGAGTGACATGGAATAGCGACATGGAGTAGTGACATTAAGGAGTTACATGGAGGAGTGAAATGGAGGATTGATATGGAGGAGTGACATGGAGGAGTGAAATAGAGGAGTGATATGGAGGAGCGACATGCAGGAGTGACATTGAAGTCATATAGAAGTGAAATTGAGGAGTGACTTGGAGTAGTGACATGGAGGAATGACATGGATGAGTGATATGAAGGAGTGACAAGGAGTAGCGACATGGAGGAGTGACATGAGGAGTGACGTAGAAGAGTGACGTGGTGGAGTGAAATGGAGGAGTGACATGGAAGAGTGAGTTGGTGTAGCAACATGGAGGAGTGACATGGAATAGCTACATGGAGGAGTGACAAGGAGGAGTGACATGGAGGAGTGAGTTGGTGGAGCGACATGGAGGAGTAACATGGAAGACATATAGAAGTGACATGGAGGAGTGACTTGGAGGAGTGACATAAAGGAGTGACATGGAGGAATGACTTGGATGAGTGACATGGAGGAGTGAATGGGATTGAGTTGGTGTAGCGACATGGAGGAGTGACATGGAGTAGCGACATGGAGGAGTGACATGAGGAGTGAGTTGGTGTAGCAACATGGAGGAGTGACATGGAATATCGAAAAGGAGGAGTGACATGGAGGAGTGACATGGAGGAGTGACATAGAGGATTAATGTGGAGGAGAGACATGGAGTAGTGACATGGAGAACTGACAAGTTTGATCAGGAAGGAGGTTTGATATTGTGGAGTGACATTGCGGAGGAACAGGGATTAGTGAGTTGGTGTAGTGACATGGAGGAGTGACATGGAGGAGTGACATGGAGGAGTGACATGGAGGGTTGATATGGAGGAGTGACATGGAATAGTGACGTGGTGGAGTGAAATGGAGGAGTGACATGGAGGAGTGAGTTGGTGTAGCGACATAAAGAGTGACATGGAATAGCAACATGGAGGAGTGACATGGAGGAGTGAGTTGGTGGAGCGACATGGAGGAGTGACATGGAAGACATATAGAAGTGACATAGAGGAGTGACTTGGAGGAATGACATAAAGGAGTGACATGGAGGAATGACTTGGATGAGTGACATGGAGATGAAACAAGGAGGATTGAGTTGGTGTAGCGACATGGAGGAGTGACATGGAGTAGCGACATGGAAGAGTGACATGGAGGAGTGAGTTGGTGTAGCGACATGGAGGAGTGACATGGAATTGCGACAAGGAGGAGTGACGTGGAGAAGTGACATGGAGGATTGATATGGAGGAGTAACATGGAGGAGTGACATGGAGGAGTGAGTTGGTGGAGCGACATGGAGGAGTGACATGGAAGACATATAGAAGTGACATGGAGGAGTGACTTGGAGGAGTGACATAAAGGAGTGACATGGAGGAATGATTTGGATGAGTGACATGGCGGAGGGACAGGGATGAGTGAGTTGGTGTAGTGACATAAAGGAGTGACATGGAGGAGTGACATGGAGGAGTGACATGGAGGGTTGATATGGAGGAGTGACATGAAGGAGTGACGTGTTGGAGTGAAATGGAGGAGTTACATGGAGGAGTGAGTTGGTGTAGCGACATAAGGAGTGACATGGAATAGCAACATGGAGGAGTGACATGGAAGAGTGAGTTGGTGTAGCGACATGGAGGAGTAACATGGAATAGCGACATAAGGAGTGAAATGGAGGAGTGACATGGAGTAGCAACATGGAGGAGTGACATGGAGGAGTGAGTTGGTGTAACGACATGGAGGAGTGACATGGAAGACATATAGAAGTGACATGGAGGAGTGACTTGGAGGAGTTACATAAAGGAGTGACATGGACATATGACTTGGCTGAGTTACATGGAGGAGTGACAAGGAGGATTGAGTTGGTGTAGCGACATGGAGGAGTGACATGGAGTAGCAACATGGAGGAGTGACATGAGGATTGAGTTGGTGTAGCGACATGGAGGAGTGACATGGAAGAGCGACAAGGAGGAGTGACATAGAGGAGTGAAATGGAGGAGTGACATAGAGGTTTGATGTAGGGGAGAGACATGGAGTAGTGACATGGAGAAGTGACAAGTTTGATCAAGAAGGAGGGTTGATATGGTGGAGTGACATGGCGGAGGGACAGGGATGAGTGAGTTGGTGTAGTGACATGGAGGAGTGACATGGAGGGTTGATATGGAGGAGTGACATGGAATAGCGACAAGGAACAATGACATGGAGGAGTGACATGGAGGAGTGACATAGAGGATTGATGTGGAGGAAAGACATGGAGTAGTGACATGGAGTAGAGACAAGGAGGAGTGACATGAGGAGTGACGTAGAAGAGTGACGTGGTGGAGTGAAATGGAGGAGTGACATGGAAGAGTGAGTTGGTGTAGCGACATGGAGGAGTAACATGAAATCGCGACAAGGAGGAGTGACGTGGAGGAGTAACATGGAGGAATGATATAGAGGAGTGATGTGGAGGAGAGACATGGAGTAGTGACATGGAAAAGTGACAAGTTTGATCATGAAGGAGGGTTGATATGGTGGAGTGACATGGCAGAGGGACATGGAGGAGTGACATGGAGGAGTGATATGGAGGGTTGATATGGAGGAGGGACATGGTGGAGTGAAATGGAGGAGTGACATGGAGGAGTGAGTAGGTATAGCGACAAGGAGGAGTGACATGGAGGGTTGATATGGAGGAGTGACATGGAGGAGTGACGTGGTGGAGTGAAATGGAGGAGTGACATGGAGGAGTGAGTTTCTATAGCGACATAAGGAGTGACATGGAATAGCGACATGGAGGAGTGACATGGAGGAGTGACAGAGGAGTGACGTGGAGCAGTGACATGGAGGAGTGACATGGAGTAGTGAGTTGGTGGAGCAACATGGAGGAGTGACATGGAAGACATATAGAAGTGACATGGAGGAGTGACTTGGAGGAGTGATATAAAGGAGTGACATGGACAAATGACTTGGCTGAGTGACATGGAAGAGCGACAAGGAGGAGTGACATAGAGGAGTGACATGGAGGAGTGACATAGAGGTTTGATGTGGGGGAGAGACATGGAGTAGTGACATGGAGTAGAGACAAGGAGGAGTGACATGAGGAGTGACGTAGAAGAGTGACGTGGTGGAGTGAAATGGAGGAGTGACATGGAAGAGTGAGTTGGTGTAGCGACATGGAGGAGTAACATGAAATCGCGACAAGGAGGAGTGACGTGGAGGAGTGACATGGAGGAGTGATATAGAGGAGTGATGTGGAGGAGAGACATGGAATAGTGACATGGAGAAGTGACAAGTTTGATCAAGAAGGAGGGTTGATATGGTGGAGTGACTTGGCGGAGGGACAGGGATGAGTGAGTTGGTGTAGTGACATGGAGGAGTGACATGGAGGAGTGACATGGAGGGTTGATATGGAGGAGTGACATGGAGGAGTGACGTGGTGGAGTGAAATGGAGGAGTGACAAGGAAGTGTGACATGGAGGAGTGAAATGGAATAGCTACATGGAGGAGTGACAAGGAGGAGTGACATGGAGGAGTGAGTTGGTGGAGCGACATGGAGGAGTGACATGGAAGACATATAGACGTGTTGGAGTGAAATGGAGGAGTGACATGGAGGAGTGAGTTGGTGTAGCGACATGGAGGAGTAACATGAAATCGCGACAAGGAGGAGTGATGTGGAGGAGTAACATGGAGGAGTGACATGGAGGAGCAACATGGAGGAGTGACAAGGAGGAGCGACATGGAGGAGTGAAAGGAAAGACATATAGAAGTGACATGGAGGAGTGACATGGAGGATCGACTTGGAGGAGTGACATGGAGTAGCGACATAGGGGAATGACATAGAGGAGTGATATTGAAAAGTGACATGGAGGATTTACATAGAGGAGTGATGTGGAGGAGTGACATGGAAAACATGTAGAAGTGACACGGAGGAGTGATATGGAGGAGTGACAATATGGAGCTCCACGGATGAGAGACATGACATTGAATACTTGGAAAAGTGACATGGAGGAGCGACATGCAAGAGTGACATGGAGGAGTGACATGGAATAGCGACATGGAGTAGTGACATTAAGGAGTTACATGGAGGAGTGAAATGGAGGATTGATATGGAGGAGTGACATGGAGGAGTGAAATAGAGGAGTGATATGGAGGAGCGACATGCAGGAGTGACATTGAAGTCATATAGAAGTGAAATTGAGGAGTGACTTGGAGTAGTGACATGGAGGAATGACATGGATGAGTGATATGAAGGAGTGACAAGGAGTAGCGACATGGAGGAGTGACATGAGGAGTGACGTAGAAGAGTGACGTGGTGGAGTGAAATGGAGGAGTGACATGGAAGAGTGAGTTGGTGTAGCGACATGGAGGAGTGACATGGAATAGCTACATGGAGGAGTGACAAGGAGGAGTGACATGGAGGAGTGAGTTGGTGGAGCGACATGGAGGAGTAACATGGAAGACATATAGAAGTGACATGGAGGAGTGACTTGGAGGAGTGACATAAAGGAGTGACATGGAGGAATGACTTGGATGAGTGACATGGAGGAGTGACTGGGATTGAGTTGGTGTAGCGACATGGAGGAGTGACATGGAGTAGCGACATGGAGGAGTGACATGAGGAGTGAGTTGGTGTAGCAACATGGAGGAGTGACATGGAATATCGAAAAGGAGGAGTGACATGGAGGAGTGACATGGAGGAGTGACATAGAGGATTAATGTGGAGGAGAGACATGGAGTAGTGACATGGAGAACTGACAAGTTTGATCAGGAAGGAGGTTTGATATTGTGGAGTGACATTGCGGAGGAACAGGGATTAGTGAGTTGGTGTAGTGACATGGAGGAGTGACATGGAGGAGTGACATGGAGGAGTGACATGGAGGGTTGATATGGAGGAGTGACATGGAATAGTGACGTGGTGGAGTGAAATGGAGGAGTGACATGGAGGAGTGAGTTGGTGTAGCGACATAAAGAGTGACATGGAATAGCAACATGGAGGAGTGACATGGAGGAGTGAGTTGGTGGAGCGACATGGAGGAGTGACATGGAAGACATATAGAAGTGACATAGAGGAGTGACTTGGAGGAATGACATAAAGGAGTGACATGGAGGAATGACTTGGATGAGTGACATGGAGGAGAAACAAGGAGGATTGAGTTGGTGTAGCGACATGGAGGAGTGACATGGAGTAGCGACATGGAAGAGTGACATGGAGGAGTGAGTTGGTGTAGCGACATGGAGGAGTGACATGGAATTGCGACAAGGAGGAGTGACGTGGAGAAGTGACATGGAGGATTGATATGGAGGAGTAACATGGAGGAGTGACATGGAGGAGTGAGTTGGTGGAGCGACATGGAGGAGTGACATGGAAGACATATAGAAGTGACATGGAGGAGTGACTTGGAGGAGTGACATAAAGGAGTGACATGGAGGAATGATTTGGATGAGTGACATGGCGGAGGGACAGGGATGAGTGAGTTGGTGTAGTGACATAAAGGAGTGACATGGAGGAGTGACATGGAGGAGTGACATGGAGGGTTGATATGGAGGAGTGACATGAAGGAGTGACGTGTTGGAGTGAAATGGAGGAGTTACATGGAGGAGTGAGTTGGTGTAGCGACATAAGGAGTGACATGGAATAGCAACATGGAGGAGTGACATGGAAGAGTGAGTTGGTGTAGCGACATGGAGGAGTAACATGGAATAGCGACATAAGGAGTGAAATGGAGGAGTGACATGGAGTAGCAACATGGAGGAGTGACATGGAGGAGTGAGTTGGTGTAACGACATGGAGGAGTGACATGGAAGACATATAGAAGTGACATGGAGGAGTGACTTGGAGGAGTTACATAAAGGAGTGACATGGACATATGACTTGGCTGAGTTACATGGAGGAGTGACAAGGAGGATTGAGTTGGTGTAGCGACATGGAGGAGTGACATGGAGTAGCAACATGGAGGAGTGACATGAGGATTGAGTTGGTGTAGCGACATGGAGGAGTGACATGGAAGAGCGACAAGGAGGAGTGACATAGAGGAGTGAAATGGAGGAGTGACATAGAGGTTTGATGTAGGGGAGAGACATGGAGTAGTGACATGGAGAAGTGACAAGTTTGATCAAGAAGGAGGGTTGATATGGTGGAGTGACATGGCGGAGGGACAGGGATGAGTGAGTTGGTGTAGTGACATGGAGGAGTGACATGGAGGGTTGATATGGAGGAGTGACATGGAATAGCGACAAGGAACAATGACATGGAGGAGTGACATGGAGGAGTGACATAGAGGATTGATGTGGAGGAAAGACATGGAGTAGTGACATGGAGTAGAGACAAGGAGGAGTGACATGAGGAGTGACGTAGAAGAGTGACGTGGTGGAGTGAAATGGAGGAGTGACATGGAAGAGTGAGTTGGTGTAGCGACATGGAGGAGTAACATGAAATCGCGACAAGGAGGAGTGACGTGGAGGAGTAACATGGAGGAATGATATAGAGGAGTGATGTGGAGGAGAGACATGGAGTAGTGACATGGAAAAGTGACAAGTTTGATCATGAAGGAGGGTTGATATGGTGGAGTGACATGGCAGAGGGACATGGAGGAGTGACATGGAGGAGTGATATGGAGGGTTGATATGGAGGAGGGACATGGTGGAGTGAAATGGAGGAGTGACATGGAGGAGTGAGTAGGTATAGCGACAAGGAGGAGTGACATGGAGGGTTGATATGGAGGAGTGACATGGAGGAGTGACGTGGTGGAGTGAAATGGAGGAGTGACATGGAGGAGTGAGTTTCTATAGCGACATAAGGAGTGACATGGAATAGCGACATGGAGGAGTGACATGGAGGAGTGACAGAGGAGTGACGTGGAGCAGTGACATGGAGGAGTGACATGGAGTAGTGAGTTGGTGGAGCAACATGGAGGAGTGACATGGAAGACATATAGAAGTGACATGGAGGAGTGACTTGGAGGAGTGATATAAAGGAGTGACATGGACAAATGACTTGGCTGAGTGACATGGAAGAGCGACAAGGAGGAGTGACATAGAGGAGTGACATGGAGGAGTGACATAGAGGTTTGATGTGGGGGAGAGACATGGAGTAGTGACATGGAGTAGAGACAAGGAGGAGTGACATGAGGAGTGACGTAGAAGAGTGACGTGGTGGAGTGAAATGGAGGAGTGACATGGAAGAGTGAGTTGGTGTAGCGACATGGAGGAGTAACATGAAATCGCGACAAGGAGGAGTGACGTGGAGGAGTGACATGGAGGAGTGATATAGAGGAGTGATGTGGAGGAGAGACATGGAATAGTGACATGGAGAAGTGACAAGTTTGATCAAGAAGGAGGGTTGATATGGTGGAGTGACTTGGCGGAGGGACAGGGATGAGTGAGTTGGTGTAGTGACATGGAGGAGTGACATGGAGGAGTGACATGGAGGGTTGATATGGAGGAGTGACATGGAGGAGTGACGTGGTGGAGTGAAATGGTGGAGTGACATGGCGGAGTGAGTTGGTGTAGCGACATGGAGGAGTGACATGGAATAGCGAAAAGGAGGAATGACATGGAGAAGTGACATAGAGGATTGATGTGGAGAAAAGACATGGAGTAGTGAGTTGGTAGAGCGACATGGAGGAGTGACATGGAATAGCTACATGGAGGAGTGACAAGGAGGAGTGACATAGAGGTTTGATGTGGGGGAGAGACATGGAGTAGTGACATGGAGAAGTGACAAGTTTGATCAGGAAGGAGGGTTGATATGGTGGAGTGACATGGCGGAGGGACAGGGATGAGTGAGTTGGTGTAGTGACATGGAGGGTTGATATGGAGGAGGGACGTGGTGGAGTGAATTGGAGGAGTGACATTGAGAAGTGAGTTGGTGTAGCGACAAGGAGGAGTGACATAGAGGGTTGATATGGAGGAGTGACATGGATGAGTGACGTGGTGGAGTGAAATGGAGGAGTGACATGGAGGAGTGAGTTTATGTAGCGTCATAAGGAGTAACATGGAATAACGACATGGAGGAGTGACATGGAGTAGTGAGTTGGTGGAGCAACATGGAGGAGTGACATGGAAGACATATAGAAGTGACATGGAGGAGTGACTTGGAGGAGTGACATAAAGGAGTGACATGGACAAATGACTTGGCTGAGTGACATGGAGGAGTGACAAGGAGGATTGAGTTGGTGTAGCGACACGGAGGAGTTACATGGAGTAGCTACATGGAGGAGTGACATGAGGATTGAGTTGGTGTAACGACATGGAGGAGTGACATGGAAGAGCGACAAGGACGAGTGACATAGAGGAGTGACATGGTGGAGTGACATAGAGGTTTGATGTGGGGGAAAGACATGGAGTAGTGACATGGAGAAGTGACAAGTTTGATCAAGAAGGAGGATTGATATGGTGGAGTGACATGGCGGAGGGACAGGGATGAGTGAGTTGGTGTATTGACATGGAGGAGTGACATGGAGGAGTGACATGGAGCGTTGATATGGCGGAGTGACATGGAATAGCGACAAGGAGCAATGACATGGAGGAGTGACATGGAGGAGTGACAAGGAAGTGTGACATGGAGGAGTGACGTGGACGTGTGACATGGAGTACTGAGTTGGTAGAGCGACATGGAGGAGTGACATGGAATAGCTACATGGAGGAGTGACAAGGAGGAGTTACATGGAGGAGTGAGTTGGTGGAGCGACATGGAGGAGTGACATGGAAGACATATAGAAGTGACATGGAGGTGTGACTTGGAGGAGTGACATAAAGGAGTGACATGGAGGAATGACTTGGATGAGTGACATGGAGGAGTGACAAGGAGGATTGAGTTGGTGTAGCGACATGGAGTAGTGACATTGAGTAGCGACATTGAGGAGTGACATGAGGAGTGAGTTGATGTAGCAACATGGAGGAGTGACATGGAATTGCGACAAGGAGGAGTGACATGGAGGGGTGACATGGAGGAGTGACAAGGAGGAATGAAATAGAGGATTGATGTGGAGGAGTGACATGGAGTAGTGACATGGAGAACTGACAAGTTTGATCAGGATGGAGGGTTGATATGGTGGAGTGACATGGCGGAGGGACAGGGATTAGTGAGTTGGTGTAGTGACATGGAGGAGTGACATGGATGAGTGACATGGAGGAGTGACATTGAGGGTTGATATGGAGGAATGACATGGAGGAGTGACATGGTGGAGTGAAATGGAGGAGTGAAATTGAGTAGCGACATGGAGGAGTGACATGAGGAGTGAGTTGGTGTAGCGACATGGAGGAGTGACATGGAGGAGTGACATGGCAGAGGGACAGGGATGAGTGAGTTGATGTAATGACGTGGAGGAGTGACATGGAGGAATGACATGGAGGAGTGACATGGAGGAGTGACATGGAGGAGTGACATAGAGGAGTGACATGGAGGAGTGACATGGAGGAGTGACATAGAGGATTGATGTGGAGGAGAGACATGGAGGAGTGACAGGGCGGATCAGCAAGGAGGATTGATATGGTGAAGTGACATGGCGGAGGGATATGGAGGAGTGACAAGGAGGAGCGACATGGAGGAGTGACATGGAAGACATATAGAAGTGACATGGAGGAGTGACTTGGAGGAGTGACATAAAGGAGTGACATGGAGGAATGACTTGGATGAGTGACATGGAGGAGTGACAAGGAGGATTGAGTTGGTGTAGCGACATGGAGGAGTGACATGGAGTAGCGACATGGAGTAGTGACATGAGGAGTGAGTTGGTGTAGCGACATGGAGGAGTGACATGGAATAGCGACAAGGAGGAGTGACATAGAGGAGTGACATGGAGGCGTGACATAGAGTATTGATGTGGGGGAGAGATATGGAGTAGTGACATGGAGAAGTGACAAGTTTGATCAGGAAGGAGGGTTGATATGGTGGAGTGACATGGCGGAGGGACAGGGATGAGTGAGTAGGTGTAGTGACATGGAGGAGTGACATGGAATAGCGACAAGGAGGAGTGACATGGAGGAGTGACAGGGCGGATCAGCAAGGAGGATTGATATGGTGGAGTGACATGGAGGAGTGAGTTGGTGTAGCGACATGGAGGAGTGACATGGAATAGCGACAAGGAGAAATGACATGGAGGAGTGACATGGAGGAGTGACATAGAGGATTGATGTGAAGGAAAGACATGGAGTAGTGACATGGAGAAGTGACAAGTTTGATCAGGAAGGAGGGTTGATATGGTGGAGTGACATGGCGGAGGGACAGGGATGAGTGAGTTGGTGTAGTGACATGGAGTAGCTACATGGAGGAGTGACAAGGATGTGTGACATGGAGGAGTGACGTGGGCGAGTGACATGAAGGAGTATGTTGGTAGAGCGACATGGAGGAGTGACATTGAAAAGCTACATGGAGGAGTGACAAGGAGGAGTGACAAGGAGGAGTGACAAGGAGGATTGAGTTGGTGTAGCGACATGGAGGAGTGACATGAGGACTGATTTGGTGTAGCGACATGGAGGAGTGACATGGAGGAGTGACATGGCGGAGAGAAAGGGATGAGTGAGTTGGTGTAGTGACATGGAGGAGTGACATGGAGGAGTGACATGGAGGGTTGATATGGAGGAGTGATATGGAGGAGTGACGTGGTGGAGTGAAATGGAGGAGTGAAATGGAGGAGTGAGTTGGTGTAGCGACATAAGGAGGAGTGACATGGAGGGTTGATATCGAGGAGTGACATGGAGGAGTGACGTGGTGGAGTGAAATGGAGGAGTGACATGGAGGAGAGAGTTTATATAGCGACATAAGGAGTAACATGGAATAGCGACATGGAGGAGTGACATGGAGGAGTGAGTTGGTGGAGCAACATGGAGGATTGACATGGAAGACATATAGAAGTGACATGGAGGAGTGACTTGGAGGAGTGACATAAAGGAGTGACATGGACAAATGACTTGGCTGAGTGACATGGAGGAGTGACAAGGAGCATTGAGTTGGTGTAGCGACATGGAGGAGTGAAATGGAGTAGCGACATGGAGGAGTGACATGAGGAGTGAGTTGGTGTAGCGACATGGAGGAGTGTCATGGAGGAGTGACATGGCGGAGGGACAGGGATGAGTGAGTTGGTGTAGTGACATGGAGGAGTGACATGGAGGAGTGACATAGAGGTTTGATGTGTGGGAGAGACATGGAGTAGTGACATGGAGAAGTGACAAGTTTGATCAGGAAGGAGGGTTGATGTGGTGGAGAGACATGGCGGAGGGACAGGGATGAGTGAGTTGGTGTAGTGACATGGAGTAGCTACATGGAGGAGTGACAAGGAAGTGTGACATGGAGGAGTGAAATGGAATAGCTACATGGAGGAGTGACAAGGAGGAGTGACATGGAGGAGTGAGTTGGTGGAGCGACATGGAGGAGTGACATGGAAGACATATAGACGTGTTGGAGTGAAATGGAGGAGTGACATGGAGGAGTGAGTTGGTGTAGCGACATGGAGGAGTAACATGAAATCGCGACAAGGAGGAGTGATGTGGAGGAGTAACATGGAGGAGTGACATGGAGGAGCAACATGGAGGAGTGACAAGGAGGAGCGACATGGAGGAGTGAAAGGAAAGACATATAGAAGTGACATGGAGGAGTGACATGGAGGATCGACTTGGAGGAGTGACATGGAGTAGCGACATAGGGGAATGACATAGAGGAGTGATATTGAAAAGTGACATGGAGGATTTACATAGAGGAGTGATGTGGAGGAGTGACATGGAAAACATGTAGAAGTGACACGGAGGAGTGATATGGAGGAGTGACAATATGGAGCTCCACGGATGAGAGACATGACATTGAATACTTGGAAAAGTGACATGGAGGAGCGACATGCAAGAGTGACATGGAGGAGTGACATGGAATAGCGACATGGAGTAGTGACATTAAGGAGTTACATGGAGGAGTGAAATGGAGGATTGATATGGAGGAGTGACATGGAGGAGTGAAATAGAGGAGTGATATGGAGGAGCGACATGCAGGAGTGACATTGAAGTCATATAGAAGTGAAATTGAGGAGTGACTTGGAGTAGTGACATGGAGGAATGACATGGATGAGTGATATGAAGGAGTGACAAGGAGTAGCGACATGGAGGAGTGACATGAGGAGTGACGTAGAAGAGTGACGTGGTGGAGTGAAATGGAGGAGTGACATGGAAGAGTGAGTTGGTGTAGCAACATGGAGGAGTGACATGGAATAGCTACATGGAGGAGTGACAAGGAGGAGTGACATGGAGGAGTGAGTTGGTGGAGCGACATGGAGGAGTAACATGGAAGACATATAGAAGTGACATGGAGGAGTGACTTGGAGGAGTGACATAAAGGAGTGACATGGAGGAATGACTTGGATGAGTGACATGGAGGAGTGAATGGGATTGAGTTGGTGTAGCGACATGGAGGAGTGACATGGAGTAGCGACATGGAGGAGTGACATGAGGAGTGAGTTGGTGTAGCAACATGGAGGAGTGACATGGAATATCGAAAAGGAGGAGTGACATGGAGGAGTGACATGGAGGAGTGACATAGAGGATTAATGTGGAGGAGAGACATGGAGTAGTGACATGGAGAACTGACAAGTTTGATCAGGAAGGAGGTTTGATATTGTGGAGTGACATTGCGGAGGAACAGGGATTAGTGAGTTGGTGTAGTGACATGGAGGAGTGACATGGAGGAGTGACATGGAGGAGTGACATGGAGGGTTGATATGGAGGAGTGACATGGAATAGTGACGTGGTGGAGTGAAATGGAGGAGTGACATGGAGGAGTGAGTTGGTGTAGCGACATAAAGAGTGACATGGAATAGCAACATGGAGGAGTGACATGGAGGAGTGAGTTGGTGGAGCGACATGGAGGAGTGACATGGAAGACATATAGAAGTGACATAGAGGAGTGACTTGGAGGAATGACATAAAGGAGTGACATGGAGGAATGACTTGGATGAGTGACATGGAGATGAAACAAGGAGGATTGAGTTGGTGTAGCGACATGGAGGAGTGACATGGAGTAGCGACATGGAAGAGTGACATGGAGGAGTGAGTTGGTGTAGCGACATGGAGGAGTGACATGGAATTGCGACAAGGAGGAGTGACGTGGAGAAGTGACATGGAGGATTGATATGGAGGAGTAACATGGAGGAGTGACATGGAGGAGTGAGTTGGTGGAGCGACATGGAGGAGTGACATGGAAGACATATAGAAGTGACATGGAGGAGTGACTTGGAGGAGTGACATAAAGGAGTGACATGGAGGAATGATTTGGATGAGTGACATGGCGGAGGGACAGGGATGAGTGAGTTGGTGTAGTGACATAAAGGAGTGACATGGAGGAGTGACATGGAGGAGTGACATGGAGGGTTGATATGGAGGAGTGACATGAAGGAGTGACGTGTTGGAGTGAAATGGAGGAGTTACATGGAGGAGTGAGTTGGTGTAGCGACATAAGGAGTGACATGGAATAGCAACATGGAGGAGTGACATGGAAGAGTGAGTTGGTGTAGCGACATGGAGGAGTAACATGGAATAGCGACATAAGGAGTGAAATGGAGGAGTGACATGGAGTAGCAACATGGAGGAGTGACATGGAGGAGTGAGTTGGTGTAACGACATGGAGGAGTGACATGGAAGACATATAGAAGTGACATGGAGGAGTGACTTGGAGGAGTTACATAAAGGAGTGACATGGACATATGACTTGGCTGAGTTACATGGAGGAGTGACAAGGAGGATTGAGTTGGTGTAGCGACATGGAGGAGTGACATGGAGTAGCAACATGGAGGAGTGACATGAGGATTGAGTTGGTGTAGCGACATGGAGGAGTGACATGGAAGAGCGACAAGGAGGAGTGACATAGAGGAGTGAAATGGAGGAGTGACATAGAGGTTTGATGTAGGGGAGAGACATGGAGTAGTGACATGGAGAAGTGACAAGTTTGATCAAGAAGGAGGGTTGATATGGTGGAGTGACATGGCGGAGGGACAGGGATGAGTGAGTTGGTGTAGTGACATGGAGGAGTGACATGGAGGGTTGATATGGAGGAGTGACATGGAATAGCGACAAGGAACAATGACATGGAGGAGTGACATGGAGGAGTGACATAGAGGATTGATGTGGAGGAAAGACATGGAGTAGTGACATGGAGTAGAGACAAGGAGGAGTGACATGAGGAGTGACGTAGAAGAGTGACGTGGTGGAGTGAAATGGAGGAGTGACATGGAAGAGTGAGTTGGTGTAGCGACATGGAGGAGTAACATGAAATCGCGACAAGGAGGAGTGACGTGGAGGAGTAACATGGAGGAATGATATAGAGGAGTGATGTGGAGGAGAGACATGGAGTAGTGACATGGAAAAGTGACAAGTTTGATCATGAAGGAGGGTTGATATGGTGGAGTGACATGGCAGAGGGACATGGAGGAGTGACATGGAGGAGTGATATGGAGGGTTGATATGGAGGAGGGACATGGTGGAGTGAAATGGAGGAGTGACATGGAGGAGTGAGTAGGTATAGCGACAAGGAGGAGTGACATGGAGGGTTGATATGGAGGAGTGACATGGAGGAGTGACGTGGTGGAGTGAAATGGAGGAGTGACATGGAGGAGTGAGTTTCTATAGCGACATAAGGAGTGACATGGAATAGCGACATGGAGGAGTGACATGGAGGAGTGACAGAGGAGTGACGTGGAGCAGTGACATGGAGGAGTGACATGGAGTAGTGAGTTGGTGGAGCAACATGGAGGAGTGACATGGAAGACATATAGAAGTGACATGGAGGAGTGACTTGGAGGAGTGATATAAAGGAGTGACATGGACAAATGACTTGGCTGAGTGACATGGAAGAGCGACAAGGAGGAGTGACATAGAGGAGTGACATGGAGGAGTGACATAGAGGTTTGATGTGGGGGAGAGACATGGAGTAGTGACATGGAGTAGAGACAAGGAGGAGTGACATGAGGAGTGACGTAGAAGAGTGACGTGGTGGAGTGAAATGGAGGAGTGACATGGAAGAGTGAGTTGGTGTAGCGACATGGAGGAGTAACATGAAATCGCGACAAGGAGGAGTGACGTGGAGGAGTGACATGGAGGAGTGATATAGAGGAGTGATGTGGAGGAGAGACATGGAATAGTGACATGGAGAAGTGACAAGTTTGATCAAGAAGGAGGGTTGATATGGTGGAGTGACTTGGCGGAGGGACAGGGATGAGTGAGTTGGTGTAGTGACATGGAGGAGTGACATGGAGGAGTGACATGGAGGGTTGATATGGAGGAGTGACATGGAGGAGTGACGTGGTGGAGTGAAATGGAGGAGTGACAAGGAAGTGTGACATGGAGGAGTGAAATGGAATAGCTACATGGAGGAGTGACAAGGAGGAGTGACATGGAGGAGTGAGTTGGTGGAGCGACATGGAGGAGTGACATGGAAGACATATAGACGTGTTGGAGTGAAATGGAGGAGTGACATGGAGGAGTGAGTTGGTGTAGCGACATGGAGGAGTAACATGAAATCGCGACAAGGAGGAGTGATGTGGAGGAGTAACATGGAGGAGTGACATGGAGGAGCAACATGGAGGAGTGACAAGGAGGAGCGACATGGAGGAGTGAAAGGAAAGACATATAGAAGTGACATGGAGGAGTGACATGGAGGATCGACTTGGAGGAGTGACATGGAGTAGCGACATAGGGGAATGACATAGAGGAGTGATATTGAAAAGTGACATGGAGGATTTACATAGAGGAGTGATGTGGAGGAGTGACATGGAAAACATGTAGAAGTGACACGGAGGAGTGATATGGAGGAGTGACAATATGGAGCTCCACGGATGAGAGACATGACATTGAATACTTGGAAAAGTGACATGGAGGAGCGACATGCAAGAGTGACATGGAGGAGTGACATGGAATAGCGACATGGAGTAGTGACATTAAGGAGTTACATGGAGGAGTGAAATGGAGGATTGATATGGAGGAGTGACATGGAGGAGTGAAATAGAGGAGTGATATGGAGGAGCGACATGCAGGAGTGACATTGAAGTCATATAGAAGTGAAATTGAGGAGTGACTTGGAGTAGTGACATGGAGGAATGACATGGATGAGTGATATGAAGGAGTGACAAGGAGTAGCGACATGGAGGAGTGACATGAGGAGTGACGTAGAAGAGTGACGTGGTGGAGTGAAATGGAGGAGTGACATGGAAGAGTGAGTTGGTGTAGCGACATGGAGGAGTGACATGGAATAGCTACATGGAGGAGTGACAAGGAGGAGTGACATGGAGGAGTGAGTTGGTGGAGCGACATGGAGGAGTAACATGGAAGACATATAGAAGTGACATGGAGGAGTGACTTGGAGGAGTGACATAAAGGAGTGACATGGAGGAATGACTTGGATGAGTGACATGGAGGAGTGACTGGGATTGAGTTGGTGTAGCGACATGGAGGAGTGACATGGAGTAGCGACATGGAGGAGTGACATGAGGAGTGAGTTGGTGTAGCAACATGGAGGAGTGACATGGAATATCGAAAAGGAGGAGTGACATGGAGGAGTGACATGGAGGAGTGACATAGAGGATTAATGTGGAGGAGAGACATGGAGTAGTGACATGGAGAACTGACAAGTTTGATCAGGAAGGAGGTTTGATATTGTGGAGTGACATTGCGGAGGAACAGGGATTAGTGAGTTGGTGTAGTGACATGGAGGAGTGACATGGAGGAGTGACATGGAGGAGTGACATGGAGGGTTGATATGGAGGAGTGACATGGAATAGTGACGTGGTGGAGTGAAATGGAGGAGTGACATGGAGGAGTGAGTTGGTGTAGCGACATAAAGAGTGACATGGAATAGCAACATGGAGGAGTGACATGGAGGAGTGAGTTGGTGGAGCGACATGGAGGAGTGACATGGAAGACATATAGAAGTGACATAGAGGAGTGACTTGGAGGAATGACATAAAGGAGTGACATGGAGGAATGACTTGGATGAGTGACATGGAGGAGAAACAAGGAGGATTGAGTTGGTGTAGCGACATGGAGGAGTGACATGGAGTAGCGACATGGAAGAGTGACATGGAGGAGTGAGTTGGTGTAGCGACATGGAGGAGTGACATGGAATTGCGACAAGGAGGAGTGACGTGGAGAAGTGACATGGAGGATTGATATGGAGGAGTAACATGGAGGAGTGACATGGAGGAGTGAGTTGGTGGAGCGACATGGAGGAGTGACATGGAAGACATATAGAAGTGACATGGAGGAGTGACTTGGAGGAGTGACATAAAGGAGTGACATGGAGGAATGATTTGGATGAGTGACATGGCGGAGGGACAGGGATGAGTGAGTTGGTGTAGTGACATAAAGGAGTGACATGGAGGAGTGACATGGAGGAGTGACATGGAGGGTTGATATGGAGGAGTGACATGAAGGAGTGACGTGTTGGAGTGAAATGGAGGAGTTACATGGAGGAGTGAGTTGGTGTAGCGACATAAGGAGTGACATGGAATAGCAACATGGAGGAGTGACATGGAAGAGTGAGTTGGTGTAGCGACATGGAGGAGTAACATGGAATAGCGACATAAGGAGTGAAATGGAGGAGTGACATGGAGTAGCAACATGGAGGAGTGACATGGAGGAGTGAGTTGGTGTAACGACATGGAGGAGTGACATGGAAGACATATAGAAGTGACATGGAGGAGTGACTTGGAGGAGTTACATAAAGGAGTGACATGGACATATGACTTGGCTGAGTTACATGGAGGAGTGACAAGGAGGATTGAGTTGGTGTAGCGACATGGAGGAGTGACATGGAGTAGCAACATGGAGGAGTGACATGAGGATTGAGTTGGTGTAGCGACATGGAGGAGTGACATGGAAGAGCGACAAGGAGGAGTGACATAGAGGAGTGAAATGGAGGAGTGACATAGAGGTTTGATGTAGGGGAGAGACATGGAGTAGTGACATGGAGAAGTGACAAGTTTGATCAAGAAGGAGGGTTGATATGGTGGAGTGACATGGCGGAGGGACAGGGATGAGTGAGTTGGTGTAGTGACATGGAGGAGTGACATGGAGGGTTGATATGGAGGAGTGACATGGAATAGCGACAAGGAACAATGACATGGAGGAGTGACATGGAGGAGTGACATAGAGGATTGATGTGGAGGAAAGACATGGAGTAGTGACATGGAGTAGAGACAAGGAGGAGTGACATGAGGAGTGACGTAGAAGAGTGACGTGGTGGAGTGAAATGGAGGAGTGACATGGAAGAGTGAGTTGGTGTAGCGACATGGAGGAGTAACATGAAATCGCGACAAGGAGGAGTGACGTGGAGGAGTAACATGGAGGAATGATATAGAGGAGTGATGTGGAGGAGAGACATGGAGTAGTGACATGGAAAAGTGACAAGTTTGATCATGAAGGAGGGTTGATATGGTGGAGTGACATGGCAGAGGGACATGGAGGAGTGACATGGAGGAGTGATATGGAGGGTTGATATGGAGGAGGGACATGGTGGAGTGAAATGGAGGAGTGACATGGAGGAGTGAGTAGGTATAGCGACAAGGAGGAGTGACATGGAGGGTTGATATGGAGGAGTGACATGGAGGAGTGACGTGGTGGAGTGAAATGGAGGAGTGACATGGAGGAGTGAGTTTCTATAGCGACATAAGGAGTGACATGGAATAGCGACATGGAGGAGTGACATGGAGGAGTGACAGAGGAGTGACGTGGAGCAGTGACATGGAGGAGTGACATGGAGTAGTGAGTTGGTGGAGCAACATGGAGGAGTGACATGGAAGACATATAGAAGTGACATGGAGGAGTGACTTGGAGGAGTGATATAAAGGAGTGACATGGACAAATGACTTGGCTGAGTGACATGGAAGAGCGACAAGGAGGAGTGACATAGAGGAGTGACATGGAGGAGTGACATAGAGGTTTGATGTGGGGGAGAGACATGGAGTAGTGACATGGAGTAGAGACAAGGAGGAGTGACATGAGGAGTGACGTAGAAGAGTGACGTGGTGGAGTGAAATGGAGGAGTGACATGGAAGAGTGAGTTGGTGTAGCGACATGGAGGAGTAACATGAAATCGCGACAAGGAGGAGTGACGTGGAGGAGTGACATGGAGGAGTGATATAGAGGAGTGATGTGGAGGAGAGACATGGAATAGTGACATGGAGAAGTGACAAGTTTGATCAAGAAGGAGGGTTGATATGGTGGAGTGACTTGGCGGAGGGACAGGGATGAGTGAGTTGGTGTAGTGACATGGAGGAGTGACATGGAGGAGTGACATGGAGGGTTGATATGGAGGAGTGACATGGAGGAGTGACGTGGTGGAGTGAAATGGTGGAGTGACATGGCGGAGTGAGTTGGTGTAGCGACATGGAGGAGTGACATGGAATAGCGAAAAGGAGGAATGACATGGAGAAGTGACATAGAGGATTGATGTGGAGAAAAGACATGGAGTAGTGAGTTGGTAGAGCGACATGGAGGAGTGACATGGAATAGCTACATGGAGGAGTGACAAGGAGGAGTGACATAGAGGTTTGATGTGGGGGAGAGACATGGAGTAGTGACATGGAGAAGTGACAAGTTTGATCAGGAAGGAGGGTTGATATGGTGGAGTGACATGGCGGAGGGACAGGGATGAGTGAGTTGGTGTAGTGACATGGAGGGTTGATATGGAGGAGGGACGTGGTGGAGTGAATTGGAGGAGTGACATTGAGAAGTGAGTTGGTGTAGCGACAAGGAGGAGTGACATAGAGGGTTGATATGGAGGAGTGACATGGATGAGTGACGTGGTGGAGTGAAATGGAGGAGTGACATGGAGGAGTGAGTTTATGTAGCGTCATAAGGAGTAACATGGAATAACGACATGGAGGAGTGACATGGAGTAGTGAGTTGGTGGAGCAACATGGAGGAGTGACATGGAAGACATATAGAAGTGACATGGAGGAGTGACTTGGAGGAGTGACATAAAGGAGTGACATGGACAAATGACTTGGCTGAGTGACATGGAGGAGTGACAAGGAGGATTGAGTTGGTGTAGCGACACGGAGGAGTTACATGGAGTAGCTACATGGAGGAGTGACATGAGGATTGAGTTGGTGTAACGACATGGAGGAGTGACATGGAAGAGCGACAAGGACGAGTGACATAGAGGAGTGACATGGTGGAGTGACATAGAGGTTTGATGTGGGGGAAAGACATGGAGTAGTGACATGGAGAAGTGACAAGTTTGATCAAGAAGGAGGATTGATATGGTGGAGTGACATGGCGGAGGGACAGGGATGAGTGAGTTGGTGTATTGACATGGAGGAGTGACATGGAGGAGTGACATGGAGCGTTGATATGGCGGAGTGACATGGAATAGCGACAAGGAGCAATGACATGGAGGAGTGACATGGAGGAGTGACAAGGAAGTGTGACATGGAGGAGTGACGTGGACGTGTGACATGGAGTACTGAGTTGGTAGAGCGACATGGAGGAGTGACATGGAATAGCTACATGGAGGAGTGACAAGGAGGAGTTACATGGAGGAGTGAGTTGGTGGAGCGACATGGAGGAGTGACATGGAAGACATATAGAAGTGACATGGAGGTGTGACTTGGAGGAGTGACATAAAGGAGTGACATGGAGGAATGACTTGGATGAGTGACATGGAGGAGTGACAAGGAGGATTGAGTTGGTGTAGCGACATGGAGTAGTGACATTGAGTAGCGACATTGAGGAGTGACATGAGGAGTGAGTTGATGTAGCAACATGGAGGAGTGACATGGAATTGCGACAAGGAGGAGTGACATGGAGGGGTGACATGGAGGAGTGACAAGGAGGAATGAAATAGAGGATTGATGTGGAGGAGTGACATGGAGTAGTGACATGGAGAACTGACAAGTTTGATCAGGATGGAGGGTTGATATGGTGGAGTGACATGGCGGAGGGACAGGGATTAGTGAGTTGGTGTAGTGACATGGAGGAGTGACATGGATGAGTGACATGGAGGAGTGACATTGAGGGTTGATATGGAGGAATGACATGGAGGAGTGACATGGTGGAGTGAAATGGAGGAGTGAAATTGAGTAGCGACATGGAGGAGTGACATGAGGAGTGAGTTGGTGTAGCGACATGGAGGAGTGACATGGAGGAGTGACATGGCAGAGGGACAGGGATGAGTGAGTTGATGTAATGACGTGGAGGAGTGACATGGAGGAATGACATGGAGGAGTGACATGGAGGAGTGACATGGAGGAGTGACATAGAGGAGTGACATGGAGGAGTGACATGGAGGAGTGACATAGAGGATTGATGTGGAGGAGAGACATGGAGGAGTGACAGGGCGGATCAGCAAGGAGGATTGATATGGTGAAGTGACATGGCGGAGGGATATGGAGGAGTGACAAGGAGGAGCGACATGGAGGAGTGACATGGAAGACATATAGAAGTGACATGGAGGAGTGACTTGGAGGAGTGACATAAAGGAGTGACATGGAGGAATGACTTGGATGAGTGACATGGAGGAGTGACAAGGAGGATTGAGTTGGTGTAGCGACATGGAGGAGTGACATGGAGTAGCGACATGGAGTAGTGACATGAGGAGTGAGTTGGTGTAGCGACATGGAGGAGTGACATGGAATAGCGACAAGGAGGAGTGACATAGAGGAGTGACATGGAGGCGTGACATAGAGTATTGATGTGGGGGAGAGATATGGAGTAGTGACATGGAGAAGTGACAAGTTTGATCAGGAAGGAGGGTTGATATGGTGGAGTGACATGGCGGAGGGACAGGGATGAGTGAGTAGGTGTAGTGACATGGAGGAGTGACATGGAATAGCGACAAGGAGGAGTGACATGGAGGAGTGACAGGGCGGATCAGCAAGGAGGATTGATATGGTGGAGTGACATGGAGGAGTGAGTTGGTGTAGCGACATGGAGGAGTGACATGGAATAGCGACAAGGAGAAATGACATGGAGGAGTGACATGGAGGAGTGACATAGAGGATTGATGTGAAGGAAAGACATGGAGTAGTGACATGGAGAAGTGACAAGTTTGATCAGGAAGGAGGGTTGATATGGTGGAGTGACATGGCGGAGGGACAGGGATGAGTGAGTTGGTGTAGTGACATGGAGTAGCTACATGGAGGAGTGACAAGGATGTGTGACATGGAGGAGTGACGTGGGCGAGTGACATGAAGGAGTATGTTGGTAGAGCGACATGGAGGAGTGACATTGAAAAGCTACATGGAGGAGTGACAAGGAGGAGTGACAAGGAGGAGTGACAAGGAGGATTGAGTTGGTGTAGCGACATGGAGGAGTGACATGAGGACTGATTTGGTGTAGCGACATGGAGGAGTGACATGGAGGAGTGACATGGCGGAGAGAAAGGGATGAGTGAGTTGGTGTAGTGACATGGAGGAGTGACATGGAGGAGTGACATGGAGGGTTGATATGGAGGAGTGATATGGAGGAGTGACGTGGTGGAGTGAAATGGAGGAGTGAAATGGAGGAGTGAGTTGGTGTAGCGACATAAGGAGGAGTGACATGGAGGGTTGATATCGAGGAGTGACATGGAGGAGTGACGTGGTGGAGTGAAATGGAGGAGTGACATGGAGGAGAGAGTTTATATAGCGACATAAGGAGTAACATGGAATAGCGACATGGAGGAGTGACATGGAGGAGTGAGTTGGTGGAGCAACATGGAGGATTGACATGGAAGACATATAGAAGTGACATGGAGGAGTGACTTGGAGGAGTGACATAAAGGAGTGACATGGACAAATGACTTGGCTGAGTGACATGGAGGAGTGACAAGGAGCATTGAGTTGGTGTAGCGACATGGAGGAGTGAAATGGAGTAGCGACATGGAGGAGTGACATGAGGAGTGAGTTGGTGTAGCGACATGGAGGAGTGTCATGGAGGAGTGACATGGCGGAGGGACAGGGATGAGTGAGTTGGTGTAGTGACATGGAGGAGTGACATGGAGGAATGAAATGGAGGAGTGACATGGAGGAGTGACATGGAGGGTTGATATGGAGGAGTGATTTGGAGGAGTGACGTGGTGGAGTGAAATGGAGGAGTGAAATGGAGGAGTGAGTTGGTGTAGCGACATAAGGAGTGACATGGAATAGCGACATGGAGGAGTGACATGGAGGAGTGACATGAGGAGTGAGTTGCTGTAGCGACATGGAGGAGTGACATGGAATAGCGACAAGGAGGAGTGACATGGAGGAGTGACATGGAGGAGTGACATAGAGGATTGATGTGGAGGAGAGACATGGTGTAGTGACATGGAGAAGTGACAAGTTTGATCAGGAAGGAGGGTTGATATGGTGGAGTGACATGGCGGAGGGAAAGGGATGAGTGAGTTGGTGTAGTGACATGGAGGAGTGACATGGAGGGTTGATATGGATTAGTGACATGGAGGAGTGACATGGTGGAGTGAAATGGAGGAGTGACATGGAGGAGTGAGGTGGTGGAGCGACATAAGGAGTGACATGGAATAGCGACATGGAGGAGTGACATGGAGGAGTGACATAGAGGATTGAAGTGGAGCAGTGACATGGAGGAGTGACATGGAGGAGTGAGTTGGTGGAGCAACATGGAGGAGTGACATGGAATACATATAGTAGTGACATGGAGGAGTATCTTGGAGGAGTGACATAAAGGAGTGACATGGAGGAATGACTTGGATGAGTGACATGGAGGAGTGACAAGGAGGATTGTGTTGGTGTAGCGATATGGAGGAGTGACATGGAGTAGCGACATGGAGGAGTGACATGAGGAGTGAGTTGGTATAGCGACATGGAGGATTGATATGGAGGAGTAACATGGAGGAGTGATATAGAGGAGTGGCGTGGTGGAGTGAAATTTAAGAGTGACATGGAGGATTGACATGGAGTAGCTAAATGGAGGAGTGACAAGGAGGTGTGACATGGAGGAGTGACGTGGACGAATGACATGGAGGAGTGAGTTGGTAGAGTGACATGGAGGAGTGACATGGAGTTGCTACATGGAGGAGTGACAAGGAGGTGTGACATGGAGGAGTGACGTGGAGTAGCGACATGGAGGAGTGACTTGGAGGAGTGACAATGTGGAGCTACACAGATGACAGACATAACATTGAAGACTTGGAGAAGTGACATGGAGGAGAGACATGGAGAAGTGAATTGGAGGAGTGACATGGAGTAGAGACATGGAGGAGTGACATGGAGGAGTGAGTAGGTGTAACGACATGGAGGAGTGACATGGAAGACATATAGAAGTGACATGGAGGAGTGACTTGGAGGAGTGACATAAAGGAGTGACATGGAGGAATGACTTGGATGCGTGACATGGAGGAGTGACAAGGAGGATTGAGTGGGTGTAGCGACATGGAGGAGTGACATGGAGTAACGACATGGAGTAGTGACATGAAGAGTGAGTTAGTGTAGCGACATGGAGGAGTGACATGGAATAGCGACAAGGAGGAGTGACATAGAGTAGTGACATGGAGGAGTGACATAGAGGATTGATGTGGGGGAGAGACATGGAGTAGTGACATGGAGAAGTGACAAGTTTGATCAGGAAGGAGGGTTGATATGGTGGCGTGACATGGCGGAGGGACAGGGATGAGTGAGTTGGTGTAGTGACATGGAGGAGTGACATGGAATAGCGACAAGGAGGAGTGACATGGAGGAGTGACATGGAGGAGTGACATGGAGGAGTGACATAGAGGATTGATGTGGAGGAGAGACATGAAGGAGTGACAGGGCGGATCAGCAAGGAGGATTGATATTGTGGAGTGTCATGGCGGAGGGACATGGATGAGTGACTTGGAGGAGTGACATGGAGGAGCAACATGGAGGAGTGACAAGGAGGAGCGACATGGAGGAGTGACATGGAAGACATATAGAAGTGACATGGAGGAGTGACATGGAGGATCGACATGGAGGAGTGACATGGAGTAGCGACATTGAGGAATGACATAGAGGAGTGATATTGAAAAGTGACATGGAGGAGTGATATAGAGGAGTGATGTGGAGGAGTGACATGGAAAACATGTAGAAGTGACACAGAGGAGTGATATGGAGGAGTGAAAATATGGAGCTACACGGATGAGAGACATGACATTGAAGACTTAGAGAAGTGACATAGAGGAGCGTCATGCAAGAGTGACATTGAGGAGTGACATGGAGTAGCAACATGGAGGAGTGACATTAAGGAGTTACATGGAGGAGTGAAATGGAGGATTGATATGGAGGAGTGACATGGAGTAGTGAAATAGAGGAGTGATATGGAGGAGCGACATGCAGGAGTGACATTGAAGTCATATAGAAGTGAAATTGAGGAGTGACTTGGAGGACTGACATATAGGAGTGACATGGAGGAATGACATGGATGAGTGACATGGAGGAGTGACAAGGAGTAGCGACATGGAGGAGTGACATGAGGAGTGACGTAGAAGAGTGATGTGGTGGAGTGAAATGGAGGAGTGACATGGAAGAGTGAGTTGGTGTAGCGACATGGAGGAGTAACATGGAATAGCGACAAGGAGGAGTGACATGGAGGAGTGACATGGAGAAGTGATATAGAGGAGTGATGTGGAGGACAGACATGGAGTAGCGACAAGGAGGAGGGACGTGGTGGAGTGAAATGGAGGAGTGACATGGAGGAGTGAGTTGGTGTAGCGACAAGGAGGAGTGACATGGAGGGTTGATGTGGAGGAGTGAGATGGAGGAGAGACGTGGTGGAGTGAAATGGAGTAGTGACATGGAGGAGTGAGTTTATATAGCGACATAAGGAGTGACATGGAATAGCGACATGGAGGAGTGACATGGAGGAGTGACATAGAGGAGTGACGTGGAGCAGTGACATGGAGGAGTGACAAGTAGGATTGAGTTGGTGTAGCGACATGGAGGAGTGACATGGTGTAGCTACATGGAGGAGTGACATGAGGATTGAGTTGGTGTAGCAACATGGAGGAGTGACATGGAAGAGCAACAAGGAGGAGTGACATAGAGGAGTGACATGGAGGAGTGACATGGAAGATTGATGTGGAGGAGAGACATGGAGGAGTGACAGGGCGGATCAGCAAGGAGGATTGATATGATGGAGTGACATGGCGGAGGGACATGGATGAGTAACATGGAGGAGTGACATGGAGGAGCAACATGGAGGAGTGATAAGGAGGAGCGACATGGAGGAGTGACATGGAAGACATATAGAAGTGACATGGAGGAGTGACATGGAGGATCGACATGGAGGAGTGACATGGAGTAGCGACATAGGGGAATGACATATAGGAGTGATATTGAAAAGTGACATTGAGGAGTGACATAGAGGAGTGATGTGGAGGAGTGACATGTACAACATGTCAACAAGTGACACGGAGGAGAGACTTGGATGAGTAACATGGAGGAGTGACAAGGAGGATTGAGTTGGTGTAGCGACATGGAGGAGTGACATGGAATTGCGACAAGGAGGAGTGACATGGAGAAGTGACATGGAGGATTGATATGGAGGAGTAACATGGAGGAGTGATATAGAGGACAGGCGTGGTGGAGTGATATTTAAGAGTGACATGGAGGAGTGACATGAGGAGTGAGTTGGTGTAGCGACATTGAGGAGTGACATGGAGGAGTGACATGGCGGAGGGACAGGTATGAGTGAGTTGGTGTAGTGACATGGAGGAGTGACATGGAGGAATGACATGGAAGAGTGACATGGAGGAGTGACATGGAGGGTTGATATGGAGGAGTGATTTGGAGGAGTGACGTGGTGGAGTGAAATGGAGGAGTGAAATAAAGGAGTGACATGGAGGAATGACTTGGATGAGTGACATGGAGGAGTGACAAGGAGGATTGAGTTGGTGTAGCGATATGGAGAAGTGACATGGAGTAGCGACATGGAGGAGTGACATGAGGAGTGAGTTGGTGTAGCGACATGGAGGAGTGACATGGAGGAGTGACATGGAATTGCGACAAGGAAGAGTGACATGGAGAAGTGACATGGAGGATTGATATGGAGGAGTAACATGGAGGAGTGATATAGAGGAGTGGCGTGGTGGAGTGAAATTTAAGAGTGACATGGAGGAGTGACATGGAGGAGTGACATAGAGGTTTGATGTGTGGGAGAGACATGGAGTAGTGACATGGAGAAGTGACAAGTTTGATCAGGAAGGAGGGTTGATGTGGTGGAGAGACATGGCGGAGGGACAGGGATGAGTGAGTTGGTGTAGTGACATGGAGTAGCTACATGGAGGAGTGACAAGGAAGTGTGACATGGAGGAGTGAAATGGAATAGCTACATGGAGGAGTGACAAGGAGGAGTGACATGGAGGAGTGAGTTGGTGGAGCGACATGGAGGAGTGACATGGAAGACATATAGACGTGGTGGAGTGAAATGGAGGAGTGACATGGAGGAGTGAGTTGGTGTAGCGACATGGAGGAGTAACATGAAATCGCGACAAGGAGGAGTGACGTGGAGGAGTAACATGGAGGAGTGACATGGAGGAGCAACATGGAGGAGTGACAAGGAGGAGCGACATGGAGGAGTGAAATGAAAGACATATAGAAGTGACATGGAGGAGTGACATGGAGGATCGACTTGGAGGAGTGACATGGAGTAGCGACATAGGGGAATGACATAGAGGAGTGATATTGAAAAGTGACATGGAGGATTTACATAGAGGAGTGATGTGGAGGAGTGACATGGAAAACATGTAGAAGTGACACGGAGGAGTGATATGGAGGAGTGACAATATGGAGCTCCACGGATGAGAGACATGACATTGAATACTTGGAAAAGTGACATGGAGGAGCGACATGCAAGAGTGACATGGAGGAGTGACATGGAATAGCGACATGGAGTAGTGACATTAAGGAGTTACATGGAGGAGTGAAATGGAGGATTGATATGGAGGAGTGACATGGAGGAGTGAAATAGAGGAGTGATATGGAGGAGTGACATGCAGGAGTGACATTGAAGTCATATAGAAGTGAAATTGAGGAGTGACTTGGAGTAGTGACATGGAGGAATGACATGGATGAGTGATATGAAGGAGTGACAAGGAGTAGCGACATGGAGGAGTGACATGAGGAGTGACGTAGAAGAGTGACGTGGTGGAGTGAAATGGAGGAGTGACATGGAAGAGTGAGTTGGTGTAGCGACATGGAGGAGTGACATGGAATAGCTACATGGAGGAGTGACAAGGAGGAGTGACATGGAGGAGTGAGTTGGTGGAGCGACATGGAGGAGTAACATGGAAGACATATAGAAGTGACATGGAGGAGTGACTTGGAGGAGTGACATAAAGGAGTGACATGGAGGAATGACTTGGATGAGTGACATGGAGGAGTGACGGGGATTGAGTTGGTGTAGCGACATGGAGGAGTGACATGGAGTAGCGACATGGAGGAGTGACATGAGGAGTGAGTTGGTGTAGCAACATGGAGGAGTGACATGGAATATCGAAAAGGAGGAGTGACATGGAGGAGTGACATGGAGGAGTGACATAGAGGATTAATGTGGAGGAGAGACATGGAGTAGTGACATGGAGAACTGACAAGTTTGATCAGGAAGGAGGTTTGATATTGTGGAGTGACATTGCGGAGGAACAGGGATTAGTGAGTTGGTGTAGTGACATGGAGGAGTGACATGGAGGAGTGACATGGAGGAGTGACATGGAGGGTTGATATGGAGGAGTGACATGGAATAGTGACGTGGTGGAGTGAAATGGAGGAGTGACATGGAGGAGTGAGTTGGTGTAGCGACATAAAGAGTGACATGGAATAGCAACATGGAGGAGTGACATGGAGGAGTGAGTTGGTGGAGCGACATGGAGGAGTGACATGGAAGACATATAGAAGTGACATAGAGGAGTGACTTGGAGGAATGACATAAAGGAGTGACATGGAGGAATGACTTGGATGAGTGACATGGAGGAGAAACAAGGAGGATTGAGTTGGTGTAGCGACATGGAGGAGTGACATGGAGTAGCGACATGGAGGAGTGACATGGAGGAGTGAGTTGGTGTAGCGACATGGAGGAGTAACATGGAATAGCGACATAAGGAGTGAAATGGAGGAGTGACATGGAGTAGCAACATGGAGGAGTGACATGGAGGAGTGAGTTGGTGTAACGACATGGAGGAGTGACATGGAAGACATATAGAAGTGACATGGAGGAGTGACTTGGAGGAGTGACATAAAGGAGTGACATGGACATATGACTTGGCTGAGTGACATGGAGGAGTGACAAGGAGGATTGAGTTGGTGTAGCGACATGGAGGAGTGACATGGAGTAGCAACATGGAGGAGTGACATGAGGATTGAGTTGGTGTAGCGACATGGAGGAGTGACATGGAAGAGCGACATGGAGGAGTGACATGGAGGAGTGACAGAGGAGTGACGTGGAGCATTGACATGGAGGAGTGACATGGAGTAGTGAGTTGGTGGAGCAACATGGAGGAGTGACATGGAAGACATATAGAAGTGACAAGTTTGATCAAGAAGGAGGGTTGATATGGTGGAGTGACATGGCGGAGGGACAGGGATGAGTGAGTTGGTGTAGTGACATGGAGGAGTGACATGGAGGGTTGATATGGAGGAGTGACATGGAATAGCGACAAGGAACAATGACATGGAGGAGTGACATGGAGGAGTGACATAGAGGATTGATGTGGAGGAAAGACATGGAGTAGTGACATGGAGTAGAGACAAGGAGGAGTGACATGAGGAGTGACGTAGAAGAGTGACGTGGTGGAGTGAAATGGAGGAGTGACATGGAAGAGTGAGTTGGTGTAGCGACATGGAGGAGTAACATGAAATCGCGACAAGGAGGAGTGACGTGGAGGAGTAACATGGAGGAATGATATAGAGGAGTGATGTGGAGGAGAGACATGGAGTAGTGACATGGAAAAGTGACAAGTTTGATCATGAAGGAGGGTTGATATGGTGGAGTGACATGGCGGAGGGACATGGAGGAGTGACATGGAGGAGTGATATGGAGGGTTGATATGGAGGAGGGACGTGGTGGAGTGAAATGGAGGAGTGACATGGAGGAGTGAGTAGGTATAGCGACAAGGAGGAGTGACATGGAGGGTTGATATGGAGGAGTGACATGGAGGAGTGACGTGGTGGAGTGAAATGGAGGAGTGACATGGAGGAGTGAGTTTCTATAGCGACATAAGGAGTGACATGGAATAGCGACATGGAGGAGTGACATGGAGGAGTGACAGAGGAGTGACGTGGAGCAGTGACATGGAGGAGTGACATGGAGTAGTGAGTTGGTGGAGCAACATGGAGGAGTGACATGGAAGACATATAGAAGTGACATGGAGGAGTGACTTGGAGGAGTGATATAAAGGAGTGACATGGACAAATGACTTGGCTGAGTGACATGGAAGAGCGACAAGGAGGAGTGACATAGAGGAGTGACATGGAGGAGTGACATAGAGGTTTGATGTGGGGGAGAGACATGGAGTAGTGACATGGAGTAGAGACAAGGAGGAGTGACATAAGGAGTGACGTAGAAGAGTGACGTGGTGGAGTGAAATGGAGGAGTGACATGGAAGAGTGAGTTGGTGTAGCGACATGGAGGAGTAACATGAAATCGCGACAAGGAGGTGTGACGTGGAGGAGTGACATGGAGGAGTGATATAGAGGAGTGATGTGGAGGAGAGACATGGAGTAGTGACATGGAGAAGTGACAAGTTTGATCAAGAAGGAGGGTTGATATGGTGGAGTGACTTGGCGGAGGGACAGGGATGAGTGAGTTGGTGTAGTGACATGGAGGAGTGACATGGAGGAGTGACATGGAGGGTTGATATGGAGGAGTGACATGGAGGAGTGACGTGGTGGAGTGAAATGGTGGAGTGACATGGCGGAGTGAGTTGGTGTAGCGACATGGAGGAGTGACATGGAATAGCGAAAAGGAGGAATGACATGGAGAAGTGACATAGAGGATTGATGTGGAGGAAAGACATGGAGTAGTGAGTTGGTAGAGCGACATGGAGGAGTGACATGGAATAGCTACATGGAGGAGTGACAAGGAGGAGTGACATAGAGGTTTGATGTGGGGGAGAGACATGGAGTAGTGACATGGAGAAGTGACAAGTTTGATCAGGAAGGAGGGTTGATATGGTGGAGTGACATGGCGGAGGGACAGGGATGAGTGAGTTGGTGTAGTGACATGGAGGGTTGATATGGAGGAGGGACGTGGTGGAGTGAATTGGAGGAGTGACATTGAGAAGTGAGTTGGTGTAGCGACAAGGAGGAGTGACATGGAGGGTTGATATGGAGGAGTGACATGGAGGAGTGACGTGGTGGAGTGAAATGGAGGAGTGACATGTAGGAGTGAGTTTATGTAGCGTCATAAGGAGTAACATGGAATAACGACATGGAGGAGTGACATGGAGTAGTGAGTTGGTGGAGCAACATGGAGGAGTGACATGGAAGACATATAGAAGTGACATGGAGGAGTGACTTGGAGGAGTGACATAAAGGAGTGACATGGACAAATGACTTGGCTGAGTGACATGGAGGAGTGACAAGGAGGATTGAGTTGGTGTAGCGACATGGAGGAGTTACATGGAGTAGCTACATGGAGGAGTGACATGAGGATTGAGTTGGTGTAACGACATGGAGGAGTGACATGGAAGAGCGACAAGGACGAGTGACATAGAGGAGTGACATGGTGGAGTGACATAGAGGTTTGATGTGGGGGAAAGACATGGAGTAGTGACATGGAGAAGTGACAAGTTTGATCAAGAAGGAGGATTGATATGGTGGAGTGACATGGCGGAGGGACAGGGATGAGTGAGTTGGTGTATTGACATGGAGGAGTGACATGGAGGAGTGACATGGAGCGTTGATATGGCGGAGTGACATGGAATAGCGACAAGGAGCAATGACATGGAGGAATGACATGGAGGAGTGACAAGGAAGTGTGACATGGAGGAGTGACGTGGACGTGTGACATGGAGTAATGAGTTGGTGGAGCGACATGGAGGAGTGACATGGAAGACATATAGAAGTGACATGGAGGTGTGACTTGGAGGAGTGACATAAAGGAGTGACATGGAGGAATGACTTGGATGAGTGACATGGAGGAGTGACAAGGAGGATTGAGTTGGTGTAGCGACATGGAGTAGTGACATGGAGTAGCGACATGGAGGAGTGACATGAGGAGTGAGTTGATGTAGCAACATGGAGGAGTGACATGGAATTGCGACAAGGAGGAGTGACATGGAGGGGTGACATGGAGGAGTGACATGGAGGAATGACATAGAGGATTGATGTGGAGGAGTGACATGGAGTAGTGACATGGAGGAGTGACATTGAGGGTTTATATGGAGGAATGACATGGAGGAGTGACGTGGTGGAGTGAAATGGAGGAGTGAAATTGAGTAGCGACATGGAGGAGTGACATGAGGAGTGAGTTGGTGTAGCGACATGGAGGAGTGACATGGAGGAGTGACATGGCGGAGGGACAGGGATGAGTGAGTTGATGTAATGACGTGGAGGAGTGACATGGAGGAATGACATGGAGGAGTGACATGGAGGAGTGACATGGAGGAGTGACATAGAGGAGTGACATGGAGGAGTGACATGGAGGAGTGACATAGAGGATTGATGTGGAGGAGAGACATGGAGGAGTGACAGGGCGGATCAGCAAGGAGGATTGATATGGTGAAGTGACATGGCGGAGGGATATGGAGGAGTGACAAGGAGGAGCGACATGGAGGAGTGACATGGAAGACATATAGAAGTGACATGGAGGAGTGACTTGGAGGAGTGACATAAAGGAGTGACATGGAGGAATGACTTGGATGAGTGACATGGAGGAGTGACAAGGAGGATTGAGTTGGTGTAGCGACATGGAGGAGTGACATGGAGTAGCGACATGGAGTAGTGACATGAGGAGTGAGTTGGTGTAGCGACATGGAGGAGTGACATGGAGGAGTGACATGGAGGCGTGACATAGAGTATTGATGTGGGGGAGAGATATGGAGTAGTGACATGGAGAAGTGACAAGTTTGATCAGGAAGGAGGGTTGATATGGTGGAGTGACATGGCGGAGGGACAGGGATGAGTGAGTAGGTGTAGTGACATGGAGGAGTGACATGGAATAGCGACAAGGAGGAGTGACATGGAGGAGTGACAGGGCGGATCAGCAAGGAGGATTGATATGGTGGAGTGACATGGAGGAATGAGTTGGTGTAGCGACATGGAGGAGTGACATGGAATAGCGACAAGGAGAAATGACATGGAGGAGTGACATGGAGGAGTGACATAGAGGATTGATGTGGGGGAGAGACATGGAGTAGTGACATGGAGAAGTGACAAGTTTGATCAGGAAGGAGGGTTGATATGGTGGCGTGACATGGCGGAGGGACAGGGATGAGTGAGTTGGTGTAGTGACATGGAGGAGTGACATGGAATAGCGACAAGGAGGAGTGACATGGAGGAGTGACATGGAGGAGTGACATGGAGGAGTGACATAGAGGATTGATGTGGAGGAGAGACATGAAGGAGTGACAGGGCGGATCAGCAAGGAGGATTGATATTGTGGAGTGTCATGGCGGAGGGACATGGATGAGTGACATGGAGGAGTGACATGGAGGAGCAACATGGAGGAGTGACAAGGAGGAGCGACATGGAGGAGTGACATGGAAGACATATAGAAGTGACATGGAGGAGTGACATGGAGGATCGACATGGAGGAGTGACATGGAGTAGCGACATTGGGGAATGACATAGAGGAGTGATATTGAAAAGTGACATGGAGGAGTGATATAGAGGAGTGATGTGGAGGAGTGACATGGAAAACATGTAGAAGTGACACAGAGGAGTGATATGGAGGAGTGAAAATATGGAGCTACACGGATGAGAGACATGACATTGAAGACTTAGAGAAGTGACATAGAGGAGCGTCATGCAAGAGTGACATTGAGGAGTGACATGGAGTAGCAACATGGAGGAGTGACATTAAGGAGTTACATGGAGGAGTGAAATGGAGGATTGATATGGAGGAGTGACATGGAGTAGTGAAATAGAGGAGTGATATGGAGGAGCGACATGCAGGAGTGACATTGAAGTCATATAGAAGTGAAATTGAGGAGTGACTTGGAGGACTGACATATAGGAGTGACATGGAGGAATGACATGGATGAGTGACATGGAGGAGTGACAAAGAGTAGCGACAAGGAGGAGTGACGTGGAGAAGTGACATGGAGGATTGATATGGAGGAGTAACATGGAGGAGTGATATAGAGGAGTGGCGTGGTGGAGTGAAATTTAAGAGTGACATGGAGGAGTGACATGGAGAAGTGATATGGAGTAGCTACATGGAGGAGTGACATGGAGGAGTGAGTTGGTGGAGCGACATGGAGGAGTGACATGGAAGACATATAGAAGTGACATGGAGGAGTGACTTGGAGGAGTGACATAAAGGAGTGACATGGAGGAATGATTTGGATGAGTGACATGGCGGAGGGACAGGGATGAGTGAGTTGGTGTAGTGACATAAAGGAGTGACATGGAGGAGTGAAATGGAGGAGTGACATGGAGGAGTGACATGGAGGGTTGATATGGAGGAGTGACATGAAGGAGTGACGTGTTGGAGTGAAATGGAGGAGTTACATGGAGGAGTGAGTTGGTGTAGCGACATAAGGAGTGACATGGAATAGCAACATGGAGGAGTGACATGGAAGAGTGAGTTGGTGTAGCGACATGGAGGAGTAACATGGAATAGCGACATAAGGAGTGAAATGGAGGAGTGACATGGAGTAGCAACATGGAGGAGTGACATGGAGGAGTGAGTTGGTGTAACGACATGGAGGAGTGACATGGAAGACATATAGAAGTGACATGGAGGAGTGACTTGGAGGAGTGACATAAAGGAGTGACATGGACATATGACTTGGCTGAGTTACATGGAGGAGTGACAAGGAGGATTGAGTTGGTGTAGCGACATGGAGGAGTGACATGGAGTAGCAACATGGAGGAGTGACATGAGGATTGAGTTGGTGTAGCGACATGGAGGAGTGACATGGAAGAGCGACAAGGAGGAGTGACATAGAGGAGTGAAATGGAGGAGTGACATAGAGGTTTGATGTAGGGGAGAGACATGGAGTAGTGACATGGAGAAGTGACAAGTTTGATCAAGAAGGAGGGTTGATATGGTGGAGTGACATGGCGGAGGGACAGGGATGAGTGAGTTGGTGTAGTGACATGGAGGAGTGACATGGAGGGTTGATATGGAGGAGTGACATGGAATAGCGACAAGGAACAATGACATGGAGGAGTGACATGGAGGAGTGACATAGAGGATTGATGTGGAGGAAAGACATGGAGTAGTGACATGGAGTAGAGACAAGGAGGAGTGACATGAGGAGTGACGTAGAAGAGTGACGTGGTGGAGTGAAATGGAGGAGTGACATGGAAGAGTGAGTTGGTGTAGCGACATGGAGGAGTAACATGAAATCGCGACAAGGAGGAGTGACGTGGAGGAGTAACATGGAGGAATGATATAGAGGAGTGATGTGGAGGAGAGACATGGAGTAGTGACATGGAAAAGTGACAAGTTTGATCATGAAGGAGGGTTTATATGGTGGAGTGACATGGCGGAGGGACATGGAGGAGTGACATGGAGGAGTGATATGGAGGGTTGATATGGAGGAGGGACATGGTGGAGTGAAATGGAGGAGTGAGTAGGTATAGCGACAAGGAGGAGTGACATGGAGGGTTGATATGGAGGAGTGACATGGAGGAGTGACGTGGTGGAGTGAAATGGAGGAGTGACATGGAGGAGTGAGTTTCTATAGCGACATAAGGAGTGACATGGAATAGCGACATGGAGGAGTGACATGGAGGAGTGACAGATGAGTGACGTGGAGCAGTGACATGGAGGAGTGACATGGAGTAGTGAGTTGGTGGAGCAACATGGAGGAGTGACATGGAAGACATATAGAAGTGACATGGAGGAGTGACTTGGAGGAGTGATATAAAGGAGTGACATGGACAAATGACTTGGCTGAGTGACATGGAAGAGCGACAAGGAGGAGTGACATAGAGGAGTGACATGGAGGAGTGACATAGAGGTTTGATGTGGGGGAGAGACATGGAGTAGTGACATGGAGTAGAGACAAGGAGGAGTGACATGAGGAGTGACGTAGAAGAGTGACGTGGTGGAGTGAAATGGAGGAGTGACATGGAAGAGTGAGTTGGTGTAGCGACATGGAGGAGTAACATGAAATCGCGACAAGGAGGAGTGACGTGGAGGAGTGACATGGAGGAGTGATATAGAGGAGTGATGTGGAGGAGAGACATGGAGTAGTGACATGGAGGAGTGACATGGAGGGTTGATATGGAGGAGTGACATGGAGGAGTGACGTGGTGGAGTGAAATGGTGGAGTGACATGGCGGAGTGAGTTGGTGTAGCGACATGGAGGAGTGACATGGAATAGCGAAAAGGAGGAATGACATGGAGAAGTGACATAGAGGATTGATGTGGAGGAAAGACATGGAGTAGTGAGTTGGTAGAGCGACATGGAGGAGTGACATGGAATAGCTACATGGAGGAGTGACAAGGAGGAGTGACATAGAGGTTTGATGTGGGGGAGAGACATTGAGTAGTGACATGGAGAAGTGACAAGTTTGATCAGGAAGGAGGGTTGATATGGTGGAGTGACATGGCGGAGGGACAGGGATGAGTGAGTTGGTGTAGTGACATGGAGGGTTGATATGGAGGAGGGACGTGGTGGAGTGAATTGGAGGAGTGACATTGAGAAGTGAGTTGGTGTAGCGACAAGGAGGAGTGACATAGAGGGTTGATATGGAGGAGTGACATGGAGGAGTGACGTGGTGGAGTGAAATGGAGGAGTGACATGGAGGAGTGAGTTTATGTAGCGTCATAAGGAGTAACATGGAATAACGACATGGAGGAGTGACATGGAGTAGTGAGTTGGTGGAGCAACATGGAGGAGTGACATGGAAGACATATAGAAGTGACATGGAGGAGTGACTTGGAGGAGTGACATAAAGGAGTGACATGGACAAATGACTTGGCTGAGTGACATGGAGGAGTGACAAGGAGGATTGAGTTGGTGTAGCGACACGGAGGAGTTACATGGAGTAGCTACATGTAGGAGTGACATGAGGATTGAGTTGGTGTAACGACATGGAGGAGTGACATGGAAGAGCGACAAGGACGAGTGACATAGAGGAGTGACATGGTGGAGTGACATAGAGGTTTGATGTGGGGGAAAGACATGGAGTAGTGACATGGAGAAGTGACAAGTTTGATCAAGAAGGAGGATTGATATGGTGGAGTGACATGGCGGAGGGACAGGGATGAGTGAGTTGGTGTATTGACATGGAGGAGTGACATGGAGGAGTGACATGGAGCGTTGATATGGCGGAGTGACATGGAATAGCGACAAGGAGCAATGACATGGAGGAGTGACATGGAGGAGTGACAAGGAAGTGTGACATGGAGGAGTGACGTGGACGTGTGACATGGAGTAATGAGTTGGTAGAGCGACATGGAGGAGTGACATGGAATAGCTACATGGAGGAGTGACAAGGAGGAGTTACATGGAGGAGTGAGTTGGTGGAGCGACATGGAGGAGTGACATGGAAGACATATAGAAGTGACATGGAGGTGTGACTTGGAGGAGTGACATAAAGGAGTGACATGGAGGAATGACTTGGATGAGTGACATGGAGGAGTGACAAGGAGGATTGAGTTGGTGTAGCGACATGGAGTAGTGACATTGAGTAGCGACATTGAGGAGTGACATGAGGAGTGAGTTGATGTAGCAACATGGAGGAGTGACATGGAATTGCGACAAGGAGGAGTGACATGGAGGGGTGACATGGAGGAGTGACAAGGAGGAATGAAATAGAGGATTGATGTGGAGGAGTGACATGGAGTAGTGACATGGAGAACTGACAAGTTTGATCAGGATGGAGGGTTGATATGGTGGAGTGACATGGCGGAGGGACAGGGATTAGTGAGTTGGTGTAGTGACATGGAGGAGTGACATGGATGAGTGACATGGAGGAGTGACATTGAGGGTTGATATGGAGGAATGACATGGAGGAGTGACATGGTGGAGTGAAATGGAGGAGTGAAATTGAGTAGCGACATGGAGGAGTGACATGAGGAGTGAGTTGGTGTAGCGACATGGAGGAGTGACATGGAGGAGTGACATGGTGGAGGGACAGGGATGAGTGAGTTGATGTAATGACGTGGAGGAGTGACATGGAGGAATGACATGGAGGAGTGACATGGAGGAGTGATATGGAGGAGTGACATAGAGGAGTGACATGGAGGAGTGACATGGAGGAGTGACATAGAGGATTGATGTGGAGGAGAGACATGGAGGAGTGACAGGGCGGATCAGCAAGGAGGATTGATATGGTGAAGTGACATGGCGGAGGGATATGGAGGAGTGACAAGGAGGAGCGACATGGAGGAGTGACATGGAAGACATATAGAAGTGACATGGAGGAGTGACTTGGAGGAGTGACATAAAGGAGTGACATGGAGGAATGACTTGGATGAGTGACATGGAGGAGTGACAAGGAGGATTGAGTTGGTGTAGCGACATGGAGGAGTGACATGGAGTAGCGACATGGAGTAGTGACATGAGGAGTGAGTTGGTGTAGCGACATGGAGTAGTGACATGGAATAGCGACAAGGAGGAGTGACATAGAGGAGTGACATGGAGGCGTGACATAGAGTATTGATGTGGGGGAGAGATATGGAGTAGTGACATGGAGAAGTGACAAGTTTGATCAGGAAGGAGGGTTGATATGGTGGAGTGACATGGCGGAGGGACAGGGATGAGTGAGTAGGTGTAGTGACATGGAGGAGTGACATGGAATAGCGACAAGGAGGAGTGACATGGAGGAGTGACAGGGCGGATCAGCAAGGAGGATTGATATGGTGGAGTGACATGGAGGAGTGAGTTGGTGTAGCGACATGGAGGAGTGACATGGAATAGCGACAAGGAGAAATGACATGGAGGAGTGACATGGAGGAGTGACATAGAGGATTGATGTGAAGGAAAGACATGAAGTAGTGACATGGAGAAGTGACAAGTTTGATCAGGAAGGAGGGTTTATATGGTGGAGTGACATGGCGGAGGGACAGGGATGAGTGAGTTGGTGTAGTGACATGGAGTAGCTACATGGAGGAGTGACAAGGAAGTGTGACATGGAGGAGTGACGTGGGCGAGTGACATGAAGGAGTATGTTGGTAGAGCGACATGGAGGAGTGACATTGAAAAGCTACATGGAGGAGTGACAAGGAGGAGTGACAAGGAGGAGTGACAAGGAGGATTGAGTTGGTGTAGCGACATGGAGGAGTGACATGAGGAGTGATTTGGTGTAGCGACATGGAGGAGTGACATGGAGGAGTGACATGGCGGAGAGAAAGGGATGAGTGAGTTGGTGTAGTGACATGGAGGAGTGACATGGAGGAGTGACATGGAGGGTTGATATGGAGGAGTGATATGGAGGAGTGACGTGGTGGAGTGAAATGGAGGAGTGAAATGGAGGAGTGAGTTGGTGTAGCGACATAAGGAGGAGTGACATGGAGGGTTGATATCGAGGAGTGACATGGAGGAGTGACGTGGTGGAGTGAAATGGAGGAGTGACATGGAGGAGAGAGTTTATATAGCGACATAAGGAGTAACATGGAATAGCGACATGGAGGAGTGACATGGAGGAGTGAGTTGGTGGAGCAACATGGAGGATTGACATGGAAGACATATAGAAGTGACATGGAGGAGTGACTTGGAGGAGTGACATAAAGGAGTGACATGGACAAATGACTTGGCTGAGTGACATGGAGGAGTGACAAGGAGCATTGAGTTGGTGTAGCGACATGGAGGAGTGAAATGGAGTAGCGACATGGAGGAGTGACATGAGGAGTGAGTTGGTGTAGCGACATGGAGGAGTGTCATGGAGGAGTGACATGGCGGAGGGACAGGGATGAGTGAGTTGGTGTAGTGACATGGAGGAGTGACATGGAGGAATGAAATGGAGGAGTGACATGGAGGAGTGACATGGAGGGTTGATATGGAGGAGTGATTTGGAGGAGTGACGTGGTGGAGTGAAATGGAGGAGTGAAATGGAGGAGTGAGTTGGTGTAGCGACATAAGGAGTGACATGGAATAGCGACATGGAGGAGTGACATGGAGGAGTGACATGAGGAGTGAGTTGCTGTAGCGACATGGAGGAGTGACATGGAATAGCGACAAGGAGGAGTGACATGGAGGAGTGACATGGAGGAGTGACATAGAGGATTGATGTGGAGGAGAGACATGGTGTAGTGACATGGAGAAGTGACAAGTTTGATCAGGAAGGAGGGTTGATATGGTGGAGTGACATGGCGGAGGGAAAGGGATGAGTGAGTTGGTGTAGTGACATGGAGGAGTGACATGGAGGGTTGATATGGATTAGTGACATGGAGGAGTGACATGGTGGAGTGAAATGGAGGAGTGACATGGAGGAGTGAGGTGGTGGAGCGACATAAGGAGTGACATGGAATAGCGACATGGAGGAGTGACATGGAGGAGTGACAGGGCGGATCAGCAAGGAGGATTGATATGGTGGAGTGACATGTAGGAGTGAGTTGGTGTAGCGACATGGAGGAGTGACATGGAATAGCGACAAGGAGAAATGACATGGAGGAGTGACATGGAGGAGTGACATAGAGGATTGATGTGAAGGAAAGACATGAAGTAGTGACATGGAGAAGTGACAAGTTTGATCAGGAAGGAGGGTTGATATGGTGGAGTGACATGGCGGAGGGACAGGGATGAGTGAGTTGGTGTAGTGACATGGAGTAGCTACATGGAGGAGTGACAAGGAAGTGTGACATGGAGGAGTGACGTGGGCGAGTGACATGAAGGAGTATGTTGGTAGAGCGACATGGAGGAGTGACATTGAAAAGCTACATGGAGGAGTGACAAGGAGGAGTGACAAGGAGGAGTGACAAGGAGGATTGAGTTGGTGTAGCGACATGGAGGAGTGACATGAGGAGTGATTTGGTGTAGCGACATGGTGGAGTGACATGGAGGAGTGACATGGCGGAGAGAAAGGGATGAGTGAGTTGGTGTAGTGACATGGAGGAGTGACATGGAGGAGTGACATGGAGGGTTGATATGGAGGAGTGATATGGAGGAGTGACGTGGTGGAGTGAAATGGAGGAGTGAAATGGAGGAGTGAGTTGGTGTAGCGACATAAGGAGGAGTGACATGGAGGGTTGATATCGAGGAGTGACATGGAGGAGTGACGTGGTGGAGTGAAATGGAGGAGTGACATGGAGGAGAGAGTTTATATAGCGACATAAGGAGTAACATGGAATAGCGACATGGAGGAGTGACATGGAGGAGTGAGTTGGTGGAGCAACATGGAGGATTGACATGGAAGACATATAGAAGTGACATGGAGGAGTGACTTGGAGGAGTGACATAAAGGAGTGACATGGACAAATGACTTGGCTGAGTGACATGGAGGAGTGACAAGGAGCATTGAGTTGGTGTAGCGACATGGAGGAGTGAAATGGAGTAGCGACATGGAGGAGTGACATGAGGAGTGAGTTGGTGTAGCGACATGGAGGAGTGTCATGGAGGAGTGACATGGCGGAGGGACAGGGATGAGTGAGTTGGTGTAGTGACATGGAGGAGTGACATGGAGGAATGAAATGGAGGAGTGACATGGAGGAGTGACATGGAGGGTTGATATGGAGGAGTGATTTGGAGGAGTGACGTGGTGGAGTGAAATGGAGGAGTGAAATGGAGGAGTGAGTTGGTGTAGCGACATAAGGAGTGACATGGAATAGCGACATGGAGGAGTGACATGGAGGAGTGACATGAGGAGTGAGTTGCTGTAGCGACATGGAGGAGTGACATGGAATAGCGACAAGGAGGAGTGACATGGAGGAGTGACATGGTGGAGGGACAGGGATGAGTGAGTTGATGTAATGACGTGGAGGAGTGACATGGAGGAATGACATGGAGGAGTGACATGGAGGAGTGATATGGAGGAGTGACATAGAGGAGTGACATGGAGGAGTGACATGGAGGAGTGACAGGGCGGATCAGCAAGGAGGATTGATATGGTGAAGTGACATGGCGGAGGGATATGGAGGAGTGACAAGGAGGAGCGACATGGAGGAGTGACATGGAAGACATATAGAAGTGACATGGAGGAGTGACTTGGAGGAGTGACATAAAGGAGTGACATGGAGGAATGACTTGGATGAGTGACATGGAGGAGTGACAAGGAGGATTGAGTTGGTGTAGCGACATGGAGGAGTGACATGGAGTAGCGACATGGAGTAGTGACATGAGGAGTGAGTTGGTGTAGCGACATGGAGTAGTGACATGGAATAGCGACAAGGAGGAGTGACATAGAGGAGTGACATGGAGGCGTGACATAGAGTATTGATGTGGGGGAGAGATATGGAGTAGTGACATGGAGAAGTGACAAGTTTGATCAGGAAGGAGGGTTGATATGGTGGAGTGACATGGCGGAGGGACAGGGATGAGTGAGTAGGTGTAGTGACATGGAGGAGTGACATGGAATAGCGACAAGGAGGAGTGACATGGAGGAGTGACAGGGCGGATCAGCAAGGAGGATTGATATGGTGGAGTGACATGGAGGAGTGAGTTGGTGTAGCGACATGGAGGAGTGACATGGAATAGCGACAAGGAGAAATGACATGGAGGAGTGACATGGAGGAGTGACATAGAGGATTGATGTGAAGGAAAGACATGAAGTAGTGACATGGAGAAGTGACAAGTTTGATCAGGAAGGAGGGTTGATATGGTGGAGTGACATGGCGGAGGGACAGGGATGAGTGAGTTGGTGTAGTGACATGGAGTAGCTACATGGAGGAGTGACAAGGAAGTGTGACATGGAGGAGTGACGTGGGCGAGTGACATGAAGGAGTATGTTGGTAGAGCGACATGGAGGAGTGACATTGAAAAGCTACATGGAGGAGTGACAAGGAGGAGTGACAAGGAGGAGTGACAAGGAGGATTGAGTTGGTGTAGCGACATGGAGGAGTGACATGAGGAGTGATTTGGTGTAGCGACATGGAGGAGTGACATGGAGGAGTGACATGGCGGAGAGAAAGGGATGAGTGAGTTGGTGTAGTGACATGGAGGAGTGACATGGAGGAGTGACATGGAGGGTTGATATGGAGGAGTGATATGGAGGAGTGACGTGGTGGAGTGAAATGGAGGAGTGAAATGGAGGAGTGAGTTGGTGTAGCGACATAAGGAGGAGTGACATGGAGGGTTGATATCGAGGAGTGACATGGAGGAGTGACGTGGTGGAGTGAAATGGAGGAGTGACATGGAGGAGAGAGTTTATATAGCGACATAAGGAGTAACATGGAATAGCGACATGGAGGAGTGACATGGAGGAGTGAGTTGGTGGAGCAACATGGAGGATTGACATGGAAGACATATAGAAGTGACATGGAGGAGTGACTTGGAGGAGTGACATAAAGGAGTGACATGGACAAATGACTTGGCTGAGTGACATGGAGGAGTGACAAGGAGCATTGAGTTGGTGTAGCGACATGGAGGAGTGAAATGGAGTAGCGACATGGAGGAGTGACATGAGGAGTGAGTTGGTGTAGCGACATGGAGGAGTGTCATGGAGGAGTGACATGGCGGAGGGACAGGGATGAGTGAGTTGGTGTAGTGACATGGAGGAGTGACATGGAGGAATGAAATGGAGGAGTGACATGGAGGAGTGACATGGAGGGTTGATATGGAGGAGTGATTTGGAGGAGTGACGTGGTGGAGTGAAATGGAGGAGTGAAATGGAGGAGTGAGTTGGTGTAGCGACATAAGGAGTGACATGGAATAGCGACATGGAGGAGTGACATGGAGGAGTGACATGAGGAGTGAGTTGCTGTAGCGACATGGAGGAGTGACATGGAATAGCGACAAGGAGGAGTGACATGGAGGAGTGACATGGAGGAGTGACATAGAGGATTGATGTGGAGGAGAGACATGGTGTAGTGACATGGAGAAGTGACAAGTTTGATCAGGAAGGAGGGTTGATATGGTGGAGTGACATGGCGGAGGGAAAGGGATGAGTGAGTTGGTGTAGTGACATGGAGGAGTGACATGGAGGGTTGATATGGATTAGTGACATGGAGGAGTGACATGGTGGAGTGAAATGGAGGAGTGACATGGAGGAGTGAGGTGGTGGAGCGACATAAGGAGTGACATGGAATAGCGACATGGAGGAGTGACATGGAGGAGTGACAGGGCGGATCAGCAAGGAGGATTGATATGGTGGAGTGACATGTAGGAGTGAGTTGGTGTAGCGACATGGAGGAGTGACATGGAATAGCGACAAGGAGAAATGACATGGAGGAGTGACATGGAGGAGTGACATAGAGGATTGATGTGAAGGAAAGACATGAAGTAGTGACATGGAGAAGTGACAAGTTTGATCAGGAAGGAGGGTTGATATGGTGGAGTGACATGGCGGAGGGACAGGGATGAGTGAGTTGGTGTAGTGACATGGAGTAGCTACATGGAGGAGTGACAAGGAAGTGTGACATGGAGGAGTGACGTGGGCGAGTGACATGAAGGAGTATGTTGGTAGAGCGACATGGAGGAGTGACATTGAAAAGCTACATGGAGGAGTGACAAGGAGGAGTGACAAGGAGGAGTGACAAGGAGGATTGAGTTGGTGTAGCGACATGGAGGAGTGACATGAGGAGTGATTTGGTGTAGCGACATGGTGGAGTGACATGGAGGAGTGACATGGCGGAGAGAAAGGGATGAGTGAGTTGGTGTAGTGACATGGAGGAGTGACATGGAGGAGTGACATGGAGGGTTGATATGGAGGAGTGATATGGAGGAGTGACGTGGTGGAGTGAAATGGAGGAGTGAAATGGAGGAGTGAGTTGGTGTAGCGACATAAGGAGGAGTGACATGGAGGGTTGATATCGAGGAGTGACATGGAGGAGTGACGTGGTGGAGTGAAATGGAGGAGTGACATGGAGGAGAGAGTTTATATAGCGACATAAGGAGTAACATGGAATAGCGACATGGAGGAGTGACATGGAGGAGTGAGTTGGTGGAGCAACATGGAGGATTGACATGGAAGACATATAGAAGTGACATGGAGGAGTGACTTGGAGGAGTGACATAAAGGAGTGACATGGACAAATGACTTGGCTGAGTGACATGGAGGAGTGACAAGGAGCATTGAGTTGGTGTAGCGACATGGAGGAGTGAAATGGAGTAGCGACATGGAGGAGTGACATGAGGAGTGAGTTGGTGTAGCGACATGGAGGAGTGTCATGGAGGAGTGACATGGCGGAGGGACAGGGATGAGTGAGTTGGTGTAGTGACATGGAGGAGTGACATGGAGGAATGAAATGGAGGAGTGACATGGAGGAGTGACATGGAGGGTTGATATGGAGGAGTGATTTGGAGGAGTGACGTGGTGGAGTGAAATGGAGGAGTGAAATGGAGGAGTGAGTTGGTGTAGCGACATAAGGAGTGACATGGAATAGCGACATGGAGGAGTGACATGGAGGAGTGACATGAGGAGTGAGTTGCTGTAGCGACATGGAGGAGTGACATGGAATAGCGACAAGGAGGAGTGACATGGAGGAGTGACATGGAGGAGTGACATAGAGGATTGATGTGGAGGAGAGACATGGTGTAGTGACATGGAGAAGTGACAAGTTTGATCAGGAAGGAGGGTTGATATGGTGGAGTGACATGGCGGAGGGAAAGGGATGAGTGAGTTGGTGTAGTGACATGGAGGAGTGACATGGAGGGTTGATATGGATTAGTGACATGGAGGAGTGACATGGTGGAGTGAAATGGAGGAGTGACATGGAGGAGTGAGGTGGTGGAGCGACATAAGGAGTGACATGGAATAGCGACATGGAGGAGTGACATGGAGGAGTGACATAGAGGATTGAAGTGGAGCAGTGACATGGAGGAGTGACATGGAGGAGTGAGTTGGTGGAGCAACATGGAGGAGTGACATGGAATACATATAGTAGTGACATGGAGGAGTATCTTGGAGGAGTGACATAAAGGAGTGACATGGAGGAATGACTTGGATGAGTGACATGGAGGAGTGACAAGGAGGATTGTGTTGGTGTAGCGATATGGAGGAGTGACATGGAGTAGCGACATGGAGGAGTGACATGAGGAGTGAGTTGGTATAGCGACATGGAGGATTGATATGGAGGAGTAACATGGAGGAGTGATATAGAGGAGTGGCGTGGTGGAGTGAAATTTAAGAGTGACATGGAGGATTGACATGGAGTAGCTACATGGAGGAGTGACAAGGAGGTGTGACATGGAGGAGTGACGTGGACGAATGACATGGAGGAGTGAGTTGGTAGAGTGACATGGAGGAGTGACATGGAGTTGCTACATGGAGGAGTGACAAGGAGGTGTGACATGGAGGAGTGACGTGGAGTAGCGACATGGAGGAGTGACTTGGAGGAGTGACAATGTGGAGCTACACAGATGACAGACATAACATTGAAGACTTGGAGAAGTGACATGGAGGAGAGACATGGAGAAGTGAATTGGAGGAGTGACATGGAGTAGAGACATGGAGGAGTGACATGGAGGAGTGAGTAGGTGTAACGACATGGAGGAGTGACATGGAAGACATATAGAAGTGACATGGAGGAGTGACTTGGAGGAGTGACATAAAGGAGTGACATGGAGGAATGACTTGGATGCGTGACATGGAGGAGTGACAAGGAGGATTGAGTGGGTGTAGCGACATGGAGGAGTGACATGGAGTAACGACATGGAGTAGTGACATGAAGAGTGAGTTAGTGTAGCGACATGGAGGAGTGACATGGAATAGCGACAAGGAGGAGTGACATAGAGTAGTGACATGGAGGAGTGACATAGAGGATTGATGTGGGGGAGAGACATGGAGTAGTGACATGGAGAAGTGACAAGTTTGATCAGGAAGGAGGGTTGATATGGTGGCGTGACATGGCGGAGGGACAGGGATGAGTGAGTTGGTGTAGTGACATGGAGGAGTGACATGGAATAGCGACAAGGAGGAGTGACATGGAGGAGTGACATGGAGGAGTGACATGGAGGAGTGACATAGAGGATTGATGTGGAGGAGAGACATGAAGGAGTGACAGGGCGGATCAGCAAGGAGGATTGATATTGTGGAGTGTCATGGCGGAGGGACATGGATGAGTGACTTGGAGGAGTGACATGGAGGAGCAACATGGAGGAGTGACAAGGAGGAGCGACATGGAGGAGTGACATGGAAGACATATAGAAGTGACATGGAGGAGTGACATGGAGGATCGACATGGAGGAGTGACATGGAGTAGCGACATTGGGGAATGACATAGAGGAGTGATATTGAAAAGTGACATGGAGGAGTGATATAGAGGAGTGATGTGGAGGAGTGACATGGAAAACATGTAGAAGTGACACAGAGGAGTGATATGGAGGAGTGAAAATATGGAGCTACACGGATGAGAGACATGACATTGAAGACTTAGAGAAGTGACATAGAGGAGCGTCATGCAAGAGTGACATTGAGGAGTGACATGGAGTAGCAACATGGAGGAGTGACATTAAGGAGTTACATGGAGGAGTGAAATGGAGGATTGATATGGAGGAGTGACATGGAGTAGTGAAATAGAGGAGTGATATGGAGGAGCGACATGCAGGAGTGACATTGAAGTCATATAGAAGTGAAATTGAGGAGTGACTTGGAGGACTGACATATAGGAGTGACATGGAGGAATGACATGGATGAGTGACATGGAGGAGTGACAAGGAGTAGCGACATGGAGGAGTGACATGAGGAGTGACGTAGAAGAGTGATGTGGTGGAGTGAAATGGAGGAGTGACATGGAAGAGTGAGTTGGTGTAGCGACATGGAGGAGTAACATGGAATAGCGACAAGGAGGAGTGACATGGAGGAGTGACATGGAGAAGTGATATAGAGGAGTGATGTGGAGGACAGACATGGAGTAGTGACTTGGAGAAGTGACAAGTTTGATCAAGAAGGAGGGTTGATATGGTGGAGTGACATTGCTTAGGGACATGGAGGAGTGACATAGAGGAGTGACATGGAGGGTTGATATGGAGGAGGGACGTGGTGGAGTGAAATGGAGGAGTGACATGGAGGAGTGAGTTGGTGTAGCGACAAGGAGGAGTGACATGGAGGGTTGATGTGGAGGAGTGACATGGAGGAGAGACGTGGTGGAGTGAAATGGAGTAGTGACATGGAGGAGTGAGTTTATATAGCGACATAAGGAGTGACATGGAATAGCGACATGGAGGAGTGACATGGAGGAGTGACATAGAGGAGTGACGTGGAGCAGTGACATGGAGGAGTGACAAGTAGGATTGAGTTGGTGTAGCGACATGGAGGAGTGACATGGAGTAGCTACATGGAGGAGTGACATGAGGATTGAGTTGGTGTAGCAACATGGAGGAGTGACATGGAAGAGCAACAAGGAGGAGTGACATAGAGGAGTGACATGGAGGAGTGAAATAGAGGTTTGATGTGGGGGAGAGACATGGAGTAGTGACATGGAGAAGTGACAAGTTTGATCAGGAAGGAGGGTTGATAGGGTGGAGGGACATGGCGGAAGGACAGGGATGAGTGAGTTGGTGTAGTGACATGGAGGATTGACATGGAGGAGTGACATGAAGGGCTGATTTGGAGGAGTGACATGGAGGAGTGACGTGGTGGAGTGAAATGGGGGAGTTACATGGAGGAGTGAGTTGGTGTAGCGACAAGGAGGAGTGACATGGAATAGCGACAAGGAGAAATGACATGGAGGAGTGACATGGAGGAGTGACATAGAGGAGTGATGTGGAGGAAAGACATGGAGTAGTGACATGGAGAAGTGACAAGTTTGATCAGGAAGGAGGGTTGATATGGTGGAGTGATATGGCGGAGGGACAGGGATGAGTGAGTTGGTCTAGTGACATGGAGTAGCTACATGGAGGAGTGACAAGGAAGTGTGACATGGAGGATTGACGTGGACGAGTGACATGGAGGAGTGTGTTGGTAGAGCGACATGGAGGAGTGACATGGAATAGCTACATGGAGGAGTGACTTTGAGGAGTGACATGGAGGAGTGAGTTGGTGGAGCGACATGGAGGAGTGACATGGAAGACATATAGAAGTGACATGGAGGAGTGACTTTGAGGAGTGACATAAAGGAGTGACATGGAGGAATGACTTGGATGAGTGACATGGAGGAGTGACAAGGAGGATTGAGTTGGTGTATCGACATAAGGAGTGAGATGGAATAGCGACATGGAGGAGTGACCTGGATGAGTGACATGGAGGAGTGACAAGGAGGATTGAGTTGGTGTAGCGACATGGAGGAGTGAAATGGAGTAGCGACATGGAGGAGTGACATGAGGAGTGATTTGGTGTAGCGACATGGAGGAGTGACAAGGAGGAGTGACATGGCGGAGGGACAGGGATGAGTGAGTTGGTGTAGTGACATGGAGGAGTGACATGGAGGAGTGACATGGAGGGTTGATATGGAGGAGTGATATGGAGGAGTGACGTGGTGGAGTGAAATGGGGGAGTTACATGGAGGAGTGAGTTGGTGTAGCGACAAGGAGGAGTGACATGGAATAGCGACAAGGAGAAATGACATGGAGGAGTGACATGGAGGAGTGACATAGAGGAGTGATGTGGAGGAAAGACATGGAGTAGTGACATGGAGAAGTGACAAGTTTGATCAGGAAGGAGGGTTGATATGGTGGAGTGATATGGCGGAGGGACAGGGATGAGTGAGTTGGTCTAGTGACATGGAGTAGCTACATGGAGGAGTGACAAGGAAGTGTGACATGGAGGATTGACGTGGACGAGTGACATGGAGGAGTGTGTTGGTAGAGCGACATGGAGGAGTGACATGGAATAGCTACATGGAGGAGTGACTTTGAGGAGTGACATGGAGGAGTGAGTTGGTGGAGCAACATGGAGGAGTGACATGGAAGACATATAGAAGTGACATGGAGGAGTGACTTTGAGGAGTGACATAAAGGAGTGACATGGAGGAATGACTTGGATGAGTGACATGGAGGAGTGACAAGGAGGATTGAGTTGGTGTATCGACATAAGGAGTGACATGGAATAGCGACATGGAGGAGTGACCTGGATGAGTGACATGGAGGAGTGACAAGGAGGATTGAGTTGGTGTAGCGACATGGAGGAGTGAAATGGAGTAGCGACATGGAGGAGTGACATGAGGAGTGATTTGGTGTAGCGACATGGAGGAGTGACAAGGAGGAGTGACATGGCGGAGGGACAGGGATGAGTGAGTTGGTGTAGTGACATGGAGGAGTGACATGGAGGAGTGACATGGAGGGTTGATATGGAGGAGTGATATGGAGGAGTGACGTGGTGGAGTGAAATGGAGAAGTGAAATGGAGGAGTGAGTTGGTGTAGCGACATAAGGAGTGACATGGAATAGCAACATGTAGGAGTGACATGAGGAGTGAGTTGGTGTAGCGACATGGAGGAGTGACATGGAATAGCGACAAGGAGGAGTGACATGGAGTAGTGACATGGAGGAGTGACTTAGAGGATTGATGTGGAGGAGAGACATGGAGTAGTGACATGGAGAAGTGACAAGTTTGATCAGGAAGGAGGGTTGATATGGTGGAGTGACATGGCATAGGGAAAGGGATGAGTGAGTTGGTGTAGTGACATGGAGGAGTGACATGGAGGGTTGATATGGATTAGTGACATGGAGGAGTGACATGGTGGAGTGAAATGGAGGAGTGACATGGAGGAGTGAGGTGGTGGAGCGACATAAGGAGTGACATGGAATAGCGACATGGAGGAGTGACATGGAGGAGTGACATAGAGGATTGAAGTGGAGCAGTGACATGGAGGAGTGACATGGAGGAGTGAGTTGGTGGAGCGACATGGAGGAGTGACATGGAATACATATAGTAGTGACATGGAGGAGTATCTTGGAGGAGTGACATAAAGGAGTGACATGGAGGAATGACTTGGATGAGTGACATGGAGGAGTGACAAGGAGGATTGTGTTGGTGTAGCGATATGGAGGAGTGACATGGAGTAGCGACATGGAGGAGTGACATGAGGAGTGAGTTGGTATAGCGACATGGAGGATTGATATGGAGGAGTAACATGGAGGAGTGATATAGAGGAGTGGCGTGGTGGAGTGAAATTTAAGAGTGACATGGAGGATTGACATGGAGTAGCTACATGGAGGAGTGACAAGGAGGTGTGACATGGAGGAGTGACGTGGACGAATGACATGGAGGAGTGAGTTGGTAGAGTGACATGGAGGAGTGACATGGAGTTGCTACATGGAGGAGTGACAAGGAGGTGTGACATGGAGGAGTGACGTGGAGTAGCGACATGGAGGAGTGACTTGGAGGAGTGACAATGTGGAGCTACACAGATGACAGACATAACATTGAAGACTTGGAGAAGTGACATGGAGGAGAGACATGGAGAAGTGAATTGGAGGAGTGACATGGAGTAGAGACATGGAGGAGTGACATGGAGGAGTGAGTAGGTATAACGACATGGAGGAGTGACATGGAAGACATATAGAAGTGACATGGAGGAGTGACTTGGAGGAGTGACATAAAGGAGTGACATGGAGGAATGACTTGGATGCGTGACATGGAGGAGTGACAAGGAGGATTGAGTGGGTGTAGCGACATGGAGGAGTGACATGGAGTAACGACATGGAGTAGTGACATGAGGAGTGAGTTAGTGTAGCGACATGGAGGAGTGACATGGAATAGCGACAAGGAGGAGTGACATAGAGTAGTGACATGGAGGAGTGACATAGAGGATTGATGTGGGGGAGAGACATGGAGTAGTGACATGGAGAAGTGACAAGTTTGATCAGGAAGGAGGGTTGATATGGTGGCGTGACATGGCGGAGGGACAGGGATGAGTGAGTTGGTGTAGTGACATGGAGGAGTGACATGGAATAGCGACAAGGAGGAGTGACATGGAGGAGTGACATGGAGGAGTGACAAGGAGGAGTGACATGGCGGAGGGACAGGGATGAGTGAGTTGGTGTAGTGACATGGAGGAGTGACATGGAGGAGTGACATGGAGGGTTGATATGGAGGAGTGATATGGAGGAGTGACGTGGTGGAGTGAAATGGAGAAGTGAAATGGAGGAGTGAGTTGGTGTAGCGACATAAGGAGTGACATGGAATAGCAACATGTAGGAGTGACATGAGGAGTGAGTTGGTGTAGCGACATGGAGGAGTGACATGGAATAGCGACAAGGAGGAGTGACATGGAGTAGTGACATGGAGGAGTGACTTAGAGGATTGATGTGGAGGAGAGACATGGAGTAGTGACATGGAGAAGTGACAAGTTTGATCAGGAAGGAGGGTTGATATGGTGGAGTGACATGGCATAGGGAAAGGGATGAGTGAGTTGGTGTAGTGACATGGAGGAGTGACATGGAGGGTTGATATGGATTAGTGACATGGAGGAGTGACATGGTGGAGTGAAATGGAGGAGTGACATGGAGGAGTGAGGTGGTGGAGCGACATAAGGAGTGACATGGAATAGCGACATGGAGGAGTGACATGGAGGAGTGACATAGAGGATTGAAGTGGAGCAGTGACATGGAGGAGTGACATGGAGGAGTGAGTTGGTGGAGCGACATGGAGGAGTGACATGGAATACATATAGTAGTGACATGGAGGAGTATCTTGGAGGAGTGACATAAAGGAGTGACATGGAGGAATGACTTGGATGAGTGACATGGAGGAGTGACAAGGAGGATTGTGTTGGTGTAGCGATATGGAGGAGTGACATGGAGTAGCGACATGGAGGAGTGACATGAGGAGTGAGTTGGTATAGCGACATGGAGGATTGATATGGAGGAGTAACATGGAGGAGTGATATAGAGGAGTGGCGTGGTGGAGTGAAATTTAAGAGTGACATGGAGGATTGACATGGAGTAGCTACATGGAGGAGTGACAAGGAGGTGTGACATGGAGGAGTGACGTGGACGAATGACATGGAGGAGTGAGTTGGTAGAGTGACATGGAGGAGTGACATGGAGTTGCTACATGGAGGAGTGACAAGGAGGTGTGACATGGAGGAGTGACGTGGAGTAGCGACATGGAGGAGTGACTTGGAGGAGTGACAATGTGGAGCTACACAGATGACAGACATAACATTGAAGACTTGGAGAAGTGACATGGAGGAGAGACATGGAGAAGTGAATTGGAGGAGTGACATGGAGTAGAGACATGGAGGAGTGACATGGAGGAGTGAGTAGGTATAACGACATGGAGGAGTGACATGGAAGACATATAGAAGTGACATGGAGGAGTGACTTGGAGGAGTGACATAAAGGAGTGACATGGAGGAATGACTTGGATGCGTGACATGGAGGAGTGACAAGGAGGATTGAGTGGGTGTAGCGACATGGAGGAGTGACATGGAGTAACGACATGGAGTAGTGACATGAGGAGTGAGTTAGTGTAGCGACATGGAGGAGTGACATGGAATAGCGACAAGGAGGAGTGACATAGAGTAGAGACATGGAGGAGTGACATAGAGGATTGATGTGGGGGAGAGACATGGAGTAGTGACATGGAGAAGTGACAAGTTTGATCAGGAAGGAGGGTTGATATGGTGGCGTGACATGGCGGAGGGACAGGGATGAGTGAGTTGGTGTAGTGACATGGAGGAGTGACATGGAATAGCGACAAGGAGGAGTGACATGGAGGAGTGACATGGAGGAGTGACATGGAGGAGTGACATAGAGGATTGATGTGGAGGAGAGACATGAAGGAGTGACAGGGCGGATCAGCAAGGAGGATTGATATTGTGGAGTGTCATGGCGGAGGGACATGGATGAGTGACATGGAGGAGTGACATGGAGGAGCGACATTGGGGAATGACATAGAGGAGTGATATTGAAAAGTGACATGGAGGAGTGATATAGAGGAGTGATGTGGAGGAGTGACATGGAAAACATGTAGAAGTGACACAGAGGAGTGATATGGAGGAGTGAAAATATGGAGCTACACGGATGAGAGACATGACATTGAAGACTTAGAGAATTGACATAGAGGAGCGTCATGCAAGAGTGACATTGAGGAGTGACATGGAGTAGCAACATGGAGGAGTGACATTAAGGAGTTACATGGAGGAGTGAAATGGAGGATTGATATGGAGGAGTGACATGGAGTAGTGAAATAGAGGAGTGATATGGAGGAGCGACATGCAGGAGTGACATTGAAGTCATATAGAAGTGAAATTGAGGAGTGACTTGGAGGACTGACATATAGGAGTGACATGGAGGAATGACATGGATGAGTGACATGGAGGAGTGACAAGGAGTAGCGAAATGGAGGAGTGACATGAGGAGTGACGTAGAAGAGTGATGTGGTGGAGTGAAATGGAGGAGTGACATGGAAGAGTGAGTTGGTGTAGCGACATGGAGGAGTAACATGGAATAGCGACAAGGAGGAGTGACATGGAGGAGTGACATGGAGAAGTGATATAGAGGAGTGATGTGGAGGACAGACATGGAGTAGTGACTTGGAGAAGTGACAAGTTTGATCAGGAAGGAGGGTTGATATGGTGGAGTGACATTGCTGAGGGACATGGAGGAGTGACATAGAGGAGTGACATGGAGGGTTGATATGGAGGAGGGACGTGGTGGAGTGAAATGGAGGAGTGACATGGAGGAGTGAGTTGGTGTAGCGACAAGGAGGAGTGACATGGAGGGTTGATGTGGAGGAGTGACATGGAGGAGAGACGTGGTGGAGTGAAATGGAGTAGTGACATGGAGGAGTGAGTTTATATAGCGACATAAGGAGTGACATGGAATAGCGACATGGAGGAGTGACATGGAGGAGTGACATAGAGGAGTGACGTGGAGCAGTGACATGGAGGAGTGACAAGTAGGATTGAGTTGGTGTAGCGACATGGAGGAGTGACATGGAGTAGCTACATGGAGGAGTGACATGAGGATTGAGTTGGTGTAGCAACATGGAGGAGTGACATGGAAGAGCAACAAGGAGGAGTGACATAGAGGAGTGACATGGAGGAGTGAAATAGAGGTTTGATGTGGGGGAGAGACATGGAGTAGTGACATGGAGAAGTGACAAGTTTGATCAGGAAGGAGGGTTGATAGGGTGGAGGGACATGGCGGAAGGACAGGGATGAGTGAGTTGGTGTAGTGACATGGAGGTTTGACATGGAGGAGTGACATGAAGGGCTGATTTGGAGGAGTGACATGGAGGAGTGACGTGGTGGAGTGAAATGGGGGAGTTACATGGAGGAGTGAGTTGGTGTAGCGACAAGGAGGAGTGACATGGAATAGCGACAAGGAGAAATGACATGGAGGAGTGACATGGAGGAGTGACATAGAGGAGTGATGTGGAGGAAAGACATGGAGTAGTGACATGGAGAAGTGACAAGTTTGATCAGGAAGGAGGGTTGATATGGTGGAGTGACATGGCGGAGGGACAGGGATGAGTGAGTTGGTCTAGTGACATGGAGTAGCTACATGGAGGAGTGACAAGGAAGTGTGACATGGAGGATTGACGTGGACGAGTGACATGGAGGAGTGTGTTGGTAGAGCGACATGGAGGAGTGACATGGAATAGCTACATGGAGGAGTGACTTTGAGGAGTGACATGGAGGAGTGAGTTGGTGGAGCTACATGGAGGAGTGACATGGAAGACATATAGAAGTGACATGGAGGAGTGACTTTGAGGAGTGACATAAAGGAGTGACATGGAGGAATGACTTGGATGAGTGACATGGAGGAGTGACAAGGAGGATTGAGTTGGTGTATCGACATAAGGAGTGACATGGAATAGCGACATGGAGGAGTGACCTGGATGAGTGACATGGAGGAGTGACAAGGAGGATTGAGTTGGTGTAGCGACATGGAGGAGTGAAATGGAGTAGCGACATGGAGGAGTGACATGAGGAGTGATTTGGTGTAGCGACATGAAGGAGTGACATGGAGGAGTGACATGGCGGAGGGACAGGGATGAGTGAGTTGGTGTAGTGACATGGAGGAGTGACATGGAGGAGTGACATGGAGGGTTGATATGGAGGAGTGATATGGAGGAGTGACGTGGTGGAGTGAAATGGAGAAGTGAAATGGAGGAGTGAGTTGGTGTAGCGACATAAGGAGTGACATGGAATAGCAACATGTAGGAGTGACATGAGGAGTGAGTTGGTGTAGCGACATGGAGGAGTGACATGGAATAGCGACAAGGAGGAGTGACATGGAGTAGTGACATGGAGGAGTGACTTAGAGGATTGATGTGGAGGAGAGACATGGAGTAGTGACATGGAGAAGTGACAAGTTTGATCAGGAAGGAGGGTTGATATGGTGGAGTGACATGGCATAGGGAAAGGGATGAGTGAGTTGGTGTAGTGACATGGAGGAGTGACATGGAGGAGTGACATGGAAGAGTGACATGGAGGAGTGACATGGAGGATTGATGTGGAGGAGAGACATGGTGGAGTGACATGGCATAGGGAAAGGGATGAGTGAGTGTGTGTAGTGACATGGATGAGTGACATGGAGGAGTGACATGGAGGAGCAACATGGAGGAGTGACAAGGAGGAGCGACATGGAGGAGTGACATGGAAGACATGTAGATTTGACACGGAGGAGTAATATGGAGGAGTGACAATATGGAGCTACACGGATGAGAGACATGACATTGAAGACTTGGAGAAGTGACATGGAGGAGCGACATGCAAGAGTGACATGGAGGAGTGACATGGAGTAGCTACATGGAGGAGTGACAAGGAGGAATGACATGGAGGAGTGACATGGAGGAGTGACATGGAGGGTTGATATGGAGGAGTGATTTGGAGGAGTGACGTGGTGGAGTGAAATGGAGGAGTGAAATGGAGGAGTGAGTTGATGTAGCGACATAAAGAGTGACATGGAATAGCGACATGGAGGAGTGACATGAAGGAGTGACATGAGGAGTGAGTTGGTGTAGCGACATGGAGGAGTGACATGGAATAGCGAAAAGGAGGAGTGACATGGAGGAGTGACATGGTGGAGTGACATAGAGGATTGATGTGGAGGAGAGACATGGAGTAGTGACATGGAGAAGTGACAAGTTTGATCAGGAAGGAGGGTTGATATGGTGGAGTGACATGGAGGAGTGACATAGAGGAGTGACATGGAGGAGTGACATGGAGGAGTGACATAGAGGATTGATGTGGAGGAGAGACATGGAGGAGTGACAGGGCGGATCAGCAAGGAGGATTGATATGGTGAAGTGACATGGCGGAGGGATATGGAGGAGTGACAAGGAGGAGCGACATGGAGGAGTGACATGGAAGACATATAGAAGTGACATGGAGGAGTGACTTGGAGGAGTGACATAAAGGAGTGACATGGAGGAATGACTTGGATGAGTGACATGGAGGAGTGACAAGGAGGATTGAGTTGGTGTAGCGACATGGAGGAGTGACATGGAGTAGCGACATGGAGTAGTGACATGAGGAGTGAGTTGGTGTAGCGACATGGAGGAGTGACATGGAGGAGTGACATGGAGGCGTGACATAGAGTATTGATGTGGGGGAGAGATATGGAGTAGTGACATGGAGAAGTGACAAGTTTGATCAGGAAGGAGGGTTGATATGGTGGAGTGACATGGCGGAGGGACAGGGATGAGTGAGTAGGTGTAGTGACATGGAGGAGTGACATGGAATAGCGACAAGGAGGAGTGACATGGAGGAGTGACAGGGCGGATCAGCAAGGAGGATTGATATGGTGGAGTGACATGGAGGAATGAGTTGGTGTAGCGACATGGAGGAGTGACATGGAATAGCGACAAGGAGAAATGACATGGAGGAGTGACATGGAGGAGTGACATAGAGGATTGATGTGGGGGAGAGACATGGAGTAGTGACATGGAGAAGTGACAAGTTTGATCAGGAAGGAGGGTTGATATGGTGGCGTGACATGGCGGAGGGACAGGGATGAGTGAGTTGGTGTAGTGACATGGAGGAGTGACATGGAATAGCGACAAGGAGGAGTGACATGGAGGAGTGACATGGAGGAGTGACATGGAGGAGTGACATAGAGGATTGATGTGGAGGAGAGACATGAAGGAGTGACAGGGCGGATCAGCAAGGAGGATTGATATTGTGGAGTGTCATGGCGGAGGGACATGGATGAGTGACATGGAGGAGTGACATGGAGGAGCAACATGGAGGAGTGACAAGGAGGAGCGACATGGAGGAGTGACATGGAAGACATATAGAAGTGACATGGAGGAGTGACATGGAGGATCGACATGGAGGAGTGACATGGAGTAGCGACATTGGGGAATGACATAGAGGAGTGATATTGAAAAGTGACATGGAGGAGTGATATAGAGGAGTGATGTGGAGGAGTGACATGGAAAACATGTAGAAGTGACACAGAGGAGTGATATGGAGGAGTGAAAATATGGAGCTACACGGATGAGAGACATGACATTGAAGACTTAGAGAAGTGACATAGAGGAGCGTCATGCAAGAGTGACATTGAGGAGTGACATGGAGTAGCAACATGGAGGAGTGACATTAAGGAGTTACATGGAGGAGTGAAATGGAGGATTGATATGGAGGAGTGACATGGAGTAGTGAAATAGAGGAGTGATATGGAGGAGCGACATGCAGGAGTGACATTGAAGTCATATAGAAGTGAAATTGAGGAGTGACTTGGAGGACTGACATATAGGAGTGACATGGAGGAATGACATGGATGAGTGACATGGAGGAGTGACAAAGAGTAGCGACAAGGAGGAGTGACGTGGAGAAGTGACATGGAGGATTGATATGGAGGAGTAACATGGAGGAGTGATATAGAGGAGTGGCGTGGTGGAGTGAAATTTAAGAGTGACATGGAGGAGTGACATGGAGAAGTGATATGGAGTAGCTACATGGAGGAGTGACATGGAGGAGTGAGTTGGTGGAGCGACATGGAGGAGTGACATGGAAGACATATAGAAGTGACATGGAGGAGTGACTTGGAGGAGTGACATAAAGGAGTGACATGGAGGAATGATTTGGATGAGTGACATGGCGGAGGGACAGGGATGAGTGAGTTGGTGTAGTGACATAAAGGAGTGACATGGAGGAGTGAAATGGAGGAGTGACATGGAGGAGTGACATGGAGGGTTGATATGGAGGAGTGACATGAAGGAGTGACGTGTTGGAGTGAAATGGAGGAGTTACATGGAGGAGTGAGTTGGTGTAGCGACATAAGGAGTGACATGGAATAGCAACATGGAGGAGTGACATGGAAGAGTGAGTTGGTGTAGCGACATGGAGGAGTAACATGGAATAGCGACATAAGGAGTGAAATGGAGGAGTGACATGGAGTAGCAACATGGAGGAGTGACATGGAGGAGTGAGTTGGTGTAACGACATGGAGGAGTGACATGGAAGACATATAGAAGTGACATGGAGGAGTGACTTGGAGGAGTGACATAAAGGAGTGACATGGACATATGACTTGGCTGAGTTACATGGAGGAGTGACAAGGAGGATTGAGTTGGTGTAGCGACATGGAGGAGTGACATGGAGTAGCAACATGGAGGAGTGACATGAGGATTGAGTTGGTGTAGCGACATGGAGGAGTGACATGGAAGAGCGACAAGGAGGAGTGACATAGAGGAGTGAAATGGAGGAGTGACATAGAGGTTTGATGTAGGGGAGAGACATGGAGTAGTGACATGGAGAAGTGACAAGTTTGATCAAGAAGGAGGGTTGATATGGTGGAGTGACATGGCGGAGGGACAGGGATGAGTGAGTTGGTGTAGTGACATGGAGGAGTGACATGGAGGGTTGATATGGAGGAGTGACATGGAATAGCGACAAGGAACAATGACATGGAGGAGTGACATGGAGGAGTGACATAGAGGATTGATGTGGAGGAAAGACATGGAGTAGTGACATGGAGTAGAGACAAGGAGGAGTGACATGAGGAGTGACGTAGAAGAGTGACGTGGTGGAGTGAAATGGAGGAGTGACATGGAAGAGTGAGTTGGTGTAGCGACATGGAGGAGTAACATGAAATCGCGACAAGGAGGAGTGACGTGGAGGAGTAACATGGAGGAATGATATAGAGGAGTGATGTGGAGGAGAGACATGGAGTAGTGACATGGAAAAGTGACAAGTTTGATCATGAAGGAGGGTTTATATGGTGGAGTGACATGGCGGAGGGACATGGAGGAGTGACATGGAGGAGTGATATGGAGGGTTGATATGGAGGAGGGACATGGTGGAGTGAAATGGAGGAGTGAGTAGGTATAGCGACAAGGAGGAGTGACATGGAGGGTTGATATGGAGGAGTGACATGGAGGAGTGACGTGGTGGAGTGAAATGGAGGAGTGACATGGAGGAGTGAGTTTCTATAGCGACATAAGGAGTGACATGGAATAGCGACATGGAGGAGTGACATGGAGGAGTGACAGATGAGTGACGTGGAGCAGTGACATGGAGGAGTGACATGGAGTAGTGAGTTGGTGGAGCAACATGGAGGAGTGACATGGAAGACATATAGAAGTGACATGGAGGAGTGACTTGGAGGAGTGATATAAAGGAGTGACATGGACAAATGACTTGGCTGAGTGACATGGAAGAGCGACAAGGAGGAGTGACATAGAGGAGTGACATGGAGGAGTGACATAGAGGTTTGATGTGGGGGAGAGACATGGAGTAGTGACATGGAGTAGAGACAAGGAGGAGTGACATGAGGAGTGACGTAGAAGAGTGACGTGGTGGAGTGAAATGGAGGAGTGACATGGAAGAGTGAGTTGGTGTAGCGACATGGAGGAGTAACATGAAATCGCGACAAGGAGGAGTGACGTGGAGGAGTGACATGGAGGAGTGATATAGAGGAGTGATGTGGAGGAGAGACATGGAGTAGTGACATGGAGAAGTGACAAGTTTGATCAAGAAGGAGGGTTGATATGGTGGAGTGACTTGGCGGAGGGACAGGGATGAGTGAGTTGGTGTAGTGACATGGAGGAGTGACATGGAGGAGTGACATGGAGGGTTGATATGGAGGAGTGACATGGAGGAGTGACGTGGTGGAGTGAAATGGTGGAGTGACATGGCGGAGTGAGTTGGTGTAGCGACATGGAGGAGTGACATGGAATAGCGAAAAGGAGGAATGACATGGAGAAGTGACATAGAGGATTGATGTGGAGGAAAGACATGGAGTAGTGAGTTGGTAGAGCGACATGGAGGAGTGACATGGAATAGCTACATGGAGGAGTGACAAGGAGGAGTGACATAGAGGTTTGATGTGGGGGAGAGACATTGAGTAGTGACATGGAGAAGTGACAAGTTTGATCAGGAAGGAGGGTTGATATGGTGGAGTGACATGGCGGAGGGACAGGGATGAGTGAGTTGGTGTAGTGACATGGAGGGTTGATATGGAGGAGGGACGTGGTGGAGTGAATTGGAGGAGTGACATTGAGAAGTGAGTTGGTGTAGCGACAAGGAGGAGTGACATAGAGGGTTGAAATGGAGGAGTGACATGGAGGAGTGACGTGGTGGAGTGAAATGGAGGAGTGACATGGAGGAGTGAGTTTATGTAGCGTCATAAGGAGTAACATGGAATAACGACATGGAGGAGTGACATGGAGTAGTGAGTTGGTGGAGCAACATGGAGGAGTGACATGGAAGACATATAGAAGTGACATGGAGGAGTGACTTGGAGGAGTGACATAAAGGAGTGACATGGACAAATGACTTGGCTGAGTGACATGGAGGAGTGACAAGGAGGATTGAGTTGGTGTAGCGACACGGAGGAGTTACATGGAGTAGCTACATGTAGGAGTGACATGAGGATTGAGTTGGTGTAACGACATGGAGGAGTGACATGGAAGAGCGACAAGGACGAGTGACATAGAGGAGTGACATGGTGGAGTGACATAGAGGTTTGATGTGGGGGAAAGACATGGAGTAGTGACATGGAGAAGTGACAAGTTTGATCAAGAAGGAGGATTGATATGGTGGAGTGACATGGCGGAGGGACAGGGATGAGTGAGTTGGTGTATTGACATGGAGGAGTGACATGGAGGAGTGACATGGAGCGTTGATATGGCGGAGTGACATGGAATAGCGACAAGGAGCAATGACATGGAGGAGTGACATGGAGGAGTGACAAGGAAGTGTGACATGGAGGAGTGACGTGGACGTGTGACATGGAGTAATGAGTTGGTAGAGCGACATGGAGGAGTGACATGGAATAGCTACATGGAGGAGTGACAAGGAGGAGTTACATGGAGGAGTGAGTTGGTGGAGCGACATGGAGGAGTGACATGGAAGACATATAGAAGTGACATGGAGGTGTGACTTGGAGGAGTGACATAAAGGAGTGACATGGAGGAATGACTTGGATGAGTGACATGGAGGAGTGACAAGGAGGATTGAGTTGGTGTAGCGACATGGAGTAGTGACATTGAGTAGCGACATTGAGGAGTGACATGAGGAGTGAGTTGATGTAGCAACATGGAGGAGTGACATGGAATTGCGACAAGGAGGAGTGACATGGAGGGGTGACATGGAGGAGTGACAAGGAGGAATGAAATAGAGGATTGATGTGGAGGAGTGACATGGAGTAGTGACATGGAGAACTGACAAGTTTGATCAGGATGGAGGGTTGATATGGTGGAGTGACATGGCGGAGGGACAGGGATTAGTGAGTTGGTGTAGTGACATGGAGGAGTGACATGGATGAGTGACATGGAGGAGTGACATTGAGGGTTGATATGGAGGAATGACATGGAGGAGTGACATGGTGGAGTGAAATGGAGGAGTGAAATTGAGTAGCGACATGGAGGAGTGACATGAGGAGTGAGTTGGTGTAGCGACATGGAGGAGTGACATGGAGGAGTGACATGGTGGAGGGACAGGGATGAGTGAGTTGATGTAATGACGTGGAGGAGTGACATGGAGGAATGACATGGAGGAGTGACATGGAGGAGTGATATGGAGGAGTGACATAGAGGAGTGACATGGAGGAGTGACATGGAGGAGTGACATAGAGGATTGATGTGGAGGAGAGACATGGAGGAGTGACAGGGCGGATCAGCAAGGAGGATTGATATGGTGAAGTGACATGGCGGAGGGATATGGAGGAGTGACAAGGAGGAGCGACATGGAGGAGTGACATGGAAGACATATAGAAGTGACATGGAGGAGTGACTTGGAGGAGTGACATAAAGGAGTGACATGGAGGAATGACTTGGATGAGTGACATGGAGGAGTGACAAGGAGGATTGAGTTGGTGTAGCGACATGGAGGAGTGACATGGAGTAGCGACATGGAGTAGTGACATGAGGAGTGAGTTGGTGTAGCGACATGGAGTAGTGACATGGAATAGCGACAAGGAGGAGTGACATAGAGGAGTGACATGGAGGCGTGACATAGAGTATTGATGTGGGGGAGAGATATGGAGTAGTGACATGGAGAAGTGACAAGTTTGATCAGGAAGGAGGGTTGATATGGTGGAGTGACATGGCGGAGGGACAGGGATGAGTGAGTAGGTGTAGTGACATGGAGGAGTGACATGGAATAGCGACAAGGAGGAGTGACATGGAGGAGTGACAGGGCGGATCAGCAAGGAGGATTGATATGGTGGAGTGACATGGAGGAGTGAGTTGGTGTAGCGACATGGAGGAGTGACATGGAATAGCGACAAGGAGAAATGACATGGAGGAGTGACATGGAGGAGTGACATAGAGGATTGATGTGAAGGAAAGACATGAAGTAGTGACATGGAGAAGTGACAAGTTTGATCAGGAAGGAGGGTTGATATGGTGGAGTGACATGGCGGAGGGACAGGGATGAGTGAGTTGGTGTAGTGACATGGAGTAGCTACATGGAGGAGTGACAAGGAAGTGTGACATGGAGGAGTGACGTGGGCGAGTGACATGAAGGAGTATGTTGGTAGAGCGACATGGAGGAGTGACATTGAAAAGCTACATGGAGGAGTGACAAGGAGGAGTGACAAGGAGGAGTGACAAGGAGGATTGAGTTGGTGTAGCGACATGGAGGAGTGACATGAGGAGTGATTTGGTGTAGCGACATGGAGGAGTGACATGGAGGAGTGACATGGCGGAGAGAAAGGGATGAGTGAGTTGGTGTAGTGACATGGAGGAGTGACATGGAGGAGTGACATGGAGGGTTGATATGGAGGAGTGATATGGAGGAGTGACGTGGTGGAGTGAAATGGAGGAGTGAAATGGAGGAGTGAGTTGGTGTAGCGACATAAGGAGGAGTGACATGGAGGGTTGATATCGAGGAGTGACATGGAGGAGTGACGTGGTGGAGTGAAATGGAGGAGTGACATGGAGGAGAGAGTTTATATAGCGACATAAGGAGTAACATGGAATAGCGACATGGAGGAGTGACATGGAGGAGTGAGTTGGTGGAGCAACATGGAGGATTGACATGGAAGACATATAGAAGTGACATGGAGGAGTGACTTGGAGGAGTGACATAAAGGAGTGACATGGACAAATGACTTGGCTGAGTGACATGGAGGAGTGACAAGGAGCATTGAGTTGGTGTAGCGACATGGAGGAGTGAAATGGAGTAGCGACATGGAGGAGTGACATGAGGAGTGAGTTGGTGTAGCGACATGGAGGAGTGTCATGGAGGAGTGACATGGCGGAGGGACAGGGATGAGTGAGTTGGTGTAGTGACATGGAGGAGTGACATGGAGGAATGAAATGGAGGAGTGACATGGAGGAGTGACATGGAGGGTTGATATGGAGGAGTGATTTGGAGGAGTGACGTGGTGGAGTGAAATGGAGGAGTGAAATGGAGGAGTGAGTTGGTGTAGCGACATAAGGAGTGACATGGAATAGCGACATGGAGGAGTGACATGGAGGAGTGACATGAGGAGTGAGTTGCTGTAGCGACATGGAGGAGTGACATGGAATAGCGACAAGGAGGAGTGACATGGAGGAGTGACATGGAGGAGTGACATAGAGGATTGATGTGGAGGAGAGACATGGTGTAGTGACATGGAGAAGTGACAAGTTTGATCAGGAAGGAGGGTTGATATGGTGGAGTGACATGGCGGAGGGAAAGGGATGAGTGAGTTGGTGTAGTGACATGGAGGAGTGACATGGAGGGTTGATATGGATTAGTGACATGGAGGAGTGACATGGTGGAGTGAAATGGAGGAGTGACATGGAGGAGTGAGGTGGTGGAGCGACATAAGGAGTGACATGGAATAGCGACATGGAGGAGTGACATGGAGGAGTGACAGGGCGGATCAGCAAGGAGGATTGATATGGTGGAGTGACATGGAGGAGTGAGTTGGTGTAGCGACATGGAGGAGTGACATGGAATAGCGACAAGGAGAAATGACATGGAGGAGTGACATGGAGGAGTGACATAGAGGATTGATGTGAAGGAAAGACATGAAGTAGTGACATGGAGAAGTGACAAGTTTGATCAGGAAGGAGGGTTGATATGGTGGAGTGACATGGCGGAGGGACAGGGATGAGTGAGTTGGTGTAGTGACATGGAGTAGCTACATGGAGGAGTGACAAGGAAGTGTGACATGGAGGAGTGACGTGGGCGAGTGACATGAAGGAGTATGTTGGTAGAGCGACATGGAGGAGTGACATTGAAAAGCTACATGGAGGAGTGACAAGGAGGAGTGACAAGGAGGAGTGACAAGGAGGATTGAGTTGGTGTAGCGACATGGAGGAGTGACATGAGGAGTGATTTGGTGTAGCGACATGGTGGAGTGACATGGAGGAGTGACATGGCGGAGAGAAAGGGATGAGTGAGTTGGTGTAGTGACATGGAGGAGTGACATGGAGGAGTGACATGGAGGGTTGATATGGAGGAGTGATATGGAGGAGTGACGTGGTGGAGTGAAATGGAGGAGTGAAATGGAGGAGTGAGTTGGTGTAGCGACATAAGGAGGAGTGACATGGAGGGTTGATATCGAGGAGTGACATGGAGGAGTGACGTGGTGGAGTGAAATGGAGGAGTGACATGGAGGAGAGAGTTTATATAGCGACATAAGGAGTAACATGGAATAGCGACATGGAGGAGTGACATGGAGGAGTGAGTTGGTGGAGCAACATGGAGGATTGACATGGAAGACATATAGAAGTGACATGGAGGAGTGACTTGGAGGAGTGACATAAAGGAGTGACATGGACAAATGACTTGGCTGAGTGACATGGAGGAGTGACAAGGAGCATTGAGTTGGTGTAGCGACATGGAGGAGTGAAATGGAGTAGCGACATGGAGGAGTGACATGAGGAGTGAGTTGGTGTAGCGACATGGAGGAGTGTCATGGAGGAGTGACATGGCGGAGGGACAGGGATGAGTGAGTTGGTGTAGTGACATGGAGGAGTGACATGGAGGAATGAAATGGAGGAGTGACATGGAGGAGTGACATGGAGGGTTGATATGGAGGAGTGATTTGGAGGAGTGACGTGGTGGAGTGAAATGGAGGAGTGAAATGGAGGAGTGAGTTGGTGTAGCGACATAAGGAGTGACATGGAATAGCGACATGGAGGAGTGACATGGAGGAGTGACATGAGGAGTGAGTTGCTGTAGCGACATGGAGGAGTGACATGGAATAGCGACAAGGAGGAGTGACATGGAGGAGTGACATGGAGGAGTGACATAGAGGATTGATGTGGAGGAGAGACATGGTGTAGTGACATGGAGAAGTGACAAGTTTGATCAGGAAGGAGGGTTGATATGGTGGAGTGACATGGCGGAGGGAAAGGGATGAGTGAGTTGGTGTAGTGACATGGAGGAGTGACATGGAGGGTTGATATGGATTAGTGACATGGAGGAGTGACATGGTGGAGTGAAATGGAGGAGTGACATGGAGGAGTGAGGTGGTGGAGCGACATAAGGAGTGACATGGAATAGCGACATGGAGGAGTGACATGGAGGAGTGACAGGGCGGATCAGCAAGGAGGATTGATATGGTGGAGTGACATGGAGGAGTGAGTTGGTGTAGCGACATGGAGGAGTGACATGGAATAGCGACAAGGAGAAATGACATGGAGGAGTGACATGGAGGAGTGACATAGAGGATTGATGTGAAGGAAAGACATGAAGTAGTGACATGGAGAAGTGACAAGTTTGATCAGGAAGGAGGGTTGATATGGTGGAGTGACATGGCGGAGGGACAGGGATGAGTGAGTTGGTGTAGTGACATGGAGTAGCTACATGGAGGAGTGACAAGGAAGTGTGACATGGAGGAGTGACGTGGGCGAGTGACATGAAGGAGTATGTTGGTAGAGCGACATGGAGGAGTGACATTGAAAAGCTACATGGAGGAGTGACAAGGAGGAGTGACAAGGAGGAGTGACAAGGAGGATTGAGTTGGTGTAGCGACATGGAGGAGTGACATGAGGAGTGATTTGGTGTAGCGACATGGTGGAGTGACATGGAGGAGTGACATGGCGGAGAGAAAGGGATGAGTGAGTTGGTGTAGTGACATGGAGGAGTGACATGGAGGAGTGACATGGAGGGTTGATATGGAGGAGTGATATGGAGGAGTGACGTGGTGGAGTGAAATGGAGGAGTGAAATGGAGGAGTGAGTTGGTGTAGCGACATAAGGAGGAGTGACATGGAGGGTTGATATCGAGGAGTGACATGGAGGAGTGACGTGGTGGAGTGAAATGGAGGAGTGACATGGAGGAGAGAGTTTATATAGCGACATAAGGAGTAACATGGAATAGCGACATGGAGGAGTGACATGGAGGAGTGAGTTGGTGGAGCAACATGGAGGATTGACATGGAAGACATATAGAAGTGACATGGAGGAGTGACTTGGAGGAGTGACATAAAGGAGTGACATGGACAAATGACTTGGCTGAGTGACATGGAGGAGTGACAAGGAGCATTGAGTTGGTGTAGCGACATGGAGGAGTGAAATGGAGTAGCGACATGGAGGAGTGACATGAGGAGTGAGTTGGTGTAGCGACATGGAGGAGTGTCATGGAGGAGTGACATGGCGGAGGGACAGGGATGAGTGAGTTGGTGTAGTGACATGGAGGAGTGACATGGAGGAATGAAATGGAGGAGTGACATGGAGGAGTGACATGGAGGGTTGATATGGAGGAGTGATTTGGAGGAGTGACGTGGTGGAGTGAAATGGAGGAGTGAAATGGAGGAGTGAGTTGGTGTAGCGACATAAGGAGTGACATGGAATAGCGACATGGAGGAGTGACATGGAGGAGTGACATGAGGAGTGAGTTGCTGTAGCGACATGGAGGAGTGACATGGAATAGCGACAAGGAGGAGTGACATGGAGGAGTGACATGGAGGAGTGACATAGAGGATTGATGTGGAGGAGAGACATGGTGTAGTGACATGGAGAAGTGACAAGTTTGATCAGGAAGGAGGGTTGATATGGTGGAGTGACATGGCGGAGGGAAAGGGATGAGTGAGTTGGTGTAGTGACATGGAGGAGTGACATGGAGGGTTGATATGGATTAGTGACATGGAGGAGTGACATGGTGGAGTGAAATGGAGGAGTGACATGGAGGAGTGAGGTGGTGGAGCGACATAAGGAGTGACATGGAATAGCGACATGGAGGAGTGACATGGAGGAGTGACATAGAGGATTGAAGTGGAGCAGTGACATGGAGGAGTGACATGGAGGAGTGAGTTGGTGGAGCAACATGGAGGAGTGACATGGAATACATATAGTAGTGACATGGAGGAGTATCTTGGAGGAGTGACATAAAGGAGTGACATGGAGGAATGACTTGGATGAGTGACATGGAGGAGTGACAAGGAGGATTGTGTTGGTGTAGCGATATGGAGGAGTGACATGGAGTAGCGACATGGAGGAGTGACATGAGGAGTGAGTTGGTATAGCGACATGGAGGATTGATATGGAGGAGTAACATGGAGGAGTGATATAGAGGAGTGGCGTGGTGGAGTGAAATTTAAGAGTGACATGGAGGATTGACATGGAGTAGCTACATGGAGGAGTGACAAGGAGGTGTGACATGGAGGAGTGACGTGGACGAATGACATGGAGGAGTGAGTTGGTAGAGTGACATGGAGGAGTGACATGGAGTTGCTACATGGAGGAGTGACAAGGAGGTGTGACATGGAGGAGTGACGTGGAGTAGCGACATGGAGGAGTGACTTGGAGGAGTGACAATGTGGAGCTACACAGATGACAGACATAACATTGAAGACTTGGAGAAGTGACATGGAGGAGAGACATGGAGAAGTGAATTGGAGGAGTGACATGGAGTAGAGACATGGAGGAGTGACATGGAGGAGTGAGTAGGTGTAACGACATGGAGGAGTGACATGGAAGACATATAGAAGTGACATGGAGGAGTGACTTGGAGGAGTGACATAAAGGAGTGACATGGAGGAATGACTTGGATGCGTGACATGGAGGAGTGACAAGGAGGATTGAGTGGGTGTAGCGACATGGAGGAGTGACATGGAGTAACGACATGGAGTAGTGACATGAAGAGTGAGTTAGTGTAGCGACATGGAGGAGTGACATGGAATAGCGACAAGGAGGAGTGACATAGAGTAGTGACATGGAGGAGTGACATAGAGGATTGATGTGGGGGAGAGACATGGAGTAGTGACATGGAGAAGTGACAAGTTTGATCAGGAAGGAGGGTTGATATGGTGGCGTGACATGGCGGAGGGACAGGGATGAGTGAGTTGGTGTAGTGACATGGAGGAGTGACATGGAATAGCGACAAGGAGGAGTGACATGGAGGAGTGACATGGAGGAGTGACATGGAGGAGTGACATAGAGGATTGATGTGGAGGAGAGACATGAAGGAGTGACAGGGCGGATCAGCAAGGAGGATTGATATTGTGGAGTGTCATGGCGGAGGGACATGGATGAGTGACTTGGAGGAGTGACATGGAGGAGCAACATGGAGGAGTGACAAGGAGGAGCGACATGGAGGAGTGACATGGAAGACATATAGAAGTGACATGGAGGAGTGACATGGAGGATCGACATGGAGGAGTGACATGGAGTAGCGACATTGGGGAATGACATAGAGGAGTGATATTGAAAAGTGACATGGAGGAGTGATATAGAGGAGTGATGTGGAGGAGTGACATGGAAAACATGTAGAAGTGACACAGAGGAGTGATATGGAGGAGTGAAAATATGGAGCTACACGGATGAGAGACATGACATTGAAGACTTAGAGAAGTGACATAGAGGAGCGTCATGCAAGAGTGACATTGAGGAGTGACATGGAGTAGCAACATGGAGGAGTGACATTAAAGAGTTACATGGAGGAGTGAAATGGAGGATTGATATGGAGGAGTGACATGGAGTAGTGAAATAGAGGAGTGATATGGAGGAGCGACATGCAGGAGTGACATTGAAGTCATATAGAAGTGAAATTGAGGAGTGACTTGGAGGACTGACATATAGGAGTGACATGGAGGAATGACATGGATGAGTGACATGGAGGAGTGACAAGGAGTAGCGACATGGAGGAGTGACATGAGGAGTGACGTAGAAGAGTGATGTGGTGGAGTGAAATGGAGGAGTGACATGGAAGAGTGAGTTGGTGTAGCGACATGGAGGAGTAACATGGAATAGCGACAAGGAGGAGTGACATGGAGGAGTGACATGGAGAAGTGATATAGAGGAGTGATGTGGAGGACAGACATGGAGTAGTGACTTGGAGAAGTGACAAGTTTGATCAAGAAGGAGGGTTGATATGGTGGAGTGACATTGCTTAGGGACATGGAGGAGTGACATAGAGGAGTGACATGGAGGGTTGATATGGAGGAGGGACGTGGTGGAGTGAAATGGAGGAGTGACATGGAGGAGTGAGTTGGTGTAGCGACAAGGAGGAGTGACATGGAGGGTTGATGTGGAGGAGTGACATGGAGGAGAGACGTGGTGGAGTGAAATGGAGTAGTGACATGGAGGAGTGAGTTTATATAGCGACATAAGGAGTGACATGGAATAGCGACATGGAGGAGTGACATGGAGGAGTGACATAGAGGAGTGACGTGGAGCAGTGACATGGAGGAGTGACAAGTAGGATTGAGTTGGTGTAGCGACATGGAGGAGTGACATGGAGTAGCTACATGGAGGAGTGACATGAGGATTGAGTTGGTGTAGCAACATGGAGGAGTGACATGGAAGAGCAACAAGGAGGAGTGACATAGAGGAGTGACATGGAGGAGTGAAATAGAGGTTTGATGTGGGGGAGAGACATGGAGTAGTGACATGGAGAAGTGACAAGTTTGATCAGGAAGGAGGGTTGATAGGGTGGAGGGACATGGCGGAAGGACAGGGATGAGTGAGTTGGTGTAGTGACATGGAGGATTGACATGGAGGAGTGACATGAAGGGCTGATTTGGAGGAGTGACATGGAGGAGTGACGTGGTGGAGTGAAATGGGGGAGTTACATGGAGGAGTGAGTTGGTGTAGCGACAAGGAGGAGTGACATGGAATAGCGACAAGGAGAAATGACATGGAGGAGTGACATGGAGGAGTGACATAGAGGAGTGATGTGGAGGAAAGACATGGAGTAGTGACATGGAGAAGTGACAAGTTTGATCAGGAAGGAGGGTTGATATGGTGGAGTGATATGGCGGAGGGACAGGGATGAGTGAGTTGGTCTAGTGACATGGAGTAGCTACATGGAGGAGTGACAAGGAAGTGTGACATGGAGGATTGACGTGGACGAGTGACATGGAGGAGTGTGTTGGTAGAGCGACATGGAGGAGTGACATGGAATAGCTACATGGAGGAGTGACTTTGAGGAGTGACATGGAGGAGTGAGTTGGTGGAGCGACATGGAGGAGTGACATGGAAGACATATAGAAGTGATATGGAGGAGTGACTTTGAGGAGTGACATAAAGGAGTGACATGGAGGAATGACTTGGATGAGTGACATGGAGGAGTGACAAGGAGGATTGAGTTGGTGTATCGACATAAGGAGTGACATGGAATAGCGACATGGAGGAGTGACCTGGATGAGTGACATGGAGGAGTGACAAGGAGGATTGAGTTGGTGTAGCGACATGGAGGAGTGAAATGGAGTAGCGACATGGAGGAGTGACATGAGGAGTGATTTGGTGTAGCGACATGGAGGAGTGACAAGGAGGAGTGACATGGCGGAGGGACAGGGATGAGTGAGTTGGTGTAGTGACATGGAGGAGTGACATGGAGGAGTGACATGGAGGGTTGATATGGAGGAGTGATATGGAGGAGTGACGTGGTGGAGTGAAATGGGGGAGTTACATGGAGGAGTGAGTTGGTGTAGCGACAAGGAGGAGTGACATGGAATAGCGACAAGGAGAAATGACATGGAGGAGTGACATGGAGGAGTGACATAGAGGAGTGATGTGGAGGAAAGACATGGAGTAGTGACATGGAGAAGTGACAAGTTTGATCAGGAAGGAGGGTTGATATGGTGGAGTGATATGGCGGAGGGACAGGGATGAGTGAGTTGGTCTAGTGACATGGAGTAGCTACATGGAGGAGTGACAAGGAAGTGTGACATGGAGGATTGACGTGGACGAGTGACATGGAGGAGTGTGTTGGTAGAGCGACATGGAGGAGTGACATGGAATAGCTACATGGAGGAGTGACTTTGAGGAGTGACATGGAGGAGTGAGTTGGTGGAGCAACATGGAGGAGTGACATGGAAGACATATAGAAGTGACATGGAGGAGTGACTTTGAGGAGTGACATAAAGGAGTGACATGGAGGAATGACTTGGATGAGTGACATGGAGGAGTGACAAGGAGGATTGAGTTGGTGTATCGACATAAGGAGTGACATGGAATAGCGACATGGAGGAGTGACCTGGATGAGTGACATGGAGGAGTGACAAGGAGGATTGAGTTGGTGTAGCGACATGGAGGAGTGAAATGGAGTAGCGACATGGAGGAGTGACATGAGGAGTGATTTGGTGTAGCGACATGGAGGAGTGACAAGGAGGAGTGACATGGCGGAGGGACAGGGATGAGTGAGTTGGTGTAGTGACATGGAGGAGTGACATGGAGGAGTGACATGGAGGGTTGATATGGAGGAGTGATATGGAGGAGTGACGTGGTGGAGTGAAATGGAGAAGTGAAATGGAGGAGTGAGTTGGTGTAGCGACATAAGGAGTGACATGGAATAGCAACATGTAGGAGTGACATGAGGAGTGAGTTGGTGTAGCGACATGGAGGAGTGACATGGAATAGCGACAAGGAGGAGTGACATGGAGTAGTGACATGGAGGAGTGACTTAGAGGATTGATGTGGAGGAGAGACATGGAGTAGTGACATGGAGAAGTGACAAGTTTGATCAGGAAGGAGGGTTGATATGGTGGAGTGACATGGCATAGGGAAAGGGATGAGTGAGTTGGTGTAGTGACATGGAGGAGTGACATGGAGGGTTGATATGGATTAGTGACATGGAGGAGTGACATGGTGGAGTGAAATGGAGGAGTGACATGGAGGAGTGAGGTGGTGGAGCGACATAAGGAGTGACATGGAATAGCGACATGGAGGAGTGACATGGAGGAGTGACATAGAGGATTGAAGTGGAGCAGTGACATGGAGGAGTGACATGGAGGAGTGAGTTGGTGGAGCGACATGGAGGAGTGACATGGAATACATATAGTAGTGACATGGAGGAGTATCTTGGAGGAGTGACATAAAGGAGTGACATGGAGGAATGACTTGGATGAGTGACATGGAGGAGTGACAAGGAGGATTGTGTTGGTGTAGCGATATGGAGGAGTGACATGGAGTAGCGACATGGAGGAGTGACATGAGGAGTGAGTTGGTATAGCGACATGGAGGATTGATATGGAGGAGTAACATGGAGGAGTGATATAGAGGAGTGGCGTGGTGGAGTGAAATTTAAGAGTGACATGGAGGATTGACATGGAGTAGCTACATGGAGGAGTGACAAGGAGGTGTGACATGGAGGAGTGACGTGGACGAATGACATGGAGGAGTGAGTTGGTAGAGTGACATGGAGGAGTGACATGGAGTTGCTACATGGAGGAGTGACAAGGAGGTGTGACATGGAGGAGTGACGTGGAGTAGCGACATGGAGGAGTGACTTGGAGGAGTGACAATGTGGAGCTACACAGATGACAGACATAACATTGAAGACTTGGAGAAGTGACATGGAGGAGAGACATGGAGAAGTGAATTGGAGGAGTGACATGGAGTAGAGACATGGAGGAGTGACATGGAGGAGTGAGTAGGTATAACGACATGGAGGAGTGACATGGAAGACATATAGAAGTGACATGGAGGAGTGACTTGGAGGAGTGACATAAAGGAGTGACATGGAGGAATGACTTGGATGCGTGACATGGAGGAGTGACAAGGAGGATTGAGTGGGTGTAGCGACATGGAGGAGTGACATGGAGTAACGACATGGAGTAGTGACATGAGGAGTGAGTTAGTGTAGCGACATGGAGGAGTGACATGGAATAGCGACAAGGAGGAGTGACATAGAGTAGTGACATGGAGGAGTGACATAGAGGATTGATGTGGGGGAGAGACATGGAGTAGTGACATGGAGAAGTGACAAGTTTGATCAGGAAGGAGGGTTGATATGGTGGCGTGACATGGCGGAGGGACAGGGATGAGTGAGTTGGTGTAGTGACATGGAGGAGTGACATGGAATAGCGACAAGGAGGAGTGACATGGAGGAGTGACATGGAGGAGTGACAAGGAGGAGTGACATGGCGGAGGGACAGGGATGAGTGAGTTGGTGTAGTGACATGGAGGAGTGACATGGAGGAGTGACATGGAGGGTTGATATGGAGGAGTGATATGGAGGAGTGACGTGGTGGAGTGAAATGGAGAAGTGAAATGGAGGAGTGAGTTGGTGTAGCGACATAAGGAGTGACATGGAATAGCAACATGTAGGAGTGACATGAGGAGTGAGTTGGTGTAGCGACATGGAGGAGTGACATGGAATAGCGACAAGGAGGAGTGACATGGAGTAGTGACATGGAGGAGTGACTTAGAGGATTGATGTGGAGGAGAGACATGGAGTAGTGACATGGAGAAGTGACAAGTTTGATCAGGAAGGAGGGTTGATATGGTGGAGTGACATGGCATAGGGAAAGGGATGAGTGAGTTGGTGTAGTGACATGGAGGAGTGACATGGAGGGTTGATATGGATTAGTGACATGGAGGAGTGACATGGTGGAGTGAAATGGAGGAGTGACATGGAGGAGTGAGGTGGTGGAGCGACATAAGGAGTGACATGGAATAGCGACATGGAGGAGTGACATGGAGGAGTGACATAGAGGATTGAAGTGGAGCAGTGACATGGAGGAGTGACATGGAGGAGTGAGTTGGTGGAGCGACATGGAGGAGTGACATGGAATACATATAGTAGTGACATGGAGGAGTATCTTGGAGGAGTGACATAAAGGAGTGACATGGAGGAATGACTTGGATGAGTGACATGGAGGAGTGACAAGGAGGATTGTGTTGGTGTAGCGATATGGAGGAGTGACATGGAGTAGCGACATGGAGGAGTGACATGAGGAGTGAGTTGGTATAGCGACATGGAGGATTGATATGGAGGAGTAACATGGAGGAGTGATATAGAGGAGTGGCGTGGTGGAGTGAAATTTAAGAGTGACATGGAGGATTGACATGGAGTAGCTACATGGAGGAGTGACAAGGAGGTGTGACATGGAGGAGTGACGTGGACGAATGACATGGAGGAGTGAGTTGGTAGAGTGACATGGAGGAGTGACATGGAGTTGCTACATGGAGGAGTGACAAGGAGGTGTGACATGGAGGAGTGACGTGGAGTAGCGACATGGAGGAGTGACTTGGAGGAGTGACAATGTGGAGCTACACAGATGACAGACATAACATTGAAGACTTGGAGAAGTGACATGGAGGAGAGACATGGAGAAGTGAATTGGAGGAGTGACATGGAGTAGAGACATGGAGGAGTGACATGGAGGAGTGAGTAGGTATAACGACATGGAGGAGTGACATGGAAGACATATAGAAGTGACATGGAGGAGTGACTTGGAGGAGTGACATAAAGGAGTGACATGGAGGAATGACTTGGATGCGTGACATGGAGGAGTGACAAGGAGGATTGAGTGGGTGTAGCGACATGGAGGAGTGACATGGAGTAACGACATGGAGTAGTGACATGAGGAGTGAGTTAGTGTAGCGACATGGAGGAGTGACATGGAATAGCGACAAGGAGGAGTGACATAGAGTAGTGACATGGAGGAGTGACATAGAGGATTGATGTGGGGGAGAGACATGGAGTAGTGACATGGAGAAGTGACAAGTTTGATCAGGAAGGAGGGTTGATATGGTGGCGTGACATGGCGGAGGGACAGGGATGAGTGAGTTGGTGTAGTGACATGGAGGAGTGACATGGAATAGCGACAAGGAGGAGTGACATGGAGGAGTGACATGGAGGAGTGACATGGAGGAGTGACATAGAGGATTGATGTGGAGGAGAGACATGAAGGAGTGACAGGGCGGATCAGCAAGGAGGATTGATATTGTGGAGTGTCATGGCGGAGGGACATGGATGAGTGACATGGAGGAGTGACATGGAGGAGCGACATTGGGGAATGACATAGAGGAGTGATATTGAAAAGTGACATGGAGGAGTGATATAGAGGAGTGATGTGGAGGAGTGACATGGAAAACATGTAGAAGTGACACAGAGGAGTGATATGGAGGAGTGAAAATATGGAGCTACACGGATGAGAGACATGACATTGAAGACTTAGAGAATTGACATAGAGGAGCGTCATGCAAGAGTGACATTGAGGAGTGACATGGAGTAGCAACATGGAGGAGTGACATTAAGGAGTTACATGGAGGAGTGAAATGGAGGATTGATATGGAGGAGTGACATGGAGTAGTGAAATAGAGGAGTGATATGGAGGAGCGACATGCAGGAGTGACATTGAAGTCATATAGAAGTGAAATTGAGGAGTGACTTGGAGGACTGACATATAGGAGTGACATGGAGGAATGACATGGATGAGTGACATGGAGGAGTGACAAGGAGTAGCGAAATGGAGGAGTGACATGAGGAGTGACGTAGAAGAGTGATGTGGTGGAGTGAAATGGAGGAGTGACATGGAAGAGTGAGTTGGTGTAGCGACATGGAGGAGTAACATGGAATAGCGACAAGGAGGAGTGACATGGAGGAGTGACATGGAGAAGTGATATAGAGGAGTGATGTGGAGGACAGACATGGAGTAGTGACTTGGAGAAGTGACAAGTTTGATCAGGAAGGAGGGTTGATATGGTGGAGTGACATTGCTGAGGGACATGGAGGAGTGACATAGAGGAGTGACATGGAGGGTTGATATGGAGGAGGGACGTGGTGGAGTGAAATGGAGGAGTGACATGGAGGAGTGAGTTGGTGTAGCGACAAGGAGGAGTGACATGGAGGGTTGATGTGGAGGAGTGACATGGAGGAGAGACGTGGTGGAGTGAAATGGAGTAGTGACATGGAGGAGTGAGTTTATATAGCGACATAAGGAGTGACATGGAATAGCGACATGGAGGAGTGACATGGAGGAGTGACATAGAGGAGTGACGTGGAGCAGTGACATGGAGGAGTGACAAGTAGGATTGAGTTGGTGTAGCGACATGGAGGAGTGACATGGAGTAGCTACATGGAGGAGTGACATGAGGATTGAGTTGGTGTAGCAACATGGAGGAGTGACATGGAAGAGCAACAAGGAGGAGTGACATAGAGGAGTGACATGGAGGAGTGAAATAGAGGTTTGATGTGGGGGAGAGACATGGAGTAGTGACATGGAGAAGTGACAAGTTTGATCAGGAAGGAGGGTTGATAGGGTGGAGGGACATGGCGGAAGGACAGGGATGAGTGAGTTGGTGTAGTGACATGGAGGTTTGACATGGAGGAGTGACATGAAGGGCTGATTTGGAGGAGTGACATGGAGGAGTGACGTGGTGGAGTGAAATGGGGGAGTTACATGGAGGAGTGAGTTGGTGTAGCGACAAGGAGGAGTGACATGGAATAGCGACAAGGAGAAATGACATGGAGGAGTGACATGGAGGAGTGACATAGAGGAGTGATGTGGAGGAAAGACATGGAGTAGTGACATGGAGAAGTGACAAGTTTGATCAGGAAGGAGGGTTGATATGGTGGAGTGACATGGCGGAGGGACAGGGATGAGTGAGTTGGTCTAGTGACATGGAGTAGCTACATGGAGGAGTGACAAGGAAGTGTGACATGGAGGATTGACGTGGACGAGTGACATGGAGGAGTGTGTTGGTAGAGCGACATGGAGGAGTGACATGGAATAGCTACATGGAGGAGTGACTTTGAGGAGTGACATGGAGGAGTGAGTTGGTGGAGCTACATGGAGGAGTGACATGGAAGACATATAGAAGTGACATGGAGGAGTGACTTTGAGGAGTGACATAAAGGAGTGACATGGAGGAATGACTTGGATGAGTGACATGGAGGAGTGACAAGGAGGATTGAGTTGGTGTATCGACATAAGGAGTGACATGGAATAGCGACATGGAGGAGTGACCTGGATGAGTGACATGGAGGAGTGACAAGGAGGATTGAGTTGGTGTAGCGACATGGAGGAGTGAAATGGAGTAGCGACATGGAGGAGTGACATGAGGAGTGATTTGGTGTAGCGACATGAAGGAGTGACATGGAGGAGTGACATGGCGGAGGGACAGGGATGAGTGAGTTGGTGTAGTGACATGGAGGAGTGACATGGAGGAGTGACATGGAGGGTTGATATGGAGGAGTGATATGGAGGAGTGACGTGGTGGAGTGAAATGGAGAAGTGAAATGGAGGAGTGAGTTGGTGTAGCGACATAAGGAGTGACATGGAATAGCAACATGTAGGAGTGACATGAGGAGTGAGTTGGTGTAGCGACATGGAGGAGTGACATGGAATAGCGACAAGGAGGAGTGACATGGAGTAGTGACATGGAGGAGTGACTTAGAGGATTGATGTGGAGGAGAGACATGGAGTAGTGACATGGAGAAGTGACAAGTTTGATCAGGAAGGAGGGTTGATATGGTGGAGTGACATGGCATAGGGAAAGGGATGAGTGAGTTGGTGTAGTGACATGGAGGAGTGACATGGAGGAGTGACATGGAAGAGTGACATGGAGGAGTGACATGGAGGATTGATGTGGAGGAGAGACATGGTGGAGTGACATGGCATAGGGAAAGGGATGAGTGAGTGTGTGTAGTGACATGGATGAGTGACATGGAGGAGTGACATGGAGGAGCAACATGGAGGAGTGACAAGGAGGAGCGACATGGAGGAGTGACATGGAAGACATGTAGATTTGACACGGAGGAGTAATATGGAGGAGTGACAATATGGAGCTACACGGATGAGAGACATGACATTGAAGACTTGGAGAAGTGACATGGAGGAGCGACATGCAAGAGTGACATGGAGGAGTGACATGGAGTAGCTACATGGAGGAGTGACAAGGAGGAATGACATGGAGGAGTGACATGGAGGAGTGACATGGACGGTTGATATGGAGGAGTGATTTGGAGGAGTGACGTGGTGGAGTGAAATGGAGGAGTGAAATGGAGGAGTGAGTTGATGTAGCGACATAAAGAGTGACATGGAATAGCGACATGGAGGAGTGACATGAAGGAGTGACATGAGGAGTGAGTTGGTGTAGCGACATGGAGGAGTGACATGGAATAGCGAAAAGGAGGAGTGACATGGAGGAGTGACATGGTGGAGTGACATAGAGGATTGATGTGGAGGAGAGACATGGAGTAGTGACATGGAGAAGTGACAAGTTTGATCAGGAAGGAGGGTTGATATGGTGGAGTGACATGGCGGAGGGACAGGGATGAGTGAGTTGGTCTAGTGACATGGAGTAGCTACATGGAGGAGTGACAAGGAAGTGTGACATGGAGGATTGACGTGGACGAGTGACATGGAGGAGTGTGTTGGTAGAGCGACATGGAGGAGTGACATGGAATAGCTACATGGAGGAGTGACTTTGAGGAGTGACATGGAGGAGTGAGTTGGTGGAGCTACATGGAGGAGTGACATGGAAGACATATAGAAGTGACATGGAGGAGTGACTTTGAGGAGTGACATAAAGGAGTGACATGGAGGAATGACTTGGATGAGTGACATGGAGGAGTGACAAGGAGGATTGAGTTGGTGTATCGACATAAGGAGTGACATGGAATAGCGACATGGAGGAGTGACCTGGATGAGTGACATGGAGGAGTGACAAGGAGGATTGAGTTGGTGTAGCGACATGGAGGAGTGAAATGGAGTAGCGACATGGAGGAGTGACATGAGGAGTGATTTGGTGTAGCGACATGAAGGAGTGACATGGAGGAGTGACATGGCGGAGGGACAGGGATGAGTGAGTTGGTGTAGTGACATGGAGGAGTGACATGGAGGAGTGACATGGAGGGTTGATATGGAGGAGTGATATGGAGGAGTGACGTGGTGGAGTGAAATGGAGAAGTGAAATGGAGGAGTGAGTTGGTGTAGCGACATAAGGAGTGACATGGAATAGCAACATGTAGGAGTGACATGAGGAGTGAGTTGGTGTAGCGACATGGAGGAGTGACATGGAATAGCGACAAGGAGGAGTGACATGGAGTAGTGACATGGAGGAGTGACTTAGAGGATTGATGTGGAGGAGAGACATGGAGTAGTGACATGGAGAAGTGACAAGTTTGATCAGGAAGGAGGGTTGATATGGTGGAGTGACATGGCATAGGGAAAGGGATGAGTGAGTTGGTGTAGTGACATGGAGGAGTGACATGGAGGAGTGACATGGAAGAGTGACATGGAGGAGTGACATGGAGGATTGATGTGGAGGAGAGACATGGTGGAGTGACATGGCATAGGGAAAGGGATGAGTGAGTTGGTGTAGTGACATGGATGAGTGACATGGAGGAGTGACATGGAGGAGCAACATGGAGGAGTGACAAGGAGGAGCGACATGGAGGAGTGACATGGAAGACATGTAGATTTGACACGGAGGAGTAATATGGAGGAGTGACAATATGGAGCTACACGGATGAGAGACATGACATTGAAGACTTGGAGAAGTGACATGGAGGAGCGACATGCAAGAGTGACATGGAGGAGTGACATGGAGTAGCTACATGGAGGAGTGACAAGGAGGAATGACATGGAGGAGTGACATGGAGGAGTGACATGGAGGGTTGATATGGAGGAGTGATTTGGAGGAGTGACGTGGTGGAGTGAAATGGAGGAGTGAAATGGAGGAGTGAGTTGATGTAGCGACATAAAGAGTGACATGGAATAGCGACATGGAGGAGTGACATGGAGGAGTGACATGAGGAGTGAGTTGGTGTAGCGACATGGAGGAGTGACATGGAATAGCGAAAAGGAGGAGTGACATGGAGGAGTGACATGGTGGAGTGACATAGAGGATTGATGTGGAGGAGAGACATGGAGTAGTGACATGGAGAAGTGACAAGTTTGATCAGGAAGGAGGGTTGATATGGTGGAGTGACATGGCGGAGGGAAATGGATGAGTGAGTTGGTGTAGGTACATGGAGGAGTGACATGGAGGAGTGACATGGAGGAGTGACATGGAGGGTTGATATGGAGGAGTGACATGGCGGAGGGACAGGGATGAGTGAGTTGTTGTAGTGACATGGAGGAGTGACATGGAGGAATGACAAGGAGGAGTGACATGGAGGAGTGACATGGAGGATTGATGTGGAGGAGTGGCATGTACAACATGTAGAAGTGACACGGAGGAGAGAGTTGGATGAGTGACATGGAGGAGTGACAAGGAGGATTGAGTTGGTGTAGCGACATGGAGGAGTGACATGGAATTGCGACAAGGAGGAGTGACATGGAGAAGTGACATGGAGGATTGATCTGGAGGAGTAACATGGAGGAGTGATATAGAGGAGTGGCGTGGTGGAGTTATATTAAAGAGTGACATGGAGGAGTGACATGGAGGAGTGACATGGAGTAGCTACATGGAGGAGTGACAAGGAGGTGTGACATGGAGGAGTGACGTGGACGAGCGACATGGAGGAGTGAGTTGGTAGAGCGACAAGGAGGAGTGACATGGAGTAGCTACATGGAGGAGTGGCAAGGAGGTGTGACATGGAGGAGTGACGTGGAGTAGCGACATGTAGGAGTGACTTGGAGGAGTGACATGGAGGAGTGAAATGGAGTGACATGGAGTAGAGACATGGAGGAGTGACATGGAGGAGTGACATGTAGTAGAGACATGGAGGAGTGACATGGAGGAGTGAGTTGATGTAACGACATGGAGGATTGACATGGAAGACATATAGAAGTGACATGGAGGAGTGACTTGGAGGAGTGACATAAAGGATTGACATGGAGGAATGACTTGGATGAGTGACATGGAGGAGTGACAAGGAGAATTGACTTGGTGTAGCGACATGGAGGAGTGAAATGGAGTAGCGACATTGAGGAGTGAAATGAGGAGTGAGTTGGTGTAGCGACATGGAGGAGTGACATGGAGGAGTGACATGGAGGAATGACAAGGAGGAGTGACATGGAGGAGTGACATGGAGGAATGACATGGAAGAGTGACATGGAGGAGTGACATGGAGGATTGATGTGGAGGAGAGACATGGAGGAGTTACAGGGCGGATCAGCAAGGAGGATTGATATGATGGAGTGACATGGCGGAGGGACATGGATGAGTAACATGGAGGAGTGACATGGAGGAGCAACATGGAGGAGTGACAAGGAGGAGCGACATGGAGAAGTGACATGGAAGACATATAGAAGTGACATGGAGGAGTGACATGGAGGATCGACATGGAGGAGTGACATGGAGTAGCGACATAGGGGAATGACATATAGGAGTGATATTGAAAAGTGACATTGAGGAGTGTCATAGAGGAGTGATGTGGAGGAGTGACAAGGAGGATTGAGTTGGTGTAGCGACATGGAGGAGTGACATGGAATTGCGACAAGGAGGAGTGACATGGAGAAGTGACATGGAGGATTGATATGGAGGAGTAACATGGAGGAGTGATATAGAGGAGAGGCGTGGTGGAGTGATATTTAAGAGTGACATGGAGGAATGACATGGAGGAGTGAACTGGAGGAGTGACATGGAGTAGAGACATGGAGGAGTGACATGGAGGAGTGAGTTGGTGTAACGACATGGAGGAGTGACATGGAAGACATATAGAAGTGACATGGAGGAATGACTTGGAGGAGTGACATAAAGGAGTGACATGGAGGAATGACTTGGATGAGTGACATGGAGGAGTGACATGGAGAATTGAGTTGGTGTAGCGACATGGAGGAGTGAAATGGAGTAGCGATATGGAGGAGTGACATGAGGAGTGAGTTGGTGTAGCGACATGGAGGAGTGACATGGAGGAGTGACATGGCGGAGGGACAGGGATGAGTGAGTTGGTGTAGTGACATGGAGGAGTGACATGGAGGAATGACATGGAAGAGTGACATGGAGGAGTGACATGGAGGGTTGATATGGAGGAGTGATTTGGAGGAGTGACATGGTGGAGTGAAATGGAGGAGTGAAATGGAGGAGTGAGTTGGTGTAGCGACATAAGGAGTGACATGGAATAGTGACATGGAGGAGTGACATGGAGGAGTGATATGAGGAGTGAGTTGGTGTAGCGACACGGAGGAGTGACATGGAATAGCGACAAGGAGGAGTGACATGGAGTAGTGACATGGAGAAGTGACAAGTTTGATCAGGAAGGAGGGTTGATATGGTGTAGTGACATGGTGGAGGGAAAGGGATGAGTGAGTTGGTGTAGTGACATGGAGGAGTGACATGGAGGAGTGACATGGAGGAGTGACATGGAGGGTTGATATGGAGGAGTGACATGGAGGAGTGACATGGAGGAGTGACGTGGTGGAGTGAAATGGAGGAGTGACATGGAGGAGTGAGTTGGTGGAGCGACATAAGGACTGACATGGAATAGCGACATGGAGGAGTGACATGGAGGAGTGACATAGAGGAGTGACGTGGAGCAGTGACATGGAGGAGTGACATGGAGGAGTGAGTTGGTGGAGCGACATGGAGGAGTGACATGGAAGACATATAGAAGTGACATGGAGGAGTGACTTAAAGGAGTGACATAAAGGAGTGACATGGAGGATAGACTATGATGAGTGACATGGAGGAGTGACAAGGAGGATTGAGTTGGTGTAGCGATATGGAGGAGTGACATAGAGTAGCGACATGGAGGAGTGACATGAGGAGTGAGTTGGTGTAGCGACATGGAGGAGTGACATGAAGGAGTGACATTGAATTGCGACAAGGAGGAGTGACATGGAGAAGTGACATGGAGGATTGATATGGCGGAGTAACATGGAGGAGTGATATAGAGGAGTGGCGTGGTGGAGTGAAATTTAAGAGTGACATGGAGGAGTGACATGGAGGAGTGACATAGAGGTTTGATGTGGGGGAGAGACATGGAGTAGTGACATGGAGAAGTGACAAGTTTGATCAGGAAGGAGGGTTGATTTGGTGGAGAGACATGGCGGAGGGACAGGGATGAGTGAGTTGGTGTAGTGACATGGAGTAGCTACATGGAGGAGTGACAAGGAAGTGTGACATGGAGGACTGACATGGACGAGTGACATGGAGGAGTGAGTTGGAGGAGTGACATAGAGGATTGATGTGGAGGAGAGACATGGAGTAGTGACATGGAGAACTGAGAAGTTTGATCAGGAAGGAGGGTTGATATGGTGGAGTGACATGGCGGAGGGACAGGGATTAGTTAGTTGGTGTAGTGACATGGAGGAGTGACATGGAGGAGTGACATGGAGGAGTGACGTGGTGGAGTGAAATGGAGGAGTGACATGGAGGAGTGAGTTGGTGTATCGACATAAGGAGTGACATGGAGAAGTTACAGGGCGGATCAGCAAGGAGGATTGATATAGTGGAGTTACATGGAGGAGGGACATGGAGGAGTGACATGGAGGAGTGACTTGGAGGAGTGACATGGAGAAGTGACAAGTTTGATCAGAAAGGAGGGTTGTTATGGTGGTGTGACATGGCAGAGGGACAGGGATGAGTGAGTTGGTGTAGTGACATGCAGGAATGACACAGAGGAGTGACAAGAAGGATTGAGTTCGTGTAGCGACATGGAGGAGTGACATGGAATAGCGACATGGAGGAGTTACATGGAGGAGTGACATGGAGGAGTGACAAGGAGGAGCGACATGGAGGAGTGACATGGAGGATCGACATGGAGGAGTGACATGGAGTAGCGACATAGGGGAATGACATAGAGGAGTGATATTGAAAAGTGACATGGAGGAGTGACATAGAGGAGCAATGTGGAGGAGTGACATGGAAAACGTTGAAGTGAAACGGAGGAGTGATATGGAGGAGTGACAATATGGAGCTACACGGATGAGAGACATGACATTGAAGACTTGGAGAAGTGACATGGAGGAGCGACATGCAAGAGTGACATGGAGGAGTGACACGGAGTAGCGACATGGAGTAGTGACATTAAGGAGTTAAATGGAGGAGTGAAATGGAGGATTGATATGGAGGAGTGACATGGAGAGGGTGAAATAGAGGAGTGATATGGAGGAGCGACATGCAGGATTTACATGGAGGAATGACATGGATGAGTGACATGGAGGAGTGACAAGGAGTAGCGACATGGTGGAGTGAAATGGAGGAGTGACATGGAAGAGTGATTTGGTGTAGCAACATGGTGGAGTAACATGGAATAGCGACAAGGAGGAGTTACATGGAGGAGTGATATAGAATAGTGATGTGGATGAGAGACATGGAGTAGTGACATGGAGAAGTGACAAGTTTGATCAGGAAGGAGGGTTGATATGGTGGAGTGACATGGCGGAGGGACATGGAGGAGTGACATGGAGGAGTGACATGGAGGTTTGATATGGATGAGGAACGTGGTGGAGTGAAATGGAGGAGTGACATGGAGGAGTGAGTTGGTGTAGCGACAAGGAGGAGTGACATGGAGGGTTGATATGGAGGATTGACATGGAGGAGTGACGTGGTGGAGTGAAATGGAGGAGTGACATGGAGGAGTGAGTTTATATAGCGACATAAGGAGTGACATGGAATAGCGACATGGAGGAGTGACATGGTGGAGTGAGTTGGTGGAGCAACATGGAGGAGTGACATGGAAGACATATAGAAGTGACATGGAGGAGTGACTTGGAGGAGTGACATAAAGGAGTGACATGGACAAATGATTTGGCTGAGTGACATGGAGGAGTGACAAGGAGGATCGAGTTGGTATAGCGACATGGAGGAGTGACATGGAGTAGCTACATGGAGGAGTGACATGAGGATTGAGTTGGTGTAGCGACATGGAGGAGTGACATGGAAGAGCGACAAGGAGGAGTGACATAGAGGAGTGACATGGAGGATTGACATAGAGGATTGATGTGGAGGAGAGACATGGAGTAGTGACATGGAGAACTGACAAGTTTGATCAGGAAGGAGGTTTGATATTGTGGAGTGACATGGCGGAGGGACAGGGATTAGTGAGTTGGTGTAGTGACATGGAGGAGTGACATGGAGGAGTGAAGTGGAGGAGTGACATGGAGGGTTGATATGGAGGAGTGACATGGAGGAGTGATGTGGTGGAGTGAAATGGAGGAGTGACATGGAGGAGTGAGTTGGCGTATCTACATAAGTAGTGACATGGAATAGCGACATGGAGGAGTGACTTGGATGAGTGACATGGAGGAGTGACATGGAAGACATATAGACGTGGTTGAGTGAAATGGAGGAGTGAGTTGGTGTAGCGACTAGGAGGAGTGACATGGAATAGCGACATGGAGGAGTGACATGGAGGATTGACATAGAGGAGTGAGTTGGTGGAGCGACATGGAGGAGTGACATGGAAGACATATAGACGTGGTGGAGTGAAATGGAGGAGTGACATGGAGGAGTGAGTTGGTGTAGCGACTAGGAGGAGTGACATGGAATAGCGACATGGAGGAGTGACATGGAGGATTGACATAGAGGAGTGACGTGGAGCAGTGACATGGAGGAGTGACATGGAGGAGTGAGTTGGTGGAGCAAAATGGAGGAGTGACATGGAAGATATATAGAAGTGACATGGAGGAGTGACTTGGAGGAGTGACATAAAGGAGTGACATGGACAAATGACTTGGCTGAGTGACATGGAGGTGTGACAAGGAGGATTGAGTTGGTGTAGCGACATGGAGGAGTAACATGGAGGAGTGACATGGAGGGTTGATGTGGAGGAGAGACATGGAGGAGTGACAGGGCGGATCAGCAAGGAGGATTGATATGGTGGAGTGACATGGCGGAGGGACATGGATGAGTGACATGGAGGAGTGACATGGAGGAGCAACATGGAGGAGTGACAAGGAGGAGCGACATGGAGGAGTGAAATGGAAGACATATAGAAGTGACATGGAGTAGTGACATGGAGGATCGACTTGGAGGAGTGACATGGAGTAGCGACATTGGGGAATGACATAGAGGAGTGATATTGAAAAGTGACATGGAGGATTTACATAGAGGAGTGATGTGGAGGAGTGACATGGAAAACATGTAGAAGTGACACGGAGGAGTGATATGGAGGAGTGACAATATGGAGCTACACGGATGAGAGACATGACATTGAATACTTGGAAAAGTGACATGGAGGAGCGACATGCAAGAGTGACATGGAGGAGTGACATGGAATAGCGACATGGAGTAGTGACATTAAGGAGTTACATGAAGGAGTGAAATGGAGGATTGATATGGAGGAGTGACATGGAAGAGTGAAATAGAGGAGTGATATGGAGGAGCGACATGCAGGAGTGACATTGAAGTCATATAGAAGTGAAATTGAGGAGTGACTTGGAGGAGTGACATGGAGGAATGACATGGAGGAGTGACATGGAGGAGTGACAAGGAGTAGCGACATGGAGGAGTGACATGAGAAGTGACGTAGAAGAGTGACGTGGTGGAGTGAAATGGAGGAGTGACATGGAAGAGTGAGTTGGTGTAGCGACATGGAGGAGTGACATGGAATAGCTACATGGAGGAGTGACAAGGAGGAGTGACATGGAGGAGTGAGTTGGTGGAGCGACATGGAGGAGTAACATGGAAGACATATAGAAGTGACATGGAGGAGTGACTTGGAGGAGTGACATAAAGGAGTGACATGGAGGAATGACTTGGATGAGTGACATGGAGGAGTGACAAGGAGGATTGAGTTGGTGTAGCGACATGGAGGAGTGACATGGAGTAGCGACATGGAGGAGTGACATGAGGAGTGAGTTGGTGTAGCAACATGGAGGAGTGACATGGAATAGCGAAAAGGAGGAGTGACATGGAGGAGTGACATGGAGGAGTGACATAGAGGATTGATGTGGAGGAGAGACATGGAGTAGTGACATGGAGAACTAACAAGTTTGATCAGGAAGGAGGTTTGATATTGTGGAGTGACATTGCGGAGGAACAGGGATTAGTGAGTTGGTGTAGTGACATGGAGGAGTGACATGGAGGATTGACATGGAGGAGTGACATGGAGGGATGATATGGAGGAGTGACATGGAGGAGTGACGTGGTGGAGTGAAATGGAGGAGTGACATGGAGGAGTGAGTTGGTGTATCGACATAAGGAGTGACATGGAATAGCGACATGGAGGAGTGACTTGGATGAGTGACATGGAGGAGTGACAAGGAAGATTGAGTTGGTGTAGCAACATGGAGGAGTGACATGGAAGACATATAGAAGTGACATGGAGGAGTGACTTGAAGGAGTGACATAAAGGAGTGACATGGAGGAATGATTTGGATGAGTGACATGGAGGAGTGACAATGAGGATTGAGTTGGTGTAGCGACATGGAGGAGTGACATGGAGGAGTGACATGGCGGAGGGACAGGGATGAGTGAGTTGGTGTAGTGACATGGAGGAGTGACATGTAGGAATAACATGGAGGAGTGACATGGAGGAGTGACATGGAGGGTTGATATGGAGGAGTGATATGGAGGAGTGACGTGGTGGAGTGAAATGGAGGAGTGAAATGGAGGAGTGAGTTGGTGTAGCGACATAAGGAGTGACATGGAATAGTGACATGGAGGAGTGACATGGAAGAGTGACATGAGGAGTGAGTTGGTGTAGCGACATGGAGGAGTGACATGGAATAGCGACAAGGAGGAGTGACATGGAGGAGTGACATGGAGTAGTGACATAGAGGATTGATGTGGAGGAGAGACATGGATTAGTGACATGGAGAAGTGACAAGTTTGATCAGGAAGGAGGGTTGATATGTTGGAGTGACATGGCGGAGGGAAAGGGATGAGTGAGTTGGTGTAGTGACATAGAGGATTGACATGGAGGAGTGACATGGAGGAGTGACATGGAGGAGTGACATGGAGGGTTGATATGGAGGAGTGACAAGAAGGAGTGACGTGGTGGAGTGAAATGGAGGAGTGACATGGAGGAGTGAGTTGGTGTAGCGACATAAGGAGTGACATGGAATAGCAACATGGAGGAGTGACATGGAGGAGTGAGTTGGTTGAGCGACATGGAGGAGTGACATGGAAGACATATAGAAGTGACATGGAGGAGTGACTTGGAGGAATGACATAAAGGACTGACATGGAGGAATGACTTGGATGAGTGACATGGAGGAGTGACAAGGAGGAGTGACATGGAGGAGTGAGTTGGTGTAGCAACATGGAGGAGTGACATGGAGTAGCGACATGGAGGAGTGACATGGAGGAGTGAGTTGGTGTAGCGACATGGAGGAGTGACATGGAATTGCGACAAGTAGGAGTGACATGGAGAAGTGACATGGAGGATTGATATGGGGGAGTGGCGTGGTGGAGTGCAATTTAAGAGTGACATGGAGAAGTGACATGGAGTAGCTACATGGAGGAGTGACAAGGAGGTGTGACATGGAGGAGTGACAAGGAGGATTGAGTTGGTGTAGCGACATGGAGGACTGAAATGGAATAGCTACATGGAGGAGTGATAAGGAGGAGTGACATGGATGAGTGAGTTGTTGGAGCGACATGGAGGAGTGACATGGAAGACATATAGAAGCGACATGGAGGAGTGACATGGAATAGCGACAAGGAGGAGTGACATGGAGGAGTGACATGGAATAGCGACAAGGAGGAGTGACATGGAGGAGTGACATGGAGATCTGACAAGTTTGATCAGGAAGGAGGGTTAATATGGTGGAGTGACATGGCAGAGGGAAAGGGATGAGTGAGTTGGTGTAGTGACATGGAGTGACATTGAGGAGTGACATGGAGGAGTGACATGGAGGAGTGACATGGAGGAGCAACATGGAGGAGTGACAAGGAGTAGCGACATGGAGGAGTGACATGGAAGAGTGAGTTGGTGTAGCGACATGGAGGAGTAACATGGAATAGCGACAAGGAGGAGTGACATGGAGCAGTGATATGGAGGAGTGATATAGAGGAGTGATGTGGAGGAGAGACATGGAGTAGTGACATGGAGAAGTGACAAGTTTGATGAGGAAGGAGGGTTGATATGGTGGAGTGACATGGCGGAGGAACATGGAGGAGTGACATGGAGGAGTGAAATGGAGAGTTGATATGGAGGAGGGACATGGTGGAGTGAAATGAAGGAGTGACATGGAGGAGTGAGTTGGTGTAGCGACAAGGAGGAGTGACATGGAGGAGTAATATGGAGGAGTGACATGGAGGAGTGACGTGGTGGAGTGAAATGGAGTAGTGACATGGAGGGTTGAGTTTATATAGCGACATAAGGAGTGACATGGAATAACGACATGGAAGAGTGACATGGAGAAGTGACATAGAGGAGTGACAAGGAGGATTGAGTTGGTGTAGTGATATGGAGGAGTGACATGGAGGGTTGATATGGTGGAGTGACATGGTGGAGGGACAGGGATGAGTGAGTTGGTGTAGTGACATGGAATAGCGACAAGAAGGAGTGACAAGGAGGAGTGACAGGGCGGATCAGCAAGGAGGAGTGACATGGAGGTTTGATATGGATGAGGAACGTGGTGGAGTGAAATGGAGGAGTGACATGGAGGAGTGAGTTGGTGTAGCAACATGGAGGAGTGACATGGAATAGCGAATAGGAGGAGTGACATGGAGGAGTGACATGGAGAACTGACAAGTTTGATCAGGAAGGAGGTTTGATATTGTGGAGTTACATGGCGGAGGGACAGGGATTAGTGAGTTGGTGTAGTTACATGGAGGAGTGACATGGAGGAGTGAAGTGGAGGAGTGACATGGAGGGTTGATATGGAGGAGTGACATGGAGGAGTGACGTGGTGGAGTGAAATGGAGGAGTGACATGGAGGAGTGAGTTGGCGTATCGACATAAGGAGTGACATGGAATAGCGACATGGAGGAGTGACTTGGATGAGTGACATGGAGGAGTGACAAGAAGGATTGAGTTGGTGTAGCGACATGGAGTAGTGAAATGGAATAGCTACATGGAGGAGTGACAAGGAGGAGTGACATGGAGGAGTGAGTTGGTGTAGCAACATGGAGTACTGAAATGGAATAGCTACATGGAGGGTTGATATGGAGGAGTGACATGGAGGAGTGGCGTGGTGGAGTGAAATGGAGGAGTGACATGGAGGAGTGAGTTTATATAGCGACATAAGGAGTGACATGGAATAGCGACATGGAGGAGTGACATGGAGGAGTGACATAGAGGAGTGACGTGGAGCAGTGACATGGAGGAGTGATATGGAGGAGTGAGTTGGTGGAGCAACATGGAGGAGTGACATGGAAGACATATAGAAGTGACATGGAGGAGTGACTTGGAGGAGTGACATAAAGGAGTGACATGGACAAATGACTTGGCTGAGTGACATGGAGGAGTGACAAGGAAGATATAGTTGGTGTAGCGACATGGAGGAGTGACATGGAGGAGTGACATTGAGATTGATGTGGAGGAGGGACATGGAGGAGTGACAGGGCGGATCAGCAAGGAGGATTGATATGGTGGAGTGACATGGCAGAGGGACATGGATGAGTGACATGGAGGAGTGACATGGAGGAGCAACATGGAGGAGTGACAAGGAGGAGCGACATGGAGGAGTGAAATGGAAGACATAGAAGTGACATGGAGGAGTGACATGGAGGATCGACATGGAGGAGTGACATGGAGTAGCGACATAGGGGAATGACATAGAGGAGTGATATTGAAAAGTGACATGGAGGAGTGACATAGAGGAGTGATGTGGAGGAGTGACATTGAAAACATGTAGAAGTGACACGGAGGAGTGATATGGAGGAGTGACAATATGGAGCTACACGGATGAGAGACATGACATTGAAGACTTGGAGAAATGACATGGAGGAGCGACATGCAAGAGTGACATGGAGGAGTGACATGGAGTAGCAACATGGAGTAGTGACATTAAGGAGTTACATGGAGGAGTGAAATGGAGGATTGATATGGAGGAGTGACATGGAGGAGAGAAGTAGAGGAGTGATATGGAGGAGTGACGTGGTGGAGTGAAATGTGGGAGTGACACGAAAGAGTGAGTTGGTGTAGCGACATGGAGGAGTAACATGGAATAGCGACAAGGAGGAGTGACATGGAGGAGTGACATGGAGGAGTGACAGAGGATTGATGTGGAGGAGAAACATGAAGTAGTGACATGGAGAACTGACAAGTTTGATCAGGAAGGAGGTTTGATATTGTGGAGTGACATGATGGAGGGACAGGGATTAGTGAGTTGGTGTAGTGACATGGAGGAGTGACATGGAGGAGTGAAGTGGAGGAGTGACATGGAGGGTTGATATGGAGGAGTGACATGGAGGAGTGACGTGGTGGAGTGAAATGGAGGAGTGACATGGAGGAGTGAGTTGGCGTATCGACATAAGGAATAGCGACATGGAGGAGTGACTTGGATGAGTGACAAGGAGGAGTGACATGGAGGAGTGAGTTGGTGTAGCGACATGGAGTAGTGAAATGGAATAGCTACATGGAGGAGTGAAAAGGAGGAGTGACATGGAGGAGTGAGTTGGTGTAGCAACTAGGAGGAGTGACATGGAGGGTTGATATGGAGGAGTGACATGGAGGAGTGGCGTGGTGGAGTGAAATGGAGGAGTGACATGGAGGAGTGAGTTTATATAGCGACATAAGGAGTGACATTGAATAGCGACATGGAGGAGTGACATGGAGGAGTGACATAGAGGAGTGACGTGGAGCAGTGACATGGAGGAGTGACATGGAGGAGTGAGTTGGTGGAGCAACATGGAGGAGTGACATGGAAGACATATAGAAGTGACATGGAGGAGTGACTTGGAGGAGTGACATAAAAGAGTGACATGGACAAATGACTTGGCTGAGTGACATGGAGGAGTGACAAGGAAGATATAGTTGGTGTAGCGACATGGAGGAGTGACATTGAGGAGTGACATGGAGGATTGATGTGGAGGAGAGACATGGAGGAGTGACAGGGCGGATCAGCAAGGAGGATTGATATGGTGGAGTGACATGGCGGAGGGACATGGATGAGTGACATGGAGGAGTGACATGGAGGAGCAACATGGAGTAGTGACATTAAGGAGTTACATGGAGGAGTGAGATGGAGGAGTGACAATATGGAGCTACACGGATGAGAGACATGACATTGAAGACTTGGAGAAGTGACATGGAGGAGCGACATGCAAGAGTGACATGGAGGAGTGACATGGAGTAGCGACATGGAGTGGTGACATTAAGGAGTTACATGGAGGAGTGAAATGAAGGATTGATATGGAGGAGTGACATGGAGGAGTGAAGTAGAGGACTGATATGGAGGAGTGACGTGGTGGAGTGAAATGTGGGAGTGACATGAAAGAGTGAGTTGGTGTAGCGACATGGAGGAGTAACATGGAATAGCCACAAGGAGGAGTGACATGGAGGAGTGACATGGAGGAATGATATAGAGGAGTGAAATGAAGGATTGATATGGAGGAGTGACATGGAGGAGTGAAGTAGAGGACTGATATGGAGGAGTGACGTGGTGGAGTGAAATGTGGGAGTGACATGAAAGAGTGAGTTGGTGTAGCGACATGGAGGAGTGAAATGGAATAGCTACATGGAGGAGTGACAAGGAGGAGTGACATGGAGGAGTGAGTTGGTGGAGTGACATGAGGAGTGAGTTGGTGTAGCGACATGGAGGAGTTACATGGAGTAGCGACATGGAGGAGTGACATGAGGAGTGAGTTGGTGTAGCAACATGGAGGAGTGACATGGAATAGCGACAAGGAGGAGTGACATGGAGGAGTGACATGGAGGAGTGACATAGAGGATTGATGTGGAGGAGAGACATGGAGTAGTGACATGGAGAACTGACAAGTTTGATCAGGAAGGAGGGTTGATATGGTGGAGTGACATGGCGGAGGGAAAGGGATGAGTGAGTTGGTGTAGTGACATGGAGGAGTGACATGGAGGAGTGACATGGAGGAGTGACATGGAGGATTGATGTGGAGGAGAGACATGGAGGAGTGACAGGGCGGATCAGCAAGGAGGATTGATATGGTGGAGTGACATGGCGGAGGGACATGGATGAGTAACATGGAGGAGTGACATGGAGGAGCAACATGGAGGAGTGAAATGGAAGACATATAGAAGTGACATGGAGGATCGACATGGAGGAGTGACATGGAGTAGCGACATAGGGGAATGACATAGAGGAGTGATATTGAAAAGTGACATGGAGGATTTACATAGAGGAGTGATGTGGAGGAGTGACATGGAAAACATGTAGAAGTGACACGGAGGAGTTATATGGAGGAGTGACAATATGGAGCTACACGGATTAGAGACATGACATTGAAGACTTGGAAAAGTGACATGGAGGAGTGACATGCAAGAGTGACATGGAGGAGTGACATGGAATAACGACATGGAGTAGTGACATTAAGGAGTAACATAGAGGAGTGAAATGGAGGATTGATATGGAGGAGTGACATGGAGGAGTGAAATAGAGGAGTGATATGGAGGAGCGACATGCAGGAGTGACATTGAAGTCATATAGAAGTGAAATTGAGGAGTGACTTGGAGGAGTGACATGGAGGAATGACATGGATGAGTGACATGGAGGAGTGACATGAGGAGTGACGTAGAAGAGTGACGTGGTGGAGTGAAATGGAGGAGTGACATGGAAGAGTGAGTTGGTGTAGCGACATGGAGGAGTGACATGGAATAGCTACATGGAGGAGTGACAAGGAGGAGTGACATGGAGGAGTGAGTTGGTGGAGCGACATGGAGGAGTAACATGGAAGACATATAGAAGTGACAAGGAGGAGTGACATGGAGGAGTGAGTTGGTGGAGCGACATGGAGGAGTAATATGGAAGACATATAGAAGTGACATGGAGGAGTGATGTGGAGGAGAGACATGGAGTAGTGACATGGAGAAGTGACAAATTTGATCAGGAAGTAGCGTTGATATGGTGGAGTGACATTGCGGAGGGACATGGAGGAGTGACATGGAGGAATGACATGAAGGGTTGATATGGAGGAGGGACGTGGTGGAGTGAAATGGAGTAGTGACATGGAGGAGTGAGTTGGTGTAGCGACAAGGAGTAGTGACATGGAGGGTTGATATGGAGGAGTGACATGGAGGAGTGACGTGGTGGAGTGAAATGGAGGAGTGACATGGAGGAGTGAGTTTATATAGTGACATAAGGAGTGACATGGAATAGCGACATGGAGGAGTGACATGGAGGAGTGACATAGAGGAGTGACGTGGATCAGTGACATGGAGGAGTGACAAGGAGGATTGAATTGGTGTAGCGACATGGAGGAGTGACATGGAGTAGCTACATGGAGGAGTGACATTAAGGAGTAACATGGAGGAGTGAAATGGAGGATTGATATGGAGGAGTGACATGGAGGAGTGAAATAGAGGAGTGATATGGAGTAGCGACATGCAGGAGTGACATTGAAGTCATATAGAAGTGAAATTGAGGAGTGACTTGGAGGAGTGACATGGAGGAATGACATGGATGAGTGACATGGAGGAGTGTCATGAGGAGTGACGTAGAAGAGTGACGTGGTGGAGTGAAATGGAGGAGTGACATGAAAGAGTGAGTTGGTGTAGCGACATGGAGGAGTGACATGGAATAGCTACATGGAGGAGTGACAAGGAGGAGTGACATGGAGGAGTGAGTTGGTGGAGCGACATGGAGGAGTAACATAGAAGACATATAGAAGTGACAAGGATGAGTGACATGGAGGAGTGAGTTGGTGGAGCGACATGGAGGAGTAATATGGAAGACATATAGAAGTGACATGGAGGAGTGATGTGGAGGAGAGACATGGAGTAGTGACATGGAGAAGTGACAAGTTTGATCAGGAAGTAGGGTTGATATGGTGGAGTGACATTGCGGAGGGACATGGAGGAGTGACATGGAGGAATGACATGGTGGGTTGATATGGAGGAGGGACGTGGTGGAGTGAAATGGAGTAGTGACATGGAGGAGTGAGTTGGTGTAGCGACAAGGAGTAGTGACATGGAGGGTTGATATGGAGGAGTGACATGGAGGAGTGACGTGGTGGAGTGAAATGGAGGAGTGACATGGAGGAGTGAGTTTATATAGTGACATAAGGAGTGACATGGAATAGCGACATGGAGGAGTGACATGGAGGAGTGACATAGAAGAGTGACGTGGATCAGTGACATGGAGGAGTAACAAGGAGGATTGAGTTGGTGTAGCGATATGGAGGAGTGACATGGAAGAGTGACAAGGAGGAGTGACAAAGAGGAATGACATGGAGGAGAGACATAGAGGTTTGATGTGGGGGAGAGACATGGAGTAGTGACATGGAGAAGTGACAAGATTGACCAGGAAGGAAGGTTGATATGGTGGAGTGACATGGCGGAGGGACAGGGATGAGTGAGTTGGTGTAGTGACATGAAGGAGTGACATGGAGGAGTGACATGAAGGGCTGATATGGAGTAGTGACATGGAGGAGTGATGTGGTAGAGTGAAATGGGGGAGTGACATGGAGGAGTGAGTTGGTTTAGCGACATGGAGGAGTGACATGGAATAGCGACAAGGAGAAATGACATGGAGGAGTGACATGGAGGAGTGACATAGAGGATTGATGTGGAGGAAAGACATGGAGTAGTGACATGGAGAAGTGACAAGTTTGATCAGGAAGGAGGGTTGATTTGGTGTAGTGACATGGAGTAGCTACATGGAGGAGTGACAAGGAAGTGTGACATGGAGGAGTGACGTGGACGAGTTACATGGAGGAGTATGTTGGTAGAGCGACATGGAGGAGTGACATGGAATAGCTACATGGAGGAGTGACAAGGAGGAGTGACATGGAGGAGTGAGTTGGTGGAGCAACATGGAGGAGTGACATTGAAGACATATAGAAGTGACATGGAGGAGTGTCTTGGAGGAGTGACATAAAGGAGTGACATGGAGGAATGACTTGGATGAGTGACATGGAGGAGTGACAAGGAGGATTAAGTTGGTGTAGCGACATGGAGGAGTGACATGGAGTAGCGACATGGAGGAGTGACATGAGGAGTGAGTTGGTGTAGCAACATGAAGGAGTGACATGGAATAGCAACAAGGAGGAGTGACATGGAGGAGTGATATGGAGGAGTGAAATAGATAATTGATGTGGAGGAGAGACATGGAATAGTGACATGGAGAAGTGACAAGTTTGATCAGGAAGGAGGGTTGATATGGTGGAGTGACATGGCGGAGGGACAGGGATGAGTGAGTTGGTGTAGTGACATGGAGTAGCTACATGGAGGAGTGACAAGGTAGTGTGACATGGAGGAGTGACGTGGACGAGTTACATCGAGGAGTATGTTGGTAGAGCGACATGGAGGAGTGACATGGAATAGCTACATGGAGGAGTGATAAGGAGGAGTGACATGGAGGAGTGAGTTGGTGGAGCAACATGGAGTAATGATATGGAAGACATATAGAAGTTACATGGAGGAGTGACTTGGAGGAGTGACATAAAGGAGTGACATGGAGGAATGACTTGGATGACTGACATGGAGGAGTGAGAAGGAGGGTTGAGTTGGTGTAGCGACATGGAGGAGTGACATGGAGTAGCGACATGGAGGAGTGACATGGCGGAGTGACACAGAGGAGTGACGTGGAGCAGTGACATGGAGGAGTGACATGGAGGAGTGAGTTGGTGGAGCGACATGGAGGAGTGACATGGAAGACATATAGAAGTGACATGGAGGAGTGACTTGGAGGAGTGACATAAAGGAGTGACATGGAGGAATGACTTGGATGAGTGACATGGAGGTGTGACAAGGAGGATTGAGTTTGTGTAGCGATATGGAGGAGTGACATGGAGTAGTGACATGGAGGAGTGACATGGAGGAGTGACATGGAGGAGTGACATAGAGAATTTATGTGGAGGAGAGACATGGAGTAGTGACATGGAGAACTGACAAGTTTGATCAGGAAGGAGGGTTGATATGGTGGAGTGACATGGCGGAGGGACAGGGATTAGTGAGTTGGTGTAGTGACATGGAGGAGTGACATGGAGGGTTGATATGTAGGAGTTACATGGAGGAGTGAGTTGGTGTATCGACATAAGGAGTGACATGGAATAGCGACATGGAAGAGTGACTTGGAAGAGTGACATGGATTAGTGACAAGGAGGATTGAGTTGGTGTAGCGACATGGAGATGTGAAATGGAGTAGCGACATGGAGGAGTGACATGAGGAGTGAGTTGGTGTAGCGACATGGAGGAGTGACATGGAGGAGTGACATGGCGGAGGGACAGAGATAAGTGAGTTGGTGTAGTGACATGGAGGAGTGACATGGAGGAATGACATGGAGGAGTGACATGGAGGAGTTCCATGGAGGGTTGATATGGAGGAGTGATATGGAGGAGTGACGTGGTGGAGTGAAATGGAGGAGTGAAATGGAGGAGTGAGTTGGTGAAGCGATATAGGGAGTGACATGGATTAGCAACATGGAGGAGTGACATGGAGGAGTGACATGAGGAGTGAGTTGGTGTAGCGACATGGAGGAGTGACATGGAATAGCGACAAGGAGGAGTGACATGGAGTAGTGACATGGAGGAGTGACATAGAGGATTGATGTGGAGTAGAGACATGGAGTAGTGACATGGAGAAGTGACAAGTTTGATCAGGAAGGAGGGTTGATATGGTGGAGTGACATGGCGGAGGGAAAGGGATGAGTGAGTTGGTGTAGTGACATGGAGGAGTGACATGGAGGATTGACATGGAGGAGTGACATGGAGGAGTGACATGGAGGATTGATGTGGAGGAGAGACATGGAGGAGTGACAGGGCGGATCAGCAAGGAGGATTGATATGGTGGAGTGACATGGCGGAGGGACATGGATGAGTGACATGGAGGAGTGACATCGAGGAGCAACATGGAGGAGTGACAAGGAGGAGCGACATGGAGGAGTGAAATGGAAGACATATAGAAGTGACATGGAGGAGTGACATGGAGGATCGACATGGAGGAGTGACATGGAGTAGCGACATAGGGGAATGATATAGAGGAGTGATATTGAAAAGTGACATGGAGGAGTGACATAGAGGAGTGATGTGGAGGAGTGACATTGAAAACATGTAGAAGTGACACGGAGGAGTGATATGGAGGAGTGACAATATGGAGCTACACGGATGAGAGACATGACATTGAAGACTTGGAGAAGTGACATGGAGGAGAGACATGCAAGAGTGACATGGAGGAGTGACATGGAGTAGCGACATGGAGTAGTGACATTAAGGAGTTACATGGAGGAGTGAAATGGAGGATTGATATGGAGGAGTGACATGGAGGAGTGAAGTAGAGGAGTGATATGGAGGAGTGACGTGGTGGAGTGAAATGTGGGAGTGACATGAAAGAGTGAGTTGGTGTAGCGACATGGAGTAGTCACATGAAATAGCGACAATTAGGAGTGACATGGAAGTGTGACATGGAGGAGTGACGTGGACGAGTGAAATGGAGGAGTGAGTTGGTAGAGCGACATGGAGGAGTGACATGGAATAGCTACATGGAGGATTGACAAGGAGGAGTGACATGGAGGAGTGAGTTGGTGGAGCGACATGGAGGAGTGACATGGAAGACATATAGAAGTGACATGGAGGAGTGACTTGGAGGAGTTACATAAAGGAGTGACATGGAGGAATGATTTGGATGAGTGACATGGAGGAGTGACATGAGGAGTGAGTTGGTGTAGCAACATGGAGGAGTGACATGGAGTAGCGACATGGAGGAGTGACATGAGGAGTGAGTTGGTGTAGCAACATGGAGGAGTGACATGGAATAGCGACAAGGAGGATTGACATGGAGGAGTGACATAGAGGATTGATGTGGAGGAGAGACATGGAGTCGTGACATGGAGAACTGACAAGTTTGATCAGGAAGGAGGTTTGATATTGTGAAGTGACATGGCGGAGGGAAATGGATTAATGAGTTGGTGTAGTGACATGGAGGAGTGACATGGAGGAGTGACATGGAGGACTGACATGGAGGGTTGATATGGAGGAGTGACATGGAGGAGTGACGTGGTGGAGTGAAATGGAGGAGTGACATGGAGGAGTGAGTTGGTGTATCGACATAAGGAGTGACATGGAATAGCAACATGGAGGAGTGACTTGGATGAGTGACATGGAGGAGTGAAAAGGAGGATTGAGTTGGTGTAGCGACATGGAGGAGTGAAATGGAATAGCTACATGGAGGAGTGACAAGGAGGAGTGACATGGAGGAGTGAGTTGGTGGAGTGACATGGAGTAGTGAAATGGAATAGCTACATGGAGGAGTGACAAGGAGGAGTAACATGGAGGAGTGAGTTGGTGGAGCGACATGGAGGAATGACTTGGATGAATGACATGGAGGACTGACAAGGAGGATCGAGTTGGTGTAGCGACATGGAGGAGTGACATGGAGTAGCGACATGGAGGAGTGACATGAGGAGTGAGTTAGTGTAGCAACATGGAGGAGTGACATGGAATAGCGACAAGGAGGAGCGACATGGAGGAGTGACATAGAGGATTGATGTGGAGGAGAGACATGGAGTAGTGACATGGAGAACTGACAAGTTTGATCAGGAAGGAGGGTTGATATGGTGGAGTGACATGGCGGAGGGAATGGGATGAGTGAGTTGGTGTAGTGACATGGAGGAGTGACATGGAGGAGTGACATGGAGGATTGATGTGGAGGAGAGACATGGAGGAGTGACAGGGCGGATCAGCAAGGAGGATTGATATGGTGGAGTGACATGGCGGAGGGACATGGATGAGTGACATGGAGGAGTGACATGGAGGAGCAACATGGAGGAGTGACAAGGAGGAGCGACATGGAGGAGTGAAATGGAAGACATATAGAAGTGACATGGAGGAGTGACTTGGAAGACATATAGAAGTGACATGGAGGAGTGACTTGGAGGAGTGACATAAAGGAGTGACATGGAGGAATGACTTGGATGAGTGACATGGAGGAGTGACAAGGAGGATTGAGTTGGTGTAGCGACATGGAGGAGTGACATGGAGTAGCGACATGGAGGAGTGACATGAGGTGTAACGTAGAAGAGTGACGTGGTGGAGTTAAATGGAGGAGTGACATGGAAGAGTGAGTTGGTGTAGCGACATGGAGGAGTAACATGAAATAGCGACAAGGAGGAGTGACATGGAGGAGTGACATGGAGGAGTGATATAGTGGAGTGATGTGGAGGAGAGACATGGAGTAGTGACATGGAGAAGTGACAAGTTTGATCAGGAAAGAGGGTTGATATGGTGGAGTGACATGGTGGAGGGACATGGAGGAGTGACATGGAGGAGTGACATGGAGGGTTGATATGGAGGAGGGACGTGGTGGAGTGAAATGGAGGAGTGACATGGAGGAGTGAGTAGGTGTAGCGACAAGGAGGAGTGACATGGAGGGTTGATATGGAGGAGTGACATGGAGGAGTGACGTGGTGGAGTGAAATGGAGTAGTGACATGTAGGATTGAGTTTATATAGCGATATAAGCGTGGAACATGGAATAGCGACATGGAAGAGTGACATGGAGAAGTGACATAGAGGAGTTACAAGGAGGATTGAGTTGGTGTAGTGACATGGAGGAGTGACATGGAGGGTTTATATGGAGGAGTGACATGGAATAGCGACAAGGAGGATTGAGTTGGTGTAGCGACATGGAGGAGTGACATGGAGTAGCGACATGGAGGAGTGACATGGAGTAGTGAGTTGGTGTAGCGACATGGAGGAGTGACATAGAATTGCGACAAGGAGGAGTTACATGGAGAAGTGACATGGAGGATTGATATGGAGGAGTAACATGGAGGAGTGATATAGAGGAGTGGCGTGGTGGAGTGAAATTTAAGAGTGACATGGAGGAGTGACATGGAGGAGTGACATGGAGTAGATACATGGAGGAGTGACAAGGAGGTGTGACATGGAGGAGTGACGTGGACGAGTGACATGGAGGAGTGAGTTGGTAGAGCGACATGGAGGAGTGACATGGAGTAGATACATGGAGGAGTGACAAGGAGGTGTGACATGGAGGAGTGATGTGGAGTAGCGACATGGAGGAGTGACTTGGAGGAGTGACAATGTGGAGCTACACAGATGAGAGACATGACATTGAAGACTTGGAGAAGTGACATTGAGGAGAGACATGGAGGAGTGAAATGGAGGAGTGACATGGAGTAGCGACATGGAGGAGTGACATGGAGGAGTGAGTTGGTGTAACGACATGGAGGAGTGACATGGAAGACATATAGAAATGACATGGAGGAGTGACTTGGAGGAGTGACATAAAGGAGTGACATGGACAAATGACTTGGCTGAGTGACATGGAGGAGTGACATGGAGGATTGATGTGGAGGAAAGACATGGAGTAGTGACATGGAGTACAGACAAGGAGGAGTGACATGAGGAGTGACGTAGAAGAGTGACGTGGTGGAGTGAAATGGAGGAGTGACATGGAAGAGTGAGTTGGTAGAGCGACATGGAGTAGTGACATGGAGTAGCTACATGGAGGAGTGACAAGGAGGTGTGACATGGAGGAGTGATGTGGAGTAGCGACATGGAGGAGTGACTTGGAGGAGTGACAATGTGGAGCTACACAGATGAGAGACATGACATTGAAGACTTGGAGAAGTGACATTGAGGAGAGACATGGAGGAGTGAAATGGAGGAGTGACATGGAGTAGCGACATGGAGGAGTGACATGGAGGAGTGAGTTGGTGTAACGACATGGAGGAGTGACATGGAAGACATATAGAAATGACATGGAGGAGTGACTTGGAGGAGTGACATAAAGGAGTGACATGGACAAATGACTTGGCTGAGTGACATGGAGGAGTGACAAGGAGGATTGAGTTGATGTAGCGACATGGAGGAGTGACATGCAGTAGCTACATGGAGGAGTGACATGAGGATTGAGTTGGTGTAGCGACATGGAGAAGTGACATGGAAGAGCGACAAGGAGGAGTTACATAGAGGAGTGACATGGAGGATTGATGTGGAGGAAAGACATGGAGTAGTGACATGGAGTAGAGACAAGGAGGAGTGACATGAGGAGTGACGTAGAAGAGTGACGTGGTGGAGTGAAATGGAGGAGTGACATGGAAGAGTGAGTTGGTGTAGCGACATGGAGGAGTAACATGAAATAGCAACAAGGAGGAGTGACATGGAGGAGTGACATGGAGGAGTGATATAGAGGAGTGATGTGGAGGAGAGACATGGTGTAGTGACATGGAGAAGTGACAAGTTTGATCAGGAAGGAGGGTTGATATGGTGGAGTGACATGGTGGAGGGACATGGAGGAGTGACATGGAGGAGTGACATTGAGGGTTGATATGGAGGAGGGACGTGGTGGAGTGAAATGGAGGAGTGACATGGAGGAGTGAGTAAGTGTAGCGACAAGGAGGAGTGACATGGTGGGTTGATATGGAGGAGTGACATGGAGGAGTGACGTGGTGGAGTGAAATGGAGGAGTGACATGGAGGAGTGAGTTTCTATAGCGACATAAGGAGTGACATGGAATAGCGACATGGAGGAGTGACATGGAGGACTGACATAGAGGAGTGACGTGGAGCAGTGACATGGAGGAGTGACATGGAGTAGTGAGTTGGTGGAGCAACATGGAGGAGTGACATGGAAGACATATAGAAGTGACATGGAGGAGTGACTTGGAGGAGTGATATAAAGGAGTGACATGGACTAATGACTTGGCTGAGTGACATGGAAGAGCGACAAGGTGGAGTGACATAGAGGAGTGACATGGAGGAGTGACATAGAGGTTTGATGTGGGGGAGAGACATGGAGTAGTGACATGGAGAAGTGACAGGTTTGATCAAGAAGGAGGGTTGATATGGTGGAGTGACTTGGCGGAGGGACAGGGATTAGTGAGTTGGTGCAGTGACATGGAGGAGTGACATGGAGGAGTGACATGGACAAATGACTTGGCTGAGTGACATGGAGGAGTGACGTGGTGGAGTGAAATGGTGGAGTGACATGGAGGAGTGAGTTGGTGTAGCGACATGGAGGAGTGACATGGAATAGAGACAAGTAGGAATGACATGGAGAAGTGACATAGAGGATTGATGTGGAGGAAAGACATGGAGTAGTGAGTTGGTAGAGCGACATGGAGGAATGACATGGAATAGCTACATGGAGGAGTGACAAGGAGGAGTGACATAGAGGTTTGATGTGGGGGAGAGACATGGAGTAGTGACATGGAGAAGTGACAAGTTTGATCAGGAAGGAGGGTTGATATGGTGGAGTGACATGGCGGAGGTACAGGGATGAGTGAGTTGTTGTAGTGACATGGTGGAGTGACATGGAGGAGTGACATGAAGGGCTGATATGGAGGAGTGACATGTAGGAGTGACGTGGTGGAGTGAAATGGGGAAGTGACATGGAGGAGTGAGTTGGTGTAGCGACATGGAGGAGTGACATGGAATAGCGACAAGGAGAAATGACATGGAGGAGTGACATGGAGGAGTGACATGGACGAGTGAGTTGGTGTAACGACATGGAGGAGTGACATGGAAGACATATAGAAATGACATGGAGGAGTGACTTGGAGGAGTGACATAAAGGAGTGACATGGACAAATGACTTGGCTGAGTGACATGGAGGAGTGACAAGGAGGATTGAGTTGGTGTAGCGACATGGAGGAGTGACATGGAGTAGCTACATGGAGGAGTGACATGAGGATTGAGTTGGTGTAGCGACATGGAGGAGTGACATGGAAGAGCGACAAGGAGGAGTGACATAGAGGAGTGACATGGAGGAGTGACATAGAGGTTTGATGTGGGGGAGAGACATAGAGTAGTGACATGGAGAAGTGACAAGTTTGATCAAACAGGAGGGTTGATATGGTGGAGTGACATGGCGGAGGGACAGGGATGAGTTGGTGTAGTGACATGGAGGAGTGACATGGAGGAGTGACATGGAGGGTTGATATGGAGGAGTGACATGGAAAAGCGACAAGGAGCAATGACATGGAGGAGTGACATGGAGGAGTGACATAGAGGATTGATGTGGAGGAAAGACATGGAGTAGTGACATGGAGTAGAGACAAGGAGGAGTGACACGAGGAGTGACGTAGAAGAGTGACGTGGTGGAGTGAAATGGAGGAGTGACATGGAAGAGTGAGTTGGTGTAGCGACATGGAGGAGTAACATGAAATAGCGACAAGGAGGAGTGACATGGAGGAGTGACATGGAGGAGTGATATAGAGGAGTGATGTGGAGGAGAGACATGGAGTAGTGACATGGAGAAGTGACAAGTTTGATCAGGAAGGAGGGTTGATATGGTGGAGTGACCTGGCGGAGGGACATGGAGGAGTGACATGGAGGAGTGACATGGAGGGTTGATATGGAGGAGGGACATGGTGGAGTGAAATGGAGGAGTGACATGGAGGAGTGAGTAGGTGTAGCGACAAGGAGGAGTGACATGGAGGGTCGATATGGAGGAGTGACATGGAGGAGTGACGTGATGGAGTGAAATGGAGGCGTGACATGGAGGAGTGAGTTTCTATAGCGACATCAGGAGTGACATGGAGGAGTGACATAGAGGAGTGACGTGGAGCAGTGACATGGAGGAGTGACATGGAGTAGTGAGTTGGTGTAGCAACATGGAGGAGTGACATGGAAGACATATAGAAGTGACATGGAGGAGTGACTTGGAGGAGTGATATAAAGGAGTGACATGGACAAATGACTTGGCTGAGTGACATGGAAGAGCGACAAGGAGGAGTGACATAGAGGAGTGACATGGAGGAGTGACATAGAGGTTTGATGTGGGGGAGAGACATGGAGTAGTGACATGGAGAAGTGACAAGTTTGATCAAGAAGGAGGGTTGATATGGTGGAGTGACTTGGCGGAGGGACAGGGATGAGTGAGTTGGTGTAGTCACTTGGAGGAGTGACATGGAAGGTTGATATGGAGGAGTGACATGGAGGAGTGACGTGGTGGAGTGAAATGGTGGAGTGACATGGAGGAGTGAGTTGGTGTAGCGACATGGAGGAGTGACATGGAATAGCGACAAGGAGGAATGACATGGTAGAGTGTACATGGAGGAGTGACGTGGTGGAGTGAAATGGTGGAGTGACATGGAGGAGTGATTTGGTGTAGCGACATTGAGGAGTGACATGGAATAGCGACAAGGAGGAATGACATGGAGAAGTGACATAGAGGATTGATGTGGAGGAAAGACATGGAGTAGTAAGTTGGTAGAGCGACATGGAGGAGTGACATGGAATAGCTAAATGGAGGAGTGACAAGGAGGAGTGACATAGAGGTTTGATGTGGGGGAGAGACATGGAGTAGTGACATGGAGAAGTGACAAGTTTGATCAGGAAGGGAGGGTTGAAATGGTGGAGTGACATGGCGGAGGGACAGGGATGAGTGAGTTGGTGTAGTGACATGGTGGAGTGACATGGAGGAGTGACATGAAGGGCTGATATGGAGGAGTGACATGTAGGAGTGACGTGGTGGAGTGAAATGGGGGAGTACCATGGAGGAGTGAGTTGTTGTAGCTACATGGAGGAGTGACATGGAATAGCGACAAGGAGAAATGACATGGAGGAGTGACATGGAGGAGTGACATAGAGGATTGATGTGAAGGAAAGACATGGAGTAGTGACATGGAGAAGTGACAAGTTTGATCAGGAAGGAGGGTTGATATGGTGGAGTGACATGGCGGAGTGACAGGGATGAGTGAGTTGGTGTAGTGACATGGAGTAGCTACATTGAGGAGTGACAAGGAAGTGTGACATGGAAGAGTGACGTGGGCGAGTGACATGGAGGAGTATGTTGGTAGAGCGACATGGAGGAGTGACATGGAATAGCTACATGGAGGAGTGACAAGGAGGAGTGACATGGAGGAGGACATGGAGGAGTGACATGGAGGGTTGATATGAAGGAGTGACATGGAGGAGTGATGTGGTGGAGTGAAATGGAGGAGTGACATGGAGGAGTGAGTTGGTGTATCGACATAAGGAGTGACATGGAATAGCGACATGGAGGAGTGACCTGGATGAGTGACATGGAGGAGTGACAAGGAGGATTGAGTTGGTGTAGCGACATGGAGGACTGAAATGGAGTAGCGACATGGAGGAGTGACATGAGGAGTGATTTGGTGTAGCGACATGGAGGAGTGACATGGATGAGGGACAGGGATGAGTGAGTTGGTGTAGTGACATGGAGGAGTGACATGGAGGAATGACATGGAGGAGTGACATGGAGGAGTGACATGGAGGGTTGATATGGAGGAGTGATATGGAGGAGTGACGTGGTGGAGTGAAATGGAGGAGTGAAATGGAGGAGTGAGTTGGTGTAGCGACATAAGGAGTGGCATGTAATAGCGACATGGAGGAGTGACAAGAGGAGTGAGTTGGTGTAGCGATATGGAGGAGTGACATGGAATAGCAACAAGGAGGAGTGACATGGAGGAGTGACATGGAGGGGTGACATAGAGGATTGATGTGAAGGAAAGACATGGAGTAGTGACATGGAGAAGTGACAAGTTTGATCAGGAAGGAGGGTTGATATGGTGGAGTGACATGGCGGAGGGACAGGGATGAGTGAGTTGGTGTAGTGACATGGAGTATCTACATGGAGGAGTGACAAGGAAGTGTGACATGGAGGAGTGACGTGGGCGAGTGACATGGAGGAGTATGTTTGTAGATCAACATGGAGGAGTGACATGGAATAGCTACATGGAGGAGTGACAAGGAGGAGTGACATGGAGGAGTGACATGGAGGAGTGACATGGAGGGTTGATATGAAGGAGTGACATGGAGGAGTGATGTGGTGGAGTGAAATGGAGGATTGAGTTGGTGTATCGACATAAGGAGTGACATGGAATAGTGACATGAAGGAGTGACTTGGATGAGTGACATGGAGGAGTGACCTGGAGGATTGAGTTGGTGTAGCGACATGGAGATGTGAAATGGAGTAGCGACATGGAGGAGTGACATGGAGGAGTGACATGGCGGAGGGACAGGGATAAGTGAGTTGGTGTAGTGACATGGAGGAGTGACATGGAGGAATAACATGGAGGAGTGACATGGAGGAGTTACATGGAGGGTTGATATGGAGGAGTGATATGGAGGAGTGACGTGGTGGAGTGAAATGGAGGAGTGAAATGGAGGAGTGAGTTGGTGTAGCGACATAAAGAGTGACATGGAATAGTGACATGGAGGAGTGACATGGAGGAGTGACATGAGGAGTGAGTTGGTGTAGCGACATGGAGGAGTGACATGGAATAGCGACAAGGAGGAGTGACATGGAGGAGTGACATGGAGGAGTGACATAGAGGATTTATGTGGAGGAGAGACATGGAGTAGTGACATGGAGAAGTGACAAGTTTTATCAGGAAGGAGGGTTGATATGGTGGAGTGACATGGCGGAGGGAAAGGGATGAGTGAGTTGGTGTAGTGACATAGAGGAGTGACATGGAGGAGAGACATGGAGGAGTGACATGGAGGAGTGACATGGAGGAGTGACATGGAGGGTTGATATGGAGGAGTGACATAGAGGAGTGACGTGGTGGAGTGAAATGGAGGAGTGACATGGAGGTTTGAGTTGGTGTAGCGACATAAGGAGTGACATGGAATAGCAACATGGAGGAGTGACATGGAGGAGTGACATGGAAGACATATAGAAATGACATGGAGGAGTGACTTGGAGGAGTGACATAAAGGAGTGACATGGACAATTGACTTGGCTGAGTGACATGGAGGAGTGACAAGGAGGATTGAGTTGGTGTAGAGACATGGAGGAGTGACATGGAGTAGCTACATGGAGGAGTGACATGAGGATTGAGTTGGTGTAGCGACATGGAGGAGTGACATGGAAGATCGACGTAGAAGAGTGACGTGGTGGAGTGAAATGGAGGAGTGACATGGAGGAGTGAGTTTCTATAGCGACATAAGGAGTGACATGGAATAGCGACATGGAGGAGTGACATGGAGGAGTGACATAGAGGAGTGACGTGGAGCAGTGACATGGAGGAGTGACATGGAGTAGTGAGTTGGCGGAGCAACATGGAGGACTGACATGGAAGACATATAGAAGTGACATGGAAGAGCGACAAGGAGGAGTGACATAGAGGAGTGACATGGAGGAGTGACATAGAGGTTTGATGTGGGGGAGAGACATGGAGTAGTGACATGGAGAAGTGACAAGTTTGATCAAGAAGGAGGGTTGATATGGTGGAGTGACTTGGCGGAGGGACAGGGATGAGTGAGTTGGTGTAGTCACTTGGAGGAGTGACATGGAAGGTTGATATGGAGGAGTGACATGGAGGAGTGACGTGGTGGAGTGAAATGGTGGAGTGACATGGAGGAGTGAGTTGGTGTAGCGACATGGAGGAGTGACATGGAATAGCGACAAGGAGGAGTGACATGGTAGAGTGTACATGGAGGAGTGACGTGGTGGAGTGAAATGGTGGAGTGACATGGAGGAGTGATTTGGTGTAGCGACATTGAGGAGTGACATGGAATAGCGACAAGGAGGAATGACATGGAGAAGTGACATAGAGGATTGATGTGGAGGAAAGACATGGAGTAGTAAGTTGGTAGAGCGACATGGAGGAGTGACATGGAATAGCTACATTGAGGAGTGACAAGGAGGAGTGACATAGAGGTTTGATGTGGGGGAGAGACATGGAGTAGTGACATGGAGAAGTGACAAGTTTGATCAGGAAGGGAGGGTTGAAATGGTGGAGTGACATGGCGGAGGGACAGGGATGAGTGAGTTGGTGTAGTGACATGGTGGAGTGACATGGAGGAGTGACATGAAGGGCTGATATGGAGGAGTGACATGTAGGAGTGACGTGGTGGAGTGAAATGGGGGAGTACCATGGAGGAGTGAGTTGTTGTAGCTACATGGAGGAGTGACATGGAATAGCGACAAGGAGAAATGACATGGAGGAGGGACATGGAGGAGTGACATAGAGGATTGATGTGAAGGAAAGACATGGAGTAGTGACATGGAGAAGTGACAAGTTTGATCAGGAAGGAGGGTTGATATGGTGGAGTGACATGGCGGAGTGACAGGGATGAGTGAGTTGGTGTAGTGACATGGAGTAGCTACATGGAGGAGTGACAAGGAAGTGTGACATGGAAGAGTGACGTGGGCGAGTGACATGGAGGAGTATGTTGGTAGAGCGACATGGAGGAGTGACATGGAATAGCTACATGGAGGAGTGACAAGGAGGAGTGACATGGAGGAGGACATGGAGGAGTGACATGGAGGGTTGATATGAAGGAGTGACATGGAGGAGTGATGTGGTGGAGTGAAATGGAGGAGTGACATGGAGGAGTGAGTTGGTGTATCGACATAAGGAGTGACATGGAATAGCGACATGGAGGAGTGACCTGGATGAGTGACATGGAGGAGTGACAAGGAGGATTGAGTTGGTGTAGCGACATGGAGGACTGAAATGGAGTAGCGACATGGAGGAGTGACATGAGGAGTGATTTGGTGTAGCGACATGGAGGAGTGACATGGATGAGGGACAGGGATGAGTGAGTTGGTGTAGTGACATGGAGGAGTGACATGGAGGAATGACATGGAGGAGTGACATGGAGGAGTGACATGGAGGGTTGATATGGAGGAGTGATATGGAGGAGTGACGTGGTGGAGTGAAATGGAGGAGTGAAATGGAGGAGTGAGTTGGTGTAGCGACATAAGGAGTGGCATGTAATAGCGACATGGAGGAGTGACAAGAGGAGTGAGTTGGTGTAGCGATATGGAGGAGTGACATGGAATAGCAACAAGGAGGAGTGACATGGAGGAGTGACATGGAGGGGTGACATAGAGGATTGATGTGAAGGAAAGACATGGAGTAGTGACATGGAGAAGTGACAAGTTTGATCAGGAAGGAGGGTTGATATGGTGGAGTGACATGGCGGAGGGACAGGGATGAGTGAGTTGGTGTAGTGACATGGAGTATCTACATGGAGGAGTGACAAGGAAGTGTGACATGGAGGAGTGACGTGGGCGAGTGACATGGAGGAGTATGTTTGTAGATCAACATGGAGGAGTGACATGGAATAGCTACATGGAGGAGTGACAAGGAGGAGTGACATGGAGGAGTGACATGGAGGAGTGACATGGAGGGTTGATATGAAGGAGTGACATGGAGGAGTGATGTGGTGGAGTGAAATGGAGGATTGAGTTGGTGTATCGACATAAGGAGTGACATGGAATAGTGACATGAAGGAGTGACTTGGATGAGTGACATGGAGGAGTGACCTGGAGGATTGAGTTGGTGTAGCGACATGGAGATGTGAAATGGAGTAGCGACATGGAGGAGTGACATGGAGGAGTGACATGGCGGAGGGACAGGGATAAGTGAGTTGGTGTAGTGACATGGAGGAGTGACATGGAGGAATAACATGGAGGAGTGACATGGAGGAGTTACATGGAGGGTTGATATGGAGGAGTGATATGGAGGAGTGACGTGGTGGAGTGAAATGGAGGAGTGAAATGGAGGAGTGAGTTGGTGTAGCGACATAAAGAGTGACATGGAATAGTGACATGGAGGAGTGACATGGAGGAGTGACATGAGGAGTGAGTTGGTGTAGCGACATGGAGGAGTGACATGGAATAGCGACAAGGAGGAGTGACATGGAGGAGTGACATGGAGGAGTGACATAGAGGATTTATGTGGAGGAGAGACATGGAGTAGTGACATGGAGAAGTGACAAGTTTTATCAGGAAGGAGGGTTGATATGGTGGAGTGACATGGCGGAGGGAAAGGGATGAGTGAGTTGGTGTAGTGACATAGAGGAGTGACATGGAGGAGAGACATGGAGGAGTGACATGGAGGAGTGACATGGAGGAGTGACATGGAGGGTTGATATGGAGGAGTGACATAGAGGAGTGACGTGGTGGAGTGAAATGGAGGAGTGACATGGAGGTTTGAGTTGGTGTAGCGACATAAGGAGTGACATGGAATAGCAACATGGAGGAGTGACATGGAGGAGTGACATGGAAGACATATAGAAATGACATGGAGGAGTGACTTGGAGGAGTGACATAAAGGAGTGACATGGACAATTGACTTGGCTGAGTGACATGGAGGAGTGACAAGGAGGATTGAGTTGGTGTAGAGACATGGAGGAGTGACATGGAGTAGCTACATGGAGGAGTGACATGAGGATTGAGTTGGTGTAGCGACATGGAGGAGTGACATGGAAGATCGACGTAGAAGAGTGACGTGGTGGAGTGAAATGGAGGAGTGACATGGAGGAGTGAGTTTCTATAGCGACATAAGGAGTGACATGGAATAGCGACATGGAGGAGTGACATGGAGGAGTGACATAGAGGAGTGACGTGGAGCAGTGACATGGAGGAGTGACATGGAGTAGTGAGTTGGCGGAGCAACATGGAGGACTGACATGGAAGACATATAGAAGTGACATGGAAGAGCGACAAGGAGGAGTGACATAGAGGAGTGACATGGAGGAGTGACATAGAGGTTTGATGTGGGGGAGAGACATGGAGTAGTGACATGGAGAAGTGACAAGTTTGATCAAGAAGGAGGGTTGATATGGTGGAGTGACTTGGCGGAGGGACAGGGATGAGTGAGTTGGTGTAGTCACTTGGAGGAGTGACATGGAAGGTTGATATGGAGGAGTGACATGGAGGAGTGACGTGGTGGAGTGAAATGGTGGAGTGACATGGAGGAGTGAGTTGGTGTAGCGACATGGAGGAGTGACATGGAATAGCGACAAGGAGGAGTGACATGGTAGAGTGTACATGGAGGAGTGACGTGGTGGAGTGAAATGGTGGAGTGACATGGAGGAGTGATTTGGTGTAGCGACATTGAGGAGTGACATGGAATAGCGACAAGGAGGAATGACATGGAGAAGTGACATAGAGGATTGATGTGGAGGAAAGACATGGAGTAGTAAGTTGGTAGAGCGACATGGAGGAGTGACATGGAATAGCTACATTGAGGAGTGACAAGGAGGAGTGACATAGAGGTTTGATGTGGGGGAGAGACATGGAGTAGTGACATGGAGAAGTGACAAGTTTGATCAGGAAGGGAGGGTTGAAATGGTGGAGTGACATGGCGGAGGGACAGGGATGAGTGAGTTGGTGTAGTGACATGGTGGAGTGACATGGAGGAGTGACATGAAGGGCTGATATGGAGGAGTGACATGTAGGAGTGACGTGGTGGAGTGAAATGGGGGAGTACCATGGAGGAGTGAGTTGTTGTAGCTACATGGAGGAGTGACATGGAATAGCGACAAGGAGAAATGACATGGAGGAGGGACATGGAGGAGTGACATAGAGGATTGATGTGAAGGAAAGACATGGAGTAGTGACATGGAGAAGTGACAAGTTTGATCAGGAAGGAGGGTTGATATGGTGGAGTGACATGGCGGAGTGACAGGGATGAGTGAGTTGGTGTAGTGACATGGAGTAGCTACATGGAGGAGTGACAAGGAAGTGTGACATGGAAGAGTGACGTGGGCGAGTGACATGGAGGAGTATGTTGGTAGAGCGACATGGAGGAGTGACATGGAATAGCTACATGGAGGAGTGACAAGGAGGAGTGACATGGAGGAGGACATGGAGGAGTGACATGGAGGGTTGATATGAAGGAGTGACATGGAGGAGTGATGTGGTGGAGTGAAATGGAGGAGTGACATGGAGGAGTGAGTTGGTGTATCGACATAAGGAGTGACATGGAATAGCGACATGGAGGAGTGACCTGGATGAGTGACATGGAGGAGTGACAAGGAGGATTGAGTTGGTGTAGCGACATGGAGGAGTGAAATGGAGTAGCGACATGGAGGAGTGACATGAGGAGTGATTTGGTGTAGCGACATGGAGGAGTGACATGGAGGAGTGACATGGATGAGGGACAGGGATGAGTGAGTTGGTGTAGTGACATGGAGGAGTGACATGGAGGAATGACATGGAGGAGTGACATGGAGGAGTGACATGGAGGGTTGATATGGAGGAGTGATATGGAGGAGTGACGTGGTGGAGTGAAATGGAGGAGTGAAATGGAGGAGTGAGTTGGTGTAGCGACATAAGGAGTGGCATGTAATAGCGACATGGAGGAGTGACAAGAGGAGTGAGTTGGTGTAGCGATATGGAGGAGTGACATGGAATAGCAACAAGGAGGAGTGACATGGAGGAGTGACATGGAGGGGTGACATAGAGGATTGATGTGAAGGAAAGACATGGAGTAGTGACATGGAGAAGTGACAAGTTTGATCAGGAAGGAGGGTTGATATGGTGGAGTGACATGGCGGAGGGACAGGGATGAGTGAGTTGGTGTAGTGACATGGAGTATCTACATGGAGGAGTGACAAGGAAGTGTGACATGGAGGAGTGACGTGGGCGAGTGACATGGAGGAGTATGTTTGTAGATCAACATGGAGGAGTGACATGGAATAGCTACATGGAGGAGTGACAAGGAGGAGTGACATGGAGGAGTGACATGGAGGAGTGACATGGAGGGTTGATATGAAGGAGTGACATGGAGGAGTGATGTGGTGGAGTGAAATGGAGGAGTGACATGGAGGAGTGAGTTGGTGTATCGACATAAGGAGTGACATGGAATAGTGACATGAAGGAGTGACTTGGATGAGTGACATGGAGGAGTGACCTGGAGGATTGAGTTGGTGTAGCGACATGGAGATGTGAAATGGAGTAGCGACATGGAGGAGTGACATGGAGGAGTGACATGGCGGAGGGACAGGGATAAGTGAGTTGGTGTAGTGACATGGAGGAGTGACATGGAGGAATAACATGGAGGAGTGACATGGAGGAGTTACATGGAGGGTTGATATGGAGGAGTGATATGGAGGAGTGACGTGGTGGAGTGAAATGGAGGAGTGAAATGGAGGAGTGAGTTGGTGTAGCGACATAAAGAGTGACATGGAATAGTGACATGGAGGAGTGACATGGAGGAGTGACATGAGGAGTGAGTTGGTGTAGCGACATGGAGGAGTGACATGGAATAGCGACAAGGAGGAGTGACATGGAGGAGTGACATGAGGATTGAGTTGGTGTAGCGACATGGAGGAGTGACATGGAAGAGCGACGTAGGAGAGTGACGTGGTGGAGTGAAATGGAGGAGTGACATGGAGGAGTGAGTTGGTGTAGCGACATAAGGAGTGGCATGTAATAGCGACATGGAGGAGTGACAAGAGGAGTGAGTTGGTGTAGCGATATGGAGGAGTGACATGGAATAGCAACAAGGAGGAGTGACATGGAGGAGTGACATGGAGGGGTGACATAGAGGATTGATGTGAAGGAAAGACATGGAGTAGTGACATGGAGAAGTGACAAGTTTGATCAGGAAGGAGGGTTGATATGGTGGAGTGACATGGCGGAGGGACAGGGATGAGTGAGTTGGTGTAGTGACATGGAGTATCTACATGGAGGAGTGACAAGGAAGTGTGACATGGAGGAGTGACGTGGGCGAGTGACATGGAGGAGTATGTTTGTAGATCAACATGGAGGAGTGACATGGAATAGCTACATGGAGGAGTGACAAGGAGGAGTGACATGGAGGAGTGACATGGAGGAGTGACATGGAGGGTTGATATGAAGGAGTGACATGGAGGAGTGATGTGGTGGAGTGAAATGGAGGAGTGACATGGAGGAGTGAGTTGGTGTATCGACATAAGGAGTGACATGGAATAGTGACATGAAGGAGTGACTTGGATGAGTGACATGGAGGAGTGACCTGGAGGATTGAGTTGGTGTAGCGACATGGAGATGTGAAATGGAGTAGCGACATGGAGGAGTGACATGGAGGAGTGACATGGCGGAGGGACAGGGATAAGTGAGTTGGTGTAGTGACATGGAGGAGTGACATGGAGGAATAACATGGAGGAGTGACATGGAGGAGTTACATGGAGGGTTGATATGGAGGAGTGATATGGAGGAGTGACGTGGTGGAGTGAAATGGAGGAGTGAAATGGAGGAGTGAGTTGGTGTAGCGACATAAAGAGTGACATGGAATAGTGACATGGAGGAGTGACATGGAGGAGTGACATGAGGAGTGAGTTGGTGTAGCGACATGGAGGAGTGACATGGAATAGCGACAAGGAGGAGTGACATGGAGGAGTGACATGAGGATTGAGTTGGTGTAGCGACATGGAGGAGTGACATGGAAGAGCGACGTAGGAGAGTGACGTGGTGGAGTGAAATGGAGGAGTGACATGGAGGAGTGAGTTTCTATAGCGACATAAGGAGTGACATGGAATAGCGACATGGAGGAGTGACATGGAGGAGTGACATAGAGGAGTGACGTGGAGCAGTGACATGGAGGAGTGACATGGAGTAGTGACATGGAGGGTTGATATGGAGGAGTGACATGGAGGATTGACGTGGTGGAGTGAAATGGAGGAGTGACATGGAGGAGTGAGTTGGTGTATCAACATAAGGAGTGACATGGAATAGCGATATGGAGGAGTGACATGGATGAGTGAGTTGGTGGAGCGACATGGATGAGTGACATGGAGGAGTGACGTGGACGAGTTACATGGAGGAGTATGTTGGTAGAGCGACAAGGAGGAGTGACATGGAGGAGTGACATGGAGGAGTGAGTTGGTGGAGCAACATGGAGGAGTGACATGGAAGACATATAGAAGTGACATGGAGGAGTGTCTTGGAGGAGTGACATAAAGGAGTGACATGGAGGAATGACTTGGATGAGTGACATGGAGGAGTGACAAGGAGGATTAAGTTGGTGTAGCGACATGGAGGAGTGACATGGAGTAGCGACATGGAGGAGTGACATGAGGAGTGAGTTGGTGTAGCAACATGAAGGAGTGACATGGAATAGCAACAAGGAGGAGTGACATGGAGGAGTGATATGGAGGAGTGAAATAGATAATTGATGTGGAGGAGAGACATGGAATAGTGACATGGAGAAGTGACAAGTTTGATCATGAAGGAGGGTTGATATGGTGGAGTGACATGGCGGAGGGACAGGGATGAGTGAGTTGGTGTAGTGACATGGAGTAGCTACATGGAGGAGTGACAAGGTAGTGTGACATGGAGGAGTGACGTGGACGAGTTACATGGAGGAGTATGTTGGTAGAGCGACATGGAGGAGTGAAATGGAATAGCTACATGGAGGAGTGATAAGGAGGAGTGACATAGAGGAGTGAGTTGGTGGAGTGACATGGAATTGCGACAAGGAGGAGTGACATGGAGAAGTGACATGGAGGATTGATATGGAGGAGTAACATGGAGGAGTGATATGGAAGACATATAGAAGTGACATGGAGGAGTGACTTGGAGGAGTGACATGGAATTGCGACAAGGAGGAGTGACATGGAGAAGTGACATGGAGGATTGATATGGAGGAGTAACATGGAGGAGTGATATAGAGGAGTGGCGTGTTGGAGTGAAATTTAAGAGTGACATGGAGGAGTGACATGGAGTAGCTACATGGAGGAGTGACAAGGAGGTGTGACATGGAGGAGTGACGTGGACGAGTGACATGGAGGAGTGAGTTGGTAAAGCGACATGGAGGACTGACATGGAGTTGCTACATGGAGGAGTGACAAGGAGGTGTGACATGGAGGAGTGACGTGGAGTAGCGACATGGAGGAGTGACTTGGAGGAGTGACAATGTGGAGCTACACAGATGACAGACATAACATTGAAGACTTGGAGAAGTGACATGGAGGAGAGACATGGAGAAGTGAATTGGAGGAGTGACATGGAGTAGAGACATGGAGGAGTGACATGGAGGAGTGAGTTGGTGTAACGACATGGAGGAGTGACATGGAAGACATATAGAAGTGACATGGAGGAGTGACTTGGAGGAGTGACATAAAGGAGTGACATGGAGGAATGACTTGGATGCGTGACATGGAGGAGTGACAAGGAGTATTGAGTGGGTGTAGCGACATGGAGGAGTGACATGGAGTAACGACATGGAGTAATGACATGAGGAGTGAGTTGGTGTAGCGACATGGAGGAGTGACATGGAATAGCGACAAGGAGGAGTGACATGGAGGAGTGACATGGAGGAGTGACATGGAGGAGTGACATAGAGGATTGATGTGGAGGAGAGACATGAAGGAGTGACAGGGCGGATCAGCAAGGAGGGTTGATATGGTGGAGTGACATGACGGAGGGACAGGGATGAGTGAGTTGGTGTAGTGACATGTAGGAGTGACATGGAATAGTGACAAGGAGGAGTGACATGGAGGAGTGACATGGAGGAGTGACATAGAGGATTGATGTGGAGGAGAGACATGAAGGAGTGACAGGGCGGATCAGCAAGGAGGATTGATATTGTGGAGTGTCATGGCGGAGGGACATGGATGAGTGACATGGAGGAGTGACATGGAGGAGCAACATGGAGGAGTGACAAGGAGGAGCGACATGGAGGAGTGACATGGAAGACATATAGAAGTGACATGGAGGAGTGACATGGAGGATCGACATGGAGGAGTGAGATGGAGTAGCGACATTGGGGAATGACATAGAGGAGTGATATTGAAAAGTGACATGGACGAGTGATATAGAGGAGTGACATGGAGGAGTGACATGGATGAGTGAGTTGGTGGAGCAACATGGAGGAGTGACATGGAGTAGCGACATGGAGGAGTGACATGGAGTAGTGAGTTGGTGTAGCGACATGGAGGAGTGACATGGAATTGCGACAAGGAGGAGTGACATGGAGAAGTGACATGGAGGAGTGACATGGAGGAGTGACATGGATGAGGGACAGGGATGAGTGAGTTGGTGTAGTGACATGGAGGAGTGACATGGAGGAGTGACATGGAGGGTTGATATGGAGGAATTACATGGAATAGCGACAAGGAGCAATGACATGGAGGAGTGAGTAGGTGTAGCGACAAGGAGGAGTGACATGGAGGGTCGATATGGAGGAGTGACATGGAGGAGTGACGTGGACGAGTTACATGGAGGAGTATGTTGGTAGAGCGACATGGAGGAGTGACATGGAATAGCTACATGGAGGAGTGACAAGGAGGAGTGACATGGAGGAGTGAGTTGGTGGAGCAACATGGAGGAGTGACATGGAAGACATATAGAAGTGACATCGAGGAGTGTCTTGGAGGAGTGACATAAAGGAGTGACATGGAGGAATGACTTGGATGAGTGACATGGAGGAGTGACAAGGAGGATTAAGTTGGTGTAGCGACATGGAGGAGTGACATGGAGTAGCGACATGGAGGAGTGACATGAGGAGTGAGTTGGTGTAGCAACATGAAGGAGTGACATGGAATAGCAACAAGGAGGAGTGACATGGAGGAGTGATATGGAGGAGTGAAATAGATAATTGATGTGGAGGAGAGACATGGAATAGTGACATGGAGAAGTGACATGGAGGAGCGACATGGAGTAGCGACATTGGGGAATGACATAGAGGAGTGATATTGAAAAGTGACATAGAGGAGTGATATAGAGGAGTGATGTGGAGGAGTGACATGGAAAACATGTAGAAGTGACACGGAGGAGTGATATGGAGGAGTGACAATGTGGAGCTACACAGATGACAGACATAACATTGAAGACTTGGAGAAGTGACATGGAGGAGAGACATGGAGAAGTGAATTGGAGGAGTGACATGGAGTAGAGACATGGAGGAGTGACATGGAGGAGTGAGTTGGTGTAACGACATGGAGGAGTGACATGGAAGACATATAGAAGTGACATGGAGGAGTGACTTGGAGGAGTGACATAAAGGAGTGACATGGAGGAATGACTTGGATGCGTGACATGGAGGAGTGACAAGGAGGATTGAGTGGGTGTAGCGACATGGAGGAGTGACATGGAGTAACGACATGGAGTAGTGACATGAGGAGTGACATGGAATAGCGACAAGGAGGAGTGACATGGAGGAGTGACATGGAGGAGTGACACAGAGGATTGATGTGGAGGAGAGACATGAAGGAGTGACAGGGCGGATCAGCAAGGAGGGTTGATATGGTGGAGTGACATGGCGGAGGGACAGGGATGAGTGAGTTGGTGTAGTGACATGGAGGAGTGACATGGAATAGCGACAAGGAGGAGTGACATAGAGGAGTGACATGGAGGAGTGACATGGAGGAGTGACATAGAGGATTGATGTGGAGGAGAGACATGAAGGAGTGACAGGGCGGATCAGCAAGGAGGATTGATATTGTGGAGTGTCATGGCGGAGGGACATGGATGAGTGACATGGAGGAGTGACATGGAGGAGCAACATGGAGGAGCGACAAGGAGGAGCGACATGGAGGAGTGACATGGAAGACATATAGAAGTGACATGGAGGAGCGACATGGAGTAGCGACATTGGGGAATGACATAGAGGAGTGATATTGAAAAGTGACATAGAGGAGTGATATAGAGGAGTGATGTGGAGGAGTGACATGGAAAACATGTAGAAGTGACACGGAGGAGTGATATGGAGGAGTGAAAATATGGAGCTACACGGATGAGAGACATGACATTGAAGACTTAGAGAAGTGACATAGAGGAGCGTCATGCAAGAGTGACATTGAGGAGTGACATGGAGTAGCAACATGGAGGAGTGACATTAAGGAGTTACATGGAGGAGTGAAATGGAGGATTGATATGGAGGAGTGACATGGAGTAGTGAAATAGAGGAGTGATATGGAGGAGCGACATGCAGGAGTGACATTGAAGTCATATAGAAGTGAAATTGAGGAGTGACTTGGAGGACTGACATATAGGAGTGACATGGAGGAATGACATGGATGAGTGACATGAGGAGTGACGTAGAAGAGTGATGTGGTGGAGTGAAATGGAGGAGTGACATGGAAGAGTGAGTTGGTGTAGCGACATGGAGGAGTAACATGGAATAGCGACAAGGAGGAGTGACATGGAGGAGTGACATGGAGAAGTGATATAGAGGAGTGATGTGGAGGACAGACATGGAGTAGTGACATGGAGAAGTGACAAGTTTGATCAGGAAGGAGGGTTGATATGGTGGAGTGACATTGCTGAGGGCCATGGAGGAGTGACATGGAGGAGTGACATGGAGGGTTGATATGGAGGAGGGACGTGGTGGAGTGAAATGGAGGAGTGACATGGAGGAGTGAGTTGGTGTAGCGACAAGAAGGAGTGACATGGAGGGTTGATGTGGAGGAGTGACATGGAGGAGAGACGTGGTGGAGTGAAATGGAGTAGTGACATGGAGGAGTGAGTTTATATAGCGACATAAGTAGTGACATGGAATAGCGACATGGAGGAGTGACATGGAGGAGTGACATAGAGGAGTGACGTGGAGCAGTGACATGGAGGAGTGACAAGTAGGATTGAGTTGGTGTAGCGACATGGAGGAGTGACATGGAGTAGCTACATGGAGGAGTGACATGAGGATTGAGTTGGTGTAGCAACATGGAGGAGTGAAATGGAAGAGCAACAAGGAGGAGTGACATAGAGGAGTGACATGGAGGAGTGACATAGAGGTTTGATGTGGGGGATAGACATGGAGTAGTGACATGGAGATATGACAAGTTTGATCAGGAAGGAGGGTTGATATGGTGGAGGGACATGGCGGAAGAACAGGGATGAGTGAGTTGGTGTAGTGACTTGGAGGAGTGACATGGAGGAGTGACATGAAGGGCTGATATGGAGGAGTGACATGGAGGAGTGACGTGGTGGAGTGAAATGGGGGAGTTACATGGAGGAGTGAGTTGGTGTAGCGACAAAGAGGAGTGACATGGAATAGCGACAAGGAGAAATGACATGGAGGAGTGACATGGAGGAGTGACATAGAGGATTGATGTGGAGGAAAGACATGGAGTAGTGACATGGAGAAGTGACAAGTTTGATCAGGAAGTAGGGTTGATATGGTGGAGTGACATGGCGGAGGGACAGGGATGAGTGACTTGGTCTAGTGACATGGAGTAGCTACATGGAGGAGTGACAAGGAAGTTTGACATGGAGGATTGACGTGGACGAGTGACATGGAGGAGTGTGTTGGTAGAGCGACATGGAGGAGTGACATGGAATAGCTACATAGAGGAGTGACTTTGAGGAGTGACATGGAGGAGTGAGTTGGTGGAGCGACATGGAGGAGTGACATGGAAGACATATAGAAGTGACATGGAGGAGTGACTTTGAGGAGTGACATAAAGGAGTGACATGGAGGAATACTTGGATGAGTGACATGGAGGAGTGACAAGGAGGATTGAGTTGGTGTATCGACATAAGGAGTGACATGGAATAGCGACATGGAAGAGTGACCTGGATGAGTGACATGGAGGAGTGACAAGGAGGATTGAGTTGGTGTAGCGACATGGAGGAGTGAAATGGAGTAGCGACATGGAGGAGTGACATGAGGAGTGATTTGGTGTAGCGACATGGAGGAGTGACATGGAGGAGTGACATGGAAGGTTGATATGGAGGAGTGATATGGAGGAGTGACGTGGTGGAGTGAAATGGAGGAGTGAAATGGAGGAGTGAGTTGGTGTAGCGACATAAGGAGTGACATGGAATAGCGACATGGAGGAGTGACATGAGGAGTGAGTTGGTGTAGCGACATGGAGGAGTGACATGGAATAGCGACAAGGAGGAGTGACATGGAGTAGTGACATGGAGGAGTGACTTAGAGGATTGATGTGGAGGAGAGACATGGAGTAGTGACATGGAGAAGTGACAAGTTTGATCAGGAAGGAGGGTTGATATGGTGGAGTGACATGGCATAGGGAAAGGGATGAGTGAGTTGGTGTAGTGACATGGAGGAGTGACATGGAGGAGTGACATGGAGGAGTGACATGGAGGATTGATGTGGAGGAGTGACATGGAGGATTGATGTGGAGGAGAGACATGGTGGAGTGACATGGCATAGGGAAAGGGATGAGTGAGTTGGTGTAGTGACATGGATGAGTGACATGGAGGAGTGACATGGAGGAGCAACATGGAGGAGTGACAAGGAGGAGCGACATGGAGGAGTGACATGGAAGACATGTAGATTTGACACGGAGGAGTAATATGGAGGAGTGACAATATGGAGCTACACGGATGAGAGACATGACATTGAAGACTTGGAGAAGTGACATGGAGGAGCGACATGCAAGAGTGACATGGAGGAGTGACAAGGAGGATTGAGTTGGTGTAGCGACATGGAGGAGTGAAATGGAGTAGCGACATGGAGGAGTGACATGAGGAGTGAGTTGGTGTAGCGACATGGAGGAGTGACATGGAGGAGTGACATGGCGGAGGAACAGGGATGAGTGAGTTGGTGTAGTGACATGGAGGAGTGACATGGAGGAATGACATGGAGGAGTGACATGGAGGAGTGACATGGAGGGTTGATATGGAGGAGTGATTTGGAGGAGTGACGTGGTGGAGTGAAATGGAGGAGTGAAATGGAGGAGTGAGTTGGTGTAGCGACATAAGGAGTGACATGGAATAGCGACATGGAGGAGTGACATGGAGGAGTGACATGAGGAGTGAGTTGGTGTAGCGACATGGAGGAGTGACATGGAATAGCGACATGGAGGAGTGACATGGAGGAGTGACATAGAGGATTGATGTGGAGGAGAGACATGCAGTAGTGACATGGAGAAGTGACAAGTTTGATCAGGAAGGAGGGTTGATATGGTGGAGTGACATGGCGGAGGGAAAGGGATGAGTGAGTTGGTGTAGGTACATGGAGGAGTGACATGGAGGAGTGACATGGAGGAGTGACATGGAGGGTTGATATGGAGGAGTGACATGGAGGAGTGACATGGAGGAGTGAGTTGGTGGAGCGACATAAGGAGTGACATGGAATATAGACATGGAGGAGTGACATGGAGGAGTGACATAGAGGATTGAAGTGGAGCAGTGACATGGAGGAGTGACATGGAGGAGTGAGTTGGTGGAGCGACATGGAGGAGTGACATGGAAGACATATAGAAGTGACATGGAGGAGTGATTTGGAGGAGTGACATACAGGAGTGACATGGAGAAGTGACAAGTTTGATCAGGAAGGAGGGTTGATATGGTGAAGTGACATGGCGGAGGGACAGGGATGAGTGAGTTGGTGTAGTGACATGGAGTAGCTACATGGAGGAGTGACAAGGAAGTGTGACATGGAGGAGTGACATGGAGGAGTGACATGGAAGACATATAGAAGTGACATGGAGGAGTGACTTGGAGGAGTGACATAAAGGAGTGACATGGAGGAATGACTTGGATGAGTGACATGGAGGAGTGACATGAGGAGTGAGTTGGTGTAGCAACATGGAGGAGTGACATGCAGGAGTGACATGAGGAGTGACGTAGAAGAGTGACGTGGTGGAGTGAAATGGAGGAGTGACATGGAAGAGTGAGTTGGTGTAGCAACATGGAGGAGTGACATGGAATAGCTACATGGAGGAGTGACAAGGAGGAGTGACATGGAGTAGTGAGTTGGTGGAGCGACATGGAGGAGTAACATGGAAGACATATAGAAGTGACATGGAGGAGTGACTTGGAGGAGTGACATAAAGGAGTGACATGGAGGAATGACTTGGATGAGTGACATGGAGGAGTGACAAGGAGGATTGAGTTGGTGTAGCGACATGGAGGAGTGACATGGAGTAGCGACATGGAGGAGTGACATGAGGAGTGAGTTGGTGTAGCAACATGGAGGAGTGACATGGAATAGCGAAAAGGAGGAGTGACATGGAGGAGTGACATGGAGGAGTGACATAGAGGATTGATGTGGAGGAGAGACATGGAGTAGTGACATGGAGAACTGACAAGTTTGATCAGGAAGGAGGTTTGATATTGTGGAGTGACATTGCGGAGGAACAGGGATTAGTGAGTTGGTGTAGTGACATGGAGGAGTGACATGGAGGAGTGACATGGAGGAGTGACATGGAGGGATGATATGGAGGAGTGACATGGAGGAGTGACGTGGTGGAGTGAAATGGAGGAGTGACATGGAGGAGTGAGTTGGTGTATCGACATAAGGAGTGACATGGAATAGCGACATGGAGGAGTGACTAGGATGAGTGACATGGAGGAGTGACAAGGAAGATTGAGTTGGTGTAGCGACATGGAGGAGTGAAATGGAATAGCTACATGGAGGAGTGACAAGGAGGAGTGACATGGAGGAGTGACATGGAGGAATAACATGGAGGAGTGACATGGAGGAGTGACATGGAGGGTTGATATGGAGGAGTGATATGGAGGAGTGACGTGGTGGAGTGAAATGGAGGAGTGAAATGCAGGAGTGAGTTGGTGTAGCGACATAAGGAGTGACATGGAATAGTGACATGGAGGAGTGACATGGAGGAGTGACATGAGGAGTGAGTTGGTGTAGCGACATGGAGGAGTGACATGGAATAGCTACATGGAAGAGTGACATGGAGGAGTGAGTTGGTGGAGCGACATGGAGGAGTGACATGGAAGACATATAGAAGTGACATGGAGGAGTGACTTGGAGGAATGACATAAAGGACTGACATGGAGGAATGACTTGGATGAGTGACATGGAGGAGTGACAAGGAGGATTGAGTTGGTATAGTGACATGGATTAGTGACATGGAGTAGCGACATGGAGGAGTGACATGGAGGAGTGAGTTGGTGTAGCGACATGGAGGAGTGACATGGAATTGCGACAAGGAGGAGTGACATGGAGAAGTGACATGGAGGATTGATATGGAGGAGTAACATAGAGGAGTGACAAGGAGGTGTGACATGGAGGAGTGACAAGGAGGTTTGAGTTGGTGTAGCGACATGGAGGAGTGAAATTGAATAGCTACATGGAGGAGTGACAAGGAGGAGTGACATGGAGGAGTGAGTTGTTGGAGCGACATGGAGGAGTGACATGGAAGACATATAGAAGTGACATGGAGGAGTGACTTGGAGGAGTGACATAAAGGAGTGACATGGAGGAATGACTTGGATGAGTGACATGGAGGACTGACAAGGAGGATCGAGTTGGTGTAGCGTCATGGAGGAGTGACACAGAGTAGCGACATGGAGGAGTGACATGAGGAGTGAGTTGGTGTAGCAACATGGAGGAGTGACATGGAATAGTGACATGGAGGAGTGACATGGAGGAGTGACATGGAGGAGTGACATAGAGGATTGATGTGGAGGAGAGACATGGAGTAGTGACATGGAGAACTGACAAGTTTGATCAGGAAGGAGGGTTGATATGGTGGAGTGACATGGCGGAGGGAAAGGGATGAGTGAGTTGGTGTAGTGACATAGAGGAGTGACATGGAGGAGTGACATGAAGGAGTGACATGGAGGAGTGACATGGAGGGTTGATATGGAGGAGTGACATGAAGGAGTGACGTGGTGGAGTGAAATGGAGGAGTGACATGGAGGAGTGAGTTGGTGTAGCGACATGGAGGAGTGACATGGAATTGCGACAAGGAGGAGTGACATGGAGAAGTGACATGGAGGATTGATATGGAGGAGTAACATGGAGGAGTGATATAGGGGAGTGGCGTGGTGGAGTGAAATTTAAGAGTGACATGGAGAAGTGACATGGAGTAGCTACATGGAGGAGTGACAAGGAGGTGTGACATGGAGGAGTGACAAGGAGGATTGAGTTGGTGTAGCGACATGGAGGAGTGAAATGGAATAGCTACATGGAGGAGTGACAAGGAGGAGTGACATGGATGAGTGAGTTGTTAGAGCAACATGGAGGAGTGACATGGAAGACATATAGAAGTGACATGGAGGAGTGACAAGGAGTAGCGACATGGAGGAGTGACATGGAAGAGTGAGTTGGTGTAGCGACATGGAGGAGTAACATGGAATAGCGACAAGGAGGAGTAACATGGAGCAGTGATATGGAGGAGTGATATAGAGGAGTGATGTGGAGGAGAGACATGGAGTAGTGACATGGAGAAGTGACAAGTTTGATGAGGAAGGAGGGTTGATATGGTGGAGTGACATGGCGGAGGGACATGGAGGAGTGACATGGAGGAGTGAAATGGAGGGTTGATATGGAGGAGGGACATGGTGGAGTGAAATGGAGGAGTGACATGGAGGAGTGAGTTGGTGTAGCGACAAGGAGGAGTGACATGGAGGAGTAATATGGAGGAGTGACATGGAGGAGTGATGTGGTGGAGTGAAATGGAGTAGTGACATGGAGGGTTGAGTTTATATAGCGACATAAGGAGTGACATGGAATAACGACATGGAAGAGTGACATGGAGGAGTGACAAGGAGGATTGAGTTAGTGTAGTGATATGGAGGAGTGACATGGAATAACGACAAGAAGGAGTGACATGGAGGAGTGACATGGAGGAGTGACATAGAGGATTGATGTGGAGGAGAGACAAGGAGGAGTGACAGGGCGGATCAGCAAGGAGGATTGATATTGTGGAGTGACATGGCGGAGGGACATGGAGGAGCAACATGGAGGAGTGACAAGGAGGAGCGACATGGAGTATCGAAATTGGGGAATGACATAGAGGAGTTATATTGAAAAGTGACATGGAGGAGTTACATAGAGGAGTGATGTGGAGGAGTGACATGGAAAACATGTAGAAGTGACACGGAGGAGTGATATGGAGGAGTGACAATATGGAGCTACACGGATGAGAGACATGACATTGAAGACTGAGAGAAGTGACATGGAGGAGTGACGTGGTGGAGTGAAATGGAGTAGTGACATGGAGGGTTGAGTTTATATAGCGACATAAGGAGTGACATGGAATAACGACATGGAAGAGTGACATGGAGAAGTGACATAGAGGAGTGACAAGGAGGATTGAGTTAGTGTAGTGATATGGAGGAGTGACATGGAATAACGACAAGAAGGAGTGACATGGAGGAGTGACATGGAGGAGTGACATAGAGGATTGATGTGGAGGAGAGACAAGGAGGAGTGACAGGGAGGATCAGCAAGGAGGATTGATATTGTGGAGTGACATGGCGGAGGGACATGGAGGAGTGACATGGAGGAGTGACATGGAGGAGCAACATGGAGGAGTGACAAGGAGGAGCGACATGGAGTATCGAAATTGGGGAATGACATAGAGGAGTTATATTGAAAAGTGACATGGAGGAGTGACATAGAGGAGTGATGTGGAGGAGTGACATGGAAAACATGTAGAAGTGACACGGAGGAGTGATATGGAGGAGTGACAATATGGAGCTACACGGATGAGAGACATGACATTGAAGACTGAGAGAAGTGACATGGAGGAGCGACATGCAAGAGTGACATGGAGGAGTGACATGGAGTAGCAACATGGAGTAGTGACATTAAGGAGTTACATGGAGGAGTGACTTGGAGGAGTGACATGGAGTAGCGACATGGAGGAGTGACATGAGGAGTGATGTAGAAGAGTGACGTGGTGGAGTGAAATGGAGGAGTGACATGGAAGAGTGAGTTGGTGTAGCGACATGGAGGAGTGACATGGAATAGCTACATGGAGGAGTGACAAGGAGGAGTGACATGGAAAACATATAGAAGTGACATGGAGGAGTGACTTGGAAGACATATAGTAGTGACATGGAGGAGTGACTTTGAGGAGTGACATAAAGGAGTGACATGGAGGAATGACTTGGATGAGTGACATGGAGGAGTGACAAGGAGGATTGAGTTGGTGTAGCGACATGGAGGAGTGACATGGAGTAGCGACATGGAGGAGTGACATGAGGAGTGAGTTGGTGTAGCAACATGGAGGAGTGACATGGAATAGCGAAAAGGAGGAGTGACATGGAGGAGTGACATGGAGGAGTGACATAGAGGATTGATGTGGAGGAGAAACATAGAGTAGTGACATGGAGAACTGACAAGTTTGATCAGGAAGGAGGTTTGATATTGTGGAGTGACATGGCGGAGGGACAGGGATTAGTGAGTTGGTGTAGTTACATGGAGGAGTGACATGGAGGAGTGAAGTGGAGGAGTGACATGGAGGGTTGATATGGAGGAGTGACATGGAGGAGTGACGTGGTGGAGTGAAATGGAGGAGTGACATGGAGGAGTGAGTTGGCGTATTGACATAAGGAGTGACATGGAATAGCGACATGGAGGAGTGACTTGTATGAGTGACATGGAGGAGTGACAAGGAGGATTGAGTTGGTGTAGCGACATGGAGTAGTGAAATGGAATAGCTACATGGAGGAGTGACAAGGAGGAGTCACATGGAGGAGTGAGTTGGTGTAGCGACATGGAGTAGTGAAATGGAATAGCTACATGGAGGGTTGACATAAAGGAGTGACATGGACAAATGACTTGGCTGAGTGACATGGAGGAGTGAAATGGAAGACATATAGAAGTGACATGGAGGAGTGACATGGAGGATCGACATGGAGGAGTGACATGGAGTAGCGACATAGGGTAATGACATAGAGGAGTGATATTGAAAAGTGACATGGAGGAGTGACAGAGGAGTGATGTGGAGGAGTGACATTGAAAACATGTAGAAGTGACACGGAGTAGTGATATGGAGGAGTGACAATATGGAGCTACACGGATGAGAGACATGACATTGAAGACTTGGAGAAGTGACATGGAGGAGCGACATGCAAGAGTGACATGGAGGAGTGACATAGAGGATTGATGTGGAGGAGAAACATGAAGTAGTGACATGGAGAACTGACAAGTTTGATCAGGAAGGAGGTTTGATATTGGGGAGTGACATGGCGGAGGGACAGGGATTAGTGAGTTGGTGTAGTGACATGGAGGAGTGACATGGAGGAGTGAAGTGGAGGAGTGACATGGAGGGTTGATATGGAGGAGTGACATGGAGGAGTGATGTGGTGGAGTGAAATGGAGGAGTGACATGGAGGAGTGAGTTGGCGTATCGACATAAGGAATAGCGACATGGAGGAGTGACTTGGATGAGTGACAAGGAGGAGTGACATGTAGGATTGATGTGGAGGAGAGACATGGAGGAGTGACAGGGCGGGTCAGCAAGGAGGATTGATATGGTGGAGTGACATGGCGGAGGAACATGGAGGAGCAACATGGAGTAGTGACATTAAGGAGTTACATGGAGGAGTGAGATGGAGGAGTGACAATATGGAGCTACACGGATGAGAGACATGACATTGAAGACTTGGAGAAGTGACATGGAGGAGCGACATGCAAGAATGACATGGAGGAGTGACATGGAGTAGCGACATGGAGTAGTGACATTAAGGAGTTACATGGAGGAGTGAAATGGACGATTGATATGGAGGAGTGACATGGAGGAGTGAAGTAGAGGATTGATATGGAGGAGTGACGTGGTGGAGTGAAATGTGGGAGTGACATGAAAGAGTGAGTTGGTGTAGCGACATGGAGGAGTAACATGGAATAGCCACAAGGAGGAGTGACATGGAGGAGTGACATGGAGGAATGATATAGAGGAGTGATGTGGAGGAGAGACATGGAGTAGTGACATGGAGAAGTGACAAGTTTGATCAGGAAGGAGGGTTGATATGGATGAGTGACATGGAGGAGTGACATGGAGGAGTGACGTGGTGGAGTGAAATGGAGGAGTGACATGGAGGAGTGAGTTGGTGTATCGACATAAGGAGTGACATGGAATAGCAACATGGAGGAGTGACTTGGATGAGTGACATGGAGGAGTGACAAGGAGGATTGAGTTGGTGTAGCGACATGGAGGAGTGAAATGGAATAGCTACATGGAGGAGTGACAAGGAGGAGTGACATGGAGGAGTGAGTTGGTGGAGTGAAATGGAGTAGTGAAATGGAATAGCTACATGGAGGAGTGACAAGGAGGAGTGACATGGAGGAGTGAGTTGGTGGAGCGACATGGAGGAATGACTTGGATGAGTGACATGGAGGACTGACAAGGAGGATCGAGTTGGTGTAGCGACATGGAGGAGTGACATGGAGTAGCGACATGGAGGAGTGACATGAGGAGTGAGTTGGTGTAGCGACATGGAGTAGTGAAATGGAATAGCTACATGGAGGAGTGACAAGGAGGAGTGACATGGAGGAGTGAGTTGGTGTAGCAACTAGGAGGAGTGACATGGAGGGTTGATATGGAGGAGTGATATGGAGGAGTGGCGTGGTGGAGTGAAATGGAGGAGTGACATGGAGGAGTGAGTTTATATAGCGACATAAGGAGTGACATGGAATAGCGACATGGAGGAGTGACATGGAGGAGTGACATAGAGGAGTGACGTGGAGCAGTGACATGGAGGAGTGACATGGAGGAGTGAGTTGGTGGAGCAACATGGAGTAGTGACATGGAAGACATATAGAAGTGACATGGAGGATTGACTTGGAGGAGTGACATAAAGGAGTGACATGGACAAATGACTTGGATAAGTGACATGGAGGAGTGACAAGGAAGATATAGTTGGTGTAGCGACATGGAGGAGTGACATTGAGGAGTGACATGTAGGATTGATGTGGAGGAGAGACATGGAGGAGTGACAGGGCGGGTCAGCAAGGAGGATTGATATGGTGGAGTGACATGGCGGAGGGACATGGAGGAGCAACATGGAGTAGTGACATTAAGGAGTTACATGGAGGAGTGAGATGGAGGAGTGACAATATGGAGCTACACGGATGAGAGACATGACATTGAAGACTTGGAGAAGTGACATGGAGGAGCGACATGCAAGAATGACATGGAGGAGTGACATGGAGTAGCGACATGGAGTAGTGACATTAAGGAGTTACATGGAGGAGTGAAATGGACGATTGATATGGAGGAGTGACATGGAGGAGTGAAGTAGAGGATTGATATGGAGGAGTGACGTGGTGGAGTGAAATGTGGGAGTGACATGAAAGAGTGAGTTGGTGTAGCGACATGGAGGAGTAACATGGAATAGCCACAAGGAGGAGTGACATGGAGGAGTGACATGGAGGAATGATATAGAGGAGTGATGTGGAGGAGAGACATGGAGTAGTGACATGGAGAAGTGACAAGTTTGATCAGGAAGGAGGGTTGATATGGATGAGTGACATGGAGGAGTGACATGGAGGAGTGACGTGGTGGAGTGAAATGGAGGAGTGACATGGAGGAGTGAGTTGGTGTATTGACATAAGGAGTGACATGGAATAGCAACATGGAGGAGTGACTTGGATGAGTGACATGGAGGAGTGACAAGGAGGATTGAGTTGGTGTAGCGACATGGAGGAGTGAAATGGAATAGCTACATGGAGGAGTGACAAGGAGGAGTGACATGGAGGAGTGAGTTGGTGGAGTGAAATGGAGTAGTGAAATGGAATAGCTACATGGAGGAGTGACAAGGAGGAGTGACATGGAGGAGTGAGTTGGTGGAGCGACATGGAGGAATGACTTGGATGAGTGACATGGAGGACTGACAAGGAGGATCGAGTTGGTGTAGCGACATGGAGGAGTGACATGGAGTAGCGACATGGAGGAGTGACATGAGGAGTGAGTTGGTGTAGCAACATGGAGGAGTGACATGGAATAGCGACAAGGAGGAGTGACATGGAGGAGTGACATAGAGGATTGATGTGGAGGAGAGACATGGAGTAGTGACATGGAGAACTGACAAGTTTGATCAGGAAGGAGGGTTGATATGGTGGAGTGACATGGCGGAGTGACATGGAGGATTGATGTGGAGGAGAGACATGGAGGAGTGACAGGGCGGATCAGCAAGGAGGATTGATATGGTGGAGTGACATGGCGGAGGGACATGGATGAGTGACATGGAGGAGTGACATGGAGGAGCAACATGGAGGAGTGACAAGGAGGAGCGACATGGAGGAGTGAAATGGAAGACATATAGAAGTGACATGGAGGAGTGACATGGAGGATCGACATGGAGGAGTGACATGGAGTAGCGACATAGGGGAATGACATAGAGGAGTGATATTGAAAAGTGACATGGAGGATTTACATAGAGGAGTGATGTTGAGGAGTGACATGGAAAACATGTAGAAGTGACACGGAGGAGTGATATGGAGGAGTGACAATATGGAGCTACACGGATGAGAGACATGACATTGAATACTTGGAAAAGTGACATGGAGGAGCGACATGCAAGAGTGACATGGAGGAGTGACATGGAATAGCGACATGGAGTAGTGACATTAAGGAGTTACATGGAGGAGTGAAATGGAGGATTGATATGGAGGAGTGACATGGAGGAGTGAAATAGAGGAGTGATATGGAGGAGCGACATGCAGGAGTGACATTGAAGTCATATAGAAGTGAAATTGAGGAGTGACTTGGAGGAATGACATGGAGTAGCGACATGGAGGAGTGACATGAGGAGTGACGTAGAAGAGTGATGTGGTGGAGTGAAATGGAGGAGTGACATGGAAGAGTGAGTTGGTGTAGCGACATGGAGGAGTGACATGGAATAGCTACATGGAGGAGTGACAAGGAGGAGTGACATGGAAGACATATAGAAGTGACATGGAGGAGTGACTTGGAAGACATATAGAAGTGACATGGAGGAGTGACTTGGAGGAGTGACATAAAGGAATGACATGGAGGAATTACTTGGATGAGTGACATGGAGGAGTGATAAGGAGGATTGAGTTGGTGTAGCGACATGGAGGAGTGACATGGAGTAGCGACATGGAGGAGTGACATGAGGAGTGAGTTGGTGTAGCAACATGGAGGAGTGACATGGAATAGCGAAAAGGAGGACTGACAAGGAGGAGTGACATAGAGGATTGATGTGGAGGAGAGACATGGAGTAGTGACATGGAGAACTGACAAGTTTGATCAGGAAGGAGGTTTGACATTGTGGAGTGACATGGCGGAGGGACAGGGATTAGTGAGTTGGTGTAGTGACATGGAGGAGTGACATGGAGGAGTGAAGTGGAGGACTGACATGGAGGGTTGATATGGAGGAGTGATATGGAGGAGTGACGTGGTGGAGTGAAATGGAGGAGTGACATGGAGGAGTGAGTTGGTGTATCGACATAAGGAGTGACATGGAATAGCAACATGGAGGAGTGACTTGGATGAGTGACATGGAGGAGTGACAAGGAGGATTGAGTTGGTGTAGCGACATGGAGGAGTGAAATGGAAGAGCTACATGGAGGAGTGACAAGGAGGAGTGACATGGAGGAGTGAGTTGGTGGAGTGACATGGAGTAGTGAAATGGAATAGCTACATGGAGGAGTGACAAGGTGGATTGACATGGAGGATTGAGTTGGTGTAGCGACATGGAGATGTGAAATGGAGTAGCGACATGGAGGAGTGACATGGAGGAGTGACATGGTGGAGGGACAGGGATGAGTGAGTTGGTGTAGTGACATGGAGGAGTGACATGGAGGAATAACATGGAGGAGTGACATGGAGGAGTGACATGGAGGGTTGATATGGAGGAGTGATATGGAGGAGTGACATGGTGGAGTGAAATGGAGGAGTGAAATGGAGGAGTGAGTTGGTGTAGCGACATAAAGAGTGACATGGAATAGTGACATGGAGGAGTGACATGGAGGAGTGACATGAGGAGTGAGTTGGTGTAGCGACATGGAGGAGTGACATGGAATAGCGACAAGGAGGAGTGACATGGAGGAGTGACATGGAGGAGTGACATAGAGGATTGATGTGGAGGAGAGACATGGAGTAGTGACATGGAGAAGTGACAAGTTTGATCAGGAAGGAGGGTTGATATGGTGGAGTGACATGGCGGAGGGAAAGGGATGAGTGAGTTGGTGTAGTGACATAGAGGAGTGACATGGAGGAGTGACATGGAGGAGTGACATGGAGGACTGACATGGAGGGTTGATATGGAGGAGTGACATGGAGGAGTGACAGGGCGGATCAGCAAGGAGGATTGATATGATGGAGTGACATGGCGGAGGGACATGGATGAGTGACATGGAGGAGTGACATGGAGGAGCAACATGGAGGAGTGACAAGGAGGAACGACATGGAGGAGTGACATGGAAGACATATAGAAGTGACATGGAGGAGTGACATGGAGGATCGACATGGAGGAGTGACATGGAGTAGCGACATAGGGGAATGACATATAGGAGTGATATTGAAAAGTGACATTGAGGAGTGACATAGAGGAGTGATGTGGAGGAGTGACATGTACAACATGTAGAAGTGACATGGAGGAGAGACTTGAATGAGTGACATGGAGGAGTGACAAGGAGGATTGAGTTGGTGTAGCAACATGGAGGAGTGACATGGAGGAGAACATGGAGGAGTGACAAGGAAGTGTGACATGGAGGAGTGACGTGGGCGAGTGACATGGAGGAGTATGTTTGTAGATCGACATGGAGGAGTGACATGGAGGAGTGACATGGAGGAGTGACATGGAGGGTTGATATGAAGGAGTGACATGGAGGAGTGATGTGGTGGAGAGAAATGGAGTAGTGACATGGAGGAGTGAGTTGGTGTATCGACATAAGGAATGACATGGAATAGCGACATGGAGGAGTGACGTGGATGAGTGACATGGAGGAGTGACATGGAGGGTTGATATGGAGGAGTGATATGGAGGAGTGATGTGGTGGAGTGAAATGGAGGAGTGAAATGGAGGAGTGAGTTGGTGTAGCGACATAAGGAGTGACATGGAATAGCGACATGGAGGAGTGACATGAGGAGTGAGTTGGTGTAGCGACATGGAGGAGTGACATGGAATAGCGACAAGGAGGAGTGACATGAGAATTGAGTTGGTGTAGCGACATGGAGGAGTTACATGGAAGAGCGACAAGGAGGAGTGACATGAGGAGTGAGTTGGTGTAGTGACATGGAGGAGTGACATGGAGGAGTGACAAGAAGGGCTGACATGGAGAACTGACAAGTTTGATCAGGAAGGAGGTTTGATATTGTGGAGTGACATTGTGGAGGGACAGGGATTAGTGAGTTAGTGTAGTGACATGGAGGAGTGACATGGAGGAGTGACATGGAGGAGTGACATGGAGGGTTGATATGGAGGAGTGACATGGAGGAGTGACGTGGTGGAGTGAAATGGAGGAGTGACATGGAGGAGTGAGTTGGTGTATCAACATAAGGAGTGACATGGAATAGCGACATGGAGGAGTGACTTGGATGAGTGACATGGAGGAGTGACAAGGAGGATTGAGTTGGTGTAGCGACATGGAGGAGTGAAATGGAATAGCTACATGGAGGAGTGACAAGGAGGAGTGACATGGAGGAGTGAGTTGGTGGAGCGACATGGAGGAGTGACATGGAAGACATATAGAAGTGACATGGAGGAGTGACTTGGAGGAGTGACATAAAGGAGTGACATGGAGGAATGATTTGGATGACTGTCATGGAGGAGTGACAATGAGGATTGAGTTGGTGTAGCGACATGGAGGAGTGACATGGAGTAGCGACATGGAGGAGTGACATGAGGAGTGAGTTGGTGTAGCAACATGGAGGAGTGACATGGAATAGCGACATGGAGGAGTGACATGGAGGAGTGACATGGCGGAGGGACAGGGATGAGTGAGTTGGTGTAGTGACATGGAGGAGTGACATGGAGGAATAACATGGAGGAGTGACATGGAGGAGTGACATGGAGGGTTGATATGGAGGAGTGATATGGAGGAGTGACGTGGTGGAGTGAAATGGAGGAGTGAAATGGAGGAGTGAGTTGGTGTAGCGACATAAAGAGTGACATGGAATAGTGACATGGAGGAGTGACATGGAGGAGTGACATGAGGAGTGAGTTGGTGTAGCGACATGGAGGAGTGACATGGAATAGCGACAAGGAGGAGTGACATGGAGGAGTGACATGGAGGAGTGACATAGAGGATTGATGTGGAGGAGAGACATCGAGTAGTGACATAGAGAAGTGACAAGTTTTATCAGGAAGGAGGGTTGATATGGTGGAGTGACATGGCGGAGGGAAAGGGATGAGTGAGTTGGTGTAGTGACATAGAGGAGTGACATGGAGGAGTGACATGGAGGAGTGACATGGAGGGTTGATATGGAGGAGTGACATGGAGGAGTGACGTGGTGTAGTGAAATGGAGGAGTGACATGGAGGTGTGAGTTGGTGTAGCGACATAAGGAGTGACATGGAATAGCAACATGGAGGAGTGACATGGAGGAGTGAGTTGGTGGAGCGACATGGAGGAGTGACATGAAAGACATATAGAAGTGACATGGAGGAGTGACTTGGAGGAATGACATAAAGGACTGACATGGAGGAATGACTTGGATGAGTGACATGGAGGAGTGACATGGAGGAGTGACATGAGGAGTGACGTAGAAGAGTGACGTGGTGGAGTGAAATGGAGGAGTGACATGGAGGAGTGAGTTTCTATAGCGACATAAGGAGTGACATGGAATAGCGACATGGAGGAGTGACATGGAGGAGTGACATAGAGGAGTGACGTGGAGCAGTGACATGGAGGAGTGACATGGAGTAGTGAGTTGGTGGAGCAACATGGAGGAGTGACATGGAAGACATATAGAAGTGTCATGGAGGAGTGACTTGGAGGAGTGAAATAAAGGAGTAACATGGACAAATGACATGGCTGAGTGACATGGAAGAGCGACAAGGAGGGCTGACATGGAGAACTGACAAGTTTGATCAGGAAGGAGGTTTGATATTGTGGAGTGACATTGTGGAGGGACAGGGATTAGTGAGTTAGTGTAGTGACATGGAGGAGTAACATGGAGGAGTGACATGGAGGAGTGACATGGAGGGTTGATATGGAGGAGTGACATGGAGGAGTGACGTGGTGGAGTGAAATGGAGGAGTGACATGGAGGAGTGAGTTGGTGTATCAACATAAGGAGTGACATGGAATAGCGACATGGAGGAGTGACTTGGATGAGTGACATGGAGGAGTGACAAGGAGGATTGAGTTGGTGTAGCGACATGGAGGAGTGAAATGGAATAGCTACATGGAGGAGTGACAAGGAGGAGTGACATGGAGGAGTGAGTTGGTGGAGCGACATGGAGGAGTGACATGGAAGACATATAGAAGTGACATGGAGGAGTGACTTGGAGGAGTGACATAAAGGAGTGACATGGAGGAATGATTTGGATGACTGTCATGGAGGAGTGACAATGAGGATTGAGTTGGTGTAGCGACATGGAGGAGTGACATGGAGTAGCGACATGGAGGAGTGACATGAGGAGTGAGTTGGTGTAGCAACATGGAGGAGTGACATGGAATAGCGACATGGAGGAGTGACATGGAGGAGTGACATGGCGGAGGGACAGGGATGAGTGAGTTGGTGTAGTGACATGGAGGAGTGACATGGAGGAATAACATGGAGGAGTGACATGGAGGAGTGACATGGAGGGTTGATATGGAGGAGTGATATGGAGGAGTGACGTGGTGGAGTGAAATGGAGGAGTGAAATGGAGGAGTGAGTTGGTGTAGCGACATAAAGAGTGACATGGAATAGTGACATGGAGGAGTGACATGGAGGAGTGACATGAGGAGTGAGTTGGTGTAGCGACATGGAGGAGTGACATGGAATAGCGACAAGGAGGAGTGACATGGAGGAGTGACATGGAGGAGTGACATAGAGGATTGATGTGGAGGAGAGACATCGAGTAGTGACATAGAGAAGTGACAAGTTTTATCAGGAAGGAGGGTTGATATGGTGGAGTGACATGGCGGAGGGAAAGGGATGAGTGAGTTGGTGTAGTGACATAGAGGAGTGACATGGAGGAGTGACATGGAGGAGTGACATGGAGGGTTGATATGGAGGAGTGACATGGAGGAGTGACGTGGTGGAGTGAAATGGAGGAGTGACATGGAGGTGTGAGTTGGTGTAGCGACATAAGGAGTGACATGGAATAGCAACATGGAGGAGTGACATGGAGGAGTGAGTTGGTGGAGCGACATGGAGGAGTGACATGAAAGACATATAGAAGTGACATGGAGGAGTGACTTGGAGGAATGACATAAAGGACTGACATGGAGGAATGACTTGGATGAGTGACATGGAGGAGTGACATGGAGGAGTGACATGAGGAGTGACGTAGAAGAGTGACGTGGTGGAGTGAAATGGAGGAGTGACATGGAGGAGTGAGTTTCTATAGCGACATAAGGAGTGACATGGAATAGCGACATGGAGGAGTGACATGGAGGAGTGACATAGAGGAGTGACGTGGAGCAGTGACATGGAGGAGTGACATGGAGTAGTGAGTTGGTGGAGCAACATGGAGGAGTGACATGGAAGACATATAGAAGTGTCATGGAGGAGTGACTTGGAGGAGTGAAATAAAGGAGTAACATGGACAAATGACATGGCTGAGTGACATGGAAGAGCGACAAGGAGGAGTGACATAGAGGAGTGACATGGAGGAGTGACATAGAGGTTTGATGTGGGGGAGAGACATGGAGTAGTGACATGGAGAAGTGACGAGTTTTATCAAGAAGGAGGGTTGATATGGTGGAGTGACTTGGCGGAGGGACAGGGATTAGTGAGTTGGTGTAGTGACATGGAGGAGTGACATGGACGAGTGACATGGAGGAAAGAGTTGGTAGAGCGACATGGAGGAGTGACATGGAATAACTACATGGAAGAGTGACAAGGAGGAGTGACATGGAGGAGTGAGTTGGTGGAGCGACATGGAGGAGTGACATGGAAGACATATAGAAGTGATATGGAGGAGTGACTTGGAGGAGTGACATAAAGGAGTGACATGGAGGAATGACTTGGATGAGTGACATGGAGGAGTGACAAGGAGGATTGAGTTGGTGTAGCGACATGGAGGAGTGACATGGAGTAGCGACATGGAGGAGTGACATGAGGAGTGAGCTGGTGTAACAACATGGAGGAGTGACATGGAATAGCGACAAGGAGGAGTGACATGGAGGAGTGACATGGAGGAATGACATAGAGGATTGATGTGGAGGAGAGACATGGAGTAGTGACATGGAGATCTGACAAGTTTGATCTGGAAGGAGGGTTGATATGGTGGAGTGACATGGCGGAGGGACAGGGATTAGTGAGTTGGTGTAGTGACATGGAGGAGTGACATGGAGGAGTGACAAGGAGGATTGAGTTGGTGTAGCAACATGGAGATGTCAAATGGAGTAGCGACATGGAGGAGTGACATTAGGAGTGAGTTGGTGTAGTGACATGGAGGAGTGACATGGAGGAGTGACATGGAGGAGTGACATGGCGGAGGGACAGGGATGAGTGAGTTGGTGTAGTGACATGGAGGAGTGACATGGAAGAATGACATGGAGGAGTGACATGGAGGAGTGACATGGAGGGTTGATATGGAGGAGTGACATGGACGAGTGACATGGAGGAAAGAGTTGGTAGAGCGACATGGTGGAGTGACATGGTGGAGTGAAATGGAGGAGTGACATGGAGGAGTGAATTTATATAGCGACATAAGGAGTGACATGGAAGAGCGACATGGAGGAGTGACTTTGAGGAGTGAGTTGGTGGAGCAACATGGAGGAGTGACATGGAAGACATATAGAAGTGACATGGAGGAGTGACTTGGAGGAGTGACATAAAGGAGTGACATGGACAAATGATTTGGCTGAGTGACATGGAGGAGTGACAAGGAGGATCGAGTTGGTATAGCGACATGGAGGAGTGACATGGAGTAGCGACATGCAGGAGTGACATGAGGAGTGACATAGAAGAGTGACATGGTGGAGTGACATGGAGGAGTGAGTTGGTGGAGCAAAATGGAGGAGTGACATGGAAGACATATAGAAGTGACATGGAGGAGTGACTTGGAAGACATATAGAAGTGACATGGAGGAGTGACTTGGAGGAGTGACATAAAGGAGTGACATGGAGGAATGACTTGGATGAGTGACATGGAGGAGTGACAAGGAGGATCGAGTTGGTGTAGCGACATGGAGGAGTGACATGGAGTAGCGACATGGAGGAGTGACATGAGGAGTGAGTTGGTGTAGCAACATGGAGGAGTGACATGGAATAGCGAAAAGGAGGACTGACATGGAGGAGTGACATAGAGGATTGATGTGGAGGAGAGACATGGAGTAGTGACATGGAGAACTGACAAGTTTGATCAGGAAGGAGGTTTGATATTGTGGAGTGACATTGTGGAGGGACAGGGATTAGTGAGTTAGTGTAGTGACATGGAGGAGTGACATGGAGGAGTGACATGGAGGAGTGACATGGAGGGTTGATATGGAGGAGTGACATGGAGGAGTGACGTGGTGGAGTGAAATGGAGGAGTGACATGGAGGAGTGAGTTGGTGTATCAACATAAGGAGTGACATGGAATAGCGACATGGAGGAGTGACTTGGATGAGTGACATGGAGGAGTGACAAGGAGGATTGAGTTGGTGTAGCGACATGGAGGAGTGAAATGGAATAGCTACATGGAGGAGTGACAAGGAGGAGTGACATGGAGGAGTGAGTTGGTGGAGCGACATGGAGGAGTGACATGGAAGACATATAGAAGTGACATGGAGGAGTGACTTGGAGGAGTGACATAAAGGAGTGACATGGAGGAATGATTTGGATGACTGTCATGGAGGAGTGACAATGAGGATTGAGTTGGTGTAGCGACATGGAGGAGTGACATGGAGTAGCGACATGGAGGAGTGACATGAGGAGTGAGTTGGTGTAGCAACATGGAGGAGTGACATGGAATAGCGACATGGAGGAGTGACATGGAGGAGTGACATGGCGGAGGGACAGGGATGAGTGAGTTGGTGTAGTGACATGGAGGAGTGACATGGAGGAATAACATGGAGGAGTGACATGGAGGAGTGACATGGAGGGTTGATATGGAGGAGTGATATGGAGGAGTGACGTGGTGGAGTGAAATGGAGGAGTGAAATGGAGGAGTGAGTTGGTGTAGCGACATAAAGAGTGACATGGAATAGTGACATGGAGGAGTGACATGGAGGAGTGACATGAGGAGTGAGTTGGTGTAGCGACATGGAGGAGTGACATGGAATAGCGACAAGGAGGAGTGACATGGAGGAGTGACATGGAGGAGTGACATAGAGGATTGATGTGGAGGAGAGACATCGAGTAGTGACATAGAGAAGTGACAAGTTTTATCAGGAAGGAGGGTTGATATGGTGGAGTGACATGGCGGAGGGAAAGGGATGAGTGAGTTGGTGTAGTGACATAGAGGAGTGACATGGAGGAGTGACATGGAGGAGTGACATGGAGGGTTGATATGGAGGAGTGACATGGAGGAGTGACGTGGTGGAGTGAAATGGAGGAGTGACATGGAGGTGTGAGTTGGTGTAGCGACATAAGGAGTGACATGGAATAGCAACATGGAGGAGTGACATGGAGGAGTGAGTTGGTGGAGCGACATGGAGGAGTGACATGAAAGACATATAGAAGTGACATGGAGGAGTGACTTGGAGGAATGACATAAAGGACTGACATGGAGGAATGACTTGGATGAGTGACATGGAGGAGTGACATGGAGGAGTGACATGAGGAGTGACGTAGAAGAGTGACGTGGTGGAGTGAAATGGAGGAGTGACATGGAGGAGTGAGTTTCTATAGCGACATAAGGAGTGACATGGAATAGCGACATGGAGGAGTGACATGGAGGAGTGACATAGAGGAGTGACGTGGAGCAGTGACATGGAGGAGTGACATGGAGTAGTGAGTTGGTGGAGCAACATGGAGGAGTGACATGGAAGACATATAGAAGTGTCATGGAGGAGTGACTTGGAGGAGTGAAATAAAGGAGTAACATGGACAAATGACATGGCTGAGTGACATGGAAGAGCGACAAGGAGGAGTGACATAGAGGAGTGACATGGAGGAGTGACATAGAGGTTTGATGTGGGGGAGAGACATGGAGTAGTGACATGGAGAAGTGACGAGTTTTATCAAGAAGGAGGGTTGATATGGTGGAGTGACTTGGCGGAGGGACAGGGATTAGTGAGTTGGTGTAGTGACATGGAGGAGTGACATGGACGAGTGACATGGAGGAAAGAGTTGGTAGAGCGACATGGAGGAGTGACATGGAATAACTACATGGAAGAGTGACAAGGAGGAGTGACATGGAGGAGTGAGTTGGTGGAGCGACATGGAGGAGTGACATGGAAGACATATAGAAGTGATATGGAGGAGTGACTTGGAGGAGTGACATAAAGGAGTGACATGGAGGAATGACTTGGATGAGTGACATGGAGGAGTGACAAGGAGGATTGAGTTGGTGTAGCGACATGGAGGAGTGACATGGAGTAGCGACATGGAGGAGTGACATGAGGAGTGAGCTGGTGTAACAACATGGAGGAGTGACATGGAATAGCGACAAGGAGGAGTGACATGGAGGAGTGACATGGAGGAATGACATAGAGGATTGATGTGGAGGAGAGACATGGAGTAGTGACATGGAGATCTGACAAGTTTGATCTGGAAGGAGGGTTGATATGGTGGAGTGACATGGCGGAGGGACAGGGATTAGTGAGTTGGTGTAGTGACATGGAGGAGTGACATGGAGGAGTGACAAGGAGGATTGAGTTGGTGTAGCAACATGGAGATGTCAAATGGAGTAGCAACATGGAGGAGTGACATTAGGAGTGAGTTGGTGTAGTGACATGGAGGAGTGACATGGAGGAGTGACATGGAGGAGTGACATGGCGGAGGGACAGGGATGAGTGAGTTGGTGTAGTGACATGGAGGAGTGACATGGAAGAATGACATGGAGGAGTGACATGGAGGAGTGACATGGAGGGTTGATATGGAGGAGTGACATGGACGAGTGACATGGAGGAAAGAGTTGGTAGAGCGACATGGTGGAGTGACATGGTGGAGTGAAATGGAGGAGTGACATGGAGGAGTGAATTTATATAGCGACATAAGGAGTGACATGGAAGAGCGACATGGAGGAGTGACTTTGAGGAGTGAGTTGGTGGAGCAACATGGAGGAGTGACATGGAAGACATATAGAAGTGACATGGAGGAGTGACTTGGAGGAGTGACATAAAGGAGTGACATGGACAAATGATTTGGCTGAGTGACATGGAGGAGTGACAAGGAGGATCGAGTTGGTATAGCGACATGGAGGAGTGACATGGAGTAGCGACATGCAGGAGTGACATGAGGAGTGACATAGAAGAGTGACATGGTGGAGTGACATGGAGGAGTGAGTTGGTGGAGCAAAATGGAGGAGTGACATGGAAGACATATAGAAGTGACATGGAGGAGTGACTTGGAAGACATATAGAAGTGACATGGAGGAGTGACTTGGAGGAGTGACATAAAGGAGTGACATGGAGGAATGACTTGGATGAGTGACATGGAGGAGTGACAAGGAGGATCGAGTTGGTGTAGCGACATGGAGGAGTGACATGGAGTAGCGACATGGAGGAGTGACATGAGGAGTGAGTTGGTGTAGCAACATGGAGGAGTGACATGGAATAGCGAAAAGGAGGACTGACATGGAGGAGTGACATAGAGGATTGATGTGGAGGAGAGACATGGAGTAGTGACATGGAGAACTGACAAGTTTGATCAGGAAGGAGGTTTGATATTGTGGAGTGACATTGTGGAGGGACAGGGATTAGTGAGTTAGTGTAGTGACATGGAGGAGTGACATGGAGGAGTGACATGGAGGAGTGACATGGAGGGTTGATATGGAGGAGTGACATGGAGGAGTGACGTGGTGGAGTGAAATGGAGGAGTGACATGGAGGAGTGAGTTGGTGTATCAACATAAGGAGTGACATGGAATAGCGACATGGAGGAGTGACTTGGATGAGTGACATGGAGGAGTGACAAGGAGGATTGAGTTGGTGTAGCGACATGGAGGAGTGAAATGGAATAGCTACATGGAGGAGTGACAAGGAGGAGTGACATGGAGGAGTGAGTTGGTGGAGCGACATGGAGGAGTGACATGGAAGACATATAGAAGTGACATGGAGGAGTGACTTGGAGGAGTGACATAAAGGAGTGACATGGAGGAATGATTTGGATGACTGTCATGGAGGAGTGACAATGAGGATTGAGTTGGTGTAGCGACATGGAGGAGTGACATGGAGTAGCGACATGGAGGAGTGACATGAGGAGTGAGTTGGTGTAGCAACATGGAGGAGTGACATGGAATAGCGACATGGAGGAGTGACATGGAGGAGTGACATGGCGGAGGGACAGGGATGAGTGAGTTGGTGTAGTGACATGGAGGAGTGACATGGAGGAATAACATGGAGGAGTGACATGGAGGAGTGACATGGAGGGTTGATATGGAGGAGTGATATGGAGGAGTGACGTGGTGGAGTGAAATGGAGGAGTGAAATGGAGGAGTGAGTTGGTGTAGCGACATAAAGAGTGACATGGAATAGTGACATGGAGGAGTGACATGGAGGAGTGACATGAGGAGTGAGTTGGTGTAGCGACATGGAGGAGTGACATGGAATAGCGACAAGGAGGAGTGACATGGAGGAGTGACATGGAGGAGTGACATAGAGGATTGATGTGGAGGAGAGACATCGAGTAGTGACATAGAGAAGTGACAAGTTTTATCAGGAAGGAGGGTTGATATGGTGGAGTGACATGGCGGAGGGAAAGGGATGAGTGAGTTGGTGTAGTGACATAGAGGAGTGACATGGAGGAGTGACATGGAGGAGTGACATGGAGGGTTGATATGGAGGAGTGACATGGAGGAGTGACGTGGTGGAGTGAAATGGAGGAGTGACATGGAGGTGTGAGTTGGTGTAGCGACATAAGGAGTGACATGGAATAGCAACATGGAGGAGTGACATGGAGGAGTGAGTTGGTGGAGCGACATGGAGGAGTGACATGAAAGACATATAGAAGTGACATGGAGGAGTGACTTGGAGGAATGACATAAAGGACTGACATGGAGGAATGACTTGGATGAGTGACATGGAGGAGTGACATGGAGGAGTGACATGAGGAGTGACGTAGAAGAGTGACGTGGTGGAGTGAAATGGAGGAGTGACATGGAGGAGTGAGTTTCTATAGCGACATAAGGAGTGACATGGAATAGCGACATGGAGGAGTGACATGGAGGAGTGACATAGAGGAGTGACGTGGAGCAGTGACATGGAGGAGTGACATGGAGTAGTGAGTTGGTGGAGCAACATGGAGGAGTGACATGGAAGACATATAGAAGTGTCATGGAGGAGTGACTTGGAGGAGTGAAATAAAGGAGTAACATGGACAAATGACATGGCTGAGTGACATGGAAGAACGACAAGGAGGAGTGACATAGAGGAGTGACATGGAGGAGTGACATAGAGGTTTGATGTGGGGGAGAGACATGGAGTAGTGACATGGAGAAGTGACGAGTTTTATCAAGAAGGAGGGTTGATATGGTGGAGTGACTTGGCGGAGGGACAGGGATTAGTGAGTTGGTGTAGTGACATGGAGGAGTGACATGGATGAGTGACATGGAGGAAAGAGTTGGTAGAGCGACATGGAGGAGTGACATGGAATAACTACATGGAAGAGTGACAAGGAGGAGTGACATGGAGGAGTGAGTTGGTGGAGCGACATGGAGGAGTGACATGGAAGACATATAGAAGTGATATGGAGGAGTGACTTGGAGGAGTGACATAAAGGAGTGACATGGAGGAATGACTTGGATGAGTGACATGGAGGAGTGACAAGGAGGATTGAGTTGGTGTAGCGACATGGAGGAGTGACATGGAGTAGCGACATGGAGGAGTGACATGAGGAGTGAGCTGGTGTAACAACATGGAGGAGTGACATGGAATAGCGACAAGGAGGAGTGACATGGAGGAGTGACATGGAGGAATGACATAGAGGATTGATGTGGAGGAGAGACATGGAGTAGTGACATGGAGATCTGACAAGTTTGATCAGGAAGGAGGGTTGATATGGTGGAGTGACATGGCGGAGGGACAGGGATTAGTGAGTTGGTGTAGTGACATGGAGGAGTGACATGGAGGAGTGACAAGGAGGATTGAGTTGGTGTAGCAACATGGAGATGTCAAATGGAGTAGCGACATGGAGGAGTGACATTAGGAGTGAGTTGGTGTAGTGACATGGAGGAGTGACATGGAGGAGTGACATGGAGGAGTGACATGGCGGAGGGACAGGGATGAGTGAGTTGGTGTAGTGACATGGAGGAGTGACATGGAAGAATGACATGGAGGAGTGACATGGAGGAGTGACATGGAGGGTTGATATGGAGGAGTGACATGGACGAGTGACATGGAGGAAAGAGTTGGTAGAGCGACATGGTGGAGTGACATGGTGGAGTGAAATGGAGGAGTGACATGGAGGAGTGAATTTATATAGCGACATAAGGAGTGACATGGAAGAGCGACATGGAGGAGTGACTTTGAGGAGTGAGTTGGTGGAGCAACATGGAGGAGTGACATGGAAGACATATAGAAGTGACATGGAGGAGTGACTTGGAGGAGTGACATAAAGGAGTGACATGGACAAATGATTTGGCTGAGTGACATGGAGGAGTGACAAGGAGGATCGAGTTGGTATAGCGACATGGAGGAGTGACATGGAGTAGCGACATGCAGGAGTGACATGAGGAGTGACATAGAAGAGTGACATGGTGGAGTGACATGGAGGAGTGAGTTGGTGGAGCAAAATGGAGGAGTGACATGGAAGACATATAGAAGTGACATGGAGGAGTGACTTGGAAGACATATAGAAGTGACATGGAGGAGTGACTTGGAGGAGTGACATAAAGGAGTGACATGGAGGAATGACTTGGATGAGTGACATGGAGGAGTGACAAGGAGGATCGAGTTGGTGTAGCGACATGGAGGAGTGACATGGAGTAGCGACATGGAGGAGTGACATGAGGAGTGAGTTGGTGTAGCAACATGGAGGAGTGACATGGAATAGCGAAAAGGAGGACTGACATGGAGGAGTGACATAGAGGATTGATGTGGAGGAGAGACATGGAGTAGTGACATGGAGAACTGACAAGTTTGATCAGGAAGGAGGTTTGATATTGTGGAGTGACATTGTGGAGGGACAGGGATTAGTGAGTTAGTGTAGTGACATGGAGGAGTGACATGGAGGAGTGACATGGAGGAGTGACATGGAGGGTTGATATGGAGGAGTGACATGGAGGAGTGACGTGGTGGAGTGAAATGGAGGAGTGACATGGAGGAGTGAGTTGGTGTATCAACATAAGGAGTGACATGGAATAGCGACATGGAGGAGTGACTTGGATGAGTGACATGGAGGAGTGACAAGGAGGATTGAGTTGGTGTAGCGACATGGAGGAGTGAAATGGAATAGCTACATGGAGGAGTGACAAGGAGGAGTGACATGGAGGAGTGAGTTGGTGGAGCGACATGGAGGAGTGACATGGAAGACATATAGAAGTGACATGGAGGAGTGACTTGGAGGAGTGACATAAAGGAGTGACATGGAGGAATGATTTGGATGACTGTCATGGAGGAGTGACAATGAGGATTGAGTTGGTGTAGCGACATGGAGGAGTGACATGGAGTAGCGACATGGAGGAGTGACATGAGGAGTGAGTTGGTGTAGCAACATGGAGGAGTGACATGGAATAGCGACATGGAGGAGTGACATGGAGGAGTGACATGGCGGAGGGACAGGGATGAGTGAGTTGGTGTAGTGACATGGAGGAGTGACATGGAGGAATAACATGGAGGAGTGACATGGAGGAGTGACATGGAGGGTTGATATGGAGGAGTGATATGGAGGAGTGACGTGGTGGAGTGAAATGGAGGAGTGAAATGGAGGAGTGAGTTGGTGTAGCGACATAAAGAGTGACATGGAATAGTGACATGGAGGAGTGACATGGAGGAGTGACATGAGGAGTGAGTTGGTGTAGCGACATGGAGGAGTGACATGGAATAGCGACAAGGAGGAGTGACATGGAGGAGTGACATGGAGGAGTGACATAGAGGATTGATGTGGAGGAGAGACATCGAGTAGTGACATAGAGAAGTGACAAGTTTTATCAGGAAGGAGGGTTGATATGGTGGAGTGACATGGCGGAGGGAAAGGGATGAGTGAGTTGGTGTAGTGACATAGAGGAGTGACATGGAGGAGTGACATGGAGGAGTGACATGGAGGGTTGATATGGAGGAGTGACATGGAGGAGTGACGTGGTGGAGTGAAATGGAGGAGTGACATGGAGGTGTGAGTTGGTGTAGCGACATAAGGAGTGACATGGAATAGCAACATGGAGGAGTGACATGGAGGAGTGAGTTGGTGGAGCGACATGGAGGAGTGACATGAAAGACATATAGAAGTGACATGGAGGAGTGACTTGGAGGAATGACATAAAGGACTGACATGGAGGAATGACTTGGATGAGTGACATGGAGGAGTGACATGGAGGAGTGACATGAGGAGTGACGTAGAAGAGTGACGTGGTGGAGTGAAATGGAGGAGTGACATGGAGGAGTGAGTTTCTATAGCGACATAAGGAGTGACATGGAATAGCGACATGGAGGAGTGACATGGAGGAGTGACATAGAGGAGTGACGTGGAGCAGTGACATGGAGGAGTGACATGGAGTAGTGAGTTGGTGGAGCAACATGGAGGAGTGACATGGAAGACATATAGAAGTGTCATGGAGGAGTGACTTGGAGGAGTGAAATAAAGGAGTAACATGGACAAATGACATGGCTGAGTGACATGGAAGAGCGACAAGGAGGAGTGACATAGAGGAGTGACATGGAGGAGTGACATAGAGGTTTGATGTGGGGGAGAGACATGGAGTAGTGACATGGAGAAGTGACGAGTTTTATCAAGAAGAAGGGTTGATATGGTGGAGTGACTTGGCGGAGGGACAGGGATTAGTGAGTTGGTGTAGTGACATGGAGGAGTGACATGGACGAGTGACATGGAGGAAAGAGTTGGTAGAGCGACATGGAGGAGTGACATGGAATAACTACATGGAAGAGTGACAAGGAGGAGTGACATGGAGGAGTGAGTTGGTGGAGCGACATGGAGGAGTGACATGGAAGACATATAGAAGTGATATGGAGGAGTGACTTGGAGGAGTGACATAAAGGAGTGACATGGAGGAATGACTTGGATGAGTGACATGGAGGAGTGACAAGGAGGATTGAGTTGGTGTAGCGACATGGAGGAGTGACATGGAGTAGCGACATGGAGGAGTGACATGAGGAGTGAGCTGGTGTAACAACATGGAGGAGTGACATGGAATAGCGACAAGGAGGAGTGACATGGAGGAGTGACATGGAGGAATGACATAGAGGATTGATGTGGAGGAGAGACATGGAGTAGTGACATGGAGATCTGACAAGTTTGATCAGGAAGGAGGGTTGATATGGTGGAGTGACATGGCGGAGGGACAGGGATTAGTGAGTTGGTGTAGTGACATGGAGGAGTGACATGGAGGAGTGACAAGGAGGATTGAGTTGGTGTAGCAACATGGAGATGTCAAATGGAGTAGCGACATGGAGGAGTGACATTAGGAGTGAGTTGGTGTAGTGACATGGAGGAGTGACATGGAGGAGTGACATGGAGGAGTGACATGGCGGAGGGACAGGGATGAGTGAGTTGGTGTAGTGACATGGAGGAGTGACATGGAAGAATGACATGGAGGAGTGACATGGAGGAGTGACATGGAGGGTTGATATGGAGGAGTGATATGGAGGAGTGATGTGGTGGAGTGAAATGGAAGAGTGAAATGGAGGAGTGAGTTGGTGTAGCAACATAAGGAGTGACATGGAATAGCGACATGGAGGAGTGACTTGGAGGAATGACATGAGGAGTGAGTTGTTGTAGCGACATGGAGGAGTGACATGGAATAGCGACAAGGAGGAGTGACATGGAGGAGTGACATAGAGGATTGATGTGGAGGAGAGACATGGAGTAGTGACATGGAGAAGTGACAAGTTTGATCAGGAAGGAGGGTTGATATGGTGGAGTGACATGGCGGAGGGAAAGGGATGAATGAATTGGTGTAGTGACATAGAGGAGTGACATGGAGGAGTGACATGGAGGGTTGATATGGAGGAGTGACATGGAGGAGTGACGTTGTGGAGTGAAATGGAGGAGTGACATGGAGGAGTGAGTTGGTGTAGCAACATAAGGAGTGACATGGAATAGCGACATGGAGGAGTGACTTGGAGGAATGACATGAGGAGTGAGTTGTTGTAGCGACATGGAGGAGTGACATGGAATAGCGACAAGGAGGAGTGACATGGAGGAGTGACATGGAGGAGTGACATAGAGGATTGATGTGGAGGAGAGACATGGAGTAGTGACATGGAGAAGTGACAAGTTTGATCAGGAAGGAGGGTTGATATGGTGGAGTGACATGGCGGAGGGAAAGGGATGAATGAATTGGTGTAGTGACATAGAGGAGTGACATGGAGGAGTGACATGGAGGGTTGATATGGAGGAGTGACATGGAGGAGTGACGTTGTGGAGTGAAATGGAGGAGTGACATGGAGGAGTGAGTTGGTGTATCGACATAAGGAGTGACATGGAATAGCGACATGGAGGAGTTACATGGAGGAGTGACATAGAGGAGTGACGTGGAGAAGTGACATGGAGGAGTGACATGGATGAGTGAGTTGGTGGCGCGACATGGAGGAGTGACATGGAGTAGCGACATGGAGGAGTGACATGGAGTAGTGAGTTGGTGTAGCGACATGGAGGAGTGACATGGAATTGCGACAAGGAGGAGTGACATGGAGAAGTGACATGGAGGAGTGACATGGAGGAGTGACATGGATGAGGGACAGGGATGAGTGAGTTGGTGTAGTGACATGGAGGAGTGACATGGAGGAGTGACATGGAGGGTTGATATGGAGGAATTACATGGAGGAGTGACGTTGTGGAGTGAAATGGAGGAGTGACATGGAGGAGTGAGTTGGTGTATCGACATAAGGAGTGACATGGAATAGCGACATGGAGGAGTTACATGGAGGAGTGACAAGTTTGATCAGGAAGAAGGGTTGATATGGTGGAGTGACATGGCGGAGGGAAAGGGATGAATGAATTGGTGTAGTGACATAGAGGAGTGACATTGAGGAGTGACATGGAGGGTTGATATGGAGGAGTGACATGGAGGAGTGAATTTGTGGAGTGAAATGGAGGAGTGACATGGAGGAGTGAGTTGGTGTATCGACATAAGGAGTGACATGGAATAGCGACATGGAGGAGTTACATGGAGGAGTGACATAGAGGAGTGACGTGGAGAAGTGACATGGAGGAGTGACATGGATGAGTGAGTTGGTGGCGCGACATGGAGGAGTGACATGGAGTAGCGACATGGAGGAGTGACATGGAGTAGTGAGTTGGTGTAGCGACATGGAGGAGTGACATGGAATTGCGACAAGGAGGAGTGACATGGAGAAGTGACATGGAGGAGTGACATGGAGGAGTGACATGGAGTAGCGACATGGACGAGTGACATGGAGTAGTGAGTTGGTGTAGCGACATGGAGGAGTGACATGGAATTGCGACAAGGAGGAGTGACATGGAGAAGTGACATGGAGGAGTGACATGGAGGAGTGACTTGGATGAGGGACAGGGATGAGTGAGTTGGTGTAGTGACATGGAGGAGTGACATGGAGTAGAGACAAGGAGGAGTGACATGAGGAGTGACGTAGAAGAGTGACGTGGTGGAGTGAAATGGAGGAGTGACATGGAAGAGTGAGTTGGTGTAGCGACATGGAGGAGTAACATGAAATAGCGACAAGGAGGAGTGACATGGAGGAGTGACATGGAGGAGTGATATAGAGGAGTGATGTGGAGGAGAGACATGGAGTAGTGACATGGAGAAGTGACAAGTTTGATCAGGAAGGAGGGTTGATATGGTGGAGTGACATGGCGGAGGGACATGGAGGAGTGACATGGAGGAGTGACATGGAGGGTTGATATGGAGGAGGGACGTGGTGGAGTGAAATGGAGGAGTGACATGGAGGAGTGAGTAGGTGTAGCGACAAGGAGGAGTGACATGGAGGGTCGATATGGAGGAGTGACATGGAGGAGTGACGTGGACGAGTTACATGGAGGAGTATGTTGGTAGAGCGACATGGAGGAGTGACATTAAATAGCTACATGGAGGAGTGACAAGGTGGAGTGACATGGAGGAGTGAGTTGGTGGAGCGACATGGAGGAGTGACATGGAAGACATATAGAAGTGACATGGAGGAGTGACAAGGTAGTGTGACATGGAGGAGTGACATGGATGAGTGACATGGAGGAGTGACATGGAGGAGCAACATGGAGGAGTGACAAGGAGGAGCGACATGGAGGAGTGAAATGGAAGACATATAGAAGTGACATGGAGGAGTGACATGGAGGATCGACATGGAGGAGTGACATGGAGTAGCGACATAGGGGAATGACATAGAGGAGTGATATTGAAAAGTGACATGGAGGATTTACATAGAGGAGTGATGTTGAGGAGTGACATGGAAAACATGTAGAAGTGACACGGAGGAGTGATATGGAGGAGTGACAATATGGAGCTACACGGATGAGAGACATGACATTGAATACTTGGAAAAGTGACATGGAGGAGCGACATGCAAGAGTGACTTGGAGGAGTGACATGGAATAGCGACATGGAGTAGTGACATTAAGGAGTTACATGGAGGAGTGAAATGGAGGATTGATATGGAGGAGTGACATGGAGGAGTGAAATAGAGGAGTGATATGGAGGAGCGACATGCAGGAGTGACATTGAAGTCATATAGAAGTGAAATTGAGGAGTGACTTGGAGGAATGACATGGAGTAGCGACATGGAGGAGTGACATGAGGAGTGACGTAGAAGAGTGATGTGGTGGAGTGAAATGGAGGAGTGACATGGAAGAGTGAGTTGGTGTAGCGACATGGAGGAGTGACATGGAATAGCTACATGGAGGAGTGACAAGGAGGAGTGACATGGAAGACATATAGAAGTGACATGGAGGAGTGACTTGGAAGACATATAGAAGTGACATGGAGGAGTGACTTGGAGGAGTGACATAAAGGAATGACATGGAGGAATTACTTGGATGAGTGACATGGAGGAGTGATAAGGAGGATTGAGTTGGTGTAGCGACATGGAGGAGTGACATGGAGTAGCGACATGGAGGAGTGACATGAGGAGTGAGTTGGTGTAGCAACATGGAATAGCGAAAAGGAGGACTGACAAGGAGGAGTGACATAGAGGATTGATGTGGAGGAGAGACATGGAGTAGTGACATGGAGAACTGACAAGTTTGATCAGGAAGGAGGTTTGACATTGTGGAGTGACATGGCGGAGGGACAGGGATTAGTGAGTTGGTGTAGTGACATGGAGGAGTGACATGGAGGAGTGAAGTGGAGGACTGACATGGAGGGTTGATATGGAGGAGTGATATGGAGGAGTGACGTGGTGGAGTGAAATGGAGGAGTGACATGGAGGAGTGAGTTGGTGTATCGACATAAGGAGTGACATGGAATAGCAACATGGAGGAGTGACTTGGATGAGTGACATGGAGGAGTGACAAGGAGGATTGAGTTGGTGTAGCGACATGGAGGAGTGAAATGGAATAGCTACATGGAGGAGTGACAAGGAGGAGTGACATGGAGGAGTGAGTTGGTGGAGTGACATGGAGTAGTGAAATGGAATAGCTACATGGAGGAGTGACAAGGTGGATTGACATGGAGGATTGAGTTGGTGTAGCGACATGGAGATGTGAAATGGAGTAGCGACATGGAGGAGTGACATGGAGGAGTGACATGGTGGAGGGACAGGGATGAGTGAGTTGGTGTAGTGACATGGAGGAGTGACATGGAGGAATAACATGGAGGAGTGACATGGAGGAGTGACATGGAGGGTTGATATGGAGGAGTGATATGGAGGAGTGACATGGTGGAGTGAAATGGAGGAGTGAAATGGAGGAGTGAGTTGGTGTAGCGACATAAAGAGTGACATGGAATAGTGACATGGAGGAGTGACATGGAGGAGTGACATGAGGAGTGAGTTGGTGTAGCGACATGGAGGAGTGACATGGAATAGCGACAAGGAGGAGTGACATGGAGGAGTGACATGGAGGAGTGACATAGAGGATTGATGTGGAGGAGAGACATGGAGTAGTGACATGGAGAAGTGACAAGTTTGATCAGGAAGGAGGGTTGATATGGTGAAGTGACATGGCGGAGGGAAAGGGATGAGTGAGTTGGTGTAGTGACATAGAGGAGTGACATGGAGGAGTGACATGGAGGAGTGACATGGAGGACTGACATGGAGGGTTGATATGGAGGAGTGACATGGAGGAGTGACAGGGCGGATCAGCAAGGAGGATTGATATGATGGAGTGACATGGCGGAGGGACATGGATGAGTGACATGGAGGAGTGACATGGAGGAGCAACATGGAGGAGTGACAAGGAGGAACGACATGGAGGAGTGACATGGAAGACATATAGAAGTGACATGGAGGAGTGACATGGAGGATCGACATGGAGGAGTGTCATGGAGTAGCGACATAGGGGAATGACATATAGGAGTGATATTGAAAAGTGACATTGAGGAGTGACATAGAGGAGTGATGTGGAGGAGTGACTTGTACAACATGTAGAAGTGACATGGAGGAGAGACTTGAATGAGTGACATGGAGGAGTGACAAGGAGGATTGAGTTGGTGTAGCAACATGGAGGAGTGACATGGAGGAGAACATGGAGGAGTGACAAGGAAGTGTGACATGGAGGAGTGACGTGGGCGAGTGACATGGAGGAGTATGTTTGTAGATCGACATGGAGGAGTGACATGGAATAGCTACATGGAGGAGTGACAAGGAGGAGTGACATGGAGGAGTGACATGGAGGGTTGATATGAAGGAGTGACATGGAGGAGTGATGTGGTGGAGAGAAATGGAGTAGTGACATGGAGGAGTGAGTTGGTGTATCGACATAAGGAATGACATGGAATAGCGACATGGAGGAGTGACGTGGATGAGTGACATGGAGGAGTGACATGGAGGGTTGATATGGAGGAGTGATATGGAGGAGTGATGTGGTGGAGTGAAATGGAGGAGTGAAATGGAGGAGTGAGTTGGTGTAGCGACATAAGGAGTGACATGGAATAGCGACATGGAGGAGTGACATGAGGAGTGAGTTGGTGTAGCGACATGGAGGAGTGACATGGAATAGCGACAAGGAGGAGTGACATGAGAATTGAGTTGGTGTAGCGACATGGAGGAGTTACATGGAAGAGCGACAAGGAGGAGTGACATGAGGAGTGAGTTGGTGTAGTGACATGGAGGAGTGACAAGAAGGGCTGACATGGAGAACTGACAAGTTTGATCAGGAAGGAGGTTTGATATTGTGGAGTGACATTGTGGAGGGACAGGGATTAGTGAGTTAGTGTAGTGACATGGAGGAGTGACATGGAGGAGTGACATGGAGGAGTGACATGGAGGGTTGATATGGAGGAGTGACATGGAGGAGTGACGTGGTGGAGTGAAATGGAGGAGTGACATGGAGGAGTGAGTTGGTGTATCAACATAAGGAGTGACATGGAATAGCGACATGGAGGAGTGACTTGGATGAGTGACATGGAGGAGTGACAAGGAGGATTGAGTTGGTGTAGCGACATGGAGGAGTGAAATGGAATAGCTACATGGAGGAGTGACAAGGAGGAGTGACATGGAGGAGTGACGTTGTGGAGTGAAATGGAGGAGTGACATGGAGGAGTGAGTTGGTGTAGCAACATAAGGAGTGACATGGAATAGCGACATGGAGGAGTGACTTGGAGGAATGACATGAGGAGTGAGTTGTTGTAGCGACATGGAGGAGTGACATGGAATAGCGACAAGGAGGAGTGACATGGAGGAGTGACATGGAGGAGTGACATAGAGGATTGATGTGGAGGAGAGACATGGAGTAGTGACATGGAGAAGTGACAAGTTTGATCAGGAAGGAGGGTTGATATGGTGGAGTGACATGGCGGAGGGAAAGGGATGAATGAATTGGTGTAGTGACATAGAGGAGTGACATGGAGGAGTGACATGGAGGGTTGATATGGAGGAGTGACATGGAGGAGTGACGTTGTGGAGTGAAATGGAGGAGTGACATGGAGGAGTGAGTTGGTGTATCGACATAAGGAGTGACATGGAATAGCGACATGGAGGAGTTACATGGAGGAGTGACATAGAGGAGTGACGTGGAGAAGTGACATGGAGGAGTGACATGGATGAGTGAGTTGGTGGCGCGACATGGAGGAGTGACATGGAGTAGCGACATGGAGGAGTGACATGGAGTAGTGAGTTGGTGTAGCGACATGGAGGAGTGACATGGAATTGCGACAAGGAGGAGTGACATGGAGAAGTGACATGGAGGAGTGACATGGAGGAGTGACATGGATGAGGGACAGGGATGAGTGAGTTGGTGTAGTGACATGGAGGAGTGACATGGAGGAGTGACATGGAGGGTTGATATGGAGGAATTACATGGAGGAGTGACGTTGTGGAGTGAAATGGAGGAGTGACATGGAGGAGTGAGTTGGTGTATCGACATAAGGAGTGACATGGAATAGCGACATGGAGGAGTTACATGGAGGAGTGACAAGTTTGATCAGGAAGAAGGGTTGATATGGTGGAGTGACATGGCGGAGGGAAAGGGATGAATGAATTGGTGTAGTGACATAGAGGAGTGACATTGAGGAGTGACATGGAGGGTTGATATGGAGGAGTGACATGGAGGAGTGAATTTGTGGAGTGAAATGGAGGAGTGACATGGAGGAGTGAGTTGGTGTATCGACATAAGGAGTGACATGGAATAGCGACATGGAGGAGTTACATGGAGGAGTGACATAGAGGAGTGACGTGGAGAAGTGACATGGAGGAGTGACATGGATGAGTGAGTTGGTGGCGCGACATGGAGGAGTGACATGGAGTAGCGACATGGAGGAGTGACATGGAGTAGTGAGTTGGTGTAGCGACATGGAGGAGTGACATGGAATTGCGACAAGGAGGAGTGACATGGAGAAGTGACATGGAGGAGTGACATGGAGGAGTGACATGGAGTAGCGACATGGACGAGTGACATGGAGTAGTGAGTTGGTGTAGCGACATGGAGGAGTGACATGGAATTGCGACAAGGAGGAGTGACATGGAGAAGTGACATGGAGGAGTGACATGGAGGAGTGACTTGGATGAGGGACAGGGATGAGTGAGTTGGTGTAGTGACATGGAGGAGTGACATGGAGTAGAGACAAGGAGGAGTGACATGAGGAGTGACGTAGAAGAGTGACGTGGTGGAGTGAAATGGAGGAGTGACATGGAAGAGTGAGTTGGTGTAGCGACATGGAGGAGTAACATGAAATAGCGACAAGGAGGAGTGACATGGAGGAGTGACATGGAGGAGTGATATAGAGGAGTGATGTGGAGGAGAGACATGGAGTAGTGACATGGAGAAGTGACAAGTTTGATCAGGAAGGAGGGTTGATATGGTGGAGTGACATGGCGGAGGGACATGGAGGAGTGACATGGAGGAGTGACATGGAGGGTTGATATGGAGGAGGGACGTGGTGGAGTGAAATGGAGGAGTGACATGGAGGAGTGAGTAGGTGTAGCGACAAGGAGGAGTGACATGGAGGGTCGATATGGAGGAGTGACATGGAGGAGTGACGTGGACGAGTTACATGGAGGAGTATGTTGGTAGAGCGACATGGAGGAGTGACATTAAATAGCTACATGGAGGAGTGACAAGGTGGAGTGACATGGAGGAGTGAGTTGGTGGAGCGACATGGAGGAGTGACATGGAAGACATATAGAAGTGACATGGAGGAGTGACAAGGTAGTGTGACATGGAGGAGTGACATGGATGAGTGACATGGAGGAGTGACATGGAGGAGCAACATGGAGGAGTGACAAGGAGGAGCGACATGGAGGAGTGAAATGGAAGACATATAGAAGTGACATGGAGGAGTGACATGGAGGATCGACATGGAGGAGTGACATGGAGTAGCGACATAGGGGAATGACATAGAGGAGTGATATTGAAAAGTGACATGGAGGATTTACATAGAGGAGTGATGTTGAGGAGTGACATGGAAAACATGTAGAAGTGACACGGAGGAGTGATATGGAGGAGTGACAATATGGAGCTACACGGATGAGAGACATGACATTGAATACTTGGAAAAGTGACATGGAGGAGCGACATGCAAGAGTGACTTGGAGGAGTGACATGGAATAGCGACATGGAGTAGTGACATTAAGGAGTTACATGGAGGAGTGAAATGGAGGATTGATATGGAGGAGTGACATGGAGGAGTGAAATAGAGGAGTGATATGGAGGAGCGACATGCAGGAGTGACATTGAAGTCATATAGAAGTGAAATTGAGGAGTGACTTGGAGGAATGACATGGAGTAGCGACATGGAGGAGTGACATGAGGAGTGACGTAGAAGAGTGATGTGGTGGAGTGAAATGGAGGAGTGACATGGAAGAGTGAGTTGGTGTAGCGACATGGAGGAGTGACATGGAATAGCTACATGGAGGAGTGACAAGGAGGAGTGACATGGAAGACATATAGAAGTGACATGGAGGAGTGACTTGGAAGACATATAGAAGTGACATGGAGGAGTGACTTGGAGGAGTGACATAAAGGAATGACATGGAGGAATTACTTGGATGAGTGACATGGAGGAGTGATAAGGAGGATTGAGTTGGTGTAGCGACATGGAGGAGTGACATGGAGTAGCGACATGGAGGAGTGACATGAGGAGTGAGTTGGTGTAGCAACATGGAATAGCGAAAAGGAGGACTGACAAGGAGGAGTGACATAGAGGATTGATGTGGAGGAGAGACATGGAGTAGTGACATGGAGAACTGACAAGTTTGATCAGGAAGGAGGTTTGACATTGTGGAGTGACATGGCGGAGGGACAGGGATTAGTGAGTTGGTGTAGTGACATGGAGGAGTGACATGGAGGAGTGAAGTGGAGGACTGACATGGAGGGTTGATATGGAGGAGTGATATGGAGGAGTGACGTGGTGGAGTGAAATGGAGGAGTGACATGGAGGAGTGAGTTGGTGTATCGACATAAGGAGTGACATGGAATAGCAACATGGAGGAGTGACTTGGATGAGTGACATGGAGGAGTGACAAGGAGGATTGAGTTGGTGTAGCGACATGGAGGAGTGAAATGGAATAGCTACATGGAGGAGTGACAAGGAGGAGTGACATGGAGGAGTGAGTTGGTGGAGTGACATGGAGTAGTGAAATGGAATAGCTACATGGAGGAGTGACAAGGTGGATTGACATGGAGGATTGAGTTGGTGTAGCGACATGGAGATGTGAAATGGAGTAGCGACATGGAGGAGTGACATGGAGGAGTGACATGGTGGAGGGACAGGGATGAGTGAGTTGGTGTAGTGACATGGAGGAGTGACATGGAGGAATAACATGGAGGAGTGACATGGAGGAGTGACATGGAGGGTTGATATGGAGGAGTGATATGGAGGAGTGACATGGTGGAGTGAAATGGAGGAGTGAAATGGAGGAGTGAGTTGGTGTAGCGACATAAAGAGTGACATGGAATAGTGACATGGAGGAGTGACATGGAGGAGTGACATGAGGAGTGAGTTGGTGTAGCGACATGGAGGAGTGACATGGAATAGCGACAAGGAGGAGTGACATGGAGGAGTGACATGGAGGAGTGACATAGAGGATTGATGTGGAGGAGAGACATGGAGTAGTGACATGGAGAAGTGACAAGTTTGATCAGGAAGGAGGGTTGATATGGTGAAGTGACATGGCGGAGGGAAAGGGATGAGTGAGTTGGTGTAGTGACATAGAGGAGTGACATGGAGGAGTGACATGGAGGAGTGACATGGAGGACTGACATGGAGGGTTGATATGGAGGAGTGACATGGAGGAGTGACAGGGCGGATCAGCAAGGAGGATTGATATGATGGAGTGACATGGCGGAGGGACATGGATGAGTGACATGGAGGAGTGACATGGAGGAGCAACATGGAGGAGTGACAAGGAGGAACGACATGGAGGAGTGACATGGAAGACATATAGAAGTGACATGGAGGAGTGACATGGAGGATCGACATGGAGGAGTGTCATGGAGTAGCGACATAGGGGAATGACATATAGGAGTGATATTGAAAAGTGACATTGAGGAGTGACATAGAGGAGTGATGTGGAGGAGTGACTTGTACAACATGTAGAAGTGACATGGAGGAGAGACTTGAATGAGTGACATGGAGGAGTGACAAGGAGGATTGAGTTGGTGTAGCAACATGGAGGAGTGACATGGAGGAGAACATGGAGGAGTGACAAGGAAGTGTGACATGGAGGAGTGACGTGGGCGAGTGACATGGAGGAGTATGTTTGTAGATCGACATGGAGGAGTGACATGGAATAGCTACATGGAGGAGTGACAAGGAGGAGTGACATGGAGGAGTGACATGGAGGGTTGATATGAAGGAGTGACATGGAGGAGTGATGTGGTGGAGAGAAATGGAGTAGTGACATGGAGGAGTGAGTTGGTGTATCGACATAAGGAATGACATGGAATAGCGACATGGAGGAGTGACGTGGATGAGTGACATGGAGGAGTGACATGGAGGGTTGATATGGAGGAGTGATATGGAGGAGTGATGTGGTGGAGTGAAATGGAGGAGTGAAATGGAGGAGTGAGTTGGTGTAGCGACATAAGGAGTGACATGGAATAGCGACATGGAGGAGTGACATGAGGAGTGAGTTGGTGTAGCGACATGGAGGAGTGACATGGAATAGCGACAAGGAGGAGTGACATGAGAATTGAGTTGGTGTAGCGACATGGAGGAGTTACATGGAAGAGCGACAAGGAGGAGTGACATGAGGAGTGAGTTGGTGTAGTGACATGGAGGAGTGACAAGAAGGGCTGACATGGAGAACTGACAAGTTTGATCAGGAAGGAGGTTTGATATTGTGGAGTGACATTGTGGAGGGACAGGGATTAGTGAGTTAGTGTAGTGACATGGAGGAGTGACATGGAGGAGTGACATGGAGGAGTGACATGGAGGGTTGATATGGAGGAGTGACATGGAGGAGTGACGTGGTGGAGTGAAATGGAGGAGTGACATGGAGGAGTGAGTTGGTGTATCAACATAAGGAGTGACATGGAATAGCGACATGGAGGAGTGACTTGGATGAGTGACATGGAGGAGTGACAAGGAGGATTGAGTTGGTGTAGCGACATGGAGGAGTGAAATGGAATAGCTACATGGAGGAGTGACAAGGAGGAGTGACATGGAGGAGTGAGTTGGTGGAGCGACATGGAGGAGTGACATGGAAGACATATAGAAGTGACATGGAGGAGTGACTTGGAGGAGTGACATAAAGGAGTGACATGGAGGAATGATTTGGATGACTGTCATGGAGGAGTGACAATGAGGATTGAGTTGGTGTAGCGACATGGAGGAGTGACATGGAGTAGCGACATGGAGGAGTGACATGAGGAGTGAGTTGGTGTAGCAACATGGAGGAGTGACATGGAATAGCGACATGGAGGAGTGACATGGAGGAGTGACATGGCGGAGGGACAGGGATGAGTGAGTTGGTGTAGTGACATGGAGGAGTGACATGGAGGAATAACATGGAGGAGTGACATGGAGGAGTGACATGGAGGGTTGATATGGAGGAGTGATATGGAGGAGTGACGTGGTGGAGTGAAATGGAGGAGTGAAATGGAGGAGTGAGTTGGTGTAGCGACATAAAGAGTGACATGGAATAGTGACATGGAGGAGTGACATGGAGGAGTGACATGAGGAGTGAGTTGGTGTAGCGACATGGAGGAGTGACATGGAATAGCGACAAGGAGGAGTGACATGGAGGAGTGACATGGAGGAGTGACATAGAGGATTGATGTGGAGGAGAGACATCGAGTAGTGACATAGAGAAGTGACAAGTTTTATCAGGAAGGAGGGTTGATATGGTGGAGTGACATGGCGGAGGGAAAGGGATGAGTGAGTTGGTGTAGTGACATAGAGGAGTGACATGGAGGAGTGACATGGAGGAGTGACATGGAGGGTTGATATGGAGGAGTGACATGGAGGAGTGACGTGGTGGAGTGAAATGGAGGAGTGACATGGAGGTGTGAGTTGGTGTAGCGACATAAGGAGTGACATGGAATAGCAACATGGAGGAGTGACATGGAGGAGTGAGTTGGTGGAGCGACATGGAGGAGTGACATGAAAGACATATAGAAGTGACATGGAGGAGTGACTTGGAGGAATGACATAAAGGACTGACATGGAGGAATGACTTGGATGAGTGACATGGAGGAGTGACATGGAGGAGTGACATGAGGAGTGACGTAGAAGAGTGACGTGGTGGAGTGAAATGGAGGAGTGACATGGAGGAGTGAGTTTCTATAGCGACATAAGGAGTGACATGGAATAGCGACATGGAGGAGTGACATGGAGGAGTGACATAGAGGAGTGACGTGGAGCAGTGACATGGAGGAGTGACATGGAGTAGTGAGTTGGTGGAGCAACATGGAGGAGTGACATGGAAGACATATAGAAGTGTCATGGAGGAGTGACTTGGAGGAGTGAAATAAAGGAGTAACATGGACAAATGACATGGCTGAGTGACATGGAAGAGCGACAAGGAGGAGTGACATAGAGGAGTGACATGGAGGAGTGACATAGAGGTTTGATGTGGGGGAGAGACATGGAGTAGTGACATGGAGAAGTGACGAGTTTTATCAAGAAGGAGGGTTGATATGGTGGAGTGACTTGGCGGAGGGACAGGGATTAGTGAGTTGGTGTAGTGACATGGAGGAGTGACATGGACGAGTGACATGGAGGAAAGAGTTGGTAGAGCGACATGGAGGAGTGACATGGAATAACTACATGGAAGAGTGACAAGGAGGAGTGACATGGAGGAGTGAGTTGGTGGAGCGACATGGAGGAGTGACATGGAAGACATATAGAAGTGATATGGAGGAGTGACTTGGAGGAGTGACATAAAGGAGTGACATGGAGGAATGACTTGGATGAGTGACATGGAGGAGTGACAAGGAGGATTGAGTTGGTGTAGCGACATGGAGGAGTGACATGGAGTAGCGACATGGAGGAGTGACATGAGGAGTGAGCTGGTGTAACAACATGGAGGAGTGACATGGAATAGCGACAAGGAGGAGTGACATGGAGGAGTGACATGGAGGAATGACATAGAGGATTGATGTGGAGGAGAGACATGGAGTAGTGACATGGAGATCTGACAAGTTTGATCAGGAAGGAGGGTTGATATGGTGGAGTGACATGGCGGAGGGACAGGGATTAGTGAGTTGGTGTAGTGACATGGAGGAGTGACATGGAGGAGTGACAAGGAGGATTGAGTTGGTGTAGCAACATGGAGATGTCAAATGGAGTAGCGACATGGAGGAGTGACATTAGGAGTGAGTTGGTGTAGTGACATGGAGGAGTGACATGGAGGAGTGACATGGAGGAGTGACATGGCGGAGGGACAGGGATGAGTGAGTTGGTGTAGTGACATGGAGGAGTGACATGGAAGAATGACATGGAGGAGTGACATGGAGGAGTGACATGGAGGGTTGATATGGAGGAGTGACATGGACGAGTGACATGGAGGAAAGAGTTGGTAGAGCGACATGGTGGAGTGACATGGTGGAGTGAAATGGAGGAGTGACATGGAGGAGTGAATTTATATAGCGACATAAGGAGTGACATGGAAGAGCGACATGGAGGAGTGACTTTGAGGAGTGAGTTGGTGGAGCAACATGGAGGAGTGACATGGAAGACATATAGAAGTGACATGGAGGAGTGACTTGGAGGAGTGACATAAAGGAGTGACATGGACAAATGATTTGGCTGAGTGACATGGAGGAGTGACAAGGAGGATCGAGTTGGTATAGCGACATGGAGGAGTGACATGGAGTAGCGACATGCAGGAGTGACATGAGGAGTGACATAGAAGAGTGACATGGTGGAGTGACATGGAGGAGTGAGTTGGTGGAGCAAAATGGAGGAGTGACATGGAAGACATATAGAAGTGACATGGAGGAGTGACTTGGAAGACATATAGAAGTGACATGGAGGAGTGACTTGGAGGAGTGACATAAAGGAGTGACATGGAGGAATGACTTGGATGAGTGACATGGAGGAGTGACAAGGAGGATCGAGTTGGTGTAGCGACATGGAGGAGTGACATGGAGTAGCGACATGGAGGAGTGACATGAGGAGTGAGTTGGTGTAGCAACATGGAGGAGTGACATGGAATAGCGAAAAGGAGGACTGACATGGAGGAGTGACATAGAGGATTGATGTGGAGGAGAGACATGGAGTAGTGACATGGAGAACTGACAAGTTTGATCAGGAAGGAGGTTTGATATTGTGGAGTGACATTGTGGAGGGACAGGGATTAGTGAGTTAGTGTAGTGACATGGAGGAGTGACATGGAGGAGTGACATGGAGGAGTGACATGGAGGGTTGATATGGAGGAGTGACATGGAGGAGTGACGTGGTGGAGTGAAATGGAGGAGTGACATGGAGGAGTGAGTTGGTTTATCGACATAAGGAGTGACATGGAATAGCGACATGGAGGAGTGACTTGGATGAGTGACATGGAGGAGTGACAAGGAGGATTGAGTTGGTGTAGCGACATGGAGGAGTGAAATGGAATAGCTACATGGAGGAGTGACAAGGAGGAGTGACATGGAGGAGTGAGTTGGTGGAGCGACATGGAGGAGTGACATGGAAGACATATAGAAGTGACATGGAGGAGTGACTTGGAGGAGTGACATAAAGGAGTGACATGGAGGAATGATTTGGATGACTGTCATGGAGGAGTGACAATGAGGATTGAGTTGGTGTAGCGACATGGAGGAGTGACATGGAGTAGCGACATGGAGGAGTGACATGAGGAGTGAGTTGGTGTAGCAACATGGAGGAGTGACATGGAATAGCGACATGGAGGAGTGACATGGAGGAGTGACATGGCGGAGGGACAGGGATGAGTGAGTTGGTGTAGTGACATGGAGGAGTGACATGGAGGAATAACATGGAGGAGTGACATGGAGGAGTGACATGGAGGGTTGATATGGAGGAGTGATATGGAGGAGTGACGTGGTGGAGTGAAATGGAGGAGTGAAATGGAGGAGTGAGTTGGTGTAGCGACATAAAGAGTGACATGGAATAGTGACATGGAGGAGTGACATGGAGGAGTGACATGAGGAGTGAGTTGGTGTAGCGACATGGAGGAGTGACATGGAATAGCGACAAGGAGGAGTGACATGGAGGAGTGACATGGAGGAGTGACATAGAGGATTGATGTGGAGGAGAGACATCGAGTAGTGACATAGAGAAGTGACAAGTTTTATCAGGAAGGAGGGTTGATATGGTGGAGTGACATGGCGGAGGGAAAGGGATGAGTGAGTTGGTGTAGTGACATAGAGGAGTGACATGGAGGAGTGACATGGAGGAGTGACATGGAGGGTTGATATGGAGGAGTGACATGGAGGAGTGACGTGGTGGAGTGAAATGGAGGAGTGACATGGAGGTGTGAGTTGGTGTAGCGACATAAGGAGTGACATGGAATAGCAACATGGAGGAGTGACATGGAGCAGTGAGTTGGTGGAGCGACATGGAGGAGTGACATGAAAGACATATAGAAGTGACATGGAGGAGTGACTTGGAGGAATGACATAAAGGACTGACATGGAGGAATGACTTGGATGAGTGACATGGAGGAGTGACATGGAGGAGTGACATGAGGAGTGACGTAGAAGAGTGACGTGGTGGAGTGAAATGGAGGAGTGACATGGAGGAGTGAGTTTCTATAGCGACATAAGGAGTGACATGGAATAGCGACATGGAGGAGTGACATGGAGGAGTGACATAGAGGAGTGACGTGGAGCAGTGACATGGAGGAGTGACATGGAGTAGTGAGTTGGTGGAGCAACATGGAGGAGTGACATGGAAGACATATAGAAGTGTCATGGAGGAGTGACTTGGAGGAGTGAAATAAAGGAGTAACATGGACAAATGACATGGCTGAGTGACATGGAAGAGCGACAAGGAGGAGTGACATAGAGGAGTGACATGGAGGAGTGACATAGAGGTTTGATGTGGGGGAGAGACATGGAGTAGTGACATGGAGAAGTGACGAGTTTTATCAAGAAGGAGGGTTGATATGGTGGAGTGACTTGGCGGAGGGACAGGGATTAGTGAGTTGGTGTAGTGACATGGAGGAGTGACATGGACGAGTGACATGGAGGAAAGAGTTGGTAGAGCGACATGGAGGAGTGACATGGAATAACTACATGGAAGAGTGACAAAAAGGAGTGACATGGAGGAGTGAGTTGGTGGAGCGACATGGAGGAGTGACATGGAAGACATATAGAAGTGATATGGAGGAGTGACTTGGAGGAGTGACATAAAGGAGTGACATGGAGGAATGACTTGGATGAGTGACATGGAGGAGTGACAAGGAGGATTGAGTTGGTGTAGCGACATGGAGGAGTGACATGGAGTAGCGACATGGAGGAGTGACATGAGGAGTGAGCTGGTGTAACAACATGGAGGAGTGACATGGAATAGCGACAAGGAGGAGTGACATGGAGGAGTGACATGGAGGAATGACATAGAGGATTGATGTGGAGGAGAGACATGGAGTAGTGACATGGAGATCTGACAAGTTTGATCAGGAAGGAGGGTTGATATGGTGGAGTGACATGGCGGAGGGACAGGGATTAGTGAGTTGGTGTAGTGACATGGAGGAGTGACATGGAGGAGTGACAAGGAGGATTGAGTTGGTGTAGCAACATGGAGATGTCAAATGGAGTAGCGACATGGAGGAGTGACATTAGGAGTGAGTTGGTGTAGTGACATGGAGGAGTGACATGGAGGAGTGACATGGAGGAGTGACATGGCGGAGGGACAGGGATGAGTGAGTTGGTGTAGTGACATGGAGGAGTGACATGGAAGAATGACATGGAGGAGTGACATGGAGGAGTGACATGGAGGGTTGATATGGAGGAGTGATATGGAGGAGTGATGTGGTGGAGTGAAATGGAAGAGTGAAATGGAGGAGTGAGTTGGTGTAGCAACATAAGGAGTGACATGGAATAGCGACATGGAGGAGTGACTTGGAGGAATGACATGAGGAGTGAGTTGTTGTAGCGACATGGAGGAGTGACATGGAATAGTGACAAGGAGGAGTGACATGGAGGAGTGACATGGAGGAGTGACATAGAGGATTGATGTGGAGGAGAGACATGGAGTAGTGACATGGAGAAGTGACAAGTTTGATCAGGAAGGAGGGTTGATATGGTGGAGTGACATGGCGGAGGGAAAGGGATGAATGAATTGGTGTAGTGACATAGAGGAGTGACATGGAGGAGTGACATGCAGGGTTGATATGGAGGAGTGACATGGAGGAGTGACGTTGTGGAGTGAAATGGAGGAGTGACATGGAGGAGTGAGTTGGTGTATCGACATAAGGAGTGACATGGAATAGCGACATGGAGGAGTTACATGGAGGAGTGACATAGAGGAGTGACGTGGAGAAGTGACATGGAGGAGTGACATGGATGAGTGAGTTGGTGGCGCGACATGGAGGAGTGACATGGAGTAGCGACATGGAGGAGTGACATGGAGTAGTGAGTTGGTGTAGCGACATGGAGGAGTGACATGGAATTGCGACAAGGAGGAGTGACATGGAGAAGTGACATGGAGGAGTGACATGGAGGAGTGACATGGATGAGGGACAGGGATGAGTGAGTTGGTGTAGTGACATGGAGGAGTGACATGGAGGAGTGACATGGAGGGTTGATATGGAGGAATTACATGGAGGAGTGACGTTGTGGAGTGAAATGGAGGAGTGACATGGAGGAGTGAGTTGGTGTATCGACATAAGGAGTGACATGGAATAGCGACATGGAGGAGTTACATGGAGGAGTGACAAGTTTGATCAGGAAGAAGGGTTGATATGGTGGAGTGACATGGCGGAGGGAAAGGGATGAATGAATTGGTGTAGTGACATAGAGGAGTGACATTGAGGAGTGACATGGAGGGTTGATATGGAGGAGTGACATGGAGGAGTGAATTTGTGGAGTGAAATGGAGGAGTGACATGGAGGAGTGAGTTGGTGTATCGACATAAGGAGTGACATGGAATAGCGACATGGAGGAGTTACATGGAGGAGTGACATAGAGGAGTGACGTGGAGAAGTGACATGGAGGAGTGACATGGATGAGTGAGTTGGTGGCGCGACATGGAGGAGTGACATGGAGTAGCGACATGGAGGAGTGACATGGAGTAGTGAGTTGGTGTAGCGACATGGAGGAGTGACATGGAATTGCGACAAGGAGGAGTGACATGGAGAAGTGACATGGAGGAGTGACATGGAGGAGTGACATGGAGTAGCGACATGGACGAGTGACATGGAGTAGTGAGTTGGTGTAGCGACATGGAGGAGTGACATGGAATTGCGACAAGGAGGAGTGACATGGAGAAGTGACATGGAGGAGTGACATGGAGGAGTGACATGGATGAGGGACAGGGATGAGTGAGTTGGTGTAGTGACATGGAGGAGTGACATGGAGTAGAGACAAGGAGGAGTGACATGAGGAGTGACGTAGAAGAGTGACGTGGTGGAGTGAAATGGAGGAGTGACATGGAAGAGTGAGTTGGTGTAGCGACATGGAGGAGTAACATGAAATAGCGACAAGGAGGAGTGACATGGAGGAGTGACATGGAGGAGTGATATAGAGGAGTGATGTGGAGGAGAGACATGGAGTAGTGACATGGAGAAGTGACAAGTTTGATCAGGAAGGAGGGTTGATATGGTGGAGTGACATGGCGGAGGGACATGGAGGAGTGACATGGAGGAGTGACATGGAGGGTTGATATGGAGGAGGGACGTGGTGGAGTGAAATGGAGGAGTGACATGGAGGAGTGAGTAGGTGTAGCGACAAGGAGGAGTGACATGGAGGGTCGATATGGAGGAGTGACATGGAGGAGTGACGTGGACGAGTTACATGGAGGAGTATGTTGGTAGAGCGACATGGAGGAGTGACATTAAATAGCTACATGGAGGAGTGACAAGGTGGAGTGACATGGAGGAGTGAGTTGGTGGAGCGACATGGAGGAGTGACATGGAAGACATATAGAAGTGACATGGAGGAGTGACAAGGTAGTGTGACATGGAGGAGTGACGTGGGTGAGTTACATGGAGGAGTATGTTGGTAGAGCGACATGGAGGAGTGAAATGGAATAGCTACATGGAGGAGTGATAAGGAGGAGTGACATGGAGGAGTGAGTTGGTGGATCAACATGGAGGAGTGATATGGAAGACATATAGAAGTGACATGGAGGAGTGACTTGGAGGAGTGACATAAAGGAGTGACATGGAGGAGTGACAAGGAGGGTTGAGTTGGTGTAGCGACATGGAGGAGTGACATGGAGTAGCGACATGGAGGAGTGACATGGAGGAGTGACACAGAGGAGTGACGTGGAGCAGTGACATGGAGGAGTGACATGGAGGAGTGAGTTGGTGGAGCAACATGGAGGCGTGACATGGAAGACATAGAGAAGTGACATGGAGGAGTGACTTGGAGGAGTGACATAAAGGAGTGACATGGAGGAATGACTTGGATGAGTGACATGGAGGTGTGACAAGGAGGATTGAGTTGGTGTAGCGATATGGAGGAGTGACATGGAGTAGTGACATGGAGGAGTGACATGGAGGAGTGACATAGAGAATTTATGTGGAGGAGAGACATGGAGTAGTGACATGGAGAACTGACAAGTTTGATCAGGAAGGAGGGTTGATATGGTGGAGTGACATGGCGGAGGGACAGGGATTAGTGAGTTGGTGTAGTGACATGTAGGAGTGACATGGAGGGTTGATATGAAGGAGTGACATGGAGGAGTGATGTGGTGGAGTGAATTGGAGGAGTTACATGGAGGAGTGAGTTGGTGTATCAACATAAGGAGTGACATGGAATAGCGACATGGAAGAGTGACTTGGAAGAGTGACATGGAGGAGTGACAAGGAGGATTAAGTTGGTGTAGTGACATGGAGATGTGAAATGGAGTAGCGACATGGAGGAGTGACATGAGGAGTGAGTTGGTGTAGCGACATGGAGGAGTGACATGGCGGCGGGACAGGGATAAGTGAGTTGGTGTAGTGACATGGAGGAGTGACATGGAGGAATGACATGGAGGAGTGACATGGAGGAGTTCCATGGAGGGTTGATATGGAGGAGTGAAATTGAGGAGTGATGTGGTGGAGTGAAATGGAGGAGTGAAATGGAGGAGTGAGTTGGTGTAGCGATATAAGGAGTGACATGGATTAGCAACATGGAGGAGTGACATGGAGGAGTGACATGAGGAGTGAGTTGGTGTAGCGACATGGAGGAGTGACATGGAATAGCGACAAGGAGGAGTGACATGGAGTAGTGACATGGAGGAGTGACATAGAGGATTGATGTGGAGGAGAGACATGGAGTAGTGACATGGAGAACTGACAAGTTTGATAAGGAAGGAGGGTTGATATGGTGGAGTGACATGGCGGAGGGAAAGGGATGAGTGAGTTGGTGTAGTGACATGGAGTAGCGACATAGGGGAATGACATATAGGAGTGATATTGAAAAGTGACATTGAGGAGTGACATAGAGGAGTGATGTGGAGGAGTGACATGTACAACATGTAGAAGTGACACGGAGGAGAGACTTGAATGAGTGACATGGAGGAGTGACAAGGAGGATTGAGTTGGTGTAGCGACATGGAGGAGTGACATGGAGTAGCGACATGGAGGAGTGACATGAGGAGTGAGTTGGTGTAGCAACATGTAGAAGTGACACGGAGGAGAGACTTGGATGAGTGACATGGAGGTGTGACATGGAGGGTTGATATGGAGGAGTGACATGGAATAGCGACAAAGAGGAATGACATGGAGGAGTGACATGGAGGAGTGACATAGAAGATTGATGTGGAGGAAAGACATGGAGTAGTGACATGGAGTAGCGACATGCAGGAGTGACATGAGGAGTGACGTAGAAGAGTGACATGGTGGAGTGACATGGAGGAGTGAGTTGGTGGAGCAACATGGAGGACTGACATGGAAGACATATAGAAGTGACATGGAGGAGTTACTTGGAGGAGTGACATAAAGGAGTGACAAGGAGGAATGACTTGGATGAGTGACATGAAGGAGTGACAAGGAGGATTGAGTTGGTGTAGCGACATGGAGGAGCGACATGGAGTAGCGACATGGAGGAGTGACATGAGGAGTGAGTTGGTGTGGCAACATGGAGGAGTGACATGGAATAGCGACAAGGAGGAGTGACATGGAGGAGTGACATAGAGGATTGATGTGGAGGAGAGACATGGAGTAGTGACATGGAGAACTGACAAGTTTGATCAGGAAGGAGGTTTGATATTATGGAGTGACATGGCGGAGGGACAGGGATTAGTGAGTTGTGTAGTGACATGGAGGAGTGACATGGAGGAGTGAAGTGGAGGAGTGACATGGAGGGTTGATATGGAGGAGTGACATGGAGGAGTGACGTGGTGGAGTGAAATGGAGGAGTGACATGGAGGAGTGAGTTGGCGTATCGACATAAGGAGTGACATGGAATAGCGACATGGAGGAGTGACTTGGATGAGTGACATGGAGGAGTGACAAGGAGGATTGAGTTGGTGTAGCGACATGGAGTAGTGAAATGGAATAGCTACATGGAGGAGTGACAAGAAGGATTGACATGGAGGAGTGAAATGGAATAGCTACATGGAGGAGTGACATGGAAGACATATAGAAGTGGTGGAGTGAAATGGAGGAGTTACATGGAGGAGTGAGTTGGTGTAGCGACTAGGAGGAGTGACATGGAGGGTTGATATGGAGGAGTGACATGGAGGAGTGGCGTGGTGGAGTGAAATGGAGGAGTGACATGGAGGAGTGAGTTTATATAGCGACATAAGGAGTGACATGGAATAGCGACATGGAGGAGTGACATGGAGGAGTGACATAGAGGAGTGACGTGGAGCAGTGACATGGAGGAGTGACATGGAGGAGTGAGTTGGTGGCGCAACATGGTGGAGTGACATGGAAGACATATAGAAGTGACATGGAGGAGTGACTTGGAGGAGTTACAGAAAGGAGTGACATGGAGGAATGACTTGGAAGACATATAGAAGTGACATGGAGGAGTGACATGGAGGAGTGACATGGAGTAGCGACATAGGGGAATGATATAGAGGAGTGATATTGAAAAGTGACATGGAGGAGTGACATAGAGGAGTGATGTGGAGGAGTGACATTGAAAACATGTAGAAGTGACATGGAGGAGTGACATGGCGGCGGGACAGGGATAAGTGAGTTGGTGTAGTGACATGGAGGAGTGACATGGAGGAATGACATGGAGGAGTGACATGGAGGAGTTCCATGGAGGGTTGATATGGAGGAGTGAAATTGAGGAGTGATGTGGTGGAGTGAAATGGAGGAGTGAAATGGAGGAGTGAGTTGGTGTAGCGATATAAGGAGTGACATGGATTAGCAACATGGAGGAGTGACATGGAGGAGTGACATGAGGAGTGAGTTGGTGTAGCGACATGGAGGAGTGACATGGAATAGCGACAAGGAGGAGTGACATGGAGTAGTGACATGGAGGAGTGACATAGAGGATTGATGTGGAGGAGAGACATGGAGTAGTGACATGGAGAACTGACAAGTTTGATCAGGAAGGAGGGTTGATATGGTGGAGTGACATGGCGGAGGGAAAGGGATGAGTGAGTTGGTGTAGTGACATGGAGTAGCGACATAGGGGAATGACATATAGGAGTGATATTGAAAAGTGACATTGAGGAGTGACATAGAGGAGTGATGTGGAGGAGTGACATGTACAACATGTAGAAGTGACACGGAGGAGAGACTTGAATGAGTGACATGGAGGAGTGACAAGGAGGATTGAGTTGGTGTAGCGACATGGAGGAGTGACATGGAGTAGCGACATGGAGGAGTGACATGAGGAGTGAGTTGGTGTAGCAACATGTAGAAGTGACACGGAGGAGAGACTTGGATGAGTGACATGGAGGTGTGACATGGAGGGTTGATATGGAGGAGTGACATGGAATAGCGACAAAGAGGAATGACATGGAGGAGTGACATGGAGGAGTGACATAGAAGATTGATGTGGAGGAAAGACATGGAGTAGTGACATGGAGTAGCGACATGCAGGAGTGACATGAGGAGTGACGTAGAAGAGTGACATGGTGGAGTGACATGGAGGAGTGAGTTGGTGGAGCAACATGGAGGACTGACATGGAAGACATATAGAAGTGACATGGAGGAGTTACTTGGAGGAGTGACATAAAGGAGTGACAAGGAGGAATGACTTGGATGAGTGACATGAAGGAGTGACAAGGAGGATTGAGTTGGTGTAGCGACATGGAGGAGCGACATGGAGTAGCGACATGGAGGAGTGACATGAGGAGTGAGTTGGTGTGGCAACATGGAGGAGTGACATGGAATAGCGACAAGGAGGAGTGACATGGAGGAGTGACATAGAGGATTGATGTGGAGGAGAGACATGGAGTAGTGACATGGAGAACTGACAAGTTTGATCAGGAAGGAGGTTTGATATTATGGAGTGACATGGCGGAGGGACAGGGATTAGTGAGTTGTGTAGTGACATGGAGGAGTGACATGGAGGAGTGAAGTGGAGGAGTGACATGGAGGGTTGATATGGAGGAGTGACATGGAGGAGTGACGTGGTGGAGTGAAATGGAGGAGTGACATGGAGGAGTGAGTTGGCGTATCGACATAAGGAGTGACATGGAATAGCGACATGGAGGAGTGACTTGGATGAGTGACATGGAGGAGTGACAAGGAGGATTGAGTTGGTGTAGCGACATGGAGTAGTGAAATGGAATAGCTACATGGAGGAGTGACAAGAAGGATTGACATGGAGGAGTGAAATGGAATAGCTACATGGAGGAGTGACATGGAAGACATATAGAAGTGGTGGAGTGAAATGGAGGAGTTACATGGAGGAGTGAGTTGGTGTAGCGACTAGGAGGAGTGACATGGAGGGTTGATATGGAGGAGTGACATGGAGGAGTGGCGTGGTGGAGTGAAATGGAGGAGTGACATGGAGGAGTGACATGGAGGAGTGAGTTGGTGGCGCAACATGGTGGAGTGACATGGAAGACATATAGAAGTGACATGGAGGAGTGACTTGGAGGAGTTACAGAAAGGAGTGACATGGAGGAATGACTTGGAAGACATATAGAAGTGACATGGAGGAGTGACATGGAGGAGTGACATGGAGTAGCGACATAGGGGAATGATATAGAGGAGTGATATTGAAAAGTGACATGGAGGAGTGACATAGAGGAGTGATGTGGAGGAGTGACATTGAAAACATGTAGAAGTGACACGGAGGAGTGATATGGAGGAGTGACAATATGGAACTACATGGATGAGAGACATGACATTGAAGACTTGGAGAAGTGACATGTAGGAGAGACATGCAAGAGTGACATGGAGGAGTGACATGGAGTAGCGACATGGAGTAGTGACATTAAGGAGTTACATGGAGGAGTGAAATGGAGGATTGATATGGAGGAGTGACATGGAGGAGTGAAGTAGAGGAGTGATATGGAGGAGTGACGTGGTGGAGTGAAATGTGGGAGTGACATGAAAGAGTGAGTTGGTGTAGCGACATGGAGGAGTAACATGGAATAGCGACAAGGAGGAGTGACATGGAGGAGTGACATGGAGGAGTGATATAGAGGAGTGATGTGGAGGAGAGACATGGAGTAGTGACATGGAGAAGTGACAAGTTTGATCAGGAAGGAGGGTTGATATGGTGGAGTGACATGGCGGAGGGACAGGGATGAGTGAGTTGGTGTAGTGACATGAAGTAGCTACATGGAGGAGTGACAAGGAAGTGTGACATGGAGGAGTGACATGGACGAGTGACATGGAGGAGTGAGTTGGTAGAGTGACATGGAGGAGTGACATGGAATAACTACATGGAGGATTGACAAGGAGGAGTGACATGGAGGAGTGAGTTGGTGGAGCAACATGGAGGAGTGACATGGAAGACATATAGAAGTGACATGGAGGAGTGACTTGGAGGAGTTACAGAAAGGAGTGACATGGAGGAATGACTTGGAAAAGTAACATGGAGGAGTGACAAGGAGGATTGAGTTGGTGTAGCGACATGGAGGAGTGACATGGAGTAGCGACATGGAGGAGTGACATGAGGAGTGAGTTGGTGTAGCAACATGGAGGAGTGACATGGAATAGCGACAAGGAGAACTGACAAGTTTGATCAGGAAGGAGGTTTGATATTGTGGAGTGACATGGCGGAGGGACAGGGATTAGTGAGTTGGTGTAGTGACATGGAGGAGTGACGTGGTGGAGTGAAATGGAGGAGTGACATGGAGGAGTGAGTTGGTGTATCGACATAAGGAGTGACATGGAATAGCAACATGGAGGAGTGACTTGGATGAGTGACATGGAGGAGTGACCAGGAGGATTGAGTTGCTGTAGCGACATGGAGGAGTGAAATGGAATAGCTACATGGAGGAGTGACAAGGAGGAGTGACATGGAGGAGTGAGTTGGTGGAGTGACATGGAGTAGTGAAATGAAATAGCTACATGGAGGAGTGACAAGGAGGAGTGACATGGAGGAGTGAGTTGGTGGAGCGACATGGAGGAATGACTTGGATGAGTGACATGGAGGACTGAAAAGGAGGATCGAGTTGGTGTAGCGACATGGAGGAGTGACATGGAGTAGCGACATGGAGGAGTGAAATGAGGAGTGAGTTTGTGTAGCAACATGGAGGAGTGACATGGAATAGCGACAAGGAGGAGTGACATGGAGGAGTTACATGGAGGAGTGACATAGAGGATTGATGTGGAGGAGAGACAAGGAGTAGTGACATGGAGAACTGACAAGTTTGATCAGGAAGGAGGGTTGATATGGTGGAGTGACATGGCGGAGGGAAATGGATGAGTGAGTTGGTGTAGTGACATGGAGGAGTGACATGGAGGAGTGACATGTAGGATTGATGTGGAGGAGAGACATGGAGGAGTGACAGGGCGGATCAGCAAGGAGGATTGATATGGTGGAGTGACATGGCGGAGGGACATGGATGAGTGACATGGAGGAGTGACATGGAGGAGCAACATGGAGGAGTGACAAGGAGGAGCGACATGGAGGAGTGAAATGGAAGACATATAGAAGTGACATGGAGGAATGACATGGAGGATCGACATGGAGGAGTGACATGGAGTAGCGACATAGGGGAATGACATAGAGGAGTGATATTGAAAAGTGACATGGAGGATTTACATAGAGGAGTGATGTTGAGGAGTGACATGGAAAACATGTAGAAGTGACACGGAGGAGTGATATGGAGGAGTGACAATATGGAGCTACACGGATGAGAGACATGACATTGAATACTTGGAAAAGTGACATGGAGGAGCGACATGCAAGAGTGACATGGAGGAGTGACATGGAATAGCGACATGGAGTAGTGACATTAAGGAGTTACATGGAGGAGTGAAATGGAGGATTGATATGGAGGAGTGACATGGAGGAGTGAAATAGAGGAGTGATATGGAGGAGCGACATGCAGGAGTGACATTGAAGTCATATAGAAGTGAAATTGAGGAGTGACTTGGAGGAGTGACATGGAGTAGCGACATGGAGGAGTGACATGAGGAGTGACGAAGAAGATTGATGTGGTGGAGTGAAATGGAGGAGTGACATGGAAGAGTGAGTTGGTGTAGCGACATGGAGGAGTGACATGGAATAGCTACATGGAGGAGTGACAAGGAGGAGTGACATGGAAGACATATAGAAGTGACATGGAGGAGTGACTTGGAAGACATATAGAAGTGACATGGCGGAGTGACTTGGAGGAGTGACATAAAGGAATGACATGGAGGAATTACTTGGATGAGTGACATGGAGGAGTGACAAGGAGGATTGAGTTGGTGTAGCGACATGGTGGAGTGACATGGAGTAGCGACATGGAGGAGTGACATGAGGAGTGAGTTGGTGTAGCAACATGGAGGAGTGACATGGAATAGCGAAAAGGAGGACTGACATGGAGGAGTGACATAGAGGATTGATGTGGATGAGAGACATGGAGTAGTGACATGGAGAACTGACAAGTTTGATCAGGAAGGAGGTTTGATATTGTGGAGTGACATGGCGGAGGGACAGGGATTAGTGAGTTGGTGTAGTGACATGGAGGAGTGACATGGAGGAGTGAAGTGGAGGACTGACATGGAGGGTTGATATGGAGGAGTGATATGGAGGAGTGACGTGGTGGAGTGAAATGGAGGAGTGACATGGAGGAGTGAGTTGGTTTATCGACATAAGGAGTGACATGGAATAGCAACATGGAGGAGTGACTTGGATGAGTGACATGGAGGAGTGACAAGGAGGATTGAGTTGGTGTAGCAACATGGAGGAGTGAAATGGAATAGCTACATGGAGGAGTGACAAGGAGGAGTGACATGGAGAAGTGAAATGGAATAGCTACATGGAGGAGTGACAAGGAGGAGTGACATGGAGGATTGAGTTGGTGTAGCGACATGGAGATGTGAAATGGAGTAGCGACATGGAGGAGTGACATGGAGGAGTGACATGGCGGAGGGACAGGGATGAGTGAGTTGGTGTAGTGACATGGAGGAGTGACATGGATGAATAACATAGAGGAGTGACATGGAGGAGTGACATGGAGGGTTGATATGGAGGAGTGATATGGAGGAGTGACGTGGTGGAGTGAAATGGAGGAGTGACATGGAGGAGTGAGTTGGTTTATCGACATAAGGAGTGACATGGAATAGCAACATGGAGGAGTGACTTGGATGAGTGACATGGAGGAGTGACAAGGAGGATTGAGTTGGTGTAGCAACATGGAGGAGTGAAATGGAATAGCTACATGGAGGAGTGACAAGGAGGAGTGACATGGAGAAGTGAAATGGAATAGCTACATGGAGGAGTGACAAGGAGGAGTGACATGGAGGATTGAGTTGGTGTAGCGACATGGAGATGTGAAATGGAGTAGCGACATGGAGGAGTGACATGGAGGAGTGACATGGCGGAGGGACAGGGATGAGTGAGTTGGTGTAGTGACATGGAGGAGTGACATGGATGAATAACATAGAGGAGTGACATGGAGGAGTGACATGGAGGGTTGATATGGAGGAGTGATATGGAGGAGTGATGTGGTGGAGTGAAATGGAGGAGTGAAATGGAGGAGTGAGTTGGTGTAGCGACATAAAGAGTGACATGGAATAGTGACATGGAGGAGTGACATGGAGGAGTGACATGAGGAGTGAGTTGGTGTAGCGACATGGAGGAGTGACATGGAATAGCGACAAGGAGTAGTGACATGGAGGAGTGACATGGAGGAGTGACATAGAGGATTGATGTGGAGGAGAGACATGGAGTAGTGACATGGAGAAGTGACAAGTTTGATCAGGAAGGAGGGTTGATATGGTGGAGTGACATGGCGGAGGGAAAGGGATGAGTGAGTTGGTGTAGTGACATAGAGGAGTGACATGGAGGAGTGACATGGAGGAGTGACATGGAGGACTGACATGGATGGTTTATATGGAGGAGTGACATGGAGGAGTGACGTGGTGGAGTGAAATGGAGTGACATGGAGGTGTGAGTTGGTGTAGCGACATAAGGAGTGACATGGAATAGCAACATGGAGGAGTGACATGGAGGAGTGAGTTGGTGGAGCGACATGGAGGAGTGACATGGAAGACATATAGAAGTGACATAGAGGAGTGACTTGGAGGAATGACATAAAGGACTGACATGGAGGAATGACTTGGATGAGTGACATGGAGGAGTGACATGGAGGAGTGACATGAGGAGTGATGTAGAAGAGTGACGTGGTGGAGTGAAATGGAGGAGTGACATGGAAGAGTGAGTTGGTGTAGCGACATGGAGGAGTAACATGGAATAGCGACAAGGAGGAGTGACATGGAGCAGTGATATGGAGGAGTGACATGGAGTAGTGAGTTGGTGTAGCGACATGGAGGAGTGACATAGAATTGCGACAAGGAGGAGTGACATGGAGAAGTGACATGGAGGATTGATATGGAGGAGTAACATGGAGGAGTGATATAGAGGAGTGGCGTGGTGGAGTGAAATTTAAGAGTGACATGGAGGAGTGACATGGAGTAGCTACATGGAGGAGTGACAAGGAGGTGTGACATGGAGGAGTGACGTGGACGAGTGACATGGAAGAGTGAGTTGGTAGAGCGACATGGAGGAGTGACATGGAGTAGCTACATGGAGGAGTGACAAGGAGGTGTGACATGGAGGAGTGATGTGGAGTAGCGACATGGAGGAGTGACTTGGAGGAGTGACAATGTGGAGCTACACAGATGAGAGACATGACATTGAAGACTTGGAGAAGTGACATTGAGGAGAGACATGGAGGAGTGAAATGGAGGAGTGACATGGAGTAGCGACATGGAGGAGTGACATGGATGAGTGAGTTGGTGTAACGACATGGAGGAGTGACATGGAAGACATATAGAAATGACATGGAGGAGTGACTTGGAACAGTGACATAAAGGAGTGACATGGACAAATGACTTGGCTGAGTGACATGGAGGAGTGACAAGGAGGATTGAGTTGGTGTAGAGACATGGAGGAGTGACATGGAGTAGCTACATGGAGGAGTGACATGAGGATTGAGTTGGTGTAGCAACATGGAGGAATGACATGGAAGAGCGACAAGGAGGAGTGACATAGAGGAGTGACATGGAGGATTGATGAGGTGGAAAGACATGGAGTAGTGACATGGAGTAGAGACAAGGAGGAGTGACATGAGGAGTGACGTAGAAGAGTGACGTGGTGGAATGAAATGGAGGAGTGACATGGAAGAGTGAGTTGGTGTAGCGACATGGAGGAGTAACATGAAATAGCGACAAGGAGGAGTGACATGAAGGAGTGACATGGAGGAGTGATATAGAGGAGTGATGTGGAGGAGAGACATGGAGTAGTGACATGGAGAAGTGACAAGTTTGATCAGGAAGGAGGGTTGATATGGTGGAGTGACATGGTGGAGGGACATGGAGGAGTGACATGGAGGAGTGACATGGAGGGTTGATATGGAGGAGGGACGTGGTGGAGTGAAATGGAGGAGTGACATGGAGGAGTGAGTAGGTGTAGCGACAAGGAGGAGTGACATGGAGGGTTGATATGGAGGAGTGACATGGAGGAGTGACGTGGTAGAGTGAAATGGAGGAGTGACATGGAGTAGTGAGTTTCTATAGCGACATAAGGAGTGACATGGAATAGCGACATGGAGGAGTGACATGGAGGAGTGACGTGGAGCAGTGACATGGAGGAGTGACATGGAGTAGTGAGTTGGTGGAGCAACATGGAGGAGTGACATGGAAGACATATAGAAGTGACATAGAGGAGTGACTTGGAGGAGTGATATAAAGGAGTAACATGGACAAATGACTTGGCTGAGTGACATGGAAGAGCGACAAGGAGTAGTGACATAGAGGAGTGACATGGAGGAGTGACATAGAGGTTTGATGTGGGGGAGAGACATGGAGTAGTGACATGGAGAAGTGACAAGTTTGATCAAGAAGGAGGGTTGATATGGTGGAGTGACTTGGCGGAGGGACAGGGATTAGTGAGTTGGTGTAGTGACATGGAGGAGTGACATGGACGAGTGACATGGAGGAAAGAGTTGGTAGAGCGACATGGAGGAGTGACATGGAAGACATATAGAAGTGACATGGAGGAGTGACTTGGAGGAGTGACATAAAGGAGTGACATGGAGGAATGACTTGGATGAGTGACATGGAGGAGTGACAAGGAGGATTGAGTTGGTGTAGCGACATGGAGGAGTGACATGGAGTAGCGACATGGAGGAGTGACATGAGGAGTGACCTGGTGTAGCAACATGGAGGAGTGACATGGAATAGCGACAAGGAGGAGTGACATGGAGGAGTGACATGGAGGAATGACATAGAGGATTGATGTGGAGGAGAGACATGGAGTAGTGACATGGAGATCTGACAAGTTTGATCAGGAAGGAGGGTTGATATGGTGGAGTGACATGGCGGATGGACAGGCATTAGTGAGTTGGTGTAGTGACATGGAGGAGTGAAATGGAGGAGTGACATGGAGGGTTGATATGGAGGAGTGACATGGAGGAGTGACGTGGTGGAGTGAAATAGAGGAGTGACATGGAGGAATGAGTTGGTGTATCGACATAAGGAGTGACATGGAATAGCGACATGGAGGATTGACTTGGATGAGTGACATGGAGGAGTGACAAGGAGGATTGAGTTGGTGTAGCAACATGGAGATGTGAAATGGAGTAGCGACATGGAGGAGTGACATGAGGAGTGAGTTGGTGTAGCGACATGGAGGAGTGACATGGAGGAGTGACATGGAGGAGTGACATGGTGGAGGGACAGGGATGAGTGAGTTGGTGTAGTGACATGGAGGAGTGACATGGAGGAATGACATGGAGGAGTGACATGGAGGAGTGACATGGAGGGTTGATATGGAGGAGTGATATGGAGGAGTGACGTGGTGGAGTGAAATGGAAGAGTGAAATGGAGGAGTGAGTTGGTGTTGCGACATAAGGAGTGACATGGAATAGCGACATGGAGGAGTGACATGGAGGAATGACATGAGGAGTGAGTTGTTGTAGCGACATGGAGGAGTGACATGGAATAGCGACAAGGAGGAGTGACATGGAGGAGTGACATGGAGGAGTGACATAGAGGATTGATGTGGAGGAGAGACATGGAGTAGTGACATGGAGAAGTGACAAGTTTGATCAGGAAGGAGGGTTGATATGGTGGAGTGACATGGCGGAGGGAAAGGGATGAGTGAATTGGTGTAGTAACATAGAGGAGTGACATGGAGGAGTGACATGGAGGGTTGATATGGAGGAGTGATATGGAAGAGTGACGTGGTGGAGTGAAATGGAAGAGTGAAATGGAGGAGTGAGTTGGTGTAGCGACATAAGGAGTGACATGGAATAGCGACATGGAGGAGTGACATGGAGGAATAACATGAGGAGTGAGTTGTTGTAGCGACACGGAGGAGTGACATGGAATAGCGACAAGGAGGAGTGACATGGAGGAGTGACATGGAGGAGTGACATAGAGGATTGATGTGGAGGAGAGACATGGAGTAGTGACATGGAGAAGTGACAAGTTTGATCAGGAAGGAGGTTTGATATGGTGGAGTGACATGGAGGAGTGACATGGAGGAGTGACATGGAGGGTTGATATGGAGGAGTGACATGGAGGAGTGACGTGGTGGAGTGAAATGGAGGAGTGACATGGAGGAGTGAGTTGGTGTATCGACATAAGGAGTGACATGGAATAGCGACATGGAGGAGTTACATGGAGGAGTGACATAGAGGAGTGACGTGGATAAGTGACATGGAGGAGTGACATGGATGAGTGAGTTGGTAGAGCGACATGGAGGAGTGACATGGAGTAGCGACATGGAGGAGTGACATGGAGTAGTGAGTTGGTGTAGCAACATGGAGGAGTGACATGGAATTGCGACAAGGAGGAGTGACATGGAGAAGTGACATGGAGGAGTGATATGGAGGAGTAACATGGAGGAGTGACTTGGAGGAGTGACATGGAAGAGTGACATGGAGTAGCTACATGGAGGAGTGACAAGGAGGTGTGACATGGAGGAGTGACGTGGACGAGTGACATGGAGGAGTGAGTTGGTAGAGCGACATGGAGGAGTGACATGGAGTAGCTACATGGAGGAGTGACTTGGAGGAGTGACAATGTGGAGCTACACAGATGAGAGACATGACATTGAAGACTTGGAGAAGTGACATTGAGGAGAGACATGGAGGAGTGAAATGGAGGAGTGACATGGAGTAGCGACATGAAGGAGTGACATGGAGGAGTGAGTTGGTGTAACGACATGGAGGAGTGACATGGAAGACACATAGAAGTGACATGGAGGAGTGACTTGGAGGAGTGACATAAAGGAGTGACATGGACAAATGACTTGGCTGAGTGACATGGAGGAGTGACAAGGAGGATTGAGTTGGTGTAGCGACATGGAGGAGTGACATGGAGTAGCTACATGGAGGAGTGACATGAGGATTGAGTTGGTGTAGCGACATGGAGGAGTGACATGGAAGAGCGACAAGGAGGAGTGACATAGAGGAGTGACATGGAGGAGTGACATAGAGTTTTGATGTGGGGGAGAGACATGGAGTAGTGACATGGAGAAGTGACAAGTTTGATCAAGAAGGAGGGTTGATATGGTGGAGTGACATGGCGGAGGGACAGGGATGAGTGAGTTGGTGTAGTGACATGGATGAGTGAGTTGGTGTAGTGACATGGAGGAGTGACATGGAGGAGTGACATGGAGGGTTGATATGGTGGAGTGACATGGCGGAGGGACAGGGATGAGTGAGTTGGTGTAGTGACATGGAGGAGTGACATGGAGGAGTGACATAGAGGAGTGATGTGGAGCAGTGACATGGAGGAGTGACATGGAGGAGTGAGTTGGTGGAGCGACATGGAGGAGTGACATGGAAGACATATAGAAGTGACATGGAGGAGTGACATAGAGGAGTGACGTGGAGCAATGACATAGAGGAGTGACATGGAGGAGTGAGTAGGTGGATCGACATGGAGGAGTGACATGGAAGACATATAGAAGATACATGGAGTAGTGACATGGAGAAGTGACAAGTTTGATAAAGAAGGAGGGTTGATATGGTGTAGTGACATGGCGGAGGGGCATGGAGGAGTTACATGGAGGAGTGACATGGAGGGTTGATATGGGGGAGGGACGTGATGGAGTGAAATGGAGGAGTGACATAGAGGAGTGAGTTGGTGTAGCGACAAGGAGGAGTGACATGGAGGGTTGATATGGAGGAGTGACATGGAGGAGTGAGTTTATATAGCGATATAAAGAGTGACATGGAATAGCGACATTGAGGAGTGACATGGAGGAGTGAGTTGGTGGAGCGACATGGAGGAGTGACATGGAAGACATATAGAAGTGACATGGAGGAGTGACTTGGAGGAGTGACATAAAGGAGTGACATGGAGGAATGACTTGGATGAGTGACATGGAGGAGTGACATGGAGGATTGATGTTTAGGAGAGACATGGAGGAGTTACAGGGCGGATCAGCTAGGAGGATTGATATGGTGGAGTAAGATGGTGGAGGGACATGGATGAGTGACATGGATGAGTGATATGGAGGAGCAACATGGAGGGGTGACAAGGAGGAGTGACATGGAGGAGTGACATGGAAGATATATAGAAGTGACATGGAGGAGTGACATGGAGGATCGACATGGAGGAGTGACATGGAGTAGCGATATAGGGGAATGACATAGAGGAGTGATATTGAAAAGTTACATGGAGGAGTGACATAGAGGAGTGATGTGGAGTGAAATGGAAAACATGTATAAGTGACACGGAGGAGTGATATGGAGGAGAGACAATATGGAGCTATACGGATGAGAGACATGACATTGAAGACTTGGAGAAGTGACATGGAGGAGCGACATGCAAGAGTGACATGGAGGAGTGACATGGAGTAGCAACATGGAGGAGTGACATGAGGAGTGAGTTGGTGTAGCGACATGGAGAAGTAATATGGAGGAGTGACATGGCGGAGGAACAGGGATGAGTGAGTTGGTGTAGTGACATGGAGGAGTGACATGGAGGAGTGACGTGGTGGAACGAAATGGAGGAGTGAAATGGAGTAGCGACATGGAGGAGTGACATGAGGAGTGAGTTGGAATAGCGACATGGAGGAGTAACATGGAGGAGTGATATGGTGGAGGGACAGGGATGAGTGAGTTGGTGTAGTGACATGGAGGGTTGATATGGAGGAGTGATATGGAGGAGTGACGTGGACGAGTGACATGGAGGAATGAGTTGGTAGAGCGACATGGAGGAGTGACATGGAATAGCTACATGGAGGAGTGACAAGGAGGAGTGACATGGAGGAGTGAGTTGGTGGAGCGACATGGAGGAGTGACATGGAAGACATATAGAAGTGACATGGAGGAGTGACTTGGAGGAGTGACATAAAGGAGTGTCATGGAGAAATGACTTGGATGAGTCACATGGAGGAGTGACAAGGAGGATTGAGTTTGTTTAGCGACATGGAGGAGTGACATGGAGTAGCGACATGGAGGAGTGACATGAGGAGTGAGTTGGTATAGCAACATGGAGGAGTGACATGGAATAGCGACAAGGAGGAGTGACATGGAGGAGTGACATGGAGGAATGACATAGAGGATTGATGTGGAGGAGAGACATGGAGTAGTGACATGGAGAACTGACAAGTTTGATCAGGAAGGAGGGTTGATATGAAGGAGTGACATGGAGGAGTGACGTGGTGGAGTGAAATGGAGGAGTGAAATGGAGTAGCGACATGGAGGAGTGACATGAGGAGTGACGTGGTGTAGCGACATGGATTAGTGACATGGAGGAGTGACATGGCGGAGGGACAGGGATGAGTGAGTTGGTGTAGTGACATGGAGGAGTGACATGGAGGAATGACATGGAGGAGTGACATGAAGGAGTGACATGGAGGGTTGATATGGAGGAGTGATATGGAGGAGTGACGTGGTGGAGTGAAATGGAGGCGTGAAATGGAGGAGTGAGTTGGTGTAGCGACAGAAGGAGTGACATGGAATAGCGACATGGAGGAGTGACATGGAGGAGTGACATGAGGAGTGAGTTGGTGTAGCGACCTGGAGGAGTGACATGGAATAGCGACAAGGAGAAGTGACATGGAGGAGTTACATGGAGGAGTGACATAGAGGATTGATGTGGAGGACAGACATGGAGTAGTGAAATGGAGAAGTGACAAGTTTGATCAGGAAGGAGGGTTGATATGGTGGAGTGACATGGCGGAGGGAAAGGGATGAGTGAGTTGGTGTAGTGACATGGAGGAGTGACATGGAGGAGTGACATGGAGGAGTGAAAGGGCGGATCAGCAAGGAGGATTGATATGGTGGAGTGACATGGCGGAGGGACATGGATGAGTGACATGAAGGAGTGACATGGAGGAGCAACATGGAGGGGTGACAAGGAGGAATAACATGGAGGAGTGACATGGAAGACATATTGAAGTGACATGGAGGAGTGACATGGAGGATCGACATAGAGGAGTGACATGGAGTAGCGACATAGGGTAATGACATAGAGGAGTGATATTGAAAAGTGACATGGAGGAGTGACATAGAGGAGTGATGTGGAGGAGTGACATGTAAAACATGTAGAAGTGACACAGAGGAGTGATATGGAGGAGTAACAATATGGAGCTACACGGATGAGAGATATGACATTGAAGACTTGGAAAAGTGACATAGAGGAGCGACATGCAAGAGTTACATGGAGGAGAAACATGGAGTAGCGACATGGAGTAGTGACATTAAGGAGTTACATGGAGGAGTGAAATGGAGGATTGATATGGAGGAGTGACATGGAGGAGTGAAATAGAGGAGTGATATGGAGGAGCGACATGCAGGAGTGACATTGAAGTCATATAGAAGTGAAAATGAGGAGTGACTTGGAGGAGTGACATAAAGGAGTGACATGGAGGAATGACGTGGATGAGTGACATGGAGGAGTGACAAGGAGTAGCTACATGGAGGAGTGACATGAGGAGTGACGTAGAAGAGTGACGTGGTGGAGTGAAATGGAGGAGTGACATGGAAGAGTTAGTTGGTGTAGCGACATGGAGGAGTAACATGGAATAGCGACAAGGAGGAGTGACATGGAGTAGAGACATGGAGGAGTGATATAGAGGAGTGATGTGGAGGAGAGACATGAAGTAGTGACATGGAGAAGTGACAAGTTTGATGAGGAAGGAGGGTTGATATGGTAGAGTGACATGGCGGAGGGACATGGAGGAGTGACATGGAGGAGTGACATGGAGAACTGACAAGTTTGATCAGGAAGGAGGGTTGATATGGTGGAGTGACATGGCGGAGGGAAAGGGTTGAGGGAGTTGGTGTAGTGACATGGAGGAGTGACATGGAGGATTGATGTGGAGGAGAGACATGGAGGAGTTACAGGGCGGATCAGCAAGGTGGATTGATATGGTGGAGTGACATGGTGGAGGGACATGGATGAGTGACATGGAGGAGTGACATGGAAGAGCAACATGGAGGAGTGACAAGGAGGAGCGACATGGAGGAGTGACATGGAAGACATATAGAAGTGACATGGAGGAGTGACATGGAGTAGCGACATAGGGGAATGACATAGAGGAGTGATATTGATGGAGGGTTGATATGGAGGAGGGACGTGGTGGAGTGAAATGGAGGAGTGACATGGAGGAGTGAGTTGGTGTAGCGACAAGGAGGAGTGACATGGAGGGTTGATATGGAGGAGTGACATGGAGGAGTGACATAGAGGATTGACGTGGAGGAAAGACATGGAGTAGTGACATGGAGAAGTGACAAGTTTGATCAGGAAGGAGGGTTGATATGGTGGAGTGACATGGCGGAGGGAAAGGGATGAGTGAATTGGTGTAGTAACATAGAGGAGTGACATGGAGGAGTGACATGGAGGGTTGATATGGAGGAGTGATATGGAAGAGTGACGTGGTGGAGTGAAATGGAAGAGTGAAATGGAGGAGTGAGTTGGTGTAGCGACATAAGGAGTGACATGGAATAGCGACATGGAGGAGTGACATGGAGGAATAACATGAGGAGTGAGTTGTTGTAGCGACACGGAGGAGTGACATGGAATAGCGACAAGGAGGAGTGACATGGAGGAGTGACATGGAGGAGTGACATAGAGGATTGATGTGGAGGAGAGACATGGAGTAGTGACATGGAGAAGTGACAAGTTTGATCAGGAAGGAGGTTTGATATGGTGGAGTGACATGGAGGAGTGACATGGAGGAGTGACATGGAGGGTTGATATGGAGGAGTGACATGGAGGAGTGACGTGGTGGAGTGAAATGGAGGAGTGACATGGAGGAGTGAGTTGGTGTATCGACATAAGGAGTGACATGGAATAGCGACATGGAGGAGTTACATGGAGGAGTGACATAGAGGAGTGACGTGGATAAGTGACATGGAGGAGTGACATGGATGAGTGAGTTGGTAGAGCGACATGGAGGAGTGACATGGAGTAGCGACATGGAGGAGTGACATGGAGTAGTGAGTTGGTGTAGCAACATGGAGGAGTGACATGGAATTGCGACAAGGAGGAGTGACATGGAGAAGTGACATGGAGGAGTGATATGGAGGAGTAACATGGAGGAGTGACTTGGAGGAGTGACATGGAAGAGTGACATGGAGTAGCTACATGGAGGAGTGACAAGGAGGTGTGACATGGAGGAGTGACGTGGACGAGTGACATGGAGGAGTGAGTTGGTAGAGCGACATGGAGGAGTGACATGGAGTAGCTACATGGAGGAGTGACTTGGAGGAGTGACAATGTGGAGCTACACAGATGAGAGACATGACATTGAAGACTTGGAGAAGTGACATTGAGGAGAGACATGGAGGAGTGAAATGGAGGAGTGACATGGAGTAGCGACATGAAGGAGTGACATGGAGGAGTGAGTTGGTGTAACGACATGGAGGAGTGACATGGAAGACACATAGAAGTGACATGGAGGAGTGACTTGGAGGAGTGACATAAAGGAGTGACATGGACAAATGACTTGGCTGAGTGACATGGAGGAGTGACAAGGAGGATTGAGTTGGTGTAGCGACATGGAGGAGTGACATGGAGTAGCTACATGGAGGAGTGACATGAGGATTGAGTTGGTGTAGCGACATGGAGGAGTGACATGGAAGAGCGACAAGGAGGAGTGACATAGAGGAGTGACATGGAGGAGTGACATAGAGTTTTGATGTGGGGGAGAGACATGGAGTAGTGACATGGAGAAGTGACAAGTTTGATCAAGAAGGAGGGTTGATATGGTGGAGTGACATGGCGGAGGGACAGGGATGAGTGAGTTGGTGTAGTGACATGGATGAGTGAGTTGGTGTAGTGACATGGAGGAGTGACATGGAGGAGTGACATGGAGGGTTGATATGGTGGAGTGACATGGCGGAGGGACAGGGATGAGTGAGTTGGTGTAGTGACATGGAGGAGTGACATGGAGGAGTGACATAGAGGAGTGATGTGGAGCAGTGACATGGAGGAGTGACATGGAGGAGTGAGTTGGTGGAGCGACATGGAGGAGTGACATGGAAGACATATAGAAGTGACATGGAGGAGTGACATAGAGGAGTGACGTGGAGCAATGACATAGAGGAGTGACATGGAGGAGTGAGTAGGTGGATCGACATGGAGGAGTGACATGGAAGACATATAGAAGATACATGGAGTAGTGACATGGAGAAGTGACAAGTTTGATAAAGAAGGAGGGTTGATATGGTGTAGTGACATGGCGGAGGGGCATGGAGGAGTTACATGGAGGAGTGACATGGAGGGTTGATATGGGGGAGGGACGTGATGGAGTGAAATGGAGGAGTGACATAGAGGAGTGAGTTGGTGTAGCGACAAGGAGGAGTGACATGGAGGGTTGATATGGAGGAGTGACATGGAGGAGTGAGTTTATATAGCGATATAAAGAGTGACATGGAATAGCGACATTGAGGAGTGACATGGAGGAGTGAGTTGGTGGAGCGACATGGAGGAGTGACATGGAAGACATATAGAAGTGACATGGAGGAGTGACTTGGAGGAGTGACATAAAGGAGTGACATGGAGGAATGACTTGGATGAGTGACATGGAGGAGTGACATGGAGGATTGATGTTTAGGAGAGACAAGTAGGAGTTACAGGGCGGATCAGCTAGGAGGATTGATATGGTGGAGTAAGATGGTGGAGGGACATGGATGAGTGACATGGATGAGTGATATGGAGGAGCAACATGGAGGGGTGACAAGGAGGAGTGACATGGAGGAGTGACATGGAAGATATATAGAAGTGACATGGAGGAGTGACATGGAGGATCGACATGGAGGAGTGACATGGAGTAGCGATATAGGGGAATGACATAGAGGAGTGATATTGAAAAGTTACATGGAGGAGTGACATAGAGGAGTGATGTGGAGTGAAATGGAAAACATGTATAAGTGACACGGAGGAGTGATATGGAGGAGAGACAATATGGAGCTACACGGATGAGAGACATGACATTGAAGACTTGGAGAAGTGACATGGAGGAGCGACATGCAAGAGTGACATGGAGGAGTGACATGGAGTAGCAACATGGAGGAGTGACATGAGGAGTGAGTTGGTGTAGCGACATGGAGAAGTAATATGGAGGAGTGACATGGCGGAGGAACAGGGATGAGTGAGTTGGTGTAGTGACATGGAGGAGTGACATGGAGGAGTGACGTGGTGGAACGAAATGGAGGAGTGAAATGGAGTAGCGACATGGAGGAGTGACATGAGGAGTGAGTTGGAATAGCGACATGGAGGAGTAACATGGAGGAGTGATATGGTGGAGGGACAGGGATGAGTGAGTTGGTGTAGTGACATGGAGGAGTGACATGGAGGAATGACATGGAGGAGTGACATGGAGGAGTGACATGGAGGGTTGATATGGAGGAGTGATATGGAGGAGTGACGTGGACGAGTGACATGGAGGAATGAGTTGGTAGAGCGACATGGAGGAGTGACATGGAATAGCTACATGGAGGAGTGACAAGGAGGAGTGACATGGAGGAGTGAGTTGGTGGAGCGACATGGAGGAGTGACATGGAAGACATATAGAAGTGACATGGAGGAGTGACTTGGAGGAGTGACATAAAGGAGTGTCATGGAGAAATGACTTGGATGAGTCACATGGAGGAGTGACAAGGAGGATTGAGTTTGTTTAGCGACATGGAGGAGTGACATGGAGTAGCGACATGGAGGAGTGACATGAGGAGTGAGTTGGTATAGCAACATGGAGGAGTGACATGGAATAGCGACAAGGAGGAGTGACATGGAGGAGTGACATGGAGGAATGACATAGAGGATTGATGTGGAGGAGAGACATGGAGTAGTGACATGGAGAACTGACAAGTTTGATCAGGAAGGAGGGTTGATATGAAGGAGTGACATGGAGGAGTGACGTGGTGGAGTGAAATGGAGGAGTGAAATGGAGTAGCGACATGGAGGAGTGACATGAGGAGTGACTTGGTGTAGCGACATGGATTAGTGACATGGAGGAGTGACATGGCGGAGGGACAGGGATGAGTGAGTTGGTGTAGTGACATGGAGGAGTGACATGGAGGAATGACATGGAGGAGTGACATGAAGGAGTGACATGGAGGGTTGATATGGAGGAGTGATATGGAGGAGTGACGTGGTGGAGTGAAATGGAGGCGTGAAATGGAGGAGTGAGTTGGTGTAGCGACAGAAGGAGTGACATGGAATAGCGACATGGAGGAGTGACATGGAGGAGTGACATGAGGAGTGAGTTGGTGTAGCGACCTGGAGGAGTGACATGGAATAGCGACAAGGAGAAGTGACATGGAGGAGTTACATGGAGGAGTGACATAGAGGATTGATGTGGAGGACAGACATGGAGTAGTGAAATGGAGAAGTGACAAGTTTGATCAGGAAGGAGGGTTGATATGGTGGAGTGACATGGCGGAGGGAAAGGGATGAGTGAGTTGGTGTAGTGACATGGAGGAGTGACATGGAGGAGTGACATGGAGGAGTGAAAGGGCGGATCAGCAAGGAGGATTGATATGGTGGAGTGACATGGCGGAGGGACATGGATGAGTGACATGAAGGAGTGACATGGAGGAGCAACATGGAGGGGTGACAAGGAGGAATGACATGGAGGAGTGACATGGAAGACATATTGAAGTGACATGGAGGAGTGACATGGAGGATCGACATAGAGGAGTGACATGGAGTAGCGACATAGGGTAATGACATAGAGGAGTGATATTGAAAAGTGACATGGAGGAGTGACATAGAGGAGTGATGTGGAGGAGTGACATGTAAAACATGTAGAAGTGACACAGAGGAGTGATATGGAGGAGTAACAATATGGAGCTACACGGATGAGAGATATGACATTGAAGACTTGGAAAAGTGACATAGAGGAGCGACATGCAAGAGTTACATGGAGGAGAAACATGGAGTAGCGACATGGAGTAGTGACATTAAGGAGTTACATGGAGGAGTGAAATGGAGGATTGATATGGAGGAGTGACATGGAGGAGTGAAATAGAGGAGTGATATGGAGGAGCGACATGCAGGAGTGACATTGAAGTCATATAGAAGTGAAAATGAGGAGTGACTTGGAGGAGTGACATAAAGGAGTGACATGGAGGAATGACGTGGATGAGTGACATGGAGGAGTGACAAGGAGTAGCTACATGGAGGAGTGACATGAGGAGTGACGTAGAAGAGTGACGTGGTGGAGTGAAATGGAGGAGTGACATGGAAGAGTGAGTTGGTGTAGCGACATGGAGGAGTAACATGGAATAGCGACAAGGAGGAGTGACATGGAGTAGAGACATGGAGGAGTGATATAGAGGAGTGATGTGGAGGAGAGACATGAAGTAGTGACATGGAGAAGTGACAAGTTTGATGAGGAAGGAGGGTTGATATGGTAGAGTGACATGGCGGAGGGACATGGAGGAGTGACATGGAGGAGTGACATGGAGAACTGACAAGTTTGATCAGGAAGGAGGGTTGATATGGTGGAGTGACATGGCGGAGGGAAAGGGTTGAGGGAGTTGGTGTAGTGACATGGAGGAGTGACATGGAGGAGTGACATGGAGAACTGACAAGTTTGATCAGGAAGGAGGGTTGATATGGTGGAGTGACATGGCGGAGGGAAAGGGTTGAGGGAGTTGGTGTAGTGACATGGAGGAGTGACATGGAGGATTGATGTGGAGGAGAGACATGGAGGAGTTACAGGGCGGATCAGCAAGGTGGATTGATATGGTGGAGTGACATGGTGGAGGGACATGGATGAGTGACATGGAGGAGTGACATGGAAGAGCAACATGGAGGAGTGACAAGGAGGAGCGACATGGAGGAGTGACATGGAAGACATATAGAAGTGACATGGAGGAGTGACATGGAGTAGCGACATAGGGGAATGACATAGAGGAGTGATATTGATGGAGGGTTGATATGGAGGAGGGACGTGGTGGAGTGAAATGGAGGAGTGACATGGAGGAGTGAGTTGGTGTAGCGACAAGGAGGAGTGACATGGAGGGTTGATATGGAGGAGTGACATGGAGGAGTGACATAGAGGATTGACGTGGAGGAAAGACATGGAGTAGTGACATGGAGAAGTGACAAGTTTGATCAGGAAGGAGGGTTGATATGGTGGAGTGACATGGAAGAGTGACAAGGAGGATTGAGTTGGTGTAGCGACATGGAGGAGTGACATGGAGTAGCGACATGGAGGAGTGACATGGAATAGCGACAAGGAGGAGTGACATGGAGGAGTGACATGGAGGAGTGACATAGAGAATTTATGTGGAGGAGAGACAGGAAGTAGTGACATGGAGAACTGACAAGTTTGATCAGGAAGGAGGGTTGATATGGTGGAGTGACATGGCGGAGGGACAGGGATTAGTGAGTTGGTGTAGTGACATGGAGGAGTGACATGGAGTAGCGACATGGAGGAGTGACATGGAATAGCGACAAGGAGGAGTGACATGGAGGAGTGACATGGAGGAGTGACATAGAGAATTTATGTGGAGGAGAGACAGGAAGTAGTGACATGGAGAACTGACAAGTTTGATCAGGAAGGAGGGTTGATATGGTGGAGTGACATGGCGGAGGGACAGGGATTAGTGAGTTGGTGTAGTGACATGGAGGAGTGACATAGAGGAGTGACATGGAGGAGTGACATGGAGGGTTGATATGAAGGAGTGACATGGAAGACATATAGAAGTTACATGGAGGAGTGACATGGAGGATCGACATGGAGGAGTGACATGGAGTAACGACATAGGGGAATGACATAGAGGAGTGATATTGAAAAGTGACATGGCGGAGTGACATAGAGGAGTGATGTGGAAGAGTGACATGGAAAACATGTAGAACTGACATGGAGGAGTGATATGGAGGAGTGACAATATGGAGCTACACGGATGAGAGACATGACATTGAAGACTTGCAGAAGTGACATGGAGGAGTGAAATGGAGGACTGATATGGAGGAGTGACATGGAGGAGTGAAATAGAGGAGTGATATGGAGGAGCGACATGCAGGATTTACATTGAAGTCATATAGAAGTGAAATTGAGGAGTGACTTGGAGGAGTGACATAAAGTAGTGACATGGAGGAATGACATGGTTGAGTGACATGGAGGAGTGACAATTAGTAGCGACATGGAGGAGTGACTTGAGGAGTGACGTAGAAGAGTGACGTGGTGGAGTGAAATGGAGGAGTGACATGGAAGAGTGAGTTGGTGTAGCGACATGGAGGAGTAACATGGAATAGCGACAAGGAGGAGTGACATGGAGGAGTGACATGGAGGAGTGATATAGAGGAGTGATGTGGAGGAGAGACATGGAGTAGTGACATGGAGAAGTGAAAAGTTTGATCAGGAAGGAGGGTTGATATGGAGTAGTGACATGGAGGAGTGACGTGGTGGAATGAAATGGAGGAGTGACACGGAGGAGTGAGTTTATATAGCGATATAAGAAGTGACATGGAATAGCGACATGGAGGAGTGACATGGACGAGTGACATAGAGGAGTGACGTGGAGCAGTGACATGGAGGAGTGACATGGAGGAGTGAATTGGAGGAGTGACATAAAGGAGTGAAATGAACAAATGACTTGGCTGAGTGACATGGAGGAGTGACAAGGAGGATTGAATTGGTGTAGCGACATGGAGGAGTGAAATGGAGGAATGACATGGAGGGTTGATATGGAGGAGTTACATGGAGGAGTGTGGTGGTGTGAAATGTGGGAGTGACATGGAGGAGTGAGTTGGTGTAGCGACATGGAGGAGTGACATGGAATAGCGACAAGGAGGAATGACATGGAGGAGTGACATGGAGGAGTGACATAGAAGATTGATGTGGAGGAAAGACATGGAGTAGTGACATTGAGAAGTGACAAGTTTGATCAGGAAGGAGGGTTGATATGGTGGAGTGACATGGCGGAGGGACAGGGATTAATGAGTTGGTGTAGTGACATGGAGGAGTGACATGGAGGAGTGACATGGAGGAGTGACGTGGTGGAGTGAAATGGAGGAGTGACATGGAGGAGTGAGTTGGTGTATCGACATAAGGAGTGACATGGAATAGCGACATGGAGGAGTGACTTGGATGAGTGACATGGAGGAGTGACAAGGAGGATTGAGTTGGTGTAGCGACATGGAGGAGTGAAATGGAGTAGCGACATGGAGGAGTGACATGAGGAGTGAGTTGGTGTAGCGACATGGAGGAGTGACATGGAGGAGTGACATGACGGAGGGACAGGGATGAGTGAGTTGGTGTGGTGAAATAGAGGAGTGACATGGAGGAGTGACATGGAGGGTTGATATGGAGGAGGGACGTGGTGGAGTGAAATGGAGGAGTGACATGGAAGAGTGAGTTGGTGTAGCGACATGGAGGAGTAACATGGAATAGCGACAAGGAGGAGTGACATGGAGTAGAGACATGGAGGAGTGATATAGAGGAGTGATGTGGAGGAGAGACATGAAGTAGTGACATGGAGAAGTGACAAGTTTGATGAGGAAGGAGGGTTGATATGGTAGAGTGACATGGCGGAGGGACATGGAGGAGTGACATGGAGGAGTGACATGAGGAGTGACATGAGGAGTGACATAGAGGGTTGATGTGGAGGAGAGACATGGAGTAGTGACATGGAGAACTGACAAGTTTGATCAGGAAGGAGGGTTGATATGGTGGAGTGACATGGCGGAGGGAAAGGGTTGAGGGAGTTGGTGTAGTGACATGGAGGAGTGACATGGAGGATTGATGTGGAGGAGAGACATGGAGGAGTTACAGGGCGGATCAGCAAGGTGGATTGATATGGTGGAGTGACATGGTGGAGGGACATGGATGAGTGACATGGAGGAGTGACATGGAAGAGCAACATGGAGGAGTGACAAGGAGGAGCGACATGGAGGAGTGACATGGAAGACATATAGAAGTGACATGGAGGAGTGACATGGAGTAGCGACATAGGGGAATGACATAGAGGAGTGATATTGATGGAGGGTTGATATGGAGGAGGGACGTGGTGGAGTGAAATGGAGGAGTGACATGGAGGAGTGAGTTGGTGTAGCGACAAGGAGGAGTGACATGGAGGGTTGATATGGAGGAGTGACATGGAGGAGTGACATAGAGGATTGACGTGGAGGAAAGACATGGAGTAGTGACATGGAGAAGTGACAAGTTTGATCAGGAAGGAGGGTTGATATGGTGGAGTGACATGGAAGAGTGACAAGGAGGATTGAGTTGGTGTAGCGACATGGAGGAGTGACATGGAGTAGCGACATGGAGGAGTGACATGGAATAGCGACAAGGAGGAGTGACATGGAGGAGTGACATGGAGGAGTGACATAGAGAATTTATGTGGAGGAGAGACAGGAAGTAGTGACATGGAGAACTGACAAGTTTGATCAGGAAGGAGGGTTGATATGGTGGAGTGACATGGCGGAGGGACAGGGATTAGTGAGTTGGTGTAGTGACATGGAGGAGTGACATGGAGTAGCGACATGGAGGAGTGACATGGAATAGCGACAAGGAGGAGTGACATGGAGGAGTGACATGGAGGAGTGACATAGAGAATTTATGTGGAGGAGAGACAGGAAGTAGTGACATGGAGAACTGACAAGTTTGATCAGGAAGGAGGGTTGATATGGTGGAGTGACATGGCGGAGGGACAGGGATTAGTGAGTTGGTGTAGTGACATGGAGGAGTGACATAGAGGAGTGACATGGAGGAGTGACATGGAGGGTTGATATGAAGGAGTGACATGGAAGACATATAGAAGTGACATGGAGGAGTGACATGGAGGATCGACATGGAGGAGTGACATGGAGTAACGACATAGGGGAATGACATAGAGGAGTGATATTGAAAAGTGACATGGCGGAGTGACATAGAGGAGTGATGTGGAAGAGTGACATGGAAAACATGTAGAACTGACATGGAGGAGTGATATGGAGGAGTGACAATATGGAGCTACACGGATGAGAGACATGACATTGAAGACTTGCAGAAGTGACATGGAGGAGTGAAATGGAGGACTGATATGGAGGAGTGACATGGAGGAGTGAAATAGAGGAGTGATATGGAGGAGCGACATGCAGGATTTACATTGAAGTCATATAGAAGTGAAATTGAGGAGTGACTTGGAGGAGTGACATAAAGTAGTGACATGGAGGAATGACATGGTTGAGTGACATGGAGGAGTGACAATTAGTAGCGACATGGAGGAGTGACTTGAGGAGTGACGTAGAAGAGTGACGTGGTGGAGTGAAATGGAGGAGTGACATGGAAGAGTGAGTTGGTGTAGCGACATGGAGGAGTAACATGGAATAGCGACAAGGAGGAGTGACATGGAGGAGTGACATGGAGGAGTGATATAGAGGAGTGATGTGGAGGAGAGACATGGAGTAGTGACATGGAGAAGTGAAAAGTTTGATCAGGAAGGAGGGTTGATATGGAGTACTGACATGGAGGAGTGACGTGGTGGAATGAAATGGAGGAGTGACACGGAGGAGTGAGTTTATATAGCGATATAAGAAGTGACATGGAATAGCGACATGGAGGAGTGACATGGACGAGTGACATAGAGGAGTGACGTGGAGCAGTGACATGGAGGAGTGACATGGAGGAGTGAATTGGAGGAGTGACATAAAGGAGTGAAATGAACAAATGACTTGGCTGAGTGACATGGAGGAGTGACAAGGAGGATTGAATTGGTGTAGCGACATGGAGGAGTGAAATGGAGGAATGACATGGAGGGTTGATATGGAGGAGTTACATGGAGGAGTGTGGTGGTGTGAAATGTGGGAGTGACATGGAGGAGTGAGTTGGTGTAGCGACATGGAGGAGTGACATGGAATAGCGACAAGGAGGAATGACATGGAGGAGTGACATGGAGGAGTGACATAGAAGATTGATGTGGAGGAAAGACATGGAGTAGTGACATTGAGAAGTGACAAGTTTGATCAGGAAGGAGGGTTGATATGGTGGAGTGACATGGCGGAGGGACAGGGATTAGTGAGTTGGTGTAGTGACATGGAGGAGTGACATGGAGGAGTGACATGGAGGAGTGACGTGGTGGAGTGAAATGGAGGAGTGACATGGAGGAGTGAGTTGGTGTATCGACATAAGGAGTGACATGGAATAGCGACATGGAGGAGTGACTTGGATGAGTGACATGGAGGAGTGACAAGGAGGATTGAGTTGGTGTAGCGACATGGAGGAGTGAAATGGAGTAGCGACATGGAGGAGTGACATGAGGAGTGAGTTGGTGTAGCGACATGGAGGAGTGACATGGAGGAGTGACATGACGGAGGGACAGGGATGAGTGAGTTGGTGTGGTGAAATAGAGGAGTGACATGGAGGAGTGACATGGAGGGTTGATATGGAGGAGGGACGTGGTGGAGTGAAATGGAGGAGTGACATGGAAGAGTGAGTTGGTGTAGCGACATGGAGGAGTAACATGGAATAGCGACAAGGAGGAGTGACATGGAGTAGAGACATGGAGGAGTGATATAGAGGAGTGATGTGGAGGAGAGACATGAAGTAGTGACATGGAGAAGTGACAAGTTTGATGAGGAAGGAGGGTTGATATGGTAGAGTGACATGGCGGAGGGACATGGAGGAGTGACATGGAGGAGTGACATGAGGAGTGACATGAGGAGTGACATAGAGGATTGATGTGGAGGAGAGACATGGAGTAGTGACATGGAGAACTGACAAGTTTGATCAGGAAGGAGGGTTGATATGGTGGAGTGACATGGCGGAGGGAAAGGGTTGAGGGAGTTGGTGTAGTGACATGGAGGATTGATGTGGAGGAGAGACATGGAGGAGTTACAGGGCGGATCAGCAAGGTGGATTGATATGGTGGAGTGACATGGTGGAGGGACATGGATGAGTGACATGGAGGAGTGACATGGAAGAGCAACATGGAGGAGTGACAAGGAGGAGCAACATGGAGGAGTGACATGGAAGACATATAGAAGTGACATGGAGGAGTGACATGGAGTAGCGACATAGGGGAATGACATAGAGGAGTGATATTGATGGAGGGTTGATATGGAGGAGGGACGTGGTGGAGTGAAATGGAGGAGTGACATGGAGGAGTGAGTTGGTGTAGCGACAAGGAGGAGTGACATGGAGGGTTGATATGGAGGAGTGACATGGAGGAGTGACATAGAGGATTGACGTGGAGGAAAGACATGGAGTAGTGACATGGAGAAGTGACAAGTTTGATCAGGAAGGAGGGTTGATATGGTGGAGTGACATGGAAGAGTGACAAGGAGGATTGAGTTGGTGTAGCGACATGGAGGAGTGACATGGAGTAGCGACATGGAGGAGTGACATGGAATAGCGACAAGGAGGAGTGACATGGAGGAGTGACATGGAGGAGTGACATAGAGAATTTATGTGGAGGAGAGACAGGAAGTAGTGACATGGAGAACTGACAAGTTTGATCAGGAAGGAGGGTTGATATGGTGGAGTGACATGGCGGAGGGACAGGGATTAGTGAGTTGGTGTAGTGACATGGAGGAGTGACATGGAGTAGCGACATGGAGGAGTGACATGGAATAGCGACAAGGAGGAGTGACATGGAGGAGTGACATGGAGGAGTGACATAGAGAATTTATGTGGAGGAGAGACAGGAAGTAGTGACATGGAGAACTGACAAGTTTGATCAGGAAGGAGGGTTGATATGGTGGAGTGACATGGCGGAGGGACAGGGATTAGTGAGTTGGTGTAGTGACATGGAGGAGTGACATAGAGGAGTGACATGGAGGAGTGACATGGAAGACATATAGAAGTGACATGGAGGAGTGACATGGAGGATCGACATGGAGGAGTGACATGGAGTAACGACATAGGGGAATGACATAGAGGAGTGATATTGAAAAGTGACATGGCGGAGTGACATAGAGGAGTGATGTGGAAGAGTGACATGGAAAACATGTAGAACTGACATGGAGGAGTGATATGGAGGAGTGACAATATGGAGCTACACGGATGAGAGACATGACATTGAAGACTTGCAGAAGTGACATGGAGGAGTGAAATGGAGGACTGATATGGAGGAGTGACATGGAGGAGTGAAATAGAGGAGTGATATGGAGGAGCGACATGCAGGATTTACATTGAAGTCATATAGAAGTGAAATTGAGGAGTGACTTGGAGGAGTGACATAAAGTAGTGACATGGAGGAATGACATGGTTGAGTGACAAGGAGGAGTGACAATTAGTAGCGACATGGAGGAGTGACTTGAGGAGTGACGTAGAAGAGTGACGTGGTGGAGTGAAATGGAGGAGTGACATGGAAGAGTGAGTTGGTGTAGCGACATGGAGGAGTAACATGGAATAGCGACAAGGAGGAGTGACATGGAGGAGTGACATGGAGGAGTGATATAGAGGAGTGATGTGGAGGAGAGACATGGAGTAGTGACATGGAGAAGTGAAAAGTTTGATCAGGAAGGAGGGTTGATATGGAGTAGTGACATGGAGGAGTGACGTGGTGGAATGAAATGGAGGAGTGACACGGAGGAGTGAGTTTATATAGCGATATAAGAAGTGACATGGAATAGCGACATGGAGGAGTGACATGGACGAGTGACATAGAGGAGTGACGTGGAGCAGTGACATGGAGGAGTGACATGGAGGAGTGAATTGGAGGAGTGACATAAAGGAGTGAAATGAACAAATGACTTGGCTGAGTGACATGGAGGAGTGACAAGGAGGATTGAATTGGTGTAGCGACATGGAGGAGTGAAATGGAGGAATGACATGGAGGGTTGATATGGAGGAGTTACATGGAGGAGTGTGGTGGTGTGAAATGTGGGAGTGACATGGAGGAGTGAGTTGGTGTAGCGACATGGAGGAGTGACATGGAATAGCGACAAGGAGGAATGACATGGAGGAGTGACATGGAGGAGTGACATAGAAGATTGATGTGGAGGAAAGACATGGAGTAGTGACATTGAGAAGTGACAAGTTTGATCAGGAAGGAGGGTTGATATGGTGGAGTGACATGGCGGAGGGACAGGGATTAGTGAGTTGGTGTAGTGACATGGAGGAGTGACATGGAGGAGTGACATGGAGGAGTGACGTGGTGGAGTGAAATGGAGGAGTGACATGGAGGAGTGAGTTGGTGTATCGACATAAGGAGTGACATGGAATAGCGACATGGAGGAGTGACTTGGATGAGTGACATGGAGGAGTGACAAGGAGGATTGAGTTGGTGTAGCGACATGGAGGAGTGAAATGGAGTAGCGACATGGAGGAGTGACATGAGGAGTGAGTTGGTGTAGCGACATGGAGGAGTGACATGGAGGAGTGACATGACGGAGGGACAGGGATGAGTGAGTTGGTGTGGTGAAATAGAGGAGTGACATGGAGGAGTGACATGGAGGGTTGATATGGAGGAGGGACGTGGTGGAGTGAAATGGAGGAGTGACATGGAAGAGTGAGTTGGTGTAGCGACATGGAGGAGTAACATGGAATAGCGACAAGGAGGAGTGACATGGAGTAGAGACATGGAGGAGTGATATAGAGGAGTGATGTGGAGGAGAGACATGAAGTAGTGACATGGAGAAGTGACAAGTTTGATGAGGAAGGAGGGTTGATATGGTAGAGTGACATGGCGGAGGGACATGGATGAGTGACATGGAGGAGTGACATGAGGAGTGACATGAGGAGTGACATAGAGGATTGATGTGGAGGAGAGACATGGAGTAGTGACATGGAGAACTGACAAGTTTGATCAGGAAGGAGGGTTGATATGGTGGAGTGACATGGCGGAGGGAAAGGGTTGAGGGAGTTGGTGTAGTGACATGGAGGAGTGACATGGAGGATTGATGTGGAGGAGAGACATGGAGGAGTTACAGGGCGGATCAGCAAGGTGGATTGATATGGTGGAGTGACATGGTGGAGGGACATGGATGAGTGACATGGAGGAGTGACATGGAAGAGCAACATGGAGGAGTGACAAGGAGGAGCAACATGGAGGAGTGACATGGAAGACATATAGAAGTGACATGGAGGAGTGACATGGAGTAGCGACATAGGGGAATGACATAGAGGAGTGATATTGATGGAGGGTTGATATGGAGGAGGGACGTGGTGGAGTGAAATGGAGGAGTGACATGGAGGAGTGAGTTGGTGTAGCGACAAGGAGGAGTGACATGGAGGGTTGATATGGAGGAGTGACATGGAGGAGTGACATAGAGGATTGACGTGGAGGAAAGACATGGAGTAGTGACATGGAGAAGTGACAAGTTTGATCAGGAAGGAGGGTTGATATGGTGGAGTGACATGGAAGAGTGACAAGGAGGATTGAGTTGGTGTAGCGACATGGAGGAGTGACATGGAGTAGCGACATGGAGGAGTGACATGGAATAGCGACAAGGAGGAGTGACATGGAGGAGTGACATGGAGGAGTGACATAGAGAATTTATGTGGAGGAGAGACAGGAAGTAGTGACATGGAGAACTGACAAGTTTGATCAGGAAGGAGGGTTGATATGGTGGAGTGACATGGCGGAGTGACAGGGATTAGTGAGTTGGTGTAGTGACATGGAGGAGTGACATGGAGTAGCGACATGGAGGAGTGACATGGAATAGCGACAAGGAGGAGTGACATGGAGGAGTGACATGGAGGAGTGACATAGAGAATTTATGTGGAGGAGAGAAAGGAAGTAGTGACATGGAGAACTGACAAGTTTGATCAGGAAGGAGGGTTGATATGGTGGAGTGACATGGCGGAGGGACAGGGATTAGTGAGTTGGTGTAGTGACATGGAGGAGTGACATAGAGGAGTGACATGGAGGAGTGACATGGAGGGTTGATATGAAGGAGTGACATGGAAGACATATAGAAGTGACATGGAGGAGTGACATGGAGGATCGACATGGAGGAGTGACATGGAGTAACGACATAGGGGAATGACATAGAGGAGTGATATTGAAAAGTGACATGGCGGAGTGACATAGAGGAGTGATGTGGAAGAGTGACATGGAAAACATGTAGAACTGACATGGAGGAGTGATATGGAGGAGTGAGAATATGGAGCTACACGGATGAGAGACATGACATTGAAGACTTGCAGAAGTGACATGGAGGAGTGAAATGGAGGACTGATATGGAGGAGTGACATGGAGGAGTGAAATAGAGGAGTGATATGGAGGAGCGACATGCAGGATTTACATTGAAGTCATATAGAAGTGAAATTGAGGAGTGACTTGGAGGAGTGATATAAAGGAGTGACATGGAGGAATGACATGGTTGAGTGACATGGAGGAGTGACAATTAGTAGCGACATGGAGGAGTGACATGAGGAGTGACGTAGAAGAGTGACGTGGTGGAGTGAAATGGAGGAGTGACATGGAAGAGTGAGTTGGTGTAGCGACATGGAGGACTAACATGGAATAGCGACAAGGAGGAGTGACATGGAGGAGTGACATGGAGGAGTGATATAGAGGAGTGATGTGGAGGAGAGACATGGAGTAGTGACATGGAGAAGTGAAAAGTTTGATCAGGAAGGAGGGTTGATATGGAGTAGTGACATGGAGGAGTGACGTGGTGGAATGAAATGGAGGAGTGACACGGAGGAGTGAGTTTATATAGCGATATAAGAAGTGACATGGAATAGCGACATGGAGGAGTGACATGGAGGAGTGACATAGAGGAGTGACGTGGAGCAGTGACATGGAGGAGTGACATGGAGGAGTGAATTGGAGGAGTGACATAAAGGAGTGAAATGAACAAATGACTTGGCTGAGTGACATGGAGGAGTGACAAGGAGGATTGAATTGGTGTAGCGACATGGAGGAGTGAAATGGAGGAATGACATGGAGGGTTGATATGGAGGAGTTACATGGAGGAGTGTGGTGGTGTGAAATGTGGGAGTGACATGGAGGAGTGAGTTGGTGTAGCGACATGGAGGATTGACATGGAATAGCGACAAGGAGGAATGACATGGAGGAGTGACATAGAAGATTGATGTGGAGGAAAGACATGGAGTAGTGACATGGAGAAGTGACAAGTTTGATCAGGAAGGAGGGTTGATATGGTGGAGTGACATGGCGGAGGGACAGGGATTAGTGAGTTGGTGTAGTGACATGGAGGAGTGACATGGAGGAGTGACATGGAGGAGTGACGTGGTGGAGTGAAATGGAGGAGTGACATGGAGGAGTGAGTTGGTGTATCGACATAAGGAGTGACATGGAATAGCGACATGGAGGAGTGACTTGGATGAGTGACATGGAGGAGTGACAAGGAGGATTGAGTTGGTGTAGCGACATGGAGGAATGAAATGGAGTAGCGACATGGAGGAGTGACATGAGGAGTGAGTTGGTGTAGCGACATGGAGGAGTGACATGGAGGAGTGACATGACGGAGGGACAGGGATGAGTGAGTTGGTGTGGTGAAATGGAGGAGTGACATGGAGGAGTGACATGGAGGGTTGATATGGAGGAGGGACGTGGTGGAGTGAAATGGAGGAGTGACATGGAGGAGTGAGTTGGTGTAGCGACAAGGAGGAGTGACATGGAGGGTTGACATGGAGGAGTGACATGGAGGAGTGACTTGGATGAGTGACATGGAGAAATGACAAGGAGGATTGAATTGGTGTAGCGACATGGAGGAGTGAAATGGAGTAGCGACATGGAGGAGTGTCATGAGGAGTTAGTTGGTGTAGCGACATGGAGGAGTGACATGGAGGAGTGACATGGCGGAGGGACAGGGATGTGTGAGTTGTTGTAGTGACATGGAGGAGTGACATGGAGGAGTGACATGGAGGGTTGATATGGAGGAGTGATATGGAGGAGTGACGTGGTTGAGTGAAATGGAGGAGTGAGTTGGTGTAGCGACATAAGGAGTGACATGGAATAGTGACATGGAGGAGTGACATGGAGGAGTGACATGAGGAGTGAGTTGGTGTAGCGACATGGAGTAGTGACATGGAGAAGTGACAAGTTTGATCAGGAAGGAGGGTTGATATGGTGGAGTGACATGGCGGAGGGAAAGGGATGAGTGAGTTGGTGTAGTGACATAGAGGAGTGACATGGAGGAGTGACATGGAGGAGTGACATGGAGGGTTGATATGGAGGAGTGACATGGAGGAGTGACGTTGTGGAGTGAAATGGAGGAGTGACATTGAGGAGTGAGTTAGTGTAGCGACATGGAGGAGTGACATGGAGTAGCGACATGGAGGAGTGACATGAGGAGTGAGTTGGTGTAGCAACATGGAGGAGTGACATGGAATAGCGACAAGGAGGAATGACATGGAGGAGTGACATGGAGGAGTGACATAGAGGATTGATGTGGAGGAGAGACATGGAGTAGTGACATGGAGAAGTGACAAGTTTGATCAGGAAGGAGGGTTGATATGGTGGAGTGACATGGAGGAGTGACATGGAGGAGTGACATAGAGGAGTGATGTGGAGCAGTGACATGGAGGAGTGACATGGAGGAGTGAGTTGGTGGAGCGACATGGAGGAGTGACATGGAAGACATATAGAAGTGACATGGAGGAGTGACATAGAGGAGTGACGTGGAGCAATGACATGGAGGAGTGACATGGAGGAGTGAGTAGGTGGATCGACATGGAGGAGTGACATGGAAGACATATAGAAGATACATGGAGTAGTGACATGGAGAAGTGACAAGTTTGATAAAGAAGGAGGGTTGATATGGTGTAGTGACATGGCGGAGGGGCTTGGAGGAGTTACATGGAGGAGTGACATGGAGGGTTGATATGGGGGACGGACGTGATGGAGTGAAATGGAGGAGTGACATAGAGGAGTGAGTTGGTGTAGCGACAAGGAGGAGTGACATGGAGGGTTGATATGGAGGAGTGACATGGAGGAGTGAGTTTATATAGTGATATAAAGAGTGACATGGAATAGCGACATGGAGGAGTGACATGGAGGAGTGAGTTGGTGGAGCGACATGGAGGAGTGACATGGAAGACATATAGAAGTGACATGGAGGAGTGACTTGGAGGAGTGACATAAAGGAGTGACATGGAGGAATGACTTGGATGAGTGACATGGAGGAGTGACATGGAGGATTGATGTTTAGGAGAGACATGGAGGAGTTACAGGGCGGATCAGCTAGGAGGATTGATATGGTGGAGTAAGATGGTGGAGGGACATGGATGAGTGACATGGATGAGTGATATGGAGGAGCAACATGGAGGGGTGACAAGGAGGAGTGACATGGAGGAGTGACATGGAAGATATATAGAAGTGACATGGAGGAGTGACATGGAGGATCGACATGGAGGAGTGACATGGAGTAGCGATATAGGGGAATGACATAGAGGAGTGATATTGAAAAGTTACATGGAGGAGTGACATAGAGGAGTGATGTGGAGTGAAATGGAAAACATGTATAAGTGACACGGAGGAGTGATATGGAGGAGAGACAATATGGAGCTACACGGATGAGAGACATGACATTGAAGACTTGGAGAAGTGACATGGAGGAGCGACATGCAAGAGTGACATGGAGGAGTGACATGGAGTAGCAACATGGAGGAGTGACATGAGGAGTGAGTTGGTGTAGCGACATGGAGAAGTAATATGGAGGAGTGACATGGCGGAGGAACAGGGATGAGTGAGTTGGTGTAGTGACATGGAGGAGTGACATGGAGGAGTGACGTGGTGGAACGAAATGGAGGAGTGAAATGGAGTAGCGACATGGAGGAGTGACATGAGGAGTGAGTTGGTATAGCGACATGGAGGAGTAACATGGAGGAGTGACATGGTGGAGGGACAGGGATGAGTGAGTTGGTGTAGTGACATGGAGGAGTGACATGGAGGAATGACATGGAGGAGTGACATGGAGGAGTGACATGGAGGGTTGATATGGAGGAGTGATATGGAGGAGTGACGTGGACGAGTGACATGGAGGAATGAGTTGGTAGAGCGACATGGAGGAGTGACATGGAATAGCTACATGGAGGAGTGACATGGAGGAGTGAGTTGGTGGAGCGACATGGAGGAGTGACATGGAAGACATATAGAAGTGACATGGAGGAGTGACATAGAGGAGTGACGTGGAGCAATGACATGGAGGAGTGACATGGAGGAGTGAGTAGGTGGATCGACATGGAGGAGTGACATGGAAGACATATAGAAGATACATGGAGTAGTGACATGGAGAAGTGACAAGTTTGATAAAGAAGGAGGGTTGATATGGTGTAGTGACATGGCGGAGGGGCATGGAGGAGTTACATGGAGGAGTGACATGGAGGGTTGATATGGGGGAGGGACGTGATGGAGTGAAATGGAGGAGTGACATAGAGGAGTGACATGGAGGGTTGATATGGAGGAGTGACATGGAGGAGTGAGTTTATATAGCGATATAAAGAGTGACATGGAATAGCGACATGGAGGAGTGACATGGAGGAGTGAGTTGGTGGAGCGACATGGAGGAGTGACATGGAAGACATATAGAAGTGACATGGAGGAGTGACTTGGAGGAGTGACATAAAGGAGTGACATGGAGGAATGACTTGGATGAGTGACATGGAGGAGTGACATGGAGGATTGATGTTTAGGAGAGACATGGAGGAGTTACAGGGCGGATCAGCTAGGAGGATTGATATGGTGGAGTAAGATGGTGGAGGGACATGGATGAGTGACATGGATGAGTGATATGGAGGAGCAACATGGAGGGGTGACAAGGAGGAGTGACATGGAGGAGTGACATGGAAGATATATAGAAGTGACATGGAGGAGTGACATGGAGGATCGACATGGAGGACTGACATGGAGTAGCGATATAGGGGAATGACATAGAGGAGTGATATTGAAAAGTTACATGGAGGAGTGACATAGAGGAGTGATGTGGAGTGAAATGGAAAACATGTATAAGTGACACGGAGGAGTGATATGGAGGAGAGACAATATGGAGCTACACGGATGAGAGACATGACATTGAAGACTTGGAGAAGTGACATGGAGGAGCGACATGCAAGAGTGACATGGAGGAGTGACATGGAGTAGCAACATGGAGGAGTGACATGAGGAGTGAGTTGGTGTAGCGACATGGAGAAGTAATATGGAGGAGTGACATGGCGGAGGAACAGGGATGAGTGAGTTGGTGTAGTGACATGGAGGAGTGACATGGAGGAGTGACGTGGTGGAACGAAATGGAGGAGTGAAATGGAGTAGCGACATGGAGGAGTGACATGAGGAGTGAGTTGGTATAGCGACATGGAGGAGTAACATGGAGGAGTGACATGGTGGAGGGACAGGGATGAGTGAGTTGGTGTAGTGACATGGAGGAGTGACATGGAGGAATGACATGGAGGAGTGACATGGAGGAGTGACATGGAGGGTTGATATGGAGGAGTGATATGGAGGAGTGACGTGGACGAGTGACATGGAGGAATGAGTTGGTAGAGCGACATGGAGGAGTGACATGGAATAGCTACATGGAGGAGTGACAAGGAGGAGTGACATGGAGGAGTGAGTTGGTGGAGCGACATGGAGGAGTGACATGGAAGACATATAGAAGTGACATGGAGGAGTGACTTGGAGGAGTGACATAAAGGAGTGTCATGGAGAAATGACTTGGATGAGTCACATGGAGGAGTGACAAGGAGGAATGAGTTAGTTTAGCGACATGGAGGAGTGACATGGAGTAGCGACATGGAGGAGTGACATGAGGAGTGAGTTGGTATAGCAACATGGTGGAGTGACATGGAATAGCGACAAGGAGGAGTGACATGGAGGAGTGACATGGAGGAATGACATAGAGGATTGATGTGGAGGAGAGACATGGAGTAGTGACATGGAGAACTGACAAGTTTGATCAGGAAGGAGGGTTGATATGAAGGAGTGACATGGAGGAGTGACGTGGTGGAGTGAAATGGAGGAATGAAATGGAGTAGCGACATGGAGGAGTGACATGAGGAGTAAGTTGGTGTAGCGACATGGATTAGTGACATGGAGGAGTGACATGGCGGAGGGACAGGGATGAGTGAGTTGGTGTAGTGACATGGAGGAGTGACATGGAGGAATGACATGGAGGAGTGACATGAAGGAGTGACATGGAGGGTTGATATGGAGGAGTGATATGGAGGAGTGACGTGGTGGAGTGAAATGGAGGCGTGAAATGGAGGAGTGAGTTGGTGTAGCGACAGAAGGAGTGACATGGAATAGCGACATGGAGGAGTGACATGGAGGAGTGACATGAGGAGTGAGTTGGTGTAGCGACATGGAGGAGTGACATGGAATAGCGACAAGGAGAAGTGACATGGAGGAGTTACATGGAGGAGTGACATAGAGGATTGATGTGGAGGACAGACATGGAGTAGTGAAATGGAGAAGTGACAAGTTTGATCAGGAAGGAGGGTTGATATGGTGGAGTGACATGGCGGAGGGAAAGGGATGAGTGAGTTGGTGTAGTGACATGGAGGAGTGACATGGAGGAGTGACATGGAGGAGTGACTTGGAGGATTGATGTGGAGGAGAGACATGGAGGAGTGACAGGGCGGATCAGCAAGGAGGATTGATATGGTGGAGTGACATGGCGGAGGGACATGGATGAGTGACATGAAGGAGTGACATGGAGGAGCAACATGGAGGGGTGACAAGGAGGAATGACATGGAGGAGTGACATGGAAGACATATTGAAGTGACATGGAGGAGTGACATGGAGGATCGACATAGAGGAGTAACATGGAGTAGCGACATAGGGTAATGACATAGAGGAGTGATATTGAAAAGTGACATGGAGGAGTGACATAGAGGAGTGATGTGGAGGAGTGACATGTAAAACATGTAGAAGTGACACAGAGGAGTGATATGGAGGAGTGACAATATGGAGCTACACGGATGAGAGATATGACATTAAAGACTTGGAGAAGTGACATAGAGGAGCGACATGCAAGAGTTACATGGAGGAGAAACATGGAGTAGCGACATGGAGTAGTGACATTAAGGAGTTACATGGAGGAGTGAAATGGAGGATTGATATGGAGGAGTGACATGGAGGAGTGAAATAGAGGAGTGATATGGAGGAGCGACATGCAGGAGTGACATTGAAGTCATATAGAAGTGAAAATGAGGAGTGACTTGGAGGAGTGACATAAAGGAGTGACATGGAGGAATGACGTGGATGAGTGACATGGAGGAGTGACAAGGAGTAGCTACATGGAGGAGTGACATGAGGAGTGACGTAGAAGAGTGACGTGGTGGAGTGAAATGGAGGAGTGACATGGAAGAGTGAGTTGGTGTAGCGACATGGAGGAGTAACATGGATTAGCGACAAGGAGGAGTGACATGGAGTAGAGACATGGAGGAGTGATATAGAGGAGTGATGTGGAGGAGAGACATGAAGTAGTGACATGGAGAAGTGACAAGTTTGATGAGGAAGGAGGGTTGATATGGTAGAGTGACATGGCGGAGGGACATGGAGGAGTGACATGGAGGAGTGACATGGAGAACTGACAAGTTTGATCAGGAAGGAGGGTTGATATGGTGGAGTGACATGGCGGAGGGAAAGGGTTGAGGGAGTTGGTGTAGTGACATGGAGGAGTGACATGGAGGATTGATGTGGAGGAGAGACATGGAGGAGTTACAGGGCGGATCAGCAAGGTGGATTGATATGGTGGAGTGACATGGTGGAGGGACATGGATGAGTGACATGGAGGAGTGACATGGAAGAGCAACATGGAGGAGTGACAAGGAGGAGCGAAATGGAGGAGTGACATGGAAGACATATAGAAGTGACATGGAGGAGTGACATGGAGTAGCGACATAGGGGAATGACATAGAGGAGTGATATTGATGGAGGGTTGATATGGAGGAGGGACGTGGTGGAGTGAAATGGAGGAGTGACATGGAGGAGTGAGTTTGTGTAGCGACAAGGAGGAGTGACATGGAGGGTTGATATGGAGGAGTGACATGGAGGAGTGACATAGAGGATTGACGTGGAGGAAAGACATGGAGTAGTGACATGGAGAAGTGACAAGTTTGATCAGGAAGGAGGGTTGATATGGTGGAGTGACATGGAAGAGTGACAAGGAGGATTGAGTTGGTGTAGCGACATGGAGGAGTGACATGGAGTAGCGACATGGAGGAGTGACATGGAATAGCGACAAGGAGGAGTGACATGGAGGAGTGACATAGAGAATTTATGTGGAGGAGAGACAGGAAGTAGTGACATGGAGAACTGACAAGTTTGATCAGGAAGGAGGGTTGATATGGTGGAGTGACATGGCGGAGGGACAGGGATTAGTGAGTTGGTGTAGTGACATGGAGGAGTGACATGGAGTAGCGACATGGAGGAGTGACATGGAATAGCGACAAGGAGGAGTGACATGGAGGAGTGACATGGAGGAGTGACATAGAGAATTTATGTGGAGGAGAGACAGGAAGTAGTGACATGGAGAACTGACAAGTTTGATCAGGAAGGAGGGTTGATATGGTGGAGTGACATGGCGGAGGGACAGGGATTAGTGAGTTGGTGTAGTGACATGGAGGAGTGACATAGAGGAGTGACATGGAGGAGTGACATGGAGGGTTGATATGAAGGAGTGACATGGAAGACATATAGAAGTGACATGGAGGAGTGACATGGAGGATCGACATGGAGGAGTGACATGGAGTAACGACATAGGGGAATGACATAGAGGAGTGATATTGAAAAGTGACATTCCGGAGTGACATAGAGGAGTGATGTGGAAGAGTGACATGGAAAACATGTAGAACTGACATGGAGGAGTGATATGGAGGAGTGACAATATGGAGCTACACGGATGAGAGACATGACATTGAAGACTTGCAGAAGTGACATGGAGGAGTGAAATGGAGGACTGATATGGAGGAGTGACATGGAGGAGTGAAATAGAGGAGTGATATGGAGGAGCGACATGCAGGATTTACATTGAAGTCATATAGAAGTGAAATTGAGGAGTGACTTGGAGGAGTGACATAAAGTAGTGACATGGAGGAATGACATGGTTGAGTGACATGGAGGAGTGACAATTAGTAGCGACATGGAGGAGTGACATGAGGAGTGACGTAGAAGAGTGACGTGGTGGAGTGAAATGGAGGAGTGACATGGAAGAGTGAGTTGGTGTAGCGACATGGAGGAGTAACATGGAATAGCGACAAGGAGGAGTGACATGGAGGAGTGACATGGAGGAGTGATATAGAGGAGTGATGTGGAGGAGAGACATGGAGTAGTGACATGGAGAAGTGAAAAGTTTGATCAGGAGGGAGGGTTGATATGGAGTAGTGACATGGAGGAGTGACGTGGTGGAATGAAATGGAGGAGTGACACGGAGGAGTGAGTTTATATAGCGATATAAGAAGTGACATGGAATAGCGACATGGAGGAGTGACATGGACGAGTGACATAGAGGAGTGACGTGGAGCAGTGACATGGAGGAGTGACATGGAGGAGTGAATTGGAGGAGTGACATAAAGGAGTGAAATGAACAAATGACTTGGCTGAGTGACATGGAGGAATGACAAGGAGGATTGAATTGGTGTAGCGACATGGAGGAGTGAAATGGAGGAATGACATGGAGGGTTGATATGGAGGAGTTACATGTAGGAGTGTGGTGGTGTGAAATGTGGGAGTGACATGGAGGAGTGAGTTGGTGTAGCGACATGGAGGAGTGACATGGAATAGCGACAAGGAGGAATGACATGGAGGAGTGACATGGAGGAGTGACATAGAAGATTGATGTGGAGGAAAGACATGGAGTAGTGACATGGAGAAGTGACAAGTTTGATCAGGAAGGAGGGTTGATATGGTGGAGTGACATGGCGGAGGGACAGGGATTAGTGAGTTGGTGTAGTGACATGGAGGAGTGACATGGAGGAGTGACATGGAGGAGTGACGTGGTGGAGTGAAATGGAGGAGTGACATGGAGGAGTGAGTTGGTGTATCGACATAAGGAGTGACATGGAATAGCGACATGGAGGAGTGACTTGGATGAGTGACATGGAGGAGTGACAAGGAGGATTGAGTTGGTGTAGCGACATGGAGGAGTGAAATGGAGTAGCGACATGGAGGAGTGACATGAGGAGTGAGTTGGTGTAGCGACATGGAGGAGTGACATGGAGGAGTGACATGACGGAGGGACAGGGATGAGTGAGTTGGTGTGGTGAAATAGAGGAGTGACATGGAGGAGTGACATGGAGGGTTGATATGGAGGAGGGACGTGGTGGAGTGAAATGGAGGAGTGACATGGAAGAGTGAGTTGGTGTAGCGACATGGAGGAGTAACATGGAATAGCGACAAGGAGGAGTGACATGGAGTAGAGACATGGAGGAGTGATATAGAGGAGTGATGTGGAGGAGAGACATGAAGTAGTGACATGGAGAAGTGACAAGTTTGATGAGGAAGGAGGGTTGATATGGTAGAGTGACATGGCGGATGGACATGGAGGAGTGACATGGAGGAGTGACATGAGGAGTGACATGAGGAGTGACATAGAGGATTGATGTGGAGGAGAGACATGGAGTAGTGACATGGAGAACTGACAAGTTTGATCAGGAAGGAGGGTTTATATGGTGGAGTGACATGGTGGAGGGACATGGATGAGTGACATGGAGGAGTGACATGGAAGAGCAACATGGAGGAGTGACAAGGAGGAGCGACATGGAGGAGTGACATGGAAGACATAGAAGTGACTTGGAGGAGTGACATGGAGTAGCGACATAGGGGAATGACATAGAGGAGTGATATTGATGGAGGGTTGATATGGAGGAGGGACGTGGTGGAGTGAAATGGAGGAGTGACATGGAGGAGTGAGTTGGTGTAGCGACAAGGAGGAGTGACATGGAGGGTTGATATGGAGGAGTGACATGGAGGAGTGACATAGAGGATTGACGTGGAGGAAAGACATGGAGTAGTGACATGGAGAAGTGACAAGTTTGATCAGGAAGGAGGGTTGATATGGTGGAGTGACATGGAAGAGTGACAAGGAGGATTGAGTTGGTGTAGCGACATGGAGGAGTGACATGGAGTAGCGACATGGAGGAGTGACATGGAATAGCTACAAGGAGGAGTGACATGGAGGAGTGACATGGAGGAGTGACATAGAGAATTTATGTGGAGGAGAGACAGGAAGTAGTGACATGGAGAACTGACAAGTTTGATCAGGAAGGAAGGTTGATATGGTGGAGTGACATGGCGGAGGGACAGGGATTAGTGAGTTGGTGTAGTGACATGGAGGAGTGACATGGAGTAGCGACATGGAGGAGTGACATGGAATAGCGACAAGGAGGAGTGACATGGAGGAGTGACATGGAGGAGTGACAAAGAGAATTTATGTGGAGGAGAGACAGGAAGTAGTGACATGGAGAACTGACAAGTTTGATCAGGAAGGAGGGTTGATATGGTGGAGTGACATGGCGGAGGGACAGCGATTAGTGAGTTGGTGTAGTGACATGGAGGAGTGACATAGAGGAGTGACATGGAGGAGTGACATGGAGGGTTGATATGAAGGAGTGACATGGAAGACATATAGAAGTGACATGGAGGAGTGACATGGAGGATCGACATGGAGGAGTGACATGGAGTAACGACATAGGGGAATGACATAGAGGAGTGATATTGAAAAGTGACATGGCGGAGTGACATAGAGGAGTGATGTGGAAGAGTGACATGGAAAACATGTAGAACTGACATGGAGGAGTGATATGGAGGAGTGACAATATGGAGCTACACGGATGAGAGACATGACATTGAAGACTTGCAGAAGTGACATGGAGGAGTGAAATGGAGGACTGATATGGAGGAGTGACGTGGTGGAGTGACATGGAGGGTTGATATGGAGGAGTGATATGGAGGAGTGACGTGGTGGAGTGAAATGGAGGCGTGAAATGGAGGAGTGAGTTGTTGTAGCGACAGAAGGAGTGACATGGAATAGCGACATGGAGGAGTGACATGGAGGAGTGACATGAGGAGTGAGTTGGTGTAGCGACATGGAGGAGTGACATGGAATAGCGACAAGGAGAAGTGACATGGAGGAGTTACATGGAGGAGTGACATAGAGGATTGATGTGGAGGACAGACATGGAGTAGTGAAATGGAGAAGTGACAAGTTTGATCAGGAAGGAGGGTTGATATGGTGGAGTGACATGGCGGAGGGAAAGGGATGAGTGAGTTGGTGTAGTGACATGGAGGAGTGACATGGAGGAGTGACATGGAGGAGTGACTTGGAGGATTGATGTGGAGGAGAGACATGGAGGAGTGACAGGGCGGATCAGCAAGGAGGATTGATATGGTGGAGTGACATGGCGGAGGGACATGGATGAGTGACATGAAGGAGTGACATGGAGGAGCAACATGGAGGGGTGACAAGGAGGAATGACATGGAGGAGTGACATGGAAGACATATTGAAGTGACATGGAGGAGTGACATGGAGGATCGACATAGAGGAGTAACATGGAGTAGCGACATAGGGTAATGACATAGAGGAGTGATATTGAAAAGTGACATGGAGGAGTGACATAGAGGAGTGATGTGGAGGAGTGACATGTAAAACATGTAGAAGTGACACAGAGGAGTGATATGGAGGAGTGACAATATGGAGCTACACGGATGAGAGATATGACATTAAAGACTTGGAGAAGTGACATAGAGGAGCGACATGCAAGAGTTACATGGAGGAGAAACATGGAGTAGCGACATGGAGTAGTGACATTAAGGAGTTACATGGAGGAGTGAAATGGAGGATTGATATGGAGGAGTGACATGGAGGAGTGAAATAGAGGAGTGATATGGAGGAGCGACATGCAGGAGTGACATTGAAGTCATATAGAAGTGAAAATGAGGAGTGACTTGGAGGAGTGACATAAAGGAGTGACATGGAGGAATGACGTGGATGAGTGACATGGAGGAGTGACAAGGAGTAGCTACATGGAGGAGTGACATGAGGAGTGACGTAGAAGAGTGACGTGGTGGAGTGAAATGGAGGAGTGACATGGAAGAGTGAGTTGGTGTAGCGACATGGAGGAGTAACATGGATTAGCGACAAGGAGGAGTGACATGGAGTAGAGACATGGAGGAGTGATATAGAGGAGTGATGTGGAGGAGAGACATGAAGTAGTGACATGGAGAAGTGACAAGTTTGATGAGGAAGGAGGGTTGATATGGTAGAGTGACATGGCGGAGGGACATGGAGGAGTGACATGGAGGAGTGACATGGAGAACTGACAAGTTTGATCAGGAAGGAGGGTTGATATGGTGGAGTGACATGGCGGAGGGAAAGGGTTGAGGGAGTTGGTGTAGTGACATGGAGGAGTGACATGGAGGATTGATGTGGAGGAGAGACATGGAGGAGTTACAGGGCGGATCAGCAAGGTGGATTGATATGGTGGAGTGACATGGTGGAGGGACATGGATGAGTGACATGGAGGAGTGACATGGAAGAGCAACATGGAGGAGTGACAAGGAGGAGCGAAATGGAGGAGTGACATGGAAGACATATAGAAGTGACATGGAGGAGTGACATGGAGTAGCGACATAGGGGAATGACATAGAGGAGTGATATTGATGGAGGGTTGATATGGAGGAGGGACGTGGTGGAGTGAAATGGAGGAGTGACATGGAGGAGTGAGTTTGTGTAGCGACAAGGAGGAGTGACATGGAGGGTTGATATGGAGGAGTGACATGGAGGAGTGACATAGAGGATTGACGTGGAGGAAAGACATGGAGTAGTGACATGGAGAAGTGACAAGTTTGATCAGGAAGGAGGGTTGATATGGTGGAGTGACATGGAAGAGTGACAAGGAGGATTGAGTTGGTGTAGCGACATGGAGGAGTGACATGGAGTAGCGACATGGAGGAGTGACATGGAATAGCGACAAGGAGGAGTGACATGGAGGAGTGACATAGAGAATTTATGTGGAGGAGAGACAGGAAGTAGTGACATGGAGAACTGACAAGTTTGATCAGGAAGGAGGGTTGATATGGTGGAGTGACATGGCGGAGGGACAGGGATTAGTGAGTTGGTGTAGTGACATGGAGGAGTGACATGGAGTAGCGACATGGAGGAGTGACATGGAATAGCGACAAGGAGGAGTGACATGGAGGAGTGACATGGAGGAGTGACATAGAGAATTTATGTGGAGGAGACACAGGAAGTAGTGACATGGAGAACTGACAAGTTTGATCAGGAAGGAGGGTTGATATGGTGGAGTGACATGGCGGAGGGACAGGGATTAGTGAGTTGGTGTAGTGACATGGAGGAGTGACATAGAGGAGTGACATGGAGGAGTGACATGGAGGGTTGATATGAAGGAGTGACATGGAAGACATATAGAAGTGACATGGAGGAGTGACATGGAGGATCGACATGGAGGAGTGACATGGAGTAACGACATAGGGGAATGACATAGAGGAGTGATATTGAAAAGTGACATTCCGGAGTGACATAGAGGAGTGATGTGGAAGAGTGACATGGAAAACATGTAGAACTGACATGGAGGAGTGATATGGAGGAGTGACAATATGGAGCTACACGGATGAGAGACATGACATTGAAGACTTGCAGAAGTGACATGGAGGAGTGAAATGGAGGACTGATATGGAGGAGTGACATGGAGGAGTGAAATAGAGGAGTGATATGGAGGAGCGACATGCAGGATTTACATTGAAGTCATATAGAAGTGAAATTGAGGAGTGACTTGGAGGAGTGACATAAAGTAGTGACATGGAGGAATGACATGGTTGAGTGACATGGAGGAGTGACAATTAGTAGCGACATGGAGGAGTGACATGAGGAGTGACGTAGAAGAGTGACGTGGTGGAGTGAAATGGAGGAGTGACATGGAAGAGTGAGTTGGTGTAGCGACATGGAGGAGTAACATGGAATAGCGACAAGGAGGAGTGACATGGAGGAGTGACATGGAGGAGTGATATAGAGGAGTGATGTGGAGGAGAGACATGGAGTAGTGACATGGAGAAGTGAAAAGTTTGATCAGGAGGGAGGGTTGATATGGAGTAGTGACATGGAGGAGTGACGTGGTGGAATGAAATGGAGGAGTGACACGGAGGAGTGAGTTTATATAGCGATATAAGAAGTGACATGGAATAGCGACATGGAGGAGTGACATGGACGAGTGACATAGAGGAGTGACGTGGAGCAGTGACATGGAGGAGTGACATGGAGGAGTGAATTGGAGGAGTGACATAAAGGAGTGAAATGAACAAATGACTTGGCTGAGTGACATGGAGGAATGACAAGGAGGATTGAATTGGTGTAGCGACATGGAGGAGTGAAATGGAGGAATGACATGGAGGGTTGATATGGAGGAGTTACATGTAGGAGTGTGGTGGTGTGAAATGTGGGAGTGACATGGAGGAGTGAGTTGGTGTAGCGACATGGAGGAGTGACATGGAATAGCGACAAGGAGGAATGACATGGAGGAGTGACATGGAGGAGTGACATAGAAGATTGATGTGGAGGAAAGACATGGAGTAGTGACATGGAGAAGTGACAAGTTTGATCAGGAAGGAGGGTTGATATGGTGGAGTGACATGGCGGAGGGACAGGGATTAGTGAGTTGGTGTAGTGACATGGAGGAGTGACATGGAGGAGTGACATGGAGGAGTGACGTGGTGGAGTGAAATGGAGGAGTGACATGGAGGAGTGAGTTGGTGTATCGACATAAGGAGTGACATGGAATAGCGACATGGAGGAGTGACTTGGATGAGTGACATGGAGGAGTGACAAGGAGGATTGAGTTGGTGTAGCGACATGGAGGAGTGAAATGGAGTAGCGACATGGAGGAGTGACATGAGGAGTGAGTTGGTGTAGCGACATGGAGGAGTGACATGGAGGAGTGACATGACGGAGGGACAGGGATGAGTGAGTTGGTGTGGTGAAATAGAGGAGTGACATGGAGGAGTGACATGGAGGGTTGATATGGAGGAGGGACGTGGTGGAGTGAAATGGAGGAGTGACATGGAAGAGTGAGTTGGTGTAGCGACATGGAGGAGTAACATGGAATAGCGACAAGGAGGAGTGACATGGAGTAGAGACATGGAGGAGTGATATAGAGGAGTGATGTGGAGGAGAGACATGAAGTAGTGACATGGAGAAGTGACAAGTTTGATGAGGAAGGAGGGTTGATATGGTAGAGTTACATGGCGGATGGACATGGAGGAGTGACATGGAGGAGTGACATGAGGAGTGACATGAGGAGTGACATAGAGGATTGATGTGGAGGAGAGACATGGAGTAGTGACATGGAGAACTGACAAGTTTGATCAGGAAGGAGGGTTTATATGGTGGAGTGACATGGTGGAGGGACATGGATGAGTGACATGGAGGAGTGACATGGAAGAGCAACATGGAGGAGTGACAAGGAGGAGCGACATGGAGGAGTGACATGGAAGACATAGAAGTGACTTGGAGGAGTGACATGGAGTAGCGACATAGGGGAATGACATAGAGGAGTGATATTGATGGAGGGTTGATATGGAGGAGGGACGTGGTGGAGTGAAATGGAGGAGTGACATGGAGGAGTGAGTTGGTGTAGCGACAAGGAGGAGTGACATGGAGGGTTGATATGGAGGAGTGACATGGAGGAGTGACATAGAGGATTGACGTGGAGGAAAGACATGGAGTAGTGACATGGAGAAGTGACAAGTTTGATCAGGAAGGAGGGTTGATATGGTGGAGTGACATGGAAGAGTGACAAGGAGGATTGAGTTGGTGTAGCGACATGGAGGAGTGACATGGAGTAGCGACATGGAGGAGTGACATGGAATAGCTACAAGGAGGAGTGACATGGAGGAGTGACATGGAGGAGTGACATAGAGAATTTATGTGGAGGAGAGACAGGAAGTAGTGACATGGAGAACTGACAAGTTTGATCAGGAAGGAAGGTTGATATGGTGGAGTGACATGGCGGAGGGACAGGGATTAGTGAGTTGGTGTAGTGACATGGAGGAGTGACATGGAGTAGCGACATGGAGGAGTGACATGGAATAGCGACAAGGAGGAGTGACATGGAGGAGTGACATGGAGGAGTGACAAAGAGAATTTATGTGGAGGAGAGACAGGAAGTAGTGACATGGAGAACTGACAAGTTTGATCAGGAAGGAGGGTTGATATGGTGGAGTGACATGGCGGAGGGACAGCGATTAGTGAGTTGGTGTAGTGACATGGAGGAGTGACATAGAGGAGTGACATGGAGGAGTGACATGGAGGGTTGATATGAAGGAGTGACATGGAAGACATATAGAAGTGACATGGAGGAGTGACATGGAGGATCGACATGGAGGAGTGACATGGAGTAACGACATAGGGGAATGACATAGAGGAGTGATATTGAAAAGTGACATGGCGGAGTGACATAGAGGAGTGATGTGGAAGAGTGACATGGAAAACATGTAGAACTGACATGGAGGAGTGATATGGAGGAGTGACAATATGGAGCTACACGGATGAGAGACATGACATTGAAGACTTGCAGAAGTGACATGGAGGAGTGAAATGGAGGACTGATATGGAGGAGTGACATGGAGGAGTGAAATAGAGGAGTGATATGGAGGAGCGACATGCAGGATTTACATTTAAGTCATATAGAAGTGAAATTGAGGAGTGACTTGGAGGAGTGACATAAAGGAGTGACATGGAGGAATGACATGGTTGAGTGACATGGAGGAGTGACAATTAGTAGCGACATGGAGGAGTGACATGAGGAGTGACGTAGATGAGTGACGTGGTGGAGTGAAATGGAGGAGTGACATGGAAGAGTGAGTTGGTGTAGCGACATGGAGGAGTAACATGGAATAGCGACAAGGAGGAGTGACATGGAGGAGTGACATGGAGGAGTGATATAGAGGAGTGATGTGGAGGAGAGACATGGAGTAGTGACATGGAGAAGTGAAAAGTTTGATCAGGAAGGAGGGTTGATATGGAGTAGTGACATGGAGGAGTGACGTGGTGGAATGAAATGGAGGAGTGACACGGAGGAGTGAGTTTATATAGCGATATAAGAAGTGACATGGAATAGCGACATGGAGGAGTGACATGGAGGAGTGACATAGAGGAGTGACGTGGAGCAGTGACATGGAGGAGTGACATGGAGGAGTGAATTGGAGGAGTGACATAAAGGAGTGAAATGAACAAATGACTTGGCTGAGTGACATGGAGGAGTGACAAGGAGGATTGAATTGGTGTAGCGACATGGAGGAGTGAAATGGAGGAATGACATGGAGGGTTGATATGGAGGAGTTACATGGAGGATTGTGGTGGTGTGAAATGTGGGAGTGACATGGAGGAGTGAGTTGGTGTAGCGACATGGAGGAGTGACATGGAATAGCGACAAGGAGGAATGACATGGAGGAGTGACATGGAGGAGTGACATAGAAGATTGATGTGGAGGAAAGACATGGAGTAGTGACATGGAGAAGTGACAAGTTTGATCAGGAAGGAGGGTTGATATGGTGGAGTGACATGGCGGAGGGACAGGGATTAGTGAGTTGGTGTAGTGACATGGAGGAGTGACATGCAGGAGTGACATGGAGGAGTGACGTGGTGGAGTGAAATGGAGGAGTGACATGGAGGAGTGAGTTGGTGTATCGACATAAGGAGTGACATGGAATAGCGACATGGAGGAGTGACTTGGATGAGTGACATGGAGGAGTGACAAGGAGGATTGAGTTGGTGTAGCGACATGGAGGAGTGAAATGGAGTAGCGACATGGAGGAGTGACATGAGGAGTGAGTTGGTGTAGCGACATGGAGGAGTGACATGGAGGAGTGACATGACGGAGGGACAGGGATGAGTGAGTTGGTGTGGTGAAATGGAGGAGTGACATGGAGGAGTGACATGGAGGGTTGATATGGAGGAGGGACGTGGTGGAGTGAAATGGAGGAGTGACATGGAGGAGTGAGTTGGTGTAGCGACAAGGAGGAGTGACATGGAGGGTTGACATGGAGGAGTGACATGGAGGAGTGACTTGGATGAGTGACATGGAGAAATGACAAGGAGGATTGAATTGGTGTAGCGACATGGAGGAGTGAAATGGAGTAGCGACATGGAGGAGTGTCATGAGGAGTTAGTTGGTGTAGCGACATGGAGGAGTGACATGGAGGAGTGACATGGCGGAGGGACAGGGATGTGTGAGTTGTTGTAGTGACATGGAGGAGTGACATGGAGGAGTGACATGGAGGGTTGATATGGAGGAGTGATATGGAGGAGTGACGTGGTGGAGTGAAATGGAGGAGTGAGTTGGTGTAGCGACATAAGGAGTGACATGGAGGAGTGACATGAGGAGTGAGTTGGTGTAGCGACATGGAGCAGTGACATGGAATAGCGACAAGGAGGAGTGACATGGAGGAGTGACATGGAGGAGTGACATAGAGGATTGATGTGGAGGAGAGACATGGAGTAGTGACATGGAGAAGTGACAAGTTTGATCAGGAAGGAGGGTTGATATGGTGGAGTGACATGGCGGAGGGAAAGGGATGAGTGAGTTGGTGTAGTGACATAGAGGAGTGACATGGAGGAGTGACATGGAGGAGTGACATGGAGGGTTGATATGGAGGAGTGACATGGAGGAGTGACGTTGTGGAGTGAAATGGAGGAGTGACATGGAGTAGCGACATGGAGGAGTGACATGAGGAGTGAGTTGGTGTAGCAACATGGAGGAGTGACATGGAATAGCGACAAGGAGGAATGACATGGAGGAGTGACATGGAGGAGTGACATAGAGAATTGATGTGGAAGAGAGACATGGAGTAGTGACATGGAGAACTGACAAGTTTGATCAGTAAGGAGTGTTGATATGGTGGAGTGAAATGGCGGAGGGACAGGGATTAGTGTGTTGGTGTAGTGACATAGAATAGCGACATGGAGGATTGACTTGGATAAAGTGACATGGAGGAGTGACAAGGAGGGTTGAGTTAATGTAGCGACATGGAGATGTGAAATGGAGTAGCGACATGGAGGAGTGACATGAGGAATGAGTTGGTGTAGTGACATGGAGGAGTGACATGGAGGAGGTACATGGCGGAGAGACAGGGATGAGTGAGTTGGTGTAGTGAAATGGAGGAGTGACATGGAGGAGTGACATGGAGGGTTGATATGGAGGAGTGATATGGAGGGTTGATATGGAGGAATGATATGGAGGAGTGACGTGGTGGAGTGAAATGGAGGAGTGAAATGGAGGAGTGAGTTGGTGTAGCGACATAAGGAGTGACATGGAATAGCGACATGGAGGAGTGACATTGAGGAGTGACATGAGGAGTGAGTTGGTGTAGCGACATGGAGCAGTGACATGGAATAGCGACAAGGAGGAGTGACATGGAGGAGTGACATGGAGGAGAGACATAGAGGATTGATGTGGAGGAGAGACATGGAGTAATTACATGGAGAAGTGACAAGTTTGATCAGGAAGGAGGGTTGATATGGTGGAGTGACATGGCGGAGGGAAAGGGATGAGTGAGTTGGTGTAGTGACATAGAGGAGTGACATGGAGGAGTGACATGGAGGAGTGACATGGAGGAGTGACATGGAGGGTTGATATGGAGGAGTGACATGGAGGAGTGACATGGAGGGTTGATATGGAGGAGTGACATGGAGGAGTGACGTTGTGGAGTGAAATGGAGGAGTGACATGGAGGAGTGAGTTGTGTAGCGACATAAGGAGTGACATGGAATAGCGACATGGGGGAGTGACATGGAGGAGTGACATAGAGGAGTGACGTGGAGCAGTGACATGGAGGAGTGACATGGAGGAGTGAGTTGGAGGAGGTACATGGCGGAGGGACAGGGATGAGTGAGTTGGTGTAGTGACATGGAGGAGTGACATCGAGGAATGACATGGAGGAGTGACATGGAGGAGTGACATGGAGGGTTGATATGGAGCTGTGATATGGAGGAGGGACATGGTGGAGTGAAATGGAGGAGTGAAATGGAGGAGTGAGTTGGTGTAGCGACATAAGGAGTGACATGGAATAGCGACATGGAGGAGTGACATGGAAGAGTGACATGAGGAGTGAGTTGTTGTAGCGACATGGAGCAGTGACATGGAATAGCGACAAGAAGGAGTGACATGGAGGAGTGACATGGAGGAGTGACATAGAGGATTGATGTGGAGGAGAGACATGGAGTAGTGACATGGAGAAGTGACAAGTTTGATCAGGAAGGAGGGTTGATATGGTGGAGTGACATGGCGGAGGGAAAGGGATGAGTGAGTTGGTGTAGTGACATAGAGGAGTGACATGGAGGAGTGACATGGAGGAGTGACATGGAGAAGTGACATGGAGGGTTGATATGGAGGAGTGACATGGAGGAGTGACGTTGTGGAGTGAAATGGAGGAGTGACATGGAGGAGTGAGTTGGTGTAGCGACATAAGGAGTGACATGGAATAGCGACATGGAGGAGTGACATGGAGGAGTGACATAGAGGAGTAACGTGGAGCAGTGACATGGAGGAGTGACATGGAGGAGTGACATGGAGGGTTGATATGGAGGAGTGATATGGAGGAGTGACGTGGTGGAGTGAAATGGAGGAGTGAAATGGAGGAGTGAGTTGGTGTAGCGACATAAGGAGTGACATGGAATAGCGACATGGAGGAGTGACATGGAGAAGTGACATGAGGAGTGAGTTGGTGTAGCGACATGGAGCAGTGACATGGAATAGCGACAAGGAGGAGTGACATGGAGGAGTGACATAGAGGATTGATGTGGAGGAGAGACATGGAGTAGTTACATGGAGAAGTGACAAGTTTGATCAGGAAGGAGGGTTGATATGGTGGAGTAACATGGCGGAGGGAAAGGGATGAGTGAGTTGGTGTAGTGACATGGAGGAGTGACATGGAGGAGTGACATGGAGGAGTGACATGGAGGGTTGATATGGAGGAGTGACATGGAGGAGTGACGTTGTGGAGTGAAATGGAGGAGTGACATGGAGGAGTGAGTTGGTGTAGCGACATAAGGAGTGACATGGAATAGCGACATGGGGGAGTGACATGGAGGAGTGACATAGAGGAGTGACGTGGAGCAGTGACATGGAGGAGTGACATGGAGGAGTGAGTTGGAGGAGGTACATGGCGGAGGGACAGGGATGAGTGAGTTGGTGTAGTGACATGGAGGAGTGACATGGAGGAATGACATGGAGGAGTGACATGGAGGAGTGACATGGAGGGTTGATATGGAGCTGTGATATGGAGGAGTGACGTGGTGGAGTGAAATGGAGGAGTGAAATGGAGGAGTGAGTTGGTGTAGCGACATAAGGAGTGACATGGAATAGCGACATGGAGGAGTGACATGGAGGAGTGACATGAGGAGTGAGTTGGTGTAGCGACATGGAGCAGTGACATGGAATAGCGACAAGGAGGAGTGACATGGAGGAGTGACATATAGGATTGATGTGGAGGAGAGACATGGAGTAGTGACATGGAGAAGTGACAAGTTTGATCAGGAAGGAGGGTTGATATGGTGGAGTGACATGGCGGAGGGAAAGGGATGAGTGAGTTGGTGTAGTGACATAGAGGAGTGACATGGAGGAGTGACATGGAGGAGTGACATGGAGAAGTGACATGGAGGGTTGATATGGAGGAGTGACATGGAGGAGTGACGTTGTGGAGTGAAATGGAGGAGTGACATGGAGGAGTGAGTTGGTGTAGCGACATAAGGAGTGACATGGAATAGCGACATGGAGGAGTGACATGGAGGAGTTACATAGAGGAGTGACGTGGAGCAGTGACATGGAGGAGTGACATGGAGGAGTGAGTTGGTGGAATGACTTTGTTGAGTGACATGGAGGAGTGACAAGAAAGATTGAGTTGGTGTAGCGACATGGAGGAGTGACATGGAGTAGCGACATGGAGGAGTGACATGGAGGAGTGAGTTGGTGTAGCGACATGGAGGAGTTACATGGAATTGCGACAAGGAGGAGTGACATGGAGAAGTGACATGGAGGATTGATATGGAGGAGTAACATGGAGGAGTGAGATAGAGGAGTGGCGTGGTGGAGTGAAATTTAAGAGTGACATGGAGGAGTGACATGGAGAAGTGACATGGCGGAGAGACATGGTGGAGTGAAATGGAGGAATGACATGGAGTAGCGACATGGAGGAGTGACATGGAGGAGTGAGTTGGTGTAGCGACATGGAGGAGTGACATGGAATTGCGACAAGCAGGAGTGACATGGAGAAGTGACATGGGGAATTGATGTGGAGGAGTAACATAGAGGAGTGATATAGAGGAGTGGCGTGGTGGAGTGAAATTTAAGAGTGACATGGAGGAGTGACATGGAGTAGTGACATGGAGGAGTGACATGGAGGAGTGAGTTGGTGTAACGACATGGAGGAGTGACATGGAAGACATATAGAAGTGACTTGGAGGAGTGACATAAAGGAGTGACATGGAGGAATGACTTGGATGAGTGACATGGAGGAGTGACATGGAGGATTGAGTTGGTGTAGCGACATGGAGGAGTGACATGGAGTAGTGACATGGAGTAATGACATGAGGAGTGAGTTGGTGTAGCGACATGGAGGAGTGACATGGAATAGCGACAAGGAGGAGTAACATAGAGGAGTGACATGGAGGAGTGACATCGAGGATTGATTTGGGGGAGAGACATGGAGTAGTGACATGGAGAAGTGACAAGTTTGATCAGGAAGGAGGGTTGATATTGTGGAGTGACATGGTGGAGGGACAGGGATGAGTGAGTTGGTGTAGTGACATGGAGTAGCTACATGGAGGAGTGACAAGGAAGTGTGACATGGAGGAGTGACGTGGACGAGTGACATGGAGGAGTGTGTTGGTAGAGCGACATGGAGGAGTGACATGGAATATCTACATGGTGTAACAACATGGAGGAGTGACATGGAAGACATATAGAAGTGAAATGGAGGAGTGAGTTGGTGTAGCGACATAAGGAGTGACATGGAATAGCGACATGGAGGAGTGACATGAGGAGTGAGTTGGTGTAGCGACATGGAGGAGTGACATGGAATAGCGACAAGGAGGAGTGACATGGAGGAGTGACATAGAGGATTGATGTGGAGGAGAGACATGGAGTAGTGACATGGAGAAGTGAGAAGTTTGATCAGGAAGGAGGGTTGATATGGTGGAGTGACATGGCGGAGGGAAAGGGATGAGTGAGTAGGTGTAGTGACAAAGAGGAGTGACATGGAGGAGTGACATGGAGGAGTGACATGGAGGAGTGACATGGAAGGTTGATATGGAGGAGTGACATGGAGGAGTGACATGGGGAATGAAATGATGGAGTGACATGGAGGAGTGGGTTGGTGTAGCGACAAAAGGAGTGACATGGAATAGCGACATGGATGAGTGACATGGAGGAGTGACATAGAGGAGTGATGTGGAGCAGTGACATGGAGGAGTGACATGGAGGAGTGAGTTGGTGGAGCGACATGGAGGAGTGACATGGAAGACATATAGAAGTGACATGGAGGAGTGACATGGAGGAGTGACATAGAGGAGTGACGTGAGGCAATGACATGGAGGAGTGAAATGGAGGAGTGAGTTGGTGGAGCGACATGGAGGAGTGACATGGAAGACATATAGAAGATACATGGAGTAGTGACATGGAGAAGTGACAAGTTTGATCAAGAAGGAGGGTTGATATGGTGTAGTGACATGGCGGAGGGGAATGGAGGAGTTACATGGAGGAGTGATATGGAGGGTTGATATGGGGGAGGGACGTGATGGAGTGAAATGGAGGAGTGACATGGAGGAGTGAGTTGGTGTAGCGACAAGGAGGAGTGACATGGAGGGTTGATATGGAGGACTGACATGGAGGAGTGAGTTTATATAGCGACATAAAGAGTGACATGGAATAGCGACATGGAGGAGTGACATGGAGGAGTGAGTTGGTGGAGCGACATGGAGGAGTGACATGGAAGACATATAGAAGTGACATGGAGGAGTCACTTGGAGGAGTGACATAAAGGAGTGACATGGAGGAATGACTTGGATGAGTGACATGGAGGAGTGACAAGGAGGATTGAGTTGGTGTAGCGACATGGAGGAGTGACATGGAGTAGCGACATGGAGGAGTGACATGGAGGAGTGAGTTGGTGTAGCGACATGGAGGAGTGACATGGAATTGCGACAAGGAGGAGTGACATGGAGAAGTGACATGGAGGATTGATATGGAGGAGTAACATGGAGGAGTGACATGGAGGAGTGAGTTGGTGTAGCGACAAGGAGGAGTGACATGGAGGGTTGATATGGAGGACTGACATGGAGGAGTGAGTTTATATAGCGACATAAAGAGTGACATGGAATAGCGACATGGAGGAGTGACATGGAGGAGTGAGTTGGTGGAGCGACATGGAGGAGTGACATGGAAGACATATAGAAGTGACATGGAGGAGTCACTTGGAGGAGTGACATAAAGGAGTGACATGGAGGAATGACTTGGATGAGTGACATGGAGGAGTAACAAGGAGGATTGAGTTGGTGTAGCGACATGGAGGAGTGACATGGAGTAGCGACATGGAGGAGTGACATGGAGGAGTGAGTTGGTGTAGCGACATGGAGGAGTGACATGGAATTGCGACAAGGAGGAGTGACATGGAGAAGTGACATGGAGGATTGATATGGAGGAGTAACATGGAGGAGTGATATAGAGGAGTGAGTTTGTAGAGCGACATGGAGGAGTGACATGGAGTAGCTACATGGTGAAGGGACAAGGAGGTGTGACATGGAGGAGTGACGTGGAGTAGCGACATGGAAGAGTGACAAGGAGGTGTGACATGGAGGAGTGACATGGAGGAGTGACTTGGAGGAGTGACATAAAGGAGTGACATTGAGGAATGACATGGATGAGTGACATGGAGGAGTGACATGGAGTAGCTACATGGAGGAGTGACAAGGAGGTGTGACATGGAGGAGTGACGTGGAGTAGCGACATGGAGGAGTGACTTGGAGGAGTGACAATGTGGAGCTACACAAATGAGAGACATGACATTGAAGACTTGGAGAAGTGACATGGAGGAGCGACATGCAAGAGTGACATTGAGTAGCGACATTAAGTAGTGACATTAAGTAATTACATGGGGGAGTGAAATGGAGGACTAATATGGAGGAGTGACATGGAGGAGTGAAATAGAGGAGTGATATGGAGGAGCGACATGCAGGATTTACATTGAAGTCATATAGAAGTGAAATTGAGGAGTGACTTGGAGGAGTGACATAAAGGTGTGACATGGAGGAATGACAAGAATGAGTAACATGGAGGAGTGACATGGAGTAGCTACATGGAGGAGTGACAAGGAGGTGTGACATGGAGGAGTGACGTGGAGTAGCGACATGGAGGAGTGACTTGGAGGAGTGACAATGTGGAGATACACAGATGAGAGACATGACATTCAAGACTTGGAGAAGTGACATGGAGGAGAGACATGGAGGAGTGAAATGGAGGAGTGACATGGAGTAGAGACATGGAGGAGTGACATGGAGGAGTGACATGGAGGAGTGACGTGGTGGAGTGAAATGGAGGAGTGACATGGAGGAGTGACATGGAGGGTTGATATGGAGGAGTGACATGGAGGAGTGACGTGGTGGAGTGAAATGGAGGAGTGACATGGAGGAGTGAGTTGGTGGAGCGACATCAGGAGTGACATGGAATAGCGACATGGAGGAGTGACATGGAGGAGTGACATAGAGGATTGACGTGGAGCAGTGACATGGAGGAATGACATGGAGGAGTGAGTTGGTGGAGCGACATGGAGGAGTGACATGGAAGACATATAGAAGTGACATGGAGGAGTGACTTGGAGGAGTAACATTAAGGAGTGACATGGAGGAATGACTTGGATGAGTGACATGGAGGAGTGACAAGGAGGATTGAGTTGGTGTAGCAATATGAAGGATTGACATGGAGTAGCGACATGGAGGAGTGACATGAGGAGTGAGTTGGTGTAGCGACATGGAGGAGTGACATGGAATTGCGACAAGGAGGAGTGATATGGAGAATTGACATAGAGGAGTGATATAGAGGAGTGGCGTGGTGGAGTGAAATTTAAGAGTGACATGGAGGAGTGACATGGAGCAGTGACATGGAGTAGCTACATGGAGGAGTGACAAGGAGGTGTGACATGGAGGAGTGACGTGGACGAGTGACATGGAGGAGTGAGTTGGTAGAGCGACATGGAGGAGTGACATGGAGTAGCTACATGGAGGAGTGACAAGGAGGAGTGGCGTGGTGGAGTGGAATTTAAGAGTGACATGGAGGAGTGACATGGAGGAGTGACATGGAGTAGCTACATGGAGGAGTGACAAGGAGGTGTGATATGGAGGAGTGATGTGGACGACTGACATGGAGGAGTGAGTTGGTAGAGCGACATGGAGGTGTGACATGGAATAGCGACAAGGAGGAGTGACATGGAGGAGTGACATGGAGGAGTAACATGGAGGAGTGATATAAAGGAGTGGCGTGGTGGAGTGATATTTAAGAGTGACATGGAGGAGTGACATGGAGGAGTGACATGGAGTAGCTACATGGAGGAGTGACAAGGAGGTGTGACATGGAGGAGTGACGTGGACGAGTGACATGGAGTAGTGAGTTGGTAGAGGGACATGGAGGAGTGAACATGGAGTAGCTACATGGAGGAGTGACAAGGAGGTGTGACATGGAGGAGTGACGTAGAGTAGCGACATGGAGGAGTGACATGGAATTGCGACAAGGAGGAGTGATATGGAGAAGTGACATAGAGGAGTGATATAGAGGAGTGGCGTGGTGGAGTGAAATTTAAGAGTGACATGGAGGAGTGACATGGAGCAGTGACATGGAGTAGCTACATGGAGGAGTGACAAGGAGGTGTGACATGGAGGAGTGACGTGGACGAGTGACATGGAGGAGTGAGTTGGTAGAGCGACATGGAGGAGTGACATGGAGTAGCTACATGGAGGAGTGACAAGGAGGAGTGGCGTGGTGGAGTGGAATTTAAGAGTGACATGGAGGAGTGACATGGAGGAGTGACATGGAGTAGCTACATGGAGGAGTGACAAGGAGGTGTGATATGGAGGAGTGACGTGGACGACTGACATGGAGGAGTGAGTTGGTAAAGCGACATGGAGGTGTGACATGGAATAGCGACAAGGAGGAGTGACATGGAGGAGTGACATGGAGGAGTAACATGGAGGAGTGATATAAAGGAGTGGCGTGGTGGAGTGATATTTAAGAGTGACATGGAGGAGTGACATGGAGTAGCTACATGGAGGAGTGACAAGGAGGTGTGACATGGAGGAGTGACATGGACGAGTGACATGGAGTAGTGAGTTGGTAGAGCGACATGGAGGAGTGAACATGGAGTAGCTACATGGAGGAGTGACAAGGAGGTGTGACATGGAGGAGTGACGTAGAGTAGCGACATGGAGGAGTGACTTGGAGGAGTGACAATGTGGAGCTACACAGATGAGAGACATGACATTGAAGACTTGGAGAAGTGACATGGAGGAGAGACATGGAGGAGTGAAATGGAGGAGTGACATGGAGTAGAGACATGGAGGAGTGACATGGAGGAGTGACATGGCGGAGGGACAGGGATGAATGAGTTGGTGTAGTGACATGGAGGAGTGACATGGAGGAATGAAATGGAGGAGTGACATGGAGGAGTGACATGGAGGGTTGATATGGAGGAGTGAGTTGGTGGAGCGACATGGAGGAGTGACATGGAAGACATATAGAAGTGACATGGAGGAGTGACTTGGAGGAGTAACATAAAGGAGTGACATGGAGGAGTGACTTGGATGAGTGACATGGAGGAGTGACAAGGAGGATTGAGATGGTGTAGCGATATGGAGGATTGACATGGAGTAGCGACATGGAGGAGTGACATGAAGAGTGAGTTGGTGTAGCGACATGGAGGAGTGACATGGAATTGCGACAAGGAGGAGTTACATGGAGAAGTGACATGGAGGAGTGATATAGAGGAGTGGCGTGAAGGAGTGAAATTTAAGAGTGACATGGAGGAGTGACATGGAGGAGTGACATGGAGTAGCTACATGGAGGAGTGACAAGGAGGTGTGATATGGAGGAGTGAGTTGGTAGAGCGACATGGAGGAGTGACATGGAGTAGCTACATGGAGGAGTGACAAGGAGGTGTAACATGGAGGAGTGACGTGGAGTAGTGACATGGAGGGTTGATATGGAGGATTGACATGGAGTAGTGGCAAGGAGAAATGACATGGAGGAGTGACATGGAGGAGTGACATAGAGGATAGATGTGGAGGAAAGAAATGGAGTAGTGACATGGAGTAGCGACATGGTGGAGTGACATGAGGAGTGACGTAGAAGAGTGACGTGGTGGAGTGAAATGGAGGAGTGACATGAGGAGTGACAATAGGAGTGACATAGTGGATTGATGTGGAGGAGAGACATGGAGTAGTGACATGGAGAACTGACAAGTTTGATCAGGAAGGATTGTTGATATGGTGGAGTGACATGGCGGAGGGACAGGGATTAGTGAGTTGGTGTAGTGACATGGAGGAAGGACATAGAGGAGTGACATGGAGTAGCTACATGGAGGAGTGACAAGGAGGTGTGATATGGAGGAGTGAGTTGGTAGAGCGACATGGAGGAGTGACATGGAGTAGCTACATGGAGGAGTGACAAGGAGGTGTGATATGGAGGATTGACGTGGACGACTGACATGGAGGAGTGAGTTGGTAGAGCGACAAGGAGGTGTGACATGGAATAGCGACAAGGAGGAGTGACATGGAGGAGTGACATGGAGGAGTAACATGGAGGAGTGATATAAAGGAGTGGCGTGGTGGAGTGATATTTAAGAGTGACATGGAGGAGTGACATGGAGTAGCTACATGGAGGAGTGACAAGGAGGTGTGACATGGAGGAGTGACGTGGACGAGTGACATGGAGTAGTGAGTTGGTAGAGCGACATGGAGGAGTGACATGGAGTAGCTACATGGAGGAGTGACAAGGAGGTGTGACATGGAGGAGTGACGTAGAGTAGCGACATGGAGGAGTGACTTGGAGGAGTGACAATGTGGAGCTACACAGATGAGAGACATGACATTGAAGACTTCGAGAAGTGACATTGAGGAGAGACATGGAGGAGTGAAATGGAGGAGTGACATGGAGTAGAGACATGGAGGAGTGACATGGAGGAGTGACATGGCGGAGGGACAGGGATGAATGAGTTGGTGTAGTGACATGGAGGAGTGACATGGAGGAATGAAATGGAGGAGTGACATGGAGGAGTGACATGGAGGGTTGATATGGAGGAGTGAGTTGGTGGAGCGACATGGAGGAGTGACATGGAAGACATATAGAAGTGACATGGAGGAGTGACTTGGAGGAGTAACATAAAGGAGTGACATGGAGGAATGACTTGGATGAGTGACATGGAGGAGTGACAAGGAGGATTGAGTTGGTGTAGCGATATGGAGGATTGACATGGAGTAGCGACATGGAGGAGTGACATGAAGAGTGAGTTGGTGTAGCGACATGGAGGAGTGACATGGAATTGCGACAAGGAGGAGTGACATGGAGAAGTGACATGGAGGAGTGATATAGAGGAGTGGCGTGGTGGAGTGAAATTTAAGAGTGACATGGAGGAGTGACATGGAGGAGTGACATGGAGTAGCTACATGGAGGAGTGACAAGGAGGTGTGATATGGAGGAGTGAGTTGGTAGAGCGACATGGAGGAGTGACAAGGAGGTGTAACATGGAGGAGTGACGTGGAGTAGTGACATGGAGGGTTGATATGGAGGAGTGACATGGAGTAGTGGCAAGGAGAAATGACATGGAGGAGTGACATGGAGGAGTGACATAGAGGATAGATGTGGAGGAAAGAAATGGAGTAGTGACATGGAGTAGCGACATGGTGGAGTGACATGAGGAGTGACGTAGAAGAGTGACGTGGTGGAGTGAAATGGAGGAGTGACATGAGGAGTGACATGAGGAGTGACATAGTGGATTGATGTGGAGGAGAGACATGGAGTAGTTACATGGAGAACTGACAAGTTTGATCAGGAAGGATTGTTGATATGGTGGAGTGACATGGCGGAGGGACAGGGATTAGTGAGTTGGTGTAGTGACATGGAGGAAGGACATAGAGAAGTGACATGGAGTAGCTACATGGAGGAGTGACAAGGAGGTGTGATATGGAGGAGTGAGTTGGTAGAGCGACATGGAGGAGTGACATGGAGTAGCTACATGGAGGAGTGACAAGGAGGTGTGATATGGAGGATTGACGTGGACGACTGACATGGAGGAGTGAGTTGGTAGAGCGACAAGGAGGTGTGACATGGAATAGCGACAAGGAGGAGTGACATGGAGGAGTGACATGGAGGAGTAACATGGAGGAGTAACATGGAGGAGTGATATAAAGGAGTGGCGTGGTGGAGTGATATTTAAGAGTGACATGGAGGAGTGACATGGAGTAGCTACATGGAGGAGTGACAAGGAGGTGTGACATGGAGGAGTGACGTGGACGAGTGACATGGAGTAGTGAGTTGGTAGAGCGACATGGAGGAGTGACATGGAGTAGCTACATGGAGGAGTGACAAGGAGGTGTGACATGGAGGAGTGACGTAGAGTAGCGACATGGAGGAGTGACTTGGAGTAGCTACATGGAGGAGTGACAAGGAGGTGTGATATGGAGGAGTGAGTTGGTAGAGCGACATGGAGGAGTGACAAGGAGGTGTAACATGGAGGAGTGACGTGGAGTAGTGACATGGAGGGTTGATATGGAGGAGTGACATGGAGTAGTGGCAAGGAGAAATGACATGGAGGAGTGAAATGGAGGAGTGACATGGAGTAGCTACATGGAGGAGTGACAAGGAGGTGTGATATGGAGGAGTGAGTTGGTAGAGCGACATGGAGGAGTGACAAGGAGGTGTAACATGGAGGAGTGACGTGGAGTAGTGACATGGAGGGTTGATATGGAGGAGTGACATGGAGTAGTGGCAAGGAGAAATGACATGGAGGAGTGACATGGAGGAGTGACATAGAGGATAGATGTGGAGGAAAGAAATGGAGTAGTGACATGGAGTAGCGACATGGTGGAGTGACATGAGGAGTGACGTAGAAGAGTGACGTGGTGGAGTGAAATGGAGGAGTGACATGAGGAGTGACATGAGGAGTGACATAGTGGATTGATGTGGAGGAGAGACATGGAGTAGTGACATGGAGAACTGACAAGTTTGATCAGGAAGGATTGTTGATATGGTGGAGTGACATGGCGGAGGGACAGGGATTAGTGAGTTGGTGTAGTGACATGGAGGAAGGACATAGAGGAGTGACATGGAGTAGCTACATGGAGGAGTGACAAGGAGGTGTGATATGGAGGAGTGAGTTGGTAGAGCGACATGGAGGAGTGACATGGAGTAGCTACATGGAGGAGTGACAAGGAGGTGTGATATGGAGGATTGACGTGGACGACTGACATGGAGGAGTGAGTTGGTAGAGCGACAAGGAGGTGTGACATGGAATAGCGACAAGGAGGAGTGACATGGAGGAGTGACATGGAGGAGTAACATGGAGGAGTGATATAAAGGAGTGGCGTGGTGGAGTGATATTTAAGAGTGACATGGAGGAGTGACATGGAGTAGCTACATGGAGGAGTGACAAGGAGGTGTGACATGGAGGAGTGACGTGGACGAGTGACATGGAGTAGTGAGTTGGTAGAGCGACATGGAGGAGTGACATGGAGTAGCTACATGGAGGAGTGACAAGGAGGTGTGACATGGAGGAGTGACGTAGAGTAGCGACATGGAGGAGTGACTTGGAGGAGTGACAATGTGGAGCTACACAGATGAGAGACATGACATTGAAGACTTGGAGAAGTGACATTGAGGAGAGACATGGAGGAGTGAAATGGAGGAGTGACATGGAGTAGAGACATGGAGGAGTGACATGGAGGAGTGACATGGCGGAGGGACAGGGATGAATGAGTTGGTGTAGTGACATGGAGGAGTGACATGGAGGAATGAAATGGAGGAGTGACATGGAGGAGTGACATGGAGGGTTGATATGGAGGAGTGAGTTGGTGGAGCGACATGGAGGAGTGACATGGAAGACATATAGAAGTGACATGGAGGAGTGACTTGGAGGAGTAACATAAAGGAGTGACATGGAGGAATGACTTGGATGAGTGACATGGAGGAGTGACAAGGAGGATTGAGTTGGTGTAGCGACATGGAGGATTGACATGGAGTAGCGACATGGAGGAGTGACATGAAGAGTGAGTTGGTGTAGCGACATGGAGGAGTGACATGGAATTGCGACAAGGAGGAGTGACATGGAGAAGTGACATGGAGGAGTGATATAGAGGAGTGGCGTGGTGGAGTGAAATTTAAGAGTGACATGGAGGAGTGACATGGAGGAGTGACATGGAGTAGCTACATGGAGGAGTGACAAGGAGGTGTGATATGGAGGAGTGAGTTGGTAGAGCGACATGGAGGAGTGACAAGGAGGTGTAACATGGAGGAGTGACGTGGAGTAGTGACATGGAGGGTTGATATGGAGGAGTGACATGGAGTAGTGGCAAGGAGAAATGACATGGAGGAGTGACATGGAGGAGTGACATAGAGGATAGATGTGGAGGAAAGAAATGGAGTAGTGACATGGAGTAGCGACATGGTGGAGTGACATGAGGAGTGACGTAGAAGAGTGACGTGGTGGAGTGAAATGGAGGAGTGACATGAGGAGTGACATAGTGGATTGATGTGGAGGAGAGACATGGAGTAGTGACATGGAGAACTGACAAGTTTGATCAGGAAGGAGGGTTGATATGGTGGAGTGACATGGCGGAGGGACAGGGATTAGTGAGTTGGTGTAGTGACATGGAGGAAGGACATAGAGGAGTGACATGGAGGAGTGACATGGAGGGTTGATATGAAGGAGTGACATGGAGGAGTGATGTGGTGGAGTGAAATGGAGGAGTGACATGGAGGAGTGAGTTGGTGTATCGACATAAGGAGTGACATGGAATAGCAACATGGAGGAGTGACTTGAATGTGTGACATGGAGGAGTGAGTTGGTGTAGCGACATGGAGATGTGAAATGGAGTAGCAACATGGAGAAGTGACATGAGGAGTGAGTTGGTGTAGCGACATGGAGGAGTGACATGGAGGAATGACATGGAGGAGTGACATGGAGGAGTGACATGGCGTAGGGACAGGGATGAGTGAGTTGGTGTAGTGACATGGAGGAGTGACATGGAGGAATGACATGGAGGAGTGACATGGAGGAGTGATATGGATGGTTGATATGGAGGAGTGATATGGAGGAGTGATGTGGTGGAGTGAAATGGAGGAGTGAAATGGAGGAGTGAGTTGGTGTAGCGACATGGAAGAGTAACATGGAATAGCGACAAGGAGGAGTGACATGGAGGAGTGACGTGGACGAGTGACATTGAGGAATGAGTTGGTAGAGCGACATGGAGGAGTGACATGGAATAGCTACATGGAGGAGTGACAAGGAGGAGTGACATGGAGGAGTGAGTTGGTGGAGCAACATGGAGTAGTGACATGGAAGACATATAGAAATGACATGGAGGAGTGACTTGGAGGAGTGACATAAAGGAGTGACATGGAGGAATGACTTGGATGAGTGACATGGAGGAGTGACAAGGAGGATTGAGTTGGTGTAGCGACATGGAGGAGTGACATGGAGTAGCGTCAAGGAGGAGTGACATGGAGGAGTCACATGGAGGAGTGATATAGAGGAGTGATGTGGAGGAGAGACATGGAGTAGTGATATGGAGAACTGACAAGTTTGATCAGGAAGGAGGGTTGATATGGTGGAGTGACATGGCGGAGGGAAAGGGATGAGGGAGTTGGTGTAGTGACATGGAGGAGTGACATGGAGGAGTGACATGGAAGAGTGACATGGAGGAGTGACATGGAGGAGAGACATGGAGGAGTGACATGGAGGAGTGACATGGCGTAGGGACAGGGATGAGTGAGTTGGTGTAGTGACATGGAGGAGCAACATGGAGGGGTGACAAGGAGGAGCGACATGGAGGAGTGACATGGAAGACATATAGAAGTGACATGGAGGAGTGACATGGAGGATCGACATGGAGGAGTGACATGGAGTAGAGACATAGGGGAATGACATAGAGGAGTGATGTGGAGTGAAATGGAAAACATGTATAAGTGACACGGAGGAGTGATATGGAGGAGTGACAATATGGAGCTACACGGATGAGAGACATGACATTGAAGACTTGGAGAAGTGACATGGAGGAGCGACATGCAAGAGTGACATGGAGGAGTGACATGGAGTAGCAACATGGAGGAGTGACATGAGGAGTGAGTTGGTGTAGCAACATGCAGGAGTGACATGGAATAGCGACAAGGAGGAGTAAAATGGAGTAGTGACATGGAGAACTGACAAGTTTGATCAGGAAGGAGGGTTGATATGGTGGAGTGACATGGCGGAGGGACAGGGATTAGTGAGTTGGTGTAGTGACATGGATGAGTGACATGGAGAAGTGACATGGAGGGTGATATGGAGGAGTGACATGGAGGAGTGACATGGTGGAACGAAATGGAGGAGTGAAATGGAGTAGCGACATGGAGGAGTTACATGAGGAGTGAGTTGGTGTAGCGACATGGAGGAGTAACATGGAGGAGTGACATGGCGGAGGGACAGGGATGAGTGTGTTGGTGTAGTGACATGGAGGAGTGACATGGAGGAGTGACGTGGACGAGTGACATTGAGGAATGAGTTGGTAGAGCGACATGGAGGAGTGACATGGAATAGCTACATGGAGGAGTGACAAGGAGGAGTGACATGGAGGAGTGAGTTGGTGGAGCAACATGGAGTAATGACATGGAAGACATATAGAAGTGACATGGAGGAGTGACTTGGAGGAGTGACATAAAGGAGTGACATGGAGGAATGACTTGGATGAGTGACATGGAGGAGTGACAAGGAGGATTGAGTTGGTGTAGCGACATGGAGGAGTGACATGGAGTAGCGTCAAGGAGGAGTGACATGGAGGAGTCACATGGAGGAGTGATATAGAGGAGTGATGTGGAGTAGAGACATGGAGTAGTGACATGGAGAAGTGACATAGAGGACTGACATGAGGAGTGACGTAGAAGAGTGACGTGGTGGAGTGAAATGGAGGAGTGACATGGAGAGTGAGTTGGTGTAGCGACATGGAAGAGTAACATGGAATAGCGACAAGGAGGAGTGACTTGGAGGAGTGACATGGAGGAGTGATATAGAGGAGTGATGTGGAGTAGAGACATGGAGTAGTGACATGGAGAAGTGACAAGTTTGATCAGGAAGGAGGGTTGATATGGTGGAGTGACATGGAAGAGTGACAAGGAGGATTGATTTGGTGTAGCGACATGGAGGAGGGACATGGAGTAGCGACTTGGAGGAGTGACATGGAATAGCGACAAGGAGGAGTGACATGGAGGAGTGACATGGAGGAGTGACATAGAGAATTTATGTGGAGGAGAGACAGGAAGTAGTGACATGGAGAACTGACAAGTTTGATCAGGAAGGAGGGTTGATATGGTGGAGTGACATGGAGGAGTGACATGGAATAGTGACATGGAGGATTGATGTGGAGGAGAGACATGGAGGAGTGACAGGGCGGATCAGCAAGGAGGATTGAAATGGTGGAGTGACATGGCGGAGGGACATGGATGAGTGACATGAAGGAGTGACATGGAGGAGCAACATGGAGGGGTGACAAGGAGGAATGACATGGAGGAGTGACATGGAAGACATATTGAAGTGACATGGAGGAGTGACATGGAGGATCGACATAGAGGAGTGACATGGAGTAGCGACATAGGGTAATGACATAGAGGAGTGATATTGAAAAGTGACATGGAGGAGTGACATAGAGGAGTGATGTGGAGGAGTGACATGTAAAACATGTAGAAGTGACACAGAGGAGTGATATGGAGGAGTGACAATATGGAGCTACACGGATGAGAGATATGACATTGAAGACTTGGAGAAGTGACATAAAGGAGCGACATGCAAGAGTGACATGGAGGAGAAACATGGAGTAGCGACATGGAGTAGTGACATTAAGGAGTTACATGGAGGAGTGAAATGGAGGAGTGACATAAAGGAGTGACATGGAGGAATGACTTGGATGAGTGACATGGAGGAGTGACATGGAGGATTGATGTTTAGGAGAGACATGGAGGAGTTACAGGGCGGATCAGCTAGGAGGATTGATATGGTGGAGTAAGATGGTGGAGGGACATGGATGAGTGACATGGATGAGTGATATGGAGGAGCAACATGGAGGGGTGACAAGGAGGAGTGACATGGAGGAGTGACATGGAAGATATATAGAAGTGACATGGAGGAGTGACATGGAGGATCGACATGGAGGAGTGACATGGAGTAGCGATATAGGGGAATGACATAGAGGAGTGATATTGAAAAGTTACATGGAGGAGTGACATAGAGGAGTGATGTGGAGTGAAATGGAAAACATGTATAAGTGACACGGAGGAGTGATATGGAGGAGAGACAATATGGAGCTACACGGATGAGAGACATGACATTGAAGACTTGGAGAAGTGACATGGAGGAGCGACATGCAAGAGTGACATGGAGGAGTGACATGGAGTAGCAACATGGAGGAGTGACATGAGGAGTGAGTTGGTGTAGCGACATGGAGAAGTAATATGGAGGAGTGACATGGCGGAGGAACAGGGATGAGTGAGTTGGTGTAGTGACATGGAGGAGTGACATGGAGGAGTGACGTGGTGGAACGAAATGGAGGAGTGAAATGGAGTAGCTACATGGAGGAGTGACATGAGGAGTGAGTTGGTATAGCGACATGGAGGAGTAACATGGAGGAGTGACATGGTGGAGGGAAAGGGATGAGTGAGTTGGTGTAGTGACATGGAGGAGTGACATGGAGGAATGACATGGAGGAGTGACATGGAGGAGTGACATGGAGGGTTGATATGGAGGAGTGATATGGAGGAATGACGTGGACGAGTGACATGGAGGAATGAGTTGGTAGAGCGACATGGAGGAGTGACATGGAATAGCTACATGGAGGAGTGACAAGGAGGAGTGACATGGAGGAGTGAGTTGGTGGAGCGACATGGAGGAGTGACATGGAAGATATATAGAAGTGACATGGAGGAGTGACTTGGAGGAGTGACATAAAGGAGTGTCATGGAGAAATGACTTGGATGAGTCACATGGAGGAGTGACAAGGAGGATTGAGTTGGTTTAGCGACATGGAGGAGTGACATGGAGTAGCGACATGGAGGAGTGACATGAGGAGTGAGTTGGTATAGCAACATGGAGGAGTGACATGGAATAGCGACAAGGAGGAGTGACATGGAGGAGTGACATGGAGGAATGACATAGAGGATTGATGTGGAGGAGAGACATGGAGTAGTGACATGGAGAACTGACAAGTTTAATCAGGAAGGAGGGTTGATATGAAGGAGTGACATGGAGGAGTGACGTGGTGGAGTGAAATGGAGGAGTGAAATGGAGTAGCGACATGGAGGAGTGACATGAGGAGTAAGTTGGTGTAGCGACATGGATTAGTGACATGGAGGAGTGACATGGCGGAGGGACAGGGATGAGTGAGTTGGTGTAGTGACATGGAGGAGTGACATGGAGGAATGACATGGAGGAGTGACATGAAGGAGTGACATGGAGGGTTGATATGGAGGAGTGATATGGAGGAGTGACGTGGTGGAGTGAAATGGAGGCGTGAAATGGAGGAGTGAGTTGGTGTAGCGACAGAAGGAGTGACATGGAATAGCGACATGGAGGAGTGACATGGAGGAGTGACATGAGGAGTGAGTTGGTGTAGCGACATGGAGGAGTGACATGGAATAGCGACAAGGAGAAGTGACATGGAGGAGTTACATGGAGGAGTGACATAGAGGATTGATGTGGAGGACAGACATGGAGTAGTGAAATGGAGAAGTGACAAGTTTGATCAGGAAGGAGGGTTGATATGGTGGAGTGACATGGCGGAGGGAAAGGGATGAGTGAGTTGGTGTAGTGACATGGAGGAGTGACATGGAGGAGTGACATGGAGGAGTGACTTGGAGGATTGATGTGGAGGAGAGACATGGAGGAGTGACAGGGCGGATCAACAAGGAGGATTGATATGGTGGAGTGACATGGCGGAGGGACATGGATGAGTGACATGAAGGAGTGACATGGAGGAGCAACATGGAGGGGTGACAAGGAGGAATGACATGGAGGAGTGACATGGAAGACATATTGAAGTGACATGGAGGAGTGACATGGAGGATCGACATAGAGGAGTGACATGGAGTAGCGACATAGGGTAATGACATAGAGGAGTGATATTGAAAAGTGACATGGAGGAGTGACATAGAGGAGTGATGTGGAGGAGTGACATGTAAAACATGTAGAAGTGACACAGAGGAGTGATATGGAGGAGTGACAATATGGAGCTACACGGATGAGAGATATGACATTGAAGACTTGGAGAAGTGACATAGAGGAGCGACATGCAAGAGTGACATGGAGGAGAAACATGGATTGGCGACATGGAGTAGTGACATTAAGGAGTTACATGGAGGAGTGAAATGGAGGATTGATATGGAGGAGTGACATGGAGGAGTGAAATAGAGGAGTGATATGGAGGAGCGACATGCAGGAGTGACATTGAAGTCATATAGAAGTGAAAATGAGGAGTGACTTGGAGGAGTGACATAAAGGAGTGACATGGAGGAATGACGTGGATGAGTGACATGGAGGAGTGACAAGGAGTAGCTACATGGAGGAGTGACATGAGGAGTGACGTAGAAGAGTGACGTGGTGGAGTGAAATGGAGGAGTGACATGGAAGAGTGAGTTGGTGTAGCGACATGGAGGAGTAACATGGAATAGCGACAAGGAGGAGTGACATGGAGTAGAAACATGGAGGAGTGATATAGAGGAGTGATGTGGAGGAGAGACATGAAGTAGTGACATGGAGAAGTGACAAGTTTGATGAGGAAGGAGGGTTGATATGGTAGAGTGACATGGCGGAGGGACATGGAGGAGTGACATGGAGGAGTGACATGGAGAACTGACAAGTTTGATCAGGAAGGAGGGTTGATATGGTGGAGTGACATGGCGGAGGGAAAGGGTTGAGGGAGTTGGTGTAGTGACATGGAGGAGTGACATGGAGGATTGATGTGGAGAAGAGACATGGAGGAGTGACATGGAAGACATATAGAAGTGACATGGAGGAGTGACATGGAGGATCGACATGGAGGAGTGACATGGAGTAACGACATAGGGGAATGACATAGAGGAGTGATATTGAAAAGTGACATGGCGGAGTGACATAGAGGAGTGATGTGGAAGAGTGACATGGAAAACATGTAGAACTGACATGGAGGAGTGATATGGAGGAGTGACAATATGGAGCTACACGGATGAGAGACATGACATTGAAGACTTGCAGAAGTGACATGGAGGAGTGAAATGGAGGACTGATATGGAGGAGTGACATGGAGGAGTGAAATAGAGGAGTGATATGGAGGAGCGACATGCAGGATTTACATTGAAGTCATATAGAAGTGAAATTGAGGAGTGACTTGGAGGAGTGACATAAAGTAGTGACATGGAGGAATGACATGGTTGAGTGACATGGAGGAGTGACAATTAGTAGCGACATGGAGGAGTGACATGAGGAGTGACGTAGAAGAGTGACGTGGTGGAGTGAAATGGAGGAGTGACATGGAAGAGTGAGTTGGTGTAGCGACATGGAGGAGTAACATGGAATAGCGACAAGGAGGAGTGACATGGAGGAGTGACATGGAGGAGTGATATAGAGGAGTGATGTGGAGGAGAGACATGGAGTAGTGACATGGAGAAGTGAAAAGTTTGATCAGGAGGGAGGGTTGATATGGAGTAGTGACATGGAGGAGTGACGTGGTGGAATGAAATGGAGGAGTGACACGGAGGAGTGAGTTTATATAGCGATATAAGAAGTGACATGGAATAGCGACATGGAGGAGTGACATGGACGAGTGACATAGAGGAGTGACGTGGAGCAGTGACATGGAGGAGTGACATGGAGGAGTGAATTGGAGGAGTGACATAAAGGAGTGAAATGAACAAATGACTTGGCTGAGTGACATGGAGGAATGACAAGGAGGATTGAATTGGTGTAGCGACATGGAGGAGTGAAATGGAGGAATGACATGGAGGGTTGATATGGAGGAGTTACATGTAGGAGTGTGGTGGTGTGAAATGTGGGAGTGACATGGAGGAGTGAGTTGGTGTAGCGACATGGAGGAGTGACATGGAATAGCGACAAGGAGGAATGACATGGAGGAGTGACATGGAGGAGTGACATAGAAGATTGATGTGGAGGAAAGACATGGAGTAGTGACATGGAGAAGTGACAAGTTTGATCAGGAAGGAGGGTTGATATGGTGGAGTGACATGGCGGAGGGACAGGGATTAGTGAGTTGGTGTAGTGACATGGAGGAGTGACATGGAGGAGTGACATGGAGGAGTGACGTGGTGGAGTGAAATGGAGGAGTGACATGGAGGAGTGAGTTGGTGTATCGACATAAGGAGTGACATGGAATAGCGACATGGAGGAGTGACTTGGATGAGTGACATGGAGGAGTGACAAGGAGGATTGAGTTGGTGTAGCGACATGGAGGAGTGAAATGGAGTAGCGACATGGAGGAGTGACATGAGGAGTGAGTTGGTGTAGCGACATGGAGGAGTGACATGGAGGAGTGACATGACGGAGGGACAGGGATGAGTGAGTTGGTGTGGTGAAATAGAGGAGTGACATGGAGGAGTGACATGGAGGGTTGATATGGAGGAGGGACGTGGTGGAGTGAAATGGAGGAGTGACATGGAAGAGTGAGTTGGTGTAGCGACATGGAGGAGTAACATGGAATAGCGACAAGGAGGAGTGACATGGAGTAGAGACATGGAGGAGTGATATAGAGGAGTGATGTGGAGGAGAGACATGAAGTAGTGACATGGAGAAGTGACAAGTTTGATGAGGAAGGAGGGTTGATATGGTAGAGTGACATGGCGGATGGACATGGAGGAGTGACATGGAGGAGTGACATGAGGAGTGACATGAGGAGTGACATAGAGGATTGATGTGGAGGAGAGACATGGAGTAGTGACATGGAGAACTGACAAGTTTGATCAGGAAGGAGGGTTTATATGGTGGAGTGACATGGTGGAGGGACATGGATGAGTGACATGGAGGAGTGACATGGAAGAGCAACATGGAGGAGTGACAAGGAGGAGCGACATGGAGGAGTGACATGGAAGACATAGAAGTGACTTGGAGGAGTGACATGGAGTAGCGACATAGGGGAATGACATAGAGGAGTGATATTGATGGAGGGTTGATATGGAGGAGGGACGTGGTGGAGTGAAATGGAGGAGTGACATGGAGGAGTGAGTTGGTGTAGCGACAAGGAGGAGTGACATGGAGGGTTGATATGGAGGAGTGACATGGAGGAGTGACATAGAGGATTGACGTGGAGGAAAGACATGGAGTAGTGACATGGAGAAGTGACAAGTTTGATCAGGAAGGAGGGTTGATATGGTGGAGTGACATGGAAGAGTGACAAGGAGGATTGAGTTGGTGTAGCGACATGGAGGAGTGACATGGAGTAGCGACATGGAGGAGTGACATGGAATAGCTACAAGGAGGAGTGACATGGAGGAGTGACATGGAGGAGTGACATAGAGAATTTATGTGGAGGAGAGACAGGAAGTAGTGACATGGAGAACTGACAAGTTTGATCAGGAAGGAAGGTTGATATGGTGGAGTGACATGGCGGAGGGACAGGGATTAGTGAGTTGGTGTAGTGACATGGAGGAGTGACATGGAGTAGCGACATGGAGGAGTGACATGGAATAGCGACAAGGAGGAGTGACATGGAGGAGTGACATGGAGGAGTGACAAAGAGAATTTATGTGGAGGAGAGACAGGAAGTAGTGACATGGAGAACTGACAAGTTTGATCAGGAAGGAGGGTTGATATGGTGGAGTGACATGGCGGAGGGACAGCGATTAGTGAGTTGGTGTAGTGACATGGAGGAGTGACATAGAGGAGTGACATGGAGGAGTGACATGGAGGGTTGATATGAAGGAGTGACATGGAAGACATATAGAAGTGACATGGAGGAGTGACATGGAGGATCGACATGGAGGAGTGACATGGAGTAACGACATAGGGGAATGACATAGAGGAGTGATATTGAAAAGTGACATGGCGGAGTGACATAGAGGAGTGATGTGGAAGAGTGACATGGAAAACATGTAGAACTGACATGGAGGAGTGATATGGAGGAGTGACAATATGGAGCTACACGGATGAGAGACATGACATTGAAGACTTGCAGAAGTGACATGGAGGAGTGAAATGGAGGACTGATATGGAGGAGTGACATGGAGGAGTGAAATAGAGGAGTGATATGGAGGAGCGACATGCAGGATTTACATTTAAGTCATATAGAAGTGAAATTGAGGAGTGACTTGGAGGAGTGACATAAAGGAGTGACATGGAGGAATGACATGGTTGAGTGACATGGAGGAGTGACAATTAGTAGCGACATGGAGGAGTGACATGAGGAGTGACGTAGATGAGTGACGTGGTGGAGTGAAATGGAGGAGTGACATGGAAGAGTGAGTTGGTGTAGCGACATGGAGGAGTAACATGGAATAGCGACAAGGAGGAGTGACATGGAGGAGTGACATGGAGGAGTGATATAGAGGAGTGATGTGGAGGAGAGACATGGAGTAGTGACATGGAGAAGTGAAAAGTTTGATCAGGAAGGAGGGTTGATATGGAGTAGTGACATGGAGGAGTGACGTGGTGGAATGAAATGGAGGAGTGACACGGAGGAGTGAGTTTATATAGCGATATAAGAAGTGACATGGAATAGCGACATGGAGGAGTGACATGGAGGAGTGACATAGAGGAGTGACGTGGAGCAGTGACATGGAGGAGTGACATGGAGGAGTGAATTGGAGGAGTGACATAAAGGAGTGAAATGAACAAATGACTTGGCTGAGTGACATGGAGGAGTGACAAGGAGGATTGAATTGGTGTAGCGACATGGAGGAGTGAAATGGAGGAATGACATGGAGGGTTGATATGGAGGAGTTACATGGAGGATTGTGGTGGTGTGAAATGTGGGAGTGACATGGAGGAGTGAGTTGGTGTAGCGACATGGAGGAGTGACATGGAATAGCGACAAGGAGGAATGACATGGAGGAGTGACATGGAGGAGTGACATAGAAGATTGATGTGGAGGAAAGACATGGAGTAGTGACATGGAGAAGTGACAAGTTTGATCAGGAAGGAGGGTTGATATGGTGGAGTGACATGGCGGAGGGACAGGGATTAGTGAGTTGGTGTAGTGACATGGAGGAGTGACATGCAGGAGTGACATGGAGGAGTGACGTGGTGGAGTGAAATGGAGGAGTGACATGGAGGAGTGAGTTGGTGTATCGACATAAGGAGTGACATGGAATAGCGACATGGAGGAGTGACTTGGATGAGTGACATGGAGGAGTGACAAGGAGGATTGAGTTGGTGTAGCGACATGGAGGAGTGAAATGGAGTAGCGACATGGAGGAGTGACATGAGGAGTGAGTTGGTGTAGCGACATGGAGGAGTGACATGGAGGAGTGACATGACGGAGGGACAGGGATGAGTGAGTTGGTGTGGTGAAATGGAGGAGTGACATGGAGGAGTGACATGGAGGGTTGATATGGAGGAGGGACGTGGTGGAGTGAAATGGAGGAGTGACATGGAGGAGTGAGTTGGTGTAGCGACAAGGAGGAGTGACATGGAGGGTTGACATGGAGGAGTGACATGGAGGAGTGACTTGGATGAGTGACATGGAGAAATGACAAGGAGGATTGAATTGGTGTAGCGACATGGAGGAGTGAAATGGAGTAGCGACATGGAGGAGTGTCATGAGGAGTTAGTTGGTGTAGCGACATGGAGGAGTGACATGGAGGAGTGACATGGCGGAGGGACAGGGATGTGTGAGTTGTTGTAGTGACATGGAGGAGTGACATGGAGGAGTGACATGGAGGGTTGATATGGAGGAGTGATATGGAGGAGTGACGTGGTGGAGTGAAATGGAGGAGTGAGTTGGTGTAGCGACATAAGGAGTGACATGGAGGAGTGACATGAGGAGTGAGTTGGTGTAGCGACATGGAGCAGTGACATGGAATAGCGACAAGGAGGAGTGACATGGAGGAGTGACATGGAGGAGTGACATAGAGGATTGATGTGGAGGAGAGACATGGAGTAGTGACATGGAGAAGTGACAAGTTTGATCAGGAAGGAGGGTTGATATGGTGGAGTGACATGGCGGAGGGAAAGGGATGAGTGAGTTGGTGTAGTGACATAGAGGAGTGACATGGAGGAGTGACATGGAGGAGTGACATGGAGGGTTGATATGGAGGAGTGACATGGAGGAGTGACGTTGTGGAGTGAAATGGAGGAGTGACATGGAGTAGCGACATGGAGGAGTGACATGAGGAGTGAGTTGGTGTAGCAACATGGAGGAGTGACATGGAATAGCGACAAGGAGGAATGACATGGAGGAGTGACATGGAGGAGTGACATAGAGAATTGATGTGGAAGAGAGACATGGAGTAGTGACATGGAGAACTGACAAGTTTGATCAGTAAGGAGTGTTGATATGGTGGAGTGAAATGGCGGAGGGACAGGGATTAGTGTGTTGGTGTAGTGACATAGAATAGCGACATGGAGGATTGACTTGGATAAAGTGACATGGAGGAGTGACAAGGAGGGTTGAGTTAATGTAGCGACATGGAGATGTGAAATGGAGTAGCGACATGGAGGAGTGACATGAGGAATGAGTTGGTGTAGTGACATGGAGGAGTGACATGGAGGAGGTACATGGCGGAGAGACAGGGATGAGTGAGTTGGTGTAGTGAAATGGAGGAGTGACATGGAGGAGTGACATGGAGGGTTGATATGGAGGAGTGATATGGAGGGTTGATATGGAGGAATGATATGGAGGAGTGACGTGGTGGAGTGAAATGGAGGAGTGAAATGGAGGAGTGAGTTGGTGTAGCGACATAAGGAGTGACATGGAATAGCGACATGGAGGAGTGACATTGAGGACTGACATGAGGAGTGAGTTGGTGTAGCGACATGGAGCAGTGACATGGAATAGCGACAAGGAGGAGTGACATGGAGGAGTGACATGGAGGAGAGACATAGAGGATTGATGTGGAGGAGAGACATGGAGTAATTACATGGAGAAGTGACAAGTTTGATCAGGAAGGAGGGTTGATATGGTGGAGTGACATGGCGGAGGGAAAGGGATGAGTGAGTTGGTGTAGTGACATAGAGGAGTGACATGGAGGAGTGACATGGAGGAGTGACATGGAGGAGTGACATGGAGGGTTGATATGGAGGAGTGACATGGAGGAGTGACATGGAGGGTTGATATGGAGGAGTGACATGGAGGAGTGACGTTGTGGAGTGAAATGGAGGAGTGACATGGAGGAGTGAGTTGTGTAGCGACATAAGGAGTGACATGGAATAGCGACATGGGGGAGTGACATGGAGGAGTGACATAGAGGAGTGACGTGGAGCAGTGACATGGAGGAGTGACATGGAGGAGTGAGTTGGAGGAGGTACATGGCGGAGGGACAGGGATGAGTGAGTTGGTGTAGTGACATGGAGGAGTGACATCGAGGAATGACATGGAGGAGTGACATGGAGGAGTGACATGGAGGGTTGATATGGAGCTGTGATATGGAGGAGGGACATGGTGGAGTGAAATGGAGGAGTGAAATGGAGGAGTGAGTTGGTGTAGCGACATAAGGAGTGACATGGAATAGCGACATGGAGGAGTGACATGGAAGAGTGACATGAGGAGTGAGTTGTTGTAGCGACATGGAGCAGTGACATGGAATAGCGACAAGAAGGAGTGACATGGAGGAGTGACATGGAGGAGTGACATAGAGGATTGATGTGGAGGAGAGACATGGAGTAGTGACATGGAGAAGTGACAAGTTTGATCAGGAAGGAGGGTTGATATGGTGGAGTGACATGGCGGAGGGAAAGGGATGAGTGAGTTGGTGTAGTGACATAGAGGAGTGACATGGAGGAGTGACATGGAGGAGTGACATGGAGAAGTGACATGGAGGGTTGATATGGAGGAGTGACATGGAGGAGTGACGTTGTGGAGTGAAATGGAGGAGTGACATGGAGGAGTGAGTTGGTGTAGCGACATAAGGAGTGACATGGAATAGCGACATGGAGGAGTGACATGGAGGAGTGACATAGAGGAGTAACGTGGAGCAGTGACATGGAGGAGTGACATGGAGGAGTGACATGGAGGGTTGATATGGAGGAGTGATATGGAGGAGTGACGTGGTGGAGTGAAATGGAGGAGTGAAATGGAGGAGTGAGTTGGTGTAGCGACATAAGGAGTGACATGGAATAGCGACATGGAGGAGTGACATGGAGGAGTGACATGAGGAGTGAGTTGGTGTAGCGACATGGAGCAGTGACATGGAATAGCGACAAGGAGGAGTGACATGGAGGAGTGACATAGAGGATTGATGTGGAGGAGAGACATGGAGTAGTTACATGGAGAAGTGACAAGTTTGATCAGGAAGGAGGGTTGATATGGTGGAGTAACATGGCGGAGGGAAAGGGATGAGTGAGTTGGTGTAGTGACATGGAGGAGTGACATGGAGGAGTGACATGGAGGAGTGACATGGAGGGTTGATATGGAGGAGTGACATGGAGGAGTGACGTTGTGGAGTGAAATGGAGGAGTGACATGGAGGAGTGAGTTGGTGTAGCGACATAAGGAGTGACATGGAATAGCGACATGGGGGAGTGACATGGAGGAGTGACATAGAGGAGTGACGTGGAGCAGTGACATGGAGGAGTGACATGGAGGAGTGAGTTGGAGGAGGTACATGGCGGAGGGACAGGGATGAGTGAGTTGGTGTAGTGACATGGAGGAGTGACATGGAGGAATGACATGGAGGAGTGACATGGAGGAGTGACATGGAGGGTTGATATGGAGCTGTGATATGGAGGAGTGACGTGGTGGAGTGAAATGGAGGAGTGAAATGGAGGAGTGAGTTGGTGTAGCGACATAAGGAGTGACATGGAATAGCGACATGGAGGAGTGACATGGAGGAGTGACATGAGGAGTGAGTTGGTGTAGCGACATGGAGCAGTGACATGGAATAGCGACAAGGAGGAGTGACATGGAGGAGTGACATAGAGGATTGATGTGGAGGAGAGACATGGAGTAGTGACATGGAGAAGTGACAAGTTTGATCAGGAAGGAGGGTTGATATGGTGGAGTGACATGGCGGAGGGAAAGGGATGAGTGAGTTGGTGTAGTGACATAGAGGAGTGACATGGAGGAGTGACATGGAGGAGTGACATGGAGAAGTGACATGGAGGGTTGATATGGAGGAGTGACATGGAGGAGTGACGTTGTGGAGTGAAATGGAGGAGTGACATGGAGGAGTGAGTTGGTGTAGCGACATAAGGAGTGACATGGAATAGCGACATGGAGGAGTGACATGGAGGAGTTACATAGAGGAGTGACGTGGAGCAGTGACATGGAGGAGTGACATGGAGGAGTGAGTTGGTGGAATGACTTTGTTGAGTGACATGGAGGAGTGACAAGAAAGATTGAGTTGGTGTAGCGACATGGAGGAGTGACATGGAGTAGCGACATGGAGGAGTGACATGGAGGAGTGAGTTGGTGTAGCGACATGGAGGAGTTACATGGAATTGCGACAAGGAGGAGTGACATGGAGAAGTGACATGGAGGATTGATATGGAGGAGTAACATGGAGGAGTGAGATAGAGGAGTGGCGTGGTGGAGTGAAATTTAAGAGTGACATGGAGGAGTGACATGGAGAAGTGACATGGCGGAGAGACATGGTGGAGTGAAATGGAGGAATGACATGGAGTAGCGACATGGAGGAGTGACATGGAGGAGTGAGTTGGTGTAGCGACATGGAGGAGTGACATGGAATTGCGACAAGCAGGAGTGACATGGAGAAGTGACATGGGGAATTGATATGGAGGAGTAACATAGAGGAGTGATATAGAGGAGTGGCGTGGTGGAGTGAAATTTAAGAGTGACATGGAGGAGTGACATGGAGTAGTGACATGGAGGAGTGACATGGAGGAGTGAGTTGGTGTAACGACATGGAGGAGTGACATGGAAGACATATAGAAGTGACTTGGAGGAGTGACATAAAGGAGTGACATGGAGGAATGACTTGGATGAGTGACATGGAGGAGTGACATGGAGGATTGAGTTGGTGTAGCGACATGGAGGAGTGACATGGAGTAGTGACATGGAGTAATGACATGAGGAGTGAGTTGGTGTAGCGACATGGAGGAGTGACATGGAATAGCGACAAGGAGGAGTAACATAGAGGAGTGACATGGAGGAGTGACATCGAGGATTGATTTGGGGGAGAGACATGGAGTAGTGACATGGAGAAGTGACAAGTTTGATCAGGAAGGAGGGTTGATATTGTGGAGTGACATGGTGGAGGGACAGGGATGAGTGAGTTGGTGTAGTGACATGGAGTAGCTACATGGAGGAGTGACAAGGAAGTGTGACATGGAGGAGTGACGTGGACGAGTGACATGGAGGAGTGTGTTGGTAGAGCGACATGGAGGAGTGACATGGAATATCTACATGGTGTAACAACATGGAGGAGTGACATGGAAGACATATAGAAGTGAAATGGAGGAGTGAGTTGGTGTAGCGACATAAGGAGTGACATGGAATAGCGACATGGAGGAGTGACATGAGGAGTGAGTTGGTGTAGCGACATGGAGGAGTGACATGGAATAGCGACAAGGAGGAGTGACATGGAGGAGTGACATAGAGGATTGATGTGGAGGAGAGACATGGAGTAGTGACATGGAGAAGTGAGAAGTTTGATCAGGAAGGAGGGTTGATATGGTGGAGTGACATGGCGGAGGGAAAGGGATGAGTGAGTAGGTGTAGTGACAAAGAGGAGTGACATGGAGGAGTGACATGGAGGAGTGACATGGAGGAGTGACATGGAAGGTTGATATGGAGGAGTGACATGGAGGAGTGACATGGGGAATGAAATGATGGAGTGACATGGAGGAGTGGGTTGGTGTAGCGACAAAAGGAGTGACATGGAATAGCGACATGGATGAGTGACATGGAGGAGTGACATAGAGGAGTGATGTGGAGCAGTGACATGGAGGAGTGACATGGAGGAGTGAGTTGGTGGAGCGACATGGAGGAGTGACATGGAAGACATATAGAAGTGACATGGAGGAGTGACATGGAGGAGTGACATAGAGGAGTGACGTGAGGCAATGACATGGAGGAGTGAAATGGAGGAGTGAGTTGGTGGAGCGACATGGAGGAGTGACATGGAAGACATATAGAAGATACATGGAGTAGTGACATGGAGAAGTGACAAGTTTGATCAAGAAGGAGGGTTGATATGGTGTAGTGACATGGCGGAGGGGAATGGAGGAGTTACATGGAGGAGTGATATGGAGGGTTGATATGGGGGAGGGACGTGATGGAGTGAAATGGAGGAGTGACATGGAGGAGTGAGTTGGTGTAGCGACAAGGAGGAGTGACATGGAGGGTTGATATGGAGGACTGACATGGAGGAGTGAGTTTATATAGCGACATAAAGAGTGACATGGAATAGCGACATGGAGGAGTGACATGGAGGAGTGAGTTGGTGGAGCGACATGGAGGAGTGACATGGAAGACATATAGAAGTGACATGGAGGAGTCACTTGGAGGAGTGACATTAAGGAGTGACATGGAGGAATGACTTGGATGAGTGACATGGAGGAGTGACAAGGAGGATTGAGTTGGTGTAGCGACATGGAGGAGTGACATGGAGTAGCGACATGGAGGAGTGACATGGAGGAGTGAGTTGGTGTAGCGACATGGAGGAGTGACATGGAATTGCGACAAGGAGGAGTGACATGGAGAAGTGACATGGAGGATTGATATGGAGGAGTAACATGGAGGAGTGACATGGAGGAGTGAGTTGGTGTAGCGACAAGGAGGAGTGACATGGAGGGTTGATATGGAGGACTGACATGGAGGAGTGAGTTTATATAGCGACAAAGAGTGACATGGAATAGCGACATGGAGGAGTGACATGGAGGAGTGAGTTGGTGGAGCGACATGGAGGAGTGACATGGAAGACATATAGAAGTGACATGGAGGAGTCACTTGGAGGAGTGACATAAAGGAGTGACATGGAGGAATGACTTGGATGAGTGACATGGAGGAGTGACAAGGAGGATTGAGTTGGTGTAGCGACATGGAGGAGTGACATGGAGTAGCGACATGGAGGAGTGACATGGAGGAGTGAGTTGGTGTAGCGACATGGAGGAGTGACATGGAATTGCGACAAGGAGGAGTGACATGGAGAAGTGACATGGAGGATTGATATGGAGGAGTAACATGGAGGAGTGATATAGAGGAGTGAGTTTGTAGAGCGACATGGAGGAGTGACATGGAGTAGCTACATGGTGAAGGGACAAGGAGGTGTGACATGGAGGAGTGACGTGGAGTAGCGACATGGAAGAGTGACAAGGAGGTGTGACATGGAGGAGTGACATGGAGGAGTGACTTGGAGGAGTGACATAAAGGAGTGACATTGAGGAATGACATGGATGAGTGACATGGAGGAGTGACATGGAGTAGCTACATGGAGGAGTGACAAGGAGGTGTGACATGGAGGAGTGACGTGGAGTAGCGACATGGAGGAGTGACTTGGAGGAGTGACAATGTGGAGCTACACAAATGAGAGACATGACATTGAAGACTTGGAGAAGTGACATGGAGGAGCGACATGCAAGAGTGACATGGAGGAGTGACATTGAGTAGCGACATTAAGTAGTGACATTAAGTAATTACATGGGGGAGTGAAATGGAGGACTAATATGGAGGAGTGACATGGAGGAGTGAAATAGAGGAGTGATATGGAGGAGCGACATGCAGGATTTACATTGAAGTCATATAGAAGTGAAATTGAGGAGTGACTTGGAGGAGTGACATAAAGGTGTGACATGGAGGAATGACAAGAATGAGTAACATGGAGGAGTGACATGGAGTAGCTACATGGAGGAGTGACAAGGAGGTGTGACATGGAGGAGTGACGTGGAGTAGCGACATGGAGGAGTGACTTGGAGGAGTGACAATGTGGAGATACACAGATGAGAGACATGACATTGAAGACTTGGAGAAGTGACATGGAGGAGAGACATGGAGGAGTGAAATGGAGGAGTGACATGGAGTAGAGACATGGAGGAGTGACATGGAGGAGTGACATGGAGGAGTGACGTGGTGGAGTGAAATGGAGGAGTGACATGGAGGAGTGACATGGAGGGTTGATATGGAGGAGTGACATGGAGGAGTGACGTGGTGGAGTGAAATGGAGGAGTGACATGGAGGAGTGAGTTGGTGGAGCGACATCAGGAGTGACATGGAATAGCGACATGGAGGAGTGACATGGAGGAGTGACATAGAGGATTGACGTGGAGCAGTGACATGGAGGAATGACATGGAGGAGTGAGTTGGTGGAGCGACATGGAGGAGTGACATGGAAGACATATAGAAGTGACATGGAGGAGTGACTTGGAGGAGTAACATTAAGGAGTGACATGGAGGAATGACTTGGATGAGTGACATGGAGGAGTGACAAGGAGGATTGAGTTGGTGTAGCAATATGAAGGATTGACATGGAGTAGCGACATGGAGGAGTGACATGAGGAGTGAGTTGGTGTAGCGACATGGAGGAGTGACATGGAATTGCGACAAGGAGGAGTGATATGGAGAATTGACATAGAGGAGTGATATAGAGGAGTGGCGTGGTGGAGTGAAATTTAAGAGTGACATGGAGGAGTGACATGGAGCAGTGACATGGAGTAGCTACATGGAGGAGTGACAAGGAGGTGTGACATGGAGGAGTGACGTGGACGAGTGACATGGAGGAGTGAGTTGGTAGAGCGACATGGAGGAGTGACATGGAGTAGCTACATGGAGGAGTGACAAGGAGGAGTGGCGTGGTGGAGTGGAATTTAAGAGTGACATGGAGGAGTGACATGGAGGAGTGACATGGAGTAGCTACATGGAGGAGTGACAAGGAGGTGTGATATGGAGGAGTGATGTGGACGACTGACATGGAGGAGTGAGTTGGTAGAGCGACATGGAGGTGTGACATGGAATAGCGACAAGGAGGAGTGACATGGAGGAGTGACATGGAGGAGTAACATGGAGGAGTGATATAAAGGAGTGGCGTGGTGGAGTGATATTTAAGAGTGACATGGAGGAGTGACATGGAGGAGTGACATGGAGTAGCTACATGGAGGAGTGACAAGGAGGTGTGACATGGAGGAGTGACGTGGACGAGTGACATGGAGTAGTGAGTTGGTAGAGGGACATGGAGGAGTGAACATGGAGTAGCTACATGGAGGAGTGACAAGGAGGTGTGACATGGAGGAGTGACGTAGAGTAGCGACATGGAGGAGTGACATGGAATTGCGACAAGGAGGAGTGATATGGAGAAGTGACATAGAGGAGTGATATAGAGGAGTGGCGTGGTGGAGTGAAATTTAAGAGTGACATGGAGGAGTGACATGGAGCAGTGACATGGAGTAGCTACATGGAGGAGTGACAAGGAGGTGTGACAAGGAGGAGTGACGTGGACGAGTGACATGGAGGAGTGAGTTGGTAGAGCGACATGGAGGAGTGACATGGAGTAGCTACATGGAGGAGTGACAAGGAGGAGTGGCGTGGTGGAGTGGAATTTAAGAGTGACATGGAGGAGTGACATGGAGGAGTGACATGGAGTAGCTACATGGAGGAGTGACAAGGAGGTGTGATATGGAGGAGTGACGTGGACGACTGACATGGAGGAGTGAGTTGGTAAAGCGACATGGAGGTGTGACATGGAATAGCGACAAGGAGGAGTGACATGGAGGAGTGACATGGAGGAGTAACATGGAGGAGTGATATAAAGGAGTGGCGTGGTGGAGTGATATTTAAGAGTGACATGGAGGAGTGACATGGAGTAGCTACATGGAGGAGTGACAAGGAGGTGTGACATGGAGGAGTGACATGGACGAGTGACATGGAGTAGTGAGTTGGTAGAGCGACATGGAGGAGTGAACATGGAGTAGCTACATGGAGGAGTGACAATGAGGTGTGACATGGAGGAGTGACGTAGAGTAGCGACATGGAGGAGTGACTTGGAGGAGTGACAATGTGGAGCTACACAGATGAGAGACATGACATTGAAGACTTGGAGAAGTGACATGGAGGAGAGACATGGAGGAGTGAAATGGAGGAGTGACATGGAGTAGAGACATGGAGGAGTGACATGGAGGAGTGACATGGCGGAGGGACAGGGATGAATGAGTTGGTGTAGTGACATGGAGGAGTGACATGGAGGAATGAAATGGAGGAGTGACATGGAGGAGTGACATGGAGGGTTGATATGGAGGAGTGAGTTGGTGGAGCGACATGGAGGAGTGACATGGAAGACATATAGAAGTGACATGGAGGAGTGACTTGGAGGAGTAACATAAAGGAGTGACATGGAGGAGTGACTTGGATGAGTGACATGGAGGAGTGACAAGGAGGATTGAGATGGTGTAGCGATATGGAGGATTGACATGGAGTAGCGACATGGAGGAGTGACATGAAGAGTGAGTTGGTGTAGCGACATGGAGGAGTGACATGGAATTGCGACAAGGAGGAGTTACATGGAGAAGTGACATGGAGGAGTGATATAGAGGAGTGGCGTGAAGGAGTGAAATTTAAGAGTGACATGGAGGAGTGACATGGAGGAGTGACATGGAGTAGCTACATGGAGGAGTGACAAGGAGGTGTGATATGGAGGAGTGAGTTGGTAGAGCGACATGGAGGAGTGACATGGAGTAGCTACATGGAGGAGTGACAAGGAGGTGTAACATGGAGGAGTGACGTGGAGTAGTGACATGGAGGGTTGATATGGAGGATTGACATGGAGTAGTGGCAAGGAGAAATGACATGGAGGAGTGACATGGAGGAGTGACATAGAGGATAGATGTGGAGGAAAGAAATGGAGTAGTGACATGGAGTAGCGACATGGTGGAGTGACATGAGGAGTGACGTAGAAGAGTGACGTGGTGGAGTGAAATGGAGGAGTGACATGAGGAGTGACATGAGGAGTGACATAGTGGATTGATGTGGAGGAGAGACATGGAGTAGTGACATGGAGAACTGACAAGTTTGATCAGGAAGGATTGTTGATATGGTGGAGTGACATGGCGGAGGGACAGGGATTAGTGAGTTGGTGTAGTGACATGGAGGAAGGACATAGAGGAGTGACATGGAGTAGCTACATGGAGGAGTGACAAGGAGGTGTGATATGGAGGAGTGAGTTGGTAGAGCGACATGGAGGAGTGACATGGAGTAGCTACATGGAGGAGTGACAAGGAGGTGTGATATGGAGGATTGACGTGGACGACTGACATGGAGGAGTGAGTTGGTAGAGCGACAAGGAGGTGTGACATGGAATAGCGACAAGGAGGAGTGACATGGAGGAGTGACATGGAGGAGTAACATGGAGGAGTGATATAAAGGAGTGGCGTGGTGGAGTGATATTTAAGAGTGACATGGAGGAGTGACATGGAGTAGCTACATGGAGGAGTGACAAGGAGGTGTGACATGGAGGAGTGACGTGGACGAGTGACATGGAGTAGTGAGTTGGTAGAGCGACATGGAGGAGTGACATGGAGTAGCTACATGGAGGAGTGACAAGGAGGTGTGACATGGAGGAGTGACGTAGAGTAGCGACATGGAGGAGTGACTTGGAGTAGCTACATGGAGGAGTGACAAGGAGGTGTGATATGGAGGAGTGAGTTGGTAGAGCGACATGGAGGAGTGACAAGGAGGTGTAACATGGAGGAGTGACGTGGAGTAGTGACATGGAGGGTTGATATGGAGGAGTGACATGGAGTAGTGGCAAGGAGAAATGACATGGAGGAGTGAAATGGAGGAGTGACATGGAGTAGCTACATGGAGGAGTGACAAGGAGGTGTGATATGGAGGAGTGAGTTGGTAGAGCGACATGGAGGAGTGACAAGGAGGTGTAACATGGAGGAGTGACGTGGAGTAGTGACATGGAGGGTTGATATGGAGGAGTGACATGGAGTAGTGGCAAGGAGAAATGACATGGAGGAGTGACATGGAGGAGTGACATAGAGGATAGATGTGGAGGAAAGAAATGGAGTAGTGACATGGAGTAGCGACATGGTGGAGTGACATGAGGAGTGACGTAGAAGAGTGACGTGGTGGAGTGAAATGGAGGAGTGACATGAGGAGTGACATGAGGAGTGACATAGTGGATTGATGTGGAGGAGAGACATGGAGTAGTGACATGGAGAACTGACAAGTTTGATCAGGAAGGATTGTTGATATGGTGGAGTGACATGGCGGAGGGACAGGGATTAGTGAGTTGGTGTAGTGACATGGAGGAAGGACATAGAGGAGTGACATGGAGTAGCTACATGGAGGAGTGACAAGGAGGTGTGATATGGAGGAGTGAGTTGGTAGAGCGACATGGAGGAGTGACATGGAGTAGCTACATGGAGGAGTGACAAGGAGGTGTGATATGGAGGATTGACGTGGACGACTGACATGGAGGAGTGAGTTGGTAGAGCGACAAGGAGGTGTGACATGGAATAGCGACAAGGAGGAGTGACATGGAGGAGTGACATGGAGGAGTAACATGGAGGAGTGATATAAAGGAGTGGCGTGGTGGAGTGATATTTAAGAGTGACATGGAGGAGTGACATGGAGTAGCTACATGGAGGAGTGACAAGGAGGTGTGACATGGAGGAGTGACGTGGACGAGTGACATGGAGTAGTGAGTTGGTAGAGCGACATGGAGGAGTGACATGGAGTAGCTACATGGAGGAGTGACAAGGAGGTGTGACATGGAGGAGTGACGTAGAGTAGCGACATGGAGGAGTGACTTGGAGGAGTGACAATGTGGAGCTACACAGATGAGAGACATGACATTGAAGACTTGGAGAAGTGACATTGAGGAGAGACATGGAGGAGTGAAATGGAGGAGTGACATGGAGTAGAGACATGGAGGAGTGACATGGAGGAGTGACATGGCGGAGGGACAGGGATGAATGAGTTGGTGTAGTGACATGGAGGAGTGACATGGAGGAATGAAATGGAGGAGTGACATGGAGGAGTGACATGGAGGGTTGATATGGAGGAGTGAGTTGGTGGAGCGACATGGAGGAGTGACATGGAAGACATATAGAAGTGACATGGAGGAGTGACTTGGAGGAGTAACATAAAGGAGTGACATGGAGGAATGACTTGGATGAGTGACATGGAGGAGTGACAAGGAGGATTGAGTTGGTGTAGCGACATGGAGGATTGACATGGAGTAGCGACATGGAGGAGTGACATGAAGAGTGAGTTGGTGTAGCGACATGGAGGAGTGACATGGAATTGCGACAAGGAGGAGTGACATGGAGAAGTGACATGGAGGAGTGATATAGAGGAGTGGCGTGGTGGAGTGAAATTTAAGAGTGACATGGAGGAGTGACATGGATGAGTGACATGGAGTAGCTACATGGAGGAGTGACAAGGAGGTGTGATATGGAGGAGTGAGTTGGTAGAGCGACATGGAGGAGTGACAAGGAGGTGTAACATGGAGGAGTGACGTGGAGTAGTGACATGGAGGGTTGATATGGAGGAGTGACATGGAGTAGTGGCAAGGAGAAATGACATGGAGGAGTGACATGGAGGAGTGACATAGAGGATAGATGTGGAGGAAAGAAATGGAGTAGTGACATGGAGTAGCGACATGGTGGAGTGACATGAGGAGTGACGTAGAAGAGTGACGTGGTGGAGTGAAATGGAGGAGTGACATGAGGAGTGACATAGTGGATTGATGTGGAGGAGAGACATGGAGTAGTGACATGGAGAACTGACAAGTTTGATCAGGAAGGAGGGTTGATATGGTGGAGTGACATGGCGGAGGGACAGGGATTAGTGAGTTGGTGTAGTGACATGGAGGAAGGACATAGAGGAGTGACATGGAGGAGTGACATGGAGGGTTGATATGAAGGAGTGACATGGAGGAGTGATGTGGTGGAGTGAAATGGAGGAGTGACATGGAGGAGTGAGTTGGTGTATCGACATAAGGAGTGACATGGAATAGCAACATGGAGGAGTGACTTGAATGTGTGACATGGAGGAGTGAGTTGGTGTAGCGACATGGAGATGTGAAATGGAGTAGCAACATGGAGAAGTGACATGAGGAGTGAGTTGGTGTAGCGACATGGAGGAGTGACATGGAGGAATGACATGGAGGAGTGACATGGAGGAGTGACATGGCGTAGGGACAGGGATGAGTGAGTTGGTGTAGTGACATGGAGGAGTGACATGGAGGAATGACATGGAGGAGTGACATGGAGGAGTGATATGGATGGTTGATATGGAGGAGTGATATGGAGGAGTGATGTGGTGGAGTGAAATGGAGGAGTGAAATGGAGGAGTGAGTTGGTGTAGCGACATGGAAGAGTAACATGGAATAGCGACAAGGAGGAGTGACATGGAGGAGTGACGTGGACGAGTGACATTGAGGAATGAGTTGGTAGAGCGACATGGAGGAGTGACATGGAATAGCTACATGGAGGAGTGACAAGGAGGAGTGACATGGAGGAGTGAGTTGGTGGAGCAACATGGAGTAGTGACATGGAAGACATATAGAAATGACATGGAGGAGTGACTTGGAGGAGTGACATAAAGGAGTGACATGGAGGAATGACTTGGATGAGTGACATGGAGGAGTGACAAGGAGGATTGAGTTGGTGTAGCGACATGGAGGAGTGACATGGAGTAGCGTCAAGGAGGAGTGACATGGAGGAGTCACATGGAGGAGTGATATAGAGGAGTGATGTGGAGGAGAGACATGGAGTAGTGATATGGAGAACTGACAAGTTTGATCAGGAAGGAGGGTTGATATGGTGGAGTGACATGGCGGAGGGAAAGGGATGAGGGAGTTGGTGTAGTGACATGGAGGAGTGACATGGAGGAGTGACATGGAAGAGTGACATGGAGGAGTGACATGGAGGAGAGACATGGAGGAGTGACATGGAGGAGTGACATGGCGTAGGGACAGGGATGAGTGAGTTGGTGTAGTGACATGGAGGAGCAACATGGAGGGGTGACAAGGAGGAGCGACATGGAGGAGTGACATGGAAGACATATAGAAGTGACATGGAGGAGTGACATGGAGGATCGACATGGAGGAGTGACATGGAGTAGAGACATAGGGGAATGACATAGAGGAGTGATGTGGAGTGAAATGGAAAACATGTATAAGTGACACGGAGGAGTGATATGGAGGAGTGACAATATGGAGCTACACGGATGAGAGACATGACATTGAAGACTTGGAGAAGTGACATGGAGGAGCGACATGCAAGAGTGACATGGAGGAGTGACATGGAGTAGCAACATGGAGGAGTGACATGAGGAGTGAGTTGGTGTAGCAACATGCAGGAGTGACATGGAATAGCGACAAGGAGGAGTAAAATGGAGTAGTGACATGGAGAACTGACAAGTTTGATCAGGAAGGAGGGTTGATATGGTGGAGTGACATGGCGGAGGGACAGGGATTAGTGAGTTGGTGTAGTGACATGGATGAGTGACATGGAGAAGTGACATGGAGGGTGATATGGAGGAGTGACATGGAGGAGTGACATGGTGGAACGAAATGGAGGAGTGAAATGGAGTAGCGACATGGAGGAGTTACATGAGGAGTGAGTTGGTGTAGCGACATGGAGGAGTAACATGGAGGAGTGACATGGCGGAGGGACAGGGATGAGTGTGTTGGTGTAGTGACATGGAGGAGTGACATGGAGGAGTGACGTGGACGAGTGACATTGAGGAATGAGTTGGTAGAGCGACATGGAGGAGTGACATGGAATAGCTACATGGAGGAGTGACAAGGAGGAGTGACATGGAGGAGTGAGTTGGTGGAGCAACATGGAGTAATGACATGGAAGACATATAGAAGTGACATGGAGGAGTGACTTGGAGGAGTGACATAAAGGAGTGACATGGAGGAATGACTTGGATGAGTGACATGGAGGAGTGACAAGGAGGATTGAGTTGGTGTAGCGACATGGAGGAGTGACATGGAGTAGCGTCAAGGAGGAGTGACATGGAGGAGTCACATGGAGGAGTGATATAGAGGAGTGATGTGGAGTAGAGACATGGAGTAGTGACATGGAGAAGTGACATAGAGGACTGACATGAGGAGTGACGTAGAAGAGTGACGTGGTGGAGTGAAATGGAGGAGTGACATGGAGAGTGAGTTGGTGTAGCGACATGGAAGAGTAACATGGAATAGCGACAAGGAGGAGTGACTTGGAGGAGTGACATGGAGGAGTGATATAGAGGAGTGATGTGGAGTAGAGACATGGAGTAGTGACATGGAGAAGTGACAAGTTTGATCAGGAAGGAGGGTTGATATGGTGGAGTGACATGGAAGAGTGACAAGGAGGATTGAGTTGGTGTAGCGACATGGAGGAGGGACATGGAGTAGCGACTTGGAGGAGTGACATGGAATAGCGACAAGGAGGAGTGACATGGAGGAGTGACATGGAGGAGTGACATAGAGAATTTATGTGGAGGAGAGACAGGAAGTAGTGACATGGAGAACTGACAAGTTTGATCAGGAAGGAGGGTTGATATGGTGGAGTGACATGGAGGAGTGACATGGAATAGTGACATGGAGGATTGATGTGGAGGAGAGACATGGAGGAGTGACAGGGCGGATCAGCAAGGAGGATTGAAATGGTGGAGTGACATGGCGGAGGGACATGGATGAGTGACATGAAGGAGTGACATGGAGGAGCAACATGGAGGGGTGACAAGGAGGAATGACATGGAGGAGTGACATGGAAGACATATTGAAGTGACATGGAGGAGTGACATGGAGGATCGACATAGAGGAGTGACATGGAGTAGCGACATAGGGTAATGACATAGAGGAGTGATATTGAAAAGTGACATGGAGGAGTGACATAGAGGAGTGATGTGGAGGAGTGACATGGAGGAGTGACATGGAGTAGCGACATAGGGGAATGACATAGAGGAGTGATATTGATGGAGGGTTGATATGGAGGAGGGACGTGGTGGAGTGAAATGGAGGAGTGACAAGGAGGAGTGAGTTGGTGTAGCGACAAGGAGGAGTGACATGGAGGGTTGATATGGAGGAGTGACATGGAGGAGTGACATAGAGGATTGACGTGGAGGAAAGACATGGAGTAGTGACATGGAGAAGTGACAAGTTTGATCAGGAAGGAGGGTTGATATGGTGGAGTGACATGGAAGAGTGACAAGGAGGATTGAGTTGGTGTAGCGACATGGAGGAGTGACATGGAGTAGCGACATGGAGGAGTGACATGGAATAGCGACAAGGAGGAGTGACATGGAGGAGTGACATGGAGGAGTGACAAGTTTGATCAGGAAGGAGGTTTGATATGGTGGAGTGACATGGCGGAGGGACAGGGATTAGTGAGTTGGTGTAGTGACATGGAGGAGTGACATAGAGGAGTGACATGGAGGAGTGACACGGAGGGTTGATATGAAGGAGTGACATGGAAGACATATAGAAGTGACATGGAGGAGTGACATGGAGGATCGACATGGAGGAGTGACATGGAGTAACGACATAGGGGAATGACATAGAGGAGTGATATTGAAAAGTGACATGGCGGAGTGACATAGAGGAGTGATGTGGAAGAGTGACATGGAAAACATGTAGAACTGACATGGAGGAGTGATATGGAGGAGTGACAATATGGAGCTACACGGATGAGAGACATGACATTGAAGACTTGCAGAAGTGACATGGAGGAGTGAAATAGAGGAGTGACATGGAGTAGAGACATGGAGGGGTGATATAGAGGAGTGATGTGGAGGAGAGACATGGAGTAGTGACATGGAGAAGTGAAAAGTTTGATCAGGAAGGAGGGTTGATATGGAGTAGTGACATGGAGGAGTGACGTGGTGGAATGAAATGGAGGAGTGACACGGAGGAGTGAGTTTATATAGCGATATAAGAAGTGACATGGAATAGCGACATGGAGGAGTGACATGGAGGAGTGACATAGAGGAGTGACGTGGAGCAGTGACATGGAGGAGTGACATGGAGGAGTGAATTGGAGGAGTGACATAAAGGAGTGAAATGAACAAATGACTTGGCTGAGTGACATGGAGGAGTGACAAGGAGGATTGAATTGGTGTAGCGACATGGAGGAGTGAAATGGAGGAATGACATGGAGGGTTGTTATGGAGGAGTTACATGGAGGAGTGTGGTGGTGTGAAATGTGGGAGTGACATGGAGGAGTGAGTTGGTGTAGCGACATGGAGGAGTGACATGGAATAGCGACAAGGAGGAATGACATGGAGGAGTGACATGGAGGAGTGACATAGAAGATTGATGTGGAGGAAAGACATGGAGTAGTGACATGGAGAAGTGACAAGTTTGATCAGGAAGGAGGGTTGATATGGTGGAGTGACATGGCGGAGGGACAGGGATTAGTGAGTTGGTGTAGTGACATGGAGGAGTGACATGGAGGAGTGACATGGAGGAGTGACGTGGTGGAGTGAAATGGAGGAGTGACATGGAGGAGTGAGTTGGTGTATCGACATAAGGAGTGACATGGAATAGCGACATGGAGGAGTGACTTGGATGAGTGACATGGAGGAGTGACAAGGAGGATTGAGTTGGTGTAGCGACATGGAGGAGTGAAATGGAGTAGCGACATGGAGGAGTGACATGAGGAGTGAGTTGGTGTAGCGACATGGAGGAGTGACATGGAGGAGTGACATGACGGAGGGACAGGGATGAGTGAGTTGGTGTGGTGAAATGGAGGAGTGACATGGAGGAGTGACATGGAGGGTTGATATGGAGGAGGGACGTGGTGGAGTGAAATGGAGGAGTGACATGGAGGAGTGAGTTGGTGTACCGACAAGGAGGAGTGACATGGAGGGTTGACATGGAGGAGTGACATGGAGGAGTGACTTGGATGAGTGACATGGAGAAATGACAAGGAGGATTGAATTGGTGTAGCGACATGGAGGAGTGAAATGGAGTAGCGACATGGAGGAGTGTCATGAGAAGTTAGTTGGTGTAGCGACATGGAGGAGTGACATGGAGGAGTGACATGGCGGAGGGACAGGGATGTGTGAGTTGTTGTAGTGACATGGAGGAGTGACATGGAGGAGTGACATGGAGGGTTGATATGGAGGAGTGATATGGAGGAGTGACGTGGTGGAGTGAAATGGAGGAGTGAGTTGGTGTAGCGACATAAGGAGTGACATGGAATAGCGACATGGAGGAGTGACATGGAGGAGTGACATGAGGAGTGAGTTGGTGTAGCGACATGGAGCAGTGACATGGAATAGCGACAAGGAGGAGTGACATGGAGGAGTGACATGGAGGAGTGACATAGAGGATTGATGTGGAGGAGAGACATGGAGTAGTGACATGGAGAAGTGACAAGTTTGATCAGGAAGGAGGGTTGATATGGTGGAGTGACATGGCGGAGGGAAAGGGATGAGTGAGTTGGTGTAGTGACATAGAGGAGTGACATGGAGGAGTGACATGGAGGGTTGATATGGAGGAGTGACATGGAGGAGTGACATTGTGGAGTGAAATGGAGGAGTGACATGGAGTAGCGACATGGAGGAGTGACATGAGGAGTGAGTTGGTGTAGCAACATAGAGGAGTGACATGGAATAGCGACAAGGAGGAATGACATGGAGGAGTGACATGGAGGAGTGACATAGAGAATTGATGTGGAAGAGAGACATGGAGTAGTGACATGGAGAACTGACAAGTTTGATCAGTAAGGAGTGTTGATATGGTGGAGTGAAATGGTGGAGGGACAGGGATTAGTGAGTTGGTGTAGTGACATAGAATAGCGACATGGAGGATTGACTTGGATAAAGTGACATGGAGGAGTGACAAGGAGGGTTGAGTTAATGTAGCGACATGGAGATGTGAAATGGAGTAGCGACATGGAGGAGTGACATGAGGAATGAGTTGGTGTAGCGACATGGAGGAGTGACATGGAGGAGGTACATGGCGGAGAGACAGGGATGAGTGAGTTGGTGTAGTGAAATGGAGGAGTGACATGGAGGAGTGACATGGAGGGTTGATATGGAGGAGTGATATGGAGGGTTGATATGGAGGAATGATATGGAGGAGTGACGTGGTGGAGTGAAATGGAGGAGTGAAATGGAGGAGTGAGTTGGTGTAGCGACATAAGGAGTGACATGGAATAGCGACATGGAGGAGTGACATGGTGGAGTGACATGAGGAGTGAGTTGGTGTAGCGACATGGAGCAGTGACATGGAATAGCGACAAGGAGGAGTGACATGGAGGAGTGACATGGAGGAGAGACATAGAGGATTGATGTGGAGGAGAGACATGGAGTAATTACATGGAGAAGTGACAAGTTTGATCAGGAAGGAGGGTTGATATGGTGGAGTGACATGGCGGAGGGAAAGGGATGAGTGAGTTGGTGTAGTGACATAGAGGAGTGACATGGAGGAGTGACATGGAGGAGTGACATGGAGGAGTGACATGGAGGGTTGATATGGAGGAGTGACATGGAGGAGTGACGTTGTGGAGTGAAATGGAGGAGTGACATGGAGGAGTGAGTTGGTGTAGCGACATAAGGAGTGACATGGAATAGCGACATGGGGGAGTGACATGGAGGAGTGACATAGAGGAGTGACGTGGAGCAGTGACATGGAGGAGTGACATGGAGGAGTGAGTTGGAGGAGGTACATGGCGGAGGGACAGGGATGAGTGAGTTGGTGTAGTGACATGGAGGAGTGACATGGAGGAATGACATGGAGGAGTGACATGGAGGAGTGACATGGAGGGTTGATATGGAGCTGTGATATGGAGGAGGGACGTGGTGGAGTGAAATGGAGGAGTGAGTTGGTGTAGCGACATAAGGAGTGACATGGAATAGCGACATGGAGGAGTGACATGGAGGAGTGACATGAGGAGTGAGTTGTTGTAGCGACATGGAGCAGTGACATGGAATAGCGACAAGAAGGAGTGACATGGAGGAGTGACATGGAGGAGTGACATAGAGGATTGATGTGGAGGAGAGACATGGAGTAGTGACATGGAGAAGTGACAAGTTTGATCAGGAAGGAGGGTTGATATGGTGGAGTGACATGGCGGAGGGAAAGGGATGAGTGAGTTGGTGTAGTGACATAGAGGAGTGACATGGAGGAGTGACATGGAGGAGTGACATTGAGAAGTGACATGGAGGGTTGATATGGAGGAGTGACATGGAGGAGTGACGTTGTGGAGTGAAATGGAGGAGTGACATGGAGGAGTGAGTTGGTGTAGCGACATAAGGAGTGACATGGAATAGCGACATGGAGGAGTGACATGGAGGAGTGACATAGAGGAGTAACGTGGAGCAGTGACATGGAGGAGTGACATGGAGGAGTGAGTTGGTGGAATGACTTTGTTGAGTGACATGGAGGAGTGACAAGAAGGATTGAGTTGGTGTAGCGACATGGAGGAGTGACATGGAGTAGCGACAAGGAGGAATGACATGGAGGAGTGACATGGAGGAGTGACATAGAGAATTGATGTGGAGGAGAGACATGGAGTAGTGACATGGAGAACTGACAAGTTTGATCAGTAAGGAGTGTGGTGGAGTGACATGGAATAGCGACATGGAGGATTGACTTGGATAAAGTGACATGGAGGAGTGACAAGGAGGGTTGAGTTAATGTAGCGACATGGAAATGTGAAATAGAGTAGCGACATGGAGTAGTGACATGGAGGAGGTACATGGCGGAGGGACAGGGATGAGTGAGTTGGTGTAGTGACATGGAGGAGTGACATGGAGGAGTGCCATGGAGGGTTGATATGGAGGAGTGATATGGAGGAGTGACGTGGTGGAGTGAAATGGAGGAGTGAAATGGAGGAGTGAGTTGGTGTAGCGACATAAGGAGTGACATGGAATAGCGACATGGAGGAGTGACATGGAGGAGTGACATGAGGAGTGAGTTGGTGTAGCGACATGGAGCAGTGACATGGAATAGCGACAAGAAGGAGTGACATGGAGGAGTGACATGGAGGAGTGACATAGAGAATTGATGTGGAGGAGAGACATGGAGTAGTGACATGGAGAACTGACAAGTTTGATCAGTAAGGAGTGTTGATATGGTGGAGTGACATGGCGGAGGGACAGGGATTAGTGAGTTGGTGTAGTGACATGGAATAGCGACATGAAGGATTGACTTGGATAAAGTGACATGGAGGAGTGACAAGGAGGGTTGAGTTAATGTAGCGACATGGAGATGTGAAATGGAGTAGCGACATGGAGGAGTGACATGAGGAATGAGTTGGTGTAGCGACATGGAGGAGTGACATGGAGGAGGTACATGGCGGAGGGACAGGGATGAGTGAGTTGGTGTAGTGACATGGAGGAGTGACATGGAGGAATGACATGGAGGAGTGACATGGAGGAGGGACATGGAGGGTTGATATGGAGGAGTGATATGGAAGAGTGACGTGGTGGAGTGAAATGGAGGAGTGAAATGGAGGAGTGAGTTGGTGTAGCGACATAAGGAGTGACATGGAATAGCGACATGGAGGAGTGACATGGAGGAGTGACATGAGGAGTGAGTTGGTGTAGCGACATGGAGCAGTGACATGGAATAGCGACAAGGAGGAGTGACATGGAGGAGTGACATAGAGGATTGATGTGGAGCAGAGACATGGAGTAGTTACATGGAGAAGTGAAAAGTTTGATCAGGAAGGAGGGTTGATATGGTGGAGTAACATGGCGGAGGGAAAGGGATGAGTGAGTTGGTGTAGTGACATGGAGGAGTGACATGGAGGAGTGACATGGAGGGTTGATATGGAGGAGTGACATGGAGGAGTGACGTTGTGGAGTGAAATGGAGGAGTGACATGGAGGAGTGAGTTGGTGTAGCGACATAAGGAGTGACATGGAATAGCGACATGGGGGAGTGACATGGAGGAGTGACATAGAGGAGTGACGTGGAGCAGTGACATGGAGGAGTGACATGGAGGAGTGAGTTGGAGGAGGTACATGGCGGAGGGACAGGGATGAGTGAGTTGGTGTAGTGACATGGAGGAGTGACATGGAGGAGTGACATGGAGTAGCGACATGGAGGAGTGACATGGAGGAGTGAGTTGGTGTAGCGACATGGAGGAGTTACATGGAATTGCGACAAGGAGGAGTGACATGGAGAAGTGACATGGAGGATTGATATGGAGGAGTAACATGGAGGAGTGAGATAGAGGAGTGGCGTGGTGGAGTGAAATTTAAGAGTGACATGGAGGAGTGACATGGAGAAGTGACATGGCGGAGAGACATGGTGGAGTGAAATGGAGGAATGACATGGAGTAGCGACATGGAGGAGTGACATGGAGGAGTGAGTTGGTGTAGCGACATGGAGGAGTTACATGGAATTGCGACAAGGAGGAGTGACATGGAGAAGTGACATGGAGGATTGATATGGAGGAGTAACATGGAGGAGTGAGATAGAGGAGTGGCGTGGTGGAGTAAAACTTAAGAGTGACATGGAGGAGTGACATGGAGGAGTGACATGGAGTAGCTACATGGAGGAGTGACAAGAAGGTGTGACATGGAGGAGTGACGTGGACGAGTAACATGGAGGAGTGAGTTGGTAGAGCAACATGGAGGAGTGACATGGAGTAGCCACATGGAGGAGTGACAAGGAGGTGTGACATGGAAGAGTGACGTGGAGTAGCGACATGGAGGAGTGACTTGGAGGAGTGACAATGTGGAGCTACACAGATGAGAGACATGACATTGAAGACTTGGAGAAGTGACATGGCAGAGAGACATGGTGGAGTGAAATGGAGGAATGACATGGAGTAGCGACATGGAGGAGTGACATGGAGGAGTGAGTTGGTGGAATGACTTTGTTGAGTGACATGGAGGAGTGACAAGAAGGATTGAGTTGGTGTAGCGACATGGAGGAGTGACATGGAGTAGCGACATGGAGGAGTGACATGGAGGAGTGAGTTGGTGTAGCGACATGGAGGAGTGACATGGAATTGCGACAAGGAGGAGTGACATGGAGAAGTGACATGGAGGATTGATATGGAGGGGTAAAATGGAGGAGTGAGATAGAGGAGTGGCGTGGTGGAGTGAAATTTAAGAGTGACATGGAGGAGTGACATGGAGGAGTGACATGGAGTAGCTACATGGAGGAGTGACAAGGAGGTGTGACATGGAGGAGTGACGTGGACGAGTGACATGGAGGAGTGAGTTGGTAGAGCAACATGGAGGAGTGACATGGAGTAGCTACATGGAGGAGTGACATGGAGGAGTGAAATGGAGGAGTTACATGGAGGAGTGACATGGAGGGTTGATATGGAGGAGTGACATGGAGGAGTGATGTTGTGGAGTGAAATGGAGGAGTGACATGGAGGAGTGAGTTAGTGTAGCGACATGGAGGAGTGACATGGTGTAGCAACATGGAGGAGTGACATGGAATAGCGACAAGGAGGAATGACATGGAGGAGTGACATGGAGGAGTGACATAGAGAATTGATGTGGAGGAGAGACATGGAGTAGTGACATGGAGAACTGAAAAGTTTGATCAGTAAGGAGTGTTGATATGATGGAGTGACATGGTGGAGGGACAGGGATTTGTGAGTTGGTGTAGTGACATGGAATAGCGACATGGAGCAGTGACTTGGATAAAGTGACATGGAGGAGTGACAAGGAGGATTGAGTTAATGTAGCGACATGGAGATGTGAAATGGAGTAGCGACATGGAGGAGTGACATGAGGAGTGACTTGGTGTAGCGACATGGAGGAGTGACATGGAGGAGGTACATGGCGGAGGGACAGGGATGAGTGAGTTGGTGTAGTGAAATGGAGGAGTGACATGGAGGAATGACACGGAGGAGTGACATGGAGGAGTGACATGGAGGGTTGATATGGAGGAGTGATATGGTGGAGTGACGTGGTGGAGTGAAATGGAGGAGTGAAATGGAGGAGTGAGTTGGTGTAGCGACATAAGGAATGACATGGAATAGCGACATGGAGGAGTGACATGGAGGAGTGACATGAGGAGTGAGTTGGTGTAGCGACATGGAGCAATGACATGGAATAGCGACAAGGAGGAGTGACATGGAGGAGTGACATGGAGGAGTGACATAGAGGATTGATGTGGAGGAGAGACATGGAGTAGTGACATGGAGAAGTGACAAGTTTGATCAGGAAGGAGGGTTGATATGGTGGAGTGACATGGCGGAGGGAAAGGGATGAGTGAGTTGGTGTAGTGACATAGAGGAGTGACATGGAGGAGTGACATGGAGGAGTGACATGGAGGAGTGACATGGAGGGTTGATATGGAGGAGTGACATGGAGGAGTGACGTTGTGCAGTGAAATGGAGGAGTGACATGGAGGATTGAGTTGGTGTAGCGACATAAGGAGTGACATGGAATAGCGACATGGGGGAGTGACATGGAGGAGTGACATACAGGAGTGACGTGGAGCAGTGACATGGAGGAGTGACATGGAGGAGTGAGTTGGAGGAGGTACATGGCGGAGGGACAGGGATGAGTGTGTTGGTGTAGTGACATGGAGGAGTGACATGGAGGAATGACATGGAGGAGTGACATGGAGGAGTGACATGGAGGGTTGATATGGAGGAGTGATATGGAGGAGTGACGTGGTGGAGTGAAATGGAGGAGTGAAATGGAGGAGTGAGTTGGTGTAGCGACATAAAGAGTGACATGGAATAGCGACATGGAGGAATGACATGGAGGAGTGACATGAGGAGTGAGTTGGTGTAGCGACATGGAGCAGTGACATGGAATAGCGACAAGGAGGAGTGACATGGAGGAGTGACATGGAGGAGTGACATAGAGGATTGATGTGGAGGAGAGACATGGAGTAGTGACATGGAGAAGTGACCAGTTTGATCAGGAAGGAGGGTTGATATGGTGGAGTGACATGGCGGAGGGAAATGGATGAGTGAGTTGGTGTAGTGACATAGAGGAGTGACATGGAGGAATGACATGGAGAAGTGACATGGAGGGTTGATATGGAGGAGTGACATGGAGGAGTGACGTTGTGGAGTGAAATGGAGGAGTGACATGGAGGAGTGAGTTGGTGTAGCGACATAAGGAGTGACATGGAATAGTGACATGTAGGAGTGACATGGAGGAGTGACATAGAGGAGTGACGTGTAGCAGTGACATGGAGGAGTGACATGGAGGAGTGAGTTGGTGGAATGACTTTGTTGAGTGACATGGAGGAGTGAGAAGAAGGATTGAGTTGGTGTAGCAACATGGAGGAGTGACATGGAGTAGCGACAGGGAGGAGTGACATGGAAGACATATAGAAGTGACTTGGAGGAGTGACATAAAGGAGTGACATGGAGAAGTGACATGGAGGGTTGATATGGAGGAGTGACATGGAGGAGTGACGTTGTGGAGTGAAATGGAGGAGTGACATGGAGGAGTGAGTCGGTGTAGTGACATGGAGGAGTGACATGGAATTGCGACAAGGAGGAGTGACATGGAGAAGTGACATGGGGAATTGATATGGAGGAGTAACATAGAGGAGTGATATAGAGGAGTGGCGTGGTGGAGTGAAATTTAAGAGTGACATGGAGGAGTGACATGGAGTAGTGACATGGAGGAGTGACATGGAGGAGTGACAAGGAGGTGTGACATGGAGGAGTGACGTGGAGTAGCGACATGGAGGAATGACTTGGAGGAGTGACAATGTGGAGATACACAGATGAGAGACATGACATTGAAGACTTGGAGAAGTGACATGGCGGAGACACATGGTGGAATGAAATGGAGGAGTGACATGGAGTAGAGACATGGAGGAGTGACATGGAGGAGTGAGTTGGTGTAACGACATGGAGGAGTGACATGGAAGACATATAGAAGTGACTTGGAGGAGTGACATAAAGGAGTGACATGGAGGAATGACTTGGATGAGTGACATGGAGGAGTGACATGGAGGAGTGAGTTGGTGTAGCAACATGGAGGAGTGACATGGAGTAGTGACATGGAGTAATGACATGAGGAGTGAGTTGGTGTAGCGACATGGAGGAGTGACATGGAATAGCGACAAGGAGGAGTAACATAGAGGAGTGACATGGAGGAGTGACATAGAGGATTGATTTGGGGGAGAGACATGGAGTAGTGACATGGAGAAGTGACAAGTTTGATCAGGAAGGAGGGTTGATATGGTGGAGTGACATGGCAGAGGGACAGGGATGAGTGAGTTGGTGTAGTGACAAGGAAGTGTGACATGGAGGAGTGACGTGGACGAGTGACATGGAGGAGTGTGTTGGTAGAGCGACATGGAGGAGTGACATGGAATATCTACATGGTGTAACAACATGGAGGAGTGACATGGAAGACATATAGAAGTGAAATGGAGGAGTGAGTTGGTGTAGCGACATAAGGAGTGACATGGAATAGCGACATGGAGGAGTGACATGAGGAGTGAGTTGGTGTAGCGACATGGAGGAGTGACATGGAATAGCGACAAGGAGGAGTGACATGGAGGAGTGACATAGAGGATTGATGTGGAGGAGAGACATGGAGTAGTGACATGGAGAAGTGAGAAGTTTGATCAGGAAGGAGGGTTGATATGGTGGAGTGACATGGCGGAGGGAAAGGGATGAGTGAGTAGGTGTAGTGACAAAGAGGAGTGACATGGAGGAGTGACATGGAGGAGTGACATGGAAGGTTGATATGGAGGAGTGACATGGAGGAGTGACGTGGTGGAGTGAAATGATGGAGTGACATGGAGGAGTGGGTTGGTGTAGCGACAAAAGGAGTGACATGGAATAGCGACATGGATGAGTGACATGGAGGAGTGACATAGAAGAGTGATGTGGAGCAGTGACATGGAGGAGTGACATGGAGGAGTGAGTTGGTGGAGCGACATGGAGGAGTGACATGGAAGACATATAGAAGTGACATGGAGGAGTGACATGGAGGAGTGACATAGAGGAGTGACGTGAGGCAATGACATGGAGGAGTGAAATGGAGGAGTGACTTGGTGGAGCGACATGGAGGAGTGACATGGAAGACATATAGAAGATACATGGAGTAGTGACATGGAGAAGTGACAAGTTTGATCAAGAAGGAGGGTTGATATGGTGTAGTGACATGGCGGAGGGGAATGGAGGAGTTACATGGAGGAGTGATATGGAGGGTTGATATGGGGGAGGGACGTGATGGAGTGAAATGGAGGAGTGACATGGAGGAGTGAGTTGGTGTAGCGACAAGGAGGAGTGACATGGAGGGTTGATATGGAGGACTGACATGGAGGAGTGAGTTTATATAGCGACATAAAGAGTGACATGGAATAGCGACATGGAGGAGTGACATGGAGGAGTGAGTTGGTGGAGCGACATGGAGGAGTGACATGGAAGACATATAGAAGTGACATGGAGGAGTCACTTGGAGCAGTGACATAAAGGAGTGACATGGAGGAATGACTTGGATGAGTGACATGGAGGAGTGACAAGGAGGTTTGAGTTGGTGTAGCGACATGGAGGAGTGACATGGAGTAGCGACATGGAGGAGTGACATGGAGGAGTGAGTTGGTGTAGCGACATGGAGGAGTGACATGGAATTGCGACAAGGAGGAGTGACATGGAGAAGTGACATGGAGGATTGATATGGAGGAGTAACATGGAGGAGTGATATAGAGGAGTGAGTTTGTAGAGCGACATGGAGGAGTGACATGGAGTAGTTACATGGAGAAGTGACAAGGAGGTGTGACATGGAGGAGTGACGTGGAGTAGCGACATGGAAGAGTGACAAGGAGGTGTGACATGGAGGAGTGACATGGAGGAGTGACTTGGAGGAGTGACATTGAGGAATGACATGGATGAGTGACATGGAGGAGTGACATGGAGTAGCTACATGGAGGAGTGACAAGGAGGTGTGACATGGAGGAGTGACGTGGAGTAGCGACATGGAGGAGTGACTTGGAGGAGTGACAATGTGGAGCTACACAAATGAGAGACATGACATAGAAGACATGGAGAAGTGACATGGAGGAGAGACATGGAGGAGTGAAATGGAGGAGTGACATGGAGTAGAGACATGGAGGAGTGACATGGAGGAGTGACATGGAGGAATGAAATGGAGGAGTGACATGGAGGAGTGACATAGAGGATTGACGTGGAGCAGTGACATGGAGGAATGACATGGAGGAGTGAGTTGGTGGAGCGACATGGAGGAGTGACATGGAAGACATATAGAAGTGACTTGGAGGAGTGACTTGGAGGAGTGACATAAAGGAGTGACATGGAGGAATGACTTGGATGAGTGACATGGAGGAGTGACAAGGATGATTGAGTTGGTGTAGCGATATGGAGGATTGACATGGAGTAGCGACATGGAGGAGTGACATGAGGAGTGAGTTGGTGTAGCGACATGGAGGAGTGACATGGAATTGCGACAAGGAGGAGTGACATGGAGAAGTGACATGGAGGATTGATATGGAGGAGTAACATGGAGGAGTGATATAGAGGAGTGGCGTGGTGGAGTGAAATTTAAGAGTGACATGGAGGAGTGACATGGAGGAGTGACATGGAGTAGCTACATGTAGGAGTGACAAGTAGGTGTGACATGGAGGAGTGACGTGGATGAGTGACATGGAGGAGTGAGTTGGTAGAGCGACATGGAGGAGTGACATGGAGTAGCTACATGGAGGAGTGACAAGGAGGTGTGATATGGAGGAGTGACGTGGAGTAGCGACAAGGAAGAGTGACATGGAGAAGTGACATGGAGGATTGATATGGAGGAGTAACATGGAGGAGTGATATAGAGGAGTGGCGTGGTGGAGTGAAATTTAAGAGTGACATGGAGGAGTGACATGGAGGAGTGACATGGAGTAGCTACATGGAGGAGTGACAAGGAGGTGTGACATGGAGGAGTGACGTGGACAAGTGACATGGAGGAGTGAGTTGGTAGAGCGACATGGAGGAGTGACATGGAGTAGCTACATGGAGGAGTGACAAGGAGGTGTGACATGGAGGAGTGACGTGGAGGAGTGACGTGGAGTAGCGACATGGAGGAGTGAAATGGAGGAGTGACATTGAGTAGACATATGGAGGAGTGACATGGAGGAGTGAGTTGGTGTAAAGACATGGAGGAGTGACATGGAAGACATATAGAAGTGACATGGAGGAGTGACTTGGAGGAGTGACATAAAGGAGTGACATGGAGGAATGACTTGGATGCGTGACATGGAGGAGTGACAAGGAGGATTGAGTTGTTGTAGCGAAATGGAGGAGTGACATGGAGTAGCAACATGGAGTAGTGACATGAGGAGTGAGTTGGTGTAGCAACATGGAGGAGTGACATGGAATAGCGACAAGGAGGAGTGACATGGAGGAGTGACATGGAGGAGTGACATGGAGGAATGACATAGATGATTAATGTGGAGGAGAGACATGGAGTAGTGACATGGAGAACTGACAAGTTTGATCAGGAAGGAGGGTTGATATGGTGGAGTGACATGGCGGAGGGACAGGGATGAGTGAGTTGGTGTAGTGACATGGAGGAGTGACATGGAATAGCGACAAGGAGGAGTGACATGGAGGAGTGACATGGAGGAGTGACATAGAGGATTGAGGTGGAGGAGAGACATGGAGGAGTGACAGGTCGGATCAGCAAGGAGGATTGACATGGAAGTCATATAGAAGTGACATGGAGGAGGGACATGGATGAGTGACATGGAGGAGTGACATGGAGGAGCAACATGGAGGAGTGACAAGGAGGAGCGACATGGAGGAGTGACATGGAAGACATATAGAAGTGACATGGAGGAGTGACATGGAGGATCGACATGGAGGAGTGACATGGAAGACATATAGAAGTGACATGGAGGATCGACATGGAGGAGTGACGTGGAGTAGCGACAAGGAAGAGTGTCATGGAGAAGTGACATGGAGGATTGATATGGAGGAGTAACATGGAGAAATGACATAGAGGAGTGATGTGGAGGAGTGACATGGAAAACATGTAGAAATGACACGGAGGAGTGATATTGATGAGTGACAATATGGAGCTACACGGATTAGAGACATGACATTGAAGACTTGGAGAAGTGACATGGAGGAGCGACATGCAAGAGTGACATGGAGGAGTGACATGGAGTAGCGACATTAAGTAGTGACATTAAGTAATTACATGGAGGAGTGAAATGGAGGACTAATATGGAGGAGTGACTTGGAGGAGTGAAATAGAGGAGTGATATGGAGGAGCGACATGCAGGATTTACATTGAAGTCATATAGAAGTGAAATTGAGGAGTGACTTGGAGGAGTGACATAAAGGTGTGACATGGAGGAATGACAAGAATGAGTAACATGGAGGAGTGACATGGAGTAGCTACATGGAGGAGTGACAAGGAGGTGTGACATGGAGGAGTGAAATGGAGGAGTGACATGGAGTAGAGACATGGAGGAGTGACATGGAGGAGTGACATGGAGTAGAGACATGGAGGAGTGACATGGAGGAGTGAGTTGGTGGAGCGACATGGAGGAGTGACATGGAAGACATATAGAAGTGACATGGAGGAGTCACTTGGAGCAGTGACATAAAGGAGTGACATGGAGGAATGACTTGGATGAGTGACATGGAGGAGTGACAAGGAGGTTTGAGTTGGTGTAGCGACATGGAGGAGTGACATGGAGTAGCGACATGGAGGAGTGACATGGAGGAGTGAGTTGGTGTAGCGACATGGAGGAGTGACATGGAATTGCGACAAGGAGGAGTGACATGGAGAAGTGACATGGAGGATTGATATGGAGGAGTAACATGGAGGAGTGATATAGAGGAGTGAGTTTGTAGAGCGACATGGAGGAGTGACATGGAGTAGTTACATGGAGAAGTGACAAGGAGGTGTGACATGGAGGAGTGACGTGGAGTAGCGACATGGAAGAGTGACAAGGAGGTGTGACATGGAGGAGTGACATGGAGGAGTGACTTGGAGGAGTGACATTGAGGAATGACATGGATGAGTGACATGGAGGAGTGACATGGAGTAGCTACATGGAGGAGTGACAAGGAGGTGTGACATGGAGGAGTGACGTGGAGTAACGACATGGAGGAGTGACTTGGAGGAGTGACAATGTGGAGCTACACAAATGAGAGACATGACATAGAAGACATGGAGAAGTGACATGGAGGAGAGACATGGAGGAGTGAAATGGAGGAGTGACATGGAGTAGAGACATGGAGGAGTGACATGGAGGAGTGACATGGAGGAATGAAATGGAGGAGTGACATGGAGGAGTGACATAGAGGATTGACGTGGAGCAGTGACATGGAGGAATGACATGGAGGAGTGAGTTGGTGGAGCGACATGGAGGAGTGACATGGAAGACATATAGAAGTGACTTGGAGGAGTGACTTGGAGGAGTGACATAAAGGAGTGACATGGAGGAATGACTTGGATGAGTGACATGGAGGAGTGACAAGGATGATTGAGTTGGTGTAGCGATATGGAGGATTGACATGGAGTAGCGACATGGAGGAGTGACATGAGGAGTGAGTTGGTGTAGCGACATGGAGGAGTGACATGGAATTGCAACAAGGAGGAGTGACATGGAGAAGTGACATGGAGGATTGATATGGAGGAGTAACATGGAGGAGTGATATAGAGGAGTGGCGTGGTGGAGTGAAATTTAAGAGTGACATGGAGGAGTGACATGGAGGAGTGACATGGAGTAGCTACATGTAGGAGTGACAAGTAGGTGTGACATGGAGGAGTGACGTGGATGAGTGACATGGAGGAGTGAGTTGGTAGAGCGACATGGAGGAGTGACATGGAGTAGCTACATGGAGGAGTGACAAGGAGGTGTGATATGGAGGAGTGACGTGGAGTAGCGACAAGGAAGAGTGACATGGAGAAGTGACATGGAGGATTGATATGGAGGAGTAACATGGAGGAGTGATATAGAGGAGTGGCGTGGTGGAGTGAAATTTAAGAGTGACATGGAGGAGTGACATGGAGGAGTGACATGGAGTAGCTACATGGAGGAGTGACAAGGAGGTGTGACATGGAGGAGTGACGTGGACAAGTGACATGGAGGAGTGAGTTGGTAGAGCGACATGGAGGAGTGACATGGAGTAGCTACATGGAGGAGTGACAAGGAGGTGTGACATGGAGGAGTGACGTGGAGGAGTGACGTGGAGTAGCGACATGGAGGAGTGAAATGGAGGAGTGACATTGAGTAGACATATGGAGGAGTGACATGGAGGAGTGAGTTGGTGTAAAGACATGGAGGAGTGACATGGAAGACATATAGAAGTGACATGGAGGAGTGACTTGGAGGAGTGACATAAAGGAGTGACATGGAGGAATGACTTGGATGCGTGACATGGAGGAGTGACAAGGAGGATTGAGTTGTTGTAGCGAAATGGAGGAGTGACATGGAGTAGCAACATGGAGTAGTGACATGAGGAGTGAGTTGGTGTAGCAACATGGAGGAGTGACATGGAATAGCGACAAGGAGGAGTGACATGGAGGAGTGACATGGAGGAGTGACATGGAGGAATGACATAGATGATTAATGTGGAGGAGAGACATGGAGTAGTGACATGGAGAACTGACAAGTTTGATCAGGAAGGAGGGTTGATATGGTGGAGTGACATGGCGGAGGGACAGGGATGAGTGAGTTGGTGTAGTGACATGGAGGAGTGACATGGAATAGCGACAAGGAGGAGTGACATGGAGGAGTGACATGGAGGAGTGACATAGAGGATTGATGTGGAGGAGAGACATGGAGGAGTGACAGGTCGGATCAGCAAGGAGGATTGACATGGAAGTCATATAGAAGTGACATGGAGGAGGGACATGGATGAGTGACATGGAGGAGTGACATGGAGGAGCAACATGGAGGAGTGACAAGGAGGAGCGACATGGAGGAGTGACATGGAAGACATATAGAAGTGACATGGAGGAGTGACATGGAGGATCGACATGGAGGAGTGACATGGAAGACATATAGAAGTGACATGGAGGATCGACATGGAGGAGTGACGTGGAGTAGCGACAAGGAAGAGTGTCATGGAGAAGTGACATGGAGGATTGATATGGAGGAGTAACATGGAGAAATGACATAGAGGAGTGATGTGGAGGAGTGACATGGAAAACATGTAGAAATGACACGGAGGAGTGATATTGATGAGTGACAATATGGAGCTACACGGATTAGAGACATGACATTGAAGACTTGGAGAAGTGACATGGAGGAGCGACATGCAAGAGTGACATGGAGGAGTGACATGGAGTAGCGACATTAAGTAGTGACATTAAGTAATTACATGGAGGAGTGAAATGGAGGACTAATATGGAGGAGTGACTTGGAGGAGTGAAATAGAGGAGTGATATGGAGGAGCGACATGCAGGATTTACATTGAAGTCATATAGAAGTGAAATTGAGGAGTGACTTGGAGGAGTGACATAAAGGTGTGACATGGAGGAATGACAAGAATGAGTAACATGGAGGAGTGACATGGAGTAGCTACATGGAGGAGTGACAAGGAGGTGTGACATGGAGGAGTGAAATGGAGGAGTGACATGGAGTAGAGACATGGAGGAGTGACATGGAGGAGTGACATGGAGTAGAGACATGGAGGAGTGACATGGAGGAGTGACATGGAGTAGAGACATGGAGGAGTGACATGGAGTAGAGACATGGAGGAGTGACATGGAGGAGTGACATGGAGGAGTGACGTGGTGGAGTGAAATGGAGGAGTGACATGGAGGAGTGACATGGAGGGTTGATATGGAGGAGTGACATGGAGGAGTGACGTGGTGGAGTGAAATGGAGGAGTGACATGGAGGAGTGAGTTGGTGGAGCGACATAAGGAGTGACATGGAATAGCGACATGGAGGAGTGACATGGAGGAGTGACATGGAGTAGCGACATGGAGGAGTGACATGGAGGAGTGAGTTGGTGTAGCGACATGGAGGAGTTACATGGAATTGCGACAAGGAGGAGTGACATGGAGAAGTGACATGGAGGATTGATATGGAGGAGTAACATGGAGGAGTGAGATAGAGGAGTGGCGTGGTGGAGTGAAATTTAAGAGTGACATGGAGGAGTGACATGGAGAAGTGACATGGCGGAGAGACATGGTGGAGTGAAATGGAGGAATGACATGGAGTAGCGACATGGAGGAGTGACATGGAGGAGTGAGTTGGTGTAGCAACATGGAGGAGTTACATGGAATTGCGACAAGGAGGAGTGACATGGAGAAGTGACATGGAGGATTGATATGGAGGAGTAACATGGAGGAGTGAGATAGAGGAGTGGCGTGGTGGAGTAAAACTTAAGAGTGACATGGAGGAGTGACATGGAGGAGTGACATGGAGTAGCTACATGGAGGAGTGACAAGAAGGTGTGACATGTGTGACATGGAGGAGTGACATTGAGGAATGACATGGATGAGTGACATGGAGGAGTGACATGGAGTAGCTACATGGAGGAGTGACAAGGAGGTGTGACATGGAGGAGTGACGTGGAGTAGCGACATGGAGGAGTGACTTGGAGGAGTGACAATGTGGAGCTACACAAATGAGAGACATGACATAGAAGACTTGGAGAAGTGACATGGAGGAGAGACATGGAGGAGTGAAATGGAGGAGTGACATGGAGTAGAGACATGGAGGAGTGACATGGAGGAGTGACATGGAGGAATGAAATGGAGGAGTGACATGGAGGAGTGACATAGAGGATTGACGTGGAGCAGTGACATGGAGGAATGACATGGAGGAGTGAGTTGGTGGAGCGACATGGAGGAGTGACATGGAAGACATATAGAAGTGACTTGGAGGAGTGACTTGGAGGAGTGACATAAAGGAGTGACATGGAGGAATGACTTGGATGAGTGACATGGAGGAGTGACAAGGATGATTGAGTTGGTGTAGCGATATGGAGGATTGACATGGAGTAGCGACATGGAGGAGTGACATGAGGAGTGAGTTGGTGTAGCGACATGGAGGAGTGACATGGAATTGCGACAAGGAGGAGTGACATGGAGAAGTGACATGGAGGATTGATATGGAGGAGTAACATGGAGGAGTGATATAGAGGAGTGGCGTGGTGGAGTGAAATTTAAGAGTGACATGGAGGAGTGACATGGAGGAGTGACATGGAGTAGCTACATGTAGGAGTGACAAGTAGGTGTGACATGGAGGAGTGACGTGGATGAGTGACATGGAGGAGTGAGTTGGTAGAGCGACATGGAGGAGTGACATGGAGTAGCTACATGGAGGAGTGACAAGGAGGTGTGATATGGAGGAGTGACGTGGAGTAGCGACAAGGAAGAGTGACATGGAGAAGTGACATGGAGGATTGATATGGAGGAGTAACATGGAGGAGTGATATAGAGGAGTGGCGTGGTGGAGTGAAATTTAAGAGTGACATGGAGGAGTGACATGGAGGAGTGACATGGAGTAGCTACATGGAGGAGTGACAAGGAGGTGTGACATGGAGGAGTGACGTGGACAAGTGACATGGAGGAGTGAGTTGGTAGAGCGACATGGAGGAGTGACATGGAGTAGCTACATGGAGGAGTGACAAGGAGGTGTGACATGGAGGAGTGACGTGGAGGAGTGACGTGGAGTAGCGACATGGAGGAGTGAAATGGAGGAGTGACATTGAGTAGACATATGGAGGAGTGACATGGAGGAGTGAGTTGGTGTAAAGACATGGAGGAGTGACATGGAAGACATATAGAAGTGACATGGAGGAGTGACTTGGAGGAGTGACATAAAGGAGTGACATGGAGGAATGACTTGGATGCGTGACATGGAGGAGTGACAAGGAGGATTGAGTTGTTGTAGCGAAATGGAGGAGTGACATGGAGTAGCAACATGGAGTAGTGACATGAGGAGTGAGTTGGTGTAGCAACATGGAGGAGTGACATGGAATAGCGACAAGGAGGAGTGACATGGAGGAGTGACATGGAGGAGTGACATGGAGGAATGACATAGATGATTAATGTGGAGGAGAGACATGGAGTAGTGACATGGAGAACTGACAAGTTTGATCAGGAAGGAGGGTTGATATGGTGGAGTGACATGGCGGAGGGACAGGGATGAGTGAGTTGGTGTAGTGACATGGAGGAGTGACATGGAATAGCGACAAGGAGGAGTGACATGGAGGAGTGACATGGAGGAGTGACATAGAGGATTGATGTGGAGGAGAGACATGGAGGAGTGACAGGTCGGATCAGCAAGGAGGATTGACATGGAAGTCATATAGAAGTGACATGGAGGAGGGACATGGATGAGTGACATGGAGGAGTGACATGGAGGAGCAACATGGAGGAGTGACAAGGAGGAGCGACATGGAGGAGTGACATGGAAGACATATAGAAGTGACATGGAGGAGTGACATGGAGGATCGACATGGAGGAGTGACATGGAAGACATATAGAAGTGACATGGAGGATCGACATGGAGGAGTGACGTGGAGTAGCGACAAGGAAGAGTGTCATGGAGAAGTGACATGGAGGATTGATATGGAGGAGTAACATGGAGAAATGACATAGAGGAGTGATGTGGAGGAGTGACATGGAAAACATGTAGAAATGACACGGAGGAGTGATATTGAGGAGTGACAATATGGAGCTACACGGATTAGAGACATGACATTGAAGACTTGGAGAAGTGACATGGAGGAGCGACATGCAAGAGTGACATGGAGGAGTGACATGGAGTAGCGACATTAAGTAGTGACATTAAGTAATTACATGGAGGAGTGAAATGGAGGACTAATATGGAGGAGTGACTTGGAGGAGTGAAATAGAGGAGTGATATGGAGGAGCGACATGCAGGATTTACATTGAAGTCATATAGAAGTGAAATTGAGGAGTGACTTGGAGGAGTGACATAAAGGTGTGACATGGAGGAATGACAAGAATGAGTAAAATGGAGGAGTGACATGGAGTAGCTACATGGAGGAGTGACAAGGAGGTGTGACATGGAGGAGTGAAATGGAGGAGTGACATGGAGTAGAGACATGGAGGAGTGACATGGAGGAGTGACATGGAGTAGAGACATGGAGGAGTGACATGGAGGAGTGACATGGAGTAGAGACATGGAGGAGTGACATGGAGTAGAGACATGGAGGAGTGACATGGAGGAGTGACATGGAGGAGTGACGTGGTGGAGTGAAATGGAGGAGTGACATGGAGGAGTGACATGGAGGGTTGATATGGAGGAGTGACATGGAGGAGTGACGTGGTGGAGTGAAATGGAGGAGTGACATGGAGGAGTGTGTTGGTGGAGCGACATAAGGAGTGACATGGAATAGCGACATGGAGGAGTGACATGGAGGAGTGACATGGAGTAGCGACATGGAGGAGTGACATGGAGGAGTGAGTTGGTGTAGCGACATGGAGGAGTTACATGGAATTGCGACAAGGAGGAGTGACATGGAGAAGTGACATGGAGGATTGATATGGAGGAGTAACATGGAGGAGTGAGATAGAGGAGTGGCGTGGTGGAGTGAAATTTAAGAGTGACATGGAGGAGTGACATGGAGAAGTGACATGGCGGAGAGACATGGTGGAGTGAAATGGAGGAATGACATGGAGTAGCGACATGGAGGAGTGACATGGAGGAGTGAGTTGGTGTAGCAACATGGAGGAGTTACATGGAATTGCGACAAGGAGGAGTGACATGGAGAAGTGACATGGAGGATTGATATGGAGGAGTAACATGGAGGAGTGAGATAGAGGAGTGGCGTGGTGGAGTAAAACTTAAGAGTGACATGGAGGAGTGACATGGAGGAGTGACATGGAGTAGCTACATGGAGGAGTGACAAGAAGGTGTGACATGTGTGACATGGAGGAGTGACGTGGACGAGTAACATGGAGGAGTGAGTTGGTAGAGCAACATGGAGGAGTGACATGGAGTAGCCACATGGAGGAGTGACAAGGAGGTGTGACATGGAAGAGTGACGTGGAGTAGCGACATGGAGGAGTGACTTGGAGGAGTGACAATGTGGAGCTACACAGATGAGAGACATGACATTGAAGACTTGGAGAAGTGACATGGAGTAGCGACATGGTGGAGTGACATGGAGGAGTGAGTTGGTGGAATGACTTTGTTGAGTGACATGGAGGAGTGACAAGAAGGATTGAGTTGGTGTAGCGACATGGAGGAGTGACATGGAGTAGCGACATGGAGGAGTGACATGGAGGAGTGAGTTGGTGTAGCGACATGGAGGAGTGACATGGAATTGCGACAAGGAGGAGTGACATGGAGAAGTGACATGGAGGATTGATATGGAGGGGTAAAATGGAGGAGTGAGATAGAGGAGTGGCGTGGTGGAGTGAAATTTAAGAGTGACATGGAGGAGTGACATGGAGGAGTGACATGGAGTAGCTACATGGAGGAGTGACAAGGAGGTGTGACATGGAGGAGTGACGTGGACGAGTGACATGGAGGAGTGAGTTGGTAGAGCAACATGGAGGAGTGACATGGAGTAGCTACATGGAGGAGTGACATGGAGGAGTGAAATGGAGGAGTGACATGGAGGAGTGACATGGAGGGTTGATATGGAGGAGTAACATGGAGGAGTGATGTTGTGGAGTGAAATGGAGGAGTGACATGGAGGAGTGAGTTAGTGTAGCGACATGGAGGAGTGACATGGTGTAGCAACATGGAGGAGTGACATGGAATAGCGACAAGGAGGAATGACATGGAGGAGTGACATGGAGGAGTGACATAGAGAATTGATGTGGTGGAGAGACATGGAGTAGTGACATGGAGAACTGAAAAGTTTGATCAGTAAGGAGTGTTGATATGATGGAGTGACATGGTGGAGGGACAGGGATTTGTGAGTTGGTGTAGTGACATGGAATAGCGACATGGAGCAGTGACTTGGATAAAGTGACATGGAGGAGTGACAAGGAGGATTGAGTTAATGTAGCGACATGGAGATGTGAAATGGAGTAGCGACATGGAGGAGTGACATGAGGAGTGACTTGGTGTAGCGACATGGAGGAGTGACATGGAGGAGGTACATGGCGGAGGGACAGGGATGAGTGAGTTGGTGTAGTGAAATGGAGGAGTGACATGGAGGAATGACACGGAGGAGTGACATGGAGGAGTGACATGGAGGGTTGATATGGAGGAGTGATATGGAGGAGTGACGTGGTGGAGTGAAATGGAGGAGTGAAATGGAGGAGTGAGTTGGTGTAGCGACATAAGGAGTGACATGGAATAGCGACATGGAGGAGTGACATGGAGGAGTGACATGAAGAGTGAGTTGGTGTAGCGACATGGAGCAATGACATGGAATAGCGACAAGGAGGAGTGACATGGAGGAGTGACATGGAGGAGTGACATAGAGGATTGATGTGGAGGAGAGACATGGAGTAGTGACATGGAGAAGTGACAAGTTTGATCAGGAAGGAGGGATGATATGGTGGAGTGACATGGCGGAGGGAAAGGGATGAGTGAGTTGGTGTAGTGACATAGAGGAGTGACATGGAGGAGTGACATGGAGGAGTGACATGGAGGAGTGACATGGAGGGTTGATATGGAGGAGTGACATGGAGGAGTGACGTTGTGGAGTGAAATGGAGGAGTGACATGGAGGATTGAATTGGTGTAGCGACATAAGGAGTGACATGGAATAGCGACATGGGGGAGTGACATGGAGGAGTGACATACAGGAGTGACGTGGAGCAGTGACATGGAGGAGTGACATGGAGGAGTGAGTTGGAGGAGGTACATGGCGGAGGGACAGGGATGAGTGAGTTGGTGTAGTGACATGGAGGAGTGACATGGAGGAATGACATGGAGGAGTGACATGGAGGAGTGACATGGAGGGTTGATATGGAGGAGTGATATGGAGGAGTGACGTGGTGGAGTGAAATGGAGGAGTGAAATGGAGGAGTGAGTTGGTGTAGCGACATAAAGAGTGACATGGAATAGCGACATGGAGGAATGACATGGAGGAGTGACATGAGGAGTGAGTTGGTGTAGCGACATGGAGCAGTGACATGGAATAGCGACAAGGAGGAGTGACATGGAGGAGTGACATGGAGGAGTGACATAGAGGATTGATGTGGAGGAGAGACATGGAGTAGTGACATGGAGAAGTGACCAGTTTGATCAGGAAGGAGGGTTGATATGGTGGAGTGACATGGCGGAGGGAAATGGATGAGTGAGTTGGTGTAGTGACATAGAGGAGTGACATGGAGGAGTGACATGGAGAAGTGACATGGAGGGTTGATATGGAGGAGTGACATGGAGGAGTGACGTTGTGGAGTGAAATGGAGGAGTGACATGGAGGAGTGAGTTGGTGTAGCGACATAAGGAGTGACATGGAATAGTGACATGTAGGAGTGACATGGAGGAGTGACATAGAGGAGTGACGTGTAGCAGTGACATGGAGGAGTGACATGGAGGAGTGAGTTGGTGGAATGACTTTGTTGAGTGACATGGAGGAGTGAGAAGAAGGATTGAGTTGGTGTAGCGACATGGAGGAGTGACATGGAGTAGCGACAGGGAGGAGTGACATGGAAGACATATAGAAGTGACTTGGAGGAGTGACATAAAGGAGTGACATGGAGAAGTGACATGGAGGGTTGATATGGAGGAGTGACATGGAGGAGTGACGTTGTGGAGTGAAATGGAGGAGTGACATGGAGGAGTGAGTCGGTGTAGCGACATGGAGGAGTGACATGGAATTGCGACAAGGAGGAGTGACATGGAGAAGTGACATGGGGAATTGATATGGAGGAGTAACATAGAGGAGTGATATAGAGGAGTGGCGTGGTGGAGTGAAATTTAAGAGTGACATGGAGGAGTGACATGGAGTAGTGACATGGAGGAGTGACATGGAGGAGTGACAAGGAGGTGTGACATGGAGGAGTGACGTGGAGTAGCGACATGGAGGAATGACTTGGAGGAGTGACAATGTGGAGATACACAGATGAGAGACATGACATTGAAGACTTGGAGAAGTGACATGGCGGAGACACATGGTGGAATGAAATGGAGGAGTGACATGGAGTAGAGACATGGAGGAGTGACATGGAGGAGTGAGTTGGTGTAACGACATGGAGGAGTGACATGGAAGACATATAGAAGTGACTTGGAGGAGTGACATAAAGGAGTGACATGGAGGAATGACTTGGATGAGTGACATGGAGGAGTGACATGGAGGATTGAGTTGGTGTAGCGACATGGAGGAGTGACATGGAGTAGTGACATGGAGTAATGACATGAGGAGTGAGTTGGTGTAGCGACATGGAGGAGTGACATGGAATAGCGACAAGGAGGAGTAACATAGAGGAGTGACATGGAGGAGTGACATAGAGGATTGATTTGGGGGAGAGACATGGAGTAGTGACATGGAGAAGTGACAAGTTTGATCAGGAAGGAGGGTTGATATGGTGGAGTGACATGGCGGAGGGACAGGGATGAGTGAGTTGGTGTAGTGACATGGAGTAGCTACATTGAGGAGTGACAAGGAAGTGTGACATGGAGGAGTGACGTGGACGAGTGACATGGAGGAGTGTGTTGGTAGAGCGACATGGAGGAGTGACATGGAATATCTACATGGTGTAACAACATGGAGGAGTGACATGGAAGACATATAGAAGTGAAATGGAGGAGTGAGTTGGTGTAGCGACATAAGGAGTGACATGGAATAGCGACATGGAGGAGTGACATGAGGAGTGAGTTGGTGTAGCGACATGGAGGAGTGACATGGAATAGCGACAAGGAGGAGTGACATGGAGGAGTGACATAGAGGATTGATGTGGAGGAGAGACATGGAGTAGTGACATGGAGAAGTGAGAAGTTTGATCAGGAAGGAGGGTTGATATGGTGGAGTGACATGGCGGAGGGAAAGGGATGAGTGAGTAGGTGTAGTGACAAAGAGGAGTGACATGGAGGAGTGACATGGAGGAGTGACATGGAAGGTTGATATGGAGGAGTGACATGGAGGAGTGACGTGGTGGAGTGAAATGATGGAGTGACATGGAGGAGTGGGTTGGTGTAGCGACAAAAGGAGTGACATGGAATAGCGACATGGATGAGTGACATGGAGGAGTGACATAGAAGAGTGATGTGGAGCAGTGACATGGAGGAGTGACATGGAGGAGTGAGTTGGTGGAGCGACATGGAGGAGTGACATGGAAGACATATAGAAGTGACATGGAGGAGTGACATGGAGGAGTGACATAGAGGAGTGACGTGAGGCAATGACATGGAGGAGTGAAATGGAGGAGTGACTTGGTGGAGCGACATGGAGGAGTGACATGGAAGACATATAGAAGATACATGGAGTAGTGACATGGAGAAGTGACAAGTTTGATCAAGAAGGAGGGTTGATATGGTGTAGTGACATGGCGGAGGGGAATGGAGGAGTTACATGGAGGAGTGATATGGAGGGTTGATATGGGGGAGGGACGTGATGGAGTGAAATGGAGGAGTGACATGGAGGAGTGAGTTGGTGTAGCGACAAGGAGGAGTGACATGGAGGGTTGATATGGAGGACTGACATGGAGGAGTGAGTTTATATAGCGACATAAAGAGTGACATGGAATAGCGACATGGAGGAGTGACATGGAGGAGTGAGTTGGTGGAGCGACATGGAGGAGTGACATGGAAGACATATAGAAGTGACATGGAGGAGTCACTTGGAGCAGTGACATAAAGGAGTGACATGGAGGAATGACTTGGATGAGTGACATGGAGGAGTGACAAGGAGGTTTGAGTTGGTGTAGCGACATGGAGGAGTGACATGGAGAAGTGACATGGAGGATTGATATGGAGGAGTAACATGGAGGAGTGATATAGAGGAGTGAGTTTGTAGAGCGACATGGAGGAGTGACATGGAGTAGTTACATGGAGAAGTGACAAGGAGGTGTGACATGGAGGAGTGACGTGGAGTAGCGACATGGAAGAGTGACAAGGAGGTGTGACATGGAGGAGTGACATGGAGGAGTGACTTGGAGGAGTGACATAAAGGAGTGACATTGAGGAATGACATGGATGAGTGACATGGAGGAGTGACATGGAGTAGCTACATGGAGGAGTGACAAGGAGGTGTGACATGGAGGAGTGACGTGGAGTAGCGACATGGAGGAGTGACTTGGAGGAGTGACAATGTGGAGCTACACAAATGAGAGACATGACATTGAAGACTTGGAGAAGTGACATGGAGGAGAGACATGGAGGAGTGAAATGGAGGAGTGACATGGAGGAGTGACATAGAGGATTGACGTGGAGCAGTGACATGGAGGAATGACATGGAGGAGTGAGTTGGTGGAGCGACATGGAGGAGTGACATGGAAGACATATAGAAGTGACTTGGAGGAGTGACTTGGAGGAGTGACATAAAGGAGTGACATGGAGGAATGACTTGGATGAGTGACATGGAGGAGTGACAAGGATGATTGAGTTGGTGTAGCGATATGGAGGATTGACATGGAGTAGCGACATGGAGGAGTGACATGAGGAGTGAGTTGGTGTAGCGACATGGAGGAGTGACATGGAATTGCGACAAGGAGGAGTGACATGGAGAAGTGACATGGAGGATTGATATGGAGGAGTAACATGGAGGAGTGATATAGAGGAGTGGCGTGGTGGAGTGAAATTTAAGAGTGACATGGAGGAGTGACATGGAGGAGTGACATGGAGTAGCTACATGTAGGAGTGACAAGTAGGTGTGACATGGAGGAGTGACGTGGATGAGTGACATGGAGGAGTGAGTTGGTAGAGCGACATGGAGGAGTGACATGGAGTAGCTACATGGAGGAGTGACAAGGAGGTGTGATATGGAGGAGTGACGTGGAGTAGCGACAAGGAAGAGTGACATGGAGAAGTGACATGGAGGATTGATATGGAGGAGTAACATGGAGGAGTGATATAGAGGAGTGGCGTGGTGGAGTGAAATTTAAGAGTGACATGGAGGAGTGACATGGAGGAGTGACATGGAGTAGCTACATGGAGGAGTGACAAGGAGGTGTGACATGGAGGAGTGACGTGGACAAGTGACATGGAGGAGTGAGTTGGTAGAGCGACATGGAGGAGTGACATGGAGTAGCTACATGGAGGAGTGACAAGGAGGTGTGACATGGAGGAGTGACGTGGAGGAGTGACGTGGAGTAGCAACATGGAGGAGTGAAATGGAGGAGTGACATTGAGTAGACATATGGAGGAGTGACATGGAGGAGTGAGTTGGTGTAAAGACATGGAGGAGTGACATGGAAGACATATAGAAGTGACATGGAGGAGTGACTTGGAGGAGTGACATAAAGGAGTGACATGGAGGAATGACTTGGATGCGTGACATGGAGGAGTGACAAGGAGGATTGAGTTGTTGTAGCGAAATGGAGGAGTGACATGGAGTAGCAACATGGAGTAGTGACATGAGGAGTGAGTTGGTGTAGCAACATGGAGGAGTGACATGGAATAGCGACAAGGAGGAGTGACATGGAGGAGTGACATGGAGGAGTGACATGGAGGAATGACATAGATGATTAATGTGGAGGAGAGACATGGAGTAGTGACATGGAGAACTGACAAGTTTGATCAGGAAGGAGGGTTGATATGGTGGAGTGACATGGCGGAGGGACAGGGATGAGTGAGTTGGTGTAGTGACATGGAGGAGTGACATGGAATAGCGACAAGGAGGAGTGACATGGAGGAGTGACATGGAGGAGTGACATAGAGGATTGATGTGGAGGAGAGACATGGAGGAGTGACAGGTCGGATCAGCAAGGAGGATTGACATGGAAGTCATATAGAAGTGACATGGAGGAGGGACATGGATGAGTGACATGGAGGAGTGACATGGAGGAGCAACATGGAGGAGTGACAAGGAGGAGCGACATGGAGGAGTGACATGGAAGACATATAGAAGTGACATGGAGGAGTGACATGGAGGATCGACATGGAGGAGTGACATGGAAGACATATAGAAGTGACATGGAGGATCGACATGGAGGAGTGACGTGGAGTAGCGACAAGGAAGAGTGTCATGGAGAAGTGACATGGAGGATTGATATGGAGGAGTAACATGGAGAAATGACATAGAGGAGTGATGTGGAGGAGTAACATGGAAAATATGTAGAAATGACACGGAGGAGTGATATTGAGGAGTGACAATATGGAGCTACACGGATTAGAGACATGACATTGAAGACTTGGAGAAGTGACATGGAGGAGCGACATGCAAGAGTGACATGGAGGAGTGACATGGAGTAGCGACATTAAGTATTGACATTAAGTAATTACATGGAGGAGTGAAATGGAGAACTAATATGGAGGAGTGACATGGAGGAGTGAAATAGAGGAGTGATATGGAGGAGCGACATGCAGGATTTACATTGAAGTCATATAGAAGTGAAATTGAGGAGTGACTTGGAGGAGTGACATAAAGGTGTGACATGGAGGAATGACAAGAATGAGTAACATGGAGGAGTGACATGGAGTAGCTACATGGAGGAGTGACAAGGAGGTGTGACATGGAGGAGTGACGTGGAGTAGCGACATGGAGGAGTGACTTGGAGGAGTGACAATGTGGAGCTACACAGATGAGAGACATGACATTGAAGACTTGGAGAAGTGACATGGAGGAGAGACATGGAGGAGTGAAATGGAGGAGTGACATGGAGTAGAGACATGGAGGAGTGACATGGAGGAGTGACATGGAGGAGTGACGTGGTGGAGTGAAATGGAGGAGTGACAAGGAGGAGTGACATGGAGAAGTGACATGGAGGATTGATATGGAGGAGTAACATGGAGGAGTGATATAGAGGAGTGAGTTTGTAGAGCGACATGGAGGAGTGACATGGAGTAGTTACATGGAGAAGTGACAAGGAGGTGTGACATGGAGGAGTGACGTGGAGTAGCGACATGGAAGAGTGACAAGGAGGTGTGACATGGAGGAGTGACATGGGGGAGTGACTTGGAGGAGTGACATAAAGGAGTGACATTGAGGAATGACATGGAAGAGTGACAAGGAGGTGTGATATGGAGGAGTGAGTTGGTAGAGCGACATGGAGGAGTGACATGGAGTAGCTACATGGAGGAGTGACAAGGAGGTGTAACATGGAGGAGTGATGTGGAGTAGTGACATGGAGGGTTGATATGGAGGAGTGACATGGAGTAGTGGCAAGGAGAAATGACATGGAGGAGTGACATGGAGGAGTGACATAGAGGATAGATGTGGAGTAAAGAAATGGAGTAGTGACATGGAGTAGCGACATGGTGGAGTGACATGAGGAGTGACGTAGAAGAGTGACGTGGTGGAGTGAAATGGAAGAGTGACATGAGGAGTGACATGAGGAGTGACATAGTGGATTGATGTGGAGGAGAGACATGGAGTAGTGACATGGAGAACTGACAAGTTTGATCAGGAAGGAGGGTTGATATGGTGGAGTGACATGGCGGAGGGACAGGGATTAGTGAGTTGGTGCAGTGACATGGAGGAAGGACATAGAGGAGTGACATGGAGTAGCTACATGGAGGAGTGACAAGGAGGTGTGATATGGAGGAGTGAGTTGGTAGAGCGACATGGAGGAGTGACATGGAGTAGCTACATGGAGGAGTGACAAGGAGGTGTGATATGGAGGAGTGACGTGGAGTAGCGACAAGGAAGAGTGACATGGAGAAGTGACATGGAGGATTGATATGGAGGAGTGACATGGAGTAGAGACATGGAGGAGTGATGTGGAGTAGCGACATGGAGGAGTGAAATGGAGGAGTGACATTGAGTAGACATATGGAGGAGTGACATGGAGGAGTGAGTTGGTGTAAAGACATGGAGGAGTGACATGGAAGACATATAGAAGTGACATGGAGGAGTGACTTGGAGGAGTGACATAAAGGAGTGACATGGAGGATTGACTTGGATGCGTGACATGGAGGAGTGACAAGGAGGATTGAGTTGTAGCGAAATGGAGGAGTGACATGGAGTAGCAACATGGAGTAGTGACATGAGGAGTGAGTTGGTGTAGCAACATGGAGGAGTGACATGGAATAGCGACAAGGAGGAGTGACATGGAGGAGTGACATGGAGGAATGACATAGATGATTAATGTGGAGGAGAGACATGGAGTAGTGACATGGAGAACTGACAAGTTTGATCAGGAAGGAGGGTTGATATGGTGGAGTGACATGGCGGAGGGACAGGGATGAGTGAGTTGGTGTAGTGACATGGAGGAGTGACATGGAATAGCGACAAGGAGGAGTGACATGGAGGAGTGACATGGAGGAGTGACATAGAGGATTGATGTGGAGTAGAGACATGGAGGAGTGACAGGTCGGATCAGCAAGGAGGATTGACATGGAAGTCATATAGAAGTGACATGGAGGAGGGACATGGATGAGTGACATGGAGGAGTGACATGGAGGAGCAACATGGAGGAGTGACAAGGAGGAGCGACATGGAGGAGTGACATGGAAGACATATAGAAGTGACATGGAGGAGTGACATGGAGGATCGACATGGAGGAGTGACATGGAAGACATATAGAAGTGACATGGAGGATCGACATGGAGGAGTGACGTGGAGTAGCGACAAGGAAGAGTGTCATGGAGAAGTGACATGGAGGAATTGATATGGAGGAGTAACATGGAGAAATGACATAGAGGAGTGATGTGGAGGAGTGACATGGAAAATATGTAGAAATGACACGGAGGAGTGATATTGAGGAGTGACAATATGGAGCTACACGGATTAGAGACATGACATTGAAGACTTGGAGAAGTGACATGGAGGAGCGACATGCAAGAGTGACATGGAGGAGTGACATGGAGTAGCGACATTAAGTAGTGACATTAAGTAATTACATGGAGGAGTGAAATGGAGGACTAATATGGAGGAGTGACATGGAGGAGTGAAATAGAGGAGTGATATGGAGGAGCGACATGCAGGATTTACATTGAAGTCATATATAAGTGAAATTGAGGAGTGACTTGGAGGAGTGACATAAAGGTGTGACATGGAGGAATGATATAGAGGAGTGGCGTGGTGGAGTGAAATTTAAGAGTGACATGGAGGAGTGACATGGAGGAGTGACATGGAGTAGCTACATGGAGGAGTGACAAGGAGGTGTGATATGGAGGAGTGAGTTGGTAGAGCGACATGGAGGAGTGACATGGAGTAGCTACATGGAGGAGTGACAAGGAGGTGTAACATGGAGGAGTGATGTGGAGTAGTGACATGGAGGGTTGATATGGAGGAGTGACATGGAGTAGTGGCAAGGAGAAATGACATGGAGGAGTGACATGGAGGAGTGACATAGAGGATAGATGTGGAGTAAAGAAATGGAGTAGTGACATGGAGTAGCGACATGGTGGAGTGACATGAGGAGTGACGTAGAAGAGTGACGTGGTGGAGTGAAATGGAAGAGTGACATGAGGAGTGACATGAGGAGTGACATAGTGGATTGATGTGGAGGAGAGACATGGAGTAGTGACATGGAGAACTGACAAGTTTGATCAGGAAGGAGGGTTGATATGGTGGAGTGACATGGCGGAGGGACAGGGATTAGTGAGTTGGTGCAGTGACATGGAGGAAGGACATAGAGGAGTGACATGGAGTAGCTACATGGAGGAGTGACAAGGAGGTGTGATATGGAGGAGTGAGTTGGTAGAGCGACATGGAGGAGTGACATGGAGTAGCTACATGGAGGAGTGACAAGGAGGTGTGATATGGAGGAGTGACGTGGACGACTGACATGGAGGAGTGAGTTGGTAGAGCGACAAGGAGGTGTGACATGGAATAGCGACAAGGAGGAGTGACATGGAGGAGTGACATGGAGGAGTAACATGGAGGAGTGATATAAAGGAGTGGCGTGGTGGAGTGATATTTAAGAGTGACATGGAGGAGTGACATGGAGGAGTGACATGGAGTAGCTACATGGAGGAGTGACAAGGAGGTGTGACATGGAGGAGTGACGTGGACGAGTGACATGGAGTAGTGAGTTGGTAGAGCGACATGGAGGAGTGACATGGAGTAGCTACATGGAGGAGTGACAAGGAGGTGTGACATGGAGGAGTGACGTAGAGTAGCGACATGGAGGAGTGACTTGGAGGAGTGACAATGTGGAGCTACACAGATGAGAGACATGACATTGAAGACTTGGAGAAGTGACATTGAGGAGAGACATGGAGGAGTGAAATGGAGGAGTGACATGGAGTAGAGACATGGAGGAGTGACATGGAGGAGTGACATGGCGGAGGGACAGGGATGAATGAGTTGGTGTAGTGACATGGAGGAGTGACATGGAGGAATGAAATGGAGGAGTGACATGGAGGAGTGACATGGAGGGTTGATATGGAGGAGTGAGTTGGTGGAGCGACATGGAGGAGTGACATGGAAGACATATAGAAGTGACATGGAGGAGTGACTTGGAGGAGTAACATAAAGGAGTGACATGGAGGAATGACTTGGATGAGTGACATGGAGGAGTGACAAGGAGGATTGAGTTGGTGTAGCGATATGGAGGATTGACATGGAGTAGCGACATGGAGGAGTGACATGAAGAGTGAGTTGGTGTAGCGACATGGAGGAGTGACATGGAATTGCGACAAGGAGGAGTGACATGGAGAAGTGACATGGAGGAGTGATATAGAGGAGTGGCGTGGTGGAGTGAAATTTAAGAGTGACATGGAGGAGTGATTTGGTAGAGCGACATGGAGGAGTGACATGGAGTAGCTACATGGAGGAGTGACAAGGAGGTGTAACATGGAGGAGTGACGTGGAGTAGTGACATGGAGGGTTGATATGGAGGAGTGACATGGAGTAGTGGCAAGGAGAAATGACATGGAGGAGTGACATGGAGGAGTGACATAGAGGATAGATGTGGAGGAAAGAAATGGAGTAGTGACATGGAGTAGCGACATGGTGGAGTGACATGAGGAGTGACGTAGATGAGTGACGTGGTGGAGTGAAATGGAGGAGTGACATGAGGAGTGACATGAGGAGTGACATAGTGGATTGATGTGGAGGAGAGACATGGAGTAGTGACATGGAGAACTGACAAGTTTGATCAGGAAGGAGGGCTGATATGGTGGAGTGACATGGCGGAGGGACAGGGATTAGTGAGTTGGTGTAGTGACATGGAGGAAGGACATAGAGGAGTGACATGGAGGAGTGACATGGAGGGTTGATATGAAGGAGTGACATGGAGGAGTGATGTGGTGGAGTGAAATGGAGGAGTGACATGGAGGAGTGAGTTGGTGTATCGACATAAGGAGTGACATGGAATAGCGACATGGAGGAGTGACTTGAATGTGTGACATGGAGGAGTGAGTTGGTGTAGCGACATGGAGATGTGAAATGGAGTAGCAACATGGAGAAGTGACATGAGGAGTGAGTTGGTGTAGCGACATGGAGGAGTGACATGGAGGAGTGACATGGCATAGGGACAGGGATGAGTGAGTTGGTGTAGTGACATGGAGGAGTGACATGGAGGAATGACATGGAGGAGTGACATGGAGGAGTGATATGGATGGTTGATATGGAGGAGTGATATGGAGGAGTGATGTGGTGGAGTGAAATGGAGGAGTGAAATGGAGGAGTGAGTTGGTGTAGCGACATAAGGAGTGACATGGAATAGTGACATGGAGGAGTGACATGGAGGAGTGACATGAGGAGTGACATAGAGGATTGATATGGAGGAGAGACATGGAGTAGTGACATGGAGAACTGACAAGTTTGATCAGGAAGGAGGGTTGATATGGTGGAGTGACATGGCGGAGGGAAAGGGATGAGGGAGTTGGTGTAGTGACATGGAGGAGTGACATGGAGGAGTGACATGGAAGAGTGACATGGAGGAGTGACATGGAGGATTGATGTGGAGGAGAGACATGGAGGAGTTACAGGGCGGATCAGCAAGGAGGATTGATATGGTGGAGTGAGATGGTGGAGGGACATGGATGAGTGACATGGATGAGTGACATGGAGGAGCAACATGGAAGGGTGACAAGGAGGAGCGACATGGAGGAGTGACATGGAAGACATATAGAAGTGACATGGAGGAGTGACATGGAGGATCGACATGGAGGAGTGACATGGAGTAGAGACATAGGGGAATGACATAGAGGAGTGATATTGAAAAGTTACATGGAGGAGTGACATAGAGGAGTGATGTGGAGTGAAATGGAAAACATGTATAAGTGACACGGAGGAGTGATATGGAGGAGTGACAGTATGGAGCTACACGGATGAGAGACATGACATTGAAGACTTGGAGAAGTGACATGGAGGAGCGACATGCAAGAGTGACATGGAGGAGTGACATGGAGTAGCAACATGGAGGAGTGACATGAGGAGTGAGTTGGTGTAGCAATATGCAGGAGTGACATGGAATAGCGACAAGGAGGAGTAAAATGGAGTAGTGACATGGAGAACTGACAAGTTTGATCAGGAAGGAGGGTTGATATGGTGGAGTGACATGGCGGAGGGACAGGGATTAGTGAGTTGGTGTAGTGACATGGAGGAGTGACATGGAGAAGTGACATGGAGGGTGATATGGAGGAGTGACATGGAGGAGTGACATGGTGGAACGAAATGGAGGAGTGAAATGGAGTAGCGACATGGAGGAGTTACATGAGGAGTGAGTTGGTGTAGCGACATGGAGGAGTAACATGGAGGAGTGACATGGCGGAGGGACAGGGATGAGTGAGTTGGTGTAGTGACATGGAGGAGTGACATGGAGGAGTGACATGGAGGAGTGACATGGAGGGTTGATATGGAGGAGTGACATGGAGGAGTGACGTGGTGGAGTCAAATGGAGGAGTGACATGGAGGAGTGAGTTGGTGGAGCGACAAAAGGTGTGACATGGAATAGCGACATGGAGGAGTGACATGGAGGAGTGACATGGAGGAGTGACATAGAGGATTGATGTGGAGGAAAGACATGGAGTAGTGACATGGAGTAGCGACATAGAGGAGTGACATGAGGAGTGACGTAGAAGAGTGACGTGGTGGAGTGAAATGGAGGAGTGACATGGAGAGTGAGTTGGTGTAGCGACATGGAAGAGTAACATGGAATAGCGACAAGGAGGAGTGACATGGAGGAGTGACGTGGACGAGTGACATTGAGGAATGAGTTGGTAGAGCGACATGGAGGAGTGGCATGGAATAGCTACATGGAGGAGTGACAAGGAGGAGTGACATGGAGGAGTGAGTTGGTGGAGCAACATGGAGTAGTGACATGGAAGACATATAGAAGTGACATGGAGGAGTGACTTGGAGGAGTGACATAAAGGAGTGACATGGAGGAATGACTTAGATGAGTGACATGGAGGAGTGACAAGGAGGATTGAGTTGGTGTAGCGACATGGAGGAGTAACATGGAGTAGCGTCAAGGAGGAGTGACATGGAGGAGTCACATGGAGGAGTGATATAGAGGAGTGATGTGGAGGAGAGATATGGAGTAGTGACATGGAGAACTGACAAGTTTGATCAGGAAGGAGGGTTGATATGGTGGAGTGACATGGCGGAGGGAAAGGGATGAGGGAGTTGGTGTAGTGACATGGAGGAGTGACATGGAGGAGTGACATGGAAGAGTGACAGGGCGGATCAGCAAGGAGGATTGATATGGTGGAGTGAGATGGTGGAGGGACATGGATGAGTGACATGGATGAGTGACATGGAGGAGCAACATGGAGGGGTGACAAGGAGGAGCGACATGGAGGAGTGACATGGAAGACATATAGAAGTGACATGGAGGAGTGACATGGAGGATCGACATGGAGGAGTGACATGGAGTAGAGACATAGGGGAATGACATAGAGGAGTGATATTGAAAAGTTACATGGAGGAGTGACATAGAGGAGTGATGTGGAGTGAAATGGAAAACATGTATAAGTGACACGGAGGAGTGATATGGAGGAGTGACAATATGGAGCTACACGGATGAGAGACATGACATTGAAGACTTGGAGAAGTGACATGGAGGAGCGACATGCAAGAGTGACATGGAGGAGTGACATGGAGTAGCAACATGGAGGAGTGACATATGGAGTGAGTTGGTGTAGCAACATGCAGGAGTGACATGGAATAGCGACAAGGAGGAGTAAAATGGAGTAGTGACATGGAGAACTGACAAGTTTGATCAGGAAGGAGGGTTGATATGGTGGAGTGACATGGCGGAAGGACAGGGATTAGTGAGTTGGTGTAGTGACATGGAGGAGTGACATGGAGAAGTGACATGGAGGGTGATATGGAGGAGTGACATGGAGGAGTGACATGGTGGAACGAAATGGAGGAGTGAAATGGAGTAGCGACATGGAGGAGTTACATGAGGAGTGAGTTGGTGTAGCGACATGGAGGAGTAACATGGAGGAGTGACATGGCGGAGGGACAGGGATGAGTGAGTTGGTGTAGTGACATGGAGGAGTGACATGGAGGAGTGACATGGAGGAGTGACATGGAGGGTTGATATGGAGGAGTGACATGGAGGAGTGACGTGGTGGAGTGAAATGGAGGAGTGACATGGAGGAGTGAGTTGGTGGAGCGACAAAAGGTGTGACATGGAATAGCGACATGGAGGAGTGACATGGAGGAGTGACATGGAGGAGTGACATAGAGGATTGATGTGGAGGAAAGACATGGAGTAGTGACATGGAGTAGCGACATAGAGGAGTGACATGAGGAGTGACGTAGAAGAGTGACGTGGTGGAGTGAAATGGAGGAGTGACATGGAGAGTGAGTTGGTGTAGCGACATGGAAGAGTAACATGGAATAGCGACAAGGAGGAGTGACATGGAGGAGTGACGTAGACGAGTGACATTGAGGAATGAGTTTGTAGAGCGACATGGAGGAGTGACATGGAATAGCTACATGGAGGAGTGACAAGGAGGAGTGACATGGAGGAGTGAGTTGGTGGAGCAACATGGAGTAGTGACATGGAAGACATATAGAAGTGACATGGAGGAGTGACTTGGAGGAGTGACATAAAGGAGTGACATGGAGGAATGACTTGGATGAGTGACATGGAGGAGTGACAAGGAGGATTGAGTTGGTGTAGCGACATGGAGGAGTGACATGGAGTAGCGTCAAGGAGGAGTGACATGGAGGAGTCACATGGAGGAGTGATATAGAGGAGTGATGTGGAGTAGAGACATGGAGTAGTGACATGGAGAAGTGACATAGAGGACTGACATGAGGAGTGACGTAGAAGAGTGACGTGGTGGAGTGAAATGGAGGAGTGACATGGAGAGTGAGTTGGTGTAGCGACATGGAAGAGTAACATGGAATAGCGACAAGGAGGAGTGACATGGAGGAGTGACATGGAGGAGTGATATAGAGGAGTGATGTGGAGTAAAGACATGGAGTAGTGACATGGAGAAGTGACAAGTTTGATCAGGAAGGAGGGTTGATATGGTGGAGTGACATGGCGGAGGGACAGGGATGAGTGAGTTGGTGTAGTGACATGGAGTAGCTACATGGAGGAGTGACAAGGAAGTGTGACATGGAGGAGTGACGTGGACGAGTGACATTGAGGAATGAGTTGGTAGAGCGACATGGAGGAGTGACATGGAATAGCTACATGGAGGAGTGACAAGAAGGAGTGACATGGAGGAGTGAGTTGGTGGAGCGACATGGAGTAGTGACATGGAAGACATATAGAAGTGACATGGAGGAGTGACTTGGAGGAGTGACATAAAGGAGTTACATGGAGGAATGACTTGGATGAGTGACATGAAGGAGTGACATGGAGGAGTCACATGGAGGAGTGATATAGAGGAGTGATGTGGAGTAGAGACATGGAGTAGTGACATGGAGAAGTGACAAGTTTTATCAGGAAGGAGGGTTGATATGGTGGAGTGACATGGCGGAGGGACAAGGAGGATTGAGTTGGTGTAGCGACATGGAGGAGTGACATGGAGTGGCGACATGGAGGAGTGACATGGAGGAGTGACATGGAGGAGTGACATAGAGGATTGATGTGGAGGAAAGACATGGAGTAGTGACATGGAGTAGCGACATAGAGGAGTGACATGAGGAGTGACGTAGACGAGTGACGTGGTGGAGTGAAATGGAGGAGTGACATGGAGAGTGAGTTGGTGTAGCGACATGGAAGAGTAACATGGAATAGCGACAAGGAGGAGTGACATGGAGGAGTGACGTGGACGAGTGACATTGAGGAATGAGTTGGTAGAGCGACATGGAGGAGTGACATGGAATAGCTACATGGAGGAGTGACAAGGAGGAGTGACATGGAGGAGTGAGTTGGTGGAGCAACATGGAGTAGTGACATGGAAGACATATAGAAGTGACATGGAGGAGTGACTTGGAGGAGTGACATAAAGGAGTGACATGGAGGAATGACTTGGATGAGTGACATGGAGGAGTGACAAGGAGGATTGAGTTGGTGTAGCGACATGGAGGAGTGACATGGAGTAGCGTCAAGGAGGAGTGACATGGAGGAGTCACATGGAGGAGTGATATAGAGGAGTGATGTGGAGTAGAGACATGGAGTAGTGACATGGAGAAGTGACATAGAGGACTGACATGAGGAGTGACGTAGAAGAGTGACGTGGTGGAGTGAAATGGAGGAGTGACATGGAGAGTGACTTGGTGTAGCGACATGGAAGAGTAACATGGAATAGCGACAAGGAGGAGTGACATGGAGGAGTGACATGGAGGAGTGATATAGAGGAGTGATGTGGAGTAGAGACATGGAGTAGTGACATGGAGAAGTGACAAGTTTGATCAGGAAGGAGGGTTCATATGGTGGAGTGACATGGCGGAGGGACAGGGATGAGTGAGTTGGTGCAGTGACATGGAGTAGCTACATGGAGGAGTGACAAGGAAGTGTGACATGGAGGAGTGACGTGGACGAGTGACATTGAGGAATGAGTTGGTAGAGCGACATGGAGGAGTGACATGGAATAGCTACATGGAGGAGTGACAAGGAGGAGTGACATGGAGGAGTGAGTTGGTGGAGCGACATGGAGTAGTGACATGGAAGACATATAGAAGTGACATGGAGGAGTGACTTGGAGGAGTGACATAAAGGAGTTACATGGAGGAATGACTTGGATGAGTGACATGGAGGAGTGACAAGGAGGATTGAGTTGGTGTAGCGACATGGAGGAGTGACATGGAGTAGCGACAAGGAGGAGTGACATGGAGGAGTCACATGGAGGAGTGATATAGAGGAGTGATGTGGAGTAGAGACATGGAGTAGTGACATGGAGAAGTGACAAGTTTTATCAGGAAGGAGGGTTGATATGGTGGAGTGACATGGCGGAGGGACAGGGATGAGTGAGTTGGTGTAGTGACATGGAGTAGCTACATGGAGGAGTGACAAGGAAGTGTGACATGGAGGAGTGACGTGGACGAGTGACATTGAGGAATGAGTTGGTAGAGCGACATGGAGGAGTGACATGGAATAGCTACATGGAGGAGTGACAAGGAGGAGTGACATGGAGGAGTGAGTTGGTGGAGCGACATGGAGTAGTGACATGTAAGACATATAGAAGTGACATGGAGGAGTGACTTGGAGGAGTGACATAAAGGAGTTACATGGAGGAATGACTTGGATGAGTGACATGGAGGAGTGACAAGGAGGATTGAGTTGGTGTAGCGACATGGAGGAGTGACATGGAGTAGCGACAAGGAGGAGTGACATGGAGGAGTCACATGGAGGAGTGATATAGAGGAGTGATGTGGAGTAGAGACATGGAGTAGTGACATGGAGAAGTGACAAGTTTTATCAGGAAGGAGGGTTGATATGGTGGAGTGACATGGCGGAGGGACAGGGATGAGTGAGTTGGTGTAGTGACATGGAGTAGCTACATGGAGGAGTGACAAGGAAGTGTTACATGAAGGAGTGACGTGGACGAGTGACATGGAGGAATGAGTTGGTAGAGCGACATGGAGGAGTGACATGGAGGAGTGACATGGAATAGCTACATGGAGGAGTGACAAGGAGGAGTGACATGGAGGAGTGAGTTGGTGGAGCGACATGGAGTAGTGACATTGAAGACATATAGAAGTGACATGGAGGAGTGACTTGGAGGAGTGACATGGAGGAGTGACAAGGAGGTTTGAGTTGGTGTAGCGACATGGAGGAGTGACATGGAGTGGCGACAATGGAGGAGTGACATGGAGGAGTGACATGGAGGAGTGACATGGAGGAGTGACATAGAGGATTGATGTGGAGGAAAGACATGGAGTAGTGACATGGAGTAGCGACATAGAGGAGTGACATGAGGAGTGACGTAGAAGAGTGACGTGGTGGAGTGAAATGGAGGAGTGACATGGAGAGTGAGTTGGTGTAGCGACATGGAAGAGTAACATGGAATAGCGACAAGGAGGAGTGACATGGAGGAGTGACGTGGACGAGTGACATTGAGGAATGAGTTGGTAGAGCGACATGGAGGAGTGACATGGAATAGCTACATGGAGGAGTGACAAGGAGGAGTGACATGGAGGAGTGAGTTGGTGGAGCAACATGGAGTAGTGACATGGAAGACATATAGAAGTGACATGGAGGAGTGACTTGGAGGAGTGACATAAAGGAGTGACATGGAGGAATGACTTGGATGAGTGACATGGAGGAGTGACAAGGAGGATTGAGTTGGTGTAGCGACATGGAGGAGTGACATGGAGTAGCGTCAAGGAGGAGTGACATGGAGGAGTCACATGGAGGAGTGATATAGAGGAGTGATGTGGAGTAGAGACATGGAGTAGTGACATGGAGAAGTGACATAGAGGACTGACATGAGGAGTGACGTAGAAGAGTGACGTGGTGGAGTGAAATGGAGGAGTGACATGGAGAGTGAGTTGGTGTAGCGACATGGAAGAGTAACATGGAATAGCGACAAGGAGGAGTGACATGGAGGAGTGACATGGAGGAGTGATATAGAGGAGTGATGTGGAGTAGAGACATGGAGTAGTGACATGGAGAAGTGACAAGTTTGATCAGGAAGGAGGGTTGATATGGTGGAGTGACATGGCGGAGGGACAGGGATGAGTGAGTTGGTGCAGTGACATGGAGTAGCTACATGGAGGAGTGACAAGGAAGTGTGAAATGGAGGAGTGACGTGGACGAGTGACATTGAGGAATGAGTTGGTAGAGCGACATGGAGGAGTGACATGGAATAGCTACATGGAGGAGTGACAAGGAGGAGTGACATGGAGGAGTGAGTTGGTGGAGCGACATGGAGTAGTGACATGGAAGACATATAGAAGTGACATGGAGGAGTGACTTGGAGGAGTGACATAAAGGAGTTACATGGAGGAATGACTTGGATGAGTGACATGGAGGAGTGACAAGGAGGATTGAGTTGGTGTAGCGACATGGAGGAGTGACATGGAGTAGCGACAAGGAGGAGTGACATGGAGGAGTCACATGGAGGAGTGATATAGAGGAGTGATGTGGAGTAGAGACATGGAGTAGTGACATGGAGAAGTGACAAGTTTTATCAGGAAGGAGGGTTGATATGGTGGAGTGACATGGCGGAGGGACAGGGATGAGTGAGTTGGTGTAGTGACATGGAATAGCTACATGGAGGAGTGACAAGGAAGTGTGACATGAAGGAGTGACGTGGACGTGTGACATGGAGGAATGAGTTGGTAGAGCGACATGGAGGAGTGACATGGAATAGCTACATGGAGGAGTGACAAGGAGGAGTGACATGGAGGAGTGAGTTGGTGGAGCGACATGGAGTAGTGACATGGAAGACATATAGAAGTGACATGGAGGAGTGACTTGGAGGAGTGACATTGAGGAGTGACAAGGAGGATTGAGTTGGTGTAGCGACATGGAGGAGTGACATGGAGTGGCGACATGGAGGAGTGACATGGAGGAGTGACATGGAGGGTTGATATGGAGGAGTGACATGGAGGAGTGACGTGGTGGAGTGAAATGTAGGAGTGAAATGGAGTAGCGACATGGAGGAGTGACATGAGGATTGAGTTGGTGTAGCGACATGGAGGAGTGACATGGAGGAGTGACATGGCGAAGGGACAGGGATGAGTGAGTTGGGTTAGTGACATGGAGGAGTGACATGGAGGAATGACATGGAGGAGTGACATGGAGGAGTGACATGGAGGGTTGATATGGAGGAGTGATATGGAGGAGTGACGTGGTGGAGTGAAATGGAGGAGTGAAATTGAGAAGTGAGTTGGTGTAGCGACATAAGGAATGACATTGAATAGCGAAATGGAGGAGTGACATGGAGGATTGATTTGGTGTAGCGACATGGAGGAGTAACATGGAATAGCGACAAGGAGGAGTGATATGGAGGAGTGACATGGAGGAGTGACATAGAGGATTGATGTGGAGGAGAGACATGGAGTAGTGACATGGAGAAGTGACAAGTTTGATCAGGAAGGAGGGTTGATATGGTGGAGTGACATGGCGGAGGGAAAGGGATGAGTGAGTTGGTTTAGTGACATGGAGGAGTGACATGGAGGCGTGACATGGAGGAGTGACATGGAGGAGTGACATGGAGGATTGATGTGGAGGAGAGACATAGAGGAGTGACAGGGCGGATCAGCAAGGAGGATTGATATGGTGGAGTGACATGGCGGAGGTACATGGATGAGTGACATGGAAGACATATAGAAGTGACATGGAGGAGCAACATGGAGGAGTGACAAGGAGGAGCGACATGGAGGAGTGACATGGAAGACATATAGAAGTGACATGGAGGAGTGACTTGGAGGAGTGACATAAAGGAGTGACAAGGAGGATTGAGTTGGTGTAGCGACATGGAGGAGTGACATGGAATTGCGACAAGGAGGAGTGACATGGAGAAGTGACATGGAGGATTGATATGGAGGAGTAACATGGAGGAGTGATATAAAGGAGTGGCGTGGTGGAGAATATTTAAGAGTGACATGGAGGAGTGACATGGAGGAGTGACATGGAGTAGCTACATGGAGCAGTGACAAGGAGGTGTGACATGGAGGAGTGACGTGGACGAGTGACATGGAGTAGTGAGTTGGTAGAGCGACATGGAGGAGTGACATGGAGGTGTGACATGGAGGAGTGACGTGGAGTAGCGACATGGAGGAGTGACTTGGAGGAGTGACAATGTGGAGCTACACAGATGAGAGACATGACATTGAAGACTTGGAGAAGTGACATGGAGGAGAGACATGGAGGATTGAAATGGAGGAGTGACATGGAGTAGAGACATGGAGGAGTGACATGGAGGAGTGAGTTGGTGTAACGACATGGAGGAGTGACATGGAACACATATAGAAGTGACATGGAGGAGTGACTTGGAGGAGTGACATAAAGGAGTGACATGGAGGAATGACTTGGATGAGTGACATGGAGGAGTGACATGAGGAGTGAGTTGGTGTAGGGACATGGAGGAGTGACATGGAGGAGTGACATGGTGGAGGGACAGGGATGAGTGAGTTGGTGTAGTGACATGGAGGAGTGACATGGAGGAATGACATGGAGCAGTGACATGGAGGAGTGACATGGAGGAGTGACATGGAGGGTTGATATGGAGGAGTGATTTGGAGGAGTGACGTGGTGGAGTGAAATGGAGGAGTGAAATGGAGGAGTGAGTTGGTGTAGCGACATAAGGAGTGACATGGAATAGCGACATGGAGGAGTGACATGGAGGAGTGACATGAGGAGTGAGTTGGTGTAGCGACATGGAGGAGTGACATGGAATAGTGACAAGGAGGAGTGACATAGAGGAGTGATATAAAGGAGTGGCGTGGTGGAGTGAAATTTAAGAGTGACATGGAGGAGTGACATGGAGGAGTGATATGGATTAGCTACATGGAGGAGTGACAAGGAGGTGTGACATGGAGGAGTGACTTGGACGAGTGACATGGAGGAGTGAGTTGGTAGAGCGACATGGAGGAGTGACATGGAGGTGTGACATGGAGGAGTGACGTGGAGTAGCGACATGGAGGAGTGACTTGGAGGAGTGACAATGTGGAGCTACACAGATGAGAGACATGACATTGAAGACTTGGAGAAGTGACATGGAGGAGAGACATGGAGGAGTGAAATGGAGGAGTGACATGGAGTAGAGACATGGAGGAGTGACATGGAGGAGTGAGTTGGTGTAACGACATGGAGGAGTGACATGGAACACATATAGAAGTGACATGGAGGAGTGACTTGGAGGAGTGACATAAAGGAGTGACATGGAGGAATGACTTGGATGAGTGACATGGAGGAGTGACATGAGGAGTGAGTTGGTGTAGGGACATGGAGGAGTGACATGGAGGAGTGACATGGCGGAGGGACAGGGATGAGTGAGTTGGTGTAGTGACATGGAGGAGTGACATGGAGGAATGACATGGAGCAGTGACATGGAGGAGTGACATGGAGGATTGACATGGAGGGTTGATATGGAGGAGTGATTTGGAGGAGTGACGTGGTGGAGTGAAATGGAGGAGTGAAATGGAGGAGTGAGTTGGTGTAGCGACATAAGGAGTGACATGGAATAGCGACATGGAGGAATGACATGGAGGAGTGACATGAGGAGTGAGTTGGTGTACCGACATGGAGGAGTGACATGGAATAGCAACAAGGAGGAGTGACATAGAGGAGTGATATAAAGGAGTGGCGTGGTGGAGTGAAATTTAAGAGTGACATGGAGGAGTGACATGGAGGAGTGAGTTGGTGTAGCGACATGGAGGAGTGACATGGAATTGCGACAAGGAGGAGTGACAAGGAGGAGTGACATGGAGGAGTGAGTTGGTGGAGCGACATGGAGTAGTGACATGGAAGACATATAGAAGTGACATGGAGGAGTGACTTGGAGGAGTGACATAAAGGAGTTACATGGAGGAATGACTTGGATGAGTGACATGGAGGAGTGACAAGGAGGATTGAGTTGGTGTAGCGACATGGAGGAGTGACATGGAGTAGCGACAAGGAGGAGTGACATGGAGGAGTCACATGGAGGAGTGATATAGAGGAGTGATGTGGAGTAGAGACATGGAGTAGTGACATGGAGAAGTGACAAGTTTTATCAGGAAGGAGGGTTGATATGGTGGAGTGACATGGCGGAGGGACAGGGATGAGTGAGTTGGTGTAGTGACATGGAGTAGCTACATGGAGGAGTGACAAGGAAGTGTTACATGAAGGAGTGACGTGGACGTGTGACATGGAGGAATGAGTTGGTAGAGCGACATGGAGGAGTGACATGGAATAGCTACATGGAGGAGTGACAAGGAGGAGTGACATGGAGGAGTGAGTTGGTGGAGCGACTTGGAGTAGTGACATGGAAGACATATAGAAGTGACATGGAGGAGTGACTTGGAGGAGTGACATGGAGGAGTGACAAGGAGGATTGAGTTAGTGTAGCGACATGGAGGAGTGACATGGAGTGGCGACATGGAGGAGTGACATGGAGGAGTGACATGGAGGAGTGACATGGAGGAGTGACATAGAGGATTGATGTGGAGGAAAGACATGGAGTAGTGACATGGAGTAGCGACATAGAGGAGTGACATGAGGAGTGACGTAGAAGAGTGACGTGGTGGAGTGAAATGGAGGAGTGACATGGAGAGTGAGTTGGTGTAGCGACATGGAAGAGTAACATGGAATAGCGACAAGGAGGAGTGACATGGAGGAGTGACGTGGACGAGTGACATTGAGGAATGAGTTGGTAGAGCGACATGGAGGAGTGACATGGAATAGCTACATGGAGGAGTGACAAGGAGGAGTGACATGGAGGAGTGAGTTGGTGGAGCAACATGGAGTAGTGACATGGAAGACATATAGAAGTGACATGGAGGAGTGACTTGGAGGAGTGACATAAAGGAGTGACATGGAGGAATGACTTGGATGAGTGACATGGAGGAGTGACATGGAGTAGCGTCAAGGAGGAGTGACATGGAGGAGTCACATGGAGGAGTGATATAGAGGAGTGATGTGGAGTAGAGACATGGAGTAGTGACATGGAGAAGTGACATAGAGGACTGACATGAGGAGTGACGTAGAAGAGTGACGTGGTGGAGTGAAATGGAGGAGTGACATGGAGAGTGAGTTGGTGTAGCGACATGGAAGAGTAACATGGAATAGCGACAAGGAGGAGTGACATGGAGGAGTGACGTGGACGAGTGACATTGAGGAATGAGTTGGTAGAGCGACATGGAGGAGTGACATGGAATAGCTACATGGAGGAGTGACAAGGAGGAGTGACATGGAGGAGTGAGTTGGTGGAGCAACATGGAGTAGTGACATGGAAGACATATAGAAGTGACATGGAGGAGTGACTTGGAGGAGTGACATAAAGGAGTGACATGGAGGAATGACTTGGATGAGTGACATGGAGGAGTGACATGGAGTAGCGTCAAGGAGGAGTGACATGGAGGAGTCACATGGAGGAGTGATATAGAGGAGTGATGTGGAGTAGAGACATGGAGTAGTGACATGGAGAAGTGACATAGAGGACTGACATGAGGAGTGACGTAGAAGAGTGACGTGGTGGAGTGAAATGGAGGAGTGACATGGAGAGTGAGTTGGTGTAGCGACATGGAAGAGTAACATGGAATAGCGACAAGGAGGAGTGACATGGAGGAGTGACATGGAGGAGTGATATAGAGGAGTGATGTGGAGTAGAGACATGGAGTAGTGACATGGAGAAGTGACAAGTTTGATCAGGAAGGAGGGTTGATATGGTGGAGTGACATGGCGGAGGGACAGGGATGAGTGAGTTGGTGCAGTGACATGGAGTAGCTACATGGAGGAGTGACAAGGAAGTGTGACATGGAGGAGTGACGTGGACGAGTGACATTGAGGAATGAGTTGGTAGAGCGACATGGAGGAGTGACATGGAATAGCTACATGGAGGAGTGACAAGGAGGAGTGACATGGAGGAGTGAGTTGGTGGAGCGACATGGAGTAGTGACATGGAAGACATATAGAAGTGACATGGAGGAGTGACTTGGAGGAGTGACATAAAGGAGTTACATGGAGGAATGACTTGGATGAGTGACATGGAGGAGTGACAAGGAGGATTGAGTTGGTGTAGCGACATGGAGGAGTGACATGGAGTAGCGACAAGGAGGAGTGACATGGAGGAGTCACATGGAGGAGTGATATAGAGGAGTGATGTGGAGTAGAGACATGGAGTAGTGACATGGAGAAGTGACAAGTTTTATCAGGAAGGAGGGTTGATATGGTGGAGTGACATGGCGGAGGGACAGGGATGAGTGAGTTGGTGTAGTGACATGGAGTAGCTACATGAAGGAGTGACGTGGACGTGTGACATGGAGGAATGAATTGGTAGAGCGACATGGAGGAGTGACATGGAATAGCTACATGGAGGAGTGACAAGGAGGAGTGACATGGAGGAGTGAGTTGGTGGAGCGACATGGAGTAGTGACATGGAAGACATATAGAAGTGACATGGAGGAGTGACTTGGAGGAGTGACATTGAGGAGTGACAAGGAGGATTGAGTTGGTGTAGCGACATGGAGGAGTGACATGGAGTGGCGACATGGAGGAGTGACATGGAGGAGTGACATGGAGGGTTGATATGGAGGAGTGACATGGAGGAGTGACGTGGTGGAGTGAAATGTAGGAGTGAAATGGAGTAGCGACATGGAGGAGTGACATGAGGATTGAGTTGGTGTAGCGACATGGAGGAGTGACATGGCGAAGGGACAGGGATGAGTGAGTTGGGTTAGTGACATGGAGGAGTGACATGGAGGAATGACATGGAGGAGTGACATGGAGGAGTGACATGGAGGGTTGATATGGAGGAGTGATATGGAGGAGTGACGTGGTGGAGTGAAATGGAGGAGTGAAATTGAGAAGTGAGTTGGTGTAGCGACATAAGGAATGACATTGAATAGCGAAATGGAGGAGTGACATGGAGGATTGATTTGGTGTAGCGACATGGAGGAGTAACATGGAATAGCGTCAAGGAGGAGTGATATGGAGGAGTGACATGGAGGACTGACATAGAGGATTGATGTGGAGGAGAGACATGGAGTAGTGACATGGAGAAGTGACAAGTTTGATCAGGAAGGAGGGTTGATATGGTGGAGTGACATGGCGGAGGGAAAGGGATGAGTGAGTTGGTTTAGTGACATGGAGGAGTGACATGGAGGCGTGACATGGAGGAGTGACATGGAGGAGTGACATGGAGGATTGATGTGGAGGAGAGACATAGAGGAGTGACAGGGCGGATCAGCAAGGAGGATTGATATGGTGGAGTGACATGGCGGAGGTACATGGATGAGTGACATGGAAGACATATAGAAGTGACATGGAGGAGCAACATGGAGGAGTGACAAGGAGGAGCGACATGGAGGAGTGACATGGAAGACATATAGAAGTGACATGGAGGAGTGACTTGGAGGAGTGACATAAAGGAGTGACAAGGAGGATTGAGTTGGTGTAGCGACATGGAGGAGTGACATGGAATTGCGACAAGGAGGAGTGACATGGAGAAGTGACATGGAGGATTGATATGGAGGAGTAACATGGAGGAGTGATATAAAGGAGTGGCGTGGTGGAGTGATATTTAAGAGTGACATGGAGGAGTGACATGGAGGAGTGACATGGAGTAGCTACATGGAGCAGTGACAAGGAGGTGTGACATGGAGGAGTGACGTGGACGAGTGACATGGAGTAGTGAGTTGGTAGAGCGACATGGAGGAGTGACATGGAGGTGTGACATGGAGGAGTGACGTGGAGTAGCGACATGGAGGAGTGACTTGGAGGAGTGACAATGTGGAGCTACACAGATGAGAGACATGACATTGAAGACTTGGAGAAGTGACATGGAGGAGAGACATGGAGGAGTGAAATGGAGGAGTGACATGGAGTAGAGACATGGAGGAGTGACATGGAGGAGTGAGTTGGTGTAACGACATGGAGGAGTGACATGGAACACATATAGAAGTGACATGGAGGAGTGACTTGGAGGAGTGACATAAAGGAGTGACATGGAGGAATGACTTGGATGAGTGACATGGAGGAGTGACATGAGGAGTGAGTTGGTGTAGGGACATGGAGGAGTGACATGGAGGAGTGACATGGCGGAGGGACAGGGATGAGTGAGTTGGTGTAGTGACATGGAGGAGTGACATGGAGGAATGACATGGAGCAGTGACATGGAGGAGTGACATGGAGGATTGACATGGAGGGTTGATATGGAGGAGTGATTTGGAGGAGTGACGTGGTGGAGTGAAATGGAGGAGTGAAATGGAGGAGTGAGTTGGTGTAGCGACATAAGGAGTGACATGGAATAGCGACATGGAGGAATGACATGGAGGAGTGACATGAGGAGTGAGTTGGTGTACCGACATGGAGGAGTGACATGGAATAGCGACAAGGAGGAGTGACATAGAGGAGTGATATAAAGGAGTGGCGTGGTGGAGTGAAATTTAAGAGTGACATGGAGGAGTGACATGGAGGAGTGAGTTGGTGTAGCGACATGGAGGAGTGACATGGAATTGCGACAAGGAGGAGTGACAAGGAGGAGTGACATGGAGGAGTGAGTTGGTGGAGCGACATGGAGTAGTGACATGGAAGACATATAGAAGTGACATGGAGGAGTGACTTGGAGGAGTGACATAAAGGAGTTAAATGGAGGAATGACTTGGATGAGTGACATGGAGGAGTGACAAGGAGGATTGAGTTGGTGTAGCGACATGGAGGAGTGACATGGAGTAGCGACAAGGAGGAGTGACATGGAGGAGTCACATGGAGGAGTGATATAGAGGAGTGATGTGGAGTAGAGACATGGAGTAGTGACATGGAGAAGTGACAAGTTTTATCAGGAAGGAGGGTTGATATGGTGGAGTGACATGGCGGAGGGACAGGGATGAGTGAGTTGGTGTAGTGACATGGAGTAGCTACATGGAGGAGTGACAAGGAAGTGTTACATGAAGGAGTGACGTGGACGTGTGACATGGAGGAATGAGTTGGTAGAGCGACATGGAGGAGTGACATGGAATAGCTACATGGAGGAGTGACAAGGAGGAGTGACATGGAGGAGTGAGTTGGTGGAGCGACATGGAGTAGTGACATGGAAGACATATAGAAGTGACATGGAGGAGTGACTTGGAGGAGTGACATGGAGGAGTGACAAGGAGGATTGAGTTAGTGTAGCGACATGGAGGAGTGACATGGAGTGGCGACATGGAGGAGTGACATGGAGGAGTGACATGGAGGAGTGACATGGAGGAGTGACATAGAGGATTGATGTGGAGGAAAGACATGGAGTAGTGACATGGAGTAGCGACATAGAGGAGTGACATGAGGAGTGACGTAGAAGAGTGACGTGGTGGAGTGAAATGGAGGAGTGACATGGAGAGTGAGTTGGTGTAGCGACATGGAAGAGTAACATGGAATAGCGACAAGGAGGAGTGACATGGAGGAGTGACGTGGACGAGTGACATTGAGGAATGAGTTGGTAGAGCGACATGGAGGAGTGACATGGAATAGCTACATGGAGGAGTGACAAGGAGGAGTGACATGGAGGAGTGAGTTGGTGGAGCAACATGGAGTAGTGACATGGAAGACATATAGAATTGACATGGAGGAGTGACTTGGAGGAGTGACATAAAGGAGTGACATGGAGGAATGACTTGGATGAGTGACATGGAGGAGTGACATGGAGTAGCGTCAAGGAGGAGTGACATGGAGGAGTCACATGGAGGTGTGATATAGAGGAGTGATGTGGAGTAGAGACATGGAGTAGTGACATGGAGAAGTGACATAGAGGACTGACATGAGGAGTGACGTAGAAGAGTGACGTGGTGGAGTGAAATGGAGGAGTGACATGGAGAGTGAGTTGGTGTAGCGACATGGAAGAGTAACATGGAATAGCGACAAGGAGGAGTGACATGGAGGAGTGACATGGAGGAGTGATATAGAGGAGTGATGTGGAGTAGAGACATGGAGTAGTGACATGGAGAAGTGACAAGTTTGATCAGGAAGGAGGGTTGATATGGTGGAGTGACATGGCGGAGGGACAGGGATGAGTGAGTTGGTGCAGTTACATGGAGTAGCTACATGGAGGAGTGACAAGGAAGTGTGACATGAAGGAGTGACGTGGACGTGTGACATGGAGGAATGAATTGGTAGAGCGACATGGAGGAGTGACATGGAATAGCTACATGGAGGAGTGACAAGGAGGAGTGACATGGAGGAGTGAGTTGGTGGAGCGACATGGAGTAGTGACATGGAAGACATATAGAAGTGACATGGAGGAGTGACTTGGAGGAGTGACATTGAGGAGTGACAAGGAGGATTGAGTTGGTGTAGCGACATGGAGGAGTGACATGGAGTGGCGACATGGAGGAGTGACATGGAGGAGTGACATGGAGGGTTGATATGGAGGAGTGACATGGAGGAGTGACGTGGTGGAGTGAAATGTAGGAGTGAAATGGAGTAGCGACATGGAGGAGTGACATGAGGATTGAGTTGGTGTAGCGACATGGAGGAGTGACATGGAGGAGTGACATGGCGAAGGGACAGGGATGAGTGAGTTGGGTTAGTGACATGGAGGAGTGACATGGAGGAATGACATGGAGGAGTGACATGGAGGAGTGACATGGAGGGTTGATATGGAGGAGTGATATGGAGGAGTGACGTGGTGGAGTGAAATGGAGGAGTGAAATTGAGAAGTGAGTTGGTGTAGCGACATAAGGAATGACATTGAATAGCGAAATGGAGGAGTGACATGGAGGATTGATTTGGTGTAGCGACATGGAGGAGTAACATGGAATAGCGTCAAGGAGGAGTGATATGGAGGAGTGACATGGAGGAGTGACATAGAGGATTGATGTGGAGGAGAGACATGGAGTAGTGACATGGAGAAGTGACAAGTTTGATCAGGAAGGAGGGTTGATATGGTGGAGTGACATGGCGGAGGGAAAGGGATGAGTGAGTTGGTTTAGTGACATGGAGGAGTGACATGGAGGCGTGACATGGAGGATTGACATGGAGGAGTGACATGGAGGATTGATGTGGAGGAGAGACATAGAGGAGTGACAGGGCGGATCAGCAAGGAGGATTGATATGGTGGAGTGACATGGCGGAGGTACATGGATGAGTGACATGGAAGACATATAGAAGTGACATGGAGGAGCAACATGGAGGAGTGACAAGGAGGAGCGACATGGAGGAGTGACATGGAAGACATATAGAAGTGACATGGAGGAGTGACTTGGAGGAGTGACATAAAGGAGTGACAAGGAGGATTGAGTTGGTGTAGCGACATGGAGGAGTGACATGGAATTGCGACAAGGAGGAGTGACATGGAGAAGTGACATGGAGGATTGATATGGAGGAGTAACATGGAGGAGTGATATAAAGGAGTGGCGTGGTGGAGTGATATTTAAGAGTGACATGGAGGAGTGACATGGAGGAGTGACTTGGAGGAGTGACAATGTGGAGCTACACAGATGAGAGACATGACATTGAAGACTTGGAGAAGTGACATGGAGGAGAGACATGGAGGAGTGAAATGGAGGAGTGACATGGAGTAGAGACATGGAGGAGTGACATGGAGGAGTGAGTTGGTGTAACGACATGGAGGAGTGACATGGAACACATATAGAAGTGACATGGAGGAGTGACTTGGAGGAGTGACATAAAAGAGTGACATGGAGGAATGACTTGGATGAGTGACATGGAGGAGTGACATGAGGAGTGAGTTGGTGTAGGGACATGGAGGAGTGACATGGAGGAGTGACATGGCGGAGGGACAGGGATGAGTGAGTTGGTGTAGTGACATGGAGGAGTGACATGGAGGAATGACATGGAGCAGTGACATGGCGGAGGGACAGGGATGAGTGAGTTGGTGCAGTGACATGGAGTAGCTACATGGAGGAGTGACAAGGAAGTGTGAAATGGAGGAGTGACGTGGACGAGTGACATTGAGGAATGAGTTGGTAGAGCGACATGGAGGAGTGACATGGAATAGCTACATGGAGGAGTGACAAGGAGGAGTGACATGGAGGAGTGAGTTGGTGGAGCGACATGGAGTAGTGACATGGAAGACATATAGAAGTGACATGGAGGAGTGACTTGGAGGAGTGACATAAAGGAGTTACATGGAGGAATGACTTGGATGAGTGACATGGAGGAGTGACAAGGAGGATTGAGTTGGTGTAGCGACATGGAGGAGTGACATGGAGTAGCGACAAGGAGGAGTGACATGGAGGAGTCACATGGAGGAGTGATATAGAGGAGTGATGTGGAGTAGAGACATGGAGTAGTGACATGGAGAAGTGACAAGTTTTATCAGGAAGGAGGGTTGATATGGTGGAGTGACATGGCGGAGGGACAGGGATGAGTGAGTTGGTGTAGTGACATGGAATAGCTACATGGAGGAGTGACAAGGAAGTGTGACATGAAGGAGTGACGTGGACGTGTGACATGGAGGAATGAGTTGGTAGAGCGACATGGAGGAGTGACATGGAATAGCTACATGGAGGAGTGACAAGGAGGAGTGACATGGAGGAGTGAGTTGGTGGAGCGACATGGAGTAGTGACATGGAAGACATATAGAAGTGACATGGAGGAGTGACTTGGAGGAGTGACATTGAGGAGTGACAAGGAGGATTGAGTTGGTGTAGCGACATGGAGGAGTGACATGGAGTGGCGACATGGAGGAGTGACATGGAGGAGTGACATGGAGGGTTGATATGGAGGAGTGACATGGAGGAGTGACGTGGTGGAGTGAAATGTAGGAGTGAAATGGAGTAGCGACATGGAGGAGTGACATGAGGATTGAGTTGGTGTAGCGACATGGAGGAGTGACATGGAGGAGTGACATGGAGGAGTGACATGGCGAAGGGACAGGGATGAGTGAGTTGGGTTAGTGACATGGAGGAGTGACATGGAGGAATGACATGGAGGAGTGACATGGAGGAGTGACATGGAGGGTTGATATGGAGGAGTGATATGGAGGAGTGACGTGGTGGAGTGAAATGGAGGAGTGAAATTGAGAAGTGAGTTGGTGTAGCGACATAAGGAATGACATTGAATAGCGAAATGGAGGAGTGACATGGAGGATTGATTTGGTGTAGCGACATGGAGGAGTAACATGGAATAGCGACAAGGAGGAGTGATATGGAGGAGTGACATGGAGGAGTGACATAGAGGATTGATGTGGAGGAGAGACATGGAGTAGTGACATGGAGAAGTGACAAGTTTGATCAGGAAGGAGGGTTGATATGGTGGAGTGACATGGCGGAGGGAAAGGGATGAGTGAGTTGGTTTAGTGACATGGAGGAGTGACATGGAGGCGTGACATGGAGGAGTGACATGGAGGAGTGACATGGAGGATTGATGTGGAGGAGAGACATAGAGGAGTGACAGGGCGGATCAGCAAGGAGGATTGATATGGTGGAGTGACATGGCGGAGGTACATGGATGAGTGACATGGAAGACATATAGAAGTGACATGGAGGAGCAACATGGAGGAGTGACAAGGAGGAGCGACATGGAGGAGTGACATGGAAGACATATAGAAGTGACATGGAGGAGTGACTTGGAGGAGTGACATAAAGGAGTGACAAGGAGGATTGAGTTGGTGTAGCGACATGGAGGAGTGACATGGAATTGCGACAAGGAGGAGTGACATGGAGAAGTGACATGGAGGATTGATATGGAGGAGTAACATGGAGGAGTGATATAAAGGAGTGGCGTGGTGGAGAATATTTAAGAGTGACATGGAGGAGTGACATGGAGGAGTGACATGGAGTAGCTACATGGAGCAGTGACAAGGAGGTGTGACATGGAGGAGTGACGTGGACGAGTGACATGGAGTAGTGAGTTGGTAGAGCGACATGGAGGAGTGACATGGAGGTGTGACATGGAGGAGTGACGTGGAGTAGCGACATGGAGGAGTGACTTGGAGGAGTGACAATGTGGAGCTACACAGATGAGAGACATGACATTGAAGACTTGGAGAAGTGACATGGAGGAGAGACATGGAGGATTGAAATGGAGGAGTGACATGGAGTAGAGACATGGAGGAGTGACATGGAGGAGTGAGTTGGTGTAACGACATGGAGGAGTGACATGGAACACATATAGAAGTGACATGGAGGAGTGACTTGGAGGAGTGACATAAAGGAGTGACATGGAGGAATGACTTGGATGAGTGACATGGAGGAGTGACATGAGGAGTGAGTTGGTGTAGGGACATGGAGGAGTGACATGGAGGAGTGACATGGTGGAGGGACAGGGATGAGTGAGTTGGTGTAGTGACATGGAGGAGTGACATGGAGGAATGACATGGAGCAGTGACATGGAGGAGTGACATGGAGGAGTGACATGGAGGGTTGATATGGAGGAGTGATTTGGAGGAGTGACGTGGTGGAGTGAAATGGAGGAGTGAAATGGAGGAGTGAGTTGGTGTAGCGACATAAGGAGTGACATGGAATAGCGACATGGAGGAGTGACATGGAGGAGTGACATGAGGAGTGAGTTGGTGTAGCGACATGGAGGAGTGACATGGAATAGTGACAAGGAGGAGTGACATAGAGGAGTGATATAAAGGAGTGGCGTGGTGGAGTGAAATTTAAGAGTGACATGGAGGAGTGACATGGAGGAGTGATATGGATTAGCTACATGGAGGAGTGACAAGGAGGTGTGACATGGAGGAGTGACTTGGACGAGTGACATGGAGGAGTGAGTTGGTAGAGCGACATGGAGGAGTGACATGGAGGTGTGACATGGAGGAGTGACGTGGAGTAGCGACATGGAGGAGTGACTTGGAGGAGTGACAATGTGGAGCTACACAGATGAGAGACATGACATTGAAGACTTGGAGAAGTGACATGGAGGAGAGACATGGAGGAGTGAAATGGAGGAGTGACATGGAGTAGAGACATGGAGGAGTGACATGGAGGAGTGAGTTGGTGTAACGACATGGAGGAGTGACATGGAACACATATAGAAGTGACATGGAGGAGTGACTTGGAGGAGTGACATAAAGGAGTGACATGGAGGAATGACTTGGATGAGTGACATGGAGGAGTGACATGAGGAGTGAGTTGGTGTAGGGACATGGAGGAGTGACATGGAGGAGTGACATGGCGGAGGGACAGGGATGAGTGAGTTGGTGTAGTGACATGGAGGAGTGACATGGAGGAATGACATGGAGCAGTGACATGGAGGAGTGACATGGAGGATTGACATGGAGGGTTGATATGGAGGAGTGATTTGGAGGAGTGACGTGGTGGAGTGAAATGGAGGAGTGAAATGGAGGAGTGAGTTGGTGTAGCGACATAAGGAGTGACATGGAATAGCGACATGGAGGAATGACATGGAGGAGTGACATGAGGAGTGAGTTGGTGTACCGACATGGAGGAGTGACATGGAATAGCAACAAGGAGGAGTGACATAGAGGAGTGATATAAAGGAGTGGCGTGGTGGAGTGAAATTTAAGAGTGACATGGAGGAGTGACATGGAGGAGTGAGTTGGTGTAGCGACATGGAGGAGTGACATGGAATTGCGACAAGGAGGAGTGACAAGGAGGAGTGACATGGAGGAGTGAGTTGGTGGAGCGACATGGAGTAGTGACATGGAAGACATATAGAAGTGACATGGAGGAGTGACTTGGAGGAGTGACATAAAGGAGTTACATGGAGGAATGACTTGGATGAGTGACATGGAGGAGTGACAAGGAGGATTGAGTTGGTGTAGCGACATGGAGGAGTGACATGGAGTAGCGACAAGGAGGAGTGACATGGAGGAGTCACATGGAGGAGTGATATAGAGGAGTGATGTGGAGTAGAGACATGGAGTAGTGACATGGAGAAGTGACAAGTTTTATCAGGAAGGAGGGTTGATATGGTGGAGTGACATGGCGGAGGGACAGGGATGAGTGAGTTGGTGTAGTGACATGGAGTAGCTACATGGAGGAGTGACAAGGAAGTGTTACATGAAGGAGTGACGTGGACGTGTGACATGGAGGAATGAGTTGGTAGAGCGACATGGAGGAGTGACATGGAATAGCTACATGGAGGAGTGACAAGGAGGAGTGACATGGAGGAGTGAGTTGGTGGAGCGACATGGAGTAGTGACATGGAAGACATATAGAAGTGACATGGAGGAGTGACTTGGAGGAGTGACATGGAGGAGTGACAAGGAGGATTGAGTTAGTGTAGCGACATGGAGGAGTGACATGGAGTGGCGACATGGAGGAGTGACATGGAGGAGTGACATGGAGGAGTGACATGGAGGAGTGACATAGAGGATTGATGTGGAGGAAAGACATGGAGTAGTGACATGGAGTAGCGACATAGAGGAGTGACATGAGGAGTGACGTAGAAGAGTGACGTGGTGGAGTGAAATGGAGGAGTGACATGGAGAGTGAGTTGGTGTAGCGACATGGAAGAGTAACATGGAATAGCGACAAGGAGGAGTGACATGGAGGAGTGACGTGGACGAGTGACATTGAGGAATGAGTTGGTAGAGCGACATGGAGGAGTGACATGGAATAGCGTCAAGGAGGAGTGATATGGAGGAGTGACATGGAGGAGTGACATAGAGGATTGATGTGGAGGAGAGACATGGAGTAGTGACATGGAGAAGTGACAAGTTTGATCAGGAAGGAGGGTTGATATGGTGGAGTGACATGGCGGAGGGAAAGGGATGAGTGAGTTGGTTTAGTGACATGGAGGAGTGACATGGAGGCGTGACATGGAGGAGTGACATGGAGGAGTGACATGGAGGATTGATGTGGAGGAGAGACATAGAGGAGTGACAGGGCGGATCAGCAAGGAGGATTGATATGGTGGAGTGACATGGCGGAGGTACATGGATGAGTGACATGGAAGACATATAGAAGTGACATGGAGGAGCAACATGGAGGAGTGACAAGGAGGAGCGACATGGAGGAGTGACATGGAAGACATATAGAAGTGACATGGAGGAGTGACTTGGAGGAGTGACATAAAGGAGTGACAAGGAGGATTGAGTTGGTGTAGCGACATGGAGGAGTGACATGGAATTGCGACAAGGAGGAGTGACATGGAGAAGTGACATGGAGGATTGATATGGAGGAGTAACATGGAGGAGTGATATAAAGGAGTGGCGTGGTGGAGTGATATTTAAGAGTGACATGGAGGAGTGACATGGAGGAGTGACTTGGAGGAGTGACAATGTGGAGCTACACAGATGAGAGACATGACATTGAAGACTTGGAGAAGTGACATGGAGGAGAGACATGGAGGAGTGAAATGGAGGAGTGACATGGAGTAGAGACATGGAGGAGTGACATGGAGGAGTGAGTTGGTGTAACGACATGGAGGAGTGACATGGAACACATATAGAAGTGACATGGAGGAGTGACTTGGAGGAGTGACATAAAAGAGTGACATGGAGGAATGACTTGGATGAGTGACATGGAGGAGTGACATGAGGAGTGAGTTGGTGTAGGGACATGGAGGAGTGACATGGAGGAGTGACGTGGCGGAGGGACAGGGATGAGTGAGTTGGTGTAGTGACATGGAGGAGTGACATGGAGGAATGACATGGAGCAGTGACATGGAGGAGTGACATGGAGGAGTGACATGGAGGGTTGATATGGAGGAGTGATTTGGAGGAGTGAAGTGGTGGAGTGAAATGGAGGAGTGAAATGGAGGAGTGAGTTGGTGTAGCGACATAAGGAGTGACATGGAATAGCGACATGGAGGAGTGACATGGAGGAGTGACATGAGGAGTGAGTTGGTGTAGCGACATGGAGGAGTGACATGGAATAGCGACAAGGAGGAGTGACATAGAGGAGTGATATAAAGGAGTGGCGTGGTGGAGTGAAATTTAAGAGTGACATGGAGGAGTGACATGGAGGAGTGATATGGATTAGCTACATGGAGGAGTGACAAGGAGGTGTGACATGGAGGAGTGACTTGGACGAGTGACATGGAGGAGTGAGTTGGTAGAGCGACATGGAGGAGTGACATGGAGGTGTGACATGGAGGAGTGACGTGGAGTAGCGACATGGAGGAGTGACTTGGAGGATTGACAATGTGGAGCTACACAGATGAGAGACATGACATTGAAGACTTGGAGAAGTGACATGGAGGAGAGACATGGAGGAGTGAAATGGAGGAGTGACATGGAGTAGAGACATGGAGGAGTGACATGGAGGAGTGAGTTGGTGTAACGACATGGAGGAGTGACATGGAACACATATAGAAGTGACATGGAGGAGTGACTTGGAGGAGTGACATAAAGGAGTGACATGGAGGAATGACTTGGATGAGTGACATGGAGGAGTGACATGAGGAGTGAGTTGGTGTAGGGACATGGAGGAGTGACATGGAGGAGTGACATGGCGGAGGGACAGGGATGAGTGAGTTGGTGTAGTGACATGGAGGAGTGACATGGAGGAATGACATGGAGCAGTGACATGGAGGAGTGACATGGAGGAGTGACATGGAGGGTTGATATGGAAAAGTGATTTGGAGGAGTGACGTGGTGGAGTGAAATGGAGGAGTGAAATGGAGGAGTGAGTTGGTGTAGCGACATAAGGAGTGACATGGAATAGCGACATGGAGGAATGACATGGAGGAGTGACATGAGGAGTGAGTTGGTGTAGCGACATGGAGGAGTGACATGGAATAGCGACAAGGAGGAGTGACATAGAGGAGTGATATAAAGGAGTGGCATGGTGGAGTGAAATTTAAGAGTGACATGGAGGAGTGACATGGAAGAGTGAGTTGGTGTAGCGACATGGAGGAGTGACATGGAATTGCGACAAGGAGGAGTGACAAGGAGGAGTGACATGGAGGAGTGAGTTGGTGGAGCGACATGGAGTAGTGACATGGAAGACATATAGAAGTGACATGGAGGAGTGACTTGGAGGAGTGACATAAAGGAGTTACATGGAGGAATGACTTGGATGAGTGACATGGAGGAGTGACAAGGAGGATTGAGTTGGTGTAGCGACATGGAGGAGTGACATGGAGTAGCGACAAGGAGGAGTGACATGGAGGAGTCACATGGAGGAGTGATATAGAGGAGTGATGTGGAGTAGAGACATGGAGTAGTGACATGGAGAAGTGACAAGTTTTATCAGGAAGGAGGGTTGATATGGTGGAGTGACATGGCGGAGGGACAGGGATGAGTGAGTTGGTGTAGTGACATGGAGTAGCTACATGGAGGAGTGACAAGGAAGTGTTACATGAAGGAGTGACGTGGACGTGTGACATGGAGGAATGAGTTGGTAGAGCGACATGGAGGAGTGACATGGAATAGCTACATGGAGGAGTGACAAGGAGGAGTGACATGGAGGAGTGAGTTGGTGGAGCGACATGGAGTAGTGACATGGAAGACATATAGAAGTGAAATGGAGGAGTGACTTGGAGGAGTGACATGGAGGAGTGACAAGGTGGATTGAGTTGGTGTAGCGACATGGAGGAGTGACATGGAGTGGCGACATGGAGGAGTGACATGGAGGAGTGACATGGAGGAGTGACATGGAGGAGTGACATAGAGGATTGATGTGGAGGAAAGACATGGAGTAGTGACATGGAGTAGCGATATAGAGGAGTGACATGAGGAGTGACGTAGAAGAGTGACGTGGTGGAGTGAAATGGAGGAGTGACATGGAGAGTGAGTTGGTGTAGCGACATGGAAGAGTAACATGGAATAGCGACAAGGAGGAGTGACATGGAGGAGTGACGTGGACGAGTGACATTGAGGAATGAGTTGGTAGAGCGACATGGAGGAGTGACATGGAATAGCTACATGGAGGAGTGACAAGGAGGAGTGACATGGAGGAGTGAGTTGGTGGAGCAACATGGAGTAGTGACATGGAAGACATATAGAAGTGACATGGAGGAGTGACTTGGAGGAGTGACATAAAGGAGTGACATGGAGGAATGACTTGGATGAGTGACATGGAGGAGTGACAAGGAGGATTGAGTTGGTGTAGCGACATGGAGGAGTGACATGGAGTAGCGTCAAGGAGGAGTGACATGGAGGAGTCACATGGAGGAGTGATATAGAGGAGTGATGTAGAGTAGAGACATGGAGTAGTGACATGGAGAAGTGACATAGAGGACTGACATGAGGAGTGACGTAGAAGAGTGACGTGGTGGAGTGAAATGGAGGAGTGACATGGAGAGTGAGTTGGTGTAGCGACATGGAAGAGTAACATGGAATAGCGACAAGGAGGAGTGACATGGAGGAGTGACATGGAGGAGTGATATAGAGGAGTGATGTGGAGTAGAGACATGGAGTAGTGACATGGAGAAGTGACAAGTTTGATCAGGAAGGAGGGTTGATATGGTGGAGTGACATGGCGGAGGGACAGGGATGAGTGAGTTGGTGCAATGACATGGAGTAGCTACATGTAGGAGTGACAAGGAAGTGTGACATGGAGGAGTGACGTGGACGAGTGACATTGAGGAATGAGTTGGTAGAGCGACATGGAGGAGTGACATGGAATAGCTACATGGAGGAGTGACAAGGAGGAGTGACATGGAGGAGTGAGTTGGTGGAGCGACATGGAGTAGTGACATGGAAGACATATAGAAGTGACATGGAGGAGTGACTTGGAGGAGTGACATAAAGGAGTTACATGGAGGAATGACTTGGATGAGTGACATGGAGGAGTGACAAGGAGGATTGAGTTGGTGTAGCGACATGGAGGAGTGACATGGAGTAGCGACAAGGAGGAGTGACATGGAGGAGTCACATGGAGGAGTGATATAGAGGAGTGATGTGGAGTAGAGACATGGAGTAGTGACATGGAGAAGTGACAAGTTTTATCAGGAAGGAGGGTTGATATGGTGGAGTGACATGGCGGAGGGACAGGGATGAGTGAGTTGGTGTAGTGACATGGAGTAGCTACATGGAGGAGTGACAAGGAAGTGTGACATGAAGGAGTGACGTGGACGTGTGACATGGAGGAAAGAGTTGGTAGAGCGACATGGAGGAGTGACATGGAATAGCTACATGGAGGAGTGACAAGGAGGAGTGACATGGAGGAGTGAGTTGGTGGAGCGACATGGAGTAGTGACATGGAAGACATATAGAAGTGACATGGAGGAGTGACTTGGAGGAGTGACATTGAGGAGTGACAAGGAGGATTGAGTTGGTGTAGCGACATGGAGGAGTGACATGGAGTGGCGACATGGAGGAGTGACATGGAGGAGTGACATGGAGGGTTGATATGTAGGAGTGACATGGAGGAGTGACGTGGTGGAGTGAAATGTAGGAGTGAAATGGAGTAGCGACATGGAGGAGTGACATGAGGATTGAGTTGGTGTAGCGACATGGAGGAGTGACATGTAGGAGTGACATGGCGAAGGGACAGGGATGAGTGAGTTGGGTTAGTGACATGGAGGAGTGACATGGAGGAATGACATGGAGGAGTGACATGGAGGAGTGACATGGAGGGTTGATATGGAGGAGTGATATGGAGGAGTGACGTGGTGGAGTGAAATGGAGGAGTGAAATTGAGAAGTGAGTTGGTGTAGCGACATAAGGAATGACATTGAATAGCGAAATGGAGGAGTGACATGGAGGATTGATTTGGTGTAGCGACATGGAGGAGTAACATGGAATAGCGACAAGGAGGAGTGATATGGAGGAGTGACATGGAGGAGTGACATAGAGGATTGATGTGGAGGAGAGACATGGAGTAGTGACATGGAGAAGTGACAAGTTTGATCAGGAAGGAGGGTTGATATGGTGGAGTGACATGGCGGAGGGAAAGGGATGAGTGAGTTGGTTTAGTGACATGGAGGAGTGACATGGAGGCGTGACATGGAGGAGTGACATGGAGGAGTGACATGGAGGATTGATGTGGAGGAGAGACATAGACGAGTGACAGGGCGGATCAGCAAGGAGGATTGATATGGTGGAGTGACATGGCGGAGGTACATGGATGAGTGACATGGAAGACATATAGAAGTGACATGGAGGAGCAACATGGAGGAGTGACAAGGAGGAGCGACATGGAGGAGTGACATGGAAGACATATAGAAGTGACATGGAGGAGTGACTTGGAGGAGTGACATAAAGGAGTGACAAGGAGGATTGAGTTGGTGTAGCGACATGGAGGAGTGACATGGAATTGCGACAAGGAGGAGTGTCATGGAGAAGTGACATGGAGGATTGATATGGAGGAGTAACATGGAGGAGTGATATAAAGGAGTGGCGTGGTGGAGTGATATTTAAGAGTGACATGGAGGAGTGACATGGAGGTGTGACATGGAGTAGCTACATGGAGCAGTGACAAGGAGGTGTGACATGGAGGAGTTACGTGGACGAGTGACATGGAGTAGTGAGTTGGTAGAGCGACATGGAGGAGTGACATGGAGGTGTGACATGGAGGAGTGACGTGGAGTAGCGACATGGAGGAGTGACTTGGAGGAGTGACAATGTGGAGCTACACAGATGAGAGACATGACATTGAAGACTTGGAGAAGTGACATGGAGGAAAGACATGGAGGAGTGAAATGGAGGAGTGACATGGAGTAGAGACATGGAGGAGTGACATGGAGGAGTGAGTTGGTGTAACGACATGGAGGAGTGACATGGAACACATATAGAAGTGACATGGAGGAGTGACTTGGAGGAGTGACATAAAGGAGTGACATGGAGGAATGACTTGGATGAGTGACATGGAGGAGTGACATGAGGAGTGAGTTGGTGTAGGGACATGGAGGAGTGACATGGAATAGCGAAATGGAGGAGTGACATGGAGGAGTGACATAGAGGATTGATGTGGAGGAGCAACATGGAGGAGTGATATAAAGCAGTGGCGTGGTGGAGTGATATTTAAGAGTGACATGGAGGAGTGACATGGAGGAGTGACATGGAGTAGCTACATGGAGCAGTGACAAGGAGGTGTGACATGGAGGAGTGACGTGGACGAGTGCCATGGAGTAGTGAGTTGGTAGAGCGACATGGAGGAGTGACATGGAGTAGCTACATGGAGGAGTGACGTGGAACACATATAGAAGTGACATGGAGGAGTGACTTGAAGGAGTGACATGGAGGAGTGACATGAGGAGTAAGTTGGTGTAGGGACATGGAGGAGTGACATGGAGGAGTGACATGGCGGAGGGACAGGGATGAGTGAGTTGGTGTAGTGACATGGAGGAGTGACATGGAGGAATGACATGGAGGAGTGACATGGAGGAGTGACATGGAGGAGTGACATGGAGGAGTGACATGGAGGAGTGACATGGAGGGGTGATATAGAGGAGTGATGTGGAGGAGAGACATGGTGGAGTGAAATGGAGGAGTGAAATGGAGTAGCGACATGGAGGAGTGACATGAGGAGTGAGTTGGTGTAGCGACATGGAGGAGTGACATGGAGGAGTGACATGGCGGAGGGACAGGGATGAGTGAGTTGGTGTAGTGACATGGAGGAGTGACATGGAGGAATGACATGGAGGAGTGACATGGAGGAGTGACATGGAGGGTTGATATGGAGGAGTGATATGGAGGAGTGACGTGGTGGAGTGAAATGGAGGAGTGAAATTGAGAAGTGAGTTGGTGTAGCGACATAAGGAATGACATTGAATAGCGAAATGGAGGAGTGACATGGAGGATTGATTTGGTGTAGCGACATGGAGGAGTAACATGGAATAGCGACAAGGAGGAGTGATATGGAGGAGTGACATGGAGGAGTGACATAGAGGATTGATGTGGAGGAGAGACATGGAGTAGTGACATGGAGAAGTGACAAGTTTGATCAGGAAGGAAAGTTGAAATGGTGGAGTGACATGGCGGAGGGAAAGGGATGAGTGAGTTGGTGTAGTGACATGGAGGAGTGACATGGAGGCGTGACATGGAGGAGTGACATGGAGGAGTGACATGGAGGATTGATGTGGAGGAGAGACATAGAGGAGTGACAGGGCGGATCAGCAAGGAGGATTGATATGGTGGAGTGACATGGCGGAGGAACATGGATGAGTGACATGGAGGAGTGACATGGAGGAGCAACATGGAGGAGTTACAAGTAGGAGCGACATGGAGGAGTGACATGGAAGACATATAGAAGTGACATGGAGGAGTGACATGAAGGATCGACAAGGAGGAGTGACATGGAGGAGTGAGTTGGTGGAGCATCATGGAAGAGTGACATGGAAGACATATAGAAGTGACATGGAGGAGTGACTTGGAGGAGTGACATAAAGGAGTGACATGGAGGAATGACTTGGATGAGTGACATGGAGGAGTGACAAGGAGGATTGAGTTGGTGTAGCGACATGGAGGAGTGACATGGAGTAGCGACATGGAGGAGTGACATGAGGAGTGAGTTGGTGTAGCAACATGGAGGAGTGACATGGAATAGCGACAAGGAGGAGTGACATGGAGGAGTGACATGGAGGAGTGACATGGAGGAATGACATAGAGGGTTGATGTGGAGGAGAGACATGGAGTAGTGACATGGAGAACTGACAAGTTTGATCAGGATGGAGGGTTGATATGGTGGAGTGACATGGCGGAGGGACAGGGATTAGTGAGTTGGTGTAGTGACATGGAGAAGTGACATGGAGGGTTGATATGGAGGAGTGACATGGAGGCGTGACGTGGTGGAGTGAAATGGAGGAGTGAAATGGAGTAGCGACATGGAGGAGTGAGTTGGTGTAGCGACATGGAGGAGTGACATGGAATAGCTACATGGAGGAGTGAGAAGGAGGAGTGACATGGAGGAGTGAGTTGGTGGAGCGACATGGAGGAGTGACATGGAAGACATATAGAAGTGACATGGAGGAGTTACTTGGATGAATGACATAATGGAGTGACATGGAGGAATGACTTGGATGAGTGACATGGAGGAGTGACATGGAGGAGTGAGTTGGTGTAGCGACATGGAGGAGTGACATGGAGAAGTGACATGGAGAACTGATATGGAGGAGTGACATGGAGGAGTGATATAGAGGAGTGGCGTGGTGGAGTGAAATTTAAGAGTGACATGGAGTAGCTACATGGAGGAGTGACAAGGAGGTGTGACATGGAGGAGTGACGTGGAGGAGTGACATGGAGGAGTGAGTTTGTAGAGAAACATGGAGGAGTGACATGGAGTAGCTACATGGAGGAGTGACAAGGAGGTGTGACATGGAGGAGTGACATGCAGTAGCAACATGGAGGAGTGACTTGGAGGAGTGACAATGTGGAGCTACACAGATGAGAGACATGACATTGAAGACTTGGAGAAGTGACATGGAGGAGAGACATGGAGGAGTGAAATGGAGGAGTGACATGGAGTAGCGACATCGAGGAGTGACATGGAGGAGTGAGTTGGTGTAACGACATGGAGGAGTGACACGGAAGACATATAGAAGTGACATGGAGGAGTGACATGGAGGAATGACAGGGCGGATCAGCAAGGCGGATTGATATGGTGGAGTGACATGGAGGAGGGACATGGAGGATTGACATGGAGTAGTGACTTAGAGGAGTGACATAAAGGAGTGACATGGAGGAATGACATGGATGAGTGACATGGAGGAGTGACATGGAGTAGCGACAAGGAGGAGTGACATGGAGGAGTAACATGGAGGAGTGACATAGAGGATTGATGTGGAGGAGAGACATGGAGTAGTGATATGGAGAAGTGACAAGTTTGATCAGGAAGGAGGGTTGTTACGGTGGTGTGACATGGCGGAGGGACAGGGATGAGTGAGTTTGTGTAGTGACATGGAGGAGTGACATGGAATAGCGACAAGGAGGAGTGACATGGAGGAGTGACATGGAGGAGTGACATGCAGGAATGACACAGAGGAGTGACAAGGAGTATTGAGTTCGTGTAGCGACATGGAGGAGTGACATGGAATAGCGAAATGGAGGAGTGACATGGAGGAGTGACATAGAGGATTGATGTGGAGGAGAGACATGGAGGAGTGACAGGGCGGAACAGCAAGGAGGATTGATATGGTGGAGTGACATGGCGGAGGTACATGGATGAGTGACATGGAAGACATATAGAAGTGACATGGAGGAGCAACATGGAGGAGTGACAAGGAGGAGCGACATGGAGGAGTGACATGGAAGACATATAGAAGTTACATGGAGGAGTGACTTGGAGGAGTGACATAAAGGAGTGACTTGGAGGATTGAGTTGGTGTAGCGACATGGAGGAGTGACATGGAATTGCGACAAGGAGGAGTGACATGGAGAAGTGACATGGAGGATTGATATGGAGGAGCAACATGGAGGAGTGATATAAAGCAGTGGCGTGGTGGAGTGATATTTAAGAGTGACATGGAGGAGTGACATGGAGGAGTGACATGGAGTAGCTACATGGAGCAGTGACAAGGAGGTGTGACATGGAGGAGTGACGTGGACGAGTGCCATGGAGTAGTGAGTTGGTAGAGCGACATGGAGGAGTGACATGGAGTAGCTACATGGAGGAGTGACGTGGAACACATATAGAAGTGACATGGAGGAGTGACTTGAAGGAGTGACATGGAGGAGTGACATGAGGAGTAAGTTGGTGTAGGGACATGGAGGAGTGACATGGAGGAGTGACATGGCGGAGGGACAGGGATGAGTGAGTTGGTGTAGTGACATGGAGGAGTGACATGGAGGAATGACATGGAGGAGTGACATGGAGGAGTGACATGGAGGAGTGACATGGAGGAGTGACATGGAGGAGTGACATGGAGGGTTGATATGGAGGAGTGATTTGGAGGAGTGACGTGGTGGAGTGAAATGGAGGAGTGAAATGGAGGAGTGAGTTGGTGTAGCGACATAAGGAGTGACATGGAATAGCGACATGGAGGAGTGACATGGAGGAGTGACATGAGGAGTGAGTTGGTATAGCGACATGGAGGAGTGACATGGAATAGCGACAAGGAGGAGTGACATGGAGGAGAGACATGGAGGAGTGAAATGGAGGAGTGACATGGAGTAGCGACATGGAGGAGTGACATGGAGGAGTGGCGTGGTGGAGTGAAATTTAAGAGTGACATGGAGGAGTGACATGGAGGAGTGACATGGAGTAGCTACATGGAGGAGTGACAAGGAGGTGTGACATGGAGGAGTGACGTGGACGAGTGACATGGAGGAGTGAGTTGGTAGAGCGACATGGAGGAGTGACATGGAGAAGCTACATGGAGGAGTGACAAGGAGGTGTGACATGGAGGAGTGACGTGGAATAGTGACATGGAGGGTTGATATGAAGGAGTGACATGGAATAGCGACAAGGAGCAATGACATGGAGTAGTGACATGGAGGAGTGACATAGAGGATAGATGTGGAGGAAAGACATGGAGTAGTGACATGGAGTAGCGACATGGAGGAGTGACATGAGGAGTGACGTAGAAGAGTGACGTGGTGGAGTGAAATGGAGGAGTGACATGGAAGAGTGAGTTGGTGTAGCGACATCGAGGAGAAACATGGAATAGCGACAAGGAGGAGTGACATGGAGGAGTGACATGGAGGAGTGACATGGAGGAATGACATAGAGGGTTGATGTGGAGGAGAGACATGGAGTAGTGACATGGAGAACTGACGAGTTTGATCAGGATTGAGGGTTGATATGGTGGAGTGACATGGCGGAGGGACAGGGATTAGTGAGTTGGTGTAGTGACATGGAGGAGTGACATGGAAGAGTGACATGAAGGAGTGAAAAGGAGGGTTGACATGGAATAACGACATGGAGGAGTGACATGGAGGAGTGACATAGAGGAGTGACGTGGAGGAATGACTTGGATGAGTGACATGGAGGAGTGACAAGGAGGATGGAGTTGGTGTAGCGACATGGAGGAGTAACATGGAGTAGCGACATGGAGGAGTGACATGGAATTGCGACAATGAGGAGTGACATGGAGAAGTGACATGGAGGATTGAGATGGAGGAGTAACATGGAGGAGTGATATAAAGGAGTGGCGTGGTGGAGTGAAATTTAAGAGTGACATGGAGGAGTGACATGGAGGAGTGACATGGAGTAGCTACATGGAGGAGTGACAAGGAGGTGTGACATGGAGGTGTGACGTGGACGAGTGACATGGAGGAGTGAGTTGGTAGAGCGACATGGAGGAGTGACATGGAGTAGCTACATGGAGGAGTGACAAGGAGGTGTGACATGTAGGAGTGACGTGGAGTAGTGACATGGAGGGTTGATATGGAGGAGTGACATGGAATAGCGACAAGGAGCAATGACATGGAGGAGTGACATGGAGGAGTGACATAGAGGATTGATGTGGAGGAAAGACATGGAGTAGTGACATGGAGTAGCGACATGGAGGAGTGACATGAGGAGTGACGGAGAAGAGTGACGTGGTGGAGTGAAATGGAGGAGTGACATGGAAGAGTGAGTTGGTGTTGCGACATGGAGGAGTAACATGGAATAGCGACAAGGAGGAGTGACATGGAGGAGTGACATGGAGGAGTTAAAAGTTTGATCAGGAAGGAGGGTTGATATGGTGGAGTGACATGGCGGATGGACAGGGATGAGTGAGTTGGTGTAGTGACATGGAGTAGCTACATGGAGGAGTGAAAAGGAAGTGTGACATGGAGGAGTGACGTGGACGAGTGACATGGAGGAATGAGTTGGTAGAGCGACATGGAGGAGTGACATGGAATAGCTACATGGAGGAGTGACAAGGAGGAGTGACATGAAGGAGTGAGTTGGTGGAGCAACATGGAGGAGTGACATGGAAGACATATAGAAGTGACATGGAGGAGTGACTTGGAGGAGTGATATAAAGGAGTGACATGGAGGAATGAATTGGATGAGTGACATGGAGGAGTGACAAGGAGGATTGAGTTGGTGTAGCGACATGGAGGAGTGACATGGAGTAGCGACATGGAGGAGTGAAATGAGGAGTGAATTTAGTGTAGCAACATGGAGGAGTGAAATGGAATAGCGACAAGGAGGAGTGACATGGAGGAGTGACATGGAGGAGTGACATAGAGGTTTGATGTGGGGGAGAGACATGGAGTAGTGACATGGAGAAGTGACAAGTTTGATCAGGAAGGAGGGTTGATATGGTGGAGTGACATGGCGGAGGGACAGGGATGAATGAGTTGGTGTAGTGACATGGAGGAGTGACATGGAGGAGTGACATGAAGGGCTGATATGGAGGAGTGACATGGAGGAGTGACGTGGTGGAGTGAAATGGTGGAGTGACATGTAGGAGTGAGTTGGTGTAGCGACATGGAGGAGTGACATGGAATAGCGACAAGGAGGAATGACATGGAGGAGTGACATAGAGGAGTGATGTGGAGGAGTGACATGAAGGGCTGATATGGAGGAGTGACATGGAGGAGTGACGTGGTGGAGTGAAATGGAGGAGTGACATGGAGAGTGAGTTGGTGTAGCGACATGGAAGAGTAACATGGAATAGCGACAAGGAGGAGTGACATGGAGGAGTGACGTGGACGAGTGACATTGAGGAATGAGTTGGTAGAGCGACATGGAGGAGTGACATGGAATAGCTACATGGAGGAGTGACAAGGAGGAGTGACATGGAGGAGTGAGTTGGTGGAGCAACATGGAGTAGTGACATGGAAGACATATAGAAGTGACATGGAGGAGTGACTTGGAGGAGTGACATAAAGGAGTGACATGGAGGAATGACTTGGATGAGTGACATGGAGGAGTGACAAGGAGGATTGAGTTGGTGTAGCGACATGGAGGAGTGACATGGAGTAGCGTCAAGGAGGAGTGACATGGAGGAGTCACATGGAGGAGTGATATAGAGGAGTGATGTAGAGTAGAGACATGGAGTAGTGACATGGAGAAGTGACATAGAGGACTGACATGAGGAGTGACGTAGAAGAGTGACGTGGTGGAGTGAAATGGAGGAGTGACATGGAGAGTGAGTTGGTGTAGCGACATGGAAGAGTAACATGGAATAGCGACAAGGAGGAGTGACATGGAGGAGTGACATGGAGGAGTGATATAGAGGAGTGATGTGGAGTAGAGACATGGAGTAGTGACATGGAGAAGTGACAAGTTTGATCAGGAAGGAGGGTTGATATGGTGGAGTGACATGGCGGAGGGACAGGGATGAGTGAGTTGGTGCAATGACATGGAGTAGCTACATGGAGGAGTGACAAGGAAGTGTGACATGGAGGAGTGACGTGGACGAGTGACATTGAGGAATGAGTTGGTAGAGCGACATGGAGGAGTGACATGGAATAGCTACATGGAGGAGTGACAAGGAGGAGTGACATGGAGGAGTGAGTTGGTGGAGCGACATGGAGTAGTGACATGGAAGACATATAGAAGTGACATGGAGGAGTGACTTGGAGGAGTGACATAAAGGAGTTACATGGAGGAATGACTTGGATGAGTGACATGGAGGAGTGACAAGGAGGATTGAGTTGGTGTAGCGACATGGAGGAGTGACATGGAGTAGCGACAAGGAGGAGTGACATGGAGGAGTCACATGGAGGAGTGATATAGAGGAGTGATGTGGAGTAGAGACATGGAGTAGTGACATGGAGAAGTGACAAGTTTTATCAGGAAGGAGGGTTGATATGGTGGAGTGACATGGCGGAGGGACAGGGATGAGTGAGTTGGTGTAGTGACATGGAGTAGCTACATGGAGGAGTGACAAGGAAGTGTGACATGAAGGAGTGACGTGGACGTGTGACATGGAGGAAAGAGTTGGTAGAGCGACATGGAGGAGTGACATGGAATAGCTACATGGAGGAGTGACAAGGAGGAGTGACATGGAGGAGTGAGTTGGTGGAGCGACATGGAGTAGTGACATGGAAGACATATAGAAGTGACATGGAGGAGTGACTTGGAGGAGTGACATTGAGGAGTGACAAGGAGGATTGAGTTGGTGTAGCGACATGGAGGAGTGACATGGAGTGGCGACATGGAGGAGTGACATGGAGGAGTGACATGGAGGGTTGATATGTAGGAGTGACATGGAGGAGTGACGTGGTGGAGTGAAATGTAGGAGTGAAATGGAGTAGCGACATGGAGGAGTGACATGAGGATTGAGTTGGTGTAGCGACATGGAGGAGTGACATGTAGGAGTGACATGGCGAAGGGACAGGGATGAGTGAGTTGGGTTAGTGACATGGAGGAGTGACATGGAGGAATGACATGGAGGAGTGACATGGAGGAGTGACATGGAGGGTTGATATGGAGGAGTGATATGGAGGAGTGACGTGGTGGAGTGAAATGGAGGAGTGAAATTGAGAAGTGAGTTGGTGTAGCGACATAAGGAATGACATTGAATAGCGAAATGGAGGAGTGACATGGAGGATTGATTTGGTGTAGCGACATGGAGGAGTAACATGGAATAGCGACAAGGAGGAGTGATATGGAGGAGTGACATGGAGGAGTGACATAGAGGATTGATGTGGAGGAGAGACATGGAGTAGTGACATGGAGAAGTGACAAGTTTGATCAGGAAGGAGGGTTGATATGGTGGAGTGACATGGCGGAGGGAAAGGGATGAGTGAGTTGGTTTAGTGACATGGAGGAGTGACATGGAGGCGTGACATGGAGGAGTGACATGGAGGAGTGACATGGAGGATTGATGTGGAGGAGAGACATAGACGAGTGACAGGGCGGATCAGCAAGGAGGATTGATATGGTGGAGTGACATGGCGGAGGTACATGGATGAGTGACATGGAAGACATATAGAAGTGACATGGAGGAGCAACATGGAGGAGTGACAAGGAGGAGCGACATGGAGGAGTGACATGGAAGACATATAGAAGTGACATGGAGGAGTGACTTGGAGGAGTGACATAAAGGAGTGACAAGGAGGATTGAGTTGGTGTAGCGACATGGAGGAGTGACATGGAATTGCGACAAGGAGGAGTGTCATGGAGAAGTGACATGGAGGATTGATATGGAGGAGTAACATGGAGGAGTGATATAAAGGAGTGGCGTGGTGGAGTGATATTTAAGAGTGACATGGAGGAGTGACATGGAGGTGTGACATGGAGTAGCTACATGGAGCAGTGACAAGGAGGTGTGACATGGAGGAGTTACGTGGACGAGTGACATGGAGTAGTGAGTTGGTAGAGCGACATGGAGGAGTGACATGGAGGTGTGACATGGAGGAGTGACGTGGAGTAGCGACATGGAGGAGTGACTTGGAGGAGTGACAATGTGGAGCTACACAGATGAGAGACATGACATTGAAGACTTGGAGAAGTGACATGGAGGAAAGACATGGAGGAGTGAAATGGAGGAGTGACATGGAGTAGAGACATGGAGGAGTGACATGGAGGAGTGAGTTGGTGTAACGACATGGAGGAGTGACATGGAACACATATAGAAGTGACATGGAGGAGTGACTTGGAGGAGTGACATAAAGGAGTGACATGGAGGAATGACTTGGATGAGTGACATGGAGGAGTGACATGAGGAGTGAGTTGGTGTAGGGACATGGAGGAGTGACATGGAATAGCGAAATGGAGGAGTGACATGGAGGAGTGACATAGAGGATTGATGTGGAGGAGCAACATGGAGGAGTGATATAAAGCAGTGGCGTGGTGGAGTGATATTTAAGAGTGACATGGAGGAGTGACATGGAGGAGTGACATGGAGTAGCTACATGGAGCAGTGACAAGGAGGTGTGACATGGAGGAGTGACGTGGACGAGTGCCATGGAGTAGTGAGTTGGTAGAGCGACATGGAGGAGTGACATGGAGTAGCTACATGGAGGAGTGACGTGGAACACATATAGAAGTGACATGGAGGAGTGACTTGAAGGAGTGACATGGAGGAGTGACATGAGGAGTAAGTTGGTGTAGGGACATGGAGGAGTGACATGGAGGAGTGACATGGCGGAGGGACAGGGATGAGTGAGTTGGTGTAGTGACATGGAGGAGTGACATGGAGGAATGACATGGAGGAGTGACATGGAGGAGTGACATGGAGGAGTGACATGGAGGAGTGACATGGAGGAGTGACATGGAGGGGTGATATAGAGGAGTGATGTGGAGGAGAGACATGGTGGAGTGAAATGGAGGAGTGAAATGGAGTAGCGACATGGAGGAGTGACATGAGGAGTGAGTTGGTGTAGCGACATGGAGGAGTGACATGGAGGAGTGACATGGCGGAGGGACAGGGATGAGTGAGTTGGTGTAGTGACATGGAGGAGTGACATGGAGGAATGACATGGAGGAGTGACATGGAGGAGTGACATGGAGGGTTGATATGGAGGAGTGATATGGAGGAGTGACGTGGTGGAGTGAAATGGAGGAGTGAAATTGAGAAGTGAGTTGGTGTAGCGACATAAGGAATGACATTGAATAGCGAAATGGAGGAGTGACATGGAGGATTGATTTGGTGTAGCGACATGGAGGAGTAACATGGAATAGCGACAAGGAGGAGTGATATGGAGGAGTGACATGGAGGAGTGACATAGAGGATTGATGTGGAGGAGAGACATGGAGTAGTGACATGGAGAAGTGACAAGTTTGATCAGGAAGGAAAGTTGAAATGGTGGAGTGACATGGCGGAGGGAAAGGGATGAGTGAGTTGGTGTAGTGACATGGAGGAGTGACATGGAGGCGTGACATGGAGGAGTGACATGGAGGAGTGACATGGAGGATTGATGTGGAGGAGAGACATAGAGGAGTGACAGGGCGGATCAGCAAGGAGGATTGATATGGTGGAGTGACATGGCGGAGGAACATGGATGAGTGACATGGAGGAGTGACATGGAGGAGCAACATGGAGGAGTTACAAGTAGGAGCGACATGGAGGAGTGACATGGAAGACATATAGAAGTGACATGGAGGAGTGACATGAAGGATCGACAAGGAGGAGTGACATGGAGGAGTGAGTTGGTGGAGCATCATGGAAGAGTGACATGGAAGACATATAGAAGTGACATGGAGGAGTGACTTGGAGGAGTGACATAAAGGAGTGACATGGAGGAATGACTTGGATGAGTGACATGGAGGAGTGACAAGGAGGATTGAGTTGGTGTAGCGACATGGAGGAGTGACATGGAGTAGCGACATGGAGGAGTGACATGAGGAGTGAGTTGGTGTAGCAACATGGAGGAGTGACATGGAATAGCGACAAGGAGGAGTGACATGGAGGAGTGACATGGAGGAGTGACATGGAGGAATGACATAGAGGGTTGATGTGGAGGAGAGACATGGAGTAGTGACATGGAGAACTGACAAGTTTGATCAGGATGGAGGGTTGATATGGTGGAGTGACATGGCGGAGGGACAGGGATTAGTGAGTTGGTGTAGTGACATGGAGAAGTGACATGGAGGGTTGATATGGAGGAGTGACATGGAGGCGTGACGTGGTGGAGTGAAATGGAGGAGTGAAATGGAGTAGCGACATGGAGGAGTGAGTTGGTGTAGCGACATGGAGGAGTGACATGGAATAGCTACATGGAGGAGTGAGAAGGAGGAGTGACATGGAGGAGTGAGTTGGTGGAGCGACATGGAGGAGTGACATGGAAGACATATAGAAGTGACATGGAGGAGTTACTTGGATGAATGACATAATGGAGTGACATGGAGGAATGACTTGGATGAGTGACATGGAGGAGTGACATGGAGGAGTGAGTTGGTGTAGCGACATGGAGGAGTGACATGGAGAAGTGACATGGAGAACTGATATGGAGGAGTGACATGGAGGAGTGATATAGAGGAGTGGCGTGGTGGAGTGAAATTTAAGAGTGACATGGAGTAGCTACATGGAGGAGTGACAAGGAGGTGTGACATGGAGGAGTGACGTGGAGGAGTGACATGGAGGAGTGAGTTTGTAGAGAAACATGGAGGAGTGACATGGAGTAGCTACATGGAGGAGTGACAAGGAGGTGTGACATGGAGGAGTGACATGCAGTAGCAACATGGAGGAGTGACTTGGAGGAGTGACAATGTGGAGCTACACAGATGAGAGACATGACATTGAAGACTTGGAGAAGTGACATGGAGGAGAGACATGGAGGAGTGAAATGGAGGAGTGACATGGAGTAGCGACATCGAGGAGTGACATGGAGGAGTGAGTTGGTGTAACGACATGGAGGAGTGACACGGAAGACATATAGAAGTGACATGGAGGAGTGACATGGAGGAATGACAGGGCGGATCAGCAAGGCGGATTGATATGGTGGAGTGACATGGAGGAGGGACATGGAGGATTGACATGGAGTAGTGACTTAGAGGAGTGACATAAAGGAGTGACATGGAGGAATGACATGGATGAGTGACATGGAGGAGTGACATGGAGTAGCGACAAGGAGGAGTGACATGGAGGAGTAACATGGAGGAGTGACATAGAGGATTGATGTGGAGGAGAGACATGGAGTAGTGATATGGAGAAGTGACAAGTTTGATCAGGAAGGAGGGTTGTTACGGTGGTGTGACATGGCGGAGGGACAGGGATGAGTGAGTTTGTGTAGTGACATGGAGGAGTGACATGGAATAGCGACAAGGAGGAGTGACATGGAGGAGTGACATGGAGGAGTGACATGCAGGAATGACACAGAGGAGTGACAAGGAGTATTGAGTTCGTGTAGCGACATGGAGGAGTGACATGGAATAGCGAAATGGAGGAGTGACATGGAGGAGTGACATAGAGGATTGATGTGGAGGAGAGACATGGAGGAGTGACAGGGCGGAACAGCAAGGAGGATTGATATGGTGGAGTGACATGGCGGAGGTACATGGATGAGTGACATGGAAGACATATAGAAGTGACATGGAGGAGCAACATGGAGGAGTGACAAGGAGGAGCGACATGGAGGAGTGACATGGAAGACATATAGAAGTTACATGGAGGAGTGACTTGGAGGAGTGACATAAAGGAGTGACTTGGAGGATTGAGTTGGTGTAGCGACATGGAGGAGTGACATGGAATTGCGACAAGGAGGAGTGACATGGAGAAGTGACATGGAGGATTGATATGGAGGAGCAACATGGAGGAGTGATATAAAGCAGTGGCGTGGTGGAGTGATATTTAAGAGTGACATGGAGGAGTGACATGGAGGAGTGACATGGAGTAGCTACATGGAGCAGTGACAAGGAGGTGTGACATGGAGGAGTGACGTGGACGAGTGCCATGGAGTAGTGAGTTGGTAGAGCGACATGGAGGAGTGACATGGAGTAGCTACATGGAGGAGTGACGTGGAACACATATAGAAGTGACATGGAGGAGTGACTTGAAGGAGTGACATGGAGGAGTGACATGAGGAGTAAGTTGGTGTAGGGACATGGAGGAGTGACATGGAGGAGTGACATGGCGGAGGGACAGGGATGAGTGAGTTGGTGTAGTGACATGGAGGAGTGACATGGAGGAATGACATGGAGGAGTGACATGGAGGAGTGACATGGAGGAGTGACATGGAGGAGTGACATGGAGGAGTGACATGGAGGGTTGATATGGAGGAGTGATTTGGAGGAGTGACGTGGTGGAGTGAAATGGAGGAGTGAAATGGAGGAGTGAGTTGGTGTAGCGACATAAGGAGTGACATGGAATAGCGACATGGAGGAGTGACATGGAGGAGTGACATGAGGAGTGAGTTGGTATAGCGACATGGAGGAGTGACATGGAATAGCGACAAGGAGGAGTGACATGGAGGAGAGACATGGAGGAGTGAAATGGAGGAGTGACATGGAGTAGCGACATGGAGGAGTGACATGGAGGAGTGGCGTGGTGGAGTGAAATTTAAGAGTGACATGGAGGAGTGACATGGAGGAGTGACATGGAGTAGCTACATGGAGGAGTGACAAGGAGGTGTGACATGGAGGAGTGACGTGGACGAGTGACATGGAGGAGTGAGTTGGTAGAGCGACATGGAGGAGTGACATGGAGAAGCTACATGGAGGAGTGACAAGGAGGTGTGACATGGAGGAGTGACGTGGAATAGTGACATGGAGGGTTGATATGAAGGAGTGACATGGAATAGCGACAAGGAGCAATGACATGGAGTAGTGACATGGAGGAGTGACATAGAGGATAGATGTGGAGGAAAGACATGGAGTAGTGACATGGAGTAGCGACATGGAGGAGTGACATGAGGAGTGACGTAGAAGAGTGACGTGGTGGAGTGAAATGGAGGAGTGACATGGAAGAGTGAGTTGGTGTAGCGACATCGAGGAGAAACATGGAATAGCGACAAGGAGGAGTGACATGGAGGAGTGACATGGAGGAGTGACATGGAGGAATGACATAGAGGGTTGATGTGGAGGAGAGACATGGAGTAGTGACATGGAGAACTGACGAGTTTGATCAGGATTGAGGGTTGATATGGTGGAGTGACATGGCGGAGGGACAGGGATTAGTGAGTTGGTGTAGTGACATGGAGGAGTGACATGGAAGAGTGACATGAAGGAGTGAAAAGGAGGGTTGACATGGAATAACGACATGGAGGAGTGACATGGAGGAGTGACATAGAGGAGTGACGTGGAGGAATGACTTGGATGAGTGACATGGAGGAGTGACAAGGAGGATGGAGTTGGTGTAGCGACATGGAGGAGTAACATGGAGTAGCGACATGGAGGAGTGACATGGAATTGCGACAATGAGGAGTGACATGGAGAAGTGACATGGAGGATTGAGATGGAGGAGTAACATGGAGGAGTGATATAAAGGAGTGGCGTGGTGGAGTGAAATTTAAGAGTGACATGGAGGAGTGACATGGAGGAGTGACATGGAGTAGCTACATGGAGGAGTGACAAGGAGGTGTGACATGGAGGTGTGACGTGGACGAGTGACATGGAGGAGTGAGTTGGTAGAGCGACATGGAGGAGTGACATGGAGTAGCTACATGGAGGAGTGACAAGGAGGTGTGACATGTAGGAGTGACGTGGAGTAGTGACATGGAGGGTTGATATGGAGGAGTGACATGGAATAGCGACAAGGAGCAATGACATGGAGGAGTGACATGGAGGAGTGACATAGAGGATTGATGTGGAGGAAAGACATGGAGTAGTGACATGGAGTAGCGACATGGAGGAGTGACATGAGGAGTGACGGAGAAGAGTGACGTGGTGGAGTGAAATGGAGGAGTGACATGGAAGAGTGAGTTGGTGTTGCGACATGGAGGAGTAACATGGAATAGCGACAAGGAGGAGTGACATGGAGGAGTGACATGGAGGAGTTAAAAGTTTGATCAGGAAGGAGGGTTGATATGGTGGAGTGACATGGCGGATGGACAGGGATGAGTGAGTTGGTGTAGTGACATGGAGTAGCTACATGGAGGAGTGAAAAGGAAGTGTGACATGGAGGAGTGACGTGGACGAGTGACATGGAGGAATGAGTTGGTAGAGCGACATGGAGGAGTGACATGGAATAGCTACATGGAGGAGTGACAAGGAGGAGTGACATGAAGGAGTGAGTTGGTGGAGCAACATGGAGGAGTGACATGGAAGACATATAGAAGTGACATGGAGGAGTGACTTGGAGGAGTGATATAAAGGAGTGACATGGAGGAATGAATTGGATGAGTGACATGGAGGAGTGACAAGGAGGATTGAGTTGGTGTAGCGACATGGAGGAGTGACATGGAGTAGCGACATGGAGGAGTGAAATGAGGAGTGAATTTAGTGTAGCAACATGGAGGAGTGAAATGGAATAGCGACAAGGAGGAGTGACATGGAGGAGTGACATGGAGGAGTGACATAGAGGTTTGATGTGGGGGAGAGACATGGAGTAGTGACATGGAGAAGTGACAAGTTTGATCAGGAAGGAGGGTTGATATGGTGGAGTGACATGGCGGAGGGACAGGGATGAATGAGTTGGTGTAGTGACATGGAGGAGTGACATGGAGGAGTGACATGAAGGGCTGATATGGAGGAGTGACATGGAGGAGTGACGTGGTGGAGTGAAATGGTGGAGTGACATGTAGGAGTGAGTTGGTGTAGCGACATGGAGGAGTGACATGGAATAGCGACAAGGAGGAATGACATGGAGGAGTGACATAGAGGAGTGATGTGGAGGAAAGACATGGAGTAGTGACATGGAGAAGTGACAAGTTTGATCAGGAAGGAGGGTTGATATGGTGGATTGACATGGCGGAGGGACAGGGATGAGTGAGTTGGTGTAGTGACATGAAGTAGCTACATGGAGGAGTGACAAGGAAGTGTGACATGGAGGAGTGACGTGGACGAGTGACATGGAGGAGTGAGTTGTTAGGGCAACATGGAGGAGTGACATGGAATAGCTACATGGAGGAGTGACAAGGAGGAGTGACATGGAAGACATAGAGGAGTGACATGGAGGAGTGACATGAAGGAGTGACATGGAGGAGTGACATGGAGGGTTGATATGGAGGAGTGACATGGAGGAGTGACGTGGTGGAGTGAAATGGAGGAGTGACATGGAGGAGTGAGTTGGTGTAGTGACATAAGGAGTGACATGGAATAGTGACATGGAGGAGTGACATGGAAGAGTGACATAGAGGAGTGACGTGGAGCAGTGACATGGAGGAGTGACATGGAGCAGTGAGTTGGTGGAGCGACATGGAGGAGTGAAATGGAAGACATATAGAAGTGACATGGAGGAGTGACTTGGATGAATGACATAAAGGAGTGACATGGAGGAATGACTTGGATGAGTGGCTTGGAGGAGTGACAAGGAGGATTGAGTTGGTGTAGCGACATGGAGGAGTGACATGGATTAGCGACATGGAGGAGTGAGTTGGTGTAGCGACATGGAGGAGTGAAATGGAATTGCGACAAGGAGGAGTGTCATGGAGAAGTGACATGGAGGATTGATATGGAGGAGTAACATGGAGGAGTGATATAGAGGAGTGGTGTGGTGGAGTGAAATATAAGAGTGACATGGAGGAGTGACATGGAGTAGCTACATGGAGGAGTGACAAGGAGGTGTGACATGGAGGAGTGACGTGGACGAGTGACATGGAGGAGTGAGTTGGTAGAGCGACATGGAGGAGTGACATGGAGTAGCTACATGGAGGAGTGACAAGGAGGTGTGACATGGAGGAGTGACGTGGAGTAGTGACATGGAGGGTTGATATGAAGGAGTGACATGGAATAGCGACAAGGAGCAATGACATGGAGTAGTGACATGGAGGAGTGACATAGAGGATAGATGTGTAGGAAAGACATGGAGTAGTGACATGGAGTAGCGACATGGAGGAGTGACATGAGGAGTGACGTAGAAGAGTGACGTGGTGAAGTGAAATGGAGGAGTGACATGGAAGAGTGAGTTGGTGTAGCGACATGGAGGAGAAACATGGAATAGCGACAAGGAGGAGTGACATGGAGGAGTGACATGGAGGGGTGATATAGAGGAGTGATGTGGAGGAGAGACATGAAGTAGTGACATGGAGAAGTGACAAGTTTGATCAGGAAGGAGGGTTGATATGGTGGAGTGACAGGGCGGAGGGACAGGGATGAGTGAGTTGGTGTAGTGACATGGAGTAGCTACATGGAGTAGTGACAAGGAAGTGTGACATGGAGGAGTGACGTGGACGAGTGACATGGAGGAATGAGTTGGAAGAGCGACATGGAGGAGTGACATGGAATAGCTACATGGAGGAGTGACAAGGAGGAGTGAAATGGAGGAGTGAGTTGGTGGAGCAACATGGAAGAGTGACATGGAAGATATAAAGGAGTGACATGGAGGAATGACTTGGATGAGTGACATGGAGGAGTGACAAGGAGGGTTGAGTTGGTGTAGCGACATGGAGGAGTGACATGGAGTAGCGACATGGAGGAGTGACATGAGGAGTGAGTTGGTGTAGCAACATGGAGGAGTGACATGGAATAGCGACAAGGAGAAGTGACATGGAGGAGTGACATGGAGGAGTGACATGGAGGAATGACATAGAGGGTTGATGTGTATGAGAGACATGGAGTAGTGACATGGAGAACTGACGAGTTTGATCAGGATGGAGGGTTGATATGGTGGAGTGACATGGCGGAGGGAAAGGGATGAGTGAGTTGGTGTAGTGACATGGAGGAATGACATGGAGGAGTGACATGGAGGAGTGACATGGAGGAGTGACATGGAGGATTGATGTGGAGGAGAGACATGGAGGAGTGACAGGGCGGATCAGCAAGGAGGATTGATATGGTGGAGTGACATGGCGGAGGGACATGGATGAGTGACATGGAGGATTGACATGGAGGAGCAACATGGAGAAGTGACAAGGAGGAGCGACATGGAGGAGGGACATGGAAGACATATAGAAGTGACATAGAGTAGTGACATGGAGGATCGACATGGAGGAGTGACATGGAGTAGCGACATAGGGGAATGACATAGAGGAGTGAGTTGGTGGAGCGACATAAGGAGTGACATGGAATAGCGACATGGAGGAGTGACATGGAGCAGTGACATGGAGGAGTGACATGGAGGAGTGAGTTGGTGGAGCGACATGGAGGAGTGACATGGAAGACATATAGAATTGACATGGAGGAGTGACTTGGAGGAGTGACATAAAGGAGTGACATTGAGCAATGACTTGGAGTAGCTACATGGAGGAGTGACAAGGAGGTGTGACATGGAGGAGTGACGTGGAGTAATGACATGGAGGGTTGATATGAAGGAGTGACATGGAATAGCGACAAGGAGCAATGACATGGAGTAGTGACATGGAGGAGTGACATAGAGGATAGATGTGGAGGAAAGACATGGAGTAGTGACATGGAGTAGCGACATGGAGGAGTGACATGAGGAGTGACGTAGAAGAGTGACGTGGTGAAGTGAAATATAGGAGTGACATGGAAGAGTGAGTTGGTGTAGCGACATGGAGGAGAAACATGGAATAGCGACAAGGAGGAGTGACATGGAGGAGTGACATGGAGGGGTGATATAGAGGAGTGATGTGGAGGAGAGACATGAAGTAGTGACATGGAGAAGTGACAAGTTTGATCAGGAAGGAGGGTTAATATGGTGGAGTGACATGGCGGAGGGACAGGGATGAGTGAGTTGGTGTAGTGACATGGAGTAGCTACATGGAGTAGTGACAAGGAAGTGTGACATGGAGGAGTGACGTGGACGAGTGACATGGAGGAATGAGTTGGAAGAGCGACATGGAGGAGTGACATGGAATAGCTACATGGAGGAGTGACAAGGAGGAGTGAAATGGAGGAGTGAGTTGGTGGAGCAACATGGAAGAGTGACATGGAAGACATAAAGGAGTGACATGGAGGAATGACTTGGATGAATGACATGGAGGAGTGACAAGGAGGGTTGAGTTGGTGTAGCGACATGGAGGAGTGACATGGAGTAGCGACATGGAGGAGTGACATGAGGAGTGAGTTGGTGTAGCAACATGGAGGAGTGACATGGAATAGCGACAAGGAGAAGTGACATGGAGGAGTGACATGGAGGAGTGACATGGAGGAATGACATAGAGGGTTGATGTGTATGAGAGACATGGAGTAGTGACATGGAGAACTGACGAGTTTGATCAGGATGGAGGGTTGATATGGTGGAGTGACATGGCGGAGGGAAAGGGATGAGTGAGTTGGTGTAGTGACATGGAGGAATGACATGGAAGAGTGACATGGAGGAGTGACATGGAGGAGTGACATGGAGGATTGATGTGGAGGAGAGACATGGAGGAGTGACAGGGCGGATCAGTAAAGAGGATTGATATGGTGGAGTGACATGGCGGAGGGACATGGATGAGTGACATGGAGGATTGACATGGAGGAGCAACATGGAGAAGTGACAAGGAGGAGCGACATGGAGGAGGGACATGGAAGACATATAGATGTGACATAGAGTAGTGACATGGAGGATCGACATGGAGGAGTGACATGGAGTAGCGACATAGGGGAATGACATAGAGGAGTGAGTTGGTGGAGCGACATAAGGAGTGACATGGAATAGCGACATGGAGGAGTGACATGGAGCAGTGACATGGAGGAGTGACATGGAGGAGTGAGTTGGTGGAGCAACATGGAGGAGTGACATGGAAGACATATAGAATTGACATGGAGGAGTGACTTGGAGGAGTGACATAAAGGAGTGACATTGAGCAATGACTTGGATGAGTGACATGGAGGAGTGACAAGGAGGATTGAGTTGGTGTAGCGATATGGTGGAGTGACATGGAGTAGCAACATGGAGGAGTGACATGAGGAATGAGTTGGTGTAGCGAATTGGAGGAGTGACATGGAATTGCGACAAGGAGGAGTGACATGGAGGAGTGACGTGGAGTAGTGACATGGAGGGTTGATATGGAGGAGTGACATGGAATAGCGACAAGGAGCAATGACATGGAGGAGTGACATGGAGGAGTGACATAGAGGATTGATGTGGAGGAAAGACATGGAGTAGTGACATGGAGTAGCGACATGGAGGAGTGACATGAGGAGTGACGTAGAAGAGTGACGTGGTGGAGTGAAATGGAGGAGTGACATGGAAGAGTGAGTTGGTGTAGCAACATGGAGGAGTGACATGAAGGAGTGACAAGTTTGATCAGGAAGGAGGGTTGATATGGTGGAGTGACATGGCGGAGGGACAGGGATGAGTGAGTTGGTGTAGTGACATGGAGTAGCTACATGGAGGAGTGACAAGGAGGTGTGACATGGAGGAGTGACGTGGACGAGTGACATGGAGGAGTGAGTTGGTAGAGCGACATGGAGGAGTGACAAGGAGGTGTGACATGGAGGAGTGACGTGGACGAGTGACATGGAGGAGTGAGTTGGTAGAGCGACATGGAGGAGTGACATGGAGTAGCTACATGGAGGAGTGACAAGGAGGTGTGACATGTAGGAGTGACGTGGAGTAGTGACATGGAGGGTTGATATGGAGGAATGACATGGAGGAGTGACATGGAGGAGTGACATAGAGGATTGATGTGGAGGAAAGACATGGAGTAGTGACATGGAGTAGCGACATGGAGGAGTGACATGAGGAGTGACGGAGAAGAGTGACGTGGTGGAGTGAAATGGAGGAGTGACATGGAAGATTGAGTTGGTGTAGCGACATGGAGGAGTAACATGGAATAGCGACAAGGAGGAGTGACATGGAGGAGTGACATGGAGGAGTGAAAAGTTTGATCAGGAAGGAGGGTTGATATGGTGGAGTGACATGGCGGAGGGACAGGGATGAGTGAGTTGGTGTAGTGACATGGAGTAGCTACATGGAGGAGTGACAAGGAAGTGTGACATGGAGGAGTGACGTGGACGAGTGACATGGAGGAATGAGTTGGTAGAGCGACATGGAGGAGTGACATGGAATAGCTACATGGAGGAGTGACAAGGAGGAGTGACATGAAGGAGTGAGTTGGTGGAGCAACATGGAGGAGTGACATGGAAGACATATAGAAGTGACATGGATGAGTGACTTGGAGGAGTGACATAAAGGAGTGACATGGAGGAATGAATTGGATGAGTGACATGGAGGAGTGACAAGGAGGATTGATATGGAGGAGTGACATGGAGGAGTGACGTGGTGGAGTGAAATGGAGGAGTGACATGGAGGAGTGAGTTGGTGTAGTGACATAAGGAGTGACATGGAATAGTGACATGGAGGAGTGACATGGAAGAGTGACATAGAGGAGTGACGTGGAGCAGTGACATGGAGGAGTGACATGGAGCAGTGAGTTGGTGGAGCGACATGGAGGAGTGAAATGGAAGACATATAGAAGTGACATGGAGGAGTGACTTGGATGAATGACATAAAGGAGTGACATGGAGGAATGACTTGGATGAGTGGCTTGGAGGAGTGACAAGGATGATTGAGTGTGTGTAGCGACATGGAGGAGTGACATGGATTAGCGACATGGAGGAGTGAGTTGGTGTAGCGACATGGAGGAGTGACATGGAATTGCGACAAGGAGGAGTGTCATGGAGAAGTGACATGGAGGATTGATATGGAGGAGTAACATGGAGGAGTGATATAGAGGAGTGGTGTGGTGGAGTGAAATTTAAGAGTGACATGGAGGAGTGACATGAAGTAGCTACATGGAGGAGTGACAAGGAGGTGTGACATGGAAGAGTGACGTGGAGTAGCGACATGGAAGAGTTACTTGTAGGAGTGACAATGTGGAGCTACACAGATGAGAGACATGACATTGAAGACTTGGAGAAGTGACATGGAGGAGAGACATGGAGGAGTGAAATGGAGGAGTGACATGGAGTAGCGACATGGAGGAGTGACATGGAGGAGTGGCGCTGTGGAGTGAAATTTAAGAGTGACATGGAGGAGTGACATGGAGGAGTGACATGGATTAGCTACATGGAGGAGTGACAAGGAGGTGTGACATGGAGGAGTGACGTGGACGAGTGACATGGAGGAGTGAGTTGGTAGAGCGACATGGAGGAGTGACATGGAGTAGCTACATGGAGAAGTGACAAGGAGGTGTGACATGGAGGAGTGACGTGGAGTAGTGACATGGAGGGTTGATATGAAGGAGTGACATGGAATAGCGACAAGGAGCAATGACATGGAGTAGTGACATGGAGGAGTGACATAGAGGATAGATGTGGAGGAAAGACATGGAGTAGTGACATGGAGTAGCGACATGGAGGAGTGACATGAGGAGTGACGTAGAAGAGTGACGTGGTGAAGTGAAATGGAGGAGTGACATGGAAGAGTGAGTTGGTGTAGCGACATGGAGGAGAAACATGGAATAGCGACAAGGAGGAGTGACATGGAGGAGTGACATGGAGGGGTGATATAGAGGAGTGATGTGGAGGAGAGACATGAAGTAGTGACATGGAGAAGTGACAAGTTTGATCAGGAAGGAGGGTTGATATGGTGGAGTGACATGGCGGAGGGACAGGGATGAGTGAGTTGGTGTAGTGAAATGGAGTAGCTACATGGAGGAGTGACAAGGAAGTGTGACATGGAGGAGTGACGTGGACGAGTGACATGGAGGAATGAGTTGGAAGAGCGACATGGAGGAGTGACATGGAATAGCTACATGGAGGAGTGACAAGGAGGAGTGACATGGAGGAGTGAGTTGGTGGAGCAACATGGAAGAGTGACATGGAAGACATAAAGGAGTGACATGGAGGAATGACTTGGATGAGTGACATGAAGGAGTGACAAGGAGGGTTGAGTTGGTGTAGCGACATGGAGGAGTGACATGGAGTAGCGACATGGAGGAGTGACATGAGGAGTGAGTTGGTGTAGCAACATGGAGGAGTGACATGGAATAGCAACAAGGAGAAGTGACATGGAGGAGTGACATGGAGGAGTGAAAAGTTTGATCAGGAAGGAGGGTTGATATGGTGGAGTGACATGGCGGAGGGACAGGGATGAGTGAGTTGGTGTAGTGACATGGAGTAGCTACATAGAGGAGTGACAAGGAAGTGTGACATGGAGGAGTGACGTGGAAGAGTGACATGGAGGAATGAGTTGGTAGAGCGACATGGAGGAGTGACATGGAATAGCTACATGGAGGAGTGACAAGGAGGAGTGACATGAAGGAGTGAGTTGGTGGAGCAACATGGAGGAGTGACATGGAAGACATATAGAAGTGACATGGATGAGTGACTTGGAGGAGTGACATAAAGGAGTGACATGGAGGAATGAATTGGATGAGTGACATGGAGGAGTGACAAGGAGGATTGAGTTGGTGTAGCGACATGGAGGAGTGACATGGAGTAGCGACATGGAGGAGTGACATGAGGAGTGAATTTAGTGTAGCAACATGGAGGAGTGAAATGGAATAGCGACAAGGAGGAGTGACATGGAGGAGTGACATGGAGGAGTGACATAGAGGTTTGATGTGGGGGAGAGACATGGAGTAGTGACATGGAGAAGTGACAAGTTTGATCAGGAAGGAGGGTTGATATGGTGGAGTGACATGGCGGAGGGACAGGGATGAATGAGTTGGTGTAGTGACATGGAGGAGTGACATGGAGGAGTGACATGAAGGGCTGATATGGAGGAGTGACATGGAGGAGTGACGTGGTGGAGTGAAATGGTGGAGTGACATGTAGGAGTGAGTTGGTGTAGCGACATGGAGGAGTGACATGGAATAGCGACAAGGATGAATGACATGGAGGAGTGACATAGAGGAGTAATGTGGAGGAAAGACATGGAGTAGTGACATGGAGAAGTGACAAGTTTGATCAGGAAGGAGGGTTGATATGGTGGATTGACATGGCGGAGGGACAGGGATGAGTGAGTTGGTGTAGTGACATGAAGTAGCTACATGGAGGAGTGACAAGGAAGTGTGACATGGAGGAGTGATGTGGACGAGTGACATGGAGGAGTGAGTTGTTAGGGCAACATGGAGGAGTGACATGGAATAGCTACATGGAGGAGTGACAAGGAGGAGTGACATGGAAGACATAGAGGAGTGACATGGAGGAGTGACATGAAGGAGTGACATGGAGGAGTGACATGGAGGGTTGATATGGAGGAGTGACATGGAGGAGTGACGTGGTGGAGTGAAATGTAGGAGTGACATGGAGGAGTGAGTTGGTGTAGTGACATAAGGAGTGACATGGAATAGTGACATGGAGGAGTGACATGGAAGAGTGACATAGAGGAGTGACGTGGAGCAGTGACATGTAGGAGTGACATGGAGCAGTGAGTTGGTGGAGCGACATGGAGGAGTGAAATGGAAGACATATAGAAGTGACATGGAGGAGTGACTTGGATGAATGACATAAAGGAGTGACATGGAGGAATGACTTGGATGAGTGGCTTGGAGGAGTGACAAGGAGGATTGAGTGTGTGTAGCGACATGGAGGAGTGACATGGATTAGCGACATGGAGGAGTGAGTTGGTGTAGCGACATGGAGGAGTGACATGGAATTGCGACAAGGAGGAGTGTCATGGAGAAGTGACATGGAGGATTGATATGGAGGAGTAACATGGAGGAGTGATATAGAGGAGTGGTGTGGTGGAGTGAAATTTAAGAGTGACATGGAGGAGTGACATGGAGTAGCTACATGGAGGAGTGACAAGGAGGTGTGACATGGAGGAGTGACGTGGACGAGTGACATGGTGGAGTGAGTTTGTAGAGCGACATGGAGGAGTGACATGGAGTAGCTACATGGAGGAGTGACAAGGAGGTGTGACATGGAGGAGTGACGTGGAGTAGCGACATGGAAGAGTGACTTGTAGGAGTGACAATGTGGAGCTACACAGATGAGAGACATGACATTGAAGACTTGGAGAAGTGACATGGAGGAGAGACATGGAGGAGTGAAATGGAGGAGTGACATGGAGTAGCGACATGGAGGAGTGACATGGAGGAGTGGCGCTGTGGAGTGAAATTTAAGAGTGACATGGAGGAGTGACATGGAGGAGTGACATTGAGTAGCTACATGGAGGAGTGACAAGGAGGTGTGACATGGACGAGTGACGTGGACGAGTGACATGGAGGAGTGAGTTGGTAGAGCGACATGGAGGAGTGACATGGAGTAGCTACATGGAGGAGTGACAAGGAGGTGTGACATGGAGGAGTGACGTGGAGTAGTGACATGGAGGGTTGATATGAAGGAGTGACATGGAATAGCGACAAGGAGCAATGACATGGAGTAGTGACATGGAGGAGTGACATAGAGGATAGATATGGAGGAAAGACATGGAGTAGTGACATGGAGTAGCGACATGGAGGAGTGACATGAGGAGTGACGTAGAAGAGTGACGTGGTGAAGTGAAATGGAGGAGTGACATGGAAGAGTGAGTTGGTGTAGCGACATGGAGGAGAAACATGGAATAGCGACAAGGAGGAGTGACATGGAAGAGTGACATGGAGGAGTGACAAGGAGGTGTGACATGGATGAGTGACGTGGACGAGTGACATGGAGGAGTGAGTTGGTAGAGCGACATGGAGGAGTGACATGGAGTAGCTACATGGAGGAGTGACAAGGAGGTGTGACATGGAGGAGTGACGTGGAGTAGTGACATGGAGGGTTGATATGAAGGAGTGACATGGAATAGCGACAAGGAGCAATGACATGGAGTAGTGACATGGAGGAGTCACATAGAGGATAGATGTGGAGGAAAGACATGGAGTAGTGACATGGAGTAGCGACATGGAGGAGTGACATGAGGAGTGACGTAGAAGAGTGACGTGGTGAAGTGAAATGGAGGAGTGACATGGAAGAGTGAGTTGGTGTAGCGACATGGAGGAGAAACATGGAATAGCGACAAGGAGGAGTGACATGGAGGAGTGACATGGAGGGGTGATATAGAGGAGTGATGTGGAGGAGAGACATGAAGTAGTGACATGGAAAAGTGACAAGTTTGATCAGGAAGGAGGGTTGATATGGTGGAGTGACATGGCGGAGGGACAGGGATGAGTGAGTTGGTGTAGTGACATGGAGTAGCTACATAGAGGAGTGACAAGGAAGTGTGACATGGAGGAGTGACGTGGAAGAGTGACATGGAGGAATGAGTTGGTAGAGCGACATGGAGGAGTGACATGGAATAGCTACATGGAGGAGTGACAAGGAGGAGTGACATGAAGGAGTGAGTTGGTGGAGCAACATGGAGGAGTGACATGGAAGACATATAGAAGTGACATGGATGAGTGACTTGGAGGAGTGACATAAAGGAGTGACATGGAGGAATGAATTGGATGAGTGACATGGAGGAGTGACAAGGAGGATTGAGTTGGTGTAGCGACATGGAGGAGTGACATGGAGTAGCGACATGGAGGAGTGACATGAGGAGTGAATTTAGTGTAGCAACATGGAGGAGTGAAATGGAATAGCGACAAGGAGGAGTGACATGGAGGAGTGACATGGATGAGTGACATAGAGGTTTGATGTGGGGGAGAGACATGGAGTAGTGACATGGAGAAGTGACAAGTTTGATCAGGAAGGAGGGTTGATATGGTGGAGTGACATGGCGGAGGGACAGGGATGAATGAGTTGGTGTAGTGACATGGAGGAGTGACGTGGTGGAGTGAAATGGTGGAGTAACATGTAGGAGTGAGTTGGTGTAGCGACATGGAGGAGTGACATGGAATAGCGACAAGGATGAATGACATGGAGGAGTGACATAGAGGAGTAATGTGGAGGAAAGACATGGAGTAGTGACATGGAGAAGTGACAAGTTTGATCAGGAAGGAGGGTTGATATGGTGGATTGACATGGCGGAGGGACAGGGATGAGTGAGTTGGTGTAGTGACATGAAGTAGCTACATGGAGGAGTGACAAGGAAGTGTGACATGGAGGAGTGACGTGGACGAGTGACATGGAGGAGTGAGTTGTTAGGGCAACATGGAGGAGTGACATGGAATAGCTACATGGAGGAGTGACAAGGAGGAGTGACATGGAAGACATAGAGGAGTGACATGGAGGAGTGACATGAAGGAGTGACATGGAGGAGTGACATGGAGGGTTGATATGGAGGAGTGACATGGAGGAGTGACGTGGTGGAGTGAAATGGAGGAGTGACATGGAGGAGTGAGTTGGTGTAGTGACATAAGGAGTGACATGGAATAGTGACATGGAGGAGTGACATGGAAGAGTGACATAGAGGAGTGACGTGGAGCAGTGACATGTAGGAGTGACATGGAGCAGTGAGTTGGTGGAGCGACATGGAGGAGTGAAATGGAAGACATATAGAAGTGACATGGAGGAGTGACTTGGATGAATGACATAAAGGAGTGACATGGAGGAATGACTTGGATGAGTGGCTTGGAGGAGTGACAAGGAGGATTGAGTGTGTGTAGCGACATGGAGGAGTGACATGGATTAGCGACATGGAGGAGTGAGTTGGTGTAGCGACATGGAGGAGTGACATGGAATTGCGACAAGGAGGAGTGTCATGGAGAAGTGACATGGAGGATTGATATGGAGGAGTAACATGGAGGAGTTATATAGAGGAGTGGTGTGGTGGAGTGAAATTTAAGAGTGACATGGAGGAGTGACATGGAGTAGCTACATGGAGGAGTGACAAGGAGGTGTGACATGGAGGAGTGACGTGGACGAGTGACATGGTGGAGTGAGTTTGTAGAGCGACATGGAGGAGTGACATGGAGTACCTACATGGAGGAGTGACAAGGAGGTGTGACATGGAGGAGTGACGTGGAGTAGCGACATGGAAGAGTGACTTGTAGGAGTGACAATGTGGAGCTACACAGATGAGAGACATGACATTGAAGACTTGGAGAAGTGACATGGAGGAGAGACATGGAGGAGTGAAATGGAGGAGTGACATGGAGTAGCGACATGGAGGAGTGACATGGAGGAGTGGCGCTGTGGAGTGAAATTTAAGAGTGACATGGAGGAGTGACATGGAGTAGCTACATGGAGGAGTGACAAGGAGGTGTGACATGGAGGAGTGACGTGGACGAGTGACATGGAGGAGTGAGTTGGTAGAGCGACATGGAGGAGTGACATGGAGTAGCTACATGGAGGAGTGACAAGGAGGTGTGACATGGAGGAGTGACGTGGAGTAGTGACATGGAGGGTTGATATGAAGGAGTGACATGGAATAGCGACAAGGAGCAATGACATGGAGTAGTGACATGGAGGAGTGACATAGAGGATAGATGTGGAGGAAAGACATGGAGTAGTGACATGGAGTAGCGACATGGAGGAGTGACATGAGGAGTGACGTAGAAGAGTGACGTGGTGAAGTGAAATGGAGGAGTGACATGGAAGAGTGAGTTGGTGTAGCGACATGGAGGAGAAACATGGAATAGCGACAAGGAGGAGTGACATGGAAGAGTGACATGGAGGGGTGATATAGAGGAGTGATGTGGAGGAGAGACATGAAGTAGTGACATGGAGAAGTGACAAGTTTGATCAGGAAGGAGGGTTGATATGGTGGAGTGACATGGCGGAGGGACAGGGATGAGTGAGTTGGTGTAGTGACATGGAGTAGCTACATGGAGGAGTGACAAGGAAGTGTGACATGGAGGAGTGACGTGGACGAGTGACATGGAGGAATGAGTTGGAAGAGCGACATGGAGGAGTGACATGGAATAGCTACATGGAGGAGTGACAAGGAGGAGTGACATGGAGGAGTGAGTTGGTGGAGCAACATGGAAGAGTGACATGGAAGACATAAAGGAGTGACATGGAGGAATGACTTGGATGAGTGACATGGAGGAGTGACAAGGAGGGTTGAGTTGGTGTAGCGACATGGAGGAGTGACATGGAGTAGCGACATGGAGGAGTGACATGAGGAGTGAGTTGGTGTAGCAACATGGAGGAGTGACATGGAATAGCGACAAGGAGAAGTGACATGGAGGAGTGACATGGAGGAGTGACATGGAGGAATGACATAGAGGGTTGATGTGTATGAGAGACATGGAGTAGTGACATGGAGAACTGACGAGTTTGATCAGGATGGAGGGTTGATATGGTGGAGTGACATGGCGGAGGGAAAGGGATGAGTGAGTTGGTGTAGTGACATGGAGGAGTGACATGGAGGAGTGACATGGAGGAGTGACATGGAGGATTGATGTGGAGGAGAGACATGGAGGAGTGACAGGGCGGATCAGCAAGGAGGATTGATATGGTGGAGTGACATGGCGGAGGGACATGGATGAGTGACATGGAGGATTGACATGGAGGAGCAACATGGAGGAGTGACAAGGAGGAGCGACATGGAGGAGGGACATGGAAGACATATAGAAGTGACATGGAGTAGTGACATGGAGGATCGACATGGAGGAGTGACATGGAGTAGCGACATAGGGGAATGACATAGAGGAGTGAGTTGGTGGAGCGACATAAGGAGTGACATGGAATAGCGACATGGAGGAGTGACATGGAGCAGTGACATGGAGGAGTGACATGGAGGAGTGAGTTGGTGGAGCGACATGGAGGAGTGACATGGAGCAGTGACATGGAGGAGTGACATGGAGGAGTGACATTGAGGAGTGACTTGGAGGAGTGACATAAAGGAGTGACATTGAGCAATGACTTGGATGAGTGACATGGAGGAGTGACAAGGAGGATTGAGTTGGTGTAGCGATATGGTGGAGTGACATGGAGTAGCAACATGGAGGAGTGACATGAGGAATGAGTTGGTGTAGCGAATTGGAGGAGTGACATGGAATTGCGACAAGGAGGAGTGACATGGAGGAGTGACGTGGAGTAGTGACATGGAGGGTTGATATGGAGGAGTGACATGGAATAGCGACAAGGAGCAATGACATGGAGGAGTGACATGGAGGAGTGACATAGAGGATTGATGTGGAGGAAAGACATGGAGTAGTGACATGGAGTAGCGACATGGAGGAGTGACATGAGGAGTGACGTAGAAGAGTGACGTGGTGGAGTGAAATGGAGGAGTGACATGGAAGAGTGAGTTGGTGTAGCAACATGGAGGAGTAACATGGAATAGCGACAAGGAGGAGTGACATGGAGGAGTGACATGGAGGAGTGACAAGTTTGATCAGGAAGGAGGGTTGATATGGTGGAGTGACATGGCGGAGGGAAAGGGATGAGTGAGTTGGTGTAGTGACATGGAGGAGTGACATGGAGGAGTGACATGGAGGAGTGACATGGAGGATTGATGTGGAGGAGAGACATGGAGGAGTGAGTTGTTAGGGCAACATGGAGGAGTGACATGGAATAGCTACATGGAGGAGTGACAAGGAGGAGTGACATGGAAGACATAGAGGAGTGACATGGAGGAGTGACATGAAGGAGTGACATGGAGGAGTGACATGGAGGGTTGATATGGAGGAGTGACATGGAGGAGTGACGTGGTGGAGTGAAATGGAGGAGTGACATGGAGGAGTGAGTTGGTGTAGTGACATAAGGAGTGACATGGAATAGTGACATGGAGGAGTGACATGGAAGAGTGACATAGAGGAGTGACGTGGAGCAGTGACATGGAGGAGTGACATGGAGCAGTGAGTTGGTGGAGCGACATGGAGGAGTGAAATGGAAGACATATAGAAGTGACATGGAGGAGTGACTTGGATGAATGACATAAAGGAGTGACATGGAGGAATGACTTGGATGAGTGGCTTGGAGGAGTGACAAGGAGGATTGAGTGTGTGTAGCGACATGGAGGAGTGACATGGATTAGCGACATGGAGGAGTGAGTTGGTGTAGCGACATGGAGGAGTGACATGGAATTGCGACAAGGAGGAGTGTCATGGAGAAGTGACATGGAGGATTGATATGGAGGAGTAACATGGAGGAGTGATATAGAGGAGTGGTGTGGTGGAGTGAAATTTAAGAGTGACATGGAGGAGTGACATGGAGTAGCTACATGGAGGAGTGACAAGGAGGTGTGACATGGAGGAGTGACGTGGACGAGTGACATGGAGGAGTGAGTTTGTAGAGCGACATGGAGGAGTGACATGGAGTAGCTACATGGAGGAGTGACAAGGAGGTGTGACATGGAGGAGTGACGTGGACAAGTGACATGGAGGAGTGAGTTGTTAGGGCAACATGGAGGAGTGACATGGAATAGCTACATGGAGGAGTGACAAGGAGGAGTGACATGGAAGACATAGAGGAGTGACATGGAGGAGTGACATGAAGGAGTGACATGGAGGAGTGACATGGAGGGTTGATATGGAGGAGTGACATGGAGGAGTGACGTGGTGGAGTGAAATGGAGGAGTGACATGGAGGAGTGAGTTGGTGTAGTGACATAAGGAGTGACATGGAATAGTGACATGGAGGAGTGACATGGAAGAGTGACATAGAGGAGTGACGTGGAGCAGTGACATGGAGGAGTGACATGGAGCAGTGAGTTGGTGGAGCGACATGGAGGAGTGAAATGGAAGACATATAGAAGTGACATGGAGGAGTGACTTGGATGAATGACATAAAGGAGTGACATGGAGGAATGACTTGGATGAGTGGCTTGGAGGAGTGACAAGGAGGATTGAGTGTGTGTAGCGACATGGAGGAGTGACATGGATTAGCGACATGGAGGAGTGAGTTGGTGTAGCGACATGGAGGAGTGACATGGAATTGCGACATGGAGGAGTGACATGGAGTAGCTACATGGAGGAGTGACAAGGAGGTGTGACATGAAGGAGTGACGTGGACGAGTGACATGGAGGAGTGAGTTTGTAGAGCGACATGGAGGAGTGACATGGAGTAGCTACATGGAGGAGTGACAAGGAGGTGTGACATGGAGGAGTGACGTGGAGTAGCGACATGGAAGAGTTACTTGTAGGAGTGACAATGTGGAGCTACACAGATGAGAGACATGACATTGAAGACTTGGAGAAGTGACATGGAGGAGAGACATGGAGGAGTGAAATGGAGGAGTGACATGGAGTAGCGACATGGAGGAGTGACATGGAGGAGTGGCGCTGTGGAGTGAAATTTAAGAGTGACATGGAGGAGTGACATGGAGGAGTGACATGGAGGAGTGACATGGAGTAGCTACATGGAGGAGTGACAAGGAGGTGTGACATGGAGGAGTGACGTGGACGAGTGACATGGAGGAGTGAGTTGGTAGAGCGACATGGAGGAGTGACATGGAGTAGCTACATGGAGGAGTGACAAGGAGGTGTGACATGGAGGAGTGACGTGGAGTAGTGACATGGAGGGTTGATATGAAGGAGTGACATGGAATAGCGACAAGGAGCAATGACATGGAGTAGTGACATGGAGGAGTGACATAGAGGATAGATGTGGAGGAAAGACATGGAGTAGTGACATGGAGTAGCGACATGGAGGAGTGACATGAGGAGTGACGTAGAAGAGTGACGTGGTGAAGTGAAATGGAGGAGTGACATGGAAGAGTGAGTTGGTGTAGCGACATGGAGGAGAAACATGGAATAGCGACAAGGAGGAGTGACATGGAGGAGTGACATGGAGGGGTGATATAGAGGAGTGATGTGGAGGAGAGACATGAAGTAGTGACATGGAGAAGTGACAAGTTTGATCAGGAAGGAGGGTTGATATGGTGGAGTGACATGGCGGAGGGACAGGGATGAGTGAGTTGGTGTAGTGACATGGAGTAGCTACATGGAGGAGTGACAAGGAAGTGTGACATGGAGGAGTGACGTGGACGAGTGACATGGAGGAATGAGTTGGAAGAGCGACATGGAGGAGTGACATGGAATAGCTACATGGAGGCGTGACAAGGAGGAGTGAAATGGAGGAGTGAGTTGGTGGAGCAACATGGAAGAGTGACATGGAAGACATAAAGGAGTGACATGGAGGAATGACTTGGATGAGTGACATGGAGGAGTGACAAGGAGGGTTGAGTTGGTGTAGCGACATGGAGGAGTGACATGGAGTAGCGACATGGAGGAGTGACATGAGGAGTGAGTTGGTGTAGCAACATGGAGGAGTGACATGGAATAGCGACAAGGAGAAGTGACATGGAGGAGTGACATGGAGGAGTGACATGGAGGAGTGACATGGAGGAGTGAAAAGTTTGATCAGGAAGGAGGGTTGATATGGTGGAGTGACATGGCGGAGGGACAGGGATGAGTGAGTTGGTGTAGTGACATGGAGTAGCTACATAGAGGAGTGACAAGGAAGTGTGACATGGAGGAGTGACGTGGACGAGTGACATGGAGGAATGAGTTGGTAGAGCGACATGGAGGAGTGACATGGAATAGCTACATGGAGGAGTGACAAGGAGGAGTGACATGAAGGAGTGAGTTGGTGGAGCAACATGGAGGAGTGACATGGAAGACATATAGAAGTGACATGGATGAGTGACTTGGAGGAGTGACATAAAGGAGTGACATGGAGGAATGAATTGGATGAGTGACATGGAGGAGTGACAAGGAGGATTGAGTTGGTGTAGCGACATGGAGGAGTGACATGGAGTAGCGACATGGAGGAGTGACATGAGGAGTGAATTTAGTGTAGCAACATGGAGGAGTGAAATGGAATAGCGACAAGGAGGAGTGACATGGAGGAGTGACATGGAGGAGTGACATAGAGGTTTGATGTGGGGGAGAGACATGGAGTAGTGACATGGAGAAGTGACAAGTTTGATCAGGAAGGAGGGTTGATATGGTGGAGTGACATGGCGGAGGGACAGGGATGAATGAGTTGGTGTAGTGACATGGAGGAGTGACATGGAGGAGTGACATGAAGGGCTGATATGGAGGAGTGACATGGAGGAGTGACGTGGTGGAGTGAAATGGTGGAGTGACATGTAGGAGTGAGTTGGTGTAGCGACATGGAGGAGTGACATGGAATAGCGACAAGGATGAATGACATGGAGGAGTGACATAGAGGAGTAATGTGGAGGAAAGACATGGAGTAGTGACATGGAGAAGTGACAAGTTTGATCAGGAAGGAGGGTTGATATGGTGGATTGACATGGCGGAGGGACAGGGATGAGTGAGTTGGTGTAGTGACATGAAGTAGCTACATGGAGGAGTGACAAGGAAGTGTGACATGGAGGAGTGACGTGGACGAGTGACATGGAGGAGTGAGTTGTTAGGGCAACATGGAGGAGTGACATGGAATAGCTACATGGAGGAGTGACAAGGAGGAGTGACATGGAAGACATAGAGGAGTGACATGGAGGAGTGACATGAAGGAGTGACATGGAGGAGTGACATGGAGGGTTGATATGGAGGAGTGACATGGAGGAGTGACGTGGTGGAGTGAAATGGAGGAGTGACATGGAGGAGTGAGTTGGTGTAGTGACATAAGGAGTGACATGGAATAGTGACATGGAGGAGTGACATGGAAGAGTGACATAGAGGAGTGACGTGGAGCAGTGACATGGAGGAGTGACATGGAGCAGTGAGTTGGTGGAGCGACATGGAGGAGTGAAATGGAAGACATATAGAAGTGACATGGAGGAGTGACTTGGATGAATGACATAAAGGAGTGACATGGAGGAATGACTTGGATGAGTGGCTTGGAGGAGTGACAAGGAGGATTGAGTGTGTGTAGCGACATGGAGGAGTGACATGGATTAGCGACATGGAGGAGTGAGTTGGTGTAGCGACATGTAGGAGTGACATGGAATTGCGACAAGGAGGAGTGTCATGGAGAAGTGACATGGAGGATTGATATGGAGGAGTAACATGGAGGAGTGATATAGAGGAGTGGTGTGGTGGAGTGAAATTTAAGAGTGACATGGAGGAGTGACATGGAGTAGCTACATGGAGGAGTGACAAGGAGGTGTGACATGGAGGAGTGACGTGGACGAGTGACATGGAGGAGTGAGTTTGTAGAGCGACATGGAGGAGTGACATGGAGTAGCTACATGGAGGAGTGACAAGGAGGTGTGACATGGAGGAGTGACGTGGAGTAGCGACATGGAAGAGTTACTTGTAGGAGTGACAATGTGGAGCTACACAGATGAGAGACATGACATTGAAGACTTGGAGAAGTGACATGGAGGAGAGACATGGAGGAGTGAAATGGAGGAGTGACATGGAGTATTGACATGGAGGAGTGACATGGAGGAGTGGCGCTGTGGAGTGAAATTTAAGAGTGACATGGAGGAGTGACATGGAGGAGTGACATGGAGTAGCTACATGGAGGAGTGACAAGGAGGTGTGACATGGAGGAATGACGTGGACGAGTGACATGGAGGAGTGAGTTGGTAGAGCGACATGGAGGAGTGACATGGAGTAGCTACATGGAGAAGTGACAAGGAGGTGTGACATGGAGGAGTGACGTGGAGTAGTGACATGGAGGGTTGATATGAAGGAGTGACATGGAATAGCGACAAGGAGCAATGACATGGAGTAGTGACATGGAGGAGTGACATAGAGGATAGATGTGGAGGAAAGACATGGAGTAGTGACATGGAGTAGCGACATGGAGGAGTGACATGAGGAGTGACGTAGAAGAGTGACGTGGTGAAGTGAAATGGAGGAGTGACATGGAAGAGTGAGTTGGTGTAGCGACATGGAGGAGAAACATGGAATAGCGACAAGGAGGAGTGACATGGAGGAGTGACATGGAGGGGTGATATAGAGGAGTGATGTGGAGGAGAGACATGGAGTAGTGATATGGAGTAGCGACATGGAGGAGTGACATGAGGAGTGACGTAGAAGAGTGACGTGGTGAAGTGAAATGGAGGAGTGACATGGAAGAGTGAGTTGGTGTAGCGACATGGAGGAGAAACATGGAATAGCGACAAGGAGGAGTGACATGGAGGAGTGACATGGAGGGGTGATATAGAGGAGTGATGTGGAGGAGAGACATGAAGTAGTGACATGGAGAAGTGACAAGTTTGATCAGGAAGGAGGGTTGATATGGTGGAGTGACATGGCGGAGGGACAGGGATGAGTGAGTTGGTGTAGTGACATGGAGTAGCTACATGGAGGAGTGACAAGGAAGTGTGACATGGAGGAGTGACGTGGACGAGTGACATGGAGGAATGAGTTGGAAGAGCGACATGGAGGAGTGACATGGAATAGCTACATGGAGGAGTGACAAGGAGGAGTGACATGGAGGAGTGAGTTGGTGGAGCAACATGGAAGAGTGACATGGAAGACATAAAGGAGTGACATGGAGGAATGACTTGGATGAGTGACATGGAGGAGTGACAAGGAGGGTTGAGTTGGTGTAGCGACATGGAGGAGTGACATGGAGTAGCGACATGGAGGAGTGACATGAGGAGTGAGTTGGTGTAGCAACATGGAGGAGTGACATGGAATAGCGACAAGGAGAAGTGACATGGAGGAGTGACATGGAGGAGTGACATGGAGGAATGACATAGAGGGTTGATGTGTATTAGAGACATGGAGTAGTGACATGGAGAACTGACGAGTTTGATCAGGATGGAGGGTTGATATGGTGGAGTGACATGGCGGAGGGAAAGGGATGAGTGAGTTGGTGTAGTGACATGGAGGAGTGACATGGAGGAGTGACATGGAGGAGTGACATGGAGGAGTGACATGGAGGATTGATGTGGAGGAGAGACATGGAGGAGTGACAGGGCGGATCAGCAAGGAGGATTGATATGGTGGAGTGACATGGCGGAGGGACATGGATGAGTGACATGGAGGATTGACATGGAGGAGCAACATGGAGGAGTGACAAGGAGGAGCGACATGGAGGAGGGACATGGAAGACATATAGAAGTGACATGGAGTAGTGACATGGAGGATCGACATGGAGGAGTGACATGGAGTAGCGACATAGGGGAATGACATAGAGGAGTGAGTTGGTGGAGCGACATAAGGAGTGACATGGAATAGCGACATGGAGGAGTGACATGGAGCAGTGACATGGAGGAGTGACATGGAGGAGTGAGTTGGTGGAGCAACATGGAAGAGTGACATGGAAGACATAAAGGAGTGACATGGAGGAATGACTTGGATGAGTGACATGGAGGAGTGACAAGGAGGGTTGAGTTGGTGTAGCGACATGGAGGAGTGACATGGAGTAGCGACATGGAGGAGTGACATGAGGAGTGAGTTGGTGTAGCAACATGGAGGAGTGACATGGAATAGCGACAAGGAGAAGTGACATGGAGGAGTGACATGGAGGAGTGACATGGAGGAATGACATAGAGGGTTGATGTGTATGAGAGACATGGAGTAGTGACATGGAGAACTGACGAGTTTGATCAGGATGGAGGGTTGATATGGTGGAGTGACATGGCGGAGGGAAAGGGATGAGTGAGTTGGTGTAGTGACATGGAGGAGTGACATGGAGGAGTGACATGGAGGATTGATGTGGAGGAGAGACATGGAGGAGTGACAGGGCGGATCAGCAAGGAGGATTGATATGGTGGAGTGACATGGCGGAGGGACATGGATGAGTGACATGGAGGATTGACATGGAGGAGCAACATGGAGGAGTGACAAGGAGGAGCGACATGGAGGAGGGACATGGAAGACATATAGAAGTGACATGGAGTAGTGACATGGAGGATCGACATGGAGGAGTGACATGGAGTAGCGACATAGGGGAATGACATAGAGGAGTGAGTTGGTGGAGCGACATAAGGAGTGACATGGAATAGCGACATGGAGGAGTGACATGGAGCAGTGACATGGAGGAGTGACATGGAGGAGTGAGTTGGTGGAGCGACATGGAGGAGTGACATGGAAGACATATAGAATTGACATGGAGGAGTGACTTGGAGGAGTGACATAAAGGAGTGACATTGAGCAATGACTTGGATGAGTGACATGGAGGAGTGACAAGGAGGATTGAGTTGGTGTAGCGATATGGTGGAGTGACATGGAGTAGCAACATGGAGGAGTGACATGAGGAATGAGTTGGTGTAGCGAATTGGAGGAGTGACATGGAATTGCGACAAGGAGGAGTGACATGGAGGAGTGACGTGGAGTAGTGACATGGAGGGTTGATATGGAGGAGTGACATGGAATAGCGACAAGGAGCAATGACATGGAGGAGTGACATGGAGGAGTGACATAGAGGATTGATGTGGAGGAAAGACATGGAGTAGTGACATGGAGTAGCGACATGGAGGAGTGACATGAGGAGTGACGTAGAAGAGTGACGTGGTGGAGTGAAATGGAGGAGTGACATGGAAGAGTGAGTTGGTGTAGCAACATGGAGGAGTAACATGGAATAGCGACAAGGAGGAGTGACATGGAGGAGTGACATGGAGGAGTGACAAGTTTGATCAGGAAGGAGGGTTGATATGGTGGAGTGACATGGCGGAGGGACAGGGATGAGTGAGTTGGTGTAGTGACATGGAGTAGCTACATGGAGGAGTGACAAGGAAGTGTGACATGGAGGAGTGACGTGGACGAGTGACATGGAGGAATGAGTTGGTAGAGCGACATGGAGGAGTGACATGGAGTAGCTACATGGAGGAGTGACAAGGAGGTGTGACATGGAGGAGTGACGTGGAGTAGTGACATGGAGGGTTGATATGAAGGAGTGACATGGAATAGCGACAAAGAGCAATGACATGGAGTAGTGACATGGAGGAGTGACATGAGGAGTGACGTAGAAGAGTGACGTGGTGAAGTGAAATGGAGGAGTGATATGGAAGAGTGAGTTGGTGTAGCGACATGGAGGAGAAACATGGAATAGCGACAAGGAGGAGTGACATGGAGGAGTGACATGGAGGGGTGATATGGAGGAGTGATGTGGAGGAGAGACATGGAGTAGTGACATGGAGAAGTGACAAGTTTGATCAGGAAGGAGGGTTGATATGGTGGAGTGACATGGCGGAGGGACAGGGATGAGTGAGTTGGTGTAGTGACATGGAGGAGTGACATGGAGGAGTGACATGGAGTAGCTACATGGAGGAGTGACAAGGAGGTGTGACATGGAGGAATGACGTGGACGAGTGACATGGAGGAGTGAGTTGGTAGAGCGACATGGAGGAGTGACATGGAGTAGTTACATGGAGGAGTGACAAGGAGGTGTGACATGGAGGAGTGACGTGGAGTAGTGACATGGAGGGTTGATATGAAGGAGTGACATGGAATAGCGACAAGGAGCAATGACATGGAGTAGTGACATGGAGGAGTGACATAGAGGATAGATGTGGAGGAAAGACATGGAGTAGTGACATGGAGTAGCGACATGGAGGAGTGACATGAGGAGTGACGTAGAAGAGTGACGTGGTGAAGTGAAATGGAGGAGTGACATGGAAGAGTGAGTTGGTGTAGCGACATGGAGGAGAAACATGGAATAGCGACAAGGAGGAGTGACATGGAGGAGTGACATGGAGGGGTGATATAGAGGAGTGATGTGGAGGAGAGACATGAAGTAGTGACATGGAGAAGTGACAAGTTTGATCAGGAAGGAGGGTTGATATGGTGGAGTGACATGGCGGAGGGACAGGGATGAGTGAGTTGGTGTAGTGACATGGAGTAGCTACATGGAGTAGTGACAAGGAAGTGTGACATGGAGGAGTGACGTGGACGAGTGACATGGAGGAATGAGTTGGAAGAGCGACATGGAGGAGTGACATGGAATAGCTACATGGAGGAGTGACAAGGAGGAGTGAAATGGAGGAGTGAGTTGGTGGAGCAACATGGAAGAGTGACATGGAGTAGCGACATGGAGGAGTGACATGAGGAGTGAGTTGGTGTAGCAACATGGAGGAGTGACATGGAATAGCGACAAGGAGAAGTGACATGGAGGAGTGACATGGAGGAGTGACATGGAGGAATGACTTGGATGAGTGACATGGAGGAGTGACAAGGAGGGTTGAGTTGGTGTAGCGACATGGAGGAGTGACATGGAGTAGCGACATGGAGGAGTGACATGAGGAGTGAGTTGGTGTAGCAACATGGAGGAGTGACATGGAATAGCGACAAGGAGAAGTGACATGGAGGAGTGACATGGAGGAGTGACATGGAGGAATGACATAGAGGGTTGATGTGTATGAGAGACATGGAGTAGTGACATGGAGAACTGACGAGTTTGATCAGGATGGAGGGTTGATATGGTGGAGTGACATGGCGGAGGGAAAGGGATGAGTGAGTTGGTGTAGTGACATGGAGGAGTGACATGGAGGAGTGACATGGAGGAGTGACATGGAGGATTGATGTGGAGGAGAGACATGGAGGAGTGACAGGGCGGATCAGCAAGGAGGATTGATATGGTGGAGTGACATGGCGGAGGGACATGGATGAGTGACATGGAGGATTGACATGGAGGAGCAACATGGAGGAGTGACAAGGAGGAGCGACATGGAGGAGGGACATGGAAGACATATAGAAGTGACATGGAGTAGTGACATGGAGGATCGACATGGAGGAGTGACATGGAGTAGCGACATAGGGGAATGACATAGAGGAGTGAGTTGGTGGAGCGACATAAGGAGTGACATGGAATAGCGACATGGAGGAGTGACATGGAGCAGTGACATGGAGGAGTGACATGGAGGAGTGAGTTGGTGGAGCGACATGGAGGAGTGACATGGAGCAGTGACATGGAGGAGTGACATGGAGGAGTGACATGGAGGAGTGACTTGGAGGAGTGACATAAAGGAGTGACATTGAGCAATGACTTGGATGAGTGACATGGAGGAGTGACAAGGAGGATTGAGTTGGTGTAGCGATATGGTGGAGTGACATGGAGTAGCAACATGGAGGAGTGACATGTGGAATGAGTTGGTGTAGCGAATTGGAGGAGTGACATGGAATTGCGACAAGGAGGAGTGACATGGAGGAGTGACGTGGAGTAGTGACATGGAGGGTTGATATGGAGGAGTGACATGGAATAGCGACAAGGAGCAATGACATGGAGGAGTGACATGGAGGAGTGTCATAGAGGATTGATGTGGAGGAAAGACATGGAGTAGTGACATGGAGTAGCGACATGGAGGAGTGACATGAGGAGTGACGTAGAAGACTGACGTGGTGGAGTGAAATGGAGGAGTGACATGGAAGAGTGAGTTGGTGTAGCAACATGGAGGAGTAACATGGAATAGCGACAAGGAGGAGTGACATGGAGGAGTGACATGGAGGAGTGACAAGTTTGATCAGGAAGGAGGGTTGATATGGTGGAGTGACATGGCGGAGGGACAGGGATGAGTGAGTTGGTGTAGTGACATGGAGTAGCTACATGGAGGAGTGACAAGGAAGTGTGACATGGAGGAGTGACGTGGACGAGTGACATGGAGGAGTGAGTTGTTAGGGCAACATGGAGGAGTGACATGGAATAGCTACATGGAGGAGTGACAAGGAGGAGTGACATGGAAGACATAGAGGAGTGACATGGAGGAGTGACATGAAGGAGTGACATGGAGGAGTGACATGGAGGGTTGATATGGAGGAGTGACATGGAGGAGTGACGTGGTGGAGTGAAATGGAGGAGTGACATGGAGGAGTGAGTTGGTGTAGTGACATAAGGAGTGACATGGAATAGTGACATGGAGGAGTGACATGGAAGAGTGACATAGAGGAGTGACGTGGAGCAGTGACATGGAGGAGTGACATGGAGCAGTGAGTTGGTGGAGCGACATGGAGGAGTGAAATGGAAGACATATAGAAGTGACATGGAGGAGTGACTTGGATGAATGACATAAAGGAGTGACATGGAGGAATGACTTGGATGAGTGGCTTGGAGGAGTGACAAGGAGGATTGAGTGTGTGTAGCGACATGGAGGAGTGACATGGATTAGCGACATGGAGGAGTGAGTTGGTGTAGCGACATGGAGGAGTGACATGGAATTGCGACAAGGAGGAGTGTCATGGAGAAGTGACATGGAGGATTGATATGGAGGAGTAACATGGAGGAGTGATATAGAGGAGTGGTGTGGTGGAGTGAAATTTAAGAGTGACATGGAGGAGTGACATGGAGTAGCTACATGGAGGAGTGACAAGGAGGTGTGACATGGAGGAGTGACGTGGACGAGTGACATGGAGGAGTGAGTTTGTAGAGCGACATGGAGGAGTGACATGGAGTAGCTACATGGAGGAGTGACAAGGAGGTGTGACATGGAGGAGTGACGTGGAGTAGCGACATGGAAGAGTTACTTGTAGGAGTGACAATGTGGAGCTACACAGATGAGAGACATGACATTGAAGACTTGGAGAAGTGACATGGAAGAGAGACATGGAGGAGTGAAATGGAGGAGTGACATGGAGTAGCGACATGGAGGAGTGACATGGAGGAGTGGCGCTGTGGAGTGAAATTTAAGAGTGACATGGAGGAGTGACATGGAGGAGTGACATGGAGGAGTGACATGGAGTAGCTACATGGAGGAGTGACAAGGAGGTGTGACATGGAGGAGTGACGTGGACGAGTGACATGGAGGAGTGAGTTGGTAGAGCGACATGGAGGAGTGACATGGAGTAGCTACATGGAGGAGTGACAAGGAGGTGTGACATGGAGGAGTGACGTGGAGTAGTGACATGGAGGGTTGATATGAAGGAGTGACATGGAATAGCGACAAGGAGCAATGACATGGAGTAGTGACATGGAGGAGTGACATAGAGGATAGATGTGGAGGAAAGACATGGAGTAGTGACATGGAGTAGCGACATGGAGGAGTGACATGAGGAGTGACGTAGAAGAGTGACGTGGTGAAGTGAAATGGAGGAGTGACATGGAAGAGTGAGTTGGTGTAGCGACATGGAGGAGAAACATGGAATAGCGACAAGGAGGAGTGACATGGAGGAGTGACATGGAGGGGTGATATAGAGGAGTGATGTGGAGGAGAGACATGAAGTAGTTACATGGAGAAGTGACAAGTTTGATCAGGAAGGAGGGTTGATATGGTGGAGTGACATGGCGGAGGGACAGGGATGAGTGAGTTGGTGTAGTGACATGGAGTAGCTACATGGAGGAGTGACAAGGAAGTGTGACATGGAGAAGTGACGTGGACGAGTGACATGGAGGAATGAGTTGGAAGAGCGACATGGAGGAGTGACATGGAATAGCTACATGGAGGAGTGACAAGGAGGAGTGAAATGGAGGAGTGAGTTGGTGGAGCAACATGGAAGAGTGACATGGAAGACATAAAGGAGTGACATGGAGGAATGACTTGGATGAGTGACATGGAGGAGTGACAAGGAGGGTTGAGTTGGTGTAGCGACATGGAGGAGTGACATGGAGTAGCGACATGGAGGAGTGACATGAGGAGTGAGTTGGTGTAGCAACATGGAGGAGGGACATGGAATAGCGAAAAGAAGAAGTGACATGGAGGAGTGACATGGAGGAGTGACATGGAGGAGTGAAAAGTTTGATCAGGAAGGAGGGTTGATATGGTGGAGTGACATGGCGGAGGGACAGGGATGAGTGAGTTGGTGTAGTGACATGGAGTAGCTACATAGAGGAGTGACAAGGAAGTGTGACATGGAGGAGTGACGTGGACGAGTGACATGGAGGAATGAGTTGGTAGAGCGACATGGAGGAGTGACATGGAATAGCTACATGGAGGAGTGACAAGGAGGAGTGACATGAAGGAGTGAGTTGGTGGAGCAACATGGAGGAGTGACATGGAAGACATATAGAAGTGACATGGATGAGTGACTTGGAGGAGTGACATAAAGGAGTGACATGGAGGAATGAATTGGATGAGTGACATGGAGGAGTGACAAGGAGGATTGAGTTGGTGTAGCGACATGGAGGAGTGACATGGAGTAGCGACATGGAGGAGTGACATGAGGAGTGAATTTAGTGTAGCAACATGGAGGAGTGAAATGGAATAGCGACAAGGAGGAGTGACATGGAGGAGTGACATGGAGGAGTGACATAGAGGTTTGATGTGGGGGAGAGACATGGAGTAGTGACATGGAGAAGTGACAAGTTTGATCAGGAAGGAGGGTTGATATGGTGGAGTGACATGGTGGAGGGACAGGGATGAATGAGTTGGTGTAGTGACATGGAGGAGTGACATGGAGGAGTGACATGTAGGGCTGATATGGAGGAGTGACATGGATGAATGACATAAAGGAGTGACATGGAGGAATGACTTGGATGAGTGGCTTGGAGGAGTGACAAGGAGGATTGAGTGTGTGTAGCGACATGGAGGAGTGACATGGATTAGCGACATGGAGGAGTGAGTTGGTGTAGCGACATGGAGGAGTGACATGGAATTGCGACAAGGAGGAGTGTCATGGAGAAGTGACATGGAGGATTGATATGGAGGAGTAACATGGAGGAGTGATATAGTGGAGTGGTGTGGTGGAGTGAAATTTAAGAGTGACATGGAGGAGTGACATGGAGTAGCTACATGGAGGAGTGACAAGGAGGTGTGACATGGAGGAGTGACGTGGACGAGTGACATGGAGGAGTGAGTTTGTAGAGCGACATGGAGGAGTGACATGGAGTAGCTACATGGAGGAGTGACAAGGAGGTGTGACATGGAGGAGTGACGTGGAGTAGCGACATGGAAGAGTTACTTGTAGGAGTGACAATGTGGAGCTACACAGATGAGAGACATGACATTGAAGACTTGGAGAAGTGACATGGAGGAGAGACATGGAGGAGTGAAATGGAGGAGTGACATGGAGTAGCGACATGGAGGAGTGACATGGAGGAGTGGCGCTGTGGAGTGAAATTTAAGAGTGACATGGAGGAGTGACATGGAGGATTGACATGGAGGAGTGACATGGAGTAGCTACATGGAGGAGTGACAAGGAGGTGTGACATGGAGGAGTGACGTGGACGAGTGACATGGAGGAGTGAGTTGGTAGAGCGACATGGAGGAGTGACATGGAGTAGCTACATGGAGGAGTGACAAGGAGGTGTGACATGGAGGAGTGACGTGGAGTAGTGACATGGAGGGTTGATATGAAGGAGTGACATGGAATAGCGACAAGGAGCAATGACATGGAGTAGTGACATGGAGGAGTGACATAGAGGATAGATGTGGAGGAAAGACATGGAGTAGTGACATGGAGTAGCGACATGGAGGAGTGACATGAGGAGTGACGTAGAAGAGTGACGTGGTGAAGTGAAATGGAGGAGTGACATGGAAGAGTGAGTTGGTGTAGCGACATGGAGGAGAAACATGGAATAGCGACAAGGAGGAGTGACATGGAGGAGTGACATGGAGGGGTGATATAGAGGAGTGATGTGGAGGAGAGACATGAAGTAGTGACATGGAGAAGTGACAAGTTTGATCAGGAAGGAGGGTTGATATGGTGGAGTGACATGGCGGAGGGACAGGGATGAGTGAGTTGGTGTAGTGACATGGAGTAGCTACATGGAGGAGTGACAAGGAAGTGTGACATGGAGGAGTGACGTGGACGAGTGACATGGAGGAATGAGTTGGAAGAGCGACATGGAGGAGTGACATGGAATAGCTACATGGAGGAGTGACAAGGAGGAGTGAAATGGAGGAGTGAGTTGGTGGAGCAACATGGAAGAGTGACATGGAAGACATAAAGGAGTGACATGGAGGAATGACTTGGATGAGTGACATGGAGGAGTGACAAGGAGGGTTGAGTTGGTGTAGCGACATGGAGGAGTGACATGGAGTAGCGACATGGAGGAGTGACATGAGGAGTGAGTTGGTGTAGCAACATGGAGGAGTGACATGGAATAGCGACAAGGAGAAGTGACATGGAGGAGTGACATGGAGGAGTGACATGGAGGAGTGACATGGAGGAGTGAAAAGTTTGATCAGGAAGGAGGGTTGATATGGTGGAGTGACATGGCGGAGGGACAGGGATGAGTGAGTTGGTGTAGTGACATGGAGTAGCTACATAGAGGAGTGACAAGGAAGTGTGACATGGAGGAGTGACGTGGACGAGTGACATGGAGGAATGAGTTGGTAGAGCGACATGGAGGAGTGACATGGAATAGCTACATGGAGGAGTGACAAGGAGGAGTGACATGAAGGAGTGAGTTGGTGGAGCAACATGGAGGAGTGACATGGAAGACATATAGAAGTGACATGGATGAGTGACTTGGAGGAGTGACATAAAGGAGTGACATGGAGGAATGAATTGGATGAGTGACATGGAGGAGTGACAAGGAGGATTGAGTTGGTGTAGCGACATGGAGGAGTGACATGGAGTAGCGACATGGAGGAGTGACATGAGGAGTGAATTTAGTGTAGCAACATGGAGGAGTGAAATGGAATAGCGACAAGGAGGAGTGACATGGAGGAGTGACATGGAGGAGTGACATAGAGGTTTGATGTGGGGGAGAGACATGGAGTAGTGACATGGAGAAGTGACAAGTTTGATTAGGAAGGAGGGTTGATATGGTGGAGTGACATGGCGGAGGGACAGGGATGAATGAGTTGGTGTAGTGACATGGAGGAGTGACATGGAGGAGTGACATGAAGGGCTGATATGGAGGAGTGACATGGAGGAGTGACGTGGTGGAGTGAAATGGTGGAGTGACATGTAGGAGTGAGTTGGTGTAGCGACATGGAGGAGTGACATGGAATAGCGACAAGGATGAATGACATGGAGGAGTGACATAGAGGAGTAATGTGGAGGAAAGACATGGAGTAGTGACATGGAGAAGTGACAAGTTTGATCAGGAAGGAGGGTTGATATGGTGGATTGACATGGCGGAGGGACAGGGATGAGTGAGTTGGTGTAGTGACATGAAGTAGCTAGATGGAGGAGTGACAAGGAAGTGTGACATGGAGGAGTGACGTGGACGAGTGACATGGAGGAGTGAGTTGTTAGGGCAACATGGAGGAGTGACATGGAATAGCTACATGGAGGAGTGACAAGGAGGAGTGACATGGAAGACATAGAGGAGTGACATGGAGGAGTGACATGAAGGAGTGACATGGAGGAGTGACATGGAGGGTTGATATGGAGGAGTGACATGGAGGAGTGACGTGGTGGAGTGAAATGGAGGAGTGACATGGAGGAGTGAGTTGGTGTAGTGACATAAGGAGTGACATGGAATAGTGACATGGAGGAGTGACATGGAAGAGTGACATAGAGGAGTGAAGTGGAGCAGTGACATGGAGGAGTGACATGGAGCAGTGAGTTGGTGGAGCGACATGGAGGAGTGAAATGGAAGACATATAGAAGTGACATGGAGGAGTGACTTGGATGAATGACATAAAGGAGTGACATGGAGGAATGACTTGGATGAGTGGCTTGGAGGAGTGACAAGGAGGATTGAGTGTGTGTAGCGACATGGAGGAGTGACATGGATTAGCGACATGGAGGAGTGAGTTGGTGTAGCGACATGGAGGAGTGACATGGAATTGCGACAAGGAGGAGTGTCATGGAGAAGTGACATGGAGGATTGATATGGAGGAGTAACATGGAGGAGTGATATAGAGGAGTGGTGTGGTGGAGTGAAATTTAAGAGTGACATGGAGGAGTGACATGGAGTAGCTACATGGAGGAGTGACAAGGAGGTGTGACATGGAGGAGTGACGTGGACGAGTGACATGGAGGAGTGAGTTTGTAGAGCGACATGGAGGAGTGACATGGAGTAGCTACATGGAGGAGTGACAAGGAGGTGTGACATGGAGGAGTGACGTGGAGTAGCGACATGGAAGAGTTACTTGTAGGAGTGACAATGTGGAGCTACACAGATGAGAGACATGACATTGAAGACTTGGAGAAGTGACATGGAGGAGAGACATGGAGGAGTGAAATGGAGGAGTGACATGGAGTAGCGACATGGAGGAGTGACATGGAGGAGTGGCGCTGTGGAGTGAAATTTAAGAGTGACATGGAGGAGTGACATGGAGGAGTGACATGGAGGAGTGACATGGAGTAGCTACATGGAGGAGTGACAAGGAGGTGTGACATGGAGGAGTGACGTGGACGAGTGACATGGAGGAGTGACATGGAGTAGCTACATGGAGGAGTGACAAGGAGGAGTGACGTGGAGTAGTGACATGGAGGGTTGATATGAAGGAGTGACATGGAATAGCGACAAGGAGCAATGACATGGAGTAGTGACATGGAGGAGTGACATAGAGGATAGATGTGGAGGAAAGACATGGAGTAGTGACATGGAGTAGCGACATGGAGGAGTGACATGAGGAGTGACGTAGAAGAGTGACGTGGTGAAGTGAAATGGAGGAGTGACATGGAAGAGTGAGTTGGTGTAGCGACATGGAGGAGAAACATGGAATAGCGACAAGGAGGAGTGACATGGAGGAGTGACATGGAGGGGTGATATAGAGGAGTGATGTGGAGGAGAGACATGGAGTAGTGACATTGAGTAGCGACATGGAGGAGTGACATGAGGAGTGACGTAGAAGAGTGACGTGGTGAAGTGAAATGGAGGAGTGACATGGAAGAGTGAGTTGGTGTAGTGACATGGAGGAGTGACATGGAGGGGTGATATAGAGGAGTGATGTGGAGGAGAGACATGAAGTAGTGACATGGAGAAGTGACAAGTTTGATCAGGAAGGAGGGTTGATATGGTGGAGTGACATGGCGGAGGGACAGGGATGAGTGAGTTGGTGTAGTGACATGGAGTAGCTACATGGAGGAGTGACAAGGAAGTGTGACATGGAGGAGTGACGTGGACGAGTGACATGGAGGAATGAGTTGGAAGAGCGACATGGAGGAGTGACATGGAATAGCTACATGGAGGAGTGACAAGGAGGAGTGACATGGAGGAGTGAGTTGGTGGAGCAACATGGAAGAGTGACATGGAAGACATAAAGGAGTGACATGGAGGAATGACTTGGATGAGTGACATGGAGGAGTGACAAGGAGGGTTGAGTTGGTGTAGCGACATGGAGGAGTGACATGGAGTAGCGACATGGAGGAGTGACATGAGGAGTGAGTTGGTGTAGCAACATGGAGGAGTGACATGGAATAGCGACAAGGAGAAGTGACATGGAGGAGTGACATGGAGGAGTGACATGGAGGATTGATGTGGAGGAGAGACATGGAGGAGTGACAGGGCGGATCAGCAAGGAGGATTGATATGGTGGAGTGACATGGCGGAGGGACATGGATGAGTGACATGGAGGAGCAACATGGAGGAGTGACAAGGAGGAGCGACATGGAGGAGGGACATGGAAGACATATAGAAGTGACATGGAGTAGTGACATGGAGCAGTGACATGGAGGAGTGACATGGAGGAGTGAGTTGGTGGAGCAACATGGAAGAGTGACATGGAAGACATAAAGGAGTGACATGGAGGAATGACTTGGATGAGTGACATGGAGGAGTGACAAGGAGGGTTGAGTTGGTGTAGCGACATGGAGGAGTGACATGGAGTAGCGACATGGAGGAGTGACATGAGGAGTGAGTTGGTGTAGCAACATGGAGGAGTGACATGGAATAGCGACAAGGAGAAGTGACATGGAGGAGTGACATGGAGGAGTGACATGGAGGAATGACATAGAGGGTTGATGTGTATGAGAGACATGGAGTAGTGACATGGAGAACTGACGAGTTTGATTAGGATGGAGGGTTGATATGGTGGAGTGACATGGCGGAGGGAAAGGGATGAGTGAGTTGGTGTAGTGACATGGAGGAGTGACATGGAGGAGTGACATGGAGGAGTGACATGGAGGAGTGACATGGAGGATTGATGTGGAGGAGAGACATGGAGGAGTGACAGGGCGGATCAGCAAGGAGGATTGATATGGTGGAGTGACATGGCGGAGGGACATGGATGAGTGACATGGAGGATTGACATGGAGGAGCAACATGGAGGAGTGACAAGGAGGAGCGACATGGAGGAGGGACATGGAAGACATATAGAAGTGACATGGAGTAGTGACATGGAGGATCGACATGGAGGAGTGACATGGAGTAGCGACATAGGGGAATGACATAGAGGAGTGAGTTGGTGGAGCGACATAAGGAGTGACATGGAATAGCGACATGGAGGAGTGACATGGAGCAGTGACATGGAGGAGTGACATGGAGGAGTGAGTTGGTGGAGCGACATGGAGGAGTGACATGGAAGACATATAGAATTGACATGGAGGAGTGACTTGGAGGAGTGACATAAAGGAGTGACATTGAGCAATGACTTGGATGAGTGACATGGAGGAGTGACAAGGAGGATTGAGTTGGTGTAGCGATATGGTGGAGTGACATGGAGTAGCAACATGGAGGAGTGACATGAGGAATGAGTTGGTGTAGCGAATTGGAGGAGTGACATGGAATTGCGACAAGGAGGAGTGACATGGAGGAGTGACGTGGAGTAGTGACATGGAGGGTTGATATGGAGGAGTGACATGGAATAGCGACAAGGAGCAATGACATGGAGGAGTGACATGGAGGAGTGACATAGAGGATTGATGTGGAGGAAAGACATGGAGTAGTGACATGGAGTAGCGACATGGAGGAGTGACATGAGGAGTGACGTAGAAGAGTGACGTGGTGGAGTGAAATGGAGGAGTGACATGGAAGAGTGAGTTGGTGTAGCAACATGGAGGAGTAACATGGAATAGCGACAAGGAGGAGTGACATGGAGGAGTGACAAGTTTGATCAGGAAGGAGGGTTGATATGGTGGAGTGACATGGCGGAGGGACAGGGATGAGTGAGTTGGTGTAGTGACATGGAGTAGCTACATGGAGGAGTGACAAGGAAGTGTGACATGGAGGAGTGACGTGGACGAGTGACATGGAGGAATGAGTTGGTAGAGCGACATGGAGGAGTGACATGGAGTAGCTACATGGAGGAGTGACAAGGAGGTGTGACATGGAGGAGTGACGTGGAGTAGTGACATGGAGGGTTGATATGAAGGAGTGACATGGAATAGCGACAAAGAGCAATGACATGGAGTAGTGACATGGAGGAGTGACATGAGGAGTGACGTAGAAGAGTGACGTGGTGAAGTGAAATGGAGGAGTGATATGGAAGAGTGAGTTGGTGTAGCGACATGGAGGAGAAACATGGAATAGCGACAAGGAGGAGTGACATGGAGGAGTGACATGGAGGGGTGATATAGAGGAGTGATGTGGAGGAGAGACATGGAGTAGTGACATGGAGAAGTGACAAGTTTGATCAGGAAGGAGGGTTGATATGGTGGAGTGACATGGCGGAGGGACAGGGATGAGTGAGTTGGTGTAGTGACATGGAGGAGTGACATGGAGGAGTGACATGGAGTAGCTACATGGAGGAGTGACAAGGAGGTGTGACATGGAGGAATGACGTGGACGAGTGACATGGAGGAGTGAGTTGGTAGAGCGACATGGAGGAGTGACATGGAGTAGTTACATGGAGGAGTGACAAGGAGGTGTGACATGGAGGAGTGACGTGGAGTAGTGACATGGAGGGTTGATATGAAGGAGTGACATGGAATAGCGACAAGGAGCAATGACATGGAGTAGTGACATGGAGGAGTGACATAGAGGATAGATGTGGAGGAAAGACATGGAGTAGTGACATGGAGTAGCGACATGGAGGAGTGACATGAGGAGTGACGTAGAAGAGTGACGTGGTGAAGTGAAATGGAGGAGTGACATGGAAGAGTGAGTTGGTGTAGCGACATGGAGGAGAAACATGGAATAGCGACAAGGAGGAGTGACATGGAGGAGTGACATGGAGGGGTGATATAGAGGAGTGATGTGGAGGAGAGACATGAAGTAGTGGTGACAAGTTTGATCAGGAAGGAGGGTTGATATGGTGGAGTGACATGGCGGAGGGACAGGGATGAGTGAGTTGGTGTAGTGACATGGAGTAGCTACATGGAGTAGTGACAAGGAAGTGTGACATGGAGGAGTGACGTGGACGAGTGACATGGAGGAATGAGTTGGAAGAGCGACATGGAGGAGTGACATGGAATAGCTACATGGAGGAGTGACAAGGAGGAGTGAAATGGAGGAGTGAGTTGGTGGAGCAACATGGAAGAGTGACATGGAAGACATAAAGGAGTGACATGGAGGAATGACTTGGATGAGTGACATGGAGGAGTGACAAGGAGGGTTGAGTTGGTGTAGCGACATGGAGGAGTGACATGGAGTAGCGACATGGAGGAGTGACATGAGGAGTGAGTTGGTGTAGCAACATGGAGGAGTGACATGGAATAGCGACAAGGAGAAGTGACATGGAGGAGTGACATGGAGGAGTGACATGGAGGAATGACATAGAGGGTTGATGTGTATGAGAGACATGGAGTAGTGACATGGAGAACTGACGAGTTTGATCAGGATGGAGGGTTGATATGGTGGAGTGACATGGCGGAGGGAAAGGGATGAGTGAGTTGGTGTAGTGACATGGAGGAGTGACATGGAGGAGTGACATGGAGGAGTGACATGGAGGAGTGACATGGAGGATTGATGTGGAGGAGAGACATGGAGGAGTGACAGGGCGGATCAGCAAGGAGGATTGATATGGTGGAGTGACATGGCGGAGGGACATGGATGAGTGACATGGAGGATTGACATGGAGGAGCAACATGGAGAAGTGACAAGGAGGAGCGACATGGAGGAGGGACATGGAAGACATATAGATGTGACATAGAGTAGTGACATGGAGGATCGACATGGAGGAGTGACATGGAGTAGCGACATAGGGGAATGACATAGAGGAGTGAGTTGGAGGAGTGACATGGAGGAGTGAGTTGGTGGAGCGACATGGAGGAGTGACATGGAAGACATATAGAATTGACATGGAGGAGTGACTTGGAGGAGTGACATAAAGGAGTGACATTGAGCAATGACTTGGATGAGTGACATGGAGGAGTGACAAGGAGGATTGAGTTGGTGTAGCGATATGGTGGAGTGACATGGAGTAGCAACATGGAGGAGTGACATGAGGAATGAGTTGGTGTAGCGAATTGGAGGAGTGACATGGAATTGCGACAAGGAGGAGTGACATGGAGGAGTGACGTGGAGTAGTGACATGGAGGGTTGATATGGAGGAGTGACATGGAATAGCGACAAGGAGCAATGACATGGAGGAGTGACATGGAGGAGTGACATAGAGGATTGATGTGGAGGAAAGACATGGAGTAGTGACATGGAGTAGCGACATGGAGGAGTGACATGAGGAGTGACGTAGAAGAGTGACGTGGTGGAGTGAAATGGAGGAGTGACATGGAAGAGTGAGTTGGTGTAGCAACATGGAGGAGTAACATGGAATAGCGACAAGGAGGAGTGACATGGAGGAGTGACATGGAGGAGTGACAAGTTTGATCAGGAAGGAGGGTTGATATGGTGGAGTGACATGGCGGAGGGACAGGGATGAGTGAGTTGGTGTAGTGACATGGAGTAGCTACATGGAGGAGTGACAAGGAAGTGTGACATGGAGGAGTGACGTGGACGAGTGACATGGAGGAGTGAGTTGTTAGGGCAACATGGAGGAGTGACATGGAATAGCTACATGGAGGAGTGACAAGGAGGAGTGACATGGAAGACATAGAGGAGTGACATGGAGGAGTGACATGAAGGAGTAACATGGAGGAGTGACATGGAGGGTTGATATGGAGGAGTGACATGGAGGAGTGACGTGGTGGAGTGAAATGGAGGAGTGACATGGAGGAGTGAGTTGGTGTAGTGACATAAGGAGTGACATGGAATAGTGACATGGAGGAGTGACATGGAAGAGTGACATAGAGGAGTGACGTGGAGCAGTGACATGGAGGAGTGACATGGAGCAGTGAGTTGGTGGAGCGACATGGAGGAGTGAAATGGAAGACATATAGAAGTGACATGGAGGAGTGACTTGGATGAATGACATAAAGGAGTGACATGGAGGAATGACTTGGATGAGTGGCTTGGAGGAGTGACAAGGAGGATTGAGTGTGTGTAGCGACATGGAGGAGTGACATGGATTAGCGACATGGAGGAGTGAGTTGGTGTAGCGACATGGAGGAGTGACATGGAATTGCGACAAGGAGGAGTGTCATGGAGAAGTGACATGGAGGATTGATATGGAGGAGTAACATGGAGGAGTGATATAGAGGAGTGGTGTGGTGGAGTGAAATTTAAGAGTGACATGGAGGAGTGACATGGAGTAGCTACATGGAGGAGTGACAAGGAGGTGTGACATGGAGGAGTGACGTGGACGAGTGACATGGAGGAGTGAGTTTGTAGAGCGACATGGAGGAGTGACATGGAGTAGCTACATGGAGGAGTGACAAGGAGGAGTGAAATGGAGGAGTGAGTTGGTGGAGCAACATGGAAGAGTGACATGGAAGACATAAAGGAGTGACATGGAGGAATGACTTGGATGAGTGACATGGAGGAGTGACAAGGAGGGTTGAGTTGGTGTAGCGACATGGAGGAGTGACATGGAGTAGCGACATGGAGGAGTGACATGAGGAGTGAGTTGGTGTAGCAACATGGAGGAGTGACATGGAATAGCGACAAGGAGAAGTGACATGGAGGAGTGACATGGAGGAGTGACATGGAGGAGTGACATGGAGGAGTGAAAAGTTTGATCAGGAAGGAGGGTTGATATGGTGGAGTGACATGGCGGAGGGACAGGGATGAGTGAGTTGGTGTAGTGACATGGAGTAGCTACATAGAGGAGTGACAAGGAAGTGTGACATGGAGGAGTGACGTGGACGAGTGACATGGAGGAATGAGTTGGTAGAGCGACATGGAGGAGTGACATGGAATAGCTACATGGAGGAGTGACAAGGAGGAGTGACATGAAGGAGTGAGTTGGTGGAGCAACATGGAGGAGTGACATGGAAGACATATAGAAGTGACATGGATGAGTGACTTGGAGGAGTGACATAAAGGAGTGACATGGAGGAATGAATTGGATGAGTGACATGGAGGAGTGACAAGGAGGATTGAGTTGGTGTAGCGACATGGAGGAGTGACATGGAGTAGCGACAAGGAGGAGTGACATGGAGGAGTGACATGGAGGAGTGATATAGAGGAGTGGTGTGGTGGAGTGAAATTTAAGAGTGACATGGATGAGTGACATGGAGTAGCTACATGGAGGAGTGACAAGGAGGTGTGACATGGAGGAGTGACGTGGACGAGTGACATGGAGGAGTGAGTTTGTAGAGCGACATGGAGGAGTGACATGGAGTAGCTACATGGAGGAGTGACAAGGAGGTGTGACATGGAGGAGTGACGTGGAGTAGCGACATGGAAGAGTGACTTGTAGGAGTGACAATGTGGAGCTACACAGATGAGAGACATGACATTGAAGACTTGGAGAAGTGACATGGAGGAGAGACATGGAGGAGTGAAATGGAGGAGTGACATGGAGTAGTGACATGGAGGAGTGACATGGAGGAGTGGCGCTGTGGAGTGAAATTTAAGAGTGACATGGAGGAGTGACATGGAGGAGTGACATGGAGTAGCTACATGGAGGAGTGACAAGGAGGTGTGACATGGAGGAATGACGTGGACGAGTGACATGGAGGAGTGAGTTGGTAGAGCGACATGGAGGAGTGACATGGAGTAGCTACATGGAGGAGTGACAAGGAGGTGTGACATGGAGGAGTGACGTGGAGTAGTGACATGGAGGGTTGATATGAAGGAGTGACATGGAATAGCGACAAGGAGCAATGACATGGAGTAGTGACATGGAGGAGTGACATAGAGGATAGATGTGGAGGAAAGACATGGAGTAGTGACATGGAGTAGCGACATGGAGGAGTGACATGAGGAGTGACGTAGAAGAGTGACGTGGTTAAGTGAAATGGAGGAGTGACATGGAAGAGTGAGTTGGTGTAGCGACATGGAGGAGAAACATGGAATAGCGACAAGGAGGAGTGACATGGAGGAGTGACATGGAGGGGTGATATAGAGGAGTGATGTGGAGGAGAGACATGGAGTAGTGACATGGAGTAGCGACATGGAGGAGTGACATGAGGAGTGACGTAGAAGAGTGACGTGGTGAAGTGAAATGGAGGAGTGACATGGAAGAGTGAGTTGGTGTAGCGACATGGAGGAGAAACATGGAATAGCGACAAGGAGGAGTGACATGGAGGAGTGACATGGAGGGGTGATATAGAGGAGTGATGTGGAGGAGAGACATGAAGTAGTGACATGGAGAAGTGACAAGTTTGATCAGGAAGGAGGGTTGATATGGTGGAGTGACATGGCGGAGGGACAGGGATGAGTGAGTTGGTGTAGTGACATGGAGTAGCTACATGGAGGAGTGACAAGGAAGTGTGACATGGAGGAGTGACGTGGACGAGTGACATGGAGGAATGAGTTGGAAGAGCGACATGTAGGAGTGACATGGAATAGCTACATGGAGGAGTGACAAGGAGGAGTGACATGGAGGAGTGAGTTGGTGGAGCAACATGGAAGAGTGACATGGAAGACATAAAGGAGTGACATGGAGGAATGACTTGGATGAGTGACATGGAGGAGTGACAAGGAGGGTTGAGTTGGTGTAGCGACATGGAGGAGTGACATGGAGTAGCGACATGGAGGAGTGACATGAGGAGTGAGTTGGTGTAGCAACATGGAGGAGTGACATGGAATAGCGACAAGGAGAAGTGACATGGAGGAGTGACATGGAGGAGTGACATGGAGGAATGACATAGAGGGTTGATGTGTATGAGAGACATGGAGTAGTGACATGGAGAACTGACGAGTTTGATCAGGATGGAGGGTTGATATGGTGGAGTGACATGGCGGAGGGAAAGGGATGAGTGAGTTGGTGTAGTGACATGGAGGAGTGACATGGAGGAGTGACATGGAGGAGTGACATGGAGGAGTGACATGGAGGATTGATGTGGAGGAGAGACATGGAGGAGTGACAGGGCGGATCAGCAAGGAGGATTGATATGGTGGAGTGACATGGCGGAGGGACATGGATGAGTGACATGGAGGATTGACATGGAGGAGCAACATGGAGGAGTGACAAGGAGGAGCGACATGGAGGAGGGACATGGAAGACATATAGAAGTGACATGGAGTAGTGACATGGAGGATCGACATGGAGGAGTGACATGGAGTAGCGACATAGGGGAATGACATAGAGGAGTGAGTTGGTGGAGCGACATAAGGAGTGACATGGAATAGCGACATGGAGGAGTGACATGGAGCAGTGACATGGAGGAGTGACATGGAGGAGTGAGTTGGTGGAGCGACATGGAGGAGTGACATGGAAGACATATAGAATTGACATGGAGGAGTGACTTGGAGGAGTGACATAAAGGAGTGACATTGAGCAATGACTTGGATGAGTGACATGGAGGAGTGACAAGGAGGATTGAGTTGGTGTAGCGATATGGTGGAGTGACATGGAGTAGCAACATGGAGGAGTGACATGAGGAATGAGTTGGTGTAGCGAATTGGAGGAGTGACATGGAATTGCGACAAGGAGGAGTGACATGGAGGAGTGACGTGGAGTAGTGACATGGAGGGTTGATATGGAGGAGTGACATGGAATAGCGACAAGGAGCAATGACATGGAGGAGTGACATGGAGGAGTGACATAGAGGATTGATGTGGAGGAAAGACATGGAGTAGTGACATGGAGTAGCGACATGGAGGAGTGACATGAGGAGTGACGTAGAAGAGTGACGTGGTGGAGTGAAATGGAGGAGTGACATGGAATAGCGACAAGGAGGAGTGACATGGAGGAGTGACATGGAGGAGTGACAAGTTTGATCAGGAAGGAGGGTTGATATGGTGGAGTGACATGGCGGAGGGACAGGGATGAGTGAGTTGGTGTAGTGACATGGAGTAGCTACATGGAGGAGTGACAAGGAAGTGTGACATGGAGGAGTGACGTGGACGAGTGACATGGAGGAATGAGTTGGTAGAGCGACATGGAGGAGTGACATGGAGTAGCTACATGGAGGAGTGACAAGGAGGTGTGACATGGAGGAGTGACGTGGAGTAGTGACATGGAGGGTTGATATGAAGGAGTGACATGGAATAGCGACAAGGAGCAATGACATGGAGTAGTGACATGGAGGAGTGACATGAGGAGTGACGTAGAAGAGTGACGTGGTGAAGTGAAATGGAGGAGTGATATGGAAGAGTGAGTTGGTGTAGCGACATGGAGGAGAAACATGGAATAGCGACAAGGAGGAGTGACATGGAGGAGTGACATGGAGGGGTGATATAGAGGAGTGATGTGGAGGAGAGACATGGAGTAGTGACATGGAGAAGTGACAAGTTTGATCAGGAAGGAGGGTTGATATGGTGGAGTGACATGGCGGAGGGACAGGGATGAGTGAGTTGGTGTAGTGACATGGAGGAGTGACATGGAGGAGTGACATGGAGTAGCTACATGGAGGAGTGACAAGGAGGTGTGACATGGAGGAATGACGTGGACGAGTGACATGGAGGAGTGAGTTGGTAGAGCGACATGGAGGAGTGACATGGAGTAGTTACATGGAGGAGTGACAAGGAGGTGTGACATGGAGGAGTGGCGTGGAGTAGTGACATGGAGGGTTGATATGAAGGAGTGACATGGAATAGCGACAAGGAGCAATGACATGGAGTAGTGACATGGAGGAGTGACATAGAGGATAGATGTGGAGGAAAGACATGGAGTAGTGACATGGAGTAGCGACATGGAGGAGTGACATGAGGAGTGACGTAGAAGAGTGACGTGGTGAAGTGAAATGGAGGAGTGACATGGAAGAGTGAGTTGGTGTAGCGACATGGAGGAGAAACATGGAATAGCGACAAGGAGGAGTGACATGGAGGAGTGACATGGAGGGGTGATATAGAGGAGTGATGTGGAGGAGAGACATGGAGTAGTGACATGGAGTAGCGACATGGAGGAGTGACATGAGGAGTGACGTAGAAGAGTGACGTGGTGAAGTGAAATGGAGGAGTGACATGGAAGAGTGAGTTGGTGTAGCGACATGGAGGAGAAACATGGAATAGCGACAAGGAGGAGTGACAAGGAGGAGTGACATGGAGGGGTGATATAGAGGAGTGATGTGGAGGAGAGACATGAAGTAGTGACATGGAGAAGTGACAAGTTTGATCAGGAAGGAGGGTTGATATGGTGGAGTGACATGGCGGAGGGACAGGGATGAGTGAGTTGGTGTAGTGACATGGAGTAGCTACATGGAGGAGTGACAAGGAAGTGTGACATGGAGGAGTGACGTGGACGAGTGACATGGAGGAATGAGTAGGAAGAGCGACATGGAGGAGTGACATGGAATAGCTACATGGAGGAGTGACAAGGAGGAGTGACATGGAGGAGTGAGTTGGTGGAGCAACATGGAAGAGTGACATGGAAGACATAAAGGAGTGACATGGAGGAATGACTTGGATGAGTGACATGGAGGAGTGACAAGGAGGGTTGAGTTGGTGTAGCGACATGGAGGAGTGACATGGAGTAGCGACATGGAGGAGTGACATGAGGAGTGAGTTGGTGTAGCAACATGGAGGAGTGACATGGAATAGCGACAAGGAGAAGTGACATGGAGGAGTGACATGGAGGTGTGACATGGAGGAATGACATAGAGGGTTGATGTGTATGAGAGACATGGAGTAGTGACATGGAGAACTGACGAGTTTGATCAGGATGGAGGGTTGATATGGTGGAGTGACATGGCGGAGGGAAAGGGATGAGTGAGTTGGTGTAGTGACATGGAGGAGTGACATGGAGGAGTGACATGGAGAAGTGACATGGAGGATTGATGTGGAGGAGAGACATGGAGGAGTGACAGGGCGGATCAGCAAGGAGGATTGATATGGTGGAGTGACATGGCGGAGGGACATGGATGAGTGACATGGAGGATTGACATGGAGGAGCAACATGGAGGAGTGACAAGGAGGAGCGACATGGAGGAGGGACATGGAAGACATATAGAAGTGACATGGAGTAGTGACATGGAGGATCGACATGGAGGAGTGACATGGAGTAGCGACATAGGGGAATGACATAGAGGAGTGAGTTGGTGGAACGACATAAGGAGTGACATGGAATAGCGACATGGAGGAGTGACATGGAGCAGTGACATGGAGGAGTGACATGGAGGAGTGAGTTGGTGGAGCAACATGGAAGAGTGACATGGAAGACATAAAGGAGTGACATGGAGGAATGACTTGGATGAGTGACATGGAGGAGTGACAAGGAGGGTTGAGTTGGTGTAGCGACATGGAGGAGTGACATGGAGTAGCGACATGGAGGAGTGACATGAGGAGTGAGTTGGTGTAGCAACGTGGAGGAGTGACATGGAATAGCGACAAGGAGAAGTGACATGGAGGAGTGACATGGAGGAGTGACATGGAGGAATGACATAGAGGGTTGATGTGTATGAGAGACATGGAGTAGTGACATGGAGAACTGACGAGTTTGATCAGGATGGAGGGTTGATATGGTGGAGTGACATGGCGGAGGGAAAGGGATGAGTGAGTTGGTGTAGTGACATGGAGGAGTGACATGGAGGAGTGACATGGAGGAGTGACATGGAGGAGTGACATGGAGGATTGATGTGGAGGAGAGACATGGAGGAGTGACAGGGCGGATCAGCAAGGAGGATTGATATGGTGGAGTGACATGGCGGAGGGACATGGATGAGTGACATGGAGGATTGACATGGAGGAGCAACATGGAGGAGTGACAAGGAGGAGCGACATGGAGGAGGGACATGGAAGACATATAGAAGTGACATGGAGTAGTGACATGGAGGATCGACATGGAGGAGTGACATGGAGTAGCGACATAGGGGAATGACATAGAGGAGTGAGTTGGTGGAGCGACATAAGGAGTGACATGGAATAGCGACATGGAAGAGTGACATGGAGCAGTGACATGGAGGAGTGACATGGAGGAGTGAGTTGGTGGAGCGACATGGAGGAGTGACATGGAAGACATATAGAATTGACATGGAGGAGTGACTTGGAGGAGTGACATAAAGGAGTGACATTGAGCAATGACTTGGATGAGTGACATGGAGGAGTGACAAGGAGGATTGAGTTGGTGTAGCGATATGGTGGAGTGACATGGAATTGCGACAAGGAGGAGTGACATGGAGGAGTGACGTGGAGTAGTGACATGGAGGGTTGATATGGAGGAGTGACATGGAATAGCGACAAGGAGCAATGACATGGAGGAGTGACATGGAGGAGTGACATAGAGGATTGATGTGGAGGAAAGACATGGAGTAGTGACATGGAGTAGCGACATGGAGGAGTGACATGAGGAGTGACGTAGAAGAGTGACGTGGTGGAGTGAAATGGAGGAGTGACATGGAAGAGTGAGTTGGTGTAGCAACATGGAGGAGTAACATGGAATAGCGACAAGGAGGAGTGACATGGAGGAGTGACATGGAGGAGTGACAAGTTTGATCAGGAAGGAGGGTTGATATGGTGGAGTGACATGGCGGAGGGACAGGGATGAGTGAGTTGGTGTAGTGACATGGAGTAGCTACATGGAGGAGTGACAAGGAAGTGTGACATGGAGGAGTGACGTGGACGAGTGACATGGAGGAATGAGTTGGTAGAGCGACATGGAGGAGTGACATGGATTAGCTACATGGAGGAGTGACAAGGAGGTGTGACATGGAGGAGTGACGTGGAGTAGTGACATGGAGGGTTGATATGAAGGAGTGACATGGAATAGCGACAAGGAGCAATGACATGGAGTAGTGACATGGAGGAGTGACATGAGGAGTGACGTAGAAGAGTGACGTGGTGAAGTGAAATGGAGGAGTGATATGGAAGAGTGAGTTGGTGTAGCGACATGGAGGAGAAACATGGAATAGCGACAAGGAGGAGTGACATGGAGGAGTGACATGGAGGGGTGATATAGAGGAGTGATGTGGAGGAGAGACATGGAGTAGTGACATGGAGAAGTGACAAGTTTGATCAGGAAGGAGGGTTGATATGGTGGAGTGACATGGCGGAGGGACAGGGATGAGTGAGTTGGTGTAGTGACATGGAGTAGCTACATGGAGGAGTGACAAGGAAGTGTGACATGGAGGAGTGACGTGGACGAGTGACATGGAGGAATGAGTTGGTAGAGCGACATGGAGGAGTGACATGGAATAGCTACATGGAGGAGTGACAAGGAGGAGTGACATGGAGGAGTGAGTTGGTGGAGCGACATGGAGGAGTGACATGGAAGACATATAGAATTGACATGGAGGAGTGACTTGGAGGAGTGACATAAAGGAGTGACATTGAGCAATGACTTGGATGAGTGACATGGAGGAGTGACAAGGAGGATTGAGTTGGTGTAGCGATATGGTGGAGTGACATGGAGTAGCAACATGGAGGAGTGACATGAGGAATGAGTTGGTGTAGCGAATTGGAGGAGTGACATGGAATTGCGACAAGGAGGAGTGACATGGAGGAGTGACGTGGAGTAGTGACATGGAGGGTTGATATGGAGGAGTGACATGGAGGAGTGACATAGAGGATTGATGTGGAGGAAAGACATGGAGTAGTGACATGGAGTAGCGACATGGAGGAGTGACATGAGGAGTGACGTAGAAGAGTGACGTGGTGGAGTGAAATGGAGGAGTGACATGGAAGAGTGAGTTGGAGTAGCAACATGGAGGAGTAACATGGAATAGCGACAAGGAGGAGTGACATGGAGGGGTGATATAGAGGAGTGATGTGGAGGAGAGACATAGAGTAGTGACATGGAGAAGTGACAAGTTTGATTAGGAAGGAGGGTTGATATGGTGGAGTGACATGGCGGAGGGACAGGGATAAGTGAGTTGGTGTAGTGACATGGAGTAGCTACATGGAGGAGTGACAAGGAGGTGTGACATGGAGGAGTGACGTGGAGTAGTGACATGGAGGGTTGATATGAAGGAGTGACATGGAATAGCGACAAGGAGCAATGACATGGAGTAGTGACATGGAGGAGTGACATAGAGGATAGATGTGGAGGAAAGACATGGAGTAGTGACATGGAGTAGCGACATGGAGGAGTGACATGAGGAGTGACGTAGAAGAGTGACGTGGTGAAGTGAAATGGAGGAGTGATATGGAAGAGTGAGTTAGTGTAGCGACATGGAGGAGAAACATGGAATAGCGACAAGGAGGAGTGACATGGAGGATTGACATGGAGGGGTGATATAGAGGAGTGATGTGGAGGAGAGACATAGAGTAGTGACATGGAGAAGTGACAAGTTTGATTAGGAAGGAGGGTTGATATGGTGGAGTGACATGGCGGAGGGACAGGGATAAGTGAGTTGGTGTAGTGACATGGAGTAGCTACATGGAGGAGTGACAAGGAAGTGTGACATGGAGGAGTGACGTGGACGAGTGACATGGAGGAATGAGTTGGTAGAGCGACATGGAGGAGTGACATGGAATAGCTACATGGAGGAGTGACAAGGAGGAGTGACAATCAGGAGTGAGTTGGTGGAGCAACATGGAAGAGTGACATGGAAGACATATAGAAGTGACATGGATGAGTGACTTGGAGGAGTGACATAAAGGAGTGACATGGAGGAATGACTTGGATGAGTGACATGAGGAGTGAGTTGGTGTAGCAACATGGAGGAGTGACATGGAGTAGCGACATGGAGGAGTGACATGAGGAGTGAGTTGGTGTAGCAACATGGAGGAGTGACATGGAATAGCGACAAGGAGGAGTGACATGGAGGAGTGACATGGAGGAGTGACATGGAGGAATGACATAGAGGGTTGATGTGGAGGAGAGACATCGAATAGTGACATGGAGAACTGACGAGTTTGATCAGGATGGAGGGTTGATATGGTGGAGTGACATGGCGGAGTGACATGGAGGATTGATTTGGAGGACAGACATGGAGGAGTGACAGGGCGGATCAGCAAGGAGGATTGATATGGTGGAGTGACATGGCGGAGGGACATGGATGAGTGACATGGAGGATTGACATGGAGGAGCAACATGGAGGAGTGACAAGGAGGAGCGACATGGAGGAGGGACATGGAAGACATATAGAAGTGACATGGAGGAGTGACATGGAGGATCGACATGGAGGAGTGACATGGAGTAGCGACATAGGGGAATGACATAGAGGAGTGAGTTGGTGGAGCGACATAAGGAGTGACATGGAATAGCGACATGGAGGAGTGACATGGAGCAGTGACATGGAGGAGTGACATGGAGGAGTGAGTTGGTGGAGCGACATGGAGGAGTGACATGGAAGACATATAGAATTGACATGGAGGAGTGACTTGGAGGAGTGACATAAAGGAGTGACATTGAGGAATGACTTGGATGAGTGACATGGAGGAGTGACAAGTAGGATTGAGTTGGTGTAGCGATATGGAGGAGTGACATGGAGTAGCAACATGGAGGAGTGACATGAGGAATGAGTTGGTGTAGCGAATTGGAGGAGTGACATGGAATTGCGACAAGGAGGAGTGACATGGAGAAGTGACATGGAGGATTGATATGGAGGAGTAACATGGAGGAGTGATATAGAGGAGTGGCGTGGTGGAGTGAAATTTAAGAGTGACATGGAGGAGTGACATGGAGTAGCTACATGTAGGAGTGACAAGGAGGTGTGACATGGAGGAGTGACGTGGACGAGTGACATGGAGGAGTGAGTTGGTAGAGTGACATGGATGAGTGACAAGGAGTAGCTACATGGAGGAGTGACAAGGAGGTGTGACATGGAGGAGTGACGTGGAGTAGCGACAAGGAAGAGTGACATGGAGAAGTGACATGGAGGATTGACATGGAGGAGTAACATGGAGGAGTGATATAGAGGAGTGGTGTGGTGGAGTGAAATTTAAGAGTGACATGGAGGAGTGACATGGAGAAGTGACATGGAGTAGCTACATGGAGGAGTGACAAGGAGGTGTGACATGGAGGAGTGACGTGGACGAGTGACATGGAGGAGTGAGTTGGTAGAGCGACATGGAGGAGTGACATGGAGTAGCTACATGGAGGAGTGACAAGGAGGTGTGACATGGAGGAGTGACGTGGAGGAGTGACGTGGAGTAGCGACATGGAGGAGTGACTTGGAGGAGTGACAATGTGGAGCTACACAGTTGAGAGACATGACATTGAAGACTTGGAGAAGTGACATGGAGGAGAGACATGGAGGAGTGAAATGGAGGAGTGACATTGAGTAGACACATGGAGGAGTGACATGGAGGAGTGAGTTGGTGTAACGACATGGAGGAGTGACATGGAGGAGTGACATAGAGGTTTGATGTGGGGGAGAGACATGGAGTAGTGACATGGAGAAGTGACAAGTTTGATCAGGAAGGAGGGTTGATATGGTGGAGTGACATGGCGGAGGGACAGGGATGAATGAGTTGGTGTAGTGACATGGAGGAGTGACATGGAGGAGTGACATGAAGGGCTGATATGGAGGAGTGACATGGAGGAGTGACGTGGTGGAGTGAAATGGTGGAGTGACATGTAGGAGTGAGTTGGTGTAGCGACATGGAGGAGTGACATGGAATAGCGACAAGGATGAATGACATGGAGGAGTGACATAGAGGAGTAATGTGGAGGAAAGACATGGAGTAGTGACATGGAGAAGTGACAAGTTTGATCAGGAAGGAGGGTTGATATGGTGGATTGACATGGCGGAGGGACAGGGATGAGTGAGTTGGTGTAGTGACATGAAGTAGCTACATGGAGGAGTGACAAGGAAGTGTGACATGGAGGAGTGACGTGGACGAGTGACATGGAGGAGTGAGTTGTTAGGGCAACATGGAGGAGTGACATGGAATAGCTACATGGAGGAGTGACAAGGAAGAGTGACATGGAAGACAAAGAGGAGTGACATGGAGGAGTGACATGAAGGAGTGACATGGAGGAGTGACATGGAGGGTTGATATGGAGGAGTGACATGGAGGAGTGACGTGGTGGAGTGAAATGGAGGAGTGACATGGAGGAGTGAGTTGGTGTAGTGACATAAGGAGTGACATGGAATAGTGACATGGAGGAGTGACATGGAAGAGTGACATAGAGGAGTGACGTGGAGCAGTGACATGGAGGAGTGACATGGAGCAGTGAGTTGGTGGAGCGACATGGAGGAGTGAAATGGAAGACATATAGAAGTGACATGGAGGAGTGACTTGGATGAATGACATAAAGGAGTGACATGGAGGAATGACTTGGATGAGTGGCTTGGAGGAGTGACAAGGAGGATTGAGTGTGTGTAGCGACATGGAGGAGTGACATGGATTAGCGACATGGAGGAGTGAGTTGGTGTAGCGACATGGAGGAGTGACATGGAATTGCGACAAGGAGGAGTGTCATGGAGAAGTGACATGGAGGATTGATATGGATGAGTAACATGGAGGAGTGATATAGAGGAGTGGTGTGGTGGAGTGAAATTTAAGAGTGACATGGATGAGTGACATGGAGTAGCTACATGGAGGAGTGACAAGGAGGTGTGACATGGAGGAGTGACGTGGACGAGTAACATGGAGGAGTAAGTTTGTAGAGCGACATGGAGGAGTGACATGGAGTAGCTACATGGAGGAGTGACAAGGAGGTGTGACATGGAGGAGTGACGTGGAGTAGCGACATGGAAGAGTGACTTGTAGGAGTGACAATGTGGAGCTACACAGATGAGAGACATGACATTGAAGACTTGGAGAAGTGACATGGAGGAGAGACATGGAGGAGTGAAATGGAGGAGTGACATGGAGTAGTGACATGGAGGAGTGACATGGAGGAGTGGCGCTGTGGAGTGAAATTTAAGAGTGACATGGAGGAGTGACATGGAGGAGTGACATGGAGTAGCTACATGGAGGAGTGACAAGGAGGTGTGACATGGAGGAATGACGTGGACGAGTGACATGGAGGAGTGAGTTGGTAGAGCGACATGGAGGAGTGACATGGAGTAGCTACATGGAGGAGTGACAAGGAGGTGTGACATGGAGGAGTGACGTGGAGTAGTGACATGGAGGGTTGATATGAAGGAGTGACATGGAATAGCGACAAGGAGCAATGACATGGAGTACTGACATGGAGGAGTGACATAGAGGATAGATGTGGAGGAAAGACATGGAGTAGTGACATGGAGTAGCGACATGGAGGAGTGACATGAGGAGTGACGTAGAAGAGTGACGTGGTGAAGTGAAATGGAGGAGTGACATGGAAGAGTGAGTTGGTGTAGCGACATGGAGGAGAAACATGGAATAGCGACAAGGAGGAGTGACATGGAGGAGTGACATGGAGGGGTGATATAGAGGAGTGATGTGGAGGAGAGACATGGAGTAGTGACATGGAGTAGCGACATGGAGGAGTGACATGAGGAGTGACGTAGAAGAGTGACGTGGTGAAGTGAAATGGAGGAGTGACATGGAAGAGTGAGTTGGTGTAGCGACATGGAGGAGAAACATGGAATAGCGACAAGGAGGAGTGACATGGAGGAGTGACATGGAGGGGTGATATAGAGGAGTGATGTGGAGGAGAGACATGAAGTAGTGACATGGAGAAGTGACAAGTTTGATCAGGAAGGAGGGTTGATATGGTGGAGTGACATGGCGGAGGGACAGGGATGAGTGAGTTGGTGTAGTGACATGGAGTAGCTACATGGAGGAGTGACAAGGAAGTGTGACATGGAGGAGTGACGTGGACGAGTGACATGGAGGAATGAGTTGGAAGAGCGACATGGAGGAGTGACATGGAATAGCTACATGGAGGAGTGACAAGGAGGAGTGACATGGAGGAGTGAGTTGGTGGAGCAACATGGAAGAGTGACATGGAAGACATAAAGGAGTGACATGGAGGAATGACTTGGATGAGTGACATGGAGGAGTGACAAGGAGGGTTGAGTTGGTGTAGCGACATGGAGGAGTGACATGGAGTAGCGACATGGAGGAGTGACATGAGGAGTGAGTTGGTGTAGCAACATGGAGGAGTGACATGGAATAGCGACAAGGAGAAGTGACATGGAGGAGTGACATGGAGGAGTGACATGGAGGAATGACATAGAGGGTTGATGTGTATGAGAGACATGGAGTAGTGACATGGAGAACTGACGAGTTTGATCAGGATGGAGGGTTGATATGGTGGAGTGACATGGCGGAGGGAAAGGGATGAGTGAGTTGGTGTAGTGACATGGAGGAGTGACATGGAGGAGTGACATGGAGGAGTGACATGGAGGAGTGACATGGAGGATTGATGTGGAGGAGAGACATGGAGGAGTGACAGGGCGGATCAGCAAGGAGGATTGATATGGTGGAGTGACATGGCGGAGGGACATGGATGAGTGACATGGAGGATTGACATGGAGGAGCAACATGGAGGAGTGACAAGGAGGAGCGACATGGAGGAGGGACATGGAAGACATATAGAAGTGACATGGAGTAGTGACATGGAGGATCGACATGGAGGAGTGACATGGAGTAGCGACATAGGGGAATGACATAGAGGAGTGAGTTGGTGGAGCGACATAAGGAGTGACATGGAATAGCGACATGGAGGAGTGACATGGAGCAGTGACATGGAGGAGTGACATGGAGGAGTGAGTTGGTGGAGCGACATGGAGGAGTGACATGGAAGACATATAGAATTGACATGGAGGAGTGACTTGGAGGAGTGACATAAAGGAGTGACATTGAGCAATGACTTGGATGAGTGACATGGAGGAGTGACAAGGAGGATTGAGTTGGTGTAGCGATATGGTGGAGTGACATGGAGTAGCAACATGGAGGAGTGACATGAGGAATGAGTTGGTGTAGCGAATTGGAGGAGTGACATGGAATTGCGACAAGGAGGAGTGACATGGAGGAGTGACGTGGAGTAGTGACATGGAGGGTTGATATGGAGGAGTGACATGGAATAGCGACAAGGAGCAATGACATGGAGGAGTGACATGGAGGAGTGACATAGAGGATTGATGTGGAGGAAAGACATGGAGTAGTGACATGGAGTAGCGACATGGAGGAGTGACATGAGGAGTGACGTAGAAGAGTGACGTGGTGGAGTGAAATGGAGGAGTGACATGGAATAGCGACAAGGAGGAGTGACATGGAGGAGTGACATGGAGGAGTGACAAGTTTGATCAGGAAGGAGGGTTGATATGGTGGAGTGACATGGCGGAGGGACAGGGATGAGTGAGTTGGTGTAGTGACATGGAGTAGCTACATGGAGGAGTGACAAGGAAGTGTGACATGGAGGAGTGACGTGGACGAGTGACATGGAGGAATGAGTTGGTAGAGCGACATGGAGGAGTGACATGGAGTAGCTACATGGAGGAGTGACAAGGAGGTGTGACATGGAGGAGTGACGTGGAGTAGTGACATGGAGGGTTGATATGAAGGAGTGACATGGAATAGCGACAAGGAGCAATGACATGGAGTAGTGACATGGAGGAGTGACATGAGGAGTGACGTAGAAGAGTGACGTGGTGAAGTGAAATGGAGGAGTGATATGGAAGAGTGAGTTGGTGTAGCGACATGGAGGAGAAACATGGAATAGCGACAAGGAGGAGTGACATGGAGGAGTGACATGGAGGGGTGATATAGAGGAGTGATGTGGAGGAGAGACATGGAGTAGTGACATGGAGAAGTGACAAGTTTGATCAGGAAGGAGGGTTGATATGGTGGAGTGACATGGCGGAGGGACAGGGATGAGTGAGTTGGTGTAGTGACATGGAGGAGTGACATGGAGGAGTGACATGGAGTAGCTACATGGAGGAGTGACAAGGAGGTGTGACATGGAGGAATGACGTGGACGAGTGACATGGAGGAGTGAGTTGGTAGAGCGACATGGAGGAGTGACATGGAGTAGTTACATGGAGGAGTGACAAGGAGGTGTGACATGGAGGAGTGGCGTGGAGTAGTGACATGGAGGGTTGATATGAAGGAGTGACATGGAATAGCGACAAGGAGCAATGACATGGAGTAGTGACATGGAGGAGTGACATAGAGGATAGATGTGGAGGAAAGACATGGAGTAGTGACATGGAGTAGCGACATGGAGGAGTGACATGAGGAGTGACGTAGAAGAGTGACGTGGTGAAGTGAAATGGAGGAGTGACATGGAAGAGTGAGTTGGTGTAGCGACATGGAGGAGAAACATGGAATAGCGACAAGGAGGAGTGACATGGAGGAGTGACATGGAGGGGTGATATAGAGGAGTGATGTGGAGGAGAGACATGGAGTAGTGACATGGAGTAGCGACATGGAGGAGTGACATGAGGAGTGACGTAGAAGAGTGACGTGGTGAAGTGAAATGGAGGAGTGACATGGAAGAGTGAGTTGGTGTAGCGACATGGAGGAGAAACATGGAATAGCGACAAGGAGGAGTGACAAGGAGGAGTGACATGGAGGGGTGATATAGAGGAGTGATGTGGAGGAGAGACATGAAGTAGTGACATGGAGAAGTGACAAGTTTGATCAGGAAGGAGGGTTGATATGGTGGAGTGACATGGCGGAGGGACAGGGATGAGTGAGTTGGTGTAGTGACATGGAGTAGCTACATGGAGGAGTGACAAGGAAGTGTGACATGGAGGAGTGACGTGGACGAGTGACATGGAGGAATGAGTTGGAAGAGCGACATGGAGGAGTGACATGGAATAGCTACATGGAGGAGTGACAAGGAGGAGTGACATGGAGGAGTGAGTTGGTGGAGCAACATGGAAGAGTGACATGGAAGACATAAAGGAGTGACATGGAGGAATGACTTGGATGAGTGACATGGAGGAGTGACAAGGAGGGTTGAGTTGGTGTAGCGACATGGAGGAGTGACATGGAGTAGCGACATGGAGGAGTGACATGAGGAGTGAGTTGGTGTAGCAACATGGAGGAGTGACATGGAATAGCGACAAGGAGAAGTGACATGGAGGAGTGACATGGAGGTGTGACATGGAGGAATGACATAGAGGGTTGATGTGTATGAGAGACATGGAGTAGTGACATGGAGAACTGACGAGTTTGATCAGGATGGAGGGTTGATATGGTGGAGTGACATGGCGGAGGGAAAGGGATGAGTGAGTTGGTGTAGTGACATGGAGGAGTGACATGGAGGAGTGACATGGAGAAGTGACATGGAGGATTGATGTGGAGGAGAGACATGGAGGAGTGACAGGGCGGATCAGCAAGGAGGATTGATATGGTGGAGTGACATGGCGGAGGGACATGGATGAGTGACATGGAGGATTGACATGGAGGAGCAACATGGAGGAGTGACAAGGAGGAGCGACATGGAGGAGGGACATGGAAGACATATAGAAGTGACATGGAGTAGTGACATGGAGGATCGACATGGAGGAGTGACATGGAGTAGCGACATAGGGGAATGACATAGAGGAGTGAGTTGGTGGAACGACATAAGGAGTGACATGGAATAGCGACATGGAGGAGTGACATGGAGCAGTGACATGGAGGAGTGACATGGAGGAGTGAGTTGGTGGAGCAACATGGAAGAGTGACATGGAAGACATAAAGGAGTGACATGGAGGAATGACTTGGATGAGTGACATGGAGGAGTGACAAGGAGGGTTGAGTTGGTGTAGCGACATGGAGGAGTGACATGGAGTAGCGACATGGAGGAGTGACATGAGGAGTGAGTTGGTGTAGCAACGTGGAGGAGTGACATGGAATAGCGACAAGGAGAAGTGACATGGAGGAGTGACATGGAGGAGTGACATGGAGGAATGACATAGAGGGTTGATGTGTATGAGAGACATGGAGTAGTGACATGGAGAACTGACGAGTTTGATCAGGATGGAGGGTTGATATGGTGGAGTGACATGGCGGAGGGAAAGGGATGAGTGAGTTGGTGTAGTGACATGGAGGAGTGACATGGAGGAGTGACATGGAGGAGTGACATGGAGGAGTGACATGGAGGATTGATGTGGAGGAGAGACATGGAGGAGTGACAGGGCGGATCAGCAAGGAGGATTGATATGGTGGAGTGACATGGCGGAGGGACATGGATGAGTGACATGGAGGATTGACATGGAGGAGCAACATGGAGGAGTGACAAGGAGGAGCGACATGGAGGAGGGACATGGAAGACATATAGAAGTGACATGGAGTAGTGACATGGAGGATCGACATGGAGGAGTGACATGGAGTAGCGACATAGGGGAATGACATAGAGGAGTGAGTTGGTGGAGCGACATAAGGAGTGACATGGAATAGCGACATGGAAGAGTGACATGGAGCAGTGACATGGAGGAGTGACATGGAGGAGTGAGTTGGTGGAGCGACATGGAGGAGTGACATGGAAGACATATAGAATTGACATGGAGGAGTGACTTGGAGGAGTGACATAAAGGAGTGACATTGAGCAATGACTTGGATGAGTGACATGGAGGAGTGACAAGGAGGATTGAGTTGGTGTAGCGATATGGTGGAGTGACATGGAATTGCGACAAGGAGGAGTGACATGGAGGAGTGACGTGGAGTAGTGACATGGAGGGTTGATATGGAGGAGTGACATGGAATAGCGACAAGGAGCAATGACATGGAGGAGTGACATGGAGGAGTGACATAGAGGATTGATGTGGAGGAAAGACATGGAGTAGTGACATGGAGTAGCGACATGGAGGAGTGACATGAGGAGTGACGTAGAAGAGTGACGTGGTGGAGTGAAATGGAGGAGTGACATGGAAGAGTGAGTTGGTGTAGCAACATGGAGGAGTAACATGGAATAGCGACAAGGAGGAGTGACATGGAGGAGTGACATGGAGGAGTGACAAGTTTGATCAGGAAGGAGGGTTGATATGGTGGAGTGACATGGCGGAGGGACAGGGATGAGTGAGTTGGTGTAGTGACATGGAGTAGCTACATGGAGGAGTGACAAGGAAGTGTGACATGGAGGAGTGACGTGGACGAGTGACATGGAGGAATGAGTTGGTAGAGCGACATGGAGGAGTGACATGGATTAGCTACATGGAGGAGTGACAAGGAGGTGTGACATGGAGGAGTGACGTGGAGTAGTGACATGGAGGGTTGATATGAAGGAGTGACATGGAATAGCGACAAGGAGCAATGACATGGAGTAGTGACATGGAGGAGTGACATGAGGAGTGACGTAGAAGAGTGACGTGGTGAAGTGAAATGGAGGAGTGATATGGAAGAGTGAGTTGGTGTAGCGACATGGAGGAGAAACATGGAATAGCGACAAGGAGGAGTGACATGGAGGAGTGACATGGAGGGGTGATATAGAGGAGTGATGTGGAGGAGAGACATGGAGTAGTGACATGGAGAAGTGACAAGTTTGATCAGGAAGGAGGGTTGATATGGTGGAGTGACATGGCGGAGGGACAGGGATGAGTGAGTTGGTGTAGTGACATGGAGTAGCTACATGGAGGAGTGACAAGGAAGTGTGACATGGAGGAGTGACGTGGACGAGTGACATGGAGGAATGAGTTGGTAGAGCGACATGGAGGAGTGACATGGAATAGCTACATGGAGGAGTGACAAGGAGGAGTGACATGGAGGAGTGAGTTGGTGGAGCGACATGGAGGAGTGACATGGAAGACATATAGAATTGACATGGAGGAGTGACTTGGAGGAGTGACATAAAGGAGTGACATTGAGCAATGACTTGGATGAGTGACATGGAGGAGTGACAAGGAGGATTGAGTTGGTGTAGCGATATGGTGGAGTGACATGGAGTAGCAACATGGAGGAGTGACATGAGGAATGAGTTGGTGTAGCGAATTGGAGGAGTGACATGGAATTGCGACAAGGAGGAGTGACATGGAGGAGTGACGTGGAGTAGTGACATGGAGGGTTGATATGGAGGAGTGACATGGAATAGCGACAAGGAGCAATGACATGGAGGAGTGACATGGAGGAGTGACATAGAGGATTGATGTGGAGGAAAGACATGGAGTAGTGACATGGAGTAGCGACATGGAGGAGTGACATGAGGAGTGACGTAGAAGAGTGACGTGGTGGAGTGAAATGGAGGAGTGACATGGAAGAGTGAGTTGGAGTAGCAACATGGAGGAGTAACATGGAATAGCGACAAGGAGGAGTGACATGGAGGATTGACATGGAGGGGTGATATAGAGGAGTGATGTGGAGGAGAGACATAGAGTAGTGACATGGAGAAGTGACAAGTTTGATTAGGAAGGAGGGTTGATATGGTGGAGTGACATGGCGGAGGGACAGGGATAAGTGAGTTGGTGTAGTGACATGGAGTAGCTACATGGAGGAGTGACAAGGAGGTGTGACATGGAGGAGTGACGTGGAGTAGTGACATGGAGGGTTGATATGAAGGAGTGACATGGAATAGCGACAAGGAGCAATGACATGGAGTAGTGACATGGAGGAGTGACATAGAGGATAGATGTGGAGGAAAGACATGGAGTAGTGACATGGAGTAGCGACATGGAGGAGTGACATGAGGAGTGACGTAGAAGAGTGACGTGGTGAAGTGAAATGGAGGAGTGATATGGAAGAGTGAGTTAGTGTAGCGACATGGAGGAGAAACATGGAATAGCGACAAGGAGGAGTGACATGGAGGATTGACATGGAGGGGTGATATAGAGGAGTGATGTGGAGGAGAGACATAGAGTAGTGACATGGAGAAGTGACAAGTTTGATTAGGAAGGAGGGTTGATATGGTGGAGTGACATGGCGGAGGGACAGGGATAAGTGAGTTGGTGTAGTGACATGGAGTAGCTACATGGAGGAGTGACAAGGAAGTGTGACATGGAGGAGTGACGTGGACGAGTGACATGGAGGAATGAGTTGGTAGAGCGACATGGAGGAGTGACATGGAATAGCTACATGGAGGAGTGACAAGGAGGAGTGACAATCAGGAGTGAGTTGGTGGAGCAACATGGAAGAGTGACATGGAAGACATATAGAAGTGACATGGATGAGTGACTTGGAGGAGTGACATAAAGGAGTGACATGGAGGAATGACTTGGATGAGTGACATGAGGAGTGAGTTGGTGTAGCAACATGGAGGAGTGACATGGAGTAGCGACATGGAGGAGTGACATGAGGAGTGAGTTGGTGTAGCAACATGGAGGAGTGACATGGAATAGCGACAAGGAGGAGTGACATGGAGGAGTGACATGGAGGAGTGACATGGAGGAATGACATAGAGGGTTGATGTGGAGGAGAGACATCGAATAGTGACATGGAGAACTGACGAGTTTGATCAGGATGGAGGGTTGATATGGTGGAGTGACATGGCGGAGTGACATGGAGGATTGATTTGGAGGACAGACATGGAGGAGTGACAGGGCGGATCAGCAAGGAGGATTGATATGGTGGAGTGACATGGCGGAGGGACATGGATGAGTGACATGGAGGATTGACATGGAGGAGCAACATGGAGGAGTGACAAGGAGGAGCGACATGGAGGAGGGACATGGAAGACATATAGAAGTGACATGGAGGAGTGACATGGAGGATCGACATGGAGGAGTGACATGGAGTAGCGACATAGGGGAATGACATAGAGGAGTGAGTTGGTGGAGCGACATAAGGAGTGACATGGAATAGCGACATGGAGGAGTGACATGGAGCAGTGACATGGAGGAGTGACATGGAGGAGTGAGTTGGTGGAGCGACATGGAGGAGTGACATGGAAGACATATAGAATTGACATGGAGGAGTGACTTGGAGGAGTGACATAAAGGAGTGACATTGAGGAATGACTTGGATGAGTGACATGGAGGAGTGACAAGTAGGATTGAGTTGGTGTAGCGATATGGAGGAGTGACATGGAGTAGCAACATGGAGGAGTGACATGAGGAATGAGTTGGTGTAGCGAATTGGAGGAGTGACATGGAATTGCGACAAGGAGGAGTGACATGGAGAAGTGACATGGAGGATTGATATGGAGGAGTAACATGGAGGAGTGATATAGAGGAGTGGCGTGGTGGAGTGAAATTTAAGAGTGACATGGAGGAGTGACATGGAGTAGCTACATGTAGGAGTGACAAGGAGGTGTGACATGGAGGAGTGACGTGGACGAGTGACATGGAGGAGTGAGTTGGTAGAGTGACATGGATGAGTGACAAGGAGTAGCTACATGGAGGAGTGACAAGGAGGTGTGACATGGAGGAGTGACGTGGAGTAGCGACAAGGAAGAGTGACATGGAGAAGTGACATGGAGGATTGACATGGAGGAGTAACATGGAGGAGTGATATAGAGGAGTGGTGTGGTGGAGTGAAATTTAAGAGTGACATGGAGGAGTGACATGGAGAAGTGACATGGAGTAGCTACATGGAGGAGTGACAAGGAGGTGTGACATGGAGGAGTGACGTGGACGAGTGACATGGAGGAGTGAGTTGGTAGAGCGACATGGAGGAGTGACATGGAGTAGCTACATGGAGGAGTGACAAGGAGGTGTGACATGGAGGAGTGACGTGGAGGAGTGACGTGGAGTAGCGACATGGAGGAGTGACTTGGAGGAGTGACAATGTGGAGCTACACAGTTGAGAGACATGACATTGAAGACTTGGAGAAGTGACATGGAGGAGAGACATGGAGGAGTGAAATGGAGGAGTGACATTGAGTAGACACATGGAGGAGTGACATGGAGGAGTGAGTTGGTGTAACGACATGGAGGAGTGACATGGAAGACAAATAGAAGTGACATGGAGGAGTGACTTGGAGGAGTGACGTGGAGTAGCGACATGGAGGAGTGACTTGGAGGAGTGACAATGTGGAGGTACACAGATGAGAGACATGACATTGAAGACTTGGAGAAGTGACATGGAGGAGAGACATGGAGGAGTGAAATGGAGGAGTGACATTGAGTAGACACATGGAGGAGTGACATGGAGGAGTGAGTTGGTGTAACGACATGGAGGAGTGACATGGAAGACATATAGAAGTGACATGGAGGAGTGACTTGGAGGAGTGACATGGAGAAGTGACATGGAGGATTGATATGGAGGAGTAACATGGAGGAGTGATATAGAGGAGTGGCGTGGTGGAGTGAAATTTAAGAGTGACATGGAGGAGTGACATGGAGTAGCTACATGTAGGAGTGACAAGGAGGTGTGACATGGAGGAGTGACGTGGACGAGTGACATGGAGGAGTGAGTTGGTAGAGTGACATGGATGAGTGACAAGGAGTAGCTACATGGAGGAGTGACAAGGAGGTGTGACATGGAAGAGTGACGTGGAGTAGCGACAAGGAAGAGTGACATGGAGAAGTGACATGGAGGATTGACATGGAGGAGTAACATGGAGGAGTGATATAGAGGAGTGGTGTGGTGGAGTGAAATTTAAGAGTGACATGGAGGAGTGACATGGAGAAGTGACATGGAGTAGCTACATGGAGGAGTGACAAGGAGGTGTGACATGGAGGAGTGACGTGGACGAGTGACATGGAGGAGTGAGTTGGTAGAGCGACATGGAGGAGTGACATGGAGTAGCTACATGGAGGAGTGACAAGGAGGTGTGACATGGAGGAGTGACGTGGAGGAGTGACGTGGAGTAGCGACATGGAGGAGTGACTTGGAGGAGTGACAATGTGGAGCTACACAGATGAGAGACATGACATTGAAGACTTGGAGAAGTGAAATGGAGGAGTGACATTGAGTAGACACATGGAGGAGTGACATGGAGGAGTGAGTTGGTGTAACGACATGGAGGAGTGACATGGAAGACAAATAGAAGTGACATGGAGGAGTGACTTGGAGGAGTGACGTGGAGTAGCGACATGGAGGAGTGACTTGGAGGAGTGACAATGTGGAGGTACACAGATGAGAGACATGACATTGAAGACTTGGAGAAGTGACATGGAGGAGAGACATGGAGGAGTGAAATGGTGGAGTGACATTGAGTAGACACATGGAGGAGTGACATGGAGGAGTGAGTTGGTGTAACGACATGGAGGAGTGACATGGAAGACATATAGAAGTGACATGGAGGAGTGACTTGGAGGAGTGACATAAAGGAGTGACATGGAGGAATGACTTGGATGCGTGACATGGAGGAGTGACAAGGAGGATTGAGTTGTTGTAGCGACATGGAGGAGTGACATGGAGTAGCGACATGGAGTAGTTACATGAGGAGTGATTTGGTGTAGCAACATGGAGGAGTGACATGGAATAGCGACAGGGAGGAGTGACATGGAGGAGTGACATGGAGGAGTGACATGGAGGAATGACATAGAGGATTAATGTGGAGGAGAGACATGGAGTAGTGACATGGAGAACTGACAAGTTTGATCAGGAAGGAGGGTTGATATGGTGGAGTGACATGGCGGAGGGACAGGGATGAGTGAGTTGGTGTAGTGACATGGAGGAGTGACATGGAATAGCGACAAGGAGGAGTGACATGTAGGAGTGACATGGAAGACATATAGAAGTGACATGGAGGAGTGACATGGAGGATCGACATGGAGGAGTGACATGGAGTAGCGACATTGGGGAATGACATAGAGGAGTGATATTGAAAAGTGACATGGAGGAGTGACATAGAGGAGTGATGTGGAGGAGTGACATGGAAAACATGTAGAAGTGACACGGATGAGTGATATGGAGGTGTGACAATATGGAGCTACAAGGATGAGAGACATGACATTGAAGACTTAGAGAAGTGACATAGAGGAGCGTCATGCAAGAGTGACATGGAGGAGTGACATGGAGTAGCAACATGGAGTAGTGACATTAAGGAGTTACATGGAGGAGTGAAATGGAGGATTGATATGGAGGAGTGACATGGATTAGTGAAATAGAGGAGTGATATGGAGGAGCGACATTCAGTAGTGACATTGAAGTAACATAGAAGTGAAATTGAGGAGTGACTTGGAGTAGTGACAAAAAGGAGTGACATGGAGGAATGACATGGATGAGTGACATGGAGGAGTGACAAGGAGTAGCGACATGGAGGAGTGACATGAGGAGTGACGTAAAAGAGTGACGTGGTGGAGTGAAATGGAGTAGTGATATGGAAGAGTGAGTTGGTGTAGCGACATGGAGGAGTAACATGGAATAGCGACAAGGAGGAGTGACATGGAGGAGTGACATGGGGGAGTGATATAGAGGAGTGATGTGGAGTAGAGACATGTAGTAGTGACATGGAGAAGTGACAAGTTTGATCAGGAAGGAGGGTTGATATGGTGGAGTGACATTGCGGAGGGACATGGAGGAGTGACATGGAGGAGTGAGTTGGTGTAGCGACAAGGAGGAGTGACATGGAGGGTTGATATGGAGGAGTGACATGGAGGAGTGACGTGGTGGAGTGAAATGGAGGAGTGACATGGGGGACTGAGTTTATATAGTGACATAAGGAGTGACATGGAGGAGAGACATAGAGGAGTGACGTGGACCAGTGACATGGAGGAGTGACAAGGAGGATTGAGTTGGTGTAGCGACATGGAGGAGTGACATGGAGTAGCTACATGGAGGAGTGACATGAGGAGAGAGTTGGTGTAGCGACATGGAGGAGTGACATGGAAGAGCGACAAGGAGGAGTGACATAGAGGAGTGACATGGAGGAGTGACATAGAGGTTAGATGTGGGGGAGAAACATGGAGTAGTGACATGGAGAAGTGACAAGTTTGATCAGGAAGGAGGGTTGATATGGTGGAGTGACATGGCGGAGGGACAGGGATGAGTGAGTTGGTGTAGTGACATGGAGGAGTGACATGGAGGAATGACATGGAGGAGTGACATGGAGGATTGATGTGGAGGAGAGACATGGAGGAGTGACAGGGCGGATCAGCAAGGAGGATTGATATGGTGGAGTGACATGGCGGAGGGACATGGATGAGTGATATGGAGGAGTGACATGGAGGAGCAACATGGAGGAGTAACAAGGAGGAGCGACATGGAGGAGCGACATGGAAGACATAGAAGTGACATGGAGGAGTGACATGGAGGATCGACATGGAGGAGTGACATGGAGTAGCTACATGGAGGAGTGACATGAGGCTTGAGTTGGTGTAGCGACATGGAGGAGTGACATGGAAGAGCGACAATGAGGAGTGACATAGAGGAGTGACATGGAGGAGTGACATAGAGGTTTGATATGGGGGAGAGACATGGAGTAGTGACATGGAGAAGTGACAATTTTCATCAGGAAGGAGGGTTGATATGGTGGAGTGACATGGCGGAGGGACAGGGATGAGTGAGTTGGTGTAGTGACATGGAGGAGTGACATGGAGGAGTGACATGAAGGGCTGATATGGAGGAGTGACATGGAGGAGTGACGTGGTGGAGTGAAATGGGGGAGTGACATGTAGGAGTGAGTTGGTGTAGCGACATGGAGGAGTGACATGGAATAGCGACAAGGAGGAATGACATGGAGGAGTGACATAGAGGAGTGATGTGGAGGAAAGACATGGAGTAGTGACATGGAGAAGTGACAAGTTTGATCAGGAAGGAGGGTTGATATGGTGGAGTGACATGGCGGAGGGACAGGGATGAGTGAGTTGGTGTAGTGACATGAAGTAGCTACATCGAGGAGTGACAAGGAAGTGTGACATGGAGGAGTGACGTGGACGAGTGACATGGAGGAGTGAGTTGTTAGGGCAACATGGAGGAGTGACATGGAATAGCTACATGGAGGAGTGACAAGGAGGAGTGACATGGAAGACATAGAGGAGTGACATGGAGGAGTGACATGAAGGAGTGACATGGAGGAGTGACATGGAGGGTTGATATGGAGGAGTGACATGGAGGAGTGACGTGGTGGAGTGAAATGGAGGAGTGACATGGAGGAGTGAGTTGGTGTAGTGACATAAGGAGTGACATGGAATAGTGACATGGAGGAGTGACATGGAGGAGTGACATATAGGAGTGACGTGGAGCATTGACATGGAGGAGTGACATGGAGGAGTGAGTTGGTGGAGCGACATGGAGGAGTGAAATGGAAGACATATAGAAGTGACATGGAGGAGTGACTTGGATGAATGACATAAAGGAGTGACATGGAGGAATGACTTGGATGAGTGTCATGGAGGAGTGACAAGGAGGATTGAGTTGGTGTAGCGACATGGAGGAGTGACATGGAGTAGCGACATGGAGGAGTGACATGGAGGAGTGAGTTGGTGTAGCGACATGGAGGAGTGACATGGAATTGCGACAAGGAGGAGTGACATGGAGAAGTGACATGGAGGACTGATATGGAGGAGTAACATGGAGGAGTGATATAGAGTAGTGGCGTGGTGGAGTGAAATTTAAGAGTGACATGGAGTAACTATCTGGAGGAGTGACAAGGAGGTGTGGCATTGAGGAGTGACGTGGAGTAGCGACATGGAGGAGTGACTTGGAGGAGTGACAATGTGGAGCTACACAGATGAGAGACATGACATTGAAGACTTGGAGAAGTGACATGGAGGAGAGACATGCAGGAGTGACATAGAGGAGTGACTTGGAGCAGTGACATGGAGGAGTGACAAGGAGGATTGAGTTGGTGTAGCGACATGGAGGAGTGACATGGAGTAGCGACATGGAGGAGTGGCATGAGGAGTGAGTTGGTGAAGCAACATGGAGGAGTGACATGGAATAGCGACAAGGAGGAGTGACATGGAGGAGTTACATGGAGGAATGACATGGAGGAATGACATAGAGGTGTGATGTGGAGGAGAGACATGGAGTAGTGTCATGGAGAACTGACAAGTTTGATGAGGATGGAGGGTTGATATGGTGGAGTGACATGGCGGAGGGACAGGGATTAGTGAGTTGGTGTAGTGACATGGAGGAGTGACATGGAGGAGTGACATGGAGGAGTGACATGGAGGGTTGATATGGAGGAGTGACATGGAGGAGTGACGTAGTGGAGTGAAATGGAGGAGTGAGTTGGTGTAGCGACATGGAGGAGTGACATGGAGGAGTGACATGGCGGAGGGACAGGGATGAGTGAGTTGGTGTAGTGACATGGAGGAGTGACATGGAGGAATGACATGGAGGAGTGACATGGAGGATTGATGTGGAGGAGAGACATGGAGGAGTGACAGGGCGGATCAGCAAGGAGGATTGATATGGTGGAGTGACATGGCGGAGGGACATGGATGAGTGATATGGAGGAGTGACATGGAGGAGCAACATGGAGGAGTGACATGGAAGACATAGAAGTGACATGGAGGAGTGACATGGAGGATCGACATGGAGGAGTGACATGGAGTAGCGACATAGGGAAATGACATAAAGGAGTGATATTGAAAAGTGACATTGAGGAGTGACATAGAGGAGTGATGTGGAGGAGTGACATGTACAACATGTAGAAGTGACACGGAGGAGAGACTTGGATGAGTGACATGGAGGAGTGACAAGGAGGATTGAGTTGGTGTAGCGACATGGAGGAGTGACATGGAATTGCAACAAGGAGGACTGACATGGAGAAATGACATGGAGGATTGATATGGAGGACTAACATGGAGGAGTGATATAGAGGAGTGGCATGGTGGAGTGATATTTAAGAGTGACATGGAGGAGTGACATGGAGGAATGACATGGAGTAGCAACATGGAGGAGTAACAAGGAGGTGTGACATGGAGGAGTGACGTGGACGAGTGACATGGAGGAGTGAGTTGGTAGAGCGACAAGGAGGAGTGACCTGGAGTAGCTGCATGGAGGAGTGACAAGGAGGTGTGACATGGAGGAGTGACGTGGAGTAGCGACATGGAAGAGTGACTTGGAGGAGTGACAATGTGGAGCTACACAGATGAGAGACATGACATTGAAGACTTGGAGAAGTGACATGGAGGAGAGACATGGAGGAGTGACAAGGAGGATTGAGTTGGTGTAGCGACATGGAAGAGTGAAATGGAGTAGCGACATGGAGGAGTGACATGAGGTGTGAGTTGGTGTAGCGACATGGAGGAGTGACATGGAGGAGTGACATGGCGGAGGGACAGGGATGAGTGAATTGGTGTAGTGACATGGAGGAGTGACATGGAGGAATGACTTGGAGGAGTGACATGGAGGAGTGACATGGAGAGTTGATATGGAGGAGTGATTTGGAGGAGTGACGTGGTGGAGTGAAATGGAGGAGTGAAATGGAGGAGTGAGTTGGTGTAGCGACATAAGGAGTGACATGGAATAGCGACATGGAGGAGTGACATGGAGGAGTGACAAGGAGGATTGAGTTGGTGTAGCGACATGGAGGAGTGACATGGAGTAGCTACATGGAGGAGTGACATGAGGATTGAGTTGGTGTAGCGACATGGAGGAGTGACTTGGAAGAGCGACAAGGAGGAGTGACATAGAGGAGTGACATGGAGGAGTGACATATATGTTTGATGTGGGGGAGAGACATGGAGTAGTGACATGGAGAAGTGACAAGTTTCATCAGGAAGGAGAGTTGATATGGTGGAGTTACATGGCGGAGGGACAGGGATGAGTGAGTTGGTGTAGTGACATGGAGGAGTGACATGGAGGAGTGACATGGAGGGTTGATATGGAGGAGTGACATGGAGGAGTGACGTGGTGGAGTGAAATGGAGGAGTGACATGGGGGACTGAGTTTATATAGTGACATAAGGAGTGACATGGAGGAGAGACATAGAGGAGTGACGTGGAGGAAAGACATGGAGTAGTGACATGGAGAAGTGACAAGTTTGATCAGGAAGGAGGGTTGATATGGTGGAGTGACACGGCGGAGGGACAGGGATGAGTGAGTTGGTGTAGTGACATGAAGTAGCTACATGGAGGAGTGACAAGGAAGTGTGACATGGAGGAGTGACGTGGACGAGTGACATGGAGGAGTGAGTTGTTAGGGCAACATGGAGGAGTGACATGGAATAGCTACATGGAGGAGTGACAAGGAGGAGTGACATGGAAGACATAGAGGAGTGACATGGAGGAGTGACATGAAGGAGTGACATGGAGGAGTGACATGGAGGGTTGATATGGAGGAGTGACATGGAGGAGTGACGTGGTGGAGTGAAATGGAGGAGTGACATGGAGGAGTGAGTTGGTGTAGTGACATAAGGAGTGACATGGAATAGTGACATGGAGGAGTGACATGGAGGAGTGACATAGAGGAGTGACGTGGAGCAGTGACATGGAGGAGTGACATGGAGGAGTGAGTTGGTGTAGCGACATTGAGGAGTGACATGGAGGAGTGACATGGCGGAGGGACAGGGATGAGTGAGTTGGTGTAGTGACATAAGGAGTGACACGGAATAGCGACATGGAGGAGTGACATGGAGGAGTGAGTTGGTGTAGCGACATGGAGGAGTGACATGGAATAGCGACATGGAGGAGTGACATGGAGGAGTGAGTTGGTGTATCGACATGGAGGAGTGACATGGAATAACGACAAGGAGGAGTGACATGTAGGAGTGACATAGAGGAGTGACATAGAGGATTGATGTGGAGGAGAGACATGGAGTAGGGACATGGAGAAGTCATCAGTTTGATCAGGAAGGAGGGTTGATATGGTGGAGTGACATGGCGGAGGGAAAGGGATGAGTGAGTTGGTGTAGTGACATGGAGGAGTGACATGGAGGAGTGACATGGAGGAGTGACATGGAGGATTGATGTGGAGGAGAGACATGGAGGAGTAACAGGGCGGATCAGCAAGGAGGATTGATATGGTGGAGTGACATGGCGGAGGGACATGGATGAGTGACATGGAGGAGTGACATGGAGGAGCAACATGGAGGACTGACAATGAGGAGCGACATGGAGGAGTGACATGGAAGACATATAGAAGTGACATGGAGGAGTGAAATGGAGGATCGACATGGAGGTGTGACATGGAGTAGCGACATAGGGGAATGACATAGAGGAGTGATATTGAAAAGTGACATTGAGGAGTGACATAGAGGAGTTATGTGGAGGAGTGACATGTACAACATGTAGAAGTGACACGGAGGAGAGACTTGGATGAGTGACATGGAGGAGTGACAAGGAGGCTTGAGTTGGTGTAGCGACATGGAGGAGTGACATGGAATTGCGACAAAGAGGAGTGACATGGAGAAGTGACATGGAGGATTGATATGGAGGACTAACATGGAGGAGTGATATAGAGGAGTGGCGTGGTGGAGTGATATTTAAGAGTGATATGGAGGAGTGACATGGAGGAGTGACATGGAAGACATATAGAAGTGACATGGAGGAGTGACATGGAGTAGCTACATGGAGGAGTGACAAGGAGGTGTGACATGGAGGAGTGACGTGGACGAGTGACATGGAGGAGTGAGTTGGTAGAGCGACATGGAGGAGTGACTTGGAGTAGCTACATGGAGGAGTTACAAGGAGGTGTGACATGGAGGAGTGACGTGGAGTAGCGACATGGAGGAGTGACTTGGAGGAGTGACAATGTGAAGCTACACAGATGAGAGACATGACATTGAAGACTTGGAGAAGTGACATGGAGGAGAGACATGATGGATTGAAATGGAGGAGTGACATGGAGTAGCGACATGGAGGAGTGACATGGAGGAGTGAGTTGGTGTAATGACATGGAGGAGTGACATGGAAGACATATAGAAGTGACATGGAGGAGTGACATGGAGGAGTGACAGGGCGGATCAGCCAGGCGGATTGATATGGTGGAGTGACATGGAGGAGGGACATGGAGGAGTGACATGGAGGAGTGACATGGAGGAGCAACATGGAGGAGTGACAAGGAGGAGCGACATGGAGGAGGGACATGGAAGACATATAGAAGTGACATGGAGTAGTGACATGGAGGATCGACATGGAGGAGTGACATGGAGTAGCGACATAGGGGAATGACATAGAGGAGTGAGTTGGTGGAGCGACATAAGGAGTGACATGGAATAGCGACATGGAGGAGTGACATGGAGCAGTGACATGGAGGAGTGACATGGAGGAGTGAGTTGGTGGAGCGACATGGAGGAGTGACATGGAAGACATATAGTATTGACATGGAGGAGTGACTTGGAGGAGTGACATAAAGGAGTGACATTGAGCAATGACTTGGATGAGTGACATGGAGGAGTGACAAGGAGGATTGAGTTGGTGTAGCGATATGGTGGAGTGACATGGAGTAGCAACATGGAGGAGTGACATGAGGAATGAGTTGGTGTAGCGAATTGGAGGAGTGACATGGAATTGCGACAAGGAGGAGTGACATGGAGGAGTGACGTGGAGTAGTGACATGGAGGGTTGATATGGAGGAGTGACATGGAATAGCGACAAGGAGCAATGACATGGAGGAGTGACATGGAGGAGTGACATAGAGGATTGATGTGGAGGAAAGACATGGAGTAGTGACATGGAGTAGCGACATGGAGGAGTGACATGAGGAGTGACGTAGAAGAGTGACGTGGTGAAGTGAAATGGAGGAGTGACATGGAAGAGTGAGTTGGTGTAGCGACATGGAGGAGAAACATGGAATAGCGACAAGGAGGAGTGACATGGAGGAGTGACATGGAGGGGTGATATAGAGGAGTGATGTGGAGGAGAGACATGGAGTAGTGACATGGAGTAGCGACATGGAGGAGTGACATGAGGAGTGACGTAGAAGAGTGACGTGGTGAAGTGAAATGGAGGAGTGACATGGAAGAGTGAGTTGGTGTAGCGACATGGAGGAGAAACATGGAATAGCGACAAGGAGGAGTGACAAGGAGGAGTGACATGGAGGGGTGATATAGAGGAGTGATGTGGAGGAGAGACATGAAGTAGTGACATGGAGAAGTGACAAGTTTGATCAGGAAGGAGGGTTGATATGGTGGAGTGACATGGCGGAGGGACAGGGATGAGTGAGTTGGTGTAGTGACATGGAGTAGCTACATGGAGGAGTGACAAGGAAGTGTGACATGGAGGAGTGACGTGGACGAGTGACATGGAGGAATGAGTTGGAAGAGCGACATGGAGGAGTGACATGGAATAGCTACATGGAGGAGTGACAAGGAGGAGTGACATGGAGGAGTGAGTTGGTGGAGCAACATGGAAGAGTGACATGGAAGACATAAAGGAGTGACATGGAGGAATGACTTGGATGAGTGACATGGAGGAGTGACAAGGAGGGTTGAGTTGGTGTAGCGACATGGAGGAGTGACATGGAGTAGCGACATGGAGGAGTGACATGAGGAGTGAGTTGGTGTAGCAACATGGAGGAGTGACATGGAATAGCGACAAGGAGAAGTGACATGGAGGAGTGACATGGAGGTGTGACATGGAGGAATGACATAGAGGGTTGATGTGTATGAGAGACATGGAGTAGTGACATGGAGAACTGACGAGTTTGATCAGGATGGAGGGTTGATATGGTGGAGTGACATGGCGGAGGGAAAGGGATGAGTGAGTTGGTGTAGTGACATGGAGGAGTGACATGGAGGAGTGACATGGAGAAGTGACATGGAGGATTGATGTGGAGGAGAGACATGGAGGAGTGACAGGGCGGATCAGCAAGGAGGATTGATATGGTGGAGTGACATGGCGGAGGGACATGGATGAGTGACATGGAGGATTGACATGGAGGAGCAACATGGAGGAGTGACAAGGAGGAGCGACATGGAGGAGGGACATGGAAGACATATAGAAGTGACATGGAGTAGTGACATGGAGGATCGACATGGAGGAGTGACATGGAGTAGCGACATAGGGGAATGACATAGAGGAGTGAGTTGGTGGAACGACATAAGGAGTGACATGGAATAGCGACATGGAGGAGTGACATGGAGCAGTGACATGGAGGAGTGACATGGAGGAGTGAGTTGGTGGAGCAACATGGAAGAGTGACATGGAAGACATAAAGGAGTGACATGGAGGAATGACTTGGATGAGTGACATGGAGGAGTGACAAGGAGGGTTGAGTTGGTGTAGCGACATGGAGGAGTGACATGGAGTAGCGACATGGAGGAGTGACATGAGGAGTGAGTTGGTGTAGCAACGTGGAGGAGTGACATGGAATAGCGACAAGGAGAAGTGACATGGAGGAGTGACATGGAGGAGTGACATGGAGGAATGACATAGAGGGTTGATGTGTATGAGAGACATGGAGTAGTGACATGGAGAACTGACGAGTTTGATCAGGATGGAGGGTTGATATGGTGGAGTGACATGGCGGAGGGAAAGGGATGAGTGAGTTGGTGTAGTGACATGGAGGAGTGACATGGAGGAGTGACATGGAGGAGTGACATGGAGGAGTGACATGGAGGATTGATGTGGAGGAGAGACATGGAGGAGTGACAGGGCGGATCAGCAAGGAGGATTGATATGGTGGAGTGACATGGCGGAGGGACATGGATGAGTGACATGGAGGATTGACATGGAGGAGCAACATGGAGGAGTGACAAGGAGGAGCGACATGGAGGAGGGACATGGAAGACATATAGAAGTGACATGGAGTAGTGACATGGAGGATCGACATGGAGGAGTGACATGGAGTAGCGACATAGGGGAATGACATAGAGGAGTGAGTTGGTGGAGCGACAAAAGGAGTGACATGGAATAGCGACATGGAAGAGTGACATGGAGCAGTGACATGGAGGAGTGACATGGAGGAGTGAGTTGGTGGAGCGACATGGAGGAGTGACATGGAAGACATATAGAATTGACATGGAGGAGTGACTTGGAGGAGTGACATAAAGGAGTGACATTGAGCAATGACTTGGATGAGTGACATGGAGGAGTGACAAGGAGGATTGAGTTGGTGTAGCGATATGGTGGAGTGACATGGAATTGCGACAAGGAGGAGTGACATGGAGGAGTGACGTGGAGTAGTGACATGGAGGGTTGATATGGAGGAGTGACATGGAATAGCGACAAGGAGCAATGACATGGAGGAGTGACATGGAGGAGTGACATAGAGGATTGATGTGGAGGAAAGACATGGAGTAGTGACATGGAGTAGCGACATGGAGGAGTGACATGAGGAGTGACGTAGAAGAGTGACGTGGTGGAGTGAAATGGAGGAGTGACATGGAAGAGTGAGTTGGTGTAGCAACATGGAGGAGTAACATGGAATAGCGACAAGGAGGAGTGACATGGAGGAGTGACATGGAGGAGTGACAAGTTTGATCAGGAAGGAGGGTTGATATGGTGGAGTGACATGGCGGAGGGACAGGGATGAGTGAGTTGGTGTAGTGACATGGAGTAGCTACATGGAGGAGTGACAAGGAAGTGTGACATGGAGGAGTGACGTGGACGAGTGACATGGAGGAATGAGTTGGTAGAGCGACATGGAGGAGTGACATGGATTAGCTACATGGAGGAGTGACAAGGAGGTGTGACATGGAGGAGTGACGTGGAGTAGTGACATGGAGGGTTGATATGAAGGAGTGACATGGAATAGCGACAAGGAGCAATGACATGGAGTAGTGACATGGAGGAGTGACATGAGGAGTGACGTAGAAGAGTGACGTGGTGAAGTGAAATGGAGGAGTGATATGGAAGAGTGAGTTGGTGTAGCGACATGGAGGAGAAACATGGAATAGCGACAAGGAGGAGTGACATGGAGGAGTGACATGGAGGGGTGATATAGAGGAGTGATGTGGAGGAGAGACATGGAGTAGTGACATGGAGAAGTGACAAGTTTGATCAGGAAGGAGGGTTGATATGGTGGAGTGACATGGCGGAGGGACAGGGATGAGTGAGTTGGTGTAGTGACATGGAGTAGCTACATGGAGGAGTGACAAGGAAGTGTGACATGGAGGAGTGACGTGGACGAGTGACATGGAGGAATGAGTTGGTAGAGCGACATGGAGGAGTGACATGGAATAGCTACATGGAGGAGTGACAAGGAGGAGTGACATGGAGGAGTGAGTTGGTGGAGCGACATGGAGGAGTGACATGGAAGACATATAGAATTGACATGGAGGAGTGACTTGGAGGAGTGACATAAAGGAGTGACATTGAGCAATGACTTGGATGAGTGACATGGAGGAGTGACAAGGAGGATTGAGTTGGTGTAGCGATATGGTGGAGTGACATGGAGTAGCAACATGGAGGAGTGACATGAGGAATGAGTTGGTGTAGCGAATTGGAGGAGTGACATGGAATTGCGACAAGGAGGAGTGACATGGAGGAGTGACGTGGAGTAGTGACATGGAGGGTTGATATGGAGGAGTGACATGGAATAGCGACAAGGAGCAATGACATGGAGGAGTGACATGGAGGAGTGACATAGAGGATTGATGTGGAGGAAAGACATGGAGTAGTGACATGGAGTAGCGACATGGAGGAGTGACATGAGGAGTGACGTAGAAGAGTGACGTGGTGGAGTGAAATGGAGGAGTGACATGGAAGAGTGAGTTGGAGTAGCAACATGGAGGAGTAACATGGAATAGCGACAAGGAGGAGTGACATGGAGGAGTGACATGGAGGAGTGACAAGTTTGATCAGGAAGGAGGGTTGATATGGTGGAGTGACATGGCGGAGGGACAGGGATGAGTGAGTTGGTGTAGTGACATGGAGTAGCTACATGGAAGAGTGACAAGGAAGTGTGACATGGAGGAGTGACGTGGACGAGTGACATGGAGGAATGAGTTGGTAGAGCGACATGGAGGAGTGACATGGAGTAGCTACATGGAGGAGTGACAAGGAGGTGTGACATGGAGGAGTGACGTGGAGTAGTGACATGGAGGGTTGATATGAAGGAGTGACATGGAATAGCGACAAGGAGCAATGACATGGAATAGTGACATGGAGGAGTGACATAGAGGATAGATGTGGAGGAAAGACATGGAGTAGTGACATGGAGTAGCGACATGGAGGAGTGACATGAGGAGTGACGTAGAAGAGTGACGTGGTGAAGTGAAATGGAGGAGTGATATGGAAGAGTGAGTTAGTGTAGCGACATGGAGGAGAAACATGGAATAGCGACAAGGAGGAGTGACATGGAGGATTGACATGGAGGGGTGATATAGAGGAGTGATGTGGAGGAGAGACATAGAGTAGTGACATGGAGAAGTGACAAGTTTGATTAGGAAGGAGGGTTGATATGGTGGAGTGACATGGCGGAGGGACAGGGATAAGTGAGTTGGTGTAGTGACATGGAGTAGCTACATGGAGGAGTGACAAGGAAGTGTGACATGGAGGAGTGACGTGGACGAGTGACATGGAGGAATGAGTTGGTAGAGCGACATGGAGGAGTGACATGGAATAGCTACATGGAGGAGTGACAAGGAGGAGTGACAATCAGGAGTGAGTTGGTGGAGCAACATGGAAGAGTGACATGGAAGACATATAGAAGTGACATGGATGAGTGACTTGGAGGAGTGACATAAAGGAGTGACATGGAGGAATGACTTGGATGAGTGACATGAGGAGTGAGTTGGTGTAGCAACATGGAGGAGTGACATGGAGTAGCGACATGGAGGAGTGACATGAGGAGTGAGTTGGTGTAGCAACATGGAGGAGTGACATGGAATAGCGACAAGGAGGAGTGACATGGAGGAGTGACATGGATGAGTGACATGGAGGATTGACATGGAGGAGCAACATGGAGGAGTGACAAGGAGGAGCGACATGGAGGAGGGACATGGAAGACATATAGAAGTGACATGGAGTAGTGACATGGAGGATCGACATGGAGGAGTGACATGGAGTAGCGACATAGGGGAATGACATAGAGGAGTGAGTTGGTGGAGCGACATAAGGAGTGACATGGAATAGCGACATGGAAGAGTGACATGGAGCAGTGACATGGAGGAGTGACATGGAGGAGTGAGTTGGTGGAGCGACATGGAGGAGTGACATGGAAGACATATAGAATTGACATGGAGGAGTGACTTGGAGGAGTGACATAAAGGAGTGACATTGAGCAATGACTTGGATGAGTGACATGGAGGAGTGACAAGGAGGATTGAGTTGGTGTAGCGATATGGTGGAGTGACATGGAATTGCGACAAGGAGGAGTGACATGGAGGAGTGACGTGGAGTAGTGACATGGAGGGTTGATATGGAGGAGTGACATGGAATAGCGACAAGGAGCAATGACATGGAGGAGTGACATGGAGGAGTGACATAGAGGATTGATGTGGAGGAAAGACATGGAGTAGTGACATGGAGTAGCGACATGGAGGAGTGACATGAGGAGTGACGTAGAAGAGTGACGTGGTGGAGTGAAATGGAGGAGTGACATGGAAGAGTGAGTTGGTGTAGCAACATGGAGGAGTAACATGGAATAGCGACAAGGAGGAGTGACATGGAGGAGTGACATGGAGGAGTGACAAGTTTGATCAGGAAGGAGGGTTGATATGGTGGAGTGACATGGCGGAGGGACAGGGATGAGTGAGTTGGTGTAGTGACATGGAGTAGCTACATGGAGGAGTGACAAGGAAGTGTGACATGGAGGAGTGACGTGGACGAGTGACATGGAGGAATGAGTTGGTAGAGCGACATGGAGGAGTGACATGGATTAGCTACATGGAGGAGTGACAAGGAGGTGTGACATGGAGGAGTGACGTGGAGTAGTGACATGGAGGGTTGATATGAAGGAGTGACATGGAATAGCGACAAGGAGCAATGACATGGAGTAGTGACATGGAGGAGTGACATGAGGAGTGACGTAGAAGAGTGACGTGGTGAAGTGAAATGGAGGAGTGATATGGAAGAGTGAGTTGGTGTAGCGACATGGAGGAGAAACATGGAATAGCGACAAGGAGGAGTGACATGGAGGAGTGACATGGAGGGGTGATATAGAGGAGTGATGTGGAGGAGAGACATGGAGTAGTGACATGGAGAAGTGACAAGTTTGATCAGGAAGGAGGGTTGATATGGTGGAGTGACATGGCGGAGGGACAGGGATGAGTGAGTTGGTGTAGTGACATGGAGTAGCTACATGGAGGAGTGACAAGGAAGTGTGACATGGAGGAGTGACGTGGACGAGTGACATGGAGGAATGAGTTGGTAGAGCGACATGGAGGAGTGACATGGAATAGCTACATGGAGGAGTGACAAGGAGGAGTGACATGGAGGAGTGAGTTGGTGGAGCGACATGGAGGAGTGACATGGAAGACATATAGAATTGACATGGAGGAGTGACTTGGAGGAGTGACATAAAGGAGTGACATTGAGCAATGACTTGGATGAGTGACATGGAGGAGTGACAAGGAGGATTGAGTTGGTGTAGCGATATGGTGGAGTGACATGGAGTAGCAACATGGAGGAGTGACATGAGGAATGAGTTGGTGTAGCGAATTGGAGGAGTGACATGGAATTGCGACAAGGAGGAGTGACATGGAGGAGTGACGTGGAGTAGTGACATGGAGGGTTGATATGGAGGAGTGACATGGAATAGCGACAAGGAGCAATGACATGGAGGAGTGACATGGAGGAGTGACATAGAGGATTGATGTGGAGGAAAGACATGGAGTAGTGACATGGAGTAGTGACATGGAGGAGTGACATGAGGAGTGACGTAGAAGAGTGACGTGGTGGAGTGAAATGGAGGAGTGACATGGAAGAGTGAGTTGGAGTAGCAACATGGAGGAGTAACATGGAATAGCGACAAGGAGGAGTGACATGGAGGAGTGACATGGAGGAGTGACAAGTTTGATCAGGAAGGAGGGTTGATATGGTGGAGTGACATGGCGGAGGGACAGGGATGAGTGAGTTGGTGTAGTGACATGGAGTAGCTACATGGAAGAGTGACAAGGAAGTGTGACATGGAGGAGTGACGTGGACGAGTGACATGGAGGAATGAGTTGGTAGAGCGACATGGAGGAGTGACATGGAGTAGCTACATGGAGGAGTGACAAGGAGGTGTGACATGGAGGAGTGACGTGGAGTAGTGACATGGAGGGTTGATATGAAGGAGTGACATGGAATAGCGACAAGGAGCAATGACATGGAATAGTGACATGGAGGAGTGACATAGAGGATAGATGTGGAGGAAAGACATGGAGTAGTGACATGGAGTAGCGACATGGAGGAGTGACATGAGGAGTGACGTAGAAGAGTGACGTGGTGAAGTGAAATGGAGGAGTGATATGGAAGAGTGAGTTAGTGTAGCGACATGGAGGAGAAACATGGAATAGCGACAAGGAGGAGTGACATGGAGGATTGACATGGAGGGGTGATATAGAGGAGTGATGTGGAGGAGAGACATAGAGTAGTGACATGGAGAAGTGACAAGTTTGATTAGGAAGGAGGGTTGATATGGTGGAGTGACATGGCGGAGGGACAGGGATAAGTGAGTTGGTGTAGTGACATGGAGTAGCTACATGGAGGAGTGACAAGGAAGTGTGACATGGAGGAGTGACGTGGACGAGTGACATGGAGGAATGAGTTGGTAGAGCGACATGGAGGAGTGACATGGAATAGCTACATGGAGGAGTGACAAGGAGGAGTGACAATCAGGAGTGAGTTGGTGGAGCAACATGGAAGAGTGACATGGAAGACATATAGAAGTGACATGGATGAGTGACTTGGAGGAGTGACATAAAGGAGTGACATGGAGGAATGACTTGGATGAGTGACATGAGGAGTGAGTTGGTGTAGCAACATGGAGGAGTGACATGGAGTAGCGACATGGAGGAGTGACATGAGGAGTGAGTTGGTGTAGCAACATGGAGGAGTGACATGGAATAGCGACAAGGAGGAGTGACATGGAGGAGTGACATGGAGGAGTGACATGGAGGAATGACATAGAGGGTTGATGTGGAGGAGAGACATCGAATAGTGACATGGAGAACTGACGAGTTTGATCAGGATGGAGGGTTGATATGGTGGAGTGACATGGCGGAGTGACATGGAGGATTGATTTGGAGGACAGACATGGAGGAGTGACAGGGCGGATCAGCAAGGAGGATTGATATGGTGGAGTGACATGGCGGAGGGACATGGATGAGTGACATGGAGGATTGACATGGAGGAGCAACATGGAGGAGTGACAAGGAGGAGCGACATGGAGGAGGGACATGGAAGACATATAGAAGTGACATGGAGGAGTGACATGGAGGATCGACATGGAGGAGTGACATGGAGTAGCGACATAGGGGAATGACATAGAGGAGTGAGTTGGTGGAGCGACATAAGGAGTGACATGGAATAGCGACATGGAGGAGTGACATGGAGCAGTGACATGGAGGAGTGACATGGAGGAGTGAGTTGGTGGAGCGACATGGAGGAGTGACATGGAAGACATATAGAATTGACATGGAGGAGTGACTTGGAGGAGTGACATAAAGGAGTGACATTGAGGAATGACTTGGATGAGTGACATGGAGGAGTGACAAGTAGGATTGAGTTGGTGTAGCGATATGGAGGAGTGACATGGAGTAGCAACATGGAGGAGTGACATGAGGAATGAGTTGGTGTAGCGAATTGGAGGAGTGACATGGAATTGCGACAAGGAGGAGTGACATGGAGAAGTGACATGGAGGATTGATATGGAGGAGTAACATGGAGGAGTGATATAGAGGAGTGGCGTGGTGGAGTGAAATTTAAGAGTGACATGGAGGAGTGACATGGAGTAGCTACATGTAGGAGTGACAAGGAGGTGTGACATGGAGGAGTGACGTGGACGAGTGACATGGAGGAGTGAGTTGGTAGAGTGACATGGATGAGTGACAAGGAGTAGCTACATGGAGGAGTGACAAGGAGGTGTGACATGGAGGAGTGACGTGGAGTAGCGACAAGGAAGAGTGACATGGAGAAGTGACATGGAGGATTGACATGGAGGAGTAACATGGAGGAGTGACAAGGAGGTGTGACATGGAGGAGTGACGTGGACGAGTGACATGGAGGAGTGAGTTGGTAGAGCGACATGGAGGAGTGACATGGAGTAGCTACATGGAGGAGTGACAAGGAGGTGTGACATGGAGGAGTGACGTGGAGGAGTGACGTGGAGTAGCGACATGGAGGAGTGACTTGGAGGAGTGACAATGTGGAGCTACACAGTTGAGAGACATGACATTGAAGACTTGGAGAAGTGACATGGAGGAGAGACATGGAGGAGTGACATGGAGAACTGACAAGTTTGATCAGGAAGGAGGGTTGATATGGTGGAGTGACATGGCGGAGGGACAGGGATGAGTGAGTTGGTGTAGTGACATGGAGGAGTGACATGGAATAGCGACAAGGAGGAGTGACATGTAGGAGTGACATGGAAGACATAGAGAAGTGACATGGAGGAGTGACATGGAGGAGAGACATAGAGTAGTGACATGGAGAACTGACAAGTTTGATCAGGAAGGAGGGTTGATATGGTGGAGTGACATGGCGGAGGGACAGGGATGAGTGAGTTGGTGTAGTGACATGGAGGAGTGACATGGAATAGCGACAAGGAGGAGTGACATGTAGGAGTGACATGGAAGACATATAGAAGTGACATGGAGGAGTGACATGGAGGATCGACATGGAGGAGTGACATGGAGTAGCGACATTGGGGAATGACATAGAGGAGTGATATTGAAAAGTGACATGGAGGAGTGACATAGAGGAGTGATGTGGAGGAGTGACATGGAAAACATGTAGAAGTGACACGGATGAGTGATATGGAGATGTGACAATATGGAGCTACAAGGATGAGAGACATGACATTGAAGACTTAGAGAAGTGACATAGAGGAGCGTCATGCAAGAGTGACATGGAGGAGTGACATGGAGTAGCAACATGGAGTAGTGACATTAAGGAGTTACATGGAGGAGTGAAATGGAGGATTGATATGGAGGAGTGACATGGATTAGTGAAATAGAGGAGTGATATGGAGGAGCGACATTCAGTAGTGACATTGAAGTAACATAGAAGTGAAATTGAGGAGTGACTTGGAGTAGTGACAAAAAGGAGTGACATGGAGGAATGACATGGATGAGTGACATGGAGGAGTGACAAGGAGTAGCGACATGGAGGAGTGACATGAGGAGTGACGTAAAAGAGTGACGTGGTGGAGTGAAATGGAGTAGTGATATGGAAGAGTGAGTTGGTGTAGCGACATGGAGGAGTAACATGGAATAGCGACAAGGAGGAGTGACATGGAGGAGTGACATGGGGGAGTGATATAGAGGAGTGATGTGGAGTAGAGACATGTAGTAGTGACATGGAGAAGTGACAAGTTTGATCAGGAAGGAGGGTTGATATGGTGGAGTGACATTGCGGAGGGACATGGAGGAGTGACATGGAGGAGTGAGTTGGTGTAGCGACAAGGAGGAGTGACATGGAGGGTTGATATGGAGGAGTGACATGGAGGAGTGACGTGGTGGAGTGAAATGGAGGAGTGACATGGGGGACTGAGTTTATATAGTGACATAAGGAGTGACATGGAGGAGAGACATAGAGGAGTGACGTGGACCAGTGACATGGAGGAGTGACAAGGAGGATTGAGTTGGTGTAGCGACATGGAGGAGTGACATGGAGTAGCTACATGGAGGAGTGACATGAGGAGAGAGTTGGTGTAGCGACATGGAGGAGTGACATGGAAGAGCGACAAGGAGGAGTGACATAGAGGAGTGACATGGAGGAGTGACATAGAGGTTAGATGTGGGGGAGAAACATGGAGTAGTGACATGGAGAAGTGACAAGTTTGATCAGGAAGGAGGGTTGATATGGTGGAGTGACATGGCGGAGGGACAGGGATGAGTGAGTTGGTGTAGTGACATGGAGGAGTGACATGGAGGAATGACATGGAGGAGTGACATGGAGGATTGATGTGGAGGAGAGACATGGAGGAGTGACAGGGCGGATCAGCAAGGAGGATTGATATGGTGGAGTGACATGGCGGAGGGACATGGATGAGTGATATGGAGGAGTGACATGGAGGAGCAACATGGAGGAGTAACAAGGAGGAGCGACATGGAGGAGCGACATGGAAGACATAGAAGTGACATGGAGGAGTGACATGGAGGATCGACATGGAGGAGTGACATGGAGTAGCTACATGGAGGAGTGACATGAGGCTTGAGTTGGTGTAGCGACATGGAGGAGTGACATGGAAGAGCGACAATGAGGAGTGACAAGGAGGAGTGACATGGAGGGGTGATATAGAGGAGTGATGTGGAGGAGAGACATGAAGTAGTGACATGGAGAAGTGACAAGTTTGATCAGGAAGGAGGGTTGATATGGTGGAGTGACATGGCGGAGGGACAGGGATGAGTGAGTTGGTGTAGTGACATGGAGGAGTGACATGGAGGAGTGACATGAAGGGCTGATATGGAGGAGTGACATGGAGGAGTGACGTGGTGGAGTGAAATGGGGGAGTGACATGTAGGAGTGAGTTGGTGTAGCGACATGGAGGAGTGACATGGAATAGCGACAAGGAGGAATGACATGGAGGAGTGACATAGAGGAGTGATGTGGAGGAAAGACATGGAGTAGTGACATGGAGAAGTGACAAATTTGATCAGGAAGGAGGGTTGATATGGTGGAGTGACATGGCGGAGGGACAGGGATGAGTGAGTTGGTGTAGTGACATGAAGTAGCTACATCGAGGAGTGACAAGGAAGTGTGACATGGAGGAGTGACGTGGACGAGTGACATGGAGGAGTGAGTTGTTAGGGCAACATGGAGGAGTGACATGGAATAGCTACATGGAGGAGTGACAAGGAGGAGTGACATGGAAGACATAGAGGAGTGACATGGAGGAGTGACATGAAGGAGTGACATGGAGGAGTGACATGGAGGGTTGATATGGAGGAGTGACATGGAGGAGTGACGTGGTGGAGTGAAATGGAGGAGTGACATGGAGGAGTGAGTTGGTGTAGTGACATAAGGAGTGACATGGAATAGTGACATGGAGGAGTGACATGGAGGAGTGACATATAGGAGTGACGTGGAGCATTGACATGGAGGAGTGACATGGAGGAGTGAGTTGGTGGAGCGACATGGAGGAGTGAAATGGAAGACATATAGAAGTGACATGGAGGAGTGACTTGGATGAATGACATAAAGGAGTGACATGGAGGAATGACTTGGATGAGTGTCATGGAGGAGTGACAAGGAGGATTGAGTTGGTGTAGCGACATGGAGGAGTGACATGGAGTAGCGACATGGAGGAGTGACATGGAGGAGTGAGTTGGTGTAGCGACATGGAGGAGTGACATGGAATTGCGACAAGGAGGAGTGACATGGAGAAGTGACATGGAGGACTGATATGGAGGAGTAACATGGAGGAGTGATATAGAGTAGTGGCGTGGTGGAGTGAAATTTAAGAGTGACATGGAGTAACTATCTGGAGGAGTGACAAGGAGGTGTGGCATTGAGGAGTGACGTGGAGTAGCGACATGGAGGAGTGACTTGGAGGAGTGACAATGTGGAGCTACACAGATGAGAGACATGACATTGAAGACTTGGAGAAGTGACATGGAGGAGAGACATGCAGGAGTGACATAGAGGAGTGACTTGGAGCAGTGACATGGAGGAGTGACAAGGAGGATTGAGTTGGTGTAGCGACATGGAGGAGTGACATGGAGTAGCGACATGGAGGAGTGGCATGAGGAGTGAGTTGGTGAAGCAACATGGAGGAGTGACATGGAATAGCGACAAGGAGGAGTGACATGGAGGAGTTACATGGAGGAATGACATGGAGGAATGACATAGAGGTGTGATGTGGAGGAGAGACATGGAGTAGTGTCATGGAGAACTGACAAGTTTGATGAGGATGGAGGGTTGATATGGTGGAGTGACATGGCGGAGGGACAGGGATTAGTGAGTTGGTGTAGTGACATGGAGGAGTGACATGGAGGAGTGACATGGAGGAGTGACATGGAGGGTTGATATGGAGGAGTGACATGGAGGAGTGACGTAGTGGAGTGAAATGGAGGAGTGAGTTGGTGTAGCGACATGGAGGAGTGACATGGAGGAGTGACATGGCGGAGGGACAGGGATGAGTGAGTTGGTGTAGTGACATGGAGGAGTGACATGGAGGAATGACATGGAGGAGTGACATGGAGGATTGATGTGGAGGAGAGACATGGAGGAGTGACAGGGCGGATCAGCAAGGAGGATTGATATGGTGGAGTGACATGGCGGAGGGACATGGATGAGTGATATGGAGGAGTGACATGGAGGAGCAACATGGAGGAGTGACATGGAAGACATAGAAGTGACATGGAGGAGTGACATGGAGGATCGACATGGAGGAGTGACATGGAGTAGCGACATAGGGAAATGACATAAAGGAGTGATATTGAAAAGTGACATTGAGGAGTGACATAGAGGAGTGATGTGGAGGAGTGACATGTACAACATGTAGAAGTGACACGGAGGAGAGACTTGGATGAGTGACATGGAGGAGTGACAAGGAGGATTGAGTTGGTGTAGCGACATGGAGGAGTGACATGGAATTGCAACAAGGAGGACTGACATGGAGAAATGACATGGAGGATTGATATGGAGGACTAACATGGAGGAGTGATATAGAGGAGTGGCATGGTGGAGTGATATTTAAGAGTGACATGGAGGAGTGACATGGAGGAATGACATGGAGTAGCAACATGGAGGAGTAACAAGGAGGTGTGACATGGAGGAGTGACGTGGACGAGTGACATGGAGGAGTGAGTTGGTAGAGCGACAAGGAGGAGTGACCTGGAGTAGCTACATGGAGGAGTGACAAGGAGGTGTGACATGGAGGAGTGACGTGGAGTAGCGACATGGAAGAGTGACTTGGAGGAGTGACAATGTGGAGCTACACAGATGAGAGACATGACATTGAAGACTTGGAGAAGTGACATGGAGGAGAGACATGGAGGAGTGACAAGGAGGATTGAGTTGGTGTAGCGACATGGAAGAGTGAAATGGAGTAGCGACATGGAGGAGTGACATGAGGAGTGAGTTGGTGTAGCGACATGGAGGAGTGACATGGAGGAGTGACATGGCGGAGGGACAGGGATGAGTGAATTGGTGTAGTGACATGGAGGAGTGACATGGAGGAATGACTTGGAGGAGTGACATGGAGGAGTGACATGGAGAGTTGATATGGAGGAGTGATTTGGAGGAGTGACGTGGTGGAGTGAAATGGAGGAGTGAAATGGAGGAGTGAGTTGGTGTAGCGACATAAGGAGTGACATGGAATAGCGACATGGAGGAGTGACATGGAGGAGTGACAAGGAGGATTGAGTTGGTGTAGCGACATGGAGGAGTGACATGGAGTAGCTACATGGAGGAGTGACATGAGGATTGAGTTGGTGTAGCGACATGGAGGAGTGACTTGGAAGAGCGACAAGGAGGAGTGACATAGAGGAGTGACATGGAGGAGTGACATATATGTTTGATGTGGGGGAGAGACATGGAGTAGTGACATGGAGAAGTGACAAGTTTCATCAGGAAGGAGAGTTGATATGGTGGAGTTACATGGCGGAGGGACAGGGATGAGTGAGTTGGTGTAGTGACATGGAGGAGTGACATGGAGGAGTGACATGGAGGGTTGATATGGAGGAGTGACATGGAGGAGTGACGTGGTGGAGTGAAATGGAGGAGTGACATGGGGGACTGAGTTTATATAGTGACATAAGGAGTGACATGGAGGAGAGACATAGAGGAGTGACGTGGAGGAAAGACATGGAGTAGTGACATGGAGAAGTGACAAGTTTGATCAGGAAGGAGGGTTGATATGGTGGAGTGACACGGCGGAGGGACAGGGATGAGTGAGTTGGTGTAGTGACATGAAGTAGCTACATGGAGGAGTGACAAGGAAGTGTGACATGGAGGAGTGACGTGGACAAGTGACATGGAGGAGTGAGTTGTTAGGGCAACATGGAGGAGTGACATGGAATAGCTACATGGAGGAGTGACAAGGAGGAGTGACATGGAAGACATAGAGGAGTGACATGGAGGAGTGACATGAAGGAGTGACATGGAGGAGTGACATGGAGGGTTGATATGGAGGAGTGACATGGAGGAGTGACGTGGTGGAGTGAAATGGAGGAGTGACATGGAGGAGTGAGTTGGTGTAGTGACATAAGGAGTGACATGGAATAGTGACATGGAGGAGTGACATGGAGGAGTGACATAGAGGAGTGACGTGGAGCAGTGACATGGAGGAGTGACATGGAGGAGTGAGTTGGTGTAGCGACATTGAGGAGTGACATGGAGGAGTGACATGGCGGAGGGACAGGGATGAGTGAGTTGGTGTAGTGACATAAGGAGTGACACGGAATAGCGACATGGAGGAGTGACATGGAGGAGTGAGTTGGTGTAGCGACATGGAGGAGTGACATGGAATAGCGACATGGAGGAGTGACATGGAGGAGTGAGTTGGTGTATCGACATGGAGGAGTGACATGGAATAACGACAAGGAGGAGTGACATGTAGGAGTGACATAGAGGAGTGACATAGAGGATTGATGTGGAGGAGAGACATGGAGTAGGGACATGGAGAAGTCATCAGTTTGATCAGGAAGGAGGGTTGATATGGTGGAGTGACATGGCGGAGGGAAAGGGATGAGTGAGTTGGTGTAGTGACATGGAGGAGTGACATGGAGGAGTGACATGGAGGAGTGACATGGAGGAGTGACATGGAGGATTGATATGGAGGACTAACATGGAGGAGTGATATAGAGGAGTGGCGTGGTGGAGTGATATTTAAGAGTGATATGGAGGAGTGACATGGAGGAGTGACATGGAAGACATATAGAAGTGACATGGAGGAGTGACATGGAGTAGCTACATGGAGGAGTGACAAGGAGGTGTGACATGGAGGAGTGACGTGGACGAGTGACATGGAGGAGTGAGTTGGTAGAGCGACATGGAGGAGTGACTTGGAGTAGCTACATGGAGGAGTTACAAGGAGGTGTGACATGGAGGAGTGACGTGGAGTAGCGACATGGAGGAGTGACTTGGAGGAGTGACAATGTGAAGCTACACAGATGAGAGACATGACATTGAAGACTTGGAGAAGTGACATGGAGGAGAGACATGATGGATTGAAATGGAGGAGTGACATGGAGTAGCGACATGGAGGAGTGACATGGAGGAGTGAGTTGGTGTAATGACATGGAGGAGTGACATGGAAGACATATAGAAGTGACATGGAGGAGTGACATGGAGGAGTGACAGGGCGGATCAGCCAGGCGGATTGATATGGTGGAGTGACATGGAGGAGGGACATGGAGGAGTGACATGGAGGAGTGACATGGAGGAGCAACATGGAGGAGTGACAAGGAGGAGCGACATGGAGGAGGGACATGGAAGACATATAGAAGTGACATGGAGTAGTGACATGGAGGATCGACATGGAGGAGTGACATGGAGTAGCGACATAGGGGAATGACATAGAGGAGTGAGTTGGTGGAGCGACATAAGGAGTGACATGGAATAGCGACATGGAGGAGTGACATGGAGCAGTGACATGGAGGAGTGACATGGAGGAGTGAGTTGGTGGAGCGACATGGAGGAGTGACATGGAAGACATATAGTATTGACATGGAGGAGTGACTTGGAGGAGTGACATAAAGGAGTGACATTGAGCAATGACTTGGATGAGTGACATGGAGGAGTGACAAGGAGGATTGAGTTGGTGTAGCGATATGGTGGAGTGACATGGAGTAGCAACATGGAGGAGTGACATGAGGAATGAGTTGGTGTAGCGAATTGGAGGAGTGACATGGAATTGCGACAAGGAGGAGTGACATGGAGGAGTGACGTGGAGTAGTGACATGGAGGGTTGATATGGAGGAGTGACATGGAATAGCGACAAGGAGCAATGACATGGAGGAGTGACATGGAGGAGTGACATAGAGGATTGATGTGGAGGAAAGACATGGAGTAGTGACATGGAGTAGCGACATGGAGGAGTGACATGAGGAGTGACGTAGAAGAGTGACGTGGTGGAGTGAAATGGAGGAGTGACATGGAAGAGTGAGTTGGTGTAGCAACATGGAGGAGTAACATGGAATAGCGACAAGGAGGAGTGACATGGAGGAGTGACAAGTTTGATCAGGAAGGAGGGTTGATATGGTGGAGTGACATGGCGGAGGGACAGGGATGAGTGAGTTGGTGTAGTGACATGGAGTAGCTACATGGAGGAGTGACAAGGAAGTGTGACATGGAGGAGTGACGTGGAGTAGTGACATGGAGGGTTGATATGAAGGAGTGACATGGAATAGCGACAAGGAGCAATGACATGGAATAGTGACATGGAGGAGTGACATAGAGGATAGATGTGGAGGAAAGACATGGAGTAGTGACATGGAGTAGCGACATGGAGGAGTGACATGAGGAGTGACGTAGAAGAGTGACGTGGTGAAGTGACATGGTGGAGTGACATGGAAGAGTGAGTTGGTGTAGCGACATGGAGGAGAAACATGGAATAGCGACAAGGAGGAGTGACATGGAGGAGTGACATGGAGGGGTGATATAGAGGAGTGATGTGGAGGAGAGACATGGAGTAGTGACATGGAGAAGTGACAAGTTTGATCAGGAAGGAGGGTTGATATGGTGGAGTGACATGGCGGAGGGACAGGGATGAGTGAGTTGGTGTAGTGACATGGAGTAGCTACATGGAGGAGTGACAAGGAAGTGTGACATGGAGGAGTGACGTGGACGAGTGACATGGAGGAATGAGTTGGTAGAGCGACATGGAGGAGTGACATGGAATAGCTACATGGAGGAGTGACAAGGAGGAGTGACAATCAGGAGTGAGTTGGTGGAGCAACATGGAAGAGTGACATGGAAGACATATAGAAGTGACATGGAGGAGTGACTTGGAATAGCGACAAGGAGGAGTGACATGGAGGAGTGACATGGAGGAGTGACATGGAGGAATGACATAGAGGGTTGATGTGGAGGAGAGACATCGAATAGTGACATGGAGAACTGACGAGTTTGATCAGGATGGAGGGTTGATATGGTGGAGTGACATGGCGGAGGGAAAGGGATGAGTGAGTTGGTGTAGTGACATGGAGGAGTGACATGGAGAAGTGACATGGAGGAGTGACATGGAGGATTGATTTGGAGGAGAGACATGGAGGAGTGACAGGGCGGATCAGCAAGGAGGATTGATATGGTGGAGTGACATGGCGGAGGGACATGGATGTGTGACATGGAGGATTGACATGGAGGAGCAACATGGAGGAGTGACAAGGAGGAGCGACATGGAGGAGGGACATGGAAGACATATAGAAGTGACATGGAGGAATGACATGGAGGATCGACATGGAGGAGTGACATGGAGTAGCGACATAGGGGAATGACATAGAGGAGTGAGTTGGTGGAGCGACATAAGGAGTGACATGGAATAGCAACATGGAGGAGTGACATGGAGCAGTGACATGGAGGAGTGACATGGAGGAGTGAGTTGGTGGAGCGACATGGAGGAGTGACATGGAAGACATATAGAATTGACATGGAGGAGTGACTTGGAGGAGTGACATAAAGGAGTGACATTGAGGAATGACTTGGATGAGTGACATGGAGGAGTGACAAGGAGGATTGAGTTGGTGTAGCGATATGGAGGAGTGACATGGAGTAGCAACATGGAGGAGTGACATGAGGAATGAGTTGGTGTAGCGAATTGGAGGAGTGACATGGAATTGCGACAAGGAGGAGTGACATGGAGAAGTGACATGGAGGATTGATATGGAGGAGTAACATGGAGGAGTGATATAGAGGAGTGGCGTGGTGGAGTGAAATTTAAGAGTGACATGGAGGAGTGACATGGAGGAGTGACATGGAGTAGCTACATGTAGGAGTGACAAGGAGGTGTGACATGGAGGAGTGACGTGGACGAGTGACATGGAGGAGTGAGTTGGTAGAGCGACATGGATGAGTGACAAGGAGTAGCTACATGGAGGAGTGACAAGGAGGTGTGACATGGAGGAGTGACGTGGAGTAGCGACAAGGAAGAGTGACATGGAGAAGTGACATGGAGGATTGACATGGAGGAGTAACATGGAGGAGTGATATAGAGGAGTGGTGTGGTGGAGTGAAATTTAAGAGTGACATGGAGGAGTGACATGGAGAAGTGACATGGAGTAGCTACATGGAGGAGTGACAAGGATGTGTGACATGGAGGAGTGACATGGACGAGTGACATGGAGGAGTGAGTTGGTAGAGCGACATGGAGGAGTGACATGGAGTAGCTACATGGAGGAGTGACAAGGAGGTGTGACATGGAGGAGTGACGTGGACGAGTGACATGGAGGAGTGAGTTGGTAGAGCGACATGGAGGAGTGACATTGAGTAGACACATGGAGGAGTGACATGGAGGAGGGAGTTGGTGTAACGACATGGAGGAGTGACATGGAAGACAAATAGAAGTGACATGGAGGAGTGACTTGGAGGAGTGACGTGGAGTAGCGACATGGAGGAGTGACTTGGAGGAGTGACAATGTGGAGGTACACAGATGAGAGACATGACATTGAAGACTTGGAGAAGTGACATGGAGGAGAGACATGGAGGAGTGAAATGGAGGAGTGACATTGAGTAGACACATGGAGGAGTGACATGGAGGAGTGAGTTGGTGTAACAAAATGGAGGAGTGACATGGAAGACATATAGAAGTGACATGGAGGAGTGACAAGTTTGATCAGGAAGGAGGGTTGATATGGTGGAGTGACATTGCGGAGGGACATGGAGGAGTGACATGGAGGAGTGACATGGAGGGTTGATATGGAGGAGGGACGTGGTGGAGTGAAATGGAGGAGTGACATGGAGGAGTGAGTTGGTGTAGCGACAAGGAGGAGTGACATGGAGGGTTGATATGGAGGAGTGACATGGAGGAGTGACGTGGTGGAGTGAAATGGAGGAGTGACATGGGGGACTGAGTTTATATAGTGACATAAGGAGTGACATGGAGGAGAGACATAGAGGAGTGACGTGGAGGAAAGACATGGAGTAGTGACATGGAGAAGTGACAAGTTTGATCAGGAAGGAGGGTTGATATGGTGGAGTGACATGGCGGAGGGACAGGGATGAGTGAGTTGGTGTAGTGACATGAAGTAGCTACATGGAGGAGTGACAAGGAAGTGTGACATGGAGGAGTGACGTGGCCGAGTGACATGGAGGAGTGAGTTGTTAGGGCAACATGGAGGAGTGACATGGAATAGCTACATGGAGGAGTGACAAGGAGGAGTGACATGGAAGACATAGAGGAGTGACATGGAGGAGTGACATGAAGGAGTGACATGGAGGAGTGACATGGAGGGTTGATATGGAGGAGTGACATGGAGGAGTGACGTGGTGGAGTGAAATGGAGGAGTGACATGGAGGAGTGAGTTGGTGTAGTGACATAAGGAGTGACATGGAATAGTGACATGGAGGAGTGACATGGAGGAGTGACATCGAGGAGTGACGTGGAGCAGTGACATGGAGGAGTGACATGGAGGAGTGAGTTGGTGGAGCGACATGGAGGAGTGAAATGGAAGACATATAGAAGTGACATGGAGGAGTGACTTGGATGAATGACATAAAGGAGTGACATGGAGGAATGACTTGGATGAGTGTCATGGAGGAGTGGCAAGGAGGATTGAGTTGGTGTAGCGACATGGAGGAGTGACATGGAGTAGCGACATGGAGGAGTGACATGGAGGAGTGAGTTGGTGTAGCGACATGGAGGAGTGACATGGAATTGCGACAAGGAGGAGTGACATGGAGAAGTGACATGGAGGACTGATATGGAAGAGTAACATGGAGGAGTGATATAGAGTAGTGGCGTGGTGGAGTGAAATTTAAGAGTGACATGGAGTAGCTATCTGGAGGAGTGACAAGGAGGTGTGGCATTGAGGAGTGACGTGGAGTAGCGACATGGAGGAGTGACTTGGAGGAGTGACAATGTGGAGCTACACAGATGAGAGACATGACATTGAAGACTTGGAGAAGTGACATGGAGGAGAGACATGCAGGAGTGACATAGAGGAGTGACTTGGAGCAGTGACATGGAGGAGTGACAAGGAGGATTGAGTTGGTGTAGCGACATGGAGGAGTGACATGGAGTAGCGACATGGAGGAGTGGCATGAGGAGTGAGTTGGTGTAGCAACATGGAGGAGTGACATGGAATAGCGACAAGGAGGAGTGACATGGAGGAGTTACATGGAGGAATGACATGGAGGAATGACATAGAGGTGTGATGTGGAGGAGAGACATGGAGTAGTGTCATGGAGAACTGACAAGTTTGATGAGGATGGAGGGTTGATATGGTGGAGTGACATGGCGGAGGGACAGGGATTAGTGAGTTGGTGTAGTGACATGGAGGAGTGACATGGAGGAGTGACATGGAGGAGTGACATGGAGGGTTGATATGGAGGAGTGACATGGAGGAGTGACGTGGTGGAGTGAAATGGAGGAGTGAAATGGAGTAGCGACATGGGGGAGTGACATGAGGAGTGAGTTGGTGTAGCGACATGGAGGAGTGACATGGCGGAGGGACAGGGATGAGTGAGTTGGTGTAGTGACATGGAGGAGTGACATGGAGGAATGACATGGAGGAGTGACATGGAGGGTTGATGTGGAGGAGAGACATGGAGGAGTGACAGGGCGGATCAGCAAGGAGGATTGATATGGTGGAGTGACATGGCGGAGGGACATGGATGAGTGATATGGAGGAGTGACATGGAGGAGCAACATGGAGGAGTGACAAGGAGGAGCGACATGGAGGAGTGACATGGAAGACATAGAAGTGACATGGAGGAGTGACATGGAGGATCGGCATGGAGGAGTGACGGAGTAGCGACATAGGGAAATGACATAAAGGAGTGATATTGAAAAGTGACATTGAGGAGTGACATGGAGGAGTGAGTTGGTGTAGCGACATGGAGGAGTGACATGGAATAGCGACATGGAGGAGTGACATGGAGGAGTGAGTTGGTGTATCGACATGGAGGAGTGACATGGAATAACGACAAGGAGGAGTGACATGTAGGAGTGACATAGAGGAGTGACATAGAGGATTGATGTGGAGGAGAGACATGGAGTAGGGACATGGAGAAGTGACAAGTTTCATCAGGAAGGAGGGTTGATATGGTGGAGTTACATGGCGGAGGGACAGGGATGAGTGAGTTGGTGTAGTGACATGGAGGAGTGACATGGAGGAGTGACATGGAGGGTTGATATGGAGGAGTGACATGGAGGAGTGACGTGGTGGAGTGAAATGGAGGAGATAAATGGAGTAGCGACATGGAGGAGTGACATGAGGAGTGAGTTGGTGTAGCGACATGGAGGAGTGACATGGCGGAGTGACATGGCGGAGGGACAGGGATGAGTGAGTTGGTGTAGTGACATGGAGGAGTGACATGGATGAATGACATGGAGGAGTGACATGGAGGGTTGATATGGAGGAGTGACATGGAGGAGTGAGTTGGTGTAGTGACATAAGGAGTGACACGGAATAGCGACATGGAGGAGTGACATGGAGGAGTGAGTTGGTGTAGCGACATGGAGGAGTGACATGGAATAGCGACATGGAGGAGTGACATGGAGGAGTGAGTTGGTGTATCGACATGGAGGAGTGACATGGAATAACGACAAGGAGGAGTGACATGTAGGAGTGACATAGAGGAGTGACATAGAGGATTGATGTGGAGGAGAGACATGGAGTAGGGACATGGAGAAGTCACAAGTTTGATCAGGAAGGAGGGTTGATATGGTGGAGTGACATGGCGGAGGGAAAGGGATGAGTGAGTTGGTGTAGTGACATGGAGGAGTGACATGGAGGAGTGACATGGAGGAGTGACATGGAGGAGTGACATGGAGGATTGATGTGGAGGAGAGACATGGAGGAGTAACAGGGCGGATCAGCAAGGAGGATTAATATGGTGGAGTGAAATGGCGGAGGGACATGGATGAGTGACATGGAGGAGTGACATGGAGGAGCAACATGGAGGACTGACAATGAGGAGCGACATGGAGGAGTGACATGGAAGACATATAGAAGTGATATGGAGGAGTGAAATGGAGGATCGACATGGAGGTGTGACATGGAGTAGCGACATAGGGGAATGACATAGAGGAGTGATATTGAAAAGTGACATTGAGGAGTGACATAGAGGAGTTATGTGGAGGAGTGACATGTACAACATGTAGAAGTGACACGGAGGAGAGACTTGGATGAGTGACATGGAGGAGTGACAAGGAGGCTTGAGTTGGTGTAGCGACATGGAGGAGTGACATGGAATTGCGACAAAGAGGAGTGACATGGAGAAGTGACATGGAGGATTGATATGGAGGACTAACATGGAGGAGTGATATAGAGGAGTGGCGTGGTGGAGTGATATTTAAGAGTGACATGGAGGAGTGACATGGAAGACATATAGAAGTGCCATGGAGGAGTGACATGGATTAGCTACATGGAGGAGTGACAAGGAGGTGTGACATGGAGGAGTGACGTGGACGAGTGACATGGAGGAGTGAGTTGGTAGAGCGACATGGAGGAGTGACTTGGAGTAGCTACATGGAGGAGTTACAAGGAGGTGTGACATGGAGGAGTGACGTGGAGTAGCGACATGGAGGAGTGACTTGGAGGAGTGACAATGTGAAGCTACACAGATGAGAGACATGACATTGAAGACTTGGAGAAGTGTCATGGAGGAGTGAGTTGGTGTAATGACATGGAGGAGTGACATGGAAGACATATAGAAGTGACATGGAGGAGTGACATGGAGGAGTGACAGGGCGGATCAGCCAGGCGGATTGATATGGTGGAGTGACATGGAGGAGGGACATGGAGGAGTGACATGGAGGAGTGACTTGGAGGAGTGACATAAAGGAGTGTCATGGAGGAATGACATGGATGAGTGACATGGAGGAGTGACATGGAGTAGTGACAAGGAGGAGTGACATGGAGGAGTGACATGGAATAGTGACATAGAGGATTGATGTGGAGGAGAGACATGGAGTAGTGACATGGAGAAGTGACAAGTTTGATCAGGAAAGAGGGTTGTTATGGTGGTGTGACATGGCGGAGGGACAGGGATGATTGAGTTGGTGTAGTGACATGGAGGAGTGACATGGAATAGCGACAAGGAGGAGTGACATGGAGGAGTTACATGGAGGAGTGACATGCAGGAATGACACAGAGGAGTGACAAGGAGTATTGAGTTTGTGTAGCGACATGGAGGAATGACATGGAATAGCGACATGGAGGAGTGACATAGAGGAGTGACATGGAGGAGTGACATAGAGGATTGATGTGGAGGAGAGACATGGAGGAGTGACAGGGCGGATCAGTAAGGAGGATTGATATGGTGGAGTGACATGGCGGAGGTACATGGATGAGTGACATGGAGGAGTGACATGGAGGAGCAACATGGAGGAGTGACAAGGAGGAGCGACATGGAGGAGTGACATGGAAGACATATAGAAGTGACATGGAGGAGTGACTTGGAGGAGTGACATAAAGGAGTGACATGGAGGAATGACTTGGATGAGTGACATGGAGGAGTGACAAGGAGGATTGAGTTGGTGTAGCGACATGGAGGAGTGACATGGAATTGCGACAAGGAGGAGTGACATGGAGATGTGACATGGAGGATTGATATGGAGGAGTAACATGAAGGAGTGATATAGAGGAGTGGCGTGGTGGAGTGATATTTAAGAGTGCCATGGAGGAGTGACATGGAGGAGTGACATGGAGTAGCTACATGGAGGAGTGACAAGGAGGTGTGACATGGAGGAGTGACGTGGACGAGTGACATGGAGTAGTGAGTTGGTAGAGCGACATGGAGGAGTGACATGGAGTAGCTACATGGAGGAGTGACAAGGAGGTGTGAAATGGAGGAGTGACGTGGAGTAGCGACATGGAGGAGTGACTTGGAGGAGTGACAATGTGGAGCTACACAGATGAGAGACATGACATTGAAGACTTGGAGAAGTGACATGGAGGAGAGACATGGAGGAGTGAAATGGAGGAGTGACATGGAGTAGAGACATGGAGGAGTGACATGGAGGAGTGAGTTGGTGTAACGACATGGAGGAGTGACATGGAACACATATAGAAGTGACATGGAGCAGTGACTTGGAGGAGTGACATAAAGGAGTGACATGGAGGAATGACTTGGATGAGTGACATGGAGGAGTGACAAGGAGGATTGAGTTGGTGTAGCGACATGGAGGAGTGAAATTGAGTAGCGACATGGAGGAGTGACATGAGGAGTGAGTTGGGGTAGCGACATGGAGGAGTGACATGGCGGAGGGACAGGGATGAGTGAGTTGGTGTAGTGACATGGAGGAATGACATGGAGGAGTGACATGGAATAGCGACATGGAGGAGTGACATGGCGGAGGGACAGGGATGAGTGAGTTGGTGTAGTGACGTGGTGGAGTGAAATGGAGGAGTGACATGGAAGAGTGAGTTGGTGTAGCGACACTGTGGAGTAACATGGAATAGCGACAAGGAGGAGTGACATGGAGGAGTAACAAGTTTGATCAGGAAGGAGGGTTGATATGGTGGAGTGACATGGCGGAGGGACAGGGATGAGTGAGTTGGTGTAGTAACAAGGAGTAGCTACATGGAGGAGTGACAAGGAAGTGTGACATGGAGGAGTGACGTGGACGAGTGACATGGAGGAATGAGTTGGTAGAGCGACATGGAGGAGTTACATGGAATAGCTACAAGGAGGAGTGACAAGGAGGAATGATATGGAGGAGTGAGTTGGTGGAGCGACATGGAGGAGTGACATGGAAGACATATAGAAGTGACATGGAGGAGTGACTTGGAGGAGTGACATAAATGAGTGACATGGATGAATGACTTGGATGAGTGACATGGAGGAGTGACAAGGAGGTTTGAGTTGGTGTAGCGACCTGGAGGAGTTACATGGAGTAGCGACATGGAGGAGTGACATGAGGAGTGAGTTGGTGTAGAAACATTGAGGAGTGACATGGAATAGCGACAAGGAGGAGTGACATGGAGGAGTGACATAGAGGAGTGATATTGAAAATTGATATTGAGGAGTGACATAGAGGAGTTATTTGGAGGAGTGACATGTACAACATGTAGAAGTGACACGGAGGAGAGACTTGGATGAGTGACATGGAGGAGTGACAAGGAAGTGTGACATGGAGGAGTGACGTGGACGAGTGACATGGAGGAATGAGTTGGTAGAGCGACATGGAGGAGTGACATGGAGTAGCTACATGGAGGAGTGACAAGGAGGTGTGACATGGAGGAGTGACGTGGAGTAGTGACATGGAGGGTTGATATGAAGGAGTGACATGGAATAGCGACAAGGAGCAATGACATGGAGTAGTGACATGGAGGAGTGACATGAGGAGTGACGTAGAAGAGTGACGTGGTGAAGTGAAATGGAGGAGTGATATGGAAGAGTGAGTTGGTGTAGCGACATGGAGGAGAAACATGGAATAGCGACAAGGAGGAGTGACATGGAGGAGTGACATGGAGGGGTGATATAGAGGAGTGATGTGGAGGAGAGACATGGAGTAGTGACATGGAGAAGTGACAAGTTTGATCAGGAAGGAGGGTTGATATGGTGGAGTGACATGGCGGAGGGACAGGGATGAGTGAGTTGGTGTAGTGACATGGAGGAGTGACATGGAGAAGTGACATGGAGTAGCTACATGGAGGAGTGACAAGGAGGTGTGACATGGAGGAATGACGTGGACGAGTGACATGGAGGAGTGAGTTGGTAGAGCGACATGGAGGAGTGACATGGAGTAGTTACATGGAGGAGTGACAAGGAGGTGTGACATGGAGGAGTGACGTGGAGTAGTGACATGGAGGGTTGATATGAAGGAGTGACATGGAATAGCGACAAGGAGCAATGACATGGAGTAGTGACATGGAGGAGTGACATAGAGGATAGATGTGGAGGAAAGACATGGAGTAGTGACATGGAGTAGCGACATGGAGGAGTGACATGAGGAGTGACGTAGAAGAGTGACGTGGTGAAGTGAAATGGAGGAGTGACATGGAAGAGTGAGTTGGTGTAGCGACATGGAGGAGAAACATGGAATAGCGACAAGGAGGAGTGACATGGAGGAGTGACATGGAGGGGTGATATAGAGGAGTGATGTGGAGGAGAGACATGGAGTAGTGACATGGAGTAGCGACATGGAGGAGTGACATGAGGAGTGACGTAGAAGAGTGACGTGGTGAAGTGAAATGGAGTAGTGACATGGAAGAGTGAGTTGGTGTAGCGACATGGAGGAGAAACATGGAATAGCGACAAGGAGGAGTGACATGGAGGAGTGACATGGAGGGGTGATATAGAGGAGTGATGTGGAGGAGAGACATGAAGTAGTGACATGGAGAAGTGACAAGTTTGATCAGGAAGGAGGGTTGATATGGTGGAGTGACATGGCGGAGGGACAGGGATGAGTGAGTTGGTGTAGTGACATGGAGTAGCTACATGGAGGAGTGACAAGGAAGTGTGACATGGAGGAGTGACGTGGACGAGTGACATGGAGGAATGAGTTGGAAGAGCGACATGGAGGAGTGACATGGAATAGCTACATGGAGGAGTGACAAGGAGGAGTGACATGGAGGAGTGAGTTGGTGGAGCAACATGGAAGAGTGACATGGAAGACATAAAGGAGTGACATGGAGGAATGACTTGGATGAGTGACATGGAGGAGTGACAAGGAGGGTTGAGTTGGTGTAGCGACATGGAGGAGTGACATGGAGTAGCGACATGGAGGAGTGACATGAGGAGTGAGTTGGTGTAGCAACATGGAGGAGTGACATGGAATAGCGACAAGGAGAAGTGACATGGAGGAGTGACATGGAGGTGTGACATGGAGGAATGACATAGAGGGTTGATGTGTATGAGAGACATGGAGTAGTGACATGGAGAACTGACGAGTTTGATCAGGATGGAGGGTTGATATGGTGGAGTGACATGGTGGAGGGAAAGGGATGAGTGAGTTGGTGTAGTGACATGGAGGAGTGACATGGAGGAGTGACATGGAGGAGTGACATGGAGGATTGATGTGGAGGAGAGACATGGAGGAGTGACAGGGCGGATCAGCAAGGAGGATTGATATGGTGGAGTGTCATGGCGGAGGGACATGGATGAGTGACATGGAGGATTGACATGGAGGAGCAACATGGAGGAGTGACAAGGAGGAGCGACATGGAGGAGGGACATGGAAGACATATAGAAGTGACATGGAGTAGTGACATGGAGGATCGACATGGAGGAGTGACATGGAGTAGCGACATAGGGGAATGATATAGAGGAGTGAGTTGGTGGAGCGACATAAGGAGTGACATGGAATAGCGACATGGAGGAGTGACATGGAGCAGTGACATGGAGGAGTGACATGGAGGAGTGAGTTGGTGGAGCAACATGGAAGAGTGACATGGAAGACATAAAGGAGTGACATGGAGGAATGACTTGGATGAGTGACATGGAGGAGTGACAAGGAGGGTTGAGTTGGTGTAGCGACATGGAGGAGTGACATGGAGTAGCGACATGGAGGAGTGACATGAGGAGTGAGTTGGTGTAGCAACATGGAGGAGTGACATGGAATAGCGACAAGGAGAAGTGACATGGAGGAGTGACATGGAGGAGTGACATGGAGGAATGACATAGAGGGTTGATGTGTATGAGAGACATGGAGTAGTGACATGGAGAACTGACGAGTTTGATCAGGATGGAGGGTTGATATGGTGGAGTGACATGGCGGAGGGAAAGGGATGAGTGAGTTGGTGTAGTGACATGGAGGAGTGACATGGAGGAGTGACATGGAGGAGTGACATGGAGGAGTGACATGGAGGATTGATGTGGAGGAGAGACATGGAGGAGTGACAGGGCGGATCAGCAAGGAGGATTGATATGGTGGAGTGACATGGCGGAGGGACATGGATGAGTGACATGGAGGATTGACATGGAGGAGCAACATGGAGGAGTGACAAGGAGGAGCGACATGGAGGAGGGACATGGAAGACATATAGAAGTGACATGGAGTAGTGACATGGAGGATCGACATGGAGGAGTGACATGGAGTAGCGACATAGGGGAATGACATAGAGGAGTGAGTTGGTGGAGCGACATAAGGAGTGACATGGAATAGCGACATGGAAGAGTGACATGGAGCAGTGACATGGAGGAGTGACATGGAGGAGTGAGTTGGTGGAGCGACATGGAGGAGTGACATGGAAGACATATAGAATTGACATGGAGGAGTGACTTGGAGGAGTGACATAAAGGAGTGACATTGAGCAATGACTTGGATGAGTGACATGGAGGAGTGACAAGGAGGATTGAGTTGGTGTAGCGATATGGTGGAGTGACATGGAGTAGCAACATGGAGGAGTGACATGAGGAATGAGTTGGTGTAGCGAATTGGAGGAGTGACATGGAATTGCGACAAGGAGGAGTGACATGGAGGAGTGACGTGGAGTAGTGACATGGAGGGTTGATATGGAGGAGTGACATGGAATAGCGACAAGGAGCAATGACATGGAGGAGTGACATAGAGGATTGATGTGGAGGAAAGACATGGAGTAGTGACATGGAGTAGCGACATGGAGGAGTGACATGAGGAGTGACGTAGAAGAGTGACGTGGTGGAGTGAAATGGAGGAGTGACATGGAAGAGTGAGTTGGTGTAGCAACATGGAGGAGTAACATGGAATAGCGACAAGGAGGAGTGACATGGAGGAGTGACATGGAGGAGTGACAAGTTTGATCAGGAAGGAGGGTTGATATGGTGGAGTGACATGGCGGAGGGACAGGGATGAGTGAGTTGGTGTAGTGACATGGAGTAGCTACATGGAGGAGTGACAAGGAAGTGTGACATGGAGGAGTGACGTGGACGAGTGACATGGAGGAATGAGTTGGTAGAGCGACATGGAGGAGTGACATGGATTAGCTACATGGAGGAGTGACAAGGAGGTGTGACATGGAGGAGTGACGTGGAGTAGTGACATGGAGGGTTGATATGAAGGAGTGACATGGAATAGCGACAAGGAGCAATGACATGGAGTAGTGACATGGAGGAGTGACATGAGGAGTGACGTAGAAGAGTGACGTGGTGAAGTGAAATGGAGGAGTGATATGGAAGAGTGAGTTGGTGTAGCGACATGGAGGAGAAACATGGAATAGCGACAAGGAGGAGTGACATGGAGGAGTGACATGGAGGAGTGACATGGAGATGTGACATGGAGGATTGATATGGAGGAGTAACATGAAGGAGTGATATAGAGGAGTGGCGTGGTGGAGTGATATTTAAGAGTGCCATGGAGGAGTGACATGGAGGAGTGACATGGAGTAGCTACATGGAGGAGTGACAAGGAGGTGTGACATGGAGGAGTGACGTGGACGAGTGACATGGAGTAGTGAGTTGGTAGAGCGACATGGAGGAGTGACATGGAGTAGCTACATGGAGGAGTGACAAGGAGGTGTGAAATGGAGGAGTGACGTGGAGTAGCGACATGGAGGAGTGACTTGGAGGAGTGACAATGTGGAGCTACACAGATGAGAGACATGACATTGAAGACTTGGAGAAGTGACATGGAGGAGAGACATGGAGGAGTGAAATGGAGGAGTGACATGGAGTAGAGACATGGAGGAGTGACATGGAGGAGTGAGTTGGTGTAACGACATGGAGGAGTGACATGGAACACATATAGAAGTGACATGGAGCAGTGACTTGGAGGAGTGACATAAAGGAGTGACATGGAGGAATGACTTGGATGAGTGACATGGAGGAGTGACAAGGAGGATTGAGTTGGTGTAGCGACATGGAGGAGTGAAATTGAGTAGCGACATGGAGGAGTGACATGAGGAGTGAGTTGGGGTAGCGACATGGAGGAGTGACATGGCGGAGGGACAGGGATGAGTGAGTTGGTGTAGTGACATGGAGGAATGACATGGAGGAGTGACATGGAATAGCGACATGGAGGAGTGACATGGCGGAGGGACAGGGATGAGTGAGTTGGTGTAGTGACGTGGTGGAGTGAAATGGAGGAGTGACATGGAAGAGTGAGTTGGTGTAGCGACACTGTGGAGTAACATGGAATAGCGACAAGGAGGAGTGACATGGAGGAGTAACAAGTTTGATCAGGAAGGAGGGTTGATATGGTGGAGTGACATGGCGGAGGGACAGGGATGAGTGAGTTGGTGTAGTAACAAGGAGTAGCTACATGGAGGAGTGACAAGGAAGTGTGACATGGAGGAGTGACGTGGACGAGTGACATGGAGGAATGAGTTGGTAGAGCGACATGGAGGAGTTACATGGAATAGCTACAAGGAGGAGTGACAAGGAGGAATGATATGGAGGAGTGAGTTGGTGGAGCGACATGGAGGAGTGACATGGAAGACATATAGAAGTGACATGGAGGAGTGACTTGGAGGAGTGACATAAATGAGTGACATGGATGAATGACTTGGATGAGTGACATGGAGGAGTGACAAGGAGGTTTGAGTTGGTGTAGCGACCTGGAGGAGTTACATGGAGTAGCGACATGGAGGAGTGACATGAGGAGTGAGTTGGTGTAGAAACATTGAGGAGTGACATGGAATAGCGACAAGGAGGAGTGACATGGAGGAGTGACATAGAGGAGTGATATTGAAAATTGATATTGAGGAGTGACATAGAGGAGTTATTTGGAGGAGTGACATGTACAACATGTAGAAGTGACACGGAGGAGAGACTTGGATGAGTGACATGGAGGAGTGACAAGGAAGTGTGACATGGAGGAGTGACGTGGACGAGTGACATGGAGGAATGAGTTGGTAGAGCGACATGGAGGAGTGACATGGAGTAGCTACATGGAGGAGTGACAAGGAGGTGTGACATGGAGGAGTGACGTGGAGTAGTGACATGGAGGGTTGATATGAAGGAGTGACATGGAATAGCGACAAGGAGCAATGACATGGAGTAGTGACATGGAGGAGTGACATGAGGAGTGACGTAGAAGAGTGACGTGGTGAAGTGAAATGGAGGAGTGATATGGAAGAGTGAGTTGGTGTAGCGACATGGAGGAGAAACATGGAATAGCGACAAGGAGGAGTGACATGGAGGAGTGACATGGAGGGGTGATATAGAGGAGTGATGTGGAGGAGAGACATGGAGTAGTGACATGGAGAAGTGACAAGTTTGATCAGGAAGGAGGGTTGATATGGTGGAGTGACATGGCGGAGGGACAGGGATGAGTGAGTTGGTGTAGTGACATGGAGGAGTGACATGGAGAAGTGACATGGAGTAGCTACATGGAGGAGTGACAAGGAGGTGTGACATGGAGGAATGACGTGGACGAGTGACATGGAGGAGTGAGTTGGTAGAGCGACATGGAGGAGTGACATGGAGAAGTGACATGGAGTAGCTACATGGAGGAGTGACAAGGAGGTGTGACATGGAGGAATGACGTGGACGAGTGACATGGAGGAGTGAGTTGGTAGAGCGACATGGAGGAGTGACATGGAGTAGTTACATGGAGGAGTGACATGGAGGGTTGATATGAAGGAGTGACATGGAATAGCGACAAGGAGCAATGACATGGAGTAGTGACATGGAGGAGTGACATAGAGGATAGATGTGGAGGAAAGACATGGAGTAGTGACATGGAGTAGCGACATGGAGGAGTGACATGAGGAGTGACGTAGAAGAGTGACGTGGTGAAGTGAAATGGAGGAGTGACATGGAAGAGTGAGTTGGTGTAGCGACATGGAGGAGAAACATGGAATAGCGACAAGGAGGAGTGACATGGAGGAGTGACATGGAGGGGTGATATAGAGGAGTGATGTGGAGGAGAGACATGGAGTAGTGACATGGAGTAGCGACATGGAGGAGTGACATGAGGAGTGACGTAGAAGAGTGACGTGGTGAAGTGAAATGGAGTAGTGACATGGAAGAGTGAGTTGGTGTAGCGACATGGAGGAGAAACATGGAATAGCGACAAGGAGGAGTGACATGGAGGAGTGACATGGAGGGGTGATATAGAGGAGTGATGTGGAGGAGAGACATGAAGTAGTGACATGGAGAAGTGACAAGTTTGATCAGGAAGGAGGGTTGATATGGTGGAGTGACATGGCGGAGGGACAGGGATGAGTGAGTTGGTGTAGTGACATGGAGTAGCTACATGGAGGAGTGACAAGGAAGTGTGACATGGAGGAGTGACGTGGACGAGTGACATGGAGGAATGAGTTGGAAGAGCGACATGGAGGAGTGACATGGAATAGCTACATGGAGGAGTGACAAGGAGGAGTGACATGGAGGAGTGAGTTGGTGGAGCAACATGGAAGAGTGACATGGAAGACATAAAGGAGTGACATGGAGGAATGACTTGGATGAGTGACATGGAGGAGTGACAAGGAGGGTTGAGTTGGTGTAGCGACATGGAGGAGTGACATGGAGTAGCGACATGGAGGAGTGACATGAGGAGTGAGTTGGTGTAGCAACATGGAGGAGTGACATGGAATAGCGACAAGGAGAAGTGACATGGAGGAGTGACATGGAGGTGTGACATGGAGGAATGACATAGAGGGTTGATGTGTATGAGAGACATGGAGTAGTGACATGGAGAACTGACGAGTTTGATCAGGATGGAGGGTTGATATGGTGGAGTGACATGGTGGAGGGAAAGGGATGAGTGAGTTGGTGTAGTGACATGGAGGAGTGACATGGAGGAGTGACATGGAGGAGTGACATGGAGGATTGATGTGGAGGAGAGACATGGAGGAGTGACAGGGCGGATCAGCAAGGAGGATTGATATGGTGGAGTGTCATGGCGGAGGGACATGGATGAGTGACATGGAGGATTGACATGGAGGAGCAACATGGAGGAGTGACAAGGAGGAGCGACATGGAGGAGGGACATGGAAGACATATAGAAGTGACATGGAGTAGTGACATGGAGGATCGACATGGAGGAGTGACATGGAGTAGCGACATAGGGGAATGATATAGAGGAGTGAGTTGGTGGAGCGACATAAGGAGTGACATGGAATAGCGACATGGAGGAGTGACATGGAGCAGTGACATGGAGGAGTGACATGGAGGAGTGAGTTGGTGGAGCAACATGGAAGAGTGACATGGAAGACATAAAGGAGTGACATGGAGGAATGACTTGGATGAGTGACATGGAGGAGTGACAAGGAGGGTTGAGTTGGTGTAGCGACATGGAGGAGTGACATGGAGTAGCGACATGGAGGAGTGACATGAGGAGTGAGTTGGTGTAGCAACATGGAGGAGTGACATGGAATAGCGACAAGGAGAAGTGACATGGAGGAGTGACATGGAGGAGTGACATGGAGGAATGACATAGAGGGTTGATGTGTATGAGAGACATGGAGTAGTGACATGGAGAACTGACGAGTTTGATCAGGATGGAGGGTTGATATGGTGGAGTGACATGGCGGAGGGAAAGGGATGAGTGAGTTGGTGTAGTGACATGGAGGAGTGACATGGAGGAGTGACATGGAGGAGTGACATGGAGGAGTGACATGGAGGATTGATGTGGAGGAGAGACATGGAGGAGTGACAGGGCGGATCAGCAAGGAGGATTGATATGGTGGAGTGACATGGCGGAGGGACATGGATGAGTGACATGGAGGATTGACATGGAGGAGCAACATGGAGGAGTGACAAGGAGGAGCGACATGGAGGAGGGACATGGAAGACATATAGAAGTGACATGGAGTAGTGACATGGAGGATCGACATGGAGGAGTGACATGGAGTAGCGACATAGGGGAATGACATAGAGGAGTGAGTTGGTGGAGCGACATAAGGAGTGACATGGAATAGCGACATGGAAGAGTGACATGGAGCAGTGACATGGAGGAGTGACATGGAGGAGTGAGTTGGTGGAGCGACATGGAGGAGTGACATGGAAGACATATAGAATTGACATGGAGGAGTGACTTGGAGGAGTGACATAAAGGAGTGACATTGAGCAATGACTTGGATGAGTGACATGGAGGAGTGACAAGGAGGATTGAGTTGGTGTAGCGATATGGTGGAGTGACATGGAGTAGCAACATGGAGGAGTGACATGAGGAATGAGTTGGTGTAGCGAATTGGAGGAGTGACATGGAATTGCGACAAGGAGGAGTGACATGGAGGAGTGACGTAGAAGAGTGACGTGGTGGAGTGAAATGGAGGAGTGACATGGAAGAGTGAGTTGGTGTAGCAACATGGAGGAGTAACATGGAATAGCGACAAGGAGGAGTGACATGGAGGAGTGACATGGAGGAGTGACAAGTTTGATCAGGAAGGAGGGTTGATATGGTGGAGTGACATGGCGGAGGGACAGGGATGAGTGAGTTGGTGTAGTGACATGGAGTAGCTACATGGAGGAGTGACAAGGAAGTGTGACATGGAGGAGTGACGTGGACGAGTGACATGGAGGAATGAGTTGGTAGAGCGACATGGAGGAGTGACATGGATTAGCTACATGGAGGAGTGACAAGGAGGTGTGACATGGAGGAGTGACGTGGAGTAGTGACATGGAGGGTTGATATGAAGGAGTGACATGGAATAGCGACAAGGAGCAATGACATGGAGTAGTGACATGGAGGAGTGACATGAGGAGTGACGTAGAAGAGTGACGTGGTGAAGTGAAATGGAGGAGTGATATGGAAGAGTGAGTTGGTGTAGCGACATGGAGGAGAAACATGGAATAGCGACAAGGAGGAGTGACATGGAGGAGTGACATGGAGGGGTGATATAGAGGAGTGACGTGGTGGAGTGAAATGGAGGAGTGACATGGGGGACTGAGTTTATATAGTGACATAAGGAGTGACATGGAGGAGAGACATAGAGGAGTGACGTGGAGGAAAGACATGGAGTAGTGACATGGAGAAGTGACAAGTTTGATCAGGAAGGAGGGTTGATATGGTGGAGTGACATGGCGGAGGGACAGGGATGAGTGAGTTGGTGTAGTGACATGAAGTAGCTACATGGAGGAGTGACAAGGAAGTGTGACATGGAGGAGTGACGTGGCCGAGTGACATGGAGGAGTGAGTTGTTAGGGCAACATGGAGGAGTGACATGGAATAGCTACATGGAGGAGTGACAAGGAGGAGTGACATGGAAGACATAGAGGAGTGACATGGAGGAGTGACATGAAGGAGTGACATGGAGGAGTGACATGGAGGGTTGATATGGAGGAGTGACATGGAGAAGTGACGTGGTGGAGTGAAATGGAGGAGTGACATGGAGGAGTGAGTTGGTGTAGTGACATAAGGAGTGACATGGAATAGTGACATGGAGGAGTGACATGGAGGAGTGACATCGAGGAGTGACGTGGAGCAGTGACATGGAGGAGTGACATGGAGGAGTGAGTTGGTGGAGCGACATGGAGGAGTGAAATGGAAGACATATAGAAGTGACATGGAGGAGTGACTTGGATGAATGACATAAAGGAGTGACATGGAGGAATGACTTGGATGAGTGTCATGGAGGAGTGACAAGGAGGATTGAGTTGGTGTAGCGACATGGAGGAGTGACATGGAGTAGCGACATGGAGGAGTGACATGGAGGAGTGAGTTGGTGTAGCGACATGGAGGAGTGACATGGAATTGCGACAAGGAGGAGTGACATGGAGAAGTGACATGGAGGACTGATATGGAAGAGTAACATGGAGGAGTGATATAGAGTAGTGGCGTGGTGGAGTGAAATTTAAGAGTGACATGGAGTAGCTATCTGGAGGAGTGACAAGGAGGTGTGGCATTGAGGAGTGACGTGGAGTAGCGACATGGAGGAGTGACTTGGAGGAGTGACAATGTGGAGCTACACAGATGAGAGACATGACATTGAAGACTTGGAGAAGTGACATGGAGGAGAGACATGCAGGAGTGACATAGAGGAGTGACTTGGAGCAGTGACATGGAGGAGTGACAAGGAGGATTGAGTTGGTGTAGCGACATGGAGGAGTGACATGGAGTAGCGACATGGAGGAGTGGCATGAGGAGTGAGTTGGTGTAGCAACATGGAGGAGTGACATGGAATAGCGACAAGGAGGAGTGACATGGAGGAGTTACATGGAGGAATGACATGGAGGAATGACATAGAGGTGTGATGTGGAGGAGAGACATGGAGTAGTGTCATGGAGAACTGACAAGTTTGATGAGGATGGAGGGTTGATATGGTGGAGTGACATGGCGGAGGGACAGGGATTAGTGAGTTGGTGTAGTGACATGGAGGAGTGACATGGAGGAGTGACATGGAGGAGTGACATGGAGGGTTGATATGGAGGAGTGACATGGAGGAGTGACGTGGTGGAGTGAAATGGAGGAGTGAAATGGAGTAGCGACATGGGGGAGTGACATGAGGAGTGAGTTGGTGTAGCGACATGGAGGAGTGACATGGAGGAGTGACATGGCGGAGGGACAGGGATGAGTGAGTTGGTGTAGTGACATGGAGGAGTGACATGGAGGAATGACATGGAGGAGTGACATGGAGGGTTGATGTGGAGGAGAGACATGGAGGAGTGACAGGGCGGATCAGCAAGGAGGATTGATATGGTGGAGTGACATGGCGGAGGGACATGGATGAGTGATATGGAGGAGTGACATGGAGGAGCAACATGGAGGAGTGACAAGGAGGAGCGACATGGAGGAGTGACATGGAAGACATAGAAGTGACATGGAGGAGTGACATGGAGGATCGGCATGGAGGAGTGACGGAGTAGCGACATAGGGAAATGACATAAAGGAGTGATATTGAAAAGTGACATTGAGGAGTGACATGGAGGAGTGAGTTGGTGTATCGACATGGAGGAGTGACATGGAATAACGACAAGGAGGAGTGACATGTAGGAGTGACATAGAGGAGTGACATAGAGGATTGATGTGGAGGAGAGACATGGAGTAGGGACATGGAGAAGTGACAAGTTTCATCAGGAAGGAGGGTTGATATGGTGGAGTTACATGGCGGAGGTACAGGGATGAGTGAGTTGGTGTAGTGACATGGAGGAGTGACATGGAGGAGTGACATGGAGGGTTGATATGGAGGAGTGACATGGAGGAGTGACGTGGTGGAGTGAAATGGAGGAGATAAATGGAGTAGCGACATGGAGGAGTGACATGAGGAGTGAGTTGGTGTAGCGACATGGAGGAGTGACATGGAGGAGTGACATGGCGGAGGGACAGGGATGAGTGAGTTGGTGTAGTGACATGGAGGAGTGACATGGATGAATGACATGGAGGAGTGACATGGAGGGTTGATATGGAGGAGTGACATGGAGGAGTGAGTTGGTGTAGTGACATAAGGAGTGACACGGAATAGCGACATGGAGGAGTGACATGGAGGAGTGAGTTGGTGTAGCGACATGGAGGAGTGACATGGAATAGCGACATGGAGGAGTGACATGGAGGAGTGAGTTGGTGTATCGACATGGAGGAGTGACATGGAATAACGACAAGGAGGAGTGACATGTAGGAGTGACATAGAGGAGTGACATAGAGGATTGATGTGGAGGAGAGACATGGAGTAGGGACATGGAGAAGTCACAAGTTTGATCAGGAAGGAGGGTTGATATGGTGGAGTGACATGGCGGAGGGAAAGGGATGAGTGAGTTGGTGTAGTGACATGGAGGAGTGACATGGAGGAGTGACATGGAGGAGTGACATGGAGGAGTGACATGGAGGATTGATGTGGAGGAGAGACATGGAGGAGTAACAGGGCGGATCAGCAAGGAGGATTAATATGGTGGAGTGAAATGGCGGAGGGACATGGATGAGTGACATGGAGGAGTGACATGGAGGAGCAACATGGAGGACTGACAATGAGGAGCGACATGGAGGAGTGACATGGAAGACATATAGAAGTGATATGGAGGAGTGAAATGGAGGATCGACATGGAGGTGTGACATGGAGTAGCGACATAGGGGAATGACATAGAGGAGTGATATTGAAAAGTGACATTGAGGAGTGACATAGAGGAGTTATGTGGAGGAGTGACATGTACAACATGTAGAAGTGACACGGAGGAGAGACTTGGATGAGTGACATGGAGGAGTGACAAGGAGGCTTGAGTTGGTGTAGCGACATGGAGGAGTGACATGGAATTGCGACAAAGAGGAGTGACATGGAGAAGTGACATGGAGGATTGATATGGAGGACTAACATGGAGGAGTGATATAGAGGAGTGGCGTGGTGGAGTGATATTTAAGAGTGACATGGAGGAGTGACATGGAAGACATATAGAAGTGCCATGGAGGAGTGACATGGATTAGCTACATGGAGGAGTGACAAGGAGGTGTGACATGGAGGAGTGACGTGGACGAGTGACATGGAGGAGTGAATTGGTAGAGCGACATGGAGGAGTGACTTGGAGTAGCTACATGGAGGAGTTACAAGGAGGTGTGACATGGAGGAGTGACGTGGAGTAGCGACATGGAGGAGTGACTTGGAGGAGTGACAATGTGAAGCTACACAGATGAGAGACATGACATTGAAGACTTGGAGAAGTGTCATGGAGGAGTGAGTTGGTGTAATGACATGGAGGAGTGACATGGAAGACATATAGAAGTGACATGGAGGAGTGACATGGAGGAGTGACAGGGCGGATCAGCCAGGCGGATTGATATGGTGGAGTGACATGGAGGAGGGACATGGAGGAGTGACATGGAGGAGTGACTTGGAGGAGTGACATAAAGGAGTGTCATGGAGGAATGACATGGATGAGTGACATGGAGGAGTGACATGGAGTAGTGACAAGGAGGAGTGACATGGAGGAGTGACATGGAATAGTGACATAGAGGATTGATGTGGAGGAGAGACATGGAGTAGTGACATGGAGAAGTGACAAGTTTGATCAGGAAAGAGGGTTGTTATGGTGGTGTGACATGGCGGAGGGACAGGGATGATTGAGTTGGTGTAGTGACATGGAGGAGTGACATGGAATAGCGACAAGGAGGAGTGACATGGAGGAGTTACATGGAGGAGTGACATGCAGGAATGACACAGAGGAGTGACAAGGAGTATTGAGTTCGTGTAGCGACATGGAGGAATGACATGGAATAGCGACATGGAGGAGTGACATAGAGGAGTGACATGGAGGAGTGACATAGAGGATTGATGTGGAGGAGAGACATGGAGGAGTGACAGGGCGGATCAGTAAGGAGGATTGATATGGTGGAGTGACATGGCGGAGGTACATGGATGAGTGACATGGAGGAGTGACATGGAGGAGCAACATGGAGGAGTGACAAGGAGGAGCGACATGGAGGAGTGACATGGAAGACATATAGAAGTGACATGGAGGAGTGACTTGGAGGAGTGACATAAAGGAGTGACATGGAGGAATGACTTGGATGAGTGACATGGAGGAGTGACAAGGAGGATTGAGTTGGTGTAGCGACATGGAGGAGTGACATGGAATTGCGACAAGGAGGAGTGACATGGAGATGTGACATGGAGGATTGATATGGAGGAGTAACATGAAGGAGTGATATAGAGGAGTGGCGTGGTGGAGTGATATTTAAGAGTGCCATGGAGGAGTGACATGGAGGAGTGACATGGAGTAGCTACATGGAGGAGTGACAAGGAGGTGTGACATGGAGGAGTGACGTGGACGAGTGACATGGAGTAGTGAGTTGGTAGAGCGACATGGAGGAGTGACATGGAGTAGCTACATGGAGGAGTGACAAGGAGGTGTGAAATGGAGGAGTGACGTGGAGTAGCGACATGGAGGAGTGACTTGGAGGAGTGACAATGTGGAGCTACACAGATGAGAGACATGACATTGAAGACTTGGAGAAGTGACATGGAGGAGAGACATGGAGGAGTGAAATGGAGGAGTGAGTTGGTGTAACGACATGGAGGAGTGACATGGAACACATATAGAAGTGACATGGAGCAGTGACTTGGAGGAGTGACATAAAGGAGTGACATGGAGGAATGACTTGGATGAGTGACATGGAGGAGTGACAAGGAGGATTGAGTTGGTGTAGCGACATGGAGGAGTGAAATTGAGTAGCGACATGGAGGAGTGACATGAGGAGTGAGTTGGGGTAGCGACATGGAGGAGTGACATGGCGGAGGGACAGGGATGAGTGAGTTGGTGTAGTGACATGGAGGAATGACATGGAGGAGTGACATGGAATAGCGACATGGAGGAGTGACATGGCGGAGGGACAGGGATGAGTGAGTTGGTGTAGTGACGTGGTGGAGTGAAATGGAGGAGTGACATGGAAGAGTGAGTTGGTGTAGCGACACTGTGGAGTAACATGGAATAGCGACAAGGAGGAGTGACATGGAGGAGTAACAAGTTTGATCAGGAAGGAGGGTTGATATGGTGGAGTGACATGGCGGAGGGACAGGGATGAGTGAGTTGGTGTAGTAACATGGAGTAGCTACATGGAGGAGTGACAAGGAAGTGTGACATGGAGGAGTGACGTGGACGAGTGACATGGAGGAATGAGTTGGTAGAGCGACATGGAGGAGTTACATGGAATAGCTACAAGGAGGAGTGACAAGGAGGAATGATATGGAGGAGTGAGTTGGTGGAGCGACATGGAGGAGTGACATGGAAGACATATAGAAGTGACATAGAGGAGTGACTTGGAGGAGTGACATAAATGAGTGACATGGATGAATGACTTGGATGAGTGACATGGAGGAGTGACAAGGAGGTTTGAGTTGGTGTAGCGACCTGGAGGAGTTACATGGAGTAGCGACATGGAGGAGTGACATGAGGAGTGAGTTGGTGTAGAAACATTGAGGAGTGACATGGAATAGCGACAAGGAGGAGTGACATGGAGGAGTGACATAGAGGAGTGATATTGAAAATTGATATTGAGGAGTGACATAGAGGAGTTATTTGGAGGAGTGACATGTACAACATGTAGAAGTGACACGGAGGAGAGACTTGGATGAGTGACATGGAGGAGTGACAAGGAAGTGTGACATGGAGGAGTGACGTGGACGAGTGACATGGAGGAATGAGTTGGTAGAGCGACATGGAGGAGTGACATGGAGTAGCTACATGGAGGAGTGACAAGGAGGTGTGACATGGAGGAGTGACGTGGAGTAGTGACATGGAGGGTTGATATGAAGGAGTGACATGGAATAGCGACAAGGAGCAATGACATGGAGTAGTGACATGGAGGAGTGACATGAGGAGTGACGTAGAAGAGTGACGTGGTGAAGTGAAATGGAGGAGTGATATGGAAGAGTGAGTTGGTGTAACGACATGGAGGAGAAACATGGAATAGCGACAAGGAGGAGTGACATGGAGGAGTGACATGGAGGGGTGATATAGAGGAGTGATGTGGAGGAGAGACATGGAGTAGTGACATGGAGAAGTGACAAGTTTGATCAGGAAGGAGGGTTGATATGGTGGAGTGACATGGCGGAGGGACAGGGATGAGTGAGTTGGTGTAGTGACATGGAGGAGTGACATGGAGGAGTGACATGGAGTAGCTACATGGAGGAGTGACAAGGAGGTGTGACATGGAGGAATGACGTGGACGAGTGACATGGAGGAGTGAGTTGGTAGAGCGACATGGAGGAGTGACATGGAGTAGTTACATGGAGGAGTGACAAGGAGGTGTGACATGGAGGAGTGACGTGGAGTAGTGACATGGAGGGTTGATATGAAGGAGTGACATGGAATAGCGACAAGGAGCAATGACATGGAGTAGTGACATGGAGGAGTGACATAGAGGATAGATGTGGAGGAAAGACATGGAGTAGTGACATGGAGTAGCGACATGGAGGAGTGACATGAGGAGTGACGTAGAAGAGTGACGTGGTGAAGTGAAATGGAGGAGTGACATGGAAGAGTGAGTTGGTGTAGCGACATGGAGGAGAAACATGGAATAGCGACAAGGAGGAGTGACATGGAGGAGTGACATGGAGGGGTGATATAGAGGAGTGATGTGGAGGAGAGACATGGAGTAGTGACATGGAGTAGCGACATGGAGGAGTGACATGAGGAGTGACGTAGAAGAGTGACGTGGTGAAGTGAAATGGAGGAGTGACATGGAAGAGTGAGTTGGTGTAGCGACATGGAGGAGAAACATGGAATAGCGACAAGGAGGAGTGACATGGAGGAGTGACATGGAGGGGTGATATAGAGGAGTGATGTGGAGGAGAGACATGAAGTAGTGACATGGAGAAGTGACAAGTTTGATCAGGAAGGAGGGTTGATATGGTGGAGTGACATGGCGGAGGGACAGGGATGAGTGAGTTGGTGTAGTGACATGGAGTAGCTACATGGAGGAGTGACAAGGAAGTGTGACATGGAGGAGTGACGTGGACGAGTGACATGGAGGAATGAGTTGGAAGAGCGACATGGAGGAGTGACATGGAATAGCTACATGGAGGAGTGACAAGGAGGAGTGACATGGAGGAGTGAGTTGGTGGAGCAACATGGAAGAGTGACATGGAAGACATAAAGGAGTGACATGGAGGAATGACTTGGATGAGTGACATGGAGGAGTGACAAGGAGGTTTGAGTTGGTGTAGCGACATGGAGGAGTGACATGGAGTAGCGACATGGAGGAGTGACATGAGGAGTGAGTTGGTGTAGCAACATGGAGGAGTGACATGGAATAGCGACAAGGAGAAGTGACATGGAGGAGTGACATGGAGGTGTGACATGGAGGAATGACATAGAGGGTTGATGTGTATGAGAGACATGGAGTAGTGACATGGAGAACTGACGAGTTTGATCAGGATGGAGGGTTGATATGGTGGAGTGACATGGCGGAGGGAAAGGGATGAGTGAGTTGGTGTAGTGACATGGAGGAGTGACATGGAGGAGTGACATGGAGGAGTGACATGGAGGATTGATGTGGAGGAGAGACATGGAGGAGTGACAGGGCGGATCAGCAAGGAGGATTGATATGGTGGAGTGACATGGCGGAGGGACATGGATGAGTGACATGGAGGATTGACATGGAGGAGCAACATGGAGGAGTGACAAGGAGGAGCGACATGGAGGAGGGACATGGAAGACATATAGAAGTGACATGGAGTAGTGACATGGAGGATCGACATGGAGGAGTGACATGGAGTAGCGACATAGGGGAATGACATAGAGGAGTGAGTTGGTGGAGCGACATAAGGAGTGACATGGAATAGCGACATGGAGGAGTGACATGGAGCAGTGACATGGAGGAGTGACATGGAGGAGTGAGTTGGTGGAGCAACATGGAAGAGTGACATGGAAGACATAAAGGAGTGACATGGAGGAATGACTTGGATGAGTGACATGGAGGAGTGACAAGGAGGGTTGAGTTGGTGTAGCGACATGGAGGAGTGACATGGAGTAGCGACATGGAGGAGTGACATGAGGAGTGAGTTGGTGTAGCAACATGGAGGAGTGACATGGAATAGCGACAAGGAGAAGTGACATGGAGGAGTGACATGGAGGAGTGACATGGAGGAATGACATAGAGGGTTGATGTGTATGAGAGACATGGAGTAGTGACATGGAGAACTGACGAGTTTGATCAGGATGGAGGGTTGATATGGTGGAGTGACATGGCGGAGGGACAGGGATGAGTGAGTTGGTGTAGTGACATGGAGTAGCTACATGGAGGAGTGACAAGGAAGTGTGACATGGAGGAGTGACGTGGACGAGTGACATGGAGGAATGAGTTGGTAGAGCGACATGGAGGAGTGACATGGATTAGCTACATGGAGGAGTGACAAGGAGGTGTGACATGGAGGAGTGACGTGGAGTAGTGACATGGAGGGTTGATATGAAGGAGTGACATGGAATAGCGACAAGGAGCAATGACATGGAGTAGTGACATGGAGGAGTGACATGAGGAGTGACGTAGAAGAGTGACGTGGTGAAGTGAAATGGAGGAGTGATATGGAAGAGTGAGTTGGTGTAGCGACATGGAGGAGAAACATGGAATAGCGACAAGGAGGAGTGACATGGAGGAGTGACATGGAGGGGTGATATAGAGGAGTGATGTGGAGGAGAGACATGGAGTAGTGACATGGAGAAGTGACAAGTTTGATCAGGAAGGAGGGTTGATATGGTGGAGTGACATGGCGGAGGGACAGGGATGAGTGAGTTGGTGTAGTGACATGGAGTAGCTACATGGAGGAGTGACAAGGAAGTGTGACATGGAGGAGTGACGTGGACGAGTGACATGGAGGAATGAGTTGGTAGAGCGACATGGAGGAGTTACATGGAATAGCTACAAGGAGGAGTGACAAGGAGGAATGATATGGAGGAGTGAGTTGGTGGAGCGACATGGAGGAGTGACATGGAAGACATATAGAAGTGACATGGAGGAGTGACTTGGAGGAGTGACATAAATGAGTGACATGGATGAATGACTTGGATGAGTGACATGGAGGAGTGACAAGGAGGTTTGAGTTGGTGTAGCGACCTGGAGGAGTTACATGGAGTAGCGCCATGGAGGAGTGACATGAGGAGTGAGTTGGTGTAGAAACATTGAGGAGTGACATGGAATAGCGACAAGGAGGAGTGACATGGAGGAGTGACATAGAGGAGTGATATTGAAAATTGATATTGAGGAGTGACATAGAGGAGTTATTTGGAGGAGTGACATGTACAACATGTAGAAGTGACACGGAGGAGAGACTTGGATGAGTGACATGGAGGAGTGACAAGGAAGTGTGACATGGAGGAGTGACGTGGACGAGTGACATGGAGGAATGAGTTGGTAGAGCGACATGGAGGAGTGACATGGAGTAGCTACATGGAGGAGTGACAAGGAGGTGTGACATGGAGGAGTGACGTGGAGTAGTGACATGGAGGGTTGATATGAAGGAGTGACATGGAATAGCGACAAGGAGCAATGACATGGAGTAGTGACATGGAGGAGTGACATGAGGAGTGACGTAGAAGAGTGACGTGGTGAAGTGAAATGGAGGAGTGATATGGAAGAGTGAGTTGGTGTAGCGACATGGAGGAGAAACATGGAATAGCGACAAGGAGGAGTGACATGGAGGAGTGACATGGAGGGGTGATATAGAGGAGTGATGTGGAGGAGAGACATGGAGTAGTGACATGGAGAAGTGACAAGTTTGATCAGGAAGGAGGGTTGATATGGTGGAGTGACATGGCGGAGGGACAGGGATGAGTGAGTTGGTGTAGTGACATGGAGGAGTGACATGGAGGAGTGACATGGAGTAGCTACATGGAGGAGTGACAAGGAGGTGTGACATGGAGGAATGACGTGGACGAGTGACATGGAGGAGTGAGTTGGTAGAGCGACATGGAGGAGTGACATGGAGTAGTTACATGGAGGAGTGACAAGGAGGTGTGACATGGAGGAGTGACGTGGAGTAGTGACATGGAGGGTTGATATGAAGGAGTGACATGGAATAGCGACAAGGAGCAATGACATGGAGTAGTGACATGGAGGAGTGACATAGAGGATAGATGTGGAGGAAAGACATGGAGTAGTGACATGGAGTAGCGACATGGAGGAGTGACATGAGGAATGAGTTGGTGTATCGAATTGGAGGAGTGACATGGAATTGCGACAAGGAGGAGTGACATGGAGGACTGACGTGGAGTAGTGACATGGAGGGTTGATATGGAGGAGTGACATGGAATAGCGACAAGGAGCAATGACATGGAGGAGTGACATGGAGGAGTGACATAGAGGATTGATGTGGAGGAAAGACATGGAGTAGTGACATGGAGTAGCGACATGGAGGAGTGACATGAGGAGTGACGTAGAAGAGTGACGTGGTGGAGTGAAATGGAGGAGTGACATGGAAGAGTGAGTTGGAGTAGCAACATGGAGGAGTAACATGGAATAGCGACAAGGAGGAGTGACATGGAGGAGTGACATGGAGGAGTGACAAGTTTGATCAGGAAGGAGGGTTGATATGGTGGAGTGACATGGCGGAGGGACAGGGATGAGTGAGTTGGTGTAGTGACATGGAGTAGCTACATGGAAGAGTGACAAGGAAGTGTGACATGGAGGAGTGACGTGGGCGAGTGACATGGAGGAATGAGTTGGTAGAGCGACATGGAGGAGTGACATGGAGTAGCTACATGGAGGAGTGACAAGGAGGTGTGACATGGAGGAGTGACGTGGAGTAGTGACATGGAGGGTTGATATGAAGGAGTGACATGGAATAGCGACAAGGAGCAATGACATGGAGTAGTGACATGGAGGAGTGACATAGAGGATAGATGTGGAGGAAAGACATGGAGTAGTGACATGGAGTAGCGACATGGAGGAGTGACATGAGGAGTGACGTAGAAGAGTGACGTGGTGAAGTGAAATGGAGGAGTGATATGGAAGAGTGAGTTAGTGTAGCGACATGGAGGAGAAACATGGAATAGCGACAAGGAGGAGTGACATGGAGGATTGACATGGAGGGGTGATATAGAGGAGTGATGTGGAGGAGAGACATAGAGTAGTGACATGGAGAAGTGACAAGTTTGATTAGGAAGGAGGGTTGATATGGTGGAGTGACATGGCGGAGGGACAGGGATGAGTGAGTTGGTGTAGTGACATGGAGTAGCTACATGGAGGAGTGACAAGGAAGTGTGACATGGAGGAGTGACGTGGACGAGTGACATGGAGGAATGAGTTGGTAGAGCGACATGGAGGAGTGACATGGAATAGCTACATGGAGGAGTGACAAGGAGGAGTGACAATCAGGAGTGAGTTGGTGGAGCAACATGGAAGAGTGACATGGAAGACATATAGAAGTGACATGGAGGAGTGACTTGGAGGAGTGACATAAAGGAGTGACATGGAGGAATGACTTGGATGAGTGACATGAGGAGTGAGTTGGTGTAGCAACATGGAGGAGTGACATGGAGTAGCGACATGGAGGAGTGACATGAGGAGTGAGTTGGTGTAGCAACATGGAGGAGTGACATGGAATAGCGACAAGGAGGAGTGACATGGAGGAGTGACATGGAGGAGTGACATGGAGGAATGACATAGAGGGTTGATGTGGAGGAGAGACATCGAATAGTGACATGGAGAACTGACGAGTTTGATCAGGATGGAGGGTTGATATGGTGGAGTGACATGGCGGAGTGACATGGAGGATTGATTTGGAGGACAGACATGGAGGAGTGACAGGGCGGATCAGCAAGGAGGATTGATATGGTGGAGTGACATGGCGGAGGGACATGGATGAGTGAAATGGAGGAGTGACATGGAGGACAACATGGAGGAGTGACAAGGAGGAGCGACATGGAGGAGGGACATGGAAGACATATAGAAGTGACATGGAGGAGTGACATGGAGGATCGACATGGAGGAGTGACATGGAGTAGCGACATAGGGGAATGACATAGAGGAGTGAGTTGGTGGAGCGACATAAGGAGTGACATGGAATAGCGACATGGAGGAGTGACATGGAGCAGTGACATGGAGGAGTGACATGGAGGAGTGAGTTGGTGGAGCGACATGGAGGAGTGACATGGAAGACATATAGAATTGACATGGAGGAGTGACTTGGAGGAGTGACATAAAGGAGTGACATTGAGGAATGACAAGTAGGATTGAGTTGGTGTAGCGATATGGAGGAGTGACATGGAGTAGCAACATGGAGGAGTGACATGAGGAATGAGTTGGTGTAGCGAATTGGAGGAGTGACATGGAATTGCGACAAGGAGGAGTGACATGGAGAAGTGACATGGAGGATTGATATGGAGGAGTAACATGGAGGAGTGATATAGAGGAGTGGCGTGGTGGAGTGAAATTTAAGAGTGACATGGAGGAGTGACATGGAGTAGCTACATGTAGGAGTGACAAGGAGGTGTGACATGGAGGAGTGACGTGGACGAGTGACATGGAGGAGTGAGTTGGTAGAGTAACATGGATGAGTGACAAGGAGTAGTTACATGGAGGAGTGACAAGGAGGTGTGACATGGAGGAGTGACGTGGAGTAGCGACAAGGAAGAGTGACATGGAGAAGTGACATGGAGGATTGACATGGAGGAGTAACATGGAGGAGTGATATAGAGGAGTGGTGTGGTGGAGTGAAATTTAAGAGTGACATGGAGGAGTGACATGGAGAAGTGACATGGAGTAGCTACATGGAGGAGTGACAAGGAGGTGTGACATGGAGGAGTGACGTGGACGAGTGACATGGAGGAGTGAGTTGGTAGAGCGACATGGAGGAGTGACATGGAGTAGCTACATGGAGGAGTGACAAGGAGGTGTGACATGGAGGAGTGACGTGGAGGAGTGACGTGGAGTAGCGACATGGAGGAGTGACTTGGAGGAGTGACAATGTGGAGCTACACAGTTGAGAGACATGACATTGAAGACTTGGAGAAGTGACATGGAGGAGAGACATGGAGGAGTGAAATGGAGGAGTGACATTGAGTAGACACATGGAGGAGTGACATGGAGGAGTGAGTTGGTGTAACGACATGGAGGAGTGACATGGAAGACAAATAGAAGTGACATGGAGGAGTGACTTGGAGGAGTGACGTGGAGTAGCGACATGGAGGAGTGACTTGGAGGAGTGACAATGTGGAGGTACACAGATGAGAGACATGACATTGAAGACTTGGAGAAGTGACATGGAGGAGAGACATGGAGGAGTGAAATGGAGGAGTGACATTGAGTAGACACATGGAGGAGTGACATGGAGGAGTGAGTTGGTGTAACGACATGGAGGAGTGACATGGAAGACATATAGAAGTGACATGGAGGAGTGACTTGGAGGAGTGACATGGAGAAGTGACATGGAGGATTGATATGGAGGAGTAACATGGAGGAGTGATATAGAGGAGTGGCGTGGTGGAGTGAAATTTAAGAGTGACATGGAGGAGTGACATGGAGTAGCTACATGTAGGAGTGACAAGGAGGTGTGACATGGAGGAGTGACGTGGACGAGTGACATGGAGGAGTGAGTTGGTAGAGTGACATGGATGAGTGACAAGGAGTAGCTACATGGAGGAGTGACAAGGAGGTGTGACATGGAAGAGTGACGTGGAGTAGCGACAAGGAAGAGTGACATGGAGAAGTGACATGGAGGATTGACATGGAGGAGTAACATGGAGGAGTGATATAGAGGAGTGGTGTGGTGGAGTGAAATTTAAGAGTGACATGGAGGAGTGACATGGAGAAGTGACATGGAGTAGCTACATGGAGGAGTGACAAGGAGGTGTGACATGGAGGAGTGACGTGGACGAGTGACATGGAGGAGTGAGTTGGTAGAGCGACATGGAGGAGTGACATGGAGTAGCTACATGGAGGAGTGACAAGGAGGTGTGACATGGAGGAGTGACGTGGAGTAGCGACATGGAGGAGTGACTTGGAGGAGTGACAATGTGGAGCTACACAGATGAGAGACATGACATTGAAGACTTGGAGAAGTGACATGGAGGAGAGACATGGAGGAGTGAAATGGAGGAGTGACATTGAGTAGACACATGGAGGAGTGACATGGAGGAGTGAGTTGGTGTAACGACATGGAGGAGTGACATGGAAGACAAATAGAAGTGACATGGAGGAGTGACTTGGAGGAGTGACGTGGAGTAGCGACATGGAGGAGTGACTTGGAGGAGTGACAATGTGGAGGTACACAGATGAGAGACATGACATTGAAGACTTGGAGAAGTGACATGGAGGAGAGACATGGAGGAGTGAAATGGTGGAGTGACATTGAGTAGACACATGGAGGAGTGACATGGAGGAGTGAGTTGGTGTAACGACATGGAGGAGTGACATGGAAGACATATAGAAGTGACATGGAGGAGTGACTTGGAGGAGTGACATAAAGGAGTGACATGGAGGAATGACTTGGATGCGTGACATGGAGGAGTGACAAGGAGGATTGAGTTGTTGTAGCGACATGGAGGAGTGACATGGAGTAGCGACATGGAGTAGTTACATGAGGAGTGATTTGGTGTAGCAACATGGAGGAGTGACATGGAATAGCGACAGGGAGGAGTGACATGGAGGAGTGACATGGAGGAGTGACATGGAGGAATGACATAGAGGATTAATGTGGAGGAGAGACATGGAGTAGTGACATGGAGAACTGACAAGTTTGATCAGGAAGGAGGGTTGATATGGTGGAGTGACATGGCGGAGGGACAGGGATGAGTGAGTTGGTGTAGTGACATGGAGGAGTGACATGGAATAGCGACAAGGAGGAGTGACATGTAGGAGTGACATGGAAGACATATAGAAGTGACATGGAGGAGTGACATGGAGGATCGACATGGAGGAGTGACATGGAGTAGCGACATTGGGGAATGACATAGAGGAGTGATATTGAAAAGTGACATGGAGGAGTGACATAGAGGAGTGATGTGGAGGAGTGACATGGAAAACATGTAGAAGTGACACGGATGATTGATATGGAGGTGTGACAATATGGAGCTACAAGGATGAGAGACATGACATTGAAGACTTAGAGAAGTGACATAGAGGAGCGTCATGCAAGAGTGACATGGAGGAGTGACATGGAGTAGCAACATGGAGTAGTGACATTAAGGAGTTACATGGAGGAGTGAAATGGAGGATTGATATGGAGGAGTGACATGGATTAGTGAAATAGAGGAGTGATATGGAGGAGCGACATTCAGTAGTGACATTGAAGTAACATAGAAGTGAAATTGAGGAGTGACTTGGAGTAGTGACAAAAAGGAGTGACATGGAGGAATGACATGGATGAGTGACATGGAGGAGTGACAAGGAGTAGCGACATGGAGGAGTGACATGAGGAGTGACGTAAAAGAGTGACGTGGTGGAGTGAAATGGAGTAGTGATATGGAAGAGTGAGTTGGTGTAGCGACATGGAGGAGTAACATGGAATAGCGACAAGGAGGAGTGACATGGAGGAGTGACATGGGGGAGTGATATAGAGGAGTGATGTGGAGTAGAGACATGTAGTAGTGACATGGAGAAGTGACAAGTTTGATCAGGAAGGAGGGTTGATATGGTGGAGTGACATTGCGGAGGGACATGGAGGAGTGACATGGAGGAGTGACATGGAGGGTTGATATGGAGGAGGGACGTGGTGGAGTGAAATGGAGGAGTGACATGGAGGAGTGAGTTGGTGTAGCGACAAGGAGGAGTGACATGGAGGGTTGATATGGAGGAGTGACATGGAGGAGTGACGTGGTGGAGTGAAATGGAGGAGTGACATGGGGGACTGAGTTTATATAGTGACATAAGGAGTGACATGGAGGAGAGACATAGAGGAGTGACGTGGACCAGTGACATGGAGGAGTGACAAGGAGGATTGAGTTGGTGTAGCGACATGGAGGAGTGACATGGAGTAGTTACATGGAGGAGTGACATGAGGATTGATATGGTGGAGTGACATGGCGGAGGGACATGGATGAGTGATATGGAGGAGTGACATGGAGGAGCAACATGGAGGAGTAACAAGGAGGAGCGACATGGAGGAGCGACATGGAAGACATAGAAGTGACATGGAGGAGTGACATGGAGGATCGACATGGAGGAGTGACATGGAGTAGCTACATGGAGGAGTGACATGAGGCTTGAGTTGGTGTAGCGACATGGAGGAGTGACATGGAAGAGCGACAATGAGGAGTGACATAGAGGAGTGACATGGAGGAGTGACATAGAGGTTTGATATGGGGGAGAGACATGGAGTAGTGACATGGAGAAGTGACAATTTTCATCAGGAAGGAGGGTTGATATGGTGGAGTGACATGGCGGAGGGACAGGGATGAGTGAGTTGGTGTAGTGACATGGAGGAGTGACATGAAGGGCTGATATGGAGGAGTGACATGGAGGAGTGACGTGGTGGAGTGAAATGGGGGAGTGACATGTAGGAGTGAGTTGGTGTAGCGACATGGAGGAGTGACATGGAATAGCGACAAGGAGGAATGACATGGAGGAGTGACATAGAGGAGTGATGTGGAGGAAAGACATGGAGTAGTGACATGGAGAAGTGACAAGTTTGATCAGGAAGGAGGGTTGATATGGTGGAGTGACATGGCGGAGGGACAGGGATGAGTGAGTTGGTGTAGTGACATGAAGTAGCTACATCGAGGAGTGACAAGGAAGTGTGACATGGAGGAGTGACGTGGACGAGTTACATGGAGGAGTGAGTTGTTAGGGCAACATGGAGGAGTGACATGGAATAGCTACATGGAGGAGTGACAAGGAGGAGTGACATGGAAGACATAGAGGAGTGACATGGAGGAGTGACATGAAGGAGTGACATGGAGGAGTGACATGGAGGGTTGATATGGAGGAGTGACATGGAGGAGTGACGTGGTGGAGTGAAATGGAGGAGTGACATGGAGGAGTGAGTTGGTGTAGTGACATAAGGAGTGACATGGAATAGTGACATGGAGAAGTGACATGGAGGAGTGACATATAGGAGTGACGTGGAGCATTGACATGGAGGAGTGACATGGAGGAGTGAGTTGGTGGAGCGACATGGAGGAGTGAAATGGAAGACATATAGAAGTGACATGGAGGAGTGACTTGGATGAATGACATAAAGGAGTGACATGGAGGAATGACTTGGATGAGTGTCATGGAGGAGTGACAAGGAGGATTGAGTTGGTGTAGCGACATGGAGGAGTGACATGGAGTAGCGACATGGAGGAGTGACATGGAGGAGTGAGTTGGTGTAGCGACATGGAGGAGTGACATGGAATTGCGACAAGGAGGAGTGACATGGAGAAGTGACATGGAGGACTGATATGGAGAAGTAACATGGAGGAGTGATATAGAGTAGTGGCGTGGTGGAGTGAAATTTAAGAGTGACATGGAGTAACTATCTGGAGGAGTGACAAGGAGGTGTGGCATTGAGGAGTGACGTGGAGTAGCGACATGGAGGAGTGACTTGGAGGAGTGACAATGTGGAGCTAAACAGATGAGAGACATGAAATTGAAGACTTGGAGAAGTGACATGGAGGAGAGACATGCAGGAGTGACATAGAGGAGTGACTTGGAGCAGTGACATGGAGGAGTGACAAGGAGGATTGAGTTGGTGTAGCGACATGGAGGAGTGACATGGAGTAGCGACATGGAGGAGTGGCATGAGGAGTGAGTTGGTGAAGCAACATGGAGGAGTGACATGGAATAGCGACAAGGAGGAGTGACATGGAGGAGTTACATGGAGGAATGACATGGAGGAATGACATAGAGGTGTGATGTGGAGGAGAGACATGGAGTAGTGTCATGGAGAACTGACAAGTTTGATGAGGATGGAGGGTTGATATGGTGGAGTGACATGGCGGAGGGACAGGGATTAGTGAGTTGGTGTAGTGACATGGAGGAGTGACATGGAGGAGTGACATGGAGGAGTGACATGGAGGGTTGATATGGAGGAGTGACATGGAGGAGTGACGTAGTGGAGTGAAATGGAGGAGTGAGTTGGTGTAGCGACATGGAGGAGTGACATGGAGGAGTGACATGGCGGAGGGACAGGGATGAGTGAGTTGGTGTAGTGACATGGAGGAGTGACATGGAGGAATGACATGGAGGAGTGACATGGAGGATTGATGTGGAGGAGAGACATGGAGGAGTGACAGGGCGGATCAGCAAGGAGGATTGATATGGTGGAGTGACATGGCGGAGGGACATGGATGAGTGATATGGAGGAGTGACATGGAGGAGCAACATGGAGGAGTGACATGGAAGACATAGAAGTGACATGGAGGAGTGACATGGAGGATCGACATGGAGGAGTGACATGGAGTAGCGACATAGGGAAATGACATAAAGGAGTGATATTGAAAAGTGACATTGAGGAGTGACATAGAGGAGTGATGTGGAGGAGTGACATGTACAACATGTAGAAGTGACACGGAGGAGAGACTTGGATGAGTGACATGGAGGAGTGACAAGGAGGATTGAGTTGGTGTAGCGACATGGAGGAGTGACATGGAATTGCAACAAGGAGGACTGACATGGAGAAATGACATGGAGGATTGATATGGAGGACTAACATGGAGGAGTGATATAGAGGAGTGGCATGGTGGAGTGATATTTAAGAGTGACATGGAGGAGTGACATGGAGGAGTGACATGGAGTAGCAACATGGAGGAGTAACAAGGAGGTGTGACATGGAGGAGTGACGTGGACGAGTGACATGGAGGAGTGAGTTGGTAGAGCGACAAGGAGGAGTGACCTGGAGTAGCTACATGGAGGAGTGACAAGGAGGTGTGACATGGAGGAGTGACGTGGAGTAGCGACATGGAAGAGTGACTTGGAGGAGTGACAATGTGGAGCTACACAGATGAGAGACATGACATTGAAGACTTGGAGAAGTGACATGGAGGAGAGACATGGAGGAGTGACAAGGAGGATTGAGTTGGTGTAGCGACATGGAAGAGTGAAATGGAGTAGCGACATGGAGGAGTGACATGAGGAGTGAGTTGGTGTAGCGACATGGAGGAGTGACATGGAGGAGTGACATGGCGGAGGGACAGGGATGAGTGAATTGGTGTAGTGACATGGAGGAGTGACATGGAGGAATGACTTGGAGGAGTGACATGGAGGAGTGACATGGAGAGTTGATATGGAGGAGTGATTTGGAGGAGTGACGTGGTGGAGTGAAATGGAGGAGTGAAATGGAGGAGTGAGTTGGTGTAGCGACATAAGGAGTGACATGGAATAGCGACATGGAGGAGTGACATGGAGGAGTGACAAGGAGGATTGAGTTGGTGTAGCGACATGGAGGAGTGACATGGAGTAGCTACATGGAGGAGTGACATGAGGATTGAGTTGGTGTAGCGACATGGAGGAGTGACTTGGAAGAGCGACAAGGAGGAGTGACATAGAGGAGTGACATGGAGGAGTGACATATATGTTTGATGTGGGGGAGAGACATGGAGTAGTGACATGGAGAAGTGACAAGTTTCATCAGGAAGGAGAGTTGATATGGTGGAGTTACATGGCGGAGGGACAGGGATGAGTGAGTTGGTGTAGTGACATGGAGGAGTGACATGGAGGAGTGACATGGAGGGTTGATATGGAGGAGTGACATGGAGGAGTGACGTGGTGGAGTGAAATGGAGGAGTGACATGGGGGACTGAGTTTATATAGTGACATAAGGAGTGACATGGAGGAGAGACATAGAGGAGTGACGTGGAGGAAAGACATGGAGTAGTGACATGGAGAAGTGACAAGTTTGATCAGGAAGGAGGGTTGATATGGTGGAGTGACACGGCGGAGGGACAGGGATGAGTGAGTTGGTGTAGTGACATGAAGTAGCTACATGGAGGAGTGACAAGGAAGTGTGACATGGAGGAGTGACGTGGACGAGTGACATGGAGGAGTGAGTTGTTAGGGCAACATGGAGGAGTGACATGGAATAGCTACATGGAGGAGTGACAAGGAGGAGTGACATGGAAGACATAGAGGAGTGACATGGAGGAGTGACATGAAGGAGTGACATGGAGGAGTGACATGGAGGGTTGATATGGAGGAGTGACATGGAGGAGTGACGTGGTGGAGTGAAATGGAGGAGTGACATGGAGGAGTGAGTTGGTGTAGTGACATAAGGAGTGACATGGAATAGTGACATGGAGGAGTGACATGGAGGAGTGACATAGAGGAGTGACGTGGAGCAGTGACATGGAGGAGTGACATGGAGGAGTGAGTTGGTGTAGCGACATTGAGGAGTGACATGGAGGAGTGACATGGCGGAGGGACAGGGATGAGTGAGTTGGTGTAGTGACATAAGGAGTGACACGGAATAGCGACATGGAGGAGTGACATGGAGGAGTGAGTTGGTGTAGCGACATGGAGGAGTGACATGGAATAGCGACATGGAGGAGTGACATGGAGGAGTGAGTTGGTGTATCGACATGGAGGAGTGACATGGAATAACGACAAGGAGGAGTGACATGTAGGAGTGACATAGAGGAGTGACATAGAGGATTGATGTGGAGGAGAGACATGGAGTAGGGACATGGAGAAGTCATCAGTTTGATCAGGAAGGAGGGTTGATATGGTGGAGTGACATGGCGGAGGGAAAGGGATGAGTGAGTTGGTGTAGTGACATGGAGGAGTGACATGGAGGAGAGACTTGGATGAGTGACATGGAGGAGTGACAAGGAGGCTTGAGTTGGTGTAGCGACATGGAATTGCGACAAAGAGGAGTGACATGGAGAAGTGACATGGAGGATTGATATGGAGGACTAACATGGAGGAGTGATATAGAGGAGTGGCGTGGTGGAGTGATATTTAAGAGTGATATGGAGGAGTGACATGGAGGAGTGACATGGAAGACATATAGAAGTGACATGGAGGAGTGACATGGAGTAGCTACATGGAGGAGTGACAAGGAGGTGTGACATGGAGGAGTGACGTGGACGAGTGACATGGAGGAGTGAGTTGGTAGAGCGACATGGAGGAGTGACTTGGAGTAGCTACATGGAGGAGTTACAAGGAGGTGTGACATGGAGGAGTGACGTGGAGTAGCGACATGGAGGAGTGACTTGGAGGAGTGACAATGTGAAGCTACACAGATGAGAGACATGACATTGAAGACTTGGAGAAGTGACATGGAGGAGAGACATGATGGATTGAAATGGAGGAGTGACATGGAGTAGCGACATGGAGGAGTGACATGGAGGAGTGAGTTGGTGTAATGACATGGAGGAGTGACATGGAAGACATATAGAAGTGACATGGAGGAGTGACATGGAGGAGTGACAGGGCGGATCAGCCAGGCGGATTGATATGGTGGAGTGACATGGAGGAGGGACATGGAGGAGTGACATGGAGGAGTGACATGGAGGAGCAACATGGAGGAGTGACAAGGAGGAGCGACATGGAGGAGGGACATGGAAGACATATAGAAGTGACATGGAGGATCGACATGGAGGAGTGACATGGAGTAGCGACATAGGGGAATGACATAGAGGAGTGAGTTGGTGGAGCGACATAAGGAGTGACATGGAATAGCGACATGGAGGAGTGACATGGAGCAGTGACATGGAGGAGTGACATGGAGGAGTGAGTTGGTGGAGCGACATGGAGGAGTGACATGGAAGACATATAGTATTGACATGGAGGAGTGACTTGGAGGAGTGACATAAAGGAGTGACATTGAGCAATGACTTGGATGAGTGACATGGAGGAGTGACAAGGAGTATTGAGTTGGTGTAGCGATATGGTGGAGTGACATGGAGTAGTAACATGGAGGAGTGACATGAGGAATGAGTTGGTGTAGCGAATTGGAGGAGTGACATGGAATTGCGACAAGGAGGAGTGACATGGAGGAGTGACGTGGAGTAGTGACATGGAGGGTTGATATGGAGGAGTGACATGGAATAGCGACAAGGAGCAATGACATGGAGGAGTGACATGGAGGAGTGACATAGAGGATTGATGTGGAGGAAAGACATGGAGTAGTGACATGGAGTAGCGACATGGAGGAGTGACATGAGGAGTGACGTAGAAGAGTGACGTGGTGGAGTGAAATGGAGGAGTGACATGGAAGAGTGAGTTGGTGTAGCAACATGGAGGAGTAACATGGAATAGCGACAAGGAGGAGTGACATGGAGGAGTGACAAGTTTGATCAGGAAGGAGGGTTGATATGGTGGAGTGACATGGCGGAGGGACAGGGATGAGTGAGTTGGTGTAGTGACATGGAGTAGCTACATGGAGGAGTGACAAGGAAGTGTGACATGGAGGAGTGACGTGGAGTAGTGACATGGAGGGTTGATATGAAGGAGTGACATGGAATAGCGACAAGTAGCAATGACATGGAATAGTGACATGGAGGAGTGACATAGAGGATAGATGTGGAGGAAAGACATGGAGTAGTGACATGGAGTAGCGACATGGAGGAGTGACATGAGGAGTGATGTAGAAGAGTGACGTGGTGAAGTGAAATGGTGGAGTGACATGGAAGAGTGAGTTGGTGTAGCGACATGGAGGAGAAACATGGAATAGCGACAAGGAGGAGTGACATGGAGGAGTGACATGGAGGGGTGATATAGAGGAGTGATGTGGAGGAGAGACATGGAGTAGTGACATGGAGAAGTGACAAGTTTGATCAGGAAGGAGGGTTGATATGGTGGAGTGACATGGCGGAGGGACAGGGATGAGTGAGTTGGTGTAGTGACATGGAGTAGCTACATGGAGGAGTGACAAGGAAGTGTGACATGGAGGAGTGACGTGGACGAGTGACATGGAGGAATGAGTTGGTAGAGCGACATGGAGGAGTGACATGGAATAGCTACATGGAGGAGTGACAAGGAGGAGTGACAATCAGGAGTGAGTTGGTGGAGCAACATGGAAGAGTGACATGGAAGACATATAGAAGTGACATGGAGGAGTGACTTGGAGGAGTGAGTTGGTGTAGCAACATGGAGGAGTGACATGGAATAGCGACAAGGAGGAGTGACATGGAGGAGTGACATGGAGGAGTGACATGGAGGAATGACATAGAGGGTTGATGTGGAGGAGAGACATCGAATAGTGACATGGAGAACTGACGAGTTTGATCAGGATGGAGGGTTGATATGGTGGAGTGACATGGCGGAGGGAAAGGGATGAGTGAGTTGGTGTAGTGACATGGAGGAGTGACATGGAGAAGTGACATGGAGGAGTGACATGGAGGATTGATTTGGAGGAGAGACATGGAGGAGTGACAGGGCGGATCAGCAAGGAGGATTGATATGGTGGAGTGACATGGCGGAGGGACATGGATGTGTGACATGGAGGATTGACATGGAGGAGCAACATGGAGGAGTGACAAGGAGGAGCGACATGGAGGAGGGACATGGAAGACATATAGAAGTGACATGGAGGAATGACATGGAGGATCGACATGGAGGAGTGACATGGAGTAGCGACATAGGGGAATGACATAGAGGAGTGAGTTGGTGGAGCGACATAAGGAGTGACATGGAATAGCGACATGGAGGAGTGACATGGAGCAGTGACATGGAGGAGTGACATGGAGGAGTGAGTTGGTGGAGCGACATGGAGGAGTGACATGGAAGACATATAGAATTGACATGGAGGAGTGACTTGGAGGAGTGACATAAAGGAGTGACATTGAGGAATGACTTGGATGAGTGACATGGAGGAGTGACATGAGGAATGAGTTGGTGTAGCGAATTGGAGGAGTGACATGGAATTGCGACAAGGAGGAGTGACATGGAGAAGTGACATGGAGGATTGATATGGAGGAGTAACATGGAGGAGTGATATAGAGGAGTGGCGTGGTGGAGTGAAATTTAAGAGTGACTTGGAGGAGTGACATGGAGGAGTGACATGGAGTAGCTACATGTAGGAGTGACAAGGAGGTGTGACATGGAGGAGTGACGTGGACGAGTGACATGGAGGAGTGAGTTGGTAGAGCGACATGGATGAGTGACAAGGAGTAGCTACATGGAGGAGTGACAAGGAGGTGTGACATGGAGGAGTGACGTGGAGTAGCGACAAGGAAGAGTGACATGGAGAAGTGCCATGGAGGATTGACATGGAGGAGTAACATGGAGGAGTGATATAGAGGAGTGGTGTGGTGGAGTGAAATTTAAGAGTGACATGGAGGAGTGACATGGAGAAGTGACATGGAGTAGCTACATGGAGGAGTGACAAGGAGGTGTGACATGGAGGAGTGACGTGGACGAGTGACATGGAGGAGTGAGTTGGTAGAGCGACATGGAGGAGTGACATGGAGTAGCTACATGGAGGAGTGACAAGGAGGTGTGACATGGAGGAGTGACGTGGACGAGTGACATGGAGGAGTGAGTTGGTAGAGCGACATGGAGGAGTGACATTGAGTAGACACATGGAGGAGTGACATGGAGGAGGGAGTTGGTGTAACGACATGGAGGAGTGACATGGAAGACAAATAGAAGTGACATGGAGGAGTGACTTGGAGGAGTGACGTGGAGTAGCGACATGGAGGAGTGACTTGGAGGAGTGACAATGTGGAGGTACACAGATGAGAGACATGACATTGAAGACTTGGAGAAGTGACATGGAGGAGAGACATGGAGGAGTGAAATGGAGGAGTGACATTGAGTAGACACATGGAGGAGTGACATGGAGGAGTGAGTTGGTGTAACGAAATGGAGGAGTGACATGGAAGACATATAGAAGTGACATGGAGGAGTGACTTGGAGGAGTGACAAGGAGGTGTGACATGGAGGAGTGACGTGGACGAGTGACATGGAGGAGTGAGTTGGTAGAGCGACATGGATGAGTGACAAGGAGTAGCTACATGGAGGAGTGACAAGGAGGTGTGACATGGAGAAGTGACGTGGAGTAGCGACAAGGAAGAGTGACATGGAGAAGTGACATGGAGGATTGACATGGAGGAGTAACATGGAGGAGTGATATAGAGGAGTGGTGTGGTGGAGTGAAATTTAAGAGTGACATGGAGGAGTGACATGGAGAAGTGACATGGAGTAGCTACATGGAGGAGTGACAAGGAGGTGTGACATGGAGGAGTGACGTGGACGAGTGACATGGAGGAGTGAGTTGGTAGAGCGACATGGAGGAGTGACATGGAGTAGCTACATGGAGGAGTGACAAGGAGGTGTGACATGGAGGAGTGACGTGGAGGAATGACTTGGATGCGTGACATGGAGGAGTGACAAGGAGGATTGAGTTGTTGTAGCGACATGGAGGAGTGACATGGAGTAGCGACATGGAGTAGTGACATGAGGAGTGATTTGGTGTAGCAACATGGAGGAGTGACATGGAATAGCGACAAGGAGGAGTGACATGGAGGAGTGACTTGGAGGAGTGACATAAAGGAGTGACATGGAGGAATGACTTGGATGCGTGACATGGAGGAGTGACAAGGAGGATTGAGTTGTTGTAGCGACATGGAGGAGTGACATGGAGTAGCGACATGGAGTAGTGACATGAGGAGTGATTTGGTGTAGCAACATGGAGGAGTGACATGGAATAGCGACAAGGAGGAGTGACATGGAGGAGTGACATGGAGGAGTGACATGGAGGAGTGACATGGAGTAGCAACATGGAGTAGTGACATTAAGGAGTTACATGGAGGAGTGAAAAAGAGGATTGATATGGAGGAGTGACATGGATTAGTGAAATAGAGGAGTGATATGGAGGAGCGACATTCAGTAGTGACATTGAAGTAACATAGAAGTGAAATTGAGGAGTGACTTGGAGTAGTGAAAAAAAGGAGTGACATGGAGGAATGACATGGATGAGTGACATGGAGGAGTGACAAGGAGTAGCGACATGGAGGAGTGACATGAGGAGTGACGTAAAAGAGTGACGTGGTGGAGTGAAATGGAGTAGTGATATGGAAGAGTGAGTTGGTGTAGCGACATTGAGGAGTAACATGGAATAGCGACAAGGAGGAGTGACATGGAGGAGTGACATGGGGGAGTGATATAGAGGAGTGATGTGGAGTAGAGACATGTAGTAGTGACATGGAGAAGTGACAAGTTTGATCAGGAAGGAGGGTTGATATGGTGGAGTGACATTGCGGAGGGACATGGAGGAGTGACATGGAGGAGTGACATGGAGGGTTGATATGGAGGAGGGACGTGGTGGAGTGAAATGGAGGAGTGACATGGAGGAGTGAGTTGGTGTAGCGACAAGGAGGAGTGACATGGAGGGTTGATATGGAGGAGTGACATGGAGGAGTGACGTGGTGGAGTGAAATGGAGGAGTGACATGGGGGACTGAGTTTATATAGTGACATAAGGAGTGACATGGAGGAGAGACATAGAGGAGTGACGTGGAGGAAAGACATGGAGTAGTGACATGGAGAAGTGACAAGTTTGATCAGGAAGGAGGGTTGATATGGTGGAGTGACATGGCGGAGGGACAGGGATGAGTGAGTTGGTGTAGTGACATGAAGTAGCTACATGGAGGAGTGACAAGGAAGTGTGACATGGAGGAGTGACGTGGCCGAGTGACATGGAGGAGTGAGTTGTTAGGGCAACATGGAGGAGTGACATGGAATAGCTACATGGAGGAGTGACAAGGAGGAGTGACATGGAAGACATAGAGGAGTGACATGGAGGAGTGACATGAAGGAGTGACATGGAGGAGTGACATGGAGGGTTGATATGGAGGAGTGACATGGAGGAGTGACGTGGTGGAGTGAAATGGAGGAGTGACATGGAGGAGTGAGTTGGTGTAGTGACATAAGGAGTGACATGGAATAGTGACATGGAGGAGTGACATGGAGGAGTGACATCGAGGAGTGACGTGGAGCAGTGACATGGAGGAGTGACATGGAGGAGTGAGTTGGTGGAGCGACATGGAGGAGTGAAATGGAAGACATATAGAAGTGACATGGAGGAGTGACTTGGATGAATGACATAAAGGAGTGACATGGAGGAATGACTTGGATGAGTGTCATGGAGGAGTGACAAGGAGGATTGAGTTGGTGTAGCGACATGGAGGAGTGACATGGAGTAGCGACATGGAGGAGTGACATGGAGGAGTGAGTTGGTGTAGCGACATGGAGGAGTGACATGGAATTGCGACAAGGAGGAGTGACATGGAGAAGTGACATGGAGGACTGATATGGAAGAGTAACATGGAGGAGTGATATAGAGTAGTGGCGTGGTGGAGTGAAATTTAAGAGTGACATGGAGTAGCTATCTGGAGGAGTGACAAGGAGGTGTGGCATTGAGGAGTGACGTGGAGTAGCGACATGGAGGAGTGACTTGGAGGAGTGACAATGTGGAGCTACACAGATGAGAGACATGACATTGAAGACTTGGAGAAGTGACATGGAGGAGAGACATGCAGGAGTGACATAGAGGAGTGACTTGGAGCAGTGACATGGAGGAGTGACAAGGAGGATTGAGTTGGTGTAGCGACATGGAGGAGTGACATGGAGTAGCGACATGGAGGAGTGGCATGAGGAGTGAGTTGGTGTAGCAACATGGAGGAGTGACATGGAATAGCGACAAGGAGGAGTGACATGGAGGAGTTACATGGAGGAATGACATGGAGGAATGACATAGAGGTGTGATGTGGAGGAGAGACATGGAGTAGTGTCATGGAGAACTGACAAGTTTGATGAGGATGGAGGGTTGATATGGTGGAGTGACATGGCGGAGGGACAGGGATTAGTGAGTTGGTGTAGTGACATGGAGGAGTGACATGGAGGAGTGACATGGAGGAGTGACATGGAGGGTTGATATGGAGGAGTGACATGGAGGAGTGACGTGGTGGAGTGAAATGGAGGAGTGAAATGGAGTAGCGACATGGGGGAGTGACATGAGGAGTGAGTTGGTGTAGCGACATGGAGGAGTGACATGGAGGAGTGACATGGCGGAGGGACAGGGATGAGTGAGTTGGTGTAGTGACATGGAGGAGTGACATGGAGGAATGACATGGAGGAGTGACATGGAGGGTTGATGTGGAGGAGAGACATGGAGGAGTGACAGGGCGGATCAGCAAGGAGGATTGATATGGTGGAGTGACATGGCGGAGGGACATGGATGAGTGATATGGAGGAGTGACATGGAGGAGCAACATGGAGGAGTGACAAGGAGGAGCGACATGGAGGAGTGACATGGAAGACATAGAAGTGACATGGAGGAGTGACATGGAGGATCGGCATGGAGGAGTGACGGAGTAGCGACATAGGGAAATGACATAAAGGAGTGATATTGAAAAGTGACATTGAGGAGTGACATGGAGGAGTGAGTTGGTGTAGCGACATGGAGGAGTGACATGGAATAGCGACATGGAGGAGTGACATGGAGGAGTGAGTTGGTGTATCGACATGGAGGAGTGACATGGAATAACGACAAGGAGGAGTGACATGTAGGAGTGACATAGAGGAGTGACATAGAGGATTGATGTGGAGGAGAGACATGGAGTAGGGACATGGAGAAGTGACAAGTTTCATCAGGAAGGAGGGATGATATGGTGGAGTTACATGGCGGAAGGACAGGGATGAGTGAGTTGGTGTAGTGACATGGAGGAGTGACATGGAGGAGTGACATGGAGGGTTGATATGGAGGAGTGACATGGAGGAGTGACGTGGTGGAGTGAAATGGAGGAGATAAATGGAGTAGCGACATGGAGGAGTGACATGAGGAGTGAGTTGGTGTAGCGACATGGAGGAGTGACATGGAGGAGTGACATGGCGGAGGGACAGGGATGAGTGAGTTGGTGTAGTGACATGGAGGAGTGACATGGATGAATGACATGGAGGAGTGACATGGAGGGTTGATATGGAGGAGTGACATGGAGGAGTGAGTTGGTGTAGTGACATAAGGAGTGACACGGAATAGCGACATGGAGGAGTGACATGGAGGAGTGAGTTGGTGTAGCGACATGGAGGAGTGACATGGAATAGCGACATGGAGGAGTGACATGGAGGAGTGAGTTGGTGTATCGACATGGAGGAGTGACATGGAATAACGACAAGGAGGAGTGACATGTAGGAGTGACATAGAGGAGTGACATAGAGGATTGATGTGGAGGAGAGACATGGAGTAGGGACATGGAGAAGTCACAAGTTTGACCAGGAAGGAGGGTTGATATGGTGGAGTGACATGGCGGAGGGAAAGGGATGAGTGAGTTGGTGTAGTGACATGGAGGAGTGACATGGAGGAGTGACATGGAGGAGTGACATGGAGGATTGATGTGGAGGAGAGACATGGAGGAGTAACAGGGCGGATCAGCAAGGAGGATTAATATGGTGGAGTGAAATGGCGGAGGGACATGGATGAGTGACATGGAGGAGTGACATGGAGGAGCAACATGGAGGACTGACAATGAGGAGCGACATGGAGGAGTGACATGGAAGACATATAGAAGTGATATGGAGGAGTGAAATGGAGGATCGACATGGAGGTGTGACATGGAGTAGCGACATAGGGGAATGACATAGAGGAGTGATATTGAAAAGTGACATTGAGGAGTGACATAGAGGAGTTATGTGGAGGAGTGACATGTACAACATGTAGAAGTGACACGGAGGAGAGACTTGGATGAGTGACATGGAGGAGTGACAAGGAGGCTTGAGTTGGTGTAGCGACATGGAGGAGTGACATGGAATTGCGACAAAGAGGAGTGACATGGAGAAGTGACATGGAGGATTGATATGGAGGACTAACATGGAGGAGTGATATAGAGGAGTGGCGTGGTGGAGTGATATTTAAGAGTGACATGGAGGAGTGACATGGAAGACATATAGAAGTGCCATGGAGGAGTGACATGGATTAGCTACATGGAGGAGTGACAAGGAGGTGTGACATGGAGGAGTGACGTGGACGAGTGACATGGAGGAGTGAGTTGGTAGAGCGACATGGAGGAGTGACTTGGAGTAGCTACATGGAGGAGTTACAAGGAGGTGTGACATGGAGGAGTGACGTGGAGTAGCGACATGGAGGAGTGACTTGGAGGAGTGACAATGTGAAGCTACACAGATGAGAGACATGACATTGAAGACTTGGAGAAGTGTCATGGAGGAGTGAGTTGGTGTAATGACATGGAGGAGTGACATGGAAGACATATAGAAGTGACATGGAGGAGTGACATGGAGGAGTGACAGGGCGGATCAGCCAGGCGGATTGATATGGTGGAGTGACATGGAGGAGGGACATGGAGGAGTGACATGGAGGAGTGACTTGGAGGAGTGACATAAAGGAGTGTCATGGAGGAATGACATGGATGAGTGACATGGAGGAGTGACATGGAGTAGTGACAAGGAGGAGTGACATGGAGGAGTGACATGGAATAGTGACATAGAGGATTGATGTGGAGGAGAGACATGGAGTAGTGACATGGAGAAGTGACAAGTTTGATCAGGAAAGAGGGTTGTTATGGTGGTGTGACATGGCGGAGGGACAGGGATGATTGAGTTGGTGTAGTGACATGGAGGAGTGACATGGAATAGCGACAAGGAGGAGTGACATGGAGGAGTTACATGGAGGAGTGACATGCAGGAATGACACAGAGGAGTGACAAGGAGTATTGAGTTCGTGTAGCGACATGGAGGAATGACATGGAATAGCGACATGGAGGAGTGACATAGAGGAGTGACATGGAGGAGTGACATAGAGGATTGATGTGGAGGAGAGACATGGAGGAGTGACAGGGCGGATCAGTAAGGAGGATTGATATGGTGGAGTGACATGGCGGAGGTACATGGATGAGTGACATGGAGGAGTGACATGGAGGAGCAACATGGAGGAGTGACAAGGAGGAGCGACATGGAGGAGTGACATGGAAGACATATAGAAGTGACATGGAGGAGTGACTTGGAGGAGTGACATAAAGGAGTGACATGGAGGAATGACTTGGATGAGTGACATGGAGGAGTGACAAGGAGGATTGAGTTGGTGTAGCGACATGGAGGAGTGACATGGAATTGCGACAAGGAGGAGTGACATGGAGATGTGACATGGAGGATTGATATGGAGGAGTAACATGAAGGAGTGATATAGAGGAGTGGCGTGGTGGAGTGATATTTAAGAGTGCCATGGAGGAGTGACATGGAGGAGTGACATGGAGTAGCTACATGGAGGAGTGACAAGGAGGTGTGACATGGAGGAGTGACGTGGACGAGTGACATGGAGTAGTGAGTTGGTAGAGCGACATGGAGGAGTGACATGGAGTAGCTACATGGAGGAGTGACAAGGAGGTGTGAAATGGAGGAGTGACGTGGAGTAGCAACATGGAGGAGTGACTTGGAGGAGTGAAAATGTGGAGCTACACAGATGAGAGACATGACATTGAAGACTTGGAGAAGTGACATGGAGGAGAGACATGGAGGAGTGAAATGGAGGAGTGACATGGAGTAGAGACATGGAGGAGTGACATGGAGGAGTGAGTTGGTGTAACGACATGGAGGAGTGACATGGAACACATATAGAAGTGACATGGAGCAGTGACTTGGAGGAGTGACATAAAGGAGTGACATGGAGGAATGACTTGGATGAGTGACATGGAGGAGTGACAAGGAGGATTGAGTTGGTGTAGCGACATGGAGGAGTGAAATTGAGTAGCGACATGGAGGAGTGACATGAGGAGTGAGTTGGGGTAGCGACATGGAGGAGTGACATGGCGGAGGGACAGGGATGAGTGAGTTGGTGTAGTGACATGGAGGAATGACATGGAGGAGTGACATGGAATAGCGACATGGAGGAGTGACATGGCGGAGGGACAGGGATGAGTGAGTTGGTGTAGTGACGTGGTGGAGTGAAATGGAGGAGTGACATGGAAGAGTGAGTTGGTGTAGCGACACTGTGGAGTAACATGGAATAGCGACAAGGAGGAGTGACATGGAGGAGTAACAAGTTTGATCAGGAAGGAGGGTTGATATGGTGGAGTGACATGGCGGAGGGACAGGGATGAGTGAGTTGGTGTAGTAACATGGAGTAGCTACATGGAGGAGTGACAAGGAAGTGTGACATGGAGGAGTGACGTGGACGAGTGACATGGAGGAATGAGTTGGTAGAGCGACATGGAGGAGTTACATGGAATAGCTACAAGGAGGAGTGACAAGGAGGAATGATATGGAGGAGTGAGTTGGTGGAGCGACATGGAGGAGTGACATGGAAGACATATAGAAGTGACATGGAGGAGTGACTTGGAGGAGTGACATAAATGAGTGACATGGATGAATGACTTGGATGAGTGACATGGAGGAGTGACAAGGAGGTTTGAGTTGGTGTAGCGACCTGGAGGAGTTACATGGAGTAGCGACAAGGAGGAGTGACATGTTGGAGTGACATAGAGGAGTTATATTGAAAATTGATATTGAGGAGTGACATAGAGGAGTTATTTGGAGGAGTGACATGTACAACATGTAGAAGTGACACGGAGGAGAGACTTGGATGAGTGACATGGAGGAGTGACAAGGAGGATTGAGTTGGTGTAGAGACATGGAGGAGTGACATGGAATTGCGACAATGAGGAGTGACATGGAGAAGTGACATGGAGGATTTATATGGAGGACTAACATGGAGGAGTGATATAGAGGAGTGGCGTGGTGGAGTGATATTTAAGAGTTACATGGAGGAGTGACATGGAGAAGTGACATGAGGAGTGAGTTGGTGTAGCGACATGGAGGAGTGACATGGAATTGCGACAAGGAGCAGTGACATGGAGAAGTGACATGGAGGATTGATATGGAGGAGTAACATGGAGGAGTGATATAGAGGAGTGGCATGGTGGAGTGAAATTTAAGAGTGACATGGAGGAGTGACATGGAGGAGTGACGTGGAGTAGCTACATGGAGGAGTGACAAGGAGGTGTGACATGGAGGAGTGACGTGGACGAGTGACATGGAGGAGTGAGTTGGTAGAGCGACATTGAGGAGTGACATGGAGTAGCTACATGGAAGAGTGACAAGGAGGTGTGACATGGAGGAGTGACGTCGAGTATTGACATGGAGGGTTGAAATGGAGGAGTGACATGGAATAGCGACAAGGAGCAATGACATGGAGGAGTGAAATAGAGGAGTGATATGGAGGAGCGACATGCAGGAGTGACATTGAAGTCATATAGAAGTGAAATTGAGGAGTGACTTGGATGAGTGACATAAAGGAATGACATGGAGGAATGACATGGAGGAGTGACATGAGGAGTGACGTAGAAGAGTGACGTGGTGGAGTGAAATGGAGGAGTGACATGGAAGAGAGAGTTGGTGTAGCGACATGGAGGATTAACATGGAATAGCGACAAGGAGGAGTGACATGGAGGAGTGACATGGAGGAGTGATTTAGAGGAGTGATGTGGAGGAGAGACATGGAGTAGTGACATGGAGAAGTGACAAGTTTGATCAGGAAGGAGGGTTGATATGGTGGAGTGACATGGCGGAGGGACAGGGATGAGTGAGTTGGTGTAGTGACATGGAGTAGCTACATGGAGGAGTGACAAGGAAGTGTGACATGGAGGAGTGACGTGGACGAGTGACATGGAGGAATGAGTTGGTAGAGCGACATGGAGGAGTGACATGGAATAGCTACATGGAGGAGTGACAAGGAGGATTGACTTGGAAGAGTGAGTTGGTGGAGCGACATGGAGGAGTGACATGGAAGACATATAGAAGTGACATGGAGGAGTGACTTGGAGGAGTGACATAAATGAGTGACATGGAGGAATGACTTGGTTGAGTGACATGGAGGAGTGACAATGAGGATTGAGTTGTTGTAGCGACATGGAGGAGTGACATGGAGTAGCGACATGGAGGAGTGACATGAGGAGTGAGTTGGTGTAGCAACATGGAGGAGTGACATGGAGGGTTGAAATGGAGGAGTGACATGGAATAGCGACAAGGAGCAATGACATGGAGGAGTGAAATAGAGGAGTGATATGGAGGAGCGACATGAGGGAGTGACATTGAAGTCATATAGAAGTGAAATTGAGGAGTGACTTGGATGAGTGACATAAAGGAGTGACATGGAGGAATGACATGGAGGAGTGACATGAGGAGTGACGTAGAAGAGTGACGTGGTGGAGTGAAATGGAGGAGTGACATGGAAGAGAGAGTTGGTGTAGCGACATGGAGGATTAACATGGAATAGCGACAAGGAGGAGTGACATGGAGGAGTGACATGGAGGAGTGATTTAGAGGAGTGATGTGGAGGAGAGACATGGAGTAGTGACATGGAGAAGTGACAAGTTTGATCAGGAAGGAGGGTTGATATGGTGGAGTGACATGGCGGAGGGACAGGGATGAGTGAGTTGGTGTAGTGACATGGAGTAGCTACATGGAGGAGTGACAAGGAAGTGTGACATGGAGGAGTGACGTGGACGAGTGACATGGAGGAATGAGTTGGTAGAGCGACATGGAGGAGTGACATGGAATAGCTACATGGAGGAGTGACAAGGAGGATTGACTTGGAAGAGTGAGTTGGTGGAGCGACATGGAGGAGTGACATGGAAGACATATAGAAGTGACATGGAGGAGTGACTTGGAGGAGTGACATAAATGAGTGACATGGAGGAATGACTTGGTTGAGTGACATGGAGGAGTGACAATGAGGATTGAGTTGTTGTAGCGACATGGAGGAGTGACATGGAGTAGCGACATGGAGGAGTGACATGAGGAGTGAGTTGGTGTAGCAACATGGAGGAGTGACATGGAATAGCGACAAGGAGGAGTGACATGGAGGAGTGACATAGAGGAGTGATATTGAAAAGTGACATTGAGGAGTGACATAGAGGAGTTATGTGGAGGAGTGACATGTACAACATGTAGAAGTGACACGGAGGAGAGACTGGGATGAGTGACATGGAGGAGTGACAAGGAGGATTGAGTTGGTGTAGCGACATGGAGGAGTGACATGGAATTGCGACAAGGAGGAGTGACATGGAGAAGTGACATGGAGGATTGATATGGAGGAGTGACATGGAGGAGTGACATGGAGGAGTGACAAGGAGGTGTGACATGGAGGAGTGATGTGGAGGAGTGACGTGGAGGAGTGACGTGGAGTAGCTACATGGAGGAGTGACAAGGAGGTGTGACATGGAGGAGTGACGTGGACGAGTGACATGGAGGAGTGAGTTGATAGAGCGACATTGAGGAGTGACATGGAGTAGCTACATGGAAGAGTGACAAGGAGGTGTGACATGGAGGAGTGACGTCGAGTAGTGACATGGAGGGTTGAAATGGAGGAGTGACATGGAATAGCGACAAGGAGCAATGACATGGAGGAGTGAAATAGAGGAGTGATATGGAGGAGCGACATGCAGGAGTGACATTGAAGTCATATAGAAGTGAAATTGAGGAGTGACTTGGATGAGTGACATAAAGGAATGACATGGAGGAATGACATGGAGGAGTGGCATGAGGAGTGACGTAGAAGAGTGACGTGGTGGAGTGAAATGGAGGAGTGACATGGAAGAGAGAGTTGGTGTAGCGACATGGAGGATTAACATGGAATAGCGACAAGGAGGAGTGACATGGAGGAGTGACATGGAGGAGTGATTTAGAGGAGTGATGTGGAGGAGAGACATGGAGTAGTGACATGGAGAAGTGACAAGTTTGATCAGGAAGGAGGGTTGATATGGTGGAGTGACATGGCGGAGGGACAGGGATGAGTGAGTTGGTGTAGTGACATGGAGTAGCTACATGGAGGAGTGACAAGGAAGTGTGACATGGAGGAGTGACGTGGACGAGTGACATGGAGGAATGAGTTGGTAGAGCGACATGGAGGAGTGACATGGAGGAGTGACAAGGAGGTGTGACATGGAGGAGTGACGTGGAGGAGTGACGTGGAGTAGCTACATGGAGGAGTGACGTCGAGTAGTGACATGGAGGGTTGAAATGGAGGAGTGACATGGAATAGCGACAAGGAGCAATGACATGGAGGAGTGAAATAGAGGAGTGATATGGAGGAGCGACATGCAGGAGTGACATTGAAGTCATATAGAAGTGAAATTGAGGAGTGACTTGGATGAGTGACATAAAGGAATGACATGGAGGAATGACATGGAAGAGTGGCATGAGGAGTGACGTAGAAGAGTGACGTGGTGGAGTGAAATGGAGGAGTGACATGGAAGAGAGAGTTGGTGTAGCGACATGGAGGATTAACATGGAATAGCGACAAGGAGGAGTGACATGGAGGAGTGACATGGAGGAGTGATTTAGAGGAGTGATGTGGAGGAGAGACATGGAGTAGTGACATGGAGAAGTGACAAGTTTGATCAGGAAGGAGGGTTGATATGGTGGAGTGACATGGCGGAGGGACAGGGATGAGTGAGTTGGTGTAGTGACATGGAGTAGCTACATGGAGGAGTGACAAGGAAGTGTGACATGGAGGAGTGACGTGGACGAGTGACATGGAGGAATGAGTTGGTAGAGCGACATGGAGGAGTGACATGGAATAGCTACATGGAGGAGTGACAAGGAGGATTGACTTGGAAGAGTGAGTTGGTGAAGCGACATGGAGGAGTGACATGGAAGACATATAGAAGTGACATGGAGGAGTGACTTGGAGGAGTGACATAAATGAGTGACATGGAGGAATGACTTGGTTGAGTGACATGGAGGAGTGACAATGAGGATTGAGTTGTTGTAGCGACATGGAGGAGTGACATGGAGTAGCGACATGGAGAAGTGACATGAGGAGTGAGTTGGTGTAGCAACATGGAGGAGTGACATGGAATAGCGACAAGGAGGAGTGACATGGAGGAGTGACATAGAGGAGTGATATTGAAAAGTGACATTGAGGAGTGACATAGAGGAGTTATGTGGAGGAGTGACATGTACAACATGTAGAAGTGACACGGAGGAGAGACTGGGATGAGTGACATGGAGGAGTGACAAGGAGGTTTGAGTTGGTGTAGCGACATGGAGGAGTGACATGGAATTGCGACAAGGAGGAGTGACATGGAGAAGTGACATGGAGGATTGATATTGAGGACTAACATGGAGGAGTGATATAGAGGAGTGGCGTGGTGGAGTGATATTTAAGAGTGACATGGAGGAGTGACATGGAGGAGTGACAAGGAGGTGTGACATGAAGTAGCTACCTGGAGGAGTGACAAGGAGGTGTGACATGGAGGAGTGACGTGGAGTAGCGACATGGAGGAGTGACATGGAGGAGTTACATGGAGGAGTGACATGCAGGAATGACACAGAGGAGTGACAAGGAGTATTGAGTTTGTGTAGCGACATGGAGGAGTGACATGGAATAGCGACATGGAGGAGTGACATAGAGGAGTGACATGGAGGAGTGACATAGAGGATTGATGTGGAGGAGAGACATGGAGGAGTGACAGGGCGGATCAGCAAAGAAGATTGATATGGTGGAGTGACATGGCGGAGGTACATGGATGAGTGACATGGAGGAGTGACATGGAGGAGCGACATGGAGGAGTGACATTGTGGAGCTACACAGATGAGAGACATGACATTGAAGACTTGGAGAAGTGACATGGAGGAGAGACATGGAGGAGTGAAATGGAGGAGTGACATGGAGTAGAGACATGGAGGAGTGACATGGAGGAGTGAGTTGGTGTAACGACATGGAGGAGTGACACGGAAGACATATAGAAGTGACATGGAGGAGTGACTTGGAGGAGTGACATAAAGGAGTGACATGGAGGAATGACTTGGATGAGTGACATGGAGGAGTGACAAGGAGGATTGAGTTGGTGTAGCGACATGGAGGAGTGAAATGGAGTAGCGACATGGAGGAGTGACATGAGGAGTGAGTTGGTGTAGCGACATGGAGGAGTGACATGGAGTAGCTACATGGAGGAGTGACATGAGGATTGAGTTGGTGTAGCGACATGGAGGAGTGACATGGAAGAGCGACAAGGAGGAGTGACATAGAGGAGTGACATGGAGGAGTGACATAGAGGTTTGATGTGGGGGAGAGACATGGAGTAGTGACATGGAGAAGTGACAAGTTTCATCAGGAACGAGGGTTGATATGGTGGAGTGACATGGCTGAGGGACAGGGATGAGTGAGTTGGTGTAGTGACATGGAGGAGTGACATGTAGGAGTGACATGAAGGGCTGATATGGAGGAGTGACATGGAGGAGTGAGTTGGTGTAGCGACATGGAGGAGTGACATGGAATAGCGACAAGGAGGAATGACATGGAGGAGTGACATAGAGGAGTGATGTTGAGGAAACACATGGAGTAGTGACATGGAGAAGTGACAAGTTTGATCAGGAAGGAGGGTTGATATAGTGGAGTGACATGGCGGAGGGACAGGGATGAGTGAGTTGGTGTAGTGACATGAAGAAGCTACATGGAGGAGTGACAAGGAAGTGTGAGATGGAGGAGTGACGTGCACGAGTGACATGGAGGAGTGAGTTTTTAGGGCAACATGGAGGAGTGACATGGAATAGCTACATGGAGGAGTGACAAGGAGGAGTGACATGGAAGACATAGAGGAGTGACATGGAGGAGTGACATGAAGGAGTGACATGGAGGAGTGACATGGAGGGTTGATATGGAGGAGTGACATGGAGGAGTGACGTGGTGGAGTGAAATGGAGGAGTGACATGGAGGAGTGAGTTGGTGTAGTGACATTAGGAGTGACATGGAATAGTGACATGGAGCAGTGACATGGAGGAGTGACATGGAGGAGTGAGTTGGTGGAGCGACATGGAGGAGTGAAATGGAAGACATATAGAAGTGACATGGAGGAGTGACTTGGATGAATGATATAAAGGAGTGACATGGAGGAATGACTTGGATGAGTGGCATGGAGGAGTGACAAGGAGGATTGAGTTGGTGTAGCGACATGGAGGAGTGACATGGAGTAGCGACATGGAGGAGTGACATGGAGGAGTGAGTTGGTGTAGCGACATGGAGGAGTGACATGGAATTGCGACAAGGAGGAGTGACATGGAGAAGTGACATGGAGGACTGATATGGAGGAGTAACATGGAGGAGTGATATAGAGTAGTGGCGTGGTGGAGTGAAATTTAAGAGTGACATGGAGTAGCTACCTGGAGGAGTGACAAGGAGGTGTGACATGGAGGAGTGACGTGGAGTAGCGACATGGAGGAGTGAGTTGGTGTAGCGACATGGAGGAGTGACATGGAAGACATAAAGGAGTGACATGGAGGAATGACTTGGATGAGTGACATGGAGGAGTGACAAGGAGGGTTGAGTTGGTGTAGCGACATGGAGGAGTGACATGGAGTAGCGACATGGAGGAGTGACATGAGGAGTGAGTTGGTGGAGCAACATGGAGGAGTGACATGGAATAGCGACAAGGAGAAGTGACATGGAGGAGTGACATGGAGGAGTGACATGGAGGAATGACATAGAGGGTTGATGTGTATGAGAGACATGGAGTAGTGACATGGAGAACTGACGAGTTTGATCAGGATGGAGGGTTGATATGGTGGAGTGACATGGCGGAGGGAAAGGGATGAGTGAGTTGGTGTAGTGACATGGAGGAGTGACATGGAGGAGTGACATGGAGGAGTGACATGGAGGAGTGACATGGAGGATTGATGTGGAGGAGAGACATGGAGGAGTGACAGGGCGGATCAGCAAGGAGGATTGATATGGTGGAGTGACATGGCGGAGGGACATGGATGAGTGACATGGAGGATTGACATGGAGGAGCAACATGGAGGAGTGAAAAGGAGGAGTGACATGGAGGAGGGACATGGAAGACATATAGAAGTGACATGGAGTAGTGACATGGAGGATCGACATGGAGGAGTGACATGGAGTAGCGACATAGGGGAATGACATAGAGGAGTGAGTTGGTGGAGCGACATAAGGAGTGACATGGAATAGCGACATGGAGGAGTGACATGGAGCAGTGACATGGAGGAGTGACATGGAGGAGTGAGTTGGTGGAGCGACATGGAGGAGTGACATGGAAGACATATAGAATTGACATGGAGGAGTGACTTGGAGGAGTGACATAAAGGAGTGACATTGAGCAATGACTTGGATGAGTGACATGGAGGAGTGACAAGGAGGATTGAGTTGGTGTAGCGATATGGTGGAGTGACATGGAGTAGCAACATGGAGGAGTGACATGAGGAATGAGTTGGTGTAGCGAATTGGAGGAGTGACATGGAATTGCGACAAGGAGGAGTGACATGGAGGAGTGACGTGGAGTAGTGACATGGAGGGTTGATATGGAGGAGTGACATGGAATAGCGACAAGGAGCAATGACATGGAGGAGTGACATGGAGGAGTGACATAGAGGATTGATGTGGAGGAAAGATATGGAGTAGTGACATGGAGTAGCGACATGGAGGAGTGACATGAGGAGTGACGTAGAAGAATGACGTGGTGGAGTGAAATGGAGGAGTGACATGGAAGAGTGAGTTGGTGTAGCAACATGGAGGAGTAACATGGAATAGCGACAAGGAGGAGTGACATGGAGGAGTGACATGGAGGAGTGACAAGTTTGATCAGGAAGGAGGTTTGATATGGTGGAGTGACATGGCGGAGGGACAGGGATGAGTGAGTTGGTGTAGTGACATGGAGTAGCTACATGGAGGAGTGACAAGGAAGTGTGACATGGAGGAGTGACGTGGACGAGTGACATGGAGGAATGAGTTGGTAGAGCGACATGGAGGAGTGACATGGAGTAGCTACATGGAGGAGTGACAAGGAGGTTTGACATGGAGGAGTGACGTGGAGTAGTGACATGGAGGGTTGATATGAAGGAGTGACATGGAATAGCGACAAGGAGCAATGACATGGAGTAGTGACATGGAGGAGTGACATAGAGGATAGATGTGGAGGAAAGACATGGAGTAGTGACATGGAGTAGCGACATGGAGGAGTGACATGAGGAGTGACGTAGAAGAGTGACGTGGTGAAGTGAAATGGAGGAGTGATATGGAAGAGTGAGTTGGTGTAGCGACATGGAGGAGAAACATGGAATAGCGACAAGGAGGAGTGACATGGAGGAGTGACATGGAGGGGTGATATAGAGGAGTGATGTGGAGGAGAGACATGGAGTAGTGACATGGAGAAGTGACAAGTTTGATCAGGAAGGAGGGTTGATATGGTGGAGTGACATGGCGGAGGGACAGGGATGAGTGAGTTGGTGTAGTGACATGGAGTAGCTACATGGAGGAGTGACAAGGAAGTGTGACATGGAGGAGTGACGTGGACGAGTGACATGGAGGAATGAGTTGGTAGAGCGACATGGAGGAGTGACATGGAACAGCTACATGGAGGAGTGACAAGGAGGAGTGACATGGAGGAGTGAGTTGGTGGAGCGACATGGAGGACTGACATGGAAGACATATAGAATTGACATGGAGGAGTGACTTGGAGGAGTGACATAAAGGAGTGACATTGAGCAATGACTTGGATGAGTGACATGGAGGAGTGACAAGGAGGATTGAGTTGGTGTAGCGATATGGTGGAGTGACATGGAGTAGCAACATGGAGGAGTGACATGAGGAATGAGTTGGTGTAGCGAATTGGAGGAGTGACATGGAATTGCGACAAGGAGGAGTGACATGGAGGAGTGACGTGGAGTAGTGACATGGAGGGTTGATATGGAGGAGTGACATGGAATAGCGACAAGGAGCAATGACATGGAGGAGTGACATGGAGGAGTGACATAGAGGATTGATGTGGAGGAAAGACATGGAGTAGTGACATGGAGTAGCGACATGGAGGAGTGACATGAGGAGTGACGTAGAAGAGTGACGTGGTGGAGTGAAATGGAGGAGTGACATGGAAGAGTGAGTTGGTGTAGCAACATGGAGGAGTAACATGGAATAGCGACAAGGAGGAGTGACATGGAGGAGTGACATGGAAGAGTGACAAGTTTGATCAGGAAGGAGGGTTGATATGGTGGAGTGACATGGCGGAGGGACAGGGATGAGTGAGTTGGTGTAGTGACATGGAGTAGCTACATGGAGGAGTGACAAGGAAGTGTGACATGGAGGAGTGACGTGGACGAGTGACATGGAGGAATGAGTTGGTAGAGCGACATGGAGGAGTGACATGGAGTAGCTACATGGAGGAGTGACAAGGAGGTGTGACATGGAGGAGTGACATGGAGTAGTGACATGGAGGGTTGATATGAAGGAGTGACATGGAATAGCGACAAGGAGCAATGACATGGAGTAGTGACATGGAGGAGTGACATAGAGGATAGATGTGGAGGAAAGACATGGAGTAGTGACATGGAGTAGCGACATGTAGGAGTGACATGAGGAGTGACGTAGAAGAGTGACGTGGTGAAGTGAAATGGAGGAGTGATATGGAAGAGTGAGTTAGTGTAGCGACATGGAGGAGAAACATGGAATAGCGACAAGGAGGAGTGACATGGAGGAGTGACATGGAGGGGTGATATAGAGGAGTGATGTGGAGGAGAGACATGGAGTAGTGACATGGAGAAGTGACAAGTTTGATCAGGAAGGAGGGTTGATATGGTGGAGTGACATGGCGGAGGGACAGGGATGAGTGAGTTGGTGTAGTGACATGGAGTAGCTACATGGAGGAGTGACAAGGAAGTGTGACATGGAGGAGTGACGTGGACGAGTGACATGGAGGAATGAGTTGGTAGAGCAACATGGAGAAGTGACATGGAATAGCTACATGGAGGAGTGACAAGGAGGAGTGACAATCAGGAGTGAGTTGGTGGAGCAACATGGAAGAGTGACATGGAAGACATATAGAAGTGACATGGAGGAGTGACTTGGAGGAGTGACATAAAGGAGTGACATGGAGGAATGACTTGGATGAGTGACATGGAGGAGTGACAAGTAGGGTTGAGTTGGTGTAGCGACATGGAGGAGTGACATGGAGTAGCGACATGGAGGAGTGACATGAGGAGTGAGTTGGTGTAGCAACATGGAGGAGTGACATGGAATAGCGACAAGGAGGAGTGACATGGAGGAGTGACATGGAGGAGTGACATGGAGGAATGACATAGAGGGTTGATGTGGAGGAGAGACATCGAATAGTGACATGGAGAACTGACGAGTTTGATCAGGATGGAGGGTTGATATGGTGGAGTGACATGGCGGAGTGACATGGAGGATTGATTTGGAGGACAGACATGGAGGAGTGACAGGGCGGATCAGCAAGGAGGATTGATATGGTGGAGTGACATGGCGGAGGGACATGGATGAGTGACATGGAGGATTGACATGGAGGAGCAACATGGAGGAGTGACAAGGAGGAGCGACATGGAGGAGGGACATGGAAGACATATAGAAGTGACATGGAGGAGTGACATGGAGGATCGACATGGAGGAGTGACATGGAGTAGCGACATAGAGGAATGACATAGAGGAGTGAGTTGGTGGAGCGACATAAGGAGTGACATGGAATAGCGACATGGAGGAGTGACATGGAGCAGTGACATGGAGGAGTGACATGGAGGAGTGAGTTGGTGTAGCGACATGGAGGGGTGACATGGAATAGCGACAAGGAGGAATGACATGGAGGAGTGACATAGAGGAGTGATGTTGAGGAAACACATGGAGTAGTGACATGGAGAAGTGACAAGTTTGATCAGGAAGGAGGGTTGATATAGTGGAGTGACATGGCGGAGGGACAGGGATGAGTGAGTTGGTGTAGTGACATGAAGTAGCTACATGGAGGAGTGACAAGGAAGTGTGAGATGGAGGAGTGACGTGCACGAGTGACATGGAGGAGTGAGTTTTTAGGGCAACATGGAGGAGTGACATGGAATAGCTACATGGAGGAGTGACAAGGAGGAGTGACATGGAAGACATAGAGGAGTGACATGGAGGAGTGACATGAAGGAGTGACATGGAGGAGTGACATGGAGGGTTGATATGGAGGAGTGACATGGAGGAGTGACGTGGTGGAGTGAAATGGAGGAGTGACATGGAGGAGTGAGTTGGTGTAGTGACATTAGGAGTGACATGGAATAGTGACATGGAGCAGTGACATGGAGGAGTGACATGGAGGAGTGAGTTGGTGGAGCGACATGGAGGAGTGAAATGGAAGACATATAGAAGTGACATGGAGGAGTGACTTGGATGAATGATATAAAGGAGTGACATGGAGGAATGACTTGGATGAGTGGCATGGAGGAGTGACAAGGAGGATTGAGTTGGTGTAGCGACATGGAGGAGTGACATGGAGTAGCGACATGGAGGAGTGACATGGAGGAGTGAGTTGGTGTAGCGACATGGAGGAGTGACATGGAATTGCGACAAGGAGGAGTGACATGGAGAAGTGACATGGAGGACTGATATGGAGGAGTAACATGGAGGAGTGATATAGAGTAGTGGCGTGGTGGAGTGAAATTTAAGAGTGACATGGAGTAGCTACCTGGAGGAGTGACAAGGAGGTGTGACATGGAGGAGTGACGTGGAGTAGCGACATGGAGGAGTGAGTTGGTGTAGCGACATGGAGGAGTGACATGGAAGACATAAAGGAGTGACATGGAGGAATGACTTGGATGAGTGACATGGAGGAGTGACAAGGAGGGTTGAGTTGGTGTAGCGACATGGAGGAGTGACATGGAGTAGCGACATGGAGGAGTGACATGAGGAGTGAGTTGGTGGAGCAACATGGAGGAGTGACATGGAATAGCGACAAGGAGAAGTGACATGGAGGAGTGACATGGAGGAGTGACATGGAGGAATGACATAGAGGGTTGATGTGTATGAGAGACATGGAGTAGTGACATGGAGAACTGACGAGTTTGATCAGGATGGAGGGTTGATATGGTGGAGTGACATGGCGGAGGGAAAGGGATGAGTGAGTTGGTGTAGTGACATGGAGGAGTGACATGGAGGAGTGACATGGAGGAGTGACATGGAGGAGTGACATGGAGGATTGATGTGGAGGAGAGACATGGAGGAGTGACAGGGCGGATCAGCAAGGAGGATTGATATGGTGGAGTGACATGGCGGAGGGACATGGATGAGTGACATGGAGGATTGACATGGAGGAGCAACATGGAGGAGTGAAAAGGAGGAGTGACATGGAGGAGGGACATGGAAGACATATAGAAGTGACATGGAGTAGTGACATGGAGGATCGACATGGAGGAGTGACATGGAGTAGCGACATAGGGGAATGACATAGAGGAGTGAGTTGGTGGAGCGACATAAGGAGTGACATGGAATAGCGACATGGAGGAGTGACATGGAGCAGTGACATGGAGGAGTGACATGGAGGAGTGAGTTGGTGGAGCGACATGGAGGAGTGACATGGAAGACATATAGAATTGACATGGAGGAGTGACTTGGAGGAGTGACATAAAGGAGTGACATTGAGCAATGACTTGGATGAGTGACATGGAGGAGTGACAAGGAGGATTGAGTTGGTGTAGCGATATGGTGGAGTGACATGGAGTAGCAACATGGAGGAGTGACATGAGGAATGAGTTGGTGTAGCGAATTGGAGGAGTGACATGGAATTGCGACAAGGAGGAGTGACATGGAGGAGTGACGTGGAGTAGTGACATGGAGGGTTGATATGGAGGAGTGACATGGAATAGCGACAAGGAGCAATGACATGGAGGAGTGACATGGAGGAGTGACATAGAGGATTGATGTGGAGGAAAGATATGGAGTAGTGACATGGAGTAGCGACATGGAGGAGTGACATGAGGAGTGACGTAGAAGAATGACGTGGTGGAGTGAAATGGAGGAGTGACATGGAAGAGTGAGTTGGTGTAGCAACATGGAGGAGTAACATGGAATAGCGACAAGGAGGAGTGACATGGAGGAGTGACATGGAGGAGTGACTAGTTTGATCAGGAAGGAGGTTTGATATGGTGGAGTGACATGGCGGAGGGACAGGGATGAGTGAGTTGGTGTAGTGACATGGAGTAGCTACATGGAGGAGTGACAAGGAAGTGTGACATGGAGGAGTGACGTGGACGAGTGACATGGAGGAATGAGTTGGTAGAGCGACATGGAGGATTGACATGGAGTAGCTACATGGAGGAGTGACAAGGAGGTTTGACATGGAGGAGTGACGTGGAGTAGTGACATGGAGGGTTGATATGAAGGAGTGACATGGAATAGCGACAAGGAGCAATGACATGGAGTAGTGACATGGAGGAGTGACATAGAGGATAGATGTGGAGGAAAGACATGGAGTAGTGACATGGAGTAGCGACATGGAGGAGTGACATGAGGAGTGACGTAGAAGAGTGACGTGGTGAAGTGAAATGGAGGAGTGATATGGAAGAGTGAGTTGGTGTAGCGACATGGAGGAGAAACATGGAATAGCGACAAGGAGGAGTGACATGGAGGAGTGACATGGAGGGGTGATATAGAGGAGTGATGTGGAGGAGAGACATGGAGTAGTGACATGGAGAAGTGACAAGTTTGATCAGGAAGGAGGGTTGATATGGTGGAGTGACATGGCGGAGGGACAGGGATGAGTGAGTTGGTGTAGTGACATGGAGTAGCTACATGGAGGAGTGACAAGGAAGTGTGACATGGAGGAGTGACGTGGACGAGTGACATGGAGGAATGAGTTGGTAGAGCGACATGGAGGAGTGACATGGAACAGCTACATGGAGGAGTGACAAGGAGGAGTGACATGGAGGAGTGAGTTGGTGGAGCGACATGGAGGACTGACATGGAAGACATATAGAATTGACATGGAGGAGTGACTTGGAGGAGTGACATAAAGGAGTGACATTGAGCAATGACTTGGATGAGTGACATGGAGGAGTGACAAGGAGGATTGAGTTGGTGTAGCGATATGGTGGAGTGACATGGAGTAGCAACATGGAGGAGTGACATGAGGAATGAGTTGGTGTAGCGAATTGGAGGAGTGACATGGAATTGCGACAAGGAGGAGTGACATGGAGGAGTGACGTGGAGTAGTGACATGGAGGGTTGATATGGAGGAGTGACATGGAATAGCGACAAGGAGCAATGACATGGAGGAGTGACATGGAGGAGTGACATAGAGGATTGATGTGGAGGAAAGACATGGAGTAGTGACATGGAGTAGCGACATGGAGGAGTGACATGAGGAGTGACGTAGAAGAGTGACGTGGTGGAGTGAAATGGAGGAGTGACATGGAAGAGTGAGTTGGTGTAGCAACATGGAGGAGTAACATGGAATAGCGACAAGGAGGAGTGACATGGAGGAGTGACATGGAAGAGTGACAAGTTTGATCAGGAAGGAGGGTTGATATGGTGGAGTGACATGGCGGAGGGACAGGGATGAGTGAGTTGGTGTAGTGACATGGAGTAGCTACATGGAGGAGTGACAAGGAAGTGTGACATGGAGGAGTGACGTGGACGAGTGACATGGAGGAATGAGTTGGTAGAGCGACATGGAGGAGTGACATGGAGTAGCTACATGGAGGAGTGACAAGGAGGTGTGACATGGAGGAGTGACATGGAGTAGTGACATGGAGGGTTGATATGAAGGAGTGACATGGAATAGCGACAAGGAGCAATGACATGGAGTAGTGACATGGAGGAGTGACATAGAGGATAGATGTGGAGGAAAGACATGGAGTAGTGACATGGAGTAGCGACATGGAGGAGTGACATGAGGAGTGACGTAGAAGAGTGACGTGGTGAAGTGAAATGGAGGAGTGATATGGAAGAGTGAGTTAGTGTAGCGACATGGAGGAGAAACATGGAATAGCGACAAGGAGGAGTGACATGGAGGAGTGACATGGAGGGGTGATATAGAGGAGTGATGTGGAGGAGAGACATGGAGTAGTGACATGGAGAAGTGACAAGTTTGATCAGGAAGGAGGGTTGATATGGTGGAGTGACATGGCGGAGGGACAGGGATGAGTGAGTTGGTGTAGTGACATGGAGTAGCTACATGGAGGAGTGACAAGGAAGTGTGACATGGAGGAGTGACGTGGACGAGTGACATGGAGGAATGAGTTGGTAGAGCAACATGGAGAAGTGACATGGAATAGCTACATGGAGGAGTGACAAGGAGGAGTGACAATCAGGAGTGAGTTGGTGGAGCAACATGGAAGAGTGACATGGAAGACATATAGAAGTGACATGGAGGAGTGACTTGGAGGAGTGACATAAAGGAGTGACATGGAGGAATGACTTGGATGAGTGACATGGAGGAGTGACAAGTAGGGTTGAGTTGGTGTAGCGACATGGAGGAGTGACATGGAGTAGCGACATGGAGGAGTGACATGAGGAGTGAGTTGGTGTAGCAACATGGAGGAGTGACATGGAATAGCGACAAGGAGGAGTGACATGGAGGAGTGACATGGAGGAGTGACATGGAGGAATGACATAGAGGGTTGATGTGGAGGAGAGACATCGAATAGTGACATGGAGAACTGACGAGTTTGATCAGGATGGAGGGTTGATATGGTGGAGTGACATGGCGGAGTGACATGGAGGATTGATTTGGAGGACAGACATGGAGGAGTGACAGGGCGGATCAGCAAGGAGGATTGATATGGTGGAGTGACATGGCGGAGGGACATGGATGAGTGACATGGAGGATTGACATGGAGGAGCAACATGGAGGAGTGACAAGGAGGAGCGACATGGAGGAGGGACATGGAAGACATATAGAAGTGACATGGAGGAGTGACATGGAGGATCGACATGGAGGAGTGACATGGAGTAGCGACATAGAGGAATGACATAGAGGAGTGAGTTGGTGGAGCGACATAAGGAGTGACATGGAATAGCGACATGGAGGAGTGACATGGAGCAGTGACATGGAGGAGTGACATGGAGGAGTGAGTTGGTGTAGCGACATGGAGGGGTGACATGGAATAGCGACAAGGAGGAATGACATGGAGGAGTGACATAGAGGAGTGATGTTGAGGAAACACATGGAGTAGTGACATGGAGAAGTGACAAGTTTGATCAGGAAGGAGGGTTGATATAGTGGAGTGACATGGCGGAGGGACAGGGATGAGTGAGTTGGTGTAGTGACATGAAGTAGCTACATGGAGGAGTGACAAGGAAGTGTGAGATGGAGGAGTGACGTGCACGAGTGACATGGAGGAGTGAGTTTTTAGGGCAACATGGAGGAGTGACATGGAATAGCTACATGGAGGAGTGACAAGGAGGAGTGACATGGAAGACATAGAGGAGTGACATGGAGGAGTGACATGAAGGAGTGACATGGAGGAGTGACATGGAGGGTTGATATGGAGGAGTGACATGGAGGAGTGACGTGGTGGAGTGAAATGGAGGAGTGACATGGAGGAGTGAGTTGGTGTAGTGACATTAGGAGTGACATGGAATAGTGACATGGAGCAGTGACATGGAGGAGTGACATGGAGGAGTGAGTTGGTGGAGCGACATGGAGGAGTGAAATGGAAGACATATAGAAGTGACATGGAGGAGTGACTTGGATGAATGATATAAAGGAGTGACATGGAGGAATGACTTGGATGAGTGGCATGGAGGAGTGACAAGGAGGATTGAGTTGGTGTAGCGACATGGAGGAGTGACATGGAGTAGCGACATGGAGGAGTGACATGGAGGAGTGAGTTGGTGTAGCGACATGGAGGAGTGACATGGAATTGCGACAAGGAGGAGTGACATGGAGAAGTGACATGGAGGACTGATATGGAGGAGTAACATGGAGGAGTGATATAGAGTAGTGGCGTGGTGGAGTGAAATTTAAGAGTGACATGGAGTAGCTACCTGGAGGAGTGACAAGGAGGTGTGACATGGAGGAGTGACGTGGAGTAGCGACATGGAGGAGTGAGTTGGTGTAGCGACATGGAGGAGTGACATGGAAGACATAAAGGAGTGACATGGAGGAATGACTTGGATGAGTGACATGGAGGAGTGACAAGGAGGGTTGAGTTGGTGTAGCGACATGGAGGAGTGACATGAGGAGTGAGTTGGTGGAGCAACATGGAGGAGTGACATGGAATAGCGACAAGGAGAAGTGACATGGAGGAGTGACATGGAGGAGTGACATTAAGGAATGACATAGAGGGTTGATGTGTATGAGAGACATGGAGTAGTGACATGGAGAACTGACGAGTTTGATCAGGATGGAGGGTTGATATGGTGGAGTGACATGGCGGAGGGAAAGGGATGAGTGAGTTGGTGTAGTGACATGGAGGAGTGACATGGAGGAGTGACATGGAGGAGTGACATGGAGGAGTGACATGGAGGATTGATGTGGAGGAGAGACATGGAGGAGTGACAGGGTGGATCAGCAAGGAAGATTGATATGGTGGAGTGACATGGCGGAGGGACATGGATGAGTGACATGGAGGATTGACATGGAGGAGCAACATGGAGGAGTGAAAAGGAGGAGTGACATGGAGGAGGGACATGGAAGACATATAGAAGTGACATGGAGTAGTGACATGGAGGATCGACATGGAGGAGTGACATGGAGTAGCGACATAGGGGAATGACATAGAGGAGTGAGTTGGTGGAGCGACATAAGGAGTGACATGGAATAGCGACATGGAGGAGTGACATGGAGCAGTGACATGGAGGAGTGACATGGAGGAGTGAGTTGGTGGAGCGACATGGAGGAGTGACATGGAAGACATATAGAATTGACATGGAGGAGTGACTTGGAGGAGTTACATAAAGGAGTGATATTGAGCAATGACTTGGATGAGTGACATGGAGGAGTGACAAGGAGGATTGAGTTGGTGTAGCGATATGGTGGAGTGACATGGAGTAGCAACATGGAGGAGTGACATGAGGAATGAGTTGGTGTAGCGAATTGGAGGAGTGACATGGAATTGCGACAAGGAGGAGTGACATGGAGGAGTGACGTGGAGTAGTGACATGGAGGGTTGATATGGAGGAGTGACATGGAATAGCGACAAGGAGCAATGACATGGAGGAGTGACATGGAGGAGTGACATAGAGGATTGATGTGGAGGAAAGATATGGAGTAGTGACATGGAGTAGCGACATGGAGGAGTGACATGAGGAGTGACGTAGAAGAATGACGTGGTGGAGTGAAATGGAGGAGTGACATGGAAGAGTGAGTTGGTGTAGCAACATGGAGGAGTAACATGGAATAGCGACAAGGAGGAGTGACATGGAGGAGTGACATGGAGGAGTGACAAGTTTGATCAGGAAGGAGGTTTGATATGGTGGAGTGACATGGCGGAGGGACAGGGATGAGTGAGTTGGTGTAGTGACATGGAGTAGCTACATGGAGGAGTGACAAGGAAGTGTGACATGGAGGAGTGACGTGGACGAGTGACATGGAGGAATGAGTTGGTAGAGCGACATGGAGGAGTGACATGGAGTAGCTACATGGAGGAGTGACAAGGAGGTTTGACATGGAGGAGTGACGTGGAGTAGTGACATGGAGGGTTGATATGAAGGAGTGACATGGAATAGCGACAAGGAGCAATGACATGGAGTAGTGACATGGAGGAGTGACATAGAGGATAGATGTGGAGGAAAGACATGGAGTAGTGACATGGAGTAGCGACATGGAGGAGTGACATGAGGAGTGACGTAGAAGAGTGACGTGGTGAAGTGAAATGGAGGAGTGATATGGAAGAGTGAGTTGGTGTAGCGACATGGAGGAGAAACATGGAATAGCGACAAGGAGGAGTGACATGGAGGAGTGACATGGAGGGGTGATATAGAGGAGTGATGTGGAGGAGAGACATGGAGTAGTGACATGGAGAAGTGACAAGTTTGATCAGGAAGGAGGGTTGATATGGTGGAGTGACATGGCGGAGGGACAGGGATGAGTGAGTTGGTGTAGTGACATGGAGTAGCTACATGGAGGAGTGACAAGGAAGTGTGACATGGAGGAGTGACGTGGACGAGTGACATGGAGGAATGAGTTGGTAGAGCGACATGGAGGAGTGACATGGAACAGCTACATGGAGGAGTGACAAGGAGGAGTGACATGGAGGAGTGAGTTGGTGGAGCGACATGGAGGACTGACATGGAAGACATATAGAATTGACATGGAGGAGTGACTTGGAGGAGTGACATAAAGGAGTGACATTGAGCAATGACTTGGATGAGTGACATGGAGGAGTGACAAGGAGGATTGAGTTGGTGTAGCGATATGGTGGAGTGACATGGAGTAGCAACATGGAGGAGTGACATGAGGAATGAGTTGGTGTAGCGAATTGGAGGAGTGACATGGAATTGCGACAAGGAGGAGTGACATGGAGGAGTGACGTGGAGTAGTGACATGGAGGGTTGATATGGAGGAGTGACATGGAATAGCGACAAGGAGCAATGACATGGAGGAGTGACATGGAGGAGTGACATAGAGGATTGATGTGGAGGAAAGACATGGAGTAGTGACATGGAGTAGCGACATGGAGGAGTGACATGAGGAGTGACGTAGAAGAGTGACGTGGTGGAGTGAAATGGAGGAGTGACATGGAAGAGTGAGTTGGTGTAGCAACATGGAGGAGTAACATGGAATAGCGACAAGGAGGAGTGACATGGAGGAGTGACATGGAGGAGTGACAAGTTTGATCAGGAAGGAGGGTTGATATGGTGGAGTGACATGGCGGAGGGACAGGGATGAGTGAGTTGGTGTAGTGACATGGAGTAGCTACATGGAGGAGTGACAAGGAATTGTGACATGGAGGAGTGACGTGGACGAGTGACATGGAGGAATGAGTTGGTAGAGCGACATGGAGGAGTGACATGGAGTAGCTACATGGAGGAGTGACAAGGAGGTGTGACATGGAGGAGTGACGTGGAGTAGTGACATGGAGGGTTGATATGAAGGAGTGACATGGAATAGCGACAAGGAGCAATGACATGGAGTAGTGACATGGAGGAGTGACATAGAGGATAGATGTGGAGGAAAGACATGGAGTAGTGACATGGAGTAGCGACATGGAGGAGTGACATGAGGAGTGACGTAGAAGAGTGACGTGGTGAAGTGAAATGGAGGAGTGATATGGAAGAGTGAGTTAGTGTAGCGACATGGAGGAGAAACATGGAATAGCGACAAGGAGGAGTGACATGGAGGAGTGACATGGAGGGGTGATATAGAGGAGTGATGTGGAGGAGAGACATGGAGTAGTGACATGGAGAAGTGACAAGTTTGATCAGGAAGGAGGGTTGATATGGTGGAGTGACATGGCGGAGGGACAGGGATGAGTGAGTTGGTGTAGTGACATGGAGTAGCTACATGGAGGAGTGACAAGGAAGTGTGACATGGAGGAGTGACGTGGACGACTGACATGGAGGAATGAGTTGGTAGAGCGACATGGAGGAGTGACATGGAATAGCTACATGGAGGAGTGACAAGGAGGAGTGACAATCAGGAGTGAGTTGGTGGAGCAACATGGAAGAGTGACATGGAAGACATATAGAAGTGACATGGAGGAGTGCCTTGGAGGAGTGACATAAAGGAGTGACATGGAGGAATGACTTGGATGAGTGACATGGAGGAGTGACAAGTAGGGTTGAGTTGGTGTAGCGACATGGAGGAGTGACATGGAGTAGCGACATGGAGGAGTGACATGAGGAGTGAGTTGGTGTAGCAACATGGAGGAGTGACATGGAATAGCGACAAGGAGGAGTGACATGGAGGAGTGACATGGAGGAGTGACATGGAGGAATGACATAGAGGGTTGATGTGGAGGAGAGACATCGAATAGTGACATGGAGAACTGACGAGTTTGATCAGGATGGAGGGTTGATATGGTGGAGTGACATGGCGGAGTGACATGGAGGATTGATTTGGAGGACAGACATGGAGGAGTGACAAGGCGGATCAGCAAGGAGGATTGATATGGTGGAGTGACATGGCGGAGGGACATGGATGAGTGACATGGAGGATTGACATGGAGGAGCAACATGGAGGAGTGACAAGGAGGAGCGACATGGAGGAGGGACATGGAAGACATATAGAAGTGACATGGAGGAGTGACATGGAGGATCGACATGGAGGAGTGACATGGAGTAGCGACATAGAGGAATGACATAGAGGAGTGAGTTGGTGGAGCGACATAAGCAGTGACATGGAATAGCGACATGGAGGAGTGACATGGAGCAGTGACATGGAGGAGTGACATGGAGGAGTGAGTTGGTGGAGCGACATGGAGGAGTGACATGGAAGACATATAGAATTGACATGGAGGAGTGACTTGGAGGAGTGACATAAAGGAGTGACATTGAGGAATGACTTGGATGAGTGACATGGAGGAGTGACAAGGAGGATTGAGTTGGTGTAGCGATATGGAGGAGTGACATGGAGTAGCAACATGGAGGAGTGACATGAGGAATGAGTTGGTGTAGCGAATTGGAGGAGTGACATGGAATTGCGACAAGGAGGAGTGACATGGAGAAGTGACATGGAGGATTGATATGGAGGAGTAACATGGAGGAGTGATATAGAGGACTGGCGTGGTGGAGTGAAATTTAAGAGTGACATGGAGGAGTGACATGGAGTAGCTACATGTAGGAGTGACAAGGAGGTGTGACATGGAGGAGTGACGTGGACGAGTGACATGGAGGAGTGAGTTGGTAGAGTGACATGGATGAGTGACAAGGAGTAGCTACATGGAGGAGTGACAAGGAGGTGTGACATGGAGGAGTGACGTGGAGTAGCGACAAGGAAGAGTGACATGGAGAAGTGACATGGAGGATTGACATGGAGGAGTAACATGGAGGAGTGATATAGAGGAGTGGTGTGGTGGAGTGAAATTTAAGAGTGACATGGAGGAGTGACATGGAGAAGTGACATGGAGTAGCTACATGGAGGAGTGACAAGGAGGTGTGACATGGAGGAGTGACGTGGACGAGTGACATGGAGGAGTGAGTTGGTAGAGCGACATGGAGGAGTGACATGGAGTAGCTACATGGAGGAGTGACAAGGAGGTGTGACATGGAGGAGTGACGTGGAGGAGTGACGTGGAGTAGCGACATGGAGGAGTGACTTGGAGGAGTGACAATGTGGAGCTACACAGATGGGAGACATGACATTGAAGACTTGGAGAAGTGACATGGAGGAGAGACATGAAGGAGTGAAATGGAGGAGTGACATTGAGTAGACACATGGAGGAGTGACATGGAGGAGTGAGTTGGTGTAACGACATGGAGGAGTGACATGGAAGACAAATAGAAGTGACATGGAGGAGTGACTTGGAGGAGTGACGTGGAGTAGCGACATGGAGGAGTGACTTGGAGGAGTGACAATGTGGAGGTACAGAGATGAGAGACATGACATTGACGACTTGGAGAAGTGACATGGAGGAGAGACATGGAGAGTTGAAATGGAGGAGGGACGTGGTGGAGTGAAATGGAGGAGTGACATGGAGGAGTGAGTTGGTGTAGCGACAAGGAGGAGTGACATGGAGGGTTGATATGGAGGAGTGACATTGAGTAGACACATGGAGGAGTGACATGGAGGAGTGAGTTGGTGTAACGACATGGAGGAGTGACATGGAAGACATATAGAAGTGACATGGAGGAGTGACTTGGAGGAGTGACATAAAGGAGTGACATGGAGGAATGACTTGGATGCGTGACATGGAGGAGTGACAAGGAGGATTGAGTTGTTGTAGCGACATGGAGGAGTGACATGGAGTAGCGACATGGAGTAGTGACATGAGGAGTGATTTGGTGTAGCAACATGGAGGAGTGACATGGAATAGCGACAGGGAGGAGTGACATGGAGGAGTGACATGGAGGAGTGACATGGAGGAATGACATAGAGGATTAATGTGGAGGAGAGACATGGAGTAGTGACATGGAGAACTGACAAGTTTGATCAGGAAGGAGGGTTGATATGGTGGAGTGACATGGCGGAGGGACAGGGATGAGTGAGTTGGTGTAGTGACATGGAGGAGTGACATGGAATAGCGACAAGGAGGAGTGACATGGAGGAGTGACATGGAAGACATATAGAAGTGACATGGAGGAGTGACATGGAGGATCGACATGGAGGAGTGACATGGAGTAGCGACATTGGGGAATGACATAGAGGAGTGATATTGAAAAGTGACATGGAGGAGTGACATAGAGGAGTGATGTGGAGGAGTGACATGGAAAACATGTAGAAGTGACACGGATGAGTGATATGGAGGTGTGACAATATGGAGCTACAAGGATGAGAGACATGACATTGAAGACTTAGAGAAGTGACATAGAGGAGCGTCATGCAAGAGTGACATGGAGGAGTGACATGGAGTAGCAACATGGAGTAGTGACATTAAGGAGTTACATGGAAGAGTGAAATGGAGGATTGATATGGAGGAGTGACATGGATTAGTGAAATAGAGGAGTGATATGGAGGAGCGACATTCAGTAGTGACATTGAAGTAACATAGAAGTGAAATTGAGGAGTGACTTGGAGTAGTGACAAAAAGGAGTGACATGGAGGAATGACATGGATGAGTGACATGGAGGAGTGACAAGGAGGAGTGACATGGAGGAGTGACATAGAAGAGTGACGTGGTGGAGTGAAATGGAGGAGTGACATGGAGAGTGAGTTGGTGTAGCGACATGGAGGAGTAACATGGAATAGCGACAAGGAGGAGTGACATGGAGGAGTGACATGGAGGAGTGATATAGAGGAGTTATGTGGAGTAGAGACATGGAGTAGTGACATGGAGAAGTGACAAGTTTGATCAGGAAGGAGGGTTGATATGGTGGAGTGACATGGCGGAGGGACAGGGATGAGTGAGTTGGTGTAGTGACATGGAGTAGCTATATGGAGGAGTGACAAGGAAGTGTGACATGGAGGAGTGACGTGGACGCGTGACATGGAGGAATGAGTTGGTAGAGCGACATGGAGGAGTGACATGGAATAGCTACATGGAGGAGTGACAAGGAGGAGTGACATGGAGGAGTGAGTTGGTGGAGCGACATGGAGTAGTGACATGGAAGACATATAGAAGTGACATGGAGGAGTGACTTGGAGGAGTGACATAAAGGAGTGACATGGAGGAATGATTTGGTGTAGCGACATGGAGATGTGAAATGGAGTAGCGACATGGAGGAGTGACATGGAGGAGTGACATGGCGGAGGGACAGGGATGAGTGAGTTGGTGCATTGAGATGGAGGAGTGACATGGAGGAATGACATGGAGGGTTGATATGGAGGAGTGATATGGAGGAGTGAAATGGAGGAGTGAAATGGAGGAGTGAGTTGGTGTAGCGACATAAGGAGTGACATGGAATAGCGACATGGAGGAGTGACATGGAGGAGTGACATGAGGAGTGAGTTGGTGTAGCGACATGGAGGAGTGACATGGAATAGCGACAAGGAGGAGTGACATGGAGGAGTGACATGGAGGAGTGACATAGAGTATTGATGTGGAGGAGAGACATGGAGTAGTGACATGGAGAAGTGACAAGTTTGATCAGGAAGAAGGGTTGATATGGTGGAGTGACATGGCGGAGAGAAAGGGATGAGTGAGTTGGTGTAGTGACATAGAGGAGTGACATGGAGGAGTGGCATGAAGGAGTGACATGGAGGAGTGACATGGAGGGTTGATATGGAGGAGTTACATGGAGGAGTGAGTTGGTGGAGTGACATGGAGGAGTGACATGGAAGACATATAGAAGTGACATGGAGGAGTGACTTGGATGAATGACATTAAGGAGTGACATGGAGGAATGACTTGGATGAGTGAAATGGAGGATTTACATGGAGGAATGAGTTGGTGTAGCGACATAAGGAGTGACATGGAATTGCGACATGGAGGAGTGACATGGAGGAGTGACATAGAGGAGTGACGTGGAGCAGTGACATGGAGGAGTGACATGGAGGAGTGAGTTGGTGGAGTGACATGGAGGAGTGACATGGAAGACATATAGAAGTGACATGGAGGAGTGACTTGGTTGAATGACATAAAGGAGTGACATGGAGGAATGACTTGGATGAGTGACATGGAGGAGTGACAAGGAGGATTGAGTTGGTGTAGCGACATGGAGGAGTGACATGGAGTAGCGACATGGAGGAGTGACATGGAAAAGTGAGTTGGTGTAGCGACATGGAGGAGTGACATGGAGTAGCTACATGGAGCAGTGACAAGGAGGTGTGACATGGAGGAGTGACGTGGACGAGTGACATGGAGTAGTGAGTTGGTAGAGCGACATGGAGGAGTGACATGGAGTAGCTACATGGAGGAGTGACGTGGATGAGTGACATGGAGGAGTGACATGAGGAGTGAGTTGGTGTCGGGACATGGAGGAGTGACATGGAGGAGTGACATGGCGAAGGGACAGGGATGAGTGAGTTGGTGTAGTGACATGGAGGAGTGACATGGAGGAATGACATGGAGGAGTGACATGGAGGAGTGACATGGAGGAGTGACATGGAGGGTTGATATGGAGGAGTGATTTGGAGGAGTGACATGGAGGAGTGGCGTGGTGGAGTGAAATTTAAGAGTGACATGGAGGAGTGACATGGAGGAGTGACATGGAGTAGCTACATGGAGGAGTGACAAGGAGGTGTGACATGGAGGAGTGACGTGGACGAGTGACATGGAGGAGTGAGTTGGTAGAGCGACATGGAGGAGTGACATGGAGTAGCTACATGGAGGAGTGACAAGGAGGTGTGACATGGAGGAGTGACGTGGAATAGTGACATGGAGGGTTGATATGAAGGAGTGACATGGAATAGCGACAAGGAGCAATGACATGGAGTAGTGACATGGAGGAGTGACATAGAGGATAGATGTGGAGGAAAGACATGGAGTAGTGACATGGAGTAGCGACATGGAGGAGTGACATGAGGAGTGACGTAGAAGAGGGACGTGGTGGAGTGAAATGGAGGAGTGACATGGAAGAGTGAGTTGGTGTAGCGACATGGAGGAGAAACATGAAATAGCGACAAGGAGGAGTGACATGGAGGAGTGACATGGAGGAGTGACATGGAGGAATGACATAGAGTGTTGATGTGGAGGAGAGACATGGAGTAGTGACATGGAGAACTGACGAGTTTGATCAGGATGGAGGGTTGATATGGTGGAGTGACATGGCGGAGGGACAGGGATTAGTGAGTTGGTGTAGTGACATGGAGGAGTGACATGGAAGAGTGACATGGAGGAGTGAAAAGGAGGGTTGATATGGAGGAGTGACATGGAGGAGTGACGTGGTGGAGTGAAATGGAGGAGTGACATGGAATAACGACATGGAGGAGTGACATGGAGGAGTGACATAGAGGAGTGACGTGGAGGAATGACTTGGATGAGTGACATGGAGGAGTGACAAGGAGGATGGAGTTGGTGTAGCGACATGGAGGAGTAACATGGAGTAGCGACATGGAGGAGTGACATGGAATTGCGACAATGAGGAGTGACATGGAGAAGTGACATGGAGGATTGATATAGAGGAGTGATGTGGAGTAGAGACATGGAGTAGTGACATGGAGAAGTGACAAGTTTGATCAGGAAGGAGGGTTGATATGGTGGAGTGACATGGCGGAGGGACAGGGATGAGTTAGTTGGTGTAGTGACATGGAGTAGCTACATGGAGGAGTGACAAGGAAGTGTGACATGAAGGAGTGACGTGGACGTGTGACATGGAGGAATGAGTTGGTAGAGCGACATGGAGGAGTGACATGGAAGACATATAGAAGTGACATGGAGGAGTGACATGGAGGATCGACATGGAGGAGTTACATGGAGTAGCGACATAGGGGAATGACATAGAAGAGTGATATTGAAAAGTGACATTGAGGAGTGACATAGAGGAGTGATGTGGAGGAGTGACATGGAGGAGTGACGAGGAGGATTGAGTTGGTGTAGCGACATAGAGGAGTGAAATGGAGTAGCGACATGGAGGAGTGACATGAGGAGTGAGTTGGTGTAGCGACATGGAGGAGTAACATGGAGGAGTGACATAGAGGAGTGATGTGGAGGAGTGACATGTAAAACATGTAGAAGTGACACGGAGGAGAGACTTGGATGAGTGACATGGAGGAGTGACAAGGAGGATTGAGTTGGTGTAGCGACATGGAGATGTGAAATGGAGTAGCGACATGGAGGAGTGACATGGAGGAGTGACATGGCGGAGGGACAGGGATGAGTGAGTTGGTGTATTGAGATGGAGGAGTGACATGGAGGAATGACATGGAGGGTTGATATGGAGGAGTGATATGGAGGAGTGAAATGGAGGAGTGAAATGGAGGAGTGAGTTGGTGTAGCGACATAAGGAGTGACATGGAATAGCGACATGGAGGAGTGACATGGAGGAGTGACATGAGGAGTGAGTTGGTGTAGCGACATGGAGGAGTGACATGGAATAGCGACAAGGAGGAGTGACATGGAGGAGTGACATGGAGGAGTGACATAGAGTATTGATGTGGAGGAGAGACATGGAGTAGTGACATGGAGAAGTGACAAGTTTGATCAGGAAGAAGGGTTGATATGGTGGAGTGACATGGCGGAGAGAAAGGGATGAGTGAGTTGGTGTAGTGACATAGAGGAGTGACATGGAGGAGTGGCATGAAGGAGTGACATGGAGGAGTGACATGGAGGGTTGATATGGAGGAGTTACATGGAGGAGTGATGTGGTTGAGTGAAATGGAGGATTTACATGGAGGAATGAGTTGGTGTAGCGACATAAGGAGTGACATGGAATTGCGACATGGAGGAGTGACATGGAGGAGTGACATAGAGGAGTGACGTGGAGCAGTGACATGGAGGAGTGACATGGAGGAGTGAGTTGGTGGAGTGACATGGAGGAGTGACATGGAAGACATATAGAAGTGACATGGAGGAGTGACTTGGATGAATGACATAAAGGAGTGACATGGAGGAATGACTTGGATGAGTGACATGGAGGAGTGACAAGGAGGAGTGACATGGAAAAGTGAGTTGGTGTAGCGACATGGAGGAGTGACATGGAGTAGCTACATGGAGGAGTGACATGGAAAAGTGAGTTGGTGTAGCGACATGGAGGAGTGACATGAAGTAGCTACATGGAGCAGTGACAAGGAGGTGTGACATGGAGGAGTGACGTGGACGAGTGACATGGAGTAGTGAGTTGGTAGAGCGACATGGAGGAGTGACATGGAGTAGCTACATGGAGGAGTGACGTGGAACACATATAGAAGTGACATGGAGGAGTGACTTGGAGGAGTGACATAAAGGAGTGACATGGAGGAATGACTTGGATGAGTGACATGGAGGAGTGACATGAGGAGTGAGTTGGTGTCGGGACATGGAGGAGTGACATGGAGGAGTGACATGGCGAAGGGACAGGGATGAGTGAGTTGGTGTAGTGACATGGAGGAGTGACATGGAGGAATGACATGGAGGAGTGACAAGGAGGTGTGACATGGAGGAGTGACGTGGACGAGTGACATGGAGGAGTGAGTTGGTAGAGCGACATGGAGGAGTGACATGGAGTAGCTACATGGAGGAGTGACAAGGAGGTGTGACATGGAGGAGTGACGTGGAATAGTGACATGGAGGGTTGATATGAAGGAGTGACATGGAATAGCGACAAGGAGCAATGACATGGAGTAGTGACATGGAGGAGTGACATAGAGGATAGATGTGGAGGAAAGACATGGAGTAGTGACATGGAGTAGCGACATGGAGGAGTGACATGAGGAGTGACGTAGAAGAGTGACGTGGTAGAGTGAAATGGAGGAGTGACATGGAAGAGTGAGTTGGTGTAGCGACATGGAGGAGAAACATGAAATAGCGACAAGGAGGAGTGACATGGAGGAGTGACATGGAGGAGTGACATGGAGGAATGACATAGAGGGCTGATGTGGAGGAGAGACATGGAGTAGTGACATGGAGGGTTGATATGGAGGAGTGATTTGGAGGAGTGACATGGAGGAGTGGCGTGGTGGAGTGAAATTTAAGAGTGACATGGAGGAGTGACATGGAGGAGTGACATGGAGTAGCTACATGGAGGAGTGACAAGGAGGTGTGACATGGAGGAGTGACATGGACGAGTGACATGGAGGAGTGAGTTGGTAGAGCGACATGGAGGAGTGACATGGAGTAGCTACATGGAGGAGTGACAAGGAGGTGTGACATGGAGGAGTGACGTGGAATAGTGACATGGAGGGTTGATATGAAGGAGTGACATGGAATAGCGACAAGGAGCAATGACATGGAGTAGTGACATGGAGGAGTGACATAGAGGATAGATGTGGAGGAAAGACATGGAGTAGTGACATGGAGTAGCGACATGGAGGAGTGACATGAGGAGTGACGTAGAAGAGTGACGTGGTGGAGTGAAATGGAGGAGTGACATGGAAGAGTGAGTTGGTGTAGCGACATGGAGGAGAAACATGAAATAGCGACAAGGAGGAGTGACATGGAGGAGTGACATGGAGGAGTGACATGGAGGAATGACATAGAGTGTTGATGTGGAGGAGAGACATGGAGTAGTGACATGGAGAACTGACGAGTTTGATCAGGATGGAGGGTTGATATGGTGGAGTGACATGGCGGAGGGACAGGGATTAGTGAGTTGGTGTAGTGACATGGAGGAGTGACATGGAAGAGTGACATGGAGGAGTGAAAAGGAGGGTTGATATGGAGGAGTGACATGGAGGAGTGACGTGGTGGAGTGAAATGGAGGAGTGACATGGAATAACGACATGGAGGAGTGACATGGAGGAGTGACATAGAGGAGTGACGTGGAGGAATGACTTGGATGAGTGACATGGAGGAGTGACAAGGAGGATGGAGTTGGTGTAGCGACATGGAGGAGTAACATGGAGTAGCGACATGGAGGAGTGACATGGAATTGCGACAATGAGGAGTGACATGGAGAAGTGACATGGAGGATTGAGATGGAGGAGTAACATGGAGGAGTGATATAAAGGAGTGGCGTGGTGGAGTGAAATTTAAGAGTGACATGGAGGAGTGACATGGAGGAGTGACATGGAGTAGCTACATGGAGGAGTGACAAGGAGGTGTGATATGGAGGAGTGACGTGGACGAGTGACATGGAGGAGTGAGTTGGTAGAGCGACATGGAGGAGTGACATGGAGTAGCTACATGGAGGAGTGACAAGGAGGTGTGACATGTAGGAGTGACGTGGAGTAGTGACATGGAGGGTTGATATGGAGGAGTGACATGGAATAGCGACAAGGAGCAATGACATGGAGGAGTGACATGGAGGAGTGACATAGAGGATTGATGTGGAGGAAAGACATGGAGTAGTGACATGAGGAGTGACGTGGTGGAGTGAAATGGAGGAGTGACATGGAAGAGTGAGTTGGTGTAGCGACATAAGGAGTGACATGGAATTGCGACATGGAGGAGTGACATGGAGGAGTGACATAGAGGAGTGACGTGGAGCAGTGACATGGAGGAGTGACATGGAGGAGTGAGTTGGTGGAGTGACATGGAGGAGTGACATGGAAGACATATAGAAGTGACATGGAGGAGTGACTTGGTTGAATGACATAAAGGAGTGACATGGAGGAATGACTTGGATGAGTGACATGGAGGAGTGACAAGGAGGATTGAGTTGGTGTAGCGACATGGAGGAGTGACATGGAGTAGCGACATGGAGGAGTGACATGGAAAAGTGAGTTGGTGTAGCGACATGGAGGAGTGACATGGAGTAGCTACATGGAGCAGTGACAAGGAGGTGTGACATGGAGGAGTGACGTGGACGAGTGACATGGAGTAGTGAGTTGGTAGAGCGACATGGAGGAGTGACATGGAGTAGCTACATGGAGGAGTGACGTGGATGAGTGACATGGAGGAGTGACATGAGGAGTGAGTTGGTGTCGGGACATGGAGGAGTGACATGGAGGAGTGACATGGCGAAGGGACAGGGATGAGTGAGTTGGTGTAGTGACATGGAGGAGTGACATGGAGGAATGACATGGAGGAGTGACATGGAGGAGTGACATGGAGGAGTGACATGGAGGGTTGATATGGAGGAGTGATTTGGAGGAGTGACATGGAGGAGTGGCGTGGTGGAGTGAAATTTAAGAGTGACATGGAGGAGTGACATGGAGGAGTGACATGGAGTAGCTACATGGAGGAGTGACAAGGAGGTGTGACATGGAGGAGTGACGTGGACGAGTGACATGGAGGAGTGAGTTGGTAGAGCGACATGGAGGAGTGACATGGAGTAGCTACATGGAGGAGTGACAAGGAGGTGTGACATGGAGGAGTGACGTGGAATAGTGACATGGAGGGTTGATATGAAGGAGTGACATGGAATAGCGACAAGGAGCAATGACATGGAGTAGTGACATGGAGGAGTGACATAGAGGATAGATGTGGAGGAAAGACATGGAGTAGTGACATGGAGTAGCGACATGGAGGAGTGACATGAGGAGTGACGTAGAAGAGGGACGTGGTGGAGTGAAATGGAGGAGTGACATGGAAGAGTGAGTTGGTGTAGCGACATGGAGGAGAAACATGAAATAGCGACAAGGAGGAGTGACATGGAGGAGTGACATGGAGGAGTGACATGGAGGAATGACATAGAGTGTTGATGTGGAGGAGAGACATGGAGTAGTGACATGGAGAACTGACGAGTTTGATCAGGATGGAGGGTTGATATGGTGGAGTGACATGGCGGAGGGACAGGGATTAGTGAGTTGGTGTAGTGACATGGAGGAGTGACATGGAAGAGTGACATGGAGGAGTGAAAAGGAGGGTTGATATGGAGGAGTGACATGGAGGAGTGACGTGGTGGAGTGAAATGGAGGAGTGACATGGAATAACGACATGGAGGAGTGACATGGAGGAGTGACATAGAGGAGTGACGTGGAGGAATGACTTGGATGAGTGACATGGAGGAGTGACAAGGAGGATGGAGTTGGTGTAGCGACATGGAGGAGTAACATGGAGTAGCGACATGGAGGAGTGACATGGAATTGCGACAATGAGGAGTGACATGGAGAAGTGACATGGAGGATTGATATAGAGGAGTGATGTGGAGTAGAGACATGGAGTAGTGACATGGAGAAGTGACAAGTTTGATCAGGAAGGAGGGTTGATATGGTGGAGTGACATGGCGGAGGGACAGGGATGAGTTAGTTGGTGTAGTGACATGGAGTAGCTACATGGAGGAGTGACAAGGAAGTGTGACATGAAGGAGTGACGTGGACGTGTGACATGGAGGAATGAGTTGGTAGAGCGACATGGAGGAGTGACATGGAAGACATATAGAAGTGACATGGAGGAGTGACATGGAGGATCGACATGGAGGAGTTACATGGAGTAGCGACATAGGGGAATGACATAGAAGAGTGATATTGAAAAGTGACATTGAGGAGTGACATAGAGGAGTGATGTGGAGGAGTGACATGGAGGAGTGACGAGGAGGATTGAGTTGGTGTAGCGACATAGAGGAGTGAAATGGAGTAGCGACATGGAGGAGTGACATGAGGAGTGAGTTGGTGTAGCGACATGGAGGAGTAACATGGAGGAGTGACATAGAGGAGTGATGTGGAGGAGTGACATGTAAAACATGTAGAAGTGACACGGAGGAGAGACTTGGATGAGTGACATGGAGGAGTGACAAGGAGGATTGAGTTGGTGTAGCGACATGGAGATGTGAAATGGAGTAGCGACATGGAGGAGTGACATGGAGGAGTGACATGGCGGAGGGACAGGGATGAGTGAGTTGGTGTATTGAGATGGAGGAGTGACATGGAGGAATGACATGGAGGGTTGATATGGAGGAGTGATATGGAGGAGTGAAATGGAGGAGTGAGTTGGTGTAGCGACATAAGGAGTGACATGGAATAGCGACATGGAGGAGTGACATGGAGGAGTGACATGAGGAGTGAGTTGGTGTAGCGACATGGAGGAGTGACATGGAATAGCGACAAGGAGGAGTGACATGGAGGAGTGACATGGAGGAGTGACATAGAGTATTGATGTGGAGGAGAGACATGGAGTAGTGACATGGAGAAGTGACAAGTTTGATCAGGAAGAAGGGTTGATATGGTGGAGTGACATGGCGGAGAGAAAGGGATGAGTGAGTTGGTGTAGTGACATAGAGGAGTGACATGGAGGAGTGGCATGAAGGAGTGACATGGAGGAGTGACATGGAGGGTTGATATGGAGGAGTTACATGGAGGAGTGATGTGGTTGAGTGAAATGGAGGATTTACATGGAGGAATGAGTTGGTGTAGCGACATAAGGAGTGACATGGAATTGCGACATGGAGGAGTGACATGGAGGAGTGACATAGAGGAGTGACGTGGAGCAGTGACATGGAGGAGTGACATGGAGGAGTGAGTTGGTGGAGTGACATGGAGGAGTGACATGGAAGACATATAGAAGTGACATGGAGGAGTGACTTGGATGAATGACATAAAGGAGTGACATGGAGGAATGACTTGGATGAGTGACATGGAGGAGTGACAAGGAGGAGTGACATGGAAAAGTGAGTTGGTGTAGCGACATGGAGGAGTGACATGGAGTAGCTACATGGAGGAGTGACATGGAAAAGTGAGTTGGTGTAGCGACATGGAGGAGTGACATGAAGTAGCTACATGGAGCAGTGACAAGGAGGTGTGACATGGAGGAGTGACGTGGACGAGTGACATGGAGTAGTGAGTTGGTAGAGCGACATGGAGGAGTGACATGGAGTAGCTACATGGAGGAGTGACGTGGAACACATATAGAAGTGACATGGAGGAGTGACTTGGAGGAGTGACATAAAGGAGTGACATGGAGGAATGACTTGGATGAGTGACATGGAGGAGTGACATGAGGAGTGAGTTGGTGTCGGGACATGGAGGAGTGACATGGAGGAGTGACATGGCGAAGGGACAGGGATGAGTGAGTTGGTGTAGTGACATGGAGGAGTGACATGGAGGAATGACATGGAGGAGTGACATGGAGGAGTGACATGGAGGAGTGACATGGAGGGTTGATATGGAGGAGTGATTTGGAGGAGTGACATGGAGGAGTGGCGTGGTGGAGTGAAATTTAAGAGTGACATGGAGGAGTGACATGGAGTAGCTACATGGAGGAGTGACAAGGAGGTGTGACATGGAGGAGTGACGTGGACGAGTGACATGGAGGAGTGAGTTGGTAGAGCGACATGGAGGAGTGACATGGAGTAGCTACATGGAGGAGTGACAAGGAGGTGTGACATGGAGGAGTGACGTGGAATAGTGACATGGAGGGTTGATATGAAGGAGTGACATGGAATAGCGACAAGGAGCAATGACATGGAGTAGTGACATGGAGGAGTGACATAGAGGATAGATGTGGAGGAAAGACATGGAGTAGTGACATGGAGTAGCGACATGGAGGAGTGACATGAGGAGTGACGTAGAAGAGTGACGTGGTAGAGTGAAATGGAGGAGTGACATGGAAGAGTGAGTTGGTGTAGCGACATGGAGGAGAAACATGAAATAGCGACAAGGAGGAGTGACATGGAGGAGTGACATGGAGGAGTGACATGGAGGAATGACATAGAGGGCTGATGTGGAGGAGAGACATGGAGTAGTGACATGGAGGGTTGATATGGAGGAGTGATTTGGAGGAGTGACATGGAGGAGTGGCGTGGTGGAGTGAAATTTAAGAGTGACATGGAGGAGTGACATGGAGGAGTGACATGGAGTAGCTACATGGAGGAGTGACAAGGAGGTGTGACATGGAGGAGTGACATGGACGAGTGACATGGAGGAGTGAGTTGGTAGAGCGACATGGAGGAGTGACATGGAGTAGCTACATGGAGGAGTGACAAGGAGGTGTGACATGGAGGAGTGACGTGGAATAGTGACATGGAGGGTTGATATGAAGGAGTGACATGGAATAGCGACAAGGAGCAATGACATGGAGTAGTGACATGGAGGAGTGACATAGAGGATAGATGTGGAGGAAAGACATGGAGTAGTGACATGGAGTAGCGACATGGAGGAGTGACATGAGGAGTGACGTAGAAGAGTGACGTGGTGGAGTGAAATGGAGGAGTGACATGGAAGAGTGAGTTGGTGTAGCGACATGGAGGAGAAACATGAAATAGCGACAAGGAGGAGTGACATGGAGGAGTGACATGGAGGAGTGACATGGAGGAATGACATAGAGTGTTGATGTGGAGGAGAGACATGGAGTAGTGACATGGAGAACTGACGAGTTTGATCAGGATGGAGGGTTGATATGGTGGAGTGACATGGCGGAGGGACAGGGATTAGTGAGTTGGTGTAGTGACATGGAGGAGTGACATGGAAGAGTGACATGGAGGAGTGAAAAGGAGGGTTGATATGGAGGAGTGACATGGAGGAGTGACGTGGTGGAGTGAAATGGAGGAGTGACATGGAATAACGACATGGAGGAGTGACATGGAGGAGTGACATAGAGGAGTGACGTGGAGGAATGACTTGGATGAGTGACATGGAGGAGTGACAAGGAGGATGGAGTTGGTGTAGCGACATGGAGGAGTAACATGGAGTAGCGACATGGAGGAGTGACATGGAATTGCGACAATGAGGAGTGACATGGAGAAGTGACATGGAGGATTGAGATGGAGGAGTAACATGGAGGAGTGATATAAAGGAGTGGCGTGGTGGAGTGAAATTTAAGAGTGACATGGAGGAGTGACATGGAGGAGTGACATGGAGTAGCTACATGGAGGAGTGACAAGGAGGTGTGATATGGAGGAGTGACGTGGACGAGTGACATGGAGGAGTGAGTTGGTAGAGCGACATGGAGGAGTGACATGGAGTAGCTACATGGAGGAGTGACAAGGAGGTGTGACATGTAGGAGTGACGTGGAGTAGTGACATGGAGGGTTGATATGGAGGAGTGACATGGAATAGCGACAAGGAGCAATGACATGGAGGAGTGACATGGAGGAGTGACATAGAGGATTGATGTGGAGGAAAGACATGGAGTAGTGACATGAGGAGTGACGTGGTGGAGTGAAATGGAGGAGTGACATGGAAGAGTGAGTTGGTGTAGCGACATGGAGGAGTAACATGGAATAGCGACAAGGAGGAGTGACATGGAGGAGTGACATGGAGGAGTGAAAAGTTTGATCAGGAAGGAGGGTTGATATGGTGGAGTGACATGGCGGAGGGACAGGGATGAGTGAGTTGGTGTAGTGACATGGAGTAGCTACATGGAGGAGTGACAAGGAAGTGTGACATGGAGGAGTGACGTGGACGAGTGACATGGAGGAATGAGTTGGTAGAGCGACATGGAGGAGTGACATGGAATAGCTACATGGAGGAGTGACAAGGAGGAGTGACATGAAGGAGTGAGTTGGTGGAGCAACATGGAGGAGTGACATGGAAGACATATAGAAGTGACATGGAGGAGTGACTTGGAGGAGTGACATAAAGGAGTGACATGGAGGAATGAATTGGATGAGTGACATGGAGGAGTGACAAGGAGGATTGAGTTGGTGTAGCGACATGGAGGAGTGACATGGAGTAGCGACATGGAGGAGTGACATGAAGAGTGAATTTAGTGTAGCAACATGGAGGAGTGAAATGGAATAGCGACAAGGAGGAGTGACATAGAGGTTTGATGTGGGGGAGAGACATGGAGTAGTGACATGGAGAAGTGACAAGTTTGATCAGGAAGGAGGGTTGATATGGTGTAGTGACATGGAGGAGTGACAAGGAGGAATGACATGGAGGAGTGACATAGAGGAGTGATGTGGAGGAAAGACATGGAGTAGTGACATGGAGAAGTGACAAGTTTGATCAGGAAGGAGGGTTGATATGGTGGATTGACATGGCGGAGGGACAGGGATGAGTGAGTTGGTGTAGTGACATGAAGTAGCTACATGGAGGAGTGACAAGGAAGTGTGACATGGAGGAGTGACATAGAGGAGTGACGTGGAGCAGTGACATGGAGGAGTGACATGGAGCAGTGAGTTGGTGGAGCGACATGGAGGAGTGAAATGGAAGACATATAGAAGTGACATGGAGGAGTGACTTGGATGAATGACATAAAGGAGTGACATGGAGGAATGACTTGGATGAGTGGCTTGGAGGAGTGACAAGGAGGAGTGACATGGAAGACATAGAGGAGTGACATGGAGGAGTGACAAGAAGGAGTGACATGGAGGAGTGACATGGAGGAGTGACATGGAGGAGTTACATGGAGGAGTGACATAGAGGAGTGACGTGGAGCAGTGACATGGAGGAGTGACATGGAGCAGTGAGTTGGTGGAGCGACATGGAGGAGTGAAATGGAAGACATATAGAAGTGACATGGAGGAGTGACTTGGATGAATGACATAAAGGAGTGACATGGAGGAATGACTTGGATGAGTGGCTTGGAGGAGTGACAAGGAGGATTGAGTTGGTGTAGCGACATGGAGGAGTGACATGGAGTAGCGACATGGAGGAGTGAGTTGGTGTAGCGACATGGAGGAGTGACATGGAATTGCGACAAGGAGGAGTGTCATGGAGAAGTGACATGGAGGATTGATATGGAGGAGTGATATAGAGGAGTGGTGTGGTGGAGTGAAATTTAAGAGTGACATGGAGGAGTGACATGGAGTAGCTACATGGAGGAGTGACAAGGAGGTGTGACATGGAGGAGTGACGTGGACGAGTGACATGGAGGAGTGAGTTTGTAGAGCGACATGGAGGAGTGACATGGAGTAGCTACATGGAGGAGTGACAAGGAGGTGTGACATGGAGGAGTGACGTGGAGTAGCGACATGGAAGAGTGACTTGTAGGAGTGACAATGTGGAGCTACACAGATGAGAGACATGACATTGAAGACTTGGAGAAGTGACATGGAGGAGAGACATAGAGGAGTGAAATGGAGGAGTGACATGGAGTAGCGACATGGAGGAGTGACATGGAGGAGTGGCGCTGTGGAGTGAAATTTAAGAGTGACATGGAGGAGTGACATGGAGGAGTGACATGGAGTAGCTACATGGAGGAGTGACAAGGAGGTGTGACATGGAGGAGTGACGTGGAGTAGTGACATGGAGTAGCGACATGGAGGAGTGACATGAGGAGTGACGTAGAAGAGTGACGTGGTGAAGTGAAATGGAGGAGTGACATGGAAGAGTGAGTTGGTGTAGCGACATGGAGGAGAAACATGGAATAGCGACAAGGAGGAGTGACATGGAGGAGTGACATGGAGGGGTGATATAGAGGAGTGATGTGGACGAGTGACATGGAGGAATGAGTTGGTAGAGCGACATGGAGGAGTGACATGGAATAGCTACATGGAGGAGTGACAAGGAAGTGTGACATGGAGGAGTGACGTGGACGAGTGACATGGAGGAATGAGTTGGTAGAGCGACATGGAGGAGTGACATGGAATAGCTACATGGAGGAGTGACAAGGAGGAGTGACAATCAGGAGTGAGTTGGTGGAGCAACATGGAAGAGTGACATGGAAGACATATAGAAGTGACATGGAGGAGTGACTAGGAGGAGTGACATAAAGGAGTGACATGGAGGAATGACTTGGATGAGTGACATGGAGGAGTGACAAGGAGGGTTTAGTTGGTGTAGCGACATGGTGGAGTGACATGGAGTAGCGACATGGAGGAGTGACATGAGGAGTGAGTTGGTGTAGCAACATGGAGGAGTGACATGGAATAGCGACAAGGAGGAGTGACATGGAGGAGTGACATGGAGGAGTGACATGGAGGAATGACGAGTTTGATCAGGATGGAGGGTTGATATGGTGGAGTGACATGGCGGAGGGAAAGGGATGAGTGAGTTGGTGTAGTGACATGGAGGAGTGACATGGAGGAGTGACATGGAGGAGTGACATGGATGAGTGACATGGAGGATTGATTTGGAGGAGAGACATGGAGGAGTGACAGGGCGGATCAGCAAGGAGGATTGATATGGTGGAGTGACATGGCGGAGGGACATGGATGAGTGACATGGAGGATTGACATGGAGGAGCAACATGGAGGAGTGACAAGGAGGAGCGACATGGAGGAGGGACATGGAAGACATATAGAAGTGACATGGAGGAGTGACATGGAGGATCGACATGGAGGAGTGACATGGAGTAGCGACATAGGGGAATGACATAGAGGAGTGAGTTGGTGGAGCGACATAAGGAGTGACATGGAATAGCGACATGGAGGAGTGACGTGGAGCAGTGACATGGAGGAGTGACATGGAGGAATGAGTTGGTGGAGCGACATGGAGGAGTGACATGGAAGACATATAGAAGTGACATGGAGGAGTGACTTGGAGGAGTGACATAAAGGAGTGACATGGAGGAATGACTTGGATGAGTGACATGGAGGAGTGACAAGGAGAATTGAGTTAGTGTAGCGATATGGAGGAGTGAAATGGAGTAGCGACATGGAGGAGTGACATGAGGAGTGAGTTGGTGTAGCGACATGGAGGAGTGACATGGCGGAGGGACAGGGATGAGTGAGTTGGTGTAGTGACATGGAGGAGTGACATGGAGGGTTGATATGGAGGAGGTATTTGGAGGAGTGACGTGGTGGAGTGAAATGGAGGAGTGAAATGGAGGAGTGAGTTGGTGTAGCGACATAAGGAGTGACAAGGAATAGCGACATGGAGGAATGACATGGAGGAGTGACATGAGGAGTTAGTTGGTGTAGCGACATGGAGGAGTGACATGGAATAGCGACAAGGAGGAGTGTCATTGAGGAGTGACATGGAGGAGTGACATAGAGGATTGAGGTGGAGGAGAGACATGGAGTAGTGACATTGAGAAGTGACAAGTTTGATCAGGAAGGAGGGTTGATATGGTGGAGTGACATGGCGGAGTGAAAGGGATGAGTGAGTTGGTGTAGTGACATGGAGGAGTGACATGGAGGAGTGACATGGAGGAGTGACATGGAGGGTTGATATGGAGGAGTGACATGGAGGAGTGACGTGGTCGAGTGAAATGGAGGAGTGAAATGGAGGAGTGAGTTGGTGTAGCGACATAAGGAGTGACATGGAATAGCGACATGGAGGAATGACATGGAGGAGTGACATGAGGAGTGAGTTGGTGTAGCGACATGGAGGAGTGACATGGAATAGCGACAAGGAGGAGTGACATGGAGAAGTGACATGGAGGATTGATATGGAGGATTGAGGTGGAGGAGAGACATGGAGTAGTGACATTGAGAAGTGACAAGTTTGATCAGGAAGGAGGGTTGATATGGTGGAGTGACATGGCGGAGTGAAAGGGATGAGTGAGTTGGTGTAGTGACATGGAGGAGTGACATGGAGGAGTGACATGGAGGGTTGATATGGAGGAGTGACATGGAGGAGTGACATGGAGGAGTGACATGGAGGGTTGATATGGAGGAGTGACATGGAGGAGTGACGTGGTCGAGTGAAATGGAGGAGTGACATGGAGGAGTGAGTTGGTGGAGCGACATAAGGAGTGACATGGAATAGCGACATGGAGGAGTGACATGGAGGAGTGACATAGAGGAGTGACGTGGAGCAGTGACATGGAGGAGTGACATGGAGGAGTGAGTTGGTGGAGCGACATGGAGGAGTGACATGGAAGACATATAAAAGTGACATGGAGGAGTGACTTGGAGGAGTGACATAAAGGAGTGACATGGAGGAATGACTTGGATGAGTGACATGGAGGAGTGACAAGGAGGATTGAGTTGGTGTAGCGATATGGAGGAGTGACATGAGGAGTGACGTAGAAGAGTGACGTGGTGGAGTGAAATGGAGGAGTGACATGGAAGAGTGAGTTGGTGTAGCGACACTGTGGAGTAACATGGAATAGCGACAAGGAGGAGTGACATGGAGGAATAACAAGTTTGATCAGGAAGGAGGGTTGATATGGTGGAGTGACATGGCGGAGGGACAGGGATGAGTGAGTTGGTGTAGTGACATGGAGTAGCTACATGGAATAGCTACAAGGAGGAGTGACAAGGAGGAATGATATGGAGGAGTGAGTTGGTGGAGCGACATGGAGGAGTGACATGGAAGACATATAGAAGTGACATGGAGGAGTGACTTGGAGGAGTGACATAAATGAGTGACATGGATGAATGACTTGGATGAGTGACATGGAGGAGTGACAAGGAGGTTTGAGTTGGTGTAGCGACCTGGAGGAGTGACATGGAGTAGCGACATGGAGGAGTGACATGAGGAGTGAGTTGGTGTAGAAACATTGAGGAGTGACATGGAATAGCGACAAGGAGGAGTGACATGGAGGAGTGACATACAGGAGTGATATTGAAAATTGACATTAAGGAGTGACATAGAGGAGTTATTTGGAGGAGTGACATCTACAACATGTAGAAGTGACACGGAGAAGAGACTTGGATGAGTTACATGGAGGAGTGACAAGGAGGATTGAGTTGGTGTAGAGACATGGAGGAGTGACATGGAATTGCGACAATGAGGAGTGACATGGAGAAGTGACATGGAGGATTGATATGGAGGACTAACATGGAGGAGTGATATAGAGGAGTGGCGTGGTGGAGTGATATTTAAGAGTGACATGGAAGAGTGAAATGGAGGAGTGACATGGAGGAGAGACATGAGGAGTGAGTTGGTGTAGCGACATGGAGGAGTGACATGGAATTGCGACAAGGAGGGGTGACATGGAGAAGTGAAATGGAGGATTGATATGGAGGAGTAACATGGAGGAGTGATATAGAGGAGTGGCATGGTGGAGTGAAATTTAAGAGTGACATGGAGGAGTGACATGGAGGAGTGACGTGGAGTAGCTACATGGAGGAGTGAAAAGGAGGTGTGACATGGAGGAGTGACGTGGACGAGTGACATGGAGGAGTGAGTTGGTAGAGCGACATTGAGGAGTGACATGGAGTAGCTACATGGAGGAGTGACAAGGAGGTGTGACATGGAGGAGTGACGTTGAGTAGTGACATGGAGGGTTGAAATGGAGGAGTGACATGGAATAGCGACAAGGAGCAATGACATGCAGGAGTGACATTGAAGTCATATAGAAGTGAAATTGAGGAGTGACTTGGATGAGTGACATAAAGGAATGACATGGAGGAATGACATGGATGAGTGACTTGGAGGAGTGACAAGGAGTAGCGACATGGAGGAGTGACATGAGGAGTGACGTAGAAGAGTGACGTGGTGGAGTGAAATGGAGGAGTGACATGGAAGAGAGAGTTGGTGTAGCGACATGGAGGAGTAACATGGAATAGCGACAAGGAGGAGTGACATGGAGGAGTGACATGGAGGAGTGATTTAGAGGAGTGATGTGGAGGAGAGACATGGAGTAGTGACATGGAGAAGTGACAAGTTTGATCAGGAAGGAGGGTTGATATGGTGGAGTGACATGGCGGAGGGACAGGGATGAGTGAGTTGGTGTAGTGACATGGAGTAGCTACATGGAGGAGTGACAAGGAAGTGTGACATGGAGGAGTGACGTGGACGAGTGACATGGAGGAATGAGTTGGTAGAGCGACATGGAGGAGTGACATGGAATAGCTACATGGAGGAGTAACAAGGAGGAGTGACTTGGAGGAGTGAGTTGGTGGAGCGACATGGAGGAGCTACATGGAAGACATATAGAAGTGACATGGAGGAGTGACTTGGAGGAGTGACATAAATGAGTGACATGGAGGAATGACTTGGTTGAGTGACATGGAGGAGTGACAATGAGGATTGAGTTGTTGTAGCGACATGGAGGAGTGACATGGAGTAGCGACATGGAGGAGTGACATGAGGAGTGAGTTGATGTAGCAACATGGAGGAGTGACATGGAATAGCGACAAGGAGGAGTGACATGGAGGAGTGACATAGAGGAGTAATATTGAAAAGTGACATTGAAGAGTGACATAGAGGAGTTATGTGGAGGAGTGACATGTACAACATGTAGAAGTGACACGGAGGAGAGACTGGGATGAGTGACATGGAGGAGTGACAAGGAGGATTGAGTTGGTGTAGCGACATGGAGGAGTGACATGGAATTGCGACAAGGAGGAGTGACATGGAGAAGTGACATGGAGGATTGATATGGAGGACTAACATGGAGGAGTGATATAGAGGAGTGGCGTGGTGGAGTGATATTTAAGAGTGACATGGAGGAGTGACATGGAGGAGTGACATGGAAGACATATAGAAGTTACATGGAGGAGTGAATTGGATGAGTGACATGGAGGAGTGACAAGGAGGATTGAGTTGGTGTAGCGACATGGAGGAGTGACATGGAGTAGCGACATGGAGGAGTGAGTTGGTGTAGCGACATGGAGGAGTGACATGGAATTGCGACAAGGAGGAGTGACATGGAGAAGTGACATGGAGGATTGATATGGAGGAGTAACATGGAGGATTGATATAGAGGAGTGGCGTGGTGGAGTGAAATTTAAGAGTGACTTGGAGGAGTGACATGGAGTAGCTACATGGAGGAGTGACAAGGAGGTGTGACATGGAGGAGTGACGTGGACGAGTGACATGGAGGAGTGAGTTGATAGAGCGACATGGAGGAGTGACTTGGAGTAGCTACATGGAGGAGTGACAAGGAGGTGTGACATGGAGGAGTGACGTGGAGTAGCGACATGGAGGACTGACTTGGAGGAGTGACAATGTGAATCTACACAGATGAGAGACATGACATTTAAGACATTGGAGAAGTGACATGGAGGAGAGACATGGAGGAGTGAAATGGAGGAGTGACATGGAGTAGCGACATGGAGGAGTGACATGGAGGAGTGAGTTGGTGTAATGACATGGAGGAGTGACATGGAAGACATATAGAAGTGACATGGAGGAGTGACATGGAGGAGTGACAGGGCGGATCAGCAAGGCGGATTGATATGGTGGAGTGACATGGAGGAGGGACATGTAGGAGTGACATGGAGGAGTGACTTGGAGGAGTGACATAAAGGAGTGTCATGGAGGAATGACATGGATGAGTGACATGGAGGAGTGACATGGAGTAGTGACAAGGAGGAGTGACATGGAGGAGTGACATGGAAGAGTGACATAGAGGATTGATGTGGAGGAGAGACATGGAGTAGTGACATGGAGAAGTGACAAGTTTGATCAGGAAAGAGGGTTGTTATGGTGGTGTGACATGGCGGAGGCACATGGATGAGTGAGTTGGTGTAGTGACATGGAGGAGTGACATGGAATAGCGACAAGGAGGAGTGACATGGAGGAGTTATATGGAGGAGTGACATGCAGGAATGACACAGAGGAGTGACAAGGAGTATTGAGTTCGTGTAGCGACATGGAGGAGTGACATGGAATAGCGACATGGAGGAGTGACATAGAGGAGTGACATGGAGGAGTGACATAGAGGATTGATGTGGAGGAGAGACATGGAGGAGTGACAGGGCGGATCAGCAAGGAGGATTGATATGGTGGAGTGACATGGCGGAGGTACATGGATGAGTGACATGGAGGAGTGACAAGGAGGATTGAGTTGGTGTAGCAACATGGAGGAGTGACATGGAGTAGCGACATGGAGGAGTGAGTTGGTGTAGCGACATGGAGGAGTAACATGGAATTGCGACAAGGAGGAGTGACATGGAGAAGTGACATGGAGGATTTATATGGAGGAGTAACATGGAGGAGTGATATAGAGGAGTGGCGTGGTGGAGTGAAATTTAAGAGTGACATGGAGGAGTGACATGGAGTAGCTACATGGAGGAGTGACAAGGAGGTGTGACATGGAGGAGTGACGTGGACGAGTGACATGGAGGAGTGAGTTGGTAGAGCGACATGGAGGAGTGACTTGGAGTAGCTACATGGAGGAGTGACAAGGAGGTGTGACATGGAGGAGTGACATGGAGTAGCGACATGGAGGAGTGATTTGGAGGAGTGACAATGTGAAGCTACACAGATGAGAGACATGACATTGAAGACTTGGAGAAGTGACATGGAGGAGAGACATGGAGGAGTGAAATGGAGGAGTGACATGGAGTAGCGACATGGAGGAGTGACATGGAGGAGTGAGTTGGTGTAATGACATGGAGGAGTGACATGGAAGACATATAGAAGTGACATGGAGGAGTGACATGGAGGAGTGACAGGGCGGATCAGCAAGGTGGATTGATATGGTGGAGTGACATGGAGGAGGGACATGGAGGAGTGACATGGAGGAGTGACTTGGAGGAGTGACATAAAGGAGTGTCATGGAGGAATGACATGGATGAGTGACATGGAGGAGTGACATGGAGTAGTGACAAGGAGGAGTGACATGGAGGAGTGACATGGAAGAGTGACATAGAGGATTGATGTGGAGGAGAGACATGGAGTAGTGACATGGAGAAGTGACAAGTTTGATCAGGAAAGAGGGTTGTTATGGTGGTGTGACATGGCGGAGGGACATGGATGAGTGAGTTGGTGTAGTGACATGGAGGAGTGACATGGAATAGCGACAAGGAGGAGTGACATGGAGGAGTTATATGGAGGAGTGACATGCAGGAATGAAACAGAGGAGTGACAAGGAGTATTGAGTTCGTGTAGCGACATGGAGGAGTGACATAGAATAGCGACATGGAGGAGTGACATAGAGGAGTGACATGGAGGAGTGACATAGAGGATTGATGTGGAGGAGAGACATGGAGGAGTGACAGGGCGGATCAGCAAGGAGGATTGATATGGTGGAGTGACATGGCGGAGGTACATGGATGAGTGACATGGAGGAGTGACAAGGAGGATTGAGTTAGTTTAGCAACATGGAGGAGTGACATGGAGTAGCGACATGGAGGAGTGAGTTGGTGTAGCGACATGGAGGAGTGACATGGAATTGCGACAAGGAGGAGTGACATGGAGAAGTGACATGGAGGATTTATATGGAGGAGTAACATGGAGGAGTGATATAGAGGAGTGGCGTGGTGGAGTGAAATTTAAGAGTGACATGGAGGAGTGACATGGAGTAGCTACATGGAGGAGTGACAAGGAGGTGTGACATGGAGGAGTGACGTGGACGAGTGACATGGAGGAGTGAGTTGGTAGAGCGACATGGAGGAGTGACTTGGAGTAGCTACATGGAGGAGTGACAAGGAGGTGTGACATGGAGGAGTGACGTGGAGTAGCGACATGGAGGAGTGATTTGGAGGAGTGACAATGTGAAGCTACACAGATGAGAGACATGACATTGAAGACTTGGAGAAGTGACATGGAGGAGAGACATGGAGGAGTGAAATGGAGGAGTGACATGGAGTAGCGACATGGAGGAGTGACATGGAGGAGTGAGTTGGTGTAATGACATGGAGGAGTGACATGGAGGAGTGACATGCAGGAATGACACAGAGGAGTGATATAGAGGAGTGGCATAGTGGAGAGATATTTAAGAGTGACATGGAGTAGTGACATGGAGGAGTGACATGGAAGACATATAGAAGTGACATGGAGGAGTGAATTGGATGAATGACATAAAGGAGTGACATGGACGAATGACTTGAATGAGTGACATGGAGGAGTGACAAGGAGGATTGAGTTGGTGTAGCGACATGGAGGAGTGACATGGAATTGCAACAAGGAGGAGTGACATGGAGAAGTGACATGGAGGATTGATATGGAGGAGTAACATGGAGGATTGATATAGAGGAGTGGCGTGGTGGAGTGAAATTTAAGAGTGACATGGAAGAGTGACAAGGAGGAGCGACATGGAGGAGTGACATGGACGACATATAGAAGTGACATGGAGGAGTGACTTGGAGGAGTGACATAAAGGAGTGACATGGAGGAATGACTTGGATGAGTGACATGGAGGAGTGACAAGGAGGATTGAGTTGGTGTAGCGATATGGAGGAGTGAAATGGAGTAGCGACATGGAGGAGTGACATGAGGAGTGAGTTGGTGTAGCGACATGGAGGAGTGACATGGCGGAGGGACAGGGATGAGTGAGTTGGTGTAGTGACATGGAGGAGTGACATGGAGGGTTGATATGGAGGAGTGATTTGGAGGAGTGATGTGGTGGAGTGAAATGGAGGAGTGAAATGGAGGAGTGAGTTGGTGTAACGACATGGAGGAGTGACATGGCACACATATAGAAGTGACATGGAGGAGTGACTTGGAGGAGTGACATAAAGGAGTGACATGGAGGAATGACATGGAAGAGTGACTTGGAGGAGTGACAAAGAGTAGCGACATGGAGGAGTGACATGAGGAGTGACGTAAAAGAGTGACATGGTGGAGTGAAATGGAGGAGTGACATGGAATAGTGAGTTGGTGTAGCGACACTGTGGAGTAACATGGAATAGCGACATGGAGGAGTGACATGGAATAGCGACAAGGAGGAGTGACATGGTGTAGCGACATGGAGGAGTGACATGGAATTGCGACAATGAGGAGTGACATGGAGAAGTGACATGGAGGATTGATATGGAGGACTAACATGGAGGAGTGATATAGAGGAGTGGCGTGGTGGAGTGATATTTAAGAGTGACATGGAGGAGTGACATGGAGGAGTGACGTGGAGTAGCTACATGGAGGAGTGACAAGGAGGTGTGACATGGAGGAGTGACGTGGACGAGTGACATGGAGGAGTGAGTTGGTAGAGCGACATTGAGGAGTGACATGGAGTAGCTACATGGAGCAATGACATGGAGGAGTGACGTGGAGTAGTGACATGGAGGGTTGAAATGGAGGAGTGACATGGAATAGATACAAGGAGCAATGACATGGAGGAGTGAAATAGAGGAGTGATATGGAGGAGCGACATGCAGGAGTGACATTGAAGTCATATAGAAGTGAAATTGAGGAGTGACTTGGATGAGTGACATAAAGGAATGACATGGAGGAATGACATGGATGAGTGACTTGGAGGAGTGACAAGGAGTAGCGACATGGAGGAGTGACATGAGGAGTGACGTAGAAGAGTGACGTGGTGGAGTGACATAAATGAGTGACATGGAGGAATGACTTGGATGAGTGACATGGAGGAGTGAGAAGGAGGATTGAGTTGGTGTAGCGACATGGAGGAGTGACATGGAGTAGCGACATGGAGGAGTGACATGAGGAGTGAGTTGGTGTAGCAACATGGAGGAGTGACATGGAATAGCGACAAGGAGGAGTGACATGGAGGAGCGACATAGAGGAGTGATATTGAAAAGTGACATTGAGGAGTGACATAGAGGAGTTATGTGGAGGAGTGACATGAACAACATGTAGAAGTGACACGCAGGAGAGACTGGGATGAGTGACATGGAGGAGTGACAAGGAGGATTGAGTTGGTGTAGCGACATGGAGGAGTGACATGGAATTGCGACAAGGAGGAGTGACATGGAGAAGTGACATGGAGGATTGATATGGAGGACTAAAATGGAGGAGTGATATAGAGGAGTGGCGTGGTGGAGTGATATTTAAGAGTGACATGGAGGAGTGACATGGAGGAGTGACAAGGAGGTGTGACATGGAGGAGTGACGTGGACGAGTGACATGGAGGAGTGAGTTGGTAGAGCGACAAGGAGGAGTGACATGAAGTAGCTACCTGGAGGAGTGACAAGGAGGTGTGACATGGAGGAGTTACGTGGAGTAGCGACATGGAGGAGTGACATGGAGGAGTTACATGGAGGAGTGACATGCAGGAATGACACAGAGGAGTGACAAGGAGTATTGAGTTTGTGTAGCGACATGGAGGAGTGACATGGAATAGCGACATGGAGGAGTGACATAGAGGAGTGACATGGAGGAATGACATAGAGGATTGATGTGGAGGAGAGACATGGAGGAGTGAAAGGGCGGATCAGCAAAGAGGATTGATATGGTGGAGTGACATGGCGGAGGGACAGGTATGAGTGAGTTGGTGTAGTGAAATGGAGGAGTGACATAGAGGAGTGACGTGGAGCAGTGACATGGAGGAGTGACATGGAGGAGTGAGTTGGTGGAGCGAAATGGAGGAGTGAAATGGAAGACATATAGAAGTGACATGGAGGAGTGACTTGGATGAATGACATAAAGGAGTGACATGGAGGAATGACTTGGATGAGTGGCATGGAGGAGTGACAAGGAGTAGCGACATGGAGGAGTGACATGAGGAGTGACATAGAAGAGTGACGTGGTGGAGTGAAATGGAGGAGTGACATGGAAGAGTGAGTTGGTGTAGCGACACTGTGGAGTAACATGGAATAGCGACAAGGAGGAGTGACATGGAGGAGTAACAAGTTTGATCAGGAAGGAGGGTTGATATGGTGGAGTGACATGGAGGAGGGACAGGGATGAGTGAGTTGGTGTAGTGACATGGAGTAGCTACATGGAGGAGTGACGTGGAAGTGTGACATGGAGGAGTGACGTGGACGAGTGACATGGAGGAATGAGTTGGTAGAGCGACATGGAGGAGTTACATGGAATAGCTACAAGGAGGAGTGACAAGGAGGAATGATATGGAGGAGTGAGTTGGTGGAGCGACATGGAGGAGTGACATGGAAGACATATAGAAGTGACATGGAGGAGTGACTTGGAGGAGTGACATAAATGAGTGACATGGATGAAAGACTTGGATGAGTGACATGGAGGAGTGACAAGGAGGTTTGAGTTGGTGTAGCGACATGGAGGAGTGACATGGAGTAGCGACATGGAGGAGTGACATGAGGAGTGAGTTGGTGTAGAAACATGGAGGAGAGATATGGAATAGCGACAAGGAGGAGTGACATGGAGGAGTAACATAGAGGAGTGATATTGAAAAGTGACATGGAGGAGAGACTTGGATGAGTGACATGGAGGAGTGACAAGGAGGATTGATTTGGTGTAGAGACATGGAGGAGTAACATGGAATTGCGACAATGAGGAGTGACATGGAGAAGTGACATGGAGGATTGATATGGAGGACTAACATGGAGGAGTGATATAGAGGAGTGGCGTGGTGGAGTGATATTTAAGAGTGACATGGAGGAGTGACATGGAGGAGTGTTATGGAGGAGTGACATGAGGAGTGAGTTGGTGTAGCGACATGGAGGAGTGACATGGAATTGCGACAAGGAGGAGTGACATGGAGAAGTGACATGGAGGATTGATATGGAGGAGTGGCATGGTGGAGTGAAATTTAAGAGTGACATGGAGGAGTGACCTGGTGGAGTGACGTGGAGTAGCTACATGGAGGAGTGACAAGGAGGTGTGACATGGAGGAGTGACGTGGACGAGTGACATGGAGGAGTGAGTTGGTAGAGCGACATTGAGGAGTGACATGGAGTAGCTACATGGAGGAGTGACAAGGAGGTGTGACATGGAGGAGTGACGTCGAGTAGTGACATGGAGGGTTGAAATGGAGGAGTGACATGGAATAGCGACAAGGAGCAATGACATGGAGGAGTGAAATAGAGGAGTGATATGGAGGAGCGACATGCAGGAGTGACATTGAAGTCATATAGAAGTGAAATTGAGGAGTGACTTGGATGAGTGACATAAAGGAATGACATGGAGGAATGACATGGATGAGTGACTTGGAGGAGTGACAAGGAGTAGCGACATGGAGGAGTGACATGAGGAGTGACGTAGAAGAGTGACGTGGTGAAGTGAAATGGAGGAGTGACATGGAAGAGAGAGTTGGTGTAGCGACATGGAGGAGTAACATGGAATAGCGACAAGGAGGAGTGACATGGAGGAGTGACATGGAGGAGTGATTTAGAGGAGTGATGTGGAGGAGAGACATGGAGTAGTGACATGGAGAAGTGACAAGTTTGATCAGGAAGGAGGGTTGATATGGTGGAGTGACATGGCGGAGGGACAGGGATGAGTGAGTTGGTGTAGTGACATGGAGTAGCTACATGGAGGAGTGACAAGGAAGTGTGACATGGAGGAGTGACGTGGACGAGTGACATGGAGGAATGAGTTGGTAGAGCGACATGGAGGAGTGACATGGAATAGCTACATGGAGGAGTGACAAGGAGGAGTGACATGGAGGAGTGAGTTGGTGGAGCGACATGGAGGAGTGACATGGAAGACATATAGAAGTGACATGGAGGAGTGACTTGGAGGAGTGACATAAATGAGTGACATGGAGGAATGACTTGGTTGAGTGACATGGAGGAGTGAGAAGGAGGATTGAGTTGGTGTAGCGACATGGAGGAGTGACATGGAGTAGCGACATGGAGGAGTGACATGAGGAGTGAGTTGGTATAGCAACAAGGAGGAGTGACATGGAATAGCGACAAGGAGGAGTGACATGGAGGAGTGACATAGAGGAGTGATATTGAAAAGTGACATTGAGGAGTGACATAGAGGAGTTATGTGGAGGAGTGACATGTACAACATGTAGAAGTGACACGGAGGAGAGACTGGGATGAGTGAAATGGAGGAGTGACAAGGAGGATTGAGTTGGTGTAGCGACATGGAGGAGTGACATGGAATTGCGACAAGGAGGAGTGACATGGAGAAGTGACATGGAGGATTGATATGGAGGACTAAAATGGAGGAGTGATATAGAGGAGTGGCGTGGTGGAGTGATATTTAAGTGTGAAATGGAGGAGTGACATGGAGGAGTGACAAGGAGGTGTGACATGGAGGAGTGACGTGGACGAGTGACATGGAGGAGTGAGTTGGTAGAGCGACAAAGAGGAGTGACATGAAGTAGCTACCTGGAGGAGTGACAAGGAGGTGTGACATGGAGGAGTGACGTGGAGTAGCGACATGGAGGAGTGACATGGAGGAGTTACATGGAGGAGTGACATGCAGGAATGACACAGAGGAGTGACAAGGAGTATTGAGTTTGTGTAGCGACATGGAGGAGTGACATGGAATAGCGACATGGAGGAGTGACATAGAGGAGTGACATGGAGGAGTGACATAGAGGATTGATGTGGAGGAGAGACATGGAGGAGTGACAGGGCGGATCAGCAAAGAGGATTGATATGGTGGAGTGACATGGCGGAGGGACAGGGATGAGTGAGTTGGTGTAGTGACATGAAGTAGCTACATGGAGGAGTGACAAGGAAGTGTGACATGGAGGAGTGACGTGCACGAGTGACATGGAGGAGTGAGTTGTTAGGGCAACATGGAGGAGTGACATGGAATAGCTACATGGAGGAGTGACAAGGAGGAGTGACATGGAAGACATAGAGGAGTGACATGGAGGAGTGACATGAAGGAGTGACATGGAGGAGTGACATGGAGGGTTGATATGGAGGAGTGACATGGAGGAGTGACGTGGTGGAGTGAAATGGAGGAGTGACATGGAGGAGTGAGTTGGTGTAGTGACATAAGGAGTGACATGGAATAGTGACATGGAGGAGTGACATAGAGGAGTGACAAGGAGCAGTGACATGGAGGAGTGACATGGAGGAGTGAGTTGGTGGAGCGAAATGGAGGAGTGAAATGGAAGACATATAGAAGTGACATGGAGGAGTGACTTGGATGAATGACATAAAGGAGTGACATGGAGGAATGACTTGGATGAGTGACATGGAGGACTGATATGGAGGAGTAACATGGAGGAGTGATATAGAGTAGTGGCGTGGTGGAGTGAAATTGAAGAGTGACATGGAGTAGCTACCTGGAGGATTGACAAGGAGGTGTGACATGGAGGAGTGACGTGGAGTAGCGACATGGAGGAGTGACTTGGAGGAGTGACAATGTGGAGCTACACAGATGAGAGACATGACATTGAAGACTTGGAGAAGTGACATGGAGGAGAGACATGGAGGAGTGACATAGAGGAGTGACTTGGAGCAGTGACATGGAGGAGTGACAAGGAGGATTGAGTTGGTGTAGCGACATGGAGGAGTGACATGGAGTAGCGACATGGAGGAGTGACATGAGGAGTGAGTTGGTGTAGCAACATAGAGGAGTGACATGGAATAGCGACAAGGAGCAGTGACATGGAGGAGTGACATAGAGGAGTGACATGGAGGAATGACATAGAGGAGTGATTTGGAGGAGAGACATGGAGTAGTGACATGTAGAACTGACAAGTTTGATCAGGATGGAGGGTAGATATGGTGGAGTGACATGGCGGAGGGACAGGGATTAGTGAGTTGGTGTAGTGACATGGTGGAGTGACATGGAGGAGTGACATGGAGGAGTGACATGGAGGGTTGATATGGAGGAGTGACATGGAGGAGTGACGTGGTGGAGTGAAATGGAGGAGTGAAATGGAGTAGCGACATGGAGGAGTGACATGAGGAGTGAGTTGGTGTAGCGACATGAAGGAGTGACATGGAGGAGTGACATGGCGGAGGGACAGGGATGAGTGAGTTGGTGTAGTGACATGGAGGAGTGACATGGAGGAGAGACATGGAGGAGTGAAATGGAGGAGTGACATGGAGTAGCGACATGGAGGAGTGACATGGAGGAGTGAGTTGGTGTAATGACATGGAGGAGTGACATGGAAGACATATAGAAGTGACATGGAGGAGTGACATGGAGGAGTGACAGGGCGGATCAGCAAGGCGGATTGATATGGTGGAGTGACATGGAGGAGGGACATGGAGGAGTGACATGGAGGAGTGACTTGGAGGAGTGACATAAAGGAGTGTCATGGAGGAATGACATGGATGAGTGACATGGAGGAGTGACATGGAGTAGTGACAAGGAGGAGTGACATGGAGGAGTGACATGGAAGAGTGACATAGAGGATTGATGTGGAGGAGAGACATGGAGTAGTGACATGGAGAAGTGACAAGTTTGATCAGGAAAGAGGGTTGTTATGGTGGTGTGACATGGCGGAGGGACATGGATGAGTGAGTTGGTGTAGTGACATGGAGGAGTGACATGGAATAGCGACAAGGAGGAGTGACATGGAGGAGTTATATGGAGGAGTGACATGCAGGAATGACACAGAGGAGTGACAAGGAGTATTGAGTTCGTGTAGCGACATGGAGGAGTGACATGGAATAGCGACATGGAGGAGTGACATAGAGGAGTGACATGGAGGAGTGACATAGAGGATTGATGTGAAGGAGAGACATGGAGGAGTGACAGGGCGGATCAGCAAGGAGGATTGATATGGTGGAGTGACATGGCGGAGGTACATGGATGAGTGACATGGAGGAGTGACAAGGAGGATTGAGTTGGTGTAGCAACATGGAGGAGTGACATGGAGTAGCGACATGGAGGAGTGAGTTGGTGTAGCGACATGGAGGAGTGACATGGAATTGCGACAAGGAGGAGTGACATGGAGAAGTGACATGGAGGATTTATATGGAGGAGTAACATGGAGGAGTGATATAGAGGAGTGGCGTGGTGGAGTGAAATTTAAGAGTGACATGGAGGAGTGACATGGAGTAGCTACATGGAGGAGTGACAAGGAGGTGTGACATGGAGGAGTGACGTGGACGAGTGACATGGAGGAGTGAGTTGGTAGAGCGACATGGAGGAGTGACTTGGAGTAGCTACATGGAGGAGTGACAAGGAGGTGTGACATGGAGGAGTGACGTGGAGTAGCGACATGGAGGAGTGATTTGGAGGAGTGACATAAAGGAGTGTCATGGAGGAATGACATGGATGAGTGACATGGAGGAGTGACATGGAGTAGTGACAAGGAGGAGTGACATGGAGGAGTGACATGGAAGAGTGACATAGAGGATTGATGTGGAGGAGAGACATGGAGTAGTGACATGGAGAAGTGACAAGTTTGATCAGGAAAGAGGGTTGTTATGGTGGTGTGACATGGCGGAGGGACATGGATGAGTGAGTTGGTGTAGTGACATGGAGGAGTGACATGGAATAGCGACAAGGAGGAGTGACATGGAGGAGTTATATGGAGGAGTGACATGCAGGAATGACACAGAGGAGTGACAAGGAGTATTGAGTTCGTGTAGCGACATGGAGGAGTGACATGGAATAGCGACATGGAGGAGTGACATAGAGGAGTGACATGGAGGAGTGACATAGAGGATTGATGTGAAGGAGAGACATGGAGGAGTGACAGGGCGGATCAGCAAGGAGGATTGATATGGTGGAGTGACATGGTGGAGGTACATGGATGAGTGACATGGAGGAGTGACAAGGAGGATTGAGTTGGTGTAGCAACATGGAGGAGTGACATGGAGTAGCGACATGGAGGAGTGAGTTGGTGTAGCGACATGGAGGAGTGACATGGAATTGCGACAAGGAGGAGTGACATGGAGAAGTGACATGGAGGATTTATATGGAGGAGTAACATGGAGGAGTGATATAGAGGAGTGGCGTGGTGGAGTGAAATTTAAGAGTGACATGGAGGAGTGACATGGAGTAGCTACATGGAGGAGTGACAAGGAGGTGTGACATGGAGGAGTGACGTGGACGAGTGACATGGAGGAGTGAGTTGGTAGAGCGACATGGAGGAGTGACTTGGAGTAGCTACATGGAGGAGTGACAAGGAGGTGTGACATGGAGGAGTGACGTGGAGTAGCGACATGGAGGAGTGATTTGGAGGAGTGACAATGTGAAGCTACACAGATGAGAGACATGACATTGAAGACTTGGAGAAGTGACATGGAGGAGAGATATGGAGGAGTGAAATGGAGGAGTGACATGGAGTAGCGACATGGAGGAGTGACATGGAGGAGTGAGTTGGTGTAATGACATGGAGGAGTGACATGGAAGACATATAGAAGTGACATGGAGGAGTGACATGGAGGAGTGACAGGGCGGATCAGCAAGGCGGATTGATATGGTGGAGTGACATGGAGGAGGGACATGGAGGAGTGACATGGAGGAGTGACTTGGAGGAGTGACATGGATGAGTGACATGGAGGAGTGACATGGAGTAGTGACAAGGAGGAGTGACATGGAGTAGTGACATGGAAGAGTGACATAGAGGATTGATGTGGAGGAGAGACATGGAGTAGTGACATGGAGAAGTGACAAGTTTGATCAGGAAAGAGGGTTGTTATGGTGGTGTGACATGGCGGAGGGACATGGATGAGTGACATGGAATAGCGACAAGGAGGAGTGACATGGAGGAGTTACATGGAGGAGTGACATGCAGGAATGACACAGAGGAGTGATATAGAGGAGTGGCATAGTGGAGAGATATTTAAGAGTGACATGGAGTAGTGACATGGAGGAGTGACATGGAAGACATATAGAAGTGACATGGAGGAGTGAATTGGATGAATGACATAAAGGAGTGACATGGACGAATGACTTGGATGAGTGACATGGAGGAGTGACAAGGAGGATTGAGTTGGTGTAGCGACATGGAGGAGTGACATGGAATTGCGAGAAGGAGGAGTGACATGGAGAAGTGACATGGAGGATTGATATGGAGGAGTAACATGGAGGATTGATATAGAGGAGTGGCGTGGTGGAGTGAAATTTAAGAGTGACATGGAGGAGTGACAAGGAGGAGCGACATGGAGGAGTGACATGGACGACATATAGAAGTGACATGGAGGAGTGACTTGGAGGAGTGACATAAAGGAGTGACATGGAGGAATGACTTGGATGAGTGACATGGAGGAGTGACAAGGAGGATTGAGTTGGTGTAGCGATATGGAGGAGTGAAATGGAGTAGCGACATGGAGGAGTGACATGAGGAGTGAGTTGGTGTAGCGACATGGAGGAGTGACATGGCGGAGGGACAGGGATGAGTGAGTTGGTGTAGTGACATGGAGGAGTGACATGGAGGGTTGATATGGAGGAGTGATTTGGAGGAGTGACGTGGTGGAGTGAAATGGAGGAGTGAAATGGAGGAGTGAGTTGGTGTAACGACATGGAGGAGTGACATGGCACACATATAGAAGTGACATGGAGGAGTGACTTGGAGGAGTGACATAAAGGAGTGACATGGAGGAATGACATGGATGAGTGACTTGGAGGAGTGACAAAGAGTAGCGACATGGAGGAGTGACATGAGGAGTGACGTAAAAGAGTGACATGGTGGAGTGAAATGGAGGAGTGACATGGAAGAGTGAGTTGGTGTAGCGACACTGTGGAGTAAAATGGAATAGCGACATGGAGGAGTGACATGGAATAGCGACAAGGAGGAATGACATGGTGTAGCGACATGGAGGAGTGACATGGAATTGCGACAATGAGGAGTGACATGGAGAAGTGACATGGAGGATTGATATGGAGGACTAACATGGAGGAGTGATATAGAGGAGTGGCGTGGTGGAGTGATATTTAAGAGTGACATGGAGGAGTGACATGGAGGAGTGACGTGGAGTAGCTACATGGAGGAGTGACAAGGAGGTGTTACATGGAGGAGTGACGTGGACGAGTGACATGGAGGAATGAGTTGGTAGAGCGACATGGAGGAGTGACATGGAATAGCTACATGGAGGAGTGACATGGAGTAGCGACATGGAGGAGTGAGTTGGTGTAGCGACATGGAGGAGTGACATGGAATTGCGACAAGGAGGAGTGACATGGAGAAGTGACATGGAGGATTTATATGGAGGAGTAACATGGAGGAGTGATATAGAGGAGTGGCGTGGTGGAGTGAAATTTAAGAGTGACATGGAGGAGTGACATGGAGTAGCTACATGGAGGAGTGACAAGGAGGTGTGACATGGAGGAGTGACGTGGACAAGTGACATGGAGGAGTGAGTTGGTAGAGCGACATGGAGGAGTGACTTGGAGTAGCTACATGGAGGAGTGACAAGGAGGTGTGACATGGAGGAGTGACGTGGAGTAGCGACATGGAGGAGTGATTTGGAGGAGTGACAATGTGAAGCTACACAGATGAGAGACATGACATTGAAGACATGGAGGAGTGACGTGGAGTAGCTACATGGAGGAGTGACAAGGAGGTGTTACATGGAGGAGTGACGTGGACGAGTGACATGGAGGAATGAGTTGGTAGAGCGACATGGAGGAGTGACATGGAATAGCTACATGGAGGAGTGACATGGAGTAGCGACATGGAGGAGTGAGTTGGTGTAGCGACATGGAGGAGTGACATGGAATTGCGACAAGGAGGAGTGACATGGAGAAGTGACATGGAGGATTTATATGGAGGAGTAACATGGAGGAGTGATATAGAGGAGTGGCGTGGTGGAGTGAAATTTAAGAGTGACATGGAGGAGTGACATGGAGTAGCTGCATGGAGGAGTGACAAGGAGGTGTGACATGGAGGAGTGACGTGGACGAGTGAAATGGAGGAGTGAGTTGGTAGAGCGACATGGAGGAGTGACTTGGAGTAGCTACATGGAGGAGTGACAAGGAGGTGTGACATGGAGGAGTGACGTGGAGTAGCGACATGGAGGAGTGATTTGGAGGAGTGACAATGTGAAGCTACACAGATGAGAGACATGACATTGAAGACTTGGAGAAGTGACATGGAGGAGAGACATGGAGGAGTGAAATGGAGGAGTGACATGGAGTAGCGACATGGAGGAGTGACATGGAGGAGTGAGTTGGTGTAATGACATGGAGGAGTGACATGGAAGACATATAGAAGTGACATGGAGGAGTGACATGGAGGAGTGACAGGGCGGATCAGCAAGGCGGATTGATATGGTGGAGTGACATGGAGGAGGGACATGGAGGAGTGACATGGAGGAGTGACTTGGAGGAGTGACATAAAGGAGTGTCATGGAGGAATGACATGGATGAGTGACATGGAGGAGTGACATGGAGTAGTGACAAGGAGGAGTGACATGGAGTAGTGACATGGAAGAGTGACATAGAGGATTGATGTGGAGGAGAGACATGGAGTAGTGACATGGAGAAGTGACAAGTTTGATCAGGAAAGAGGGTTGTTATGGTGGTGTGACATGGCGGAGGGACATGGATGAGTGACATGGAACAGCGACAAGGAGGAGTGACATGGAGGAGTTACATGGAGGAGTGACATGCAGGAATGACACAGAGGAGTGATATAGAGGAGTGGCATAGTGGAGAGATATTTAAGAGTGACATGGAGTAGTGACATGGAGGAGTGACATGGAAGACATATAGAAGTGACATGGAGGAGTGAATTGGATGAATGACATAAAGGAGTGACATGGACGAATGACTTGGATGAGTGACATGGAGGAGTGACAAGGAGGATTGAGTTGGTGTAGCGACATGGAGGAGTGACATGGAATTGCGACAAGGAGGAGTGACATGGAGAAGTGACATGGAGGATTGATATGGAGGAGTAACATGGAGGATTGATATAGAGGAGTGGCGTGGTGGAGTGAAATTTAAGAGTGACATGGAGGAGTGACAAGGAGGAGCGACATGGAGGAGTGACATGGACGACATATAGAAGTGACATGGAGGAGTGACTTGGAGGAGTGACATGGAGGAATGACTTGGATGAGTGACATGGAGGAGTGACAAGGAGGATTGAGTTGGTGTAGCGATATGGAGGAGTGAAATGGAGTAGCGACATGGAGGAGTGACATGAGGAGTGAGTTGGTGTAGCGACATGGAGGAGTGACATGGCGGAGGGACAGGGATGAGTGAGTTGGTGTAGTGACATGGAGGAGTGACATGGAGGGTTGATATGGAGGAGTGATTTGGAGGAGTGACGTGGTGGAGTGAAATGGAGGAGTGAAATGGAGGAGTGAGTTGGTGTAACGACATGGAGGAGTGACATGGCACACATATAGAAGTGACATGGAGGAGTGACTTGGAGGAGTGACATAAAGGAGTGACATGGAGGAATGACATGGATGAGTGACTTGGAGGAGTGACAAAGAGTAGCGACATGGAGGAGTGACATGAGGAGTGACGTAAAAGAGTGACATGGTGGAGTGAAATGGAGGAGTGACATGGAAGAGTGAGTTGGTGTAGCGACACTGTGGAGTAACATGGAATAGCGACATGGAGGAGTGACATGGAATAGCGACAAGGAGGAGTGACATGGTGTAGCGACATGGAGGAGTGACATGGAATTGCGACAATGAGGAGTGACATGGAGAAGTGACATGGAGGATTGATATGGAGGACTAACATGGAGGAGTGATATAGAGGAGTGGCGTGGTGGAGTGATATTTAAGAGTGACATGGAGGAGTGACATGGAGGAGTGACGTGGAGTAGCTACATGGAGGAGTGACAAGGAGGTGTTACATGGAGGAGTGACGTGGACGAGTGACATGGAGGAATGAGTTGGTAGAGCGACATGGAGGAGTGACATGGAATAGCTACATAGAGGAGTGACATGGAGTAGCGACATGGAGGAGTGAGTTGGTGTAGCGACATGGAATTGCGACAAGGAGGAGTGACATGGAGAAGTGACATGGAGGATTTATATGGAGGAGTAACATGGAGGAGTGATATAGAGGAGTGGCGTGGTGGAGTGAAATTTAAGAGTGACATGGAGGAGTGACATGGAGTAGCTACATGGAGGAGTGACAAGGAGGTGTGACATGGAGGAGTGACGTGGACAAGTGACATGGAGGAGTGAGTTGGTAGAGCGACATGGAGGAGTGACTTGGAGTAGCTACATGGAGGAGTGACATGGAAGAGTGAGTTGGTGTAGCGACACTGTGGAGTAACATGGAATAGCGACATGGAGGAGTGACATGGAATAGCTACATGGAGGAGTGACAAGGAGGAGTGACATGGAGGAGTGAGTTGGTGGAGCAACATGGAGGAGTGACATGGAAGACATATAGAAGTGACATGGAGGAGTGACTTGGAGGAGTGACATAAATGAGTGACATGGAGGAATGACTTGGATGAGTGACATGGAGGAGTGAGAAGGAGGATTGAGTTGGTGTAGCGACATGGAGGAGTGACATGGAGTAGCGACATGGAGGAGTGACATGAGGAGTGAGTTGGTGTAGCAACATGGAGGAGTGACATGGAATAGCGACAAGGAGGAGTGACATGGAGGAGTTATGTGGAGGAGTGACATGAACAACATGTAGAAGTGACACGCAGGAGAGACTGGGATGAGTGACATGGATGAGTGACAAGGAGGATTGAGTTGGTGTAGCGACATGGAGGAGTGACATGGAATTGCGACAAGGAGGAGTGACATGGAGAAGTGACATGGAGGATTGATATTGAGGACTAAAATGGAGGAGTGATATAGAGGAGTGGCGTGGTGGAGTGATATTTAAGAGTGACATGGAGGAGTGACATGGAGGAGTGACAAGGAGGTGTGACATGGAGGAGTGATGTGGACGAGTGACATGGAGGAGTGAGTTGGTAGAGCGACAAGGAGGAGTGACATGAAGTAGCTACCTGGAGGAGTGACAAGGAGGTGTGACATGGAGGAGTTACGTGGAGTAGCGACATGGAGGAGTGACATGGAGGAGTTACATGGAGGAGTGACATGCAGGAATGACACAGAGGAGTGACAAGGAGTATTGAGTTTGTGTAGCGACATGGAGGAGTGACATGGAATAGCGACATGGAGGAGTGACATAGAGGAGTGACATGGAGGAATGACATGGAGGAGTGACATGGAGTAGCGACATGGAGGAGTGACATGAGGAGTGAGTTGGTGTAGAAACATGGAGGAGAGACATGGAATAGCGACAAGGAGGAGTGACATGGAGGAGTGACATAGAGGAGTGATATTGAAAAGTGACATGGAGGAGAGACTTGGATGAGTGACATGGAGGAGTGACAAGGAGGATTGAGTTGGTGTAGAGACATGGAGGAGTGACATGGAATTGCGACAATGAGGAGTGACATGGAGAAGTGACATGGAGGATTGATATGGAGGACTAACATGGAGGAGTGATATAGAGGAGTGGCGTGGTGGAGTGATATTTAAGAGTGACATGGAGGAGTGACATGGAGGAGTGTCATGGAGGAGTGACATGAGGAGTGAGTTGGTGTAGCGACATGGAGGAGTGACATGGAATTGCGACAAGGAGGAGTGACATGGAGAAGTGACATGGAGGATTGATATGGAGGAGTAACATGGAGGAGTGATATAGAGGAGTGGCATGGTGGAGTGAAATTTAAGAGTGACATGGAGGAGTGACATGGAGGAGTGACGTGGAGTAGCTACATGGAGGAGTGACAAGGAGGTGTGACATGGAGGAGTGACGTGGACGAGTGACATGGAGGAGTGAGTTGGTAGAGCGACATTGAGGAGTGACATGGAGTAGCTACATGGAGGAGTGACAAGGAGGTGTGACATGGAGGAGTGACGTCGAGTAGTGACATGGAGGGTTGAAATGGAGGAGTGACATGGAATAGCGACAAGGAGCAATGACATGGAGGAGTGAAATAGAGGAGTGATATGGAGGAGCGACATGCAGGAGTGACATTGAAGTCATATAGAAGTGAAATTGAGGAGTGACTTGGATGAGTGACATAAAGGAATGACATGGTGGAATGACATGGATGAGTGACTTGGAGGAGTGACAAGGAGTAGCGACATGGAGGAGTGACATGAGGAGTGACGTAGAAGAGTGACGTGGTGAAGTGAAATGGAGGAGTGACATGGAAGAGAGAGTTGGTGTAGCGACATGGAGGAGTAACATGGAATAGCGACAAGGAGGAGTGACATGGAGGAGTGACATGGAGGAGTCATTTAGAGGAGTGATGTGGAGGAGAGACATGGAGTAGTGACATGGAGAAGTGACAAGTTTGATCAGGAAGGAGGGTTGATATGGTGGAGTGACATGGCGGAGGGACAGGGATGAGTGAGTTGGTGTAGTGACATGGAGTAGCTACATGGAGGAGTGACAAGGAAGTGTGACATGGAGGAGTGACGTGGACGAGTGACATGGAGGAATGAGTTGGTAGAGCGACATGGAGGAGTGACATGGAATAGCTACATGGAGGAGTGACAAGGAGGAGTGACATGGAGGAGTGAGTTGGTGGAGCGACATGGAGGAGTGACATGGAAGACATATAGAAGTGACATGGAGGAGTGACTTGGAGGAGTGACATAAATGAGTGACATGGAGGAATGACTTGGTTGAGTGACATGGAGGAGTGAGAAGGAGGATTGAGTTGGTGTAGCGACATGGAGGAGTGACATGGAGTAGCGACATGGAGGAGTGACATGAGGAGTGAGTTGGTATAGCAACAAGGAGGAGTGACATGGAATAGCGACAAGGAGGAGTGACATGGAGGAGTGACATAGAGGAGTGATATTGAAAAGTGACATTGAGGAGTGACATAGAGGAGTTATGTGGAGGAGTGACATGTACAACATGTAGAAGTGACACGGAGGAGAGACTGGGATGAGTGAAATGGAGGAGTGACAAGGAGGATTGAGTTGGTGTAGCGACATGTAGGAGTGACATGGAATTGCAACAAGGAGGAGTGACATGGAGAAGTGACATGGAGGATTGATATGGAAGACTAAAATGGAGGAGTGATATAGAGGAGTGGCGTGGTGGAGTGATATTTAAGTGTGACATGGAGGAGTGACATGGAGGAGTGACAAGGAGGTGTGACATGGAGGAGTGACGTGGACGAGTGACATGGAGGAGTGAGTTGGTAGAGCGACAAGGAGGAGTGACATGAAGTAGCTACCTGGAGGAGTGACAAGGAGGTGTGACATGGAGGAGTGACGTGGAGTAGCGACATGCAGGAATGACACAGAGGAGTGACAAGGAGTATTGAGTTTGTGTAGCGACATGGAGGAGTGACATGGAATCGCGACATGGAGGAGTGACATAGAGGAGTGACATGGAGGAGTGACATAGAGGATTGATGTGGAGGAGAGACATGGAGGAGTGACAGGGCGGATCAGCAAAGAGGATTGATATGGTGGAGTGACATGGCGGAGGGACAGGGATGAGTGAGTTGGTGTAGTGACATGAAGTAGCTACATGGAGGAGTGACAAGGAAGTGTGACATGGAGGAGTGACGTGCACGAGTGACATGGAGGAGTGAGTTGTTAGGGCAACATGGAGGAGTGACATGGAATAGCTACATGGAGGAGTGACAAGGAGGAGTGACATGGAAGACATAGAGGAGTGACATGGAGGAGTGACATGAAGGAGTGACATGGAGGAGTGACATGGAGGGTTGATATGGAGGAGTGACATGGAGGAGTGACGTGGTGGAGTGAAATGGAGGAGTGACATGGAGGAGTGAGTTGGTGTAGTGACATAAGGAGTGACATGGAATAGTGACATGGAGGAGTGACATAGAGGAGTGACATGGAGCAGTGACATGGAGGAGTGACATGGAGGAGTGAGTTGGTGGAGCAAAATGGAGGAGTGAAATGGAAGACATATAGAAGTGACATGGAGGAGTGACTTGGATGAATGACATAAAGGAGTGACATGGAGGAATGACTTGGATGAGTGATATGGAGGACTGATATGGAGGAGTAACATGGAGGAGTGATATAGAGTAGTGGCGTGGTGGAGTGAAATTTAAGAGTGACATGGAGTAGCTACCTGGAGGATTGACAAGGAGGTGTGACATGGAGGAGTGACGTGGAGTAGCGACATGGAGGAGTGACTTGGAGGAGTGACAAGGAGGTGTGACATGGAGGAGTGACGTGGACGAGTGACATGGAGGAGTGAGTTGGTAGAGCGACAAGGAGGAGTGACATGAAGTAGCTACCTGGAGGAGTGACAAGGAGGTGTGACATGGAGGAGTGACGTGGAGTAGCGACATGCAGGAATGACACAGAGGAGTGACAAGGAGTATTGAGTTTGTGTAGCGACATGGAGGAGTGACATGGAATAGCGACATGGAGGAGTGACATAGAGGAGTGACATGGAGGAGTGACATAGAGGATTGATGTGGAGGAGAGACATGGAGGAGTGACAGGGCGGATCAGCAAAGAGGATTGATATGGTGGAGTGACATGGCGGAGGGACAGGGATGAGTGAGTTGGTGTAGTGACATGAAGTAGCTACATGGAGGAGTGACAAGGAAGTGTGACATGGAGGAGTGACGTGCACGAGTGACATGGAGGAGTGAGTTGTTAGGGCAACATGGAGGAGTGACATGGAATAGCTACATGGAGGAGTGACAAGGAGGAGTGACATGGAAGACATAGAGGAGTGACATGGAGGAGTGACATGAAGGAGTGACATGGAGGAGTGACATGGAGGGTTGATATGGAGGAGTGACATGGAGGAGTGACGTGGTGGAGTGAAATGGAGGAGTGACATGGAGGAGTGAGTTGGTGTAGTGACATAAGGAGTGACATGGAATAGTGACATGGAGGAGTGACATAGAGGAGTGACATGGAGCAGTGACATGGAGGAGTGACATGGAGGAGTGAGTTGGTGGAGCAAAATGGAGGAGTGAAATGGAAGACATATAGAAGTGACATGGAGGAGTGACTTGGATGAATGACATAAAGGAGTGACATGGAGGAATGACTTGGATGAGTGATATGGAGGACTGATATGGAGGAGTAACATGGAGGAGTGATATAGAGTAGTGGCGTGGTGGAGTGAAATTTAAGAGTGACATGGAGTAGCTACCTGGAGGATTGACAAGGAGGTGTGACATGGAGGAGTGACGTGGAGTAGCGACATGGAGGAGTGACTTGGAGGAGTGACAATGTGGAGCTACACAGATGAGAGACATGACATTGAAGACTTGGAGAAGTGACATGGAGGAGAGACATGGAGGAGTGACATAGAGGAGTGACTTGGAGCAGTGACATGGAGGAGTGACAAGGAGGATTGAGTTGGTGTAGCGACATGGAGGAGTGACATGGAGTAGCGACATGGAGGAGTGACATGAGGAGTGAGTTGGTGTAGCAACATAGAGGAGTGACATGGAATAGCGACAAGGAGGAGTGACATGGAGGAGAGACATGGAGTAGTGACATGTAGAACTGACAAGTTTGATCAGGATGGAGGGTAGATATGGTGGAGTGACATGGCGGAGGGACAGGGATTAGTGAGTTGGTGTAGTGACATGGTGGAGTGACATGGAGGAGTGACATGGAGGAGTGACATGGAGGGTTGATATGGAGGAGTGACATGGAGGAGTGACGTGGTGGAGTGAAATGGAGCAGTGAAATGGAGTAGCGACATGGAGGAGTGACATGAGGAGTGAGTTGGTGTAGCGACATGAAGGAGTGACATGGAGGAGTGACATGGCGGAGGGACAGGGATGAGTGAGTTGGTGTAGTGACATGGAGGAGTGACATGGAGGAATGACATGGAGGAGTGACATGGAGGGTTGATATGGAGGAGTGACATGAAGGAGTGAGTTGGTGTAGCGACATAAGGAGTGACACGGAATAGCGACATGGAGGAGTGACATGGAAGAGTGAGTTGGTGTAGCGACATGGAGGAGTGTCATGGAATAGCAACATGGAGGAGTGACATGGAGGAGTGAGTTGGTGTAGCGACATGGAGGAGTGACATGGAATAGCGACAAGGAGGAGTGACATGTAGGAGTGACATAGAGGAGTGACATAGAGCATTGATGTGGAGGAGAGACATGGAGTAGTGACATGGAGAAGTGACAAGTTTGATCAGGAAGGAGGGTTGATATGGTGGAGTGACATGGCGGAGGGAAAGGGATGAGTGAGTTGTTGTAGTGACATGGAGGAGTGACACGGAGGAGTGACATGGAGGAGTGACATGGAGGAGTGACATGGAGGAGTGACATGGAGGATTGATGTGGAGGAGAGACATGGAGGAGTAACAGGGCGGATCAGCAAGGAGGATTGATATGGTGGAGTGACATGGCGGAGGGACATGGATGAGTGACATGGAGAAGTGACATGGAGGAGCAACATGGAGGAGTGACAATGAGGAGCGACATGGAGGAGTGACATGGAAGACATATAGAAGTGACATGGAGGAGTGAAATGGAGGATCGACATGGAGTAGCGACATAGGGGAATGACATAGAGGAGTGATATTGAAAAGTGACATTGAGGAGTGACATAGAGGAGTTATGTGGAGGAGTGACATGTACAACATGTAGAAGTGACACAGAGGAGAGACTTGGATGAGTGACATGGAGGAGTGACAAGGAGGATTGAGTTGGTGTAGCGACATGGAGGAGTGACATGGAATTGCGACAAAGAGGAGTGACATTGAGAAGTGACATGGAGGATTGATATGGAGGACTAACATGGAGGAGTGATATAGAGGAGTGGCGTGGTGGAGTGATATTTAAGAGTGACATGGAGGAGTGACATGGAGGAGTGACATGGAAGACATATAGAAGTGACATGGAGGAGTGAATTGGATGAGTGACATGGAGGAGTGACAAGGAGGATTGAGTTGGTGTAGCGACATGGAGGAGTGACATGGAGTAGCGACATGGAGGAGTGAGTTGGTGTAGCGACATGGAGGAGTGACATGGAATTGCGACAAGGAGGACTGACATGGAGAAGTGACATGGAGGATTGATATGGAGGAGTAACATGGAGGATTGATATAGAGGAGTGGCGTGGTGGAGTGAAATTTAAGAGTGACTTGGAGGAGTGACATGGAGTAGCTACATGGAGGAGTGACAAGGAGGTGTGACATGGAGGAGTGACGTGGACGAGTGACATGGAGGAGTGAGTTGATAGAGCGACATGGAGGAGTGACTTGGAGTAGCTACATGGAGGAGTGACAAGGAGGTGTGACATGGAGGAGTGACGTGGAGTAGCGACATGGAGGACTGACTTGGAGGAGTGACAATGTGAAGCTACACAGATGAGAGACATGACATTGAAGACATTGGAGAAGTGACATGGAGGAGAGACATGGAGGAGTGAAATGGAGGAGTGACATGGAGTAGCGACAAGGAGGTGTGACATGGAGGAGTGACGTGGACGAGTGACATGGAGGAGTGAGTTGGTAGAGCGACATGGAGGAGTGACTTGGAGTAGCTACATGGAGGAGTGACAAGGAGGTGTGACATGGAGGAGTGACGTGGAGGAGTGACAATGTGAAGCTACACATATGAGAGACATGACATTGAAGACTTGGAGAAGTGACATGGAGGAGAGACATGGAGGAGTGAAATGGAGGAGTGACATGGAGTAGCGACATGGAGGAGTGACATGGAGGAGTGAGTTGGTGTAATGACATGGAGGAGTGACATGGAAGACATATAGAAGTGACATGGAGGAGTGACATGGAGGAGTGACAGGGCGGATCAGCAAGGCGGATTGATATGGTGGAGTGACATGGAGGAGGGACATGGAGGAGTGACATCGAGGAGTGACTTGGAGGAGTGACATGGAGGAGTGACATGGAGTAGTGACAAGGAGGAGTGACATGGAGGAGTGACATGGAAGAGTGACATAGAGGATTGATGTGGAGGAGAGACATGGAGTAGTGACATGGAGAAGTGACAAGTTTGATCAGGAAAGAGGGTTGTTATGGTGGTGTGACATGGCGGAGGGACATGGATGAGTGAGTTGGTGTAGTGACATGGAGGAGTGACATGGAGTAGCGACATGGAGGAGTGACATGGAAGACATATAGAAGTGACATGGAGGAGTGAATTGGATGAATGACATAAAGGAGTGACATGGACGAATGACTTGGATGAGTGACATGGAGGAGTGACAAGGAGGATTGAGTTGGTGTAGCGACATGGAGGAGTGACATGGAGTAGTGACATGGAGGAGTGAGTTGGTGTAGCGACATGGAGGAGTGACATGGAATTGCGACAAGGAGGAGTGACATGGAGAAGTGACATGGAGGATTGATATGGAGGAGTAACATGGAGGATTGATATAGAGGAGTGGCGTGGTGGAGTGAAATTTAAGAGTGACATGGAAGAGTGACATGGAGGAGCAACATGGATGAGTGACAAGGAGGAGCGACATGGAGGAGTGACATGGAAGACATATAGAAGTGACATGGAGGAGTGACTTGGAGGAGTGACATAAAGGAGTGACATGGAGGAATGACTTGGATGAGTGACATGGAGGAGTGACAAGGAGGATTGAGTTGGTGTAGCGACATGAAGGAGTGACATGGAATTGCGACAAGGAGGAGTGACAAGGAGAAGTGACATGGAGGATTGATATGGAGGAGTAACATGGAGGAGTGATATAGAGGAGTGGCGTGGTGGAGTGATATTTAAGAGTGACATGGAGGAGTGACATGGAGGAGTGACATGGAGTAGCTACATGGAGGAGTGACAAGGAGGTGTGACATGGAGGAGTGACATGGACGAGTGACATGGAGTAGTGAGTTGGTAGAGCGACATGGAGGAGTGACATGGAGTAGCTACATGGAGGAGTGACAAGGAGGTGTGAAATGGAAGAGTGACGTGGAGTAGCGACATGGAGGAGTGACTTTGAGGAGTGACAATGTGGAGCTATACAGATGAAAGACATGACATTGAAGACTTGGAGAAGTGACATGGAGGAGAGACATGGAGGAGTGAGTTGGTGTAACGACATGGAGGAGTGACATGGAACACATATAGAAGTGACATGGAGGAGTGACTTGGAGGAGTGACATAAAGGAGTGACATGGAGGAATGACTTGGATGAGTGACATGGAGTAGAGACATGGAGGAGTGACATGGAAGTGTGACATGGAGGAGTGAGTAGGTGGAGCGACATGGAGGAGTGACATGGAAGACATATAGAAGTGACATGGAGGAGTGACTTGGAGGAGTGACATAAATGAGTGACATGGAGGAATGACTTGGATGAGTGACATGGAGGAGTGACAAGGAGGGTTGAGGTGGTGTAGCGACATGGAGGAGTGACATGGAGTAGCGACATGGAGGAGTGACATGAGGAGTGAGTTGGTGTAGCAACATGGAGGAGTGACATGGAATAGCGACAAGGAGGAGTGACATGGAGGAGTGACATAGAGGAGTGATATTGAAAAGTGACATTGAGGAGTGATATAGAGGAGTTATGTGGAGGAGTGACATGTACAACATGTAGAAGTGACACGGAGGAGAGACTTGGATGAGTGACAAGGAGGAGTGACAAGGAGGAGTGAGTTTATATAGCGACATAAGGTGTGACATGGAATAGCGACATGGAGGAGTGACATGGAGGAGTGACATGGCAGAGGGAAAGGGATGAGTGAGTTGGTGTAGTGACATGGAGTAGCTACATGGAGGAGTGACAAAGAAGTGTGACATGGAGGAGTTATGTGAAGGAGTGACATGTACAACATGTAGAAGTGACACGGAGGAGAGACTTGGATGAGTGACATGGAGAAGTGACAAGGAGGATTGAGTTGGTGTAGCGACATGGAGGAGTGACATGGAATTGCGACAAGGAGGAGTGACATGGAGAAGTGACATGGAGGAGTGACATGGAGGAGTGAGTTGGTGTAACGACATGGAGGAGTGACATGTAAGACATATAGAAGTGACATGGAGGAGTTACTTGGAGGAGTGACATGGAGGAATGACTTGGAGGGTTGATATGGAGGAGGGACGTGGTGGAGTGAAATGGAGGAGTGACATGGAGGAGTGAGATGGTGTAGCGACAAGGAGGAGTGACATGGAGGGTTGATATGGAGGAGTGACATGGAGGAGTGACGTGTTGGAGTGAAATGGAGGAGTGACATGGAGGAGTGAGTTTATATAGCGACATAAGGTGTGACATGGAATAGCGACATGAAGGAGTGACATGGAGGAGTGACATGGCAGAGGGAAAGGGATGAATGAGTTGGTGTAGTGACATGGAGTAGCTACATGGAGGAGTGACAAAGAAGTGTGACATGGAGGAGTTATGTGGAGGAGTGACATGTACAACATGTAGAAGTGACACGGAGGAGAGACTTGGATGAGTGACATGGAGGAGTGACAAGGAGGATTGAGTTGGTGTAGCGACATGGAGGAGTGACATGGAATTGCGACAAGGAGGAGTGACATGGAGAAGTGACATGGAGGAGTGACATGGAGGAGTGAGTTGGTGTAACGACATGGAGGAGTGACATGTAAGACATATAGAATTGACATGGAGGAGTGACTTGGAGGAGTGACATAAAGGAGTGACATGGAGGAATGACTTGGAGGGTTGATATGGAGGAGGGACGTGGTGGAGTGAAATGGAGGAGTGACATTGAGGAGTGAGTTGGTGTAGCGACAAGGAGTGACATGGAGGGTTGATATGGAGGAGTGACATGGAGGAGTGACGTGTTGGAGTGAAATGGAGGAGTGACATGGAGGAGTGAGTTTATATAGCGACATAAGGTGTGACATGGAATAGCGACATGGAGGAGTGACATGGAGGAGTGACAATGTGGAGCTACACAGATGAGAGACATGACATTGAAGACTTGGAGAAGTGAAATGGAGGAGAGACATGGAGGAGTGAAATGGAGGAGTGACATTGAGTAGACACATGGAGGAGTGACATGGAAGACATATAGAAGTGACATGGAGGAGTGACTTGGAGGAGTTACATAAAGGAGTGACATGGAGGAATGACTTGGTTGCGTGACATGGAGGAGTGACAATGAGGATTGAGTTGTTGTAGCGACATGGAGGAGTGACATGGAGTAGCGACATGGAGTAGTGACATGAGGAGTGAGTTGGTGTAGCAACATGGAGGAGTGACATGGAATAGCGACAAGGAGGAGTGACATGGAGGAGTCACATGGAGGAGTGACATGGAGGAATGACATAGAGGATTAATGTGGAGGAGAGACATGGAGTAGTGACATGGAGAACTGACAAGTTTGATCAGGAAGGAGGGTTGATATGGTGGAGTGACATGGCGGAGGGACAGGGATGAGTGAGTTGGTATAGTGACATGAAGTAGCTACATGGAGGAGTGACAAGGAAGTGTGACATGGAGGAGTGACGTGGACGAGTGACATGGAGGAGTGAGTTGGTGTAGCGACATGGAGGAGTGACATGGAATAGCGACAAGGAGGAATGACATGGAGGAGTGACATAGAGGATTGATGTGGAGGAAAGACATGGAGTAGTGACATGGAGAAGTGACAAGTTTGATCAGGAAGGAGGGTTGATATGGTGGAGTGACATGGCGGAGGGACAGGGATGAGTGAGTTGGTGTAGTGACATGAAGTAGCTACATGGAGGAGTGACAAGGATGTGTGACATGGAGGAGTGACGTGGACGAGTGACATGGAGGAGTGAGTTGGTAGGGCAACATGGAGGAGTGACATTGAATAGCTACATGGAGGAGTGACAAGGAGGAGTGACATGGAAGACATAGAGGTGTGACATGAGGAGTGACATGAAGGAGTGACATGGAGGAGTGACATGGAGGGTTGAAATGGATGAGTGACATGGAGGAGTGACGTGGTGAAGTGAAATGGAGGAGTGACATGGAGGAGTGAGTTGGTGTAGCGACATAAGGAGTGACATGGAATAGCGACATGGAGGAGTGACATGGAGGAGTGACATAGAGGAGTGACGTGGAGCAGTGACATGGAGGAGTGACATGGAGGAGTGAGTTGGTGGAGCGACATGGAGGAGTGACATGGAAGACATATAGAAGTGACATGTAGGAGTTACATGGATGAATGACATAATGGAGTGACATGGAGGAATGACTTGGATGAGTGACATGGAGGAGTGACAAGAAGGATTGAGTTGGTGTAGCGACATGGAGGAGTGACATGGAGTAGCGACATGGAGGAGTGACATGGAGGAGTGAATTGGTGTAGCGACATGGAGGAGTGACATGGAATTGCGACAAGGAGGAATGACATGGAGGAGTGACATAGAGGATTGATGTGGAGGAAAGACATGGAGTAGTGACATGGAGAAGTGACAAGTTTGATCAGGAAGGAGGGTTGATATGGTGGAGTGACATGGCGGAGGGACAGGGATGTGTGAGTTGGTGTAGTGACATGAAGTAGCTACATGGAGGAGTGACAAGGAAGTGTGACATGGAGGAGTGACGTGGACGAGTGACATGGAGGAGTGTGTTGGTAGGGCAACATGGAGGAGTGACATGGAATAGCTACATGGAGGAGTGACAAGGAGGAGTGACATGGAAGACATAGAGGTGTTACATGGAGGAGTGAGTTGGTGTAGCGACATAAGGAGTGACATGGAATAGCGACATGGAGGAGTGACATTGAGGAGTGACATAGAGGAGTGACGTGGAGCAGTGACATGGAGGAGTGACATGGAGGAGTGAGTTGGTGGAGCGACATGGAGGAGTGACATGGAAGACATATAGAAGTGACATGGAGGAGTTACTTGGATGAATGACATAATGGAGTGACATGGAGAAATGACTTGGATGAGTGACATGGAGGAGTGACAAGGAGGATTGAGTTGGTGTAGCGACATGGAGGAGTGAAATGGAGTAGCGACATGGAGGAGTGACATGGAGGAGTGAGTTGGTGTAGCGACATGGAGGAGTGACATGGAATTGCGACAAGGAGGAGTGACATGGAGAAGTGACATGGAGGTCTGATATGGAGGAGTAACATGGAGGAGTGATATAGAGGAGTGGCGTGGTGGAGTGAAATTTAAGAATGACATGGAGTAGCTACATGGAGGAGTGACAAGGAGGTGTGACATGGAGGAGTGACGTGGACGAGTGACATGGAGGAGTGAGTTTGTAGAGCGACATGGAGGAGTGACATGGAGTAGCTACATGGAGGAGTGACAAGGAGGTGTGACATGGAGGAGTGACGTGGAGTAGCAACATGGAGGAGTGACTTGGAGGAGTGACAATGTGGAGCTACACAGATGAGAGACATGACATTGAAGACTTGGAGAAGTGACATGGAGGAGAGACATGGAGGAGTGAAATGGAGGAGTGACATGGAGTAGCGACATGGAGGAGTGACATGGAGGAGTGAGTTGGTGTAACGACATGGAGGAGTGACACGGAAGACATATAGAAGTGACATGGAGGAGTGACATGGAGGAGTGACAGGGCGGATCAGCAAGGCGGATTGATATGGTGGAGTGACATGGAGGAGGGACATGGAGGAGTGACATGGAGGAGTGACTTGGAGGAGTGACATAAAGGAGTGACATGGAGGAATGACATGGATGAGTGACATGGAGGAGTGACATGGAGTAGCGACAAGGAGGAGTGACATGGAGGAGTAACATGGAGGAGTGACATAGAGGATTGATGTGGAGGAGAGACATGGAGTAGTGATATGGAGAAGTGACAAGTTTGATCAGGAAGGAGGGTTGTTATGGTGGTGTGACATGGCGGAGGGACAGGGATGAGTGAGTTGGTGTAGTGACATGGAGGAGTGACATGGAATAGCGACAAGGAGGAGTGACATGGAGGAGTGACATGGAGGAGTGACATGCAGGAATGACACAGAGGAGTGACAAGGAGTATTGAGTTCGTGTAGCGACATGGAGGAGTGACATGGAATAGCGACATGGAGGAGTGACATAGAGGAGTGACATGGAGGAGTGACATAGAGGGTTGATGTGGAGGAGAGACATGGAGGAGTGACAGGGCGGATCAGCAAGGAGGATTGATATGGTGGAGTGACATGGCGGAGGTACATGGATGAGTGACATGGAGGAGTGACATGGAGGAGCAACATGGAGGAGTGACAAGGAGGAGCGACATGGAGGAGTGACATGGAAGACATATAGAAGTGACATGGAGGAGTGACTTGGAGGAGTGACATAAAGGAGTGACATGGAGGAATGACTTGGATGAGTGACATGGAGGAGTGACAAGGAGGATTGAGTTGGTGTAGCGACATGGAGGAGTGACATGGAATTGCGACAATGAGGAATGACATGGAGAATTGAAATGGAGGATTGATATGGAGGAGTAACATGGAGGAGTGATATAGAGGAGTGGCGTGGTGGAGTGATATTTAAGAGTGACATGGAGGAGTGACATGGAGGAGTGACATGGAGTAGCTACATGGAGGAGTGACATGGAGGAGTGAGTTGGTGGAGCGACATGGAGGAGTGACATGGAAGACATATAGAAGTGACATGGAGGAGTGACTTGGAGGAGTGACATAAAGGAGTGACATGGAGGAATGACTTGGATGAGTGACATGGAGGAGTGACAAGGAAGATTGAGTTGGTGTAGCGATATGGAGGAGTGAAATGGAGTAGCGACATGGAGGAGTGACATGAGGAGTGAGTTGGTGTAGCGACATGGAGGAGTGACTTGGAGTAGCTACATGGAGGAGTGACAAGGAGGTGTGACATGGAGGAGTGACGTGGAGTAGCGACATGGAGGAGTGAGTTGGTGTAATGACATGGAGGAGTGACATGGAAGACATATAGAAGTGACATGGAGGAGTGACTTGGAGGAGTGACATAAAGGAGTGACATGGAGGAATGACTTGGATGAGTGACATGGAGGAGTGACAAGGAGGATTGAGTTGGTGTAGCGATATGGAGGAGTGAAATGGAGTAGCGACATGGAGGATTGACATGCGGAGTGAGTTGGTGTAGCGACATGGAGGAGTGACATGGCGGAGGGACAGGGATGAGTGAGTTGGTGTAGTGACATGGAGGAGTGACATGGAGGGTTGATATGGAGGAGTGATTTGGAGGAGTGACGTGGTGGAGTGAAATGGAGGAGTGAAATGGAGGAGTGAGTTGGTGTAGCGACATAAGGAGTGACATGGAATAGCGACATGGAGGAATGACATGGAGGAGTTACATGAGGAGTTAGTTGGTGTAGCGACATGGAGGAGTGACATGGAGGAATGACTTGGAGGGTTGATATGGAGGAGGGACGTGGTGGAGTGAAATGGAGGAGTGACATGGAGGAGTGAGTTGGTGTAGCGACAAGGAGGATTGACATGGAGGGTTGATATGGAGGAGTGACATGGAGGAGTGACGTGTTGGAGAGAAATGGAGGAGTGACATGGAGGAGTGAGTTTATATAGCGACATAAGGTGTGACATGGAATAGCGACATGGAGGAGTCACATGGAGGAGTTACATGGCAGAGGGACAGGGATGAGTGAGTTGGTGTAGTGACATGGAGTAGCTACATGGAGGAGTGACAAAGAAGTGTGACATGGAGGACTTATGTGGAGGAGTGACATGTACAACATGTAGAAGTGACACGGAGGAGAGACTTGGATGAGTGACATGGAGGAGTGACAAGGAGTATTGAGTTTGTGTAGCGACATGGAGGAGTGACATGGAATAGCGACATGGAGGAGTGACATAGAGGAGTGACATGGAGGAGTGACATAGAGGATTGATGTGGAGGAGAGACATGGAGGAGTGACAGGGCGGATCAGCAAAGAGGATTGATATGGTGGAGTGACATGGCGGAGGGACAGGGATGAGTGAGTTGGTGTAGTGACATGAAGTAGCTACATGGAGGAGTGACAAGGAAGTGTGACATGGAGGAGTGACGTGCACGAGTGACATGGAGGAGTGAGTTGTTAGGGCAACATGGAGGAGTGACATGGAATAGCTACATGGAGGAGTGACAAGGAGGAGTGACATGGAAGACATAGAGGAGTGACATGGAGGAGTGACATGAAGGAGTGACATGGAGGAGTGACATGGAGGGTTGATATGGAGGAGTAACATGGAGGAGTGACGTGGTGGAGTGAAATGGAGGAGTGACATGGAGGAGTGAGTTGGTGTAGTGACATAAGGAGTGACATGGAATAGTGACATGGAGGAGTGACATAGAGGAGTGACATGGAGCAGTGACATGGAGGAGTGACATGGAGGAGTGAGTTGGTGGAGCGAAATGGAGGAGTGAAATGGAAGACATATAGAAGTGACATGGAGGAGTGACTTGGATGAATGACATAAAGGAGTGACATGGAGGAATGACTTGGATGAGTGATATGGAGGACTGATATGGAGGAGTAACATGGAGGAGTGATATAGAGTAGTGGCGTGGTGGAGTGAAATTTAAGAGTGACATGGAGTAGCTACCTGGAGGATTGACAAGGAGGTGTGACATGGAGGAGTGACGTGGAGTAGCGACATGGAGGAGTGACTTGGAGGAGTGACAATGTGGAGCTACACAGATGAGAGACATGACATTGAAGACTTGGAGAAGTGACATGGAGGAGAGACATGGAGGAGTGACATAGAGGAGTGACTTGGAGCAGTGACATGGAGGAGTGACAAGGAGGATTGAGTTGGTGTAGCGACATGGAGGAGTGACATGGAGTAGCGACATGGAGGAGTGACATGAGGAGTGAGTTGGTGTAGCAACATAGAGGAGTGACATGGAATAGCGACAAGGAGGAGTGACATGGAGGAGTGACATAGAGGAGTGACATGGAGGAATGACATAGAGGAGTGATGTGGAGGAGAGACATGGAGTAGTGACATGTAGAACTGACAAGTTTGATCAGGATGGAGGGTAGATATGGTGGAGTGACATGGCGGAGGGACAGGGATTAGTGAGTTGGTGTAGTGACATGGTGGAGTGACATGGAGGAGTGACATGGAGGAGTGACATGGAGGGTTGATATGGAGGAGTGACATGGAGGAGTGACGTGGTGGAGTGAAATGGAGCAGTGAAATGGAGTAGCGACATGGAGGAGTGACATGAGGAGTGAGTTGGTGTAGCGACATGAAGGAGTGACATGGAGGAGTGACATGGCGGAGGGACAGGGATGAGTGAGTTGGTGTAGTGACATGGAGGAGTGACATGGAGGAATGACATGGAGGAGTGACATGGAGGGTTGATATGGAGGAGTGACATGAAGGAGTGAGTTGGTGTAGCGACATAAGGAGTGACACGGAATAGCGACATGGAGGAGTGACATGGAAGAGTGAGTTGGTGTAGCGACATGGAGGAGTGACATGGAATAGCAACATGGAGGAGTGACATGGAGGAGTGAGTTGGTGTAGCGACATGGAGGAGTGACATGGAATAGCGACAAGGAGGAGTGACATGTAGGAGTGACATAGAGGAGTGACATAGAGCATTGATGTGGAGGAGAGACATGGAGTAGTGACATGGAGAAGTGACAAGTTTGATCAGGAAGGAGGGTTGATATGGTGGAGTGACATGGCGGAGGGAAAGGGATGAGTGAGTTGTTGTAGTGACATGGAGGAGTGACACGGAGGAGTGACATGGAGGAGTGACATGGAGGAGTGACATGGAGGAGTGACATGGAGGATTGATGTGGAGGAGAGACATGGAGGAGTAACAGGGCGGATCAGCAAGGAGGATTGATATGGTGGAGTGACATGGCGGAGGGACATGGATGAGTGACATGGAGAAGTGACATGGAGGAGCAACATGGAGGAGTGACAATGAGGAGCGACATGGAGGAGTGACATGGAAGACATATAGAAGTGACATGGAGGAGTGAAATGGAGGATCGACATGGAGTAGCGACATAGGGGAATGACATAGAGGAGTGATATTGAAAAGTGACATTGAGGAGTGACATAGAGGAGTTATGTGGAGGAGTGACATGTACAACATGTAGAAGTGACACAGAGGAGAGACTTGGATGAGTGACATGGAGGAGTGACAAGGAGGATTGAGTTGGTGTAGCGACATGGAGGAGTGACATGGAATTGCGACAAAGAGGAGTGACATTGAGAAGTGACATGGAGGATTGATATGGAGGACTAACATGGAGGAGTGATATAGAGGAGTGGCGTGGTGGAGTGATATTTAAGAGTGACATGGAGGAGTGACATGGAGGAGTGACATGGAAGACATATAGAAGTGACATGGAGGAGTGAATTGGATGAGTGACATGGAGGAGTGACAAGGAGGATTGAGTTGGTGTAGCGACATGGAGGAGTGACATGGAGTAGCGACATGGAGGAGTGAGTTGGTGTAGCGACATGGAGGAGTGACATGGAATTGCGACAAGGAGGACTGACATGGAGAAGTGACATGGAGGATTGATATGGAGGAGTAACATGGAGGATTGATATAGAGGAGTGGCGTGGTGGAGTGAAATTTAAGAGTGACTTGGAGGAGTGACATGGAGTAGCTACATGGAGGAGTGACAAGGAGGTGTGACATGGAGGAGTGACGTGGACGAGTGACATGGAGGAGTGAGTTGATAGAGCGACATGGAGGAGTGACTTGGAGTAGCTACATGGAGGAGTGACAAGGAGGTGTGACATGGAGGAGTGACGTGGAGTAGCGACATGGAAGACTGACTTGGAGGAGTGACAATGTGAAGCTACACAGATGAGAGACATGACATTGAAGACATTGGAGAAGTGACATGAAGGAGAGACATGGAGGAGTGAAATGGAGGAGTGACATGGAGTAGCGACAAGGAGGTGTGACATGGAGGAGTGACGTGGACGAGTGACATGGAGGAGTGAGTTGGTAGAGCGACATGGAGGAGTGACTTGGAGTAGCTACATGGAGGAGTGACAAGGAGGTGTGACATGGAGGAGTGACGTGGAGGAGTGACAATGTGAAGCTACACATATGAGAGACATGACATTGAAGACTTGGAGAAGTGACATGGAGGAGAGACATGGAGGAGTGAAATGGAGGAGTGACATGGAGTAGCGACATGGAGGAGTGACATGGAGGAGTGAGTTGGTGTAATGACATGGAGGAGTGACATGGAAGACATATAGAAGTGACATGGAGGAGTGACATGGAGGAGTGACAGGGCGGATCAGCAAGGCGGATTGATATGGTGGAGTGACATGGAGGAGGGACATGGAGGAGTGACATCGAGGAGTGACTTGGAGGAGTGACATAAAGGAGTGTCATGGAGGAATGACATGGATGAGTGACATGGAGGAGTGACATGGAGTAGTGACAAGGAGGAGTGACATGGAGGAGTGACATGGAAGAGTGACATAGAGGATTGATGTGGAGGACAGACATGGAGTAGTGACATGGAGAATTGACAAGTTTGATCAGGAAAGAGGGTTGTTATGGTGGTGTGACATGGCGGAGGGACATGGATGAGTGAGTTGGTGTAGTGACATGGAGGAGTGACATGGAGTAGCGACATGGAGGAGTGACATGGAAGACATATAGAAGTGACATGGAGGAGTGAATTGGATGAATGACATAAAGGAGTGACATGGACGAATGACTTGGATGAGTGACATGGAGGAGTGACAAGGAGGATTGAGTTGGTGTAGCGACATGGAGGAGTGACATGGAGTAGTGACATGGAGGAGTGAGTTGGTGTAGCGACATGGAGGAGTGACATGGAATTGCGACAAGGAGGAGTGACATGGAGAAGTGACATGGAGGATTGATATGGAGGAGTAACATGGAGGAGTGTCATGGAGGAGTGACATGAGGAGTGAGTTGGTGTAGCGACATGGAGGAGTGACATGGAATTGCGACAAGGAGGAGTGACATGGAGAAGTGACATGGAGGATTGATATGGAGGAGTAACATGGAGGAGTGATATAGAGGAGTGGCATGGTGGAGTGAAATTTAAGAGTGACATGGAGGAGTGACATGGAGGAGTGACGTGGAGTAGCTACATGGAGGAGTGACAAGGAGGTGTGACATGGAGGAGTGACGTGGACGAGTGACATGGAGGAGTGAGTTGGTAGAGCGACATTGAGGAGTGACATGGAGTAGCTACATGGAGGAGTGACAAGGAGGTGTGACATGGAGGAGTGACGTCGAGTAGTGACATGGAGGGTTGAAATGGAGGAGTGACATGGAATAGCGACAAGGAGCAATGACATGGAGGAGTGAAATAGAGGAGTGATATGGAGGAGCGACATGCAGGAGTGACATTGAAGTCATATAGAAGTGAAATTGAGGAGTGACTTGGATGAGTGACATAAAGGAATGACATGGTGGAATGACATGGATGAGTGACTTGGAGGAGTGACAAGGAGTAGCGACATGGAGGAGTGACATGAGGAGTGACGTAGAAGAGTGACGTGGTGAAGTGAAATGGAGGAGTGACATGGAAGAGAGAGTTGGTGTAGCGACATGGAGGAGTAACATGGAATAGCGACAAGGAGGAGTGACATGGAGGAGTGACATGGAGGAGTCATTTAGAGGAGTGATGTGGAGGAGAGACATGGAGTAGTGACATGGAGAAGTGACAAGTTTGATCAGGAAGGAGGGTTGATATGGTGGAGTGACATGGCGGAGGGACAGGGATGAGTGAGTTGGTGTAGTGACATGGAGTAGCTACATGGAGGAGTGACAAGGAAGTGTGACATGGAGGAGTGACGTGGACGAGTGACATGGAGGAATGAGTTGGTAGAGCGACATGGAGGAGTGACATGGAATAGCTACATGGAGGAGTGACAAGGAGGAGTGACATGGAGGAGTGAGTTGGTGGAGCGACATGGAGGAGTGACATGGAAGACATATAGAAGTGACATGGAGGAGTGACTTGGAGGAGTGACATAAATGAGTGACATGGAGGAATGACTTGGTTGAGTGACATGGAGGAGTGAGAAGGAGGATTGAGTTGGTGTAGCGACATGGAGGAGTGACATGGAGTAGCGACATGGAGGAGTGACATGAGGAGTGAGTTGGTATAGCAACAAGGAGGAGTGACATGGAATAGCGACAAGGAGGAGTGACATGGAGGAGTGACATAGAGGAGTGATATTGAAAAGTGACATTGAGGAGTGACATAGAGGAGTTATGTGGAGGAGTGACATGTACAACATGTAGAAGTGACACGGAGGAGAGACTGGGATGAGTGAAATGGAGGAGTGACAAGGAGGATTGAGTTGGTGTAGCGACATGTAGGAGTGACATGGAATTGCAACAAGGAGGAGTGACATGGAGAAGTGACATGGAGGATTGATATGGAAGACTAAAATGGAGGAGTGATATAGAGGAGTGGCGTGGTGGAGTGATATTTAAGTGTGACATGGAGGAGTGACATGGAGGAGTGACAAGGAGGTGTGACATGGAGGAGTGACGTGGACGAGTGACATGGAGGAGTGAGTTGGTAGAGCGACAAGGAGGAGTGACATGAAGTAGCTACCTGGAGGAGTGACAAGGAGGTGTGACATGGAGGAGTGACGTGGAGTAGCGACATGCAGGAATGACACAGAGGAGTGACAAGGAGTATTGAGTTTGTGTAGCGACATGGAGGAGTGACATGGAATCGCGACATGGAGGAGTGACATAGAGGAGTGACATGGAGGAGTGACAAAGAGGATTGATGTGGAGGAGAGACATGGAGGAGTGACAGGGCGGATCAGCAAAGAGGATTGATATGGTGGAGTGACATGGCGGAGGGACAGGGATGAGTGAGTTGGTGTAGTGACATGAAGTAGCTACATGGAGGAGTGACAAGGAAGTGTGACATGGAGGAGTGACGTGCACGAGTGACATGGAGGAGTGAGTTGTTAGGGCAACATGGAGGAGTGACATGGAATAGCTACATGGAGGAGTGACAAGGAGGAGTGACATGGAAGACATAGAGGAGTGACATGGAGGAGTGACATGAAGGAGTGACATGGAGGAGTGACATGGAGGGTTGATATGGAGGAGTGACATGGAGGAGTGACATGGTGGAGTGAAATGGAGGAGTGACATGGAGGAGTGAGTTGGTGTAGTGACATAAGGAGTGACATGGAATAGTGACATGGAGGAGTGACATAGAGGAGTGACATGGAGCAGTGACATGGAGGAGTGACATGGAGGAGTGAGTTGGTGGAGCAAAATGGAGGAGTGAAATGGAAGACATATAGAAGTGACATGGAGGAGTGACTTGGATGAATGACATAAAGGAGTGACATGGAGGAATGACTTGGATGAGTGATATGGAGGACTGATATGGAGGAGTAACATGGAGGAGTGATATAGAGTAGTGGCGTGGTGGAGTGAAATTTAAGAGTGACATGGAGTAGCTACCTGGAGGATTGACAAGGAGGTGTGACATGGAGGAGTGACGTGGAGTAGCGACATGGAGGAGTGACTTGGAGGAGTGACAAGGAGGTGTGACATGGAGGAGTGACGTGGACGAGTGACATGGAGGAGTGAGTTGGTAGAGCGACAAGGAGGAGTGACATGAAGTAGCTACCTGGAGGAGTGACAAGGAGGTGTGACATGGAGGAGTGACGTGGAGTAGCGACATGCAGGAATGACACAGAGGAGTGACAAGGAGTATTGAGTTTGTGTAGCGACATGGAGGAGTGACATGGAATAGCGACATGGAGGAGTGACATAGAGGAGTGACATGGAGGAGTGACATAGAGGATTGATGTGGAGGAGAGACATGGAGGAGTGACAGGGCGGATCAGCAAAGAGGATTGATATGGTGGAGTGACATGGCGGAGGGACAGGGATGAGTGAGTTGGTGTAGTGACATGAAGTAGCTACATGGAGGAGTGACAAGGAAGTGTGACATGGAGGAGTGACGTGCACGAGTGACATGGAGGAGTGAGTTGTTAGGGCAACATGGAGGAGTGACATGGAATAGCTACATGGAGGAGTGACAAGGAGGAGTGACATGGAAGACATAGAGGAGTGACATGGAGGAGTGACATGAAGGAGTGACATGGAGGAGTGACATGGAGGGTTGATATGGAGGAGTGACATGGAGGAGTGACGTGGTGGAGTGAAATGGAGGAGTGACATGGAGGAGTGAGTTGGTGTAGTGACATAAGGAGTGACATGGAATAGTGACATGGAGGAGTGACATAGAGGAGTGACATGGAGCAGTGACATGGAGGAGTGACATGGAGGAGTGAGTTGGTGGAGCAAAATGGAGGAGTGAAATGGAAGACATATAGAAGTGACATGGAGGAGTGACTTGGATGAATGACATAAAGGAGTGACATGGAGGAATGACTTGGATGAGTGATATGGAGGACTGATATGGAGGAGTAACATGGAGGAGTGATATAGAGTAGTGGCGTGGTGGAGTGAAATTTAAGAGTGACATGGAGTAGCTACCTGGAGGATTGACAAGGAGGTGTGACATGGAGGAGTGACGTGGAGTAGCGACATGGAGGAGTGACTTGGAGGAGTGACAATGTGGAGCTACACAGATGAGAGACATGACATTGAAGACTTGGAGAAGTGACATGGAGGAGAGACATGGAGGAGTGACATAGAGGAGTGACTTGGAGCAGTGACATGGAGGAGTGACAAGGAGGATTGAGTTGGTGTAGCGACATGGAGGAGTGACATGGAGTAGCGACATGGAGGAGTGACATGAGGAGTGAGTTGGTGTAGCAACATAGAGGAGTGACATGGAATAGCGACAAGGAGGAGTGACATGGAGGAGAGACATGGAGTAGTGACATGTAGAACTGACAAGTTTGATCAGGATGGAGGGTAGATATGGTGGAGTGACATGGCGGAGGGACAGGGATTAGTGAGTTGGTGTAGTGACATGGTGGAGTGACATGGAGGAGTGACATGGAGGAGTGACATGGAGGGTTGATATGGAGGAGTGACATGGAGGAGTGACGTGGTGGAGTGAAATGGAGCAGTGAAATGGAGTAGCGACATGGAGGAGTGACATGAGGAGTGAGTTGGTGTAGCGACATGAAGGAGTGACATGGAGGAGTGACATGGCGGAGGGACAGGGATGAGTGAGTTGGTGTAGTGACATGGAGGAGTGACATGGAGGAATGACATGGAGGAGTGACATGGAGGGTTGATATGGAGGAGTGACATGAAGGAGTGAGTTGGTGTAGCGACATAAGGAGTGACACGGAATAGCGACATGGAGGAGTGACATGGAAGAGTGAGTTGGTGTAGCGACATGGAGGAGTGTCATGGAATAGCAACATGGAGGAGTGACATGGAGGAGTGAGTTGGTGTAGCGACATGGAGGAGTGACATGGAATAGCGACAAGGAGGAGTGACATGTAGGAGTGACATAGAGGAGTGACATAGAGCATTGATGTGGAGGAGAGACATGGAGTAGTGACATGGAGAAGTGACAAGTTTGATCAGGAAGGAGGGTTGATATGGTGGAGTGACATGGCGGAGGGAAAGGGATGAGTGAGTTGTTGTAGTGACATGGAGGAGTGACACGGAGGAGTGACATGGAGGAGTGACATGGAGGAGTGACATGGAGGAGTGACATGGAGGATTGATGTGGAGGAGAGACATGGAGGAGTAACAGGGCGGATCAGCAAGGAGGATTGATATGGTGGAGTGACATGGCGGAGGGACATGGATGAGTGACATGGAGAAGTGACATGGAGGAGCAACATGGAGGAGTGACAATGAGGAGCGACATGGAGGAGTGACATGGAAGACATATAGAAGTGACATGGAGGAGTGAAATGGAGGATCGACATGGAGTAGCGACATAGGGGAATGACATAGAGGAGTGATATTGAAAAGTGACATTGAGGAGTGACATAGAGGAGTTATGTGGAGGAGTGACATGTACAACATGTAGAAGTGACACAGAGGAGAGACTTGGATGAGTGACATGGAGGAGTGACAAGGAGGATTGAGTTGGTGTAGCGACATGGAGGAGTGACATGGAATTGCGACAAAGAGGAGTGACATTGAGAAGTGACATGGAGGATTGATATGGAGGACTAACATGGAGGAGTGATATAGAGGAGTGGCGTGGTGGAGTGATATTTAAGAGTGACATGGAGGAGTGACATGGAGGAGTGACATGGAAGACATATAGAAGTGACATGGAGGAGTGAATTGGATGAGTGACATGGAGGAGTGACAAGGAGGATTGAGTTGGTGTAGCGACATGGAGGAGTGACATGGAGTAGCGACATGGAGGAGTGAGTTGGTGTAGCGACATGGAGGAGTGACATGGAATTGCGACAAGGAGGACTGACATGGAGAAGTGACATGGAGGATTGATATGGAGGAGTAACATGGAGGATTGATATAGAGGAGTGGCGTGGTGGAGTGAAATTTAAGAGTGACTTGGAGGAGTGACATGGAGTAGCTACATGGAGGAGTGACAAGGAGGTGTGACATGGAGGAGTGACGTGGACGAGTGACATGGAGGAGTGAGTTGATAGAGCGACATGGAGGAGTGACTTGGAGTAGCTACATGGAGGAGTGACAAGGAGGTGTGACATGGAGGAGTGACGTGGAGTAGCGACATGGAGGACTGACTTGGAGGAGTGACAATGTGAAGCTACACAGATGAGAGACATGACATTGAAGACATTGGAGAAGTGACATGGAGGAGAGACATGGAGGAGTGAAATGGAGGAGTGACATGGAGTAGCGACAAGGAGGTGTGACATGGAGGAGTGACGTGGACGAGTGACATGGAGGAGTGAGTTGGTAGAGCGACATGGAGGAGTGACTTGGAGTAGCTACATGGAGGAGTGACAAGGAGGTGTGACATGGAGGAGTGACGTGGAGGAGTGACAATGTGAAGCTACACATATGAGAGACATGACATTGAAGACTTGGAGAAGTGACATGGAGGAGAGACATGGAGGAGTGAAATGGAGGAGTGACATGGAGTAGCGACATGGAGGAGTGACATGGAGGAGTGAGTTGGTGTAATGACATGGAGGAGTGACATGGAAGACATATAGAAGTGACATGGAGGAGTGACATGGAGGAGTGACAGGGCGGATCAGCAAGGCGGATTGATATGGTGGAGTGACATGGAGGAGGGACATGGAGGAGTGACATCGAGGAGTGACTTGGAGGAGTGACATGGAGGAGTGACATGGAGTAGTGACAAGGAGGAGTGACATGGAGGAGTGACATGGAAGAGTGACATAGAGGATTGATGTGGAGGAGAGACATGGAGTAGTGACATGGAGAAGTGACAAGTTTGATCAGGAAAGAGGGTTGTTATGGTGGTGTGACATGGCGGAGGGACATGGATGAGTGAGTTGGTGTAGTGACATGGAGGAGTGACATGGAGTAGCGACATGGAGGAGTGACATGGAAGACATATAGAAGTGACATGGAGGAGTGAATTGGATGAATGACATAAAGGAGTGACATGGACGAATGACTTGGATGAGTGACATGGAGGAGTGACAAGGAGGATTGAGTTGGTGTAGCGACATGGAGGAGTGACATGGAGTAGTGACATGGAGGAGTGAGTTGGTGTAGCGACATGGAGGAGTGACATGGAATTGCGACAAGGAGGAGTGACATGGAGAAGTGACATGGAGGATTGATATGGAGGAGTAACATGGAGGATTGATATAGAGGAGTGGCGTGGTGGAGTGAAATTTAAGAGTGACATGGAAGAGTGACATGGAGGAGCAACATGGATGAGTGACAAGGAGGAGCGACATGGAGGAGTGACATGGAAGACATATAGAAGTGACATGGAGGAGTGACTTGGAGGAGTGACATAAAGGAGTGACATGGAGGAATGACTTGGATGAGTGACATGGAGGAGTGACAAGGAGGATTGAGTTGGTGTAGCGACATGAAGGAGTGACATGGAATTGCGACAAGGAGGAGTGACAAGGAGAAGTGACATGGAGGATTGATATGGAGGAGTAACATGGAGGAGTGATATAGAGGAGTGGCGTGGTGGAGTGATATTTAAAAGTGACATGGAGGAGTGACATGGAGGAGTGACATGGAGTAGCTACATGGAGGAGTGACAAGGAGGTGTGACATGGAGGAGTGACATGGACGAGTGACATGGAGTAGTGAGTTGGTAGAGCGACATGGAGGAGTGACATGGAGTAGCTACATGGAGGAGTGACAAGGAGGTGTGAAATGGAAGAGTGACGTGGAGTAGCGACATGGAGGAGTGACTTTGAGGAGTGACAATGTGGAGCTATACAGATGAAAGACATGACATTGAAGACTTGGAGAAGTGACATGGAGGAGAGACATGGAGGAGTGAGTTGGTGTAACGACATGGAGGAGTGACATGGAACACATATAGAAGTGACATGGAGGAGTGACTTGGAGGAGTGACATAAAGGAGTGACATGGAGGAATGACTTGGATGAGTGACATGGAGTAGAGACATGGAGGAGTGACATGGAAGTGTGACATGGAGGAGTGAGTAGGTGGAGCGACATGGAGGAGTGACATGGAAGACATATAGAAGTGACATGGAGGAGTGACTTGGAGGAGTGACATAAATGAGTGACATGGAGGAATGACTTGGATGAGTGACATGGAGGAGTGACAAGGAGGGTTGAGGTGGTGTAGCGACATGGAGGAGTGACATGGAGTAGCGACATGGAGGAGTGACATGAGGAGTGAGTTGGTGTAGCAACATGGAGGAGTGACATGGAATAGCGACAAGGAGGAGTGACATGGAGGAGTGACATAGAGGAGTGATATTGAAAAGTGACATTGAGGAGTGATATAGAGGAGTTATGTGGAGGAGTGACATGTACAACATGTAGAAGTGACACGGAGGAGAGACTTGGATGAGTGACAAGGAGGAGTGACAAGGAGGAGTGAGTTTATATAGCGACATAAGGTGTGACATGGAATAGCGACATGGAGGAGTGACATGGAGGAGTGACATGGCAGAGGGAAAGGGATGAGTGAGTTGGTGTAGTGACATGGAGTAGCTACATGGAGGAGTGACAAAGAAGTGTGACATGGAGGAGTTATGTGAAGGAGTGACATGTACAACATGTAGAAGTGACACGGAGGAGAGACTTGGATGAGTGACATGGAGAAGTGACAAGGAGGATTGAGTTGGTGTAGCGACATGGAGGAGTGACATGGAATTGCGACAAGGAGGAGTGACATGGAGAAGTGACATGGAGGAGTGACATGGAGGAGTGAGTTGGTGTAACGACATGGAGGAGTGACATGTAAGACATATAGAAGTGACATGGAGGAGTTACTTGGAGGAGTGACATGGAGGAATGACTTGGAGGGTTGATATGGAGGAGGGACGTGGTGGAGTGAAATGGAGGAGTGACATGGAGGAGTGAGATGGTGTAGCGACAAGGAGGAGTGACATGGAGGGTTGATATGGAGGAGTGACATGGAGGAGTGACGTGTTGGAGTGAAATGGAGGAGTGACATGGAGGAGTGAGTTTATATAGCGACATAAGGTGTGACATGGAATAGCGACATGAAGGAGTGACATGGAGGAGTGACATGGCAGAGGGAAAGGGATGAATGAGTTGGTGTAGTGACATGGAGTAGCTACATGGAGGAGTGACAAAGAAGTGTGACATGGAGGAGTTATGTGGAGGAGTGACATGTACAACATGTAGAAGTGACACGGAGGAGAGACTTGGATGAGTGACATGGAGGAGTGACAAGGAGGATTGAGTTGGTGTAGCGACATGGAGGAGTGACATGGAATTGCGACAAGGAGGAGTGACATGGAGAAGTGACATGGAGGAGTGACATGGAGGAGTGAGTTGGTGTAACGACATGGAGGAGTGACATGTAAGACATATAGAATTGACATGGAGGAGTGACTTGGAGGAGTGACATAAAGGAGTGACATGGAGGAATGACTTGGAGGGTTGATATGGAGGAGGGACGTGGTGGAGTGAAATGGAGGAGTGACATTGAGGAGTGAGTTGGTGTAGCGACAAGGAGTGACATGGAGGGTTGATATGGAGGAGTGACATGGAGGAGTGACGTGTTGGAGTGAAATGGAGGAGTGACATGGAGGAGTGAGTTTATATAGCGACATAAGGTGTGACATGGAATAGCGACATGGAGGAGTGACATGGAGGAGTGACAATGTGGAGCTACACAGATGAGAGACATGACATTGAAGACTTGGAGAAGTGAAATGGAGGAGAGACATGGAGGAGTGAAATGGAGGAGTGACATTGAGTAGACACATGGAGGAGTGACATGGAAGACATATAGAAGTGACATGGAGGAGTGACTTGGAGGAGTTACATAAAGGAGTGACATGGAGGAATGACTTGGTTGCGTGACATGGAGGAGTGACAATGAGGATTGAGTTGTTGTAGCGACATGGAGGAGTGACATGGAGTAGCGACATGGAGTAGTGACATGAGGAGTGAGTTGGTGTAGCAACATGGAGGAGTGACATGGAATAGCGACAAGGAGGAGTGACATGGAGGAGTCACATGGAGGAGTGACATGGAGGAATGACATAGAGGATTAATGTGGAGGAGAGACATGGAGTAGTGACATGGAGAACTGACAAGTTTGATCAGGAAGGAGGGTTGATATGGTGGAGTGACATGGCGGAGGGACAGGGATGAGTGAGTTGGTATAGTGACATGAAGTAGCTACATGGAGGAGTGACAAGGAAGTGTGACATGGAGGAGTGACGTGGACGAGTGACATGGAGGAGTGAGTTGGTGTAGCGACATGGAGGAGTGACATGGAATAGCGACAAGGAGGAATGACATGGAGGAGTGACATAGAGGATTGATGTGGAGGAAAGACATGGAGTAGTGACATGGAGAAGTGACAAGTTTGATCAGGAAGGAGGGTTGATATGGTGGAGTGACATGGCGGAGGGACAGGGATGAGTGAGTTGGTGTAGTGACATGAAGTAGCTACATGGAGGAGTGACAAGGATGTGTGACATGGAGGAGTGACGTGGACGAGTGACATGGAGGAGTGAGTTGGTAGGGCAACATGGAGGAGTGACATTGAATAGCTACATGGAGGAGTGACAAGGAGGAGTGACATGGAAGACATAGAGGTGTGACATGAGGAGTGACATGAAGGAGTGACATGGAGGAGTGACATGGAGGGTTGAAATGGATGAGTGACATGGAGGAGTGACGTGGTGAAGTGAAATGGAGGAGTGACATGGAGGAGTGAGTTGGTGTAGCGACATAAGGAGTGACATGGAATAGCGACATGGAGGAGTGACATGGAGGAGTGACATAGAGGAGTGACGTGGAGCAGTGACATGGAGGAGTGACATGGAGGAGTGAGTTGGTGGAGCGACATGGAGGAGTGACATGGAAGACATATAGAAGTGACATGTAGGAGTTACATGGATGAATGACATAATGGAGTGACATGGAGGAATGACTTGGATGAGTGACATGGAGGAGTGACAAGAAGGATTGAGTTGGTGTAGCGACATGGAGGAGTGACATGGAGTAGCGACATGGAGGAGTGACATGGAGGAGTGAATTGGTGTAGCGACATGGAGGAGTGACATGGAATTGCGACAAGGAGGAATGACATGGAGGAGTGACATAGAGGATTGATGTGGAGGAAAGACATGGAGTAGTGACATGGAGAAGTGACAAGTTTGATCAGGAAGGAGGGTTGATATGGTGGAGTGACATGGCGGAGGGACAGGGATGTGTGAGTTGGTGTAGTGACATGAAGTAGCTACATGGAGGAGTGACAAGGAAGTGTGACATGGAGGAGTGACGTGGACGAGTGACATGGAGGAGTGTGTTGGTAGGGCAACATGGAGGAGTGACATGGAATAGCTACATGGAGGAGTGACAAGGAGGAGTGACATGGAAGACATAGAGGTGTTACATGGAGGAGTGAGTTGGTGTAGCGACATAAGGAGTGACATGGAATAGCGACATGGAGGAGTGACATTGAGGAGTGACATAGAGGAGTGACGTGGAGCAGTGACATGGAGGAGTGACATGGAGGAGTGAGTTGGTGGAGCGACATGGAGGAGTGACATGGAAGACATATAGAAGTGACATGGAGGAGTTACTTGGATGAATGACATAATGGAGTGACATGGAGAAATGACTTGGATGAGTGACATGGAGGAGTGACAAGGAGGATTGAGTTGGTGTAGCGACATGGAGGAGTGAAATGGAGTAGCGACATGGAGGAGTGACATGGAGGAGTGAGTTGGTGTAGCGACATGGAGGAGTGACATGGAATTGCGACAAGGAGGAGTGACATGGAGAAGTGACATGGAGGTCTGATATGGAGGAGTAACATGGAGGAGTGATATAGAGGAGTGGCGTGGTGGAGTGAAATTTAAGAATGACATGGAGTAGCTACATGGAGGAGTGACAAGGAGGTGTGACATGGAGGAGTGACGTGGACGAGTGACATGGAGGAGTGAGTTTGTAGAGCGACATGGAGGAGTGACATGGAGTAGCTACATGGAGGAGTGACAAGGAGGTGTGACATGGAGGAGTGACGTGGAGTAGCAACATGGAGGAGTGACTTGGAGGAGTGACAATGTGGAGCTACACAGATGAGAGACATGACATTGAAGACTTGGAGAAGTGACATGGAGGAGAGACATGGAGGAGTGAAATGGAGGAGTGACATGGAGTAGCGACATGGAGGAGTGACATGGAGGAGTGAGTTGGTGTAACGACATGGAGGAGTGACACGGAAGACATATAGAAGTGACATGGAGGAGTGACATGGAGGAGTGACAGGGCGGATCAGCAAGGCGGATTGATATGGTGGAGTGACATGGAGGAGGGACATGGAGGAGTGACATGGAGGAGTGACTTGGAGGAGTGACATAAAGGAGTGACATGGAGGAATGACATGGATGAGTGACATGGAGGAGTGACATGGAGTAGCGACAAGGAGGAGTGACATGGAGGAGTAACATGGAGGAGTGACATAGAGGATTGATGTGGAGGAGAGACATGGAGTAGTGATATGGAGAAGTGACAAGTTTGATCAGGAAGGAGGGTTGTTATGGTGGTGTGACATGGCGGAGGGACAGGGATGAGTGAGTTGGTGTAGTGACATGGAGGAGTGACATGGAATAGCGACAAGGAGGAGTGACATGGAGGAGTGACATGGAGGAGTGACATGCAGGAATGACACAGAGGAGTGACAAGGAGTATTGAGTTCGTGTAGCGACATGGAGGAGTGACATGGAATAGCGACATGGAGGAGTGACATAGAGGAGTGACATGGAGGAGTGACATAGAGGGTTGATGTGGAGGAGAGACATGGAGGAGTGACAGGGCGGATCAGCAAGGAGGATTGATATGGTGGAGTGACATGGCGGAGGTACATGGATGAGTGACATGGAGGAGTGACATGGAGGAGCAACATGGAGGAGTGACAAGGAGGAGCGACATGGAGGAGTGACATGGAAGACATATAGAAGTGACATGGAGGAGTGACTTGGAGGAGTGACATAAAGGAGTGACATGGAGGAATGACTTGGATGAGTGACATGGAGGAGTGACAAGGAGGATTGAGTTGGTGTAGCGACATGGAGGAGTGACATGGAATTGCGACAATGAGGAATGACATGGAGAATTGAAATGGAGGATTGATATGGAGGAGTAACATGGAGGAGTGATATAGAGGAGTGGCGTGGTGGAGTGATATTTAAGAGTGACATGGAGGAGTGACATGGAGGAGTGACATGGAGTAGCTACATGGAGGAGTGACATGGAGGAGTGAGTTGGTGGAGCGACATGGAGGAGTGACATGGAAGACATATAGAAGTGACATGGAGGAGTGACTTGGAGGAGTGACATAAAGGAGTGACATGGAGGAATGACTTGGATGAGTGACATGGAGGAGTGACAAGGAAGATTGAGTTGGTGTAGCGATATGGAGGAGTGAAATGGAGTAGCGACATGGAGGAGTGACATGAGGAGTGAGTTGGTGTAGCGACATGGAGGAGTGACTTGGAGTAGCTACATGGAGGAGTGACAAGGAGGTGTGACATGGAGGAGTGACGTGGAGTAGCGACATGGAGGAGTGAGTTGGTGTAATGACATGGAGGAGTGACATGGAAGACATATAGAAGTGACATGGAGGAGTGACTTGGAGGAGTGACATAAAGGAGTGACATGGAGGAATGACTTGGATGAGTGACATGGAGGAGTGACAAGGAGGATTGAGTTGGTGTAGCGATATGGAGGAGTGAAATGGAGTAGCGACATGGAGGATTGACATGCGGAGTGAGTTGGTGTAGCGACATGGAGGAGTGACATGGCGGAGGGACAGGGATGAGTGAGTTGGTGTAGTGACATGGAGGAGTGACATGGAGGGTTGATATGGAGGAGTGATTTGGAGGAGTGACGTGGTGGAGTGAAATGGAGGAGTGAAATGGAGGAGTGAGTTGGTGTAGCGACATAAGGAGTGACATGGAATAGCGACATGGAGGAATGACATGGAGGAGTTACATGAGGAGTTAGTTGGTGTAGCGACATGGAGGAGTGACATGGAGGAATGACTTGGAGGGTTGATATGGAGGAGGGACGTGGTGGAGTGAAATGGAGGAGTGACATGGAGGAGTGAGTTGGTGTAGCGACAAGGAGGATTGACATGGAGGGTTGATATGGAGGAGTGACATGGAGGAGTGACGTGTTGGAGAGAAATGGAGGAGTGACATGGAGGAGTGAGTTTATATAGCGACATAAGGTGTGACATGGAATAGCGACATGGAGGAGTCACATGGAGGAGTTACATGGCAGAGGGACAGGGATGAGTGAGTTGGTGTAGTGACATGGAGTAGCTACATGGAGGAGTGACAAAGAAGTGTGACATGGAGGACTTATGTGGAGGAGTGACATGTACAACATGTAGAAGTGACACGGAGGAGAGACTTGGATGAGTGACATGGAGGAGTGACAAGGAGTATTGAGTTTGTGTAGCGACATGGAGGAGTGACATGGAATAGCGACATGGAGGAGTGACATAGAGGAGTGACATGGAGGAGTGACATAGAGGATTGATGTGGAGGAGAGACATGGAGGAGTGACAGGGCGGATCAGCAAAGAGGATTGATATGGTGGAGTGACATGGCGGAGGGACAGGGATGAGTGAGTTGGTGTAGTGACATGAAGTAGCTACATGGAGGAGTGACAAGGAAGTGTGACATGGAGGAGTGACGTGCACGAGTGACATGGAGGAGTGAGTTGTTAGGGCAACATGGAGGAGTGACATGGAATAGCTACATGGAGGAGTGACAAGGAGGAGTGACATGGAAGACATAGAGGAGTGACATGGAGGAGTGACATGAAGGAGTGACATGGAGGAGTGACATGGAGGGTTGATATGGAGGAGTAACATGGAGGAGTGACGTGGTGGAGTGAAATGGAGGAGTGACATGGAGGAGTGAGTTGGTGTAGTGACATAAGGAGTGACATGGAATAGTGACATGGAGGAGTGACATAGAGGAGTGACATGGAGCAGTGACATGGAGGAGTGACATGGAGGAGTGAGTTGGTGGAGCGAAATGGAGGAGTGAAATGGAAGACATATAGAAGTGACATGGAGGAGTGACTTGGATGAATGACATAAAGGAGTGACATGGAGGAATGACTTGGATGAGTGATATGGAGGACTGATATGGAGGAGTAACATGGAGGAGTGATATAGAGTAGTGGCGTGGTGGAGTGAAATTTAAGAGTGACATGGAGTAGCTACCTGGAGGATTGACAAGGAGGTGTGACATGGAGGAGTGACGTGGAGTAGCGACATGGAGGAGTGACTTGGAGGAGTGACAATGTGGAGCTACACAGATGAGAGACATGACATTGAAGACTTGGAGAAGTGACATGGAGGAGAGACATGGAGGAGTGACATAGAGGAGTGACTTGGAGCAGTGACATGGAGGAGTGACAAGGAGGAGTGAGTTGGTGTAGCGACATAAGGAGTGACATGGAATAGCGACATGGAGGAATGACATGGAGGAGTTACATGAGGAGTTAGTTGGTGTAGCGACATGGAGGAGTGACATGGAGGAATGACTTGGAGGGTTGATATGGAGGAGGGACGTGGTGGAGTGAAATGGAGGAGTGACATGGAGGAGTGAGTTGGTGTAGCGACAAGGAGGATTGACATGGAGGGTTGATATGGAGGAGTGACATGGAGGAGTGACGTGTTGGAGAGAAATGGAGGAGTGACATGGAGGAGTGAGTTTATATAGCGACATAAGGTGTGACATGGAATAGCGACATGGAGGAGTCACATGGAGGAGTTACATGGCAGAGGGACAGGGATGAGTGAGTTGGTGTAGTGACATGGAGTAGCTACATGGAGGAGTGACAAAGAAGTGTGACATGGAGGACTTATGTGGAGGAGTGACATGTACAACATGTAGAAGTGACACGGAGGAGAGACTTGGATGAGTGACATGGAGGAGTGACAAGGAGTATTGAGTTTGTGTAGCGACATGGAGGAGTGACATGGAATAGCGACATGGAGGAGTGACATAGAGGAGTGACATGGAGGAGTGACATAGAGGATTGATGTGGAGGAGAGACATGGAGGAGTGACAGGGCGGATCAGCAAAGAGGATTGATATGGTGGAGTGACATGGCGGAGGGACAGGGATGAGTGAGTTGGTGTAGTGACATGAAGTAGCTACATGGAGGAGTGACAAGGAAGTGTGACATGGAGGAGTGACGTGCACGAGTGACATGGAGGAGTGAGTTGTTAGGGCAACATGGAGGAGTGACATGGAATAGCTACATGGAGGAGTGACAAGGAGGAGTGACATGGAAGACATAGAGGAGTGACATGGAGGAGTGACATGAAGGAGTGACATGGAGGAGTGACATGGAGGGTTGATATGGAGGAGTAACATGGAGGAGTGACGTGGTGGAGTGAAATGGAGGAGTGACATGGAGGAGTGAGTTGGTGTAGTGACATAAGGAGTGACATGGAATAGTGACATGGAGGAGTGACATAGAGGAGTGACATGGAGCAGTGACATGGAGGAGTGACATGGAGGAGTGAGTTGGTGGAGCGAAATGGAGGAGTGAAATGGAAGACATATAGAAGTGACATGGAGGAGTGACTTGGATGAATGACATAAAGGAGTGACATGGAGGAATGACTTGGATGAGTGATATGGAGGACTGATATGGAGGAGTAACATGGAGGAGTGATATAGAGTAGTGGCGTGGTGGAGTGAAATTTAAGAGTGACATGGAGTAGCTACCTGGAGGATTGACAAGGAGGTGTGACATGGAGGAGTGACGTGGAGTAGCGACATGGAGGAGTGACTTGGAGGAGTGACAATGTGGAGCTACACAGATGAGAGACATGACATTGAAGACTTGGAGAAGTGACATGGAGGAGAGACATGGAGGAGTGACATAGAGGAGTGACTTGGAGCAGTGACATGGAGGAGTGACAAGGAGGATTGAGTTGGTGTAGCGACATGGAGGAGTGACATGGAGTAGCGACATGGAGGAGTGACATGAGGAGTGAGTTGGTGTAGCAACATAGAGGAGTGACATGGAATAGCGACAAGGAGGAGTGACATGGAGGAGTGACATAGAGGAGTGACATGGAGGAATGACATAGAGGAGTGATGTGGAGGAGAGACATGGAGTAGTGACATGTAGAACTGACAAGTTTGATCAGGATGGAGGGTAGATATGGTGGAGTGACATGGCGGAGGGACAGGGATTAGTGAGTTGGTGTAGTGACATGGTGGAGTGACATGGAGGAGTGACATGGAGGAGTGACATGGAGGGTTGATATGGAGGAGTGACATGGAGGAGTGACGTGGTGGAGTGAAATGGAGCAGTGAAATGGAGTAGCGACATGGAGGAGTGACATGAGGAGTGAGTTGGTGTAGCGACATGAAGGAGTGACATGGAGGAGTGACATGGCGGAGGGACAGGGATGAGTGAGTTGGTGTAGTGACATGGAGGAGTGACATGGAGGAATGACATGGAGGAGTGACATGGAGGGTTGATATGGAGGAGTGACATGAAGGAGTGAGTTGGTGTAGCGACATAAGGAGTGACACGGAATAGCGACATGGAGGAGTGACATGGAAGAGTGAGTTGGTGTAGCGACATGGAGGAGTGACATGGAATAGCAACATGGAGGAGTGACATGGAGGAGTGAGTTGGTGTAGCGACATGGAGGAGTGACATGGAATAGCGACAAGGAGGAGTGACATGTAGGAGTGACATAGAGGAGTGACATAGAGCATTGATGTGGAGGAGAGACATGGAGTAGTGACATGGAGAAGTGACAAGTTTGATCAGGAAGGAGGGTTGATATGGTGGAGTGACATGGCGGAGGGAAAGGGATGAGTGAGTTGTTGTAGTGACATGGAGGAGTGACACGGAGGAGTGACATGGAGGAGTGACATGGAGGAGTGACATGGAGGAGTGACATGGAGGATTGATGTGGAGGAGAGACATGGAGGAGTAACAGGGCGGATCAGCAAGGAGGATTGATATGGTGGAGTGACATGGCGGAGGGACATGGATGAGTGACATGGAGAAGTGACATGGAGGAGCAACATGGAGGAGTGACAATGAGGAGCGACATGGAGGAGTGACATGGAAGACATATAGAAGTGACATGGAGGAGTGAAATGGAGGATCGACATGGAGTAGCGACATAGGGGAATGACATAGAGGAGTGATATTGAAAAGTGACATTGAGGAGTGACATAGAGGAGTTATGTGGAGGAGTGACATGTACAACATGTAGAAGTGACACAGAGGAGAGACTTGGATGAGTGACATGGAGGAGTGACAAGGAGGATTGAGTTGGTGTAGCGACATGGAGGAGTGACATGGAATTGCGACAAAGAGGAGTGACATTGAGAAGTGACATGGAGGATTGATATGGAGGACTAACATGGAGGAGTGATATAGAGGAGTGGCGTGGTGGAGTGATATTTAAGAGTGACATGGAGGAGTGACATGGAGGAGTGACATGGAAGACATATAGAAGTGACATGGAGGAGTGAATTGGATGAGTGACATGGAGGAGTGACAAGGAGGATTGAGTTGGTGTAGCGACATGGAGGAGTGACATGGAGTAGCGACATGGAGGAGTGAGTTGGTGTAGCGACATGGAGGAGTGACATGGAATTGCGACAAGGAGGACTGACATGGAGAAGTGACATGGAGGATTGATATGGAGGAGTAACATGGAGGATTGATATAGAGGAGTGGCGTGGTGGAGTGAAATTTAAGAGTGACTTGGAGGAGTGACATGGAGTAGCTACATGGAGGAGTGACAAGGAGGTGTGACATGGAGGAGTGACGTGGACGAGTGACATGGAGGAGTGAGTTGATAGAGCGACATGGAGGAGTGACTTGGAGTAGCTACATGGAGGAGTGACAAGGAGGTGTGACATGGAGGAGTGACGTGGAGTAGCGACATGGAGGACTGACTTGGAGGAGTGACAATGTGAAGCTACACAGATGAGAGACATGACATTGAAGACATTGGAGAAGTGACATGAAGGAGAGACATGGAGGAGTGAAATGGAGGAGTGACATGGAGTAGCGACAAGGAGGTGTGACATGGAGGAGTGACGTGGACGAGTGACATGGAGGAGTGAGTTGGTAGAGCGACATGGAGGAGTGACTTGGAGTAGCTACATGGAGGAGTGACAAGGAGGTGTGACATGGAGGAGTGACGTGGAGGAGTGACAATGTGAAGCTACACATATGAGAGACATGACATTGAAGACTTGGAGAAGTGACATGGAGGAGAGACATGGAGGAGTGAAATGGAGGAGTGACATGGAGTAGCGACATGGAGGAGTGACATGGAGGAGTGAGTTGGTGTAATGACATGGAGGAGTGACATGGAAGACATATAGAAGTGACATGGAGGAGTGACATGGAGGAGTGACAGGGCGGATCAGCAAGGCGGATTGATATGGTGGAGTGACATGGAGGAGGGACATGGAGGAGTGACATCGAGGAGTGACTTGGAGGAGTGACATAAAGGAGTGTCATGGAGGAATGACATGGATGAGTGACATGGAGGAGTGACATGGAGTAGTGACAAGGAGGAGTGACATGGAGGAGTGACATGGAAGAGTGACATAGAGGATTGATGTGGAGGACAGACATGGAGTAGTGACATGGAGAATTGACAAGTTTGATCAGGAAAGAGGGTTGTTATGGTGGTGTGACATGGCGGAGGGACATGGATGAGTGAGTTGGTGTAGTGACATGGAGGAGTGACATGGAGTAGCGACATGGAGGAGTGACATGGAAGACATATAGAAGTGACATGGAGGAGTGAATTGGATGAATGACATAAAGGAGTGACATGGACGAATGACTTGGATGAGTGACATGGAGGAGTGACAAGGAGGATTGAGTTGGTGTAGCGACATGGAGGAGTGACATGGAGTAGTGACATGGAGGAGTGAGTTGGTGTAGCGACATGGAGGAGTGACATGGAATTGCGACAAGGAGGAGTGACATGGAGAAGTGACATGGAGGATTGATATGGAGGAGTAACATGGAGGATTGATATAGAGGAGTGGCGTGGTGGAGTGAAATTTAAGAGTGACATGGAGGAGTGACATGGAGGAGCAACATGGATGAGTGACAAGGAGGAGCGACATGGAGGAGTGACATGGAAGACATATAGAAGTGACATGGAGGAGTGACTTGGAGGAGTGACATAAAGGAGTGACATGGAGGAATGACTTGGATGAGTGACATGGAGGAGTGACAAGGAGGATTGAGTTGGTGTAGCGACATGAAGGAGTGACATGGAATTGCGACAAGGAGGAGTGACAAGGAGAAGTGACATGGAGGATTGATATGGAGGAGTAACATGGAGGAGTGATATAGAGGAGTGGCGTGGTGGAGTGATATTTAAGAGTGACATGGAGGAGTGACATGGAGGAGTGACATGGAGTAGCTACATGGAGGAGTGACAAGGAGGTGTGACATGGAGGAGTGACATGGACGAGTGACATGGAGTAGTGAGTTGGTAGAGCGACATGGAGGAGTGACATGGAGTAGCTACATGGAGGAGTGACAAGGAGGTGTGAAATGGAAGAGTGACGTGGAGTAGCGACATGGAGGAGTGACTTTGAGGAGTGACAATGTGGAGCTATACAGATGAAAGACATGACATTGAAGACTTGGAGAAGTGACATGGAGGAGAGACATGGAGGAGTGAGTTGGTGTAACGACATGGAGGAGTGACATGGAACACATATAGAAGTGACATGGAGGAGTGACTTGGAGGAGTGACATAAAGGAGTGACATGGAGGAATGACTTGGATGAGTGACATGGAGTAGAGACATGGAGGAGTGACATGGAAGTGTGACATGGAGGAGTGAGTAGGTGGAGCGACATGGAGGAGTGACATGGAAGACATATAGAAGTGACATGGAGGAGTGACTTGGAGGAGTGACATAAATGAGTGACATGGAGGAATGACTTGGATGAGTGACATGGAGGAGTGACAAGGAGGGTTGAGGTGGTGTAGCGACATGGAGGAGTGACATGGAGTAGCGACATGGAGGAGTGACATGAGGAGTGAGTTGGTGTAGCAACATGGAGGAGTGACATGGAATAGCGACAAGGAGGAGTGACATGGAGGAGTGACATAGAGGAGTGATATTGAAAAGTGACATTGAGGAGTGATATAGAGGAGTTATGTGGAGGAGTGACATGTACAACATGTAGAAGTGACACGGAGGAGAGACTTGGATGAGTGACAAGGAGGAGTGACAAGGAGGAGTGAGTTTATATAGCGACATAAGGTGTGACATGGAATAGCGACATGGAGGAGTGACATGGAGGAGTGACATGGCAGAGGGAAAGGGATGAGTGAGTTGGTGTAGTGACATGGAGTAGCTACATGGAGGAGTGACAAAGAAGTGTGACATGGAGGAGTTATGTGAAGGAGTGACATGTACAACATGTAGAAGTGACACGGAGGAGAGACTTGGATGAGTGACATGGAGGAGTGACAAGGAGGATTGAGTTGGTGTAGCGACATGGAGGAGTGACATGGAATTGCGACAAGGAGGAGTGACATGGAGAAGTGACATGGAGGAGTGACATGGAGGAGTGAGTTGGTGTAACGACATGGAGGAGTGACATGTAAGACATATAGAAGTGACATGGAGGAGTGACTTGGAGGAGTGACATGGAGGAATGACTTGGAGGGTTGATATGGAGGAGGGACGTGGTGGAGTGAAATGGAGGAGTGACATGGAGGAGTGAGATGGTGTAGCGACAAGGAGGAGTGACATGGAGGGTTGATATGGAGGAGTGACATGGAGGAGTGACGTGTTGGAGTGAAATGGAGGAGTGACATGGAGGAGTGAGTTTATATAGCGACATAAGGTGTGACATGGAATAGCGACATGAAGGAGTGACATGGAGGAGTGACATGGCAGAGGGAAAGGGATGAATGAGTTGGTGTAGTGACATGGAGTAGCTACATGGAGGAGTGACAAAGAAGTGTGACATGGAGGAGTTATGTGGAGGAGTGACATGTACAACATGTAGAAGTGACACGGAGGAGAGACTTGGATGAGTGACATGGAGGAGTGACAAGGAGGATTGAGTTGGTGTAGCGACATGGAGGAGTGACATGGAATTGCGACAAGGAGGAGTGACATGGAGAAGTGACATGGAGGAGTGACATGGAGGAGTGAGTTGGTGTAACGACATGGAGGAGTGACATGTAAGACATATAGAATTGACATGGAGGAGTGACTTGGAGGAGTGACATAAAGGAGTGACATGGAGGAATGACTTGGAGGGTTGATATGGAGGAGGGACGTGGTGGAGTGAAATGGAGGAGTGACATTGAGGAGTGAGTTGGTGTAGCGACAAGGAGTGACATGGAGGGTTGATATGGAGGAGTGACATGGAGGAGTGACGTGTTGGAGTGAAATGGAGGAGTGACATGGAGGAGTGAGTTTATATAGCGACATAAGGTGTGACATGGAATAGCGACATGGAGGAGTGACATGGAGGAGTGACAATGTGGAGCTACACAGATGAGAGACATGACATTGAAGACTTGGAGAAGTGAAATGGAGGAGAGACATGGAGGAGTGAAATGGAGGAGTGACATTGAGTAGACACATGGAGGAGTGACATGGAAGACATATAGAAGTGACATGGAGGAGTGACTTGGAGGAGTTACATAAAGGAGTGACATGGAGGAATGACTTGGTTGCGTGACATGGAGGAGTGACAATGAGGATTGAGTTGTTGTAGCGACATGGAGGAGTGACATGGAGTAGCGACATGGAGTAGTGACATGAGGAGTGAGTTGGTGTAGCAACATGGAGGAGTGACATGGAATAGCGACAAGGAGGAGTGACATGGAGGAGTCACATGGAGGAGTGACATGGAGGAATGACATAGATGATTAATGTGGAGGAGAGACATGGAGTAGTGACATGGAGAACTGACAAGTTTGATCAGGAAGGAGGGTTGATATGGTGGAGTGACATGGCGGAGGGACAGGGATGAGTGAGTTGGTGTAGTGACATGGAGGAGTGACATGGAATAGCGACAAGGAGGAGTGACATGGAGGAGTGACATGGAGGAGTGAAATAGAGGATTGATGTGGAGGAGAGACATGGAGGAGTGACAGGGCGGATCAGCAAGGAGGATTGATATTGTGGAGTGACATGGCGGAGGGACATGGATGAGTGACATGGAGGAGTGACATGGAGGAGTGACATGGAAAACATGTAGAAGTGACACGGAGGAGTGATATGGTGGTGTGACAATATGGAGCTACACGGATGAGAGACATGACATTGAAGACTTAGAGAAGTGACATAGAGGAGCGTCATGCAAGAGTGACATGGAGGAGTGACATGGAGTAGCAACATGGAGTAGTGACATTAAGGAGTTACATGGAGGAGTGAAATGGAGGATTGATATGGAGGAGTGACATGGAGTAGTGAAATAGAGGAGTGATATGGAGGAGCGACATTCAGGAGTGACATTGAAGTAACATAGAAGTGAAATTGAGGAGTGACATGGAAGAGTGAGTTGGTGTAGCGACATGGAGGAGTAACATGGAATAGCGACAAGGAGGAGTGACATGGAGGAGTGATATAGAGGAGTGATGTGGAGTAGAGACATTGCGGAGGGACATGGAGGAGTGACATGGAGGGTTGATAGGGAGGAGGGACGTCGTGGAGTGAAATGGAGGAGTGACATGGAGGAGTGAGTTGGTGTAGCGACAAGGAGGAGTGACATGGAGGGTTGATATGGAGGAGTGACGTGGTGAAGTGAAATGGAGGAGTGACATGGGGGACTGAGTTTATATAGCGACATAAGGAGTGACATGGAATAGCGACATGGAGGAGTGAAATGGAGGAGAGACATAGAGGAGTGACGTGGACCAGTGACATGGATGAGTGACAAGGAGGATTGAGTTGGTGTAGCGACATGGACGAGTGACATGTAGTAGCTACATGGAGGAGTGACATGAGGTGTGAGTTGGTGTAGCGACATGGAGGAGTGACATGGAAGAGAGAAAAGGAGGAGTGACATAGAGGAGTGACATGGAGGAGTGACATAGAGGTTTGATGTGGGGGAGAAACATGGAGTAGTGACATGGAGAAGTGCCAAGTTTGATCAGGAAGGAGGGTTGATATGGTGGAGTGACATGGCGGAGGGACAGGGATGAGTGAGTTGGTGTAGTGACATGGAGGAGTGACATGGAGGAGTGACATGGAGGAGTGACATGGAGGTTTGATATGGAGGAGTGACATGGAGGAGTGACGTGGTGGAGTGAAATGGAGGAGTGACATGGAGGAGTGAGTTGGTGGAGCGACATAAGGAGTGACATGGAATAGCGACATGGAGGAGTAACATGGAGGAGTGACATAGAGGAGTGACGTGGAGCAGTGACATGGAGGAGTGACATGGAGGAGTGAGTTGGTGGAGCGACATGGAGGAGTGACATTGAAGACATATAGAAGTGACATGGAGGAGTGACTTGGAGGAGTGACAAGGAGGAATGACATGGAGGAGTGACATAGAGGATTAATGTGGAGGAAAGACATGTAGTAGTGACATGGAGAAGTGACAAATTTGATCAGGAAGGAGGGTTGATATGGTGGAGTGACATGGCGGAGGGACAGGGATGAGTGAGTTGGTATAGTGACATGAAGTAGCTACATGGAGGAGTGACAAGGAAGTGTGACATGGAGGAGTGACGTGGACGAGTGACATGGAGGAGTGAGTTGGTGTAGCGACATGGAGGAGTGACATGGAATAGCGACAAGGAGGAATGACATGGAGGAGTGACATAGAGGATTGATGTGGAGGAAAGACATGGAGTAGTGACATGGAGAAGTGACAAGTTTGATCAGGAAGGAGGGTTGATATGGTGGAGTGACATGGCGGAGGGACAGGGATGAGTGAGTTGGTGTAGTGACATGAAGTAGCTACATGGAGGAGTGACAAGGATGTGTGACATGGAGGAGTGACGTGGACGAGTGACATGGAGGAGTGAGTTGGTAGGGCAACATGGAGGACTGACATGGAATAGCTACATGGAGGAGTGACAAGGAGGAGTGACATGGAAGACATAGAGGTGTGACATGAGGAGTGACATGAAGGAGTGACATGGAGGAGTGACATGGAGGGTTGAAATGGATGAGTGACATGGAGGAGTGACGTGGTGAAGTGAAATGGAGGAGTGACATGGAGGAGTGAGTTGGTGTAGCGACATAAGGAGTGACATGGAATAGCGACATGGAGGAGTGACATGGAGGAGTGACATAGAGGAGTGACGTGGAGCAGTGACATGGAGGAGTGACATGGAGGAGTGAGTTGGTGGAGCGACATGGAGGAGTGACATGGAAGACATATAGAAGTGACATGTAGGAGTTACATGGATGAATGACATAATGGAGTGACATGGAGGAATGACTTGGATGAGTGACATGGAGGAGTGACAAGAAGGATTGAGTTGGTGTAGCGACATGGAGGAGTGACATGGAGTAGCGACATGGAGGAGTGACATGGAGGAGTGAATTGGTGTAGCGACATGGAGGAGCTACATGGAATTGCGACAAGGAGGAATGACATGGAGGAGTGACATAGAGGATTGATGTGGAGGAAAGACATGGAGTAGTGACATGGAGAAGTGACAAGTTTGATCAGGAAGGAGGGTTGATATGGTGGAGTGACATGGCGGAGGGACAGGGATGTGTGAGTTGGTGTAGTGACATGAAGTAGCTACATGGAGGAGTGACAAGGAAGTGTGACATGGAGGAGTGACGTGGACGAGTGACATGGAGGAGTGTGTTGGTAGGGCAACATGGAGGAGTGACATGGAATAGCTACATGGAGGAGTGACAAGGAGGAGTGACATGGAAGACATAGAGGTGTTACATGGAGGAGTGAGTTGGTGTAGCGACATAAGGAGTGACATGGAATAGCGACATGGAGGAGTGACATTGAGGAGTGACATAGAGGAGTGACGTGGAGCAGTGACATGGAGGAGTGACATGGAGGAGTGAGTTGGTGGAGCGACATGGAGGAGTGACATGGAAGACATATAGAAGTGACATGGAGGAGTTACTTGGATGAATGACATAATGGAGTGACATGGAGAAATGACTTGGATGAGTGACATGGAGGAGTGACAAGGAGGATTGAGTTGGTGTAGCGACATGGAGGAGTGAAATGGAGTAGCGACATGGAGGAGTGACATGGAGGAGTGAGTTGGTGTAGCGACATGGAGGAGTGACATGGAATTGCGACAAGGAGGAGTGACATGGAGAAGTGACATGGAGGTCTGATATGGAGGAGTAACATGGAGGAGTGATATAGAGGAGTGGCGTGGTGGAGTGAAATTTAAGAATGACATGGAGTAGCTACATGGAGGAGTGACAAGGAGGTGTGACATGGAGGAGTGACGTGGACGAGTGACATGGAGGAGTGAGTTTGTAGAGCGACATGGAGGAGTGACATGGAGTAGCTACATGGAGGAGTGACAAGGAGGTGTGACATGGAGGAGTGACGTGGAGTAGCAACATGGAGGAGTGACTTGGAGGAGTGACAATGTGGAGCTACACAGATGAGAGACATGACATTGAAGACTTGGAGAAGTGACATGGAGGAGAGACATGGAGGAGTGAAATGGAGGAGTGACATGGAGTAGCGACATGGAGGAGTGACATGGAGGAGTGAGTTGGTGTAACGACATGGAGGAGTGACACGGAAGACATATAGAAGTGACATGGAGGAGTGACATGGAGGAGTGACAGGGCGGATCAGCAAGGCGGATTGATATGGTGGAGTGACATGGAGGAGGGACATGGAGGAGTGGCATGGAGGAGTGACTTGGAGGAGTGACATAAAGGAGTGACATGGAGGAATGACATGGATGAGTGACATGGAGGAGTGACATGGAGTAGCGACAAGGAGGAGTGACATGGAGGAGTAACATGGAGGAGTGACATAGAGGATTGATGTGGAGGAGAGACATGGAGTAGTGATATGGAGAAGTGACAAGTTTGATCAGGAAGGAGGGTTGTTATGGTGGTGTGACATGGCGGAGGGACAGGGATGAGTGAGTTGGTGTAGTGACATGGAGGAGTGACATGGAATAGCGACAAGGAGGAGTGACATGGAGGAGTGACATGGAGGAGTGACATGCAGGAATGACACAGAGGAGTGACAAGGAGTATTGAGTTCGTGTAGCGACATGGAGGAGTGACATGGAATAGCGACATGGAGGAGTGACATAGAGGAGTGACATGGAGGAGTGACATAGAGGGTTGATGTGGAGGAGAGACATGGAGGAGTGACAGGGCGGATCAGCAAGGAGGATTGATATGGTGGAGTGACATGGCGGAGGTACATGGATGAGTGACATGGAGGAGTGACATGGAGGAGCAACATGGAGGAGTGACAAGGAGGAGCGACATGGAGGAGTGACATGGAAGACATATAGAAGTGACATGGAGGAGTGACTTGGAGGAGTGACATAAAGGAGTGACATGGAGGAATGACTTGGATGAGTGACATGGAGGAGTGACAAGGAGGATTGAGTTGGTGTAGCGACATGGAGGAGTGACATGGAATTGCGACAATGAGGAATGACATGGAGAATTGAAATGGAGGATTGATATGGAGGAGTAACATGGAGGAGTGATATAGAGGAGTGGCGTGGTGGAGTGATATTTAAGAGTGACATGGAGGAGTGACATGGAGGAGTGACATGGAGTAGCTACATGGAGGAGTGACATGGAGGAGTGAGTTGGTGGAGCGACATGGAGGAGTGACATGGAAGACATATAGAAGTGACATGGAGGAGTGACTTGGAGGAGTGACATAAAGGAGTGACATGGAGGAATGACTTGGATGAGTGACATGGAGGAGTGACAAGGAAGATTGAGTTGGTGTAGCGATATGGAGGAGTGAAATGGAGTAGCGACATGGAGGAGTGACATGAGGAGTGAGTTGGTGTAGCGACATGGAGGAGTGACTTGGAGTAGCTACATGGAGGAGTGACAAGGAGGTGTGACATGGAGGAGTGACGTGGAGTAGCGACATGGAGGAGTGACTTGGAGGAGTGACAATGTGAAGCTACACAGATGAGAGACATGACATTGAAGACTTGGAGAAGTGACATGGAGGAGAGACATGGAGGAGTGAAATGGAGGAGTGACATGGAGTAGCGACATGGAGGAGTGACATGGAGGAGTGAGTTGGTGTAATGACATGGAGGAGTGACATGGAAGACATATAGAAGTGACATGGAGGAGTGACTTGGAGGAGTGACATAAAGGAGTGACATGGAGGAATGACTTGGATGAGTGACATGGAGGAGTGACAAGGAGGATTGAGTTGGTGTAGCGATATGGAGGAGTGAAATGGAGTAGCGACATGGAGGATTGACATGCGGAGTGAGTTGGTGTAGCGACATGGAGGAGTGACATGGCGGAGGGACAGGGATGAGTGAGTTGGTGTAGTGACATGGAGGAGTGACATGGAGGGTTGATATGGAGGAGTGATTTGGAGGAGTGACGTGGTGGAGTGAAATGGAGGAGTGAAATGGAGGAGTGAGTTGGTGTAGCGACATAAGGAGTGACATGGAATAGCGACATGGAGGAATGACATGGAGGAGTTACATGAGGAGTTAGTTGGTGTAGCGACATGGAGGAGTGACATGGAGGAATGACTTGGAGGGTTGATATGGAGGAGGGACGTGGTGGAGTGAAATGGAGGAGTGACATGGAGGAGTGAGTTGGTGTAGCGACAAGGAGGATTGACATGGAGGGTTGATATGGAGGAGTGACATGGAGGAGTGACGTGTTGGAGAGAAATGGAGGAGTGACATGGAGGAGTGAGTTTATATAGCGACATAAGGTGTGACATGGAATAGCGACATGGAGGAGTCACATGGAGGAGTTACATGGCAGAGGGACAGGGATGAGTGAGTTGGTGTAGTGACATGGAGTAGCTACATGGAGGAGTGACAAAGAAGTGTGACATGGAGGACTTATGTGGAGGAGTGACATGTACAACATGTAGAAGTGACACGGAGGAGAGACTTGGATGAGTGACATGGAGGAGTGACAAGGAGGATTGAGTTGGTGTAGCGACATGGAGGAGTGACATGGAATTGCTACAAGGAGGAGTGACATGGAGAAGTGACATGGAGGAGTGACATGGAGGAGTGAGTTGGTGTAACGACATGGAGGAGTGACATGGAAGACATATAGAAGTGACATGGAGGAGTGACATAAAGGAGTGACATGGAGGAATGACTTGGAGGGTTGATATGGAGGAGGGACGAGGTGGAGTGAAATGGAGGAGTGACATGGAGGAGTGAGTTGGTGTAGCGACAAGGAGGAGTGACATGGAGGGTTGATATGGAGGAGTGACATGGAGGAGTGACGTGTTGGAGTGAAATGGAGGAGTGACATGGAGGAGTGAGTTTATATAGCGACATAAGGTGTGACATGGAATAGCGACATGGAGGAGTGACATGGAGGAGTGACATGGCAGAGGGACAGGGATGAGTGAGTTGGTGTAGTGACATGGAGTAGCTACATGGAGGAGTGACAAAGAAGTGTGACATGGAGGAGTGAAATGGACGACTGACATGGAGGAGTGAGTTGGAGGAGTGACATAGAGCAGTGACGTGGTGGAGTGAAATGGAGGAGTGACATGGAGGAGTGAGTTGGTGGATCGACATAAGGAGTGACATGGATTGGCGACATGCAGGAGTGACTTGGATGAGCGACATGGAGGAGTGACATGGAGGAGTGACATGGAGAAGTGACAGGGCGGATCAGCAAGGAGGATTGATATAGTGGAGTGACATGGAGGAGGGACATGGAGGAGTGACATGGAGGAGTGACTTGGAGGAGTGACATAAAGGAGTGACATGGAGGAATGACATGGATGAGTGACATGGAGGAGTGACATGGAGTAGCGACAAGGAGGAGTTACATCGAGGAGTGACATGGAGGAGTGACAGAGGATTGATGTGGAGGAGAGACATGGAGTAGTGACATGGAGAAGTGACAAGTTTGATCAGGAAGGAGGGTTGTTATGGTGGTGTGACATGGCAGAGGGACAGGGATGAGTGAGTTGGTGTAGTGACATGGAGGAGTGACAGTGAGGAGTGACATGCAGGAATGACACAGAGGAGTAACAAGGAGGATTGAGTTCGTGTAGCGACATGGAGGAGTGACATGGAATAGCGACATGGAGGAATGACATGGGGGAGTGACATGGAGGAGTGACATAGAGGATTGATGTGGAGGAGAGACATGGAGGAGTGACAGGGCGGATCAGCAAGGAGGATTGATATGGTGGAGTGACATGGCGGAGGGACATGGATGAGTGACATGGAGGAGTGACATGGATGAGCAACATGGAGGAGTGACAAGGAGGAGCGACATGGAGGAGTGACATGGAAGACATATAGAAGTGACATGGAGGAGTGACATGGAAGATCGACATGGAGGAGTGACATGGAGTAGCGACATAGGGGAATGACAGAGGAGTGATATTGAAAAGTGACATGGAGGAGTGACATAAAGGAGTGACATGGAATAGGGACAAGGAGGAATGACATGGAGGAGTGACGTGGAGGAGTGACATAGAGGATTGATGTGGAGGAAAGACATGGAGTAGTGACATGGAGTAGAGACATGTAGGAGTGACATGAGGAGTGACGTAGAAGAGTGACGTGGTGGAGTGAAATGGAGGAGTGACATGGAAGAGTGAGTTGGTGTAGCGACATGGAGGAGTAACATAGAATAGCGACAAGGAGGAGCGACATGGAGGAGTGACATGGAGGAGTGATATAGAGGAGTGATGTGGAGGAGAGACATGGAGTAGTGACATGGAGAAGTGACAAGTTTGATCAGGAAGGAGGGTTGACATGGTGGAGTGACATGGCGGAGGGACAGGGATGAGTGAGTTGGTGTAGTGACATGGAGGAGTGACATGGAGGAGTGACATGAAGGGCTGATATGGAGTAGTGACATGGAGGAGTGACGTGGTGGAGTGAAATGGGGGAGTGACATGGAGGAGTGAGTTGGTTTAGCGACATGGAGGAGTGACATGGAATAGCGACAAGGAGAAATGACATGGAGGAGTGACATGGAGGAGTGACATAGAGGATTGATGTGGAGGAAAGACATGGAGTAGTGACATGGAGAAGTGACAAGTTTGATCAGGAAGGAGGGTTGATATGGTGGAGTGACATGGCGGAGGGACAGGGATGAGTGAGTTGGTGTAGTGACATGGAGTAGCTACATGGAGGAGTGACAAGGAAGTGTGACATGGAGGAGTGATGTGGACGAGTTACATGGAGGAGTATGTTGGTAGAGCGACATGGAGGAGTGACATGGAATAGCTACATGGAGGAGTGACAAGGAGGAGTGACATGGAGGAGTGAGTTGGTGGAGCGACATGGAGGAGTGACATGGAAGACATATAGAAGTGACAAGGAGGAGTGACATAAAAGAGTGACATGGAGGAATGACTTGGATGAGTGACATGGAGGAGTGACAAGGAGGATTGAGTTGGTGTAGCGACATGGAGGAGTGACATGGAGTAGCGACATGGAGGAGTGACATGAGGAGTGAGTTGGTGTAGCAACATGAAGGAGTGACATGGAATTGCAACAAGGAAGAGTGACATGGAGGAGTGATATGGAGGAGTGACATAGAGAATTGATGTGGAGGAGAGACATGGAGTAGTGACATGGAGAACTGACAAGTTTGATCACGAAGGAGGGTTGATCTGGAGGAGTGACATGGCGGAGGGACAGGGATTAGTGAGTTGGTGTAGTGACATGGAGGAGTGACATGGAGGAGTGACATGGAGGGTTGATATGGAGGAGTGACATGGAGGGTTAATATGGATAAGTGATATGGAGGAGTGACGTGGTGGAGTGAATTGGAGGAGTGAGTTGGTGTTGCGACATAAGGAGTGACATGGAATAGCGACATTGAGGAGTGACATGGAGGAGTGACATGAGGAGTAAATTGGTGTAGCGACATGGAGGAGTGACATGGAATAGCAACAAGGAGGAGTGACATGGAGGATTGATGTGGAGGAGAGACATGGAGTAGTGACATGGAGAAGTGTCAAGTTTGATCAGGAAGGAGGGTTGATATGGTGGAGTGACATGTCGGAGGGACAGGGATTAGTGAGTTGGTGTAGTGACATGGAGTAGCTACGTGGAGGAGTGACAAGGAAGTGTGACATGGAGGAGTGACGTGGGCGAGTGACATGGAGGAGTATGTTTGTAGAGCGACATGGAGGAGTGACATGGAATAGCTACATGGAGGAGTGACAAGGAGGAGTGACATGGTGGAGTGACATGGAGGAGTGACATGGATGATTGATATGAAGGAGTGACATGGAGGAGTGATGTGGTGGAGTGAAATGGAGGAGTGACACGGAGGAGTGAGTTGGTGTATCGACATAAGGAGTGACATGGAATAGCAACATGGAGGAGTGACCTGGATGAGTGACATGGAGGAGTGACAAGGAGGATTGAGTTGGTGTACCGACATGGAGGAGTGAAATGGAGTAGCGACATGGAGGAGTGACATGAGGAGTGATTTGGTGTAGCGACATGGAGGAGTGACATGGAGGAGTGACATGGCGGAGGGACAGGGATGAGTGAGTTTGTGTAGTGACATGGAGGAGCGACATGGAGGAGTGACATGGAAGACATATAGAAGTGACATGGAGGAGTGACTTGGAGGAGTGACATAAAGGAGTGACATGGAGGAATGACTTGGATGAGTGACATGGAGGAGTGACAAGGAGGATTGAGTTGGTGTAGCGACATGGAGGAGTGACATGGAATTGCGACAATGAGGAATGACATGGAGAATTGAAATGGAGGATTGATATGGAGGAGTAACATGGAGGAGTGATATAGAGGAGTGGCGTGGTGGAGTGATATTTAAGAGTGACATGGAGGAGTGACATGGAGGAGTGACATGGAGTAGCTACATGGAGGAGTGACATGGAGGAGTGAGTTGGTGGAGCGACATGGAGGAGTGACATGGAAGACATATAGAAGTGACATGGAGGAGTGACTTGGAGGAGTGACATAAAGGAGTGACATGGAGGAATGACTTGGATGAGTGACATGGAGGAGTGACAAGGAAGATTGAGTTGGTGTAGCGATATGGAGGAGTGAAATGGAGTAGCGACATGGAGGAGTGACATGAGGAGTGAGTTGGTGTAGCGACATGGAGGAGTGACTTGGAGTAGCTACATGGAGGAGTGACAAGGAGGTGTGACATGGAGGAGTGACGTGGAGTAGCGACATGGAGGAGTGACTTGGAGGAGTGACAATGTGAAGCTACACAGATGAGAGACATGACATTGAAGACTTGGAGAAGTGACATGGAGGAGAGACATGGAGGAGTGAAATGGAGGAGTGACATGGAGTAGCGACATGGAGGAGTGACATGGAGGAGTGAGTTGGTGTAATGACATGGAGGAGTGACATGGAAGACATATAGAAGTGACATGGAGGAGTGACTTGGAGGAGTGACATAAAGGAGTGACATGGAGGAATGACTTGGATGAGTGACATGGAGGAGTGACAAGGAGGATTGAGTTGGTGTAGCGATATGGAGGAGTGAAATGGAGTAGCGACATGGAGGATTGACATGCGGAGTGAGTTGGTGTAGCGACATGGAGGAGTGACATGGCGGAGGGACAGGGATGAGTGAGTTGGTGTAGTGACATGGAGGAGTGACATGGAGGGTTGATATGGAGGAGTGATTTGGAGGAGTGACGTGGTGGAGTGAAATGGAGGAGTGAAATGGAGGAGTGAGTTGGTGTAGCGACATAAGGAGTGACATGGAATAGCGACATGGAGGAATGACATGGAGGAGTTACATGAGGAGTTAGTTGGTGTAGCGACATGGAGGAGTGACATGGAGGAATGACTTGGAGGGTTGATATGGAGGAGGGACGTGGTGGAGTGAAATGGAGGAGTGACATGGAGGAGTGAGTTGGTGTAGCGACAAGGAGGATTGACATGGAGGGTTGATATGGAGGAGTGACATGGAGGAGTGACGTGTTGGAGAGAAATGGAGGAGTGACATGGAGGAGTGAGTTTATATAGCGACATAAGGTGTGACATGGAATAGCGACATGGAGGAGTCACATGGAGGAGTTACATGGCAGAGGGACAGGGATGAGTGAGTTGGTGTAGTGACATGGAGTAGCTACATGGAGGAGTGACAAAGAAGTGTGACATGGAGGACTTATGTGGAGGAGTGACATGTACAACATGTAGAAGTGACACGGAGGAGAGACTTGGATGAGTGACATGGAGGAGTGACAAGGAGGATTGAGTTGGTGTAGCGACATGGAGGAGTGACATGGAATTGCTACAAGGAGGAGTGACATGGAGAAGTGACATGGAGGAGTGACATGGAGGAGTGAGTTGGTGTAACGACATGGAGGAGTGACATGGAAGACATATAGAAGTGACATGGAGGAGTGACATAAAGGAGTGACATGGAGGAATGACTTGGAGGGTTGATATGGAGGAGGGACGAGGTGGAGTGAAATGGAGGAGTGACATGGAGGAGTGAGTTGGTGTAGCGACAAGGAGGAGTGACATGGAGGGTTGATATGGAGGAGTGACATGGAGGAGTGACGTGTTGGAGTGAAATGGAGGAGTGACATGGAGGAGTGAGTTTATATAGCGACATAAGGTGTGACATGGAATAGCGACATGGAGGAGTGACATGGAGGAGTGACATGGCAGAGGGACAGGGATGAGTGAGTTGGTGTAGTGACATGGAGTAGCTACATGGAGGAGTGACAAAGAAGTGTGACATGGAGGAGTGAAATGGACGACTGACATGGAGGAGTGAGTTGGAGGAGTGACATAGAGCAGTGACGTGGTGGAGTGAAATGGAGGAGTGACATGGAGGAGTGAGTTGGTGGATCGACATAAGGAGTGACATGGATTGGCGACATGCAGGAGTGACTTGGATGAGCGACATGGAGGAGTGACATGGAGGAGTGACATGGAGAAGTGACAGGGCGGATCAGCAAGGAGGATTGATATAGTGGAGTGACATGGAGGAGGGACATGGAGGAGTGACATGGAGGAGTGACTTGGAGGAGTGACATAAAGGAGTGACATGGAGGAATGACATGGATGAGTGACATGGAGGAGTGACATGGAGTAGCGACAAGGAGGAGTTACATCGAGGAGTGACATGGAGGAGTGACAGAGGATTGATGTGGAGGAGAGACATGGAGTAGTGACATGGAGAAGTGACAAGTTTGATCAGGAAGGAGGGTTGTTATGGTGGTGTGACATGGCAGAGGGACAGGGATGAGTGAGTTGGTGTAGTGACATGGAGGAGTGACAGTGAGGAGTGACATGCAGGAATGACACAGAGGAGTAACAAGGAGGATTGAGTTCGTGTAGCGACATGGAGGAGTGACATGGAATAGCGACATGGAGGAATGACATGGGGGAGTGACATGGAGGAGTGACATAGAGGATTGATGTGGAGGAGAGACATGGAGGAGTGACAGGGCGGATCAGCAAGGAGGATTGATATGGTGGAGTGACATGGCGGAGGGACATGGATGAGTGACATGGAGGAGTGACATGGATGAGCAACATGGAGGAGTGACAAGGAGGAGCGACATGGAGGAGTGACATGGAAGACATATAGAAGTGACATGGAGGAGTGACATGGAAGATCGACATGGAGGAGTGACATGGAGTAGCGACATAGGGGAATGACAGAGGAGTGATATTGAAAAGTGACATGGAGGAGTGACATAAAGGAGTGACATGGAATAGGGACAAGGAGGAATGACATGGAGGAGTGACGTGGAGGAGTGACATAGAGGATTGATGTGGAGGAAAGACATGGAGTAGTGACATGGAGTAGAGACATGTAGGAGTGACATGAGGAGTGACGTAGAAGAGTGACGTGGTGGAGTGAAATGGAGGAGTGACATGGAAGAGTGAGTTGGTGTAGCGACATGGAGGAGTAACATAGAATAGCGACAAGGAGGAGCGACATGGAGGAGTGACATGGAGGAGTGATATAGAGGAGTGATGTGGAGGAGAGACATGGAGTAGTGACATGGAGAAGTGACAAGTTTGATCAGGAAGGAGGGTTGACATGGTGGAGTGACATGGCGGAGGGACAGGGATGAGTGAGTTGGTGTAGTGACATGGAGGAGTGACATGGAGGAGTGACATGAAGGGCTGATATGGAGTAGTGACATGGAGGAGTGACGTGGTGGAGTGAAATGGGGGAGTGACATGGAGGAGTGAGTTGGTTTAGCGACATGGAGGAGTGACATGGAATAGCGACAAGGAGAAATGACATGGAGGAGTGACATGGAGGAGTGACATAGAGGATTGATGTGGAGGAAAGACATGGAGTAGTGACATGGAGAAGTGACAAGTTTGATCAGGAAGGAGGGTTGATATGGTGGAGTGACATGGCGGAGGGACAGGGATGAGTGAGTTGGTGTAGTGACATGGAGTAGCTACATGGAGGAGTGACAAGGAAGTGTGACATGGAGGAGTGATGTGGACGAGTTACATGGAGGAGTATGTTGGTAGAGCGACATGGAGGAGTGACATGGAATAGCTACATGGAGGAGTGACAAGGAGGAGTGACATGGAGGAGTGAGTTGGTGGAGCGACATGGAGGAGTGACATGGAAGACATATAGAAGTGACAAGGAGGAGTGACATAAAAGAGTGACATGGAGGAATGACTTGGATGAGTGACATGGAGGAGTGACAAGGAAGATTGAGTTGGTGTAGCGACATGGAGGAGTGACATGGAGTAGCGACATGGAGGAGTGACATGAGGAGTGAGTTGGTGTAGCAACATGAAGGAGTGACATGGAATTGCAACAAGGAAGAGTGACATGGAGGAGTGATATGGAGGAGTGACATAGAGAATTGATGTGGAGGAGAGACATGGAGTAGTGACATGGAGAACTGACAAGTTTGATCACGAAGGAGGGTTGATCTGGAGGAGTGACATGGCGGAGGGACAGGGATTAGTGAGTTGGTGTAGTGACATGGAGGAGTGACATGGAGGAGTGACATGGAGGGTTGATATGGAGGAGTGACATGGAGGGTTAATATGGATAAGTGATATGGAGGAGTGACGTGGTGGAGTGAATTGGAGGAGTGAGTTGGTGTTGCGACATAAGGAGTGACATGGAATAGCGACATTGAGGAGTGACATGGAGGAGTGACATGAGGAGTAAATTGGTGTAGCGACATGGAGGAGTGACATGGAATAGCAACAAGGAGGAGTGACATGGAGGATTGATGTGGAGGAGAGACATGGAGTAGTGACATGGAGAAGTGTCAAGTTTGATCAGGAAGGAGGGTTGATATGGTGGAGTGACATGTCGGAGGGACAGGGATTAGTGAGTTGGTGTAGTGACATGGAGTAGCTACGTGGAGGAGTGACAAGGAAGTGTGACATGGAGGAGTGACGTGGGCGAGTGACATGGAGGAGTATGTTTGTAGAGCGACATGGAGGAGTGACATGGAATAGCTACATGGAGGAGTGACAAGGAGGAGTGACATGGTGGAGTGACATGGAGGAGTGACATGGATGATTGATATGAAGGAGTGACATGGAGGAGTGATGTGGTGGAGTGAAATGGAGGAGTGACACGGAGGAGTGAGTTGGTGTATCGACATAAGGAGTGACATGGAATAGCAACATGGAGGAGTGACCTGGATGAGTGACATGGAGGAGTGACAAGGAGGATTGAGTTGGTGTACCGACATGGAGGAGTGAAATGGAGTAGCGACATGGAGGAGTGACATGAGGAGTGATTTGGTGTAGCGACATGGAGGAGTGACATGGAGGAGTGACATGGCGGAGGGACAGGGATGAGTGAGTTTGTGTAGTGACATGGAGGAGCGACATGGAGGAGTGACATGGAAGACATATAGAAGTGACATGGAGGAGTGACTTGGAGGAGTGACATAAAGGAGTGACATGGAGGAATGACTTGGATGAGTGACATGGAGGAGTGACAAGGAGGATTGAGTTGGTGTAGCGACATGGAGGAGTGACATGGAATTGCGACAATGAGGAATGACATGGAGAATTGAAATGGAGGATTGATATGGAGGAGTAACATGGAGGAGTGATATAGAGGAGTGGCGTGGTGGAGTGATATTTAAGAGTGACATGGAGGAGTGACATGGAGGAGTGACATGGAGTAGCTACATGGAGGAGTGACATGGAGGAGTGAGTTGGTGGAGCGACATGGAGGAGTGACATGGAAGACATATAGAAGTGACATGGAGGAGTGACTTGGAGGAGTGACATAAAGGAGTGACATGGAGGAATGACTTGGATGAGTGACATGGAGGAGTGACAAGGAAGATTGAGTTGGTGTAGCGATATGGAGGAGTGAAATGGAGTAGCGACATGGAGGAGTGACATGAGGAGTGAGTTGGTGTAGCGACATGGAGGAGTGACTTGGAGTAGCTACATGGAGGAGTGACAAGGAGGTGTGACATGGAGGAGTGACGTGGAGTAGCGACATGGAGGAGTGACTTGGAGGAGTGACAATGTGAAGCTACACAGATGAGAGACATGACATTGAAGACTTGGAGAAGTGACATGGAGGAGAGACATGGAGGAGTGAAATGGAGGAGTGACATGGAGTAGCGACATGGAGGAGTGACATGGAGGAGTGAGTTGGTGTAATGACATGGAGGAGTGACATGGAAGACATATAGAAGTGACATGGAGGAGTGACTTGGAGGAGTGACATAAAGGAGTGACATGGAGGAATGACTTGGATGAGTGACATGGAGGAGTGACAAGGAGGATTGAGTTGGTGTAGCGATATGGAGGAGTGAAATGGAGTAGCGACATGGAGGAGTGACATGCGGAGTGAGTTGGTGTAGCGACATGGAGGAGTGACATGGCGGAGGGACAGGGATGAGTGAGTTGGTGTAGTGACATGGAGGAGTGACATGGAGGGTTGATATGGAGGAGTGATTTGGAGGAGTGACGTGGTGGAGTGAAATGGAGGAGTGAAATGGAGGAGTGAGTTGGTGTAGCAACATAAGGAGTGACATGGAATAGCGACATGGAGGAATGACATGGAGGAGTTACATGAGGAGTTAGTTGGTGTAGCGACATGGAGGAGTGACATGGAGGAATGACTTGGAGGGTTGATATGGAGGAGGGACGTGGTGGAGTGAAATGGAGGAGTGACATGGAGGAGTGAGTTGGTGTAGCGACAAGGAGGATTGACATGGAGGGTTGATATGGAGGAGTGACATGGAGGAGTGACGTGTTGGAGAGAAATGGAGGAGTGACATGGAGGAGTGAGTTTATATAGCGACATAAGGTGTGACATGGAATAGCGACATGGAGGAGTCACATGGAGGAGTTACATGGCAGAGGGACAGGGATGAGTGAGTTGGTGTAGTGACATGGAGTAGCTACATGGAGGAGTGACAAAGAAGTGTGACATGGAGGACTTATGTGGAGGAGTGAAATGTACAACATGTAGAAGTGACACGGAGGAGAGACTTGGATGAGTGTTTGAAGAGTGTGAGAAGTTTGATCAGGAAGGAGGGTTGATATGGTGGAGTGACATGTCGGAGGGACAGGGATTAGTGAGTTGGTGTAGTGACATGGAGTAGCTACGTGGAGGAGTGACAAGGAAGTGTGACATGGAGGAGTGACGTGGGCGAGTGACATGGAGGAGTATGTTTGTAGAGCGACATGGAGGAGTGACATGGAATAGCTACATGGAGGAGTGACAAGGAGGAGTGACATGGTGGAGTGACATGGAGGAGTGACATGGATGATTGATATGAAGGAGTGACATGGAGGAGTGATGTGGTGGAGTGAAATGGAGGAGTGACACGGAGGAGTGAGTTGGTGTATCGACATAAGGAGTGACATGGAATAGCAACATGGAGGAGTGACCTGGATGAGTGACATGGAGGAGTGACAAGGAGGATTGAGTTGGTGTACCGACATGGAGGAGTGAAATGGAGTAGCGACATGGAGGAGTGACATGAGGAGTGATTTGGTGTAGCGACATGGAGGAGTGACATGGAGGAGTGACATGGCGGAGGGACAGGGATGAGTGAGTTTGTGTAGTGACATGGAGGAGCGACATGGAGGAGTGACATGGAAGACATATAGAAGTGACATGGAGAAGTGACTTGGAGGAGTGACATAAAGGAGTGACATGGAGGAATGACTTGGATGAGTGACATGGAGGAGTGACAAGGAGGATTGAGTTGGTGTAGCGACATGGAGGAGTGACATGGAATTGCGACAATGAGGAATGACATGGAGAATTGAAATGGAGGATTGATATGGAGGAGTAACATGGAGGAGTGATATAGAGGAGTGGCGTGGTGGAGTGATATTTAAGAGTGACATGGAGGAGTGACATGGAGGAGTGACATGGAGTAGCTACATGGAGGAGTGACATGGAGGAGTGAGTTGGTGGAGCGACATGGAGGAGTGACATGGAAGACATATAGAAGTGACATGGAGGAGTGACTTGGAGGAGTGACATAAAGGAGTGACATGGAGGAATGACTTGGATGAGTGACATGGAGGAGTGACAAGGAAGATTGAGTTGGTGTAGCGATATGGAGGAGTGAAATGGAGTAGCGACATGGAGGAGTGACATGAGGAGTGAGTTGGTGTAGCGACATGGAGGAGTGACTTGGAGTAGCTACATGGAGGAGTGACAAGGAGGTGTGACATGGAGGAGTGACGTGGAGTAGCGACATGGAGGAGTGACTTGGAGGAGTGACAATGTGAAGCTACACAGATGAGAGACATGACATTGAAGACTTGGAGAAGTGACATGGAGGAGAGACATGGAGGAGTGAAATGGAGGAGTGACATGGAGTAGCGACATGGAGGAGTGACATGGAGGAGTGAGTTGGTGTAATGACATGGAGGAGTGACATGGAAGACATATAGAAGTGACATGGAGGAGTGACTTGGAGGAGTGACATAAAGGAGTGACATGGAGGAATGACTTGGATGAGTGACATGGAGGAGTGACAAGGAGGATTGAGTTGGTGTAGCGATATGGAGGAGTGAAATGGAGTAGCGACATGGAGGAGTGACATGCGGAGTGAGTTGGTGTAGCGACATGGAGGAGTGACATGGCGGAGGGACAGGGATGAGTGAGTTGGTGTAGTGACATGGAGGAGTGACATGGAGGGTTGATATGGAGGAGTGATTTGGAGGAGTGACGTGGTGGAGTGAAATGGAGGAGTGAAATGGAGGAGTGAGTTGGTGTAGCGACATAAGGAGTGACATGGAATAGCGACATGGAGGAATGACATGGAGGAGTTACATGAGGAGTTAGTTGGTGTAGCGACATGGAGGAGTGACATGGAGGAATGACTTGGAGGGTTGATATGGAGGAGGGACGTGGTGGAGTGAAATGGAGGAGTGACATGGAGGAGTGAGTTGGTGTAGCGACAAGGAGGATTGACATGGAGGGTTGATATGGAGGAGTGACATGGAGGAGTGACGTGTTGGAGAGAAATGGAGGAGTGACATGGAGGAGTGAGTTTATATAGCGACATAAGGTGTGACATGGAATAGCGACATGGAGGAGTCACATGGAGGAGTTACATGGCAGAGGGACAGGGATGAGTGAGTTGGTGTAGTGACATGGAGTAGCTACATGGAGGAGTGACAAAGAAGTGTGACATGGAGGACTTATGTGGAGGAGTGACATGTACAACATGTAGAAGTGACACGGAGGAGAGACTTGGATGAGTGACATGGAGGAGTGACAAGGAGGATTGAGTTGGTGTAGCGACATGGAGGAGTGACATGGAATTGCTACAAGGAGGAGTGACATGGAGAAGTGACATGGAGGAGTGACATGGAGGAGTGAGTTGGTGTAACGACATGGAGGAGTGACATGGAAGACATATAGAAGTGACATGGAGGAGTGACATAAAGGAGTGACATGGAGGAATGACTTGGAGGGTTGATATGGAGGAGGGACGAGGTGGAGTGAAATGGAGGAGTGACATGGAGGAGTGAGTTGGTGTAGCGACAAGGAGGAGTGACATGGAGGGTTGATATGGAGGAGTGACATGGAGGAGTGACGTGTTGGAGTGAAATGGAGGAGTGACATGGAGGAGTGAGTTTATATAGCGACATAAGGTGTGACATGGAATAGCGACATGGAGGAGTGACATGGAGGAGTGACATGGCAGAGGGACAGGGATGAGTGAGTTGGTGTAGTGACATGGAGTAGCTACATGGAGGAGTGACAAAGAAGTGTGACATGGAGGAGTGAAATGGACGACTGACATGGAGGAGTGAGTTGGAGGAGTGACATAGAGGAGTGACGTGGTGGAGTGAAATGGAGGAGTGACATGGAGGAGTGAGTTGGTGGATCGACATAAGGAGTGACATGGATTGGCGACATGCAGGAGTGACTTGGATGAGCGACATGGAGGAGTGACATGGAGGAGTGACATGGAGAAGTGACAAGGCGGATCAGCAAGGAGGATTGATATAGTGGAGTGACATGGAGGAGGGACATGGAGGAGTGACATGGAGGAGTGACTTGGAGGAGTGACATAAAGGAGTGACATGGAGGAATGACATGGATGAGTGACATGGAGGAGTGACATGGAGTAGCGACAAGGAGGAGTTACATCGAGGTGTGACATGGAGGAGTGACAGAGGATTGATGTGGAGGAGAGACATGGAGTAGTGACATGGAGAAGTGACAAGTTTGATCAGGAAGGAGGGTTGTTATGGTGGTGTGACATGGCAGAGGGACAGGGATGAGTGAGTTGGTGTAGTGACATGGAGGAGTGACAGTGAGGAGTGACATGCAGGAATGACACAGAGGAGTAACAAGGAGGATTGAGTTCGTGTAGCGACATGGAGGAGTGACATGGAATAGCGACATGGAGGAATGACATGGGGGAGTGACATGGAGGAGTGACATAGAGGATTGATGTGGAGGAGAGACATGGAGGAGTGACAGGGCGGATCAGCAAGGAGGATTGATATGGTGGAGTGACATGGCGGAGGGACATGGATGAGTGACATGGAGGAGTGACATGGATGAGCAATATGGAGGAGTGACAAGGAGGAGCGACATGGAGGAGTGACATGGAAGACATATAGAAGTGACATGGAGGAGTGACATGGAAGATCGACATGGAGGAGTGACATGGAGTAGCGACATAGGGGAATGACAGAGGAGTGATATTGAAAAGTGACATGGAGGAGTGACATAAAGGAGTGACATGGAATAGGGACAAGGAGGAATGACATGGAGGAGTGACGTGGAGGAGTGACATAGAGGATTGATGTGGAGGAAAGACATGGAGTAGTGACATGGAGTAGAGACATGTAGGAGTGACATGAGGAGTGACGTAGAAGAGTGACGTGGTGGAGTGAAATGGAGGAGTGACATGGAAGAGTGAGTTGGTGTAGCGACATGGAGGAGTAACATAGAATAGCGACAAGGAGGAGCGACATGGAGGAGTGACATGGAGGAGTGATATAGAGGAGTGATGTGGAGGAGAGACATGGAGTAGTGACATGGAGAAGTGACAAGTTTGATCAGGAAGGAGGGTTGACATGGTGGAGTGACATGGCGGAGGGACAGGGATGAGTGAGTTGGTGTAGTGACATGGAGGAGTGACATGGAGGAGTGACATGAAGGGCTGATATGGAGTAGTGACATGGAGGAGTGACGTGGTGGAGTGAAATGGGGGAGTGACATGGAGGAGTGAGTTGGTTTAGCGACATGGAGGAGTGACATGGAATAGCGACAAGGAGAAATGACATGGAGGAGTGACATGGAGGAGTGACATAGAGGATTGATGTGGAGGAAAGACATGGAGTAGTGACATGGAGAAGTGACAAGTTTGATCAGGAAGGAGGGTTGATATGGTGGAGTGACATGGCGGAGGGACAGGGATGAGTGAGTTGGTGTAGTGACATGGAGTAGCTACATGGAGGAGTGACAAGGAAGTGTGACATGGAGGAGTGATGTGGACGAGTTACATGGAGGAGTATGTTGGTAGAGCGACATGGAGGAGTGACATGGAATAGCTACATGGAGGAGTGACAAGGAGGAGTGACATGGAGGAGTGAGTTGGTGGAGCGACATGGAGGAGTGACATGGAAGACATATAGAAGTGACAAGGAGGAGTGACATAAAAGAGTGACATGGAGGAATGACTTGGATGAGTGACATGGAGGAGTGACAAGGAGGATTGAGTTGGTGTAGCGACATGGAGGAGTGACATGGAGTAGCGACATGGAGGAGTGACATGAGGAGTGAGTTGGTGTAGCAACATGAAGGAGTGACATGGAATTGCAACAAGGAAGAGTGACATGGAGGAGTGATATGGAGGAGTGACATAGAGAATTGATTTGGAGGAGAGACATGGAGTAGTGACATGGAGAACTGACAAGTTTGATCACGAAGGAGGGTTTATCTGGAGGAGTGACATGGCGGAGGGACAGGGATTAGTGAGTTGGTGTAGTGACATGGAGGAGTGACATGGAGGAGTGACATGGAGGGTTGATATGGAGGAGTGACATGGAGGGTTAATATGGATAAGTGATATGGAGGAGTGACGTGGTGGAGTGAATTGGAGGAGTGAGTTGGTGTTGCGACATAAGGAGTGACATGGAATAGCGACATTGAGGAGTGACATGGAGGAGTGACATGAGGAGTAAGTTGGTGTAGCGACATGGAGGAGTGACATGGAATAGCAACAAGGAGGAGTGACATGGAGGATTGATGTGGAGGAGAGACATGGAGTAGTGACATGGAGAAGTGTCAAGTTTGATCAGGAAGGAGGGTTGATATGGTGGAGTGACATGTCGGAGGGACAGGGATTAGTGAGTTGGTGTAGTGACATGGAGTAGCTACGTGGAGGAGTGACAAGGAAGTGTGACATGGAGGAGTGACGTGGGCGAGTGACATGGAGGAGTATGTTTGTAGAGCGACATGGAGGAGTGACATGGAATAGCTACATGGAGGAGTGACAAGGAGGAGTGACATGGTGGAGTGACATGGAGGAGTGACATGGATGATTGATATGAAGGAGTGACATGGAGGAGTGATGTGGTGGAGTGAAATGGAGGAGTGACACGGAGGAGTGAGTTGGTGTATCGACATAAGGAGTGACATGGAATAGCAACATGGAGGAGTGACCTGGATGAGTGACATGGAGGAGTGACAAGGAGGATTGAGTTGGTGTACCGACATGGAGGAGTGAAATGGAGTAGCGACATGGAGGAGTGACATGAGGAGTGATTTGGTGTAGCGACATGGAGGAGTGACATGGAGGAGTGACATGGCGGAGGGACAGGGATGAGTGAGTTTGTGTAGTGACATGGAGGAGTGACATGGAGGAATGACATGGTGGAGTGAAATGGAGGAGTGAAATGGAGGAGTGAGGTGGTGTAGCGACATGGAGGAGTGACATGGAATAGCGACAAGGAGGAGTGACATGGAGGAGTGACATGGAGGAGTGCCATAGAGGATTGATGTGGAGGAGAGACATGGAGTAGTGACATGGAGAAGTGACAAGTTTAATCAGGAAGGAGGGTTGATATGGTGGAGTGACATGGCAGAGGGAAAGGGATGAGTGAGTTGGTGTAGTGACATGGAGGAGTGACATGGAGGAGTGACATGGAGGAGTGAAATGGAAGAGTGACATGGAGGATTGATGTGGAGGAGAGACATGGAAGAGTGACAGGGCGGATCAGCAAGGAGGATTGCTATGGTGGAGTGACATGGCGGAGGGACATGGATGAGTGACATGGAGGAGTGACATGGAGGAGCAACATGGAGGAGTGACAAGGAGGAGCGACATGGAGGAGTGACATGGAAGACATATAGAAGTGACATGGAGGAGTGACATGGAGGATCGACATGGAGGAGTGACATGGAGTAGCGACATAGGGGAATGACATAGAGGAGTGATATTGAAAAGTGACATGGAGGAGTGACATAGAGGAGTGATGTGGAGGAGTGACAATATGGAGCTACACGGATGAGAGACATGACATTGAAGACTTGGAGAAGTGACATGGAGGAGCGACACGCAAGAGTGACATGGAGGAGTGACATGGAGTAGTGACATTAAGGAGTTACATGGAGGAGTGAAGTGGAGGATTGATATGGAGGAGTGACATGGAGGAGTGAAATAGAGGAGTGATATGGAGGAGCGACATGCAAGAGTGACATGGAGGAGTGACATGGAGTAGTGACAAAAAGGAGTGACATGGAGGAATGACATGGATGAGTGACATGGAGGAGTAACAAGGAGTAGCGACATGGAGGGATGATATGGAGGAGTTACATGGATGAGTGACGTGGTGGAGTGAAATGGAGGAGTGACATGGAGGAGTGAGTTTATATAGCGACATAAGGAGTAACATGGAATAGCGACTTGGAGGAGTGACATGGAGGAGTGAGTTGGTGGAGCAACATGGAGGAGTGACATGGAAGACATATAGAAGTGACATGGAGGAGTGACTTGGAGTAGTGACATAAAGGAGTGACATGGACTAATGACTTGGTTGAGTGACATGGAGGAGTGACAAGGAGGAGTGACATGAGGAGTAAGTTGGTGTAGCGACATGGAGGAGTGACATGGAATAGCAACAAGGAGGAGTGACATGGAGGATTGATGTGGAGGAGAGACATGGAGTAGTGACATGGAGAAGTGACAAGTTTGATCAGGAAGGAGGGTTGATATGGTGGAGTGACATGTCGGAGGGACAGGGATTAGTGAGTTGGTGTAGTGACATGGAGTAGCTACGTGGAGGAGTGACAAGGAAGTGTGACATGGAGGAGTGACGTGGGCGAGTGACATGGAGGAGTATGTTTGTAGAGCGACATGGAGGAGTGACATGGAATAGCTACATGGAGGAGTGACAAGGAGGAGTGACATGGTGGAGTGACATGGAGGAGTGACATGGAGGGTTGATATGAAGGAGTGACATGGAGGAGTGATGTGGTGGAGTGAAATGGAGGAGTGACACGGAGGAGTGAGTTGGTGTATCGACATAAGGAGTGACATGGAATAGCAACATGGAGGAGTGACCTGGATGAGTGACATGGAGGAGTGACAAGGAGGATTGAGTTGGTGTACCGACATGGAGGAGTGAAATGGAGTAGCGACATGGAGGAGTGACATGAGGAGTGATTTGGTGTAGCGACTAGGAGGAGTGACATGGAGGAGTGACATGGCGGAGGGACAGGGATGAGTGAGTTTGTGTAGTGACATGGAGGAGTGACATGGAGGAATGACATGGTGGAGTGAAATGGAGGAGTGAAATGGAGGAGTGAGTTGGTGTAGCGACATAAGGAGTGACATGGAATAGCGACATGGAGGAGTGACATGAGGAGTGAGGTGGTGTAGCGACATGGAGGAGTGACATGGAATAGCGACAAGGAGGAGTGACATGGAGGAGTGACATGGAGGAGTGACATAGAGGATTGATGTGGAGGAGAGACATGGAGTAGTGACATGGAGAAGTGACAAGTTTAATCAGGAAGGAGGGTTGATATGGTGGAGTGACATGGCAGAGGGAAAGGGATGAGTGAGTTGGTGTAGTGACATGGAGGAGTGACATGGAGGAGTGACATGGAGGAGTGAAATGGAGGAGTGACATGGAGGATTGATGTGGAGGAGAGACATGGAGGAGTGACAGGGCGGATCAGCAAGGAGGATTGATATGGTGGAGTGACATGGCGGAGGGACATGGATGAGTGACATGGAGGAGTGACATGGAGGAGCAACATGGAGGAGTGACAAGGAGGAGCGACATGGAGGAGTGACATGGAAGACATATAGAAGTGACATGGAGGAGTGACATGGATGATCGACATGGAGGAGTGACATGGAGTAGCGACATAGGGGAATGACATAGAGGAGTGATATTGAAAAGTGACATGGAGGAGTGACATAGAGGAGTGATGTGGAGGACTGACAATATGGAGCTACACGGATGAGAGACATGACATTGAAGACTTGGAGAAGTGACATGGAGGAGCGACACGCAAGAGTGACATGGAGGAGTGACATGGAGTAGTGACATTAAGGAGTTACATGGAGGAGTGAAATGGAGGATTGATATGGAGGAGTGACATGGAGGAGTGAAATAGAGGAGTGATATGGAGGAGCGACATGGAAGACATATAGAAGTGACATGGAGGAGTGACTTGGAGTAGTGACATAAAGGAGTGACATGGACTAATGACTTGGTTGAGTGACATGGAGGAGTGACAAGGAGGATTGAGTTGGTGTAGCGACATGGAGGAGTTACATGGAGTAGCTACATGGACGAGTGACATGAGGATTGAGTTGGTGAAGCGACATGGAGGAGTGACATGGAAGAGCGACAAGGAGGAGTGACATGGAGCAGTGACATGGAGGAGTGACATAGAGGTTTGATGTAGGGGAGAGACATGGAGTAGTGACATGTAGAAGTGACAAGTTTAATCAAGAAAGAGGGTTTATATGGTGGAGTGACATGGTGGAGGGACAGGGATGAGTGAGTTGGTGTAGTGACATGGAGGAGTGACATGGAGGAGTGACATGGAGGGTTGATATGGCGGAGTGACATGGAATAGCGACAATGAGCAATGACATGGAGGAGTGACATGGAGGAGTGACATAGAGGATTGATGTGGAGGAAAGAAATGGAGTAGTGACATGGAGTAGCGACATGGAGGAGTGACATGGAGGAGTGACATGGAGGAGTGACGTGGTGGAGTGAAACGGAGGAGTGACATGGAGGAGTGAGTTGGTGTATCGACAAAAGGAGTGACATGGAATAGCGACATGGAGGAGTGACTTGGATGAGTGACATGGAGGAGTGACAAGGAGGATTGAGTTGGTGTAGCGACATGGAGGAGTGAAATGTAGTAGCGACATGGAGGAGTGACATGAGGAGTGAGTTGGTGTAGCGACATGGAGGAGTGACATGGAGGCGTGACATGGCAGAGGGACAGGGATGAGTGAGTTGGTGTAGTGACATGGAGGAGTGACATGGAGGAATGACATGGAGGAGTGACATGGAGGAGTGATATGGAAGGTTGATATGGAGGAGTGATATGGAGGAGTGACGTGGTGGAGTGAAATGGAGGAGTGAGTTGGTGTAGCGACATAAGGATTGACATGGAATAGCGACATGGAGGAGTGATATAGAGGAGTGGCGTGGTGGAGTGAAATTTAAGAGTGACATGGAGGAGTGACATGGAGGAGTGACATGGAGTAGCTAAATCGAGGAGTGACAAGGAGGTGTGACATGGAGGAGTGACGTGGACGAGTGACATGGAGGAGTGACATAGAGGAGTGACTTGGAGCAGTGACATGGAGGAGTGACTTGGAGGAGTGACATAGAGGAGTGACTTGGAGCAGTGACATGGAGGAGTGACAAGGAGAATTGAGTTGGTGTAGCGACATGGAGTAGTGACATGGAGTAGCGACATGGAGGAGAGACATGGAGGAGTGACATAGAGGAGTGACTTGGAGCAGTGACATGGAGGAGTGACAAGGAGAATTGAGTTGGTGTAGCGACATGGAGTAGTGACATGGAGTAGCGACATGGAGGAGTGACATGAGGAGTGAGTTGGTGTAGCAACATGGAGGAGTGACATGGAATAGCGACAAGGAGGAGTGACATAGAGGAGTGACATGGAGGAGTGACATGGAGGAATAACATAGAGAAGTGATGTGGAGGAGAGACATGGAGTAGTGACATGGAGAACTGACAAGTTTGATCAGGATGGAGGGTTGATATGGTGGAGTGACATGGAGGAGTGACATGGAGGAGTGACATGGAGGGTTGATATGGAGGAGTGACATGGAGGAGTGACATGGAGGAGTGACATGGAGGGTTGATATGGAGGAGTGACTTGGAGGAGTGACGTGGTGGAGTGAAATGGAGGATTGAAATGGAGTAGCGACATGGAGGAGTGACATGAGGAGTGAGGTGGTGTAGCGACATGGAGGAGTGACATGGCGGAGGGACAGGGATGAGTGAGTTGGTGTAGTGACATGGAGGAGTGAGTTGTTAGAGCGACATGGAGGAGTGACTTGGAGTAGCTACATGGAGGAGTGACAAGGAGGTGTGACATGGAGGAGTGACGTGGAGTAGCGACATGGAGGAGTGACTTGAGGAGTGAGTTGGTGTAGCGACATGTAGGAGTGACATGGCGGAGGGACTGGGATGAGTGAGTTGATGTAGTGAAATGGAGGAGTGACATGGAGGAATGACATGGAGGAGTGAAATAGAGGAGTGACATGGAGGGTTGATATGGAGGAGTGATTTGGAGGAGTGACGTGGTGGAGTGAAATGGAGGAGTGACATGGAATAGCGACAAGGAGCAATGACATGGAGGAGTGAAATAGAGGAGTGATATGGAGGAGCGACATGCAGGAGTGACATTGAAGTCATATAGAAGTGAAATTGAGGAGTGAATTGGAGGTGTGACATAAAGGAGTGACATGGAGGAATGACATGGATGAGTGACTTGGAGGAGTGACAAGGAGTAGCGACATGGAGGAGAGACATGAGGAGTGACGTAGAAGAGTGACGTGGTGGAGTGAAATGTGGGAGTGACATGGAGGAGTGACATTGTGGAGTGACATGAGGAGTGAGTTGCTGTAGCGACATGGAGGAGTGACATGAAATTGCGACAAGGAGGAGTGACATGGAGAAGTGACATGGAGGATTGATATGGAGGAGTAACATGGAGGAGTGATATAGAGGAGTGGCATGGTGGAGTGAAATTTAAGAGTGACATGGAGGAGTGACATGGAGGAGTGCCATGGAGTAGCTACATGGAGGAGTGACAAGGAGGTGTGACATGGAGGAGTGACGTGGACGAGTGACATGGAGGAGTGAGTTGGTAGAGCGACATTGAGGAGTGACATGGAGTAGCTACATGGAGGAGTGACAAGGAGGTGTGACATGGAGGAGTGACGTGGAGTAGTGACAAGGAGGGTTGATATGGAGGAGTGACATGGAGGAGTGACGTGGTGGAGTGAAATGGAAGAGTGACTTGGAAGAGTGAGTTGGTGTAGCGACATGGAGGAGTAACATGGAATAGCGACAAGGAGGAGTGACATGGAGGAGTGACATGGAGGAGTGATATAGAGGAGTGATGTGGAGGAGAGACATGGAGTAGTGACATGGAGAAATGACAAGTTTGATCAGGAAGGAGGGTTGATATGGAGGAGTGATTTGGAGGTGTGACGTGGTGGAGTGAAATGGAGGAGTGAAATGGAGGAGTGAGTTGATGTAGCGACATGGAGGAGTGACATGGAATTGCGACAAGGAGGAGTGACATGGAGAAGTGACATGGAGGATTGATATGGAGGAGTAACATGGAGGAGTGATATAGAGGAGTGACATGGAGACGTGAGTTGGTAGAGCGACATGGAGGAGTGACATGGAGTAGCTACATGGAGGAGTGACAAGGAGGTGTGACATGGAGTAGCGACATGGAGGAGTGACTTGGAGGAGTGACAATGTGGAGCTACACAGATGAGAGACATGACATTGAAGACTTGGAGAAGTAACATGGAGGAGAGACATAGAGGAGTGACATGGCGAAGGGACATGGAGGAGTGACATGGACAAGTGACATGGAGGGTTGATATGGAGGAGGGACGTGGTGAAGTGAAATGGAGGAGTGACATGGAGGAGTGAGTTGGTGTAGCGACAAGGAGGAGTGACATGGAGGGTTGATATGGAGGAGTGACATGGAAGAGTGACGTGGTGGAGTGAAATGGAGGAGTGACATGGAGGAGTGAGTTTATATAGCGACATAAGGAGTGACATGGAATAGCGACATGGAGGAGTGACATGGAGGAGTGACATAGAGGAGTGACGTGGAGCAGTGACATGGAGGAGTGACATGGAGGAGTGAGTTGGTGGAGCTACATGGAGGAGTGACATGGAAGACATATAGAAGTGACATGGAGGAGTGACTTGGAGGAGTGACATAAAGGAGTGACATGGACAAATGACTTGGCTGAGTGACAAGGAGGAGTGACAAGGAGGATTGAGTTGGTGTAGCGACATGGAGGAGTGACATGGAGTAGCTACATGGAGGAGTGACATGGAGGAGTGACATAGAGGAGTGACTTGGAGCAGTGACATGGAGGAGTGACTTGGAGGAGTGACATAGAGGAGTGACTTGGAGCAGTGACATGGAGGAGTGACAAGGAGAATTGAGTTGGTGTAGCGACATGGAGTAGTGACATGGAGTAGCGACATGGAGGAGAGACATGGAGGAGTGACATAGAGGAGTGACTTGGAGCAGTGACATGGAGGAGTGACAAGGAGAATTGAGTTGGTGTAGCGACATGGAGTAGTGACATGGAGTAGCGACATGGAGGAGTGACATGAGGAGTGAGTTGGTGTAGCAACATGGAGGAGTGACATGGAATAGCGACAAGGAGGAGTGACATAGAGGAGTGACATGGAGGAGTGACATGGAGGAATAACATAGAGAAGTGATGTGGAGGAGAGACATGGAGTAGTGACATGGAGAACTGACAAGTTTGATCAGGATGGAGGGTTGATATGGTGGAGTGACATGGAGGAGTGACATGGAGGAGTGACATGGAGGGTTGATATGGAGGAGTGACATGGAGGAGTGACATGGAGGAGTGACATGGAGGGTTGATATGGAGGAGTGACTTGGAGGAGTGACGTGGTGGAGTGAAATGGAGGATTGAAATGGAGTAGCGACATGGAGGAGTGACATGAGGAGTGAGGTGGTGTAGCGACATGGAGGAGTGACATGGCGGAGGGACAGGGATGAGTGAGTTGGTGTAGTGACATGGAGGAGTGAGTTGTTAGAGCGACATGGAGGAGTGACTTGGAGTAGCTACATGGAGGAGTGACAAGGAGGTGTGACATGGAGGAGTGACGTGGAGTAGCGACATGGAGGAGTGACTTGAGGAGTGAGTTGGTGTAGCGACATGGAGGAGTGACATGGCGGAGGGACTGGGATGAGTGAGTTGATGTAGTGAAATGGAGGAGTGACATGGAGGAATGACATGGAGGAGTGAAATAGAGGAGTGACATGGAGGGTTGATATGGAGGAGTGATTTGGAGGAGTGACGTGGTGGAGTGAAATGGAGGAGTGACATGGAATAGCGACAAGGAGCAATGACATGGAGGAGTGAAATAGAGGAGTGATATGGAGGAGCGACATGCAGGAGTGACATTGAAGTCATATAGAAGTGAAATTGAGGAGTGAATTGGAGGTGTGACATAAAGGAGTGACATGGAGGAATGACATGGATGAGTGACTTGGAGGAGTGACAAGGAGTAGCGACATGGAGGAGAGACATGAGGAGTGACGTAGAAGAGTGACGTGGTGGAGTGAAATGTGGGAGTGACATGGAGGAGTGACATTGTGGAGTGACATGAGGAGTGAGTTGCTGTAGCGACATGGAGGAGTGACATGAAATTGCGACAAGGAGGAGTGACATGGAGAAGTGACATGGAGGATTGATATGGAGGAGTAACATGGAGGAGTGATATAGAGGAGTGGCATGGTGGAGTGAAATTTAAGAGTGACATGGAGGAGTGACATGGAGGAGTGCCATGGAGTAGCTACATGGAGGAGTGACAAGGAGGTGTGACATGGAGGAGTGACGTGGACGAGTGACATGGAGGAGTGAGTTGGTAGAGCGACATTGAGGAGTGACATGGAGTAGCTACATGGAGGAGTGACAAGGAGGTGTGACATGGAGGAGTGACGTGGAGTAGTGACAAGGAGGGTTGATATGGAGGAGTGACATGGAGGAGTGACGTGGTGGAGTGAAATGGAAGAGTGACTTGGAAGAGTGAGTTGGTGTAGCGACATGGAGGAGTAACATGGAATAGCGACAAGGAGGAGTGACATGGAGGAGTGACATGGAGGAGTGATATAGAGGAGTGATGTGGAGGAGAGACATGGAGTAGTGACATGGAGAAATGACAAGTTTGATCAGGAAGGAGGGTTGATATGGAGGAGTGATTTGGAGGTGTGACGTGGTGGAGTGAAATGGAGGAGTGAAATGGAGGAGTGAGTTGATGTAGCGACATGGAGGAGTGACATGGAATTGCGACAAGGAGGAGTGACATGGAGAAGTGACATGGAGGATTGATATGGAGGAGTAACATGGAGGAGTGATATAGAGGAGTGACATGGAGACGTGAGTTGGTAGAGCGACATGGAGGAGTGACATGGAGTAGCTACATGGAGGAGTGACAAGGAGGTGTGACATGGAGTAGCGACATGGAGGAGTGACTTGGAGGAGTGACAATGTGGAGCTACACAGATGAGAGACATGACATTGAAGACTTGGAGAAGTAACATGGAGGAGAGACATAGAGGAGTGACATGGCGAAGGGACATGGAGGAGTGACATGGACAAGTGACATGGAGGGTTGATATGGAGGAGGGACGTGGTGAAGTGAAATGGAGGAGTGACATGGAGGAGTGAGTTGGTGTAGCGACAAGGAGGAGTGACATGGAGGGTTGATATGGAGGAGTGACATGGAAGAGTGACGTGGTGGAGTGAAATGGAGGAGTGACATGGAGGAGTGAGTTTATATAGCGACATAAGGAGTGACATGGAATAGCGACATGGAGGAGTGACATGGAGGAGTGACATAGAGGAGTGACGTGGAGCAGTGACATGGAGGAGTGACATGGAGGAGTGAGTTGGTGGAGCTACATGGAGGAGTGACATGGAAGACATATAGAAGTGACATGGAGGAGTGACTTGGAGGAGTGACATAAAGGAGTGACATGGACAAATGACTTGGCTGAGTGACAAGGAGGAGTGACAAGGAGGATTGAGTTGGTGTAGCGACATGGAGGAGTGACATGGAGTAGCTACATGGAGGAGTGACATGAGGAGTGAGTTGGTGTAGCGACATGGAGGAGTGACATGGAGGAGTGAGTTGGAGGAGCTACATGGAGGAGTGACATGGAGGAGTGAAAAGGAGGAGTGAAATGGAGGAGTGACATGGAGGAGTGAAATAGAGGAATCACATGGAGCAGTGAGTAGGTGTAGCGACATGGAGGAGTGACATGGAGGAGTGAGTTGGTGTAGCTACATGGAGTGACATGAAGTAGCGACATGGAGTAGTGACATGGAGGAGTGACATGGAGGAGTGATATGGAGGGTTGATATGGAGGAGTGATATGGAGGAGTGACGTGGTGGAGTGAAATGGAGGAGTGAGTTGGTGTAGCGACATAAGGATTGACATGGAATAGCGACATGGAGGAGTGATATAGAGGAGTGGCGTGGTGGAGTGAAATTTAAGAGTGACATGGAGGAGTGACATGGAGGAGTGACATGGAGTAGCTAAATCGAGGAGTGACAAGGAGGTGTGACATGGAGGAGTGACGTGGACGAGTGACATGGAGGAGTGACATAGAGGAGTGACTTGGAGCAGTGACATGGAGGAGTGACTTGGAGGAGTGACATAGAGGAGTGACTTGGAGCAGTGACATGGAGGAGTGACAAGGAGAATTGAGTTGGTGTAGCGACATGGAGTAGTGACATGGAGTAGCGACATGGAGGAGAGACATGGAGGAGTGACATAGAGGAGTGACTTGGAGCAGTGACATGGAGGAGTGACAAGGAGAATTGAGTTGGTGTAGCGACATGGAGTAGTGACATGGAGTAGCGACATGGAGGAGTGACATGAGGAGTGAGTTGGTGTAGCAACATGGAGGAGTGACATGGAATAGCGACAAGGAGGAGTGACATGGAGGAGTGACATGGAGGAGTGACATGGAGGAATAACATAGAGAAGTGATGTGGAGGAGAGACATGGAGTAGTGACATGGAGAACTGACAAGTTTGATCAGGATGGAGGGTTGATATGGTGGAGTGACATGGCGGAGGGACAGGGATTAGTGAGTTGGTGTAGTGACATGGAGGAGTGACATGGAGGAGTGACATGGAGGAGTGACATGGAGGGTTGATATGGAGGAGTGACATGGAGGAGTGACGTGGTGGAGTGAAATGGAGGAGTGAAATGGAGTAGCGACATGGAGGAGTGACATGAGGAGTGAGGTGGTGTAGCGACATGGAGGAGTGACATGGCGGAGGGACAGGGATGAGTGAGTTGGTGTAGTGACATGGAGGAGTGAGTTGTTAGAGCGACATGGAGGAGTGACTTGGAGTAGCTACATGGAGGAGTGACAAGGAGGTGTGACATGGAGGAGTGACGTGGAGTAGCGACATGGAGGAGTGACTTGAGGAGTGAGTTGGTGTAGCGACATGGAGGAGTGACATGGCGGAGGGACTGGGATGAGTGAGTTGATGTAGTGAAATGGAGGAGTGACATGGAGGAATGACATGGAGGAGTGAAATAGAGGAGTGACATGGAGGGTTGATATGGAGGAGTGATTTGGAGGAGTGACGTGGTGGAGTGAAATGGAGGAGTGACATGGAATAGCGACAAGGAGCAATGACATGGAGGAGTGAAATAGAGGAGTGATATGGAGGAGCGACATGCAGGAGTGACATTGAAGTCATATAGAAGTGAAATTGAGGAGTGAATTGGAGGTGTGACATAAAGGAGTGACATGGAGGAATGACATGGATGAGTGACTTGGAGGAGTGACAAGGAGTAGCGACATGGAGGAGAGACATGAGGAGTGACGTAGAAGAGTGACGTGGTGGAGTGAAATGTGGGAGTGACATGGTGGAGTGACATTGTGGAGTGACATGAGGAGTGAGTTGCTGTAGCGACATGGAGGAGTGACATGAAATTGCGACAAGGAGGAGTGACATGGAGAAGTGACATGGAGGATTGATATGGAGGAGTAACATGGAGGAGTGATATAGAGGAGTGGCATGGTGGAGTGAAATTTAAGAGTGACATGGAGGAGTGACATGGAGGAGTGCCATGGAGTAGCTACATGGAGGAGTGACAAGGAGGTGTGACATGGAGGAGTGACGTGGACGAGTGACATGGAGGAGTGAGTTGGTAGAGCGACATTGAGGAGTGACATGGAGTAGCTACATGGAGGAGTGACAAGGAGGTGTGACATGGAGGAGTGACGTGGAGTAGTGACATGGAGGGTTGATATGGAGGAGTGACATGGAGGAGTGACGTGGTGGAGTGAAATGGAAGAGTGACTTGGAAGAGTGAGTTGGTGTAGCGACATGGAGGAGTAACATGGAATAGCGACAAGGAGGAGTGACATGGAGGAGTGACATGGAGGAGTGATATAGAGGAGTGATGTGGAGGAGAGACATGGAGTAGTGACATGGAGAAATGACAAGTTTGATCAGGAAGGAGGGTTGATATGGAGGAGTGATTTGGAGGTGTGACGTGGTGGAGTGAAATGGAGGAGTGAAATGGAGGAGTGAGTTGATGTAGCGACATGGAGGAGTGACATGGAATTGCGACAAGGAGGAGTGACATGGAGAAGTGACATGGAGGATTGATATGGAGGAGTAACATGGAGGAGTGATATAGAGGAGTGACATGGAGACGTGAGTTGGTAGAGCGACATGGAGGAGTGACATGGAGTAGCTACATGGAGGAGTGACAAGGAGGTGTGACATGGAGTAGCGACATGGAGGAGTGACTTGGAGGAGTGACAATGTGGAGCTACACAGATGAGAGACATGACATTGAAGACTTGGAGAAGTAACATGGAGGAGTGACATAGAGGAGTGACGTGGAGCAGTGACATGGAGGAGTGACATGGAGGAGTGAGTTGGTGGAGCTACATGGAGGAGTGACATGGAAGACATATAGAAGTGACATGGAGGAGTGACTTGGAGGAGTGACATAAAGGAGTGACATGGACAAATGACTTGGCTGAGTGACAAGGAGGAGTGACAAGGAGGATTGAGTTGGTGTAGCGACATGGAGGAGTGACATGGAGTAGCTACATGGAGGAGTGACATGAGGAGTGAGTTGGTGTAGCGACATGGAGGAGTGACATGGAGGAGTGAGTTGGAGGAGCTACATGGAGGAGTGACATGGAGGAGTGAAAAGGAGGAGTGAAATGGAGGAGTGACATGGAGGAGTGAAATAGAGGAATCACATGGAGCAGTGAGTAGGTGTAGCGACATGGAGGAGTGACATGGAGGAGTGAGTTGGTGTAGCTACATGGAGTGACATGAAGTAGCGACATGGAGTAGTGACATGGAGGAGTGACATGGAGGAGTGATATGGAGGGTTGATATGGAGGAGTGATATGGAGGAGTGACGTGGTGGAGTGAAATGGAGGAGTGAGTTGGTGTAGCGACATAAGGATTGACATGGAATAGCGACATGGAGGAGTGATATAGAGGAGTGGCGTGGTGGAGTGAAATTTAAGAGTGACATGGAGGAGTGACATGGAGGAGTGACATGGAGTAGCTAAATCGAGGAGTGACAAGGAGGTGTGACATGGAGGAGTGACGTGGACGAGTGACATGGAGGAGTGACATAGAGGAGTGACTTGGAGCAGTGACATGGAGGAGTGACTTGGAGGAGTGACATAGAGGAGTGACTTGGAGCAGTGACATGGAGGAGTGACAAGGAGAATTGAGTTGGTGTAGCGACATGGAGTAGTGACATGGAGTAGCGACATGGAGGAGAGACATGGAGGAGTGACATAGAGGAGTGACTTGGAGCAGTGACATGGAGGAGTGACAAGGAGAATTGAGTTGGTGTAGCGACATGGAGTAGTGACATGGAGTAGCGACATGGAGGAGTGACATGAGGAGTGAGTTGGTGTAGCAACATGGAGGAGTGACATGGAATAGCGACAAGGAGGAGTGACATGGAGGAGTGACATGGAGGAGTGACATGGAGGAATAACATAGAGAAGTGATGTGGAGGAGAGACATGGAGTAGTGACATGGAGAACTGACAAGTTTGATCAGGATGGAGGGTTGATATGGTGGAGTGACATGGCGGAGGGACAGGGATTAGTGAGTTGGTGTAGTGACATGGAGGAGTGACATGGAGGAGTGACATGGAGGAGTGACATGGAGGGTTGATATGGAGGAGTGACATGGAGGAGTGACGTGGTGGAGTGAAATGGAGGAGTGAAATGGAGTAGCGACATGGAGGAGTGACATGAGGAGTGAGGTGGTGTAGCGACATGGAGGAGTGACATGGCGGAGGGACAGGGATGAGTGAGTTGGTGTAGTGACATGGAGGAGTGAGTTGTTAGAGCGACATGGAGGAGTGACTTGGAGTAGCTACATGGAGGAGTGACAAGGAGGTGTGACATGGAGGAGTGACGTGGAGTAGCGACATGGAGGAGTGACTTGAGGAGTGAGTTGGTGTAGCGACATGGAGGAGTGACATGGCGGAGGGACTGGGATGAGTGAGTTGATGTAGTGAAATGGAGGAGTGACATGGAGGAATGACATGGAGGAGTGAAATAGAGGAGTGACATGGAGGGTTGATATGGAGGAGTGATTTGGAGGAGTGACGTGGTGGAGTGAAATGGAGGAGTGACATGGAATAGCGACAAGGAGCAATGACATGGAGGAGTGAAATAGAGGAGTGATATGGAGGAGCGACATGCAGGAGTGACATTGAAGTCATATAGAAGTGAAATTGAGGAGTGAATTGGAGGTGTGACATAAAGGAGTGACATGGAGGAATGACATGGATGAGTGACTTGGAGGAGTGACAAGGAGTAGCGACATGGAGGAGAGACATGAGGAGTGACGTAGAAGAGTGACGTGGTGGAGTGAAATGTGGGAGTGACATGGAGGAGTGACATTGTGGAGTGACATGAGGAGTGAGTTGCTGTAGCGACATGGAGGAGTGACATGAAATTGCGACAAGGAGGAGTGACATGGAGAAGTGACATGGAGGATTGATATGGAGGAGTAACATGGAGGAGTGATATAGAGGAGTGGCATGGTGGAGTGAAATTTAAGAGTGACATGGAGGAGTGACATGGAGGAGTGCCATGGAGTAGCTACATGGAGGAGTGACAAGGAGGTGTGACATGGAGGAGTGACGTGGACGTGTGACATGGAGGAGTGAGTTGGTAGAGCGACATTGAGGAGTGACATGGAGTAGCTACATGGAGGAGTGACAAGGAGGTGTGACATGGAGGAGTGACGTGGAGTAGTGACATGGAGGGTTGATATGGAGGAGTGACATGGAGGAGTGACGTGGTGGAGTGAAATGGAAGAGTGACTTGGAAGAGTGAGTTGGTGTAGCGACATGGAGGAGTAACATGGAATAGCGACAAGGAGGAGTGACATGGAGGAGTGACATGGAGGAGTGATATAGAGGAGTGATGTGGAGGAGAGACATGGAGTAGTGACATGGAGAAATGACAAGTTTGATCAGGAAGGAGGGTTGATATGGAGGAGTGATTTGGAGGTGTGACGTGGTGGAGTGAAATGGAGGAGTGAAATGGAGGAGTGAGTTGATGTAGCGACATGGAGGAGTGACATGGAATTGCGACAAGGAGGAGTGACATGGAGAAGTGACATGGAGGATTGATATGGAGGAGTAACATGGAGGAGTGATATAGAGGAGTGACATGGAGACGTGAGTTGGTAGAGCGACATGGAGGAGTGACATGGAGTAGCTACATGGAGGAGTGACAAGGAGGTGTGACATGGAGTAGCGACATGGAGGAGTGACTTGGAGGAGTGACAATGTGGAGCTACACAGATGAGAGACATGACATTGAAGACTTGGAGAAGTAACATGGAGGAGAGACATAGAGGAGTGACATGGCGAAGGGACATGGAGGAGTGACATGGACAAGTGACATGGAGGGTTGATATGGAGGAGGGACGTGGTGAAGTGAAATGGAGGAGTGACATGGAGGAGTGAGTTGGTGTAGCGACAAGGAGGAGTGACATGGAGGGTTGATATGGAGGAGTGACATGGAAGAGTGACGTGGTGGAGTGAAATGGAGGAGTGACATGGAGGAGTGAGTTTATATAGCGACATAAGGAGTGACATGGAATAGAGACATGGAGGAGTGACATGGAGGAGTGACATAGAGGAGTGACGTGGAGCAGTGACATGGAGGAGTGACATGGAGGAGTGAGTTGGTGGAGCTACATGGAGGAGTGACATGGAAGACATATAGAAGTGACATGGAGGAGTGACTTGGAGGAGTGAAATAAAGGAGTGACATGGACAAATGACTTGGCTGAGTGACAAGGAGGAGTGACAAGGAGGATTGAGTTGGTGTAGCGACATGGAGGAGTGACATGGAGTAGCTACATGGAGGAGTGACATGAGGAGTGAGTTGGTGTAGCGACATGGAGGAGTGACATGGAAGAGCGACAAGGAGGAGTGACATAGAGGAGTGACATGGAGGAGTGACATAGAGGTTTGATGTGGGGGAGAGACATGGAGTAGTGACATGGAGAAGTGACAAGTTTGATCAGGAAGGAGGAGTGACTTGGAGGAGTGACAATGTGGAGCTACACACATGAGAGACATGACATTGAAGACTTGGAGAAGTGACATGGAGGAGAGACATGGAGGAGTGACATGGCGAAGGGACATGGAGGAGTGACATGGACGAGTGACATGGAGGGTTGATATGGAGGAGGGAGGTGGTGGAGTGAAATGGAGGAGTGACATGGAGGAGTGAGTTGGTGTAGCGACAAGGAGGAGTGACATGGAGGGTTGATATGGAGGAGTGACATGGAAGAGTGACGTGGTGGAGTGAAATGGAGGAGTGACATGGAGGAGTGAGTTTATATTGCGACATAAGGAGTGACATGGAATAGCGACATGGACGAGTGACATGGAGGGTTGATATGGAGGAGGGACGTGGTGGAGTGAAATGGAGGAGTGACATGGACAAATGACTTGGCGGAGTGACATGGAGAAGTGACAAGGAGGATTGAGTTGGTGTAGCGACATGGAGGAGTGACATGGAGTAGCGACATGGAGGAGGGACAGGGATGAGTGAGTTGGTGTAGTGACATGGAGGAGTAACATTGAGGAGTGACATGGAGGGTTGATATGGAGGAGTGACATGGAGGAGTGACATGGTGGAGTGAAATGTGGGAGTGACATGGAAGAGTGAGTTGGTGTAGCGACATGGAGGAGTAACATGGAATAGCGACAAGGAGGAGTGACATGGAGGAGTGACATGGAGGAGTGATATAGAGGAGTGATGTGGAGGAGAGACATGGAGTAGTGACATGGAGAAGTGACACGTTTGATCAGGAAGGAGGGTTGATATGGTGGAGTGACATGGCGGAGGGACAGGGATGAGTGAGTTGGTGTAGTGACATGAAGTAGCTAAATGGAGGAGTGACAAGGAAGTGTGACATGGAGGAGTGATGTGGACGAGTGACATGGATGATTGAGTTGGTAGAGCGACATGGAGGAGTGACATGGAATAGCTACATGGAGGATTGACAAGGAGGAGTTACATGGAGGAGTGAGTTGGTGGAGCGACATAGAGGAGTAACATGGAAGACATATAGAAGTGACATGGAGGAGTGACTTGGATGAGTGACATAAAGGAGTGACATGGAGGAATGACTTGGATGAGTGACGTGGAGGAGTGACAAGGAGGATTGAGTTGTTGTAGCGACATGGAGGAGTGACATGGAGGGTTGATATGGAGGAGTGACATGAAATAGCGACAAGGAGGAATGACATGGAGGAGTGACATGGACGAGTGATATAGAGGAGTGATGTGGACGAGAGACATGGAGTAGTGACATGGAGAAGTGACAAGTTTGATCAGGAAGAAGGGTTGATATGGTGGAGTGACATGGCGGAGGGACATGGAGGAGTGACATGGAGGAGTGACATGGAGGTTTGATATGGAGGAGGGACGTGGTGGAGTGAAATGGAGGAGTGACATGGAGGAGTGAGTTGGTGTAGCGACAAGGAGGAGTGACATGGAGGGTGATATGGAGGAGTGACATGGAGGAGTGACGTGGTGGAATGAAATGGAGGAGTGACATGGAGGAGTGAGTTTATATAGCGACATAAGGAGTGACATGGAATAGCGACATGGAGAAGTGAGTTGGTGGAGCAACATGGAGGAGTGACATGGAAGACATATAGAAGTGACATGGAGGAGTGACTTGGAGGAATGACATAAGGAGTAATGACTTGGATGAGTGACATGGAGGAGTGACATGGAAGAGTGATAAGGAGGAGGGAAATGGAGGGTTGATATGGAGGAGTGACATGGAGGAGTGACGTGGTGGAGTGAAATGGAGGAGTGACATGGAGGAGTGAGTTGATGTATCGACATAAGGAGTGACATGGAATAGCGACATGGAGGAGTGACTTAGATGAGTGACATGGAGGAGTGACAAGGAGGATTGAGTTGGTGTAGCGACATGGAGGAGTGAAATGGAATAGCTACATGGAGGATTGACAAGGAGGAGTGACATGGAGGAGTGAGTTGGTGGAGCGACATGGAGGAGTGACTTGGAAGACATATAGAAGTGACATGGACGAGTGACTTGGAGGAATGACTTGGATGAGTGACATGGAGGACAGACAAAGAGGAGTGAGTTGGTGTAGCGACAAGGAGGAGTGACATGGAGGGTTGATATGGAGGAGTGACATGGAGGAGTGACGTGGTGGAGTGAAATGGAGGAGTGACATGGAGGAGTGACATGGAGGAGTGAGTTGGTGGAGCAACATGGAGGAGTGACATGGAAGACATATAGAAGTGACATGGAGGAGTGACTTGGAGGAGTGACATAAAGGAGTGACATGGACAAATGACTTGGCTGAGTGACATGGAGGAGTGACAAGGAGGATCGAGATGGTGTAGCGACATGGAGGAGTGACATGGAGTAGCTACATGGAGGAGTGACATGAGGATTGAGTTGGTGTAGCGACATGGAGGAGTGACAAGGAAGAGCAACAAGGAGGAGTGACATAGAGGAGTGACATGGAGGAGTGACATAGAGGTTTGATGTGGGGGAGAGACATGGAGTAGTGACTTGGAGAAGTGACAAGTTTGATCAAGAAGGAGGGTTGATATGGTGGAGTGACATGGCGGAGGGACAGGGATGAGTGAGTTGGTGTAGTGACATGGAGGAGTGACATGGAGGGTTGATATGGAGGAGTGACATGAAATAGCGACAAGGAGGAATCACATGGAGGAGTGACATAGAGGAGTTACATAGAGGATTGATGTGGAGGAAAGACATGGAGTAGTGACATGGAGGAGTGACATGGAGGATTGATGTGGAGGAGAGTCATGGAGGAGTGACAGGGCTGATCAGCAAGTTGGATTGATATGGTGGAGTGACATGGCGGAGGGACAAGGATGAGTGACATGGAGGAGTTACATGGAGGAGCAACATGGAGGAGTGACAAGGAGGAGCGACATGGAGGAGTGACATGGAAGACATATAGAAGTGACATGGAGGAGTGACATGGAGGATCGACATGGAGGAGTGACATGGAGTAGCGACATAGGGGAATGACATAGAGGAGTGATATTGAAAAGTGACATGGAGGAGTGACATAGAGGAGTGATGTGGAGGAGTGACATGGAAAACATGTAGAAGTGACACGGAGGAGTGATATGGAGGAGTGACAATATGGAGCTACACGGATGAGAGACATGACATTGAAGACTTGGAGAAGTGACATGGAGGAGCGACATGCAAGACTGACATGGAGGAGTGACATGGAGTAGCGACATGGAGTAGTGACATTAAGGAGTTACATGGAGGAGTGAAATGGAGGATTGATATGGAGGAGTGACATGGAGGAGTGAAATAGAGGGGTGATATGGAGGAGCGACATGCAGGAGTGACATTGAAGTCATATAGAAGTGAAATTGAGGAGTGACGTGGAGGAGTGACATAAAGGAGTGACATGGAGGAATGACTGGGATGAGTGACATGGAGGAGTGACAAGGAGTAGCGACATGGAGGAGTGACATGAGGAGTGACGTAGAAGAGTGACGTGGTGGAGTGAAATGGAGGAGTGACATGGAAGAGTGAGTTGGTGTAGCAACATGGAGGAGTAACATGGAATAGCAACAAGGAGGAGTGACATGGAGCAGTGATATGGAGAAGTGACAAGTTTGATCAGGAAGGAGGTTTGATATGGTGGAGTGATATAGAGGAGTGATGTGGAGGAGTGACATGGAGGCGTGACATGGAGGGTTGATATGGAGGAGGGACATGGTTGAATTAAATGGAGGAGTGACATGAAGGAGTGAGTTGGTGTAGCGACAAGGAGGAGTGACATGGAGTAGTAATATGGAGGAGTGACATGGAGGATTGACGTGGTGGAGTGACATGGAGGAGTGAGTTGGTGTAGCGACAAGGAGGATTGACATGGAGGGTTGATATGGAGGAGTGACATGGAGGGTTGAGTTTATATAGCGACATAAGGAGTGACATGGAATAGCGACATGGAAGAGTGACATGGAGAAGTAACATACTGGAGTGACAAGGAGGATTGAGTTGGTGTAGTGACATGGAGGAGTGACATGGAGGGTTGATATGGAGGAGTGACATGGAATAGCGACAAGGAGGATTGAGTTGGTGTAGCGACATGGAGGAGTGACATGGAGGAGTAACATTGAGGAGTGACATGGAGGGTTGATATGGAGGAGTGACATGGAGGAGTGACGTGGTGGAGTGAAATGTGGGAGTGACATGGAAGAGTGAGTTGGTGTAGCGACATGGAGGAGTAACATGGAATAGCGACAAGGAGGAGTGACATGGAGGAGTGACATGGAGGAGTGATATAGAGGAGTGATGTGGAGTAGAGACATGGAGTAGTGACATGGAGAAGTGACACGTTTGATCAGGAAGGAGGGTTGATATGGTGGAGTGACATGGCGGAGGTACAGGGATGAGTGAGTTGCTGTAGTGACATGAAGTAGCTAAATGGAGGAGTGACAAGGAAGTGTGACATGGAGGAGTGACGTGGACGAGTGACATGGAGGAGTGAGTTGGTAGAGCGACATGGAGGAGTGACATGGAATAGCTACATGGAGGATTGACAAGGAGGAGTGACATGGAGGAGTGAGTTGGTGGAGCGACATAGAGGAGTAACATGGAAGACATATAGAATTGACATGGAGGATTGACTTGGATGAGTGACATAAAGGAGTGACATGGAGGAATGACTTGGATGAGTGACGTGGAGGAGTGACAAGGAGGATTGAGTTGTTGTAGCGACATGGAGGAGTGACATGGAGGGTTGATATGGAGGAGTGATATGAAATAGCGACAAGGAGGAATGACATGGAGGATTGACATGGACAAGTGATATAGAGGAGTGATGTGGACGAGAAACATGGAGTAGTGACATGGAGAAGTGACAAGTTTGATCAGGAAGTAGGGTTGATATGGTGGAGTGACATGGCGGAGGGACATGGAGGAGTGACATGGAGGAGTGACATGGAGGGTTGATATGGAGGAGGGACGTGGTGGAGTGAAATGGAGGAGTGACATGGAGGAGTGAGTTGGTGTAGCGACAAGGAGGAGTGACATGGAGGGTGATATGGAGTAGTGACATGGAGGAGTGACGTGGTGGAATGAAATGGAGGAGTGACATGGAGGAGTGAGTTTATATAGCGGCATAAGGAGTGACATGGAATAGCGACATGGAGGAGTGACTTAGATGAGTGACATGGAGGAGTGACAAGGAGGATTGAGTTGGTGTAGCGACATGGAGGAGTGAAATGGAATAGCTACATGGAGGAGTGACAAGGAGGAGTGACATGGAGGAGTGAGTTGGTGGAGCGACATGGAGGAGTGACATGGAAGACATATAGAAGTGACATGGAGGAGTGACTTGGAGGAATGACATAAAGGAGTGACATGGAGGAATGACTTGGATGAGTGACGTGGAGGACAGACAAAGAGGAATGAGTTGGTGTAGCGACAAGGAGGAGTGACATGGAGGGTTGATATGGAGGAGTGACATGGAGGAGTGACGTGGTGGAGTGAAATGGAGGAGTGACATGGAGGATTGAGTTTATATAGCGACATAAGGAGTGACATGGAATAGCGACATGGAGGAGTGACATGGAGGAGTGAGTTGGTGGAGCAACATGGAGGAGTGACATGGAAGACATATATAAGTGACATGGAGGAGTGACATGGAGGAGTGAGTTGGTGGAGCGACATGGAAGAGTGACATGGAGAAGTGACATAGAGGAGTGACAAGGAGGATTGAGTTGGTGTAGTGACATGGAGGAGTGACATGGAGGGTTGATATGGAGGAGTGACATGGAATAGCGACAAGGAGGATTGAGTTGGTGTAGCGACATGGAGAAGTGACATGGAGTAGCGACATGGAGGAGTGACATGGAGGAGTGACGTGGACGAGTGACATGGAGGAGTGAGTTGGTAGAGCGACATGGAGGAGTGACATGGAGTAGCTACATGGAGGAGTGACAAGGAGGTGTGACATGGAGGAGTGACGTGGAGTAGCGACATGGAGGAGTGACTTGGAGGAGTGACAATGTGGAGCTACACAGATGAGAGACATGACATTGAAGACTTGGAGAAGTGACATTGAGGAGAGACATGGAGGAGTGAAATGGAGGAGTGACATGGAGTAGCGACATGGAGGAGTGACATGGAGGAGTGAGTTGGTGTAATGACATTGAGGAGTGACATGGAAGACATATAGAAGTGACATTGAGGAGAGACATGGAGGAGTGAAATGGAGGAGTGACATGGAGGAGTGAAAAGGAGGATTGAGTTGGTGTAGCGACATGGAGGAGTGACATGGAGTAGCGACATGGAGGAGTGACATGAGGAGTGAGTTGGTGTAGCAACATGAAGGAGTGACATGGAATAGCAACAAGGAGGAGTGACATGGAGGAGTGATATGGAGGAGTGACATAGAGAATTGATTTGGAGGAGAGACATGGAGTAGTGACATGGAGAAGTGACAAGTTTGATCAGGAAGGAGGGTTGATATGGTGGAGTGACATGGCGGAGGGACAGGGATTAGTGAGTTGGTGTAGTGACATGGAGGAGTGACATGGAGGAGTGACATGGAGGGTTGATATGAAGGAGTGACGTGGAGGAGTGATGTGGTGGAGTGACATGGAGGAGTGACATAGAGGATTGAGTTGGTGTATCGACATAAGGAGTGACATGGAATAGCGACATGGAGGAATGACTTGGATGAGTGACATGGAGGAGTGACAAGGAGGATTGAGTTGGTGTAGCGACATGGAGGAGTGACATGGAGGAGTGACATGGCGGAGGGACAGGGATGAGTGAGTTGGTGTAGTGACATGGAGGAGTGAAATGGAGGAATGACAAGGAGGAGTGACATGGAGGAGTGACATGGAGGGTTAATATGGAGAAGTGATATGGAGGAGTGACGTGGTGGAGTGAAATGGAGGAGTGAGTTGGTGTTGCGACATAAGGAGTGACATGGAATAGCGACATTGAGGAGTGACATGGAGGAGTGACATGAGGAGTAAGTTGGTGTAGCGACATTTAGGAGTGACATGGAATAGCAACAAGGAGGAGTGACATGGAGGAGTGACATGGAGGAGTGACATAGAGGATTGATGTGGAGGAGAGACATGGAGTAGTGACATGGAGAAGTGACAAGTTTGATCAGGAAGGAGGGTTGATATGGTGGAGTGACATGGCGGAGGGACAGGGATTAGTGAGTTGGTGTAGTGACATGGAGTAGCTACGTGGAGGAGTGACAAGGAAGTGTGACATGGAGGAGTGACGTGGGCGAGTGACATGGAGGAGTATGTTTGTAGAGCGACATGGAGGAGTGACATGGAATAGCTACATGGAGGAGTGACAAGGAGGAGTGACATGGTGGAGTGTCATGGAGGAGTGACATGGAGGGTTGATATGAAGGAGTGACATGGAGGAGTGATGTGGTGGAGTGAAATGGAGGAGTGACACGGAGGAGTGAGTTGGTGTATTGACATAAGGAGTGACATGGAATAGCGACATGGAGGAGTGACCTGGATGAGTGACATGGAGGAGTGACAAGGAGGATTGAGTTGGTGTAGCGACATGGAGGAGTGAAATGGAGTAGCGACATGGAGGAGTGACATGAGGAGTGATTTGGTGTAGCGACATGGAGGAGTGACATGGAGGAGTGACATGGCGGAGGGACAGGGATGAGTGAGTTTGTGTAGTGACATGGAGGAGTGACATGGAGGAATGACATGAAGGGTTGATATGGAGGAGTGATATGGAGGAGTGACGTGGTGGAGTGAAATGGAGGAGTGAAATGGAGGAGTGTGTTGGTGTAGCGACATAAGGAGTGACATGGAATAGCGACATGGAGGAGTGACATGAGGAGTGACATGGAGGAGTGACATGGAGGAGAGACATGGAGGAGTGACAGGGCGGATCAGCAAGGAGGATTGATATGGTGGAGTGACATGGCGGAGGGACATGGATGAGTGACATGTAGGAGTGACATGGAGGAGCAAAATGGAGGAGTGACAAGGAGGAGCGACATGGAGGAGTGACATGGAAGACTTAGAAGTGACATGGAGGAGTGACATGGAGGATCGACATGGAGGAGTGACATAGAGGAGTGATGTGGAGGAGTGACATGGAAAACATGTAGAAGTGACACGGAGGAGCAATATGGAGGAGTGACAATATGGAGCTACACGGATGAGAGACATGACATTGAAGACTTGGAGAAGTGACATGGAGGAGCGACACGCAAGAGTGACATGGAAGAGTGACATGGAGTAGTGACATTAAGGAGTTACATGGAGGAGTGAAATGGAGGATTGATATGGAGGAGTGACATGGAGGAGTGAAATAGAGGAGTGATATGGAGGAGCGACATGCAAGAGTGACATGGAGGAGTGACATGGAGTAGTGACATAAAGGAATGACATGGAGGAATGACATGGATGAGTGACATGGAGGAGTGACAAGGAGTAGCGACATGGAGGGTTGATATGGAGGAGTTACATGGATGAGTGACGTGGTGGAGTGAAATGGCGGAGTGACATGGAGGAGTGAGTTTATATAGCGACATAAGGAGTAACATGGAATAGCGACTTGGAGGAGTGACATGGAGGAGTGAGTTGGTGGAGCAACATGGAGGAGTGACATGGAAGACATATAGAAGTGACATGGAGGAGTGACTTGGAGGAGTGACATAAAGGAGTGACATGGAGTAATGACTTGGCTGAGTGACATGGAGGAGTGACAAGGAGGATTGAGTTGGTGTAGCGACATGGAGGAGTTACATGGAGTAGCTACATGGACGAGTGACATGAGGATTGAGTTGGTGTAGCGACATGGAGGAGTGATATGGAAGAGCGACAAGGAGGAGTGACATAGAGGAGTGACATGGAGGAGTGACATAGAGGTTTGATGTAGGGGAGAGACATGGAGTAGTGACATGTAGAAGTGACAAGTTTGATCAAGAAAGAGGGTTGATATGGTGGAGTGACAGGGATGAGTGAGTTGGTGTAGTGACATGGAGGAGTGACATGGAGGAGTGACATGGAGGGTTGATATGGCGGAGTGACATGGAATAGCGACAATGAGCAATGACATGGAGGAGTGACATGGAGGAGTGACATAGAGGATTGATGTGGAGGAAAGACATGAAGTAGTGACATGGAGTAGCGACATGGAGGAGTGACATGGAGGAGTGACATGGAGGAGTGACGTGGTGGAGTGAAATGGAGGAGTGACATGGAGGTGTGAGTTGGTGTATCGACAAAAGGAGTGACATGGAATAGCGACATGGAGGAGTGACTTGGATGAGTGACATGGAGGAGTGACAAGGAGGATTGAGTTGGTGTAGCGACATGGAGGAGTGAAATGTAGTAGCGACATGGAGGAGTGACATGAGGAGTGAGTTGGTGTAGCGACATGGAGGAGTGACATGGAGGCGTGACATGGCAGAGGGACAGGGATGAGTGAGTTGGTGTAGTGACATGGAGGAGTGACATGGAGGAATGACATGGAGGAGTGACATGGAGGAGTGACATGGAGGGTTGATATGGAGGAGTGATATGGAGGAGTGACGTGGTGGAGTGAAATGGAGGAGTGAGTTGGTGTAGCGACATAAGGATTGACATGGAATAGCGACATGGAGGAGTGATATAGAGTAGTGGCGTGGTAGAGTGAAATTTAAGAGTGACATAGAGGAGTGACATGGAGGAGTGACATAGAGTAGCTAAATCGAGGAGTGACAAGGAGGTGTGACATGGAGGAGTGAAATGGAGGACTGATATGGAGGAGTGACATGGAGGAGTGAAATAAACGAGTGACTTGGAGGAGTGACATAAAGGAGTGACATGGAGGAGTGACATGAGGAGTGACGTGGAGGAATGAAATGGAGGAGAGACATGGAGGAGTGAGTTTATATAGTGACATAAGGAGTGACATGGAATAGTGACATGGAGGAGTGACATGGAGTAGTGAAATAGAGGAGTGACGTGGAGCAGTGACATGGAGGAGTGACATGGAGGAGTGAGTTGGTAGAGCGACATGGAGGAGTGACATGGAATAGCTACATGGAGGAGTGACAAGCAAGTGTGACATGGAGGAGTGACATGGACGAGTGACATGGAGGAGTGAGTTGGTGGAGCGACATGGAGGAGTGACATGGAATAGCTACATGGAGGAGTGACAAGGAGGAGTGACATGGAGGAGTGAGTTGGTGGAGCGACATGGAGGAGTGACATGGAATAGCTACATGGAGGAGTGACAAGCAAGTGTGACATGGAGGAGTGACATGGACGAGTGACATGGAGGAGTGAGTTGGTAGAGCGACATGGAGGAGTGACATGGAATAGCTACATGGAGGAGTGACAAGGAGGAGTGACATGGAGGAGTGAGTTGGTGGAGCGACATGGAGGAGTGACATGGAAGACATATAGAAGTGACATGGAGGAGTGACTTGGAGGAGTGACATAAAGGAGTGACATGGAGGAATGACTTGGATGAGTGACATGGAGGAGTGACAAGGAGGATTGAGTTGGTGTAGCGACATGGAGGAGTGACATGGAGTAGCGACATGGGATAGTGACATGAGGAGTGAGTTGGTTTAGCAACATGGAGGAGTGACATGGAATAGCGACAAGGAGGTGTGACATGGAGGAGTGACATAGAGGATTGATGTGGAGGAGACACATGGAGTATTGACATGGAGAACTGACAAGTTTGATCTGTAAGGAGGGTTGATATGGTGGAGTGACATGGCGGAGGGACAGGGATTAGTGAGTTGGTGTAGTGACATGGAGGAGTGACATGTAGGAGTGACATGGAGGAGTGACATGGAGGAGTGACGTGGTGGAGTGAAATGGAGGAGTGACATGGAGGAGTGAGTTGGTGTATCGACATAAGGAGCGACATGGAATAGCGACATGGAGGAGTGACTTGGATGAGTGACATGGAGGAGTGACAAGGAGGATTGACATGGAGGATCGACATGGAGGAGTGACATGGAGTAGCGACATAGGGGAATGACATAGAGGAGTGATATTGAAAAGTGACATGGAGGAGTGACATAGAGGAGTGATGTGGAGGAGTGACATGGAAAACATGTAGAAGTGACACGGAGGAGTAATATGGAGGTGTGACAATATGGAGCTACACGGATGAGAGACATGACATTGAAGACTTGGAGAAGTGACATGGAGGAGTGACATGCAAGAGTCACATGGAGGAGTGACATGGAGTAGCGACATGGAGTAGTGACATTAAGGAGTGACATGGAGGAGTGAGTTGGTAGAGCGACATGGAGGAGTGACATGGAATAGCTACATGGAGGAGTGACAAGGAGGAGTGACATGGAGGAGTGAGTTGGTGGAGCGACATGGAGGAGTGACATGGAAGACATATAGAAGTGACATGGAGGAGTGACTTGGAGGAGTGACATAAAGGAGTGACATGGAGGAATGACTTGGATGAGTGACATGGAGGAGTGACAAGGAGGATTGAGTTGGTGTAGCGACATGGAGGAGTGACATGGAGTAGCGACATGGGATAGTGACATGAGGAGTGAGTTGGTTTAGCAACATGGAGGAGTGACATGGAATAGCGACAAGGAGGTGTGACATGGAGGAGTGACATAGAGGATTGATGTGGAGGAGACACATGGAGTATTGACATGGAGAACTGACAAGTTTGATCTGTAAGGAGGGTTGATATGGTGGAGTGACATGGCGGAGGGACAGGGATTAGTGAGTTGGTGTAGTGACATGGAGGAGTGACATGTAGGAGTGACATGGAGGAGTGACATGGAGGAGTGACGTGGTGGAGTGAAATGGAGGAGTGACATGGAGGAGTGAGTTGGTGTATCGACATAAGGAGCGACATGGAATAGCGACATGGAGGAGTGACTTGGATGAGTGACATGGAGGAGTGACAAGGAGGATTGACATGGAGGATCGACATGGAGGAGTGACATGGAGTAGCGACATAGGGGAATGACATAGAGGAGTGATATTGAAAAGTGATATGGAGGAGTGACATAGAGGAGTGATGTGGAGGAGTGACATGGAAAACATGTAGAAGTGACACGGAGGAGTAATATGGAGGTGTGACAATATGGAGCTACACGGATGAGAGACATGACATTGAAGACTTGGAGAAGTGACATGGAGGAGCGACATGCAAGAGTCACATGGAGGAGTGACATGGAGTAGCGACATGGAGTAGTGACATTAAGGAGTTACATGGAGGAGTGAAATGGAGTATTGATATGGAGGAGTGACATGGAGGAGTGAAATAGAGGAATGATGTGGTGGAGTGAAATGGAGGAGTGACATGAATGAGTGAGTTGGTGTATCGACATAAGGAGTGACATGGAATAGCGACATGGAGGAGTGACTTGGATGAGTGACATGGAGGATTGACAAGGATGATTGATGTGGAGGAGAGACATGGAGTAGTGACATGGAGAACTGAGAAGTTTGATCAGGAAGGAGGGTTGATATGGTGGAGTGACATGGCGGAGGGACAGGGATCAGTGAGTTGGTGTAGTGACATGGAGGAGTGAAATGGAGGAGTGACATGGAGGAGTGACATGGAGGAGTGACGTGGTGGAGTGAAATGGAGGAGTGACATGGAGGAGTGAGTTGGTGGAGCGACATGGAGGAGTGACATGGAAGACATATAGAAGTGACATGGAGGAGTGACTTGGAGGAGTGACATAAAGGAGTGACATGGAGGAATGACTTGGATGAGTGACATGGAGGAGTGACAAGGAGGATTGAGTTGGTGTAGCGACATGGAGGAGTGACATGGAGTAGCGACATGGAGGAGTGACATGAGGAGTGAGTTGGTGTAGCGACATGGAGGAGTGACATGGAATAGCGACAAGGAGGAGTGACATGGAGGAGTGACATGGAGGAGTAACATAGAGGATTGATGTGGAGGAGAGACATAGAGTAGTGACATGGAGAACTGACAAGTTTGATCAGGAAGGAGGTTTGATATTGTGGAGTGACATGGCGGAGGGACAGGGATTAGTGAGTTGGTGTAGTGACATGGAGGAGTGACATGGAGGAGTGACATGGAGGAGTGACATGGAGGGTTGGTATGGAGGAGTGACATGGAGGAGTGACGTGGTGGAGTTAAATGGAGGAGTGACATGGAGGAGTGAGTTGGTGTATCGACATAAGGAGTGACATGGAATAACGACATGGAGGAGTGACTTGGATGAGTGACATGGAGGAGTGACAAGGAGGATTGAGTTGGTTTAGCGACATGGAGGAGTGAAATGGAATAGCTACATGGAGGAGTGACAAGGAGGAGTGACATGGAGGAGTGAATTGGTGGAGCGACATGGAGGAGTGACATGGAAGACATATAGAAGTGACATGGAGGAGTGACTTGGAGGAGTGACATAAAGGAATGACATGGAGGAATGACTTGGATGAGTGACATGGAGGAGTGACAAGGAGTAGCGACATGGAGGAGTGACATGAGGAGTGACGTATAAGAGTGACGTGGTGGAGTGAAATGGAGGAGTGACATGGTTGAGTGAGTTGGTGTAGGGACATGGAGGAGTAAAATGGAATAGCGACAAGGAGGAATGACATGGAGGAGTGACATGGAGGAGTGATATAGAGGAGTGATGTGGAGGAGAGACATGGAGTAGTGACATGGAGAAGTGACCAGTTTGATCAGGAAGTAGGGTTGATATTGTGGAGTGACATTGCGGAGGGACATGGAGGAGTGACATGGAGGAGTGACATGGAGGGTTGATATGGAGGAGGGACGTGGTGGAGTGAAATGGAGTAGTGACATGGAGGAGTGAGTTGGTGTAGCGACAAGGAAGAGTGACATGGAGGGTTGATATGGAGGAGTGACATGGAGGAGTGACGTGGTGGAGTGAAATGGAGGAGTGACATGGAGGAGAAAGTTTATATAGCGACATAAGGAGTGACATGGAATAGCGACATGGAGGAGTGACATGGAGGAGTGACATAGAGGAATGACTTGGATGAGTGACATGGAGGACTGACAAGGAGGATTGAGTTGGTGTAGTGACATGGAGGAGTGACATGGAGTAGCGACATGGAAGAGTGACATGAGGAGTGAGTTGGTGTAGCAACATGGAGGAGTGACATGGAATAGCGACAAGGAGGAGTGACATGGAGGAGTGACATGGGGGAGTGACATAGAGGATTGATGTGGAGGAGAGACATGGAGTAGTGACATGGAGAACTGACAAGTTTGATCAGGAAGGAGGGTTGATTTGGTGGAGTGACATGGCGGAGGGAAAGGGATGAGTGAGTTGGTGTAGTGACATGGTGGAGTGACATGGAGGAGTGACATGGAGGAGTGACAGTGAGGAGTGACATGCACGAATGACACAGAGGAGTGACAAGGAGGATTGAGTTCGTGTAGCGACATGAAGGAGTGACATGGAATAGCGACATGGAGGAGTGACATGGAGGAGTGACATGGAATAGCTACATGGAGGAGTGACAAGGAAGACTGACATGGAGGAGTGAGTTGATGGAGCGACATGGAGGAGTGACATGGAAGACATATAGAAGTGACATGGAGGAGTGACTTGGAGGAGTGACATAAAGGAGTGACATGGAGGAATGACTTGGATGAGTGACATGGAGGAGTGACAAGGAGGAGTGAGTTGGTGTTGCGACATGGAGGAGTGACATGGAATAGCGACAAGGAGGAGTGACATGAGGAGTGAGTTGGTGTAGCAACATGGAGGAGTGACATGTAATAGCGACAAGGAGGAGTAACATGGAGGAGTTACATGGGGGTGTGACATAGAGGATTGATGTGGAGGAGAGACATAGAGTAGTGACATGGAGAACTGACAAGTTTGATCAGGAAGGAGGTTTGATATTGTGGAGTGACATGGCGGAGAGACAGGGATTAGTGAGTTGGTGTAGTGACATGGAGGAGTGACATGGAGGAGTGACATGGAGGAGTGACATGGAGGGTTGGTATGGAGGAGTGACATGGAGGAGTGACGTAGTGGAGTTAAATGGAGGAGTGACATGGAGGAGTGAGTTGGTGTATCGACATAAGGAGTGACATGGAATAACGACATGTAGGAGTAACTTGGATGAGTGACATGGAGGAGTGACAAGGAGGATTGAGTTGGTTTAGCGACATGGAGGAGTGAAATGGAATAGCTACATGGAGGAGTGACAAGGAGGAGTGACATGGAGGAGTGAATTGGTGGAGCGACATGGAGGAGTGACTTGGAAGACATATAGAAGTGACATGGAGGAGTGACTTGGAGGAGTGACATAAAGGAATGACATGGAGGAATGACTTGGATGAGTGACATGGAGGACTGACAAGGAGGATTGAGTTGGTGTAGTGACATGGAGGAGTGACATGGAGTAGCGACATGGAAGAGTGACATGAGGAGTGAGTTGGTGTAGCAACATGGAGGAGTGACATGGAATAGCGACAAGGAGGAGTGACATGGAGGAGTGACATGGGGGAGTGACATAGAGGATTGATGTGGAGGAGAGACATGGAGTAGTGACATGGAGAACTGACAAGTTTGATCAGGAAGGAGGGTTGATTTGGTGGAGTGACATGGCGGAGGGAAAGGGATGAGTGAGTTGGTGTAGTGACATGGTGGAGTGACATGGAGGAGTGACATGGAGGAGTGACAGTGAGGAGTGACATGCACGAATGACACAGAGGAGTGACAAGGAGGATTGAGTTCGTGTAGCGACATGAAGGAGTGACATGGAATAGCGACATGGAGGAGTGACATGGAGGAGTGACATGGAATAGCTACATGGAGGAGTGACAAGGAAGAGTGACATGGAGGAGTGAGTTGATGGAGCGACATGGAGGAGTGACATGGAAGACATATAGAAGTGACATGGAGGAGTGACTTGGAGGAGTGACATAAAGGAGTGACATGGAGGAATGACTTGGATGAGTGACATGGAGGAGTGACAAGGAGGAGTGAGTTGGTGTTGCGACATGGAGGAGTGACATGGAATAGCGACAAGGAGGAGTGACATGAGGAGTGAGTTGGTGTAGCAACATGGAGGAGTGACATGTAATAGCGACAAGGAGGAGTAACATGGAGGAGTTACATGGAGGAGTGACATAGAGGATTGATGTGGAGGAGAGACATGGAGTATTGACATGGACAACTGACAAGTTTGATCAGGAAGGAGGGTTGATATTGTGGAGTGACATGGCGGAGGGACAGGGATTAGTGAGTTGGTGTAATGACATGGAGGAGTGAAATTAAGGAGTGACATGGAGGAGTGACATTGAAGTCATATAGAAGTGAAATTGAGGAGTTACTTGGAGGAGTGACATAAAGGAGTGACATGGAGGAATGACATGGATGAGTGACATGGAGGAGTGACAAGGAGTAGCGACATGGAGGAGTGACATGGAGGAGTGACGTGGTGGATTGAGTTTATATAGCGACATAAGGAGTGACATGGAATAGCGACATGGAAGAGTGACATGGAGAAGTGATATAGAGGAGTGACAAGGAGGATTGAGTTGGTGTAGTGACATGGAGGAGTGACATGGAGGGTAGATATGGAGGAGTGACATGGAATAGCGACAAGGAGGATTGAGTTGGTGTAGCGACATGGAGGAGTGACATGGAGTAGCGACATGGAGGAGTGACATGGAGTAGTGAGTTGGTGTAGCGACATGGAGGAGTGACATAGAATTGCGACAAGGAGGAGTGACATGGAGTAGTGACATGGAGGAGTGAGTTGGTGGAGCGACATGGAGGAGTGACATGGAAGACATATAGAAGTGACATGGAGGAGTGACTTGGAGGAGTGACATAAAGGAGTGACATGGAGGAATGACTTGGATGAGTGACATGGAGGAGTGACAAGGAGGGTTGAGTTGGTGTAGCGACATGGAGGAGTGACATGGAGTAGCGACATGGAGGAGTGACATGAGGAGTGAGTTGGTGTAGCAACATGGAGGAGTGACATGGAATAGCAACAAGGAGGAGTGACATGGAGGAGTGACATGGAGGAGTAACATAGAGGATTGATGTGGAGGAGAGACATGGAGTAGTGACATGGAGAACTGACAAATTTGATCAGGAAGGAGGGTTGATATGGTGGAGTGACATGGCGGAGGGACAGGGATTAGTTAGTTGGTGTAGTGACATGGAGGAGTGACATGGAGGAGTGACATGGAGGAGTGAGTTGGTGGAGCGACATGGAGGAGTGACATGGAAGACATATAGAAGTGACATGGAGGAGTGACTTGGAGGAGTGACATAAAGGAGTGACATAGAGGAATGACTTGGATGAGTGACATGGAGGAGTGACAAGGAGTAGCGAAATGGAGGAGTGACATGGAGGAGTGACGTGGTGGAGTGAAATGGAGTAGTGACATGGAGGATTGAGTTTATATAGCGACATTAGGGGTCACATGGAATAGCGACATGGAGGTGTGACATGGAGGAGTGACATGGAGTAGCTACATGGAGGAGTGACAAGTGAGTGTGACATGGAGTTGTGACGTGGACGAGTGACATGGAGGAGTGAGTTGGTAGAGCGACAAGGAGGAGTGACATGGAGTAGCTAAATGGAGGAGTGACAAGGAGGTGTGACATGGAGGAGTGACGTGGAGTAGCGACATGGAGGAGTGACTTGAAGGAGTGACAATGTGGAGCTACACAGATGAGAGACATGACATTGAAGACTTGGAGAAGTGACATGGAGTAGAGACATGGAGGAGTGAAATGGAGGAGTGACATGTAGTAGAGACATGGAGGAGTGACATGGAGGAGTGAGTTGGTGTAACGACATGGAGGAGTGACATGGAAGACATATAGAAGTGACATGGAGGAGTGACATGGAGGATTGAGTTGGTGTATCGACATAAGGAGTGACATGGAATAGCGACATGGAGGAATGACTTGGATGAGTGACATGGAGGAGTGACAAGGAGGACTGAGTTGGTGTAGCGACATGGAGATGTGAAATGGAGTAGCGACATGGAGGAGTGACATGAGGAGTGAGTTGGTGTAGCGACATGGAGGAGTGACATAGAGGAGTGACATGGCGGAGGGACAGGGATGAGTGAGTTGGTGTAGTGACATGGAGGAGTGAAATGGAGGAATGACAAGGAGGAGTGACATGGAGGAGTGACATGGAGGGTTAATATGGAGAAGTGATATGGAGGAGTGACGTGGTGGAGTGAAATGGAGGAGTGAGTTGGTGTTGCGACATAAGGAGTGACATGGAATAGCGACATTGAGGAGTGACATGGAGGAGTGACATGAGGAGTAAGTTGGTGTAGCGACATTTAGGAGTGACATGGAATAGCAACAAGGAGGAGTGACATGGAGGAGTGACATGGAGGAGTGACATAGAGGATTGATGTGGAGGAGAGACATGGAGTAGTGACATGGAGAAGTGACAAGTTTGATCAGGAAGGAGGGTTGATATGGTGGAGTGACATGGCGGAGGGACAGGGATTAGTGAGTTGGTGTAGTGACATGGAGTAGCTACATGGAGGAGTGACAAGGAAGTGTGACATGGAGGAGTGACGTGGGCGAGTGACATGGAGGAGTATGTTTGTAGAGCGACATGGAGGAGTGACATGGAATAGCTACATGGAGGAGTGACATGGAGGAGTGACATGGTGGAGTGACATGGAGGAGTGACATGGAGGGTTGATATGAAGGAGTGACATGGAGGAGTGATGTGGTGGAGTGAAATGGAGGAGTGACACGGAGGAGTGAGTTGGTGTATTGACATAAGGAGTGACATGGAATAGCAACATGGAGGAGTGACAAGTGAGTGTGACATGGAGTTGTGACGTGGACGAGTGACATGGAGGAGTGAGTTGGTAGAGCGACAAGGAGGAGTGACATGGAGTAGCTAAATGGAGGAGTGACAAGGAGGTGTGACATGGAGGAGTGACGTGGAGTAGCGACATGGAGAAGTGACTTGAAGGAGTGACAATGTGGAGCTACACAGATGAGAGACATGACATTGAAGACTTGGAGAAGTGACATGGAGTAGAGACATGGAGGAGTGAAATGGAGGAGTGACATGTAGTAGAGACATGGAGGAGTGACATGGAGGAGTGAGTTGGTGTAACGACATGGAGGAGTGACATGGAAGACATATAGAAGTGACATGGAGGAGTGACATGGAGGATTGAGTTGGTGTATCGACATAAGGAGTGACATGGAATAGCGACATGGAGGAATGACTTGGATGAGTGACATGGAGGAGTGACAAGGAGGACTGAGTTGGTGTAGCGACATGGAGATGTGAAATGGAGTAGCGACATGGAGGAGTGACATGAGGAGTGAGTTGGTGTAGCGACATGGAGGAGTGACATAGAGGAGTGACATGGCGGAGGGACAGGGATGAGTGAGTTGGTGTAGTGACATGGAGGAGTGAAATGGAGGAATGACAAGGAGGAGTGACATGGAGGAGTGACATGGAGGGTTAATATGGAGAAGTGATATGGAGGAGTGACGTGGTGGAGTGAAATGGAGGAGTGAGTTGGTGTTGCGACATAAGGAGTGACATGGAATAGCGACATTGAGGAGTGACATGGAGGAGTGACATGAGGAGTAAGTTGGTGTAGCGACATTTAGGAGTGACATGGAATAGCAACAAGGAGGAGTGACATGGAGGAGTGACATGGAGGAGTGACATAGAGGATTGATGTGGAGGAGAGACATGGAGTAGTGACATGGAGAAGTGACAAGTTTGATCAGGAAGGAGGGTTGATATGGTGGAGTGACATGGCGGAGGGACAGGGATTAGTGAGTTGGTGTAGTGACATGGAGTAGCTACATGGAGGAGTGACAAGGAAGTGTGACATGGAGGAGTATGTTTGTAGAGCGACATGGAGGAGTGACATGGAATAGCTACATGGAGGAGTGACATGGAGGAGTGACATGGTGGAGTGACATGGAGGAGTGACATGGAGGGTTGATATGAAGGAGTGACATGGAGGAGTGATGTGGTGGAGTGAAATGGAGGAGTGACACGGAGGAGTGAGTTGGTGTATTGACATAAGGAGTGACATGGAATAGCGACATTGAGGAGTGACATGGAGGAGTGACATGAGGAGTAAGTTGGTGTAGCGACATTTAGGAGTGACATGGAATAGCAACAAGGAGGAGTGACATGGAGGAGTGACATGGAGGAGTGACATAGAGGATTGATGTGGAGGAGAGACATGGAGTAGTGACATGGAGAAGTGACAAGTTTGATCAGGAAGGAGGGTTGATATGGTGGAGTGACATGGCGGAGGGACAGGGATTAGTGAGTTGGTGTAGTGACATGGAGTAGCTACATGGAGGAGTGACAAGGAAGTGTGACATGGAGGAGTATGTTTGTAGAGCGACATGGAGGAGTGACATGGAATAGCTACATGGAGGAGTGACATGGAGGAGTGACATGGTGGAGTGACATGGAGGAGTGACATGGAGGGTTGATATGAAGGAGTGACATGGAGGAGTGATGTGGTGGAGTGAAATGGAGGAGTGACACGGAGGAGTGAGTTGGTGTATTGACATAAGGAGTGACATGGAATAGCAACATGGAGGAGTGAAATGGAGTAGCGACATGGAGGAGTGACATGAGGAGTGATTTGGTGTAGCGACATGGAGGAGTAACATGGAGGAGTGACATGGCGGAGGGACAGGGATGAGTGAGTTTGTGTAATGACATGGAGGAGTGACATGGAGGAATGACATGGAGGGTTGATATGGAGGAGTGATATGGAGGAGTGACGTGGTGAAGTGAAATGGAGGAGTGAAATGGAGGAGTGAGTTGGTGTAGCGACATAAGGAGTGACATGGAATAGCGACATGGAGGAGTGACATGAGGAGTGAGGTGGTGTAGCGACATGGAGGAGTGACATGGAATAGCGACAAGGACGAGTGACATGGAGGAGTGACATAGAGGAGTGACATGGAGGATTGATGTGTAGGAGAGACATGGAGGAGTGACAGGGCGGATCAGCAAGGAGGATTGATATGGTGGAGTGACATGGCGGAGGGACATGGATGAGTGACATGGAGGAGTGACATGGAGGATCAACATGGAGGAGTGACAAGGAGGAGCGACATGGAGGAGTGACATGGAAGACATATAGAAGTGACATGGAGGAGTGACATGGAGGATCGACATGGAGGAGTGACATGGAGTAGCGACATAGGGGAATGACATAGAGGAGTGATATTGAAAAGTGACATGGAGGAGTGACATAGAAGAGTGATGTGGAGGAGTGACATGGAAAACATGTAGAAGTGACACCGAGGAGCAATATGGAGGAGTGACAATATGGAGCTACACGGATGAGAGACATGACATTGAAGACTTGGAGAAGAGACATGGAGGAGCGACACGCAAGAGTGACATGGAGTAGTGACATTAAGGAGTTACATGGAGGAGTGAAATGGAGGAGTGATATGGAGGAGCGACATGCAAGAGTGACATGGAGGAGTGACATGGAGTAGTGTGTTTATATAGCGACATAAGGAGTAACATGGAATAGCGACTTGGAGGAGTGACATGGAGGAGTGAGTTGGTGGAGCAACATGGAGGAGTGACATGGAAGACATATAGAAGTGACATGGAGGAGTGACTTGGAGGAGTGACATAAAGGAGTGACATGGACTAATGACATGGCTGAGTGACATGGAGGAGTGACAAGGAGGATTGAGTTGGTGTAGCGACATGGAGGAGTTACATGGAGTAGCTACATGGACGAGTGACATGAGCATTGAGTTGGTGTAGCGACATGGAGGAGTGACATGGAGGAGTGACATAGAGGAGTGACATGGAGGAGTGACATAGAGGTTTGATGTAGGGGAGAGACATGGAGTAGTGACATGTAGAAGTGACAAGTTTGATCAAGAAAGAGGGTTGATATGGTGGAGTGACAGGGATGAGTGAGTTGGTGTAGTGACATGGAGGAGTGACATGGAGGAGTGACATGGAGGGTTGATATGGCGGAGTGACATGGAATAGCGACAATGAGCAATGACATGGAGGAGTGACATGGAGGAGTGACATAGAGGATTGATGTGGAGGAAAGACATGAAGTAGTGACATGGAGTAGCGACATGGAGGAGTGACATGGAGGAGTGACATGGAGGAGTTACGTGGTGGAGTGAAATGGAGGAGTGACATGGAGGAGTGAGTTGGTGTATCGACAAAAGGAGTGACATGGAATAGCGACATGGAGGAGTGACTTGGATGAGTGACATGGAGGAGTGACAAGGAGGATTGAGTTGGTGTAGCGACATGGAGGAGTGAAATGTAGTAGCGACATGGAGGAGTGACATGAGGAGTGAGTTGGTGTAGCGACATGGAGGAGTGACATGGAGGCGTGACATGGCAGAGGGACAGGGATGAGTGAGTTGGTGTAGTGACATGGAGGAGTGACATGGAGGAATGACATGGAGGAGTGACATGGAGGAGTGACATGGACGGTTGATATGGAGGAGTGATATGGAGGAGTGACGTGGTGGAGTGAAATGGAGGAGTGAGTTGGTGTAGCGACATAAGGATTGACATGGAATAGCGACATGGAGGAGTGATATAGAGGAGTGGCGTGGTAGAGTGAAATTTAAGAGTGACATGGAGGAGTGACATGGAGGAGTGACATGGAGTAGCTAAATTGAGGAGTGACAAGGAGGTATGACATGGAGGAGTGACGTGGACGAGTGACATGGAGGAGTGAGTTGGTAGAGCGACATGGAGGAGTGACATGGAGTAGCTACATTGAGGAGTGACAAGGAGGTGTGACAAAGTGGAGCTACACAGATGAGAGACATGACATTGAAGACTTGGAGAAGTGACATGGAGGAGAGACATGGAGGAGTGAAATGGAGGAGTGACATGGAGTAGCGACATGGAGGAGTGACATGGAGGAGTGAGTTGGTGTAACGACATGGAGGAGTGACATGGAAGATATATAGAAGTGACATGAAGGAGTGACATGGAGAAGTGACAGGGCGGATCAGCAAGGAGGATTGATATGGTGGAGTGACATGGAGGAGGGACATGGAGGAGTGACAAGGAGGAGTGACATGGAGGAGTGACATGGAGGAGTGACATAGAGGATTGATGTGGAGGAGAGACATGGAGGAGTGACAGGGCGGATCAGCAAGGAGGATTGATATGATGGAGTGACATGGCGGAGGGACATGGATGAGTGACATGGAGGCGTGACATGGAGTAGCAACATGGAGGAGTGACAAGGAGGAGCGACATGGAGGATTGACATGGAAGACATATAGAAGTGACATGGAGGAGTGACATGGAGGATCGACATGGAGGAGTGACATGGAGTAGCGACATAGGGGAATGATATAGAGGAGTGATATTGAAAAGTGACATGGAGGAGTGACTTAGAGGAGTGATGTGGAGGAGTGACAATATGGAGCTACACGGATGAGAGACATGACATTGAAGACTTGAAGAAGTGACATGGAGGAGCGACATGCAAGAGGGACATGGAGGAGTGACATGGAGTTGCGAAATGGAGTAGTGACATTAAGGAGTTACATGTAGGAGTGAAATGGAGGACTGATATGGAGGAGTGACATGGAGGAGTGAAATAGACGAGTGACTTGGAGGAGCGACATAAAGGAGTGACATGGAGGAGTGACATGAGGAGTGACGTGGTGGAATGAAATGGAGGAGAGACATGGAAGAGTGAGTTGGTGTAGCGACATGGAGGAGTGACATGGAGGAGTGAGTTTATATAGTGACAAAAGGAGTGACATGGAATAGTGACATGGAGGAGTGACATGGAGTAGTGAAATAGAGGAGTGACGTGGAGCAGTGACATGGAGGAGTGACATGGAGGAGTGAGTTGGTGGAGCAACATGGAGGAGTTAAATGGAAGACATAGAAGTGACATGGAGGAGTGACTTGGAGGAGTGACATAAAGGAGTGACATGGACAAATGACTTGGCTGAGTGACATGGAGGAGTGACAAGGAGGGTAGAGTTGGTGTAGTGACATGGAGGAGTGACATGGAGTAGCTACATGGAGGAGTGACAAGCAAGTGTGACATGGAGGAATGACATGGACGAGTGACATGGAGGAGTGAGTTGGTAGAGCGACATGGAGGAGTGACATGGAATAGCTACATGGAGGAGTGACAAGGAGGAGTGACATGGAGGAGTGAGTTGGTGGAGCGACATGGAGGAGTGACATGGAAGACATATAGAAGTGACATGGAGGAGTGACTTGGAGGAGTGACATAAAGGAGTGACATGGAGGAATGACTTGGATGAGTGACATGGAGGAGTGACAAGGAGGATTGATTTGGTGTAGCGACATGGAGGAGTGACATGGAGTAGCGACATGGGATAGTGACATGAGGAGTGAGTTGGTTTAGCAACATGGAGGAGTGACGTGGAATAGCGACAAGGAGGTGTGACATGGAGGAGTGACATAGAGGATTGATGTGGAGGAGACACATGGAGTATTGACATGGAGAACTGACAAGTTTGATCTGTAAGGAGGGTTGATATGGTGGAGTGACATGGCGGAGGGACAGGGATTAGTGAGTTGGTGTAGTGACATGGAGGAGTGACATGTAGGAGTGACATGGAGGAGTGACATGGAGGAGTGACGTGGTGGAGTGAAATGGAGGAGTGACATGGAGGAGTGAGTTGGTGTATCGACATAAGGATTGACATGGAATAGCGACATGGAGGAGTGATATAGAGGAGTGGCGTGGTAGAGTGAAATTTAAGAGTGACATGGAGGAGTGACATGGAGGAGTGACATGGAGTAGCTAAATTGAGGAGTGACAAGGAAGTGTGACATGGAGGAGTGACGTGGACGAGTGACATGGAGAAGTGAGTTGGTAGAGCGACATGGAGGAGTGACATGGAGTAGCTACATTGAGGAGTGACAAGGAGGTGTGACAATGTGGAGCTACACAGATGAGAGACATGACATTGAAGACTTGGAGAAGTGACATGGAGGAGAGACATGGATAAGTGAAATGGAGGAGTGACATGGAGTAGCGACATGGAGGAGTGACATGGAGGAGTGAGTTGGTGTAACGACATGGAGGAGTGACATGGAAGATATATAGAAGTGACATGAAGGAGTGACATGGAGAAGTGACAGGGCGGATCAGCAAGGAGGATTGATATGGTGGAGTGACATGGAGGAGGGACATGGAGGAGTGACAAGGAGGAGTGACATGGAGGAGTGACATGGAGGAGTGACATAGAGGATTGATGTGGAGGAGAGACATGGAGGAGTGACAGGGCGGATCAGCAAGGAGGATTGATATGATGGAGTGACATGGCGGAGGGACATGGATGAGTGACATGGAGGCGTGACATGGAGTAGCAACATGGAGGAGTGACAAGGAGGAGCGACATGGAGGATTGACATGGAAGACATATAGAAGTGACATGGAGGAGTTACATGGAGGATCGACATGGAGGAGTGACATGGAGTAGCGACATAGGGGAATGATATAGAGGAGTGATATTGAAAAGTGACATGGAGGACTGACTTAGAGGAGTGATGTGGAGGAGTGACAATATGGAGCTACACGGATGAGAGACATGACATTGAAGACTTGGAGAAGTGACATGGAGGAGCGACATGCAAGAGGGACATGGAGGAGTGACTTGGATGAGTGACATGGAGGAGTGACAAGGAGGATTGACATGGAGGATCGACATGGAGGAGTGACATGGAAAACATGTAGAAGTGACACGGAGGAGTAATATGGAGGTGTGACAATATGGAGCTACACGGATGAGAGACATGACATTGAAGACTTGGAGAAGTGGCATGGAGGAGCGACATGCAAGAGTGACATGGAGGAGTGACATGGAGTAGCGACATGGAGTAGTGACATTAAGGAGTTACATGGAGGAGTGAAATGGAGTATTGATATGGAGGAGTGACATGGAGGAGTGAAATAGAGGAGTGATATGGTGGAGTGAAATGGAGGAGTGACATGGATGAGTGAGTTGGTGTATCGACATAAGGAGTGACATGGAATAGCGACATGGAGGAGTGACTTGGATGAGTGACATGGAGGATTGACAAGGATGATTGATGTGGAGGAGAGACATGGAGTAGTGACATGGAGAACTGACAAGTTTGATCAGGAAGGAGGGTTGATATGGTGGAGTGACATGGCGGAGGGACAGGGATCAGTGAGTTGGTGTAGTGACATGGAGGAGTGAAATGGAGGAGTGACATGGAGGAATGACATGGAGGAGTGACGTGGTGGAGTGAAATGGAGGAGTGACATGGAGGAGTGAGTTGGTGGAGCGACATGGAGGAGTGACATGGAAGACATATAGAAGTGACATGGAGGAGTGACTTGGAGGAGTGACATAAAGGAGTGACATGGAGGAATGACTTGGATGAGTGACATGGAGGAGTGACAAGGAGGATTGAGTTGGTGTAGCGACATGGAGGAGTGACATGGAGTAGCGACATGGAGGAGTGACATGAGGAGTGAGTTGGTGTAGCAACATGGAGGAGTGACATGGAATAGCGACAAGGAGGAGTGACATGGAGGAGTGACATGGAGGAGTAACATAGAGGATTGATGTGGAGGAGAGACATAGAGTAGTGACATGGAGAACTGACAAGTTTGATCAGGAAGGAGGTTTGATATTGTGGAGTGACATGGCGGAGGGAAAGGGATTAGTGAGTTGGTGTAGTGACATGGAGGAGTGACATGGAGGAGTGACATGGAGGGTTGGTATGGATGAGTGACATGGAGGAGTGACGTGGTGGAGTTAAATGGAGGAGTGACATGGAGGAGTGAGTTGGTGTATCGACATAAGGAGTGACATGGAATAACGACATGGAGGAGTGACTTGGATGAGTGACATGGAGGAGTGACAAGGAGGTTTGAGTTGGTTTAGCGACATGGAGGAGTGAAATGGAATAGCTACATGGAGGAGTGACAAGGAGGAGTGACATGGAGGAGTGAATTGGTGGAGCGACATGGAGGAGTGACATGGAAGACATATAAAAGTGACATGGAGGAGTGACTTGGAGGAGTGACATAAAGGAATGACATGGAGGAATGACTTGGAAGAGTGACATGGAGGACTGACAAGGAGGATTGAGTTGGTGTAGCGACATGGAGGAGTGACATGGAGTAGCGACATGGAAGAGTGACATGAGGAGTGAGTTGGTGTAGCAACATGGAGGAGTGACATGGAATAGCGACAAGGAGGAGTGACATGGAGGAGTGACATGGGGGAGTGACATAGAGGATTGATGTGGAGGAGAGACATAGAGTAGTGACATGGAGAACTGACAAGTTTGATCAGGAAGGAGGTTTGATATTGTGGAGTGACATGGCGGAGGGACAGGGATTAGTGAGTTGGTGTAGTGACATGGAGGAGTGACATGGAGGAGTGACATGGAGGAGTGACATGGAGGGTTGGTATGGAGGAGAGACATGGAGGAGTGACGTAGTGGAGTTAAATGGAGGAGTGACATGGAGGAGTGAGTTGGTGTATCGACATAAGGAGTGACATGGAATAACGACATGGAGGAGTGACTTGGATGAGTGACATGGAGGAGTGACAAGGAGGATTGAGTTGGTTTAGCGACATGGAGGAGTGAAATGGAATAGCTACATGGAGGAGTGACAAGGAGGAGTGACATGGAGGAGTGAATTGGTGGAGCGACATGGAGGAGTGACATGGAAGACATATAGAAGTGACATGGAGGAGTGACTTGGAGGAGTGAAATAAAGGAATGACATGGAGGAATGACTTGGATGAGTGACATAGAGGACTGACAAGGAGGATTGAGTTGGTGTAGCGACATGGAGGAGTGACATGGAGTAGCGACATGGAAGAGTGACATGAGGAGTGAGTTGGTGTAGCAACATGGAGGAGTGACATGGAATAGCGACAACGAGGAGTGACATGGAGGAGTGACATGGGGGAGTGACATAGAGGATTGATGTGGAGGAGAGACATGGAGTAGTGACATGGAGAACTGACAAGTTTGATCAGGAAGGAGGGTTGATTTGGTGGAGTGACATGGCGGAGGGAAAGGGATGAGTGAGTTGGTGTAGTGACATGGTGGAGTGACATGGAGGAGTGACATGGAGGAGTGACAGTGAGGAGTGACATGCAGGAATGACACAGAGGAGTGACAAGGAGGATTGAGTTCGTGTAGCGACATGAAGGAGTGACATGGAATAGCGACATGGAGGAGTGACATGGAGGAGTGACATGGAATAGCTACATGGAGGAGTGACAAGGAGGAGTGACTTGGAGGAGTGAGTTGATGGAGCGACATGGAGGAGTGACATGGAAGACATATAGAAGTGACATGGAGGAGTGACTTGGAGGAGTGACATAAAGGAGTGACATGGAGGAATGACTTGGATGAGTGACATGGAGGAGTGACAAGGAGGAGTGAGTTGGTGTTGCGACATGGAGGAGTGACTTGGAGTAGCGACATGGAGGAGTGACATGAGGAGTGAGTTGGTGTAGCAACATGGAAAAGTGACATGGAATAGCGACAAGGAGGAGTACCATGGAGGAGTGACATAGAGGATTGATGTGGAGGAGAGACATGGAGTATTGACATGGACAACTGACAAGTTTGATCAGGAAGGAGGGTTGATATTGTGGAGTGACATGGCGGAGGGACAGGGATTAGTGAGTTGGTGTAATGACATGGAGGAGTGACATTAAGGAGTGACATGGAGGAGTGAAATAGAGGAGTGATATGGAGGAGCGACATGCAGGAGTGACAAGGAGTAGCGACATGGAGGAGTGACATGGAGGAGTGACGTGGTGGAGTGAAATGGAGTAGTGACATGGAGGATTGAGTTTATATAGCGACATAAGGAGTGACATGGAATAGCGACATGGAAGAGTGACATGGAGAAGTGACATAGAGGAGTGACAAGGAGGATTGAGTTGGTGTAGTGACATGGAGGAGTGACATGGAGGGTAGATATGGAGGAGTGACATGGAATAGCGACAAGGAGGATTGAGTTGGTGTAGCGACATGGAAGAGTGACATGGAGTAGCGACGTGGAGGAGTGACATGGAGTAGCGACATGGGATAGTGACATGAGGAGTGAGTTGGTTTAGCAACATGGAGGAGTGACGTGGAATAGCGACAAGGAGGTGTGACATGGAGGAGTGACATAGAGGATTGATGTGGAGGAGACACATGGAGTATTGACATGGAGAACTGAATAGTTTGATCTATAAGGAGGGTTGATATGGTGGAGTGACATGGCGGAGGGACAGGGATTAGTGAGTTGGTGTAGTGACTTGGAGGAGTGACATGTAGGAGTGACATGGAGGAGTGACATGGAGGAGTGACGTGGTGGAGTGAAATGGAGGAGTGACATGGAAGAGTGAGTTGGTGGAGTGAAATGGAGGAGTGACATGGAAGAGTGAGTTGGTGTATCGACATAAGGAGTGACATGGAATAGCGACATGGAGGAGTGACTTGGATGAGTGACATGGAGGAGTGACAAGGAGGATTGACATGGAGGATCGACATGGAGGAGTGACATGGAGTAGCGACATCGGGGAATGACATAGAGGAGTGATATTGAAAAGTGACATGGAAGAGTGACATAGAGGAGTGATGTGGAGGAGTGACATGGAAAACATGTAGAAGTGACACGGAGGAGTAATATGGAGGTGTGACAATATGGAGCTACACGGATGAGAGACATGACATTGAAGACTTGGAGAAGTGACATGGAGGAGCGACATGCAAGAGTGACATGGAGGAGTGACATGGAGTAGCGACATGGAGTAGTGACATTCAGGAGTTACATGGAGGAGTGAAATGGAGTATTGATATGGAGGAGTGACATGGAGGAGTGAAATAGAGGAGTGATATGGTGGAGTGAAATGGAGGAGTGACATGGATGAGTGAGTTGGTGTATCGACATAAGGAGTGACATGGAATAGCGACATGGAGGAGTGACTTGGATGAGTGACATGGAGGATTGACAAGGATGATTGATGTGGAGGAGAGACATGGAGTAGTGACATGGAGAACTGACAAGTTTGATCAGGAAGGAGGGTTGATATGGTGGAATGACATGGCGGAGGGACAGGGATCAGTGAGTTGGTGTAGTGACATGGAGGAGTGAAATGGAGGAGTGACATGGAGGAGTGACATGGAGGAGTGACGTGGTGGAGTGAAATGGAGGAGTGACATGGAGGAGTGAGTTGGTGGAGCGACATGGAGGAGTGACATGGAAGACATATAGAAGTGACATGGAGGAGTGACTTGGAGGAGTGACATAAAGGAGTGACATGGAGGAATGACTTGGATGAGTGACATGGAGGAGTGACAAGGAGGATTGAGTTGGTGTAGCGACATGGAGGAGTGACATGGAGTAGCGACATGGAGGAGTGACATGAGGAGTGAGTTGGTGTAGCAACATGGAGGAGTGACATGGAATAGCGACAAGGAGGAGTGACATGGAGGAGTGACATGGAGGAGTAACATAGAGGATTGATGTGGAGGAGAGACATAGAGTAGTGACATGGAGAACTGACAAGTTTGATCAGGAAGGAGGTTTGATATTGTGGAGTGACATGGCGAGTTGGTGTAGTGACATGGAGTGACATGGAGGAGTGACATGGAGGAGTGAGTTGGTGTATCGACATAAGGAGTGACATGGAATAGCGACATGGAGGAGTGACTTGGATGAGTGACATGGAGGATTGACAAGGATGATTGATGTGGAGGAGAGACATGGAGTAGTGACATGGAGAACTGACAAGTTTGATCAGGAAGGAGGGTTGATATGGTGGAATGACATGGCGGAGGGACAGGGATCAGTGAGTTGGTGTAGTGACATGGAGGAGTGAAATGGAGGAGTGACATGGAGGAGTGACATGGAGGAGTGACGTGGTGGAGTGAAATGGAGGAGTGACATGGAGGAGTGAGTTGGTGGAGCGACATGGAGGAGTGACATGGAAGACATATAGAAGTGACATGGAGGAGTGACTTGGAGGAGTGACATAAAGGAGTGACATGGAGGAATGACTTGGATGAGTGACATGGAGGAGTGACAAGGAGGATTGAGTTGGTGTAGCGACATGGAGGAGTGACATGGAGTAGCGACATGGAGGAGTGACATGAGGAGTGAGTTGGTGTAGCAACATGGAGGAGTGACATGGAATAGCGACAAGGAGGAGTGACATGGAGGAGTGACATGGAGGAGTAACATAGAGGATTGATGTGGAGGAGAGACATAGAGTAGTGACATGGAGAACTGACAAGTTTGATCAGGAAGGAGGTTTGATATTGTGGAGTGACATGGCGAGTTGGTGTAGTGACATGGAGTGACATGGAGGAGTGACATGGAGGAGTGACATGGAGGAGTGACATGGAGGGTTGGTATGGAGGAGAGACATGGAGGAGTGACGTAGTGGAGTTAAATGGAGGAGTGACATGGAGGAGTGAGTTGGTGTATCGACATAAGGAGTGACATGGAATAACGACATGGAGGAGTGACTTGGATGAGTGACATGGAGGAGTGACAAGGAGGATTGAGTTGGTTTAGCGACATGGAGGAGTGAAATGGAATAGCTACATTTAGGAGTGACAAGGAGGAGTGACATGGAGGAGTGAATTGGTGGAGCGACATGGAGGAGTGACATGGAAGACATATAGAAGTGACATGGAGGAGTGACTTGGAGGAGTGACATAAAGGAATGACATGGAGGAATGACTTGGATGAGTGACATGGAGGACTGACAAGGAGGATTGAGTTGGTGTAGCGACATGGAGGAGTGACATGAGGAGTGAGTTGGTGTAGCAACATGGAGGAGTGACATGGAATAGCGACAAGGAGGAGTGACATGGAGGAGTGACATGGGGGAGTGACATAGAGGATTGATGTGGAGGAGAGACATGGAGTAGTGACATGGAGAACTGACAAGTTTGATCAGGAAGGAGGGTTGATTTGGTGGAGTGACATGGCGGAGGGAAAGGGATGAGTGAGTTGGTGTAGTGACATGGTGGAGTGACATGGAGGAGTGACATGGAGGAGTGACAGTGAGGAGTGACATGCAGGAATGACACAGAGGAGTGACAAGGAGGATTGAGTTCGTGTAGCGACATGAAGGATTGACATGGAATAGCGACATGGAGGAGTGACATGGAGGAGTGACATGGAATAGCTACATGGAGGAGTGACAAGGAGGAGTGACTTGGAGGAGTGAGTTGATGGAGCGACATGGAGGAGTGACATGGAAGACATATAGAAGTGACATGGAGGAGTGACTTGGAGGAGTGACATAAAGGAGTGACATGGAGGAATGACTTGGATGAGTGACATGGAGGAGTGACAAGGAGGAGTGAGTTGGTGTTGCGACATGGAGGAGTGACTTGGAGTAGCGACATGGAGGAGTGACATGAGGAGTGAGTTGGTGTAGCAACATGGAAAAGTGACATGGAATAGCGACAAGGAGGAGTAACATGGAGGAGTTACATGGAGGAGTGACATAGAGGATTGATGTGGAGGAGAGACATGGAGTATTGACATGGACAACTGACAAGTTTGATCAGGAAGGAGGGTTGATATTGTGGAGTGACATGGCGGAGGGACAGGGATTAGTGAGTTGGTGTAATGACATGGAGGAGTGACATTAAGGAGTGACATGGAGGAGTGAAATAGAGGAGTGATATGGAGGAGCGACATGCAGGAGTGACAAGGAGTAGCGACATGGAGGAGTGACATGGAGGAGTGACGTGGTGGAGTGAAATGGAGTAGTGACATGGAGGATTGAGTTTATATAGCGACATAAGGAGTGACATGGAATAGCGACATGGAGGAGTGACATGGAATAGCGACAAGGAGGATTGAGTTGGTGTAGCGACATGGAAGAGTGACATGGAGTAGCGACATGGAGGAGTGACATGGAGTAGTGAGTTGGTGTAGCGACATGGAGGAGTGACATAGAATTGCGACAAGGAGGAGTGACATGGAGTAGTGACATGGAGGAGTGAGTTGGTGGAGCGACTTGGAGGAGTGACATGGAAGACATATAGAAGTGACATGGAGGAGTGACTTGGAGGAGTGACATAAAGGAGTGACATGGAGGAATGACTTGGATGAGTGACATGGAGGAGTGACAAGGAGGATTGAGTTGGTATAGCGACATGGAGGAGTGACATGGAGTAGCGACATGGAGGAGTGACATGAGGAGTGAGTTGGTGTAGCAACATGGAGGAGTGACATGGAATAGCAACAAGGAGGAGTGACATGGAGGAGTGACATGGAGGAGTGACATGGAGGAGTGAGTTGGTGGAGCGACATAAAGGAGTGACATGGAGTAACGACATGGAGTAGTTACATTAAAGAGTTACATGGAGGAGTGAAATGGATGATTGATATGGAGGAGTGACATGGACAACTGACAAGTTTGATCAGGAAGGAGGGTTGATATTGTGGAGTGACATGGCGGAGGGACAGGGATTAGTGAGTTGGTGTAATGACATGGAGGAGTGAAATAGAGGAGTGATATGGAGGAGCTACATGCAGGAGTGACATTGAAGTCATATAGAAGTGAAATTGAGGAGTTACTTGGAGGAGTGACATAAAGGAGTGACATGGAGGAATGACTTGGATGAGTGACATGGAGGAGTGACAAGGAGTAGCGAAATGGAGGAGTGACATGGAGGAGTGACGTGGTGGAGTGAAATGGAGTAGTGACATGGAGGATTGAGTTTATATAGCGACATAAGGGGTCACATGGAATAGCGACATGGAAGAGTGACATGGAGAAGTGACATAGAGGAGTGACAAGGAGGATTGAGTTGGTGTAGTGACATGGAGGAGTGACATGGAGGGTAGATATGGAGGAGTGACATGGAATAGCGACAAGGAGGATTGAGTTGGTGTAGCGACATGGAGGAGTGACATGGAGGAGTAACATGGCGGAGGGACAGGGATGAGTGAGTTGGTGTAGTGACATGGAGGAGTGACATGGAGGAGTGAAATGTAGGGTTGATATGGAGGAGTGATATGGAGGAGTAACGTAGTGGAGTGAAATGGAGGAGTGAAATGGAGGAGTGAGTTGGTGTAGCGACATAAGAAGTGACATGGAATAGCGACATGGAGGAGTGACATGGAGGAGTGAGTTGGTGTAGCGACATGGAGGAGTGACATGGAATAGCGACAAGGAGGAGTGACATGGAGGAGTGACATAGAGGAGTGACATAGAGGATTGATGTGGAGGAGAGACATGGAGTAGTGACATGGAGAAGTGACAAGTTTGATCAGGAAGGAGGGTTGATATGGTGGAGTGACATGGCGGAGGGAAAGGGATGAGTGAGTTGGTGTAGTGACATGGAGTTGCGACATAGGGGAATGACATAGAGGAGTGATATTGAAAAGTGACATTGAGGAGTGACATAGAGGAGTTATGTGGAGGAGTGACATGTACAACATGTAGAAGTGACACGGAGGAGAGACTTGGATGAGTGACATGGAGGAGTTATATAGAGGAGTGGCGTGGTGGAGTGATATTTAAGAGTGACATGGAGGAGTGACATGGAGGAGTGACATGGAGTAGCTACATGGAGGAGTGACAAGTGGGTGTGACATGGAGTTGTGACGTGGACGAGTGACATGGAGGAGTGAGTTGGTAGAGCGACAAGGAGGAGTGACATGGAGTAGCTAAATGGAGGAGTGACAAGAAGGTGTGACATGGAGGAGTGACGTGGAGTAGCGACATGGAGGAGTGACTTGAAGGAGTGACAATGTGGAGCTACACAGATGAGAGACATGACATTGAAGACTTGGAGAAGTGACATGGAGTAGAGACATGGAGGAGTGAAATGGAGGAGTGACATGTAGTAGAGACATGGAGGAGTGACATGGAGGAGTGAGTTGTTGTAACGACATGGAGGAGTGACATGGAAGACATATAGAAGTGACATGGAGGAGTGACATGGAGGATTGAGTTGGTGTATCGACATAAGGAGTGACATGGAATAGCGACATGGAGGAATGACTTGGATGAGTGACATGGAGGAGTGACAAGGAGGATTGAGTTGGTGTAGCGACATGGAGATGTGAAATGGAGTAGCGACATGGAGGAGTGACATGAGGAGTGAGTTGGTGTAGCGACATGGAGGAGTGACATGGAGGAGTGACATGGCGGAGGGACAGGGATGAGTGAGTTGGTGTAGTGACATGGAGTAGCTACGTGGAGGAGTGACAAGGAAGTGTGACATGGAGGAGTGACGTGGGCGAGTGACATGGAGGAGTATGTTTGTAGAGCGACATGGAGGAGTGACATGGAATAGCTACATGGAGGAGTGACAAGGAGGAGTGACATGGTGGAGTGACATGGAGGAGTGACATGGAGGGTTGATATGAAGGAGTGACATGGAGGAGTGATGTGGTGGAGTGAAATGGAGGAGTGACATGGAGGATCGACATGGAGGAGTGACATGGAGTAGCGACATAGGGGAATGACATAGAGAAGTGATATTGAAAAGTGACATGGAGGAGTGACATAGAGGAGTGATGTGGAGGAGTGACATGGAAAACATGTAGAAGTGACACGGAGGAGCAATATGGAGGAGTGACAATATGGAGCTACACGGATGAGAGACATGACATTGAAGACTTGGAGAAGTGACATGGAGGAGCGACACTCAAGAGTGACATGGAAGGGTGACATGGAGTAGTGACATTAAGGAGTTACATGGAGGAGTGAAATGGAGGATTGATATGGAGGAGTGACATGGAGGAGTGAAATAGAGGAGTGATATGGAGGAGCGACATGCAAGAGTGACATGGAGGAGTGACATGGAGTAGTGACATAAAGGAGTGACATGGAGGAATGACTTGGCTGAGTGACATGGAGGAGTGACAAGGAGGATTGAGTTGGTGTAGCGACATGGAGGAGTTACATGGAGTAGCTACATGGACGAGTGACATGAGGATTGAGTTGGTGTAGCGACATGGAGGAGTGACATGGAAGAGCGACAAGGAGGAGTGACATAGAGGAGTGACATGGAGGAGTGACATAGAGGTTTGATGTAGGGGAGAGACATGGAGTAGTGACATGTAGAAGTGACAAGTTTGATCAAGAAAGAGGGTTGATATGGTGGAGTGACAGGGATGAGTGAGTTGGTGTAGTGACATGGAGGAGTGACATGGAGGAGTGACATGGAGGGTTGATATGGCGGAGTGACATGGAATAGCGACAATGAGCAATGACATGGAGGAGTGACATGGAGGAGTGACATACAGTATTGATGTGGAGGAAAGACATTAAGTAGTGACATGGAGTAGCGACATGGAGGAGTGACATGGAGGAGTGACATGGAGGAGTGACGTGGTGGAGTGAAATGGAGGAGTGACATGGAGGAGTGAGTTGGTGTATCGACAAAAGGAGTGACATGGAATAGCGACATGGAGGATTGACTTGGATGAGTGACATGGAGGAGTGACAAGGAGGATTGAGTTGGTGTAGCGACATGGAGGAGTGAAATGTAGTAGCGACATGGAGGAGTGACATGAGGAGTGAGTTGGTGTAGCGACATGGAGGAGTGACATGGAGGAATGACATGGAGGAGTGACATGGAGGAGTGACATGGAGGGTTGATATGGAGGAGTGATATGGAGGAGTGACGTGGTGGAGTGAAATGGAGGAGTGAGTTGGTGTAGCGACATAAGGATTGACATGGAATAGCGACATGGAGGAGTGATATGGAGGAGTGGCGTGGTAGAGTGAAATTTAAGAGTGACATGGAGGAGTGACATGGAGTAGCTAAATCGAGGAGTGACAAGGAGGTGTGACATGGAGGAGTGACGTGGACGAGTGACATGGAGGAGTGAGTTGGTAGAGCGACATGGAGGAGTGACATGGAGTAGCTACATTGAGGAGTGACAAGGAGGTGTGACATGGAGGAGTGATGTGGAGTAGCGACATGGAGGAGTGACTTGGAGGAGTGACAATGTGGAGCTACACAGATGAGAGACATGACATTGAAGACTTGGAGAAGTGACATGGAGTAGCGACATGGAGGAGTGACATGGAGGAGTGAGTTGGTGTAACGACATGGAGGAGTGACATGGAAGATATATAGAAGTGACATGAAGGAGTGACATGGAGAAGTGACAGGTCGGATCAGCAAGGAGGATTGATATGGTGGAGTGACATGGAGGAGGGACATGGAGGAGTGACAAGGAGGAGTGACATGGAGGAGTGACATGGAGGAGTGACATAGAGGATTGATGTGGAGGAGAGACATGGAGGAGTGACAGGGCGGATCAGCAAGGAGGATTGATATGATGGAGTGACATGGTGGAGGGACATGGATGAGTGACATTGAGGCGTGACATGGAGTAGCAACATGGAGGAGTGACAAGGAGGAGCGACATGGAGGATTGACATGGTAGACATATAGAAGTGACATGGAGGAGTGACATGGAGGATCGACATGGAGGAGTGACATGGAGTAGCGACATAGGGGAATGATATAGAGGAGTGATATTGAAAAGTGACATGGAGGAGTGACTTAGAGGAGTGATGTGGAGGAGTGACAATATGGAGCTACTCGGATGAGAGACATGACATTGAAGACTTGGAGAAGTGACATGGAGGAGCGACATGCAAGAGAGACATGGAGGAGTGACATGGAGTAGCGAAATGGAGTAGTGACATTAATCAGTTACATGTAGGAGTGAAATGGAGGACTGATATGGAGGAGTGACATGGAGGAGTGAAATAGACGAGTAACTTGGAGGAGTGACATAAATGAGTGACATGGAGGAGTGACATGAGGAGTGACGTGGTGGAATGAAATGGAGGAGAGACATGGAAGAGTGAGTTGGTGTAGCGACATGGAGGAGTGACATGGAGGAGTGAGTTTATATAGTGACATAAGGAGTGACATGGAATAGTGACATGGAGGAGTGACATGGAGTAGTGAAATAGAGGAGTGACGTGGAGCAGTGACATGGAGGAGTGACATGGAGGAGTGAGTTGGTGGAGCAACATGGAGGAGTTACATGGAAGACATATAGAAGTGACATGGAGGAGTGACTTGGAGGAGTGACATAAAGGAGTGACATGGACAAATGACTTTGCTGAGTGACATGGAGGAGTGACAAGGAGGGTAGAGTTGGTGTAGTGACATGGAGGAGTGACATGGAGTAGCTACATGGAGGAGTGACAAGCAAGTGTGACATGGAGGAGTGACATGGACGAGTGACATGGAGGAGTGAGTTGGTAGAGCGACATGGAGGAGTGACATGGAATAGCTACATGGAGGAGTGACAAGGAGGAGTGACATGGAGGAGTGAGTTGGTGGAGCGACATGGAGGAGTGACATAGAAGACATATAGAAGTGACATGGAGGAGTGACTTGGAGGAGTGACATAAAAGAGTGACATGGAGGAATGACTTGGATGAGTGACATGGAGGAGTGACAAGGAGGATTGAGTTGTTGTAGCGACATGGAGGAGTGACATGGAGTAGCGACATGGGATAGTGACATGAGGAGTGAGTTGGTTTAGCAACATAGAGGAGTGACATGGAATAGCGACAAGGAGGTGTGACATGGAGGAGTGACATAGAGGATTGATGTGGAGGAGACACATGGAGTATTGACATGGAGAACTGACAAGTTTGATCTGTAAGGAGGGTTGATATGGTGGAGTGACATGGCGGAGGGACAGGGATTAGTGAGTTGGTGTAGTGACATGGAGGAGTGACATGTAGGAGTGACATGGAGGAGTGACATGGAGGAGTTACGTGGTGGAGTGAAATGGAGGAGTGACATGGAGGAGTGAGTTGGTGTATCGACATAAGGAGTGACATGGAATAGCGACATGGAGGAGTGACTTGGATGAGTGACATGGAGGAGTGACAAGGAGGATTGACATGGAGGATCGACATGGAGGAGTGACATGGAGTAGCGACATAGGGGAATGACATAGAGGAGTGATATTTAAAAGTGACATGGAGGAGTGACATAGAGGAGTGATGTGGAGGAGTGACATGGAAAACATGTAGAAGTGACACGGAGGAGTAATATGGAGGTGTGACAATATGGAGCTACACGGATGAGAGACATGACATTGAAGACTTGGAGAAGTGACATGGAGGAGCGACATGCAAGAGTGACATGGAGGAGTGACATGGAGTAGCGACATGGAGTAGTGATATTAAGGAGTTACATGGAGGAGTGAAATGGAGTATTGATATGGAGGAGTGACATGGAGGAGTGAAATAGAGGAGTGATGAGGTGGAGTGAAATGGAGGAGTGACATGGATGAGTGAGTTGGTGTATCGACATAAGGAGTGACATGGAATAGCGACATGGAGGAGTGACTTGGATGAGTGACATGGAGGATTGACAAGGATGATTGATGTGGAGGAGAGACATGGAGTAGTGACATGGAGAACTGACAAGTTTGATCAGGAAGGAGGGTTGATATGGTGGAGTGACATGGCGGAGGGACAGGGATCAGTGAGTTGGTGTAGTGACATGGAGGAGTGAAATGGAGGAGTGACATGGAGGAGTGACATGGAGGAGTGACGTGGTGGAGTGAAATGGAGGAGTGACATGGAGGAGTGAGTTGGTGGAGCGACATGGAGGAGTGACATGGAAGACATATAGAAGTGACATGGAGGAGTGACTTGGAGGAGTGACATAAAGGAGTGACATGGAGGAATGACTTGGATGAGTGACATGGAGGAGTGACAAGGAGGAGTGACATGAGGAGTGAGTTGGTGTAGCAACATGGAGGAGTGACATGGAATAGCGACAAGGAGGAGTGACATGGAGGAGTGACATGGAGGAGTAACATAGAGGATTGATGTGGAGGAGAGACATAGAGTAGTGACATGGAGAACTGACAAGTTTGATCAGGAAGGAGGTTTGATATTGTGGAGTGACATGGCGGAGGGACAGGGATTAGTGAGTTGGTGTAGTGACATGGAGGAGTGACATGGAGGAGTGACATGGAGGAGTGACATGGAGGGTTGGTATGGAGGAGTGACATGGAGGAGTGACGTGGTGGAGTTAAATGGAGGAGTGACAAGGAGGGTTGAGTTGGTGTAGCGACATGGAGGAGTGACATGGAGTAGCGACATGGAGGAGTGAAATGAGGAGTGAGTTGGTGTAGCAACATGGAGGAGTGACATGGAATAGCAACAAGGAGGAGTGACATGGAGGAGTGACATGGAGGAGTGACATAGAGGATTGATGTGGAGGAGAAACATGGAATAGTGACATGGAGAACTGACAAATTTGATCAGGAAGGAGGGTTGATATGGTGGAGTGACATGGCGGAGGGATAGGGATTAGTTAGTTGGTGTAGTGAGTTGGTGGAGCGACATGGAGGAGTGATATGGAAGACATATAGAAGTGACATGGAGGAGTGACTTGGAGGAGTGGCATAAAGGAGTGACATAGAGGAATGACTTGGATGAGTGACATGGAGGAGTGACAAGGAGGATTGAGTTGGTGTAGCGACATGGAGGAGTGACATGGAGTAACGACATGGAGTAGTTACATTAAAGAGTTACATGGAGGAGTGAAATGGATGATTGGTATGGAGGAGTGACATGGACAACTGACAAGTTTGATCAGGAAGGAGGGTTGATATTGTGGAGTGACATGGCGGAGGGACAGGGATTAGTGAGTTGGTGTAATGACATGGAGGAGTGAAATAGAGGAGTGATATGGAGGAGCGACATGCAGGAGTGACATTGAAGTCATATAGAAGTGAAATTGAGGAGTTACTTGGAGGAGTGACATAAAGGAGTGACATGGAGGAATGACTTGGATGAGTGACATGGAGGAGTGACAAGGAGTAGCGAAATGGAGGAGTGACATGGAGGAGTGACGTGGTGGAGTGAAATGGAGTAGTGACATGGAGGATTGAGTTTATATAGCGACATAAGGGGTCACATGGAATAGCGACATGGAAGAGTGACATGGAGAAGTGACATAGAGGAGTGACAAGGGGAATTGAGTTGGTGTAGTGACATGGAGGAGTGACATGGAGGGTAGATATGGAGGAGTGACATGGAATAGCAACAAGGAGGATTGAGTTGGTGTAGCGACATGGAGGAGTGACATGGAGTAGCGACATGGAGGAGTGACATGGAGTAGTGAGTTGGTGTAGCGACATGGAGGAGTGACATAGAATTGCGACAAGGAGGAGTGACATGGAGAAGTGACATGGAGGATTGATATGGAGGAGTAACATGGAGGATTGATAGAGAGGAGTGGCGTGGTGGAGTGAAATGGAGGAGTGAAATGGAGTAGCGACATGGAGGAGTGACATGAGGAGTGAGTTGGTGTAGCGACATGGAGGAGTGACATGGAGGAGTAACATGGCGGAGGGACAGGGATGAGTGAGTTGGTGTAGTGACATGGAGGAGTGACATGGAGGAGTGAAATGTAGGGTTGATATGGAGGAGTGATATGGAGGAGTAACATAGTGGAGTGAAATGGCGGAGTGAAATGGAGGAGTGAGTTGGTGTAGCGACATAAGGAGTGACATGGAATAGCGACAAGGAGGAGTGACATGGAGGAGTGAGTTGGTGTAGCGACATGGAGGAGTGACATGGAATAGCGACAAGGAGGAGTGACATGGAGGAGTGACATAGACGAGTGACATAGAGGATTGATGTGGAGGAGAGACATGGAGTAGTGACATGGAGAAGTGACAAGTTTTAACAGGAAGGAGGGTTGATATCGTGGAGTGACATGGCGGAGGGAAAGGGATGAGTGAGTTGGTGTAGTGACATGGAGTTGCGACATAGGGGAATGACATAGAGGAGTGATATTGAAAAGTGACATTGAGGAGTGACATAGAGGAGTTATGTGGAGGAGTGACATGTACAACATGTAGAAGTGACACGGAGGAGAGACTTGGATGAGTGACATGGAGGAGTCATATAGAGGAGTGGCGTGGTGGAGTGATATTTAAGAGTGACATGGAGGAGTGACATGGAGGAGTGACATGGAGTAGCTACATGGAGGAGTGACAAGTGGGTGTGACATGGAGTTGTGACGTGGACAAGTGACATGGAGGAGTGAGTTGGTAGAGCGACAAGGAGGAGTGACATGGAGGAGTGACAGTGAGGAGTGACATGCAGGAATGACACAGAGGAGTGACAAGGAGGATTGAGTTCGTGTAGCGACATGGAGGAGTGACATGGAATAGCGACATGGAGGAGAGACATGGGGGAGTGACATGGAGGAGTGACATAGAGGATTGATGTGGAAGAGAGACATGGAGGAGTGACAGGGCGGATCAGCAAGGAGGATTGATATGGTGGAGTGACATGGCGGAGGGAAATGGATGAGTGACATGGAGGAGTGACATGGAGGAGCAACATGGAGGAGTGACAAGGAGGAGCGACATAGAGGAGTGACATGGAAGACATATAGAAGTGACATGGAGGAGTGACATGGAGGATCGACATGGAGGAGTGACATGGAGTAGCGACATAGGGGAATGACAAAGAGGAGTGATATTGAAAAGTGACATGGAGGAGTGACATAGAGGAGTGACATGGAATAGCGACAAGGAGGAATGACATGGAGGAGTGACATGGAGTAGCGACATGCAGGAGTGACATGAGGAGTGACGTAGAAGAGTGACGTGGTGGAGTGAAATGGAGGAGTGACATGGAAGAGTGAGTTGGTGTAGCGACATGGAAGAGTAACATAGAATAGCAACAAGAAGGAGTGACATGGAGGAGTGACATGGAGGATTGATATAGAGTAGTGATGTGGAGGAGAGACATGGAGTAGTGACATGGAGAAGTGACAAGTTTGATCAGGAAGGAGGGTTGATATGGAGGAATGACATGGCGGAGGGACATGGAGGAGTGACATGGAGGAGTGACATGGAGGGTTGATATGGAGGAATGACATAGAGGAGTGATATTGAAAAGTGACATGGAGGAGTGACATAGAGGAGTGATGTGGAGGAGTGACATGGAAAACGTAGAAGTGACACGGAGGAGTGATATGGAGGAGTGACAATATGGAGCTACACGGATGAGAGACATGACATTGAAGACTTGGAGAAGTGACATGGAGGAGCGACATGCAAGAGTGACATGGAGGAGTGACATGGAGTAGCGACATGGAGTAGGGACATTAAGGAGTTACATCGAGGAGTGAAATGGAGGATTGATATGGAGGAGTGACATGGAGAGGGTGAAATAGAGGAGTGACATGGAGGAGTGACATGGAGGGTTGATATGGTGGAGGGACGTGGTGGAGTGAAATGGAGGAGTGACATGGAGGAGTGACATGAGGATTGAGTTGGTGTAGCGACATGGAGGAGTTACATGGAGGGTTGATATGGAGGAGTGACATGGAGGAGTGACGTGGTGGAGTGAAATGGAGGAGTGACATGGAGTAGTGAGTTGGCGTATCGACATAAGGAGTTACATGGAATAGCGACATGGAGGAGTGACTTGGATGAGTGACATGGAGGAGTGAGTTGGTGGAGCGACATGGAGGAGTGAAATGGAATAGCTACATGGAGGAGTGACAAGGTGGAGTGACATGGAGGAGTGAGTTGGTGGAGCGACATGGAGGAGTGACATGGAAGACATATAGACGTGGTGGAGTGAAATGGAGGAGTGACATGGAGGAGTGAGTTGGTGTAGCGACAAGGTGGAGTGACATGGAGGGTTGATATGGAGGAGTGATATGGAGGAGTGACATGGAGGAGTGACATGGAGGAGTGACATGGAGGGTTGATATGGAGGAGTTACATGGAGGAGTGACGTGGTGGAGTGAAATGGAGGAGTGACATGGAGGAGTGACATAGAGGAGTGACGTGGAGCAGTGACATGGAGGAGTGACATGGAGGAGTGAGTTGGTGGAGCAAAATGGAGGAGTGACATGGAGTAGCTACATGGAGGAGTGACATGAGGTTTGAGTTGGTGTAGCGACATGGAGGAGTGACATGGAAGAGCGACAAGGAGGAGTGACATAGAAAAGTGACATGGAGGAGTGACACAGAGGTTTATTGTGGGGGAGAGACATGGAGTAGTGACATGGAGAAGTGACAAGTTTGTTCAGGAAGGAGGGTTGATATGGTGGAATGACATGGCGGAGGGACAGGGATGAGTGAGTTGGTGTAGTGACATGGAGGAGTAACATGGAGTAGTGACATGGAGGGTTGATATGGAGGAGTGACATAGAGGAGTGACGTGGTGGAGTGAAATGTGGGAGTGACATGGAAGAGTGAGTTGGTGTAGCGACAAGGAGGAGTAACATGGAATAGCGACAAGGAGGATTGACATGGAGGAGTGATATAGAGGCGTGATGTGGAGGAGAGACATGGAGTAGTGACATGGAGAAGTGACAAGTTTGATCAGGAAGGAGGGTTGATATGGTGGAGTGACATGGCGGAGGGACAGGGATGAGTGAGTTGGTGTAGTGACATGAAGTAGCTACATGGAGGAGTGACAAGGAAGTGTGACATGGAGGAGTGACGTGGACGAGTGACATGGAGGTAGAGTGACATGGAGGAGTGACATGGAATAGCTACATGGAGGAGTGACAAGGAGGAGTGACATGGAGGAGTGAGTTGGTGGAGCGACATGGAGGAGTGACATGGAAGACATATAGCAGTGACATAGAGGAGTGACTTGGAGGAGTGACATAAAGGAGTGACATGGAGGAATGACTTGGATGAGTGACATTGAGGAGTGACAAGGAGGATTGAGTTGGTGTAGCGACATGGAGGAGTGACATGGAGTAGCGACATGGAGGAGTGACATGGAGGAGTGACATGGAGGAGTGACTTGGAGGAGTGACATAAAGGAGTGACATGGACAAATGACTTGGCTGAGTGACATGGAGGAGTGACAAGGAGGATTGAGTTAGTGTAGCGACATGGAGGAGTGACATGGAGTAGCTACATGGAGGAGTGACATGAGGATTGAGTTGGTGTAGCGACATGGAGGAGTGACATGGAAGAGCGACAAGGAGGAGTGACATAGAGGAGTGACATGGAGGAGTGACATAGAGGTTTGATGTGGGGGAGAGACATGGAGTAGTGACATGGAGAAGTGACAAGTTTGATCAGGAAGGAGGTTTGATATGGTGGAGTGACATGGCGGAGGGACAGGGAAGAGTGAGTTGGTGTAGTGACATGCAGGAGTAACATGGAGGAGTGACATGGAGGGTTGATATGGAGGAGTGACATGGAGGAGTGACGTGGTGGAGTGAAATGGGGGAGTGACATGGAAGAGTGAGTTGGTGTAGCGACATGGAGGAGTAACATGGAATAGCGACAAGGAGGAGTGACATGGAGAAGTGACATGGAGGAGTGATATAGAGGAGTGATGTGGAGGAGAGACATGGAGTAGTGACATGGAGAAGTGACTAGTTTGATCAGGAAGGAGGGTTGATATGGTGGAGTGACATGGCGGAGGGACAGGGATGAGTGAGTTGGTGTAGTGACATGAAGTAGCTACATGGAGGAGTGACAAGGAAGTGTAACATGGAGGAGTGACATGGACGAGTGACATGGAGGAGTGAGTTGGTAGAGCGACATGGAGGAGTGACATGGAAGACATATAGAAGTGACATGGAGGAGTGACTTGGAGGATTGACATAAAGGAGTGACATGGAGGAATGACTTGGATGAGTGACATGGAGGAGTGACAAGGAGAATTGAGTTGGTGTAGCGACATGGAGGAGTGACATGGAGTAGCGACATGGAGGAGTGACATGAGGATTGAGTTGTTGTAGCAACATGGAGGAGTGACATGGAATAGCGACAAGGAGGAGTGACATGGAGGAGTGACATGGAGGAGTGACATAGAGGATTGATGTGGAGGAGAGACATGGAGTAGTGACATGGAGAACTGACAAGTTTGATTAGGAAGGAGGTTTGATATTGTGGAGTGACATGGCGGAGGGACAGGGATTAGTGAGTTGGTGTAGTGACATGGAGGAGTGAGGTGGTAGAGTGACATGGAGGAGTGTCATGGAATAGCTATATGGAAGAGTGACAAGGAGGAGTGACATGGCGGGTTGATATGGAGGAGTGACATGGAGGCATAACAAGTGCGGAGGGACAGGGATTAGTGAGTCCGTGTAGTGACATGGAGGAGGGACATGGAGGAGTGACATGGAGGAATGACTTGGATGAGTGACATGGAGGAGTAACAAGGACGATTGAGTTGGTGTAGCGACAAGGAGGAGTGAAATGGAATAGTTAAATGGAGTAGTGACAAGGAGGAGTGACATGGAGGAGTGAGTTGGCGTATCTACATAAGGAGTGACATGGAATAGCGACATGGAGGAATGACTTGGATGAGTGACATGGAGGAGTGACAAGGAGGAATGAGTTGGTGTAGCGACATGGAGGAGTGAGGTGGTAGAGTGACAAGGAGGAGTGACATGGAGAAGTGACATGGAGGAGTGATATAGAGGAGTGATGTGGAGGAGAGACATGGAGTAGTGACATGGAGAAGTGACTAGTTTGATCAGGAAGGAGGGTTGATATGGTGGAGTGACATGGCGGAGGGACAGGGATGAGTGAGTTGGTGTAGTGACATGAAGTAGCTACATGGAGGAGTGACAAGGAAGTGTAACATGGAGGAGTGACATGGACGAGTGACATGGAGGAGTGAGTTGGTAGAGCGACATGGAGGAGTGACATGGAAGACATATAGAAGTGACATGGAGGAGTGACTTGGAGGAGTGACATAAAGGAGTGACATGGAGGAATGACTTGGATGAGTGACATGGAGGAGTGACAAGGAGAATTGAGTTGGTGTAGCGACATGGAGGAGTGACATGGAGTAGCGACATGGAGGAGTGACATGAGGATTGAGTTGTTGTAGCAACATGGAGGAGTGACATGGAATAGCGACAAGGAGGAGTGACATGGAGGAGTGACATGGAGGAGTGACATAGAGGATTGATGTGGAGGAGAGACATGGAGTAGTGACATGGAGAACTGACAAGTTTGATTAGGAAGGAGGTTTGATATTGTGGAGTGACATGGCGGAGGGACAGGGATTAGTGAGTTGGTGTAGTGACATGGAGGAGTGAGGTGGTAGAGTGACATGGAGGAGTGTCATGGAATAGCTACATGGAAGAGTGACAAGGAGGAGTGACATGGCGGGTTGATATGGAGGAGTGACATGGAGGCATAACAAGTGCGGAGGGACAGGGATTAGTGAGTCCGTGTAGTGACATGGAGGAGTGACATGGAGGAGTGACATGGAGGAATGACTTGGATGAGTGACATGGAGGAGTAACAAGGACGATTGAGTTGGTGTAGCGACATGGAGGAGTGAAATGGAATAGTTAAATGGAGTAGTGACAAGGAGGAGTGACATGGAGGAGTGAGTTGGCGTATCTACATAAGGAGTGACATGGAATAGCGACATGGAGGAATGACTTGGATGAGTGACATGGAGGAGTGACAAGGAGGAATGAGTTGGTGTAGCGACATGGAGGAGTGAGGTGGTAGAGTGACATGGAGGAGTGTCATGGAATAGCTACATGGAAGAGTGACAAGGAGGAGAGACATGGCGGGTTGATATGAAGGAGTGACATGGAGGCGTAACAAGTGCGGAGGGACAGGGATTAGTGAGTCTGTGTAGTGACATGGAGGAGTGACATGGAGGAGTGACATGGAGGAGTGACATGGCGGGTTGATATGGAGGAGTGACATGGAGGAGTGACGTGGTGGAGTGAAATGGAGGAGTGACATGGAGGAGTGAGTTGGCGTATCGTCATAAGGAGTGACATGGAATAGCGACATGGAGGAATGACTTGGATGAGTGACATGGAGGAGTGACAAGAAGGTTTGAGTTGGTGTAGCGACATGGAGGAGTGAAATGGAATAGCTACATGGAGGAGTGACAAGGAGGAGTGAGTTGGTGGAGCAACATGGAGGAGTGACATGGAAGACATATAGAAGTGACATGGAGGAGTGACTTGGAGGAGTGACATAAAGGAGTGACATGGAGGAATGACTTGGATGAGTGACATGGAGGAGTGACAAGGAGAATTGAGTTGGTGTAGCGACATGGAGGAGTGACATGGAGTAGCGACATGGAGGAGTGACATGAGGAGTGAGTTGGTGTAGCAACATGGAGGAGTGACATGGAATAGCGACAAGGAGGAGTGACATGGAGGAGTGACATGGAGGAGTGACATAGAGGATTGATGTGGAGGAAAGACATGGAGTAGTGACATGGAGAACTGACAAGTTTGATTAGGAAGGAGGTTTGATATTGTGGAGTGACATGGCGGAGGGACAGGGATTAGTGAGTTGGTGTAGTGACATGGAGGAGTGAGGTGGTAGAGTGACATGGAGGAGTGTCATGGAATAGCTACATGGAAGAGTGACAAGGAGGAGTGACATGGCGGGTTGATATGGAGGAGTGACATGGAGGCGTAACAAGTGCGGAGGGACAGGGATTAGTGAGTCCGTGTAGTGACATGGAGGAGTGACATGGAGGAGTGACATGGAGGAATGACTTGGATGAGTGACATGGAGGAGTGACAAGGACGATTGAGTTGGTGTAGCGACATGGAGGAGTGAAATGGAATAGCTAAATGGAGTAGTGATAAGGAGGAGTGACATGGAGGAGTGAGTTGCCGTATCTACATAAGGAGTGACATGGAATAGCGACATGGAGGAATGACTTGGATGAGTGACATGGAGGAGTGACAAGGAGGATTGAGTTGGTGTAGCGACATGGAGGAGTGAGGTGGTAGAGTGACATGGAGGAGTGTCATGGAATAGCTACATGGAAGAGTGACAAGGAGGAGTGACATGGCGGGTTGATATGAAGGAGTGACATGGAGGCGTAACAAGTGCGGAGGGACAGGGATTAGTGAGTCTGTGTAGTGACATGGAGGAGTGACATGGAGGAGTGACATGGAGGAGTGACATGGCGGGTTGATATGGAGGAGTGACATGGAGGAGTGACGTGGTGGAGTGAAATGGAGGAGTGACATGGAGGAGTGAGTTGGCGTATCGTCATAAGGAGTGACATGGAATAGCGACATGGAGGAATGACTTGTATGAGTGACATGGAGGAGTGACAAGGAGGTTTGAGTTGGTGTAGCGACATGGAGGAGTGAAATGGAATAGCTACATGGAGGAGTGACAAGGAGGAGTGATATGGAGGAGTTAGTTGGTGGAGCGACATGGAGGAGTGACATGGAATACATATAGACGTGGTGGAGTGAAATGGAGAAGTGACATGGAGGAGTGAGTTGGTGTAGCGACAAGGAGGAGTGACATGGAGGGTTGATATGGAGGAGTGACATGGAGGAGTGACGTGGTGGAGTGAAATGGAGAAGTGACATGGAGGAGTGAGTTTATATAGCGACATAAGGAGTGACATGGAGGAGTGACGTGGTGGAGTGAAATGGAGAAGTGACATGGAGGAGTGAGTTTATATAGCGACATAAGGAGTGACATGGAATAGCGACATGGAGGAGTGACATGGAGGAGTGAGTTGGTGGAGCAACATGGAGGAGTGACATGGAAGACATATAGAAGTGACATGGAGGAGTGACTTGGAGGAGTGACATAAAGGAGTGACATGGACAAATGACTTGGATGAGTGACATGGAGGAGTGACAAGGAGGATTGAGTTGGTGTAGCGACATGGAGGAGTTACATGGAGTAGCTACATGGAGGAGTGACATGAGGATTGAGTTGGTGTAGCGACATGGAGGAGTGACATGGAAGAGCGACAAGGAGGAGTGACATAGAGGAGTGACATGGAGGAGTGACATAGAGGTTTGATGTTGGGAAGAGACATGGAGTAGTGATATGGAGAAGTGACAAGTTTGATCAGGAATGAGGGTTGATATGGTGGAGTGACATGGCGGAGGGACTGGGATGAGTGAGTTGGTGTAGTGACATGGAGGAGTAACATGGAGGAGTGACATGGAGGGTTGATATGGAGGAGTGACATGGAGGAGTGACGTGGTGTAGTGAAATGGGGGAGTGACATGGAAGAGTGAGTTGGTGTAGCGACATGGAGGAGTAACATGGAATAGCGACAAGGAGGAGTGACATGGAGGAGTGATATAGAGGAGTGATGTGGAGGAGAGACATGGAGTAGTGACATGGAGAAGTGACAAGTTTGATCAGGAAGGAGGGTTGATATGGTGGAGTGACATGGCGGAGCGACAGGGATGAGTGAGTTGGTGTAGTGACATGAAGTAGCTACATGGATGAGTGACAAGGAAGTGTGACATGGAGGAGTGACGTGGACGAGTGACATGGAGGAGTGAGTTGGTAGAGCGACATGGAGGAGTGACATGGAATAGCTACATGGAGGTGTGACAAGGAGGAGTGACATGGAGGAGTGAGTTGGTGGATCGACATGGAGGAGTGACATGGAAGACAAATAGAAGTGACATGGAGGAGTGACTTGGAGGAGTGACATAAATGAGTGACATGGAGGAATGACTTGGATGAGTGACATGGAAGAGTGACAAGGAGGATTGATGTGGAGGGTTGATATGGAGGAGTGACATGGAGGAGTGACGTGGTGGAGGGACATGGATGAGTGACATGGAGGAGTGACATGGAGGAGCAACATGGAGGAGTGACAAGGAGGAGCGACATGGAGGAGTGACATGGAAGACATATGGAAGTGACATGGAGGAGTGACATGGAGGATCGATATGGAGGAGTGACATGGAGTAGCGACATAGGGGAATGACATAGAGGAGTGATATTGAAAAGTGACGGAGGAGTGACATAGAGGAGTGATGTGGAGGAGTGACATGGAAAACGTAGAAGTGACACGGAGGAGTGATATGGAGGAGTGACAATATGGAGCTACACGGATGAGAGACATGACATTGAAGACTTGGAGAAGGGACATGGAGGAGCGACATGCAAGAGTGACATGGAGGAGTGACATGGAGGAGTGACAAGGAGTAGCGACATGGAGGAGTGACATGGAAGACATATAGAAGTGACATGGAGGAGTGATATGGAGAAGCGACATGCAGGAGTGACATTAAAGTCATATAGAAGTGAAATTGAGGAGTGACTTGGAGGAGTGACATAAAGGAGTGACATGGAAGAATGAAATTGATGAGTGACATGGAGGAGTGACAAGGAGTAGCGACATGGAGGAGTGACATGAGGAGTGACGTAGAAGAGTGACGTGGTGGAGTGAAATGGAGGAGTGACATGGAAGAGTGAGTTGGTGTAGCGACATGTAGGAGTAAAATGGAATAGCAACATGGAGGAGTGACATGGAGGAGTGATATAGAGGAGTGATGTGGAGGAGAGACATGGAGTAGTGACATGGAGAAGTGACAAGTTTGATCAGGAAGGAGGGTTGATATGGTGGAGTGACATGGCGGAGGGACATGGAGGAGTGACATGGAGGAGTGACATGGAATAGCGACAATGAGGAATGACATGGAGGAGTGACATGGAGGAGTGACATAGAGGATTGATGTGGAGGAGAGACATGGAGTAGTGACATGGAGAAGTGACAAGTTTGATCAGGAAAGAGGGTTGTTATGGTGGTATGACATGGTGGAGGGACAGGGATGAGTGAGTTGGTGTAGTGACATGGAGGAGTGACATGGAATAGCGACAAGGAGGAGTGACATGGAGGAGTGACATGGAGGAGTGACATGCAGGAATGACACAGAGGAGTGACAAGGAGTATTGAGTTCATGTAGCGACATGGAGGAGTGACATGGAATAGCGACATGGAGGAGTGTCATAGAGGAGTGACATGGAGGAGTGACATGGAATTGCGACAAGGAGGAGTGACATGGAGAAGTGACATGGAGGATTGATATGGAGGAGTAACATGGAGGAGTAATATAGAGGAGTGGCGTGGTGGAGTGATATTTAAGAGTGACATGGAGGAGTGACATGGAGGAGTGACATGGAGTAGTGAGTTGGTAGAGCGACATGGAGGAGTGACATGGAGTAGCTACATGGAGGAGTGACAAGGAGGTGTGACATGGAGGAGTTACGTGGAGTAGCGACATGGAGGAGTGACTTGAAGGAGTGACAATGTGGAGCTACACGGATGAGAGACATGACATTGAAAACTTGGAGAAGTGACATGGAGGAGAGACATGGAGGAGTGAAATGGAGGAGTGACATGGAGTAGAGACATGGAGGAGTGACATGGAACACATATAGAAGTGACATGGAGGAGTGACATGGAACACATATAGAAGTGACATGGAGGAGTGACATGGAGTAGCGACATGGAGGAGTGACATGAGGAGTGAGTTGGTGTAGCGACATGGAGGAGTGACATGGAGGAATGACATGGAGGAGTGACATGGAGGAGTGACATGGAGGGTTGATATGGAGGAGTGATTTGGAGGAGTGACGTGGTGGAGTGAAATGGAGGAGTGAGTTGGTGTAGCGACATAAGGAGTGACATGGAATAGCGACATGGAGGAATGACATGGAGGAGTGACATGAGGAGTGAGTTGGTGTAGCGACATGGAGGAGTGACATGGAATAACGACAAGGAGGAGTGACATGGAGGAGTGACATGGAGGAGTGACATAGAGGATTGAGGTGGAGGAGAGACATGGAGTAGTGACATGGAGAACTGACAAGTTTGATCAGGATGGAGGGTTGATATGGTGGAGTGACATGGCGGAGGGACAGGGATTAGTGAGTTGGTGTAGTGACATGGAAAAGTGACATGGAGGGTTGATATGGAGGAGTGATTTGGAGGAGTGACATGGTGGAGTGAAATGGAGGAGTGAAATGGAGGAGTGAGTTGGTGTAGCGACATAAGGAGTGACATGGAATAGCGACATGGAGGAATGACATGGAGGAGTGACATGAGGAGTGAGTTGGTGTAGCGACATGGAGGAGTGACATGGAGGAGTGACATGGCGGAGGGACAGGGATGAGTGAGTTGGTGTAGTGACATGGAGGAGTGACATGGAGGAGTGACATGTAGGGTTGATATGGAGGAGTGATATGGAGGAGTAACGTAGTGGAGTGAAATGGAGGAGTGAAATGGAGGAGTGAGTTGGTGTAGCGACATGGAGGAGTGACATGGAATAGCGACAAGGAGGAGTGACATGGAGGAGTGACATAGAGGAGTGACATAGAGGATTGATGTGGAGGAGAGACATGGAATAGTGACATGGAGAAGTGACAAGTTTGATCAGGAAGGAGGGTTGATATGGTGGAGTGACATGGCGGAGGGAAAGGGATGAGTGAGTTGGTGTAGTGACATGGAGGAGTGACATGGAGGAGTGACATGGAGGAGTGACATGGAGGATTGATGTGGAGGAGAGACATGGAGGAGTGACAGGGCGGATCAGCAAGGAGGATTGATATGGTGGAGTGACATGGCGGAGGGACATGGATGAGTGACATGGAGGAGTGACATGGAGGAGCAACATGGAGGAGTGACAAGGAGGAGAGACTTGGAGGAGTGACATGGAAGACATATAGAAGTGACATGGAGGAGTGACATGGAGGATCGACATGGAGGAGTGACATGGAGTAGCGACATAGGGGAATGACATAGAGGAGTGATATTGAAAAGTGACATTGAGGAGTGACATAGAGGAGTTATGTGGAGGAGTGACATGTAAAACATGTAGAAGTGACACGGAGGAGAGACTTGGATGAGTGACATGGAGGAGTGATATAGAGGAGTGGCATGGTGGAGTGATATTTAAGAGTGACATGGAGGAGTGACATGGAGGAGTGAAATGGAGTAGCTACATGGAGGAGTGACAAGTGGGTGTGACATGGAGGAGTGACGTGGACGAGTGACATGGAGGAGTGAGTTAGTAGAGCGACAAGGATGAGTGACATGGAGTAGCTAAATGGAGGAGTGAAAAGGAGGTGTGACATGGAGGAGTGACGTGCAGGAATGACACAGAGGAGTGACAAGGAGGATTGAGTTCGTGTAGCGACATGGAGGAGTGACATGGAATAGCGACATGGAGGAGTGACATGGGGGAGTGACATGGAGGAGTGACATAGAGGATTGATGTTGAAGAGAGACATGGAGGAGTGACAGGGCGGATCAGCAAGGAGGATTGATATGGTGGAGTGACATGGCGGAGGGACATGGATGAGTGACATAGAGGAGTGACATGGAGGAGCAACATGGAGGAGTGAAAAGGAGGAGCGACATGGAGGAGTGACATGGAAGACATATAGAAGTGACATGGAGGAGTGACATGGAGGATCGACATGGAGGAGTGACATGGAGTAGCGACATAGGGGAATGACAAAGAGGAGTGATATTGAAAAGTGACATGGAGGAGTGACATAGAGGAGTGATGTGGAGGAGTTACATGGAAAACGTAGAAGTGACACGGAGGAGTGAGATGGAGGAGTGACAATATGAGCTACACGGATGAGAGACATGACATTGAAGACTTGGAGAAGTGACATGGAGGAGCGACATGCAAGAGTGACATGGAGGAGTGACATGGAGTAGCGACTTGGAGTAGTGACATAAAGGAGTTACATGGAGGAGTGAAATGGAGGATTGATATGGAGGAGTGACATGGAGAGGGTGAAATAGAGGAGTGATATGGAGGAGCGACATGCAGGATTTACACTGAAGTCATATAGAAGTGAAATTGAGGAGTGACTTGGAGGAGTGACATAAAGGAGTGACATGGAGGAATGACATGGATGAGTGACATGGAGGAGTGACAAGGAGTAGCGACATGGAGGAGTGACATGAGGAGTGGCATGGAGGGTTGATATGGTGGAGGGACGTGGTGGAGTGAAATGGAGGAGTGACATGGAGGAGTGAGTTGGTGTAGCGACAAGGAGGAGTTACATGGAGGGTTGATATGGAGGAGTGACATGGAGAAGTGACGTGGTGGAGTGAAATGGAGGAGTGACATGGAGGAGTGAGTTGGTGTAGCGACAAGGAGGAGTTACATGGAGGGTTGATATGGAGGAGTGACATGGAGAAGTGACGTGGTGGAGTGACATGGAATAGCGACATGGAGGAGTGACAAGGAAGTGTGACATGGAGGAGTGGCGTGGACGAGTGACATGGAGGAGTGAGTTGGTAGAGCGACATGGAGGAGTGACATGGAATAGCTACATGGAGGAGTGACAAGGAGGAGTGAGATGGAGGAGTGAGTTGGTGGAGCGACATGGTGGAGTGACATGGAAGACATATAGCAGTGACATAGAGGAGTGACTTGGAGGAGTGACATAAAGGAGTGACGTGGAGGAATGACTTGGATGAGTGACATTGAGGAGTGACAAGGAGGATTGAGTTGGTGTAGCGACATGGAGGAGTGACATGGAGTAGTGACATGGAGGAGTGACATGGAGGAGCAACATGGAGGAGTGACAAGGAGGAGAGACTTGGAGGAGTGACATGGAAGACATATAGAAGTTACATGGAGGAGTGACATGGAGGAGTGACATGGAGGAGCAACATGGAGGAGTGACAAGGAGGAGAGACTTGGAGGATTGAGTTGGATGAGTGACATTGAGGAGTGACAAGGAGGATTGAGTTGGTGTAGCGACATGGAGGAGTGACATGGAGTAGCGACATGGAGGAGTGACATGAGGAGTGAGTTGGTGTAGCAACATGTAGGAGTGACATGGAATAGCGACAAGGAGGAGTGACATGGAGGAGTGACATAGAGGATTGTTGTGGAGGAGAGACATGGAGTAGTGACATGGAGAACTGACAAGTTTGATTAGGAATGAGGTTTGATATTGTGGAGTGACATGGCGGAGGGAAAGGGATTAGTGAGTTGGTTTAGTGACATGGAGGAGTGACATGGAGGAGTGACATGGAGGAGTGACATGGCGGGTTGATATGGAGGAGTGACATGGAGGAGTGACGTGGTGGAGTTAAATGGAGGAGTGTCATGGAGGAGTGAGTTGGCGTATCGACATAAGGAGTGACATGGAATAGCGACATGGAGGAGTGACTTGGATGAGTGACATGGAGGAGTGACAAGGAGGATTTAGTTGGTGTAGCGACATGGATGAGTGACATGGAGTAGCGACATGGAGGAGTGACATGAGGAGTGAGTTGATGTAGCGACATGGAGGAGTGACATGGAATTGCGACAAGAAGGAGTGACATGGAGAAGTGACATGGAGGATTGATATGGAGGAGTAACATGGAGAAGTGATATAGAGGAGTGACATGGAGGAGTGAGTAGGTAGAGCGACATGGAGGAGTGACATGGAGTAGCTACATGGAGGAGTGACAAGGAGGTGTGACATGGAGTAGCGACATGGAGGAGTGACTTGGAGGAGTGACAATGTGGAGCTACACAGATGAGAGACATGACATTGAAGACTTGGAGAAGTGACATGGAGGAGAGTCATGGAGGAGTGACATGGCGAAGGGACATGGAGGAATGACATGGAGGAGTGACATGGAGGGTTGATATGGAGGAGGGACGTGGTGGAGTGAAATGGAGGAGTGACATGGAGGAGTGAGTTGGTGTAGCGACAAGGAGGAGTGACATGGAGGAGTGACATAGAGGAGTGAGTTGGTGGAGCAACATGGAGGAGTGACATGGAAGACATATAGAAGTGACATGGAGGAGTGACTTGGAGGAGTGACATAAAGGAGTGACATGGACAAATGACTTGGCTGAGTGACATGGAGGAGTGACAAGGAGGATTGAGTTGGTGTAGCGACATGGAGGAGTGACATGGAGTAGCTACATGGAGGAGTGACATGAGGATTGAGTTGGTGTAGCGACATGGAGGAGTGGAGGAGTGACATGGAAGAGCGACAAGGAGGAGTGACATAGAGGATTGACATGGAGGAGTGACATAGAGGTTTGATGTTGGGGAGAGACATGGAGTAGTGACATGGAGAAGTGACAAGTTTGATCAGGAAGGAGGGTTGATATGGTGGAGTGACATGGCGGAGGGACAGGGATGAGTGAGTTGGTGTAGTGACATGCAGGAGTAACATGGAGGAGTGACATGGAGGGTTGATATGGAGGAGTGACATGGAGGAGTTACGTGGTGGAGTGAAATGGGGGAGTGACATGGAAGAGTGAGTTGGTGTAGCGACATGGAGGAGTAACATGGAATAGCGACAAGGAGGAGTGACATGGAGAAGTGACATGGAGGAGTGATATAGAGGAGTGATGTGGAGGAGAGACATGGAGTAGTGACATGGAGAACTGACAAGTTTGATAAGGAAGGAGGTTTGATATTGTGGAGTGACATGGCGGAGGGACAGGGATTAGTGAGTTGGTGTAGTGACATGAAGGAGTGACATGGCGGGTTGATATGGAGGAGTGACATGGAGGAGTGACGTGGAGGGTTGATATGGAGGAGTGACATGGAGGAGTGACGTGGAGGGTTGATATGGAGGAGTTAAATGGAGGAGTGACATGGATGAGTGAGTTGGTGTAGCGACAAGGAGGAGTGACATGGAGGGTTGATATGGAGGAGTGAAATGGAGGATTGACATGGAGGAGTGAGTTGGTGGAGCGACATGGAGGAGTGACATGGAGTAGCGACATGGAGGAGTTACATGAGGAGTGAGTTGGTGTAGCAACATGGAGGAGTGACATGGAATAGCGACAAGGAGGAGTGACATGGAGGAGTGACATAGAGGATTGATGTGGAGGAGAGACATGGAGTAGTGACATGGAGAACTGACTAGTTTGATCAGGAAGGAGGTTTGATATTGTGGAGTGACATGGCGGAGGGACAGGGATTAGTGACTTGGTGTAGTGACATGGAGGAGTGACATGGAGGAGTGACATGGCGGGTTGATATGGAGGAGTGACATGGAGGCGTGACGTGGTGGAGTGAAATGGAGGAGTGACATGGAGGAGTGAGTTGGTGTATCGACATAAGGAGTGACATGGAATAGCGACATGGAGGAATGACTTGGATGAGTGACATGGAGGAGTGACAAGGAGTTTTGAGTTGGTGTAGCGACATGGAGGAGTGAAATGGAATAGCTACATGGAGGAGTGACAAGGAGGAGTGAAATGGAGGAGTGAGTTGGTGGAGCGACATTGAGGAGTGACATGGAATACATATAGACGTGGTGGAGTGAAATGGAGGAGTGATATGGAGGAGTGAGTTGGTGTAGCGACAAGGAGGAGTGACATGGAGGAGTGACGTGGTGGAGTGAAATGGAGGAGTGACATGGAGGAGTGAGTTTATATAGCGACATAAGGAGTGACATGGAATAGCAACTTGGAGGAGTGACATGGAGGAGTGACATAGAGGAGTGACTTGGAGCAGTGACATGGAAGACATATAGAAGTGACATGGAGGAGTGACTTGGAGGAGTGACATAAAGGAGTGACATGGACAAATGACTTGGCTGAGTGACATGGAGGAGTGACAAGGAGGATTGAGTTGGTGTAGCGACATGGAGGAGTGACATGGAATTGCGACAAGGAGGAGTGACATGGAGAAGTGACATGGAGGAGTGACATGGAGGAGTGAGTTGGTGTAACGACATGGAGGAGTGACATGGAAGACATATAGAAGTGACATGGAGGAGTGACGTGGAGTAGTGACATGGAGGGTTGAAATGGAGGAGTGACATGGAATAGAGACAAGGAGCAATGACATGGAGGAGTGAAATAGAGGAGTGATATGGAGGAGCGACAGGCAGGAGTGACATTGAAGTCATATAGAAGTGAAATTGAGGAGTGACTTGGAGGAGTGACAAGGAGTAGCGACATGGAGGAGTGACATGAGGAGTGACGTAGAAGAGTGACGTGGTGGAGTGAAATGGCGCAGGGACAGGGATGAGTGAGTTGGTGTAGTGACATGGAGTAGCTACATGGAGGAGTGACAAGGAAGTGTGACATGGAGGAGTGACGTGGACGAGTGACATGGAGGAATGAGTTGGTAGAGCGACATGGAGGAGTGACATGGAATAGCTACATGGAGGAGTGACAAGGAGGAGTGACATGAAGGAGTGAGTTGGTGGAGCGACATGGAGGAGTGACATGGAAGACATATAGAAGTGACATGGAGGAGTGACTTGGAGGAGTGACATAAATGAGTGACATGGAGGAATGACTTGGATGAGTGACATGGAGGAGTGACAAGGAGGATTGAGTTGGTGTAGCGACATGGAGGAGTGACATGGAGTAGCGACATGGAGGAGTGACATGAGGAGTGAGTTGGTGTAGCAACATGGAGGAGTGACATGGAATAGCGACAAGGAGGAGTGACATGGAGGAGTGACATAGAGGAGTGATATTGAAAAGTGACATTGAGGAGTGACATAGAGGAGTTATGTGGAGGAGTGACATGTACAACATGTAGAAGTGACACGGAGGAGAGACTTGGAGCAGTGACATGGAGGACTGACAAGGAGAATTGAGTTGGTGTAGCGAAATGGAGGAGTGAAATGGAGTAGCGACATGGAGGAGTGACATGAGGAGTGAGTTGGTGTAGCAACATGGAGGAGTGACATGGAATAGCGACAAGGAGGAGTGACATGGAGAAGTCACATGGAGGAGTGACATGGAGGAATGACATAGAGGAGTGATGTGGAGGAGAGACATGGAGTAGTGACATGGAGAACTGACAAGTTTGATTAGGATGGAGGGTTGATATGGTGGAGTGACATGGCGGAGGGACAGGGATTAGTGAGTTGGTGTAGTGACATGGACGAGTGACATGGAGGAGTGACATGGAGGAGTGACATGGAGGGTTGATATGGAGGAGTGACATGGAGGAATGACGTGGTGGAGTGAAATGGAGGAGTGAAATGGAGTAGCGACATGGAGGAGTGACATGAGGAGTGAGTTGGTGTAGCGACATGGAGGAGTGACATGGAGGAGTGACATTGCGGAGGGACAGGGATGTGTTAGTTGGTGTAGTGACATGGAGGAATGACATGGAGGAATGACATGGAGGAGTGACATGGAGGAGTCACATGTAGGGTTGATATGGAGGAGTGATATGGAGGAGTAACGTAGTGGAGTGAAATGGAGGAGTGAGTTGGTGTAATGACATAAGGAGTGACATGGAATAGTGACATGGAGGAGTGAGTTGGTGTAGCGACATGGAGGAGTGACATGGAATAGCGACAAGGAGGAGTGACATGGAGGAATGACATAGAGGATTGATGTGGAGGAGAGACATGGAGTAGTGACATGGAGAAGTGACAAGTTTGATCAGGAAGGAGGGTTGATATGGTGAAGTGACATGGCGGAGGGAAAGGGATGAGTGAGTTGGTGTAGTGACATGCAGGAGTGACATGGAGGAGTGACATGGAGGAGTGACATGGAGGAGTAACATGGAGGAGTGACATAGAGGATTGATGTGGAGGAGAGACATGTAGGAGTGACAGGGCGGATCAGCAAGGAGGATTGATATGGTGGAGTGACATGGCGGAGGGACATGGATGAGTGACATGGAGGAGTGACATGGAGGAGCAACATGGAGGAGTGACAAGGAGGAGCGACATGGAGGAGTGACATGGAAGACATATAGAAGTGACATGGAGGCTTGACATGGAGGATCGACATGGAGGAGTGACATGGAGTAGCGACATAGGGGAATGACATAGAGGAGTGATATTGAAAAGTGACATTGAGGAGTGACATAGAGGAGTTATGTGGAGGAGTGACATGTACAACATGTAGAAGTGACACGGAGGAGAGACTTGGATGAGTGACATGGAGGAGTGACAAGGAGGATTGAGTTGGTGTAGCGACATGGAGGAGTGACATGGAATTGCGACAAGGAGGAGTGACATGGAGAAGTGACATGGAGGAGTGACATGGAGGAGTGAGTTGGTGTAACGACATGGAGGAGTGACATGGAAGACATATAGAAGTGACATGGAGGAGTGACTTGGAGGAGTGACATGGAGGAATGACTTGGAGGGTTGATATGGAGGAGGGACGTGGTGGAGTGAAATGGAGGAGTGACATGGAGGAGTGAGTTGGTGTAGCGACAAGGAGGAGTGACATGGAGGGTTGATATGGAGGAGTGACATGGAGGAGTGACGTGTTGGAGTGAAATGGAGGAGTGACATGGAGGAGTGAGTTTATATAGCGACATAAGGTGTGACATGGAATAGCGACATGGAGGAGTGACATGGAGGAGTGACATGGCAGAGGGACAGGGATGAGTGAGTTGGTGTAGTGAAATGGAGTAGCTACATGGAGGAGTGACAAAGAAGTGTGACATGGAGGAGTTATGTGGAGGAGTGACATGTACAACATGTAGAAGTGACACAGAGGAGAGACTTGGATGAGTGACATGGAGGAGTGACATGGAGGAATGACTTGAAGGGTTGATATGGAGGAGGGACGTGGTGGAGTGACGTGGTGGAGTGAAATGGAATAGCGACAATGAGCAATGACATGGAGGAGTGACATGGAGGAGTGACATAGAGGATTGATGTGGAGGAGTGACGTGGTGGAGTGAAATGGAGGAGTGACATGGAGGAGTGAGTTGGTGTATCGACAAAAGGAGTGACATGGAATAGCGACATGGAGGAGTGACTTGGATGAGTGACATGGAGGAGTGACAAGGAGGATTGAGTTGTTGTAGCGACATGGAGGAGTGAAATGTAGTAGCGACATGGAGGAGTGACATGAGGATTGAGTTGGTATAGCGACATGGAGGAGTGACATGGAGGCGTGACATGGCAGAGGGACAGGGATGAGTGAGTTGGTGTAGTGACATGGAGGAGTGACATGGAGGAATGACATGGAGGAGTGACATGGAGGAGTGACATGGAGGGTTGATATGGAGGAGTGATATGGAGGAGTGACGTGGTGGAGTGAAATGGAGGAGTGAGTTGGTGTAGCGACATAAGGATTGACATGGAATAGCGACATGGAGGAGTGATATAGAGGAGTGGCGTGGTGGAGTGAAATTTAAGAGTGACATGGAGGAGTGACATGGAGGAGTGACATGGAGTAGCTAAATCGAGGAGTGACAAGGAGGTGTGACATGGAGGAGTGATATGGAGGAGTGACATGGAGGAGTGACGTGGTGGAGTGAAATGGAGGAGTGACATGGAGGAGTGAGTTGGTGGAGCGACATAAGGAGTGACATGGAGGAGTGACATAGAGGAGTGACGTGGAGCAGTGACATGGAGGAGTGAGTTGGTGGAGCGACATGGAGGAGTGACATGGAAGACATATAAAAGTGACATGGAGGAGTGACTTGGAGGAGTGACATAAAGGAGGGACATGGAGGAATGACTTGGATGAGTGACATGGAGGAGTGACAAGGAGGATTGAGTTGGTGTAGCGATATGGAGGAGTGAAATGGAGTAGCGACATGGAGGAGTGACATGAGGAGTGAGTTGGTGTAGCGACATGGAGGAGTGACATGGCGGAGGGACAGGGATGAGTGAGTTGGTGTAGTGACATGGAGGAGTGACATGGAGGGTTGATATGGAGGAGTGATTTGGAGGAGTGACGTAGTGGAGTGAAATGGAGGAGTGAAATGGAGGAGTGAGTTGGTGTAGCGACATAAGGAGTGACATGGAATAGCGATATGAAGGAATGACATGGAGGAGTGACATGAGGAGTGAGTTGGTGTAGCGACATGGAGGAGTGACATGGTATAGCGACAAGGAGGAGTGACATGGAGGAGTGACATAGAGGATTGAGGTGGGGGAGAGACATGGAGTAGTGACATGGAGAAGTGACAAGTTTGATCAGGAAGGAGGGTTAATATGGTGGAGTGACATGGCGGAGGGAAAGGGATGAGTGAGTTGGTGTAGTGACATGGAGGAGTGACATGGAGGACTGACATGGAGGAGTGACATGGAGGGTTGATATGGAGGAGTGACATGGAGGAGTGACGTGGTGGAGTGAAATGGAGGAGTGACATGGAGGAGTGAGTTGGTGGAGCGACATAAGGAGTGACATGGAATAGCGACCTTAGAGGAGTGACATGGAGGAGTGACATAGAGGAGTGACGTGGAGCAGTGACATGGAGGATTGACATGGAGGAGTGAGTTGGTGGAGCGACATGGAGGAGTGACATGGAAGACATATAGAAGTGACATGGAGGAGTGACTTGGAGGAGTGACATAAATGAGTGACATGGAGGAATGACTTGGATGAGTGACATGGAGGAGTGACAAGGAGGATTGAGTTGGTGTAGCGACATGGAGCAGTGACATGGAGTAGCGACATGGAGGAGTGACATGAGGAGTGAGTTGGTGTAGCAACATGGAGGAGTGACATGGAATAGCGACAAGGAGGAGTGACATGGAGGAGTGATATAGAAAAGTTATATTGAAAAGTGACATTGAGGAGTGACATAGTGGAGTTATGTGGAGGAGTGACATGTACAACATGTAGAAGTGACACGGAGGAGAGACTGGGATGAGTGACATGGAGGAGTGACAAGGAGGATTGAGTTGGTGTAGCGACATGTAGGAGTGACATGGAATTGCGACAAGGAGGAGTGACATGGAGAAGTGACATGGAGGATTGATATGGAGGACTAACATGGAGGAGAGATATAGAGGAGTGGCGTGGTGGAGTGATATTTAAGAATGACATGGAGGAGTGACATGGAGGAGTGACATGGAGTAGCTACATGGAGGAGTGACAAGGAGGTGTGACATGGAGGAGTGATGTGGACGAGTGACATGGAGGAGTGAGTTGGTAGAGCGACAAGGAGGAGTGACATGAAGTAGCTACCTGGAGGAGTGACAAGGAGGTGTGACATGGAGGAGTGACGTGGAGTAGCGACATGGAGGAGTGACTTGGAGGAGTGACAATGTGGAGCTACACAGATGAGAGACATGACATTGAAGACTTGGAGAAGTGACATGGAGGAGAGACATGGAGGAGTGACATAGAGGAGTGACTTGGAGCAGTGACATGGAGGAGTGACAAGGAGAATTGAGTTGGTGTAGCGACATGGAGTAGTGACATGGAGTAGCGACATGGAGGAGTGACATGAGGAGTGAGTTGGTGTAGCAACATGGAGGAGTGACATGGAATAGCGACAAGGAGGAGTGACATGGAGGAGTGACATGGAGGAGTGACATGGAGGAATAACATAGAGAAGTGATGTGGAGGAGAGACATGGAGTAGTGACATGGAGAACTGACAAGTTTGATCAGGATGGAGGGTTGATATGGTGGAGTGACATGGCGGAGGGACAGGGATTAGTGAGTTGGTGTAGTGACATGGAGGAGTGACATGGAGGAGTGACATGGAGGGTTGATATGGAGGAGTGACATGGAGGAGTGACGTGGTGGAGTGAAATGGAGGAGTGAAATGGAGTAGCGACATGGAGGAGTGACATGAGGAGTGAGGTGGTGTAGCGACATGGAGGAGTGACATGGAGTAGCGACATGGAGGAGTGAGTTGGTGTAATGACATGGAGGAGTGACATGGAAGACATATAGAAGTGACATGGAGGAGTGACATGGAGGAGTGACAGGGCGGATCAGCCAGGCGGATTGATATGGTGGAGTGACATGGAGGAGGGACATGGAGGAGTGACATGGAGGAGTGACTTGGAGGAGTGACATAAAGGAGTGTCATGGAGGAATGACATGGATGAGTGACATGGAGGAGTGACATGGAGTAGTGACAAGGAGGAGTGACATGGAGGAGTGACATGGAAGAGTGACATAGAGGATTGATGTGGAGGAGAGACATGGAGTAGTGACATGGAGAAGTGACAAGTTTGATCAGGTTAGAGGGTTGTTATGGTGGTGTGACATGGCGGAGGGACAGGGATGAGTGAGTTGGTGTAGTGACATGGAGGAGTGAGTTGGTAGAGCGACAAGGAGGAGTGACATGAAGTAGCTACCTGGAGGAGTGACAAGGAGGTGTGACATGGAGGAGTGACGTGGAGTAGCGACATGGAGGAGTGACTTGGAGGAGTTACAATGTGGAGCTACACAGATGAGAGACATGACATTGAAGACTTGGAGAAGTGACATGGAGGAGAGACATGGAGGAGTGACATAGAGGAGTGACTTGGAGCAGTGACATGGAGGAGTGACAAGGAGAATTGAGTTGGTGTAGCGACATGGAGTAGTGACATGGAGGGATGATATGGAAGAGTGACATGGAGGAGTGACGTGGTGGAGTGAAATGGAGGAGTGAAATGGAGTAGCGACATGGAGGAGTGACAAGGAGGTGTGACATGGAGGAGTGACGTGGAGTAGCGACAAGGAGCAATGACATGGAGGAGTGACATGAGGAGTGAGGTGGTGTAGCGACATGGAGGAGTAACATGGAGGAGTGACATGGTGGAGGGACCGGGATGAGTGAGTTGGTGTAGTGACAAGGAGGAGTGACATGGAGGAGTGACATGGAAGAGTGACATAGAGGATTGATGTGGAGGAGAGAAAGTGAGTAGTGACATGGAGAAGTGACAAGTTTGATCAGGAAAGAGGGTTGTTATGGTGGTATGACATGGCGGAGGGACAGGGATGAGTGAGTTGGTGTAGTGACATGGAGGAGTGAGTTGGAGTAGCGACATGGAGGAGTGACTTAAGGAGTTAGTTGGTGTAGCGACATGGAGGAGTGACATGGCGGAGGGACTGGGATGAGTGAGTTGATGTAGTGAAATGGAGGAGTGACATGGAGGAATGACATGGAGGAGTGAAATAGAGGAGTGACATGGAGGGTTGATATGGAGGAGTGATTTGGAGGAGTGACGTGGTGGAGTGAAATGGAGGAGTGACATTGAATAGCGACAAGGAGCAATGACATGGAGGAGTGAAATAGAGGAGTGATATGGAGGAGCGACATGCAGGAGTGACATTGAAGTCATATAGAAGTGAAATTGAGGAGTGACTTGGAGTAGCGACATGGAGGAGTAACATGGAATAGAGACAAGGAGGAGTGACATGGAGGAGTAACATGGAGGAGTGATTTAGAGGAGTGATGTGGAGGAGAGACAAGGAGTAGTGACCTGGAGAAGTGACAAGTTTGATCAGGAAGGAAGGTTGATATGGTGGAGTGACATGGCGGAGGGAAAGGGATGAGTGAGTTGGTGTAGTGACATGGAGGAGTGACATGGAGGAGTGACATGGAGGAGTGACATGGAGGAATGAGTTGGTAGAGCGACATGGAGGAGTGACATGGAATAGCTACATGGAGGAGTGACAAGGAGGAGTGACATGGAGGAGTGAGTTGGTGGAGCGACATGGAGGAGTGACATGGAAGACATATAGAAGTGACATGGAGGAGTGACTTGGAGGAGTGACATAAATGAGTGACATGGAGGAATGACTTGGATGAGTGACATGGAGGAGTGACAAGGAGGGTTGAGTTGGTGTAGCGACATGGAGGAGTGACATGGAGTAGCGACATGGAGGAGTGACATGAGGATTGAGTTGGTGTAGCAACATGGAGGAGTGACATGGAATAGCGACAAGGAGGAGTGACATGGAGGAGTGACATAGAGGAGTGATATTGAAAAGTGACATTGAGGAGTGACATAGAGGAGTTATGTGGAGGAGTGACATGTACAACATGTAGAAGTGACACGGAGGAGAGACTTGGATGAGTGACATGGAGGAGTGACAAGGAGGATTGAGTTGGTGTAGCGACATGGAGGAGTGACATGGAATTGCGACAAGGAGGAGTGACATGGAGAAATGACATGGAGGATTGATATGGAGGACTAACATGGAGGAGTGATATAGAGGAGTGGCGTGGTGGAGTGATATTTAAGAGTGACATGGAGGAGTGACATGGAGGAGTGACATTGTGGAGTGACATGAGGAGTGAGTTGCTGTAGCGACATGGAGGAGTGACATGAAATTGCGACAAGGAGGAGTGACATGGAGAAGTGACATGGAGGATTGATATGGAGGAGTAACATGGAGGAGTGATATAGAGGAGTGGCATGGTGGAGTGAAATTTAAGAGTGACATGGAGGAGTGACATGGAGGAGTGCCATGGAGTAGCTACATGGAGGAGTGACAAGGAGGTGTGACATGGAGGAGTGACGTGGACGAGTGACATGGAGGAGTGAGTTGGTAGAGCGACATTGAGGAGTGACATGGAGTAGCTACATGGAGGAGTGACAAGGAGGTGTGACATGGAGGAGTGACGTGGAGTAGTGACATGGAGGGTTGAAATGGAGGAGTGACATGGAATAGCGACAAGGAGCAATGACATGGAGGAGTGAAATAGAGGAGTGATATGGAGGAGCGACATGCAGGAGTGACATTGAAGTCATATAGAAGTGAAATTGAGGAGTGACTTGGATGAGTGACATAAAGGAATGACATGGAGGAATGACATGGATGAGTGACTTGGAGGAGTGACAAGGAGTAGCGACATGGAGGAGTGACATGAGGAGTGACGTTGAAGAGTGACGTGGTGGAGTGAAATTGAAGAGTGACTTGGAAGAGTGAGTTGGTGTAGCGACATGGAGGAGTAACATGGAATAGCGACAAGGAGGAGTGACATGGAGGAGTGACATGGAGGAGTGATATAGAGGAGTGATGTGGAGGAGAGACATGGAGTAGTGACATGGAGAAATGACAAGTTTGATCAGGAAGGAGGGTTGATATGGAGGAGTGATTTGGAGGTGTGACGTGGTGGAGTGAAATGGAGGAGTGAAATGTAGGAGTGAGTTGATGTAGCGACATGGAGGAGTGACATGGAATTGCGACAAGGAGGAGTGACATGGAGAAGTGACATGGAGGATTGATATGGAGGAGTAACATTGTGGAGTGATATAGAGGAGTGACATGGAGGCGTGAGTTGGTAGAGCGACATGGAGGAGTGACATGGAGTAGCTACATGGAGGAGTGACAAGGAGGTGTGACATGGAGTAGCGACATGGAGGAGTGACTTGGAGGAGTGACAATGTGGAGCTACACAGATGAGAGACATGACATTGAAGACTGGGAGAAGTAACATGGAGGAGAGACATAGAGGAGTGACATGGCGAAGGGACATGGAGGAGTGACATGGACGAGTGACATGGAGGGTTGATATGGAGGACGGACGTGGTGAAGTGAAATGGAGGAGTGACATGGAGGAGTGAGTTGGTGTAGCGACAAGGAGGAGTGACATGGAGGGTTGATATGGAGGAGTGACATGGAAGAGTGACGTGGTGGAGTGAAATGGAGGAGTGACATGGAGGAGTGAGTTTATATAGCGACATAAGGAGTGACATGGAATAGCGACATGGAGGAGTGACATGGAGGAGTGACATAGAGGAGTGACGTGGAGCAGTGACATGGAGGAGTGACATGGAGGAGTGAGTTGGTGGAGCTACATGGAGGAGTGACATGGAAGACATATAGAAGTGACATGGAGGAGTGACTTGGAGGAGTGACAAAAAGGAGTGACATGGACAAATGACTTGGCTGAGTGACATGGAGGAGTGACAAGGAGGATCGAGATGGTGTAGCGACATGGAGGAGTGACATGGAGTAGCTACATGGAGGAGTGACATGAGGAGTGAGTTGGTGTAGCGACATGGAGGAGTGACATGGAAGAGCGACAAGGAGGAGTGACATAGAGGAGTGACATGGAGGAGTGACATAGAGGTTTGATGTGGGGGAGAGACATGGAGTAGTGACATGGAGAAGTGACAAGTTTGATCAGGAAGGAGGAGTGACTTGGAGGAGTGACAATGTGGAGCTACACAGATGAGAGACATGACATTGAAGACATGGAGAAGTGACATGGAGGAGAGACATGGAGGAGTGACATGGCGAAGGGACATGGAGGAGTGACATGGACGAGTGACATGGAGGGTTGATATGGAGGAGGGAGGTGGTGAAGTGAAATGGAGGAGTGACATGGAGGAGTGAGTTGGTGTAGGGACACGGAGGAGTGACATGGAGGGTTGATATGGAGGAGTGACATGGAAGAGTGACGTGGTGGAGTGAAATGGAGGAGTGACATGGAGGAGTGAGTTTATATAGCGACTTAAGGAGTGACATGGAATAGCGACATGGACGAGTGACATGGAGGGTTGATATGGAGGAGGGACGTGGTGGAGTGAAATGGAGGAGTGACATGGACAAATGACTTGGCGGAGTGACATGGAGAAGTGACAAGGAGGATTGAGTTGGTGTAGCGACATGGAGGAGTGACATGGAGTAGCGACATGGAGGAGGGACAGGGATGAGTGAGTTGGTGTAGCGACATGGAGGAGTGAAATGGAATAGCTACATGGAGGATTGACAAGGAGGAGTGACATGGAGGAGTGAGTTGGTGGAGCAACATGGAGGAGTGACTTGGAAGACATATAGAAGTGACATGGACGAGTGACTTGGAGGAATGACTTGGATGAGTGACATGGAGGACAGACAAAGAGGAGTGAGTTGGTGTAGCGACAAGGAGGAGTGACATGGAGGGTTGATATGGAGGAGTGACATGGAGGAGTGACGTGGTGGAGTGAAATGGAGGAGTGACATGGAGGAGTGAGTTTATATAGCGACATAAGGAGTGACATGGAATAGCGACATGGAGGAGTGACATGGAGGAGTGAGTTGGAGAAGTGACAAGTTTGATCAGGAAGGAGGTTTGATATGGTGGAGTGACATGGCGGAGGGACATGGAGGAGTGACATGGAGGAGTGACATGGAGGGTTGATATGGAGGAGGGACATGGTGGAGTGAGTTTATATAGCGACATAAGGAGTGACATGGAATAGCGACATGGAGGAGTGACATGGAGGAGTGAGTTGGTGGAGCAACATGGAGGAGTGACATGGAAGACATATAGAAGTGACATGGAGGAGTGACTTGGAGGAGTGACAAAAAGGAGTGACATGGACAAATGACTTGGCTGAGTGACATGGAGGAGTGACAAGGAGGATCGAGATGGTGTAGCGACATGGAGGAGTGACATGGAGTAGCTACATGGAGGAGTGACATGAGGATTGAGTTGGTGTAGCGACATGGAGGAGTGACATGGAAGAGCAACAAGGAGGAGTGACATAGAGGAGTGACATGGAGGAGTGACATAGAGGTTTGATGTGGGGGAGAGACATGGAGTAGTGACTTGGAGAAGTGACAAGTTTGATCAAGAAGGAGGGTTGATATGGTGGAGTGATATGGCGGAGGGACAGGGATGAGTGAGTTGGTGTAGTGACATGGAGGAGTGACATGGAGGGTTGATATGGAGGAGTGACATGAAATAGCGACAAGGAGGAATCACATGGAGGAGTGACATGGAGGAGTTACATAGAGGATTGATGTGGAGGAAAGACATGAAGTAGTGACATGGAGGAGTGACATGGAGGATTGATGTTGAGGAGAGACATGGAGGAATGACAGGGCTGATCAGCAAGTTGGATTGATATGGTGGAGTGACATGGAAGACATATAGAAGTGACATGGAGGAGTGACATGGAGGATCGACATGGAGGAGTGACATGGAGTAGCGACATAGGGGAATGACATAGAGGAGTGATATTGAAAAGTGACATGGAGGAGTGACATAGAGGAGTGATGTGGAGGAGTGACATGGAAAACATGTAGAAGTGACACGGAGGAGTGATATGGAGGAGTGACAATATGGAGCTACACGGATGAGAGACATGACATTGAAGACTTGGAGAAGTGACATGGAAGAGTGACATGGAGTAGCGACATGGAGTAGTGACATTAAGGAGTTACATGGAGGAGTGAAATGGAGGATTGATATGGAGGAGTGACATGGAGGAGTGAAATAGAGGGGTGATATGGAGGAGCGACATGCAGGAGTGACATTGAAGTCATATAGAAGTGAAATTGAGGAGTGACGTGGAGGAGTGACATAAAGGAGTGACATGGAGGAATGACTGGGATGAGTGACATGGAGGAGTGACAAGGAGTAGCGACATGGAGGAGTGACATGAGGAGTGACGTAGAAGAGTGACGTGGTGGAGTGAAATGGAGGAGTGACATGGAAGAGTGAGTTGGTGTAGCAACATGGAGGAGTAACATGGAATAGCAACAAGGAGGAGTGACATGGAGCAGTGATATGGAGAAGTGACAAGTTTGATCAGGAAGGAGGTTTGATATGGTGGAGTGATATAGAGGAGTGATGTGGAGGAGTGACATGGAGGCGTGACATGGAGGGTTGATATGGAGGAGGGACATGGTGGAATTAAATGGAGGAGTGACATGAAGGAGTGAGTTGGTGTAGCGACAAGGAGGAGTGACATGGAGTAGTAATATGGAGGAGTGACATGGAGGATTGACGTGGTGGAGTGAAATGGAGTAGTGACATGGAGGATTGAGTTTATATAGCGACATAAGGAGTGACATGGAATAGCGACATGGAAGAGTGACATGGAGAAGTAACATACAGGAGTGACAAGGAGGATTGAGTTGGTGTAGTGACATGGAGGAGTGACATGGAGGGTTGATATGGAGGAGTGACATGGAATAGCGACAAGGAGGATTGAGTTGGTGTAGCGACATGGAGGAGTGACAAGGAGGAGTAACATTGAGGAGTGACATGGAGGGTTGATATGGAGGAGTGACATGGAGGAGTGACGTGGTGGAGTGAAATGTGGGAGTGACATGGAAGAGTGAGTTGGTGTAGCGACATGGAGGAGTAACATGGAATAGCGACAAGGAGGAGTGACATGGAGGAGTGACATGGAGGAGTGATATAGAGGAGTGATGTGGAGTAGAGACATGGAGTAGTGACATGGAGAAGTGACACGTTTGATCAGGAAGGAGGGTTGATATGGTGGAGTGACATGGCGGAGGTACAGGGATGAGTGAGTTGCTGTAGTGACATGAAGTAGCTAAATGGAGGAGTGACAAGGAAGTGTGACATGGAGGAGTGACGTGGACGAGTGACATGGAGGAGTGAGTTGGTAGAGCGACATGGAGGAGTGACATGGAATAGCTACATGGAGGATTGACAAGGAGGAGTGACATGGAGGAGTGAGTTGGTGGAGCGACATAGAGGAGTAACATGGAAGACATATAGAAGTGACATGGAGGAGTGACTTGGATGAGTGACATAAAGGAGTGACATGGAGGAATGACTTGGATGAGTGACGTGGAGGAGTGACAAGGAGGATTGAGTTGTTGTAGCGACATGGAGGAGTGACATGGAGGGTTGATATGGAGGAGTGACATGAAATAGCGACAAGGAGGAATGACATGGAGGATTGACATGGACGAGTGATATAGAGGAGTGATGTGGACGAGAAACATGGAGTAGTGACATGGAGAAGTGACAAGTTTGATCAGGAAGTAGGGTTGATATGGTGGAGTGACATGGCGGAGGGACATGGAGGAGTGACATGGAGGAGTGACATGGAGGGTTGATATGGAGGAGGGACATGGTGGAGTGAAATAGAGGAGTGACATGGAGGAGTGAGTTGGTGTAGCGACAAGGAGGAGTGACATGGAGGGTGATATGGAGGAGTGACATGGAGGAGTGACGTGGTGGAATGAAATGGAGGAGTGACATGGAGGAGTGAGTTTATATAGCGGCATAAGGAATGACATGGAATAGCGACATGGAGGAGTGACTTAGATGAGTGACATGGAGGAGTGACAAGGAGGATTGAGTTGGTGTAGCGACATGGATGAGTGAAATGGAATAGCTACATGGAGGAGTGACAAGGAGGAGTGACATGGAGGAGTGAGTTGGTGGAGCGACATGGAGGAGTGACATGGAAGACATATAGAAGTGACATGGAGGAGTGACTTGGAGGAGTGACATAAAGGAGTGACATGGAGGAATGACTTGGATCAGTGACATGGAGGACAGACAAAGAGGAATGAGTTGGTGTAGCGACAAGGAGGAGTGACATGGAGGGTTGATATGGAGGAGTGACATGGAGGAGTGACGTGGTGTAGTGAAATGGAGGAGTGACATGGAGGATTGAGTTTATATAGCGACATAAGGAGTGACATGGAATAGCGACATGGAGGAGTGACATGGAGGAGTGAGTTGGTGGAGCAACATGGAGGAGTGACATGGAAGACATATATAAGTGACATGGAGGAGTGACATGGAGGAGTGAGTTGGTGGAGCGACATGGAAGAGTGACATGGAGAAGTGACATAGAGGAGTGACAAGGAGGATTGAGTTGGTGTAGTGACATGGAGGAGTGACATGGAGGGTTGATATGGAGGAGTGACATGGAATAGCGACAAGGAGGATTGAGTTGGTGTAGCGACATGGAGAAGTGACATGGAGTAGCGACATGGAGGAGTGACATGGAGGAGTGACGTGGACGAGTGACATGGAGGAGTGAGTTGGTAGAGCGACATGGAGGAGTGACATGGAGTAGCTACATGGAGGAGTGACAAGGAGGTGTGACATGGAGGAGTGACGTGGAGTAGCGACATGGAGGAGTGACTTGGAGGAGTGACAATGTGGAGCTACACAGATGAGAGACATGACATTGAAGACTTGGAGAAGTGACATTGAGGAGAGACATGGAGGAGTGAAATGGAGGAGTGACATGGAGTAGCGACATGGAGGAGTGACATGGAGGAGTGAGTTGGTGTAATGACATTGAGGAGTGACATGGAAGACATATAGAAGTGACATTGAGGAGAGACATGGAGGAGTGAAATGGAGGAGTGACATGGAGGAGTGACAAGGAGGATTGAGTTGGTGTAGCGACATGGAGGAGTGACATGGAAGAGCGACAAGGAGGAGTGACATAGAGGAGTGACATGGAGGAGTGACATAGAGGTTTGATGTGGGGGAGCGACATGGAGTAGTGACATGGAGAAGTGACAAGTTTGTTCAAGAAGGAGGGTTGATATGGTGGCGTGACATGGCGGAAGGACAGGGATGAGTGAGTTGGTGTAGTGACATGGAGGAGTGACATGGAGGAGTGACATGGAGGGTTGATATGGAGGAGTGACATGGAATAGCGACAAGGAACAATGACATGGAGGAGTGACATGGAGGAGTGACATAGAGGATTGATGTGGAGGAAAGACATGGAGAAGTGACATGGAGTAGAGACAAGGAGGAGTGACATGAGGAGTGACGTAGAAGAGTGACGTTGTGGAGTGAAATGGAGGAGTGACATGGAAGAGTGAGTTGGTGTAGCGACATGGAGGAGTAACATGAAATAGCGACAAGGAGGAGTGACATGGAGGAGTGACATGGAGGAGTGATATAGAGGAGTGATGTGGAGGAGAGACATGGAGTAGTGACATGGAGGGTTGATATGGAGGAGGGACGTGGTGGAGTGAAATGGAGGAGTGACATGGATGAGTGAGTAGGTATAGCGACAAGGAGGAGTGACATGGAGGAGTGACGTGGTGGAGTGAAATGGAGGAGTGACATGGAGGTGTGAGTTGGTGTATCGACAAAAGGAGTGACATGGAATAGCGACATGGAGGAGTGACTTGGATGAGTGACATGGAGGAGTGACAAGGAGGATTGAGTTGGTGTAGCGACATGGAGGAGTGAAATGTAGTAGCGACATGGAGGAGTGACATGAGGAGTGAGTTGGTGTAGCGACATGGAGGAGTGACATGGAGGCGTGACATGGCAGAGGGACATGGATGAGTGAGTTGGTGTAGTGACATGGAGGAGTGACATGGAGGAATGACATGGAGGAGTGACATGGAGGAGTGACATGGAGGGTTGATATGGAGGAGTGATATGGAGGAGTGACGTGGTGGAGTGAAATGGAGGAGTGAGTTGGTGTAGCGACATAAGGATTGACATGGAATAGCGACATGGAGGAGTGATATAGAGTAGTGGCGTGGTAGAGTGAAATTTAAGAGTGACATGGAGGAGTGACATTAAGGAGTTATATGGAGGAGTGAAATGGAGGATTGATATGGAGGAGTGACATGGAAGAGTGAAATAGAGGAGTGATATGGAGGAGCGACATGCAATAGTGACATGGAGGAGTGACATGGAGTAGTGACATAAAGGAGTGACATGGAGGAATGACATGGATGAGTGACATGGAGGAGTGACAAGGAGTAGCGACATGGAGGGTTGATATGGAGGAGTTACATGGATGAGTGACGTGGTGGAGTGAAATGGAGGAGTGACATGGAGGAGTGATTTTATATAGCAACATAAGGAGTAACATGGAATAGCGACTTGGAGGAGTGACATGGAGGAGTGAGTTGGTGGAGCAACATGGAGGAGTGACATGGAAGACATATAGAAGTGACATGGAGGAGTGACTTGCAGGAGTGACATAAAGGAGTGACATGGACTAATGACTTGGCTGAGTGACATGGAGGAGTGACAAGGAGGATTGAGTTGGTGTAGCGACATGGAGGAGTTACATGGAGTAGCTACATGGACGAGTGACATGAGGATTGAGTTGGTGTAGCGACATGGAGGAGTGACATGGAAGAGCGACAAGGAAGAGTGACATAGAGGAGTGACATGGAGGAGTGACATAGAGGTTTGATGTAGGGGAGAGACATGGAGTAGTGACATGTAGAAGTGACAAGTTTGATCAAGAAAGAGTGTTGATATGATGGAGTGACAGGGATGAGTGAGTTGGTGTAGTGACATGGAGGAGTGACATGGAGGAGTGACATGGAGGGTTGATATGGCGGAGTGACATGGAATAGCGACAATGAGCAATGACATGGAGGAGTGACATGGAGGAGTGACATAGAGGATTGATGTGGAGGAAAGACATGAAGTAGTGACATGGAGTAGCGACATGGAGGAGTGACATGGAGGAGTGACATGGAGGCGTGACGTGGTGGAGTGAAATGGAGGAGTGACATGGAGGAGTGAGTTGGTGTATCGACAAAAGGAGTGACATGGAATAGCAAAATGGAGGAGTGACTTGGATGAGTGACATGGAGGAGTGACAAGGAGGATTGAGTTGGTGTAGCGACATGGAGGAGTGAAATGTAGTAGCGACATGGAGGAGTGACATGAGGAGTGAGTTGGTGTAGCGACATGGAGGAGTGACATGGAGGCGTGACATGGCAGAGGGACAGGGATGAGTGAGTTGGTGTAGTGACATGGAGGAGTGACATGGAGGAATGACATGGAGGAGTGACATGGAGGAGTGACATGGAGGGTTGATATGGAGGAGTGATATGGAGGAGTGACGTGGTGGAGTGAAATGGAGGATCTAATTGGTGTAGCGACATAAGGATTGACATGGAATAGCGACATGGAGGAGTGATATAGAGTAGTGGCGTGGTAGAGTGAAATTTAAGAGTGACATGGAGGAGTGACATGGAGGAGTGACATAGAGTAGCTAAATCGAGGAGTGACAAGGACGTGTGACATGGAGGAGTGACGTGGACGAGTGACATGGAGGAGTGAGTTGGTAGAGCGACATGGAGGAGTGACATGGAGTAGCTACATTGAGGAGTGACAAGGAGGTGTGACATGGAGGAGTGATGTGGAGTAGCGACATGGAGGAGTGACTTGGAGGAGTGACAATGTGGAGCTACACAGATGAGAGACATGACATTGAAGACTTGGAGAAGTGACATGGAGGAGAGACATGGAGGAGTGAAATGGAGGAGTGACATGGAGTAGCGACATGGAGGAGTGACATGGAGGAGTGAGTTAGTGTAACGACATGGAGGAGTGACATGGAAGATATATAGAAGTGACATGAAGGAGTGACATGGAGAAGTTACAGGGCGGATCAGCAAGGAGGATTGATATGGTGGAGTGACATGGAGGAGGGACATGGAGGAGTGACAAGGAGGAGTGACATGGAGGAGTGACATGGAGGAGTGACATAGAGGATTGATGTGGAGGAGAGACATGGAGGAGTGACAGGGCGGATCAGCAAGGAGGATTGATATGATTGAGTGACATGGCGGAGGGACATGGATGAGTGACATGGAGGCGTGACATGGAGTAGCAACATGGAGGAGTGACAAGGAGGAGCGACATGGAGGATTGACATGGAAGACATATAGAAGTGACATGGAGGAGTGACATGGAGGATCGACATGGAGGAGTGACATGGAGTAGCGACATAGGGGAATGATATAGAGGAGTGATATTGAAAAGTGACATGGAGGAGTGACTTAGAGGAGTGATGTGGAGGAGTGACAATATGGAGCTACACGGATGAGAGACATGACATTGAAGACTTGGAGAAGTGACATGGAGGAGCGACATGCAAGAGGGACATGGAGGAGTGACATGGAGTAGCGAAATGGAGTAGTGACATTAAGGAGTTACATGTAGGAGTGAAATGGAGGACTGATATGGAGGAGTGACATGGAGGAGTGAAATAAACGAGTGACTTGGAGGAGTGACATAAAGGAGTGACATGGAGGAGTGACATGAGGAGTGACGTGGTGGAATGAAATGGAGGAGAGACATGGAGGAGTGAGTTTATATAGTGACATAAGGAGTGACATGGAATAGTGACATGGAGGAGTGACATGGAGTAGTGAAATAGAGGAGTGACGTGGAGCAGTGACATGGAGGAGTGACATGGAGGAGTGAGTTGGTAGAGCGACATGGAGGAGTGACATGGAATAGCTACATGGAGAAGTGACAAGCAAGTGTGACATGGAGGAGTGACATGGAGTAGCTACATTGAGGAGTGACAAGGAGGTGTGACATGGAGGAGTGATGTGGAGTAGCGACATGGAGGAGTGACTTGGAGGAGTGACAATGTGGAGCTACACAGATGAGAGACATGACATTGAAGACTTGGAGAAGTGACATGGAGGAGAGACATGGAGGAGTGAAATGGAGGAGTGACATGGAGTAGCGACATGGAGGAGTGACATGGAGGAGTGAGTTGGTGTAACGACATGGAGGAGTGACATGGAAGATATATAGAAGTGACATGAAGGAGTGACATGGAGAAGTGACAGGGCGGATCAGCAAGGAGGATTGATATGGTGGAGTGACATGGAGGAGGGACATGGAGGAGTGACAAGGAGGAGTGACATGGAGGAGTGACATGGAGGAGTGACATAGAGGATTGATGTGGAGGAGAGACATGGAGGAGTGACAGGGCGGATCAGCAAGGAGGATTGATATGATTGAGTGACATGGCGGAGGGACATGGATGAGTGACATGGAGGCGTGACATGGAGTAGCAACATGGAGGAGTGACAAGGAGGAGCGACATGGAGGATTGACATGGAAGACATATAGAAGTGACATGGAGGAGTGACATGGAGGATCGACATGGAGGAGTGACATGGAGTAGCGACATAGGGGAATGATATAGAGGAGTGATATTGAAAAGTGACATGGAGGAGTGACTTAGAGGAGTGATGTGGAGGAGTGACAATATGGAGCTACACGGATGAGAGACATGACATTGAAGACTTGGAGAAGTGACATGGAGGAGCGACATGCAAGAGGGACATGGAGGAGTGACATGGAGTAGCGAAATGGAGTAGTGACATTAAGGAGTTACATGTAGGAGTGAAATGGAGGACTGATATGGAGGAGTGACATGGAGGAGTGAAATAAACGAGTGACTTGGAGGAGTGACATAAAGGAGTGACATGGAGGAGTGACATGAGGAGTGACGTGGTGGAATGAAATGGAGGAGAGACATGGAGGAGTGAGTTTATATAGTGACATAAGGAGTGACATGGAATAGTGACATGGAGGAGTGACATGGAGTAGTGAAATAGAGGAGTGACGTGGAGCAGTGACATGGAGGAGTGACATGGAGGAGTGAGTTGGTAGAGCGACATGGAGGAGTGACATGGAATAGCTACATGGAGGAGTGACAAGCAAGTGTGACATGGAGGAGTGACATGGACGAGTGACATGGAGGAGTGAGTTGGTGGAGCGACATGGAGGAGTGACATGGAATAGCTACATGGAGGAGTGACAAGGAGGAGTGACATGAAGGAGTGAGTTGGTGGAGCGACATGGAGGAGTGACATGGAATAGCTACATGGAGGAGTGACAAGCAAGTGTGACATGGAGGAGTGACATGGACGAGTGACATGGAGGAGTGAGTTGGTAGAGCGACATGGAGGAGTGACATGGAATAGCTACATGGAGGAGTGACAAGGAGGAGTGACATGGAGGAGTGAGTTGGTGGAGCGACATGGAGGAGTGACATGGAAGACATATAGAAGTGACATGGAGGAGTGACTTGGAGGAGTGACATAAAGGAGTGACATAGAGGAATGACTTGGATGAGTGACATGGAGGAGTGACAAGGAGGATTGATTTGGTGTAGCGACATGGAGGAGTGACATGGAGTAGCGACATGGGATAGTGACATGAGGAGTGAGTTGGTTTAGCAACATGGAGGAGTGACATGGAATAGCGACAAGGAGGTGTGACATGGAGGAGTGACATAGAGGATTGATGTGGAGGAGACACATGGAGTATTGACATGGAGAACTGACAAGTTTGATCTGTAAGGAGGGTTGATAGGGTGGAGTGACATGGCGGAGGGACAGGGATTAGTGAGTTGGTGTAGTGACGTGGTGGAGTGAAATGGAGGAGTGACATGGAGGAGTGAGTTGGTGTATCGACATAAGGAGCGACATGGAATAGCGACATGGAGGAGTGACTTGGATGAGTGACATGGAGGAGTGACAAGGAGGATTGACATGGAGGATCGACATGGAGGAGTGACATGGAGTAGCGACATAGGGGAATGACATAGAGGAGTGATATTGAAAAGTGACATGGAGGAGTGACATAGAGGAGTGATGTGGAGGAGTGACATGGAAAACATGTAGAAGTGACACGGAGGAGTAATATGGAGGTGTGACAATATGGAGCTACACGGATGAGAGACATGACATTGAAGACTTGGAGAAGTGACATGGAGGAGCGACATGCAAGAGTCACATGGAGGAGTGACATGGAGTAGCGACATGGAGTAGTGACATTAAGGAGTTACATGGAGGAGTGAAATGGAGTATTGATATGGAGGAGTGACATGGAGGAGTGAAATAGAGGAATGATGTGGTGGAGTGAAATGGAGGAGTGACATGGATGAGTGAGTTGGTGTATCGACATAAGGAGTGACATGGAATAGCGACATGGAGGAGTGACTTGGATGAGTGACATGGAGGATTGACAAGGATGATTGATGTGGAGGAGAGACATGGAGTAGTGACATGGAGAACTGAGAAGTTTGATCAGGAAGGAGGGTTGATATGGTGGAGTGACATGGCGGAGGGACAGGGATCAGTGAGTTGGTGTAGTGACATGGAGGAGTGAAATGGAGGAGTGACATGGAGGAGTGACATGGAGGAGTGACGTGGTGGAGTGAAATGGAGGAGTGACATGGAGGAGTGAGTTGGTGGAGCGACATGGAGGAGTGACATGGAAGACATATAGAAGTGACATGGAGGAGTGACTTGGAGGAGTGACATAAAGGAGTGACATGGAGGAATGACTTGGATGAGTGACATGGAGGAGTGACAAGGAGGATTGAGTTGGTGTAGCGACATGGAGGAGTGACATGGAGTAGCGACATGGAGGAGTGACATGAGGAGTGAGTTGGTGTAGCGACATGGAGGAGTGACATGGAATAGCGACAAGGAGGAGTGACATGGAGGAGTGACATGGAGGAGTAACATAGAGGATTGATGTGGAGGAGAGACATAGAGTAGTGACATGGAGAACTGACAAGTTTGATCAGGAAGGAGGTTTGATATTGTGGAGTGACATGGCGGAGGGACAGGGATTAGTGAGTTGGTGTAGTGACATGGAGGAGTGACATGGAGGAGTGACATGGAGGGTTGGTATGGAGGAGTGACATGGAGGAGTGACGTGGTGGAGTTAAATAGAGGAGTGACATGGAGGAGTGAGTTGGTGTATCGACATAAGGAGTGACATGGAATAACGACATGGAGGAGTGACTTGGATGAGTGACATGGAGGAGTGACAAGGAGGATTGAGTTGGTTTAGCGACATGGAGGAGTGAAATGGAATAGCTACATGGAGGAGTGACAAGGAGGAGTGACATGGAGGAGTGAATTGGTGGAGCGACATGGAGGAGTGACATGGAAGACATATAGAAGTGACATGGAGGAGTGACTTGGAGGAGTGACAGAAAGGAATGACATGGAGGAATGACTTGGATGAGTGACATGTAGGACTGACAAGGAGGATTGAGTTGGTGTAGCGACATGGAGGAGTGACATGGATTAGCGACATGGAAGAGTGACATGAGGAGTGAGTTGGTGTAGCAACATGGAGGAGTGACATGGAATAGCGACAAGGAGGAGTGACATGGAGGAGTGACATGGGGGAGTGACATAGAGGATTGATGTGGAGGAGAGACATAGAGTAGTGACATGGAGAACTGACAAGTTTGATCAGGACGGAGGTTTTATATTGTGGAGTGACATGGCGGAGGGACAGGGATTAGTGAGTTGGTGTAGTGACATGGAGGAGTGACATGGAGGAGTGACATGGAGGAGTGACATGGAGGAGTGACGTGGTGGAGTGAAATGGAGGAGTGACATGGAGGAGTGAGTTGGTGGAGCGACATGGAGGAGTGACATGGAAGACATATAGAAGTGACATGGAGGAGTGACTTGGAGGAGTGACATAAAGGAGTGACATGGAGGAATGACTTGGATGAGTGACATGGAGGAGTGACAATGAGGATTGAGTTGGTGTAGCGACATGGAGGAGTGACATGGAGTAGCGACATGGAGGAGTGACATGAGGAGTGAGTTGGTGTAGCAACATGGAGGAGTGACATGGAATAGCGACAAGGAGGAGTGACATGGAGGAGTGACATGGAGGAGTAACATAGAGGATTGATGTGGAGGAGAGACATAGAGTAGTGACATGGAGAACTGACAAGTTTGATCAGGAAGGAGGTTTGATATTGTGGAGTGATATGGCGGAGGGACAGGGATTAGTGAGTTGGTGTAGTGACATGGAGGAGTGACATGGAGGAGTGACATGGAGGAGTGACATGGAGGGTTGGTATGGAGGAGTGACATGGAGGAGTGACGTGGTGGAGTTAAATGGAGGAGTGACATGGAGGAGTGAGTTGGTGTATCGACATAAGGAGTGACATGGAATAACGACATGGAGGAGTGACTTGGATGAGTGACATGGAGGAGTGACAAGGAGGATTGAGTTGGTTTAGCGACATGGAGGAGTGAAATGGAATAGCTACATGGAGGAGTGACAAGGAGGAGTGACATGGTTGAGTGAATTGGTGGAGCGACATGGAGGAGTGACATGGAAGACATATAGAAGTGACATGGAGGAGTGACTTGGAGGAGTGACATAAAGGAATGACATGGAGGAATGACTTGGATGAGTGACATGGAGGGTTGGTATGGAGGAGTGACATGGAGGAGTGACGTAGTGGAGTTAAATGGAGGAGTGACATGGAGGAGTGAGTTGGTGTATCGACATAAGGAGTGACATGGAATAACGACATGGAGGAGTAACTTGGATGAGTGACATGGAGGAGTGACAAGGAGGATTGAGTTGGTTTAGCGACATGGAGGAGTGAAATGGAATAGCTACATGGAGGAGTGACAAGGAGGAGTGACATGGAGGAGTGAATTGGTGGAGCGACATGGAGGAGTGACTTGGAAGACATATAGAAGTGACATGGAGGAGTGACTTGGAGGAGTGACATAAAGGAATGACATGGAGGAATGACTTGGATGAGTGACATGGACGACTGACAAGGAGGATTGAGTTGGTGTAGTGACATGGAGGAGTGACATGGAGTAGCGACATGGAAGAGTGACATGAGGAGTGAGTTGGTGTAGCAACATGGAGGAGTGACATGGAATAGTAACAAGGAGGACTGACATGGAGGAGTGACATGGAGGGTTAATATGGAGAAGTGATATGGAGGAGTGACGTGGTGGAGTGAAATGGAGGAGTGAGTTGGTGTTGCGACATAAGGAGTGACATGGAATAGCGATATTGAGGAGTGACATGGAGGAGTGACATGAGGAGTAAGTTGGTGTAGCGACATTTAGGAGTGACATGGAATAGCAACAAGGAGGAGTGACATGGAGGAGTGACATGGAGGAGTGACATAGAGGATTGATGTGGAGGAGAGACATGGAGTAGTGACATGGAGAAGTGACAAGTTTGATCAGGAAGGAGGGTTGATATGGTGGAGTGACATGGCGGAGGGACAGGGATTAGTGAGTTGGTGTAGTGACATGGAGTAGCTACGTGGAGGAGTGACAAGGAAGTGTGACATGGAGGAGTGACGTGGGCGAGTGACATGGAGGAGTATGTTTGTAGAGCGACATGGAGGAGTGACATGGAATAGCTACATGGAGGAGTGACAAGGAGGAGTGACATGGTGGAGTGACATGGAGGAGTGACATGGAGGGTTGATATGAAGGAGTGACATGGAGGAGTGATGTGGTGGAGTGAAATGGAGGAGTGACACGGAGGAGTGAGTTGGTGTATTGACATAAGGAGTGACATGGAATAGCGACATGGAGGAGTGACCTGGATGAGTGACATGGAGGAGTGACAAGGAGGATTGAGTTGGTGTAGCGACATGGAGGAGTGAAATGGAGTAGCGACATGGAGGAGTGACATGAGGAGTGATTTGGTGTAGCGACATGGAGGAGTGACATGGAGGAGTGACATGGCGGAGGGACAGGGATGAGTGAGTTTGTGTAGTGACATGGAGGAGTGACATGGAGGAATGACATGGAGGGTTGATATGGAGGAGTGATATGGAGGAGTGACAGGGCGGATCAGCAAGGAGGATTGATATGGTGGAGTGACATGGCGGAGGGACATGGATGAGTGACATGTAGGAGTGACATGGAGGAGCAAAATGGAGGAGTGACAAGGAGGAGCGACATGGAGGAGTGACATGGAAGACATATAGAAGTGACATGGAGGAGTGACATGGAGGATCGACATGGAGGAGTGACATGGAGGAGTGACATGGAGGAGTGACGTGGTGGAGTGAAATGGAGGAGTGACATGGAGGTGTGAGTTGGTGTATCGACAAAAGGAGTGACATGGAATAGCGACATGGAGGAGTGACTTGGATGAGTGACATGGAGGAGTGACAAGGAGGATTGAGTTGGTGTAGCTACATGGATGAGTGAAATGTAGTAGCGACATGGAGGAGTGACATGAGGAGTGAGTTGGTGTAGCGACATGGAGGAGTGACATGGAGGCGTGACATGGCAGAGGGACAGGGATGAGTGAGTTGGTGTAGTGACATGGAGGAGTGACATGGAGGAATGACATGGAGGAGTGACATGGAGGAGTGACATGGAGGGTTGATATGGAGGAGTGATATGGAGGAGTGACGTGGTGGAGTGAAATGGAGGAGTGAGTTGGTGTAGCGACATAAGGATTGACATGGAATAGCGACATGGAGGAGTGATATAGAGTAGTGGCGTGGTAGAGTGAAATTTAAGAGTGACATGGAGGAGTGACATTAAGGAGTTATATGGAGGAGTGAAATGGAGGATTGATATGGAGGAGTGACATGGAAGAGTGAAATAGAGGAGTGATATGGAGGAGCGACATGCAATAGTGACATGGAGGAGTGACATGGAGTAGTGACATAAAGGAGTGACATGGAGGAATGACATGGATGAGTGACATGGAGGAGTGACAAGGAGTAGCGACATGGAGGGTTGATATGGAGGAGTTACATGGATGAGTGACGTGGTGGAGTGAAATGGAGGAGTGACATGGAGGAGTGATTTTATATAGCAACATAAGGAGTAACATGGAATAGCGACTTGGAGGAGTGACATGGAGGAGTGAGTTGGTGGAGCAACATTGAGGAGTGACATGGAAGACATATAGAAGTGACATGGAGGAGTGACTTGCAGGAGTGACATAAAGGAGTGACATGGACTAATGACTTGGCTGAGTGACATGGAGGAGTGACAAGGAGGATTGAGTTGGTGTAGTGACATGGAGGAGTTACATGGAGTAGCTACATGGACGAGTGACATGAGGATTGAGTTGGTGTAGCGACATGGAGGAGTGACATGGAAGAGCGACAAGGAAGAGTGACATAGAGGAGTGACATGGAGGAGTGACATAGAGGTTTGATGTAGGGGAGAGACATGGAGTAGTGACATGTAGAAGTGACAAGTTTGATCAAGAAAGAGTGTTGATATGATGGAGTGACAGGGATGAGTGAGTTGGTGTAGTGACATGGAGGAGTGACATGGAGGAGTGACATGGAGGGTTGATATGGCGGAGTGACATGGAATAGCGACAATGAGCAATGACATGGAGGAGTGACATGGAGGAGTGACATAGAGGATTGATGTGGAGGAAAGACATGAAGTAGTGACATGGAGTAGCGACATGGAGGAGTGACATGGAGGAGTGACATGGAGGCGTGACGTGGTGGAGTGAAATGGAGGAGTGACATGGAGGAGTGAGTTGGTGTATCGACAAAAGGAGTGACATGGAATAGCAAAATGGAGGAGTGACTTGGATGAGTGACATGGAGGAGTGACAAGGAGGATTGAGTTGGTGTAGCGACATGGAGGAGTGAAATGTAGTAGCGACATGGAGGAGTGACATGAGGAGTGAGTTGGTGTAGCGACATGGAGGAGTGACATGGAGGCGTGACATGGCAGAGGGACAGGGATGAGTGAGTTGGTGTAGTGACATGGAGGAGTGACATGGAGGAATGACATGGAGGAGTGACATGGAGGAGTGACATGGAGGGTTGATATGGAGGAGTGATATGGAGGAGTGACGTGGTGGAGTGAAATGGAGGATCTAATTGGTGTAGCGACATAAGGATTGACATGGAATAGCGACATGGAGGAGTGATATAGAGTAGTGGCGTGGTAGAGTGAAATTTAAGAGTGACATGGAGGAGTGACATGGAGGAGTGACATAGAGTAGCTAAATCGAGGAGTGACAAGGAGGTGTGACATGGAGGAGTGACGTGGACGAGTGACATGGAGGAGTGAGTTGGTAGAGCGACATGGAGGAGTGACATGGAGTAGCTACATTGAGGAGTGACAAGGAGGTGTGACATGGAGGAGTGATGTGGAGTAGCGACATGGAGGAGTGACTTGGAGGAGTGACAATGTGGAGCTACACAGATGAGAGACATGACATTGAAGACTTGGAGAAGTGACATGGAGGAGAGACATGGAGGAGTGAAATGGAGGAGTGACATGGAGTAGCGACATGGAGGAGTGACATGGAAGATATATAGAAGTGACATGAAGGAGTGACATGGAGAAGTGACAGGGCGGATCAGCAAGGAGGATTGATATGGTGGAGTGACATGGAGGAGGGACATGGAGGAGTGACAAGGAGGAGTGACATGGAGGAGTGACATGAGGAGTGACGTGGTGGAATGAAATGGAGGAGAGACATGGAGGAGTGAGTTTATATAGTGACATAAGGAGTGACATGGAATAGTGACATGGAGGAGTGACATGGAGTAGTGAAATAGAGGAGTGACGTGGAGCAGTGACATGGAGGAGTGACATGGAGGAGTGAGTTGGTAGAGCGACATGGAGGAGTGACATGGAATAGCTACATGGAGGAGTGACAAGCAAGTGTGACATGGAGGAGTGACATGGAGTAGCTACATTGAGGAGTGACAAGGAGGTGTGACATGGAGGAGTGATGTGGAGTAGCGACATGGAGGAGTGACTTGGAGGAGTGACAATGTGGAGCTACACAGATGAAAGACATGACATTGAAGACTTGGAGAAGTGACATGGAGGAGAGACATGGAGGAGTGAAATGGAGGAGTGACATGGAGTAGCGACATGGAGGAGTGACATGGAGGAGTGAGTTGGTGTAACGACATGGAGGAGTGACATGGAAGATATATAGAAGTGACATGAAGGAGTGACATGGAGAAGTGACAGGGCGGATCAGCAAGGAGGATTGATATGGTGGAGTGACATGGAGGAGGGACATGGAGGAGTGACAAGGAGGAGTGACATGGATGAGTGACATGGAGGAGTGACATAGAGGATTGATGTGGAGGAGAGACATGGAGGAGTGACAGGGCGGATCAGCAAGGAGGATTGATATGATTGAGTGACATGGCGGAGGGACATGGATGAGTGACATGGAGGCGTGACATGGAGTAGCAACATGGAGGAGTGACAAGGAGGAGCGACATGGAGGATTGACATGGAAGACATATAGAAGTGACATGGAGGAGTGACATGGAGGATCGACATGGAGGAGTGACATGGAGTAGCGACATAGGGGAATGATATAGAGGAGTGATATTGAAAAGTGACATGGAGGAGTGACTTAGAGGAGTGATGTGGAGGAGTGACAATATGGAGCTACACGGATGAGAGACATGACATTGAAGACTTGGAGAAGTGACATGGAGGAGCGACATGCAAGAGGGACATGGAGGAGTGACATGGAGTAGCGAAATGGAGTAGTGACATTAAGGAGTTACATGTAGGAGTGAAATGGAGGACTGATATGGAGGAGTGACATGGAGGAGTGAAATAAACGAGTGACTTGGAGGAGTGACATAAAGGAGTGACATGGAGGAGTGACATGAGGAGTGACGTGGTGGAATGAAATGGAGGAGAGACATGGAGGAGTGAGTTTATATAGTGACATAAGGAGTGACATGGAATAGTGACATGGAGGAGTGACGTGGAGCAGTGACATGGAGGAGTGACATGGAGGAGTGAGTTGGTGGAGCGACATGGAGGAGTGACATGGAATAGCTACATGGAGGAGTGACAAGGAGGAGTGACATGAAGGAGTGAGTTGGTGGAGCGACATGGAGGAGTGACATGGAATAGCTACATGGAGGAGTGACAAGCAAGTGTGACATGGAGGAGTGACATGGACGAGTGACATGGAGGAGTGAGTTGGTAGAGCGACATGGAGGAGTGACATGGAATAGCTACATGGAGGAGTGACAAGGAGGAGTGACATGGAGGAGTGAGTTGGTGGAGCGACATGGAGGAGTGACATGGAAGACATATAGAAGTGACATGGAGGAGTGACTTGGAGGAGTGACATAGAGGAATGACTTGGATGAGTGACATGGAGGAGTGACAAGGAGGATTGATTTGGTGTAGCGACATGGAGGAGTGACATGGAGTAGCGACATGGGATAGTGACATGAGGAGTGAGTTGGTTTAGCAACATGGAGGAGTGACATGGAATAGCGACAAGGAGGTGTGACATGGAGGAGTGACATAGAGGATTGATGTGGAGGAGACACATGGAGTATTGACATGGAGAACTGACAAGTTTGATCTGTAAGGAGGGTTGATATGGTGGAGTGACATGGCGGAGGGACAGGGATTAGTGAGTTGGTGTAGTGACATGGAGGAGTGACATGTAGGAGTGACATGGAGGAGTGACATGGAGGAGTGACGTGGTGGAGTGAAATGGAGGAGTGACATGGAGGAGTGAGTTGGTGTATCGACATAAGGAGCGACATGGAATAGCGACATGGAGGAGTGACTTGGATGAGTGACATGGAGGAGTGACAAGGAGGATTGACATGGAGGATCGACATGGAGGAGTGACATGGAGTAGCGACATAGGGGAATGACATAGAGGAGTGATATTGAAAAGTGACATGGAGGAGTGACATAGAGGAGTGATGTGGAGGAGTGACATGGAAAACATGTAGAAGTGACACGGAGGAGTAATATGGAGGTGTGACAATATGGAGCTACACGGATGAGAGACATGACATTGAAGACTTGGAGAAGTGACATGGAGGAGCGACATGCAAGAGTCACATGGAGGAGTGACATGGAGTAGCGACATGGAGTAGTGACATTAAGGAGTTACATGGAGGAGTGAAATGGAGTATTGATATGGAGGAGTGACATGGAGGAGTGAAATAGAGGAATGATGTGGTGGAGTGAAATGGAGGAGTGACATGGATGAGTGAGTTGGTGTATCGACATAAGGAGTGACATGGAATAGCGACATGGAGGAGTGACTTGGATGAGTGACATGGAGGATTGACAAGGATGATTGATGTGGAGGAGAGACATGGAGTAGTGACATGGAGAACTGAGAAGTTTGATCAGGAAGGAGGGTTGATATGGTGGAGTGACATGGCGGAGGGACAGGGATCAGTGAGTTGGTGTAGTGACATGGAGGAGTGAAATGGAGGAGTGACATGGAGGAGTGACATGGAGGAGTGACGTGGTGGAGTGAAATGGAGGAGTGACATGGAGGAGTGAGTTGGTGGAGCGACATGGAGGAGTGACATGGAAGACATATAGAAGTGACATGGAGGAGTGACTTGGAGGAGTGACATAAAGGAGTGACATGGAGGAATGACTTGGATGAGTGACATGGAGGAGTGACAAGGAGGATTGAGTTGGTGTAGCGACATGGAGGAGTGACATGGAGTAGCGACATGGAGGAGTGACATGAGGAGTGAGTTGGTGTAGCGACATGGAGGAGTGACATGGAATAGCGACAAGGAGGAGTGACATGGAGGAGTAACATAGAGGATTGATGTGGAGGAGAGACATAGAGTAGTGACATGGAGAACTGAAGTTTGATCAGGAAGGAGGTTTGATATTGTGGAGTGACATGGCGGAGGGACAGGGATTAGTGAGTTGGTGTAGTGACATGGAGGAGTGACATGGAGGAGTGACATGGAGGGTTGGTATGGAGGAGTGACATGGAGGAGTGACGTGGTGGAGTTAAATGGAGGAGTGACATGGAGGAGTGAGTTGGTGTATCGACATAAGGAGTGACATGGAATAACGACATGGAGGAGTGACTTGGATGAGTGACATGGAGGAGTGACAAGGAGGATTGAGTTGGTTTAGCGACATGGAGGAGTGAAATGGAATAGCTACATGGAGGAGTGACAAGGAGGAGTGACATGGAGGAGTGAATTGGTGGAGCGACATGGAGGAGTGACATGGAAGACATATAGAAGTGACATGGAGGAGTGACTTGGAGGAGTGACAGAAAGGAATGACATGGAGGAATGACTTGGATGAGTGACATGGAGGACTGACAAGGAGGATTGAGTTGGTGTAGCTACATGGAGGAGTGACATGGATTAGCGACATGGAAGAGTGACATGAGGAGTGAGTTGGTGTAGCAACATGGAGGAGTGACATGGAATAGCGACAAGGAGGAGTGACATGGAGGAGTGACATGGGGGAGTGACATAGAGGATTGATGTGGAGGAGAGACATAGAGTAGTGACATGGAGAACTGACAAGTTTGATCAGGAAGGAGGTTTTATATTGTGGAGTGACATGGCGGAGGGACAGGGATTAGTGAGTTGGTGTAGTGACATGGAGGAGTGACATGGAGGAGTGACATGGAGGAGTGACATGGAGGAGTGACGTGGTGGAGTGAAATGGAGGAGTGACATGGAGGAGTGAGTTGGTGGAGCAACATGGAGGAGTGACATGGAAGACATATAGAAGTGACATGGAGGAGTGACTTGGAGGAGTGACATAAAGGAGTGACATGGAGGAATGACTTGGATGAGTGACATGGAGGAGTGACAAAGAGGATTGAGTTGGTGTAGCGACATGGAGGAGTGACATGGAGTAGCGACATGGAGGATTGACATGAGGAGTGAGTTGGTGTAGCAACATGGAGGAGTGACATGGAATAGCGACAAGGAGGAGTGACATGGAGGAGTGACATGGAGGAGTAACATAGAGGATTGATGTGGAGGAGAGACATAGAGTAGTGACATGGAGAACTGACAAGTTTGATCAGGAAGGAGGTTTGATATTGTGGAGTGACATGGCGGAGGGACAGGGATTAGTGAGTTGGTGTAGTGACATGGAGGAGTTACATGGAGGAGTGACATGGAGGAGTGACATGGAGGGTTGGTAGGGAGGAGTGACATGGAGGAGTGACGTGGTGGAGTTAAATGGAGGAGTGACATGGAGGAGTGAGTTGGTGTATCGACATAAGGAGTGACATGGAATAACGACATGGAGGAGTGACTTGGATGAGTGACATGGAGGAGTGACAAGGAGGATTGAGTTGGTTTAGCGACATGGAGGAGTGAAATGGAATAGCTACATGGAGGAGTGACAAGGAGGAGTGACATGGTTGAGTGAATTGGTGGAGCGACATGGAGGAGTGACATGGAAGACATATAGAAGTGACATGGAGGAGTGACTTGGAGGAGTGACATAAAGGAATGACATGGAGGAATGACTTGGATGAGTGACATGGAGGGTTGGTATGGAGGAGTGACATGGAGGAGTGACGTAGTGGAGTTAAATGGAGGAGTGACATGGAGGAGTGAGTTGGTGTATCGACATAAGGAGTGACATGGAATAACGACATGGAGGAGTAACTTGGATGAGTGACATGGAGGAGTGACAAGGAGGATTGAGTTGGTTTAGCGACATGGAGGAGTGAAATGGAATAGCTACATGGAGGAGTGACAAGGAGGAGTGACATGGAGGAGTGAATTGGTGGAGCGACATGGAGGAGTGACTTGGAAGACATATAGAAGTGACATGGAGGAGTGACTTGGAGGAGTGACATAAAGGAATGACATGGAGGAATGACTTGGATGAGTGACATGGAGGACTGACAAGGAGGATTGAGTTGGTGTAGTGACATGGAGGAGTGACATGGAGTAGCGACATGGAAGAGTGACATGAGGAGTGAGTTGGTGTAGCAACATGGAGGAGTGACATGGAATAGCGACAAGGAGGAGTGACATAGAAAAGTGACATGGAGGAGTGACACAGAGGTTTGTTGTGGGGGAGAGACATGGAGTAGTGACATGGAGAAGTGACAAGTTTGTTCAGGAAGGAAGGTTGATATGGTGGAGTGACATGGCGGAGGGACAGGGATGAGTGAGTTGGTGTAGTGACATGGAGGAGTAACATGGAGTAGTTACATGGAGGGTTGATATGGAGGAGTGACATAGAGTAGTGACGTGGTGGAGTGAAATGTGGGAGTGACATGGAAGAGTGAGTTGGTGTAGCGACAAGGAGGAGTAACATGGAATAGCGACAAGGAGGATTGACATGGAGGAGTGATATAGAGGCGTGATGTGGAGGAGAGACATGGAGTAGTGACATGGAGAAGTGACAAGTTTGATCAGGAAGGAGGGTTGATATGGTGGAGTGACATGGCGGAGGGACAGGGATGAGTGAGTTGGTGTAGTGACATGAAGTAGCTACATGGAGGAGTGACAAGGAAGTGTGACATGGAGGAGTCACGTGGACGAGTGACATGGAGGAGTGAGTTGGTAGAGTGACATGGAGGAGTGACATGGAATAGCTACATGGAGGAGTGACATGGAATAGCTACATGGAGGAGTGACAAGGAGGAGTGACATGGAGGAGTGAGTTGGTGGAACGACATGGAGGAATGACATGGAAGACATATAGCAGTGACATAGAGGAGTGACTTGGAGGAGTGACATAAAGGAGTGACATGGAGGAATGACTTGGATGAGTGACATTGAGGAGTGACAAGGAGGATTGCGTTGTTGTAGCGACATGGAGGAGTGACATGGAGTAGCGACATGGAGGAGTGACATGGAGGAGTGACATGGAGGAGTGACTTGGAGGAGTGACATAAAGGAGTGACATGGACAAATGACTTGGCTGAGTGACATGGAGGAGTGACAAGGAGGATTGAGTTAGTGTAGCGACATGGAGGAGTGACATGGAGTAGCTACATGGAGGAGTGACATGAGGATTGAGTTGGTGTAGCGACATGGAGGAGTGACATGGAAGAGCGACAAGGAGGAGTGACATGGAGGAGTAACATGGAGGAGTGACATGGAGGGTTGATATGGAGGAGTGACATGGAGGAGTGACGTGGTGGAGTGAAATGGGGGAGTGACATGGAAGAGTGAGTTGGTGTAGCGACATGGAGGAGTAACATGGAATAGCGACAAGGAGGAGTGACATGGAGGAGTGACATGGAGGAGTGATATAGAGGAGTGATGTGGAGGAGAGACATGGAGTAGTGACATGGAGAAGTGACTAGTTTGATCAGGAAGGAGGGTTGATATGGTGGAGTGACATGGCGGAGGGACAGGGATGAGTGAGTTGGTGTAGTGACATGAAGTAGCTACATGGAGGAGTGACAAGGAAGTGTAACATGGAGGAGTGACATGGACGAGTGACATGGAGGAGTGAGTTGGTAGAGCGACATGGAGGAGTGACATGGAAGACATATAGAAGTGACATGGAGGAGTGACTTGGAGGAGTGACATAAAGGAGTGACATGGAGGAATGACTTGGATGAGTGACATGGAGGAGTGACAAGGAGAATTGAGGTAGTGTAGCGACATGGAGGAGTGACATGGAGTAGCGACATGGAGGAGTGACATGAGGATTGAGTTGTTGTAGCAACATGGAGGAGTGACATGGAATAGCGACAAGGAGGAGTGACATGGAGGAGTGACATGGAGGAGTGACATAGAGGATTGATGTGGAGGAGAGACATGGAGTAGTGACATGGAGAACTGACAAGTTTGATTAGGAAGGAGGTTTGATATTGTGGAGTGACATGGCGGAGGGACAGGGATTAGTGAGTTGGTGTAGTGACATGGAGGAGTGAGGTGGTAGAGTGACATGGAGGAGTGTCATGGAATAGCCAAATGGAGTAGTGACAAGGAGGAGTGACATGGAGGAGTGAGTTGGCGTATCTACATAAGGAGTGACATGGAATAGCGACATGGAGGAATGACTTGGATGAGTGACATGGAGGAGTGACAAGGAGGAATGAGTTGGTGTAGCGACATGGAGGAGTGAGGTGGTAGAGTGACATGGAGGAGTGTCATGGAATAGCTACATGGAAGAGTGACAAGGAGGAGTGACATGGCGGGTTGATATGAAGGAGTGACATGGAGGCGTAACAAGTGCGGAGGGACAGGGATTAGTGAGTCTGTGTAGTGACATGGAGGAGTGACATGGAGGAGTGACATGGAGGAGTGACATGGCGGGTTGATATGGAGGAGTGACATGGAGGAGTGACGTGGTGGAGTGAAATGGAGGAGTGACATGGAGGAGTGAGTTGGCGTATCGTCATAAGGAGTGACATGGAATAGCGACATGGAGGAATGACTTGGATGAGTGACATGGAGGAGTGACAAGGAGGTTTGAGTTGGTGTAGCGACATGGAGGAGTGAAATGGAATAGCTACATGGAGGAGTGACAAGGAGGAGTGAGTTGGTGGAGCAACATGGAGGAGTGACATGGAGGGTTGATATGGAGGAGTGACATGGAGGAGTGACGTGGTGGAGTGAAATGGGGGAGTGACATGGAAGAGTGAGTTGGTGTAGCGACATGGAGGAGTAACATGGAATAGCGACAAGGATGAGTGACATGGAGGAGTGACATGGAGGAGTGATATAGAGGATTGATGTGGAGGTAAGACATGGAGTAGTGACATGGAGAACTGACAAGTTTGATTAGGAAGGAGGTTTGATATTGTGGAGTGACATGGCGGAGGGACAGGGATTAGTGAGTTGGTGTAGTGACATGGAGGAGTGAGGTGGTAGAGTGACATGGAGGAGTGTCATGGAATAGCTACATGGAAGAGTGACAAGGAGGAGTGACATGGCGGGTTGATATGGAGGAGTGACATGGAGGCGTAACAAGTGCGGAGGGACAGGGATTAGTGAGTCCGTGTAGTGACATGGAGGAGTGACATGGAGGAGTGACATGGAGGAATGACTTGGATGAGTGACATGGAGGAGTGACAAGGACGATTGAGTTGGTGTAGCGACATGGAGGAGTGAAATGGAATAGCTAAATGGAGTAGTGACAAGGAGGAGTGACATGGAGGAGTGAGTTGCCGTATCTACATAAGGAGTGACATGGAATAGCGACATGGAGGAATGACTTGGATGAGTGACATGGAGGAGTGACAAGGAGGATTGAGTTGGTGTAGCGACATGGAGGAGTGAGGTGGTAGAGTGACATGGAGGAGTGTCATGGAATAGCTACATGGAAGAGTGACAAGGAGGAGTGACATGGCGGGTTGATATGAAGGAGTGACATGGAGGCGTAACAAGTGCGGAGGGACAGGGATTAGTGAGTCTGTGTAGTGACATGGAGGAGTGACATGGAGGAGTGACATGGCGGGTTGATATGGAGGAGTGACATGGAGGAGTGACGTGGTGGAGTGAAATGGAGGAGTGACATGGAGGAGTGAGTTGGCGTATCGTCATAAGGAGTGACATGGAATAGCGACATGGAGGAATGACTTGTATGAGTGACATGGAGGAGTGACAAGGAGGTTTGAGTTGGTGTAGCGACATGGAGGAGTGAAATGGAATAGCTACATGGAGGAGTGACAAGGAGGAGAGACATGGAGGAGTTAGTTGGTGGAGCGACATGGAGGAGTGACATGGAATACATATAGACGTGGTGGAGTGAAATGGAGGAGTGACATGGAGGAGTGAGTTGGTGTAGCGACAAGGAGGAGTGACATGGAGGGTTGATATGGAGGAGTGACATGGAGGAGTGACGTGGTGGAGTGAAATGGAGAAGTGACATGGAGGAGTGAGTTTATATAGCGACATAAGGAGTGACATGGAATAGCGACATGGAGGAGTGACATGGAGGAGTAACATAGAGGAGTGACGTGGAGCAGTGACATGGAGGAGTGACATGGAGGAGTGAGTTGGTGGAGCAACATGGAGGAGTGACATGGAAGACATATAGAAGTGACATGGAGGAGTGACTTGGAGGAGTGACATAAAGGAGTGACATGGACAAATGACTTGGATGAGTGACATGGAGGAGTGACAAGGAGGATTGAGTTGGTGTAGCGACATGGAGGAGTTACATGGAGTAGCTACATGGAGGAGTGACATGAGGATTGAGTTGGTGTAGCGACATGGAGGAGTGACATGGAAGAGCGACAAGGAGGAGTGACATAGAGGAGTGACATGGAGGAGTGACATAGAGGTTTGATGTTGGGAAGAGACATGGAGTAGTGATATGGAGAAGTGACAAGTTTGATCAGGAATGAGGGTTGATATGGTGGAGTGACATGGCGGAGGGACTGGGATGAGTGAGTTGGTGTAGTGACATGGAGGAGTAACATGGAGGAGTGACATGGAGGGTTGATATGGAGGAGTGACATGGAGGAGTGACGTGGTGTAGTGAAATGGGGGAGTGACATGGAAGAGTGAGTTGGTGTAGCGACATGGAGGAGTAACATGGAATAGCGACAAGGAGGAGTGACATGGAGGAGTGACATGGAGGAGTGATATAGAGGAGTGATGTGGAGGAGAGACATGGAGTAGTGACATGGAGAAGTGACAAGTTTGATCAGGAAGGAGGGTTGATATGGTGGAGTGACATGGCGGAGCGACAGGGATGAGTGAGTTGGTGTAGTGACATGAAGTAGCTACATGGATGAGTGACAAGGAAGTGTGACATGGAGGAGTGACGTGGACGAGTGACATGGAGGAGTGAGTTGGTAGAGCGACATGGAGGAGTGACATGGAATAGCTACATGGAGGTGTGACAAGGAGGAGTGACATGGAGGAGTGAGTTGGTGGATCGACATGGAGAAGTGACATGGAAGACAAATAGAAGTGACATGGAGGAGTGACTTGGAGGAGTGACATAAATGAGTGACATGGAGGAATGACTTGGATGAGTGACATGGAAGAGTGACAAGGAGGATTGAGTTGGTGTAGCGACATGGAGGAGTGACTAGGAGTAGCGACATGGAGGAGTGAAATGAGGAGTGAGTTGGTGTAGCAACATGGAGGAGTAACATGGAATAGCGACAAGGATAAGTAACATGAAGGAGTGACATAGAGGATTGATGTGGAGGAGAGACATGGAGTAGTGACATGGAGAACTGACAAGTTTGATCAGGAAGGAGGTTTGATATTGTGGAGTGACATGGCGGAGGGACAGGGAGGAGTGAGTTGGTGTAGCGACAAGGTGGAGTGACATGGAGGGTTGATATGGAGGAGTGATATGGAGGAGTGACATGGATGAGTGACATGGAGGAGTGACATGGAGAATTGATAAGGAGGAGTTACATGGAGGAGTGATGTGGTGGAGTGAAATGGAGGAGTGACATGGAGGAGTGACATAGAGGAGTGACGTGGAGCAGTGACATGGAGGAGTGACATGGAGGAGTGAGTTGGTGGAGCAAAATGGAGGAGTGACATGGAGTAGCTACATGGAGGAGTGACATGGAAGAGCGACAAGGAGGAGTGACATAGAAAAGTGACATGGAGGAGTGACACAGAGGTTTGTTGTGGGGGAGAGACATGGAGTAGTGACATGGAGAAGTGACAAGTTTGTTCAGGAAGGAAGGTTGATATGGTGGAGTGACATGGCGGAGGGACAGGGATGAGTGAGTTGGTGTAGTGACATGAAGTAGCTACATGGAGGAGTGACAAGGAAGTGTGACATGGAGGAGTGACGTGTACGAGTGACATGGAGGAGTGAGTTGGTAGAGTGACATGGAGGAGTGACATGGAATAGCTACATGGAGGAGTGACATGGAATAGCTACATGGAGGAGTGACAAGGAGGAGTGACATGGAGGAGTGAGTTGGTGGAGCGACATGGAGGAGTGACATGGAAGACATATAGCAGTGACATAGAGGAGTGACTTGGAGGAGTGACATAAAGGAGTGACATGGAGGAATGACTTGGATGAGTGACATTGAGGAGTGACAAGGAGGATTGAGTTGGTGTAGCGACATGGAGGAGTGACATGGAGTAGCGACATGGAGGAGTGACATGGAGGAGTGACATGGAGGAGTGACTTGGAGGAGTGACATAAAGGAGTGACATGGACAAATGACTTGGCTGAGTGACATGGAGGAGTGACAAGGAGGATTGAGTTAGTGTAGCGACATGGAGGAGTGACATGGAGTAGCTACATGGAGGAGTGACATGAGGATTGAGTTGGTGTAGCGACATGGAGGAGTGACATGGAAGAGCGACAAGGAGGAGTGACATAGAGGAGTGACATGGAGGAGTGACATAGAGGTTTGATGTGGGGGAGAGACATGGAGTAGTGACATGGAGAAGTGACAAGTTTGATCAGGAAGGAGGTTTGATATGGTGGAGTGACATGGCGGAGGGACAGGGAAGAGTGAGTTGGTGTAGTGACATGCAGGAGTAACATGGAGGAGTGACATGGAGGGTTGATATGGAGGAGTGACATGGAGGAGTGACGTGGTGGAGTGAAATGGGGGAGTGACATGGAAGAGTGAGTTGGTGTAGCGACATGGAGGAGTAACATGGAATAGCGACAAGGAGGAGTGACATGGAGGAGTGACATGGAGGAGTGATATAGAGGAGTGATGTGGAGGAGAGACATGGAGTAGTGACATGGAGAAGTGACTAGTTTGATCAGGAAGGAGGGTTGATATGGTGGAGTGACATGGCGGAGGGACAGGGATGAGTGAGTTGGTGTAGTGACATGAAGTAGCTACATGGAGGAGTGACAAGGAAGTGTAACATGGAGGAGTGACATGGACGAGTGACATGGAGGAGTGAGTTGGTAGAGCGACATGGAGGAGTGACATGGAAGACATATAGAAGTGACATGGAGGAGTGACTTGGAGGAGTGACATAAAGGAGTGACATGGAGGAATGACATGGAGAATTGATAAGGAGGAGTTACATGGAGGAGTGACGTGGTGGAGTGAAATGGAGGAGTGACATGGAGGAGTGACATAGAGGAGTGACGTGGAGCAGTGACATGGAGGAGTGACATGGAGGAGTGAGTTGGTGGAGCAAAATGGAGGAGTGACATGGAGTAGCTACATGGAGGAGTGACATGAGGATTGAGTTGGTGTAGCGACATGGAGGAGTGACATGGAAGAGCGACAAGGAGGAGTGACATAGAAAAGTGACATGGAGGAGTGACACAGAGGTTTGTTGTGGGGGAGAGACATGGAGTAGTGACATGGAGAAGTGACAAGTTTGTTCAGGAAGGAAGGTTGATATGGTGGAGTGACATGGCGGAGGGACAGGGATGAGTGAGTTGGTGTAGTGACATGGAGGAGTAACATGGAGTAGTGACATGGAGGGTTGATATGGAGGAGTGACATAGAGTAGTGACGTGGTGGAGTGAAATGTGGGAGTGACATGGAAGAGTGAGTTGGTGTAGCGACAAGGAGGAGTAACATGGAATAGCGACAAGGAGGATTGACATGGAGGAGTGATATAGAGGCGTGATGTGGAGGAGAGACATGGAGTAGTGACATGGAGAAGTGACAAGTTTGATCAGGAAGGAGGGTTGATATGGTGGAGTGACATGGCGGAGGGACAGGGATGAGTGAGTTGGTGTAGTGACATAAAGTAGCTACATGGAGGAGTGAAAAGGAAGTGTGACATGGAGGAGTGACGTGGACGAGTGACATGGAGGAGTGAGTTGGTAGAGTGACATGGAGGAGTGACATGGAATAGCTACATGGAGGAGTGACATGGAATAGCTACATGGAGGAGTGACAAGGAGGAGTGACATGGAGGAGTGAGTTGGTGGAGCGACATGGAGGAGTGACATGGAAGACATATAGCAGTGACATAGAGGAGTGACTTGGAGGAGTGACATAAAGGAGTGACATGGAGGAATGACTTGGATGAGTGACATTGAGGAGTGACAAGGAGGATTGAGTTGGTGTAGCGACATGGAGGAGTGACATGGAGTAGCGACATGGAGGAGTGACATGGAGGAGTGACATGGAGGAGTGACTTGGAGGAGTGACATAAAGGAGTGACATGGACAAATGACTTGGCTGAGTGACATGGAGGAGTGACAAGGAGGATTGAGTTAGTGTAGCGACATGGAGGAGTGACATGGAGTAGCTACATGGAGGAGTGACATGAGGATTGAGTTGGTGTAGCGACATGGAGGAGTGACATGGAAGAGCGACAAGGAGGAGTGACATAGAGGAGTGACATGGAGGAGTGACATAGAGGTTTGATGTGGGGGAGAGACATGGAGTAGTGACATGGAGAAGTGACAAGTTTGATCAGGAAGGAGGTTTGATATGGTGGAGTGACATGGCGGAGGGACAGGGAAGAGTGAGTTGGTGTAGTGACATGCAGGAGTAACATGGAGGAGTGACATGGAGGGTTGATATGGAGGAGTGACATGGAGGAGTGACGTGGTGGAGTGAAATGGGGGAGTGACATGGAAGAGTGAGTTGGTGTAGCGACATGGAGGAGTAACATGGAATAGCGACAAGGAGGAGTGACATGGAGGAGTGACATGGAGGAGTGATATAGAGGAGTGATGTGGAGGAGAGACATGGAGTAGTGACATGGAGAAGTGACTAGTTTGATCAGGAAGGAGGGTTGATATGGTGGAGTGACATGGCGGAGGGACAGGGATGAGTGAGTTGGTGTAGTGACATGAAGTAGCTACATGGAGGAGTGACAAGGAAGTGTAACATGGAGGAGTGACATGGACGAGTGACATGGAGGAGTGAGTTGGTAGAGCGACATGGAGGAGTGACATGGAAGACATATAGAAGTGACATGGAGGAGTGACTTGGAGGAGTGACATAAAGGAGTGACATGGAGGAATGACTTGGATGAGTGACATGGAGGAGTGACAAGGAGAATTGAGTTGGTGTAGCGACATGGAGGAGTGACATGGAGTAGCGACATGGAGGAGTGACATGAGGATTGAGTTGTTGTAGCAACATGGAGGAGTGACATGGAATAGCTACATGGAAGAGTGACAAGGAGGAGTGACATGGCGGGTTGATATGGAGGAGTGACATGGAGGCGTAACAAGTGCGGAGGGACAGGGATTAGTGAGTCCGTGTAGTGACATGGAGGAGTGACATGGAGGAGTGACATGGAGGAATGACTTAGATGAGTGACATGGAGGAGTAACAAGGACGATTGAGTTGGTGTAGCGACATGGAGGAGTGAAATGGAATAGCTAAATGGAGTAGTGACAAGGAGGAGTGACATGGAGGAGGGAGTTGGCGTATCTACATAAGGAGTGACATGGAATAGCGACATGGAGGAATGACTTGGATGAGTGACATGGAGGAGTGACAAGGAGGAATGAGTTGGTGTAGCGACATGGAGGAGTGAGGTGGTAGAGTGACATGGAGGAGTGTCATGGAATAGCTACATGGAAGAGTGACAAGGAGGAGTGACATGGCGGGTTGATATGAAGGAGTGACATGGAGGCGTAACAAGTGCGGAGGGACAGGGATTAGTGAGTCTGTGTAGTGACATGGAGGAGTGACATGGAGGAGTGACATGGAGGAGTGACATGGCGGGTTGATATGGAGGAGTGACATGGAGGAGTGACGTGGTGGAGTGAAATGGAGGAGTGACATGGAGGAGTGAGTTGGCGTATCGTCATAAGGAGTGACATGGAATAGCGACATGGAGGAATGACTTGGATGAGTGACATGGAAGAGTGACAAGGAGGTTTGAGTTGGTGTAGCGACATGGAGGAGTGAAATGGAATAGCTACATGGAGGAGTGACAAGGAGGAGTGAGTTGGTGGAGCAACATTGAGGAGTGACATGGAAGACATATAGAAGTGACATGGAGGAGTGACTTGGAGGAGTGACATAAAGGAGTGACATGGAGGAATGACTTGGATGAGTGACATGGAGGAGTGACAAGGAGAATTGAGTTGGTGTAGCGACATGGAGGAGTGACATGAAGTAGCGACATGGAGGAGTGACATGAGGAGTGAGTTGGTGTAGCAACATGGAGGAGTGACATGGAATAGCGACAAGGAGGAGTGACATGGAGGAGTGACATGGAGGAGTGACATAGAGGATTGATGTGGAGGAAAGACATGGAGTAGTGACATGGAGAACTGACAAGTTTGATTAGGAAGGAGGTTTGATATTGTGGAGTGACATGGCGGAGGGACAGGGATTAGTGAGTTGGTGTAGTGACATGGAGGAGTGAGGTGGTAGAGTGACATGGAGGAGTGTCATGGAATAGCTACATGGAAGAGTGACAAGGAGGAGTGACATGGCGGGTTGATATGGAGGAGTGACATGGAGGCGTAACAAGTGCGGAGGGACAGGGATTAGTGAGTCCGTGTAGTGACATGGAGGAGTGACATGGAGGAGTGACATGGAGGAATGACTTGGATGAGTGACATGGAGAAGTGACATGGAGGATTTATATGGAGGAGTAACATGGAGGAATGATATAGAGGAGTGACATGGAGGAGTGAGTTGGTAGAGCGACATGGAGGAGTGACATGGAATAGCTACATGGAGGAGTGACAAGGAGGAGTGACATGGAGGAGTGAGTTGGTGGAGCGACATGGAGGAGTGACATGGAAGACATATAGAAGTGACATGGAGGAGTGACTTGGAGGAGTGACATAGAGGAATGACTTGGATGAGTGACATGGAGGAGTGACAAGGAGGATTGATTTGGTGTAGCGACATGGAGGAGTGACATGGAGTAGCGACATGGGATAGTGACATGAGGAGTGAGTTGGTTTAGCAACATGGAGGAGTGACATGGAATAGCGACAAGGAGGTGTGACATGGAGGAGTGACATAGAGGATTGATGTGGAGGAGACACATGGAGTATTGACATGGAGAACTGACAAGTTTGATCTGTAAGGAGGGTTGATATGGTGGAGTGACATGGCGGAGGGACAGGGATTAGTGAGTTGGTGTAGTGACATGGAGGAGTGACATGTAGGAGTGACATGGAGGAGTGACATGGAGGAGTGACGTGGTGGAGTGAAATGGAGGAGTGACATGGAGGAGTGAGTTGGTGTATCGACATAAGGAGCGACATGGAATAGCGACATGGAGGAGTGACTTGGATGAGTGACATGGAGGAGTGACAAGGAGGATTGACATGGAGGATCGACATGGAGGAGTGACATGGAGTAGCGACATAGGGGAATGACATAGAGGAGTGATATTGAAAAGTGACATGGAGGAGTGACATAGAGGAGTGATGTGGAGGAGTGACATGGAAAACATGTAGAAGTGACACGGAGGAGTAATATGGAGGTGTGACAATATGGAGCTACACGGATGAGAGACATGACATTGAAGACTTGGAGAAGTGACATGGAGGAGCGACATGCAAGAGTCACATGGAGGAGTGACATGGAGTAGCGACATGGAGTAGTGACATTAAGGAGTTACATGGAGGAGTGAAATGGAGTATTGATATGGAGGAGTGACATGGAGGAGTGAAATAGAGGAATGATGTGGTGGAGTGAAATGGAGGAGTGACATGGATGAGTGAGTTGGTGTATCGACATAAGGAGTGACATGGAATAGCGACATGGAGGAGTGACTTGGATGAGTGACATGGAGGATTGACAAGGATGATTGATGTGGAGGAGAGACATGGAGTAGTGACATGGAGAACTGAGAAGTTTGATCAGGAAGGAGGGTTGATATGGTGGAGTGACATGGCGGAGGGACAGGGATCAGTGAGTTGGTGTAGTGACATGGAGGAGTGAAATGGAGGAGTGACATGGAGGAGTGACATGGAGGAGTGACGTGGTGGAGTGAAATGGAGGAGTGACATGGAGGAGTGAGTTGGTGGAGCGACATGGAGGAGTGACATGGAAGACATATAGAAGTGACATGGAGGAGTGACTTGGAGGAGTGACATAAAGGAGTGACATGGAGGAATGACTTGGATGAGTGACATGGAGGAGTGACAAGGAGGATTGAGTTGGTGTAGCGACATGGAGGAGTGACATGGAGTAGCGACATGGAGGAGTGACATGAGGAGTGAGTTGGTGTAGCGACATGGAGGAGTGACATGGAATAGCGACAAGGAGGAGTGACATGGAGGAGTAACATAGAGGATTGATGTGGAGGAGAGACATAGAGTAGTGACATGGAGAACTGACAAGTTTGATCAGGAAGGAGGTTTGATATTGTGGAGTGACATGGCGGAGGGACAGGGATTAGTGAGTTGGTGTAGTGACATGGAGGAGTGACATGGAGGAGTGACATGGAGGAGTGACATGGAGGGTTGGTATGGAGGAGTGACATGGAGGAGTGACGTGGTGGAGTTAAATGGAGGAGTGACATGGAGGAGTGAGTTGGTGTATCGACATAAGGAGTGACATGGAATAACGACATGGAGGAGTGACTTGGATGAGTGACATGGAGGAGTGACAAGGAGGATTGAGTTGGTTTAGCGACATGGAGGAGTGAAATGGAATAGCTACATGGAGGAGTGACAAGGAGGAGTGACATGGAGGAGTGAATTGGTGGAGCGACATGGAGGAGTGACATGGAAGACATATAGAAGTGACATGGAGGAGTGACTTGGAGGAGTGACAGAAAGGAATGACATGGAGGAATGACTTGGATGAGTGACATGGAGGACTGACAAGGAGGATTGAGTTGGTGTAGCTACATGGAGGAGTGACATGGATTAGCGACATGGAAGAGTGACATGAGGAGTGAGTTGGTGTAGCAACATGGAGGAGTGACATGGAATAGCGACAAGGAGGAGTGACATGGAGGAGTGACATGGGGGAGTGACATAGAGGATTGATGTGGAGGAGAGACATAGAGTAGTGACATGGAGAACTGACAAGTTTGATCAGGAAGGAGGTTTTATATTGTGGAGTGACATGGCGGAGGGACAGGGATTAGTGAGTTGGTGTAGTGACATGGAGGAGTGACATGGAGGAGTGACATGGAGGAGTGACATGGAGGAGTGACGTGGTGGAGTGAAATGGAGGAGTGACATGGAGGAGTGAGTTGGTGGAGCGACATGGAGGAGTGACATGGAAGACATATAGAAGTGACATGGAGGAGTGACTTGGAGGAGTGACATAAAGGAGTGACATGGAGGAATGACTTGGATGAGTGACATGGAGGAGTGACAATGAGGATTGAGTTGGTGTAGCGACATGGAGGAGTGACATGGAGTAGCGACATGGAGGATTGACATGAGGAGTGAGTTGGTGTAGCAACATGGAGGAGTGACATGGAATAGCGACAAGGAGGAGTGACATGGAGGAGTGACATGGAGGAGTAACATAGAGGATTGATGTGGAGGAGAGACATAGAGTAGTGACATGGAGAACTGACAAGTTTGATCAGGAAGGAGGTTTGATATTGTGGAGTGACATGGCGGAGGGACAGGGATTAGTGAGTTGGTGTAGTGACATGGAGGAGTTACATGGAGGAGTGACATGGAGGAGTGACATGGAGGGTTGGTAGGGAGGAGTGACATGGAGGAGTGACGTGGTGGAGTTAAATGGAGGAGTGACATGGAGGAGTGAGTTGGTGTATCGACATAAGGAGTGACATGGAATAACGACATGGAGGAGTGACTTGGATGAGTGACATGGAGGAGTGACAAGGAGGATTGAGTTGGTTTAGCGACATGGAGGAGTGAAATGGAATAGCTACATGGAGGAGTGACAAGGAGGAGTGACATGGTTGAGTGAATTGGTGGAGCGACATGGAGGAGTGACATGGAAGACATATAGAAGTGACATGGAGGAGTGACTTGGAGGAGTGACATAAAGGAATGACATGGAGGAATGACTTGGATGAGTGACATGGAGGGTTGGTATGGAGGAGTGACATGGAGGAGTGACGTAGTGGAGTTAAATGGAGGAGTGACATGGAGGAGTGAGTTGGTGTATCGACATAAGGAGTGACATGGAATAACGACATGGAGGAGTAACTTGGATGAGTGACATGGAGGAGTGACAAGGAGGATTGAGTTGGTTTAGCGACATGGAGGAGTGAAATGGAATAGCTACATGGAGGAGTGACAAGGAGGAGTGACATGGAGGAGTGAATTGGTGGAGCGACATGGAGGAGTGACTTGGAAGACATATAGAAGTGACATGGAGGAGTGACTTGGAGGAGTGACATAAAGGAATGACATGGAGGAATGACTTGGATGAGTGACATGGAGGACTGACAAGGAGGATTGAGTTGGTGTAGTGACATGGAGGAGTGACATGGAGTAGCGACATGGAAGAGTGACATGAGGAGTGAGTTGGTGTAGCAACATGGAGGAGTGACATGGAATAGCGACAAGGAGGAGTGACATAGAAAAGTGACATGGAGGAGTGACACAGAGGTTTGTTGTGGGGGAGAGACATGGAGTAGTGACATGGAGAAGTGACAAGTTTGTTCAGGAAGGAAGGTTGATATGGTGGAGTGACATGGCGGAGGGACAGGGATGAGTGAGTTGGTGTAGTGACATGGAGGAGTAACATGGAGTAGTTACATGGAGGGTTGATATGGAGGAGTGACATAGAGTAGTGACGTGGTGGAGTGAAATGTGGGAGTGACATGGAAGAGTGAGTTGGTGTAGCGACAAGGAGGAGTAACATGGAATAGCGACAAGGAGGATTGACATGGAGGAGTGATATAGAGGCGTGATGTGGAGGAGAGACATGGAGTAGTGACATGGAGAAGTGACAAGTTTGATCAGGAAGGAGGGTTGATATGGTGGAGTGACATGGCGGAGGGACAGGGATGAGTGAGTTGGTGTAGTGACATGAAGTAGCTACATGGAGGAGTGACAAGGAAGTGTGACATGGAGGAGTCACGTGGACGAGTGACATGGAGGAGTGAGTTGGTAGAGTGACATGGAGGAGTGACATGGAATAGCTACATGGAGGAGTGACATGGAATAGCTACATGGAGGAGTGACAAGGAGGAGTGACATGGAGGAGTGAGTTGGTGGAACGACATGGAGGAATGACATGGAAGACATATAGCAGTGACATAGAGGAGTGACTTGGAGGAGTGACATAAAGGAGTGACATGGAGGAATGACTTGGATGAGTGACATTGAGGAGTGACAAGGAGGATTGCGTTGTTGTAGCGACATGGAGGAGTGACATGGAGTAGCGACATGGAGGAGTGACATGGAGGAGTGACATGGAGGAGTGACTTGGAGGAGTGACATAAAGGAGTGACATGGACAAATGACTTGGCTGAGTGACATGGAGGAGTGACAAGGAGGATTGAGTTAGTGTAGCGACATGGAGGAGTGACATGGAGTAGCTACATGGAGGAGTGACATGAGGATTGAGTTGGTGTAGCGACATGGAGGAGTGACATGGAAGAGCGACAAGGAGGAGTGACATAGAGGAGTGACATGGAGGAGTGACATAGAGGTTTGATGTGGGGGAGAGACATGGAGTAGTGACATGGAGAAGTGACAAGTTTGATCAGGAAGGAGGTTTGATATGGTGGAGTGACATGGCGGAGGGACAGGGAAGAGTGAGTTGGTGTAGTGACATGCAGGAGTAACATGGAGGAGTGACATGGAGGGTTGATATGGAGGAGTGACATGGAGGAGTGACGTGGTGGAGTGAAATGGGGGAGTGACATGGAAGAGTGAGTTGGTGTAGCGACATGGAGGAGTAACATGGAATAGCGACAAGGAGGAGTGACATGGAGGAGTGACATGGAGGAGTGATATAGAGGAGTGATGTGGAGGAGAGACATGGAGTAGTGACATGGAGAAGTGACTAGTTTGATCAGGAAGGAGGGTTGATATGGTGGAGTGACATGGCGGAGGGACAGGGATGAGTGAGTTGGTGTAGTGACATGAAGTAGCTACATGGAGGAGTGACAAGGAAGTGTAACATGGAGGAGTGACATGGACGAGTGACATGGAGGAGTGAGTTGGTAGAGCGACATGGAGGAGTGACATGGAAGACATATAGAAGTGACATGGAGGAGTGACTTGGAGGAGTGACATAAAGGAGTGACATGGAGGAATGACTTGGATGAGTGACATGGAGGAGTGACAAGGAGAATTGAGGTAGTGTAGCGACATGGAGGAGTGACATGGAGTAGCGACATGGAGGAGTGACATGAGGATTGAGTTGTTGTAGCAACATGGAGGAGTGACATGGAATAGCGACAAGGAGGAGTGACATGGAGGAGTGACATGGAGGAGTGACATAGAGGATTGATGTGGAGGAGAGACATGGAGTAGTGACATGGAGAACTGACAAGTTTGATTAGGAAGGAGGTTTGATATTGTGGAGTGACATGGCGGAGGGACAGGGATTAGTGAGTTGGTGTAGTGACATGGAGGAGTGAGGTGGTAGAGTGACATGGAGGAGTGTCATGGAATAGCCAAATGGAGTAGTGACAAGGAGGAGTGACATGGAGGAGTGAGTTGGCGTATCTACATAAGGAGTGACATGGAATAGCGACATGGAGGAATGACTTGGATGAGTGACATGGAGGAGTGACAAGGAGGAATGAGTTGGTGTAGCGACATGGAGGAGTGAGGTGGTAGAGTGACATGGAGGAGTGTCATGGAATAGCTACATGGAAGAGTGACAAGGAGGAGTGACATGGCGGGTTGATATGAAGGAGTGACATGGAGGCGTAACAAGTGCGGAGGGACAGGGATTAGTGAGTCTGTGTAGTGACATGGAGGAGTGACATGGAGGAGTGACATGGAGGAGTGACATGGCGGGTTGATATGGAGGAGTGACATGGAGGAGTGACGTGGTGGAGTGAAATGGAGGAGTGACATGGAGGAGTGAGTTGGCGTATCGTCATAAGGAGTGACATGGAATAGCGACATGGAGGAATGACTTGGATGAGTGACATGGAGGAGTGACAAGGAGGTTTGAGTTGGTGTAGCGACATGGAGGAGTGAAATGGAATAGCTACATGGAGGAGTGACAAGGAGGAGTGAGTTGGTGGAGCAACATGGAGGAGTGACATGGAGGGTTGATATGGAGGAGTGACATGGAGGAGTGACGTGGTGGAGTGAAATGGGGGAGTGACATGGAAGAGTGAGTTGGTGTAGCGACATGGAGGAGTAACATGGAATAGCGACAAGGATGAGTGACATGGAGGAGTGACATGGAGGAGTGATATAGAGGATTGATGTGGAGGTAAGACATGGAGTAGTGACATGGAGAACTGACAAGTTTGATTAGGAAGGAGGTTTGATATTGTGGAGTGACATGGCGGAGGGACAGGGATTAGTGAGTTGGTGTAGTGACATGGAGGAGTGAGGTGGTAGAGTGACATGGAGGAGTGTCATGGAATAGCTACATGGAAGAGTGACAAGGAGGAGTGACATGGCGGGTTGATATGGAGGAGTGACATGGAGGCGTAACAAGTGCGGAGGGACAGGGATTAGTGAGTCCGTGTAGTGACATGGAGGAGTGACATGGAGGAGTGACATGGAGGAATGACTTGGATGAGTGACATGGAGGAGTGACAAGGACGATTGAGTTGGTGTAGCGACATGGAGGAGTGAAATGGAATAGCTAAATGGAGTAGTGACAAGGAGGAGTGACATGGAGGAGTGAGTTGCCGTATCTACATAAGGAGTGACATGGAATAGCGACATGGAGGAATGACTTGGATGAGTGACATGGAGGAGTGACAAGGAGGATTGAGTTGGTGTAGCGACATGGAGGAGTGAGGTGGTAGAGTGACATGGAGGAGTGTCATGGAATAGCTACATGGAAGAGTGACAAGGAGGAGTGACATGGCGGGTTGATATGAAGGAGTGACATGGAGGCGTAACAAGTGCGGAGGGACAGGGATTAGTGAGTCTGTGTAGTGACATGGAGGAGTGACATGGAGGAGTGACATGGCGGGTTGATATGGAGGAGTGACATGGAGGAGTGACGTGGTGGAGTGAAATGGAGGAGTGACATGGAGGAGTGAGTTGGCGTATCGTCATAAGGAGTGACATGGAATAGCGACATGGAGGAATGACTTGTATGAGTGACATGGAGGAGTGACAAGGAGGTTTGAGTTGGTGTAGCGACATGGAGGAGTGAAATGGAATAGCTACATGGAGGAGTGACAAGGAGGAGAGACATGGAGGAGTTAGTTGGTGGAGCGACATGGAGGAGTGACATGGAATACATATAGACGTGGTGGAGTGAAATGGAGGAGTGACATGGAGGAGTGAGTTGGTGTAGCGACAAGGAGGAGTGACATGGAGGGTTGATATGGAGGAGTGACATGGAGGAGTGACGTGGTGGAGTGAAATGGAGAAGTGACATGGAGGAGTGAGTTTATATAGCGACATAAGGAGTGACATGGAATAGCGACATGGAGGAGTGACATGGAGGAGTAACATAGAGGAGTGACGTGGAGCAGTGACATGGAGGAGTGACATGGAGGAGTGAGTTGGTGGAGCAACATGGAGGAGTGACATGGAAGACATATAGAAGTGACATGGAGGAGTGACTTGGAGGAGTGACATAAAGGAGTGACATGGACAAATGACTTGGATGAGTGACATGGAGGAGTGACAAGGAGGATTGAGTTGGTGTAGCGACATGGAGGAGTTACATGGAGTAGCTACATGGAGGAGTGACATGAGGATTGAGTTGGTGTAGCGACATGGAGGAGTGACATGGAAGAGCGACAAGGAGGAGTGACATAGAGGAGTGACATGGAGGAGTGACATAGAGGTTTGATGTTGGGAAGAGACATGGAGTAGTGATATGGAGAAGTGACAAGTTTGATCAGGAATGAGGGTTGATATGGTGGAGTGACATGGCGGAGGGACTGGGATGAGTGAGTTGGTGTAGTGACATGGAGGAGTAACATGGAGGAGTGACATGGAGGGTTGATATGGAGGAGTGACATGGAGGAGTGACGTGGTGTAGTGAAATGGGGGAGTGACATGGAAGAGTGAGTTGGTGTAGCGACATGGAGGAGTAACATGGAATAGCGACAAGGAGGAGTGACATGGAGGAGTGACATGGAGGAGTGATATAGAGGAGTGATGTGGAGGAGAGACATGGAGTAGTGACATGGAGAAGTGACAAGTTTGATCAGGAAGGAGGGTTGATATGGTGGAGTGACATGGCGGAGCGACAGGGATGAGTGAGTTGGTGTAGTGACATGAAGTAGCTACATGGATGAGTGACAAGGAAGTGTGACATGGAGGAGTGACGTGGACGAGTGACATGGAGGAGTGAGTTGGTAGAGCGACATGGAGGAGTGACATGGAATAGCTACATGGAGGTGTGACAAGGAGGAGTGACATGGAGGAGTGAGTTGGTGGATCGACATGGAGAAGTGACATGGAAGACAAATAGAAGTGACATGGAGGAGTGACTTGGAGGAGTGACATAAATGAGTGACATGGAGGAATGACTTGGATGAGTGACATGGAAGAGTGACAAGGAGGATTGAGTTGGTGTAGCGACATGGAGGAGTGACTAGGAGTAGCGACATGGAGGAGTGAAATGAGGAGTGAGTTGGTGTAGCAACATGGAGGAGTAACATGGAATAGCGACAAGGATAAGTAACATGAAGGAGTGACATAGAGGATTGATGTGGAGGAGAGACATGGAGTAGTGACATGGAGAACTGACAAGTTTGATCAGGAAGGAGGTTTGATATTGTGGAGTGACATGGCGGAGGGACAGGGAGGAGTGAGTTGGTGTAGCGACAAGGTGGAGTGACATGGAGGGTTGATATGGAGGAGTGATATGGAGGAGTGACATGGATGAGTGACATGGAGGAGTGACATGGAGAATTGATAAGGAGGAGTTACATGGAGGAGTGACGTGGTGGAGTGAAATGGAGGAGTGACATGGAGGAGTGACATAGAGGAGTGACGTGGAGCAGTGACATGGAGGAGTGACATGGAGGAGTGAGTTGGTGGAGCAAAATGGAGGAGTGACATGGAGTAGCTACATGGAGGAGTGACATGGAAGAGCGACAAGGAGGAGTGACATAGAAAAGTGACATGAAGGAGTGACACAGAGGTTTGTTGTGGGGGAGAGACATGGAGTAGTGACATGGAGAAGTGACAAGTTTGTTCAGGAAGGAAGGTTGATATGGTGGAGTGACATGGCGGAGGGACAGGGATGAGTGAGTTGGTGTAGTGACATGAAGTAGCTACATGGAGGAGTGACAAGGAAGTGTGACATGGAGGAGTGACGTGTACGAGTGACATGGAGGAGTGAGTTGGTAGAGTGACATGGAGGAGTGACATGGAATAGCTACATGGAGGAGTGACATGGAATAGCTACATGGAGGAGTGACAAGGAGGAGTGACATGGAGGAGTGAGTTGGTGGAGCGACATGGAGGAGTGACATGGAAGACATATAGCAGTGACATAGAGGAGTGACTTGGAGGAGTGACATAAAGGAGTGACATGGAGGAATGACTTGGATGAGTGACATTGAGGAGTGACAAGGAGGATTGAGTTGGTGTAGCGACATGGAGGAGTGACATGGAGTAGCGACATGGAGGAGTGACATGGAGGAGTGACATGGAGGAGTGACTTGGAGGAGTGACATAAAGGAGTGACATGGACAAATGACTTGGCTGAGTGACATGGAGGAGTGACAAGGAGGATTGAGTTAGTGTAGCGACATGGAGGAGTGACATGGAGTAGCTACATGGAGGAGTGACATGAGGATTGAGTTGGTGTAGCGACATGGAGGAGTGACATGGAAGAGCGACAAGGAGGAGTGACATAGAGGAGTGACATGGAGGAGTGACATAGAGGTTTGATGTGGGGGAGAGACATGGAGTAGTGACATGGAGAAGTGACAAGTTTGATCAGGAAGGAGGTTTGATATGGTGGAGTGACATGGCGGAGGGACAGGGAAGAGTGAGTTGGTGTAGTGACATGCAGGAGTAACATGGAGGAGTGACATGGAGGGTTGATATGGAGGAGTGACATGGAGGAGTGACGTGGTGGAGTGAAATGGGGGAGTGACATGGAAGAGTGAGTTGGTGTAGCGACAAGGAGGAGTAACATGGAATAGCGACAAGGAGGAGTGACATGGAGGAGTGACATGGAGGAGTGATATAGAGGAGTGATGTGGAGGAGAGACATGGAGTAGTGACATGGAGAAGTGACTAGTTTGATCAGGAAGGAGGGTTGATATGGTGGAGTGACATGGCGGAGGGACAGGGATGAGTGAGTTGGTGTAGTGACATGAAGTAGCTACATGGAGGAGTGACAAGGAAGTGTAACATGGAGGAGTGACATGGACGAGTGACATGGAGGAGTGAGTTGGTAGAGCGACATGGAGGAGTGACATGGAAGACATATAGAAGTGACATGGAGGAGTGACTTGGAGGAGTGACATAAAGGAGTGACATGGAGGAATGACATGGAGAATTGATAAGGAGGAGTTACATGGAGGAGTGACGTGGTGGAGTGAAATGGAGGAGTGACATGGAGGAGTGACATAGAGGAGTGACGTGGAGCAGTGACATGGAGGAGTGACATGGAGGAGTGAGTTGGTGGAGCAAAATGGAGGAGTGACATGGAGTAGCTACATGGAGGAGTGACATGAGGATTGAGTTGGTGTAGCGACATGGAGGAGTGACATGGAAGAGCGACAAGGAGGAGTGACATAGAAAAGTGACATGGAGGAGTGACACAGAGGTTTGTTGTGGGGGAGAGACATGGAGTAGTGACATGGAGAAGTGACAAGTTTGTTCAGGAAGGAAGGTTGATATGGTGGAGTGACATGGCGGAGGGACAGGGATGAGTGAGTTGGTGTAGTGACATGGAGGAGTAACATGGAGTAGTGACATGGAGGGTTGATATGGAGGAGTGACATAGAGTAGTGACGTGGTGGAGTGAAATGTGGGAGTGACATGGAAGAGTGAGTTGGTGTAGCGACAAGGAGGAGTAACATGGAATAGCGACAAGGAGGATTGACATGGAGGAGTGATATAGAGGCGTGATGTGGAGGAGAGACATGGAGTAGTGACATGGAGAAGTGACAAGTTTGATCAGGAAGGAGGGTTGATATGGTGGAGTGACATGGCGGAGGGACAGGGATGAGTGAGTTGGTGTAGTGACATAAAGTAGCTACATGGAGGAGTGAAAAGGAAGTGTGACATGGAGGAGTGACGTGGACGAGTGACATGGAGGAGTGAGTTGGTAGAGTGACATGGAGGAGTGACATGGAATAGCTACATGGAGGAGTGACATGGAATAGCTACATGGAGGGGTGACAAGGAGGAGTGACATGGAGGAGTGAGTTGGTGGAGCGACATGGAGGAGTGACATGGAAGACATATAGCAGTGACATAGAGGAGTGACTTGGAGGAGTGACATAAAGGAGTGACATGGAGGAATGACTTGGATGAGTGACATTGAGGAGTGACAAGGAGGATTGAGTTGGTGTAGCGACATGGAGGAGTGACATGGAGTAGCGACATGGAGGAGTGACATGGAATAGCTACATGGAGGTGTGACAAGGAGGAGTGACATGGAGGAGTGAGTTGGTGGATCGACATGGAGAAGTGACATGGAAGACAAATAGAAGTGACATGGAGGAGTGACTTGGAGGAGTGACATAAATGAGTGACATGGAGGAATGACTTGGATGAGTGACATGGAAGAGTGACAAGGAGGATTGAGTTGGTGTAGCGACATGGAGGAGTGACTAGGAGTAGCGACATGGAGGAGTGAAATGAGGAGTGAGTTGGTGTAGCAACATGGAGGAGTAACATGGAATAGCGACAAGGATAAGTAACATGAAGGAGTGACATAGAGGATTGATGTGGAGGAGAGACATGGAGTAGTGACATGGAGAACTGACAAGTTTGATCAGGAAGGAGGTTTGATATTGTGGAGTGACATGGCGGAGGGACAGGGAGGAGTGAGTTGGTGTAGCGACAAGGTGGAGTGACATGGAGGGTTGATATGGAGGAGTGATATGGAGGAGTGACATGGATGAGTGACATGGAGGAGTGACATGGAGAATTGATAAGGAGGAGTTACATGGAGGAGTGACGTGGTGGAGTGAAATGGAGGAGTGACATGGAGGAGTGACATAGAGGAGTGACGTGGAGCAGTGACATGGAGGAGTGACATGGAGGAGTGAGTTGGTGGAGCAAAATGGAGGAGTGACATGGAGTAGCTACATGGAGGAGTGACATGGAAGAGCGACAAGGAGGAGTGACATAGAAAAGTGACATGGAGGAGTGACACAGAGGTTTGTTGTGGGGGAGAGACATGGAGTAGTGACATGGAGAAGTGACAAGTTTGTTCAGGAAGGAAGGTTGATATGGTGGAGTGACATGGCGGAGGGACAGGGATGAGTGAGTTGGTGTAGTGACATGAAGTAGCTACATGGAGGAGTGACAAGGAAGTGTGACATGGAGGAGTGACGTGTACGAGTGACATGGAGGAGTGAGTTGGTAGAGTGACATGGAGGAGTGACATGGAATAGCTACATGGAGGAGTGACATGGAATAGCTACATGGAGGAGTGACAAGGAGGAGTGACATGGAGGAGTGAGTTGGTGGAGCGACATGGAGGAGTGACATGGAAGACATATAGCAGTGACATAGAGGAGTGACTTGGAGGAGTGACATAAAGGAGTGACATGGAGGAATGACTTGGATGAGTGACATTGAGGAGTGACAAGGAGGATTGAGTTGGTGTAGCGACATGGAGGAGTGACATGGAGTAGCGACATGGAGGAGTGACATGGAGGAGTGACATGGAGGAGTGACTTGGAGGAGTGACATAAAGGAGTGACATGGACAAATGACTTGGCTGAGTGACATGGAGGAGTGACAAGGAGGATTGAGTTAGTGTAGCGACATGGAGGAGTGACATGGAGTAGCTACATGGAGGAGTGACATGAGGATTGAGTTGGTGTAGCGACATGGAGGAGTGACATGGAAGAGCGACAAGGAGGAGTGACATAGAGGAGTGACATGGAGGAGTGACATAGAGGTTTGATGTGGGGGAGAGACATGGAGTAGTGACATGGAGAAGTGACAAGTTTGATCAGGAAGGAGGTTTGATATGGTGGAGTGACATGGCGGAGGGACAGGGAAGAGTGAGTTGGTGTAGTGACATGCAGGAGTAACATGGAGGAGTGACATGGAGGGTTGATATGGAGGAGTGACATGGAGGAGTGACGTGGTGGAGTGAAATGGGGGAGTGACATGGAAGAGTGAGTTGGTGTAGCGACAAGGAGGAGTAACATGGAATAGCGACAAGGAGGAGTGACATGGAGGAGTGACATGGAGGAGTGATATAGAGGAGTGATGTGGAGGAGAGACATGGAGTAGTGACATGGAGAAGTGACTAGTTTGATCAGGAAGGAGGGTTGATATGGTGGAGTGACATGGCGGAGGGACAGGGATGAGTGAGTTGGTGTAGTGACATGAAGTAGCTACATGGAGGAGTGACAAGGAAGTGTAACATGGAGGAGTGACATGGACGAGTGACATGGAGGAGTGAGTTGGTAGAGCGACATGGAGGAGTGACATGGAAGACATATAGAAGTGACATGGAGGAGTGACTTGGAGGAGTGACATAAAGGAGTGACATGGAGGAATGACATGGAGAATTGATAAGGAGGAGTTACATGGAGGAGTGACGTGGTGGAGTGAAATGGAGGAGTGACATGGAGGAGTGACATAGAGGAGTGACGTGGAGCAGTGACATGGAGGAGTGACATGGAGGAGTGAGTTGGTGGAGCAAAATGGAGGAGTGACATGGAGTAGCTACATGGAGGAGTGACATGAGGATTGAGTTGGTGTAGCGACATGGAGGAGTGACATGGAAGAGCGACAAGGAGGAGTGACATAGAAAAGTGACATGGAGGAGTGACACAGAGGTTTGTTGTGGGGGAGAGACATGGAGTAGTGACATGGAGAAGTGACAAGTTTGTTCAGGAAGGAAGGTTGATATGGTGGAGTGACATGGCGGAGGGACAGGGATGAGTGAGTTGGTGTAGTGACATGGAGGAGTAACATGGAGTAGTGACATGGAGGGTTGATATGGAGGAGTGACATAGAGTAGTGACGTGGTGGAGTGAAATGTGGGAGTGACATGGAAGAGTGAGTTGGTGTAGCGACAAGGAGGAGTAACATGGAATAGCGACAAGGAGGATTGACATGGAGGAGTGATATAGAGGCGTGATGTGGAGGAGAGACATGGAGTAGTGACATGGAGAAGTGACAAGTTTGATCAGGAAGGAGGGTTGATATGGTGGAGTGACATGGCGGAGGGACAGGGATGAGTGAGTTGGTGTAGTGACATAAAGTAGCTACATGGAGGAGTGAAAAGGAAGTGTGACATGGAGGAGTGACGTGGACGAGTGACATGGAGGAGTGAGTTGGTAGAGTGACATGGAGGAGTGACATGGAATAGCTACATGGAGGAGTGACATGGAATAGCTACATGGAGGAGTGACAAGGAGGAGTGACATGGAGGAGTGAGTTGGTGGAGCGACATGGAGGAGTGACATGGAAGACATATAGCAGTGACATAGAGGAGTGACTTGGAGGAGTGACATAAAGGAGTGACATGGAGGAATGACTTGGATGAGTGACATTGAGGAGTGACAAGGAGGATTGAGTTGGTGTAGCGACATGGAGGAGTGACATGGAGTAGCGACATGGAGGAGTGACATGGAGGAGTGACATGGAGGAGTGACTTGGAGGAGTGACATAAAGGAGTGACATGGACAAATGACTTGGCTGAGTGACATGGAGGAGTGACAAGGAGGATTGAGTTAGTGTAGCGACATGGAGGAGTGACATGGAGTAGCTACATGGAGGAGTGACATGAGGATTGAGTTGGTGTAGCGACATGGAGGAGTGACATGGAAGAGCGACAAGGAGGAGTGACATAGAGGAGTGACATGGAGGAGTGACATAGAGGTTTGATGTGGGGGAGAGACATGGAGTAGTGACATGGAGAAGTGACAAGTTTGATCAGGAAGGAGGTTTGATATGGTGGAGTGACATGGCAGAGGGACAGGGAAGAGTGAGTTGGTGTAGTGACATGCAGGAGTAACATGGAGGAGTGACATGGAGGGTTGATATGGAGGAGTGACATGGAGGAGTGACGTGGTGGAGTGAAATGGGGGAGTGACATGGAAGAGTGAGTTGGTGTAGCGACATGGAGGAGTAACATGGAATAGCGACAAGGAGGAGTGACATGGAGGAGTGACATGGAGGAGTGATATAGAGGAGTGATGTGGAGGAGAGACATGGAGTAGTGACATGGAGAAGTGACTAGTTTGATCAGGAAGGAGGGTTGATATGGTGGAGTGACATGGCGGAGGGACAGGGATGAGTGAGTTGGTGTAGTGACATGAAGTAGCTACATGGAGGAGTGACAAGGAAGTGTAACATGGAGGAGTGACATGGACGAGTGACATGGAGGAGTGAGTTGGTAGAGCGACATGGAGGAGTGACATGGAAGACATATAGAAGTGACATGGAGGAGTGACTTGGAGGAGTGACATAAAGGAGTGACATGGAGGAATGACTTGGATGAGTGACATGGAGGAGTGACAAGGAGAATTGAGTTGGTGTAGCGACATGGAGGAGTGACATGGAGTAGCGACATGGAGGAGTGACATGAGGATTGAGTTGTTGTAGCAACATGGAGGAGTGACATGGAATAGCTACATGGAAGAGTGACAAGGAGGAGTGACATGGCGGGTTGATATGGAGGAGTGACATGGAGGCGTAACAAGTGCGGAGGGACAGGGATTAGTGAGTCCGTGTAGTGACATGGAGGAGTGACATGGAGGAGTGACATGGAGGAATGACTTAGATGAGTGACATGGAGGAGTAACAAGGACGATTGAGTTGGTGTAGCGACATGGAGGAGTGAAATGGAATAGCTAAATGGAGTAGTGACAAGGAAGAGTGACATGGAGGAGTGAGTTGGCGTATCTACATAAGGAGTGACATGGAATAGCGACATGGAGGAATGACTTGGATGAGTGACATGGAGGAGTGACAAGGAGGAATGAGTTGGTGTAGCGACATGGAGGAGTGAGGTGGTAGAGTGACATGGAGGAGTGTCATGGAATAGCTACATGGAAGAGTGACAAGGAGGAGTGACATGGCGGGTTGATATGAAGGAGTGACATGGAGGCGTAACAAGTGCGGAGGGACAGGGATTAGTGAGTCTGTGTAGTGACATGGAGGAGTGACATGGAGGAGTGACATGGAGGAGTGACATGGCGGGTTGATATGGAGGAGTGACATGGAGGAGTGACGTGGTGGAGTGAAATGGAGGAGTGACATGGAGGAGTGAGTTGGCGTATCGTCATAAGGAGTGACATGGAATAGCGACATGGAGGAATGACTTGGATGAGTGACATGGAAGAGTGACAAGGAGGTTTGAGTTGGTGTAGCGACATGGAGGAGTGAAATGGAATAGCTACATGGAGGAGTGACAAGGAGGAGTGAGTTGGTGGAGCAACATTGAGGAGTGACATGGAAGACATATAGAAGTGACATGGAGGAGTGACTTGGAGGAGTGACATAAAGGAGTGACATGGAGGAATGACTTGGATGAGTGACATGGAGGAGTGACAAGGAGAATTGAGTTGGTGTAGCGACATGGAGGAGTGACATGAAGTAGCGACATGGAGGAGTGACATGAGGAGTGAGTTGGTGTAGCAACATGGAGGAGTGACATGGAATAGCGACAAGGAGGAGTGACATGGAGGAGTGACATGGAGGAGTGACATAGAGGATTGATGTGGAGGAAAGACATGGAGTAGTGACATGGAGAACTGACAAGTTTGATTAGGAAGGAGGTTTGATATTGTGGAGTGACATGGCGGAGGGACAGGGATTAGTGAGTTGGTGTAGTGACATGGAGGAGTGAGGTGGTAGAGTGACATGGAGGAGTGTCATGGAATAGCTACATGGAAGAGTGACAAGGAGGAGTGACATGGCGGGTTGATATGGAGGAGTGACATGGAGGCGTAACAAGTGCGGAGGGACAGGGATTAGTGAGTCCGTGTAGTGACATGGAGGAGTGACATGGAGGAGTGACATGGAGGAATGACTTGGATGAGTGACATGGAGGAGTGACAAGGACGATTGAGTTGGTGTAGCGACATGGAGGAGTGAAATGGAATAGCTAAATGGAGTAGTGACAAGGAGGAGTGACATGGAGGAGTGAGTTGCCGTATCTACATAAGGAGTGACATGGAATAGCGACATGGAGGAATGACTTGGATGAGTGACATGGAGGAGTGACAAGGAGGATTGAGTTGGTGTAGCGACATGGAGGAGTGAGGTGGTAGAGTGACATGGAGGAGTGTCATGGAATAGCTACATGGAAGAGTGACAAGGAGGAGTGACATGGCGGGTTGATATGAAGGAGTGACATGGAGGCGTAACAAGTGCGGAGGGACAGGGATTAGTGAGTCTGTGTAGTGACATGGAGGAGTGACATGGAGGAGTGACATGGAGGAGTGACATGGCGGGTTGATATGGAGGATTGACATGGAGGAGTGACGTGGTGGAGTGAAATGGAGGAGTGACATGGAGGAGTGAGTTGGCGTATCGTCATAAGGAGTGACATGGAATAGCGACATGGAGGAATAACTTGTATGAGTGACATGGAGGAGTGACAAGGAGGTTTGAGTTGGTGTAGCGACATGGAGGAGTGAAATGGAATAGCTTCATGGAGGAGTGACAAGGAGGAGTGACATGGAGGAGTTAGTTGGTGGAGCGACATGGAGGAGTGACATGGAATACATATAGACGTGGTGGAGTGAAATGGAGAAGTGACATGGAGGAGTGAGTTGGTGTAGCGACAAGGAGGAGTGACATGGAGGGTTGATATGGAGGAGTGACATGGAGGAGTGACGTGGTGGAGTGAAATGGAGAAGTGACATGGAGGAGTGAGTTTATATAGCGACATAAGGAGTGACATGGAATAGCGACATGGAGGAGTGACATGGAGGAGTGACATAGAGGAGTGACGTGGAGCAGTGACATGGAGGAGTGACATGGAGGAGTGAGTTGGTGGAGCAACATGGAGGAGTGACATGGAAGACATATAGAAGTGACATGGAGGAGTGACTTGGAGGAGTGACATAAAGGAGTGACATGGACAAATGACTTGGATGAGTGACATGGAGGAGTGACAAGGAGGATTGAGTTGGTGTAGCGACATGGAGGAGTTACATGGAGTAGCTACATGGAGGAGTGACATGAGGATTGAGTTGGTGTAGCGACATGGAGGAGTGACATGGAAGAGCGACAAGGAGGAGTGACATAGAGGACTGACATGGAGGAGTGACATAGAGGTTTGATGTTGGGAAGAGACATGGAGTAGTGATATGGAGAAGTGACAAGTTTGATCAGGAATGAGGGTTGATATGGTGGAGTGACATGGCGGAGGGACTGGGATGAGTGAGTTGGTGTAGTGACATGGAGGGTTGATATGGAGGAGTGACATGGAGGAGTGACGTGGTGTAGTGAAATTGTGGAGTGACATGGAAGAGTGAGTTGGTGTAGCGACATGGAGGAGTAACATGGAATAGCGACAAGGAGGAGTGACATGGAGGAGTGATATAGAGGAGTGATGTGGAGGAGAGACATTGAGTAGTGACATGGAGAAGTGACAAGTTTGATCAGGAAGGAGGGTTGATATGGTGGAGTGACATGGCGGAGCGACAGGGATGAGTGAGTTGGTGTAGTGACATGAAGTAGCTACATGGATGAGTGACAAGGAAGTGTGACATGGAGGAGTGACGTGGACGAGTGACATGGAGGAGTGAGTTGGTAGAGCGACATGGAGGAGTGACATGGAATAGCTACATGGAGGTGTGACAAGGAGGAGTGACATGGAGGAGTGAGTTGGTGGATCGACATGGAGGAGTTACATGGAAGACAAATAGAAGTGACATGGAGGAGTGACTTGGAGGAGTGACATAAATGAGTGACATGGAGGAATGACTTGGATGAGTGACATGGAAGAGTGACAAGGAGGATTGAGTTGGTGTAGCGACATGGAGGAGTGACTAGGAGTAGCGACATGGAGGAGTGAAATGAGGAGTGAGTTGGTGTAGCAACATGGAGGAGTAACATGGAATAGCGACAAGGATAAGTAACATGAAGGAGTGACATAGAGGATTGATGTGGAGGAGAGACATGGAGTAGTGACATGGAGAACTGACAAGTTTGATCAGGAAGGAGGTTTGATATTGTGGAGTGACATGGCGGAGGGACAGGGATTAGTGAGTTGGTGTAGTGACATGGAGGAGTGACATGGAGGAGTGACATGGAGGAGTGACATGGCGGGTTGATATGAAGGAGTGACATGGAGGAGTTACGTGGTGGAGTGAAATGGAGGAGTGACATGGAGGAGTGAGTTGGCGTATCGACATAAGGAGTGACATGGAATAGTGACATGGAGGAGTGACATGGATTAGTGACATAGAGGAGTGACGTGGAGCAGTGACATGAAGGAGTGACATGGAGCAGTGAGTTGGTGGAGCAACATGCAGGAGTGACATGGAAGACATATAGAAGTGACATGGATGAGTGACTTGGAGGAGTGACATAAAGGAGTGACATGGACAAATGACTTGGCTGAGTGACATGGAGGAGTGACAAGGAGGATTTAGTTGGTGTAGCGACATGGAGGAGTAACATGGAGGAGTGACATGGAGGGTTGATATGGAGGAGTGACATGGAGGAGTGACGTGGTGGAGTGAAATGGGGGAGTGACATGTAAGAGTGAGTTGGTGTAGCGACATGGAGGAGTAACATGAAATAGCGACAAGGAGGAGTGACATGGAGGAGTGACATGGAGGAGTGATATAGAGGAGTGATGTGGAGGAGAGACATGGAGTAGTGACATGGAGAAGTGACAAGTTTGATCAGGAAGGAGGGTTGATATGGTGGAGTGACATGGCGGAGGGACAGGGATGAGTGAGTTGGTGTAGTGACATGAAGTAGCTACATGGATAAGTGACAAGGATGTGTGACATGGAGGAGTGACGTGGACGAGTGACATGGAGGAGTGAGTTGGTGTAGCAACATGGAGGAGTGACATGGAATAGCGACAAGGAGGAGTGACATGGAGGAGTGACATGGAGGGTTGATATGGAGGAGTGACATGGAGGAGTGACGTGGTGGAGGGACATGGATGAGTGACATGGAGGAGTGACATGGAGGAGCAACATGGAGGAGTGACAAGGAGGAGCGACATGGAGGAGTGACATGGAAGACATATGGAAGTGACATGGAGGAGTGACATGGAGGATCGATATGGAGGAGTGACATGGAGTAGCGACATAGGGGAATGACATAGAGGAGTGATATTGAAAAGTGACATGGAGGAGTGACATAGAGGAGTGATGTGGAGGAGTGACATGGAAAACGTAGAAGTGACACGGAGGAGTGATATGGAGGAGTGACAATATGGAGCTACACGGATGAGAGACATGACATTGAAGACTTGGAGAAGGGACATGGAGGAGCGACATGCAAGAGTGACATGGAGGAGTGACATGGAGGAGTGACAAGGAGTAGCGACATGGAGGAGTGACATGGAAGACATATAGAAGTGACATGGAGGAGTGATATGGAGAAGCGACATGCAGGAGTGACATTAAAGTCATATAGAAGTGAAATTGAGGAGTGACTTGGAGGAGTGACATAAAGGAGTGACATGGAAGAATGAAATTGATGAGTGACATGGAGGAGTGACAAGGAGTAGCGACATGGAGGAGTGACATGAGGAGTGACGTAGAAGAGTGACGTGGTGGAGTGAAATGGAGGAGTGACATGGAAGAGTGAGTTGGTGTAGCGACATGGAGGAGTAAAATGGAATAGCAACATGGAGGAGTGACATGGAGGAGTGATATAGAGGAGTGATGTGGAGGAGAGACATGGAGTAGTGACATGGAGAAGTGACAAGTTTGATCAGGAAGGAGGGTTGATATGGTGGAGTGACATGGCGGAGGGACATGGAGGAGTGACATGGAGGAGTGACATGGAATAGCGACAATGAGGAATGACATGGAGGAGTGACATGGAGGAGTGACATAGAGGATTGATGTGGAGGAGAGACATGGAGTAGTGACATGGAGAAGTGACAAGTTTGATCAGGAAAGAGGGTTGTTATGGTGGTATGACATGGTGGAGGGACAGGGATGAGTGAGTTGGTGTAGTGACATGGAGGAGTGACATGGAATAGCGACAAGGAGGAGTGACATGGAGGAGTGACATGGAGGAGTGACATGCAGGAATGACACAGAGGAGTGACAAGGAGTATTGAGTTCATGTAGCGACATGGAGGAGTGACATGGAATAGCGACATAGAGGATTGATGTGGAGGCGAGACATGGAGGAGTGACAGGGCGGATCAGCAAGGAGGATTGATATGGTGGAGTGACATGGCGGATGTACATGGATGAGTGACATGGAGGAGTGACATGGAGGAGCAACATGGAGGAGTGACAAGGAGGAGCGACATGGAGGAGTGACATGGAAGACATATAGAAGTTACATGGAGGAGTGACTTGGAGGAGTGACATAAAGGAGTGACATGGAGGAATGACTTGGATGAGTGACATGGAGGAGTGACAAGGAGGATTGAGTTAGTGTAGCGACATGAAGGAGTGACATGGAATTGCGACAAGGAGGAGTGACATGGAGAAGTGACATGGAGGATTGATATGGAGGAGTAACATGGAGGAGTAATATAGAGGAGTGGCGTGGTGGAGTGATATTTAAGAGTGACATGGAGGAGTGACATGGAGGAGTGACATGGAGTAGTGAGTTGGTAGAGCGACATGGAGGAGTGACATGGAGTAGCTACATGGAGGAGTGACAAGGAGGTGTGACATGGAGGAGTTACGTGGAGTAGCGACATGGAGGAGTGACTTGAAGGAGTGACAATGTGGAGCTACACGGATGAGAGACATGACATTGAAAACTTGGAGAAGTGACATGGAGGAGAGACATGGAGGAGTGAAATGGAGGAGTGACATGGAGTAGAGACATGGAGGAGTGACATGGAACACATATAGAAGTGACATGGAGGAGTGACATGGAACACATATAGAAGTGACATGGAGGAGTGACATGGAGTAGCGACATGGAGGAGTGACATGAGGAGTGAGTTGGTGTAGCGACATGGAGGAGTGACATGGAGGAATGACATGGAGGAGTGACATGGAGGAGTGACATGGAGGGTTGATATGGAGGAGTGATTTGGAGGAGTGACGTGGTGGAGTGAAATGGAGGAGTGAGTTGGTGTAGCGACATAAGGAGTGACATGGAATAGCGACATGGAGGAATGACATGGAGGAGTGACATGAGGAGTGAGTTGGTGTAGCGACATGGAGGAGTGACATGGAATAACGACAAGGAGGAGTGACATGGAGGAGTGACATGGAGGAGTGACATAGAGGATTGAGGTGGAGGAGAGACATGGAGTAGTGACATGGAGAACTGACAAGTTTGATCAGGATGGAGGGTTGATATGGTGGAGTGACATGGCGGAGGGACAGGGATTAGTGAGTTGGTGTAGTGACATGGAAAAGTGACATGGAGGGTTGATATGGAGGAGTGATTTGGAGGAGTGACATGGTGGAGTGAAATGGAGGAGTGAAATGGAGGAGTGAGTTGGTGTAGCGACATAAGGAGTGACATGGAATAGCGACATGGAGGAATGACATGGAGGAGTGACATGAGGAGTGAGTTGGTGTAGCGACATGGAGGAGTGACATGGAGGAGTGACATGGCGGAGGGACAGGGATGAGTGAGTTGGTGTAGTGACATGGAGGAGTGACATGGAGGAGTGACATGTAGGGTTGATATGGAGGAGTGATATGGAGGAGTAACGTAGTGGAGTGAAATGGAGGAGTGAAATGGAGGAGTGAGTTGGTGTAGCGACATGGAGGAGTGACATGGAATAGCGACAAGGAGGAGTGACATGGAGGAGTGACATAGAGGAGTGACATAGAGGATTGATGTGGAGGAGAGACATGGAATAGTGACATGGAGAAGTGACAAGTTTGATCAGGAAGGAGGGTTGATATGGTGGAGTGACATGGCGGAGGGAAAGGGATGAGTGAGTTGGTGTAGTGACATGGAGGAGTGACATGGAGGAGTGACATGGAGGATTGATGTGGAGGAGAGACATGGAGGAGTGACAGGGCGGATCAGCAAGGAGGATTGATATGGTGGAGTGACATGGCGGAGGGACATGGATGAGTGACATGGAGGAGTGACATGGAGGAGCAACATGGAGGAGTGACAAGGAGGAGAGACTTGGAGGAGTGACATGGAAGACATATAGAAGTGACATGGAGGAGTGACATGGAGGATCGACATGGAGGAGTGACATGGAGTAGCGACATAGGGGAATGACATAGAGGAGTGATATTGAAAAGTGACATTGAGGAGTGACATAGAGGAGTTATGTGGAGGAGTGACATGTAAAACATGTAGAAGTGACACGGAGGAGAGACTTGGATGAGTGACATGGAGGAGTGATATAGAGGAGTGGCATGGTGGAGTGATATTTAAGAGTGACATGGAGGAGTGACATGGAGGAGTGAAATGGAGTAGCTACATGGAGGAGTGACATGGAGGAGTGACGTGCAGGAATGACACAGAGGAGTGACAAGGAGGATTGAGTTCGTGTAGCGACATGGAGGAGTGACATGGAATAGCGACATGAAGGAGTGACATGGGGGAGTGACATGGAGGAGTGACATAGAGGATTGATGTTGAAGAGAGACATGGAGGAGTGACAGGGCGGATCAGCAAGGAGGATTGATATGGTGGAGTGACATGGCGGAGGGACATGGATGAGTGACATAGAGGAGTGACATGGAGGAGCAACATGGAGGAGTGAAAAGGAGGAGCGACATGGAGGAGTGACGTGGACGAGTGACATGGAGGAGTGAGTTAGTAGAGCGACAAGGATGAGTGACATGGAGTAGCTAAATGGAGGAGTGAAAAGGAGGTGTGACATGGAGGAGTGACGTGCAGGAATGACACAGAGGAGTGACAAGGAGGATTGAGTTCGTGTAGCGACATGGAGGAGTGACATGGAATAGCGACATGAAGGAGTGACATGGGGGAGTGACATGGAGGAGTGACATAGAGGATTGATGTTGAAGAGAGACATGGAGGAGTGACAGGGCGGATCAGCAAGGAGGATTGATATGGTGGAGTGACATGGCGGAGGGACATGGATGAGTGACATAGAGGAGTGACATGGAGGAGCAACATGGAGGAGTGAAAAGGAGGAGCGACATGGAGGAGTGACATGGAAGACATATAGAAGTGACATGGAGGAGTGACATGGAGGATCGACATGGAGGAGTGACATGGAGTAGCGACATAGGGGAATGACAAAGAGGAGTGATATTGAAAAGTGACATGGAGGAGTGACATAGAGGAGTGATGTGGAGGAGTGACATGGAAAACGTAGAAGTGACACGGAGGAGTGAGATGGAGGAGTGACAATATGAGCTACACGGATGAGAGACATGACATTGAAGACTTGGAGAAGTGACATGGAGGAGCGACATGCAAGAGTGACATGGAGGAGTGACATGGAGTAGCGACTTGGAGTAGTGACATAAAGGAGTGACATGGAGGAGTGACATAGAGGATTGTTGTGGAGGAGAGACATGGAGTAGTGACATGGAGAACTGACAAGTTTGATTAGGAATGAGGTTTGATATTGTGGAGTGACATGGCGGAGGGAAAGGGATTAGTGAGTTGGTTTAGTGACATGGAGGAGTGACATGGAGGAGTGACATGGAGGAGTGACATGGCGGGTTGATATGGAGGAGTGACATGGAGGAGTGACGTGGTGGAGTTAAATGGAGGAGTGTCATGGAGGAGTGAGTTGGCGTATCGACATAAGGAGTGACATGGAATAGCGACATGGAGGAGTGACTTGGATGAGTGACATGGAGGAGTGACAAGGAGGATTTAGTTGGTGTAGCGACATGGATGAGTGACATGGAGTAGCGACATGGAGGAGTGACATGAGGAGTGAGTTGATGTAGCGACATGGAGGAGTGACATGGAATTGCGACAAGGAGGAGTGACATGGAGAAGTGACATGGAGGATTGATATGGAGGAGTAACATGGAGAAGTGATATAGAGGAGTGACATGGAGGAGTGAGTAGGTAGAGCGACATGGAGGAGTGACATGGAGTAGCTACATGGAGGAGTGACAAGGAGGTGTGACATGGAGTAGCGACATGGAGGAGTGACTTGGAGGAGTGACAATGTGGAGCTACACAGATGAGAGACATGACATTGAAGACTTGGAGAAGTGACATGGAGGAGAGTCATGGAGGAGTGACATGGCGAAGGGACATGGAGGAATGACATGGAGGAGTGACATGGAGGGTTGATATGGAGGAGGGACGTGGTGGAGTGAAATGGAGGAGTGACATGGAGGAGTGAGTTGGTGTAGCGACAAGGAGGAGTGACATGGAGGAGTGACATAGAGGAGTGACGTGGAGCAGTGACATGGAGGAGTGACATGGAGGAGTGAGTTGGTGGAGCAACATGGAGGAGTGACATGGAAGACATATAGAAGTGACATGGAGGAGTGACTTGGAGGAGTGACATAAAGGAGTGACATGGACAAATGACTTGGCTGAGTGACATGGAGGAGTGACAAGGAGGATTGAGTTGGTGTAGCGACATGGAGGAGTGACATGGAGTAGCTACATGGAGGAGTGACATGAGGATTGAGTTGGTGTAGCGACATGGAGGAGTGACATGGAAGAGCGACAAGGAGGAGTGACATAGAGGAGTGACATGGAGGAGTGACATAGAGGTTTGATGTTGGGGAGAGACATGGAGTAGTGACATGGAGAAGTGACAAGTTTGATCAGGAAGGAGGGTTGATATGGTGGAGTGACATGGCGGAGGGACAGGGATGAGTGAGTTGGTGTAGTGACATGCAGGAGTAACATGGAGGAGTGACATGGAGGGTTGATATGGAGGAGTGACATGGAGGAGTTACGTGGTGGAGTGAAATGGGGGAGTGACATGGAAGAGTGAGTTGGTGTAGCGACATGGAGGAGTAACATGGAATAGCGACAAGGAGGAGTGACATGGAGAAGTGACATGGAGGAGTGATATAGAGGAGTGATGTGGAGGAGAGACATGGAGTAGTGACATGGAGAACTGACAAGTTTGATAAGGAAGGAGGTTTGATATTGTGGAGTGACATGGCGGAGGGACAGGGATTAGTGAGTTGGTGTAGTGACATGAAGGAGTGACATGGCGGGTTGATATGGAGGAGTGACATGGAGGAGTGACGTGGAGGGTTGATATGGAGGAGTGACATGGAGGAGTGACGTGGAGGGTTGATATGGAGGAGTTAAATGGAGGAGTGACATGGATGAGTGAGTTGGTGTAGCGACAAGGAGGAGTGACATGGAGGATTGATATGGAGGAGTGAAATGGAGGATTGACATGGAGGAGTGAGTTGGTGGAGCGACATGGAGGAGTGACATGGAGTAGCGACATGGAGGAGTTACATGAGGAGTGAGTTGGTGTAGCAACATGGAGGAGTGACATGGAATAGCGACAAGGAGGAGTGACATGGAGGAGTGACATAGAGGATTGATTTGGAGGAGAGACATGGAGTAGTGACATGGAGAACTGACTAGTTTGATCAGGAAGGAGGTTTGATATTGTGGAGTGACATGGCGGAGGGACAGGGATTAGTGACTTGGTGTAGTGACATGGAGGAGTGACATGGAGGAGTGACATGGCGGGTTGATATGGAGGAGTGACATGGAGGCGTGACGTGGTGGAGTGAAATGGAGGAGTGACATGGAGGAGTGAGTTGGTGTATCGACATAAGGAGTGACATGGAATAGCGACATGGAGGAATGACTTGGATGAGTGACATGGAGGAGTGACAAGGAGTTTTGAGTTGGTGTAGCGACATGGAGGAGTGAAATGGAATAGCTACATGGAGGAGTGACAAGGAGGAGTGAAATGGAGGAGTGAGTTGGTGGAGCGACATTGAGGAGTGACATGGAATACATATAGACGTGGTGGAGTGAAATGGAGGAGTGATATGGAGGAGTGAGTTGGTGTAGCGACAAGGAGGAGTGACATGGAGGAGTGACGTGGTGGAGTGAAATGGAGGAGTGACATGGAGGAGTGAGTTTATATAGCGACATAAGGAGTGACATGGAATAGCAACTTGGAGGAGTGACATGGAGGAGTGACATAGAGGAGTGACTTGGAGCAGTGACATGGAAGACATATAGAAGTGACATGGAGGAGTGACTTGGAGGAGTGACATAAAGGAGTGACATGGACAAATGACTTGGCTGAGTGACATGGAGGAGTGACAAGGAGGATTGAGTTGGTGTAGCGACATGGAGGAGTGACATGGAATTGCGACAAGGAGGAGTGACATGGAGAAGTGACATGGAGGAGTGACATGGAGGAGTGAGTTGGTGTAACGACATGGAGGAGTGACATGGAAGACATATAGAAGTGACATGGAGGAGTGACGTGGAGTAGTGACATGGAGGGTTGAAATGGAGGAGTGACATGGAATAGAGACAAGGAGCAATGACATGGAGGAGTGAAATAGAGGAGTGATATGGAGGAGCGACAGGCAGGAGTGACATTGAAGTCATATAGAAGTGAAATTGAGGAGTGACTTGGAGGAGTGACAAGGAGTAGCGACATGGAGGAGTGACATGAGGAGTGACGTAGAAGAGTGACGTGGTGGAGTGAAATGGCGCAGGGACAGGGATGAGTGAGTTGGTGTAGTGACATGGAGTAGCTACATGGAGGAGTGACAAGGAAGTGTGACATGGAGGAGTGACGTGGACGAGTGACATGGAGGAATGAGTTGGTAGAGCGACATGGAGGAGTGACATGGAATAGCTACATGGAGGAGTGACAAGGAGGAGTGACATGGAGGAGTGAGTTGGTGGAGCGACATGGAGGAGTGACATGGAAGACATATAGAAGTGACATGGAGGAGTGACTTGGAGGAGTGACATAAATGAGTGACATGGAGGAATGACTTGGATGAGTGACATGGAGGAGTGACAAGGAGGATTGAGTTGGTGTAGCGACATGGAGGAGTGACATGGAGTAGCGACATGCAAGAGTGACATGGAGGAGTGACATGGAGTAGCGACTTGGAGTAGTGACATAAAGGAGTTACATGGAGGAGTGAAATGGAGGATTGATATGGAGGAGTGACATGGAGAGGGTGAAATAGAGGAGTGATATGGAGGAGCGACATGCAGGATTTACACTGAAGTCATATAGAAGTGAAATTGAGGAGTGACTTGGAGGAGTGACATAAAGGAGTGACATGGAGGAATGACATGGATGAGTGACATGGAGGAGTGACAAGAAGTAGCGACATGGAGGAGTGACATGAGGAGTGGCATGGAGGGTTGATATGGTGGAGGGACGTGGTGGAGTGAAATGGAGGAGTGACATGGAGGAGTGAGTTGGTGTAGCGACAAGGAGGAGTTACATGGAGGGTTGATATGGAGGAGTGACATGGAGAAGTGACGTGGTGGAGTGAAAAGGAGGAGTGACATGGAGGAGTGAGTTTATATAGCAACATAAGGAGTGACATGGAATAGCGACATGGAGGAGTGACAAGGAAGTGTGACATGGAGGAGTGGCGTGGACGAGTGACATGGAGGAGTGAGTTGGTAGAGCGACATGGAGGAGTGACATGGAATAGCTACATGGAGGAGTGACAAGGAGGAGTGAGATGGAGGAGTGAGTTGGTGGAGCGACATGGTGGAGTGACATGGAAGACATATAGCAGTGACATAGAGGAGTGACTTGGAGGAGTGACATAAAGGAGTGACGTGGAGGAAAGACTTGGATGAGTGACATTGAGGAGTGACAAGGAGGATTGAGTTGGTGTAGCGACATGGAGGAGTGACATGGAGTAGTGACATGGAGGAGTGACATGGAGGAGCAACATGGAGGAGTGACAAGGAGGAGAGACTTGGAGGAGTGACATGGAATACATATAGAAGTGACATGGAGGAGTGACATGGAGGAGTGACATGGAGGAGCAACATGGAGGAGTGACAAGGAGGAGAGACTTGGAGGATTGAGTTGGATGAGTGACATTGAGGAGTGACAAGGAGGATTGAGTTGGTGTAGCGACATGGAGGAGTGACATGGAGTAGCGACATGGAGGAGTGACATGAGGAGTGAGTTGGTGTAGCAACATGTAGGAGTGACATGGAATAGCGACAAGGAGGAGTGACATGGAGGAGTGACATAGAGGATTGTTGTGGAGGAGAGACATGGAGTAGTGACATGGAGAACTGACAAGTTTGATTAGGAATGAGGTTTGATATTGTGGAGTGACATGGCGGAGGGAAAGGGATTAGTGAGTTGGTTTAGTGACATGGAGGAGTGACATGGAGGAGTGACATGGAGGAGTGACATGGCGGGTTGATATGGAGGAGTGACATGGAGGAGTGACGTGGTGGAGTTAAATGGAGGAGTGTCATGGAGGAGTGAGTTGGCGTATCGACATAAGGAGTGACATGGAATAGCGACATGGAGGAGTGACTTGGATGAGTGACATGGAGGAGTGACAAGGAGGATTTAGTTGGTGTAGCGACATGGATGAGTGACATGGAGTAGCGACATGGAGGAGTGACATGAGGAGTGAGTTGATGTAGCGACATGGAGGAGTGACATGGAATTGCGACAAGGAGGAGTGACATGGAGAAGTGACATGGAGGATTGATATGGAGGAGTAACATGGAGAAGTGATATAGAGGAGTGACATGGAGGAGTGAGTAGGTAGAGCGACATGGAGGAGTGACATGGAGTAGCTACATGGAGGAGTGACAAGGAGGTGTGACATGGAGTAGCGACATGGAGGAGTGACTTGGAGGAGTGACAATGTGGAGCTACACAGATGAGAGACATGACATTGAAGACTTGGAGAAGTGACATGGAGGAGAGTCATGGAGGAGTGACATGGCGAAGGGACATGGAGGAATGACATGGAGGAGTGACATGGAGGGTTGATATGGAGGAGGGACGTGGTGGAGTGAAATGGAGGAGTGACATGGAGGAGTGAGTTGGTGTAGCGACAAGGAGGAGTGACATGGAGGAGTGACATAGAGGAGTGACGTGGAGCAGTGACATGGAGGAGTGACATGGAGGAGTGAGTTGGTGGAGCAACATGGAGGAGTGACATGGAAGACATATAGAAGTGACATGGAGGAGTGACTTGGAGGAGTGACATAAAGGAGTGACATGGACAAATGACTTGGCTGAGTGACATGGAGGAGTGACAAGGAGGATTGAGTTGGTGTAGCGACATGGAGGAGTGACATGGAGTAGCTACATGGAGGAGTGACATGAGGATTGAGTTGGTGTAGCGACATGGAGGAGTGACATGGAAGAGCGACAAGGAGGAGTGACATAGAGGAGTGACATGGAGGAGTGACATAGAGGTTTGATGTTGGGGAGAGACATGGAGTAGTGACATGGAGAAGTGACAAGTTTGATCAGGAAGGAGGGTTGATATGGTGGAGTGACATGGCGGAGGGACAGGGATGAGTGAGTTGGTGTAGTGACATGCAGGAGTAACATGGAGGAGTGACATGGAGGGTTGATATGGAGGAGTGACATGGAGGAGTTACGTGGTGGAGTGAAATGGGGGAGTGACATGGAAGAGTGAGTTGGTGTAGCGACATGGAGGAGTAACATGGAATAGCGACAAGGAGGAGTGACATGGAGAAGTGACATGGAGGAGTGATATAGAGGAGTGATGTGGAGGAGAGACATGGAGTAGTGACATGGAGAACTGACAAGTTTGATAAGGAAGGAGGTTTGATATTGTGGAGTGACATGGCGGAGGGACAGGGATTAGTGAGTTGGTGTAGTGACATGAAGGAGTGACATGGCGGGTTGATATGGAGGAGTGACATGGAGGAGTGACGTGGAGGGTTGATATGGAGGAGTGACATGGAGGAGTGACGTGGAGGGTTGATATGGAGGAGTTAAATGGAGGAGTGACATGGATGAGTGAGTTGGTGTAGCGACAAGGAGGAGTGACATGGAGGATTGATATGGAGGAGTGAAATGGAGGATTGACATGGAGGAGTGAGTTGGTGGAGCGACATGGAGGAGTGACATGGAGTAGCGACATGGAGGAGTTACATGAGGAGTGAGTTGGTGTAGCAACATGGAGGAGTGACATGGAATAGCGACAAGGAGGAGTGACATGGAGGAGTGACATAGAGGATTGATGTGGAGGAGAGACATGGAGTAGTGACATGGAGAACTGACTAGTTTGATCAGGAAGGAGGTTTGATATTGTGGAGTGACATGGCGGAGGGACAGGGATTAGTGACTTGGTGTAGTGACATGGAGGAGTGACATGGAGGAGTGACATGGCGGGTTGATATGGAGGAGTGACATGGAGGCGTGACGTGGTGGAGTGAAATGGAGGAGTGACATGGAGGAGTGAGTTGGTGTATCGACATAAGGAGTGACATGGAATAGCGACATGGAGGAATGACTTGGATGAGTGACATGGAGGAGTGACAAGGAGTTTTGAGTTGGTGTAGCGACATGGAGGAGTGAAATGGAATAGCTACATGGAGGAGTGACAAGGAGGAGTGAAATGGAGGAGTGAGTTGGTGGAGCGACATTGAGGAGTGACATGGAATACATATAGACGTGGTGGAGTGAAATGGAGGAGTGATATGGAGGAGTGAGTTGGTGTAGCGACAAGGAGGAGTGACATGGAGGAGTGACGTGGTGGAGTGAAATGGAGGAGTGACATGGAGGAGTGAGTTTATATAGCGACATAAGGAGTGACATGGAATAGCAACTTGGAGGAGTGACATGGAGGAGTGACATAGAGGAGTGACTTGGAGCAGTGACATGGAAGACATATAGAAGTGACATGGAGGAGTGACTTGGAGGAGTGACATAAAGGAGTGACATGGACAAATGACTTGGCTGAGTGACATGGAGGAGTGACAAGGAGGATTGAGTTGGTGTAGCGACATGGAGGAGTGACATGGAATTGCGACAAGGAGGAGTGACATGGAGAAGTGACATGGAGGAGTGACATGGAGGAGTGAGTTGGTGTAACGACATGGAGGAGTGACATGGAAGACATATAGAAGTGACATGGAGGAGTGACGTGGAGTAGTGACATGGAGGGTTGAAATGGAGGAGTGACATGGAATAGAGACAAGGAGCAATGACATGGAGGAGTGAAATAGAGGAGTGATATGGAGGAGCGACAGGCAGGAGTGACATTGAAGTCATATAGAAGTGAAATTGAGGAGTGACTTGGAGGAGTGACAAGGAGTAGCGACATGGAGGAGTGACATGAGGAGTGACGTAGAAGAGTGACGTGGTGGAGTGAAATGGCGCAGGGACAGGGATGAGTGAGTTGGTGTAGTGACATGGAGTAGCTACATGGAGGAGTGACAAGGAAGTGTGACATGGAGGAGTGACGTGGACGAGTGACATGGAGGAATGAGTTGGTAGAGCGACATGGAGGAGTGACATGGAATAGCTACATGGAGGAGTGACAAGGAGGAGTGACATGGAGGAGTGAGTTGGTGGAGCGACATGGAGGAGTGACATGGAAGACATATAGAAGTGACATGGAGGAGTGACTTGGAGGAGTGACATAAATGAGTGACATGGAGGAATGACTTGGATGAGTGACATGGAGGAGTGACAAGGAGGATTGAGTTGGTGTAGCGACATGGAGGAGTGACATGGAGTAGCGACATGGAGGAGTGACATGAGGAGTGAGTTGGTGTAGCAACATGGAGGAGTGACATGGAATAGCGACAAGGAGGAGTGACATGGAGGAGTGACATAGAGGAGTGATATTGAAAAGTGACATTGAGGAGTGACATAGAGGAGTTATGTGGAGGAGTGACATGTACAACATGTAGAAGTGACACGGAGGAGAGACTTGGAGCAGTGACATGGAGGACTGACAAGGAGAATTGAGTTGGTGTAGCGACATGGAGGAGTGAAATGGAGTAGCGACATGGAGGAGTGACATGAGGAGTGAGTTGGTGTAGCAACATGGAGGAGTGACATGGAATAGCGACAAGGAGGAGTGACATGGAGAAGTCACATGGAGGAGTGACATGGAGGAATGACATAGAGGAGTGATGTGGAGGAGAGACATGGAGTAGTGACATGGAGAACTGACAAGTTTGATTAGGATGGAGGGTTGATATGGTGGAGTGACATGGCGGAGGGACAGGGATTAGTGAGTTGGTGTAGTGACATGGAGGAGTGACATGGAGGAGTGACATGGCGGAGGGACAGGGATTAGTGAGTTGGTGTAGTGACATGGAGGAGTGACATGGAGGAGTGACATGGAGGAGTGACATGGAGGGTTGATATGGAGGAGTGACATGGAGGAGTGACGTGGTGGAGTGAAATGGAGGAGTGAAATGGAGTAGCGACATGGAGGAGTGACATGAGGAGTGAGTTGGTGTAGCGACATGGAGGAGTGACATGGAGGAGTGACATTGCGGAGGGACAGGGATGAGTTAGTTGGTGTAGTGACATGGAGGAATGACATGGAGGAATGACATGGAGGAGTGACATGGAGGAGTCACATGTAGGGTTGATATGGAGGAGTGATATGGAGGAGTAACGTAGTGGAGTGAAATGGAGGAGTGAGTTGGTGTAATGACATAAGGAGTGACATGGAATAGTGACATGGAGGAGTGAGTTGGTGTAGCGACATGGAGGAGTGACATGGAATAGCGACAAGGAGGAGTGACATGGAGGAATGACATAGAGGATTGATGTGGAGGAGAGACATGGAGTAGTGACATGGAGAAGTGACATGGAGGAGTGACATGGAGGAGTGACATGGAGGAGTGACATGGAGGAGTAACATGGAGGAGTGACATGGAGGATTGATGTGGAGGAGAGACATGTAGGAGTGACAGGGCGGATCAGCAAGGAGGATTGATATGGTGGAGTGACATGGCGGAGGGACATGGATGAGTGACATGGTGGAGTGACATGGAGGAGCAACATGGAGGAGTGACAAGGAGGAGCGACATGGAGGAGTGACATGGAAGACATATAGAAGTGACATGGAGGCTTGACATGGAGGATCGACATGGAGGAGTGACATGGAGTAGCGACATAGGGGAATGACATAGAGGAGTGATATTGAAAAGTGACATTGAGGAGTGACATAGAGGAGTTATGTGGAGGAGTGACATGTACAACATGTAGAAGTGACACGGAGGAGAGACTTGGATGAGTGACATGGAGGAGTGACAAGGAGGATTGAGTTGGTGTAGCGACATGGAGGAGTGACATGGAATTGCGACAAGGAGGAGTGACATGGAGAAGTGACATGGAGGAGTGACATGGAGGAGTGAGTTGGTGTAACGACATGGAGGAGTGACATGGAAGACATATAGAAGTGACATGGAGGAGTGACTTGGAGGAGTGACATGGAGGAATGACTTGGAGGGTTAATATGGAGGAGGGACGTGGTGGAGTGAAATGGAGGAGTGACATGGAGGAGTGAGTTGGTGTAGCGACAAGGAGGAGTGACATGGAGGGTTGATATGGAGGAGTGACATGGAGGAGTGACGTGTTGGAGTGAAATGGAGGAGTGACATGGAGGAGTGAGTTTATATAGCGACATAAGGTGTGACATGGAATAGCGACATGGAGGAGTGACATGGAGGAGTGACATGGCAGAGGGACAGGGATGAGTGAGTTGGTGTAGTGAAATGGAGTAGCTACATGGAGGAGTGACAAAGAAGTGTGACATGGAGGAGTTATGTGGAGGAGTGACATGTACAACATGTAGAAGTGACACAGAGGAGAGACTTGGATGAGTGACATGGAGGAGTGACATGGAGGAATGACATGGAGGAGTGACATGGAGGAGTGACATGGAGGGTTGATATGGAGGAGTGATATGGAGGAGTGACGTGGTGGAGTGAAATGGAGGAGTGAGTTGGTGTAGCGACATAAGGATTGACATGGAATAGCGACATGGAGGAGTGATATAGAGGAGTGGCGTGGTGGAGTGAAATTTAAGAGTGACATGGAGGAGTGACATGGAGGAGTGACATGGAGTAGCTAAATCGAGGAGTGACAAGGAGGTGTGACATGGAGGAGTGATATGGAGGAGTGACATGGAGGAGTGACGTGGTGGAGTGAAATGGAGGAGTGACATGGAGGAGTGAGTTGGTGGAGCGACATAAGGAGTGACATGGAGGAGTGACATAGAGGAGTGACGTGGAGCAGTGACATGGAGGAGTGTCATGGAGGAGTGAGTTGGTGGAGCGACATGGAGGAGTGACATGGAAGACATATAAAAGTGACATGGAGGAGTGACTTGGAGGAGTGACATAAAGGAGGGACATGGAGGAATGACTTGGATGAGTGACATGGAGGAGTGACAAGGAGGATTGAGTTGGTGTAGCGATATGGAGGAGTGAAATGGAGTAGCGACATGGAGGAGTGACATGAGGAGTGAGTTGGTGTAGCGACATGGAGGAGTGACATGGCGGAGGGACAGGGATGAGTGAGTTGGTGTAGTGACATGGAGGAGTGACATGGAGGGTTGATATGGAGGAGTGATTTGGAGGAGTGACGTAGTGGAGTGAAATGGAGGAGTGAAATGGAGGAGTGAGTTGGTGTAGCGACATAAGGAGTGACATGGAATAGCGATATGGAGGAATGACATGGAGGAGTGACATGAGGAGTGAGTTGGTGTAGCGACATGGAGGAGTGACATGGTATAGCGACAAGGAGGAGTGACATGGAGGAGTGACATAGAGGATTGAGGTGGGGGAGAGACATGGAGTAGTGACATGGAGAAGTGACAAGTTTGATCAGGAAGGAGGGTTAATATGGTGGAGTGACATGGCGGAGGGAAAGGGATGAGTGAGTTGGTGTAGTGACATGGAGGAGTGACATGGAGGACTGACATGGAGGAGTGACATGGAGGGTTGATATGGAGGAGTGACATGGAGGAGTGACGTGGTGGAGTGAAATGGAGGAGTGACATGGAGGAGTGAGTTGGTGGAGCGACATAAGGAGTGACATGGAATAGCGACCTTAGAGGAGTGACATGGAGGAGTGACATAGAGGAGTGACGTGGAGCAGTGACATGGAGGATTGACATGGAGGAGTGAGTTGGTGGAGCGACATGGAGGAGTGACATGGAAGACATATAGAAGTGACATGGAGGAGTGACTTGGAGGAGTGACATAAATGAGTGACATGGAGGAATGACTTGGATGAGTGACATGGAGGAGTGACAAGGAGGATTGAGTTGGTGTAGCGACATGGAGCAGTGACATGGAGTAGCGACATGGAGGAGTGACATGAGGAGTGAGTTGGTGTAGCAACATGGAGGAGTGACATGGAATAGCGACAAGGAGGAGTGACATGGAGGAGTGACATAGAAAAGTTATATTGAAAAGTGACATTGAGGAGTGACATAGTGGAGTTATGTGGAGGAGTGACATGTACAACATGTAGAAGTGACACGGAGGAGAGACTGGGATGAGTGACATGGAGGAGTGACAAGGAGGATTGAGTTGGTGTAGCGACATGTAGGAGTGACATGGAATTGCGACAAGGAGGAGTGACATGGAGAAGTGACATGGAGGATTGATATGGAGGACTAACATGGAGGAGAGATATAGAGGAGTGGCGTGGTGGAGTGATATTTAAGAATGACATGGAGGAGTGACATGGAGGAGTGACATGGAGTAGCTACATGGAGGAGTGACAAGGAGGTGTGACATGGAGGAGTGATGTGGACGAGTGACATGGAGGAGTGAGTTGGTAGAGCGACAAGGAGGAGTGACATGAAGTAGCTACCTGGAGGAGTGACAAGGAGGTGTGACATGGAGGAGTGACGTGGAGTAGCGACATGGAGGAGTGACTTGGAGGAGTGACAATGTGGAGCTACACAGATGAGAGACATGACATTGAAGACTTGGAGAAGTGACATGGAGGAGAGACATGGAGGAGTGACATAGAGGAGTGACTTGGAGCAGTGACATGGAGGAGTGACAAGGAGAATTGAGTTGGTGTAGCGACATGGAGTAGTGACATGGAGTAGCGACATGGAGGAGTGACATGAGGAGTGAGTTGGTGTAGCAACATGGAGGAGTGACATGGAATAGCGACAAGGAGGAGTGACATGGAGGAGTGACATGGAGGAGTGACATGGAGGAATAACATAGAGAAGTGATGTGGAGGAGAGAAATGGAGTAGTGACATGGAGAACTGACAAGTTTGATCAGGATGGAGGGTTGATATGGTGGAGTGACATGGCGGAGGGACAGGGATTAGTGAGTTGGTGTAGTGACATGGAGGAGTGACATGGAGGAGTGACATGGAGGGTTGATATGGAGGAGTGACATGGAGGAGTGACGTGGTGGAGTGAAATGGAGGAGTGAAATGGAGTAGCGACATGGAGGAGTGACATGAGGAGTGAGGTGGTGTAGCGACATGGAGGAGTGACATGGAGTAGCGACATGGAGGAGTGAGTTGGTGTAATGACATGGAGGAGTGACATGGAAGACATATAGAAGTGACATGGAGGAGTGACATGGAGGAGTGACAGGGCGGATCAGCCAGGCGGATTGATATGGTGGAGTGACATGGAGGAGGGACATGGAGGAGTGACATGGAGGAGTGACTTGGAGGAGTGACATAAAGGAGTGTCATGGAGGAATGACATGGATGAGTGACATGGAGGAGTGACATGGAGTAGTGACAAGGAGGAGTGACATGGAGGAGTGACATGGAAGAGTGACATAGAGGATTGATGTGGAGGAGAGACATGGAGTAGTGACATGGAGAAGTGACAAGTTTGATCAGGAAAGAGGGTTGTTATGGTGGTGTGACATGGCGGAGGGACAGGGATGAGTGAGTTGGTGTAGTGACATGGAGGAGTGAGTTGGTAGAGCGACAAGGAGGAGTGACATGAAGTAGCTACCTGGAGGAGTGACAAGGAGGTGTGACATGGAGGAGTGACGTGGAGTAGCGACATGGAGGAGTGACTTGGAGGAGTTACAATGTGGAGCTACACAGATGAGAGACATGACATTGAAGACTTGGAGAAGTGACATGGAGGAGAGACATGGAGGAGTGACATAGAGGAGTGACTTGGAGCAGTGACATGGAGGAGTGACAAGGAGAATTGAGTTGGTGTAGCGACATGGAGTAGTGACATGGAGGGATGATATGGAAGAGTGACATGGAGGAGTGACGTGGTGGAGTGAAATGGAGGAGTGAAATGGAGTAGCGACATGGAGGAGTGACAAGGAGGTGTGACATGGAGGAGTGACGTGGAGTAGCGACAAGGAGCAATGACATGGAGGAGTGACATGAGGAGTGAGGTGGTGTAGCGACATGGAGGAGTAACATGGAGGAGTGACATGGTGGAGGGACAGGGATGAGTGAGTTGGTGTAGTGACAAGGAGGAGTGACATGGAGGAGTGACATGGAAGAGTGACATAGAGGATTGATGTGGAGGAGAGAAAGTGAGTAGTGACATGGAGAAGTGACAAGTTTGATCAGGAAAGAGGGTTGTTATGGTGGTATGACATGGCGGAGGGACAGGGATGAGTGAGTTGGTGTAGTGACATGGAGGAGTGAGTTGGTAGAGCGACAAGGAGGAGTGACATGAAGTAGCTACCTGGAGGAGTGACAAGGAGGTGTGACATGGAGGAGTGACGTGGAGTAGCGACATGGAGGAGTGACTTAAGGAGTGAGTTGGTGTAGCGACATGGAGGAGTGACATGGCGGAGGGACTGGGATGAGTGAGTTGATGTAGTGAAATGGAGGAGTGACATGGAGGAATGACATGGAGGAGTGAAATAGAGGAGTGACATGGAGGGTTGATATGGAGGAGTGATTTGGAGGAGTGACGTGGTGGAGTGAAATGGAGGAGTGACATTGAATAGCGACAAGGAGCAATGACATGGAGGAGTGAAATAGAGGAGTGATATGGAGGAGCGACATGCAGGAGTGACATTGAAGTCATATAGAAGTGAAATTGAGGAGTGAATTGGAGGTGTGACATGAAGGAGTGACATGGAGGAATGACATGGATGAGTGACTTGGAGGAGTGACAAGGAGTAGCGACATGGAGGAGAGACATGAGGAGTGACGTAGAAGAGTGACGTGGTGGAGTGAAATGTGGGAGTGACATGGAAGAGTGAGTTGGTGTAGCGACATGGAGGAGTAACATGGAATAGAGACAAGGAGGAGTGACATGGAGGAGTAACATGGAGGAGTGATTTAGAGGAGTGATGTGGAGGAGAGACAAGGAGTAGTGACATGGAGAAGTGACAAGTTTGATCAGGAAGGAAGGTTGATATGGTGGAGTGACATGGCGGAGGGAAAGGGATGAGTGAGTTGGTGTAGTGACATGGAGGAGTGACATGGAGGAGTGACATGGAGGAGTGACATGGAGGAATGAGTTGGTAGAGCGACATGGAGGAGTGACATGGAATAGCTACATGGAGGAGTGACAAGGAGGAGTGACATGGAGGAGTGAGTTGGTGGAGCGACATGGAGGAGTGACATGGAAGACATATAGAAGTGACATGGAGGAGTGACTTGGAGGAGTGACATAAATGAGTGACATGGAGGAATGACTTGGATGAGTGACATGGAGGAGTGACAAGGAGGGTTGAGTTGGTGTAGCGACATGGAGGAGTGACATGGAGTAGCGACATGGAGGAGTGACATGAGGATTGAGTTGGTGTAGCAACATGGAGGAGTGACATGGAATAGCGACAAGGAGGAGTGACATGGAGGAGTGACATAGAGGAGTGATATTGAAAAGTGACATTGAGGAGTGACATAGAGGAGTTATGTGGAGGAGTGACATGTACAACATGTAGAAGTGACACGGAGGAGAGACTTGGATGAGTGACATGGAGGAGTGACAAGGAGGATTGAGTTGGTGTAGCGACATGGAGGAGTGACATGGAATTGCGACAAGGAGGAGTGACATGGAGAAATGACATGGAGGATTGATATGGAGGAGTAACATGGAGGAGTGATATAGAGGAGTGGCATGGTGGAGTGAAATTTAAGAGTGACATGGAGGAGTGACATGGAGGAGTGCCATGGAGTAGCTACATGGAGGAGTGACAAGGAGGTGTGACATGGAGGAGTGACGTGGACGAGTGACATGGAGGAGTGAGTTGGTAGAGCGACATTGAGGAGTGACATGGAGTAGCTACATGGAGGAGTGACAAGGAGGTGTGACATGGAGGAGTGACGTGGAGTAGTGACATGGAGGGTTGAAATGGAGGAGTGACATGGAATAGCGACAAGGAGCAATGACATGGAGGAGTGAAATAGAAGAGTGATATGGAGGAGCGACATGCAGGAGTGACATTGAAGTCATATAGAAGTGAAATTGAGGAGTGACTTGGATGAGTGACATAAAGGAATGACATGGAGGAATGACATGGATGAGTGACTTGGAGGAGTGACAAGGAGTAGCGACATGGAGGAGTGACATGAGGAGTGACGTTGAAGAGTGACGTGGTGGAGTGAAATGGAAGAGTGACTTGGAAGAGTGAGTTGGTGTAGCGACATGGAGGAGTAACATGGAATAGCGACAAGGAGGAGTGACATGGAGGAGTGACATGGAGGAGTGATATAGAGGAGTGATGTGGAGGAGAGACATGGAGTAGTGACATGGAGAAATGACAAGTTTGATCAGGAAGGAGGGTTGATATGGAGGAGTGATTTGGAGGTGTGACGTGGTGGAGTGAAATGGAGGAGTGAAATGGAGGAGTGAGTTGATGTAGCGACATGGAGGAGTGACATGGAATTGCGACAAGGAGGAGTGACATGGACAAGTGACATGGAGGATTGATATGGAGGAGTAACATGGAGGAGTGATATAGAGGAGTGACATGGAGGCGTGAGTTGGTAGAGCGACATGGAGGAGTGACATGGAGTAGCTACATGGAGGAGTGACAAGGAGGTGTGACATGGAGTAGCGACATGGAGGAGTGACTTGGAGGAGTGACAATGTGTAGCTACACAGATGAGAGACATGACATTGAAGACTTGGAGAAGTGACATGGAGGAGAGACATGGAGGAGTGACATGGCGAAGGGACATGGAGGAGTGACATGGACGAGTGACATGGAGGGTTGATATAGAGGAGGGACGTGGTGGAGTGAAATGGAGGAGTGACATGGAGGAGTGAGTTGGTGTAGCGACAAGGAGGAGTGACATGGAGGGTTGATATGGAGGAGTGACATGGAAGAGTGACGTGGTGGAGTGAAATGGAGGAGTGACATGGAGGAGTGAGTTTATATAGCGACATAAGGAGTGACATGGAATAGCGACATGGAGGAGTGACATGGAGGAGTGACATAGAGGAGTGACGTGGAGCAGTGACATGGAGGAGTGACATGGAGGAGTGAGTTGGTGGAGCAACATGGAGGAGTGACATGGAAGACATATAGAAGTGACATGGAGGAGTGACTTGGAGGAGTGACATAAAGGAGTGACATGGACAAATGACTTGGCTGAGTGACAAGGAGGAGTGACAAGGAGGATTGAGTTGGTGTAGCGACATGGAGGAGTGACATGGAGTAGCTACATGGAGGAGTGACATGAGGAGTGAGTTGGTGTAGCGACATGGAGGAGTGACATGGAAGAGCGACAAGGAGGATTGACATAGAGGAGTGACATGGAGGAGTGACATAGAGGTTTGATGTGGGGGAGAGACATGGAGTAGTGACAAGTTTGATCAGGAAGGAGGAGTGACTTGGAGGAGTGACAATGTGGAGCTACACAGATGAGAGACATGACATTGAAGACTTGGAGAAGTGACATGGAGGAGAGACATGGAGGAGTGACATGGCGAAGGGACATGGAGGAGTGACATGGACGAGTGACATGGAGGGTTGATATGGAGGAGGGAGGTGGTGGAGTGAAATGGAGGAGTGACATGGAGGAGTGAGTTGGTGTAGCGACAAGGGGGAGTGACATGGAGGGTTGATATGGAGGAGTGACATGGAAGAGTGACGTGGTGGAGTGAAATGGAGGAGTGACATGGAGGAGTGAGTTTATATAGCGACATAAGGAGTGACATGGAATAGCGACATGGACGAGTGACATGGAGGGTTGATATGGAGGAGGGACGTGGTGGAGTGAAATGGAGGAGTGACATGGACAAATGACTTGGCTGAGTGACATGGAGAAGTGACAAGGAGGATTGAGTTGGTGTAGCGACATGGAGGAGTGACATGGAGTAGCGACATGGAGGAGGGACAGGGATGAGTGAGTTGGTGTAGTGACATGGAGGAGTAACATTGAGGAGTGACATGGAGGGTTGATATGGAGGAGTGACATGGAGGAGTGACGTGGTGGAGTGAAATGTGGGAGTGACATGGAAGAGTGAGTTGGTGTAGCGACATGGAGGAGTAACATGGAATAGCGACAAGGAGGAGTGACATGGAGGAGTGACATGGAGGAGTGATATAGAGGAGTAATGTGGAGGAGAGACATGGAGTAGTGACATGGAGAAGTGACACGTTTGATCAGGAAGGAGGGTTGATATGGTGGAGTGACATGGCGGAGGGACAGGGATGAGTGAGTTGGTGTAGTGACATGAAGTAGCTAAATGGAGGAGTGACAAGGAAGTGTGACATGGAGGAGTGACGTGGACGAGTGACATGGAGGATTGAGTTGGTAGAGCGACATGGAGGAGTGACATGGAATAGCGACAAGGAGCAATGACATGGAGGAGTGAAATAGAGGAGTGATATGGAGGAGCGACATGCAGGAGTGACATTGAAGTCATATAGAAGTGAAATTGAGGAGTGACTTGGAGGAGTGACATAAAGGAGTGACATGGAGGAATGACATGGATGAGTGACTTGGAGGAGTGACAAGGAGTAGCAACATGGAGGAGAGACATGAGGAGTGACGTAGAAGAGTGACGTGGTGGAGTGAAATGTGGGAGTGACATGGAAGAGTGAGTTGGTGTAGCGACATGGAGGAGTAACATGGAATAGAGACAAGGAGGAGTGACATGGAGGAGTAACATGGAGGAGTGATTTAGAGGAGTGATGTGGAGGAGAGACAAGGAGTAGTGACATGGAGAAGTGACAAGTTTGATCAGGAAGGAAGGTTGATATGGTGGAGTGACATGGCGGAGGGAAAGGGATGAGTGAGTTGGTGTAGTGACATGGAGGAGTGACATGGAGGAGTGACATGGAGGAGTGACATGGAGGAGTGACATGGAGGAATGAGTTGGTAGAGCGACATGGAGGAGTGACATGGAATAGCTACATGGAGGAGTGACAAGGAGGAGTGACATGGAGGAGTGAGTTGTTGGAGCGACATGGAGGAGTGACATGGAAGACATATAGAAGTGACATGGAGGAGTGACTTGGAGGAGTGACATAAATGAGTGACATGGAGGAATGACTTGGATGAGTGACATGGAGGAGTGACAAGGAGGGTTGAGTTGGTGTAGCGACATGGAGGAGTGACATGGAGTAGCGACATGGAGGAGTGACATGAGGAGTGAGTTGGTGTAGCAACATGGAGGAGTGACATGGAATAGCGACAAGGAGGAGTGACATGGAGGAGTGACATAGAGGAGTGATATTGAAAAGTGACATTGAGGAGTGACATAGAGGAGTTATGTGGAGGAGTGACATGTACAACATGTAGAAGTGACACGGAGGAGAGACTTGGATGAGTGACATGGAGGAGTGACAAGGAGGATTGAGTTGGTGTAGCGACATGGAGGAGTGACATGGAATTGCGACAAGGAGGAGTGACATGGAGAAATGACATGGAGGATTGATATGGAGGACTAACATGGAGGAGTGATATAGAGGAGTGGCGTGGTGGAGTGATATTTAAGAGTGACATGGAGGAGTGACATGGAGGAGTGACATTGTGGAGTGACATGAGGAGTGAGTTGCTGTAGCGACATGGAGGAGTGACATGAAATTGCGACAAGGAGGAGTGACATGGAGAAGTGACATGGAGGATTGATATGGAGGAGTAACATGGAAGAGTGATATAGAGGAGTGGCATGGTGGAGTGAAATTTAAGAGTGACATGGAGGAGTGACATGGAGGAGTGCCATGGAGTAGCTACATGGAGGAGTGACAAGGAGGTGTGACATGGAGGAGTGACGTGGACGAGTGACATGGAGGAGTGAGTTGGTAGAGCGACATTGAGGAGTGACATGGAGTAGCTACATGGAGGAGTGACAAGGAGGTGTGACATGGAGGAGTGACGTGGAGTAGTGACATGGAGGGTTGAAATGGAGGAGTGACATGGAATAGCGACAAGGAGCAATGACATGGAGGAGTGAAATAGAGGAGTGATATGGAGGAGCGACATGCAGGAGTGACATTGAAGTCATATAGAAGTGAAATTGAGGAGTGACTTGGATGAGTGACATAAAGGAATGACATGGAGGAATGACATGGATGAGTGACTTGGAGGAGTGACAAGGATGAGTGAGTTGGTGTAGTGACATGGAGGAGTGACATGGAGGAGTGATATAGAGGAGTGATGTGGAGGAGAGACATGGAGTAGTGACATGGAGAAGTGACACGTTTGATCAGGAAGGAGGGTTGATATGGTGGAGTGACATGGCGGAGGGACAGGGATGAGTGAGTTGGTGTAGTGACATGAAGTAGCTAAATGGAGGAGTGACAAGGAAGTGTGACATGGAGGAGTGACGTGGACGAGTGACATGGAGGATTGAGTTGGTAGAGCGACATGGAGGAGTGACATGGAATAGCTACATGGAGGATTGACAAGGAGGAGTTACATGGAGGAGTGAGTTGGTGGAGCGACATAGAGGAGTAACATGGAAGACATATAGAAGTGACATGGAGGAGTGACTTGGATGAGTGACATAAAGGAGTGACATGGAGGAATGACTTGGATGAGTGACGTGGAGGAGTGACAAGGAGGATTGAGTTGTTGTAGCGACATGGAGGAGTGACATGGAGGGTTGATATGGAGGAGTGACATGAAATAGCGACAAGGAGGAATGACATGGAGGAGTGACATGGACGAGTGATATAGAGTAGTGATGTGGACGAGAGACATGGAGTAGTGACATGGAGAAGTGACAAGTTTGATCAGGAAGAAGGGTTGATATGGTGGAGTGACATGGCGGAGGGACATGGAGGAGTGACATGGAGGAGTGACATGGAGGTTTGATATGGAGGAGGGACGTGGTGGAGTGAAATGGAGGAGTGACATGGAGGAGTGAGTTGGTGTAGCGACAAGGAGGAGTGACATGGAGGGTGATATGGAGGAGTGACATGGAGGAGTGACGTGGTGGAATGAAATGGAGGAGTGACATGGAGGAGTGAGTTTATATAGCGACATAAGGAGTGACATGGAATAGTGACATGGAGAAGTGAGTTGGTGGAGCAACATGGAGGAGTGACATGGAAGACATATAGAAGTGACATGGAGGAGTGACTTGGAGGAATGACATAAGGAGGAATGACTTGGATGAGTGACATGGAGGAGTGACATGGAAGAGTGATAAGGAGAAGGGAAATGGAGGGTTGATATGGAGGAGTGACATGGAGGAGTGACGTGGTGGAGTGAAATGGAGGAGTGACATGGAGGAGTGAGTTGATGTATCGACATAAGGAGTGACATGGAATAGCGACATGGAGGAGTGACTTAGATGAGTGACATGGAGGAGTGACAAGGAGGATTGAGTTGGTGTAGCGACATGGAGGAGTGAAATGGAATAGCTACATGGAGGACTGACAAGGAGGAGTGACATGGAGGAGTGAGTTGGTGGAGCGACATGGAGGAGTGACTTGGAAGACATATAGAAGTGACATGGACGAGTGACTTGGAGGAATGACTTGGATGAGTGACATGGAGGACAGACAAAGAGGAGTGAGTTGGTGTAGCGACAAGGAGGAGTGACATGGAGGGTTGATATGGAGGAGTGACATGGAGGAGTGACGTGGTGGAGTGAAATGGAGGAGTGACATGGAGGAGTGAGTTTATATAGCGACATAAGGAGTGACATGGAATAGCGACATGGAGGAGTGACATGGAAGACAAATAGAAGTGACATGGAGGAGTGACTTGGAGGAATGACATAAGGAGGAATGACTTGGATGAGTGACATGGAGGAGTGACATGGAAGAGTGATAAGGAGAAGGGAAATGGAGGGTTGATATGGAGGAGTGACATGGAGGAGTGACGTGGTGGAGTGAAATGGAGGAGTGACATGGAGGAGTGAGTTGATGTATCGACATAAGGAGTGACATGGAATAGCGACATGGAGGAGTGACTTAGATGAGTGACATGGAGGAGTGACAAGGAGGATTGAGTTGGTGTAGCGACATGGAGGAGTGAAATGGAATAGCTACATGGAGGATTGACAAGGAGGAGTGACATGGAGGAGTGAGTTGGTGGAGCGACATGGAGGAGTGACTTGGAAGACATATAGAAGTGACATGGACGAGTGACTTGGAGGAATGACTTGGATGAGTGACATGGAGGACAGACAAAGAGGAGTGAGTTGGTGTAGCGACAAGGAGGAGTGACATGGAGGGTTGATATGGAGGAGTGACATGGAGGAGTGACGTGGTGGAGTGAAATGGAGGAGTGACATGGAGGAGTGAGTTTATATAGCGACATAAGGAGTGACTTGGAATAGCGACATGGAGAAGTGACATGGAGGAGTGAGTTGGAGAAGTGACAAGTTTGATCAGGAAGGAGGTTTGATATGGTGGAGTGACATGGCGGAGGGACATGGAGGAGTGACATGGAGGAGTGACATGGAGGGTTGATATGGAGGAGGGACATGGTGGAGTGAGTTTATATAGCGACATAAGGAGTGACATGGAATAGCGACATGGAGGAGTGACATGGAGGAGTGAGTTGGTGGAGCAACATGGAGGAGTGACATGGAACACATATAGAAGTGACATGGAGGAGTGACTTGGAGGAGTGACATAAAGGAGTGACATGGACAAATGACTTGGCTGAGTGACATGGAGGAGTGACAAGGAGGATCGAGATGGTGTAGCGACATGGAGGAGTGACATGGAGTAGCTACATGGAGGAGTGACATGAGGATTGAGTTGGTGTAGCGACATGGAGGAGTGACATGGAAGAGCAACAAGGAAGAGTGACATAGAGGAGTGACATGGAGGAGTGACATAGAGGTTTGATGTGGGGGAGAGACATGGAGTAGTGACTTGGAGAAGTGACAAGTTTGATCAAGAAGGAGGGTTGATATGGTGGAGTGATATGGCGGAGGGACAGGGATGAGAGAGTTGGTGTAGTGACATGGAGGAGTGACATGGAGGGTTGATATGGAGTAGTGACATGAAATAGCGACAAGGAGGAATCACATGGAGGAGTGACATGGAGGAGTTACATAGAGGATTGATGTGGAGGAAAGACATGGAGTAGTGACATGGAGGAGTGACATGGAGGATTGATGTGGAGGAGAGACATGGAGGAATGACAGGGCTGATCAGCAAGTTGGATTGATATGGTGGAGTGACATGGAAGACATATAGAAGTGACATGGAGGAGTGACATGGAGGATCGACATGGAGGAGTGACATGGAGTAGCGACATAGGGGAATGACATAGAGGAGTGATATTGAAAAGTGACATGGAGGAGTGACATAGAGGAGTGATGTGGAGGAGTGACATGGAAAACATGTAGAAGTGACACGGAGGAGTGATATGGAGGAGTGACAATATGGAGCTACACGGATGAGAGACATGACATTGAAGACTTGGAGAAGTGACATGGAGGAGTGACATGGAGTAGCGACATGGAGTAGTGACATTAAGGAGTTACATGGAGGAGTGAAATGGAGGATTGATATGGAGGAGTGACATGGAGGAGTGAAATAGAGGGGTGATATGGAGGAGCGACATGCAGGAGTGACATTGAAGTCATATAGAAGTGAAATTGAGGAGTGACGTGGAGGAGTGACATAAAGGAGTGACATGGAGGAATGACTGGGATGAGTGACATGGAGGAGTGACAAGGAGTAGCGACATGGAGGAGTGACATGAGGAGTGACGTAGAAGAGTGACGTGGTGGAGTGAAATGGAGGAGTGACATGGAAGAGTGAGTTGGTGTAGCAACATGGATGAGTAACATGGAATAGCAACAAGGAGGAGTGACATGGAGCAGTGATATGGAGAAGTGACAAGTTTGATCAGGAAGGAGGTTTGATATGGTGGAGTGATATAGAGGAGTGATGTGGAGGAGTGACATGGAGGCGTGACATGGAGGGTTGATATGGAGGAGGGACATGGTGGAATTAAATGGAGGAGTGACATGAAGGAGTGAGTTGGTGTAGCGACAAGGAGGAGTGACATGGAGTAGTAATATGGAGGAGTGACATGGAGGAGTGACGTGGTGGAGTGAAATGGAGTAGTGACATGGAGGGTTGAGTTTATATAGCGACATAAGGAGTGACATGGAATAGCGACATGGAAGAGTGACATGGAGAAGTAACATACAGGAGTGACAAGGAGGATTGAGTTGGTGTAGTGACATGGAGGAGTGACATGGAGGGTTGATATGGAGGAGTGACATGGAATAGCGACATGGAGGAGTGACATGGAGGAGTGAGTTGGTGGAGCAACATGGAGGAGTGACATGGAAGACATATAGAAGTGACATGGAGGAGTGACTTGGATGAGTGACATAAAGGAGTGACATGGAGGAATGACTTGGATGAGTGACGTGGAGGAGTGACAAGGAGGATTGAGTTGTTGTAGCGACATGGAGGAGTGACATGGAGGGTTGATATGGAGGAGTGACATGAAATAGCGACAAGGAGGAATGACATGGAGGAGTGACATGGACGAGTGATATAGAGGAGTGATGTGGACGAGAGACTTGGAGTAGTGACATGGAGAAGTGACAAGTTTGATCAGGAAGAAGGGTTGATATGGTGGAGTGACATGGCGGAGGGACATGGAGGAGTGACATGGAGGAGTGACATGGAGGTTTGATATGGAGGAGGGACGTGGTGGAGTGAAATGGAGGAGTGACATGGAGGAGTGAGTTGGTGTAGCGACAAGGAGGAGTGACATGGAGGGTGATATGGAGGAGTGACATGGAGGAGTGACGTGGTGGAATGAAATGGAGGAGTGACATGGAGGAGTGAGTTTATATAGCGACATAAGGAGTGACATGGAATAGCGACATGGAGAAGTGAGTTGGTGGAGCAACATGGAGGAGTGACATGGAAGACATATAGAAGTGACATGGAGGAGTGACTTGGAGGAATGACATAAGGAGGAATGACTTGGATGAGTGACATGGAGGAGTGACATGGAAGAGTGATAAGGAGAAGGGAAATGGAGGGTTGATATGGAGGAGTGACATGGAGGAGTAACATGGTGGAGTGAAATGGAGGAGTGACATGGAGGAGTGAGTTGATGTATCGACATAAGGAGTGACATGGAATAGCGATATGGAGGAGTGACTTAGATGAGTGACATGGAGGAGTGACAAGGAGGATTGAGTTGGTGTAGCGACATGGAAGAGTGACATGGAGAAGTAACATACAGGAGTGACAAGGAGGATTGAGTTGGTGTAGTGACATGGAGGAGTGACATGGAGGGTTGATATGGAGGAGTGACATGGAATAGCGACAAGGAGGATTGAGTTGGTGTAGCGACATGGAGGAGTGACATGGAGGAGTAACATTGAGGAGTGACATGGAGGGTTGATATGGAGGAGTGACATGGAGGAGTGACGTGGTGGAGTGAAATGTGGGAGTGACATGGAAGAGTGAGTTGGTGTAGCGACATGGAGGAGTAACATGGAATAGCGACAAGGAGGAGTGACATGGAGGAGTGACATGGAGGAGTGATATAGAGGAGTGATGTGGAGTAGAGACATGGAGTAGTGACATGGAGAAGTGACACGTTTGATCAGGAAGGAGGGTTGATATGGTGGAGTGACATGGCGGAGGTACAGGGATGAGTGAGTTGCTGTAGTGACATGAAGTAGCTAAATGGAGGAGTGACAAGGAAGTGTGACATGGAGGAGTGACGTGGACGAGTGACATGGAGGAGTGAGTTGGTAGAGCGACATGGAGGAGTGACATGGAATAGCTACATGGAGGATTGACAAGGAGGAGTGACATGGAGGAGTGAGTTGGTGGAGCGACATAGAGGAGTAACATGGAAGACATATAGAAGTGACATGGAGGAGTGACTTGGATGAGTGACATAAAGGAGTGACATGGAGGAATGACTTGGATGAGTGACGTGGAGGAGTGACAAGGAGGATTGAGTTGTTGTAGCGACATGGAGGAGTGACATGGAGGGTTGATATGGAGGAGTGACATGAAATAGCGACAAGGAGGAATGACATGGAGGAGTGACATGGACGAGTGATATAGAGGAGTGATGTGGACGAGAGACTTGGAGTAGTGACATGGAGAAGTGACAAGTTTGATCAGGAAGAAGGGTTGATATGGTGGAGTGACATGGCGGAGGGACATGGAGGAGTGACATGGAGGAGTGACATGGAGGTTTGATATGGAGGAGGGACGTGGTGGAGTGAAATGGAGGAGTGACATGGAGGAGTGAGTTGGTGTAGCGACAAGGAGGAGTGACATGGAGGGTGATATGGAGGAGTGACATGGAGGAGTGACGTGGTGGAATGAAATGGAGGAGTGACATGGAGGAGTGAGTTTATATAGCGACATAAGGAGTGACATGGAATAGCGACATGGAGAAGTGAGTTGGTGGAGCAACATGGAGGAGTGACATGGAAGACATATAGAAGTGACATGGAGGAGTGACTTGGAGGAATGACATAAGGAGGAATGACTTGGATGAGTGACATGGAGGAGTGACATGGAAGAGTGATAAGGAGAAGGGAAATGGAGGGTTGATATGGAGGAGTGACATGGAGGAGTAACATGGTGGAGTGAAATGGAGGAGTGACATGGAGGAGTGAGTTGATGTATCGACATAAGGAGTGACATGGAATAGCGATATGGAGGAGTGACTTAGATGAGTGACATGGAGGAGTGACAAGGAGGATTGAGTTGGTGTAGCGACATGGAAGAGTGACATGGAGAAGTAACATACAGGAGTGACAAGGAGGATTGAGTTGGTGTAGTGACATGGAGGAGTGACATGGAGGGTTGATATGGAGGAGTGACATGGAATAGCGACAAGGAGGATTGAGTTGGTGTAGCGACATGGAGGAGTGACATGGAGGAGTAACATTGAGGAGTGACATGGAGGGTTGATATGGAGGAGTGACATGGAGGAGTGACGTGGTGGAGTGAAATGTGGGAGTGACATGGAAGAGTGAGTTGGTGTAGCGACATGGAGGAGTAACATGGAATAGCGACAAGGAGGAGTGACATGGAGGAGTGACATGGAGGAGTGATATAGAGGAGTGATGTGGAGTAGAGACATGGAGTAGTGACATGGAGAAGTGACACGTTTGATCAGGAAGGAGGGTTGATATGGTGGAGTGACATGGCGGAGGTACAGGGATGAGTGAGTTGCTGTAGTGACATGAAGTAGCTAAATGGAGGAGTGACAAGGAAGTGTGACATGGAGGAGTGACGTGGACGAGTGACATGGAGGAGTGAGTTGGTAGAGCGACATGGAGGAGTGACATGGAATAGCTACATGGAGGATTGACAAGGAGGAGTGACATGGAGGAGTGAGTTGGTGGAGCGACATAGAGGAGTAACATGGAAGACATATAGAAGTGACATGGAGGAGTGACTTGGATGAGTGACATAAAGGAGTGACATGGAGGAATGACTTGGATGAGTGACGTGGAGGAGTGACAAGGAGGATTGAGTTGTTGTAGCGACATGGAGGAGTGACATGGAGGGTTGATATGGAGGAGTGACATGAAATAGCGACAAGGAGGAATGACATGGAGGATTGACATGGACGAGTGATATAGAGGAGTGATGTGGACGAGAAACATGGAGTAGTGACATGGAGAAGTGACAAGTTTGATCAGGAAGTAGGGTTGATATGGTGGAGTGACATGGCGGAGGGACATGGAGGAGTGACATGGAGGAGTGACATGGAGGGTTGATATGGAGGAGGGACGTGGTGGAGTGAAATGGAGGAGTGACATGGAGGAGTGAGTTGGTGTAGCGACAAGGAGGAGTGACATGGAGGGTGATATGGAGGAGTGACATGGAGGAGTGACGTGGTGGAATGAAATGGAGGAGTGACATGGAGGAGTGAGTTTATATAGCGGCATAAGGAGTGACATGGAATAGCGACATGGAGGAGTGACTTAGATGAGTGACATGGAGGAGTGACAAGGAGGATTGAGTTGTTGTAGCGACATGGAGGAGTGAAATGGAATAGCTACATGGAGGAGTGACAAGGAGGAGTGACATGGAGGAGTGAGTTGGTGGAGCGACATGGAGGAGTGACATGGAAGACATATAGAAGTGACATGGAGGAGTGACTTGGAGGAGTGACATAAAGGATTGACATGGAGGAATGACTTGGATGAGTGACATGGAGGACAGACAAAGAGGAATGATTTGGTGTAGCGACAAGGAGGAGTGACATGGAGGGTTGATATGGAGGAGTGACATGGAGGAGTGACGTGGTGTAGTGAAATGGAGGAGTGACATGGAGGATTGAGTTTATATAGCGACATAAGGAGTGACATGGAATAGCGACATGGAGGAGTGACATGGAGGAGTGAGTTGGTGGAGCAACATGGAGGAGTGACATGGAAGACATATATAAGTGACATGGAGGAGTGACATGGAGGAGTGAGTTGGTGGAGCGACATGGAAGAGTGACATGGAGAAGTGACATAGAGGAGTGACAAGGAGGATTGAGTTGGTGTAGTGACATGGAGGAGTGACATGGAGGGTTGATATGGAGGAGTGACATGGAATAGCGACAAGGAGGATTGAGTTGGTGTAGCGACATGGAGAAGTGACATGGAGTAGCGACATGGAGGAGTGACATGGAGGAGTGACGTGGACGAGTGACATGGAGGAGTGAGTTGGTAGAGCGACATGGAGGAGTGACATGGAGTAGCTACATGGAGGAGTGACAAGGAGGTGTGACATGGAGGAGTGACGTGGAGTAGCGACATGGAGGAGTGACTTGGAGGAGTGACAATGTGGAGCTACACAGATGAGAGACATGACATTGAAGACTTGGAGAAGTGACATTGAGGAGAGACATGGAGGAGTGAAATGGAGGAGTGACATGGAGTAGCGACATGGAGGAGTGACATGGAGGAGTGAGTTGGTGTAATGACATTGAGGAGTGACATGGAAGACATATAGAAGTGACATTGAGGAGAGACATGGAGGAGTGAAATGGAGGAGTGACATGGAGGAGTGACAAGGAGGATTGAGTTGGTTTAGCGACATGGAGGAGTGAAATGGAATAGCTACATGGAGGAGTGACAAGGAGGAGTGACATGGAGGAGTGAATTGGTGGAGCGACATGGAGGAGTGACTTGGAAGACATATAGAAGTGACATGGAGGAGTGACTTGGAGGAGTGACATAAAGGAATGACATGGAGGAATGACTTGGATGAGTGACATGGAGGACTGACAAGGAGGATTGAGTTGGTGTAGTGACATGGAGGAGTGACATGGAGTAGCGACATGGAAGAGTGACATGAGGAGTGAGTTGGTGTAGCAACATGGAGGAGTGACATGGAATAGCGACAAGGAGGAGTGACATAGAAAAGTGACATGGAGGAGTGACACAGAGGTTTGTTGTGGGGGAGAGACATGGAGTAGTGACATGGAGAAGTGACAAGTTTGTTCAGGAAGGAAGGTTGATATGGTGGAGTGACATGGCGGAGGGACAGGGATGAGTGAGTTGGTGTAGTGACATGGAGGAGTAACATGGAGTAGTTACATGGAGGGTTGATATGGAGGAGTGACATAGAGTAGTGACGTGGTGGAGTGAAATGTGGGAGTGACATGGAAGAGTGAGTTGGTGTAGCGACAAGGAGGAGTAACATGGAATAGCGACAAGGAGGATTGACATGGAGGAGTGATATAGAGGCGTGATGTGGAGGAGAGACATGGAGTAGTGACATGGAGAAGTGACAAGTTTGATCAGGAAGGAGGGTTGATATGATGGAGTGACATGGCGGAGGGACAGGGATGAGTGAGTTGGTGTAGTGACATGAAGTAGCTACATGGAGGAGTGACAAGGAAGTGTGACATGGAGGAGTCACGTGGACGAGTGACATGGAGGAGTGAGTTGGTAGAGTGACATGGAGGAGTGACATGGAATAGCTACATGGAGGAGTGACATGGAATAGCTACATGGAGGAGTGACAAGGAGGAGTGACATGGAGGAGTGAGTTGGTGGAACGACATGGAGGAATGACATGGAAGACATATAGCAGTGACATAGAGGAGTGACTTGGAGGAGTGACATAAAGGAGTGACATGGAGGAATGACTTGGATGAGTGACATTGAGGAGTGACAAGGAGGATTGAGTTGTTGTAGCGACATGGAGGAGTGACATGGAGTAGCGACATGGAGGAGTGACATGGAGGAGTGACATGGAGGAGTGACTTGGAGGAGTGACATAAAGGAGTGACATGGACAAATGACTTGGCTGAGTGACATGGAGGAGTGACAAGGAGGATTGAGTTAGTGTAGCGACATGGAGGAGTGACATGGAGTAGCTACATGGAGGAGTGACATGAGGATTGAGTTGGTGTAGCGACATGGAGGAGTGACATGGAAGAGCGACAAGGAGGAGTGACATAGAGGAGTGACATGGAGGAGTGACATAGAGGTTTGATGTGGGGGAGAGACATGGAGTAGTGACATGGAGAAGTGACAAGTTTGATCAGGAAGGAGGTTTGATATGGTGGAGTGACATGGCGGAGGGACAGGGAAGAGTGAGTTGGTGTAGTGACATGCAGGAGTAACATGGAGGAGTGACATGGAGGGTTGATATGGAGGAGTGACATGGAGGAGTGACGTGGTGGAGTGAAATGGGGGAGTGACATGGAAGAGTGAGTTGGTGTAGCGACATGGAGGAGTAACATGGAATAGCGACAAGGAGGAGTGACATGGAGGAGTGACATGGAGGAGTGATATAGAGGAGTGATGTGGAGGAGAGACATGGAGTAGTGACATGGAGAAGTGACTAGTTTGATCAGGAAGGAGGGTTGATATGGTGGAGTGACATGGCGGAGGGACAGGGATGAGTGAGTTGGTGTAGTGACATGAAGTAGCTACATGGAGGAGTGACAAGGAAGTGTAACATGGAGGAGTGACATGGACGAGTGACATGGAGGAGTGAGTTGGTAGAGCGACATGGAGGAGTGACATGGAAGACATATAGAAGTGACATGGAGGAGTGACTTGGAGGAGTGACATAAAGGAGTGACATGGAGGAATGACTTGGATGAGTGACATGGAGGAGTGACAAGGAGAATTGAGGTAGTGTAGCGACATGGAGGAGTGACATGGAGTAGCGACATGGAGGAGTGACATGAGGATTGAGTTGTTGTAGCAACATGGAGGAGTGACATGGAATAGCGACAAGGAGGAGTGACATGGAGGAGTGACATGGAGGAGTGACATAGAGGATTGATGTGGAGGAGAGACATGGAGTAGTGACATGGAGAACTGACAAGTTTGATTAGGAAGGAGGTTTGATATTGTGGAGTGACATGGCGGAGGGACAGGGATTAGTGAGTTGGTGTAGTGACATGGAGGAGTGAGGTGGTAGAGTGACATGGAGGAGTGTCATGGAATAGCCAAATGGAGTAGTGACAAGGAGGAGTGACATGGAGGAGTGAGTTGGCGTATCGTCATAAGGAGTGACATGGAATAGCGACATGGAGGAGTGAAATGGAATAGCTACATGGAGGAGTGACAAGGAGGAGAGACATGGAGGAGTTAGTTGGTGGAGCGACATGGAGGAGTGACATGGAATACATATAGACGTGGTGGAGTGAAATGGAGGAGTGACATGGAGGAGTGAGTTGGTGTAGCGACAAGGAGGAGTGACATGGAGGGTTGATATGGAGGAGTGACATGGAGGAGTGACGTGGTGGAGTGAAATGGAGAAGTGACATGGAGGAGTGAGTTTATATAGCGACATAAGGAGTGACATGGAATAGCGACATGGAGGAGTGACATGGAGGAGTAACATAGAGGAGTGACGTGGAGCAGTGACATGGAGGAGTGACATGGAGGAGTGAGTTGGTGGAGCAACATGGAGGAGTGACATGGAAGACATATAGAAGTGACATGGAGGAGTGACTTGGAGGAGTGACATAAAGGAGTGACATGGACAAATGACTTGGATGAGTGACATGGAGGAGTGACAAGGAGGATTGAGTTGGTGTAGCGACATGGAGGAGTTACATGGAGTAGCTACATGGAGGAGTGACATGAGGATTGAGTTGGTGTAGCGACATGGAGGAGTGACATGGAAGAGCGACAAGGAGGAGTGACATAGAGGAGTGACATGGAGGAGTGACATAGAGGTTTGATGTTGGGAAGAGACATGGAGTAGTGATATGGAGAAGTGACAAGTTTGATCAGGAATGAGGGTTGATATGGTGGAGTGACATGGCGGAGGGACTGGGATGAGTGAGTTGGTGTAGTGACATGGAGGAGTAACATGGAGGAGTGACATGGAGGGTTGATATGGAGGAGTGACATGGAGGAGTGACGTGGTGTAGTGAAATGGGGGAGTGACATGGAAGAGTGAGTTGGTGTAGCGACATGGAGGAGTAACATGGAATAGCGACAAGGAGGAGTGACATGGAGGAGTGACATGGAGGAGTGATATAGAGGAGTGATGTGGAGGAGAGACATGGAGTAGTGACATGGAGAAGTGACAAGTTTGATCAGGAAGGAGGGTTGATATGGTGGAGTGACATGGCGGAGCGACAGGGATGAGTGAGTTGGTGTAGTGACATGAAGTAGCTACATGGATGAGTGACAAGGAAGTGTGACATGGAGGAGTGACGTGGACGAGTGACATGGAGGAGTGAGTTGGTAGAGCGACATGGAGGAGTGACATGGAATAGCTACATGGAGGTGTGACAAGGAGGAGTGACATGGAGGAGTGAGTTGGTGGATCGACATGGAGAAGTGACATGGAAGACAAATAGAAGTGACATGGAGGAGTGACTTGGAGGAGTGACATAAATGAGTGACATGGAGGAATGACTTGGATGAGTGACATGGAAGAGTGACAAGGAGGATTGAGTTGGTGTAGCGACATGGAGGAGTGACTAGGAGTAGCGACATGGAGGAGTGAAATGAGGAGTGAGTTGGTGTAGCAACATGGAGGAGTAACATGGAATAGCGACAAGGATAAGTAACATGAAGGAGTGACATAGAGGATTGATGTGGAGGAGAGACATGGAGTAGTGACATGGAGAACTGACAAGTTTGATCAGGAAGGAGGTTTGATATTGTGGAGTGACATGGCGGAGGGACAGGGAGGAGTGAGTTGGTGTAGCGACAAGGTGGAGTGACATGGAGGGTTGATATGGAGGAGTGATATGGAGGAGTGACATGGATGAGTGACATGGAGGAGTGACATGGAGAATTGATAAGGAGGAGTTACATGGAGGAGTGACGTGGTGGAGTGAAATGGAGGAGTGACATGGAGGAGTGACATAGAGGAGTGACGTGGAGCAGTGACATGGAGGAGTGACATGGAGGAGTGAGTTGGTGGAGCAAAATGGAGGAGTGACATGGAGTAGCTACATGGAGGAGTGACATGAGGATTGAGTTGGTGTAGCGACATGGAGGAGTGACATGGAAGAGCGACAAGGAGGAGTGACATAGAAAAGTGACATGGAGGAGTGACACAGAGGTTTGTTGTGGGGGAGAGACATGGAGTAGTGACATGGAGAAGTGACAAGTTTGTTCAGGAAGGAAGGTTGATATGGTGGAGTGACATGGCGGAGGGACAGGGATGAGTGAGTTGGTGTAGTGACATGAAGTAGCTACATGGAGGAGTGACAAGGAAGTGTGACATGGAGGAGTGACGTGTACGAGTGACATGGAGGAGTGAGTTGGTAGAGTGACATGGAGGAGTGACATGGAATAGCTACATGGAGGAGTGACATGGAATAGCTACATGGAGGAGTGACTAGGAGGAGTGACATGGAGGAGTGAGTTGGTGGAGCGACATGGAGGAGTGACATGGAAGACATATAGCAGTGACATAGAGGAGTGACTTGGAGGAGTGACATAAAGGAGTGACATGGAGGAATGACTTGGATGAGTGACATTGAGGAGTGACAAGGAGGATTGAGTTGGTGTAGCGACATGGAGGAGTGACATGGAGTAGCGACATGGAGGAGTGACATGGAGGAGTGACATGGAGGAGTGACTTGGAGGAGTGACATAAAGGAGTGACATGGACAAATGACTTGGCTGAGTGACATGGAGGAGTGACAAGGAGGATTGAGTTAGTGTAGCGACATGGAGGAGTGACATGGAGTAGCTACATGGAGGAGTGACATGAGGATTGAGTTGGTGTAGCGACATGGAGGAGTGACATGGAAGAGCGACAAGGAGGAGTGACATAGAGGAGTGACATGGAGGAGTGACATAGAGGTTTGATGTGGGGGAGAGACATGGAGTAGTGACATGGAGAAGTGACAAGTTTGATCAGGAAGGAGGTTTGATATGGTGGAGTGACATGGCGGAGGGACAGGGAAGAGTGAGTTGGTGTAGTGACATGCAGGAGTAACATGGAGGAGTGACATGGAGGGTTGATATGGAGGAGTGACATGGAGGAGTGACGTGGTGGAGTGAAATGGGGGAGTGACATGGAAGAGTGAGTTGGTGTAGCGACATGGAGGAGTAACATGGAATAGCGACAAGGAGGAGTGACATGGAGGAGTGACATGGAGGAGTGATATAGAGGAGTGATGTGGAGGAGAGACATGGAGTAGTGACATGGAGAAGTGACTAGTTTGATCAGGAAGGAGGGTTGATATGGTGGAGTGACATGGCGGAGGGACAGGGATGAGTGAGTTGGTGTAGTGACATGAAGTAGCTACATGGAGGAGTGACAAGGAAGTGTAACATGGAGGAGTGACATGGACGAGTGACATGGAGGAGTGAGTTGGTAGAGCGACATGGAGGAGTGACATGGAAGACATATAGAAGTGACATGGAGGAGTGACTTGGAGGAGTGACATAAAGGAGTGACATGGAGGAATGACATGGAGAATTGATAAGGAGGAGTTACATGGAGGAGTGACGTGGTGGAGTGAAATGGAGGAGTGACATGGAGGAGTGACATAGAGGAGTGACGTGGAGCAGTGACATGGAGGAGTGACATGGAGGAGTGAGTTGGTGGAGCAAAATGGAGGAGTGACATGGAGTAGCTACATGGAGGAGTGACATGAGGATTGAGTTGGTGTAGCGACATGGAGGAGTGACATGGAAGAGCGACAAGGAGGAGTGACATAGAAAAGTGACATGGAGGAGTGACACAGAGGTTTGTTGTGGGGGAGAGACATGGAGTAGTGACATGGAGAAGTGACAAGTTTGTTCAGGAAGGAAGGTTGATATGGTGGAGTGACATGGCGGAGGGACAGGGATGAGTGAGTTGGTGTAGTGACATGGAGGAGTAACATGGAGTAGTGACATGGAGGGTTGATATGGAGGAGTGACATAGAGTAGTGACGTGGTGGAGTGAAATGTGGGAGTGACATGGAAGAGTGAGTTGGTGTAGCGACAAGGAGGAGTAACATGGAATAGCGACAAGGAGGATTGACATGGAGGAGTGATATAGAGGCGTGATGTGGAGGAGAGACATGGAGTAGTGACATGGAGAAGTGACAAGTTTGATCAGGAAGGAGGGTTGATATGGTGGAGTGACATGGCGGAGGGACAGGGATGAGTGAGTTGGTGTAGTGACATAAAGTAGCTACATGGAGGAGTGAAAAGGAAGTGTGACATGGAGGAGTGACGTGGACGAGTGACATGGAGGAGTGAGTTGGTAGAGTGACATGGAGGAGTGACATGGAATAGCTACATGGAGGAGTGACATGGAATAGCTACATGGAGGAGTGACAAGGAGGAGTGACATGGAGGAGTGAGTTGGTGGAGCGACATGGAGGAGTGACATGGAAGACATATAGCAGTGACATAGAGGAGTGACTTGGAGGAGTGACATAAAGGAGTGACATGGAGGAATGACTTGGATGAGTGACATTGAGGAGTGACAAGGAGGATTGAGTTGGTGTAGCGACATGGAGGAGTGACATGGAGTAGCGACATGGAGGAGTGACATGGAGGAGTGACATGGAGGAGTGACTTGGAGGAGTGACATAAAGGAGTGACATGGACAAATGACTTGGCTGAGTGACATGGAGGAGTGACAAGGAGGATTGAGTTAGTGTAGCGACATGGAGGAGTGACATGGAGTAGCTACATGGAGGAGTGACATGAGGATTGAGTTGGTGTAGCGACATGGAGGAGTGACATGGAAGAGCGACAAGGAGGAGTGACATAGAGGAGTGACATGGAGGAGTGACATAGAGGTTTGATGTGGGGGAGAGACATGGAGTAGTGACATGGAGAAGTGACAAGTTTGATCAGGAAGGAGGTTTGATATGGTGGAGTGACATGGCGGAGGGACAGGGAAGAGTGAGTTGGTGTAGTGACATGCAGGAGTAACATGGAGGAGTGACATGGAGGGTTGATATGGAGGAGTGACATGGAGGAGTGACGTGGTGGAGTGAAATGGGGGAGTGACATGGAAGAGTGAGTTGGTGTAGCGACATGGAGGAGTAACATGGAATAGCGACAAGGAGGAGTGACATGGAGGAGTGACATGGAGGAGTGATATAGAGGAGTGATGTGGAGGAGAGACATGGAGTAGTGACATGGAGAAGTGACTAGTTTGATCAGGAAGGAGGGTTGATATGGTGGAGTGACATGGCGGAGGGACAGGGATGAGTGAGTTGGTGTAGTGACATGAAGTAGCTACATGGAGGAGTGACAAGGAAGTGTAACATGGAGGAGTGACATGGACGAGTGACATGGAGGAGTGAGTTGGTAGAGCGACATGGAGGAGTGACATGGAAGACATATAGAAGTGACATGGAGGAGTGACTTGGAGGAGTGACATAAAGGAGTGACATGGAGGAATGACTTGGATGAGTGACATGGAGGAGTGACAAGGAGAATTGAGTTGGTGTAGCGACATGGAGGAGTGACATGGAGTAGCGACATGGAGGAGTGACATGAGGATTGAGTTGTTGTAGCAACATGGAGGAGTGACATGGAATAGCTACATGGAAGAGTGACAAGGAGGAGTGACATGGCGGGTTGATATGGAGGAGTGACATGGAGGCGTAACAAGTGCGGAGGGACAGGGATTAGTGAGTCCGTGTAGTGACATGGAGGAGTGACATGGAGGAGTGACATGGAGGAATGACTTAGATGAGTGACATGGAGGAGTAACAAGGACGATTGAGTTGGTGTAGCGACATGGAGGAGTGAAATGGAATAGCTAAATGGAGTAGTGACAAGGAGGAGTGACATGGAGGAGTGAGTTGGCGTATCTACATAAGGAGTGACATGGAATAGCGACATGGAGGAATGACTTGGATGAGTGACATGGAGGAGTGACAAGGAGGAATGAGTTGGTGTAGCGACATGGAGGAGTGAGGTGGTAGAGTGACATGGAGGAGTGTCATGGAATAGCTACATGGAAGAGTGACAAGGAGGAGTGACATGGCGGGTTGATATGAAGGAGTGACATGGAGGCGTAACAAGTGCGGAGGGACAGGGATTAGTGAGTCTGTGTAGTGACATGGAGGAGTGACATGGAGGAGTGACATGGAGGAGTGACATGGCGGGTTGATATGGAGGAGTGACATGGAGGAGTGACGTGGTGGAGTGAAATGGAGGAGTGACATGGAGGAGTGAGTTGGCGTATCGTCATAAGGAGTGACATGGAATAGCGACATGGAGGAATGACTTGGATGAGTGACATGGAAGAGTGACAAGGAGGTTTGAGTTGGTGTAGCGACATGGAGGAGTGAAATGGAATAGCTACATGGAGGAGTGACAAGGAGGAGTGAGTTGGTGGAGCAACATTGAGGAGTGACATGGAAGACATATAGAAGTGACATGGAGGAGTGACTTGGAGGAGTGACATAAAGGAGTGACATGGAGGAATGACTTGGATGAGTGACATGGAGGAGTGACAAGGAGAATTGAGTTGGTGTAGCGACATGGAGGAGTGACATGAAGTAGCGACATGGAGGAGTGACATGAGGAGTGAGTTGGTGTAGCAACATGGAGGAGTGACATGGAATAGCGACAAGGAGGAGTGACATGGAGGAGTGACATGGAGGAGTGACATAGAGGATTGATGTGGAGGAAAGACATGGAGTAGTGACATGGAGAACTGACAAGTTTGATTAGGAAGGAGGTTTGATATTGTGGAGTGACATGGCGGAGGGACAGGGATTAGTGAGTTGGTGTAGTGACATGGAGGAGTGAGGTGGTAGAGTGACATGGAGGAGTGTCATGGAATAGCTACATGGAAGAGTGACAAGGAGGAGTGACATGGCGGGTTGATATGGAGGAGTGACATGGAGGCGTAACAAGTGCGGAGGGACAGGGATTAGTGAGTCCGTGTAGTGACATGGAGGAGTGACATGGAGGAGTGACATGGAGGAATGACTTGGATGAGTGACATGGAGGAGTGACAAGGACGATTGAGTTGGTGTAGCGACATGGAGGAGTGAAATGGAATAGCTAAATGGAGTAGTGACAAGGAGGAGTGACATGGAGGAGTGAGTTGCCGTATCTACATAAGGAGTGACATGGAATAGCGACATGGAGGAATGACTTGGATGAGTGACATGGAGGAGTGACAAGGAGGATTGAGTTGGTGTAGCGACATGGAGGAGTGAGGTGGTAGAGTGACATGGAGGAGTGTCATGGAATAGCTACATGGAAGAGTGACAAGGAGGAGTGACATGGCGGGTTGATATGAAGGAGTGACATGGAGGCGTAACAAGTGCGGAGGGACAGGGATTAGTGAGTCTGTGTAGTGACATGGAGGAGTGACATGGAGGAGTGACATGGAGGAGTGACATGGCGGGTTGATATGGAGGATTGACATGGAGGAGTGACGTGGTGGAGTGAAATGGAGGAGTGACATGGAGGAGTGAGTTGGCGTATCGTCATAAGGAGTGACATGGAATAGCGACATGGAGGAATAACTTGTATGAGTGACATGGAGGAGTGACAAGGAGGTTTGAGTTGGTGTAGCGACATGGAGGAGTGAAATGGAATAGCTACATGGAGGAGTGACAAGGAGGAGTGACATGGAGGAGTTAGTTGGTGGAGCGACATGGAGGAGTGACATGGAATACATATAGACGTGGTGGAGTGAAATGGAGAAGTGACATGGAGGAGTGAGTTGGTGTAGCGACAAGGAGGAGTGACATGGAGGGTTGATATGGAGGAGTGACATGGAGGAGTGACGTGGTGGAGTGAAATGGAGAAGTGACATGGAGGAGTGAGTTTATATAGCGACATAAGGAGTGACATGGAATAGCGACATGGAGGAGTGACATGGAGGAGTGACATAGAGGAGTGACGTGGAGCAGTGACATGGAGGAGTGACATGGAGGAGTGAGTTGGTGGAGCAACATGGAGGAGTGACATGGAAGACATATAGAAGTGACATGGAGGAGTGACTTGGAGGAGTGACATAAAGGAGTGACATGGACAAATGACTTGGATGAGTGACATGGAGGAGTGACAAGGAGGATTGAGTTGGTGTAGCGACATGGAGGAGTTACATGGAGTAGCTACATGGAGGAGTGACATGAGGATTGAGTTGGTGTAGCGACATGGAGGAGTGACATGGAAGAGCGACAAGGAGGAGTGACATAGAGGACTGACATGGAGGAGTGACATAGAGGTTTGATGTTGGGAAGAGACATGGAGTAGTGATATGGAGAAGTGACAAGTTTGATCAGGAATGAGGGTTGATATGGTGGAGTGACATGGCGGAGGGACTGGGATGAGTGAGTTGGTGTAGTGACATGGAGGGTTGATATGGAGGAGTGACATGGAGGAGTGACGTGTTGTAGTGAAATTGTGGAGTGACATGGAAGAGTGAGTTGGTGTAGCGACATGGAGGAGTAACATGGAATAGCGACAAGGAGGAGTGACATGGAGGAGTGATATAGAGGAGTGATGTGGAGGAGAGACATTGAGTAGTGACATGGAGAAGTGACAAGTTTGATCAGGAAGGAGGGTTGATATGGTGGAGTGACATGGCGGAGCGACAGGGATGAGTGAGTTGGTGTAGTGACATGAAGTAGCTACATGGATGAGTGACAAGGAAGTGTGACATGGAGGAGTGACGTGGACGAGTGACATGGAGGAGTGAGTTGGTAGAGCGACATGGAGGAGTGACATGGAATAGCTACATGGAGGTGTGACAAGGAGGAGTGACATGGAGGAGTGAGTTGGTGGATCGACATGGAGGAGTTACATGGAAGACAAATAGAAGTGACATGGAGGAGTGACTTGGAGGAGTGACATAAATGAGTGACATGGAGGAATGACTTGGATGAGTGACATGGAAGAGTGACAAGGAGGATTGAGTTGGTGTAGCGACATGGAGGAGTGACTAGGAGTAGCGACATGGAGGAGTGAAATGAGGAGTGAGTTGGTGTAGCAACATGGAGGAGTAACATGGAATAGCGACAAGGATAAGTAACATGAAGGAGTGACATAGAGGATTGATGTGGAGGAGAGACATGGAGTAGTGACATGGAGAACTGACAAGTTTGATCAGGAAGGAGGTTTGATATTGTGGAGTGACATGGCGGAGGGACAGGGATTAGTGAGTTGGTGTAGTGACATGGAGGAGTGACATGGAGGAGTGACATGGAGGAGTGACATGGCGGGTTGATATGAAGGAGTGACATGGAGGAGTTACGTGGTGGAGTGAAATGGAGGAGTGACATGGAGGAGTGAGTTGGCGTATCGACATAAGGAGTGACATGGAATAGTGACATGGAGGAGTGACATGGATTAGTGACATAGAGGAGTGACGTGGAGCAGTGACATGAAGGAGTGACATGGAGCAGTGAGTTGGTGGAGCAACATGCAGGAGTGACATGGAAGACATATAGAAGTGACATGGATGAGTGACTTGGAGGAGTGACATAAAGGAGTGACATGGACAAATGACTTGGCTGAGTGACATGGAGGAGTGACAAGGAGGATTTAGTTGGTGTAGCGACATGGAGGAGTGACATGGAGTAGCTACATGGAGGATTGACATGAGGATTGAGTTGGTGTAGCGACATGGAAGAGTGACATGGAAGAGCGACAAGGAGGAGTGACATAGAGGAGTGACAAGGAGGAGTGACATAGAGGTTTGATGTGGGGGAGAGACATGGAGTAGTGACATGGAGAAGTGACAAGTTTGATCAGGAAGAAGGGTTGATATGGTGGAGTGACATGTCGGAGGGACAGGGATGAGTGAGTTGGTGTAGTGACATGGAGGAGTAACATGGAGGAGTGACATGGAGGGTTGATATGGAGGAGTGACATGGAGGAGTGACGTGGTGGAGTGAAATGGGGGAGTGACATGTAAGAGTGAGTTGGTGTAGCGACATGGAGGAGTAACATGAAATAGCGACAAGGAGGAGTGACATGGAGGAGTGACATGGAGGAGTGATATAGAGGAGTGATGTGGAGGAGAGACATGGAGTAGTGACATGGAGAAGTGACAAGTTTGATCAGGAAGGAGGGTTGATATGGTGGAGTGACATGGCGGAGGGACAGGGATGAGTGAGTTGGTGTAGTGACATGAAGTAGCTACATGGATAAGTGACAAGGATGTGTGACATGGAGGAGTGACGTGGACGAGTGACATGGAGGAGTGAGTTGGTGTAGCAACATGGAGGAGTGACATGGAATAGCGACAAGGAGGAGTGACATGGAGGAGTGACATGGAGGGTTGATATGGAGGAGTGACATGGAGGAGTGACGTGGTGGAGGGACATGGATGAGTGACATGGAGGAGTGACATGGAGGAGCAACATGGAGGAGTGACAAGGAGGAGCGACATGGAGGAGTGACATGGAAGACATATGGAAGTGACATGGAGGAGTGACATGGAGGATCGATATGGAGGAGTGACATGGAGTAGCGACATAGGGGAATGACATAGAGGAGTGATATTGAAAAGTGACATGGAGGAGTGACATAGAGGAGTGATGTGGAGGAGTGACATGGAAAACGTAGAAGTGACACGGAGGAGTGATATGGAGGAGTGACAATATGGAGCTACACGGATGAGAGACATGACATTGAAGACTTGGAGAAGGGACATGGAGGAGCGACATGCAAGAGTGACATGGAGGAGTGACATGGAGGAGTGACAAGGAGTAGCGACATGGAGGAGTGACATGGAAGACATATAGAAGTGACATGGAGGAGTGATATGGAGAAGCGACATGCAGGAGTGACATTAAAGTCATATAGAAGTGAAATTGAGGAGTGACTTGGAGGAGTGACATAAAGGAGTGACATGGAAGAATGAAATTGATGAGTGACATGGAGGAGTGACAAGGAGTAGCGACATGGAGGAGTGACATGAGGAGTGACGTAGAAGAGTGACGTGGTGGAGTGAAATGGAGGAGTGACATGGAAGAGTGAGTTGGTGTAGCGACATGGAGGAGTAAAATGGAATAGCAACATGGAGGAGTGACATGGAGGAGTGATATAGAGGAGTGATGTGGAGGAGAGACATGGAGTAGTGACATGGAGAAGTGACAAGTTTGATCAGGAAGGAGGGTTGATATGGTGGAGTGACATGGCGGAGGGACATGGAGGAGTGACATGGAGGAGTGACATGGAATAGCGACAATGAGGAATGACATGGAGGAGTGACATGGAGGAGTGACATAGAGGATTGATGTGGAGGAGAGACATGGAGTAGTGACATGGAGAAGTGACAAGTTTGATCAGGAAAGAGGGTTGTTATGGTGGTATGACATGGTGGAGGGACAGGGATGAGTGAGTTGGTGTAGTGACATGGAGGAGTGACATGGAATAGCGACAAGGAGGAGTGACATGGAGGAGTGACATGGAGGAGTGACATGCAGGAATGACACAGAGGAGTGACAAGGAGTATTGAGTTCATGTAGCGACATGGAGGAGTGACATGGAATAGCGACATGGAGGAGTGTCATAGAGGAGTGACATGGAGGAGTGACATAGAGGATTGATGTGGAGGTGAGACATGGAGGAGTGACAGGGCGGATCAGCAAGGAGGATTGATATGGTGGAGTGACATGGCGGATGTACATGGATGAGTGACATGGAGGAGTGACATGGAGGAGCAACATGGAGGAGTGACAAGGAGGAGCGACATGGAGGAGTGACATGGAAGACATATAGAAGTTACATGGAGGAGTGACTTGGAGGAGTGACATAAAGGAGTGACATGGAGGAATGACTTGGATGAGTGACATGGAGGAGTGACAAGGAGGATTGAGTTAGTGTAGCGACATGGAGGAGTGACATGGAATTGCGACAAGGAGGAGTGACATGGAGAAGTGACATGGAGGATTGATATGGAGGAGTAACATGGAGGAGTAATATAGAGGAGTGGCGTGGTGGAGTGATATTTAAGAGTGACATGGAGGAGTGACATGGAGGAGTGACATGGAGTAGTGAGTTGGTAGAGCGACATGGAGGAGTGACATGGAGTAGCTACATGGAGGAGTGACAAGGAGGTGTGACATGGAGGAGTTACGTGGAGTAGCGACATGGAGGAGTGACTTGAAGGAGTGACAATGTGGAGCTACACGGATGAGAGACATGACATTGAAAACTTGGAGAAGTGACATGGAGGAGAGACATGGAGGAGTGAAATGGAGGAGTGACATGGAGTAGAGACATGGAGGAGTGACATGGAACACATATAGAAGTGACATGGAGGAGTGACATGGAACACATATAGAAGTGACATGGAGGAGTGACATGGAGTAGCGACATGGAGGAGTGACATGAGGAGTGAGTTGGTGTAGCGACATGGAGGAGTGACATGGAGGAATGACATGGAGGAGTGATTTGGAGGAGTGACATGGTGGAGTGAAATGGAGGAGTGAAATGGAGGAGTGAGTTGGTGTAGCGACATAAGGAGTGACATGGAATAGCGACATGGAGGAATGACATGGAGGAGTGACATGAGGAGTGAGTTGGTGTAGCGACATGGAGGAGTGACATGGAGGAGTGACATGGCGGAGGGACAGGGATGAGTGAGTTGGTGTAGTGACATGGAGGAGTGACATGGAGGAGTGACATGTAGGGTTGATATGGAGGAGTGATATGGAGGAGTAACGTAGTGGAGTGAAATGGAGGAGTGAAATGGAGGAGTGAGTTGGTGTAGCGACATGGAGGAGTGACATGGAATAGCGACAAGGAGGAGTGACATGGAGGAGTGACATAGAGGAGTGACATAGAGGATTGATGTGGAGGAGAGACATGGAATAGTGACATGGAGAAGTGACAAGTTTGATCAGGAAGGAGGGTTGATATGGTGGAGTGACATGGCGGAGGGAAAGGGATGAGTGAGTTGGTGTAGTGACATGGAGGAGTGACATGGAGGAGTGACATGGAGGAGTGACATGGAGGATTGATGTGGAGGAGAGACATGGAGGAGTGACAGGGCGGATCAGCAAGGAGGATTGATATGGTGGAGTGACATGGCGGAGGGACATGGATGAGTGACATGGAGGAGTGACATGGAGGAGCAACATGGAGGAGTGACAAGGAGGAGAGACTTGGAGGAGTGACATGGAAGACATATAGAAGTGACATGGAGGAGTGACATGGAGGATCGACATGGAGGAGTGACATGGAGTAGCGACATAGGGGAATGACATAGAGGAGTGATATTGAAAATTGACATTGAGGAGTGACATAGAGGAGTTATGTGGAGGAGTGACATGTAAAACATGTAGAAGTGACACGGAGGAGAGACTTGGATGAGTGACATGGAGGAGTGATATAGAGGAGTGGCATGGTGGAGTGATATTTAAGAGTGACATGGAGGAGTGACATGGAGGAGTGAAATGGAGTAGCTACATGGAGGAGTGACATGGAGGAGTGACGTGCAGGAATGACACAGAGGAGTGACAAGGAGGATTGAGTTCGTGTAGCGACATGGAGGAGTGACATGGAATAGCGACATGAAGGAGTGACATGGGGGAGTGACATGGAGGAGTGACATAGAGGATTGATGTTGAAGAGAGACATGGAGGAGTGACAGGGCGGATCAGCAAGGAGGATTGATATGGTGGAGTGACATGGCGGAGGGACATGGATGAGTGACATAGAGGAGTGACATGGAGGAGCAACATGGAGGAGTGAAAAGGAGGAGCGACATGGAGGAGTGACGTGGACGAGTGACATGGAGGAGTGAGTTAGTAGAGCGACAAGGATGAGTGACATGGAGTAGCTAAATGGAGGAGTGAAAAGGAGGTGTGACATGGAGGAGTGACGTGCAGGAATGACACAGAGGAGTGACAAGGAGGATTGAGTTCGTGTAGCGACATGGAGGAGTGACATGGAATAGCGACATGAAGGAGTGACATGGGGGAGTGACATGGAGGAGTGACATAGAGGATTGATGTTGAAGAGAGACATGGAGGAGTGACAGGGCGGATCAGCAAGGAGGATTGATATGGTGGAGTGACATGGCGGAGGGACATGGATGAGTGACATAGAGGAGTGACATGGAGGAGCAACATGGAGGAGTGAAAAGGAGGAGCGACATGGAGGAGTGACATGGAAGACATATAGAAGTGACATGGAGGAGTGACATGGAGGATCGACATGGAGGAGTGACATGGAGTAGCGACATAGGGGAATGACAAAGAGGAGTGATATTGAAAAGTGACATGGAGGAGTGACATAGAGGAGTGATGTGGAGGAGTGACATGGAAAACGTAGAAGTGACACGGAGGAGTGAGATGGAGGAGTGACAATATGAGCTACACGGATGAGAGACATGACATTGAAGACTTGGAGAAGTGACATGGAGGAGAGTCATGGAGTAGTGACATGGAGGGTTGAAATGGAGGAGTGACATGGAATAGAGACAAGGAGCAATGACATGGAGGAGTGAAATAGAGGAGTGATATGGAGGAGCGACAGGCAGGAGTGACATTGAAGTCATATAGAAGTGAAATTGAGGAGTGACTTGGAGGAGTGACAAGGAGTAGCGACATGGAGGAGTGACATGAGGAGTGACGTAGAAGAGTGACGTGGTGGAGTGAAATGGCGCAGGGACAGGGATGAGTGAGTTGGTGTAGTGACATGGAGTAGCTACATGGAGGAGTGACAAGGAAGTGTGACATGGAGGAGTGACGTGGACGAGTGACATGGAGGAATGAGTTGGTAGAGCGACATGGAGGAGTGACATGGAATAGCTACATGGAGGAGTGACAAGGAGGAGTGACATGGAGGAGTGAGTTGGTGGAGCGACATGGAGGAGTGACATGGAAGACATATAGAAGTGACATGGAGGAGTGACTTGGAGGAGTGACATAAATGAGTGACATGGAGGAATGACTTGGATGAGTGACATGGAGGAGTGACAAGGAGGATTGAGTTGGTGTAGCGACATGGAGGAGTGACATGGAGTAGCGACATGCAAGAGTGACATGGAGGAGTGGCATGGAGTAGCGACTTGGAGTAGTGACATAAAGGAGTTACATGGAGGAGTGAAATGGAGGATTGATATGGAGGAGTGACATGGAGAGGGTGAAATAGAGGAGTGATATGGAGGAGCGACATGCAGGATTTACACTGAAGTCATATAGAAGTGAAATTGAGGAGTGACTTGGAGGAGTGACATAAAGGAGTGACATGGAGGAATGACATGGATGAGTGACATGGAGGAGTGACAAGGAGTAGCGACATGGAGGAGTGACATGAGGAGTGGCATGGAGGGTTGATATGGTGGAGGGACGTGGTGGAGTGAAATGGAGGAGTGACATGGAGGAGTGAGTTGGTGTAGCGACAAGGAGGAGTTACATGGAGGGTTGATATGGAGGAGTGACATGGAGAAGTGACGTGGTGGAGTGAAATGGAGGAGTGACATGGAGGAGTGAGTTTATATAGCAACATAAGGAGTGACGTGGAATAGCGACATGGAGGAGTGACAAGGAAGTGTGACATGGAGGAGTGGCGTGGACGAGTGACATGGAGGAGTGAGTTGGTAGAGCGACATGGAGGAGTGACATGGAATAGCGACATGGAGGAGTGACAAGGAGGAGTGAGATGGAGGAGTGAGTTGGTGGAGCGACATGGTGGAGTGACATGGAAGACATATAGCAGTGACATAGAGGAGTGACTTGGAGGAGTGACATAAAGGAGTGACGTGGAGGAATGACTTGGATGAGTGACATTGAGGAGTGACAAGGAGGATTGAGTTGGTGTAGCGACATGGAGGAGTGACATGGAGTAGTGACATGGAGGAGTGACATGGAGGAGCAACATGGAGGAGTTACAAGGAGGAGAGACTTGGAGGAGTGACATGGAATACATATAGAAGTGACATGGAGGAGTGACATGGAGGAGTGACATGGAGGAGCAACATGGAGGAGTGACAAGGAGGAGAGACTTGGAGGATTGAGTTGGATGAGTGACATTGAGGAGTGACAAGGAGGATTGAGTTGGTGTAGCGACATGGAGGAGTGACATGGAGTAGCGACATGGAGGAGTGACATGAGGAGTGAGTTGGTGTAGCAACATGTAGGAGTGACATGGAATAGCGACAAGGAGGAGTGACATGGAGGAGTGACATAGAGGATTGTTGTGGAGGAGAGACATGGAGTAGTGACATGGAGAACTGACAAGTTTGATTAGGAATGAGGTTTGATATTGTGGAGTGACATGGCGGAGGGAAAGGGATTAGTGAGTTGGTTTAGTGACATGGAGGAGTGACATGGAGGAGTGACATGGAGGAGTGACATGGCGGGTTGATATGGAGGAGTGACATGGAGGAGTGACGTGGTGGAGTTAAATGGAGGAGTGTCATGGAGGAGTGAGTTGGCGTATCGACATAAGGAGTGACATGGAATAGCGACATGGAGGAGTGACTTGGATGAGTGACATGGAGGAGTGACAAGGAGGATTTAGTTGGTGTAGCGACATGGATGAGTGACATGGAGTAGCGACATGGAGGAGTGACATTAGGAGTGAGTTGATGTAGCGACATGGAGGAGTGACATGGAATTGCGACAAGGAGGAGTGACATGGAGAAGTGACATGGAGGATTGATATGGAGGAGTAACATGGAGAAGTGATATAGAGGAGTGACATGGAGGAGTGAGTAGGTAGAGCGACATGGAGGAGTGACATGGAGTAGCTACATGGAGGAGTGACAAGGAGGTGTGACATGGAGTAGCGACATGGAGGAGTGACTTGGAGGAGGGACAATGTGGAGCTACACAGATGAGAGACATGACATTGAAGACTTGGAGAAGTGACATGGAGGAGAGTCATGGAGGAGTGACATGGCGAAGGGACATGGAGGAATGACATGGAGGAGTGACATGGAGGGTTGATATGGAGGAGGGACGTGGTGGAGTGAAATGGAGGAGTGACATGGAGGAGTGAGTTGGTGTAGCGACAAGGAGGAGTGACATGGAGGAGTGACATAGAGGAGTGACGTGGAGCAGTGACATGGAGGAGTGACATGGAGGAGTGAGTTGGTGGAGCAACATGGAGGAGTGACATGGAAGACATATAGAAGTGACATGGAGGAGTGACTTGGAGGAGTGACATAAAGGAGTGACATGGACAAATGACTTGGCTGAGTGACATGGAGGAGTGACAAGGAGGATTGAGTTGGTGTAGCGACATGGAGGAGTGACATGGAGTAGCTACATGGAGGAGTGACATGAGGATTGAGTTGGTGTAGCGACATGGAGGAGTGACATGGAAGAGCGACAAGGAGGAGTGACATAGAGGAGTGACATGGAGGAGTGACATAGAGGTTTGATGTTGGGGAGAGACATGGAGTAGTGACATGGAGAAGTGACAAGTTTGATCAGGAAGGAGGGTTGATATGGTGGAGTGACATGGCGGAGGGACAGGGATGAGTGAGTTGGTGTAGTGACATGCAGGAGTAACATGGAGGAGTGACATGAAGGGTTGATATGGAGGAGTGACATGGAGGAGTTACGTGGTGGAGTGAAATGGGGGAGTGACATGGAAGAGTGAGTTGGTGTAGCGACATGGAGGAGTAACATGGAATAGCGACAAGGAGGAGTGACATGGAGAAGTGACATGGAGGAGTGATATAGAGGAGTGATGTGGAGGAGAGACATGGAGTAGTGACATGGAGAACTGACAAGTTTGATAAGGAAGGAGGTTTGATATTGTGGAGTGACATGGCGGAGGGACAGGGATTAGTGAGTTGGTGTAGTGACATGAAGGAGTGACATGGCGGGTTGATATGGAGGAGTGACATGGAGGAGTGACGTGGAGGGTTGATATGGAGGAGTGACATGGAGGAGTGACGTGGAGGGTTGATATGGAGGAGTTAAATGGAGGAGTGACATGGATGAGTGAGTTGGTGTAGCGACAAGGAGGAGTGACATGGAGGATTGATATGGAGGAGTGAAATGGAGGATTGACATGGAGGAGTGAGTTGGTGGAGCGACATGGAGGAGTGACATGGAGTAGCGACATGGAGGAGTTACATGAGGAGTGAGTTGGTGTAGCAACATGGAGGAGTGACATGGAATAGCGACAAGGAGGAGTGACATGGAGGAGTGACATAGAGGATTGATGTGGAGGAGAGACATGGAGTAGTGACATGGAGAACTGACTAGTTTGATCAGGAAGGAGGTTTGATATTGTGGAGTGACATGGCGGAGGGACAGGGATTAGTGACTTGGTGTAGTGACATGGAGGAGTGACATGGAGGAGTGACATGGCGGGTTGATATGGAGGAGTGACATGGAGGCGTGACGTGGTGGAGTGAAATGGAGGAGTGACATGGAGGAGTGAGTTGGTGTATCGACATAAGGAGTGACATGGAATAGCGACATGGAGGAATGACTTGGATGAGTGACATGGAGGAGTGACAAGGAGTTTTGAGTTGGTGTAGCGACATGGAGGAGTGAAATGGAATAGCTACATGGAGGAGTGACAAGGAGGAGTGAAATGGAGGAGTGAGTTGGTGGAGCGACATTGAGGAGTGACATGGAATACATATAGACGTGGTGGAGTGAAATGGAGGAGTGATATGGAGGAGTGAGTTGGTGTAGCGACAAGGAGGAGTGACATGGAGGAGTGACGTGGTGGAGTGAAATGGAGGAGTGACATGGAGGAGTGAGTTTATATAGCGACATAAGGAGTGACATGGAATAGCAACTTGGAGGAGTGACATGGAGGAGTGACATAGAGGAGTGACTTGGAGCAGTGACATGGAAGACATATAGAAGTGACATGGAGGAGTGACTTGGAGGAGTGACATAAAGGAGTGACATGGACAAATGACTTGGCTGAGTGACATGGAGGAGTGACAAGGAGGATTGAGTTGGTGTAGCGACATGGAGGAGTGACATGGAATTGCGACAAGGAGGAGTGACATGGAGAAGTGACATGGAGGAGTGACATGGAGGAGTGAGTTGGTGTAACGACATGGAGGAGTGACATGGAAGACATATAGAAGTGACATGGAGGAGTGACGTGGAGTAGTGACATGGAGGGTTGAAATGGAGGAGTGACATGGAATAGAGACAAGGAGCAATGACATGGAGGAGTGAAATAGAGGAGTGATATGGAGGAGCGACAGGCAGGAGTGACATTGAAGTCATATAGAAGTGAAATTGAGGAGTGACTTGGAGGAGTGACAAGGAGTAGCGACATGGAGGAGTGACATGAGGAGTGACGTAGAAGAGTGACGTGGTGGAGTGAAATGGCGCAGGGACAGGGATGAGTGAGTTGGTGTAGTGACATGGAGTAGCTACATGGAGGAGTGACAAGGAAGTGTGACATGGAGGAGTGACGTGGACGAGTGACATGGAGGAATGAGTTGGTAGAGCGACATGGAGGAGTGACATGGAATAGCTACATGGAGGAGTGACAAGGAGGAGTGACATGGAGGAGTGAGTTGGTGGAGCGACATGGAGGAGTGACATGGAAGACATATAGAAGTGACATGGAGGAGTGACTTGGAGGAGTGACATAAATGAGTGACATGGAGGAATGACTTGGATGAGTGACATGGAGGAGTGACAAGGAGGATTGAGTTGGTGTAGCGACATGGAGGAGTGACATGGAGTAGCGACATGGAGGAGTGACATGAGGAGTGAGTTGGTGTAGCAACATGGAGGAGTGACATGGAATAGCGACAAGGAGGAGTGACATGGAGGAGTGACATAGAGGAGTGATATTGAAAAGTGACATTGAGGAGTGACATAGAGGAGTTATGTGGAGGAGTGACATGTACAACATGTAGAAGTGACACGGAGGAGAGACTTGGAGCAGTGACATGGAGGACTGACAAGGAGAATTGAGTTGGTGTAGCGACATGGAGGAGTGAAATGGAGTAGCGACATGGAGGAGTGACATGAGGAGTGAGTTGGTGTAGCAACATGGAGGAGTGACATGGAATAGCGACAAGGAGGAGTGACATGGAGAAGTCACATGGAGGAGTGACATGGAGGAATGACATAGAGGAGTGATGTGGAGGAGAGACATGGAGTAGTGACATGGAGAACTGACAAGTTTGATTAGGATGGAGGGTTGATATGGTGGAGTGACATGGCGGAGGGACAGGGATTAGTGAGTTGGTGTAGTGACATGGAGGAGTGACATGGAGGAGTGACATGGAGGAGTGACATGGAGGGTTGATATGGAGGAGTGACATGGAGGAGTGACGTGGTGGAGTGAAATGGAGGAGTGAAATGGAGTAGCGACATGGAGGAGTGACATGAGGAGTGAGTTGGTGTAGCGACATGGAGGAGTGACATAAAGGAGTGACATGGAGGAATGACATGGATGAGTGACATGGAGGAGTGACAAGGAGTAGCGACATGGAGGAGTGACATGAGGAGTGGCATGGAGGGTTGATATGGTGGAGGGACGTGGTGGAGTGAAATGGAGGAGTGACATGGAGGAGTGAGTTGGTGTAGCGACAAGGAGGAGTTACATGGAGGGTTGATATGGAGGAGTGACATGGAGAAGTGACGTGGTGGAGTGAAATGGAGGAGTGACATGGAGGAGTGAGTTTATATAGCAACATAAGGAGTGACGTGGAATAGCGACATGGAGGAGTGACAAGGAAGTGTGACATGGAGGAGTGGCGTGGACGAGTGACATGGAGGAGTGAGTTGGTAGAGCGACATGGAGGAGTGACATGGAATAGCTACATGGAGGAGTGACAAGGAGGAGTGAGATGGAGGAGTGAGTTGGTGGAGCGACATGGTGGAGTGACATGGAAGACATATAGCAGTGACATAGAGGAGTGACTTGGAGGAGTGACATAAAGGAGTGACGTGGAGGAATGACTTGGATGAGTGACATTGAGGAGTGACAAGGAGGATTGAGTTGGTGTAGCGACATGGAGGAGTGACATGGAGTAGTGACATGGAGGAGTGACATGGAGGAGCAACATGGAGGAGTTACAAGGAGGAGAGACTTGGAGGAGTGACATGGAATACATATAGAAGTGACATGGAGGAGTGACATGGAGGAGTGACATGGAGGAGCAACATGGAGGAGTGACAAGGAGGAGAGACTTGGAGGATTGAGTTGGATGAGTGACATTGAGGAGTGACAAGGAGGATTGAGTTGGTGTAGCGACATGGAGGAGTGACATGGAGTAGCGACATGGAGGAGTGACATGAGGAGTGAGTTGGTGTAGCAACATGTAGGAGTGACATGGAATAGCGACAAGGAGGAGTGACATGGAGGAGTGACATAGAGGATTGTTGTGGAGGAGAGACATGGAGTAGTGACATGGAGAACTGACAAGTTTGATTAGGAATGAGGTTTGATATTGTGGAGTGACATGGCGGAGGGAAAGGGATTAGTGAGTTGGTTTAGTGACATGGAGGAGTGACATGGAGGAGTGACATGGAGGAGTGACATGGCGGGTTGATATGGAGGAGTGACATGGAGGAGTGACGTGGTGGAGTTAAATGGAGGAGTGTCATGGAGGAGTGAGTTGGCGTATCGACATAAGGAGTGACATGGAATAGCGACATGGAGGAGTGACTTGGATGAGTGACATGGAGGAGTGACAAGGAGGATTTAGTTGGTGTAGCGACATGGATGAGTGACATGGAGTAGCGACATGGAGGAGTGACATTAGGAGTGAGTTGATGTAGCGACATGGAGGAGTGACATGGAATTGCGACAAGGAGGAGTGACATGGAGAAGTGACATGGAGGATTGATATGGAGGAGTAACATGGAGAAGTGATATAGAGGAGTGACATGGAGGAGTGAGTAGGTAGAGCGACATGGAGGAGTGACATGGAGTAGCTACATGGAGGAGTGACAAGGAGGTGTGACATGGAGTAGCGACATGGAGGAGTGACTTGGAGGAGTGACAATGTGGAGCTACACAGATGAGAGACATGACATTGAAGACTTGGAGAAGTGACATGGAGGAGAGTCATGGAGGAGTGACATGGCGAAGGGACATGGAGGAATGACATGGAGGAGTGACATGGAGGGTTGATATGGAGGAGGGACGTGGTGGAGTGAAATGGAGGAGTGACATGGAGGAGTGAGTTGGTGTAGCGACAAGGAGGAGTGACATGGAGGAGTGACATAGAGGAGTGACGTGGAGCAGTGACATGGAGGAGTGACATGGAGGAGTGAGTTGGTGGAGCAACATGGAGGAGTGACATGGAAGACATATAGAAGTGACATGGAGGAGTGACTTGGAGGAGTGACATAAAGGAGTGACATGGACAAATGACTTGGCTGAGTGACATGGAGGAGTGACAAGGAGGATTGAGTTGGTGTAGCGACATGGAGGAGTGACATGGAGTAGCTACATGGAGGAGTGACATGAGGATTGAGTTGGTGTAGCGACATGGAGGAGTGACATGGAAGAGCGACAAGGAGGAGTGACATAGAGGAGTGACATGGAGGAGTGACATAGAGGTTTGATGTTGGGGAGAGACATGGAGTAGTGACATGGAGAAGTGACAAGTTTGATCAGGAAGGAGGGTTGATATGGTGGAGTGACATGGCGGAGGGACAGGGATGAGTGAGTTGGTGTAGTGACATGCAGGAGTAACATGGAGGAGTGACATGAAGGGTTGATATGGAGGAGTGACATGGAGGAGTTACGTGGTGGAGTGAAATGGGGGAGTGACATGGAAGAGTGAGTTGGTGTAGCGACATGGAGGAGTAACATGGAATAGCGACAAGGAGGAGTGACATGGAGAAGTGACATGGAGGAGTGATATAGAGGAGTGATGTGGAGGAGAGACATGGAGTAGTGACATGGAGAACTGACAAGTTTGATAAGGAAGGAGGTTTGATATTGTGGAGTGACATGGCGGAGGGACAGGGATTAGTGAGTTGGTGTAGTGACATGAAGGAGTGACATGGCGGGTTGATATGGAGGAGTGACATGGAGGAGTGACGTGGAGGGTTGATATGGAGGAGTGACATGGAGGAGTGACGTGGAGGGTTGATATGGAGGAGTTAAATGGAGGAGTGACATGGATGAGTGAGTTGGTGTAGCGACAAGGAGGAGTGACATGGAGGATTTATATGGAGGAGTGAAATGGAGGATTGACATGGAGGAGTGAGTTGGTGGAGCGACATGGAGGAGTGACATGGAGTAGCGACATGGAGGAGTTACATGAGGAGTGAGTTGGTGTAGCAACATGGAGGAGTGACATGGAATAGCGACAAGGAGGAGTGACATGGAGGAGTGACATAGAGGATTGATGTGGAGGAGAGACATGGAGTAGTGACATGGAGAACTGACTAGTTTGATCAGGAAGGAGGTTTGATATTGTGGAGTGACATGGCGGAGGGACAGGGATTAGTGACTTGGTGTAGTGACATGGAGGAGTGACATGGAGGAGTGACATGGCGGGTTGATATGGAGGAGTGACATGGAGGCGTGACGTGGTGGAGTGAAATGGAGGAGTGACATGGAGGAGTGAGTTGGTGTATCGACATAAGGAGTGACATGGAATAGCGACATGGAGGAATGACTTGGATGAGTGACATGGAGGAGTGACAAGGAGTTTTGAGTTGGTGTAGCGACATGGAGGAGTGAAATGGAATAGCTACATGGAGGAGTGACAAGGAGGAGTGAAATGGAGGAGTGAGTTGGTGGAGCGACATTGAGGAGTGACATGGAATACATATAGACGTGGTGGAGTGAAATGGAGGAGTGATATGGAGGAGTGAGTTGGTGTAGCGACAAGGAGGAGTGACATGGAGGAGTGACGTGGTGGAGTGAAATGGAGGAGTGACATGGAGGAGTGAGTTTATATAGCGACATAAGGAGTGACATGGAATAGCAACTTGGAGGAGTGACATGGAGGAGTGACATAGAGGAGTGACTTGGAGCAGTGACATGGAAGACATATAGAAGTGACATGGAGGAGTGACTTGGAGGAGTGACATAAAGGAGTGACATGGACAAATGACTTGGCTGAGTGACATGGAGGAGTGACAAGGAGGATTGAGTTGGTGTAGCGACATGGAGGAGTGACATGGAATTGCGACAAGGAGGAGTGACATGGAGAAGTGACATGGAGGAGTGACATGGAGGAGTGAGTTGGTGTAACGACATGGAGGAGTGACATGGAAGACATATAGAAGTGACATGGAGGAGTGACGTGGAGTAGTGACATGGAGGGTTGAAATGGAGGAGTGACATGGAATAGAGACAAGGAGCAATGACATGGAGGAGTGAAATAGAGGAGTGATATGGAGGAGCGACAGGCAGGAGTGACATTGAAGTCATATAGAAGTGAAATTGAGGAGTGACTTGGAGGAGTGACAAGGAGTAGCGACATGGAGGAGTGACATGAGGAGTGACGTAGAAGAGTGACGTGGTGGAGTGAAATGGCGCAGGGACAGGGATGAGTGAGTTGGTGTAGTGACATGGAGTAGCTACATGGAGGAGTGACAAGGAAGTGTGACATGGAGGAGTGACGTGGACGAGTGACATGGAGGAATGAGTTGGTAGAGCGACATGGAGGAGTGACATGGAATAGCTACATGGAGGAGTGACAAGGAGGAGTGACATGGAGGAGTGAGTTGGTGGAGCGACATGGAGGAGTGACATGGAAGACATATAGAAGTGACATGGAGGAGTGACTTGGAGGAGTGACATAAATGAGTGACATGGAGGAATGACTTGGATGAGTGACATGGAGGAGTGACAAGGAGGATTGAGTTGGTGTAGCGACATGGAGGAGTGACATGGAGTAGCGACATGGAGGAGTGACATGAGGAGTGAGTTGGTGTAGCAACATGGAGGAGTGACATGGAATAGCGACAAGGAGGAGTGACATGGAGGAGTGACATAGAGGAGTGATATTGAAAAGTGACATTGAGGAGTGACATAGAGGAGTTATGTGGAGGAGTGACATGTACAACATGTAGAAGTGACACGGAGGAGAGACTTGGAGCAGTGACATGGAGGACTGACAAGGAGAATTGAGTTGGTGTAGCGACATGGAGGAGTGAAATGGAGTAGCGACATGGAGGAGTGACATGAGGAGTGAGTTGGTGTAGCAACATGGAGGAGTGACATGGAATAGCGACAAGGAGGAGTGACATGGAGAAGTCACATGGAGGAGTGACATGGAGGAATGACATAGAGGAGTGATGTGGAGGAGAGACATGGAGTAGTGACATGGAGAACTGACAAGTTTGATTAGGATGGAGGGTTGATATGGTGGAGTGACATGGCGGAGGGACAGGGATTAGTGAGTTGGTGTAGTGACATGGAGGAGTGACATGGAGGAGTGACATGGAGGAGTGACATGGAGGGTTGATATGGAGGAGTGACATGGAGGAGTGACGTGGTGGAGTGAAATGGAGGAGTGAAATGGAGTAGCGACATGGAGGAGTGACATGAGGAGTGAGTTGGTGTAGCGACATGGAGGAGTGACATGGAGGAGTGACATTGCGGAGGGACAGGGATGAGTTAGTTGGTGTAGTGACATGGAGGAATGACATGGAGGAATGACATGGAGGAGTGACATGGAGGAGTCACATGTAGGGTTGATATGGAGGAGTGATATGGAGGAGTAACGTAGTGGAGTGAAATGGAGGAGTGAGTTGGTGTAATGACATAAGGAGTGACATGGAATAGTGACATGGAGGAGTGAGTTGGTGTAGCGACATGGAGGAGTGACATGGAATAGCGACAAGGAGGAGTGACATGGAGGAATGACATAGAGGATTGATGTGGAGGAGAGACATGGAGTAGTGACATGGAGAAGTGACATGGAGGAGTGACATGGAGGAGTGACATGGAGGAGTGACATGGAGGAGTAACATGGAGGAGTGACATGGAGGATTGATGTGGAGGAGAGACATGTAGGAGTGACAGGGCGGATCAGCAAGGAGGATTGATATGGTGGAGTGACATGGCGGAGGGACATGGATGAGTGACATGGAGGAGTGACATGGAGGAGCAACATGGAGGAGTGACAAGGAGGAGCGACATGGAGGAGTGACATGGAAGACATATAGAAGTGACATGGAGGCTTGACATGGAGGATCGACATGGAGGAGTGACATGGAGTAGCGACATAGGGGAATGACATAGAGGAGTGATATTGAAAAGTGACATTGAGGAGTGACATAGAGGAGTTATGTGGAGGAGTGACATGTACAACATGTAGAAGTGACACGGAGGAGAGACTTGGATGAGTGACATGGAGGAGTGACAAGGAGGATTGAGTTGGTGTAGCGACATGGAGGAGTGACATGGAATTGCGACAAGGAGGAGTGACATGGAGAAGTGACATGGAGGAGTGACATGGAGGAGTGAGTTGGTGTAACGACATGGAGGAGTGACATGGAAGACATATAGAAGTGACATGGAGGAGTGACTTGGAGGAGTGACATGGAGGAATGACTTGGAGGGTTAATATGGAGGAGGGACGTGGTGGAGTGAAATGGAGGAGTGACATGGAGGAGTGAGTTGGTGTAGCGACAAGGAGGAGTGACATGGAGGGTTGATATGGAGGAGTGACATGGAGGAGTGACGTGTTGGAGTGAAATGGAGGAGTGACATGGAGGAGTGAGTTTATATAGCGACATAAGGTGTGACATGGAATAGCGACATGGAGGAGTGACATGGAGGAGTGACATGGCAGAGGGACAGGGATGAGTGAGTTGGTGTAGTGAAATGGAGTAGCTACATGGAGGAGTGACAAAGAAGTGTGACATGGAGGAGTTATGTGGAGGAGTGACATGTACAACATGTAGAAGTGACACAGAGGAGAGACTTGGATGAGTGACATGGAGGAGTGACATGGAGGAATGACATGGAGGAGTGACATGGAGGAGTGACATGGAGGGTTGATATGGAGGAGTGATATGGAGGAGTGACGTGGTGGAGTGAAATGGAGGAGTGAGTTGGTGTAGCGACATAAGGATTGACATGGAATAGCGACATGGAGGAGTGATATAGAGGAGTGGCGTGGTGGAGTGAAATTTAAGAGTGACATGGAGGAGTGACATGGAGGAGTGACATGGAGTAGCTAAATCGAGGAGTGACAAGGAGGTGTGACATGGAGGAGTGATATGGAGGAGTGACATGGAGGAGTGACGTGGTGGAGTGAAATGGAGGAGTGACATGGAGGAGTGAGTTGGTGGAGCGACATAAGGAGTGACATGGAGGAGTGACATAGAGGAGTGACGTGGAGCAGTGACATGGAGGAGTGTCATGGAGGAGTGAGTTGGTGGAGCGACATGGAGGAGTGACATGGAAGACATATAAAAGTGACATGGAGGAGTGACTTGGAGGAGTGACATAAAGGAGGGACATGGAGGAATGACTTGGATGAGTGACATGGAGGAGTGACAAGGAGGATTGAGTTGGTGTAGCGATATGGAGGAGTGAAATGGAGTAGCGACATGGAGGAGTGACATGAGGAGTGAGTTGGTGTAGCGACATGGAGGAGTGACATGGCGGAGGGACAGGGATGAGTGAGTTGGTGTAGTGACATGGAGGAGTGACATGGAGGGTTGATATGGAGGAGTGATTTGGAGGAGTGACGTAGTGGAGTGAAATGGAGGAGTGAAATGGAGGAGTGAGTTGGTGTAGCGACATAAGGAGTGACATGGAATAGCGATATGGAGGAATGACATGGAGGAGTGACATGAGGAGTGAGTTGGTGTAGCGACATGGAGGAGTGACATGGTATAGCGACAAGGAGGAGTGACATGGAGGAGTGACATAGAGGATTGAGGTGGGGGAGAGACATGGAGTAGTGACATGGAGAAGTGACAAGTTTGATCAGGAAGGAGGGTTAATATGGTGGAGTGACATGGCGGAGGGAAAGGGATGAGTGAGTTGGTGTAGTGACATGGAGGAGTGACATGGAGGACTGACATGGAGGAGTGACATGGAGGGTTGATATGGAGGAGTGACATGGAGGAGTGACGTGGTGGAGTGAAATGGAGGAGTGACATGGAGGAGTGAGTTGGTGGAGCGACATAAGGAGTGACATGGAATAGCGACCTTAGAGGAGTGACATGGAGGAGTGACATAGAGGAGTGACGTGGAGCAGTGACATGGAGGATTGACATGGAGGAGTGAGTTGGTGGAGCGACATGGAGGAGTGACATGGAAGACATATAGAAGTGACATGGAGGAGTGACTTGGAGGAGTGACATAAATGAGTGACATGGAGGAATGACTTGGATGAGTGACATGGAGGAGTGACAAGGAGGATTGAGTTGGTGTAGCGACATGGAGCAGTGACATGGAGTAGCGACATGGAGGAGTGACATGAGGAGTGAGTTGGTGTAGCAACATGGAGGAGTGACATGGAATAGCGACAAGGAGGAGTGACATGGAGGAGTGACATAGAAAAGTTATATTGAAAAGTGACATTGAGGAGTGACATAGTGGAGTTATGTGGAGGAGTGACATGTACAACATGTAGAAGTGACACGGAGGAGAGACTGGGATGAGTGACATGGAGGAGTGACAAGGAGGATTGAGTTGGTGTAGCGACATGTAGGAGTGACATGGAATTGCGACAAGGAGGAGTGACATGGAGAAGTGACATGGAGGATTGATATGGAGGACTAACATGGAGGAGAGATATAGAGGAGTGGCGTGGTGGAGTGATATTTAAGAATGACATGGAGGAGTGACATGGAGGAGTGACATGGAGTAGCTACATGGAGGAGTGACAAGGAGGTGTGACATGGAGGAGTGATGTGGACGAGTGACATGGAGGAGTGAGTTGGTAGAGCGACAAGGAGGAGTGACATGAAGTAGCTACCTGGAGGAGTGACAAGGAGGTGTGACATGGAGGAGTGACGTGGAGTAGCGACATGGAGGAGTGACTTGGAGGAGTGACAATGTGGAGCTACACAGATGAGAGACATGACATTGAAGACTTGGAGAAGTGACATGGAGGAGAGACATGGAGGAGTGACATAGAGGAGTGACTTGGAGCAGTGACATGGAGGAGTGACAAGGAGAATTGAGTTGGTGTAGCGACATGGAGTAGTGACATGGAGTAGCGACATGGAGGAGTGACATGAGGAGTGAGTTGGTGTAGCAACATGGAGGAGTGACATGGAATAGCGACAAGGAGGAGTGACATGGAGGAGTGACATGGAGGAGTGACATGGAGGAATAACATAGAGAAGTGATGTGGAGGAGAGAAATGGAGTAGTGACATGGAGAACTGACAAGTTTGATCAGGATGGAGGGTTGATATGGTGGAGTGACATGGCGGAGGGACAGGGATTAGTGAGTTGGTGTAGTGACATGGAGGAGTGACATGGAGGAGTGACATGGAGGGTTGATATGGAGGAGTGACATGGAGGAGTTACGTGGTGGAGTGAAATGGAGGAGTGAAATGGAGTAGCGACATGGAGGAGTGACATGAGGAGTGAGGTGGTGTAGCGACATGGAGGAGTGACATGGAGTAGCGACATGGAGGAGTGAGTTGGTGTAATGACATGGAGGAGTGACATGGAAGACATATAGAAGTGACATGGAGGAGTGACATGGAGGAGTGACAGGGCGGATCAGCCAGGCGGATTGATATGGTGGAGTGACATGGAGGAGGGACATGGAGGAGTGACATGGAGGAGTGACTTGGAGGAGTGACATAAAGGAGTGTCATGGAGGAATGACATGGATGAGTGACATGGAGGAGTGACATGGAGTAGTGACAAGGAGGAGTGACATGGAGGAGTGACATGGAAGAGTGACATAGAGGATTGATGTGGAGGAGAGACATGGAGTAGTGACATGGAGAAGTGACAAGTTTGATCAGGAAAGAGGGTTGTTATGGTGGTGTGACATGGCGGAGGGACAGGGATGAGTGAGTTGGTGTAGTGACATGGAGGAGTGAGTTGGTAGAGCGACAAGGAGGAGTGACATGAAGTAGCTACCTGGAGGAGTGACAAGGAGGTGTGACATGGAGGAGTGACGTGGAGTAGCGACATGGAGGAGTGACTTGGAGGAGTTACAATGTGGAGCTACACAGATGAGAGACATGACATTGAAGACTTGGAGAAGTGACATGGAGGAGAGACATGGAGGAGTGACATAGAGGAGTGACTTGGAGCAGTGACATGGAGGAGTGACAAGGAGAATTGAGTTGGTGTAGCGACATGGAGTAGTGACATGGAGGGATGATATGGAAGAGTGACATGGAGGAGTGACGTGGTGGAGTGAAATGGAGGAGTGAAATGGAGTAGCGACATGGAGGAGTGACAAGGAGGTGTGACATGGAGGAGTGACGTGGAGTAGCGACAAGGAGCAATGACATGGAGGAGTGACATGAGGAGTGAGGTGGTGTAGCGACATGGAGGAGTAACATGGAGGAGTGACATGGTGGAGGGACAGGGATGAGTGAGTTGGTGTAGTGACAAGGAGGAGTGACATGGAGGAGTGACATGGAAGAGTGACATAGAGGATTGATGTGGAGGAGAGAAAGTGAGTAGTGACATGGAGAAGTGACAAGTTTGATCAGGAAAGAGGGTTGTTATGGTGGTATGACATGGCGGAGGGACAGGGATGAGTGAGTTGGTGTAGTGACATGGAGGAGTGAGTTGGTAGAGCGACAAGGAGGAGTGACATGAAGTAGCTACCTGGAGGAGTGACAAGGAGGTGTGACATGGAGGAGTGACGTGGAGTAGCGACATGGAGGAGTGACTTAAGGAGTGAGTTGGTGTAGCGACATGGAGGAGTGACATGGCGGAGGGACTGGGATGAGTGAGTTGATGTAGTGAAATGGAGGAGTGACATGGAGGAATGACATGGAGGAGTGAAATAGAGGAGTGACATGGAGGGTTGATATGGAGGAGTGATTTGGAGGAGTGACGTGGTGGAGTGAAATGGAGGAGTGACATTGAATAGCGACAAGGAGCAATGACATGGAGGAGTGAAATAGAGGAGTGATATGGAGGAGCGACATGCAGGAGTGACATTGAAGTCATATAGAAGTGAAATTGAGGAGTGAATTGGAGGTGTGACATGAAGGAGTGACATGGAGGAATGACATGGATGAGTGACTTGGAGGAGTGACAAGGAGTAGCGACATGGAGGAGAGACATGAGGAGTGACGTAGAAGAGTGACGTGGTGGAGTGAAATGTGGGAGTGACATGGAAGAGTGAGTTGGTGTAGCGACATGGAGGAGTAACATGGAATAGAGACAAGGAGGAGTGACATGGAGGAGTAACATGGAGGAGTGATTTAGAGGAGTGATGTGGAGGAGAGACAAGGAGTAGTGACATGGAGAAGTGACAAGTTTGATCAGGAAGGAAGGTTGATATGGTGGAGTGACATGGCGGAGGGAAAGGGATGAGTGAGTTGGTGTAGTGACATGGAGGAGTGACATGGAGGAGTGACATGGAGGAGTGACATGGAGGAATGAGTTGGTAGAGCGACATGGAGGAGTGACATGGAATAGCTACATGGAGGAGTGACAAGGAGGAGTGACATGGAGGAGTGAGTTGGTGGAGCGACATGGAGGAGTGACATGGAAGACATATAGAAGTGACATGGAGGAGTGACTTGGAGGAGTGACATAAATGAGTGACATGGAGGAATGACTTGGATGAGTGACATGGAGGAGTGACAAGGAGGGTTGAGTTGGTGTAGCGACATGGAGGAGTGACATGGAGTAGCGACATGGAGGAGTGACATGAGGATTGAGTTGGTGTAGCAACATGGAGGAGTGACATGGAATAGCGACAAGGAGGAGTGACATGGAGGAGTGACATAGAGGAGTGATATTGAAAAGTGACATTGAGGAGTGACATAGAGGAGTTATGTGGAGGAGTGACATGTACAACATGTAGAAGTGACACGGAGGAGAGACTTGGATGAGTGACATGGAGGAGTGACAAGGAGGATTGAGTTGGTGTAGCGACATGGAGGAGTGACATGGAATTGCGACAAGGAGGAGTGACATGGAGAAATGACATGGAGGATTGATATGGAGGACTAACATGGAGGAGTGATATAGAGGAGTGGCGTGGTGGAATGATATTTAAGAGTGACATGGAGGAGTGACATGGAGGAGTGACATTGTGGAGTGACATGAGGAGTGAGTTGCTGTAGCGACATGGAGGAGTGACATGAAATTGCGACAAGGAGGAGTGACATGGAGAAGTCACATGGAGGATTGATATGGAGGAGTAACATGGAGGAGTGATATAGAGGAGTGGCATGGTGGAGTGAAATTTAAGAGTGACATGGAGGAGTGACATGGAGGAGTGCCATGGAGTAGCTACATGGAGGAGTGACAAGGAGGTGTGACATGGAGGAGTGACGTGGACGAGTGACATGGAGGAGTGAGTTGGTAGAGCGACATTGAGGAGTGACATGGAGTAGCTACATGGAGGAGTGACAAGGAGGTGTGACATGGAGGAGTGACGTGGAGTAGTGACATGGAGGGTTGAAATGGAGGAGTGACATGGAATAGCGACAAGGAGCAATGACATGGAGGAGTGAAATAGAAGAGTGATATGGAGGAGCGACATGCAGGAGTGACATTGAAGTCATATAGAAGTGAAATTGAGGAGTGACTTGGATGAGTGACATAAAGGAATGACATGGAGGAATGACATGGATGAGTGACTTGGAGGAGTGACAAGGAGTAGCGACATGGAGGAGTGACATGAGGAGTGACGTTGAAGAGTGACGTGGTGGAGTGAAATGGAAGAGTGACTTGGAAGAGTGAGTTGGTGTAGCGACATGGAGGAGTAACATGTAATAGCGACAAGGAGGAGTGACATGGAGGAGTGACATGGAGGAGTGATATAGAGGAGTGATGTGGAGGAGAGACATGGAGTAGTGACATGGAGAAATGACAAGTTTGATCAGGAAGGAGGGTTGATATGGAGGAGTGATTTGGAGGTGTGACGTGGTGGAGTGAAATGGAGGAGTGAAATGGAGGAGTGAGTTGATGTAGCGACATGGAGGAGTGACATGGAATTGCGACAAGGAGGAGTGACATGGACAAGTGACATGGAGGATTGATATGGAGGAGTAACATGGAGGAGTGATATAGAGGAGTGACATGGAGGCGTGAGTTGGTAGAGCGACATGGAGGAGTGACATGGAGTAGCTACATGGAGGAGTGACAAGGAGGTGTGACATGGAGTAGCGACATGGAGGAGTTACTTGGAGGAGTGACAATGTGTAGCTACACAGATGAGAGACATGACATTGAAGACTTGGAGAAGTGACATGGAGGAGAGACATGGAGGAGTGACATGGCGAAGGGACATGGAGGAGTGACATGGACGAGTGACATGGAGGGTTGATATAGAGGAGGGACGTGGTGGAGTGAAATGGAGGAGTGACATGGAGGAGTGAGTTGGTGTAGCGACAAGGAGGAGTGACATGGAGGGTTGATATGGAGGAGTGACATGGAAGAGTGACGTGGTGGAGTGAAATGGAGGAGTGACATGGAGGAGTGAGTTTATATAGCGACATAAGGAGTGACATGGAATAGCGACATGGAGGAGTGACATGGAGGAGTGACATAGAGGAGTGACGTGGAGCAGTGACATGGAGGAGTGACATGGAGGAGTGAGTTGGTGGAGCAACATGGAGGAGTGACATGGAAGACATATAGAAGTGACATGGAGGAGTGACTTGGAGGAGTGACATAAAGGAGTGACATGGACAAATGACTTGGCTGAGTGACAAGGAGGAGTGACAAGGAGGATTGAGTTGGTGTAGCGACATGGAGGAGTGACATGGAGTAGCTACATGGAGGAGTGACATGAGGAGTGAGTTGGTGTAGCGACATGGAGGAGTGACATGGAAGAGCGACAAGGAGGATTGACATAGAGGAGTGACATGGAGGAGTGACATAGAGGTTTGATGTGGGGGAGAGACATGGAGTAGTGACAAGTTTGATCAGGAAGGAGGAGTGACTTGGAGGAGTGACAATGTGGAGCTACACAGATGAGAGACATGACATTGAAGACTTGGAGAAGTGACATGGAGGAGAGACATGGAGGAGTGACATGGCGAAGGGACATGGAGGAGTGACATGGACGAGTGACATGGAGGGTTGATATGGAGGAGGGAGGTGGTGGAGTGAAATGGAGGAGTGACATGGAGGAGTGAGTTGGTGTAGCGACAAGGGGGAGTGACATGGAGGGTTGATATGGAGGAGTGACATGGAAGAGTGACGTGGTGGAGTGAAATGGAGGAGTGACATGGAGGAGTGAGTTTATATAGCGACATAAGGAGTGACATGGAATAGCGACATGGACGAGTGACATGGAGGGTTGATATGGAGGAGGGACGTGGTGGAGTGAAATGGAGGAGTGACATGGACAAATGACTTGGCTGAGTGACATGGAGAAGTGACAAGGAGGATTGAGTTGGTGTAGCGACATGGAGGAGTGACATGGAGTAGCGACATGGAGGAGGGACAGGGATGAGTGAGTTGGTGTAGTGACATGGAGGAGTAACATTGAGGAGTGACATGGAGGGTTGATATGGAGGAGTGACATGGAGGAGTGACGTGGTGGAGTGAAATGTGGGAGTGACATGGAAGAGTGAGTTGGTGTAGCGACATGGAGGAGTAACATGGAATAGCGACAAGGAGGAGTGACATGGAGGAGTGACATGGAGGAGTGATATAGAGGAGTAATGTGGAGGAGAGACATGGAGTAGTGACATGGAGAAGTGACACGTTTGATCAGGAAGGAGGGTTGATATGGTGGAGTGACATGGCGGAGGGACAGGGATGAGTGAGTTGGTGTAGTGACATGAAGTAGCTAAATGGAGGAGTGACAAGGAAGTGTGACATGGAGGAGTGACGTGGACGAGTGACATGGAGGATTGAGTTGGTAGAGCGACATGGAGGAGTGACTTGGAGGAGTGACAATGTGTAGCTACACAGATGAGAGACATGACATTGAAGACTTGGAGAAGTGACATGGAGGAGAGACATGGAGGAGTGACATGGCGAAGGGACATGGAGGAGTGACATGGACGAGTGACATGGAGGGTTGATATAGAGGAGGGACGTGGTGGAGTGAAATGGAGGAGTGACATGGAGGAGTGAGTTGGTGTAGCGACAAGGAGGAGTGACATGGAGGGTTGATATGGAGGAGTGACATGGAAGAGTGACGTGGTGGAGTGAAATGGAGGAGTGACATGGAGGAGTGAGTTTATATAGCGACATAAGGAGTGACATGGAATAGCGACATGGAGGAGTGACATGGAGGAGTGACATAGAGGAGTGACGTGGAGCAGTGACATGGAGGAGTGACATGGAGGAGTGAGTTGGTGGAGCAACATGGAGGAGTGACATGGAAGACATATAGAAGTGACATGGAGGAGTGACTTGGAGGAGTGACATAAAGGAGTGACATGGACAAATGACTTGGCTGAGTGACAAGGAGGAGTGACAAGGAGGATTGAGTTGGTGTAGCGACATGGAGGAGTGACATGGAGTAGCTACATGGAGGAGTGACATGAGGAGTGAGTTGGTGTAGCGACATGGAGGAGTGACATGGAAGAGCGACAAGGAGGATTGACATAGAGGAGTGACATGGAGGAGTGACATAGAGGTTTGATGTGGGGGAGAGACATGGAGTAGTGACAAGTTTGATCAGGAAGGAGGAGTGACTTGGAGGAGTGACAATGTGGAGCTACACAGATGAGAGACATGACATTGAAGACTTGGAGAAGTGACATGGAGGAGAGACATGGAGGAGTGACATGGCGAAGGGACATGGAGGAGTGACATGGACGAGTGACATGGAGGGTTGATATGGAGGAGGGAGGTGGTGGAGTGAAATGGAGGAGTGACATGGAGGAGTGAGTTGGTGTAGCGACAAGGGGGAGTGACATGGAGGGTTGATATGGAGGAGTGACATGGAAGAGTGACGTGGTGGAGTGAAATGGAGGAGTGACATGGAGGAGTGAGTTTATATAGCGACATAAGGAGTGACATGGAATAGCGACATGGACGAGTGACATGGAGGGTTGATATGGAGGAGGGACGTGGTGGAGTGAAATGGAGGAGTGACATGGACAAATGACTTGGCTGAGTGACATGGAGAAGTGACAAGGAGGATTGAGTTGGTGTAGCGACATGGAGGAGTGACATGGAGTAGCGACATGGAGGAGGGACAGGGATGAGTGAGTTGGTGTAGTGACATGGAGGAGTAACATTGAGGAGTGACATGGAGGGTTGATATGGAGGAGTGACATGGAGGAGTGACGTGGTGGAGTGAAATGTGGGAGTGACATGGAAGAGTGAGTTGGTGTAGCGACATGGAGGAGTAACATGGAATAGCGACAAGGAGGAGTGACATGGAGGAGTGACATGGAGGAGTGATATAGAGGAGTAATGTGGAGGAGAGACATGGAGTAGTGACATGGAGAAGTGACACGTTTGATCAGGAAGGAGGGTTGATATGGTGGAGTGACATGGCGGAGGGACAGGGATGAGTGAGTTGGTGTAGTGACATGAAGTAGCTAAATGGAGGAGTGACAAGGAAGTGTGACATGGAGGAGTGACGTGGACGAGTGACATGGAGGATTGAGTTGGTAGAGCGACATGGAGGAGTGACATGGAATAGCGACAAGGAGCAATGACATGGAGGAGTGACATGGAGGACAGACAAAGAGGAGTGAGTTGGTGTAGCGACAAGGAGGAGTGACATGGAGGGTTGATATGGAGGAGTGACATGGAGGAGTGACGTGGTGGAGTGAAATGGAGGAGTGACATGGAGGAGTGAGTTTATATAGCGACATAAGGAGTGACATGGAATAGCGACATGGAGAAGTGACATGGAGGAGTGAGTTGGAGAAGTGACAAGTTTGATCAGGAAGGAGGTTTGATATGGTGGAGTGACATGGCGGAGGGACATGGAGGAGTGACATGGAGGAGTGACATGGAGGGTTGATATGGAGGAGGGACATGGTGGAGTGAGTTTATATAGCGACATAAGGAGTGACATGGAATAGCGACATGGAGGAGTGACATGGAGGAGTGAGTTGGTGGAGCAACATGGAGGAGTGACATGGAAGACATATAGAAGTGACATGGAGGAGTGACTTGGAGGAGTGACATAAAGGAGTGACATGGACAAATGACTTGGCTGAGTGACATGGAGGAGTGACAAGGAGGATCGAGATGGTGTAGCGACATGGAGGAGTGACATGGAGTAGCTACATGGAGGAGTGACATGAGGATTGAGTTGGTGTAGCGACATGGAGGAGTGACATGGAAGAGCAACAAGGAGGAGTGACATAGAGGAGTGACATGGAGGAGTGACATAGAGGTTTGATGTGGGGGAGAGACATGGAGTAGTGACTTGGAGAAGTGACAAGTTTGATCAAGAAGGAGGGTTGATATGGTGGAGTGATATGGCGGAGGGACAGGGATGAGAGAGTTGGTGTAGTGACATGGAGGAGTGACATGGAGGGTTGATATGGAGTAGTGACATGAAATAGCGACAAGGAGGAATCACATGGAGGAGTGACATGGAGGAGTTACATAGAGGATTGATGTGGAGGAAAGACATGGAGTAGTGACATGGAGGAGTGACATGGAGGATTGATGTGGAGGAGAGACATGGAGGAATGACAGGGCTGATCAGCAAGTTGGATTGATATGGTGGAGTGACATGGAAGACATATAGAAGTGACATGGAGGAGTGACATGGAGGATCGACATGGAGGAGTGACATGGAGTAGCGACATAGGGGAATGACATAGAGGAGTGATATTGAAAAGTGACATGGAGGAGTGACATAGAGGAGTGATGTGGAGGAGTGACATGGAAAACATGTAGAAGTGACACGGAGGAGTGATATGGAGGAGTGACAATATGGAGCTACACGGATGAGAGACATGACATTGAAGACTTGGAGAAGTGACATGGAGGAGTGACATGGAGTAGCGACATGGAGTAGTGACATTAAGGAGTTACATGGAGGAGTGAAATGGAGGATTGATATGGAGGAGTGACATGGAGGAGTGAAATAGAGGGGTGATATGGAGGAGCGACATGCAGGAGTGACATTGAAGTCATATAGAAGTGAAATTGAGGAGTGACGTGGAGGAGTGACATAAAGGAGTGACATGGAGGAATGACTGGGATGAGTGACATGGAGGAGTGACAAGGAGTAGCGACATGGAGGAGTGACATGAGGAGTGACGTAGAAGAGTGACGTGGTGGAGTGAAATGGAGGAGTGACATGGAAGAGTGAGTTGGTGTAGCAACATGGAGGAGTAACATGGAATAGCAACAAGGAGGAGTGACATGGAGCAGTGATATGGAGAAGTGACAAGTTTGATCAGGAAGGAGGTTTGATATGGTGGAGTGATATAGAGGAGTGATGTGGAGGAGTGACATGGAGGCGTGACATGGAGGGTTGATATGGAGGAGGGACATGGTGGAATTAAATGGAGGAGTGACATGAAGGAGTGAGTTGGTGTAGCGACAAGGAGGAGTGACATGGAGTAGTAATATGGAGGAGTGACATGGAGGAGTGACGTGGTGGAGTGAAATGGAGTAGTGACATGGAGGGTTGAGTTTATATAGCGACATAAGGAGTGACATGGAATAGCGACATGGAAGAGTGACATGGAGAAGTAACATACAGGAGTGACAAGGAGGATTGAGTTGGTGTAGTGACATGGAGGAGTGACATGGAGGGTTGATATGGAGGAGTGACATGGAATAGCGACATGGAGGAGTGACATGGAGGAGTGAGTTGGTGGAGCAACATGGAGGAGTGACATGGAAGACATATAGAAGTGACATGGAGGAGTGACTTGGATGAGTGACATAAAGGAGTGACATGGAGGAATGACTTGGATGAGTGACGTGGAGGAGTGACAAGGAGGATTGAGTTGTTGTAGCGACATGGAGGAGTGACATGGAGGGTTGATATGGAGGAGTGACATGAAATAGCGACAAGGAGGAATGACATGGAGGAGTGACATGGACGAGTGATATAGAGGAGTGATGTGGACGAGAGACTTGGAGTAGTGACATGGAGAAGTGACAAGTTTGATCAGGAAGAAGGGTTGATATGGTGGAGTGACATGGCGGAGGGACATGGAGGAGTGACATGGAGGAGTGACATGGAGGTTTGATATGGAGGAGGGACGTGGTGGAGTGAAATGGAGGAGTGACATGGAGGAGTGAGTTGGTGTAGCGACAAGGAGGAGTGACATGGAGGGTGATATGGAGGAGTGACATGGAGGAGTGACGTGGTGGAATGAAATGGAGGAGTGACATGGAGGAGTGAGTTTATATAGCGACATAAGGAGTGACATGGAATAGCGACATGGAGAAGTGAGTTGGTGGAGCAACATGGAGGAGTGACATGGAAGACATATAGAAGTGACATGGAGGAGTGACTTGGAGGAATGACATAAGGAGGAATGACTTGGATGAGTGACATGGAGGAGTGACATGGAAGAGTGATAAGGAGAAGGGAAATGGAGGGTTGATATGGAGGAGTGACATGGAGGAGTAACATGGTGGAGTGAAATGGAGGAGTGACATGGAGGAGTGAGTTGATGTATCGACATAAGGAGTGACATGGAATAGCGATATGGAGGAGTGACTTAGATGAGTGACATGGAGGAGTGACAAGGAGGATTGAGTTGGTGTAGCGACATGGAGGAGTGAAATGGAATAGCTACATGGAGGATTGACAAGGAGGAGTGACATGGAGGAGTGAGTTGGTGGAGCGACATGGAGGAGTGACTTGGAAGACATATAGAAGTGACATGGACGAGTGACTTGGAGGAATGACTTGGATGAGTGACATGGAGGACAGACAAAGAGGAGTGAGTTGGTGTAGCGACAAGGAGGAGTGACATGGAGGGTTGATATGGAGGAGTGACATGGAGGAGTGACGTGGTGGAGTGAAATGGAGGAGTGACATGGAGGAGTGAGTTTATATAGCGACATAAGGAGTGACATGGAATAGCGACATGGAGGAGTGACATGGAGGAGTGAGTTGGAGAAGTGACAAGTTTGATCAGGAAGGAGGTTTGATATGGTGGAGTGACATGGCGGAGGGACATGGAGGAGTGACATGGAGGAGTGACATGGAGGGTTGATATGGAGGAGGGACATGGTGGAGTGAGTTTATATAGCGACATAAGGAGTGACATGGAATAGCGACATGGAGGAGTGACATGGAGGAGTGAGTTGGTGGAGCAACATGGAGGAGTGACATGGAAGACATATAGAAGTGACATGGAGGAGTGACTTGGAGGAGTGACATAAAGGAGTGACATGGACAAATGACTTGGCTGAGTGACATGGAGGAGTGACAAGGAGGATCGAGATGGTGTAGCGACATGGAGGAGTGACATGGAGTAGCTACATGGAGGAGTGACATGAGGATTGAGTTGGTGTAGCGACATGGAGGAGTGACATGGAAGAGCAACAAGGAGGAGTGACATAGAGGAGTGACATGGAGGAGTGACATAGAGGTTTGATGTGGGGGAGAGACATGGAGTAGTGACTTGGAGAAGTGACAAGTTTGATCAAGAAGGAGGGTTGATATGGTGGAGTGATATGGCGGAGGGACAGGGATGAGTGACATGGAGGAGTGACATGGAGGGTTGATATGGAGGAGGGACATGGTGGAGTGAGTTTATATAGCGACATAAGGAGTGACATGGAATAGCGACATGGAGGAGTGACATGGAGGAGTGAGTTGGTGGAGCAACATGGAGGAGTGACATGGAAGACATATAGAAGTGACATGGAGGAGTGACTTGGAGGAGTGACATAAAGGAGTGACATGGACAAATGACTTGGCTGAGTGACATGGAGGAGTGACAATGAGGATCGAGATGGTGTAGCGACATGGAGGAGTGACATGGAGTAGCTACATGGAGGAGTGACATGAGGATTGAGTTGGTGTAGCGACATGGAGGAGTGACATGGAAGAGCAACAAGGAGGAGTGACATAGAGGAGTGACATGGAGGAGTGACATAGAGGTTTGATGTGGGGGAGAGACATGGAGTAGTGACTTGGAGAAGTGACAAGTTTGATCAAGAAGGAGGGTTGATATGGTGGAGTGATATGGCGGAGGGACAGGGATGAGTGAGTTGGTGTAGTGACATGGAGGAGTGACATGGAGGGTTGATATGGAGGAGTGACATGAAATAGCGACAAGGAGGAATCACATGGAGGAGTGACATGGAGGAGTTACATAGAGGATTGATGTGGAGGAAAGACATGGAGTAGTGACATGGAGGAGTGACATGGAGGATTGATGTGGAGGAGAGACATGGAGGAATGACAGGGCTGATCAGCAAGTTGGATTGATATGGTGGAGTGACATGGAAGACATATAGAAGTGACATGGAGGAGTGACATGGAGGATCGACATGGAGGAGTGACATGGAGTAGCGACATAGGGGAATGACATAGAGGAGTGATATTGAAAAGTGACATGGAGGAGTGACATAGAGGAGTGATGTGGAGGAGTGACATGGAAAACATGTAGAAGTGACACGGAGGAGTGATATGGAGGAGTGACAATATGGAGCTACACGGATGAGAGACATGACATTGAAGACTTGGAGAAGTGACATGGAGGAGTGACATGGAGTAGCGACATGGAGTAGTGACATTAAGGAGTTACATGGAGGAGTGAAATGGAGGATTGATATGGAGGAGTGACATGGAGGAGTGAAATAGAGGGGTGATATGGAGGAGCGACATGCAGGAGTGACATTGAAGTCATATAGAAGTGAAATTGAGGAGTGACGTGGAGGAGTGACATAAAGGAGTGACATGGAGGAATGACTGGGATGAGTGACATGGAGGAGTGACAAGGAGTAGCGACATGGAGGAGTGACATGAGGAGTGACGTAGAAGAGTGACGTGGTGGAGTGAAATGGAGGAGTGACATGGAAGAGTGAGTTGGTGTAGCAACATGGAGGAGTAACATGGAATAGCAACAAGGAGGAGTGACATGGAGCAGTGATATGGAGAAGTGACAAGTTTGATCAGGAAGGAGGTTTGATATGGTGGAGTGATATAGAGGAGTGATGTGGAGGAGTGACATGGAGGCGTGACATGGAGGGTTGATATGGAGGAGGGACATGGTGGAATTAAATGGAGGAGTGACATGAAGGAGTGAGTTGGTGTAGCGACAAGGAGGAGTGACATGGAGTAGTAATATGGAGGAGTGACATGGAGGATTGACATGGTGGAGTGAAATGGAGTAGTGACATGGAGGGTTGAGTTTATATAGCGACATAAGGAGTGACATGGAATAGCGACATGGAAGAGTGACATGGAGAAGTAACATACAGGAGTGACAAGGAGGATTGAGTTGGTGTAGTGACATGGAGGAGTGACATGGAGGGTTGATATGGAGGAGTGACATGGAATAGCGACAAGGAGGATTGAGTTGGTGTAGCGACATGGAGGAGTGACATGGAGGAGTAACATTGAGGAGTGACATGGAGGGTTGATATGGAGGAGTGACATGGAGGAGTGACGTGGTGGAGTGAAATGTGGGAGTGACATGGAAGAGTGAGTTGGTGTAGCGACATGGAGGAGTAACATGGAATAGCGACAAGGAGGAGTGACATGGAGGAGTGACATGGAGGAGTGATATAGAGGAGTGATGTGGAGTAGAGACATGGAGTAGTGACATGGAGAAGTGACACGTTTGTTCAGGAAGGAGGGTTGATATGGTGGAGTGACATGGCGGAGGTACAGGGATGAGTGAGTTGCTGTAGTGACATGAAGTAGCTAAATGGAGGAGTGACAAGGAAGTGTGACATGGAGGAGTGACGTGGACGAGTGACATGGAGGAGTGAGTTGGTAGAGCGACATGGAGGAGTGACATGGAATAGCTACATGGAGGATTGACAAGGAGGAGTGACATGGAGGAGTGAGTTGGTGGAGCGACATAGAGGAGTAACATGGAAGACATATAGAAGTGACATGGAGGAGTGACTTGGATGAGTGACATAAAGGAGTGACATGGAGGAATGACTTGGATGAGTGACGTGGAGGAGTGACAAGGAGGATTGAGTTGTTGTAGCGACATGGAGGAGTGACATGGAGGGTTGATATGGAGGAGTGACATGAAATAGCGACAAGGAGGAATGACATGGAGGATTGACATGGACGAGTGATATAGAGGAGTGATGTGGACGAGAAACATGGAGTAGTGACATGGAGAAGTGACAAGTTTGATCAGGAAGTAGGGTTGATATGGTGGAGTGACATGGCGGAGGGACATGGAGGAGTGACATGGAGGAGTGACATGGAGGGTTGATATGGAGGAGGGACGTGGTGGAGTGAAATGGAGGAGTGACATGGAGGAGTGAGTTGGTGTAGCGACAAGGAGGAGTGACATGGAGGGTGATATGGAGGAGTGACATGGAGGAGTGACGTGGTGGAATGAAATGGAGGAGTGACATGGAGGAGTGAGTTTATATAGCGGCATAAGGAGTGACATGGAATAGCGACATGGAGGAGTGACTTAGATGAGTGACATGGAGGAGTGACAAGGAGGATTGAGTTGTTGTAGCGACATGGAGGAGTGAAATGGAATAGCTACATGGAGGAGTGACAAGGAGGAGTGACATGGAGGAGTGAGTTGGTGGAGCGACATGGAGGAGTGACATGGAAGACATATAGAAGTGACATGGAGGAGTGACTTGGAGGAGTGACATAAAGGATTGACATGGAGGAATGACTTGGATGAGTGACATGGAGGACAGACAAAGAGGAATGATTTGGTGTAGCGACAAGGAGGAGTGACATGGAGGGTTGATATGGAGGAGTGACATGGAGGAGTGACGTGGTGTAGTGAAATGGAGGAGTGACATGGAGGATTGAGTTTATATAGCGACATAAGGAGTGACATGGAATAGCGACATGGAGGAGTGACATGGAGGAGTGAGTTGGTGGAGCAACATGGAGGAGTGACATGGAAGACATATATAAGTGACATGGAGGAGTGACATGGAGGAGTGAGTTGGTGGAGCGACATGGAAGAGTGACATGGAGAAGTGACATAGAGGAGTGACAAGGAGGATTGAGTTGGTGTAGTGACATGGAGGAGTGACATGGAGGGTTGATATGGAGGAGTGACATGGAATAGCGACAAGGAGGATTGAGTTGGTGTAGCGACATGGAGAAGTGACATGGAGTAGCGACATGGAGGAGTGACATGGAGGAGTGACGTGGACGAGTGACATGGAGGAGTGAGTTGGTAGAGCGACATGGAGGAGTGACATGGAGTAGCTACATGGAGGAGTGACAAGGAGGTGTGACATGGAGGAGTGACGTGGAGTAGCGACATGGAGGAGTGACTTGGAGGAGTGACAATTTGGAGCTACACAGATGAGAGACATGACATTGAAGACTTGGAGAAGTGACATTGAGGAGAGACATGGAGGAGTGAAATGGAGGAGTGACATGGAGTAGCGACATGGAGGAGTGACATGGAGGAGTGAGTTGGTGTAATGACATTGAGGAGTGACATGGAAGACATATAGAAGTGACATTGAGGAGAGACATGGAGGAGTGAAATGGAGGAGTGACATGGAGGAGTGACAAGGAGGATTGAGTTGGTGTAGCGACATGGAGGAGTGACATGGAGTAGCTACATGGAGGAGTGACATGAGGATTGAGTTGGTGTAGCGACATGGAGGAGTGACATGGAAGAGCGACAAGGAGGAGTGACATAGAGGAGTGACATGGAGGAGTGACATAGAGGTTTGATGTGGGGGAGTGACATGGAGTAGTGACATGGAGAAGTGACAAGTTTGTTCAAGAAGGAGGGTTGATATGGTGGCGTGACATGGCGGAAGGACAGGGATGAGTGAGTTGGTGTAGTGACATGGAGGAGTGACATGGAGGAGTGACATGGAGGGTTGATATGGAGGAGTGACATGGAATAGCGACAAGGAACAATGACATGGAGGAGTGACATGGAGGAGTGACATAGAGGATTGATGTGGAGGAAAGACATGGAGAAGTGACATGGAGTAGAGACAAGGAGGAGTGACATGAGGAGTGACGTAGAAGAGTGACGTTGTGGAGTGAAATGGAGGAGTGACATGGAAGAGTGAGTTGGTGTAGCGACATGGAGGAGTAACATGAAATAGCGACAAGGAGGAGTGACATGGAGGAGTGACATGGAGGAGTGATATAGAGGAGTGATGTGGAGGAGAGACATGGAGTAGTGACATGGAGGGTTGATATGGAGGAGGGACGTGGTGGAGTGAAATGGAGGAGTGACATGGATGAGTGAGTAGGTATAGCGACAAGGAGGAGTGACATGGAGGGTTGATATGGAGGAGTGACATGGAGGAGTGACGTGGTGGAGTGAAATGGAGGAGTGACATGGAGGAGTGAGTTTCTATTGCGACATAAGGAGTGACATGGAATAGCGACATGGAGGACTTACATGGAGGAGGGACATAGAGGAGTGACGTGGAGCAGTGACATGGAGGAGTGACATGGAGTAGTGAGTTGGTGGAGCAACATGGAGGAGTGACATGGAAGACATATAGAAGTGACATGGAGGAGTGACTTGGAGGAGTGATATAAAGGAGTGACATGGACAAATGAATTGGCTGAGTGACATGGAAGAGCGACAAGGAGGAGTGACATAGAGGAGTGACATGGAGGAGTGACATAGAGGTTTGATGTGGGGGAGAGACATGGAGTAGTGACATGGAGAAGTGACAAGTTTGATAAAAATGGAGGGTTGATATGGTGGAGTGACTTGGCGGAGGGACAGGGATGAGTGAGTTGGTGTAGTGACATGGAGGAGTGACATGGAGGAGTGACATGGAGGGTTGATATGGAGGAGTGACATGAAGGAGTGACGTGGTGGAGTGAAATGGTGGAGTGACATGGAGGAGTGAGTTGGTGTAGCGACATGGAGGAGTGACATGGAATAGCGACAAGGAGGAATGTCATGGAGGAGTGACATGGAGGAGGGACGTGGTGGAGTGAAATGGTGGAGTGACATGGAGGAGTGAGTTGGTGTAGCGACATGGAGGAGTGACATGGAATAGCGACAAGGAGGAATGACATGGAGAAGTGACATAGAGGATTGATGTGGAGGAAAGACATGGAGTAGTGAGTTGGTAGAGCGACATGGAGGAGTGACATGGAATAGCTACATGGAGGAGTGACAAGGAGGAGTGACATAGAGGTTTGATGTGGTGGAGAGACATGGAGTAGTGTCATGGAGAAGTGACAAGTTTGATCAGTAAGGAGGGTTGATATGGTGGAGTGACATGGCGGAGGGACAGGGATGAGTGAGTTGGTGTAGTGACATGATGGAGTGACATGGAGGAGTGCCATGAAGGGCTGATATGGAGGAGTGACATGTAGGAGTGACGTGGTGGAGTGAAATGGGGGAGTGACATGGAGGAGTGAGTTGGTGTAGTGACATGGAGGAGTGACATGGAATAGCGACAAGGAGAAATGACAGAGAGGAGTGACATGGAGGAGTGACATAGAGGATTGATGTGAAGGAAAGACATGGAGTAGTGACATGGAGAAGTGACAAGTTTGATCAGGAAGGAGGGTTGATATGGTGGAGTGACATGGCGGAGGGACAGGGATGAGTGATTTGGTGTAGTGACATGGAGTAGCTACATGGAGGAGCGACATGGAGGAGTGACATGGAGGATTGATGTGGAGGAGAGACATGGAGGAGTGACGGGGCGGATCAGCAAGGAGGATTGATATGGTGGAGTGACATGGCGGAGGGACATGGATGAGTGACATGGAGGAGTGACATGGAGGAGCAACATGGAGGAGTGACAAGGAGGAGCGACATGGAGGAGTGACATGGAAGACATATAGAAGTGACATGGAGGAGAGACATGGAGGATCGACATGGAGGAGTGATATGGAGTAGTGACATAGGGGAATGACATAGAGGAGTGATATTGAAAAGTGACATGGAGGAGTGACATAGAGGAGTGATGTGGAGGAGTGACATAGAAAACATGTAAAAGTGACACGGAGGAGTGATATGGAGGAGTGACAATATGGAGCTACACGGATGAGAGACATGACATTGAAGACTTGGAGAAGTGAAATGGAGGAGCGACATGCAAGAGTGACATAAAGGAGTGACATGGAGGAATGACATGGATGAGTGACATGGAGGAGTGACAAGGAGTAGCGACATGGAGGAGTGACATGAGGAGTGACGTATAAGAGTGACGTGGTGGAGTGAAATGGAGGAGTGACATGGAAGAGTGAGTTGGTGTAGCGACATGGAGGAGTAAAATGGAATAGCGACAAGGAGGAGTGACATGGAGGAGTGACATGGACGAGTGATATAGAGGAGTGATGTGGAGGAGAGACATGGAGTAGTGACATGGAGAAGTGACCAGTTTGATCAGGAAGTAGGGTTGATATTGTGGAGTGACATTGCGGAGGGACATGGAGGAATGACATGGAGGAGTGACATGGAGGGTTGATATGGAGGAGGGACGTGGTGGAGTGAAATGGAGTAGTGACATGGAGGAGTGAGTTGGTGTAGCGACAAGGAAGAGTGACATGGAGGGTTGATATGGAGGAGTGACATGGAGGAGTGACGTGGTGGAGTGAAATGGAGGAGTGACATGGAGGAGTGAGTTTATATAGCGACATAAGGAGTGACATGGAATAGCGACATGGAGGAGTGACATGGAGGAGTGACATAGAGGAGTGACGTGGATCAGTGACATGGTGGAGTGACAAGGATGATTGAATTGGTGTAGCGACATGGAGGAGTGACATGGAGTAGCTACATGGAGGAGTGACATGAGGATTGAGTTGGTGTAGAGACATGGAGGAGTGACATGGAAGAGCGACAAGGAGGAGTGACATAGAGGAATGACATGGAGGAGTGACATAGAGGTTTTATGTGGGGGAGAGACATGGAGTAGTGACATGGAGAAGTGACAAGTTTGATCAGGAAGGAGGGTTGATATGGTGGAGTGACATGGAGGAGTGACATGGAGGAGTGACATGAAGGGCTGATATGGAGTAGTGACATGGAGGAGTGACGTGGTGGAGTGAAATGGGGGAGTGACATGGAGGAGTGAGTTGGTTTAGCGACATGGAGGAGTGACATGGAATAGCGACAAGGAGAAATGACATGGAGGAGTGACATGGAGGAGTGACATAGAGGAGTGATGTGGAGGAAAGACATGGAGTAGTGACATGGAGAAGTGACATGGAGGAGCAACATGGAGGAGTGACAAGGAGGAGCGACATGGAGGAGTGACATGGAAGACATATAGAAGTGACATGGAGGAGAGACATGGAGGATCGACATGGAGGAGTGACATGGAGTAGTGACATAGGGGAATGACATAGAGGAGTGATATTGAAAAGTGACATGGAGGAGTGACATAGAGGAGTGATGTGGAGGAGTGACATAGAAAACATGTAAAAGTGACACGGAGGAGTGATATGGAGGAGTGACAATATGGAGCTACACGGATGAGAGACATGACATTGAAGACTTGGAGCAGTGAAATGGAGGAGCGACATGCAAGAGTGACATAAAGGAGTGACATGGAGGAATGACATGGATGAGTGACATGGAGGAGTGACAAGGAGTAGCGACATGGAGGAGTGACATGAGGAGTGACGTATAAGAGTGACGTGGTGGAGTGAAATGGAGGAGTGACATGGAAGAGTGAGTTGGTGTAGCGACATGGAGGAGTAAAATGGAATAGCGACAAGGAGGAGTGACATGGAGGAGTGACATGGACGAGTGATATAGAGGAGTGATGTGGAGGAGAGACATGGAGTAGTGACATGGAGAAGTGACCAGTTTGATCAGGAAGTAGGGTTGATATTGTGGAGTGACATTGCAGAGGGACATGGAGGAATGACATGGAGGAGTGACATGGAGGGTTGATATGGAGGAGGGACGTGGTGGAGTGAAATGGAGTAGTGACATGGAGGAGTGAGTTGGTGTAGCGACAAGGAAGAGTGACATGGAGGGTTGATATGGAGGAGTGACATGGAGGAGTGACGTGGTGGAGTGAAATGGAGGAGTGACATGGAGGAGTGAGTTTATATAGCGACATAAGGAGTGACATGGAATAGCGACATGGAGGAGTGACATGGAGGAGTGACATAGAGGAGTGACGTGGATCAGTGACATGGTGGAGTGACAAGGATGATTGAATTGGTGTAGCGACATGGAGGAGTGACATGGAGTAGCTACATGGAGGAGTGACATGAGGATTGAGTTGGTGTAGAGACATGGAGGAGTGACATGGAAGAGCGACAAGGAGGAGTGACATAGAGGAATGACATGGAGGAGTGACATAGAGGTTTTATGTGGGGGAGAGACATGGAGTAGTGACATGGAGAAGTGACAAGTTTGATCAGGAAGGAGGGTTGATATGGTGGAGTGACATGGAGGAGTGACATGGAGGAGTGACATGAAGGGCTGATATGGAGTAGTGACATGGAGGAGTGACGTGGTGGAGTGAAATGGGGGAGTGACATGGAGGAGTGAGTTGGTTTAGCGACATGGAGGAGTGACATGGAATAGCGACAAGGAGAAATGACATGGAGGAGTGACATGGAGGAGTGACATAGAGGAGTGATGTGGAGGAAAGACATGGAGTAGTGACATGGAGAAGTGACATGGAGGAGCAACATGGAGGAGTGACAAGGAGGAGCGACATGGAGGAGTGACATGGAAGACATATAGAAGTGACATGGAGGAGAGACATGGAGGATCGACATGGAGGAGTGACATGGAGTAGTGACATAGGGGAATGACATAGAGGAGTGATATTGAAAAGTGACATGGAGGAGTGACATAGAGGAGTGATGTGGAGGAGTGACATAGAAAACATGTAAAAGTGACACGGAGGAGTGATATGGAGGAGTGACAATATGGAGCTACACGGATGAGAGACATGACATTGAAGACTTGGAGCAGTGAAATGGAGGAGCGACATGCAAGAGTGACATAAAGGAGTGACATGGAGGAATGACATGGATGAGTGACATGGAGGAGTGACAAGGAGTAGCGACATGGAGGAGTGACATGAGGAGTGACGTATAAGAGTGACGTGGTGGAGTGAAATGGAGGAGTGACATGGAAGAGTGAGTTGGTGTAGGGACATGGAGGAGTAAAATGGAATAGCGACAAGGAGGAATGACATGGAGGAGTGACATGGAGGAGTGATATAGAGGAGTGATGTGGAGGAGAGACATGGAGTAGTGACATGGAGAAGTGACCAGTTTGATCAGGAAGTAGGGTTGATATTGTGGAGTGACATTGTGGAGGGACATGGAGGAGTGACGTGGTGGAGTGAAATGGGGGAGTGACATGGAGGAGTGAGTTGGTTTAGCGACATGGAGGAGTGACATGGAATAGCGACAAGGAGAAATGACATGGAGGAGTGACATGGAGGAGTGACATAGAGGAGTGATGTGGAGGAAAGACATGGAGTATTGACATGGAGAAGTGACATGGAGGAGCAACATGGAGGAGTGACAAGGAGGAGCGACATGGAGGAGTGACATGGAAGTCATATAGAAGTGACATGGAGGAGAGACATGGAGGATCGACATGGAGGAGTGACATGGAGTAGTGACATAGGGGAATGACATAGAGGAGTGATATTGAAAAGTGACATGGAGGAGTGACATAGAGGAGTGATGTGGAGGAGTGACATAGAAAACATGTAAAAGTGACACGGAGGAGTGATATGGAGGAGTGACAATATGGAGCTACACGGATGAGAGACATGACATTGAAGACTTGGAGCAGTGAAATGGAGGAGCGACATGCAAGAGTGACATAAAGGAGTGACATGGAGGAATGACATGGATGAGTGACATGGAGGAGTGACAAGGAGTAGCGACATGGAGGAGTGACATGAGGAGTGACGTATAAGAGTGACGTGGTGGAGTGAAATGGAGGAGTGACATGGAAGAGTGAGTTGGTGTAGGGACATGGAGGAGTAAAATGGAATAGCGACAAGGAGGAATGACATGGAGGAGTGACATGGAGGAGTGATATAGAGGAGTGATGTGGAGGAGAGACATGGAGTAGTGACATGGAGAAGTGACCAGTTTGATCAGGAAGTAGGGTTGATATTGTGGAGTGACATTGCGGAGGGACATGGAGGAGTGACATGGAGGAGTGACATGGAGGGTTGATATGGAGGAGGGACGTGGTGGAGTGAAATGGAGTAGTGACATGGAGGAGTGAGTTGGTGTAGCGACAAGGAAGAGTGACATGGAGGGTTGATATGGAGGAGTGACATGGAGGAGTGACGTGGTGGAGTGAAATGGAGGAGTGACATGGAGGAGAAAGTTTATATAGCGACATAAGGAGTGACATGGAATAGCGACATGAAGGAGTGACATGGAGGAGTGACATAGAGGAGTGACGTGGATCAGTGACATGGTGGAGTGACAAGGATGATTGAATTGGTGTAGCGACATGGAGGAGTGACATGGAGTAGCTACATGGAGGAGTGACATGAGGATTGAGTTGGTGTAGCGACATGGAGGAGTGACATGGAAGAGCGACAATGAGGAGTGACATAGAGGAATGACATGGAGGAGTGACATAGAGGTTTGATGTGGGGGAGAGACATGGAGTAGTGACATGGAGAAGTGACAAGTTTGATCAGGAAGGAGGGTTGATATGGTGGAGTGACATGGAGGAGTGAAATGGAGGAGTGACATGAAGGGCTGATATGGAGTAGTGACATGGAGGAGTGACATGGTGGAGTGAAATGGGGGAGTGACATGGAGGAGTGAGTTGGTTTAGCGACATGGAGGAGTGACATGGAATAGCGACAAGGAGAAATGACATGGAGGAGTGACATGGAGGAGTGACATAGACGAGTGATGTTGAGGAAAGACATGGAGTAGTGACATGGAGAAGTGACAAGTTTGATCAGGAAGGAGGGTTGATATGGTGGAGTGACATGGCGGAGGGACAGGGATGAGTGAGTTGGTGTAGTGACATGGAGTAGCTACATGGAGGAGTGACAAGGAAGTGTGACATGGAGGAGTGATGTGGACGAGTTACATGGAGGAGTATGTTGGTAGAGCGACATGGAGGAGTGACATGGAATAGCTACATGGAGGAGTGACAAGGAGGAGTGACATGGAGGAGTGAGTTGGTGGAGCGACATGGTGGAGTGACATGGAAGACATATAGAAGTGACATGGAGGAGTGACATAAAGGAGTGACATGGAGGAATGACTTGGATGAGTGACATGGAGGAGTGAAAAGGAGGATTGAGTTGGTGTAGCGACATGGAGGAGTGACATGGAGTAGCGACATGGAGGAGTGACATGAGGAGTGAGTTGGTGTAGCAACATGAAGGAGTGACATGGAATAGCAACAAGGAGGAGTGACATGGAGGAGTGATATGGAGGAGTGACAGAGAATTGATGTGGAGGAGAGAAATGGAGTAGTGACATGGAGAACTGACAAGTTTGATCAGGAAGGAGTGTTGATCTGGAGGAGTGACATGGCGGAGGGACAGGAATTAGTGAGTTGGTGTAGTGACATGGAGGAGTGACATGGAGGAGTGACATGGAGGGTTGATATGAAGGAGTGACGTGGAGGAGTGATGTGGTGGAGTGACATGGAGGAGTGACAAGGTGGATTGAGTTGGTGTAGCGACATGGAGGAGTGACATGGAGGAGTGACATGGCGGAGGGACAGGGATGAGTGAGTTGGTGTAGTGACATGGAGGAGTGAAATGGAGGAATGACAAGGAGGAGTGACATGGAGGAGTGACATGGAGGGTTAATATGGAGAAGTGATATGGAGGAGTGACGTGGTGGAGTGAAATGGAGGAGTGAGTTGGTGTTGCGACATAAGGAGTGACATGGAATAGCGACATTGAGGAGTGACATGGAGGAGTGACATGAGGAGTAAGTTGGTGTAGCGACATTTAGGAGTGACATGGAATAGCAACAAGGAGGAGTGACATGGAGGAGTGACATGGAGGAGTGACATAGAGGATTGATGTGGAGGAGAGACATGGAGTAGTGACATGGAGAAGTGACAAGTTTGATCAGGAAGGAGGGTTGATATGGTGGAGTGACATGGCGGAGGGACAGGGATTAGTGAGTTGGTGTAGTGACATGGAGTAGCTACGTGGAGGAGTGACAAGGAAGTGTGACATGGAGGAGTGACGTGGGCGAGTGACATGGAGGAGTATGTTTGTAGAGCGACATGGAGGAGTGACATGGAATAGCTACATGGAGGAGTGACAAGGAGGAGTGACATGGTGGAGTGACATGGAGGAGTGACATGGAGGGTTGATATGAAGGAGTGACATGGAGGAGTGATGTGGTGGAGTGAAATGGAGGAGTGACACGGAGGAGTGAGTTGGTGTATTGACATAAGGAGTGACATGGAATAGCGACATGGAGGAGTGACCTGGATGAGTGACATGGAGGAGTGACAAGGAGGATTGAGTTGGTGTAGCGACATGGAGGAGTGAAATGGAGTAGCGACATGGAGGAGTGACATGAGGAGTGATTTGGTGTAGCGACATGGAGGAGTGACATGGAGGAGTGACATGGCGGAGGGACAGGGATGAGTGAGTTTGTGTAGTGACATGGAGGAGTGACATGGAGGAATGACATGGAGGGTTGATATGGAGGAGTGATATGGAGGAGTGACGTGGTGGAGTGAAATGGAGGAGTGAAATGGAGGAGTGAGTTGGTGTAGCGACATAAGGAGTGACATGGAATAGCGACATGGAGGAGTGACATGAGGAGTGAGGTGGTGTAGCGACATGGAGGAGTGACATGGAATAGCGACAAGGACGAGTGACATGGAGGAGTGACATAGAGGAGTGACATAGACAATTGATGTGGAGGAGAGACATGGAGTAGTGACATGGAGAAGTGACAAGTTTGATCAGGAAGGAGGGTTGATATGGTGGAGTGACATGGCAGAGGGAAAGGGATGAGTGAGTTGGTGTAGTGACATGCAGGAGTGACATGGAGGAGTGACATGGAGGAGTGACATGGAGGATTGATGTGGAGGAGAGACATGGAGGAGTGACAGGGCGGATCAGCAAGGAGGATTGATATGGTGGAGTGACATGGCGGAGGGACATGGATGAGTGACATGTAGGAGTGACATGGAGGAGCAAAATGGAGGAGTGACAAGGAGGAGCGACATGGAGGAGTGACATGGAAGACATATAGAAGTGACATGGAGGAGTGACATGGAGGATCGACATGGAGGAGTGACATGGAGGAGTGACATGGAGGAGTGACGTGGTGTATCGACAAAAGGAGTGACATGGAATAGCGACATGGAGGAGTGACTTGGATGAGTGACATGGAGGAGTGACAAGGAGGATTGAGTTGGTGTAGCGACATGGAGGAGTGAAATGTAGTAGCGACATGGAGGAGTGACATGAGGAGTGAGTTGGTGTAGCGACATGGAGGAGTGACATGGAGGCGTGACATGGCAGAGGGACAGGGATGAGTGAGTTGGTGTAGTGACATGGAGGAGTGACATGGAGGAATGACATGGAGGAGTGACATGGAGGAGTGACATGGAGGGTTGATATGGAGGAGTGATATGGAGGAGTGACGTGGTGGAGTGAAATGGAGGAGTGAGTTGGTGTAGCGACATAAGGATTGACATGGAATAGCGACATGGAGGAGTGATATAGAGTAGTGGCGTGGTAGAGTGAAATTTAAGAGTGACATGGAGGAGTGACATTAAGGAGTTATATGGAGGAGTGAAATGGAGGATTGATATGGAGGAGTGACATGGAGGAGTGAAATAGAGGAGTGATATGGAGGAGCGACATGCAATAGTGACATGGAGGAGTGACATGGAGTAGTGACATAAAGGAGTGACATGGAGGAATGACATGGATGAGTGACATGGAGGAGTGACAAGGAGTAGCGACATGGAGGGTTGATATGGAGGAGTTACATGGATGAGTGAAGTGGTGGAGTGAAATGGAGGAGTGACATGGAGGAGTGATTTTATATAGCAACATAAGGAGTAACATGGAATAGCGACTTGGAGGAGTGACATGGAGGAGTGAGTTGGTGGAGCAACATGGAGGAGTGACATGGAAGACATATAGAAGTGACATGGAGGAGTGACTTGCAGGAGTGACATAAAGGAGTGACATGGACTAATGACTTGGCTGAGTGACATGGAGGAGTGACAAGGAGGATTGAGTTGGTAGAGCGACATGGAGGAGTGACATGGAATAGCTACATGGAGGAGTGACAAGGAGGAGTGACATGGAGGAGTGAGTTGGTGGAGCGACATGGTGGAGTGACATGGAAGACATATAGAAGTGACATGGAGGAGTGACATAAAGGAGTGACATGGAGGAATGACTTGGATGAGTGACATGGAGGAGTGAAAAGGAGGATTGAGTTGGTGTAGCGACATGGAGGAGTGACATGGAGTAGCGACATGGAGGAGTGACATGAGGAGTGAGTTGGTGTAGCAACATGAAGGAGTGACATGGAATAGCAACAAGGAGGAGTGACATGGAGGAGTGATATGGAGGAGTGACATAGAGAATTGATGTGGAGGAGAGACATGGAGTAGTGACATGGAGAACTGACAAGTTTGATCAGGAAGGAGTGTTGATCTGGAGGAGTGACATGGCGGAGGGACAGGAATTAGTGAGTTGGTGTAGTGACATGGAGGAGTGACATGGAGGAGTGACATGGAGGGTTGATATGAAGGAGTGACGTGGAGGAGTGATGTGGTGGAGTGACATGGAGGAGTGACATAGAGGATTGAGTTGGTGTATCGACATAAGGAGTGACATGGAATAGCGACATGGAGGAATGACTTGGATGAGTGACATGGAGGAGTGACAAGGTGGATTGAGTTGGTGTAGCGACATGGAGGAGTGACATGGAGGAGTGACATGGCGGAGGGACAGGGATGAGTGAGTTGGTGTAGTGACATGGAGGAGTGAAATGGAGGAATGACAAGGAGGAGTGACATGGAGGAGTGACATGGAGGGTTAATATGGAGAAGTGATATGGAGGAGTGACGTGGTGGAGTGAAATGGAGGAGTGAGTTGGTGTTGCGACATAAGGAGTGACATGGAATAGCGACATTGAGGAGTGACATGGAGGAGTGACATGAGGAGTAAGTTGGTGTAGCGACATTTAGGAGTGACATGGAATAGCAACAAGGAGGAGTGACATGGATGAGTGACATGGAGGAGTGACATAGAGGATTGATGTGGAGGAGAGACATGGAGTAGTGACATGGAGAAGTGACAAGTTTGATCAGGAAGGAGGGTTGATATGGTGGAGTGACATGGCGGAGGGACAGGGATTAGTGAGTTGGTGTAGTGACATGGAGTAGCTACGTGGAGGAGTGACAAGGAAGTGTGACATGGAGGAGTGACGTGGGCGAGTGACATGGAGGAGTATGTTTGTAGAGCGACATGGAGGAGTGACATGGAATAGCTACATGGAGGAGTGACAAGGAGGAGTGACATGGTGGAGTGACATGGAGGAGTGACATGGAGGGTTGATATGAAGGAGTAACATGGAGGAGTGATGTGGTGGAGTGAAATGGAGGAGTGACACGGAGGAGTGAGTTGGTGTATTGACATAAGGAGTGACATGGAATAGCGACATGGAGGAGTGACCTGGATGAGTGACATGGAGGAGTGACAAGGAGGATTGAGTTGGTGTAGCGACATGGAGGAGTGACATGGAGGAGTGACATGGCGGAGGGACAGGGATGAGTGAGTTTGTGTAGTGACATGGAGGAGTGACATGGAGGAATGACATGGAGGGTTGATATGGAGGAGTGATATGGAGGAGTGACGTGGTGGAGTGAAATGGAGGAGTGAAATGGAGGAGTGAGTTGGTGTAGCGACATAAGGAGTGACATGGAATAGCGACATGGAGGAGTGACATGAGGAGTGAGGTGGTGTAGCGACATGGAGGAGTGACATGGAATAGCGACAAGGACGAGTGACATGGAGGAGTGACATAGAGGAGTGACATAGACAATTGATGTGGAGGAGAGACATGGAGTAGTGACATGGAGAAGTGACAAGTTTGATCAGGAAGGAGGGTTGATATGGTGGAGTGACATGGCAGAGGGAAAGGGATGAGTGAGTTGGTGTAGTGACATGCAGGAGTGACATGGAGGAGTGACATGGAGGAGTGACATGGAGGATTGATGTGGAGGAGAGACATGGAGGAGTGACAGGGCGGATCAGCAAGGAGGATTGATATGGTGGAGTGACATGGCGGAGGGACATGGATGAGTGACATGTAGGAGTGACATGGAGGAGCAAAATGGAGGAGTGACAAGGAGGAGCGACATGGAGGAGTGACATGGAGGATCGACATGGAGGAGTGACATGGAGGAGTGACATGGAGGAGTGACGTGGTGGAGTGAAATGGAGGAGTGACATGGAGGTGTGAGTTGGTGTATCGACAAAAGGAGTGACATGGAATAGCGACATGGAGGAGTGACTTGGATGAGTGACATGGAGGAGTGACAAGGAGGATTGAGTTGGTGTAGCGACATGGAGGAGTGAAATGTAGTAGCGACATGGAGGAGTGACATGAGGAGTGAGTTGGTGTAGCGACATGGAGGAGTGACATGGAGGCGTGACATGGCAGAGGGACAGGGATGAGTGAGTTGGTGTAGTGACATGGAGGAGTGACATGGAGGAATGACATGGAGGAGTGACATGGAGGAGTGACATGGAGGGTTGATATCGAGGAGTGATATGGAGGAGTGACGTGGTGGAGTGAAATGGAGGAGTGAGTTGGTGTAGCGACATAAGGATTGACATGGAATAGCGACATGGAGGAGTGATATAGAGTAGTGGCGTGGTAGAGTGAAATTTAAGAGTGACATGGAGGAGTGACATTAAGGAGTTATATGGAGGAGTGAAATGGAGGATTGATATGGAGGAGTGACATGGAGGAGTGAAATAGAGGAGTGATATGGAGGAGCGACATGCAATAGTGACATGGAGGAGTGACATGGAGTAGTGACATAAAGGAGTGACATGGAGGAATGACATGGATGAGTGACATGGAGGAGTGACAAGGAGTAGCGACATGGAGGGTTGATATGGAGGAGTTACATGGATGAGTGACGTGGTGGAGTGAAATGGAGGAGTGACATGGAGGAGTGATTTTATATAGCAACATAAGGAGTAACATGGAATAGCGACTTGGAGGATTGACATGGAGGAGTGAGTTGGTGGAGCAACATGGAGGAGTGACATGGAAGACATATAGAAGTGACATGGAGGAGTGACTTGCAGGAGTGACATAAAGGAGTGACATGGACTAATGACTTGGCTGAGTGACATGGAGGAGTGACAAGGAGGATTGAGTTGGTGTAGCGACATGGAGGAGTTACATGGAGTAGCTACATGGACGAGTGACATGAGGATTGAGTTGGTGTAGCGACATGGAGGAGTGACATGGAAGAGCGACAAGGAAGAGTGACATAGAGGAGTGACATGGAGGAGTGACATAGAGGTTTGATGTAGGGGAGAGACATGGAGTAGTGACATGTAGAAGTGACAAGTTTGATCAAGAAAGAGTGTTGATATGATGGAGTGACAGGGATGAGTGAGTTGGTGTAGTGACATGGAGGAGTGAAATGGAGGAGTGACATGGAGGGTTGATATGGCGGAGTGACATGGAATAGCGACAATGAGCAATGACATGGAGGAGTGACATGGAGGAGTGACATAGAGGATTGATGTGGAGGAAAGACATGAAGTAGTGACATGGAGTAGCGACATGGAGGAGTGACATGGACGAGTGACATGGAGGCGTGACGTGGTGGAGTGAAATGGAGGAGTGACATGGAGGAGTGAGTTGGTGTAGCGACATGGAGGAGTGAAATGTAGTAGCGACATGGAGGAGTGACATGAGGAGTGAGTTGGTGTAGCAACATGGAGGAGTGACATGGAGGCGTGACATGGCAGAGGGACAGGGATGAGTGAGTTGGTGTAGTGACATGGAGGAGTGACATGGAGGAATGACATGGAGGAGTGACATGGAGGAGTGACATGGAGGGTTGATATGGAGGAGTGATATGGAGGAGTGACGTGGTGGAGTGAAATGGAGGATCTAATTGGTGTAGCGACATAAGGATTGACATGGAATAGCGACATGGAGGAGTGATATAGAGTAGTGGCGTGGTAGAGTGAAATTTAAGAGTGACATGGAGGAGTGACATGGAGGAGTGACATAGAGTAGCTAAATCGAGGAGTGACAAGGAGGTGTGACATGGAGGAGTGACGTGGAAGAGTGACATGGAGGAGTGAGTTGGTAGAGCGACATGGAGGAGTGACATGGAGTAGCTACATTGAGGAGTGACAAGGAGGTGTGACATGGAGGAGTGATGTGGAGTAGCGACATGGAGGAGTGACTTGGAGGAGTGACAATGTGGAGCTACACAGATGAGAGACATGACATTGAAGACTTGGAGAAGTGACATGGAGGAGAGACATGGAGGAGTGAAATGGAGGAGTGACATGGAGTAGCGACATGGAGGAGTGACATGGAGGAGTGAGTTGGTGTAACGACATGGAGGAGTGACATGGAAGATATATAGAAGTGACATTAAGGAGTGACATGGAGAAGTGACAGGGCGGATCAGCAAGGAGGATTGATATGGTGGAGTGACATGGAGGAGGGACATGGAGGAGTGACAAGGAGGAGTGACATGGAGGAGTGACATGGAGGAGTGACATAGAGGATTGATGTGGAGGAGAGACATGGAGGAGTGACAGGGCGGATCAGCAAGGAGGATTGATATGATTGAGTGACATGGCGGAGGGACATGGATGAGTGATATGGAGGCGTGACATGGAGTAGCAACATGGAGAAGTGACAAGGAGGAGCGACATGGAGGATTGACATGGAAGACATATAGAAGTGACATGGAGGAGTGACATGGAGGATCGACATGGAGGAGTGACATGGAGTAGCGACATAGGGGAATGATATAGAGGAGTGATATTGAAAAGTGACATGGAGGAGTGACTTAGAGGAGTGATGTGGAGGAGTGACAATATGGAGCTACACGGATGAGAGACATGACATTGAAGACTTGGAGAAGTGACATGGAGGAGCGACATGCAAGAGGGACATGGAGGAGTGACATGGAGTAGCGAAATGGAGTAGTGACATTAAGGAGTTACATGTAGGAGTGAAATGGAGGACTGATATGGAGGAGTGACATGGAGGAGTGAAATAAACGAGTGACTTGGAGGAGTGACATAAAGGAGTGACATGGAGGAGTGACATGAGGAGTGACGTGGTGGAATGAAATGGAGGAGAGACATGGAGGAGTGAGTTTATATAGTGACATAAGGAGTGACATGGAATAGTGACATGGAGGAGTGACATGGAGTAGTGAAATAGAGGAGTGACGTGGAGCAGTGACATGGAGGAGGGACATGGAGGAGTGAGTTGGTAGAGCGACATGGAGGAGTGACATGGAATAGCTACATGGAGGAGTGACAAGGAGGAGTGACATGAAGGAGTGAGTTGGTGGAGCGACATGGAGGAGTGACATGGAATAGCTACATGGAGGAGTGACAAGCAAGTGTGACATGGAGGAGTGACATGGACGAGTGAAATGGAGGAGTGAGTTGGTAGAGCGACATGGAGGAGTGACATGGAATAGCTACATGGAGGAGTGACAAGGAGGAGTGACATGGAGGAGTGAGTTGGTGGAGCGACATGGAGGAGTGACATGGAAGACATATAGAAGTGACATGGAGGAGTGACTTGGAGGAGTGACATAAAGGAGTGACATAGAGGAATGACTTGGATGAGTGACATGGAGGAGTGACAAGGAGGATTGATTTGGTGTAGCGACATGGAGGAGTGACATGGAGTAGCGACATGGGATAGTGACATGAGGAGTGAGTTGGTTTAGCAACATGGAGGAGTGACATGGAATAGCGACAAGGAGGTGTGACATGGAGGAGTGACATAGAGGATTGATGTGGAGGAGACACATGGAGTATTGACATGGAGAACTGACAAGTTTGATCTGTAAGGAGGGTTGATATGGTGGAGTGACATGGCGGAGGGACAGGGATTAGTGAGTTGGTGTAGTGACATGGAGGAGTGACATGTAGGAGTGACATGGAGGAGTGACATGGAGGAGTGACGTGGTGGAGTGAAATGGAGGAGTGACATGGAGGAGTGAGTTGGTGTATCGACATAAGGAGCGACATGGAATAGCGACATGGAGGAGTGACTTGGATGAGTGACATGGAGGAGTGACAAGGAGGATTGACATGGAGGATCGACATGGAGGAGTGACATGGAGTAGCGACATAGGGGAATGACATAGAGGAGTGATATTGAAAAGTGACATGGAGGAGTGACATAGAGGAGTGATGTGGAGGAGTGACATGGAAAACATGTAGAAGTGACACGGAGGAGTAATATGGAGGTGTGACAATATGGAGCTACATGTCATGAGAGACATGACATTGAAGACTTGGAGAAGTGACATGGAGGAGCGACATGCAAGAGCCACATGGAGGAGTGACATGGAGTAGCGACATGGAGTAGTGACATTAAGGAGTTACATGGAGGAGTGAAATGGAGTATTGATATGGAGGAGTGACATGGAGGAGTGAAATAGAGGAATGATGTGGTGGAGTGAAATGGAGGAGTGACATGGATGAGTGAGTTGGTGTATCGACATAAGGAGTGACATGGAATAGCGACATGGAGGAGTGACTTGGATGAGTGACATGGAGGATTGACAAGGATGATTGATGTGGAGGAGAGACATGGAGTAGTGACATGGAGAACTGAGAAGTTTGATCTGGAAGGAGGGTTGATATGGTGGAGTGACATGGCGGAGGGACAGGGATCAGTGAGTTGGTGTAGTGACATGGAGGAGTGAAATGGAGGAGTGACATGGAGGAGTTACATGGAGGAGTGACGTGGTGGAGTGAAATGGAGGAGTGACATGGAGGAGTGAGTTGGTGGAGCGACATGGAGGAGTGACATGGAAGACATATAGAAGTGACATGGAGGAGTGACTTGGAGGAGTGACATAAAGGAGTGACATGGAGGAATGACTTGGATGAGTGACATGGAGGAGTGACAAAGAGGATTGAGTTGGTGTAGCGACATGGAGGAGTGACATGGAGTAGCGACATGGAGGAGTGACATGAGGAGTGAGTTGGTGTAGCGACATGGAGGAGTGACATGGAATAGCGACAAGGAGGAGTGACATGGAGGAGTGACATGGAGGAGTAACATAGAGGATTGATGTGGAGGAGAGACATAGAGTAGTGACATGGAGAACTGACAAGTTTGATCAGGAAGGAGGTTTGATATTGTGGAGTGACATGGCGGAGGGACAGGGATTAGTGAGTTGGTGTAGTGACATGGAGGAGTGACATGGAGGAGTGACATGGAGGAGTGACATGGAGGGTTGGTATGGAGGAGTGACATGGAGGAGTGACGTGGTGGAGTTAAATGGAGGAGTGACATGGAGGAGTGAGTTGGTGTATCGACATAAGGAGTGACATGGAATAACGACATGGAGGAGTGACTTGGATGAGTGACATGGAGGAGTGACAAGGAGGATTGAGTTGGTTTAGCGACATGGAGGAGTGAAATGGAATAGCTACATGGAGGAGTGACAAGGAGGAGTGACATGGAGGAGTGAATTGGTGGAGCGACATGGAGGAGTGACATGGAAGACATATAGAAGTGACATGGAGGAGTGACTTGGAGGAGTGACAGAAAGGAATGACATGGAGGAATGACTTGGATGAGTGACATGGAGGACTGACAAGGAGGATTGAGTTGGTGTAGCGACATGGAGGAGTGACATGGATTAGCGACATGGAAGAGTGACATGAGGAGTGAGTTGGTGTAGCAACATGGAGGAGTGACATGGAATAGCGACAAGGAGGAGTGACATGGAGGAGTGACATGGGGGAGTGACATAGAGGATTGATGTGGAGGAGAGACATAGAGTAGTGACATGGAGAACTGACAAGTTTGATCAGGAAGGAGGTTTTATATTGTGGAGTGACATGGCGGAGGGACAGGGATTAGTGAGTTGGTGTAGTGACACGGAGGAGTGACATGGAGGAGTGACATGGAGGAGTGACATGGAGGAGTGACGTGGTGGAGTGAAATGGAGGAGTGACATGGAGGAGTGAGTTGGTGGAGCGACATGGAGGAGTGACATGGAAGACATATAGAAGTGACATGGAGGAGTGACTTGGAGGAGTGACATAAAGGAGTGACATGGAGGAATGACTTGGATGAGTGACATGGAGGAGTGACAATGAGGATTGAGTTGGTGTAGCGACATGGAGGAGTGACATGGAGTAGCGACATGGAGGAGTGACATGAGGAGTGAGTTGGTGTAGCAACATGGAGGAGTGACATGGAATAGCGACAAGGAGGAGTGACATGGAGGAGTGACATGGAGGAGTAACATAGAGGATTGATGTGGAGGAGAGACATAGAGTAGTGACATGGAGAACTGACAAGTTTGATCAGGAAGGAGGTTTGATATTGTGGAGTGACATGGCGGAGGGACAGGGATTAGTGAGTTGGTGTAGTGACATGGAGGAGTGACATGGAGGAGTGACATGGAGGAGTGACATGGAGGGTTGGTATGGAGGAGTGACATGGAGGAGTGACGTGGTGGAGTTAAATGGAGGAGTGACATGGAGGAGTGAGTTGGTGTATCGACATAAGGAGTGACATGGAATAACGACATGGAGGTTTAACTTGGATGAGTGACATGGAGGAGTGACAAGGAGGATTGAGTTGGTTTAGCGACATGGAGGAGTGAAATGGAATAGCTACATGGAGGAGTGACAAGGAGGAGTGACATGGAGGAGTGAATTGGTGGAGCGACATGGAGGAGTGACTTGGAAGACATATAGAAGTGACATGGAGGAGTGACTTGGAGGAGTGACATAAAGAAATGACATGGAGGAATGACTTGGATGAGTGACATGGAGGACTGACAAGGAGGATTGAGTTGGAGTAGTGACATGGAGGAGTGACATGGAGTAGCGACATGGAAGAGTGACATGAGGAGTGAGTTGGTGTAGCAACATGGAGGAGTGACATGGAATAGCGACAAGGAGGAGTGACATAGAAAAGTGACATGGAGGAGTGACACAGAGGTTTGTTGTGGGGGAGAGACATGGAGTAGTGACATGGAGAAGTGACAAGTTTGTTCAGGAAGGAAGGTTGATATGGTGGAGTGACATGGCGGAGGGACAGGGATGAGTGAGTTGGTGTAGTGACATGGAGGAGTAACATGGAGTAGTGACATGGAGGGTTGATATGGAGGAGTGACATAGAGTAGTGACGTGGTGGAGTGAAATGTGGGAGTGACATGGAAGAGTGAGTTGGTGTAGCGACAAGGAGGAGTAACATGGAATAGCGACAAGGAGGATTGACATGGAGGAGTGATATAGAGGCGTGATGTGGAGGAGAGACATGGAGTAGTGACATGGAGAAGTGACAAGTTTGATCAGGAAGGAGGGTTGATATGGTGGAGTGACATGGCGGAGGGACAGGGATGAGTGAGTTGGTGTAGTGACATGAAGTAGCTACATGGAGGAGTGACAAGGAAGTGTGACATGGAGGAGTCACGTGGACGAGTGACATGGAGGAGTGAGTTGGTAGAGTGACATGGAGGAGTGACATGGAATAGCTACATGGAGGAGTGACATGGAATAGCTACATGGAGGAGTGACAAGGAGGAGTGACATGGAGGAGTGAGTTGGTGGAACGACATGGAGGAATGACATGGAAGACATATAGCAGTGACATAGAGGAGTGACTTGGAGGAGTGACATAAAGGAGTGACATGGAGGAATGACTTGGATGAGTGACATTGAGGAGTGACAAGGAGGATTGAGTTGGTGTAGCGACATGGAGGAGTGACATGGAGTAGCGACATGGAGGAGTGACATGGAGGAGTGACATGGAGGAGTGACTTGGAGGAGTGACATAAAGGAGTGACATGGACAAATGACTTGGCTGAGTGACATGGAGGAGTGACAAGGAGGATTGAGTTAGTGTAGCGACATGGAGGAGTGACATGGAGTAGCTACATGGAGGAGTGACATGAGGATTGAGTTGGTGTAGCGACATGGAGGAGTGACATGGAAGAGCGACAAGGAGGAGTGACATAGAGGAGTGACATGGAGGAGTGACATAGAGGTTTGATGTGGGGGAGAGACATGGAGTAGTGACATGGAGAAGTGACAAGTTTGATCAGGAAGGAGGTTTGATATGGTGGAGTGACATGGCGGAGGGACAGGGAAGAGTGAGTTGGTGTAGTGACATGCAGGAGTAACATGGAGGAGTGACATGGAGGGTTGATATGGAGGAGTGACATGGAGGAGTGACGTGGTGGAGTGAAATGGGGGAGTGACATGGAAGAGTGAGTTGGTGTAGCGACATGGAGGAGTAACATGGAATAGCGACAAGGAGGAGTGACATGGAGGAGTGACATGGAGGAGTGATATAGAGGAGTGATGTGGAGGAGAGACATGGAGTAGTGACATGGAGAAGTGACTAGTTTGATCAGGAAGGAGGGTTGATATGGTGGAGTGACATGGCGGAGGGACAGGGATGAGTGAGTTGGTGTAGTGACATGAAGTAGCTACATGGAGGAGTGACAAGGAAGTGTAACATGGAGGAGTGACATGGACGAGTGACATGGAGGAGTGAGTTGGTAGAGCGACATGGAGGAGTGACATGGAAGACATATAGAAGTGACATGGAGGAGTGACTTGGAGGAGTGACATAAAGGAGTGACATGGAGGAATGACTTGGATGAGTGACATGGAGGAGTGACAAGGAGAATTGAGTTGGTGTAGCGACATGGAGGAGTGACATGGAGTAGCGACATGGAGGAGTGACATGAGGATTGAGTTGTTGTAGCAACATGGAGGAGTGACATGGAATAGCGACAAGGAGGAGTGACATGGAGGAGTGACATGGAGGAGTGACATAGAGGATTGATGTGGAGGAGAGACATGGAGTAGTGACATGGAGAACTGACAAGTTTGATTAGGAAGGAGGTTTGATATTGTGGAGTGACATGGCGGAGGGACAGGGATTAGTGAGTTGGTGTAGTGACATGGAGGAGTGAGGTGGTAGAGTGACATGGAGGAGTGTCATGGAATAGCTAAATGGAGTAGTGACAAGGAGGAGTGACATGGAGGAGTGAGTTGGCGTATCTACATAAGGAGTGACATGGAATAGCGACATGGAGGAATGACTTGGATGAGTGACATGGAGGAGTGACAAGGAGGAATGAGTTGGTGTAGTGACATGGAGGAGTGAGGTGGTAGAGTGACATGGAGGAGTGTCATGGAATAGCTACATGGAAGAGTGACAAGGAGGAGTGACATGGCGGGTTGATATGAAGGAGTGACATGGAGGCGTAACAAGTGCGGAGGGACAGGGATTAGTGAGTCTGTGTAGTGACATGGAGGAGTGACATGGAGGAGTGACATGGAGGAGTGACATGGCGGGTTGATATGGAGGAGTGACATGGAGGAGTGACGTGGTGGAGTGAAATGGAGGAGTGACATGGAGGAGTGAGTTGGCGTATCGTCATAAGGAGTGACATGGAATAGCGACATGGAGGAATGACTTGGATGAGTGACATGGAGGAGTGACAAGGAGGTTTGAGTTGGTGTAGCGACATGGAGGAGTGAAATGGAATAGCTACATGGAGGAGTGACAAGGAGGAGTGAGTTGGTGGAGCAACATGGAGGAGTGACATGGAAGACATATAGAAGTGACATGGAGGAGTGACTTGGAGGAGTGACATAAAGGAGTGACATGGAGGAATGACTTGGATGAGTGACATGGAGGAGTGACAAGGAGAATTGAGTTGGTGTAGCGACATGGAGGAGTGACATGGAGTAGCGACATGGAGGAGTGACATGAGGAGTGAGTTGGTGTAGCAACATGGAGGAGTGACATGGAATAGCGACAAGGAGGAGTGACATGGAGGAGTGACATGGAGGAGTGACATAGAGGATTGATGTGGAGGTAAGACATGGAGTAGTGACATGGAGAACTGACAAGTTTGATTAGGAAGGAGGTTTGATATTGTGGAGTGACATGGCGGAGGGACAGGGATTAGTGAGTTGGTGTAGTGACATGGAGGAGTGAGGTGGTAGAGTGACATGGAGGAGTGTCATGGAATAGCTACATGGAAGAGTGACAAGGAGGAGTGACATGGCGGGTTGATATGGAGGAGTGACATGGAGGCGTAACAAGTGCGGAGGGACAGGGATTAGTGAGTCCGTGTAGTGACATGGAGGAGTGACATGGAGGAGTGACATGGAGGAATGACTTGGATGAGTGACATGGAGGAGTGACAAGGACGATTGAGTTGGTGTAGCGACATGGAGGAGTGAAATGGAATAGCTAAATGGAGTAGTGACAAGGAGGAGTGACATGGAGGAGTGAGTTGCCGTATCTACATAAGGAGTGACATGGAATAGCGACATGGAGGAATGACTTGGATGAGTGACATGGAGGAGTGACAAGGAGGATTGAGTTGGTGTAGAGACATGGAGGAGTGAGGTGGTAGAGTGACATGGAGGAGTGTCATGGAATAGCTACATGGAAGAGTGACAAGGAGGAGTGACATGGCGGGTTGATATGAAGGAGTGACATGGAGGCGTAACAAGTGCGGAGGGACAGGGATTAGTGAGTCTGTGTAGTGACATGGAGGAGTGACATGGAGGAGTGACATGGCGGGTTGATATGGAGGAGTGACATGGAGGAGTGACGTGGTGGAGTGAAATGGAGGAGTGACATGGAGGAGTGAGTTGGCGTATCGTCATAAGGAGTGACATGGAATAGCGACATGGAGGAATGACTTGTATGAGTGACATGGAGGAGTGACAAGGAGGTTTGAGTTGGTGTAGCGACATGGAGGAGTGAAATGGAATAGCTACATGGAGGAGTGACAAGGAGGAGAGACATGGAGGAGTTAGTTGGTGGAGCGACATGGAGGAGTGACATGGAATACATATAGACGTGGTGGAGTGAAATGGAGGAGTGACATGGAGGAGTGAGTTGGTGTAGCGACAAGGAGGAGTGACATGGAGGGTTGATATGGAGGAGTGACATGGAGGAGTGACGTGGTGGAGTGAAATGGAGAAGTGACATGGAGGAGTGAGTTTATATAGCGACATAAGGAGTGACATGGAATAGCGACATGGAGGAGTGACATGGAGGAGTAACATAGAGGAGTGACGTGGAGCAGTGACATGGAGGAGTGACATGGAGGAGTGAGTTGGTGGAGCAACATGGAGGAGTGACATGGAAGACATATAGAAGTGACATGGAGGAGTGACTTGGAGGAGTGACATAAAGGAGTGACATGGACAAATGACTTGGATGAGTGACATGGAGGAGTGACAAGGAGGATTGAGTTGGTGTAGCGACATGGAGGAGTTACATGGAGTAGCTACATGGAGGAGTGACATGAGGATTGAGTTGGTGTAGCGACATGGAGGAGTGACATGGAAGAGCGACAAGGAGGAGTGACATAGAGGAGTGACATGGAGGAGTGACATAGAGGTTTGATGTTGGGAAGAGACATGGAGTAGTGATATGGAGAAGTGACAAGTTTGATCAGGAATGAGGGTTGATATGGTGGAGTGACATGGCGGAGGGACTGGGATGAGTGAGTTGGTGTAGTGACATGGAGGAGTAACATGGAGGAGTGACATGGAGGGTTGATATGGAGGAGTGACATGGAGGAGTGACGTGGTGTAGTGAAATGGGGGAGTGACATGGAAGAGTGAGTTGGTGTAGCGACATGGAGGAGTAACATGGAATAGCGACAAGGAGGAGTGACATGGAGGAGTGACATGGAGGAGTGATATAGAGGAGTGATGTGGAGGAGAGACATGGAGTAGTGACATGGAGAAGTGACAAGTTTGATCAGGAAGGAGGGTTGATATGGTGGAGTGACATGGCGGAGCGACAGGGATGAGTGAGTTGGTGTAGTGACATGAAGTAGCTACATGGATGAGTGACAAGGAAGTGTGACATGGAGGAGTGACGTGGACGAGTGACATGGAGGAGTGAGTTGGTAGAGCGACATGGAGGAGTGACATGGAATAGCTACATGGAGGTGTGACAAGGAGGAGTGACATGGAGGAGTGAGTTGGTGGATCGACATGGAGAAGTGACATGGAAGACAAATAGAAGTGACATGGAGGAGTGACTTGGAGGAGTGACATAAATGAGTGACATGGAGGAATGACTTGGATGAGTGACATGGAAGAGTGACAAGGAGGATTGAGTTGGTGTAGCGACATGGAGGAGTGACTAGGAGTAGCGACATGGAGGAGTGAAATGAGGAGTGAGTTGGTGTAGCAACATGGAGGAGTAACATGGAATAGCGACAAGGATAAGTAACATGAAGGAGTGACATAGAGGATTGATGTGGAGGAGAGACATGGAGTAGTGACATGGAGAACTGACAAGTTTGATCAGGAAGGAGGTTTGATATTGTGGAGTGACATGGCGGAGGGACAGGGATTAGTGAGTTGGTGTAGTGACATGGAGGAGTGACATGGAGGAGTGACATGGAGGAGTGACATGGCGGGTTGATATGAAGGAGTGACATGGAGGAGTTACGTGGTGGAGTGAAATGGAGGAGTGACATGGAGGAGTGAGTTGGTGTATCGACATAAGGAGTGACATGGAATAGTGACATGGAGGAGTGACATGGATTAGTGACATAGAGGAGTGACGTGGAGCAGTGACATGAAGGAGTGACATGGAGGAGTGAGTTGGTGGAGCAACATGGAGGAGTGACATGGAAGACATATAGAAGTGACATGGATGAGTGACTTGGAGGAGTGACATAAAGGAGTGACATGGACAAATGACTTGGCTGAGTGACATGGAGGAGTGACAAGGAGGATTGAGTTGGTGTAGCGACATGGAGGAGTGACATGGAGTAGCTACATGGAGGATTGACATGAGGATTGAGTTGGTGTAGCGACATGGAAGAGTGACATGGAAGAGCGACAAGGAGGAGTGACATAGAGGAGTGACAAGGAGGAGTGACATAGAGCTTTGATGTGGGGGAGAGACATGGAGTAGTGACATGGAGAAGTGACAAGTTTGATCAGGAAGGAGGGTTGATATGGTGGAGTGACATGGCGGAGGGACAGGGATGAGTGAGTTGGTGTAGTGACATGGAGGAGTAACATGGAGGAGTGACATGGAGGGTTGATATGGAGGAGTGACATGGAGGAGTGACGTGGTGGAGTGAAATGGGGGAGTGACATGTAAGAGTGAGTTGGTGTAGCGACATGGAGGAGTAACATGGAATAGCGACAAGGAGGAGTGACATGGAGGAGTGACATGGAGGAGTGATATAGAGGAGTGATGTGGAGGAGAGACATGGAGTAGTGACATGGAGAAGTGACAAGTTTGATCAGGAAGGAGGGTTGATATGGTGGAGTGACATGGCGGAGGGACAGGGATGAGTGAGTTGGTGTAGTGACATGAAGTAGCTACATGGATGAGTGACAAGGATGTGTGACATGGAGGAGTGACGTGGACGAGTGACATGGAGGAGTGAGTTGGTGTAGCAACATGGAGGAGTGACATGGAATAGCGACAAGGAGGAGTGACATGGAGGAGTGACATGGAGGGTTGATATGGAGGAGTGACATGGAGGAGTGACGTGGTGGAGGGACATGGATGAGTGACATGGAGGAGTGACATGGAGGAGCAACATGGAGGAGTGACAAGGAGGAGCGACATGGAGAAGTGACATGGAAGACATATGGAAGTGACATGGAGGAGTGACATGGAGGATCGATATGGAGGAGTGACATGGAGTAGCGACATAGGGGAATGACATAGAGGAGTGATATTGAAAAGTGACATGGAGGAGTGACATAGAGGAGTGATGTGGAGGAGTGACATGGAAAACGTAGAAGTGACACGGAGGAGTGATATGGAGGAGTGACAATATGGAGCTACACGGATGAGAGACATGACATTGAAGACTTGGAGAAGGGACATGGAGGAGCGACATGCAAGAGTGACATGGAGGAGTGACATGGAGGAGTGACAAGGAGTAGCGACATGGAGGAGTGACATTGAAGACATATAGAAGTGACATGGAGGAGTGATATGGAGAAGCGACATGCAGGAGTGACATTAAAGTCATATAGAAGTGAAATTGAGGAGTGACTTGGAGGAGTGACATAAAGGAGTGACATGGAAGAATGAAATTGATGAGTGACATGGAGGAGTGACAAGGAGTAGCGACATGGAGGAGTGACATGAGGAGTGACGTAGAAGAGTGACGTGGTGGAGTGAAATGGAGGAGTGACATGGAAGAGTGAGTTGGTGTAGCGACATGGAGGAGTAAAATGGAATAGCAACATGGAGGAGTGACATGGAGGAGTGATATAGAGGAGTGATGTGGAGGAGAGACATGGAGTAGTGACATGGAGAAGTGACAAGTTTGATCAGGAAGGAGGGTTGATATGGTGGAGTGACATGGCGGAGGGACATGGAGGAGTGACATGGAGGAGTGACATGGAATAGCGACAATGAGGAATGACATGGAGGAGTGACATGGAGGAGTGACATAGAGGATTGATGTGGAGGAGAGACATGGAGTAGTGACATGGAGAAGTGACAAGTTTGATCAGGAAAGAGGGTTGTTATGGTGGTATGACATTGTGGAGGGACAGGGATGAGTGAGTTGGTGTAGTGACATGGAGGAGTGACATGGAATAGCGACAAGGAGGATTGAGTTAGTGTAGCGACATGGAGGAGTGACATGGAGGAGTGACATGCAGGAATGACACAGAGGAGTGACAAAGAGTATTGAGTTCATGTAGCGACATGGAGGAGTGACATGGAATAGCGACATGGAGGAGTGTCATAGAGGAGTGACATGGAGGAGTGACATAGAGGATTGATATGGAGGCGAGACATGGAGGAGTGACAGGGCGGATCAGCAAGGAGGATTGATATGGTGGAGTGACATGGCGGATGTACATGGATGAGTGACATGGAGGAGTGACATGGAGGAGCAACATGGAGGAGTGACAAGGAGGAGCGACATGGAGGAGTGACATGGAAGACATATAGAAGTTACATGGAGGAGTGACTTGGAGGAGTGACATATAGGAGTGACATGGAGGAATGACTTGGATGAGTGACATGGAGGAGTGACAAGGAGGATTGAGTTAGTGTAGCGACATGGAGGAGTGACATGGAATTGCGACAAGGAGGAGTGACATGGAGAAGTGACATGGAGGATTGATATGGAGGACTAACATGGAGGAGTAATATAGAGGAGTGGCGTGGTGGAGTGATATTTAAGAGTGACATGGAGGAGTGACATGGAGGAGTGACATGGAGTAGTGAGTTGGTAGAGCGACATGGAGGAGTGACATGGAGTAGCTACATGGAGGAGTGACAAGGAGGTGTGACATGGAGGAGTTACGTGGAGTAGCGACATGGAGGAGTGACTTGAAGGAGTGATAATGTGGAGCTACACGGATGAGAGACATGACATTGAAAACTTGGAGAAGTGACATGGAGGAGAGACATGGAGGAGTGAAATGGAAGAGTGACATGGAGTAGAGACATGGAGGAGTGACATGGAACACATATAGAAGTGACATGGAGGAGTGACATGGAACACATATAGAAGTGACATGGAGGAGTGACATGGAGTAGCGACATGGAGGAGTGACATGAGGAGTGAGTTGGTGTAGCGACATGGAGGAGTGACATGGAGGAATGACATGGAGGAGTGACATGGAGGAGTGACATGGAGGGTTGATATGGAGGAGTGATTTGGAGGAGTGACGTGGTGGAGTGAAATGGAGGAGTGAGTTGGTGTAGCGACATAAGGAGTGACATGGAATAGCGACATGGAGGAATGACATGGAGGAGTGACATAAAGGAGTGACATGGAGGAATGACTTGGAGGAGTGACATAAAGGAGTGACATGGAGGAATGACTTGGATGAGTGACATGGAGGAGTGACAATGAGGATTGAGTTGGTGTAGCGACATGGAGGAGTGACATGGAGTAGCGACATGGAGGAGTGACATGAGGAGTGAGTTGGTGTAGCAACATGGAGGAGTGACATGGAATAGCGACAAGGAGGAGTGACATGGAGGAGTGACATGGAGGAGTAACATAGAGGATTGATGTGGAGGAGAGACATAGAGTAGTGACATGGAGAACTGACAAGTTTGATCAGGAAGGAGGTTTGATATTGTGGAGTGACATGGCGGAGGGACAGGGATTAGTGAGTTGGTGTAGTGACATGGAGGAGTGACATGGAGGAGTGACATGGAGGAGTGACATGGAGGGTTGGTATGGAGGAGTGACATGGAGGAGTGACGTGGTGGAGTTAAATGGAGGAGTGACATGGAGGAGTGAGTTGGTGTATCGACATAAGGAGTGACATGGAATAACGACATGGAGGAGTGACTTGGATGAGTGACATGGAGGAGTGACAAGGAGGATTGAGTTGGTTTAGCGACATGGAGGAGTGAAATGGAATAGCTACATGGAGGAGTGACAAGGAGGAGTGACATGGTTGAGTGAATTGGTGGAGCGACATGGAGGAGTGACATGGAAGACATATAGAAGTGACATGGAGGAGTGACTTGGAGGAGTGACATAAAGGAATGACATGGAGGAATGACTTGGATGAGTGACATGGAGGGTTGGTATGGAGGAGTGACATGGAGGAGTGACGTAGTGGAGTTAAATGGAGGAGTGACATGGAGGAGTGAGTTGGTGTATCGACATAAGGAGTGACATGGAATAACGACATGGAGGTTTAACTTGGATGAGTGACATGGAGGAGTGACAAGGAGGATTGAGTTGGTTTAGCGACATGGAGGAGTGAAATGGAATAGCTACATGGAGGAGTGACAAGGAGGAGTGACATGGAGGAGTGAATTGGTGGAGCGACATGGAGGAGTGACTTGGAAGACATATAGAAGTGACATGGAGGAGTGACTTGGAGGAGTGACATAAAGGAATGACATGGAGGAATGACTTGGATGAGTGACATGGAGGACTGACAAGGAGGATTGAGTTGGAGTAGTGACATGGAGGAGTGACATGGAGTAGCGACATGGAAGAGTGACATGAGGAGTGAGTTGGTGTAGCAACATGGAGGAGTGACATGGAATAGCGACAAGGAGGAGTGACATAGAAAAGTGACATGGAGGAGTGACACAGAGGTTTGTTGTGGGGGAGAGACATGGAGTAGTGACATGGAGAAGTGACAAGTTTGTTCAGGAAGGAAGGTTGATATGGTGGAGTGACATGGCGGAGGGACAGGGATGAGTGAGTTGGTGTAGTGACATGGAGGAGTAACATGGAGTAGTGACATGGAGGGTTGATATGGAGGAGTGACATAGAGTAGTGACGTGGTGGAGTGAAATGTGGGAGTGACATGGAAGAGTGAGTTGGTGTAGCGACAAGGAGGAGTAACATGGAATAGCGACAAGGAGGATTGACATGGAGGAGTGATATAGAGGCGTGATGTGGAGGAGAGACATGGAGTAGTGACATGGAGAAGTGACAAGTTTGATCAGGAAGGAGGGTTGATATGGTGGAGTGACATGGCGGAGGGACAGGGATGAGTGAGTTGGTGTAGTGACATGAAGTAGCTACATGGAGGAGTGACAAGGAAGTGTGACATGGAGGAGTCACGTGGACGAGTGACATGGAGGAGTGAGTTGGTAGAGTGACATGGAGGAGTGACATGGAATAGCTACATGGAGGAGTGACAAGGAGGAGTGACATGGAGGAGTGAGTTGGTGGAACGACATGGAGGAATGACATGGAAGACATATAGCAGTGACATAGAGGAGTGACTTGGAGGAGTGACATAAAGGAGTGACATGGAGGAATGACTTGGATGAGTGACATTGAGGAGTGACAAGGAGGATTGAGTTGGTGTAGCGACATGGAGGAGTGACATGGAGTAGCGACATGGAGGAGTGACATGGAGGAGTGACATGGAGGAGTGACTTGGAGGAGTGACATAAAGGAGTGACATGGACAAATGACTTGGCTGAGTGACATGGAGGAGTGACAAGGAGGATTGAGTTAGTGTAGCGACATGGAGGAGTGACATGGAGTAGCTACATGGAGGAGTGACATGAGGATTGAGTTGGTGTAGCGACATGGAGGAGTGACATGGAAGAGCGACAAGGAGGAGTGACATAGAGGAGTGACATGGAGGAGTGACATAGAGGTTTGATGTGGGGGAGAGACATGGAGTAGTGACATGGAGAAGTGACAAGTTTGATCAGGAAGGAGGTTTGATATGGTGGAGTGACATGGCGGAGGGACAGGGAAGAGTGAGTTGGTGTAGTGACATGCAGGAGTAACATGGAGGAGTGACATGGAGGGTTGATATGGAGGAGTGACATGGAGGAGTGACGTGGTGGAGTGAAATGGGGGAGTGACATGGAAGAGTGAGTTGGTGTAGCGACATGGAGGAGTAACATGGAATAGCGACAAGGAGGAGTGACATGGAGGAGTGACATGGAGGAGTGATATAGAGGAGTGATGTGGAGGAGAGACATGGAGTAGTGACATGGAGAAGTGACTAGTTTGATCAGGAAGGAGGGTTGATATGGTGGAGTGACATGGCGGAGGGACAGGGATGAGTGAGTTGGTGTAGTGACATGAAGTAGCTACATGGAGGAGTGACAAGGAAGTGTAACATGGAGGAGTGACATGGACGAGTGACATGGAGGAGTGAGTTGGTAGAGCGACATGGAGGAGTGACATGGAAGACATATAGAAGTGACATGGAGGAGTGACTTGGAGGAGTGACATAAAGGAGTGACATGGAGGAATGACTTGGATGAGTGACATGGAGGAGTGACAAGGAGAATTGAGTTGGTGTAGCGACATGGAGGAGTGACATGGAGTAGCGACATGGAGGAGTGACATGAGGATTGAGTTGTTGTAGCAACATGGAGGAGTGACATGGAATAGCGACAAGGAGGAGTGACATGGAGGAGTGACATGGAGGAGTGACATAGAGGATTGATGTGGAGGAGAGACATGGAGTAGTGACATGGAGAACTGACAAGTTTGATTAGGAAGGAGGTTTGATATTGTGGAGTGACATGGCGGAGGGACAGGGATTAGTGAGTTGGTGTAGTGACATGGAGGAGTGAGGTGGTAGAGTGACATGGAGGAGTGTCATGGAATAGCTAAATGGAGTAGTGACAAGGAGGAGTGACATGGAGGAGTGAGTTGGCGTATCTACATAAGGAGTGACATGGAATAGCGACATGGAGGAATGACTTGGATGAGTGACATGGAGGAGTGACAAGGAGGAATGAGTTGGTGTAGCGACATGGAGGAGTGAGGTGGTAGAGTGACATGGAGGAGTGTCATGGAATAGCTACATGGAAGAGTGACAAGGAGGAGTGACATGGCGGGTTGATATGAAGGAGTGACATGGAGGCGTAACAAGTGCGGAGGGACAGGGATTAGTGAGTCTGTGTAGTGACATGGAGGAGTGACATGGAGGAGTGACATGGAGGAGTGACATGGCGGGTTGATATGGAGGAGTGACATGGAGGAGTGACGTGGTGGAGTGAAATGGAGGAGTGACATGGAGGAGTGAGTTGGCGTATCGTCATAAGGAGTGACATGGAATAGCGACATGGAGGAATGACTTGGATGAGTGACATGGAGGAGTGACAAGGAGGTTTGAGTTGGTGTAGCGACATGGAGGAGTGAAATGGAATAGCTACATGGAGGAGTGACAAGGAGGAGTGAGTTGGTGGAGCAACATGGAGGAGTGACATGGAAGACATATAGAAGTGACATGGAGGAGTGACTTGGAGGAGTGACATAAAGGAGTGACATGGAGGAATGACTTGGATGAGTGACATGGAGGAGTGACAAGGAGAATTGAGTTGGTGTAGCGACATGGAGGAGTGACATGGAGTAGCGACATGGAGGAGTGACATGAGGAGTGAGTTGGTGTAGCAACATGGAGGAGTGACATGGAATAGCGACAAGGAGGAGTGACATGGAGGAGTGACATGGAGGAGTGACAAAGAGGATTGATGTGGAGGTAAGACATGGAGTAGTGACATGGAGAACTGACAAGTTTGATTAGGAAGGAGGTTTGATATTGTGGAGTGACATGGCGGAGGGACAGGGATTAGTGAGTTGGTGTAGTGACATGGAGGAGTGAGGTGGTAGAGTGACATGGAGGAGTGTCATGGAATAGCTACATGGAAGAGTGACAAGGAGGAGTGACATGGCGGGTTGATATGGAGGAGTGACATGGAGGCGTAACAAGTGCGGAGGGACAGGGATTAGTGAGTCCGTGTAGTGACATGGAGGAGTGACATGGAGGAGTGACATGGAGGAATGACTTGGATGAGTGACATGGAGGAGTGACAAGGACGATTGAGTTGGTGTAGCGACATGGAGGAGTGAAATGGAATAGCTAAATGGAGTAGTGACAAGGAGGAGTGACATGGAGGAGTGAGTTGCCGTATCTACATAAGGAGTGACATGGAATAGCGACATGGAGGAATGACTTGGATGAGTGACATGGAGGAGTGACAAGGAGGATTGAGTTGGTGTAGAGACATGGAGGAGTGAGGTGGTAGAGTGACATGGAGGAGTGTCATGGAATAGCTACATGGAAGAGTGACAAGGAGGAGTGACATGGCGGGTTGATATGAAGGAGTGACATGGAGGCGTAACAAGTGCGGAGGGACAGGGATTAGTGAGTCTGTGTAGTGACATGGAGGAGTGACATGGAGGAGTGACATGGCGGGTTGATATGGAGGAGTGACATGGAGGAGTGACGTGGTGGAGTGAAATGGAGGAGTGACATGGAGGAGTGAGTTGGCGTATCGTCATAAGGAGTGACATGGAATAGCGACATGGAGGAATGACTTGTATGAGTGACATGGAGGAGTGACAAGGAGGTTTGAGTTGGTGTAGCGACATGGAGGAGTGAAATGGAATAGCTACATGGAGGAGTGACAAGGAGGAGAGACATGGAGGAGTTAGTTGGTGGAGCGACATGGAGGAGTGACATGGAATACATATAGACGTGGTGGAGTGAAATGGAGGAGTGACATGGAGGAGTGAGTTGGTGTAGCGACAAGGAGGAGTGACATGGAGGGTTGATATGGAGGAGTGACATGGAGGAGTGACGTGGTGGAGTGAAATGGAGAAGTGACATGGAGGAGTGAGTTTATATAGCGACATAAGGAGTGACATGGAATAGCGACATGGAGGAGTGACATGGAGGAGTAACATAGAGGAGTGACGTGGAGCAGTGACATGGAGGAGTGACATGGAGGAGTGAGTTGGTGGAGCAACATGGAGGAGTGACATGGAAGACATATAGAAGTGACATGGAGGAGTGACTTGGAGGAGTGACATAAAGGAGTGACATGGACAAATGACTTGGATGAGTGACATGGAGGAGTGACAAGGAGGATTGAGTTGGTGTAGCGACATGGAGGAGTTACATGGAGTAGCTACATGGAGGAGTGACATGAGGATTGAGTTGGTGTAGCGACATGGAGGAGTGACATGGAAGAGCGACAAGGAGGAGTGACATAGAGGAGTGACATGGAGGAGTGACATAGAGGTTTGATGTTGGGAAGAGACATGGAGTAGTGATATGGAGAAGTGACAAGTTTGATCAGGAATGAGGGTTGATATGGTGGAGTGACATGGCGGAGGGACTGGGATGAGTGAGTTGGTGTAGTGACATGGAGGAGTAACATGGAGGAGTGACATGGAGGGTTGATATGGAGGAGTGACATGGAGGAGTGACGTGGTGTAGTGAAATGGGGGAGTGACATGGAAGAGTGAGTTGGTGTAGCGACATGGAGGAGTAACATGGAATAGCGACAAGGAGGAGTGACATGGAGGAGTGACATGGAGGAGTGATATAGAGGAGTGATGTGGAGGAGAGACATGGAGTAGTGACATGGAGAAGTGACAAGTTTGATCAGGAAGGAGGGTTGATATGGTGGAGTGACATGGCGGAGCGACAGGGATGAGTGAGTTGGTGTAGTGACATGAAGTAGCTACATGGATGAGTGACAAGGAAGTGTGACATGGAGGAGTGACGTGGACGAGTGACATGGAGGAGTGAGTTGGTAGAGCGACATGGAGGAGTGACATGGAATAGCTACATGGAGGTGTGACAAGGAGGAGTGACATGGAGGAGTGAGTTGGTGGATCGACATGGAGAAGTGACATGGAAGACAAATAGAAGTGACATGGAGGAGTGACTTGGAGGAGTGACATAAATGAGTGACATGGAGGAATGACTTGGATGAGTGACATGGAAGAGTGACAAGGAGGATTGAGTTGGTGTAGCGACATGGAGGAGTGACTAGGAGTAGCGACATGGAGGAGTGAAATGAGGAGTGAGTTGGTGTAGCAACATGGAGGAGTAACATGGAATAGCGACAAGGATAAGTAACATGAAGGAGTGACATAGAGGATTGATGTGGAGGAGAGACATGGAGTAGTGACATGGAGAACTGACAAGTTTGATCAGGAAGGAGGTTTGATATTGTGGAGTGACATGGCGGAGGGACAGGGATTAGTGAGTTGGTGTAGTGACATGGAGGAGTGACATGGAGGAGTGACATGGAGGAGTGACATGGCGGGTTGATATGAAGGAGTGACATGGAGGAGTTACGTGGTGGAGTGAAATGGAGGAGTGACATGGAGGAGTGAGTTGGTGTATCGACATAAGGAGTGACATGGAATAGTGACATGGAGGAGTGACATGGATTAGTGACATAGAGGAGTGACGTGGAGCAGTGACATGAAGGAGTGACATGGAGGAGTGAGTTGGTGGAGCAACATGGAGGAGTGACATGGAAGACATATAGAAGTGACATGGATGAGTGACTTGGAGGAGTGACATAAAGGAGTGACATGGACAAATGACTTGGCTGAGTGACATGGAGGAGTGACAAGGAGGATTGAGTTGGTGTAGCGACATGGAGGAGTGACATGGAGTAGCTACATGGAGGATTGACATGAGGATTGAGTTGGTGTAGCGACATGGAAGAGTGACATGGAAGAGCGACAAGGAGGAGTGACATAGAGGAGTGACAAGGAGGAGTGACATAGAGCTTTGATGTGGGGGAGAGACATGGAGTAGTGACATGGAGAAGTGACAAGTTTGATCAGGAAGGAGGGTTGATATGGTGGAGTGACATGGCGGAGGGACAGGGATGAGTGAGTTGGTGTAGTGACATGGAGGAGTAACATGGAGGAGTGACATGGAGGGTTGATATGGAGGAGTGACATGGAGGAGTGACGTGGTGGAGTGAAATGGGGGAGTGACATGTAAGAGTGAGTTGGTGTAGCGACATGGAGGAGTAACATGGAATAGCGACAAGGAGGAGTGACATGGAGGAGTGACATGGAGGAGTGATATAGAGGAGTGATGTGGAGGAGAGACATGGAGTAGTGACATGGAGAAGTGACAAGTTTGATCAGGAAGGAGGGTTGATATGGTGGAGTGACATGGCGGAGGGACAGGGATGAGTGAGTTGGTGTAGTGACATGAAGTAGCTACATGGATGAGTGACAAGGATGTGTGACATGGAGGAGTGACGTGGACGAGTGACATGGAGGAGTGAGTTGGTGTAGCAACATGGAGGAGTGACATGGAATAGCGACAAGGAGGAGTGACATGGAGGAGTGACATGGAGGGTTGATATGGAGGAGTGACATGGAGGAGTGACGTGGTGGAGGGACATGGATGAGTGACATGGAGGAGTGACATGGAGGAGCAACATGGAGGAGTGACAAGGAGGAGCGACATGGAGAAGTGACATGGAAGACATATGGAAGTGACATGGAGGAGTGACATGGAGGATCGATATGGAGGAGTGACATGGAGTAGCGACATAGGGGAATGACATAGAGGAGTGATATTGAAAAGTGACATGGAGGAGTGACATAGAGGAGTGATGTGGAGGAGTGACATGGAAAACGTAGAAGTGACACGGAGGAGTGATATGGAGGAGTGACAATATGGAGCTACACGGATGAGAGACATGACATTGAAGACTTGGAGAAGGGACATGGAGGAGCGACATGCAAGAGTGACATGGAGGAGTGACATGGAGGAGTGACAAGGAGTAGCGACATGGAGGAGTGACATTGAAGACATATAGAAGTGACATGGAGGAGTGATATGGAGAAGCGACATGCAGGAGTGACATTAAAGTCATATAGAAGTGAAATTGAGGAGTGACTTGGAGGAGTGACATAAAGGAGTGACATGGAAGAATGAAATTGATGAGTGACATGGAGGAGTGACAAGGAGTAGCGACATGGAGGAGTGACATGAGGAGTGACGTAGAAGAGTGACGTGGTGGAGTGAAATGGAGGAGTGACATGGAAGAGTGAGTTGGTGTAGCGACATGGAGGAGTAAAATGGAATAGCAACATGGAGGAGTGACATGGAGGAGTGATATAGAGGAGTGATGTGGAGGAGAGACATGGAGTAGTGACATGGAGAAGTGACAAGTTTGATCAGGAAGGAGGGTTGATATGGTGGAGTGACATGGCGGAGGGACATGGAGGAGTGACATGGAGGAGTGACATGGAATAGCGACAATGAGGAATGACATGGAGGAGTGACATGGAGGAGTGACATAGAGGATTGATGTGGAGGAGAGACATGGAGTAGTGACATGGAGAAGTGACAAGTTTGATCAGGAAAGAGGGTTGTTATGGTGGTATGACATTGTGGAGGGACAGGGATGAGTGAGTTGGTGTAGTGACATGGAGGAGTGACATGGAATAGCGACAAGGAGGATTGAGTTAGTGTAGCGACATGGAGGAGTGACATGGAGGAGTGACATGCAGGAATGACACAGAGGAGTGACAAAGAGTATTGAGTTCATGTAGCGACATGGAGGAGTGACATGGAATAGCGACATGGAGGAGTGTCATAGAGGAGTGACATGGAGGAGTGACATAGAGGATTGATATGGAGGCGAGACATGGAGGAGTGACAGGGCGGATCAGCAAGGAGGATTGATATGGTGGAGTGACATGGCGGATGTACATGGATGAGTGACATGGAGGAGTGACATGGAGGAGCAACATGGAGGAGTGACAAGGAGGAGCGACATGGAGGAGTGACATGGAAGACATATAGAAGTTACATGGAGGAGTGACTTGGAGGAGTGACATATAGGAGTGACATGGAGGAATGACTTGGATGAGTGACATGGAGGAGTGACAAGGAGGATTGAGTTAGTGTAGCGACATGGAGGAGTGACATGGAATTGCGACAAGGAGGAGTGACATGGAGAAGTGACATGGAGGATTGATATGGAGGACTAACATGGAGGAGTAATATAGAGGAGTGGCGTGGTGGAGTGATATTTAAGAGTGACATGGAGGAGTGACATGGAGGAGTGACATGGAGTAGTGAGTTGGTAGAGCGACATGGAGGAGTGACATGGAGTAGCTACATGGAGGAGTGACAAGGAGGTGTGACATGGAGGAGTTACGTGGAGTAGCGACATGGAGGAGTGACTTGAAGGAGTGATAATGTGGAGCTACACGGATGAGAGACATGACATTGAAAACTTGGAGAAGTGACATGGAGGAGAGACATGGAGGAGTGAAATGGAAGAGTGACATGGAGTAGAGACATGGAGGAGTGACATGGAACACATATAGAAGTGACATGGAGGAGTGACATGGAACACATATAGAAGTGACATGGAGGAGTGACATGGAGTAGCGACATGGAGGAGTGACATGAGGAGTGAGTTGGTGTAGCGACATGGAGGAGTGACATGGAGGAATGACATGGAGGAGTGACATGGAGGAGTGACATGGAGGGTTGATATGGAGGAGTGATTTGGAGGAGTGACGTGGTGGAGTGAAATGGAGGAGTGAGTTGGTGTAGCGACATAAGGAGTGACATGGAATAGCGACATGGAGGAATGACATGGAGGAGTGACATAAAGGAGTGACATGGAGGAATGACTTGGAGGAGTGACATAAAGGAGTGACATGGAGGAATGACTTGGATGAGTGACATGGAGGAGTGACAATGAGGATTGAGTTGGTGTAGCGACATGGAGGAGTGACATGGAGTAGCGACATGGAGGAGTGACATGAGGAGTGAGTTGGTGTAGCAACATGGAGGAGTGACATGGAATAGCGACAAGGAGGAGTGACATGGAGGAGTGACATGGAGGAGTAACATAGAGGATTGATGTGGAGGAGAGACATAGAGTAGTGACATGGAGAACTGACAAGTTTGATCAGGAAGGAGGTTTGATATTGTGGAGTGACATGGCGGAGGGACAGGGATTAGTGAGTTGGTGTAGTGACATGGAGGAGTGACATGGAGGAGTGACATGGAGGAGTGACATGGAGGGTTGGTATGGAGGAGTGACATGGAGGAGTGACGTGGTGGAGTTAAATGGAGGAGTGACATGGAGGAGTGAGTTGGTGTATCGACATAAGGAGTGACATGGAATAACGACATGGAGGAGTGACTTGGATGAGTGACATGGAGGAGTGACAAGGAGGATTGAGTTGGTTTAGCGACATGGAGGAGTGAAATGGAATAGCTACATGGAGGAGTGACAAGGAGGAGTGACATGGTTGAGTGAATTGGTGGAGCGACATGGAGGAGTGACATGGAAGACATATAGAAGTGACATGGAGGAGTGACTTGGAGGAGTGACATAAAGGAATGACATGGAGGAATGACTTGGATGAGTGACATGGAGGGTTGGTATGGAGGAGTGACATGGAGGAGTGACGTAGTGGAGTTAAATGGAGGAGTGACATGGAGGAGTGAGTTGGTGTATCGACATAAGGAGTGACATGGAATAACGACATGGAGGTTTAACTTGGATGAGTGACATGGAGGAGTGACAAGGAGGATTGAGTTGGTTTAGCGACATGGAGGAGTGAAATGGAATAGCTACATGGAGGAGTGACAAGGAGGAGTGACATGGAGGAGTGAATTGGTGGAGCGACATGGAGGAGTGACTTGGAAGACATATAGAAGTGACATGGAGGAGTGACTTGGAGGAGTGACATAAAGGAATGACATGGAGGAATGACTTGGATGAGTGACATGGAGGACTGACAAGGAGGATTGAGTTGGAGTAGTGACATGGAGGAGTGACATGGAGTAGCGACATGGAAGAGTGCCATGAGGAGTGAGTTGGTGTAGCAACATGGAGGAGTGACATGGAATAGCGACAAGGAGGAGTGACATAGAAAAGTGACATGGAGGAGTGACACAGAGGTTTGTTGTGGGGGAGAGACATGGAGTAGTGACATGGAGAAGTGACAAGTTTGTTCAGGAAGGAAGGTTGATATGGTGGAGTGACATGGCGGAGGGACAGGGATGAGTGAGTTGGTGTAGTGACATGGAGGAGTAACATGGAGTAGTGACATGGAGGGTTGATATGGAGGAGTGACATAGAGTAGTGACGTGGTGGAGTGAAATGTGGGAGTGACATGGAAGAGTGAGTTGGTGTAGCGACAAGGAGGAGTAACATGGAATAGCGACAAGGAGGATTGACATGGAGGAGTGATATAGAGGCGTGATGTGGAGGAGAGACATGGAGTAGTGACATGGAGAAGTGACAAGTTTGATCAGGAAGGAGGGTTGATATGGTGGAGTGACATGGCGGAGGGACAGGGATGAGTGAGTTGGTGTAGTGACATGAAGTAGCTACATGGAGGAGTGACAAGGAAGTGTGACATGGAGGAGTCACGTGGACGAGTGACATGGAGGAGTGAGTTGGTAGAGTGACATGGAGGAGTGACATGGAATAGCTACATGGAGGAGTGACAAGGAGGAGTGACATGGAGGAGTGAGTTGGTGGAACGACATGGAGGAATGACATGGAAGACATATAGCAGTGACATAGAGGAGTGACTTGGAGGAGTGACATAAAGGAGTGACATGGAGGAATGACTTGGATGAGTGACATTGAGGAGTGACAAGGAGGATTGAGTTGGTGTAGCGACATGGAGGAGTGACATGGAGTAGCGACATGGAGGAGTGACATGGAGGAGTGACATGGAGGAGTGACTTGGAGGAGTGACATAAAGGAGTGACATGGACAAATGACTTGGCTGAGTGACATGGAGGAGTGACAAGGAGGATTGAGTTAGTGTAGCGACATGGAGGAGTGACATGGAGTAGCTACATGGAGGAGTGACATGAGGATTGAGTTGGTGTAGCGACATGGAGGAGTGACATGGAAGAGCGACAAGGAGGAGTGACATAGAGGAGTGACATGGAGGAGTGACATAGAGGTTTGATGTGGGGGAGAGACATGGAGTAGTGACATGGAGAAGTGACAAGTTTGATCAGGAAGGAGGTTTGATATGGTGGAGTGACATGGCGGAGGGACAGGGAAGAGTGAGTTGGTGTAGTGACATGCAGGAGTAACATGAAGGAGTGACATGGAGGGTTGATATGGAGGAGTGACATGGAGGAGTGACGTGGTGGAGTGAAATGGGGGAGTGACATGGAAGAGTGAGTTGGTGTAGCGACATGGAGGAGTAACATGGAATAGCGACAAGGAGGAGTGACATGGAGGAGTGACATGGAGGAGTGATATAGAGGAGTGATGTGGAGGAGAGACATGGAGTAGTGACATGGAGAAGTGACTAGTTTGATCAGGAAGGAGGGTTGATATGGTGGAGTGACATGGCGGAGGGACAGGGATGAGTGAGTTGGTGTAGTGACATGAAGTAGCTACATGGAGGAGTGACAAGGAAGTGTAACATGGAGGAGTGACATGGACGAGTGACATGGAGGAGTGAGTTGGTAGAGCGACATGGAGGAGTGACATGGAAGACATATAGAAGTGACATGGAGGAGTGACTTGGAGGAGTGACATAAAGGAGTGACATGGAGGAATGACTTGGATGAGTGACATGGAGGAGTGACAAGGAGAATTGAGTTGGTGTAGCGACATGGAGGAGTGACATGGAGTAGCGACATGGAGGAGTGACATGAGGATTGAGTTGTTGTAGCAACATGGAGGAGTGACATGGAATAGCGACAAGGAGGAGTGACATGGAGGAGTGACATGGAGGAGTGACATAGAGGATTGATGTGGAGGAGAGACATGGAGTAGTGACATGGAGAACTGACAAGTTTGATTAGGAAGGAGGTTTGATATTGTGGAGTGACATGGCGGAGGGACAGGGATTAGTGAGTTGGTGTAGTGACATGGAGGAGTGAGGTGGTAGAGTGACATGGAGGAGTGTCATGGAATAGCTAAATGGAGTAGTGACAAGGAGGAGTGACATGGAGGAGTGAGTTGGCGTATCTACATAAGGAGTGACATGGAATAGCGACATGGAGGAATGACTTGGATGAGTGACATGGAGGAGTGACAAGGAGGAATGAGTTGGTGTAGCGACATGGAGGAGTGAGGTGGTAGAGTGACATGGAGGAGTGTCATGGAATAGCTACATGGAAGAGTGACAAGGAGGAGTGACATGGCGGGTTGATATGAAGGAGTGACATGGAGGCGTAACAAGTGCGGAGGGACAGGGATTAGTGAGTCTGTGTAGTGACATGGAGGAGTGACATGGAGGAGTGACATGGAGGAGTGACATGGCGGGTTGATATGGAGGAGTGACATGGAGGAGTGACGTGGTGGAGTGAAATGGAGGAGTGACATGGAGGAGTGAGTTGGCGTATCGTCATAAGGAGTGACATGGAATAGCGACATGGAGGAATGACTTGGATGAGTGACATGGAGGAGTGACAAGGAGGTTTGAGTTGGTGTAGCGACATGGAGGAGTGAAATGGAATAGCTACATGGAGGAGTGACAAGGAGGAGTGAGTTGGTGGAGCAACATGGAGGAGTGACATGGAAGACATATAGAAGTGACATGGAGGAGTGACTTGGAGGAGTGACATAAAGGAGTGACATGGAGGAATGACTTGGATGAGTGACATGGAGGAGTGACAAGGAGAATTGAGTTGGTGTAGCGACATGGAGGAGTGACATGGAGTAGCGACATGGAGGAGTGACATGAGGAGTGAGTTGGTGTAGCAACATGGAGGAGTGACATGGAATAGCGACAAGGAGGAGTGACATGGAGGAGTGACATGGAGGAGTGACATAGAGGATTGATGTGGAGGTAAGACATGGAGTAGTGACATGGAGAACTGACAAGTTTGATTAGGAAGGAGGTTTGATATTGTGGAGTGACATGGCGGAGGGACAGGAATTAGTGAGTTGGTGTAGTGACATGGAGGAGTGAGGTGGTAGAGTGACATGGAGGAGTGTCATGGAATAGCTACATGGAAGAGTGACAAGGAGGAGTGACATGGCGGGTTGATATGGAGGAGTGACATGGAGGCGTAACAAGTGCGGAGGGACAGGGATTAGTGAGTCCGTGTAGTGACATGGAGGAGTGACATGGAGGAGTGACATGGAGGAATGACTTGGATGATTGACATGGAGGAGTGACAAGGACGATTGAGTTGGTGTAGCGACATGGAGGAGTGAAATGGAATAGCTAAATGGAGTAGTGACAAGGAGGAGTGACATGGAGGAGTGAGTTGCCGTATCTACATAAGGAGTGACATGGAATAGCGACATGGAGGAATGACTTGGATGAGTGACATGGAGGAGTGACAAGGAGGATTGAGTTGGTGTAGCGACATGGAGGAGTGAGGTGGTAGAGTGACATGGAGGAGTGTCATGGAATAGCTACATGGAAGAGTGACAAGGAGGAGTGACATGGCTGGTTGATATGAAGGAGTGACATGGAGGCGTAACAAGTGCGGAGGGACAGGGATTAGTGAGTCTGTGTAGTGACATGGAGGAGTGACATGGAGGAGTGACTTGGCGGGTTGATATGGAGGAGTGACATGGAGGAGTGACGTGGTGGAGTGAAATGAAGGAGTGACATGGAGGAGTGAGTTGGCGTATCGTCATAAGGAGTGACATGGAATAGCGACATGGAGGAATGACTTGTATGAGTGACATGGAGGAGTGACAAGGAGGTTTGAGTTGGTGTAGCGACATGGAGGAGTGAAATGGAATAGCTACATGGAGGAGTGACAAGGAGGAGAGACATGGAGGAGTTAGTTGGTGGAGCGACATGGAGGAGTGACATGGAATACATATAGACGTGGTGGAGTGAAATGGAGGAGTGACATGGAGGAGTGAGTTGGTGTAGCGACAAGGAGGAGTGACATGGAATAGCGACATGGAGGAGTGACATGGAGGAGTAACATAGAGGAGTGACGTGGAGCAGTGACATGGAGGAGTGACATGGAGGAGTCAGTTGGTGGAGCAACATGGAGGAGTGACATGGAAGACATATAGAAGTGACATGGAGGAGTGACTTGGAGGAGTGACATAAAGGAGTGACATGGACAAATGACTTGGATGAGTGACATGGAGGAGTGACAAGGAGGATTGAGTTGGTGTAGCGACATGGAGGAGTTACATGGAGTAGCTACATGGAGGAGTGACATGAGGATTGAGTTGGTGTAGCGACATGGAGGAGTGACATGGAAGAGCGACAAGGAGGAGTGACATAGAGGAGTGACATGGAGGAGTGACATAGAGGTTTGATGTTGGGAAGAGACATGGAGTAGTGATATGGAGAAGTGACAAGTTTGATCAGGAATGAGGGTTGATATGGTGGAGTGACATGGCGGAGGGACTGGGATGAGTGAGTTGGTGTAGTGACATGGAGGAGTAACATGGAGGAGTGACATGGAGGGTTGATATGGAGGAGTGACATGGAGGAGTGACGTGGTGTAGTGAAATGGGGGAGTGACATGGAAGAGTGAGTTGGTGTAGCGACATGGAGGAGTAACATGGAATAGCGACAAGGAGGAGTGACATGGAGGAGTGACATGGAGGAGTGATATAGAGGAGTGATGTGGAGGAGAGACATGGAGTAGTGACATGGAGAAGTGACAAGTTTGATCAGGAAGGAGGGTTGATATGGTGGAGTGACATGGCGGAGCGACAGGGATGAGTGAGTTGGTGTAGTGACATTAAGTAGCTACATGGATGAGTGACAAGGAAGTGTGACATGGAGGAGTGACGTGGACGAGTGACATGGAGGAGTGAGTTGGTAGAGCGACATGGAGGAGTGACATGGAATAGCTACATGGAGGTGTGACAAGGAGGAGTGACATGGAGGAGTGAGTTGGTGGATCGACATGGAGAAGTGACATGGAAGACAAATAGAAGTGACATGGAGGAGTGACTTGGAGGAGTGACATAAAGGAGTGACATGGAGGAATGACTTGGATGAGTGACATGGAGGAGTGAAAAGGAGGATTGAGTTGGTGTAGCGACATGGAGGAGTGACATGGAGTAGCGACATGGAGGAGTGACATGAGGAGTGAGTTGGTGTAGCAACATGAAGGAGTGACATGGAATAGCAACAAGGAGGAGTGACATGGAGGAGTGATATGGAGGAGTGACATAGAGAATTGATGTGGAGGAGAGACATGGAGTAGTGACATGGAGAACTGACAAGTTTGATCAGGAAGGAGTGTTGATCTGGAGGAGTGACATGGCGGAGGGACAGGAATTAGTGAGTTGGTGTAGTGACATGGAGGAGTGACATGGAGGAGTGACATGGAGGGTTGATATGAAGGAGTGACGTGGAGGAGTGATGTGGTGGAGTGACATGGAGGAGTGACAAGGTGGATTGAGTTGGTGTAGCGACATGGAGGAGTGACATGGAGGAGTGACATGGCGGAGGGACAGGGATGAGTGAGTTGGTGTAGTGACATGGAGGAGTGAAATGGAGGAATGACAAGGAGGAGTGACATGGAGGAGTGACATGGAGGGTTAATATGGAGAAGTGATATGGAGGAGTGACGTGGTGGAGTGAAATGGAGGAGTGAGTTGGTGTTGCGACATAAGGAGTGACATGGAATAGCGACATTGAGGAGTGACATGGAGGAGTGACATGAGGAGTAAGTTGGTGTAGCGACATTTAGGAGTGACATGGAATAGCAACAAGGAGGAGTGACATGGAGGAGTGACATGGAGGAGTGACATAGAGGATTGATGTGGAGGAGAGACATGGAGTAGTGACATGGAGAAGTGACAAGTTTGATCAGGAAGGAGGGTTGATATGGTGGAGTGACATGGCGGAGGGACAGGGATTAGTGAGTTGGTGTAGTGACATGGAGTAGCTACGTGGAGGAGTGACAAGGAAGTGTGACATGGAGGAGTGACGTGGGCGAGTGACATGGAGGAGTATGTTTGTAGAGCGACATGGAGGAGTGACATGGAATAGCTACATGGAGGAGTGACAAGGAGGAGTGACATGGTGGAGTGACATGGAGGAGTGACATGGAGGGTTGATATGAAGGAGTGACATGGAGGAGTGATGTGGTGGAGTGAAATGGAGGAGTGACACGGAGGAGTGAGTTGGTGTATTGACATAAGGAGTGACATGGAATAGCGACATGGAGGAGTGACCTGGATGAGTGACATGGAGGAGTGACAAGGAGGATTGAGTTGGTGTAGCGACATGGAGGAGTGAAATGGAGTAGCGACATGGAGGAGTGACATGAGGAGTGATTTGGTGTAGCGACATGGAGGAGTGACATGGAGGAGTGACATGGCGGAGGGACAGGGATGAGTGAGTTTGTGTAGTGACATGGAGGAGTGACATGGAGGAATGACATGGAGGGTTGATATGGAGGAGTGATATGGAGGAGTGACGTGGTGGAGTGAAATGGAGGAGTGAAATGGAGGAGTGAGTTGGTGTAGCGACATAAGGAGTGACATGGAATAGCGACATGGAGGAGTGACATGAGGAGTGAGGTGGTGTAGCGACATGGAGGAGTGACATGGAATAGCGACAAGGACGAGTGACATGGAGGAGTGACATAGAGGAGTGACATAGACAATTGATGTGGAGGAGAGACATGGAGTAGTGACATGGAGAAGTGACAAGTTTGATCAGGAAGGAGGGTTGATATGGTGGAGTGACATGGCAGAGGGAAAGGGATGAGTGAGTTGGTGTAGTGACATGCAGGAGTGACATGGAGGAGTGACATGGAGGAGTGACATGGAGGATTGATGTGGAGGAGAGACATGGAGGAGTGACAGGGCGGATCAGCAAGGAGGATTGATATGGTGGAGTGACATGGCGGAGGGACATGGATGAGTGACATGTAGGAGTGACATGGAGGAGCAAAATGGAGGAGTGACAAGGAGGAGCGACATGGAGGAGTGACATGGAAGACATATAGAAGTGACATGGAGGAGTGACATGGAGGATCGACATGGAGGAGTGACATGGAGGAGTGACATGGAGGAGTGACGTGGTGTATCGACAAAAGGAGTGACATGGAATAGCGACATGGAGGAGTGACTTGGATGAGTGACATGGAGGAGTGACAAGGAGGATTGAGTTGGTGTAGCGACATGGAGGAGTGAAATGTAGTAGCGACATGGAGGAGTGACATGAGGAGTGAGTTGGTGTAGCGACATGGAGGAGTGACATGGAGGCGTGACATGGCAGAGGGACAGGGATGAGTGAGTTGGTGTAGTGACATGGAGGAGTGACATGGAGGAATGACATGGAGGAGTGACATGGAGGAGTGACATGGAGGGTTGATATGGAGGAGTGATATGGAGGAGTGACGTGGTGGAGTGAAATGGAGGAGTGAGTTGGTGTAGCGACATAAGGATTGACATGGAATAGCGACATGGAGGAGTGATATAGAGTAGTGGCGTGGTAGAGTGAAATTTAAGAGTGACATGGAGGAGTGACATTAAGGAGTTATATGGAGGAGTGAAATGGAGGATTGATATGGAGGAGTGACATGGAGGAGTGAAATAGAGGAGTGATATGGAGGAGCGACATGCAATAGTGACATGGAGGAGTGACATGGAGTAGTGACATAAAGGAGTGACATGGAGGAATGACATGGATGAGTGACATGGAGGAGTGACAAGGAGTAGCGACATGGAGGGTTGATATGGAGGAGTTACATTGATGAGTGAAGTGGTGGAGTGAAATGGAGGAGTGACATGGAGGAGTGATTTTATATAGCAACATAAGGAGTAACATGGAATAGCGACTTGGAGGAGTGACATGGAGGAGTGAGTTGGTGGAGCAACATGGAGGAGTGACATGGAAGACATATAGAAGTGACATGGAGGAGTGACTTGCAGGAGTGACATAAAGGAGTGACATGGACTAATGACTTGGCTGAGTGACATGGAGGAGTGACAAGGAGGATTGAGTTGGTAGAGCGACATGGAGGAGTGACATGGAATAGCTACATGGAGGAGTGACAAGGAGGAGTGACATGGAGGAGTGAGTTGGTGGAGCGACATGGTGGAGTGACATGGAAGACATATAGAAGTGACATGGAGGAGTGACATAAAGGAGTGACATGGAGGAATGACTTGGATGAGTGACATGGAGGAGTGAAAAGGAGGATTGAGTTGGTGTAGCGACATGGAGGAGTGACATGGAGTAGCGACATGGAGGAGTGACATGAGGAGTGAGTTGGTGTAGCAACATGAAGGAGTGACATGGAATAGCAACAAGGAGGAGTGACATGGAGGAGTGATATGGAGGAGTGACATAGAGAATTGATGTGGAGGAGAGACATGGAGTAGTGACATGGAGAACTGACAAGTTTGATCAGGAAGGAGTGTTGATCTGGAGGAGTGACATGGCGGAGGGACAGGAATTAGTGAGTTGGTGTAGTGACATGGAGGAGTGACATGGAGGAGTGACATGGAGGGTTGATATGAAGGAGTGACGTGGAGGAGTGATGTGGTGGAGTGACATGGAGGAGTGACATGGAGGATTGAGTTGGTGTATCGACATAAGGAGTGACATGGAATAGCGACATGGAGGAATGACTTGGATGAGTGACATGGAGGAGTGACAAGGTGGATTGAGTTGGTGTAGCGACATGGAGGAGTGACATGGAGGAGTGACATGGCGGAGGGACAGGGATGAGTGAGTTGGTGTAGTGACATGGAGGAGTGAAATGGAGGAATGACAAGGAGGAGTGACATGGAGGAGTGACATGGAGGGTTAATATGGAGAAGTGATATGGAGGAGTGACGTGGTGGAGTGAAATGGAGGAGTGAGTTGGTGTTGCGACATAAGGAGTGACATGGAATAGCGACATTGAGGAGTGACATGGAGGAGTGACATGAGGAGTAAGTTGGTGTAGCGACATTTAGGAGTGACATGGAATAGCAACAAGGAGGAGTGACATGGAGGAGTGACATGGAGGAGTGACATAGAGGATTGATGTGGAGGAGAGACATGGAGTAGTGACATGGAGAAGTGACAAGTTTGATCAGGAAGGAGGGTTGATATGGTGGAGTGACATGGCGGAGGGACAGGGATTAGTGAGTTGGTGTAGTGACATGGAGTAGCTACGTGGAGGAGTGACAAGGAAGTGTGACATGGAGGAGTGACGTGGGCGAGTGACATGGAGGAGTATGTTTGTAGAGCGACATGGAGGAGTGACATGGAATAGCTACATGGAGGAGTGACAAGGAGGAGTGACATGGTGGAGTGACATGGAGGAGTGACATGGAGGGTTGATATCAAGGAGTGACATGGAGGAGTGATGTGGTGGAGTGAAATGGAGGAGTGACACGGAGGAGTGAGTTGGTGTATTGACATAAGGAGTGACATGGAATAGCGACATGGAGGAGTGACCTGGATGAGTGACATGGAGGAGTGACAAGGAGGATTGAGTTGGTGTAGCGACATGGAGGAGTGAAATGGAGTAGCGACATGGAGGAGTGACATGAGGAGTGATTTGGTGTAGCGACATGGAGGAGTGACATGGAGGAGTGACATGGCGGAGGGACAGGGATGAGTGAGTTTGTGTAGTGACATGGAGGAGTGACATGGAGGAATGACATGGAGGGTTGATATGGAGGAGTGATATGGAGGAGTGACGTGGTGGAGTGAAATGGAGGAGTGAAATGGAGGAGTGAGTTGGTGTAGCGACATAAGGAGTGACATGGAATAGCGACATGGAGGAGTGACATGAGGAGTGAGGTGGTGTAGCGACATGGAGGAGTGACATGGAATAGCGACAAGGACGAGTGACATGGAGGAGTGACATAGAGGAGTGACATAGACAATTGATGTGGAGGAGAGACATGGAGTAGTGACATGGAGAAGTGACAAGTTTGATCAGGAAGGAGGGTTGATATGGTGGAGTGACATGGCAGAGGGAAAGGGATGAGTGAGTTGGTGTAGTGACATGCAGGAGTGACATGGAGGAGTGACATGGAGGAGTGACATGGAGGATTGATGTGGAGGAGAGACATGGAGGAGTGACAGGGCGGATCAGCAAGGAGGATTGATATGGTGGAGTGACATGGCGGAGGTACATGGATGAGTGACATGTAGGAGTGACATGGAGGAGCAAAATGGAGGAGTGACAAGGAGGAGCGACATGGAGGAGTGACATGGAGGATCGACATGGAGGAGTGACATGGAGGAGTGACATGGAGGAGTGACATGGAGGTGTGAGTTGGTGTATCGACAAAAGGAGTGACATGGAATAGCGACATGGAGGAGTGACTTGGATGAGTGACATGGAGGAGTGACAAGGAGGATTGAGTTGGTGTAGCGACATGGAGGAGTGAAATGTAGTAGCGACATGGAGGAGTGACATGAGGAGTGAGTTGGTGTAGCGACATGGAGGAGTGACATGGAGGCGTGACATGGCAGAGGGACAGGGATGAGTGAGTTGGTGTAGTGACATGGAGGAGTGACATGGAGGAATGACATGGAGGAGTGACATGGAGGAGTGACATGGAGGGTTGATATGGAGGAGTGATATGGAGGAGTGACGTGGTGGAGTGAAATGGAGGAGTGAGTTGGTGTAGCGACATAAGGATTGACATGGAATAGCGACATGGAGGAGTGATATAGAGTAGTGGCGTGGTAGAGTGAAATTTAAGAGTGACATGGAGGAGTGACATTAAGGAGTTATATGGAGGAGTGAAATGGAGGATTGATATGGAGGAGTGACATGGAGGAGTGAAATAGAGGAGTGATATGGAGGAGCGACATGCAATAGTGACATGGAGGAGTGACATGGAGTAGTGACATAAAGGAGTGACATGGAGGAATGACATGGATGAGTGACATGCAGGAGTGACAAGGAGTAGCGACATGGAGGGTTGATATGGAGGAGTTACATGGATGAGTGACGTGGTGGAGTGAAATGGAGGAGTGACATGGAGGAGTGATTTTATATAGCAACATAAGGAGTAACATGGAATAGCGACTTGGAGGAGTGACATGGAGGAGTGAGTTGGTGGAGCAACATGGAGGAGTGACATGGAAGACATATAGAAGTGACATGGAGGAGTGACTTGCAGGAGTGACATAAAGGAGTGACATGGACTAATGACTTGGCTGAGTGACATGGAGGAGTGACAAGGAGGATTGAGTTGGTGTAGCGACATGGAGGAGTTACATGGAGTAGCTACATGGACGAGTGACATGAGGATTGAGTTGGTGTAGCGACATGGAGGAGTGACATGGAAGAGCGACAAGGAAGAGTGACATAGAGGAGTGACATGGAGGAGTGACATAGAGGTTTGATGTAGGGGAGAGACATGGAGTAGTGACATGTAGAAGTGACAAGTTTGATCAAGAAAGAGTGTTGATATGATGGAGTGACAGGGATGAGTGAGTTGGTGTAGTGACATGGAGGAGTGAAATGGAGGAGTGACATGGAGGGTTGATATGGCGGAGTGACATGGAATAGCGACAATGAGCAATGACATGGAGGAGTGACATGGAGGAGTGACATAGAGGATTGATGTGGAGGAAAGACATGAAGTAGTGACATGGAGTAGCGACATGGAGGAGTGACATGGAGGAGTGACATGGAGGCGTGACGTGGTGGAGTGAAATGGAGGAGTGACATGGAGGAGTGAGTTGGTGTAGCGACATGGAGGAGTGAAATGTAGTAGCGACATGGAGGAGTGACATGAGGAGTGAGTTGGTGTAGCAACATGGAGGAGTGACATGGAGGCGTGACATGGCAGAGGGACAGGGATGAGTGAGTTGGTGTAGTGACATGGAGGAGTGACATGGAGGAATGACATGGAGGAGTGACATGGAGGAGTGACATGGAGGGTTGATATGGAGGAGTGATATGGAGGAGTGACGTGGTGGAGTGAAATGGAGGATCTAATTGGTGTAGCGACATAAGGATTGACATGGAATAGCGACATGGAGGAGTGATATAGAGTAGTGGCGTGGTAGAGTGAAATTTAAGAGTGACATGGAGGAGTGACATGGAGGAGTGACATAGAGTAGCTAAATCGAGGAGTGACAAGGAGGTGTGACATGGAGGAGTGACGTGGAAGAGTGACATGGAGGAGTGAGTTGGTAGAGCGACATGGAGGAGTGACATGGAGTAGCTACATTGAGGAGTGACAAGGAGGTGTGACATGGAGGAGTGATGTGGAGTAGCGACATGGAGGAGTGACTTGGAGGAGTGACAATGTGGAGCTACACAGATGAGAGACATGACATTGAAGACTTGGAGAAGTGACATGGAGGAGAGACATGGAGGAGTGAAATGGAGGAGTGACATGGAGTAGCGACATGGAGGAGTGACATGGAGGAGTGAGTTGGTGTAACGACATGGAGGAGTGACATGGAAGATATATAGAAGTGACATTAAGGAGTGACATGGAGAAGTGACAGGGCGGATCAGCAAGGAGGATTGATATGGTGGAGTGACATGGAGGAGGGACATGGAGGAGTGACAAGGAGGAGTGACATGGAGGAGTGACATGGAGGAGTGACATAGAGGATTGATGTGGAGGAGAGACATGGAGGAGTGACAGGGCGGATCAGCAAGGAGGATTGATATGATTGAGTGACATGGCGGAGGGACATGGATGAGTGACATGGAGGCGTGACATGGAGTAGCAACATGGAGAAGTGACAAGGAGGAGCGACATGGAGGATTGACATGGAAGACATATAGAAGTGACATGGAGGAGTGACATGGAGGATCGACATGGAGGAGTGACATGGAGTAGCGACATAGGGGAATGATATAGAGGAGTGATATTGAAAAGTGACATGGAGGAGTGACTTAGAGGAGTGATGTGGAGGAGTGACAATATGGAGCTACACGGATGAGAGACATGACATTGAAGACTTGGAGAAGTGACATGGAGGAGCGACATGCAAGAGGGACATGGAGGAGTGACATGGAGTAGCGAAATGGAGTAGTGACATTAAGGAGTTACATGTAGGAGTGAAATGGAGGACTGATATGGAGGAGTGACATGGAGGAGTGAAATAAACGAGTGACTTGGAGGAGTGACATAAAGGAGTGACATGGAGGAGTGACATGAGGAGTGACGTGGTGGAATGAAATGGAGGAGAGACATGGAGGAGTGAGTTTATATAGTGACATAAGGAGTGACATGGAATAGTGACATGGAGGAGTGACATGGAGTAGTGAAATAGAGGAGTGACGTGGAGCAGTGACATGGAGGAGTGACATGGAGGAGTGAGTTGGTAGAGCGACATGGAGGAGTGACATGGAATAGCTACATGGAGGAGTGACAAGGAGGAGTGACATGAAGGAGTGAGTTGGTGGAGCGACATGGAGGAGTGACATGGAATAGCTACATGGAGGAGTGACAAGCAAGTGTGACATGGAGGAGTGACATGGACGAGTGAAATGGTGGAGTGAGTTGGTAGAGCGACATGGAGGAGTGACATGGAATAGCTACATGGAGGAGTGACAAGGAGGAGTGACATGGAGGAGTGAGTTGGTGGAGCGACATGGAGGAGTGACATGGAAGACATATAGAAGTGACATGGAGGAGTGACTTGGAGGAGTGACATAAAGGAGTGACATAGAGGAATGACTTGGATGAGTGACATGGAGGAGTGACAAGGAGGATTGATTTGGTGTAGCGACATGGAGGAGTGACATGGAGTAGCGACATGGGATAGTGACATGAGGAGTGAGTTGGTTTAGCAACATGGAGGAGTGACATGGAATAGCGACAAGGAGGTGTGACATGGAGGAGTGACATAGAGGATTGATGTGGAGGAGACACATGGAGTATTGACATGGAGAACTGACAAGTTTGATCTGTAAGGAGGGTTGATATGGTGGAGTGACATGGCGGAGGGACAGGGATTAGTGAGTTGGTGTAGTGACATGGAGGAGTGACATGTAGGAGTGACATGGAGGAGTGACATGGAGGAGTGACGTGGTGGAGTGAAATGGAGGAGTGACATGGAGGAGTGAGTTGGTGTATCGACATAAGGAGCGACATGGAATAGCGACATGGAGGAGTGACTTGGATGAGTGACATGGAGGAGTGACAAGGAGGATTGACATGGAGGATCGACATGGAGGAGTGACATGGAGTAGCGACATAGGGGAATGACATAGAGGAGTGATATTGAAAAGTGACATGGAGGAGTGACATAGAGGAGTGATGTGGAGGAGTGACATGGAAAACATGTAGAAGTGACACGGAGGAGTAATATGGAGGTGTGACAATATGGAGCTACACGGATGAGAGACATGACATTGAAGACTTGGAGAAGTGACATGGAGGAGCGACATGCAAGAGCCACATGGAGGAGTGACATGGAGTAGCGACATGGAGTAGTGACATTAAGGAGTTACATGGAGGAGTGAAATGGAGTATTGATATGGAGGAGTGACATGGAGGAGTGAAATAGAGGAATGATGTGGTGGAGTGAAATGGAGGAGTGACATGGATGAGTGAGTTGGTGTATCGACATAAGGAGTGACATGGAATAGCGACATGGAGGAGTGACTTGGATGAGTGACATGGAGGATTGACAAGGATGATTGATGTGGAGGAGAGACATGGAGTAGTGACATGGAGAACTGAGAAGTTTGATCAGGAAGGAGGGTTGATATGGTGGAGTGACATGGCGGAGGGACAGGGATCAGTGAGTTGGTGTAGTGACATGGAGGAGTGAAATGGAGGAGTGACATGGAGGAGTTACATGGAGGAGTGACGTGGTGGAGTGAAATGGAGGAGTGACATGGAGGAGTGAGTTGGTGGAGCGACATGGAGGAGTGACATGGAAGACATATAGAAGTGACATGGAGGAGTGACTTGGAGGAGTGACATAAAGGAGTGACATGGAGGAATGACTTGGATGAGTGACATGGAGGAGTGACAAGGAGGATTGAGTTGGTGTAGCGACATGGAGGAGTGACATGGAGTAGCGACATGGAGGAGTGACATGAGGAGTGAGTTGGTGTAGCGACATGGAGGAGTGACATGGAATAGCGACAAGGAGGAGTGACATGGAGGAGTGACATGGAGGAGTAACATAGAGGATTGATGTGGAGGAGAGACATAGAGTAGTGACATGGAGAACTGACAAGTTTGATCAGGAAGGAGGTTTGATATTGTGGAGTGACATGGCGGAGGGACAGGGATTAGTGAGTTGGTGTAGTGACATGGAGGAGTGACATGGAGGAGTGACATGGAGGAGTGACATGGAGGGTTGGTATGGAGGAGTGACATGGAGGAGTGACGTGGTGGAGTTAAATGGAGGAGTGACATGGAGGAGTGAGTTGGTGTATCGACATAAGGAGTGACATGGAATAACGACATGGAGGAGTGACTTGGATGAGTGACATGGAGGAGTGACAAGGAGGATTGAGTTGGTTTAGCGACATGGAGGAGTGAAATGGAATAGCTACATGGAGGAGTGACAAGGAGGAGTGACATGGAGGAGTGAATTGGTGGAGCGACATGGAGGAGTGACATGGAAGACATATAGAAGTGACATGGAGGAGTGACTTGGAGGAGTGACAGAAAGGAATGACATGGAGGAATGACTTGGATGAGTGACATGGAGGACTGACAAGGAGGATTGAGTTGGTGTAGCGACATGGAGGAGTGACATGGATTAGCGACATGGAAGAGTGACATGAGGAGTGAGTTGGTGTAGCAACATGGAGGAGTGACATGGAATAGCGACAAGGAGGAGTGACATGGAGGAGTGACATGGGGGAGTGACATAGAGGATTGATGTGGAGGAGAGACATAGAGTAGTGACATGGAGAACTGACAAGTTTGATCAGGAAGGAGGTTTTATATTGTGGAGTGACATGGCGGAGGGACAGGGATTAGTGAGTTGGTGTAGTGACATGGAGGAGTGACATGGAGGAGTGACATGGAGGAGTGACATGGAGGAGTGACGTGGTGGAGTGAAATGGAGGAGTGACATGGAGGAGTGAGTTGGTGGAGCGACATGGAGGAGTGACATGGAAGACATATAGAAGTGACATGGAGGAGTGACTTGGAGGAGTGACATAAAGGAGTGACATGGAGGAATGACTTGGAAGAGTGACATGGAGGAGTGACAATGAGGATTGAGTTGGTGTAGCGACATGGAGGAGTGACATGGAGTAGCGACATGGAGGAGTGACATGAGGAGTGAGTTGGTGTAGCAACATGGAGGAGTGACATGGAATAGCGACAAGGAGGAGTGACATGGAGGAGTGACATGGAGGAGTAACATAGAGGATTGATGTGGAGGAGAGACATAGAGTAGTGACATGGAGAACTGACAAGTTTGATCAGGAAGGAGGTTTGATATTGTGGAGTGACATGGCGGAGGGACAGGGATTAGTGAGTTGGTGTAGTGACATGGAGGAGTGACATGGAGGAGTGACATGGAGGAGTGACATGGAGGGTTGGTATGGAGGAGTGACATGGAGGAGTGACGTGGTGGAGTTAAATGGAGGAGTGACATGGAGGAGTGAGTTGGTGTATCGACATAAGGAGTGACATGGAATAACGACATGGAGGTTTAACTTGGATGAGTGACATGGAGGAGTGACAAGGAGGATTGAGTTGGTTTAGCGACATGGAGGAGTGAAATGGAATAGCTACATGGAGGAGTGACAAGGAGGAGTGACATGGAGGAGTGAATTGGTGGAGCGACATGGAGGAGTGACTTGGAAGACATATAGAAGTGACATGGAGGAGTGACTTGGAGGAGTGACATAAAGGAATGACATGGAGGAATGACTTGGATGAGTGACATGGAGGACTGACAAGGAGGATTGAGTTGGAGTAGTGACATGGAGGAGTGACATGGAGTAGCGACATGGAAGAGTGACATGAGGAGTGAGTTGGTGTAGCAACATGGAGGAGTGACATGGAATAGCGACAAGGAGGAGTGACATAGAAAAGTGACATGGAGGAGTGACACAGAGGTTTGTTGTGGGGGAGAGACATGGAGTAGTGACATGGAGAAGTGACAAGTTTGTTCAGGAAGGAAGGTTGATATGGTGGAGTGACATGGCGGAGGGACAGGGATGAGTGAGTTGGTGTAGTGACATGGAGGAGTAACATGGAGTAGTGACATGGAGGGTTGATATGGAGGAGTGACATAGAGTAGTGACGTGGTGGAGTGAAATGTGGGAGTGACATGGAAGAGTGAGTTGGTGTAGCGACAAGGAGGAGTAACATGGAATAGCGACAAGGAGGATTGACATGGAGGAGTGATATAGAGGCGTGATGTGGAGGAGAGACATGGAGTAGTGACATGGAGAAGTGACAAGTTTGATCAGGAAGGAGGGTTGATATGGTGGAGTGACATGGCGGAGGGACAGGGATGAGTGAGTTGGTGTAGTGACATGAAGTAGCTACATGGAGGAGTGACAAGGAAGTGTGACATGGAGGAGTCACGTGGACGAGTGACATGGAGGAGTGAGTTGGTAGAGTGACATGGAGGAGTGACATGGAATAGCTACATGGAGGAGTGACATGGAATAGCTACATGGAGGAGTGACAAGGAGGAGTGACATGGAGGAGTGAGTTGGTGGAACGACATGGAGGAATGACATGGAAGACATATAGCAGTGACATAGAGGAGTGACTTGGAGGAGTGACATAAAGGAGTGACATGGAGGAATGACTTGGATGAGTGACATTGAGGAGTGACAAGGAGGATTGAGTTGGTGTAGCGACATGGAGGAGTGACATGGAGTAGCGACATGGAGGAGTGACATGGAGGAGTGACATGGAGGAGTGACTTGGAGGAGTGACATAAAGGAGTGACATGGACAAATGACTTGGCTGAGTGACATGGAGGAGTGACAAGGAGGATTGAGTTAGTGTAGCGACATGGAGGAGTGACATGGAGTAGCTACATGGAGGAGTGACATGAGGATTGAGTTGGTGTAGCGACATGGAGGAGTGACATGGAAGAGCGACAAGGAGGAGTGACATAGAGGAGTGACATGGAGGAGTGACATAGAGGTTTGATGTGGGGGAGAGACATGGAGTAGTGACATGGAGAAGTGACAAGTTTGATCAGGAAGGAGGTTTGATATGGTGGAGTGACATGGCGGAGGGACAGGGAAGAGTGAGTTGGTGTAGTGACATGCAGGAGTAACATGGAGGAGTGACATGGAGGGTTGATATGGAGGAGTGACATGGAGGAGTGACGTGGTGGAGTGAAATGGGGGAGTGACATGGAAGAGTGAGTTGGTGTAGCGACATGGAGGAGTAACATGGAATAGCGACAAGGAGGAGTGACATGGAGGAGTGACATGGAGGAGTGATATAGAGGAGTGATGTGGAGGAGAGACATGGAGTAGTGACATGGAGAAGTGACTAGTTTGATCAGGAAGGAGGGTTGATATGGTGGAGTGACATGGCGGAGGGACAGGGATGAGTGAGTTGGTGTAGTGACATGAAGTAGCTACATGGAGGAGTGACAAGGAAGTGTAACATGGAGGAGTGACATGGACGAGTGACATGGAGGAGTGAGTTGGTAGAGCGACATGGAGGAGTGACATGGAAGACATATAGAAGTGACATGGAGGAGTGACTTGGAGGAGTGACATAAAGGAGTGACATGGAGGAATGACTTGGATGAGTGACATGGAGGAGTGACAAGGAGAATTGAGTTGGTGTAGCGACATGGAGGAGTGACATGGAGTAGCGACATGGAGGAGTGACATGAGGATTGAGTTGTTGTAGCAACATGGAGGAGTGACATGGAATAGCGACAAGGAGGAGTGACATGGAGGAGTGACATGGAGGAGTGACATAGAGGATTGATGTGGAGGAGAGACATGGAGTAGTGACATGGAGAACTGACAAGTTTGATTAGGAAGGAGGTTTGATATTGTGGAGTGACATGGCGGAGGGACAGGGATTAGTGAGTTGGTGTAGTGACATGGAGGAGTGAGGTGGTAGAGTGACATGGAGGAGTGTCATGGAATAGCTAAATGGAGTAGTGACAAGGAGGAGTGACATGGAGGAGTGAGTTGGCGTATCTACATAAGGAGTGACATGGAATAGCGACATGGAGGAATGACTTGGATGAGTGACATGGAGGAGTGACAAGGAGGAATGAGTTGGTGTAGCGACATGGAGGAGTGAGGTGGTAGAGTGACATGGAGGAGTGTCATGGAATAGCTACATGGAAGAGTGACAAGGAGGAGTGACATGGCGGGTTGATATGAAGGAGTGACATGGAGGCGTAACAAGTGCGGAGGGACAGGGATTAGTGAGTCTGTGTAGTGACATGGAGGAGTGACATGGAGGAGTGACATGGAGGAGTGACATGGCGGGTTGATATGGAGGAGTGACATGGAGGAGTGACGTGGTGGAGTGAAATGGAGGAGTGACATGGAGGAGTGAGTTGGCGTATCGTCATTAGGAGTGACATGGAATAGCGACATGGAGGAATGACTTGGATGAGTGACATGGAGGAGTGACAAGGAGGTTTGAGTTGGTGTAGCGACATGGAGGAGTGAAATGGAATAGCTACATGGAGGAGTGACAAGGAGGAGTGAGTTGGTGGAGCAACATGGAGGAGTGACATGGAAGACATATAGAAGTGACATGGAGGAGTGACTTGGAGGAGTGACATAAAGGAGTGACATGGAGGAATGACTTGGATGAGTGACATGGAGGAGTGACAAGGAGAATTGAGTTGGTGTAGCGACATGGAGGAGTGACATGGAGTAGCGACATGGAGGAGTGACATGAGGAGTGAGTTGGTGTAGCAACATGGAGGAGTGACATGGAATAGCGACAAGGAGGAGTGACATGGAGGAGTGACATGGAGGAGTGACATAGAGGATTGATGTGGAGGTAAGACATGGAGTAGTGACATGGAGAACTGACAAGTTTGATTAGGAAGGAGGTTTGATATTGTGGAGTGACATGGCGGAGGGACAGGGATTAGTGAGTTGGTGTAGTGACATGGAGGAGTGAGGTGGTAGAGTGACATGGAGGAGTGTCATGGAATAGCTACATGGAAGAGTGACAAGGAGGAGTGACATGGCGGGTTGATATGGAGGAGTGACATGGAGGCGTAACAAGTGCGGAGGGACAGGGATTAGTGAGTCCGTGTAGTGACATGGAGGAGTGACATGGAGGAGTGACATGGAGGAATGACTTGGATGAGTGACATGGAGGAGTGACAAGGACGATTGAGTTGGTGTAGCGACATGGAGGAGTGAAATGGAATAGCTAAATGGAGTAGTGACAAGGAGGAGTGACATGGAGGAGTGAGTTGCCGTATCTACATAAGGAGTGACATGGAATAGCGACATGGAGGAATGACTTGGATGAGTGACATGGAGGAGTGACAAGGAGGATTGAGTTGGTGTAGCGACATGGAGGAGTGAGGTGGTAGAGTGACATGGAGGAGTGTCATGGAATAGCTACATGGAAGAGTGACAAGGAGGAGTGACATGGCGGGTTGATATGAAGGAGTGACATGGAGGCGTAACAAGTGCGGAGGGACAGGGATTAGTGAGTCTGTGTAGTGACATGGAGGAGTGACATGGAGGAGTGACATGGCGGGTTGATATGGAGGAGTGACATGGAGGAGTGACGTGGTGGAGTGAAATGGAGGAGTGACATGGAGGAGTGAGTTGGCGTATCGTCATAAGGAGTGACATGGAATAGCGACATGGAGGAATGACTTGTATGAGTGACATGGAGGAGTGACAAGGAGGTTTGAGTTGGTGTAGCGACATGGAGGAGTGAAATGGAATAGCTACATGGAGGAGTGACAAGGAGGAGAGACATGGAGGAGTTAGTTGGTGGAGCGACATGGAGGAGTGACATGGAATACATATAGACGTGGTGGAGTGAAATGGAGGAGTGACATGGAGGAGTGAGTTGGTGTAGCGACAAGGAGGAGTGACATGGAGGGTTGATATGGAGGAGTGACATGGAGGAGTGACGTGGTGGAGTGAAATGGAGAAGTGACATGGAGGAGTGAGTTTATATAGCGACATAAGGAGTGACATGGAATAGCGACATGGAGGAGTGACATGGAGGAGTAACATAGAGGAGTGACGTGGAGCAGTGACATGGAGGAGTGACATGGAGGAGTGAGTTGGTGGAGCAACATGGAGGAGTGACATGGAAGACATATAGAAGTGACATGGAGGAGTGACTTGGAGGAGTGACATAAAGGAGTGACATGGACAAATGACTTGGATGAGTGACATGGAGGAGTGACAAGGAGGATTGAGTTGGTGTAGCGACATGGAGGAGTTACATGGAGTAGCTACATGGAGGAGTGACATGAGGATTGAGTTGGTGTAGCGACATGGAGGAGTGACATGGAAGAGCGACAAGGAGGAGTGACATAGAGGAGTGACATGGAGGAGTGACATAGAGGTTTGATGTTGGGAAGAGACATGGAGTAGTGATATGGAGAAGTGACAAGTTTGATCAGGAATGAGGGTTGATATGGTGGAGTGACATGGCGGAGGGACTGGGATGAGTGAGTTGGTGTAGTGACATGGAGGAGTAACATGGAGGAGTGACATGGAGGGTTGATATGGAGGAGTGACATGGAGGAGTGACGTGGTGTAGTGAAATGGGGGAGTGACATGGAAGAGTGAGTTGGTGTAGCGACATGGAGGAGTAACATGGAATAGCGACAAGGAGGAGTGACATGGAGGAGTGACATGGAGGAGTGATATAGAGGAGTGATGTGGAGGAGAGACATGGAGTAGTGACATGGAGAAGTGACAAGTTTGATCAGGAAGGAGGGTTGATATGGTGGAGTGACATGGCGGAGCGACAGGGATGAGTGAGTTGGTGTAGTGACATGAAGTAGCTACATGGATGAGTGACAAGGAAGTGTGACATGGAGGAGTGACGTGGACGAGTGACATGGAGGAGTGAGTTGGTAGAGCGACATGGAGGAGTGACATGGAATAGCTACATGGAGGTGTGACAAGGAGGAGTGACATGGAGGAGTGAGTTGGTGGATCGACATGGAGAAGTGACATGGAAGACAAATAGAAGTGACATGGAGGAGTGACTTGGAGGAGTGACATAAATGAGTGACATGGAGGAATGACTTGGATGAGTGACATGGAAGAGTGACAAGGAGGATTGAGTTGGTGTAGCGACATGGAGGAGTGACTAGGAGTAGCGACATGGAGGAGTGAAATGAGGAGTGAGTTGGTGTAGCAACATGGAGGAGTAACATGGAATAGCGACAAGGATAAGTAACATGAAGGAGTGACATAGAGGATTGATGTGGAGGAGAGACATGGAGTAGTGACATGGAGAACTGACAAGTTTGATCAGGAAGGAGGTTTGATATTGTGGAGTGACATGGCGGAGGGACAGGGATTAGTGAGTTGGTGTAGTGACATGGAGGAGTGACATGGAGGAGTGACATGGAGGAGTGACATGGCGGGTTGATATGAAGGAGTGACATGGAGGAGTTACGTGGTGGAGTGAAATGGAGGAGTGACATGGAGGAGTGAGTTGGTGTATCGACATAAGGAGTGACATGGAATAGTGACATGGAGGAGTGACATGGATTAGTGACATAGAGGAGTGACGTGGAGCAGTGACATGAAGGAGTGACATGGAGGAGTGAGTTGGTGGAGCAACATGGAGGAGTGACATGGAAGACATATAGAAGTGACATGGATGAGTGACTTGGAGGAGTGACATAAAGGAGTGACATGGACAAATGACTTGGCTGAGTGACATGGAGGAGTGACAAGGAGGATTGAGTTGGTGTAGCGACATGGAGGAGTGACATGGAGTAGCTACATGGAGGATTGACATGAGGATTGAGTTGGTGTAGCGACATGGAAGAGTGACATGGAAGAGCGACAAGGAGGAGTGACATAGAGGAGTGACAAGGAGGAGTGACATAGAGCTTTGATGTGGGGGAGAGACATGGAGTAGTGACATGGAGAAGTGACAAGTTTGATCAGGAAGGAGGGTTGATATGGTGGAGTGACATGGCGGAGGGACAGGGATGAGTGAGTTGGTGTAGTGACATGGAGGAGTAACATGGAGGAGTGACATGGAGGGTTGATATGGAGGAGTGACATGGAGGAGTGACGTGGTGGAGTGAAATGGGGGAGTGACATGTAAGAGTGAGTTGGTGTAGCGACATGGAGGAGTAACATGGAATAGCGACAAGGAGGAGTGACATGGAGGAGTGACATGGAGGAGTGATATAGAGGAGTGATGTGGAGGAGAGACATGGAGTAGTGACATGGAGAAGTGACAAGTTTGATCAGGAAGGAGGGTTGATATGGTGGAGTGACATGGCGGAGGGACAGGGATGAGTGAGTTGGTGTAGTGACATGAAGTAGCTACATGGATGAGTGACAAGGATGTGTGACATGGAGGAGTGACGTGGACGAGTGACATGGAGGAGTGAGTTGGTGTAGCAACATGGAGGAGTGACATGGAATAGCGACAAGGAGGAGTGACATGGAGGAGTGACATGGAGGGTTGATATGGAGGAGTGACATGGAGGAGTGACGTGGTGGAGGGACATGGATGAGTGACATGGAGGAGTGACATGGAGGAGCAACATGGAGGAGTGACAAGGAGGAGCGACATGGAGAAGTGACATGGAAGACATATGGAAGTGACATGGAGGAGTGACATGGAGGATCGATATGGAGGAGTGACATGGAGTAGCGACATAGGGGAATGACATAGAGGAGTGATATTGAAAAGTGACATGGAGGAGTGACATAGAGGAGTGATGTGGAGGAGTGACATGGAAAACGTAGAAGTGACACGGAGGAGTGATATGGAGGAGTGACAATATGGAGCTACACGGATGAGAGACATGACATTGAAGACTTGGAGAAGGGACATGGAGGAGCGACATGCAAGAGTGACATGGAGGAGTGACATGGAGGAGTGACAAGGAGTAGCGACATGGAGGAGTGACATGGAAGACATATAGAAGTGACATGGAGGAGTGATATGGAGAAGCGACATGCAGGAGTGACATTAAAGTCATATAGAAGTGAAATTGAGGAGTGACTTGGAGGAGTGACATAAAGGAGTGACATGGAAGAATGAAATTGATGAGTGACATGGAGGAGTGACAAGGAGTAGCGACATGGAGGAGTGACATGAGGAGTGACGTAGAAGAGTGACGTGGTGGAGTGAAATGGAGGAGTGACATGGAAGAGTGAGTTGGTGTAGCGACATGGAGGAGTAAAATGGAATAGCAACATGGAGGAGTGACATGGAGGAGTGATATAGAGGAGTGATGTGGAGGAGAGACATGGAGTAGTGACATGGAGAAGTGACAAATTTGATCAGGAAGGAGGGTTGATATGGTGGAGTGACATGGCGGAGGGACATGGAGGAGTGACATGGAGGAGTGACATGGAATAGCGACAATGAGGAATGACATGGAGGAGTGACATGGAGGAGTGACATAGAGGATTGATGTGGAGGAGAGACATGGAGTAGTGACATGGAGAAGTGACAAGTTTGATCAGGAAAGAGGGTTGTTATGGTGGTATGACATTGTGGAGGGACAGGGATGAGTGAGTTGGTGTAGTGACATGGAGGAGTGACATGGAATAGCGACAAGGAGGATTGAGTTAGTGTAGCGACATGGAGGAGTGACATGGAGGAGTGACATGCAGGAATGACACAGAGGAGTGACAAAGAGTATTGAGTTCATGTAGCGACATGGAGGAGTGACATGGAATAGCGACATGGAGGAGTGTCATAGAGGAGTGACATGGAGGAGTGACATAGAGGATTGATATGGAGGCGAGACATGGAGGAGTGACAGGGCGGATCAGCAAGGAGGATTGATATGGTGGAGTGACATGGCGGATGTACATGGATGAGTGACATGGAGGAGTGACATGGAGGAGCAACATGGAGGAGTGACAAGGAGGAGCGACATGGAGGAGTGACATGGAAGACATATAGAAGTTACATGGAGGAGTGACTTGGAGGAGTGACATATAGGAGTGACATGGAGGAATGACTTGGATGAGTGACATGGAGGAGTGACAAGGAGGATTGAGTTAGTGTAGCGACATGGAGGAGTGACATGGAATTGCGACAAGGAGGAGTGACATGGAGAAGTGACATGGAGGATTGATATGGAGGACTAACATGGAGGAGTAATATAGAGGAGTGGCGTGGTGGAGTGATATTTAAGAGTGACATGGAGGAGTGACATGGAGGAGTGACATGGAGTAGTGAGTTGGTAGAGCGACATGGAGGAGTGACATGGAGTAGCTACATGGAGGAGTGACAAGGAGGTGTGACATGGAGGAGTTACGTGGAGTAGCGACATGGAGGAGTGACTTGAAGGAGTGATAATGTGGAGCTACACGGATGAGAGACATGACATTGAAAACTTGGAGAAGTGACATGGAGGAGAGACATGGAGGAGTGAAATGGAAGAGTGACATGGAGTAGAGACATGGAGGAGTGACATGGAACACATATAGAAGTGACATGGAGGAGTGACATGGAACACATATAGAAGTGACATGGAGGAGTGACATGGAGTAGCGACATGGAGGAGTGACATGAGGAGTGAGTTGGTGTAGCGACATGGAGGAGTGACATGGAGGAATGACATGGAGGAGTGACATGGAGGAGTGACATGGAGGGTTGATATGGAGGAGTGATTTGGAGGAGTGACGTGGTGGAGTGAAATGGAGGAGTGAGTTGGTGTAGCGACATAAGGAGTGACATGGAATAGCGACATGGAGGAATGACATGGAGGAGTGACATAAAGGAGTGACATGGAGGAATGACTTGGAGGAGTGACATAAAGGAGTGACATGGAGGAATGACTTGGATGAGTGACATGGAGGAGTGACAATGAGGATTGAGTTGGTGTAGCGACATGGAGGAGTGACATGGAGTAGCGACATGGAGGAGTGACATGAGGAGTGAGTTGGTGTAGCAACATGGAGGAGTGACATGGAATAGCGACAAGGAGGAGTGACATGGAGGAGTGACATGGAGGAGTAACATAGAGGATTGATGTGGAGGAGAGACATAGAGTAGTGACATGGAGAACTGACAAGTTTGATCAGGAAGGAGGTTTGATATTGTGGAGTGACATGGCGGAGGGACAGGGATTAGTGAGTTGGTGTAGTGACATGGAGGAGTGACATGGAGGAGTGACATGGAGGAGTGACATGGAGGGTTGGTATGGAGGAGTGACATGGAGGAGTGACGTGGTGGAGTTAAATGGAGGAGTGACATGGAGGAGTGAGTTGGTGTATCGACATAAGGAGTGACATGGAATAACGACATGGAGGAGTGACTTGGATGAGTGACATGGAGGAGTGACAAGGAGGATTGAGTTGGTTTAGCGACATGGAGGAGTGAAATGGAATAGCTACATGGAGGAGTGACAAGGAGGAGTGACATGGTTGAGTGAATTGGTGGAGCGACATGGAGGAGTGACATGGAAGACATATAGAAGTGACATGGAGGAGTGACTTGGAGGAGTGACATAAAGGAATGACATGGAGGAATGACTTGGATGAGTGACATGGAGGGTTGGTATGGAGGAGTGACATGGAGGAGTGACGTAGTGGAGTTAAATGGAGGAGTGACATGGAGGAGTGAGTTGGTGTATCGACATAAGGAGTGACATGGAATAACGACATGGAGGTTTAACTTGGATGAGTGACATGGAGGAGTGACAAGGAGGATTGAGTTGGTTTAGCGACATGGAGGAGTGAAATGGAATAGCTACATGGAGGAGTGACAAGGAGGAGTGACATGGAGGAGTGAATTGGTGGAGCGACATGGAGGAGTGACTTGGAAGACATATAGAAGTGACATGGAGGAGTGACTTGGAGGAGTGACATAAAGGAATGACATGGAGGAATGACTTGGATGAGTGACATGGAGGACTGACAAGGAGGATTGAGTTGGAGTAGTGACATGGAGGAGTGACATGGAGTAGCGACATGGAAGAGTGACATGAGGAGTGAGTTGGTGTAGCAACATGGAGGAGTGACATGGAATAGCGACAAGGAGGAGTGACATAGAAAAGTGACATGGAGGAGTGACACAGAGGTTTGTTGTGGGGGAGAGACATGGAGTAGTGACATGGAGAAGTGACAAGTTTGTTCAGGAAGGAAGGTTGATATGGTGGAGTGACATGGCGGAGGGACAGGGATGAGTGAGTTGGTGTAGTGACATGGAGGAGTAACATGGAGTAGTGACATGGAGGGTTGATATGGAGGAGTGACATAGAGTAGTGACGTGGTGGAGTGAAATGTGGGAGTGACATGGAAGAGTGAGTTGGTGTAGCGACAAGGAGGAGTAACATGGAATAGCGACAAGGAGGATTGACATGGAGGAGTGATATAGAGGCGTGATGTGGAGGAGAAACATGGAGTAGTGACATGGAGAAGTGACAAGTTTGATCAGGAAGGAGGGTTGATATGGTGGAGTGACATGGCGGAGGGACAGGGATGAGTGAGTTGGTGTAGTGACATGAAGTAGCTACATGGAGGAGTGACAAGGAAGTGTGACATGGAGGAGTCACGTGGACGAGTGACATGGAGGAGTGAGTTGGTAGAGTGACATGGAGGAGTGACATGGAATAGCTACATGGAGGAGTGACATGGAATAGCTACATGGAGGAGTGACAAGGAGGAGTGACATGGAGGAGTGAGTTGGTGGAACGACATGGAGGAATGACATGGAAGACATATAGCAGTGACATAGAGGAGTGACTTGGAGGAGTGACATAAAGGAGTGACATGGAGGAATGACTTGGATGAGTGACATTGAGGAGTGACAAGGAGGATTGAGTTGGTGTAGCGACATGGAGGAGTGACATGGAGTAGCGACATGGAGGAGTGACATGGAGGAGTGACATGGAGGAGTGACTTGAGGAGTGACATAAAGGAGTGACATGGACAAATGACTTGGCTGAGTGACATGGAGGAGTGACAAGGAGGATTGAGTTAGTGTAGCGACATGGAGGAGTGACATGGAGTAGCTACATGGAGGAGTGACATGAGGATTGAGTTGGTGTAGCGACATGGAGGAGTGACATGGAAGAGCGACAAGGAGGAGTGACATAGAGGAGTGACATGGAGGAGTGACATAGAGGTTTGATGTGGGGGAGAGACATGGAGTAGTGACATGGAGAAGTGACAAGTTTGATCAGGAAGGAGGTTTGATATGGTGGAGTGACATGGCGGAGGGACAGGGAAGAGTGAGTTGGTGTAGTGACATGCAGGAGTAACATGGAGGAGTGACATGGAGGGTTGATATGGAGGAGTGACATGGAGGAGTGACGTGGTGGAGTGAAATGGGGGAGTGACATGGAAGAGTGAGTTGGTGTAGCGACATGGAGGAGTAACATGGAATAGCGACAAGGAGGAGTGACATGGAGGAGTGACATGGAGGAGTGATATAGAGGAGTGATGTGGAGGAGAGACATGGAGGAGTGAGTTGGTGTAGTGACATGAAGTAGCTACATGGAGGAGTGACAAGGAAGTGTAACATGGAGGAGTGACATGGACGAGTGACATGGAGGAGTGAGTTGGTAGAGCGACATGGAGGAGTGACATGGAAGACATATAGAAGTGACATGGAGGAGTGACTTGGAGGAGTGACATAAAGGAGTGACATGGAGGAATGACTTGGATGAGTGACATGGAGGAGTGACAAGGAGAATTGAGTTGGTGTAGCGACATGGAGGAGTGACATGGAGTAGCGACATGGAGGAGTGACATGAGGATTGAGTTGTTGTAGCAACATGGAGGAGTGACATGGAATAGCGACAAGGAGGAGTGACATGGAGGAGTGACATGGAGGAGTGACATAGAGGATTGATGTGGAGGAGAGACATGGAGTAGTGACATGGAGAACTGACAAGTTTGATTAGGAAGGAGGTTTGATATTGTGGAGTGACATGGCGGAGGGACAGGGATTAGTGAGTTGGTGTAGTGACATGGAGGAGTGAGGTGGTAGAGTGACATGGAGGAGTGTCATGGAATAGCTAAATGGAGTAGTGACAAGGAGGAGTGACATGGAGGAGTGAGTTGGCGTATCTACATAAGGAGTGACATGGAATAGCGACATGGAGGAATGACTTGGATGAGTGACATGGAGGAGTGACAAGGAGGAATGAGTTGGTGTAGCGACATGGAGGAGTGAGGTGGTAGAGTGACATGGAGGAGTGTCATGGAATAGCTACATGGAAGAGTGACAAGGAGGAGTGACATGGCGGGTTGATATGAAGGAGTGACATGGAGGCGTAACAAGTGCGGAGGGACAGGGATTAGTGAGTCTGTGTAGTGACATGGAGGAGTGACATGGAGGAGTGACATGGAGGAGTGACATGGCGGGTTGATATGGAGGAGTGACATGGAGGAGTGACGTGGTGGAGTGAAATGGAGGAGTGACATGGAGGAGTGAGTTGGCGTATCGTCATAAGGAGTGACATGGAATAGCGACATGGAGGAATGACTTGGATGAGTGACATGGAGGAGTGACAAGGAGAATTGAGTTGGTGTAGCGACATGGAGGAGTGACATGGAGTAGCGACATGGAGGAGTGACATGAGGAGTGAGTTGGTGTAGCAACATGGAGGAGTGACATGGAATAGCGACAAGGAGGAGTGACATGGAGGAGTGACATGGAGGAGTGACATAGAGGATTGATGTGGAGGTAAGACATGGAGTAGTGACATGGAGAACTGACAAGTTTGATTAGGAAGGAGGTTTGATATTGTGGAGTGACATGGCGGAGGGACAGGGATTAGTGAGTTGGTGTAGTGACATGGAGGAGTGAGGTGGTAGAGTGACATGGAGGAGTGTCATGGAATAGCTACATGGAAGAGTGACAAGGAGGAGTGACATGGCGGGTTGATATGGAGGAGTGACATGGAGGCGTAACAAGTGCGGAGGGACAGGGATTAGTGAGTCCGTGTAGTGACATGGAGGAGTGACATGGAGGAGTGACATGGAGGAATGACTTGGATGATTGACATGGAGGAGTGACAAGGACGATTGAGTTGGTGTAGCGACATGGAGGAGTGAAATGGAATAGCTAAATGGAGTAGTGACAAGGAGGAGTGACATGGAGGAGTGAGTTGCCGTATCTACATAAGGAGTGACATGGAATAGCGACATGGAGGAATGACTTGGATGAGTGACATGGAGGAGTGACAAGGAGGATTGAGTTGGTGTAGCGACATGGAGGAGTGAGGTGGTAGAGTGACATGGAGGAGTGTCATGGAATAGCTACATGGAAGAGTGACAAGGAGGAGTGACATGGCGGGTTGATATGAAGGAGTGACATGGAGGCGTAACAAGTGCGGAGGGACAGGGATTAGTGAGTCTGTGTAGTGACATGGAGGAGTGACATGGAGGAGTGACATGGCGGGTTGATATGGAGGAGTGACATGGAGGAGTGACGTGGTGGAGTGAAATGGAGGAGTGACATGGAGGAGTGAGTTGGCGTATCGTCATAAGGAGTGACATGGAATAGCGACATGGAGGAATGACTTGTATGAGTGACATGGAGGAGTGACAAGGAGGTTTGAGTTGGTGTAGCGACATGGAGGAGTGAAATGGAATAGCTACATGGAGGAGTGACAAGGAGGAGAGACATGGAGGAGTTAGTTGGTGGAGCGACATGGAGGAGTGACATGGAATACATATAGACGTGGTAGAGTGACATGGAGGAGTGTCATGGAATAGCTACATGGAAGAGTGACAAGGAGGAGTGACATGGCGGGTTGATATGAAGGAGTGACATGGAGGCGTAACAAGTGCGGAGGGACAGGGATTAGTGAGTCTGTGTAGTGACATGGAGGAGTGACATGGAGGAGTGACATGGCGGGTTGATATGGAGGAGTGACATGGAGGAGTGACGTGGTGGAGTGAAATGGAGGAGTGACATGGAGGAGTGAGTTGGCGTATCGTCATAAGGAGTGACATGGAATAGCGACATGGAGGAATGACTTGTATGAGTGACATGGAGGAGTGACAAGGAGGTTTGAGTTGGTGTAGCGACATGGAGGAGTGAAATGGAATAGCTACATGGAGGAGTGACAAGGAGGAGAGACATGGAGGAGTGAGTTGGTGTAGCGACAAGGAGGAGTGACATGGAGGGTTGATATGGAGGAGTGACATGGAGGAGTGACGTGGTGGAGTGAAATGGAGAAGTGACATGGAGGAGTGAGTTTATATAGCGACATAAGGAGTGACATGGAATAGCGACATGGAGGAGTGACATGGAGGAGTAACATAGAGGAGTGACGTGGAGCAGTGACATGGAGGAGTGACATGGAGGAGTCAGTTGGTGGAGCAACATGGAGGAGTGACATGGAAGACATATAGAAGTGACATGGAGGAGTGACTTGGAGGAGTGACATAAAGGAGTGACATGGACAAATGACTTGGATGAGTGACATGGAGGAGTGACAAGGAGGATTGAGTTGGTGTAGCGACATGGAGGAGTTACATGGAGTAGCTACATGGAGGAGTGACATGAGGATTGAGTTGGTGTAGCGACATGGAGGAGTGACATGGAAGAGCGACAAGGAGGAGTGACATAGAGGAGTGACATGGAGGAGTGACATAGAGGTTTGATGTTGGGAAGAGACATGGAGTAGTGATATGGAGAAGTGACAAGTTTGATCAGGAATGAGGGTTGATATGGTGGAGTGACATGGCGGAGGGACTGGGATGAGTGAGTTGGTGTAGTGACATGGAGGAGTAACATGGAGGAGTGACATGGAGGGTTGATATGGAGGAGTGACATGGAGGAGTGACGTGGTGTAGTGAAATGGGGGAGTGACATGGAAGAGTGAGTTGGTGTAGCGACATGGAGGAGTAACATGGAATAGCGACAAGGAGGAGTGACATGGAGGAGTGACATGGAGGAGTGATATAGAGGAGTGATGTGGAGGAGAGACATGGAGTAGTGACATGGAGAAGTGACAAGTTTGATCAGGAAGGAGGGTTGATATGGTGGAGTGACATGGCGGAGCGACAGGGATGAGTGAGTTGGTGTAGTGACATGAAGTAGCTACATGGATGAGTGACAAGGAAGTGTGACATGGAGGAGTGACGTGGACGAGTGACATGGAGGAGTGAGTTGGTAGAGCGACATGGAGGAGTGACATGGAATAGCTACATGGAGGTGTGACAAGGAGGAGTGACATGGAGGAGTGAGTTGGTGGATCGACATGGAGAAGTGACATGGAAGACAAATAGAAGTGACATGGAGGAGTGACTTGGAGGAGTGACATAAATGAGTGACATGGAGGAATGACTTGGATGAGTGACATGGAAGAGTGACAAGGAGGATTGAGTTGGTGTAGCGACATGGAGGAGTGACTAGGAGTAGCGACATGGAGGAGTGAAATGAGGAGTGAGTTGGTGTAGCAACATGGAGGAGTAACATGGAATAGCGACAAGGATAAGTAACATGAAGGAGTGACATAGAGGATTGATGTGGAGGAGAGACATGGAGTAGTGACATGGAGAACTGACAAGTTTGATCAGGAAGGAGGTTTGATATTGTGGAGTGACATGGCGGAGGGACAGGGATTAGTGAGTTGGTGTAGTGACATGGAGGAGTGACATGGAGGAGTGACATGGAGGAGTGACATGGAGGAGTGACATGGCGGGTTGATATGAAGGAGTGACATGGAGGAGTTACGTGGTGGAGTGAAATGGAGGAGTGACATGGAGGAGTGAGTTGGTGTATCGACATAAGGAGTGACATGGAATAGTGACATGGAGGAGTGACATGGATTAGTGACATAGAGGAGTGACGTGGAGCAGTGACATGAAGGAGTGACATGGAGGAGTGAGTTGGTGGAGCAACATGGAGGAGTGACATGGAAGACATATAGAAGTGACATGGATGAGTGACTTGGAGGAGTGACATAAAGGAGTGACATGGACAAATGACTTGGCTGAGTGACATGGAGGAGTGACAAGGAGGATTGAGTTGGTGTAACGACATGGAGGAGTTACATGGAGTAGCTACATGGAGGAGTGACATGAGGATTGAGTTGGTGTAGCGACATGGAGGAGTGACATGGAAGAGCGACAAGGAGGAGTGACATAGAGGAGTGACATGGAGGAGTGACATAGAGGTTTGATGTTGGGAAGAGACATGGAGTAGTGATATGGAGAAGTGACAAGTTTGATCAGGAATGAGGGTTGATATGGTGGAGTGACATGGCGGAGGGACTGGGATGAGTGAGTTGGTGTAGTGACATGGAGGAGTAACATGGAGGAGTGACATGGAGGGTTGATATGGAGGAGTGACATGGAGGAGTGACGTGGTGTAGTGAAATGGGGGAGTGACATGGAAGAGTGAGTTGGTGTAGCGACATGGAGGAGTAACATGGAATAGCGACAAGGAGGAGTGACATGGAGGAGTGACATGGAGGAGTGATATAGAGGAGTGATGTGGAGGAGAGACATGGAGTAGTGACATGGAGAAGTGACAAGTTTGATCAGGAAGGAGGGTTGATATGGTGGAGTGACATGGCGGAGCGACAGGGATGAGTGAGTTGGTGTAGTGACATGAAGTAGCTACATGGATGAGTGACAAGGAAGTGTGACATGGAGGAGTGACGTGGACGAGTGACATGGAGGAGTGAGTTGGTAGAGCGACATGGAGGAGTGACATGGAATAGCTACATGGAGGTGTGACAAGGAGGAGTGACATGGAGGAGTGAGTTGGTGGATCGACATGGAGAAGTGACATGGAAGACAAATAGAAGTGACATGGAGGAGTGACTTGGAGGAGTGACATAAATGAGTGACATGGAGGAATGACTTGGATGAGTGACATGGAAGAGTGACAAGGAGGATTGAGTTGGTGTAGCGACATGGAGGAGTGACTAGGAGTAGCGACATGGAGGAGTGAAATGAGGAGTGAGTTGGTGTAGCAACATGGAGGAGTAACATGGAATAGCGACAAGGATAAGTAACATGAAGGAGTGACATAGAGGATTGATGTGGAGGAGAGACATGGAGTAGTGACATGGAGAACTGACAAGTTTGATCAGGAAGGAGGTTTGATATTGTGGAGTGACATGGCGGAGGGACAGGGATTAGTGAGTTGGTGTAGTGACATGGAGGAGTTACGTGGTGGAGTGAAATGGAGGAGTGACATGGAGGAGTGAGTTGGTGTATCGACATAAGGAGTGACATGGAATAGTGACATGGAGGAGTGACATGGATTAGTGACATAGAGGAGTGACGTGGAGCAGTGACATGAAGGAGTGACATGGAGGAGTGAGTTGGTGGAGCAACATGGAGGAGTGACATGGAAGACATATAGAAGTGACATGGATGAGTGACTTGGAGGAGTGACATAAAGGAGTGACATGGACAAATGACTTGGCTGAGTGACATGGAGGAGTGACAAGGAGGATTGAGTTGGTGTAGCGACATGGAGGAGTGACATGGAGTAGCTACATGGAGGATTGACATGAGGATTGAGTTGGTGTAGCGACATGGAAGAGTGACATGGAAGAGCGACAAGGAGGAGTGACATAGAGGAGTGACAAGGAGGAGTGACATAGAGCTTTGATGTGGGGGAGAGACATGGAGTAGTGACATGGAGAAGTGACAAGTTTGATCAGGAAGGAGGGTTGATATGGTGGAGTGACATGGCGGAGGGACAGCGATGAGTGAGTTGGTGTAGTGACATGGAGGAGTAACATGGAGGAGTGACATGGAGGGTTGATATGGAGGAGTGACATGGAGGAGTGACGTGGTGGAGTGAAATGGGGGAGTGACATGTAAGAGTGAGTTGGTGTAGCGACATGGAGGAGTAACATGGAATAGCGACAAGGAGGAGTGACATGGAGGAGTGACATGGAGGAGTGATATAGAGGAGTGATGTGGAGGAGAGACATGGAGTAGTGACATGGAGAAGTGACAAGTTTGATCAGGAAGGAGGGTTGATATGGTGGAGTGACATGGCGGAGGGACAGGGATGAGTGAGTTGGTGTAGTGACATGAAGTAGCTACATGGATGAGTGACAAGGATGTGTGACATGGAGGAGTGACGTGGACGAGTGACATGGAGGAGTGAGTTGGTGTAGCAACATGGAGGAGTGACATGGAATAGCGACAAGGAGGAGTGACATGGAGGAGTGACATGGAGGGTTGATATGGAGGAGTGACATGGAGGAGTGACGTGGTGGAGGGACATGGATGAGTGACATGGAGGAGTGACATGGAGGAGCAACATGGAGGAGTGACAAGGAGGAGCGACATGGAGAAGTGACATGGAAGACATATGGAAGTGACATGGAGGAGTGACATGGAGGATCGATATGGAGGAGTGACATGGAGTAGCGACATAGGGGAATGACATAGAGGAGTGATATTGAAAAGTGACATGGAGGAGTGACATAGAGGAGTGATGTGGAGGAGTGACATGGAAAACGTAGAAGTGACACGGAGGAGTGATATGGAGGAGTGACAATATGGAGCTACACGGATGAGAGACATGACATTGAAGACTTGGAGAAGGGACATGGAGGAGCGACATGCAAGAGTGACATGGAGGAGTGACATGGAGGAGTGACAAGGAGTAGCGACATGGAGGAGTGACATGGAAGACATATAGAAGTGACATGGAGGAGTGATATGGAGAAGCGACATGCAGGAGTGACATTAAAGTCATATAGAAGTGAAATTGAGGAGTGACTTGGAGGAGTGACATAAAGGAGTGACATGGAAGAATGAAATTGATGAGTGACATGGAGGAGTGACAAGGAGTAGCGACATGGAGGAGTGACATGAGGAGTGACGTAGAAGAGTGACGTGGTGGAGTGAAATGTAGGAGTGACATGGAAGAGTGAGTTGGTGTAGCGACATGGAGGAGTAAAATGGAATAGCAACATGGAGGAGTGACATGGAGGAGTGATATAGAGGAGTGATGTGGAGGAGAGACATGGAGTAGTGACATGGAGAAGTGACAAGTTTGATCAGGAAGGAGGGTTGATATGGTGGAGTGACATGGCGGAGGGACATGGAGGAGTGACATGGAGGAGTGACATGGAATAGCGACAATGAGGAATGACATGGAGGAGTGACATGGAGGAGTGACATAGAGGATTGATGTGGAGGAGAGACATGGAGTAGTGACATGGAGAAGTGACAAGTTTGATCAGGAAAGAGGGTTGTTATGGTGGTATGACATTGTGGAGGGACAGGGATGAGTGAGTTGGTGTAGTGACATGGAGGAGTGACATGGAATAGTGACAAGGAGGATTGAGTTAGTGTAGCGACATGGAGGAGTGACATGGAGGAGTGACATGCAGGAATGACACAGAGGAGTGACAAAGAGTATTGAGTTCATGTAGCGACATGGAGGAGTGACATGGAATAGCGACATGGAGGAGTGTCATAGAGGAGTGACATGGAGGAGTGACATAGAGGATTGATATGGAGGCGAGACATGGAGGAGTGACAGGGCGGATCAGCAAGGAGGATTGATATGGTGGAGTGACATGGCGGATGTACATGGATGAGTGACATGGAGGAGTGACATGGAGGAGCAACATGGAGGAGTGACAAGGAGGAGCGACATGGAGGAGTGACATGGAAGACATATAGAAGTTACATGGAGGAGTGACTTGGAGGAGTGACATATAGGAGTGACATGGAGGAATGACTTGGATGAGTGACATGGAGGAGTGACAAGGAGGATTGAGTTAGTGTAGCGACATGGAGGAGTGACATGGAATTGCGAAAAGGAGGAGTGACATGGAGAAGTGACATGGAGGATTGATATGGAGGACTAACATGGAGGAGTAATATAGAGGAGTGGCGTGGTGGAGTGATATTTAAGAGTGACATGGAGGAGTGACATGGAGGAGTGACATGGAGTAGTGAGTTGGTAGAGCGACATGGAGGAGTGACATGGAGTAGCTACATGGAGGAGTGACAAGGAGGTGTGACATGGAGGAGTTACGTGGAGTAGCGACATGGAGGAGTGACTTGAAGGAGTGATAATGTGGAGCTACACGGATGAGAGACATGACATTGAAAACTTGGAGAAGTGACATGGAGGAGAGACATGGAGGAGTGAAATGGAAGAGTGACATGGAGTAGAGACATGGAGGAGTGACATGGAACACATATAGAAGTGACATGGAGGAGTGACATGGAACACATATAGAAGTGACATGGAGGAGTGACATGGAGTAGCGACATGGAGGAGTGACATGAGGAGTGAGTTGGTGTAGCGACATGGAGGAGTGACATGGAGGAATGACATGGAGGAGTGACATGGAGGAGTGACATGGAGGGTTGATATGGAGGAGTGATTTGGAGGAGTGACGTGGTGGAGTGAAATGGAGGAGTGAGTTGGTGTAGCGACATAAGGAGTGACATGGAATAGCGACATGGAGGAATGACATGGAGGAGTGACATGAGGAGTGAGTTGGTGTAGCGACATGGAGGAGTGACATGGAATAACGACAAGGAGGAGTGACATGGAGGAGTGACATGGAGGAGTGACATAGAGGATTGAGGTGGAGGAGAGACATGGAGTAGTGACATGGAGAACTGACAAGTTTGATCAGGATGGAGGGTTGATATGGTGGAGTGACATGGCGGAGGGACAGGGATTAGTGAGTTGGTGTAGTGACATGGAGGAGTGACATGGAGGAGTGACATGGAGGAGTGACATGGAGGGTTGATATGGAGGAGTGATTTGGAGGAGTGACATGGTGGAGTGAAATGGAGGAGTGAAATGGAGGAGTGAGTTGGTGTAGCGACAGAAGGAGTGACATGGAATAGCGACATGGAGGAATGACATGGAGGAGTGACATGAGGAGTGAGTTGGTGTAGCGACATGGAGGAGTGACATGGAGGAGTGACATGGCGGAGGGACAGGGATGAGTGAGTTGGTGTAGTGACATGGAGGAGTGACATGGAGGAGTGACATGTAGGGTTGATATGGAGGAGTGATATGGAGGAGTAACGTAGTGGAGTGAAATGGAGGAGTGAAATGGAGGAGTGAGTTGGTGTAGCGACATGGAGGAGTGACATGGAATAGCGACAAGGAGGAGTGACATGGAGGAGTGACATAGAGGAGTGACGTAGAGGATTGATGTGGAGGAGAGACATGGAATAGTGACATGGAGAAGTGACAAGTTTGATCAGGAAGGAGGGTTGATATGGTGGAGTGACATGACGGAGGGAAAGGGATGAGTGAGTTGGTGTAGTGACATGGAGGAGTGACATGGAGGAGTGACATGGAGGAGTGACATGGAGGATTGATGTGGAGGAGAGACATGGAGGAGTGACAGGGCGGATCAGCAAGGAGGATTGATATGGTGGAGTGACATGGCGGAGGGACATGGATGAGTGACATGGAGGAGTGACATGGAGGAGCAACATGGAGGAGTGACAAGGAGGAGAGACTTGGAGGAGTGAGTTGGTGTAGCGACATGGAGGAGTGACATGGAATAACGACAAGGAGGAGTGACATGGAGGAGTGACATGGAGGAGTGACATAGAGGATTGAGGTGGAGGAGAGACATGGAGTAGTGACATGGAGAACTGACAAGTTTGATCAGGATGGAGGGTTGATATGGTGGAGTGACATGGCGGAGGGACAGGGATTAGTGAGTTGGTGTAGTGACATGGAGGAGTGACATGGAGGAGTGACATGGAGGAGTGACATGGAGGGTTGATATGGAGGAGTGATTTGGAGGAGTGACATGGTGGAGTGACATGGAGGAGTGAAATGGAGGAGTGAGTTGGTGTAGCGACATAAGGAGTGACATGGAATAGCGACATGAAGGAATGACATGGAGGAGTGACATGAGGAGTGAGTTGGTGTAGCGACATGGAGGAGTGACATGGAGGAGTGACATGGCGGAGGGACAGGGATGAGTGAGTTGGTGTAGTGACATGGAGGAGTGACATGGAGGAGTGACATGTAGGGTTGATATGGAGGAGTGATATGGAGGAGTAACGTAGTGGAGTGAAATGGAGGAGTGAAATGGAGGAGTGAGTTGGTGTAGCGACATGGAGGAGTGACATGGAATAGCGACAAGGAGGAGTGACATGGAGGAGTGACATAGAGGATTGATGTGGAGGAGAGACATGGAATAGTGACATGGAGAAGTGACAAGTTTGATCAGGAAGGAGGGTTGATATGGTGGAGTGACATGGTGGAGGGAAAGGGATGAGTGAGTTGGTGTAGTGACATGGAGGAGTGACATGGAGGAGTGACATGGAGGAGTGACATGGAGGATTGATGTGGAGGAGAGACATGGAGGAGTGAGTTGGTGGAGCGACATGGAGGAGTGACATGGAATACATATAGACGTGGTGGAGTGAAATGGAGGAGTTACATGGAGGAGTGAGTTGGTGTAGCGACAAGGAGGAGTGACATGGAGGGTTGATATGGAGGAGTGACAAAGAGGAGTGACGTGGAGGAGAGACATGGAGTAGTGACATGGAGAACTGACAAGTTTGATTTGGAAGGAGGTTTAATATTGTGGAGTGACATGGCCGAGGGACAGGGATTAGTGAGTTGGTGTAATGACATGGAGGAGTGAGGTGGTAGAGTGACATGGAGGAGTGTCATGGAATAGCTACATGGAGGAGTGACAAGGAGGAGTGACATGGCGGGTTGATATGAAGGAGTGACATGGAGGCGTAACAAGTGCGGAGGGACAGGGATTAGTGAGTTGGTGTAGTGACATGGAGGAGTGACATGGAGGAGTGACATGGCGGGTTGATATGGAGGAGTGACATGGAGGAGTGACGTGGTGGAGTGAAATGGAGGAGTGACATGGAGGAGTGAGTTTGCGTATCTACATAAGGAGTGACATGGAATAGCGACATGGAGGAATGACTTGGATGAGTGACATGGAGGAGTGACAAGGAGGATTGAGTTGGTGTAGCGACATGGAGGAGTGAAATGGAATAGCTACATGGAGGAGTGACAAGGAGGAGTTACATGGAGGAGTGAGTTGGTGTAGCGACATGGAGGAGTGACATGGAATACATATAGACGTGGTGGAGTGAAATGGAGGACATGGAGGAGTGATTTGGTGTAGCGACAAGGAGGAGTGACATGGAGGGTTGATATGGAGGAGTGACATGGAGGAGTGACGTTGTGGAGTGAAATGGAGGAGTGACATAGAGGAGTGAGTTTATATAGCGACATAAGGAGTGACATGGAATAGCGACATGGAGGAGTGACATGGAGGAGTGACATAGAGGAGTGATGTGGAGCAGTGACATGGAGGAGTGACATGGAGGAGTGAGTTGGTGGAGCAACATGGAGGAGTGACATGGAAGACATATAGAAGTGACATGGAGGAGTGACTTGGAGGAGTGACATAAAGGAGTGACATGGACAAATGACTTGGCTGAGTGACATGGAGGAGTGACAAGGAATAGCGACAAGGAGGAGTGACATGGAGGAGTGACATAGAGGATTGATGTGGAGAAGAGACATGGAGTAGTGACATGGAGAACTGACAAGTTTGATCAGGAATGAGGGTTGAAATTGTGGAGTGACATGGCGGAGGGACAGGGATGAGTGAGTTGGTGTAGCAACATGGAGGAGTGACATGGAATAGCGACAAGGAGGAGTGACATGGAGGAGTGACATGGAGGAGTGACGTGGTGGAGTGAAATGGGGGAGTAACATGGAAGAGTGAGTTGGTGTAGCGACATGGAGGAGTGATATAGAGGAGTGATGTGGAGGAGAGACATGGAGTAGTGACATGGAGAAGTGACAAGTTTGATCAGGAAGGAGGGTTGTTATGGTGGAGTGACATGGCGGAGGGACAGGGATGAGTGAGTTGGTGTAGTGACATGAAGTAGCTACATGGATGAGTGACAAGGAAGTGTGACATGGAAGAGTGACGTGGACGAGTGACATGGAGGAGTGAGTTGGTAGAGCGACATGGAGGAGATACATGAAATAGCTACATGGAGGAGTGACAAGGAGGAGTGACATGGAGGAGTGAGTTGGTGGAGCGACATGGAGGAGTGACATGGAAGACATATAGAAGTGACATGGAGGAGTGACTTGGAGGAGTGACATAAAGGAGTGACATGGAGGAATGACTTGGATGAGTGACATGGAAGAGTGACAAGGAGGATTGAGTTGGTGTAGCGACATGGAGGAGTGACTAGGAGTAGCGACATGGAGGAGTGAAATGAGGAGTGAGTTGGTGTAGCAACATGGAGGAGTAACATGGAATAGCGACAAGGATAAGTAACATGAAGGAGTGACATAGAGGATTGATGTGGAGGAGAGACATGGAGTAGTGACATGGAGAACTGACAAGTTTGATCAGGAAGGAGGTTTGATATTGTGGAGTGACATGGCGGAGGGACAGGGATTAGTGAGTTGGTGTAGTGACATGGAGGAGTGACATGGAGGAGTGACATGGAGGAGTGACATGGCGGGTTGATATGAAGGAGTGACATGGAGGAGTTACGTGGTGGAGTGAAATGGATGAGTGACATGGAGGAGTGAGTTGGTGTATCGACATAAGGAGTGACATGGAATAGTGACATGGAGGAGTGACATGGATTAGTGACATAGAGGAGTGACGTGGAGCAGTGACATGAAGGAGTGACATGGAGGAGTGAGTTGGTGGAGCAACATGGAGGAGTGACATGGAAGACATATAGAAGTGACATGGATGAGTGACTTGGAGGAGTGACATAAAGGAGTGACATGGACAAATGACTTGGCTGAGTGACATGGAGGAGTGACAAGGAGGATTGAGTTGGTGTAGCGACATGGAGGAGTGACATGGAGTAGCTACATGGAGGATTGACATGAGGATTGAGTTGGTGTAGCGACATGGAAGAGTGACATGGAAGAGCGACAAGGAGGAGTGACATAGAGGAGTGACAAGGAGGAGTGACATAGAGCTTTGATGTGGGGGAGAGACATGGAGTAGTAACATGGAGAAGTGACAAGTTTGATCAGGAAGGAGGGTTGATATGGTGGAGTGACATGGCGGAGGGACAGCGATGAGTGAGTTGGTGTAGTGACATGGAGGAGTAACATGGAGGAGTGACATGGAGGGTTGATATGGAGGAGTGACATGGAGGAGTGACGTGGTGGAGTGAAATGGGGGAGTGACATGTAAGAGTGAGTTGGTGTAGCGACATGGAGGAGTAACATGGAATAGCGACAAGGAGGAGTGACATGGAGGAGTGACATGGAGGAGTGATATAGAGGAGTGATGTGGAGGAGAGACATGGAGTAGTGACATGGAGAAGTGACAAGTTTGATCAGGAAGGAGGGTTGATATGGTGGAGTGACATGGCGGAGGGACAGGGATGAGTGAGTTGGTGTAGTGACATGAAGTAGCTACATGGATGAGTGACAAGGATGTGTGACATGGAGGAGTGACGTGGACGAGTGACATGGAGGAGTGAGTTGGTGTAGCAACATGGAGGAGTGACATGGAATAGCGACAAGGAGGAGTGACATGGAGGAGTGACATGGAGGGTTGATATGGAGGAGTGACATGGAGGAGTGACGTGGTGGAGGGACATGGATGAGTGACATGGAGGAGTGACATGGAGGAGCAACATGGAGGAGTGACAAGGAGGAGCGACATGGAGAAGTGACATGGAAGACATATGGAAGTGACATGGAGGAGTGACATGGAGGATCGATATGGAGGAGTGACATGGAGTAGCGACATAGGGGAATGACATAGAGGAGTGATATTGAAAAGTGACATGGAGGAGTGACATAGAGGAGTGATGTGGAGGAGTGACATGGAAAACGTAGAAGTGACACGGAGGAGTGATTTGGAGGAGTGACAATATGGAGCTACACGGATGAGAGACATGACATTGAAGACTTGGAGAAGGGACATGGAGGAGCGACATGCAAGAGTGACATGGAGGAGTGACATGGAGGAGTGACAAGGAGTAGCGACATGGAGGAGTGACATGGAAGACATATAGAAGTGACATGGAGGAGTGATATGGAGAAGCGACATGCAGGAGTGACATTAAAGTCATATAGAAGTGAAATTGAGGAGTGACTTGGAGGAGTGACATAAAGGAGTGACATGGAAGAATGAAATTGATGAGTGACATGGAGGAGTGACAAGGAGTAGCGACATGGAGGAGTGACATGAGGAGTGACGTAGAAGAGTGACGTGGTGGAGTGAAATGTAGGAGTGACATGGAAGAGTGAGTTGGAGTAGTGAGTTGGTAGAGCGACATGGAGGAGTGACATGGAGTAGCTACATGGAGGAGTGACAAGGAGGTGTGACATGGAGGAGTTACGTGGAGTAGCGACATGGAGGAGTGACTTGAAGGAGTGATAATGTGGAGCTACACGGATGAGAGACATGACATTGAAAACTTGGAGAAGTGACATGGAGGAGAGACATGGAGGAGTGAAATGGAAGAGTGACATGGAGTAGAGACATGGAGGAGTGACATGGAACACATATAGAAGTGACATGGAGGAGTGACATGGAACACATATAGAAGTGACATGGAGGAGTGACATGGAGTAGCGACATGGAGGAGTGACATGAGGAGTGAGTTGGTGTAGCGACATGGAGGAGTGACATGGAGGAATGACATGGAGGAGTGACATGGAGGAGTGACATGGAGGGTTGATATGGAGGAGTGATTTGGAGGAGTGACGTGGTGGAGTGAAATGGAGGAGTGAGTTGGTGTAGCGACATAAGGAGTGACATGGAATAGCGACATGGAGGAATGACATGGAGGAGTGACATGAGGAGTGAGTTGGTGTAGCGACATGGAGGAGTGACATGGAATAACGACAAGGAGGAGTGACATGGAGGAGTGACATGGAGGAGTGACATAGAGGATTGAGGTGGAGGAGAGACATGGAGTAGTGACATGGAGAACTGACAAGTTTGATCAGGATGGAGGGTTGATATGGTGGAGTGACATGGCGGAGGGACAGGGATTAGTGAGTTGGTGTAGTGACATGGAGGAGTGACATGGAGGAGTGACATGGAGGAGTGACATGGAGGGTTGATATGGAGGAGTGATTTGGAGGAGTGACATGGTGGAGTGAAATGGAGGAGTGAAATGGAGGAGTGAGTTGGTGTAGCGACAGAAGGAGTGACATGGAATAGCGACATGGAGGAATGACATGGAGGAGTGACATGAGGAGTGAGTTGGTGTAGCGACATGGAGGAGTGACATGGAGGAGTGACATGGCGGAGGGACAGGGATGAGTGAGTTGGTGTAGTGACATGGAGGAGTGACATGGAGGAGTGACATGTAGGGTTGATATGGAGGAGTGATATGGAGGAGTAACGTAGTGAAGTGAAATGGAGGAGTGAAATGGAGGAGTGAGTTGGTGTAGCGACATGGAGGAGTGACATGGAATAGCGACAAGGAGGAGTGACATGGAGGAGTGACATAGAGGAGTGACGTAGAGGATTGATGTGGAGGAGAGACATGGAATAGTGACATGGAGAAGTGACAAGTTTGATCAGGAAGGAGGGTTGATATGGTGGAGTGACATGGCGGAGGGAAAGGGATGAGTGAGTTGGTGTAGTGACATGGAGGAGTGACATGGAGGAGTGACATGGAGGAGTGACATGGAGGATTGATGTGGAGGAGAGACATGGAGGAGTGACAGGGCGGATCAGCAAGGAGGATTGATATGGTGGAGTGACATGGCGGAGGGACATGGATGAGTGACATGGAGGAGTGACATGGAGGAGCAACATGGAGGAGTGACAAGGAGGAGAGACTTGGAGGAGTGAGTTGGTGTAGCGACATGGAGGAGTGACATGGAATAACGACAAGGAGGAGTGACATGGAGGAGTGACATGGAGGAGTGACATAGAGGATTGAGGTGGAGGAGAGACATGGAGTAGTGACATGGAGAACTGACAAGTTTGATCAGGATGGAGGGTTGATATGGTGGAGTGACATGGCGGAGGGACAGGGATTAGTGAGTTGGTGTAGTGACATGGAGGAGTGACATGGAGGAGTGACATGGAGGAGTGACATGGAGGGTTGATATGGAGGAGTGATTTGGAGGAGTGACATGGTGGAGTGACATGGAGGAGTGAAATGGAGGAGTGAGTTGGTGTAGCGACATAAGGAGTGACATGGAATAGCGACATGGAGGAATGACATGGAGGAGTGACATGAGGAGTGAGTTGGTGTAGCGACATGGAGGAGTGACATGGAGGAGTGACATGGCGGAGGGACAGGGATGAGTGAGTTGGTGTAGTGACATGGAGGAGTGACATGGAGGAGTGACATGTAGGGTTGATATGGAGGAGTGATATGGAGGAGTAACGTAGTGGAGTGAAATGGAGGAGTGAAATGGAGGAGTGAGTTGGTGTAGCGACATGGAGGAGTGACATGGAATAGCGACAAGGAGGAGTGACATGGAGGAGTGACATAGAGGATTGATGTGGAGGAGAGACATGGAATAGTGACATGGAGAAGTGACAAGTTTGATCAGGAAGGAGGGTTGATATGGTGGAGTGACATGGTGGAGGGAAAGGGATGAGTGAGTTGGTGTAGTGACATGGAGGAGTGACATGGAGGAGTGACATGGAGGAGTGACATGGAGGATTGATGTGGAGGAGAGACATGGAGGAGTGAGTTGGTGGAGCGACATGGAGGAGTGACATGGAATACATATAGACGTGGTGGAGTGAAATGGAGGAGTTACATGGAGGAGTGAGTTGGTGTAGCGACAAGGAGGAGTGACATGGAGGGTTGATATGGAGGAGTGACAAAGAGGAGTGACGTGGAGGAGAGACATGGAGTAGTGACATGGAGAACTGACAAGTTTGATTTGGAAGGAGGTTTAATATTGTGGAGTGACATGGCCGAGGGACAGGGATTAGTGAGTTGGTGTAATGACATGGAGGAGTGAGGTGGTAGAGTGACATGGAGGAGTGTCATGGAATAGCTACATGGAGGAGTGACAAGGAGGAGTGACATGGCGGGTTGATATGAAGGAGTGACATGGAGGCGTAACAAGTGCGGAGGGACAGGGATTAGTGAGTTGGTGTAGTGACATGGAGGAGTGACATGGAGGAGTGACATGGCGGGTTGATATGGAGGAGTGACATGGAGGAGTGACGTGGTGGAGTGAAATGGAGGAGTGACATGGAGGAGTGAGTTTGCGTATCTACATAAGGAGTGACATGGAATAGCGACATGGAGGAATGACTTGGATGAGTGACATGGAGGAGTGACAAGGAGGATTGAGTTGGTGTAGCGACATGGAGGAGTGAAATGGAATAGCTACATGGAGGAGTGACAAGGAGGAGTTACATGGAGGAGTGAGTTGGTGTAGCGACATGGAGGAGTGACATGGAATACATATAGACGTGGTGGAGTGAAATGGAGGAGTGACATGGAGGAGTGATTTGGTGTAGCGACAAGGAGGAGTGACATGGAGGGTTGATATGGAGGAGTGACATGGAGGAGTGACGTTGTGGAGTGAAATGGAGGAGTGACATAGAGGAGTGAGTTTATATAGCGACATAAGGAGTGACATGGAATAGCGACATGGAGGAGTGACATGGAGGAGTGACATAGAGGAGTGATGTGGAGCAGTGACATGGAGGAGTGACATGGAGGAGTGAGTTGGTGGAGCAACATGGAGGAGTGACATGGAAGACATATAGAAGTGACATGGAGGAGTGACTTGGAGGAGTGACATAAAGGAGTGACATGGACAAATGACTTGGCTGAGTGACATGGAGGAGTGACAAGGAATAGCGACAAGGAGGAGTGACATGGAGGAGTGACATAGAGGATTGATGTGGAGAAGAGACATGGAGTAGTGACATGGAGAACTGACAAGTTTGATCAGGAATGAGGGTTGAAATTGTGGAGTGACATGGCGGAGGGACAGGGATGAGTGAGTTGGTGTAGCAACATGGAGGAGTGACATGGAATAGCGACAAGGAGGAGTGACATGGAGGAGTGACATGGAGGAGTGACGTGGTGGAGTGAAATGGGGGAGTAACATGGAAGAGTGAGTTGGTGTAGCGACATGGAGGAGTGATATAGAGGAGTGATGTGGAGGAGAGACATGGAGTAGTGACATGGAGAAGTGACAAGTTTGATCAGGAAGGAGGGTTGTTATGGTGGAGTGACATGGCGGAGGGACAGGGATGAGTGAGTTGGTGTAGTGACATGAAGTAGCTACATGGATGAGTGACAAGGAAGTGTGACATGGAAGAGTGACGTGGACGAGTGACATGGAGGAGTGAGTTGGTAGAGCGACATGGAGGAGATACATGAAATAGCTACATGGAGGAGTGACAAGGAGGAGTGACATGGAGGAGTGAGTTGGTGGAGCGACATGGAGGAGTGACATGGAAGACATATAGAAGTGACATGGAGGAGTGACTTGGAGGAGTGACATAAAGGAGTGACATGGAGGAATGACTTGGATGAGTGACATGGAGGAGTGACAAGGAGGATTGAGTTGGTGTAGCGACATGGAGGAGTGACATGGAGTAGCAACATGGAGGAGTGACATGAGGAGTGAGTTGGTGTAGCAACATGGAGGAGTGACATGGAATAGCGACAAGGAGGAGTGACATGGAGGAGTGACATGGAGGAGTGACATAGAGGATTGATGTGGAGGAGAGACATGGAGTAGTGACATGGAGAACTGACAAGTTTGATAAGGAAGGAGGTTTGATATTGTGGAGTGACATGGCGGAGGGACAGGGATTAATCAGTTGGTGTAGTGACATGGAGGAGTGACATGGAGGACTGACATGGAGGAGTGACATGGCGGGTTGATATGGAGGAGTGACATGGAGGAGTAACGTGGTGGAGTGAAATGGAGGAGTGACATGGAGGAGTGAGTGGGCGTATAGATATAAGGAGTGACATGGAATAGCGACATGGAGGAATGACTTGTATGAGTGACATGGAGGAGTGACAAGGAGGATTGAGTTGGTGTAGCGACATGGAGGAGTGAAATGGAATAGCTACATGGAGGAGTGACAAGGAGGAGTGACATGGTGGAGTGAGTTGGTGGAGCGACATGGAGGAGTGACATGGAATACATATAGACGTGGTGGAGTGAAATGGAGGAGTGACATGGAGGAGTGAGTTGGTGTAGCAACAAGGAGGAGTGACATGGAGGGTTGATATGGAGGAGTGACATGGAGGAGTGACGTGGAGGAGTGACATAGAGGATTGATGTGGAGGAGAGACATGGAGTAGTGACATGGAGAACTGACAAGTTTGATAAGGAAGGAGGTTTGATATTGTGGAGTGACATGGTGGAGGGACAGGGATTAGTGAGTTGGTGTAGTGACATGAAGGAGTGACATTGCGGGTTGATATGGAGGAGTGACATGGAGGAGTGACGTGGAGGGTTGATATGGAGGAGTGACATGGAGGAGTGACGTGGAGGGTTGATATGGAGGAGTTAAATGGAGGAGTGACATGGATGAGTGAGTTGGTGTAGCGACAAGGAGGAGTGACATGGAGGGTTGATATGGAGGAGTGAAATGGAGGATTGACATGGAGGAGTGAGTTGGTGGAGCGACATGGAGGAGTGACATGGAGTAGCGACATGGAGGAGTGACATGAGGAGTGAGTTGGTGTAGCAACATGGAGGAGTGACATGGAATAGCGACAAGGAGGAGTGACATGGAGGAGTGACATAGAGGATTGATGTGGAGGAGAGACATGGAGTAGTGACATGGAGAACTGACTAGTTTGATCAGGAAGGAGGTTTGATATTGTGGAGTGACATGGCGGAGGGACAGGGATTAGTGACTTGGTGTAGTGACATGGAGGAGTGACATGGAGGAGTGACATGGCGGGTTGATATGGAGGAGTGACATGGAGGCGTGACGTGGTGGAGTGAAATGGAGGAGTGACATGGAGGAGTGAGTTGGTGTATCGACATAAGGAGTGACATGGAATAGCGACATGGAGGAATGACTTGGATGAGTGACATGGAGGAGTGACAAGGAGTTTTGAGTTGGTGTAGCGACATGGAGGAGTGAAATGGAATAGCTACATGAAGGAGTGACAAGGAGGAGTGAAATGGAGGAGTGAGTTGGTGGAGCGACATGGAGGAGTGACATGGAATACATATAGACGTGGTGGAGTGAAATGGAGGAGTGATATGGAGGAGTGAGTTGGTGTAGCGACAAGGAGGAGTGACATGGAGGATTGATATGGAGGAGTGACATGGAGGAGTGACGTGGTGGAGTGAAATGGAGGAGTGACATGGAGGAGTGAGTTTATATAGTGACATAAGGAGTGACATGGAATAGCAACTTGGAGGAGTGACATGGAGGAGTGACATAGAGGAGTGACTTGGAGCAGTGACATGGAAGACATATAGAAGTGACATGGAGGAGTGACTTGGAGGAGTGACATAAAGGAGTGACATGGACAAATGACTTGGCTGAGTGACATGGAGGAGTGACAAGGAGGATTGAGTTGGTGTAGCGACATGGAGGAGTGACATGGAATTGCGACAAGGAGGAGTGACATGGAGAAATGACATGGAGGAGTGACATGGAGGAGTGAGTTGGTGTAACGACATGGAGGAGTGACATGGAAGACATATAGAAGTGACATGGAGGAGTGATGTGGAGTAGTGACATGGAGGGTTGAAATGGAGGAGTGACATGGAATAGAGACAAGGAGCAATGACATGGAGGAGTGAAATAGAGGAGTGATATGGAGGAGCGACAGGCAGGAGTGACATTGAAGTCATATAGAAGTGAAATTGAGGAGTGACTTGGAGGAGTGACAAGGAGTAGCGACATGGAGGAGTGACATGAGGAGTGACGTAGAAGAGTGACGTGGTGGAGTGAAATGGCGCAGGGACAGGGATGAGTGAGTTGGTGTAGTGACATGGAGTAGCTACATGGAGGAGTGACAAGGAAGTGTGACATGGAGGAGTGACGTGGACGAGTGCCATGGAGGAATGAGTTGGTAGAGCGACATGGAGGAGTGACATGGAATAGCTACATGGAGGAGTGACAAGGAGGAGTGACATGGAGGAGTGAGTTGGTGGAGCAACATGGAGGAATGACATGGAAGACATATAGAAGTGACATGGAGGAGTGACTTGGAGGAGTGACATAAATGAGTGACATGGAGGAATGACTTGGATGAGTGACATGGAGGAGTGACAAGGAGGATTGAGTTGGTGTAGCGACATGGAGGAGTGACATGGAGTAGCGACATGGACGAGTGACATGAGGAGTGAGTTGGTGTAGCAACATGGAGGAGTGACATGGAATAGCGACAAGGAGGAGTGACATGGAGGAGTGACATAGAGGAGTGATATTGAAAAGTGACATTGAGGAGTGACATAGAGGAGTTATGTGGAGGAGTGACATGTACAACATGTAGAAGTGACACGGAGGAGAGACTTGGAGCAGTGACATGGAGGAGTGACAAGGAGAATTGAGTTGGTGTAGCGACATGGAGGAGTGAAATGGAGTAGCGACATGGAGGAGTGACATGAGGAGTGAGTTGGTGTAGCAACATGGAGGAGTGACATGGAATAGCGACAAGGAGGAGTGACATGGAGAAGTCACATGGAGGAGTGACATGGAGGAATGACATAGAGGAGTGATGTGGAGGAGAGACATGGAGTAGTGACATGGAGAACTGACAAGTTTGATCAGGATGGAGGGTTGATATGGTGGAGTGACATGGCGGAGGGACAGGGATTAGTGAGTTGGTGTAGTGACATGGAGGAGTGACATGGAGGAGTGACATGGAGGAGTGACATGGAGGGTTGATATGGAGGAGTGACATGGAGGAGTGACGTGGTGGAGTGAAATGGAGGAGTGAAATGGAGTAGCGACATGGAGGAGTGACATGAGGAGTGAGTTGGTGTAGCGACATGGAGGAGTGACATGGAGGAGTGACATGGCGGAGGGACAGGGATGAGTGAGTTGGTGTAGTGACATGGAGGAATGACATGGAGGAATGACATGGAGGAGTGACATGGAGGAGTCACATGTAGGGTTGATATGGAGGAGTGATATGGAGGAGTAACGTAGTGGAGTGAAATGGAGGAGTGAAATGGAGGAGTGAGTTGGTGTAATGACATAAGGAGTGACATGGAATAGTGACATGGAGGAGTGAGTTGGTGTAGCGACATGGAGGAGTGACATGGAATAGCGACAAGGAGGAGTGACATGGAGGAATTACATAGAGGAGTGACATAGAGGATTGATGTGGAGGAGAGACATGGAGTAGTGACATGGAGAAGTGACAAGTTTGATCAGGAAGGAGGGTTAATATGGTGAAGTGACATGGCGGAGGGAAAGGGATGAGTGAGTTGGTGTAGTGACATGCAGGAGTGACATGGAGGAGTGACATGGAGGAGTGACATGGAGGAGTAACATGGAGGAGTGACATGGAGGATTGATGTGGAGGAGAGACATGTAGGAGTGACAGGACGGATCAGCAAGGAGGATTGATATGGTGGAGTGACATGGCGGAGGGACATGGATGAGTGACATGGAGGAGTGACATGGAGGAGCAACATGGAGGAGTGACAAGGAGGAGCGACATGTAGGAGTGACATGGAAGACATATAGAAGTGACATGGAGGCTTGACATGGAGGATCGACATGGAGGAGTGACATGGAGTAGCGACATAGGGGAATGACATAGAGGAGTGATATTGAAAAGTGACATTGAGGAGTGACATAGAGGAGTTATGTGGAGGAGTGACATGTACAACATGTAGAAGTGACACGGAGGAGAGACTTGGATGAGTGACATGGAGGAGTGACAAGGAGGATTGAGTTGGTGTAGCGACATGGAGGAGTGACATGGAATTGCGACAAGGAGGAGTGACATGGAGAAGTGACATGGAGGAGTGACATGGAGGAGTGAGTTGGTGTAACGACATGGAGGAGTGACATGGAAGACATATAGAAGTGACATGGAGGAGTGACTTGGAGGAGTGACATGGAGGAATGACTTGGAGGGTTGATATGGAGGAGGGACGTGGTGGAGTGAAATGGAGGAGTGACATGGAGGAGTGAGTTGGTGTAGCGACAAGGAGGAGTGACATGGAGGGTTGATATGGAGGAGTGACATGGAGGAGTAACGTGTTGGAGTGAAATGGAGGAGTGACATGGAGGAGTGAGTTTATATAGCGACATAAGGTGTGACATGGAATAGCGACATGGAGGAGTGACATGGAGGAGTGACATGGCAGAGGGACAGGGATGAGTGAGTTGATGTAGTGAAATGGAGTAGCTACATGGAGGAGTGACAAAGAAGTGTGACATGGAGGAGTTATGTGGAGGAGTGACATGTACAACATGTAGAAGTGACACAGAGGAGAGACTTGGATGAGTGACATGGAGGAGTGACATGGAGGAATGACTTGAAGGGTTGATATGGAGGAGGGACGTGGTGGAGTGAAATGGAGGAGTGACATGGAGGAGTGAGTTGGTGTAGCGACAAGGAGGAGTGACATGGAGGTTTGATATGGTGGAGTGACATGGAGGAGTGACGTTTTGGAGTGAAATGGAGGAGTGACATGGAGGAGTGAGTTTATATAGCGACATAAGTTGTGACATGGAATAGCGACATGGAGGAGTGACATGGAATAGCGACAAGGAGGAGTGACATGGAGAAGTCACATGGAGGAGTGACATGGAGGAATGACATAGAGGAGTGATGTGGAGGAGAGACATGGAGTAGTGACATGGAGAACTGACAAGTTTGATCAGGATGGAGGGTTGATATGGTGGAGTGACATGGCGGAGGGACAGGGATTAGTGAGTTTGTGTAGTGACATGGAGGAGTGACATGGAGGAGTGACATGGAGGAGTGACATGGAGGGTTGATATGGAGGAGTGACATGGAGGAGTGACGTGGTGGAGTTAAATGGAGGAGTGAAATGGAGTAGCGACATGGAGGAGTGACATGAGGAGTGAGTTGGTGTAGCGACATGGAGGAGTGACATGGAGGAGTGACATGGCGGAGGGACAGGGATGAGTGAGTTGGTGTAGTGACATGGAGGAATGACATGGAGGAATGACATGGAGGAGTGACATGGAGGAGTGACATGTAGGGTTGATATGGAGGAGTGATATGGAGGAGTAACGTAGTGGAGTGAAATGGAGGAGTGAAATGGAGGAGTGAGTTGGTGTAGCGACATAAGGAGTGACATGGAATAGTGACATGGAGGAGTGAGTTGGAGTAGCGACATGGAGGAGTGACATGGAATAGCGACAAGGAGGAGTGACATGGAGGAATGACATAGAGGAGTGACATAGAGGATTGATGTGGAGGAGAGACATGGAGTAGTGACATGGAGAAGTGACAAGTTTGATCAGGAAGGAGGGTTGATATGGTGGAGTGACATGGCGGGGGGAAAGGGATGAGTGAGTTGGTGTAGTGACATGCAGGAGTGACATGGAGGAGTGACATGGAGGAGTGACATGGAGGAGTAACATGGAGGAGTGACATGGAGGATTGATGTGGAGGAGAGACATGGAGGAGTGACAGGGCGGATCAGCAAGGAGGATTGATATGGTGGAGTGACATGGCGGAGGGACATGGATGAGTGACATGGAGGAGTGACATGGAGGAGCAACATGGAGGAGTGACAAGGAGGAGCGACATGGAGGAGTGACATGGAAGACATATAGAAGTGACATGGAGGATTGACATGGAGGATCGACATGGAGGAGTGACATGGAGTAGCGACATAGGGGAATGACATAGAGGAGTGATATTGAAAAGTGACATTGAGGAGTGACATAGAGGAGTTATGTGGAGGAGTGACATGTACAACATGTAGAAGTGACACGGAGGAGAGACTTGGATGAGTGACATGGAGGAGTGACAAGGAGGATTGAGTTGGTGTAGCGACATGGAGGAGTGACATGGAATTGCGACAAGGAGGAGTGACATGGAGAAGTGACATGGAGGAGTGACATGGAGGAGTGAGTTGGTGTAACGACATGGAGGAGTGACATGGAAGACATATAGAAGTGACATGGAGGAGTGACTTGGAGGAGTGACATAGAGGATTGATGTGGAGGAGAGACATGGAGTAGTTACATGGAGAACTGACAAGTTTGAACAGGAAGAAGGGTTGATATGGTGGAGTGACATGGCGGAGGGACAGGGATTAGTGAGATGGTGTAGTGACATGGAGGAGTGACATGGAGGAGTGACATGGAGGATTGACATGGAGGAGTGACGTGGTGGAGTGAAATGGAGGAGTGACATGGAGGAGTGAGTTGGTGTATCGACATGGATGAGTGACATGGAAGACATATAGAATTGACATGGAGGAGTGACTTGGAGGAGTGACATAAAGGAGTGACATGGAGGAATGACTTGGATGAGTGACATGGAGGAGTGACAAGGAGGATTGAGATGGTGTAGCGATATGGAGGAGTGACATGGAGTAGCGACATGGAGGAGTGACATGAGGAATGAGTTGGTGTAGCGAATTGGAGGAGTGACATGGAATTGCGACAAGGAGGAGTTACATAGAGAAGTGACATGGAGGATTGATATGGAGGAGTAACATGGAGGAGTGATATAGAGGAGTGGCGTGGTGGAGTGAAATTTAAGATTGACATGTTGGAGTGACATGGAGGAGTGACATGGAGTAGCTACATATAGGAGTGACAAGGAGGTGTGACATGGAGGAGTGACGCGGACGAGTGACATGGAGGAGTGAGTTGGTAGAGCGACATGGAGGAGTGACATGGAGTAGCTACATGGAGGAGTGACAAGGAGGTGTGACATGGAGGAGTGACGTGGAGGAGTGACGTGGAGTAGCGACATGGAGGAGTGACTTGGAGGAGTGACAATGTGGAGCTACACAGATGAGAGACATGACATTGAAGACTTGGAGAAGTGACATGGAGGAGAGACATGGAGGAGTGAAATGGAGGAGTGACATTGAGTAAACACATGGAGGAGTGACATGGAAGACATATAGAAGTGACATGGAGGAGTGACTTGGAGGAGTGACATAAAGGAGTGACATGGAGGAATGACTTGGATGCGTGACATGGAGGAGTGACAAGGAGGATTGAGTTGTTGTAGCGACATGGAGGAGTGACATGGAGTAGCGACATGGAGTAGTGACATGAGGAGTGAGTTGGTGTAGCAACATGGAGGAGTGACATGGAATAGCGACAAGGAGGAGTGACATGGAGGAGTGACATGGAGGAGTGACATGGAGGAATGACATAGAGGATTGATGTGGAGGAGAGACATGGAGTAGTGACATGGAGAACTGACAAGTTTGATCAGGAAGGAGGGTTGATATGGTGGAGTGACATGGCGGAGGGATAGGGATGAGTGAGTTTGATGTAGTGACATGGAGGAGTGACATGGAATAGCGACAAGGAGGAGTGACATGGAGGAGTGACATGGAGGAGTGACATAGAGGATTGATGTGGAGGAGAGACATGGAGGAGTGACAGGGCGGATCAGCAAGGAGGATTGATATTGTTGAGTGACATGGCGGAGGGACATGGATGAGTGACATGGAGGAGTGACATGGAGGAGCAACATGGAGGAGTGACAAGGAGGAGCGAAATGGAGGAGTGACATGGAAGACATATAGAAGTGACATGGAGGAGTGACATGGAGGATCGACATGGAGGATTGACATGGAGTAGCGACATTGGTGAATGACATAGAGGAGTGATATTGAAAAGTGACATGGAGGAGTGACATAGAGGAGTGATGTGGAGGAGTGACAATATGGAGCTACACGGATGAGAGACATGACATTGAAAACTTAGAGAAGTGACATAGAGGAGCGTCATGCAAGAGTGACATGGAGGAGTGACATGGAGTAGCAACATGGAGTAGTGACATTAAGGAGTTACATGGAGGAGTGAAATGGAGGATTGATATGGAGGAGTGAAATGGAGTAGTGAAATAGAGGAGTGATATGGAGGAGCGACATTCAGGAGTGACATTGAAGTAACATAGAAGTGAAATTGAGGAGTGACTTGGAGTAGTGACATAAAGGAGTGACATGGAGGAATGACATGGATGAGTGACAGAGAAGTGACAAGGAGTAGCGACATGGAGGGGTGACATGAGGAGTGACGTAAAAGAGTGACGTGGTGGAGTGAAATGGAGGAGTGACATGGAAGAGTGAGTTGGTGTAGCGACATGGAGGAGTAACATGGAATAGCGAAAAGGAGGAGTGACATGGAGGAGTGATATAGAAGAGTGATGTGGAGTAGAGACATGTAGTAGTGACATGGAGAAGTGAAAAGTTTGATCAGGAAGGAGGGTTGATATGGTGGAGTGACATTGCGGAGGGACATGGAGGAGTGACATGGAGGAGTGACATGGAGGGTTGATATCGAGGAGGGACGTGGTGGAGTGAAATGGAGGAGAGACATGGAGGAGTGAGTTGGTGTAGCGACAAGGAGGAGTAATATGGAGGGTTGATATGGAGGAGTGACATGGAGGAGTGACGTGGTGGAGTGAAATGGAGGAGTGACATGTGGGACTGAGTTTATATAGCGACATAAGGAGTGACATGGAATAGCGACATGGAGGAGTGACATGGAGGAGAGACATAGAGGAGTGACGTGGACCAGTGACATGGAGGAGTGACAAGGAGGATTGAGTTGGTGTAGCGACATGGAGGAGTGACATGGAGTAGCTACATGGAGGAGTGACATGAGGAGTGAGTTGGTGTAGCGACATGGAGGAGTGACATAGAGGAGTGACATGGAGGAGTGACATAGAGGTTTGATGTGGGGGAGAAACATGGAGTAGTGACATGGAGAAGTGACAAGTTTGATCAGGAAGGAGGGTTGATATGGTGGAGTGACATGGTGGAGGGACAGGGATGAGTGAGTTGGTGTAGTGACATGGAGGAGTGACATGGAATAGCGACAAAAAGGAGTGACATGGAGGAGTGACATGGAGTATTGAGTTCGTGTAGCGACATGGATGAGTGACATGGAATAGCGACATGGAGGAGTGACATGGAGGAGTGACATAGAGGATTGATGTGGAGGAGAGACATGGAGGAGTGACAGGGCGGAACAGCAAGGAGGATTGATATGGTGGAGTGACATGACGGAGGTACATGGATGAGTAACATGGAAGACATATAGAAGTGACATGGAGGAGCAACATGGAGGAGTGACAAGGAGGAGCGACATGGAGGAGTGACATGGAAGACATATAGAAGTGACATGGACGAGTGACTTGGAGGAGTGACATAAAGGAGTGACAAGGAGGATTGAGTTGGTGTAGCGACATGGAGGAGTGACATGGAGTCGCGACATGGAGGAGTGAGTTGGTGTAGCGACATGGAGGAGTGACATGGAATTGCGACAAGGAGGAGTGACATGGAGAAGTCACATGGAGGATTGATATGGAGGAGTAACATGGAGGATTGATATAGAGGAGTGGCGTGGTGGAGTGAAATTTAAGAGTGACATGGAGGAGTGACATGGAGTAGCTACATGGAGGAGTGACAAGGAGGAGTGACATGGAGGAGTGAGTTGGTAGAGCGACATGGAGGAGTGACTTGGAGTAGCTACATGGAGAAGTGACAAGGAGGTGTGACATGGAGGAGTGACGTGGAGTAGTGACATGGAGGACTGACTTGGAGGAGTGACAATGTGAAGCTACACAGATGAGAGACATGACATTGAAGACATTGAAGAAGTGACATGGAGGAGAGACATGGAGGAGTGAAATGGAGGAGTGACATGGAGAAGCGACATGGAGGAGTGACATGGAGGAGGGAGTTGGTGTAGCGACATGGAGGAGTGACATGGAGTAGCTACATGGAGGAGTGACATGAGGAGTGAGTTGGTGTAGCGACATGGAGGAGTGACATAGAGGAGTGACATGGAGGAGTGACATAGAGGTTTGATGTGGGGGAGAAACATGGAGTAGTGACATGGAGAAGTGACAAGTTTGATCAGGAAGGAGGGTTGATATGGTGGAGTGACATGGCGGAGGGACAGGGATGAGTGAGTTGGTGTAGTGACATGGAGGAGTGACATGAAGGGCTGATATGGAAGAGTGACATGGAGGAGTGACGTGGTGGAGTGAAATGGGGGAGTGACATGTAGGAGTGAGTTGGTGTAGCGACATGGAGGAGTGACATGGAATAGCGTCAAGGAGGAATGACATGGAGGAGTGACATAGAGGATTGATGTGGAGGAAAGACATGGAGTAGTGACATGGAGAAGTGACAAGTTTGATCAGGAAGGAGGGTTGATATGGTGGAGTGACATGGCGGAGGGACAGGGATGAGTGAGTTGGTCTAGTGACATGAAGTAGCTACATGGAGGAGTGACAAGGAAGTGTGACATGGAGGAGTGACGTGGACGAGTGACATGGAGGAGTGAGTTGGTAGGGCAACATGGAGGAGTGACATGGAATAGCTACATGGAGGAGTGACAAGGAGGAGTGACATGAGGAGTGACATGAAGGAGTGACATGGAGGAGTGACATGGAGGGTTGAAATGGAGGAGTGACATGGAGGAGTGACGTGGTGAAGTGAAATGGTGGAGTGACATGTAGGAGTGAGTTGGTGTAGCGACATAAGGAGTGACATGGAATAGCGACATGGAGGAGTGACATGGAGGAGTGACATAGAGGAGTGACGTGGAGCAGTGACATGGAGGAGTGACATGGAGGAGTGAGTTGGTGGAGCGACATGGAGGAGTGACATGGAAGACATATAGAAGTGATAAAAGGAGGAGTTACTTGGATGAATGACATAATGGAGTGACATGGAGGAATGACTTGGATGAGTGACATGGAGGAGTGACAAGGAGGATTGAGTTGGTGTAGCGACATGGAGGAGTGACATGGAGTAGCGACATGGAGGAGTGACATGGAGGAGTGAGTTGGTGTAGCGACATGGAGGAGTGACATGGAATTGCGACAAGGAGGAGTGACATGGAGAAGTGACATGGAGGACTGATATGGAGGAGTAACATGGAGGAGTGATATAGAGGAGTGGCGTGGTGGAGTGAAATTTAAGAGTGACATGGAGTAGCTACATGGAGGAGTGACAAGGAGGTGTGACATGGAGGAGTGACTTGGACGAGTGACATGGAGGAGTGAGTTTGTAGAGCGACATGGAGGAGTGACATGGAGTAGCTACATGGAGGAGTGACAAGGAGGTGTGACATGGAGGAGTGACGTGGAGTAGCAACATGGAGGAGTGACTTGGAGGAGTGACAATGTGGAGCTACACAGATGAGTGACATGACATTGAAGACTTGGAGAAGTGACATGGAGGAGAGACATGGAGGAGTGAAATGGAGGAGTGACATGGAGTAGTGACATGGAGGAGTGACATGGAGGAGTGAGTTGGTGTAACGACATGGAGGAGTGACACAGAAGACATATAGAAGTGACATGGAGGAGTGAATTGGAGGAGTGACATAAAGGAGTGACATGGAGGAATGACATGGATGAGTGACATGGAGGAGTGACATGGAGTAGCGACAAGGAGGAGTGACATGGAGGAGTAACATGGAGGAGTGACATAGAGGATTGATGTGGAGGAGAGACATGGAGTAGTGATATGGAGAAGTGACAAGTTTGATCAGGAAGGAGGGTTGTTATGGTGGTGTGACATGGCGGAGGGACAGGGATGAGTGAGTTGGTGTAGTGACATGGAGGAGTGACATGGAATAGCGACAAAAAGGAGTGACATGGAGGAGTGACATGGAGTATTGAGTTCGTGTAGCGACATGGATGAGTGACATGGAATAGCGACATGGAGGAGTGACATGGAGGAGTGACATAGAGGATTGATGTGGAGGAGAGACATGGAGGAGTGACAGGGCGGAACAGCAAGGAGGATTGATATGGTGGAGTGACATGACGGAGGTACATGGATGAGTAACATGGAAGACATATAGAAGTGACATGGAGGAGCAACATGGAGGAGTGACAAGGAGGAGCGACATGGAGGAGTGACATGGAAGACATATAGAAGTGACATGGACGAGTGACTTGGAGGAGTGACATAAAGGAGTGACAAGGAGGATTGAGTTGGTGTAGCGACATGGAGGAGTGACATGGAATCGCGACATGGAGGAGTGAGTTGGTGTAGCGACATGGAGGAGTGACATGGAATTGCGACAAGGAGGAGTGACATGGAGAAGTGACATGGAGGATTGATATGGAGGAGTAACATGGAGGATTGATATAGAGGAGTGGCGTGGTGGAGTGAAATTTAAGAGTGACATGGAGGAGTGACATGGAGTAGCTACATGGAGGAGTGACAAGGAGGAGTGACATGGAGGAGTGAGTTGGTAGAGCGACATGGAGGAGTGACTTGGAGTAGCTACATGGAGAAGTGACAAGGAGGTGTGACATGGAGGAGTGACGTGGAGTAGCGACATGGAGGACTGACTTGGAGGAGTGACAATGTGAAGCTACACAGATGAGAGACATGACATTGAAGACATTGAAGAAGTGACATGGAGGAGAGACATGGAGGAGTGAAATGGAGGAGTGACATGGAGAAGCGACATGGAGGAGTGACATGGAGGAGGGAGTTGGTGTAATGACATGGAGGAGTGACATGGAAGACATATAGAAGTGACATGGAGGAGTGACATGGAGGAGTGACAGGGCGGATCAGCAAGGCGGATTGATATGGTGGAGTGACATGGAGGAGGGACATGGAGGAGTGACATGGAGGAGTGACTTGGAGGAGTGACATAAAGGAGTGTCATGGAGGAATGACATGGATGAGTGACATGGAGGAGTGACATGGAGTAGTGACAAGGAGGAGTGACATGGAGGAGTGACATGGAAGAGTGACATAGAGGATTGATGTGGAGGAGAGACATAGAGTAGTGACATGGAGAAGTGACAAGTTTGATCTGGAAAGAAGGTTGTTATGGTGGTGTGACATGGCGGAGGGACAGGGATGAGTTAGTTGGTGTAGTGACATGGAGGAGTGACATGGAATAGCGACAAGGAGGAGTGACATGGAGGAGTTTTATGGAGGAGTGACATGCAGGAATGACACAGAGGAGTGACAAGGAGTATTGAGTTTGTGTAGCGACATGGAGGAGTGACATGGAATAGCGACATGGAGGAGTGACATAGAGGAGTGTCATGGAGGAGTGACATAGAGGATTGAGTTGATGTATCGACATAAGGAGTGACATGGAATGGCGACATGCAGGAGTGACTTGGATGAGCGACATGGAGGAGTGACATGGAGGAGTGACATGGAGAAGTGACAGGGCGGATCAGCAAGGAGGATTGATATAGTGGAGTGACATGGAGGAGGGATATGGAGGAGTGACATGGAGGAGTGACATAAAGGAGAGACATGGAGGAATGACATGGATGAGTGACATGGAGGAGTGACATGGAGTAGCGACAAGGAGGAGTTACATGGAGGAGTGACAGAGGATTGATGTGGAGGAGAGACATGGAGTAGTGACATGGAGAAGTGACAAGTTTGATCAGGAAGGAGGGTTGTTATGGTGGTGTGACATGGCAGAGGGACAGGGATGAGTGAGTTGGTGTAGTGACATGGAGGAGTGACAGTGAGGAGTGACATGCAGGAATGACACAGAGGACTGACAAGGAGGATTGAGTTCGTGTAGCGACATGGAGGAGTGACATGGAATAGCGACATGGAGGAGTGACATGGGGGAGTGACATGGAGGAGTGACATAGAGGATTGATGTGAAGGAGAGACATGGAGGAGTGACAGGGCGGATAAGCAAGGAGGATTGATATGGTGGAGTGACATGGCGGAAGGACATGAATGAGTGACATGGAGGAGTGACATGGAGGAGCAACATGGAGGAGTGACAAGGAGGAGCGACATGGAGGAGTGACATGGAAGACATATAGAAGTGACATGGAGGAGTGACATGGAGGATCGACATGGAGGAGTGACATGGAGTAGCGACATAGGGGAATGACAAAGAGGAGTGATATTGAAAAGTGAAAAGGAGGAATGACATGGAGGAGTGACATGGAGGAGGGACATAGAGGATTGATGTGGAGGAAAGACATGGAGTAGTGACATGGAGTAGAGACATGCAGGAGTGACATGAGGAGTGACGTAGAAGAGTGACGTGGTGGAGTGAAATGGAGGAGTGACATAGAAGAGTAAGTTGGTGTAGCGACATGGAGGAGTAACATAGAATAGCGACAAGGAGGAGTGACATGGAGGAGTGACATGGAGGAGTGATATAGAGGAGTGATGTGGAGGAGAGACATGGAGTAGTGACATGGAGAAGTGACAAGTTTGATCAGGAAGGAGGGTTAATATGGTGGAGTGACATGGCGGAGGGACATGGAGGAGTGACATGGAGGAGTGACATGGAGGGTTGATATGGAGGAATGACATAGAGGAGTGATATTGAAAAGTGACATGGAGGAGTGACACGGAGGATTGATATGGAGGAGTGACAATATGGAGCTAAACGGATGAGAGACATGACATTGAAGACTTGGAGAAGTGACATGGAGGAGCGACATGCAAGAGTGACATGGAGGAGTGACATGGAGTAGCGACATGGAATAGTAACATTAAGGAGTTACATGGAGGAGTGAAATGGAGGATTGATATGGATTAGTGACATGGAGGATTTACAATGAAGTCATATAGAAGTGAAATTGAGGAGTGACTTGGAGGAGTGACATAAAGGAGTGACATGGAGGAATGACATGGATGAGTGACGTGGAGGAGTGACAAGGAGTAGCGACATGGAGGAGTGACATGAGGAGTGGCGTAGAAGAGTGACGTGGTGGAGTGAAATGGAGGAGTGACATGGAAGATTGATTTGGTGTAGCAACATGGAGGAGTAACATGGAATAGCGACAAGGAGGAGTGACATGGAGGAGTGACATGGAGGAGTGATATAGAGGAGTGATGTGGAGGAGAGACATGGAGTAGTGACATGGAGAAATGACAAGTTTGATCAGGAAGGAGGGTTGATATAGAGGAGTGATTTGGAGGAGTGACGTGGTGGAGTGAAATGGAGGATTGAGTTGATGTAGCGACATGGAGGAGTGACATGGAATTGCGACAAGGAGGAGTGACATGGAGAAGTGACATGGAGGATTGATATGGAGGAGTAACATGGAGGAGTGATATAGAGGAGTGATATGGAGGAGTGAGTTGGTAGAGCGACATGGAGGAGTGACATGGAGTAGCTACATGGAGGAGTGACAAGGAGGTGTGACATGGAGTAGCGACATGGAGGAGTGACTTGGAGGAGTGACAATGTGGAGCTACACAGATGAGAGACATGACATTGAAGACTTGGAGAAGTGACATGGAGGAGAGACATGGAGGAGTGACATGGCGAAGGGAGATGGAGGAGTGACATGGACGAGTGACATGGAGGGTTGATATGGAGGAGGGACGAGGTGGAGTGAAATGGAGGAGTGACATGGAGGAGTGAGTTGGTGTAGCGACAAGGAGGAGTGACATGGAGGGTTGATATGAAGGAGTGACATGGAAGAGTGACGTGGTGGAGTGAAATGGAGGAGTGACATGGAGGAGTGAGTTTATATAGCGACATAAGGAGTGACATAGAATAGCGACATGGAGGAGTGACATAGAGGAGTGACGTGGAGCAGTGACATGGAGGAATGACAAGGAGGAGTGAGTTGGTGGAGCAACATGGAGGAGTGACATGGAATAGCTACATGGAGGAGTGACAAGGAGGAGTGACATGGTGGAGTGACATGGAGGAGTGACATGGAGGGTTGATATGAAGGAGTGACATGGAGGAGTGATGTGGTGGAGTGAAATGGAGGAGTGACACGGAGGAGTGAGTTGGTGTATCGACATAAGGAATGACATGGAATAGCGACATGGAGGAGTGACCTGGATGAGTGACATGGAGGAGTGACATGGAATAGCTACATGGAGGAGTGACAAGGAGGAGTGACATGGTGGAGTGACATGGAGGAGTGAAATGGAGGGTTGATATGAAGGAGTGACATGGAGGAGTGATGTGGTGGAGTGAAATGGAGGAGTGAAATGGAGGAGTGAGTTGGTGTAGCGACATAAGGAGTGACATGGAATAGCGACATGGAGGAGTGACATGAGGAGTGAGGTGGTGTAGCGACATGGAGGAGTGACATGGAATAGCGACAAGGAGGAGTGACATGGAGGAGTGACATGGAGGAGTGACATAGAGGATTGATGTGGAGGAGAGACATAGAGTAGTGACATGGAGAAGTGACAAGTTTGATCAGGAAGGAGGGTTGATATGGTGGAGTGACATGGCAGAGGGAAAGGGATGAGTGAGTTGGTGTAGTGACATGGAGGAGTGACATGGAGGAGTGACATGGAGGAGTGACATGGAGGATTGATGTGGAGGAGAGACATGGAGGAGTGACAGGGCGGATCAGCAAGGAGGATTGATATGGTGGAGTGACATGGCGGAGGGACATCGATGAGTGACATGGAGGAGTGACATGGAGGAGCAACATGGAGGAGTGACAAGGAGGAGCAACATGGAGGAGTGACATGGAAGACATATAGAAGTGACATGGAGGAGTGACATGGAGGATCGACATGGAGGAGTGACATGGAGTAGCGACATAGGGGAATGACATAGAGGAGTGATATTGAAAAGTGACATGGAGGAGTGACATAGAGGACTGATGTGGAGGAGTGACATGGAAAACATGTAGAAGTGACACGGAGGAGTAATATGGAGGAGTGACAATATGGAGCTACACGGATGAGAGACATGACATTGAAGACTTGGAGAAGTGACATGGAGGAGTGACACGCAAGAGTGACATGGAGGAGTGACATGGAGTAGTGACATTAAGGAGTTACATGGAGGAGTGAAATGGAGGAGCGACATGGAGGATTGACATGGAAGACATATAGAAGTGAAATGGAGTAGTGACATGGAGGATCGACATGGAGGAGTGACATGGAGTAGCAACATAGGGGAATGATATAGAGGAGTGATATTGAAAATTGAAATGGAGGAGTGACTTAGAGGAGTGATGTGGAGGAGTGACAATATGGAGCTACACGGATGAGAGACATGACATTGAAGACTTGGAGAAGATACATGGAGGAGCGACATGCAAGAGGGACATGGAGGAGTGACATGGAGTAGCGAAATGGAGTAGTGACATTAAGGAGTTACATGTAGGAGTGAAATGGAGGACTGATATGGAGGAGTGACATGGAGGAGTGAAATAGACGAGTGACTTGGAGGAGTGACATAAAGGAGTGACATGGAGGAGTGACATGAGGAGTGACGTAGAAGAGTGACGTGGTGGAATGAAATGGAGGAGTGACATGGAAGAGTGAGTTGGTGTAGCGACATGGAGGAGTGACATGGAGGAGTGAGTTTATATAGTGACATAAGGAGTGACATGGAATAGTGACATGGAGGAGTGACATGGAGGAGTGAAATAGAGGAGTGACGTGGAGCAGTGACATGGAGGAGTGACATGGAGGAGTGAGTTGGTGGAGCAACATGGAGGAGTTCCATGGAAGACATATAGAAGTGACATGGAGGAGTGACTTGGAGGAGTGACATAAAGGAGTGACATGGACAAATGACTTGGCTGAGTTACATGGAGGAGTGACAAGGAGGGTAGAGTTGGTGTAGTGACATGGAGGAGTGACATGGAGTAGCTACATGGAGGAGTGACAAGCAAGTGTGACATGGAGGAGTGACGTGGACGAGTGACATGGAGGAGTGAGTTGGTAGAGCGACATGGAGGAGTGACATGGAATAGCTACATGGAGGAGTGACAAGGAGGAGTGACATGGAGGAGTGAGTTGGTGGAGCGACATGGAGGAGTGACTTGGAAGACATATAGAAGTGACATGGAGGAGTGACTTGGAGGAGTGACATAAAGGAGTGACATGGAGGAATGACTTGGATGAGTGACATGGAGGAGTGACAAGGAGGATTGAGTTGGTGTAGCGACATGGAGGAGTGACATGGAGTAGCGACATGGGATAGTGACATGAGGAGTGAGTTGGTTTAGCAACATGGAAGAGTGACATGGAATAGCGACAAGGAGGTGTGACATGGAGGAGTGACATAGAGGATTGATGTGGAGGAGAGACATAGAGTAGTGACATGGAGAACTGACAAGTTTGATCAGGAAGGAGGTTTGATATTGTGGAGTGACATGGCGGAGGGACAGGGATTAGTGAGTTGGTGTAATGACATGGAGGAGTGACATGTAGGAGTGACATGGAGGAGTGACATGGAGGAGTGACATGGTGGAGTGAAATGGAGGAGTGACATGGAGGAGTGAGTTGGTGTATCGACATAAGGAGTGACATGGAATAGCGACATGGAGGAGTGACTTGGATGAGTGACATGGAGGAGTGACAAGGAGGATTGACATGGAGGATCGACATGGAGGAGTGACATGGAGGAGTGACATAGAGGAGTGATATGGAGGAGTGACATGGAAAACATGTAGAAGTGACACGGAGGAGTAATATGGAGGTGTGACAATATGGAGCTACACGGATGAGAGACATGACATTGAAGACTTGGAGAAGTGACATGGAGGAGCGACATGCAAGAATGACATGGAGGAGTGACATGGAGTAGCGACATGGAGTAGTGACTTTAAGGAGTTACATGGAGGAGTGAAATGGAGTATTGATATGGAGGAGTGACATGGAGGAGTGAAATAGAGGAGTGACATGGATGAGTGAGTTGGTGTATCGACATAAGGAGTGACATGGAATAGCGACATGGAGGAGTGACTTGGATGAGTGACATGGAGGATTGACAAGGATGATTGATGTGGAGGAGAGACATGGAGTAGTGACATGGAGAACTGACAAGTTTGATCAGGAAGGAGGGTTGATATGGTGGAGTGACATGGCGGAGGGACAGGGATCAGTGAGTTGGTGTAGTGACATGGAGGAGTGACAAGGAGGAGTGACATGGAGGAGTGAATTGGTGGAGCGACATGGAGGAGTGACATGGAAGACATATAGAAGTGACATGGAGGAGTGACTTGGAGGAGTGACATAAAGGAGTGACATGGAGGAATGACTTGGATGAGTGACATGGAGGAGTGACAAGGAGGATTGAGTTGGTGTAGCGACATGGAGGAGTGACATGGAGTAGCGACATGGGATAGTGACATGAGGAGTGAGTTGGTTTAGCAACATGGAAGAGTGACATGGAATAGCGACAAGGAGGTGTGACATGGAGGAGTGACATAGAGGATTGATGTGGAGGAGAGACATAGAGTAGTGACATGGAGAACTGACAAGTTTGATCAGGAAGGAGGTTTGATATTGTGGAGTGACATGGCGGAGGGACAGGGATTAGTGAGTTGGTGTAATGACATGGAGGAGTGACATGTAGGAGTGACATGGAGGAGTGACATGGAGGAGTGACATGGTGGAGTGAAATGGAGGAGTGACATGGAGGAGTGAGTTGGTGTATCGACATAAGGAGTGACATGGAATAGCGACATGGAGGAGTGACTTGGATGAGTGACATGGAGGAGTGACAAGGAGGATTGACATGGAGGATCGACATGGAGGAGTGACATGGAGGAGTGACATAGAGGAGTGATATGGAGGAGTGACATGGAAAACATGTAGAAGTGACACGGAGGAGTAATATGGAGGTGTGACAATATGGAGCTACACGGATGAGAGACATGACATTGAAGACTTGGAGAAGTGACATGGAGGAGCGACATGCAAGAATGACATGGAGGAGTGACATGGAGTAGCGACATGGAGTAGTGACTTTAAGGAGTTACATGGAGGAGTGAAATGGAGTATTGATATGGAGGAGTGACATGGAGGAGTGAAATAGAGGAGTGACATGGATGAGTGAGTTGGTGTATCGACATAAGGAGTGACATGGAATAGCGACATGGAGGAGTGACTTGGATGAGTGACATGGAGGATTGACAAGGATGATTGATGTGGAGGAGAGACATGGAGTAGTGACATGGAGAACTGACAAGTTTGATCAGGAAGGAGGGTTGATATGGTGGAGTGACATGGCGGAGGGACAGGGATCAGTGAGTTGGTGTAGTGACATGGAGGAGTGACAAGGAGGAGTGACATGGAGGAGTGAATTGGTGGAGCGACATGGAGGAGTGACATGGAAGACATATAGAAGTGACATGGAGGAGTGACTTGGAGGAGTGACATGGAGGACTGACAAGGAGGATTGAGTTGGTGTAGCGACATGGAGGAGTGACATGGAATAGCGACAAGGAGGAGTGACATGGAGGAGCAAAATGGAGGAGTGACAAGGAGGAGCGACATGGAGGAGTGACATAGAGGAGTGATATGGAGGAGCGACATGCAGGAGTGACATGGAGGAATGACATGGATGAATGACATGGAGGAGTCACAAGGAGTAGCGACATGGAGGAGTGACATGAGGAGTGATGTAGAAGAGTGACATGGTGGAGTGAAATGGATGAGTGACATGGAAGAGTGAGTTGGTGTAGCGACATGGAGGAGTAACATGGAATAGCGACAAGGAGGAGTGACATGGAGGAATGACATGGAGGAGTGATATAGAGGAGTGATGTGGAGGAGAGACATGGAGTAGTGACATGGAGAAGTGACAAGTTTGATCAGGAAGGAGGGTTGATATGGTGGAGCGACATGGCGGAGGGACATGGAGGGTTGATATGGAGGAGGGACATGGTGGAGTGAAATGGAGGAGTGACATGGAGGAGTGAGTTGGTGTAGCGACAAGGAGGAGTGACATGGAGGAGTGATATGGAGGAGTGACATGGAGGAGTGACGTGGTGTAGCGACAAGGAGGAGTGACATGGAGGAGTGATATGGAGGAGTGACATGGAGGAGTGACGTGGTGGAGTGAATTGAAGGAGTGACATGGAGGATTGAGTTTATATAGTGATATAAGGAGTGACATGGAATAGCGACATGGAAGAGTGACATGGAGGAGTGACATAGAGGAGTGACGTGAAGCAGTGACATGGAGGAGTGACAAGGAGGGTTGAGTTGGTCTAGTGACATGGAGGTTTGAAATGGAGGAGTGACATGGAATAGCGACAAGGAGGAATGACATGGATGAGTGACATGGAGGAGTGACATAGAGGATTGATGTTGAGGAAAGACATGGAGTAGTGACATGGAGTAGCGACATGGAGGAGTGACATGAGGAGTGACGTAGAAGAGTGACGTGGTGGAGTGAAATGGAGGAGTGACATGGAAGAGTGAGTTGGTATAGCGACATGGAGGAGTGACATGGAGGGTTGATATGGAGGAGTGACATGGAGGAGTGACGTGGTGGAGTGAAATGGAGGAGTGACCTGGAGGAGTGAGTTTATATAGCGACATAAGGAGTGACATGGAATAGCGACATGAAGGAGTGACATGGAGGAGTGAGTTGGTGGAGCAACATGGATGAGTGACATGGAATAGCGACAAGGAGGAGTGACATGGAGGAATGACATGGAGGAGTGATATAGAGGAGTGATGTGGAGGAGAGACATGGAGTAGTGACATGGAGAAGTGACAAGTTTGATCAGGAAGGAGGGTTTATATGGTGGAGTGACATGGCGGAGGGACATGGAGGAGTGACATGGAGGAGTGACATGGAGGGTTGATATGGAGGAGGGACATGGTGGAGTGAAATGGAGGAGTGACATGGAGGAGTGAGTTGGTGTAGCGACAAGGAGGAGTGACATGGAGGAGTGATATGGAGGAGTGACATGGTTGAGTGACGTGGTGGAGTGAATTGAAGGAGTGACATGGAGGATTGAGTTTATATAGCGATATAAGGAGTGACATGGAATAGCGACATGGAAGAGTGACATGGAGGAGTGACATAGAGGAGTGACGTGGAGCAGTGACATGGAGGAGTGACAAGGAGGATTGAGTTGGTGTAGTGACATGGAGGAGTGACATGGAGGGTTGATATGGAGGAGTGACATGGAATAGCGACAAGGAGGAATGACATGGATGAGTGACATGGAGGAGTGACATAGAGGATTGATGTTGAGGAAAGACATGGAGTAGTGACATGGAGTAGCGACATGGAGGAGTAACATGAGGAGTGACGTAGAAGAGTGACGTGGTGGAGTGAAATGGAGGAGTGACATGGAAGAGTGAGTTGGTATAGCGACATGGAGGAGTGACATGGAGGGTTGATATGGAGGAGTGACATGGAGGAGTGACGTGGTGGAGTGAAATGGAGGAGTGACCTGGAGGAGTGAGTTTATATAGCGACATAAGGAGTGACATGGAATAGCGACATGAAGGAGTGACATGGAGGAGTGAGTTGTTGGAGCAACATGGAGGAGTGACATGGAATAGTGACATGGAGGAGTGACTTGGATGAGTGACATGGAGGAGTGACAAGGAGGATTGAGTTGGTGTAACGACATGGAGATGTGAAATGGAGTAGCGACATGGAGGAGTGACATGGAGGAGTGACATGGTGGAGGGACAGGAATGAGTGAGTTGGTGTAGTGACATGGAGGAGAGACATGGAGAAATAACATGGAGGAGTGAAATGGAGGAGTGACATGGAGGGTTGATATGGAGGAGTGATATGGAGGAGTGACGTGGTGGAGTGAAATGGAGGAGTGACATGGAGGAGTGAGTTGGTGTAGCGACATAAAGAGTGACATGGAATAGCGACATGGAGGAGTTACATGGAGGAGTGACATAGAGGAGTGATGTGGAGCAGTGACATGGAGGAGTGACATGGAGGAGGTAGTTGGTGGAGCGACATGGAGGAGTGACGTGGAAGACATATAGAATTGACATGGAGGAATGACTTGGAGGAATGACATAAAGGAGTGACATGGAGGAATGACTTGGATGAGTGACATGGAGGAGTGACAAGGAGGATTGAGTTGGTGTAGCGACATGGAGGAGTGACATGGAGTAGCGACATGGAGGAGTGACATGGAGGAGTGAGTTGGTGTTGCGACATGGAGGAGTGACATGGAATTGCGACAAAGAGGAGTGACATGGAGAAGTGAAATGGAGCATTGATATGGAGGAGTAACATGGAGGAGTGATATAGAGGAGTGGCGTGGTGGAGTGAAATTTAAGAATGACATGGAGGAGTGACATGGAGGAGTGACATGGAGTATCTACATGGAGGAGTGACAAGGAGGTGTGACATGGAGGAGTGACGTGGAGTAGCTACATGGAGGAGTGACAAGGAGGTGTGATATGGAGGAGTGACATGGAGGAGTGACAATATGGAGCTACACAGATGAGAGACATGACATTGAAGACTTGGAGAAGTGACATGGAGAAGAGACATGAAGGAGTGAATTGGAGGAGTGACATGGAGTAGCGACATGGAGGAGTGACATGGGGAGTGAGTTGGTGTAACGACATGGAGGAGTGACATGGAAGACATATAGAAGTGACATGGAGGAGTGACTTGGAGGAGTGACATAAAGGAGTGACATGGAGAAAAGACTTGGATGAGTGACATGGAGGAGTGACAAGGAGGATTGAGTTGGTGTAGCGACATGGAGGAGTGACATGGAGTAGCGACATGGAGTAGTGACATGAGGAGTGAGTTGGTGTAGCGACATGGAGGAGTGACATGGAATAGTGACAAGGAGGAGTGAGATAGAGGAGTGACATGGAGGAGTGACATAGAGTTTTGATGTGGGGGAGAGACATGGAGTAGTGACATGGAGAAGTGACAAGTTTGATCAGGAAGGAGGGTTGATATGGTGGAGTGACATGGCGGAGGGACAGGGATGAGTGAGTTGGTTTAGTGACATGGAGGAGTGACATGGAAGACATATAGAAGTGACATGGAGGAGTGACATGAAGGATCGACATGGAGGAGTGACATGGAGTAGCGACATTGGGGAATGACATAGAAGAGTGATATTGAAAAGTGACATAAAGGAGTGACATAGAGGAGTGATGTGGAGGAGAGACATGGAGTAGTGACATGGAGAAGTGACAAGTTTGATCAGGAAGGAGGGTTGATATGGTGGAGTGACATTGCGGAGGGACATGGAGGAGTGACATGGAGGAGTGACATGGAGGGTTGATATGGAGGAATAACATGGAGGAGTGACGTGGTGGAGTGAAATGTAGGAGTGACATGGAGGAGTGAGTTTATATAGCGACATAAGGAGTGACATGGAATAGCGACATGGAGGAGTGACATGGAATAGCGACAAGGAGGAGTGACATGGAGGAGTGACATGGAGGAGTGACATAGAGGATTGATGTGGAGGAGAGACATGGAGTAGTGACATGGAGAAGTGACAAGTTTGATCAGGAAGGAGGGTTGATATGGTGGAGTGACATGGCGGAGGGAAAGGGATGAGTGAGTTGGTGTAGTGACATGGAGGAGTGACATGGAGGAGTGACATGGAGGAGTGAGTTGGTGGAGGGACATAAGGAGTGACATGGAATAGCGACATGGAGCAGTGACATGGAGGAGTGACATGGAGGAGTGAGTTGGTGGAGCGACATGGAGGAGTGACATGGAAGACATATAGAATTGACATGGAGGAGTGACTTGGAGGAGTGACATAAAGGAGTGACATGGAGGAATGATTTGGATGATTGACATGGAGGAGTGACATGGAAGACATATAGAAGTGACATGGAGGAGTGACATGAAGGATCGACATGGAGGAGTGACATGGAGTAGCGACATTGGGGAATGACAAAGAAGAGTGATATTGAAAAGTGACATAAAGGAGTGACATAGAGGAGTTATGTGGAGGAGAGACATGGAGTAGTGACATAGAGAAGTGACAAGTTTGATCAGGAAGGAGGGTTGATATGGTGGAGTGACATTGCGGAGGGACATGGAGGAGTGACATGGAGGAGTGACATGGAGGGTTGATATGGAGGAATGACATGGAGGAGTGACGTGGTGGAGTGAAATGTAGGAGTGACATGGAGGAGTGACATGGAGGAGTGACATGGAGTAGCTACATGGAGGAGTGACGTGGACGAGTGACATGGAGGAGTGAGTTGGTAGAGCGACATGGAGGAGTGACATGGAGTAGCTACATGGAGGAGTGACAAGGAGGTGTGACATGGAGGAGTGACGTGGAGTAGCGACATGGAGGAGTGACTTGGAGGAGTGACAATGTGGAGCTACACAGATGAGAGACATGACATTGAAGACTTGGAGAAGTGACATGGAGGAGAGACATGGAGGAGTGAAATGGAGGAGTGACATGGAGTAGAGACATGGAGGACTGACATGGAAGACATATAGAAGTGACATGGAGGAGTGACTTGGAGGAGTGACATAAAGGAGTGACATGGAGGAATGACTTGGATGCGTGACATGGAGGAGTGACAAGGAGGATTGAGTTGGTGTAGCGACATGGAGGAGTAACATGGAGTAGCGACATGGAGTAGTGACATGAGGAGTGAGTTGGTGTAGCGACATGGAGGAGTAACATGCAATAGCAACAAGGAGGAGTGACATAGTGGAGTGACATGGAGGAGTGACATAGAGGATTGATGTGGGGGAGAGACATGGAGTAGTGACATGGAGAAGTGACAAGTTTGATAAGGAAGGAGGGTTGATATGGTGGAGTGACATTGCGGAGGGACAGGGATTAGTGAGTTGGTGTAGTGACATGGAGGAGTGACATGGAATAGCGACAAGGAGGAGTGACATGGAGGAGGGACATCGAGAAGTTACATGGAGGAGTGACATAGAGGATTGATGTGGAGGAGAGACATGAAGGAGTGACAGGGCGGATCAGCAAGGAGGATTAATATTGTTGAGTGACATAGCGGAGGGACATGGATGAGTTACATGGAGGAGTGACATGGAGGAGCAACATGGAGGAGTGACATGGAGGAGGGACATCGAGGAGTTACATGGAGGAGTGACATAGAGGATTGATGTGGAGGAGAGACATGAAGGAGTGACAGGGCGGATCAGCAAGGAGGATTGATATTGTGGAGTGACATGGCGGAGGGACATGGATGAGTGACAAGGAGGAGCGACATGGAGGAGTGACATGGAAGACATATAGAAGTGACATGGAGGAGTGACATGGAGGATCGACATGGAGGAGTGACATGGAGTAGCGACATTGGGGAATGACATAGAGGAGTGATATTGAAAAGTGACATGGAGGAGTGACATAGAGGAGTGATGTGGAGGAGTGACATGGAAAACATGTAGAAATGACACGGAGGAGTGATATGGAGGTGTGACAATATGGAGCTACACGGATGAGAGACATGACATTGAAGACTTAGAGAAGTGACATAGAGGAGCGTCATGGAGTAGCAACAGGGAGTAGTGACATTAAGGAGTTACATGGAGGAGTGAAATGGAGGATTGATATGGAGGAGTGACATGGAGTAGTGAAATAGAGGAGTGATATGGAGGAGCGACATTCAGGAGTGACATTGAAGTAACATAGAAGTGAAATTGAGGAGTGACTTGGAGGAGTGACATGGAGGAATGACATGGATTAGTGACATGGAGGAGTGACAAGGAGTAGCGACATGGAGGAGTGACATGAGGAGTGACGTAGAAGAGTGTCGTGGTGGAGTGAAATGGAGGAGTGACATGGAAGAGTGAGTTGGTGTAGCGACATAGAGGAGTAACATGGAATAGCGACAAGGAGGAGTGACATGGAGGAGTGACATGGAGGAGTGATATAGAGGAGTGATGTGGAGTAGAGACATGTAGTAGTGACATGGAGAAGTGAAATGGAGGAGTGACATGGGGGAGTGAGTTTATATAGCGACATAAGGAGTGACATGGAATAGCGACATATAGGAGTGACGTGGAGCAGTGACATGGAGGAGTGACAAGGAGGATTGAGTTGGTGTAGCGACATGGAGGAGTGACATGGAGTAGCTAAATGGAGGAGTGACATGAGGATTGAGTTGGTGTAGCGACATGGAGGAGTGACATGGAAGAGCGACAAGGAGGAGTGACAGAGGAGTGACATGGAGGAGTGACATAGAGGTTTGATGTGGGGGAGAGACATGGAGTAGTGACATGTAGAAGTGACAAGTTTTATCAGGAAGGAGGGTTGATATGGTGGAGTGACATGGCGGAGGGACAGGGATGAGTGAGTTGGTGTATTGACATGGAGGAGTGACATGGAGGAGTTACATGAAGGGCTGATATGGAGGAGTGACATTGAGGAGTGACATGGTGGAGTGAAATGGGGGAGTGACATGTAGGAGTGAGTTGGTGTAGCGACATGGAGGAGTGACATGGAATAGCGACAAGGAGGAATGACATGGAGGAGTGACATAGAGGATTGATGTGGAGGAAAGACATGGAGTAGTGACATGGAGAAATGACAAGTTTGATCAGGAAGGAGGGTTGATATGGTGGAGTGACATGGCGGAGGGACAGGGATGAGTGAGTTGGTGTAGTGACATGAAGTAGCTACATGGAGGAGTGACAAGGAAGTGTGACATTGAGGAGTGACGTGGACGAGTGACATGGAGGAGTGAGTTGGTAGGGCAACATGGAGGAGTGACATGGAATAGCTACATGGAGGAGTGACAAGGAGGAGTGACATGGAAGACATATAGAAGTGACATGAAGGAGTGACTTGGAGAAGTGACATAAAGGAGTGACATGGAGGAATGACTTGGATAAGTGACATGGAGGAGTGAAAAGGAGGAGTGACATGAGGAGTGAGTTGGTGTAGCAACATGGAGGAGTGACATGGAGTAGTGACATGGAGGAGTGACATGAGGAGTGAGTTGGTGTAGCAACATGGAGGAGTGACATGGAATAGCGACAAGGAGGAGTGACATGGAGGAGTGACATAGAGGATTGAAGTGGAGGAGAGACATGGAGTAGTGACATTGAGAACTGACAAGTTTGATCAGGAAGGAGCGTTGATATTGTGGAGTGACATGGCGGAGGGACAGGGATTAGTGAGTTGGTGTAGTGACATGAAGGAGTGACATGGAGGAGTGACATGGAGGGTTGATATGGAGGAGTGACATGGAGGAGTGACGTGGTGGAGTGAAATGGAGGAGTGACATGGAGGAGAGAGTTGGTGTATCGACATAAGGAGTGACATGGAATAGCGACATGGAGGAGTGACTTGGATGAGTGACATGGAGGAGTGACAAGGAGGATTGAGTTGGTGTAGTGACATGGAAGAGTGACATGGAGGAGTGACATAGAGGATTGATGTGGAGGAAAGACATGGAGTAGTGACATGGAGTAGCGACATGGAGGAGTGACATGAGGAGTGAGTTGGTGTAGCGACATGGAGGAGTGACATGGAATAGCGACAAGGAGGAATGACATGGAGGAGTGACATAGAGGATTGATGTGGAGGAAAGACATGGAGTAGTGACATGGAGAAATGACAAGTTTGATCAGGAAGGAGGGTTGATATGGTGGAGTGACATGGCGGAGGGACAGGGATGAGTGAGTTGGTGTAGTGACATGAAGTAGCTACATGGAGGAGTGACAAGGAAGTGTGACATGGAGGAGTGACGTGGACGAGTGACATGGAGGAGTGAGTTGGTAGGGCAACATGGAGGAGTGACATGGAATAGCTACATGGAGGAGTGACAAGGAGGAGTGACATGGAGGAGTGACATAGAGGATTGAGTTGATGTATCGACATAAGGAGTGACATGGAATGGCGACATGCAGGAGTGACTTGGATAGGCGACATGGAGGAGTGACATGGAGGAGTGACATGGAGAAGTGACAGGGCGGATCAGCAAGGAGGATTGATATAGTGGAGTGACATGGAGGAGGGATATGGAGGAGTGACATGGAGGAGTGACATAAAGGAGAGACATGGAGGAATGACATGGATGAGTGACATGGAGGAGTGACATGGAGTAGCGACAAGGAGGAGTTACATGGAGGAGTGACAGAGGATTGATGTGGAGGAGAGACATGGAGTAGTGACATGGAGAAGTGACAAGTTTGATCAGGAAGGAGGGTTGTTATGGTGGTGTGACATGGCAGAGGGACAGGGATGAGTGAGTTGGTGTAGTGACATGGAGGAGTGACAGTGAGGAGTGACATGCAGGAATGACACAGAGGACTGACAAGGAGGATTGAGTTCGTGTAGCGACATGGAGGAGTGACATGGAATAGCGACATGGAGGAGTGACATGGGGGAGTGACATGGAGGAGTGACATAGAGGATTGATGTGAAGGAGAGACATGGAGGAGTGACAGGGCGGATAAGCAAGGAGGATTGATATGGTGGAGTGACATGGCGGAAGGACATGAATGAGTGACATGGAGGAGTGACATGGAGGAGCAACATGGAGGAGTGACAAGGAGGAGCGACATGGAGGAGTGACATGGAAGACATATAGAAGTGACATGGAGGAGTGACATGGAGGATCGACATGGAGGAGTGACATGGAGTAGCGACATAGGGGAATGACAAAGAGGAGTGATATTGAAAAGTGAAAAGGAGGAATGACATGGAGGAGTGACATGGAGGAGGGACATAGAGGATTGATGTGGAGGAAAGACATGGAGTAGTGACATGGAGTAGAGACATGCAGGAGTGACATGAGGAGTGACGTAGAAGAGTGACGTGGTGGAGTGAAATGGAGGAGTGACATAGAAGAGTGAGTTGGTGTAGCGACATGGAGGAGTAACATAGAATAGCGACAAGGAGGAGTGACATGGAGGAGTGACATGGAGGAGTGATATAGAGGAGTGATGTGGAGGAGAGACATGGAGTAGTGACATGGAGAAGTGACAAGTTTGATCAGGAAGGAGGATTAATATGGTGGAGTGACATGGCGGAGGGACATGGAGGAGTGACATGGAGGAGTGACATGGAGGGTTGATATGGAGGAATGACATAGAGGAGTGATATTGAAAAGTGACATGGAGGAGTGACACGGAGGAGTGATATGGAGGAGTGACAATATGGAGCTAAACGGATGAGAGACATGACATTGAAGACTTGGAGAAGTGACATGGAGGAGCGACACGGAGGAGTGATATGGAGGAGTGACAATATGGAGCTAAACGGATGAGAGACATGACATTGAAGACTTGGAGAAGTGACATGGAGGAGCGACATGCAAGAGTGACATGGAGGAGTGACATGGAGTAGCGACATGGAATAGTAACATTAAGGAGTTACATGGAGGAGTGAAATGGAGGATTGATATGGATTAGTGACATGCAGGATTTACAATGAAGTCATATAGAAGTGAAATTGAGGAGTGACTTGGAGGAGTGACATAAAGGAGTGACATGGAGGAATGACATGGATGAGTGACGTGGAGGAGTGACAAGGAGTAGCGACATGGAGGAGTGACATGAGGAGTGGCGTAGAAGAGTGACGTGGTGGAGTGAAATGGAGGAGTGACATGGAAGATTGATTTGGTGTAGCAACATGGAGGAGTAACATGGAATAGCGACAAGGAGGAGTGACATGGAGGAGTGACATGGAGGAGTGATATAGAGGAGTGATGTGGAGGAGAGACATGGAGTAGTGACATGGAGAAATGACAAGTTTGATCAGGAAGGAGGGTTGATATAGAGGAGTGATTTGGAGGAGTGACGTGGTGGAGTGAAATGGAGGATTGAGTTGATGTAGCGACATGGAGGAGTGACATGGAATTGCGACAAGGAGGAGTGACATGGAGAAGTGACATGGAGGATTGATATGGAGGAGTAACATGGAGGAGTGATATAGAGGAGTGATATGGAGGAGTGAGTTGGTAGAGCGACATGGAGGAGTGACATGGAGTAGCTACATGGAGGAGTGACAAGGAGGTGTGACATGGAGTAGCGACATGGAGGAGTGACTTGGAGGAGTGACAATGTGGAGCTACACAGATGAGAGACATGACATTGAAGACTTGGAGAAGTGACATGGAGGAGAGACATGGAGGAGTGACATGGCGAAGGGAGATGGAGGAGTGACATGGACGAGTGACATGGAGGGTTGATATGGAGGAGGGACGAGGTGGAGTGAAATGGAGGAGTGACATGGAGGAGTGAGTTGGTGTAGCGACAAGGAGGAGTGACATGGAGGGTTGATATGAAGGAGTGACATGGAAGAGTGACGTGGTGGAGTGAAATGGAGGAGTGACATGGAGGAGTGAGTTTATATAGCGACATAAGGAGTGACATAGAATAGCGACATGGAGGAGTGACATAGAGGAGTGACGTGGAGCAGTGACATGGAGGAATGACAAGGAGGAGTGAGTTGGTGGAGCAACATGGAGGAGTGACATGGAAGACATATAGAAGTGACATGGAGGAGTGACTTGGAGGAGTGACATAAAGGAGTGACATGGACAAATGACTTGGCTGAGTGACATGGAGGAGTGACAAGGAGGATTGAGTTGGTGTAGCGACATGGAGGAGTGACATGGAATAGCTACATGGAGGAGTGACATGAGCAGTGAGTTGGTGTAGCGACATGGAGGAGTGAAATGGAAGAGCGACAAGGAGGAGTGACATAGAGGAGTGACATGGAGGAGTGACATAGAGGTTTGATGTGGGGGAGAGACATGGAGTAGTGACATGGAGAAGTGACAAGTTTGATCAGGAAGGAGGGTTGATATGGTGGAGTGACATGGCGGAGGGACAGGGATGAGTGAGTTGGTGTAGTGACAAGGAGGAGTAACATTGAGGAGTGACATGGAGGGTTGATATAGAGGAGTGACATGGAGGAGTGACGTGGTGGAGTGAAATGTGGGAGTGACATGGAAGAGTGAGTTGGTGTAGCGACATGGAGGAGTAACATGGAATAGCGACAAGGAGGAGTGACATGGAGGAGTGACATGGAGGAGTGATATAGAGGAGTGATGTGGAGGAGAGACATGGAGTAGTGACAAGGAGGATTGAGTTGGTGTAGCGACATGGAGATATGAAATGGAGTAGCGACATGGAGGAGTGACATGAGGAGTGAGTTGGTGTAGCGACATGGAGGAGTTACATGGAGGAGTGACATGGCGGAGGGACAGGGATGAGTGACGTGTGCGAGTGACATGGAGGAGTATGTTTGTAGAGCGACATGGAGGAGTGACATGGAATAGCTACATGGAGGAGTGACAAGGAGGAGTGACATGGTGGAGTGACATGGAGGAGTGACATGGAGGGTTGATATGAAGGAGTGACATGGAGGAGTGATGTGGTGGAGTGAAATGGAGGAGTGACACGGAGGAGTGAGTTGGTGTATCGACATAAGGAATGACATGGAATAGCGACATGGAGGAGTGACCTGGATGAGTGACATGGAGGAGTGACATGGAATAGCTACATGGAGGAGTGACAAGGAGGAGTGACATGGTGGAGTGACATGGAGGAGTGAAATGGAGGGTTGATATGAAGGAGTGACATGGAGGAGTGATGTGGTGGAGTGAAATGGAGGAGTGAAATGGAGGAGTGAGTTGGTGTAGCGACATAAGGAGTGACATGGAATAGCGACATGGAGGAGTGACATGAGGAGTGAGGTGGTGTAGCGACATGGAGGAGTGACATGGAATAGCGACAAAGAGGAGTGACATGGAGGAGTGACATGGAGGAGTGACATAGAGGATTGATGTGGAGGAGAGACATAGAGTAGTGACATGGAGAAGTGACAAGTTTGATCAGGAAGGAGGGTTGATATGGTGGAGTGAAATGGCAGAGGGAAAGGGATGAGTGAGTTGGTGTAGTGACATGGAGGAGTGACATGGAGGAGTGACATGGAGGAGTGACATGGAGGAGTGACATGGAGGATTGATGTGGAGGAGAGACATGGAGGAGTGACAGGGCGGATCAGCAAGGAGGATTGATATGGTGGAGTGACATGGCGGAGGGACATCGATGAGTGACATGGAGGAGTGACATGGAGGAGCAACATGGAGGAGTGACAAGGAGGAGCGACATGGAGGAGTGACATGGAAGACATATAGAAGTGACATGGAGGAGTGACATGGAGGATCGACATGGAGGAGTGACATGGAGTAGCGACATAGGGGAATGACATAGAGGAGTGATATTGAAAAGTGACATGGAGGAGTGACATAGAGGACTGATGTGGAGGAGTGACATGGAAAACATGTAGAAGTGACACGGAGGAGTAATATGGAGGAGTGACAATATGGAGCTACACGGATGAGAGACATGACATTGAAGACTTGGAGAAGTGACATGGAGGAGTGACACGCAAGAGTGACATGGAGGAGTGACATGGAGTAGTGACATTAAGGAGTTACATGGAGGAGTGAAATGGAGGAGCGACATGGAGGATTGACATGGAAGACATATAGAAGTGAAATGGAGTAGTGACATGGAGGATCGACATGGAGGAGTGACATGGAGTAGCGACATAGGGGAATGATATAGAGGAGTGATATTGAAAATTGAAATGGAGGAGTGACTTAGAGGAGTGATGTGGAGGAGTGACAATATGGAGCTACACGGATGAGAGACATGACATTGAAGACTTGGAGAAGATACATGGAGGAGCGACATGCAAGAGGGACATGGAGGAGTGACATGGAGTAGCGAAATGGAGTAGTGACATTAAGGAGTTACATGTAGGAGTGAAATGGAGGACTGATATGGAGGAGTGACATGGAGGAGTGAAATAGACGAGTGACTTGGAGGAGTGACATAAAGGAGTGACATGGAGGAGTGACATGAGGAGTGACGTAGAAGAGTGACGTGGTGGAATGAAATGGAGGAGTGACATGGAAGAGTGAGTTGGTGTAGCGACATGGAGGAGTGACATGGAGGAGTGAGTTTATATAGTGACATAAGGAGTGACATGGAATAGTGACATGGAGGAGTGACATGGAGGAGTGACATGAGGAGTGACGTAGAAGAGTGACGTGGTGGAATGAAATGGAGGAGTGACATGGAAGAGTGAGTTGGTGTAGCAACATGGAGGAGTAACATGGAATAGCGACAAGGAGGAGTGACATGGAGGAGTGACATGGAGGAGTGATATAGAGGAGTGATGTGGAGGAGAGACATGGAGTAGTGACATGGAGAAATGACAAGTTTGATCAGGAAGGAGGGTTGATATAGAGGAGTGATTTGGAGGAGTGACGTGGTGGAGTGAAATGGAGGATTGAGTTGATGTAGCGACATGGAGGAGTGACATGGAATTGCGACAAGGAGGAGTGACATGGAGAAGTGACATGGAGGATTGATATGGAGGAGTAACATGGAGGAGTGATATAGAGGAGTGATATGGAGGAGTGAGTTGGTAGAGCGACATGGAGGAGTGACATGGAGTAGCTACATGGAGGAGTGACAAGGAGGTGTGACATGGAGTAGCGACATGGAGGAGTGACTTGGAGGAGTGACAATGTGGAGCTACACAGATGAGAGACATGACATTGAAGACTTGGAGAAGTGACATGGAGGAGAGACATGGAGGAGTGACATGGCGAAGGGAGATGGAGGAGTGACATGGACGAGTGACATGGAGGGTTGATATGGAGGAGGGACGAGGTGGAGTGAAATGGAGGAGTGACATGGAGGAGTGAGTTGGTGTAGCGACAAGGAGGAGTGACATGGAGGGTTGATATGAAGGAGTGACATGGAAGAGTGACGTGGTGGAGTGAAATGGAGGAGTGACATGGAGGAGTGAGTTTATATAGCGACATAAGGAGTGACATAGAATAGCGACATGGAGGAGTGACATAGAGGAGTGACGTGGAGCAGTGACATGGAGGAATGACAAGGAGGAGTGAGTTGGTGGAGCAACATGGAGGAGTGACATGGAAGACATATAGAAGTGACATGGAGGAGTGACTTGGAGGAGTGACATAAAGGAGTGACATGGACAAATGACTTGGCTGAGTGACATGGAGGAGTGACAAGGAGGATTGAGTTGGTGTAGCGACATGGAGGAGTGACATGGAATAGCTACATGGAGGAGTGACATGAGCAGTGAGTTGGTGTAGCGACATGGAGGAGTGAAATGGAAGAGCGACAAGGAGGAGTGACATAGAGGAGTGACATGGAGGAGTGACATAGAGGTTTGATGTGGGGGAGAGACATGGAGTAGTGACATGGAGAAGTGACAAGTTTGATCAGGAAGGAGGGTTGATATGGTGGAGTGACATGGCGGAGGGACAGGGATGAGTGAGTTGGTGTAGTGACAAGGAGGAGTAACATTGAGGAGTGACATGGAGGGTTGATATAGAGGAGTGACATGGAGGAGTGACGTGGTGGAGTGAAATGTGGGAGTGACATGGAAGAGTGAGTTGGTGTAGCGACATGGAGGAGTAACATGGAATAGCGACAAGGAGGAGTGACATGGAGGAGTGACATGGAGGAGTGATATAGAGGAGTGATGTGGAGGAGAGACATGGAGTAGTGACAAGGAGGATTGAGTTGGTGTAGCGACATGGAGATGTGAAATGGAGTAGCGACATGGAGGAGTGACATGAGGAGTGAGTTGGTGTAGCGACATGGAGGAGTTACATGGAGGAGTGACATGGCGGAGGGACAGGGATGAGTGACGTGTGCGAGTGACATGGAGGAGTATGTTTGTAGAGCGACATGGAGGAGTGACATGGAATAGCTACATGGAGGAGTGACAAGGAGGAGTGACATGGTGGAGTGACATGGAGGAGTGACATGGAGGGTTGATATGAAGGAGTGACATGGAGGAGTGATGTGGTGGAGTGAAATGGAGGAGTGACACGGAGGAGTGAGTTGGTGTATCGACATAAGGAATGACATGGAATAGCGACATGGAGGAGTGACCTGGATGAGTGACATGGAGGAGTGACATGGAATAGCTACATGGAGGAGTGACAAGGAGGAGTGACATGGTGGAGTGACATGGAGGAGTGAAATGGAGGGTTGATATGAAGGAGTGACATGGAGGAGTGATGTGGTGGAGTGAAATGGAGGAGTGAAATGGAGGAGTGAGTTGGTGTAGCGACATAAGGAGTGACATGGAATAGCGACATGGAGGAGTGACATGAGGAGTGAGGTGGTGTAGCGACATGGAGGAGTGACATGGAATAGCGACAAAGAGGAGTGACATGGAGGAGTGACATGGAGGAGTGACATAGAGGATTGATGTGGAGGAGAGACATAGAGTAGTGACATGGAGAAGTGACAAGTTTGATCAGGAAGGAGGGTTGATATGGTGGAGTGACATGGCAGAGGGAAAGGGATGAGTGAGTTGGTGTAGTGACATGGAGGAGTGACATGGAGGAGTGACATGGAGGAGTGACATGGAGGAGTGACATGGAGGATTGATGTGGAGGAGAGACATGGAGGAGTGACAGGGCGGATCAGCAAGGAGGATTGATATGGTGGAGTGACATGGCGGAGGGACATCGATGAGTGACATGGAGGAGTGACATGGAGGAGCAACATGGAGGAGTGACAAGGAGGAGCGACATGGAGGAGTGACATGGAAGACATATAGAAGTGACATGGAGGAGTGACATGGAGGATCGACATGGAGGAGTGACATGGAGTAGCGACATAGGGGAATGACATAGAGGAGTGATATTGAAAAGTGACATGGAGGAGTGACATAGAGGACTGATGTGGAGGAGTGACATGGAAAACATGTAGAAGTGACACGGAGGAGTAATATGGAGGAGTGACAATATGGAGCTACACGGATGAGAGACATGACATTGAAGACTTGGAGAAGTGACATGGAGGAGTGACACGCAAGAGTGACATGGAGGAGTGACATGGAGTAGTGACATTAAGGAGTTACATGGAGGAGTGAAATGGAGGAGCGACATGGAGGATTGACATGGAAGACATATAGAAGTGAAATGGAGTAGTGACATGGAGGATCGACATGGAGGAGTGACATGGAGTAGCGACATAGGGGAATGATATAGAGGAGTGATATTGAAAATTGAAATGGAGGAGTGACTTAGAGGAGTGATGTGGAGGAGTGACAATATGGAGCTACACGGATGAGAGACATGACATTGAAGACTTGGAGAAGATACATGGAGGAGCGACATGCAAGAGGGACATGGAGGAGTGACATGGAGTAGCGAAATGGAGTAGTGACATTAAGGAGTTACATGTAGGAGTGAAATGGAGGACTGATATGGAGGAGTGACATGGAGGAGTGAAATAGACGAGTGACTTGGAGGAGTGACATAAAGGAGTGACATGGAGGAGTGACATGAGGAGTGACGTAGAAGAGTGACGTGGTGGAATGAAATGGAGGAGTGACATGGAAGAGTGAGTTGGTGTAGCGACATGGAGGAGTGACATGGAGGAGTGAGTTTATATAGTGACATAAGGAGTGACATGGAATAGTGACATGGAGGAGTGACATGGAGGAGTGAAATAGAGGAGTGACGTGGAGCAGTGACATGGAGGAGTGACATGGAGGAGTGAGTTGGTGGAGCAACATGGAGGAGTTCCATGGAAGACATATAGAAGTGACATGGAGGAGTGACTTGGAGGAGTGACATAAAGGAGTGACATGGACAAATGACTTGGCTGAGTTACATGGAGGAGTGACAAGGAGGGTAGAGTTGGTGTAGTGACATGGAGGAGTGACATGGAGTAGCTACATGGAGGAGTGACAAGCAAGTGTGACATGGAGGAGTGACGTGGACGAGTGACATGGAGGAGTGAGTTGGTAGAGCGACATGGAGGAGTGACATGGAATAGCTACATGGAGGAGTGACAAGGAGGAGTGACATGGAGGAGTGAGTTGGTGGAGCGACATGGAGGAGTGACTTGGAAGACATATAGAAGTGACATGGAGGAGTGACTTGGAGGAGTGACATAAAGGAGTGACATGGAGGAATGACTTGGATGAGTGACATGGAGGAGTGACAAGGAGGATTGAGTTGGTGTAGCGACATGGAGGAGTGACATGGAGTAGCGACATGGGATAGTGACATGAGGAGTGAGTTGGTTTAGCAACATGGAAGAGTGACATGGAATAGCGACAAGGAGGTGTGACATGGAGGAGTGACATAGAGGATTGATGTGGAGGAGAGACATAGAGTAGTGACATGGAGAACTGACAAGTTTGATCAGGAAGGAGGTTTGATATTGTGGATTGACATGGCGGAGGGACAGGGATTAGTGAGTTGGTGTAATGACATGGAGGAGTGACATGTAGGAGTGACATGGAGGAGTGACATGGAGGAGTGACATGGTGGAGTGAAATGGAGGAGTGACATGGAGGAGTGAGTTGGTTTATCGACATAAGGAGTGACATGGAATAGCGACATGGAGGAGTGACTTGGATGAGTGACATGGAGGAGTGACAAGGAGGATTGACATGGAGGATCGACATGGAGGAGTGACATGGAGGAGTGACATAGAGGAGTGATATGGAGGAGTGACATGGAAAACATGTAGAAGTGACACGGAGGAGTAATATGGAGGTGTGACAATATGGAGCTACACGGATGAGAGACATGACATTGAAGACTTGGAGAAGTGACATGGAGGAGCGACATGCAAGAATGACATGGAGGAGTGACATGGAGTAGCGACATGGAGTAGTGACTTTAAGGAGTTACATGGAGGAGTGAAATGGAGTATTGATATGGAGGAGTGACATGGAGGAGTGAAATAGAGGAGTGACATGGATGAGTGAGTTGGTGTATCGACATAAGGAGTGACATGGAATAGCGACATGGAGGAGTGACTTGGATGAGTGACATGGAGGATTGACAAGGATGATTGATGTGGAGGAGAGACATGGAGTAGTGACATGGAGAACTGACAAGTTTGATCAGGAAGGAGGGTTGATATGGTGGAGTGACATGGCGGAGGGACAGGGATCAGTGAGTTGGTGTAGTGACATGGAGGAGTGACAAGGAGGAGTGACATGGAGGAGTGAATTGGTGGAGCGACATGGAGGAGTGACATGGAAGACATATAGAAGTGACATGGAGGAGTGACTTGGAGGAGTGACATAAAGGAGTGACATGGAGGAATGACTTGGATGAGTGACATGGAGGAGTGACAAGGAGGATTGAGTTGGTGTAGCGACATGGAGGAGTGACATGGAGTAGCGACATGGGATAGTGACATGAGGAGTGAGTTGGTTTAGCAACATGGAAGAGTGACATGGAATAGCGACAAGGAGGTGTGACATGGAGGAGTGACATAGAGGATTGATGTGGAGGAGAGACATAGAGTAGTGACAGGGAGAACTGACAAGTTTGATCAGGAAGGAGGTTTGATATTGTGGAGTGACATGGCGGAGGGACAGGGATTAGTGAGTTGGTGTAATGACATGGAGGAGTGACATGTAGGAGTGACATGGAGGAGTGACATGGAGGAGTGACATGGTGGAGTGAAATGGAGGAGTGACATGGAGGAGTGAGTTGGTGTATCGACATAAGGAGTGACATGGAATAGCGACATGGAGGAGTGACTTGGATGAGTGACATGGAGGAGTGACAAGGAGGATTGACATGGAGGATCGACATGGAGGAGTGACATGGAGGAGTGACATAGAGGAGTGATATGGAGGAGTGACATGGAAAACATGTAGAAGTGACACGGAGGAGTAATATGGAGGTGTGACAATATGGAGCAACACGGATGAGAGACATGACATTGAAGACTTGGAGAAGTGACATGGAGGAGCGACATGCAAGAATGACATGGAGGAGTGACATGGAGTAGCGACATGGAGTAGTGACTTTAAGGAGTTACATGGAGGAGTGAAATGGAGTATTGATATGGAGGAGTGACATGGAGGAGTGAAATAGAGGAGTGACATGGATGAGTGAGTTGGTGTATCGACATAAGGAGTGACATGGAATAGCGACATGGAGGAGTGACTTGGATGAGTGACATGGAGGATTGACAAGGATGATTGATGTGGAGGAGAGACATGGAGTAGTGACATGGAGAACTGACAAGTTTGATCAGGAAGGAGGGTTGATATGGTGGAGTGACATGGCGGAGGGACAGGGATCAGTGAGTTGGTGTAGTGACATGGAGGAGTGACAAGGAGGAGTGACATGGAGGAGTGAATTGGTGGAGCGACATGGAGGAGTGACATGGAAGACATATAGAAGTGACATGGAGGAGTGACTTGGAGGAGTGACATGGAGGACTGACAAGGAGGATTGAGTTGGTGTAGCGACATGGAGGAGTGACATGGAATAGCGACAAGGAGGAGTGACATGGAGGAGCAAAATGGAGGAGTGACAAGGAGGAGCGACATGGAGGAGTGACATAGAGGAGTGATATGGAGGAGCGACATGGCGGAGGGACATGGAGGAATGACATGGAGGAGGGACATGGTGGAGTGAAATGGAGGAGTGACATGGAGGAGTGAGTTGGTGTAGCGACAAGGAGGAGTGACATGGAGGAGTGATATGGAGGAGTGACATGGAGGAGTGACGTGGTGTAGCGACAAGGAGGAGTGACATGGAGGAGTGATATGGAGGAGTGACATGGAGGAGTGACGTGGTGGAGTGAATTGAAGGAGTGACATGGAGGATTGAGTTTATATAGTGATATAAGGAGTGACATAGAATAGCGACATGGAAGAGTGACATGGAGGAGTGACATAGAGGAGTGACGTGAAGCAGTGACATGGAGGAGTGACAAGGAGGGTTGAGTTGGTCTAGTGACATGGAGGTTTGAAATGGAGGAGTGACATGGAATAGCGACAAGGAGGAATGACATGGATGAGTGACATGGAGGAGTGACATAGAGGATTGATGTTGAGGAAAGACATGGAGTAGTGACATGGAGTAGCGACATGGAGGAGTGACATGAGGAGTGACGTAGAAGAGTGACGTGGTGGAGTGAAATGGAGGAGTGACATGGAAGAGTGAGTTGGTATAGCGACATGGAGGAGTGACATGGAGGGTTGATATGGAGGAGTGACATGGAGGAGTGACGTGGTGGAGTGAAATGGAGGAGTGACCTGGAGGAGTGAGTTTATATAGCGACATAAGGAGTGACATGGAATAGCGACATGAAGGAGTGACATGGAGGAGTGAGTTGGTGGAGCAACATGGATGAGTGACATGGAATAGCGACAAGGAGGAGTGACATGGAGGAATGACATGGAGGAGTGATATAGAGGAGTGATGTGGAAAGAGAGACATGGAGTAGTGACATGGAGAAGTGACAAGTTTGATCAGGAAGGAGGGTTTATATGGTGGAGTGACATGGCGGAGGGACATGGAGGAGTGACATGGAGGAGTGACATGGAGGGTTGATATGGAGGAGGGACATGGTGGAGTGAAATGGAGGAGTGACATGGAGGAGTGAGTTGGTGTAGCGACAAGGAGGAGTGACATGGAGGAGTGATATGGAGGAGTGACATGGTTGAGTGACGTGGTGGAGTGAATTGAAGGAGTGACATGGAGGATTGAGTTTATATAGCGATATAAGGAGTGACATGGAATAGCGACATGGAAGAGTGACATGGAGGAGTGACATAGAGGAGTGACGTGGAGCAGTGACATGGAGGAGTGACAAGGAGGATTGAGTTGGTGTAGTGACATGGAGGAGTGACATGGAGGGTTGATATGGAGGAGTGACATGGAATAGCGACAAGGAGGAATGACATGGATGAGTGACATGGAGGAGTGACATAGAGGATTGATGTTGAGGAAAGACATGGAGTAGTGACATGGAGTAGCGACATGGAGGAGTAACATGAGGAGTGACGTAGAAGAGTGACGTGGTGGAGTGAAATGGAGGAGTGACATGGAAGAGTGAGTTGGTATAGCGACATGGAGGAGTGACATGGAGGGTTGATATGGAGGAGTGACATGGAGGAGTGACGTGGTGGAGTGAAATGGAGGAGTGACCTGGAGGAGTGAGTTTATATAGCGACATAAGGAGTGACATGGAATAGCGACATGAAGGAGTGACATGGAGGAGTGAGTTGTTGGAGCAACATGGAGGAGTGACATGGAATAGTGACATGGAGGAGTGACTTGGATGAGTGACATGGAGGAGTGACAAGGAGGATTGAGTTGGTGTAACGACATGGAGATGTGAAATGGAGTAGCGACATGGAGGAGTGACATGGAGGAGTGACATGGTGGAGGGACAGGAATGAGTGAGTTGGTGTAGTGACATGGAGGAGAGACATGGAGAAATAACATGGAGGAGTGAAATGGAGGAGTGACATGGAGGGTTGATATGGAGGAGTGATATGGAGGAGTGACGTGGTGGAGTGAAATGGAGGAGTGACATGGAGGAGTGAGTTGGTGTAGCGACATAAAGAGTGACATGGAATAGCGACATGGAGGAGTTACATGGAGGAGTGACATAGAGGAGTGATGTGGAGCAGTGACATGGAGGAGTGACATGGAGGAGGTAGTTGGTGGAGCGACATGGAGGAGTGACGTGGAAGACATATAGAATTGACATGGAGGAATGACTTGGAGGAATGACATAAAGGAGTGACATGGAGGAATGACTTGGATGAGTGACATGGAGGAGTGACAAGGAGGATTGAGTTGGTGTAGCGACATGGAGGAGTGACATGGAGTAGCGACATGGAGGAGTGACATGGAGGAGTGAGTTGGTGTAGCGACATGGAGGAGTGACATGGAATTGCGACAAAGAGGAGTGACATGGAGAAGTGAAATGGAGCATTGATATGGAGGAGTAACATGGAGGAGTGATATAGAGGAGTGGCGTGGTGGAGTGAAATTTAAGAATGACATGGAGGAGTGACATGGAGGAGTGACATGGAGTATCTACATGGAGGAGTGACAAGGAGGTGTGACATGGAGGAGTGACGTGGAGTAGCTACATGGAGGAGTGACAAGGAGGTGTGATATGGAGGAGTGACATGGAGGAGTGACAATATGGAGCTACACAGATGAGAGACATGACATTGAAGACTTGGAGAAGTGACATGGAGAAGAGACATGAAGGAGTGAATTGGAGGAGTGACATGGAGTAGCGACATGGAGGAGTGACATGGGGAGTGAGTTGGTGTAACGACATGGAGGAGTGACATGGAAGACATATAGAAGTGACATGGAGGAGTGACTTGGAGGAGTGACATAAAGGAGTGACATGGAGAAAAGACTTGGATGAGTGACATGGAGGAGTGACAAGGAGGATTGAGTTGGTGTAGCGACATGGAGGAGTGACATGGAGTAGCGACATGGAGTAGTGACATGAGGAGTGAGTTGGTGTAGCGACATGGAGGAGTGACATGGAATAGCGACAAGGAGGAGTGAGATAGAGGAGTGACATGGAGGAGTGACATAGAGTTTTGATGTGGGGGAGAGACATGGAGTAGTGACATGGAGAAGTGACAAGTTTGATCAGGAAGGAGGGTTGATATGGTGGAGTGACATGGCGGAGGGACAGGGATGAGTGAGTTAGTTTAGTGACATGGAGGAGTGACATGGAAGACATATAGAAGTGACATGGAGGAGTGACATGAAGGATCGACATGGAGGAGTGACATGGAGTAGCGACATTGGGGAATGACATAGAAGAGTGATATTGAAAAGTGACATAAAGGAGTGACATAGAGGAGTGATGTGGAGGAGAGACATGGAGTAGTGACATGGAGAAGTGACAAGTTTGATCAGGAAGGAGGGTTGATATGGTGGAGTGACATTGCGGAGGGACATGGAGGAGTGACATGGAGGAGTGACATGGAGGGTTGATATGGAGGAATGACATGGAGGAGTGACGTGGTGGAGTGAAATGTAGGAGTGACATGGAGGAGTGAGTTTATATAGCGACATAAGGAGTGACATGGAATAGCGACATGGAGGAGTGACATGGAATAGCGACAAGGAGGAGTGACATGGAGGAGTGACATGGAGGAGTGACATAGAGGATTGATGTGGAGGAGAGACATGGAGTAGTGACATGGAGAAGTGACAAGTTTGATCAGGAAGGAGGGTTGATATGGTGGAGTGACATGGCGGAGGGAAAGGGATGAGTGAGTTGGTGTAGTGAAATGGAGGAGTGACATGGAGGAGTGACATGGAGGAGTGAGTTGGTGGAGGGACATAAGGAGTGACATGGAATAGCGACATGGAGCAGTGACATGGAGGAGTGACATGGAGGAGTGAGTTGGTGGAGCGACATGGAGGAGTGACATGGAAGACATATAGAATTGACATGGAGGAGTGACTTGGAGGAGTGACATAAAGGAGTGACATGGAGGAATGATTTGGATGATTGACATGGAGGAGTGACATGGAAGACATATAGAAGTGACATGGAGGAGTGACATGAAGGATCGACATGGAGGAGTGACATGGAGTAGCGACATTGGGGAATGACAAAGAAGAGTGATATTGAAAAGTGACATAAAGGAGTGACATAGAGGAGTTATGTGGAGGAGAGACATGGAGTAGTGACATAGAGAAGTGACAAGTTTGATCAGGAAGGAGGGTTGATATGGTGGAGTGACATTGCGGAGGGACATGGAGGAGTGACATGGAGGAGTGACATGGAGGGTTGATATGGAGGAATGACATGGAGGAGTGACGTGGTGGAGTGAAATGTAGGAGTGACATGGAGGAGTGACATGGAGGAGTGACATGGAGTAGCTACATGGAGGAGTGACGTGGACGAGTGACATGGAGGAGTGAGTTGGTAGAGCGACATGGAGGAGTGACATGGAGTAGCTACATGGAGGAGTGACAAGGAGGTGTGACATGGAGGAGTGACGTGGAGTAGCGACATGGAGGAGTGACTTGGAGGAGTGACAATGTGGAGCTACACAGATGAGAGACATGACATTGAAGACTTGGAGAAGTGACATGGAGGAGAGACATGGAGGAGTGAAATGGAGGAGTGACATGGAGTAGAGACATGGAGGACTGACATGGAAGACATATAGAAGTGACATGGAGGAGTGACTTGGAGGAGTGACATAAAGGAGTGACATGGAGGAATGACTTGGATGCGTGACATGGAGGAGTGACAAGGAGGATTGAGTTGGTGTAGCGACATGGAGGAGTAACATGGAGTAGCGACATGGAGTAGTGACATGAGGAGTGAGTTGGTGTAGCGACATGGAGGAGTAACATGCAATAGCAACAAGGAGGAGTGACATAGTGGAGTGACATGGAGGAGTGACATAGAGGATTGATGTGGGGGAGAGACATGGAGTAGTGACATGGAGAAGTGACAAGTTTGATAAGGAAGGAGGGTTGATATGGTGGAGTGACATTGCGGAGGGACAGGGATTAGTGAGTTGGTGTAGTGACATGGAGGAGTGACATGGAATAGCGACAAGGAGGAGTGACATGGAGGAGGGACATCGAGAAGTTACATGGAGGAGTGACATAGAGGATTGATGTGGAGGAGAGACATGAAGGAGTGACAGGGCGGATCAGCAAGGAGGATTAATATTGTTGAGTGACATAGCGGAGGGACATGGATGAGTTACATGGAGGAGTGACATGGAGGAGCAACATGGAGGAGTGACATGGAGGAGGGACATCGAGGAGTTAAATGGAGGAGTGACATAGAGGATTGATGTGGAGGAGAGACATGAAGGAGTGACAGGGCGGATCAGCAAGGAGGATTGATATTGTGGAGTGACATGGCGGAGGGACATGGATGAGTGACAAGGAGGAGCGACATGGAGGAGTGACATGGAAGACATATAGAAGTGACATGGAGGAGTGACATGGAGGATCGACATGGAGGAGTGACATGGAGTAGCGACATTGGGGAATGACATAGAGGAGTGATATTGAAAAGTGACATGGAGGAGTGACATAGAGGAGTGATGTGGAGGAGTGACATGGAAAACATGTAGAAATGACACGGAGGAGTGATATGGAGGTGTGACAATATGGAGCTACACGGATGAGAGACATGACATTGAAGACTTAGAGAAGTGACATAGAGGAGCGTCATGGAGTAGCAACAGGGAGTAGTGACATTAAGGAGTTACATGGAGGAGTGAAATGGAGGATTGATATGGAGGAGTGACATGGAGTAGTGAAATAGAGGAGTGATATGGAGGAGCGACATTCAGGAGTGACATTGAAGTAACATAGAAGTGAAATTGAGGAGTGACTTGGAGGAGTGACATAAAGGAGTGACATGGAGGAATGACATGGATTAGTGACATGGAGGAGTGACAAGGAGTAGCGACATGGAGGAGTGACATGAGGAGTGACGTAGAAGAGTGTCGTGGTGGAGTGAAATGGAGGAGTGACATGGAAGAGTGAGTTGGTGTAGCGACATAGAGGAGTAACATGGAATAGCGACAAGGAGGAGTGACATGGAGGAGTGACATGGAGGAGTGATATAGAGGAGTGATGTGGAGTAGAGACATGTAGTAGTGACATGGAGAAGTGAAATGGAGGAGTGACATGGGGGAGTGAGTTTATATAGCGACATAAGGAGTGACATGGAATAGCGACATATAGGAGTGACGTGGAGCAGTGACATGGAGGAGTGACAAGGAGGATTGAGTTGGTGTAGCGACATGGAGGAGTGACATGGAGTAGCTAAATGGAGGAGTGACATGAGGATTGAGTTGGTGTAGCGACATGGAGGAGTGACATGGAAGAGCGACAAGGAGGAGTGACAGAGGAGTGACATGGAGGAGTGACATAGAGGTTTGATGTGGGGGAGAGACATGGAGTAGTGACATGTAGAAGTGACAAGTTTTATCAGGAAGGAGGGTTGATATGGTGGAGTGACATGGCGGAGGGACAGGGATGAGTGAGTTGGTGTAGTGACATGGAGGAGTGACATGGAGGAGTTACATGAAGGGCTGATATGGAGGAGTGACATTGAGGAGTGACATGGTGGAGTGAAATGGGGGAGTGACATGTAGGAGTGAGTTGGTGTAGCGACATGGAGGAGTGACATGGAATAGCGACAAGGAGGAATGACATGGAGGAGTGACATAGAGGATTGATGTGGAGGAAAGACATGGAGTAGTGACATGGAGAAATGACAAGTTTGATCAGGAAGGAGGGTTGATATGGTGGAGTGACATGGCGGAGGGACAGGGATGAGTGAGTTGGTGTAGTGACATGAAGTAGCTACATGGAGGAGTGACAAGGAAGTGTGACATGGAGGAGTGACGTGGACGAGTGACATGGAGGAGTGAGTTGGTAGGGCAACATGGAGGAGTGACATGGAATAGCTACATGGAGGAGTGACAAGGAGGAGTGACATGGAAGACATATAGAAGTGACATGAAGGAGTGACTTGGAGAAGTGACATAAAGGAGTGACATGGAGGAATGACTTGGATAAGTGACATGGAGGAGTGAAAAGGAGGAGTGACATGAGGAGTGAGTTGGTGTAGCAACATGGAGGAGTGACATGGAGTAGTGACATGGAGGAGTGACATGAGGAGTGAGTTGGTGTAGCAACATGGAGGAGTGACATGGAATAGCGACAAGGAGGAGTGACATGGAGGAGTGACATAGAGGATTGAAGTGGAGGAGAGACATGGAGTAGTGACATTGAGAACTGACAAGTTTGATCAGGAAGGAGCGTTGATATTGTGGAGTGACATGGCGGAGGGACAGGGATTAGTGAGTTGGTGTAGTGACATGAAGGAGTGACATGGAGGAGTGACATGGAGGGTTGATATGGAGGAGTGACATGGAGGAGTGACGTGGTGGAGTGAAATGGAGGAGTGACATGGAGGAGAGAGTTGGTGTATCGACATAAGGAGTGACATGGAATAGCGACATGGAGGAGTGACTTGGATGAGTGACATGGAGGAGTGACAAGGAGGATTGAGTTGGTGTAGTGACATGGAAGAGTGACATGGAGGAGTGACATAGAGGATTGATGTGGAGGAAAGACATGGAGTAGTGACATGGAGTAGCGACATGGAGGAGTGACATGAGGAGTGAGTTGGTGTAGCGACATGGAGGAGTGACATGGAATAGCGACAAGGAGGAATGACATGGAGGAGTGACATAGAGGATTGATGTGGAGGAAAGACATGGAGTAGTGACATGGAGAAATGACAAGTTTGATCAGGAAGGAGGGTTGATATGGTGGAGTGACATGGCGGAGGGACAGGGATGAGTGAGTTGGTGTAGTGACATGAAGTAGCTACATGGAGGAGTGACAAGGAAGTGTGACATGGAGGAGTGACGTGGACGAGTGACATGGAGGAGTGAGTTGGTAGGGCAACATGGAGGAGTGACATGGAATAGCTACATGGAGGAGTGACAAGGAGGAGTGACATGGAAGACATATAGAAGTGACATGAAGGAGTGACTTGGAGAAGTGACATAAAGGAGTGACATGGAGGAATGACTTGGATAAGTGACATGGAGGAGTGAAAAGGAGGAGTGACATGAGGAGTGAGTTGGTGTAGCAACATGGAGGAGTGACATGGAGTAGTGACATGGAGGAGTGACATGAGGAGTGAGATGGTGTAGCAACATGGAAGAGTGACATGGAATAGCGACAAGGAGGAGTGACATGGAGGAGTGACATAGAGGATTGAAGTGGAGGAGAGACATGGAGTAGTGACATTGAGAACTGACAAGTTTGATCAGGAAGGAGCGTTGATATTGTGGAGTGACATGGCGGAGGGACAGGGATTAGTGAGTTGGTGTAGTGACATGAAGGAGTGACATGGAGGAGTGACATGGAGGGTTGATATGGAGGAGTGACATGGAGGAGTGACGTGGTGGAGTGAAATGGAGGAGTGACATGGAGGAGAGAGTTGGTGTATCGACATAAGGAGTGACATGGAATAGCGACATGGAGGAGTGACTTGGATGAGTGACATGGAGGAGTGACAAGGAGGATTGAGTTGGTGTAGTGACATGGAAGAGTGACATGGAGGAGTGACATAGAGGATTGATGTGGAGGAAAGACATGGAGTAGTGACATGGAGTAGCGACATGGAGGAGTGACATGAGGAGTGACGTAGAAGAGTGACGTGGTGGAGTGAAATGGAGGAGTGACATGGAAGAGTGAGTTGGTGTAGCGACATGGAAGAGTAACATGGAATAGCGACAAGGAGGAGTGACATGGAGGAGTGACATGGAGGAGCGATATAGAGGAGTGATGTGGAGGAGAGACATGGAGTAGTGACATGGAGAAGTGACAAGTTTGATCAGGAAGGAGGATTGATATGGTGGAGTGACATGGCGGAGGGACAGGGATGAGTGAGTTGGTGTAGTGACATTGAGTAGCTATATGGAGGAGTGACAAGGAAGTGTGACATGGAGGAGTGACGTGGACGAGTGACATGGAGGAATGAGTTGGTAGAGCGACATGGAGGAGTGACATGGAATAGCTATATGGAGGAGTGACAAGGAAGAGTGACATGGAGGAGTGAGTTGGTGGAGCGACATGGAGTAGTGACATGGAAGACATATAGAAGTGACATGGAGGAGTGACTTGGAGGAGTGACATAAAGGAGTGACATGGAGGAATGACTTGGATGAGTGACATGGAGGAGTGACAAGGAGGATTGAGTTGGTGTAGCGACATGGAGGAGTGACATGGAATAGCTACATGGAGGAGTGACAAGGAGGAGTGACATGGAGGAGTGAGTTGGTGTATCGACATAAGGAGTGACATGGAATAGCGACATGGAGGAATGACTTGGATGAGTGACATGGAGGAGTGACAAGGAGGATTGAGTTGGTGTAGCGACATGGAGGACTGACATGGAGTAGCGACATGGACGAGTGACATGGAAGAGTGACATGGAGGAGTGACATAGAGGATTGATGTGAAGGAGACACATGGAGTAGTGACATGGAGAACTGACAAGTTTGATCAGGAAGGAGGGTTGATATGGTGGAGTGACATGGCGGAGGGACAGGGATTAGTGAGTTGGTGTAGTCACATGGAGGAGTGACATGGAGGAGTGACATGGAGGGTTGATATGGAGGAGTGACATGGAGGAGTGACGTGGTGCAGTGAAATGGAGGAGTGACATGGAGGAGTGAGTTGGTGTATCGACATAAGGAGTGACATGGAATAGCGACATGGAGGAGTGACTTGGATGAGTGACATGGAGGAGTGACAAGGAGGATTGAGTTGGTCTAGCGACATGGAGATGTGAAATGGAGTAGCGACATGGAGGAGTGACATGAGGAGTGAGTTTGTGTAGCGACAAGGAGGAGTGACATGGAATAGCGACATGGAGGAGTGACATGGAGGAGTGACATAGAGGAGTGACGTGGAGCAGTGACATGGAGGAGTGACATGGAGGAGTGAGTTGGTGGAGCGACATGGAGTAGTGACATGGAAGACATATAGAAGTGACATGGAGGAGTGACTTGGAGGAGTGACATAAAGGAGTGACATGGAGGAATGACTTGGATGAGTGACATGGAGGAGTGACAAGGAGGATTGAGTTGGTGTAGCGACAAGGAGGAGTGACATGGAATAGCGACAAGGAGGAGTGACATAGAGGAGTGACATGAAGGAGTGACATAGAGGATTGATGTGAAGGAGACACATGGAGTAGTGACATGGAGAAGTGACAAGTTTGATCAAGAAGGAGGGTTGATATGGTGGAGTGACATGGCGGAGGGACAGGGATGAGTGAGTTGGTGTAGTGACATGGAGGAGTGACATGGAATAGCGACAAGGAGGAGTGACATGGAGGAGAGACATGGAGGAGTGTCAGGGCGGATCAGCAAGGAGGATTGATATTGTTGAGTGACATGGCGGAGGGACATGGATGAGTGACATGGAGGAGTGACATGGAGGAGCAACATGGAGGAGTGACAAGGAGGAGCGACATGGAGGAGTGACATGGAAGACATATAGAAGTGACATGGAGGAGTGACATGGAGGATCGACATGGAGGAGTGACATGGAGTAGCGACATTGGGGAATGACATAGAGGAGTGATATTGAAAAGTGACATGGAGGAGTGACATAGAGGAGTGATGTGGAGGATTGACATGGAGGGTTGATATGGAGGAGTGACATGGAGGAGTGACGTGGTGCAGTGAAATGGAGGAGTGACATGGAGGAGTGAGTTGGTGTATCGACATAAGGAGTGACATGGAATAGCGACATGGAGGAGTGACTTGGATGAGTGACATGGAGGAGTGACAAGGAGGATTGAGTTGGTCTAGCGACATGGAGATGTGAAATGGAGTAGCGACATGGAGGAGTGACATGAGGAGTGACGTGGAGAAGTGACATGGAGGAGTGACTTGGAGGAGTGACATAAAGGAGTGACATGGAGGAATGACTCGGATGAGTGACATGGAGGAGTGACAAGGAGGATTGAGTTGGTGTAGCGACATGGAGTAGCGACATGGAGTAGTGACATGAGGAGTGAGTTGGTGTTGCGACAAGGAGGAGTGACATGGAATAGCGACAAGGAGGAGTGACATAGAGGAGTGACATGAAGGAGTGACATAGAGGATTGATGTGAAGGAGACACATGGAGTAGTGACATGGAGAAGTGACAAGTTTGATCAAGAAGGAGGGTTGATATGGTGGAGTGACATGGCGGAGGGACAGGGATTAGTGAGTTGGTGTAGTGACATGGAATAGCGACAAGGAGGAGTGACAAGGAGGAGTGACATGGAGGAGTGACATGGAGGAGTGACATAGAGGATTGATGTGGAGGAGAGACATGGAGGAGTTACAGGGCAGATCAGCAAGGAGGATTGATATGATGGAGTGACATGGCGGAGGGACATGGATGAGTGACAAGGAGGAGTGACATGGAGGAGCAACATGGAGGAGTGACAAGGAGGAGCAACATGGAGGAGTGACATGGAAGACATATAGAAGTGACATGGAGGAGTGACATGGAGGATCGACATGGAGGAGTGACATGGAGTAGCGACATTGGGGAATGACATAGAGGAGTGATATTGAAAAGTGACATGGAGGAGTGACATAGAGGAGTGATGTGGAGAATTGACATGGAAAACATGTAGAAGTGACACGGAGGAGTGATATGGAGGAGTGACAATATGGAGCTACACGGATGAGAGACATGACATTGAAGACTTAGAGAAGTGACATAGAGGATCGTCATGCAAGAGTGACATGGAGTAGCAAAATTGAGTAGTGACATTAAAGAGTTACATGGAGAAGTGAAATGGAGGATTGATATGGAGGAGTGACATGGAGTAGTGAAATAGAGGAGTGATATGGAGGAGCGACATGCAGGAGTGAGTTTGTGTAGCGACAAGGAGGAGTGACATGGAATAGCGACATGGAGGAGTGACATGGAGGAGTGACATAGAGGAGTGACGTGGAGCAGTGACATGGAGGAGTGACATGGAGGAGTGAGTTGGTGGAGCGACATGGAGTAGTGACATGGAAGACATATAGAAGTGACATGGAGGAGTGACTTGGAGGAGTGACATAAAGGAGTGACATGGAGGAATGACTTGGATGAGTGACATGGAGGAGTGACAAGGAGTATTGAGTTGGTGTAGCGACAAGGAGGAGTGACATGGAATAGCGACAAGGAGGAGTGACATAGAGGAGTGACATGAAGGAGTGACATAGAGGATTGATGTGAAGGAGACACATGGAGTAGTGACATGGAGAAGTGACAAGTTTGATCAAGAAGGAGGGTTGATATGGTGGAGTGACATGGCGGAGGGACAGGGATGAGTGAGTTGGTGTAGTGACATGGAGGAGTGACATGGAATAGCGACAAGGAGGAGTGACATGGAGGAGAGACATGGAGGAGTGTCAGGGCGGATCAGCAAGGAGGATTGATATTGTTGAGTGACATGGCGGAGGGACATGGATGAGTGACATGGAGGAGTGACATGGAGGAGCAACATGGAGGAGTGACAAGGAGGAGCGACATGGAGGAGTGACATGGAAGACATATAGAAGTGACATGGAGGAGTGACATGGAGGATCGACATGGAGGAGTGACATGGAGTAGCGACATTGGGGAATGACATAGAGGAGTGATATTGAAAAGTGACATGGAGGAGTGACATAGAGGAGTGATGTGGAGGATTGACATGGAAAACATGTAGAAGTGACACGGAGGAGTGATATGGAGGAGTGACAATATGGAGCTACACGGATGAGAGACATGACATTGAAGACTTAGAGAAGTGACATAGAGGAGCGTCATGCAAGAGTGACATGGAGTAGCAACATTGAGTAGTGACATTAAAGAGTTACATGGAGGAGTGAAATGGAGGATTGATATGGAGGAGTGACATGGAGTAGTGAAATAGAGGAGTGATATGGAGGAGCGACATGCAGGAGTGACATTGAAGTCATATAGAAGTGAAATTGAGGAGTGACATAAAGGAGTGACATGGAGGAATGACATGGAGGAATGACATGGATGAGTGACATGGAGGAGTGACAAGGAGTAGCGACATGGAGGATTGACATGAGGAGTGACGTAGAAGAGTGACGTGGTGGAGTGAAATGGAGGAGTGACATGGAAGAGTGAGTTGGTGTAGCGACATGGAGGAGTAACATGGAAAAGTGACAAGGAGGAGTGATATGGAGGAGTGATATAGAGGAGTGATGTGGGGGAGAGACATGGAGTAGTGACATGGAGAAGTGACAAGTTTGCTCAGGAAGGAGGGTTGACATGGAGGAGTGACATGGAGGAGTGACATAGAGGAGTGACGTGTAGCAGTGACATGGAGGAGTGACAAGGAGGATTGAGTTGGTGTAGCGACATGGAGGAGTGACATGGAGTAGCTACATGGAGGAGTGACATGAGGAGTGAGTTGGTGTAGCGACATGGAGGAGTGACATGGAAGAGCGACAAGGAGGAGTGACATAGAGGAGTGACATGGAGGAGTGACACAGAGGTTTGATGTGGGGGAGAGACATGGAGTAGTGACATGGAGAAGTGACAAGTTTGATCAGGAAGGAGGGTTGATATGGTGGAGTGACATGGCGGAGGGACAGGGATGAGTGAGTTGGTGTAGTGACATGGAGGAGAAACATGGAGGAGTGATATGGAGGGTTGATATGGAGGAGTGACATGGAGGAGTGACGTGGTGGAGTGAAATGGGGGAGTGACATGGAAGAGTAACGTGGTGGAGTGAAATGGAGGAGTGACATGGAGGATTGAATTTATATAGCGACATAAGGAGTGACATGGAATAGTGACATGGAAGAGTGACATGGAGGAGTGACATAGATGAGTGACGTGGAGCAGTGACATGGAGGAGTGACAAGGAGGATTGAGTTGGTGTAGTGACATGGAGGAGTGACATGGAGGAGTGACATAGAGGATTGATGTGGAGGAAAGACATGGAGTAGTGACATGGAGTAGCGACATGGAGGAGTGACATGAGGAGTGATGTAGAAGAGTGAAGTGGTGGAGTGAAATGGAGGAGTGACATGGAAGAGTGAGTTAGTGTAGCGACATGGAGGAGTAACATGGAATAGCGACAAGGAGGAGTGACATGGAGGAGTGACATGGAGGAGTGATAGAGAGGAGTGATGTGGAGGAGAGACATGGAGTAGTGACATGGAGAAGTTACAAGTTTGATCAGGAAGGAGGATTGATATGGTGGAGTGACATGGCGGAGGGACAGGGATGAGTGAGTTGGTGTAGTGACATGGAGTAGCTATATGGAGGACTGACAAGGAAGTGTGACATGGAGGAGTGACGTGGACGAGTGACATGGAGGAATGAGTTGGTAGAGCGACATGGAGGAGTGACATGGAATAGCTATATGGAGGAGTGACAAGGAGGAGTGACATGGAGGAGTGAGTTGGTGGAGCGACATGGAGTAGTGACATGGAAGACATATAGAAGTGACATGGAGGAGTGACTTGGAGGAGTGACATAAAGGAGTGACATGGAGGAATGACTTGGATGAGTGACATGGAGGAGTGACAAGGAGGATTGAGTTGGTGTAGCGACATGGAGTAGCGACATGGAGTAGTGACATGAGGAGTGAGTTGGTGTAACGACAAGGAGGAGTGACATGGAATAGCGACAAGGAGGAGTTACATAGAGGAGTGACATGAAGGAGTGACATAGAGGATTGATGTGAAGGAGACACATGGAGTAGTAACATGGAGAAGTGACAAGTTTGATCAAGTAGGAGGGTTGATATGGTGGAGTGACATGGCGGAGGGACAGGGATGAGTGAGTTGGTTTCGTGACATGGAGGATAGACATGGAAGAGTGTCAGGGCGGATCAGCAAGGAGGATTGATATTGTGGAGTGACATGGCAGAGGGACATGGATGAGTGACATGGAGGAGTGACATGGAGGAGCAACATGGAGGAGTGACAAGGAGGAGCGACATGGAGGAGTGACATGGAAGACATATATAAGTGACATGGAGGAGTGACATGGAGGATCGACATGGAGGAGTGACATGGAGTAGCGACATTGGGGAATGACATAGAGGAGTGATATTGAAAAGTGACATGGAGGAGTGACATAGAGGAGTGATGTGGAGGATTGACATGGAAAACATGTAGAAGTGACACGGAGGAGTGATATGGAGGAGTGACAATATGGAGCTACACGGATGAGAGACATGACATTGAAGACTTAGAGAAGTGACATAGAGGATCGTCATGCAAGAGTGACATGGAGTAGCAACATTGAGTAGTGACATTAAAGAGTTACATGGAGGAGTGAAATGGAGGATTGATATGGAGGAGTGACATGGAGTAGTGAAATAGAGGAGTGATATGGAGGAGCGACATGCAGGAGTGACATTGAAGTCATATAGAAGTGAAATTGAGGAGTGACATAAAGGACTGACATGGAGGAATGACATGGAGGAATGACATGGATGAGTGACATGGAGGAGTGACAAGGAGTAGCGACATGGAGGAGTGACATGAGGAGTGACGTAGAAGAGTGACGTGGTGGAGTGAAATGGAGGAGTGACATGGAAGAGTGAGTTGGTGTAGCGACATGGAGGAGTGACATGGAATAGCGACAAGGAGGAGTGACATGGAGGAGAGACATGGAGGAGTGTCAGGGCGGATCAGCAAGGAGGATTGATATTGTGGAGTGACATGGCGGAGGGACATGGATGAGTGACAAGGAGGAGCGACATGGAGGAGTGACATGGAAGACATATAGAAGTGACATGGAGGAGTGACATGGAGGATCGACATGGAGGAGTGACATGGAGTAGCGACATTGGGGAATGACATAGAGGAGTGATATTGAAAAGTGACATGGAGGAGTGACATAGAGGAGTGATGTGGAGGATTGACATGGAAAACATGTAGAAGTGACACGGAGGAGTGATATGGAGGAGTGACAATATGGAGCTACACGGATGAGAGACATGACATTGAAGACTTAGAGAAGTGACATAGAGGAGCGTCATGCAAGAGTGACATGGAGTAGCAACATTGAGTAGTGACATTAAAGAGTTACATGGAGGAGTGAAATGGAGGATTGATATGGAGGAGTGACATGGAGTAGTGAAATAGAGGAGTGATATGGAGGAGCGACATGCAGGAGTGACATTGAAGTCATATAGAAGTGAAATTGAGGAGTGACATAAAGGAGTGACATGGAGGAATGACATGGAGGAATGACATGGATGAGTGACATGGAGGAGTGACAAGGAGTAGCGACATGGAGGATTGACATGAGGAGTGACGTAGAAGAGTGACGTGGTGGAGTGAAATGGAGGAGTGACATGGAAGAGTGAGTTGGTGTAGCGACATGGAGGAGTAACATGGAAAAGTGACAAGGAGGAGTGATATGGAGGAGTGATATAGAGGAGTGATGTGGGGGAGAGACATGGAGTAGTGACATGGAGAAGTGACAAGTTTGCTCAGGAAGGAGGGTTGACATGGAGGAGTGACATGGAGGAGTGACATAGAGGAGTGACGTGTAGCAGTGACATGGAGGAGTGACAAGGAGGATTGAGTTGGTGTAGCGACATGGAGGAGTGACATGGAGTAGCTACATGGAGGAGTGACATGAGGAGTGAGTTGGTGTAGCGACATGGAGGAGTGACATGGAAGAGCGACAAGGAGGAGTGACATAGAGGAGTGACATGGAGGAGTGACACAGAGGTTTGATGTGGGGGAGAGACATGGAGTAGTGACTTGGAGAAGTGACAAGTTTGATCAGGAAGGAGGGTTGATATGGTGGAGTGACATGGTGGAGGGACAGGGATGAGTGAGTTGGTGTAGTGACATGGAGGAGAAACATGGAGGAGTGATATGGAGGGTTGATATGGAGGAGTGACATGGAGGAGTGACGTGGTGGAGTGAAATGGGGGAGTGACATGGAAGAGTAACGTGGTGGAGTGAAATGGAGGAGTGACATGGAGGATTGAGTTTATATAGCGACATAAGGAGTGACATGGAATAGTGACATGGAAGAGTGACATGGAGGAGTGACATAGATGAGTGACGTGGAGCAGTGACATGGAGGAGTGACAAGGAGGATTGAGTTGGTGTAGTGACATGGAGGAGTGACATGGAGGAGTGACATAGAGGATTGATGTGGAGGAAAGACATGGAGTAGTGACATGGAGTAGCGACATGGAGGAGTGACATGAGGAGTGATGTAGAAGAGTGAAGTGGTGGAGTGAAATGGAGGAGTGACATGGAAGAGTGAGTTGGTGTAGCGACATGGAAGAGTAACATGGAATAGCGACAAGGAGGAGTGACATGGAGGAGTGACATGGAGGAGCGATATAGAGGAGTGATGTGGAGGAGAGACATGGAGTAGTGACATGGAGAAGTGACAAGTTTGATCAGGAAGGAGGATTGATATGGTGGAGTGACATGGCGGAGGGACAGGGATGAGTGAGTTGGTGTAGTGACATTGAGTAGCTATATGGAGGAGTGACAAGGAAGTGTGACATGGAGGAGTGACGTGGACGAGTGACATGGAGGAATGAGTTGGTAGAGCGACATGGAGGAGTGACATGGAATAGCTATATGGAGGAGTGACAAGGAGGAGTGACATGGAGGAGTGAGTTGGTGGAGCGACATGGAGTAGTGACATGGAAGACATATAGAAGTGACATGGAGGAGTGACTTGGAGGAGTGACATAAAGGAGTGACATGGAGGAATGACTTGGATGAGTGACATGGAGGAGTGACAAGGAGGATTGAGTTGGTGTAGCGACATGGAGGAGTGACATGGAATAGCTACATGGAGGAGTGACAAGGAGGAGTGACATGGAGGAGTGAGTTGGTGTATCGACATAAGGAGTGACATGGAATAGCGACATGGAGGAATGACTTGGATGAGTGACATGGAGGAGTGACAAGGAGGATTGAGTTGGTGTAGCGACATGGAGGACTGACATGGAGTAGCGACATGGACGAGTGACATGGAAGAGTGACATGGAGGAGTGACATAGAGGATTGATGTGAAGGAGACACATGGAGTAGTGACATGGAGAACTGACAAGTTTGATCAGGAAGGAGGGTTGATATGGTGGAGTGACATGGCGGAGGGACAGGGATTAGTGAGTTGGTGTAGTCACATGGAGGAGTGACATGGAGGAGTGACATGGAGGGTTGATATGGAGGAGTGACATGGAGGAGTGACGTGGTGCAGTGAAATGGAGGAGTGACATGGAGGAGTGAGTTGGTGTATCGACATAAGGAGTGACATGGAATAGCGACATGGAGGAGTGACTTGGATGAGTGACATGGAGGAGTGACAAGGAGGATTGAGTTGGTCTAGCGACATGGAGATGTGAAATGGAGTAGCGACATGGAGGAGTGACATGAGGAGTGAGTTTGTGTAGCGACAAGGAGGAGTGACATGGAATAGCGACATGGAGGAGTGACATGGAGGAGTGACATAGAGGAGTGACATGGAGCAGTGACATGGAGGAGTGACATGGAGGAGTGAGTTGGTGGAGCGACATGGAGTAGTGACATGGAAGACATATAGAAGTGACATGGAGGAGTGACTTGGAGGAGTGACATAAAGGAGTGACATGGAGGAATGACTTGGATGAGTGACATGGAGGAGTGACAAGGAGGATTGAGTTGGTGTAGCGACAAGGAGGAGTGACATGGAATAGCGACAAGGAGGAGTGACATAGAGGAGTGACATGAAGGAGTGACATAGAGGATTGATGTGAAGGAGACACATGGAGTAGTGACATGGAGAAGTGACAAGTTTGATCAAGAAGGAGGGTTGATATGGTGGAGTGACATGGCGGAGGGACAGGGATGAGTGAGTTGATGTAGTGACATGGAGGAGTGACATGGAATAGCGACAAGGAGGAGTGACATGGAGGAGAGACATGGAGGAGTGTCAGGGCGGATCAGCAAGGAGGATTGATATTGTTGAGTGACATGGCGGAGGGACATGGATGAGTGACATGGAGGAGTGACATGGAGGAGCAACATGGAGGAGTGACAAGGAGGAGCGACATGGAGGAGTGACATGGAAGACATATAGAAGTGACATGGAGGAGTGACATGGAGGATCGACATGGAGGAGTGACATGGAGTAGCGACATTGGGGAATGACATAGAGGAGTGATATTGAAAAGTGACATGGAGGAGTGACATAGAGGAGTGATGTGGAGGATTGACATGGAGGGTTGATATGGAGGAGTGACATGGAGGAGTGACGTGGTGCAGTGAAATGGAGGAGTGACATGGAGGAGTGAGTTGGTGTATCGACATAAGGAGTGACATGGAATAGCGACATGGAGGAGTGACTTGGATGAGTGACATGGAGGAGTGACAAGGAGGATTGAGTTGGTCTAGCGACATGGAGATGTGAAATGGAGTAGCGACATGGAGGAGTGACATGAGGAGTGACGTGGAGAAGTGACATGGAGGAGTGACTTGGAGGAGTGACATAAAGGAGTGACATGGAGGAATGACTCGGATGAGTGACATGGAGGAGTGACAAGGAGGATTGAGTTGGTGTAGCGACATGGAGTAGCGACATGGAGTAGTGACATGAGGAGTGAGTTGGTGTTGCGACAAGGAGGAGTGACATGGAATAGCGACAAGGAGGAGTGACATAGAGGAGTGACATGAAGGAGTGACATAGAGGATTGATGTGAAGGAGACACATGGAGTAGTGACATGGAGAAGTGACAAGTTTGATCAAGAAGGAGGGTTGATATGGTGGAGTGACATGGCGGAGGGACAGGGATTAGTGAGTTGGTGTAGTGACATGGAATAGCGACAAGGAGGAGTGACAAGGAGGAGTGACATGGAGGAGTGACATGGAGGAGTGACATAGAGGATTGATGTGGAGGAGAGACATGGAGGAGTTACAGGGCGGATCAGCAAGGAGGATTGATATGATGGAGTGACATGGCGGAGGGACATGGATGAGTGACAAGGAGGAGTGACATGGAGGAGCAACATGGAGGAGTGACAAGGAGGAGCAACATGGAGGAGTGACATGGAAGACATATAGAAGTGACATGGAGGAGTGACATGGAGGATCGACATGGAGGAGTGACATGGAGTAGCGACATTGGGGAATGACATAGAGGAGTGATATTGAAAAGTGACATGGAGGAGTGACATAGAGGAGTGATGTGGAGAATTGACATGGAAAACATGTAGAAGTGACACGGAGGAGTGATATGGAGGAGTGACAATATGGAGCTACACGGATGAGAGACATGACATTGAAGACTTAGAGAAGTGACATAGAGGATCGTCATGCAAGAGTGACATGGAGTAGCAAAATTGAGTAGTGACATTAAAGAGTTACATGGAGAAGTGAAATGGAGGATTGATATGGAGGAGTGACATGGAGTAGTGAAATAGAGGAGTGATATGGAGGAGCGACATGCAGGAGTGAGTTTGTGTAGCGACAAGGAGGAGTGACATGGAATAGCGACATGGAGGAGTGACATGGAGGAGTGACATAGAGGAGTGACGTGGAGCAGTGACATGGAGGAGTGACATGGAGGAGTGAGTTGGTGGAGCGACATGGAGTAGTGACATGGAAGACATATAGAAGTGACATGGAGGAGTGACTTGGAGGAGTGACATAAAGGAGTGACATGGAGGAATGACTTGGATGAGTGACATGGAGGAGTGACAAGGAGTATTGAGTTGGTGTAGCGACAAGGAGGAGTGACATGGAATAGCGACAAGGAGGAGTGACATAGAGGAGTGACATGAAGGAGTGACATAGAGGATTGATGTGAAGGAGACACATGGAGTAGTGACATGGAGAAGTGACAAGTTTGATCAAGAAGGAGGGTTGATATGGTGGAGTGACATGGCGGAGGGACAGGGATGAGTGAGTTGGTGTAGTGACATGGAGGAGTGACATGGAATAGCGACAAGGAGGAGTGACATGGAGGAGAGACATGGAGGAGTGTCAGGGCGGATCAGCAAGGAGGATTGATATTGTTGAGTGACATGGCGGAGGGACATGGATGAGTGACATGGAGGAGTGACATGGAGGAGCAACATGGAGGAGTGACAAGGAGGAGCGACATGGAGGAGTGACATGGAAGACATATAGAAGTGACATGGAGGAGTGACATGGAGGATCGACATGGAGGAGTGACATGGAGTAGCGACATTGGGGAATGACATAGAGGAGTGATATTGAAAAGTGACATGGAGGAGTGACATAGAGGAGTGATGTGGAGGATTGACATGGAAAACATGTAGAAGTGACACGGAGGAGTGATATGGAGGAGTGACAATATGGAGCTACACGGATGAGAGACATGACATTGAAGACTTAGAGAAGTGACATAGAGGAGCGTCATGCAAGAGTGACATGGAGTAGCAACATTGAGTAGTGACATTAAAGAGTTACATGGAGGAGTGAAATGGAGGATTGATATGGAGGAGTGACATGGAGTAGTGAAATAGAGGAGTGATATGGAGGAGCGACATGCAGGAGTGACATTGAAGTCATATAGAAGTGAAATTGAGGAGTGACATAAAGGAGTGACATGGAGGAATGACATGGAGGAATGACATGGATGAGTGACATGGAGGAGTGACAAGGAGTAGCGACATGGAGGATTGACATGAGGAGTGACGTAGAAGAGTGACGTGGTGGAGTGAAATGGAGGAGTGACATGGAAGAGTGAGTTGGTGTAGCGACATGGAGGAGTAACATGGAAAAGTGACAAGGAGGAGTGATATGGAGGAGTGATATAGAGGAGTGATGTGGGGGAGAGACATGGAGTAGTGACATGGAGAAGTGACAAGTTTGCTCAGGAAGGAGGGTTGACATGGAGGAGTGACATGGAGGAGTGACATAGAGGAGTGACGTGTAGCAGTGACATGGAGGAGTGACAAGGAGGATTGAGTTGGTGTAGCGACATGGAGGAGTGACATGGAGTAGCTACATGGAGGAGTGACATGAGGAGTGAGTTGGTGTAGCGACATGGAGGAGTGACATGGAAGAGCGACAAGGAGGAGTGACATAGAGGAGTGACATGGAGGAGTGACACAGAGGTTTGATGTGGGGGAGAGACATGGAGTAGTGACATGGAGAAGTGACAAGTTTGATCAGGAAGGAGGGTTGATATGGTGGAGTGACATGGCGGAGGGACAGGGATGAGTGAGTTGGTGTAGTGACATGGAGGAGAAACATGGAGGAGTGATATGGAGGGTTGATATGGAGGAGTGACATGGAGGAGTGACGTGGTGGAGTGAAATGGGGGAGTGACATGGAAGAGTAACGTGGTGGAGTGAAATGGAGGAGTGACATGGAGGATTGAATTTATATAGCGACATAAGGAGTGACATGGAATAGTGACATGGAAGAGTGACATGGAGGAGTGACATAGATGAGTGACGTGGAGCAGTGACATGGAGGAGTGACAAGGAGGATTGAGTTGGTGTAGTGACATGGAGGAGTGACATGGAGGAGTGACATAGAGGATTGATGTGGAGGAAAGACATGGAGTAGTGACATGGAGTAGCGACATGGAGGAGTGACATGAGGAGTGATGTAGAAGAGTGAAGTGGTGGAGTGAAATGGAGGAGTGACATGGAAGAGTGAGTTAGTGTAGCGACATGGAGGAGTAACATGGAATAGCGACAAGGAGGAGTGACATGGAGGAGTGACATGGAGGAGTGATAGAGAGGAGTGATGTGGAGGAGAGACATGGAGTAGTGACATGGAGAAGTTACAAGTTTGATCAGGAAGGAGGATTGATATGGTGGAGTGACATGGCGGAGGGACAGGGATGAGTGAGTTGGTGTAGTGACATGGAGTAGCTATATGGAGGACTGACAAGGAAGTGTGACATGGAGGAGTGACGTGGACGAGTGACATGGAGGAATGAGTTGGTAGAGCGACATGGAGGAGTGACATGGAATAGCTATATGGAGGAGTGACAAGGAGGAGTGACATGGAGGAGTGAGTTGGTGGAGCGACATGGAGTAGTGACATGGAAGACATATAGAAGTGACATGGAGGAGTGACTTGGAGGAGTGACATAAAGGAGTGACATGGAGGAATGACTTGGATGAGTGACATGGAGGAGTGACAAGGAGGATTGAGTTGGTGTAGCGACATGGAGTAGCGACATGGAGTAGTGACATGAGGAGTGAGTTGGTGTAACGACAAGGAGGAGTGACATGGAATAGCGACAAGGAGGAGTTACATAGAGGAGTGACATGAAGGAGTGACATAGAGGATTGATGTGAAGGAGACACATGGAGTAGTAACATGGAGAAGTGACAAGTTTGATCAAGTAGGAGGGTTGATATGGTGGAGTGACATGGCGGAGGGACAGGGATGAGTGAGTTGGTTTCGTGACATGGAGGATAGACATGGAAGAGTGTCAGGGCGGATCAGCAAGGAGGATTGATATTGTGGAGTGACATGGCAGAGGGACATGGATGAGTGACATGGAGGAGTGACATGGAGGAGCAACATGGAGGAGTGACAAGGAGGAGCGACATGGAGGAGTGACATGGAAGACATATATAAGTGACATGGAGGAGTGACATGGAGGATCGACATGGAGGAGTGACATGGAGTAGCGACATTGGGGAATGACATAGAGGAGTGATATTGAAAAGTGACATGGAGGAGTGACATAGAGGAGTGATGTGGAGGATTGACATGGAAAACATGTAGAAGTGACACGGAGGAGTGATATGGAGGAGTGACAATATGGAGCTACACGGATGAGAGACATGACATTGAAGACTTAGAGAAGTGACATAGAGGATCGTCATGCAAGAGTGACATGGAGTAGCAACATTGAGTAGTGACATTAAAGAGTTACATGGAGGAGTGAAATGGAGGATTGATATGGAGGAGTGACATGGAGTAGTGAAATAGAGGAGTGATATGGAGGAGCGACATGCAGGAGTGACATTGAAGTCATATAGAAGTGAAATTGAGGAGTGACATAAAGGACTGACATGGAGGAATGACATGGAGGAATGACATGGATGAGTGACATGGAGGAGTGACAAGGAGTAGCGACATGGAGGAGTGACATGAGGAGTGACGTAGAAGAGTGACGTGGTGGAGTGAAATGGAGGAGTGACATGGAAGAGTGAGTTGGTGTAGCGACATGGAGGAGTGACATGGAATAGCGACAAGGAGGAGTGACATGGAGGAGAGACATGGAGGAGTGTCAGGGCGGATCAGCAAGGAGGATTGATATTGTGGAGTGACATGGCGGAGGGACATGGATGAGTGACAAGGAGGAGCGACATGGAGGAGTGACATGGAAGACATATAGAAGTGACATGGAGGAGTGACATGGAGGATCGACATGGAGGAGTGACATGGAGTAGCGACATTGGGGAATGACATAGAGGAGTGATATTGAAAAGTGACATGGAGGAGTGACATAGAGGAGTGATGTGGAGGATTGACATGGAAAACATGTAGAAGTGACACGGAGGAGTGATATGGAGGAGTGACAATATGGAGCTACACGGATGAGAGACATGACATTGAAGACTTAGAGAAGTGACATAGAGGAGCGTCATGCAAGAGTGACATGGAGTAGCAACATTGAGTAGTGACATTAAAGAGTTACATGGAGGAGTGAAATGGAGGATTGATATGGAGGAGTGACATGGAGTAGTGAAATAGAGGAGTGATATGGAGGAGCGACATGCAGGAGTGACATTGAAGTCATATAGAAGTGAAATTGAGGAGTGACATAAAGGAGTGACATGGAGGAATGACATGGAGGAATGACATGGATGAGTGACATGGAGGAGTGACAAGGAGTAGCGACATGGAGGATTGACATGAGGAGTGACGTAGAAGAGTGACGTGGTGGAGTGAAATGGAGGAGTGACATGGAAGAGTGAGTTGGTGTAGCGACATGGAGGAGTAACATGGAAAAGTGACAAGGAGGAGTGATATGGAGGAGTGATATAGAGGAGTGATGTGGGGGAGAGACATGGAGTAGTGACATGGAGAAGTGACAAGTTTGCTCAGGAAGGAGGGTTGACATGGAGGAGTGACATGGAGGAGTGACATAGAGGAGTGACGTGTAGCAGTGACATGGAGGAGTGACAAGGAGGATTGAGTTGGTGTAGCGACATGGAGGAGTGACATGGAGTAGCTACATGGAGGAGTGACATGAGGAGTGAGTTGGTGTAGCGACATGGAGGAGTGACATGGAAGAGCGACAAGGAGGAGTGACATAGAGGAGTGACATGGAGGAGTGACACAGAGGTTTGATGTGGGGGAGAGACATGGAGTAGTGACTTGGAGAAGTGACAAGTTTGATCAGGAAGGAGGGTTGATATGGTGGAGTGACATGGTGGAGGGACAGGGATGAGTGAGTTGGTGTAGTGACATGGAGGAGAAACATGGAGGAGTGATATGGAGGGTTGATATGGAGGAGTGACATGGAGGAGTGACGTGGTGGAGTGAAATGGGGGAGTGACATGGAAGAGTAACGTGGTGGAGTGAAATGGAGGAGTGACATGGAGGATTGAGTTTATATAGCGACATAAGGAGTGACATGGAATAGTGACATGGAAGAGTGACATGGAGGAGTGACATAGATGAGTGACGTGGAGCAGTGACATGGAGGAGTGACAAGGAGGATTGAGTTGGTGTAGTGACATGGAGGAGTGACATGGAGGAGTGACATAGAGGATTGATGTGGAGGAAAGACATGGAGTAGTGACATGGAGTAGCGACATGGAGGAGTGACATGAGGAGTGATGTAGAAGAGTGAAGTGGTGGAGTGAAATGGAGGAGTGACATGGAAGAGTGAGTTGGTGTAGCGACATGGAGGAGTAACATGGAATAGCGACAAGGAGGAGTGACATGGAGGAGTGACATGGAGGAGTGATATAGAGGAGTGATGTGGAGGAGAGACATGGAGTAGTGACATGGAGAAGTTACAAGTTTGATCAGGAAGGAGGATTGATATGGTGGAGTGACATGGCGGAGGGACAGGGATGAGTGAGTTGGTGTAGTGACATGGAGTAGCTATATGGAGGACTGACAAGGAAGTGTGACATGGAGGAGTGACGTGGACGAGTGACATGGAGGAATGAGTTGGTAGAGCGACATGGAGGAGTGACATGGAATAGCTATATGGAGGAGTGACAAGGAGGAGTGACATGGAGGAGTGAGTTGGTGGAGCGACATGGAGTAGTGACATGGAAGACATATAGAAGTGACATGGAGGAGTGACTTGGAGGAGTGACATAAAGGAGTGACATGGAGGAATGACTTGGATGAGTGACATGGAGGAGTGACAAAGAGGATTGAGTTGGTGTAGCGACATGGAGTAGCGACATGGAGTAGTGACATGAGGAGTGAGTTGGTGTAGCGACAAGGAGGAGTGACATGGAATAGCGACAAGGAGGAGTTACATAGAGGAGTGACATGAAGGAGTGACTTAGAGGATTGATGTGAAGGAGACACATGGAGTAGTGACATGGAGAAGTGACAAGTTTGATCAAGTAGGAGGGTTGATATGGTGGAGTGACATGGCGGAGGGACAGGGATGAGTGAGTTGGTTTCGTGACATGGAGGAGAGACATGGAAGAGTGTCAGTGCGGATCAGCAAGGAGGATTGATATTGTGGAGTGACATGGCAGAGGGACATGGATGAGTGACATGGAGGAGTGACATGGAGGAGCAACATGGAGGAGTGACAAGGAGGAGCGACATGGAGGAGTGACATGGAAGACATATATAAGTGACATGGAGGAGTGACATGGAGGATCGACATGGAGGAGTGACATGGAGTAGCGACATTGGGGAATGACATAGAGGAGTGATATTGAAAAGTGACATGGAGGAGTGACATAGAGGAGTGATGTGGAGGATTGACATGGAAAACATGTAGAAGTGACACGGAGGAGTGATATGGAGGAGTGACAATATGGAGCTACACGGATGAGAGACATGACATTGAAGACTTAGAGAAGTGACATAGAGGATCGTCATGCAAGAGTGACATGGAGTAGCAACATTGAGTAGTGACATTAAAGAGTTACATGGAGGAGTGAAATGGAGGATTGATATGGAGGAGTGACATGGAGTAGTGAAATAGAGGAGTGATATGGAGGAGCGACATGCAGGAGTGACATTGAAGTCATATAGAAGTGAAATTGAGGAGTGACATAAAGGAGTGACATGGAGGAATGACATGGAGGAATGACATGGATGAGTGACATGGAGGAGTGACAAGGAGTAGCGACATGGAGGAGTGACATGAGGAGTGACGTAGAAGAGTGACGTGGTGGAGTGAAATGGAGGAGTGACATGGAAGAGTGAGTTGGTGTAGCGACATGGAGGAGTAACATGGAAAAGTGACAAGGAGGAGTGACATGGAGGAGTGACATGGAGGAGTGATATAGAGGAGTGATGTGGGGGAGAGACATGGAGTAGTGACATGGAGAAGTGACAAGTTTGCTCAGGAAGGAGGGTTGATATGGTGGAGTGACATGGCGGAGGGACAGGGATGAGTGAGTTGGTGTAGTGACATGGAGGAGTAACATGGAGGAGTGACATGAAGGGTTGATATGGAGGAGTGACATGGAGGAGTGACGTGGTGGAGTGAAATGGGGGAGTGACATGGAAGAGTGACGTGGTGGAGTGAAATGGAGTAGTGACATGGAGGATTGAGTTTATATAGCGACATAAGGAGTGACATGGAATAGCGACATGGAGGAGTGACATGGAGGAGTGACATAGAAGAGTGACGTGTAGCAGTGACATGGAGGAGTGACAAGGAGGATTGAGTTGGTGTAGCGACATGGAGGAGTGACATGGAGAAGTGACATGGAGGGTTGATATGGAGGAGGGACATGGTGGAGTGAAATGGAGGAGTGACATGGAGGAGTGAGTTGGTGTAGCGACAAGGAGGAGTGACATGGAGGAGTGATATGGAGGAGTGACATGGAGGAGTGACGTGGTGGAGTGAAATGAAGGAGTGACATGGAGGATTGAGTTTATATAGCGACATAATGAGTGACATGGAATAGCGACATGGAAGAGTGACATGGAGGAGTGACATATAGGAGTGACGTGGTGGAGTGAAATGGAGGAGTGACATGGAAGAGTGAGTTGGTGGAGCAACATGGAGGAGTGACATGGCGGAGTGATATGGAGGGTTGATATGGAGGAGTGACATGGAATAGCGACAAAGAGCAATGACATGGAGGAGTGACAGAGGATTGATGTGGAGGAAAGACATGGAGGATTGACATGGAAGAGTGAGTTGGTGTATCGACATGGAGGAGTAACATGGAATTGCGACAAGGAGGAGTGACATGGAGGAGTGACATGGAGGAGTGATATAGAGGAGTGATGTGGAGGAGAGACATTGAGTAGTGACATGGAGAAGTGACAAGTTTGATCAGGAAGGAGGGTTGATATGGTGGAGTGACTTTGCGGAGTGACATGGAAGAGCGATATGGAGGAGTGATATGGAGGGTTGATATGGAGGAGGGATGTGGTGGAGTGAAATGGATGAGTGACATGGAGGAGTGAGTTGGTGTAGCGACAAGGAGGAGTGACATGGAGGGTTGATATGGAGGAGTGACATAAGGAGTGACATGGAATAGCGACATGGAGGAGTGACATGGAGGAGTGACATAGAGTAGTGACGTGGAGCAGTGACATGGAATAGCGACATGGAGGAGTGACATGGAGGAGTGACATAGAGGAGTGATGTGGAGCAGTGACATGGAAAAGCGACATGGATGATTGACATGGAGAAGTGACATGAGGAGTGAGTTGGTGTAGCGACATGGACGAGTGACATGGAAGAGCGATAAGGAGGAGTGACATAGAGGAGTGACATGGAATAGCGACATGAAGGAGTGACATGGAGGAGGGAGTTGGTGGAGCAATATGGAGGAGTGACATGGAAGACACATAGAAGTGACATGAAGGAGTGACTTGGAGGAGTGACATATAGGAGTGACAAGGACAAATGACTTGGCTGAGTGACATGGAGGAGTGACAAGGAGGATTAAGTTGGTGTAGCGACATGGAGGAGTGACATGGAGTAGCTACATAGAGGAGTGACATGAGGATTGAGTTGGTGTAGCGACATGGAGGAGTGACATGGAAGAGCGACAAGGAGGAGTGACATAGAGGAGTGACATGGAGGAGTGACATAGAGGTTTGATGTGGTGGAGAGACATGGAGTAGTGACATGGAGAAGTGACAAGTTTGATCAAGAAGGAGGGTTGATATGGTGGAGTGACATGGTGGAGGGACAGGGATGAGTGAGTTGGTGTAGTGACATGGAGGAGTGACATGGAGGGTTGATATGGAGGAGTGACATGGAATAGCGACAAGGAGCAATGACATGGAGGAGTGACATGGAGGAGTGACATAGAGGATTGATGTGGAGGAAAGACAAGGAGGAGTCACATGGAGGAGTGACATAGAGGATTGATGTGTAGGAAAGACATGGAGTAGTGACATGGAGAAGTGACAAGTTTGATCAGGAAGGAGGGTTGATATGGTGGAGTGACATGGCGGAGGGACAGGGATGAGTGAGTTGGTGTAGTGACATGGAGTAGCTACATGGAGGAGTGACAAGGAAGTGTGACATGGAGGAGTGACGTGGACGAGTGACATGGAGGAGTGTGTTGGTAGAGCGACATGGAGGAGTGACATGGAAAAGCTACATGGAGGAGTGACAAGGAGGAGTGACATGGATGAGTGAGTTGGTGGAGCAACATGGAGGAGTGACATGGAAGACATATAGAAGTTACATGGAGGAGTGACTTGGAGGAGTGACATAAAGGAGTGACATGGAGGAATGACTTGGATGAGTGACATGGAGGAGTGACAAGGAGGATTGAGTTGGTGTAGCGACATGGAGGAGTGACATGAGGAGTGACATGGAGGAATGACTTGGATGAGTGACATGGAGGAGTGACAAGGAGGATTGAGTTGGTGTAGCGACATGGAGGAGTGAAATGGAGTAGCGACATGGAGGAGTGACATGATGAGTGAGTTGGTGTAGCGATATGGAGGAGTGACATGGAGGCGTGACATGGCGGAGGGACAGGGATGAGTGAGTTGGTGTAGTGACATGGCGTAGCGACATGGAGGAGTGACATAAGGAGTGAGTTGGTGTAGCAAAATTTAGTAGTGACATGGAATAGCAACAAGGAGGAGTGACATGAAGGAGTGACATAGAGAATTGATGTGGAGGAGAGACATGGAGTAGTGACATGGAGAACTGACAAGTTTGATCAGGAAGCAGGGTTGATATGGTGGAGTGACATGGCGGAGGGACAGGGATTAGTGAGTTGTTGTAGTGACATGGAGGAGTGACATGGAGGAGTGACATGGAGGAGTGACATGGAGAGTTGATATGAAGGAGTGACATGGAGGAGTGATGTGGTGGAGTGAAATGGAGGAGTAACATGGAGGAGAGAGTTGGTGTATCGACATAAGGAGTTACATGGAATAGCGACATGGAGGAGTGACTTGGATGAGTGACATGGAGGAGTGACAAGGAGGTTTGAGTTGGTGTAGCGACATGGAGGAGTGAAATGAAGTAGCGACATGGAGGAGTGACATGAGGAGTGAGTTGGTGTAGCGACATGGAGGAGTGACATGGAGGCGTGACATGGCGGAGGGACAGGGATGAGTAAGTTGGTGTAGTGACATGGAGGAGTGACATGGAGGAATGACATGGAGGAGTGACATGGAGGAGTGACATGGAGGGTTGATATGGAGGAGTGATATGGAGGAGTGACCTGGTGGAGTGAAATGGAGGAGTGACATGGAAGAGTGAGTGTGTGTAGCGACATGGAGGAGTGACATGGAGGAGTGAGTTGGTGGAGCAACATGGAGGAGTGACATGGCGGAGTGATATGGAGGGTTGATATGGAGGAGTGACATGGAATAGCGACAAAGAGCAATGACATGGAGGAGTGACAGAGGATTGATGTGGAGGAAAGACATGGAGGATTGACATGGAAGAGTGAGTTGGTGTAGCGACATGGAGGAGTAACATGGAATTGCGACAAGGAGGAGTGACATGGTGGAGTGACATGGAGGAGTGATATAGAGGAGTGATGTGGAGGAGAGACATGGAGTAGTGACATGGAGAAGTGACAAGTTTGATCAGGAAGGAGGGTTGATATGGTGGAGTGACTTTGCGGAGTGACATGGAAGAGCGATATGGAGGAGTGATATGGAGGGTTGATATGGAGGAGGGACGTGGTGGAGTGAAATGGATGAGTGACATGGAGGAGTGAGTTGGTGTAGCGACAAGGAGGAGTGACATGGAGGGTTGATATGGAGGAGTGACAAAAGGAGTGACGTGGAGCAGTGACATGGAATAGCGACATGGAGGAGTGACATGGAGGAGTGACATAGAGGAGTGACGTGGAGCAGTGACATGGAATAGCGACATGGATGATTGACATGGAGAAGTGACATGAGGAGTGAGTTGGTGTAGCGACATGGACGAGTGACATGGAAGAGCGACAAGGAAGAGTGACATAGAGGAGTGACATGGAATAGCGACATGAAGGAGTGACATGGAAGACACATAGAAGTGACATGAAGGAGTGACTTGGAGGAGTGACATAAAGGAGTGACATGGACAAATGACTTGGCTGAGTGACATGGAGGAGTGACAAGGAGGATTAAGTTGGTGTAGCGACATGGAGGAGTGACATGGAGTAGCTACATAAAGGAGTGACATGAGGATTGAGTTGGTGTAGCGACATGGAGGAGTGACATGGAAGAGTGACAAGGAGGAGTGACATAGAGGAGTGACATGGAGGAGTGACATAGAGGTTTGATGTGGGGGAGAGACATGGAGTAGTGACATGGAGAAGTGACAAGTTTGATCAAGAAGGAGGGTTGATATGGTGGAGTGACATGTTGGAGGGACAGGGATGAGTGAGTTGGTGTAGTGACATGGAGGAGTGACATGGAGGGTTGATATGGAGGAGTGACATGGAATAGCGACAAGGAGCAATGACATGGAGGAGTGACATGGAGGAGTGACATAGAGGATTGATGTGGAGGAAAGACATGGAGGAGTGACATGGAGGAGTGACATAGAGGATTGATGTGTAGGAAAGACATGGAGTAGTGACATAGAGAAGTGACAAGTTTGATCAGGAAGGAGGGTTGATATGGTGGAGTGACATGGCGGAGGGACAGGGATGAGTGAGTTGGTGTAGTGACATGGAGTAGCGACATGGAGGAGTGACATAAGGAGTGAGTTGGTGTATCAAAATTTAGTAGTGACATGGAATAGCAACAAGGAGGAGTGACATGAAGGAGTGACATGGAGGAGTGACGTGGAGTAGCGACATGGAGGAGTGACTTGGAGGAGTGACAATGTGGAGCTACACAGATGAGAGACATGACATTGAAGACTTGGAGAAGTGACATGGAGGAGAGACATGGAGGAGTGAAATGGAGGAGTGACATGGAGTAGAGACATGGAGGAGTGACATGGAGGAGTGAGTTGGTGTAGCGACATGGAGGAGTGAAATGGAGTAGCGACATGGAGGAGTGACATGAGGAGTGAGTTGGTGTAGCGACATGGAGGAGTGACATGGAGTAGTGACTTGGCGGAGGGACATGGAGGAGTGACATGGAGTAGCGACATGGAGGAGTGACTTGGAGGAGTGACAATGTGGAGCTACACATATGAGAGACATGACATTGAAGACTTGGAGAAGTGACATGGAGGAGAGACATGGAGGAGTGAAATGGAGGAGTGACATGGAGGAGTGAGTGTGTGTAACGACATTGAGGAGTGACACGGAAGACATATAGAAGTGACATGGAGAAGTGACTTGGAGGAGTGACATAAAGGAGTGACATGGAGGAATGACTTGGATGAGTGACATGGAGGAGTAACAAGGAGGATTGAGTTGGTGTAGCGACATGGAGGAGTGAAATGGAGTAGCGACATGGAGGAGTGACATGAGGAGTGAGTTGGTGTAGCGACATGGAGGAGTGACATGGAATAGCGACAAGGAGGAGTGACATGGAGGAGTGACATGGAGGAGTGACATAGAGGATTGATGTGGAGGAGAGACATGGAGTAGTGACATGGAGAAGTGACAAGTTTGATAAGGAAGGAGGGTTGATATGGTGGATTGACATGGCGGAGGGAAAGGGATGAGGGAGTTGGTGTAGTGACATGGAGGAGTGACATGGAGGGTTGATATGGAGGAGTGACATGGAGGAGTGACGTGGTGGAGTGAAATGGAGGAGTGACATGGAGGAGTGAGTTGTTGGAGCGACATAAGGAGTGACATGGAATAGCGACATGGAGGAGTGACATGGAGCAGTGACATGGAGGAGTGACATTGAGGAGGGAGTTGGTGGAGCGAAATGGAGGAGTGATATGGAAGACATATAGAATTGACATGGAGGAGTGACTTGGAGGAGTGACATAAAGGAGTGACATGGAGGAATGACTTGGATGAGTGACATGGAGGAGTGACAAGGAGGATTGAGTTGGTGTAGCGGTATGGAGGAGTGACATGGAGTAGCGTCATGTAGGAGTGACATGAGGAATGAGTTGGTGTAGCGTATTGGAGGAGTGACATGGAATTGCGACAAGGAGGAGTGACATGGAGAAGTGACATGGAGGATTGATATGGAGGAGTAACATGGAGGAGTGATATAGAGGAGTGGCATGGTGGAGTGAAATTTAAGAGTGACATGGAGGAGTGACGTGGACGAGTGACATGGAGGAGTGAGTTGGTAGAGCGACATGGAGGAGTGACATGGAGTAGCTACATGGAGGAGTGACAAGGAGGTGTGACATGGTGTAGCGACATGGAGGAGTGACATGTAATAGCGACAAGGAGGAGTGACATGGAGGAGTTACATGGAGGAGTGAAATGGAGGAGTGATATGGAAGAGTGACATGGAGTAGTGAAATAGAGGGTTGATATGGAGGAGGGACGTGGTGGAGTGACATGGAGGAGTGACATGGAGGAGTGACATGGAGGAATGACATGGAGGAGTGACATGGAGGAGTGACATAGAGGATTGATGTGGAGGAAAGACATGGAGTAGATACATGGAGTAGCGACATGCAGGAGTGACATGAGGAGTGACCTAGAAGAGTGACGTGGTGGAGTGAAATGGAGGAGTGACATGGAAGAGTGAGTTGGTGTAGCGACATGGAGGATTAACATGGAATAGCGACATGGACGAGTGACATGGAGGATTGAGTTGGTGTAGCGACATGCAGGAGTGACATGGAGTAGCGACATGGAGGAGTGACATGAGAAGTGAGTTGGTGTAGCAGCATGGAGCAGTGACATGGAATAGCGACAAGGAGGAGTGACATGGAGGAGTTACATAGAGGATTGATGTGGAGGAGAGACATGGAGTAATGACATGGAGAACTGACAAGTTTGATCAGGAAGGAGGTTTGATATTGTGGAGTGACATGGCGGAGGGACAGGGATTAGTGAGTTGGTGTAGTGACATGGAGGAGTGACATGGAGGAGTGACATGGAGGAGTGACATGGAACGTTGATATGGAGGAGTGACATGGAGGAGTGACGTGGTGGAGTGAAATGGAAAAGTGACATGGAGGAGTGAGTTGGTGTATTGACATAAGGAGTGACATGGAATAGCGACATGGAGGAGTGAAATGGAATAGCTACATCAAGGAGTGACAAGGAGGAGTGACATGGAGGAGTGAGGTGGTGGAGCGACATAGAGGAGTGACATGGAAGACATATAGAAGTGACATGGAGGAGTGACATGGAGGAGTGACATAAAGGAGTGACATGGAGGAGTGACAAGGAGAATTGAGTTGGTGTAGCGACATGGAGGAGTGAAATGGAATAGCTACATGGAGGAGTGACATGGAGGAGTGACATGGAGGAGTGAGTTGGTGGAGCAACATGGAGGAGTGACATGGAAGACATATAGAAGTGACATAGAGGAGTGACTTGGAGGAGTGACATGGAGTAGCGACATGGAGGAGTGACATGAGGAGTGAGTTGGTGTAGCAACATGGAGGAGTGACATGGAATAGCGACAAGGAGGAGTGACATGGAGGAGTGACATGCAGGAGTGATATAGAGGATTGATGTGGAGGAGAGACATGGAGTAGTGACATGGAGAACTGACAAGTTTTATCAGGAAGGAGGGTTGATATGGTGGAGTGACATGGCGAAGGGAAAGGGATGAGTGAGTTGGTGTAGTGACATGGAGGAGTGATATGGAGGAGTGACATGGAGGAGTGACAGGGCGGATCAGCAAGGAGGATTGATATGGTGGAGTGACATGGCGGAGGGACATGGATGAGTGACATGGAGGAGTGACATGGAGGAGCGACATGCAAGAGTGACATGGAGGAGTGACATGGGGTAGCGACATGGAGTAGTGACATTAATGAGTTACATGGAGGAGTGAAATGAAGGATTGATATGAAGGAGTGACATGGAGGAGTGAAATAGAGGAGTGATATGGAGGAGTGACATGGTGGAGTGAAATGTGGGAGTGACATGAAAGAGTGAGTTGGTGTAGCGACATGGAGGAGTAACATGGAATAGCGACAAGGAGGAGTGACATGGAGGAGTGACATGGAGGAGTGATATAGAGGAGTGATGTGGAGGAGAGACATGAAGTAGTGACATGGAGAAGTGACAAGTTTGATCAGGAAGGAGGGTTGATATGGTGGAGTGACATGGCGGAGGGACAGGGATGAGTGAGTTGGTGTAGTGACATGAAGTAGCTACATGGAGGAGTGACAAGGAAGTGTGACATGGAGGAGTGACGTGGACGAGTGACATGGAGGAGTGAGTTGGTAGAGTGACATGGAGGAGTGAAATGGAATAGCTACATGGAGGATTGACAAGGAGGAGCGACATGGAGGGTTGATATGGAGGAGTGACATGGAGGAGTGACGTGGTGGAGTGAAATGGAGGAGTGACATGGAGGAGTGAGTTTATATAGCGACATAAGGATTGACATGGAATAGCGACATGGAGGAGTGAGTTGGTGGAGCAACATGGAGGAGTGACATGGAAGACATATAGAAGTGACATGGAGGAGTGACTTGGAGGAGTGACATAAAGGAGTGACATGGACAAATGACTTGGCTGAGTGACATGGAGGAGTGACAAAGAGGGTTGAGTTGTTGTAGCGACATGGAGGAGTGACATGGAGTAGCTACATGGAGGAGTGACATGAGGATTGAGTTTGTGTAGCGACATGGAGGAGTGACATGGAAGAGCGACAAGGGGGAGTGACATAGAGGAGTGACATGGAGGAGTGACATAGAGGTTTGATGTGGGGGAGAGACATGGAGTAGTGACATGGAGAAGTGACAAGTTTGATCAGGAAGGAGGGTTGATATGGTGGAGTGATATGGCGGAGGGACAGGGATGAGTGAGTTGGTGTAGAGACATGGAGGAGTGACATGGAGGAGTGACATGGAGGGTTGATATGGAGGAGTGACATGGAGGAGTGACGTGGTGGAGTAAAATGGGGGAGTGACATGGAGGAATGACATGAGGAGTGAGTTGGTGTAGCGACATGGAGGAGTGACATGGAATAGCGACAAGGAGGAGTGACATGGAGGTGTGACATGGAGGAGTGACGTGGACGAGTGACATGGAGGAGTGAGTTGGTAGAGCGACATGGAGGAGTGACATAGAGGATTGATGTGGAAGAGAGACATGGAGTAGTGACAATGAGAAGTGACAAGTTTTATCAGGAAGGAGGTTTGAGATGGTGGAGTGACATGGCGGAGGGAAAGGGATGAGTGAGTTGTTGTAGTGACATAGAGGAGTGACATGGAGGAGTGACAAGGAGAATTGAGTTGGTGTAGCGACATGGAGATGTGAAATGGAGTAGCGACATGAAGTAGTGACATGGAGGAGTGACATGGCGGAGGGACAGGGATGAGTGAGTTGGTGTAGTGACATGGAGGAGTGACATGGAGGAATGACATGGAGGAGTGACATGGAGGAGTGACATGGAGGGTTGATATGGAGGAGTGATATGGAGGAGTGATGTGGTGGAGTGAAATGGAGGAGTGAAATGGAGGAGTGAGTTGGTGTAGCGACATAAGGAGTGACATGGAATAGCGACATGGAGGAGTGACATGGAGGAGTGACATGAGGAGTGAGTTGGTGTAGCGACATGGAGGAGTGACATGGAATAGCGACAAGGAGGAGTGACATGGAGGTGTGACATGGAGGATTGACGTGGACGAGTGACATGGAGGAGTGAGTTGGTAGAGCGACATGGAGGAGTGACATGGAGTAACTACATGGAGGAGTGACAAGGAGGTGTGACATGGAGGAGTGACGTTGAGTAGCGACATGGAGGAGTGACTTGGAGGAGTGACAATGTGGAGCTACACAGATGAGAGACATGACATTGAAGACTTGGAGAAGTGACATGGAGGAGAGACATGGAGGAGTGAAATGGAGGAGTGACATGGAGTAGCGACATGGAGGAGTGACATGGAGGAGTGAGTTGGTGTAACGACATGGAGGAGTGACAGGGCGGATCAGCAAGGCGGATTGTTATGGTGGTGTGACATGGCAGAGGGACAGGGATGAGTGAGTTGGTGTAGTAACATGGAGGAGTGACATGGAGGAGTGACATGGATGAGTGACATGCAGGAACGACACAGAGGAGTGACAAAGAGTATTGAGTTCGTGTAGCGACATGGAGGAGTGACATAGAATAGCGACATGGAGGAGTGACAAGGAGGAGTGACATAGAGGATTGATGTGGAGGAGAGACATGGAGGAGTGACAGGGCGGAACAGCAAGGAGGATTGATATGGTGGAGTGACATGGCGGAGGTACATGGATGAGTGACATGGAGGAGTGACATGAAGGAGCAACATGGAGGAGTGACAAGGAGGAGCGACATGGAAAAGTGACATGGAAGACATATAGAAGTGACATGGAGGAGTGACTTGGAGGAGTGATATAAAGGAGTGACATGGAGGAATGATTTGGATGAGTGACATGGAGGAGTGACAAGGAGGATTGAGTTGGTGTAGCGACATGGAGGAGTGACATGGAATTGCGACAAGGAGGAGTGACATGGAGAAGTGACATGGAGGATTGATATGGAGGAGTAACATGGAGGAGTGATATAGAGGAGTGGCGTGGTGGAGTGATATTTAAGAGTGACATGGAGGAGTGACATGGAGGAGTGACATGGAGTAGCTACATGGAGGAGTGACAAGGAGGTGTGACATGGAGGAGTGACGTGGAGTAGCGACATGGAGGAGTGACTTGGAGGAGTGACAATGTGGAGCTACACAGATGAGAGACATGACATTGAAGACTTGGAGAAGTGACATGGAGGAGAGACATGAAGGAGTGACATGGCAAAGGGACATGGAGGAGTGACATGGAGGAGTGACATGGAGGGTTGATATGGAGGAGGGACGTGGTGGAGTGAAATGGAGGAGGGACATGGAGGAGTGAGTTGGTGTAGCGACAAGGAGGAGTGACATGGAGGAGTTACATAGAGGAGTGACGTGGAGGAGTGACATGGAGGAGTGAGTTGGTGGAGCAACATGGAGGAGTGACATGGAAGACATATACAAGTGACATGGAGGAGTGACTTGGGGGAGTGACATAAAGGAGTGACATGGACAAATGACTTGGCTGAGTGACATGGAGGAGTGACAAGGAGGATTGAGTTGGTGTAGCGACATGGAGGAGTGACATGGAGTAGCTACATGGAGGAGTGACATGAGGAGTGACATGGAGGAGTGACATAGAGGTTTGATGTGGGGGAGAGACATGGAGTAGTGACATGGAGAAGTGACAAGTTTGATCAGGAAGGAGGGTTGATATGGTGGAGTTACATGGCGGAGGTACAGGGATGAGTGAGTTGGTGTAGTGACATGGAGTAGCTACATGGAGGAGTGACAAGGAGGTGTGACATGGAGGAGTGACGTGGAGTAGCGACATGGAGGAGTGACTTGGAGGAGTGACAATGTGGAGCTACACAGATGAGAGACATGACATTGAAGACTTGGAGAAGTGACATGGAGGAGAGACATGAAGGAGTGACATGGCGAAGGGACATGGAGGAGTGACATGGAGGAGTGACATGGAGGGTTTATATGGAGGAGGGACGTGGTGGAGTGAAATGGAGGAGGGACATGGAGGAGTGAGTTGGTGTAGCGACAAGGAGGAGTGACATGGAGGAGTTACATAGAGGAGTGACGTGGAGGAGTGACAAGGAGGAGTGAGTTGGTGGAGCAACATGGAGGAGTGACATGGAAGACATATACAAGTGACATGGAAGAGTGATGTGGAGGAGAGACATGGAGTAGTGACATGGAGAAGTGACATGGAGGGTTGATATGGAGGAGTGACATGGAGCAGTGATGTGGTGAAGTGAAATGGAGGAGTGACATGGAGGAGTGACATGGAGGAGTGACATGGAGGAGTGACATGGAGGAGTGATATATAGGAGTGATGTGGAGGAGAGACATGGAGTAGTGACATGGAGAAGTGACATGGAGGGTTGATATGGAGGAGTGACATGGAATAGCGACATGGAGGAGTGAAATGGAGGAGTGACATAGAGGAGTGACGTGGAGCAGTGACATGGAGGAGTGACAAGGAAGATTGAGTTGGTGTAGCGACATGGAGGAGTGACATGGAAGAGCGACAAGGAGGAGTGACATAGAGGAGTGACATGCAGGAGTGACATAGAGGTTTGATGTGGGGGAGAGACATGGAGTAGTGACATGGAGAAGTGACAAGTTTGATCAGGAAGGAGGGTTGATATGGTGGAGTGACATGGCGGAGGGACAGGGATGAGTGAGTTGGTGTAGTGACATGGAGGAGTGACATGGAGGAGTGACATGAAGGGCTGATATGGAGGAGTGACATGGAGGAGTGACGTGGTGGAGTGAAATGGGGGAGTGACATGGAGGAGTGAGTTGGTGTAGCGACATGGAGGAGTGAAATGGAATAGCGACAAGGAGAAATGACATGGAGGAGTGACATGGAGGAGTGACATAGAGGATTGATGTGGAGGAAAGACATGGAGTAGTGACATGGAGAAGTGACATGGAGGGTTGATATGGAGGAGTGACATGGAATAGCGACATGGAGGAGTGAAATGGAGGAGTGACATAGAGGAGTGACGTGGAGCAGTGACATGGAGGAGTGACAAGGAAGATTGAGTTGGTGTAGCGACATGGAGGAGTGACATGGAAGAGCGACAAGGAGGAGTGACATAGAGGAGTGACATGCAGGAGTGACATAGAGGTTTGATGTGGGGGAGAGACATGGAGTAGTGACATGGAGAAGTGACAAGTTTGATCTGGAAGGAGGGTTGATATGGTGGAGTGACATGGCGGAGGGACAGGGATGAGTGAGTTGGTGTAGTGACATGGAGGAGTGACATGGAGGAGTGACATGAAGGGCTGATATGGAGGAGTGACATGGAGGAGTGACGTGGTGGAGTGAAATGGGGGAGTGACATGGAGGAGTGAGTTGGTGTAGCGACATGGAGGAGTGAAATGGAATAGCGACAAGGAGAAATGACATGGAGGAGTGACATGGAGGAGTGACATAGAGGATTGATGTGGAGGAAAGACATGGAGTAGTGACATGGAGAAGTGACAAGTTTGATCAGGAAGGAGGTTTGATATGGTGGAGTGACATGGCGGAGGGACAGGGATGAGTGAGTTGGTGTAGTGACATGGAGTAGCTACATGGAGAAGTGACAAGGAAGTATGACATGGAGGAGTGACGTGGACGAGTGACATGGAGGAGTGTGTTGGTAGAGCGACATGGAGGAGTGACATGGAATAGCTACAAGGAGGAGTGACAAGGAGGAGTGACATGGAGGAGTGAGTTGGTGGAGCAACATGGATGAGTGACATGGAAGACATATGGAAGTGACATGGAGGAGTGACTTGGAGGAGTGACATAAAGGAGTGACATGGAGGATTGAGTTGTGTAGCGACATGGATAAGTGACATGGAGGAGTGACAAGGAGGATTTAGTTGGTGTAGCGACATGGAGGAGTGACATGGAGTAGCGACATGGAGGAGTGACATTTGGAGTGACATGGAGGAATGACTTGGATGAGTGACATGGAGGAGTGACAAGAAGGTTTGAGTTGGTGTAGCGACATGGAGGAGTGACATGAGGAGTGAGTTGGTGTAGCAACATGGAGGAGTGACATGGAATAGCTACAAGGAGGAGTGACATGGAGGAGTGACATAGAGAATTGATGTGGAGGAGAGACATGGAGTAGTGACATGGAGAACTGACAAGTTTGATCAGGAAGGAGGGTTGATATGGTGGAGTGACATGGCGGAGGGACAGGGATTAGTGAGTTGGTGTAGTGACATGGAGGAGTGACATGGAGAGTTGATATGAAGGAGTGACATGGAGGAGTGATGTGGTGGAGTGAAATGGAGGAGTGACATGGAGGAGTGAGTTGGTGTATCGACATAAGGAGTGACATGGAATAGCAACATGGAGGAGTGACTTGGATGAGTGACATGGAGGAGTGACAAGGAGGATTGAGTTGGTGTAGCGACATGGAGGAGTGAAATGGATTAGCGACATGGAGGAGTGACATGAGGAGTGAGTTGGTGTAGCGACACGGAGGAGTGACATGGAGGCGTGACATGGCGGAGGGACAGGGATGAGTGAGTTGGTGTATTGACATGGAGGACTGACATGGAGGAATGACATGGAGGAGTGACATGGAGGAGTGATATGGAGGGTTGATATGGAGGAGTGATATTGAGGAGTGACGTGGTGGAGTGAAATGGAATAGCGACATGGAGGAGTGATATAGAGGAGTGGCGTGGTGGAGTGAAATTTAAGAGTGACATGGAGGAATGACATGGAGGAGTGACATGGAGTAGCTACATGGAGGAATGACAAGGAGGTGTGACATGGAGGAGTGACGTGGACGAGTGACATGGAGGAGTGAGTTGGTAGAGCGACATGGAGGAGTGACATGGAGTAGCTACATGGAGGAGTGACAAGGAGGTGTGACATTGAGGAGTGACGTGGAGTAGCGACATGGAGGAGTGACTTGGAGGAGTGACAATGTGGAGCTACACAGATGAGAGACATGACATTGAAGACTTGGAGAAGTGACATGGAGGAGAGACATGGAGGATTGAAATGGAGGAGTGACATGGAGTAACGACATGGAGGAGTGACATGGAGGAGTGAGTTGGTGTAACGACATGGAGGAGTGACATGGAAGACATATTGAAGTGACATAGAGGAGTGACATGGAGAAGTGACAGGGCGGATCTGCAAGGAGGATTGATATGGTGGAGTGACATGGAGGAGGGACGTGGAGGAGTGACATGAAGGAGTGACTTGGAGGAGTGACATAAAGGAGTGACATGGAGGAATGACATGGATGAGTGACATGGAAGAGTGACATGGAGTAGCGACAAGGAGGAGTGACATGGAGGAGTGACATAGAGGATTGATGTGGAGGAGAGACATGGAGTAGTGACATGGAGAAGTGACAAGTTTGATCAGGAAGGACGGTTGATATGGTGGAGTGACATGGCGGAGGGACAGGGATGAGTGAGTTGGTGTAGTGACATGGAGGAGTGACATGGAGGAGTGACATGGAGGGTTGATATGGAGGAGTGACATGGAGGAGTGACGTGGTGGAGTGAAATGGGGGAGTGACATGGAGGAGTGAGTTGGTGTAGCGACATGGAGGAGTGACATGGAATAGCGACAAGGAGGAATGACATGGAGGAGTGACATAGAGAAGTGACAAGTTTGATCAGGAAGGAGGGTTGATATGGTGGTGTGACATGGCGGAGGGACAGGGATGAGTGAGTTGGTGTAGTGACATGAAGTAGCTACATGGAGGAGTGACAAGGAAGTGTGACATGGAGGAGTGACATGGACGAGTGACATGGAGGAGTGAGTTGGTAGGGTAACATGGAGGAGTGACATGGAATAGCTACATGGAGGAGACAAGGAGGAGTGACATGGAGGAGTGAGTTGGTGGAGCGACATGGAGGAGTGACATGGAAGACATATAGAAGTGACATGGAGGAGTGACTTGGAGGAGTGACTTGGATGAGTGACATGGAGGAGTGACAAGGAGGATTGAGTTGGTGTAGCGACATGGAGGAGTGAAATGGATTAGCGACATGGAGGAGTGACATGAGGAGTGAGTTGGTGTAGCGACATCAAGGAGTGACATGGAGGCGTGACATGGCGGAGGGACAGGGATGAGTGAGTTGGTGTAGTGACATGGAGGAGTGACATGGAGGAAAGACATGGAGGAGTGACATGGAGGAGTGATATGGAGGGTTGATATGGAGGAGTGATATGGAGGAGTGACGTGGTGGAGTGAAATGGAGGAGTGAAATGGAGGAGTGAGTTGGTGTAGCGACATAAGGAGTGACATGGAATAGCGACATGGAGGAGTGACATGGAGGAGTGACATGGAGGGTTGATATGGAGGAGTGACATGGAGGAGTGACGTGGTGGAGTGAAATGGGGGAGTGACATGGAGGAGTGAGTTGGTGTAGCGACATGGAGGAGTGACATGGAATAGCGACAAGGAGGAATGACATGGAGGAGTGACATAGAGAATTGATGAGGAGGAAAGACATGGAGTAGTGACATGGAGAAGTGACAAGTTTGATCATGAAGGAGGGTTGATATGGTGGAGTGACATGGCGGAGGGACAGGGATGAGTGAGTTGGTGTAGTGACATGAAGTAGCTACATGGAGGAGTGACAAGGAAGTGTGACATGGAGGAGTGACATGGACGAGTGACATGGAGGAGTGAGTTGGTAGGGTAACATGGAGGAGTGACATGGAATAGCTACATGGAGGAGACAAGGAGGAGTGACATGGAGGAGTGAGTTGGTGGAGCGACATGGAGGAGTGACATGGAAGACATATAGAAGTGACATGGAGGAGTGACTTGGAGGAGTGACTTGGATGAGTGACATGGAGGAGTGACAAGGAGGATTGAGTTGGTGTAGCGACATGGAGGAGTGAAATGGATTAGCGACATGGAGGAGTGACATGAGGAGTGAGTTGGTGTAGCGACATCAAGGAGTGACATGGAGGCGTGACATGGCGGAGGGACAGGGATGAGTGAGTTGGTGTAGTGACATGGAGGAGTGACATGGAGGAAAGACATGGAGGAGTGACATGGAGGAGTGATATGGAGGGTTGATATGGAGGAGTGATATGGAGGAGTGACGTGGTGGAGTGAAATGGAGGAGTGAAATGGAGGAGTGAGTTGGTGTAGCGACATAAGGAGTGACATGGAATAGCGACATGGAGGAGTGATATAGAGGAGTGGCATGGTGGAGTGAAATTTAAGAGTGACATGGAGGAATGACATGGAGGAGTGACATGGAGTAGCTACATGGAGGAATGACAAGGACGTGTGACATGGAGGAGTGACGTGGACGAGTGACATGGAGGAGTGAGTTGGTAGAGCGACATGGAAGAGTGACATGGAGTAGCTACATGGAGGAGTGACAAGGAGGTGTGACATTGAGGAGTGACGTGGAGTAGCGACATGGAGGAGTGACTTGGAGGAGTGACAATGTGGAGCTACACAGATGAGAGACATGACATTGAAGACTTGGAGAAGTGACATGGAGGAGAGACATGGAGGAGTGAAATGGAGGAGTGACATGGAGTAACGACATGGAGGAGTGACATGGAGGAGTGAGTTGGTGTAACGACATGGAGGAGTGACATGGAATAGCGACAAGGAGGAGTGACAGGGAGGAGTGACATGGAGGTGTGACATAGAGGATTGATGTGGAGGAGAGACATGGAGTAGTGACATTGAGAACTGACTAGTTTGATCAGGAAGGAGGGTTGATATTGTGGAGTGACATGGCGGAGGGACAGGGATTAGTGAGTTGGTGTAGTGACATGGAGGAGTGATATGGAGGGTTGATATGGAGAAGTGACATGGAATAGCGACAAGGAGGAATGACATGGAGGACTGACATGGAGGAGTGACATAGAGGATTGATGTGGAGGAAAGACATGGAGGAGTGACATGGAAGACATATATAAGTGACATGGTAGAGTGACTTGGAGGAGTGATATAAAGGAGTGACATGGACAAATGACTTGGCTGAGTGACTTGGAGGAGTGACAAGGAGGGTTGAGTTGGTGTAGCGACATGGAGGAGTGACATGGAGTAGCTACATGGAGGAGTGACATGGAAGTGTGACATGGAGAAGTGACGTGGACGAGTGACATGGAGGAGTGAGTTGGTAGAGCGACATGGAGGAGTGACATGGAATAGCTACATGGAGGAGTGACAAGGAGGAGTGACATGGAGGAGTGAGTTGGTTGAGCGACATGGAGGAGTGACATGGAAGACATATAGAAGTGACATGGAGGAGTGACTTTGAGAAGTGACATAAAGGAGTGACATGGAGGAATGACTTGGATGAGTGACATGGAGGAGTGACAAGGAGGATTGAGTTGGTGTAGCGTCATAGAGGAGTGACATGGAGTAGCGACATGGAGTAGTGACATGGAGGAGTGAGTTGGTGTAGCAACATGGAGGAGTGACATGGAATAGCGACAAGGAGGAGTTACATGGAGGAGTGACATGGAAAAATGAAATAGAGGATTGATGTGGAGGAGAGACATGGAGTGGTGACATGGAGAACTGACAAGTTTGATCAGGAAGGAGGGTTGATATGGTGGAGTGACATGGCGGAGGGACAGGGATTAGTGAGTTGGTGTAGTGACATGGAGGAGTGACATGGAGTCGCGACATAGGGGAATGACATAGAGGAGTGATATTGAAAAGTGACTTGGAGGAGTTACATAGAGGAGTGATGTGGAGGAGTGACAATATGGAGCTACACGGATGAGAGACATGACATTGAAGACTTGGAGAAGTGACATGGAGGAGCGACATGCAAGAGTGACATGGAGGAGTGACATGGAGTAGCGACATGGAGTAGTGACGTTAAGGAGTTACATGGAGGAGTGAAATGGAGGATTGATATGGAGGAGTGACATGGAGGAGTGAGTTGGTGGAGCAACATGGAGGAGTGACATGGAAGACATATAGAAGTGACATGGAGGAGTGACTTGGAGGAGTGACATAAAGGAGTGACATGGACAAATGACTTGGCTGAGTGACATGGGGGAGTGAAAAGGAGGGTTGAGTTGGTGTAGCGACATGGAGGAGTGACATGGAGTAGCTACATGGAGGAGTGACATGGAGGATCGACATGGAGCAGTGAGATGGAGTAGCGACATAGGGGAATGACATAGAGGAGTGATATTGAAAATTGACATGGAGGAGTGACATAGAGGATTGATGTGGAGGAGTGACATGGAAAACATGTAGAAGTGACACGAAGGAGTGATATGGAGGAGTGACAATATGGAGCTACACGGATGAGAGACATGACATTGAAGACTTGGAGAAGTGACATGGAGGAGCAACATGCAAGAGTGACATGGAGGAGTGACATGAAGTAGCGACATGGAGTAGTGACATTAAGGAGTTACATGGAGGAATGAAATGGAGGACTTATATGGAAGAGTGACATGGAGGAGTGAAATAGAGGAGTGATATGGAGGAGCGACATGCAGGATTTACATTGAAGTCATATAGAAGTGAAATTGAGGAGTGACTTGGAGGAGTTACATAAACGAGTGACATGGAGGAATGACATGGATGAGTGACGTGGAGGAGTGACAAGGAATAGCGACATGGAGGAGTGACATGGAGGAGTGATATAGAGGAGTGATGTGGAGGAGAGACATGGAGTAGTGACATGGAGAAGTGACAAGTTTGATCAGGAAGGAGGGTTGATATGGTGGAGTGACATGGCGGAGGGACATGGAGGAGTGACATGGAGGATTGACATGGAGGGTTGATATGGAGGAGGGACGTGGTGGAGTGAAATGGAGGAGTGACATGGAGGAGTAAGTTGGTGTAGCGACAAGGAGGAGTGACATGGAGGGTTGATATGGAGAAGTGACCTGGAGGAGTGACGTGGTGGAGTGAAATGGAGAAGTGACATGGAGGAGTGAGTTTATATAGCGACATAAGGAGTGACATGGAATAGCGACATGGAGGAGTGACATTAAGGAGTGACATAGAGGAGTGACGTGGAGCAGTGACATGGAGGAGTGACATGGAGGAGTGAGTTGGTGGAGCAACATGCAGGAGTGACATGGAAGACATATAAAAGTGACATGGAGGAGTGACTTGGAGGAGTGACAGAAAGGAGTGACATGGACAAATGACTTGGCTGAGTGACATGGAGGAGTGACAAGGAGGGTTGAGTTGGTGTAGCGACATGGAGGAGTGACATGGAGTAGCTACATGGAGGAGTGACATGAGGATTGAGTTGGTGTAGCGACATGGAGGAGTGACATGGAAGAGCGACAAGGAGGAGTGACATAGAGGAGTTACATGGAGGAGTGACATAGAGGTTTGATGTGGGGGAGAGACATGGAGTAGTGACATGGAGAAGTGACAAGTTTGATCAGGAAGGAGGGTTGATATGGTGGAGTGACATGGCGGAGGGACGGGGATGAGTGAGTTGGTGTAGTGACATGAAGTAGCTAAATGGAGGAGTGACAAGGAAGTGTGACATGGAGGAGTGACATGGACGAATGACATGGAGTTGTGAGTTGGTAGAGCGACATGGAGGAGTGACATGGAAGACATATAGAAGTGACATGGAGGAGTGACTTGGAGGAGTGACATAAAGGAGTGACATGGAGGAATGACTTGGATGAGTGACATGGAGGAGTGACAAGGAGGATTGAGTTGGTGTAGTGACATGGAGGAGTGACATGGAGTAGCGACATGGAGGAGAGACATGAGGAGTGAGTTGATGTAGCAACATGGAGGAGTGACATGGAATAGCGACAAGGAGGAGTGACATGGAGGAGTGACATGGATGAGTGACATAGAGGATTGATGTGAAGGAGAGACATGAAGTAGTGACATGGAGAACTGACAAGTTTGATCAGGAAGGAGGGTTGATATGGTGTAGTGACATGGAGGAGTGACATGGAGGAGTGACATGGAGGAGTGACATGGAGGGTTGATATGGAGAAGTGACTTGGAGGAGTGACGTGGTGGAGTGAAATTGAGGAGTGACGTGGAGCAGTGACATGGAGGAGTGACATGGAGGAGTGACATAGAGGAGTGACGTGGAGCAGTGACATGGAGGAGTGACATGGAGGAGTGAGTTGGTGGAGCGACATAAGGAGTGACATGGAATAGCGACATGGAGGAGTGACATGGAGGAGTGACATGGAGGAGTGACATAGAGGAGTGACGTGGAGCAGTGACATGGAGGAGTGACATGGAGGAGTGAGTTGGTGGAGCGACATGGGGGAGTGACATGGAGGAGTGACTTGGATGAATGACAAAAAGGAGTGACATGGAGGAATGACTTGGATGAGTGACATGGAGGAGTGACAAGGAGGATTGAGTTGGTGTAGCGTCATAGAGGAGTGACATGGAGTAGCGACATGGAGTAGTGATATGGAGGAGTGAGTTGGTGTAGCAACATGGAGGAGTGACATGGAATAGCGACAAGGAGGAGTTACATGGAGGAGTGACATGGAAAAATGACATAGAGGATTGATGTGGAGGAGAGACATGGAGTGGTGACATGGAGAACTGACAAGTTTGATCAGGAAGGAGGGTTGATATGGTGGAGTGACATGGCGGAGGGACAGGGATTAGTGAGTTGGTGTAGTGACATGGAGGAGTGACATGGAGTCGCGACATAGGGGAATGACATAGAGGAGTGATATTGAAAAGTGACTTGGAGGAGTTACATAGAGGAGTGATGTGGAGGAGTGACAATATGGAGCTACACGGATGAGAGACATGACATTGAAGACTTGGAGAAGTGACATGGAGGAGCGACATGCAAGAGTGACATGGAGGAGTGACATGGAGTAGCGACATGGAGTAGTGACGTTAAGGAGTTACATGGAGGAGTGAAATGGAGGATTGATATGGAGGAGTGACATGGAGCAGTGAGTTGGTGGAGCAACATGGAGGAGTGACATGGAAGACATATAGAAGTGACATGGAGGAGTGACTTGGAGGAGTGACATAAAGGAGTGACATGGACAAATGACTTGGCTGAGTGACATGGGGGAGTGAAAAGGAGGGTTGAGTTGGTGTAGCGACATGGAGGAGTGACATGGAGTAGCTACATGGAGGAGTGACATGGAGGATCGACATGGAGCAGTGAGATGGAGTAGCGACATAGGGGAATGACATAGAGGAGTGATATTGAAAATTGACATGGAGGAGTGACATAGAGGAGTGATGTGGAGGAGTGACATGGAAAACATGTAGAAGTGACACGAAGGAGTGATATGGAGGAGTGACAATATGGAGCTACACGGATGAGAGACATGACATTGAAGACTTGGAGAAGTGACATGGAGGAGCAACATGCAAGAGTGACATGGAGGAGTGACATGAAGTAGCGACATGGAGTAGTGACATTAAGGAGTTACATGGAGGAATGAAATGGAGGACTTATATGGAAGAGTGACATGGAGGAGTGAAATAGAGGAGTGATATGGAGGAGCGACATGCAGGATTTACATTGAAGTCATATAGAAGTGAAATTGAGGAGTGACTTGGAGGAGTTACATAAACGAGTGACATGGAGGAATGACATGGATGAGTGACGTGGAGGAGTGACAAGGAATAGCGACATGGAGGAGTGACATGGAGGAGTGATATAGAGGAGTGATGTGGAGGAGAGACATGGAGTAGTGACATGGAGAAGTGACAAGTTTGATCAGGAAGGAGGGTTGATATGGTGGAGTGACATGGCGGAGGGACATGGAGGAGTGACATGGAGGATTGACATGGAGGGTTGATATGGAGGAGGGACGTGGTGGAGTGAAATGGAGGAGTGACATGGAGGAGTAAGTTGGTGTAGCGACAAGGAGGAGTGACATGGAGGGTTGATATGGAGAAGTGACATGGAGGAGTGACGTGGTGGAGTGAAATGGAGAAGTGACATGGAGGAGTGAGTTTATATAGCGACATAAGGAGTGACATGGAATAGCGACATGGAGGAGTGACATTAAGGAGTGACATAGAGGAGTGACGTGGAGCAGTGACATGGAGGAGTGACATGGAGGAGTGAGTTGGTGGAGCAACATGCAGGAGTGACATGGAAGACATATAAAAGTGACATGGAGGAGTGACTTGGAGGAGTGACAGAAAGGAGTGACATGGACAAATGACTTGGCTGAGTGACATGGAGGAGTGACAAGGAGGGTTGAGTTGGTGTAGCGACATGGAGGAGTGACATGGAGTAGCTACATGGAGGAGTGACATGAGGATTGAGTTGGTGTAGCGACATGGAGGAGTGACATGGAAGAGCGACAAGGAGGAGTGACATAGAGGAGTTACATGGAGGAGTGACATAGAGGTTTGATGTGGGGGAGAGACATGGAGTAGTGACATGGAGAAGTGACAAGTTTGATCAGGAAGGAGGGTTGATATGGTGGAGTGACATGGCGGAGGGACGGGGATGAGTGAGTTGGTGTAGTGACATGAAGTAGCTAAATGGAGGAGTGACAAGGAAGTGTGACATGGAGGAGTGACATGGACGAATGACATGGAGTTGTGAGTTGGTAGAGCGACATGGAGGAGTGACATGGAAGACATATAGAAGTGACATGGAGGAGTGACTTGGAGGAGTGACATAAAGGAGTGACATGGAGGAATGACTTGGATGAGTGACATGGAGGAGTGACAAGGAGGATTGAGTTGGTGTAGTGACATGGAGGAGTGACATGGAGTAGCGACATGGAGGAGAGACATGAGGAGTGAGTTGATGTAGCAACATGGAGGAGTGACATGGAATAGCGACAAGGAGGAGTGACATGGAGGAGTGACATGGATGAGTGACATAGAGGATTGATGTGAAGGAGAGACATGAAGTAGTGACATGGAGAACTGACAAGTTTGATCAGGAAGGAGGGTTGATATGGTGTAGTGACATGGAGGAGTGACATGGAGGAGTGACATGGAGGAGTGACATGGAGGGTTGATATGGAGAAGTGACTTGGAGGAGTGACGTGGTGGAGTGAAATTGAGGAGTGACGTGGAGCAGTGACATGGAGGAGTGACATGGAGGAGTGACATAGAGGAGTGACGTGGAGCAGTGACATGGAGGAGTGACATGGAGGAGTGAGTTGGTGGAGCGACATAAGGAGTGACATGGAATAGCGACATGGAGGAGTGACATGGAGGAGTGACATGGAGGAGTGACATAGAGGAGTGACGTGGAGCAGTGACATGGAGGAGTGACATGGAGGAGTGAGTTGGTGGAGCGACATGGGGGAGTGACATGGAGGAGTGACTTGGATGAATGACATAAAGGAGTGACATGGAGGAATGACTTGGATGAGTGACATGGAGGAGTGACAAGGAGGAGTGAGTTGGTGTAGCGACATGGTGGAATGACATGGAATTGCGACAAGGAGGAGTGACATGGAGACGTGAAATGGAGGATTGATATGGAGGAGTAACATGGAGGAGTGATATAGAGGATTGGCGTGATGGAGTGAAATTTAAGAGTGACATGGAGGAGTGACATGGAGTAGCTACATGGAGGAGTGACAAGGAGGTGTGACATGGAGGAGTGACGTGGATGAGTGACATGGAGGTGTTTGTTGGTAGAGCGACATGGAGGAGTGACATGGAGTAGCTACATGGAGGAGTGACAAGGAGGTGTGACATGGAGGAGTGACGTTGAGTAGCAACGTGGATTAGTGACTTGGAGGAGTGACAATGTGGAGCTACACAGATGAGAGACATGACATTGAAGACTTGGAGAAGTGACATGGAGGAGAGACATGGAGAAGTAAAAAGGAGGAGTGACATGGAGTAGCGACATGGAGGAGTGACATGGAGGAGTGACTTGGTGTAACGACATGGAGGAGTGACATGGAAGAAATATAGAAGTGACATGGAGGAGTGACTTGGAGGAGTGACATAAAGGAGTTACATGGAGGAATGACTTGGATGAGTGACATGGAGGAGTGACAAGGAGGATTGAGTTGGTGTAGCGACATGGATGAGTGACATGGAGTAGCGACATGTAGTAGTGACATGAGGAGTGAGTTGGTTTAGCGACATGGAGGAGTGACATAGAATAGCGACAAGGAGGAGTGACATAGAGGAGTGACATGGAGGATTGACATGGAAGAGTGAGTTGGTGTAGTGACATGGAGGAGTGACATGGAATAGCGACAAGAAGGAGTGACATGGAGGAGTGACATGGAGGAGTGACAAGGAGGATTGATGTGGAGGAGAGACATGGAGGAGTGACATGGAGTAGCGACATGTAGTAGTGACATGAGGAGTGAGTTGGTTTAGCGACATGGAGGAGTGACATAGAATAGCGACAAGGAGGAGTGACATAGAGGAGTGACATGGAGGATTGACATGGAAGAGTGAGTTGGTGTAGTGACATGGAGGAGTGACATGGAATAGCAACAAGAAGGAGTGACATATAGAAGTGACATGTAGGAGTGACATGGACGATCGACATGGAGGAGTGACATGGAGTAGCGACATTGGGGAATGACATAGAGGAGTGATATTGTGACATGGAGGAGTGAAATGGAAAACATGTAGAAGTGACACGGAGGAGTGATGTGGAGGAGTGACAATATGGAGCTACACGGATGAGAGACATGACATTGAAGACTAAGAGAAGTGACATAGAGGAGCGTCATGCAAGAGTGACGTGGACGAGTGACATGGAGAAATGAGTTGGTAGAGCAACATGGAGGAGTGACATGGAATAGCTACATGGAGGAGTGACAAGGAAGAGTGACATGGAGGAGTGAGTTGGTGGAGCGACATGGAGGATTGACATGGAAGACATATAGAAGTGACATGGAGGAGTGACTTGGAGGAGTGACATAAAGGAGTGACATGGAGGAATGACTTGGATGAGTGACATGGAGGAGTGACAAGGAGGATTGAGTTGGTGTAGCGACATGGAGGAGTGACATGGTGTAGCGACAAGGAGGAGTGACATGGAGGAGCGACATGGAGGAGTGACATGACGATTGAGTTGGTGTAGCGACATGGATGAGTGACATGGAAGAGCGACAAGGAGGAGTGACATAGAGGAGTGACATGGAGGAGTGACATAGAGGTTTGATGTGTGGGAGAGACATGGAGTAGTGACATGGAGAAGTGACAAGTTTGATCAAGAAGGAGGGTTGATATGGTGGAGTGACATGGCGGAGGGACAGGGATGAGTGAGTTGGTGTAGTGACATGGAGGAGTGACATGGAGGAGTGACATGGAGGGTTGATATGGAGGAGTGACATGGAGGAGTGACGTGGTGGAGTGAAATGGGGGAGTGACATGGAGGAGTGAGTTGGTGTAGCGACATGGAGGAGTGACATGGAATAGCGACAAGGAGGAATGACATGGAGGAGTGACATGGAGGAGTGACATAGAGGATTGATGTGGAGGAAAGACATGGAGTAGTGACATGAAGAAGTGACAAGTTTGATCAGGGAGGAGGGTTGATATGGTGGAGTGACATGGCGGAGGGACAGGGATGAGTGAGTTGGTGTAGTGACATGGAGTAGCTACATGGAGGAGTGACAAGGAAGTGTGACATGGAGGAGTGACGTGGACGAGTGACATGGAGGAATGAGTTGGTAGAGCGACATGGAGGAGTGACATGGAATAGCTACATGGAGGAGTGACAAGGAGGAGTGACATGGAGGAGTGACTTGGTGGAGCGACATGGAGGATTGACATGGAAGACATATAGAAGTGACATGGAGGAGTGACTTGGAGGAGTGACATAAAAGAGTGACATGGAGGAATGACTTGGATGAGTGACATGGAGGAGTGACAAGGAGCATTGAGTTGGTATAGTGACATGGAGGAGTGACATGGAGTAGCGACATGGAGTAGTGACATGAGGAGTGAGTTGGTGTAGCAACATGGAGGAGTGACATGGAATAGCGACAAGGAGGAGTGACATGGAGGAGTGACATGGAGGAATGACATGGAGGAGTGATATAGAGGAGGGATGTGGAGGAGAGACATGGAGTAGTGACATGGAGAAGTGAGAAGTTTGATCAGGAAGGAGGGTTGATATGGTGGAGTGACATGGCGGAGGGACATGGAGGAGTGACATGGAGGAGTGACATGGAGGGTTGATATGGAGGAGGAACGTGGTGGAGTGAAATGGAGGAGTGACATGGAGGAGTGAGTTGGTCTAGCGACAAGGACGAGTGACATGGAGAGTTGATATGGAGGAGTGACATGGAGGAGTAACGTGGTGGAGTGAAATGGAGGAGTGACATGGAGGAGTGAGTTTATATAGCGACATAAGGAGTGACATGGAATAGCGACATGGAGGAGTGACATGGAGGAGTGACATAGAGTAGTGACTTGGAGCAGTGACATGGAGGAGTGACATGGAGGAGTGAGTTGGTGGAGCAACATGGAGGAGTGACATGGAAGACATATAGAAGTGACATGGAGGAGTGACTTGGAGGAGTGACATAAAGGAGTGACATGGACAAACGACTTGGCTGAGTGACATGGAGGAGTGACAAGGAGGATTGAGTTGGTGTATCGACATGGAGGAGTGACATGGAGTAGCTACATGGAGGAGTGACATAGAGGAGTGACATGGAGGAGTGACGTGGTGGAGTGAAATGGAGGAGTGATATGGAGGAGTGAGTTGGTGTATCGACATAAGGAGTGACATGGAATAGCGACATGGAGGAGTGACTTGGATGAGTGACATGGAGGAGTGACAAGGAGGATTGAGTTGGTGTAGCGACATGGAGATGTGAAATGGAGTAGCGACATGGAGGAGTGACATGAGGAGTGAGTTGGTGTTGCGACATGGAGGAATGTCATGGAGGAGTGACATGGCGGAGGGACAGGGATGAGTGAGTTGTGTAGTGACATGGAGGTGTGACATGGAGGAATGACATGGAGGAGTGACATGGAGGAGTGACATGGAGGGTTGAGATGGAGGAGTGATATGGAGGAGTGACGTGGTGGAGTGAAATGGAGTAGTGAGAAGGTGTAGCAACATAAGGAGTGACATGGAATAGCGACATAAAGGAGTGACATGGAGAAGTGACATGAGGAGTGAGTTGGTGTAGCGACATGTAGGAGTGACATTGAATAGCGACAAGGAGGAGTGACATGGAGGAGTGACATGGAGGAGTGACAGAGGATTGATGTGGAGGAGAGACATGGAGTAGTGACATGGAAAAGTGACAAGTTTGATAATGAAGGAGGGTTGATATGGTGGAGTGACATGGCGGAGGGAAAGGGATGAGTGAGTTGGTGTAGTGACATTGAGGAGTGACATGGAGGAGTGACATGGAGGAGTGACATGGAGGAGTGACATGGAGGGTTGATATGGAAGAGTGACATGGAGGAGTGACGTGGTGGAGTGAAAGTGAGGAGTGATATGGAGGAGTGAGTTGGTGTAGCGACATAAGGACTGACATGGAATAGCGACAAGAAGGAGTGACATGGAGGAGTGACATGGAGGAGTGAGTTGGTGTAACGAAATGGAGGAGTGACATGTAAGACATATAGAAGTGACATGGAGGAGTGACTTGGAGGAGTGACATAAAGGACTGACATGGAGGAATGACTTGGATGAGTGACATGGAGGAGTGACAAGGAGGATTGAGTTGGTGTAGCGACATGGAGGAGTGACATGGAGTAGCGACATGGAATAGTGACATGAGGAGTGAGTTGGTGTAGCGACATGGAGGAGTGAAATGGAATAGCGACAAGGAGGAGTGACATAGAGGAGTGACATGGAGGAGTGACATAGAGGATTGATGTGGGGGAGTGACATGGAGGAGGGACAGGGATGAGTGAGTTGGTGTAGTGACATGGAGGAGTGACATGGAGGAGTGACATAGAGTATTGATGTAGAGGAGAGACATGGAGGAGTGACAGGGCGGATCAGCAAGGAGGATTGATATGGTGGAGTGACATGGCGGAGGGACATGGATGGGTGACATGGAGTAGTGACATGGAGAAGTGACAAGTTTGATCAGTAAGGAGGGTTGTTATGGTGGTGTGACATGGCGGAGGGACAGGGATGAGTGAATTGGTGTAGTGACATGGAGGATTGACATGGCGGAGGGACAGGGATGAGTGAGTTGTGTAGTGACATGGAGGAGTGACATGGAGGAATGACATGGAGGAGTGACATGGAGGAGTGACATGGAGGGTTGATATGGAGGAGTGATATGGAGGAGTGACGTGGTGGAGTGAAATGGAGGAGTAAAATGGAGGAGTGAATTGGTGTAGCGACATAAGGAGTGACATGGAATAGTGACATAGAGGAGTGACATGGAGGAGTGACATGAGGAGTGAGTTGGTGTAGCGACATTGAGGAGTGACATGGAGTAGCGACATGGAGGAGTGATATGGAGGAGTGAGTTGGTGTAGCGACATGGAGGAGTGACATGGAATTGCGACAAGGAGGAGTGACATGGAGAAGTGACATGGAGGATTGATATAGAGGAGTGGCGTGGTGGAGTGAAATTTAAGAGTGACATGGAGGAGTGACATGGAGGAGTGACATGGAGTAGCTACATGGAGGAGTGACAAGGAGGTGTGACATGGAGGAATGACGTGGAGTAGCGACATAGAGGAGTGACTTGGAGGAGTGACAATGTGGAGCTACACAGATGAGAGACATGACATTGAAGACTTGGAGAAGTGACATGGAGGAGAGACATGGAGGAGTGAAATGGAGGAGTGACATGGAGGAGTGACATGGAGGGTTGATATGGAAGAGTGACATGGAGGAGTGACGTGGTGGAGTGAAAGTGAGGAGTGATATGGAGGAGTGAGTTGGTGTAGCGACATAAGGACTGACATGGAATAGCGACAAGAAGGAGTGACATGGAGGAGTGACATGGAGGAGTGAGTTGGTGTAACGAAATGGAGGAGTGACATGTAAGACATATAGAAGTGACATGGAGGAGTGACTTGGAGGAGTGACATAAAGGACTGACATGGAGGAATGACTTGGATGAGTGACATGGAGGAGTGACAAGGAGGATTGAGTTGGTGTAGCGACATGGAGGAGTGACATGGAGTAGCGACATGGAATAGTGACATGAGGAGTGAGTTGGTGTAGCGACATGGAGGAGTGAAATGGAATAGCGACAAGGAGGAGTGACATAGAGGAGTGACATGGAGGAGTGACATAGAGGATTGATGTGGGGGAGTGACATGGAGGAGGGACAGGGATGAGTGAGTTGGTGTAGTGACATGGAGGAGTGACATGGAGGAGTGACATAGAGTATTGATGTAGAGGAGAGACATGGAGGAGTGACAGGGCGGATCAGCAAGGAGGATTGATATGGTGGAGTGACATGGCGGAGGGACATGGATGGGTGACATGGAGTAGTGACATGGAGAAGTGACAAGTTTGATCAGTAAGGAGGGTTGTTATGGTGGTGTGACATGGCGGAGGGACAGGGATGAGTGAATTGGTGTAGTGACATGGAGGATTGACATGGCGGAGGGACAGGGATGAGTGAGTTGTGTAGTGACATGGAGGAGTGACATGGAGGAATGACATGGAGGAGTGACATGGAGGAGTGACATGGAGGGTTGATATGGAGGAGTGATATGGAGGAGTGACGTGGTGGAGTGAAATGGAGGAGTAAAATGGAGGAGTGAATTGGTGTAGCGACATAAGGAGTGACATGGAATAGTGACATAGAGGAGTGACATGGAGGAGTGACATGAGGAGTGAGTTGGTGTAGCGACATTGAGGAGTGACATGGAGTAGCGACATGGAGGAGTGATATGGAGGAGTGAGTTGGTGTAGCGACATGGAGGAGTGACATGGAATTGCGACAAGGAGGAGTGACATGGAGAAGTGACATGGAGGATTGATATAGAGGAGTGGCGTGGTGGAGTGAAATTTAAGAGTGACATGGAGGAGTGACATGGAATAGCGACATGGAGGAGTTACATGGAGGAATGACATAGAGGAGTGACGTGAAGCAGTGACATGGAGGAGTGACATGGAGGAGTGACATGGAAGACATATAGAAGTGACATGGAGGAGTGACTTGGAGGAGTGACATAAAGGAGTGACATGGACAAATGACTTGGCTGAGTGACATGGAGGAGTGACATGGAGGATTGAGTTCGTGTAGCGACATAGAGGAGTGACATGGAGTAGCTACATGGAGGAGTGACATGAGGATTGAGTTGGTGTAGCGACATGGAGGAGTGACATGGAAGAGCGACAAGGATGAGTGACATAGAGGAGTGACATGGAGGAGTGACATAGAGGTTTGATGTGGGGGAGAGACATGGAGTAGTGACATGGAGAAGTGACAAGTTTGATCAAGAAGGAGGGTTGATATGGTGGAGTGACATGGCGGAAGGACAGGGATGAATGAGTTGGTGTAGTGACATGGAGGAGTGACATGGAGGAGTGACATGGATGAGTGACATGGAGGAGTGAGTTGGTAGAGCAACATGGAGGAGTGACATGGAGTAGCTACATGGAGGAGTGACAAGGAGGTGTGACATGGAGGAGTGACGTGGAGTAGCGACATGGAGGAGTGACTTGGAGGAGTGAGTTGGTGTAACGACATGGAGGAGTGACATGTAAGACATATAGAAGTGACATGGAGGAGTGACTTGGAGGAGTGACATAAAGGACTGACATGGAGGAATGACTTGGATGAGTGACATGGAGGAGTGACAAGGAGGATTGAGTTGGTGTAGCGACATGGAGGAGTGACATGGAGTAGCGACATGAAATAGTGACATGAGGAGTGAGTTAGTGTAGCGACATGGAGGAGTGAAATGGAATAGCGACAAGGAGGAGTGACATAGAGGAGTGACATGGAGGAGTGACATAGAGGATTGATGTGGGGGAGTGACATGGAGGAGGGACAGGGATGAGTGAGTTGGTGTAGTGACATGGAGGAGTGACATGGAATAGCGATAAGGAGGAGTGACATGGAGGAGTGACATAGAGTATTGATGTGGAGGAGAGACATGGAGGAGTGACAGGGCGGATCAGCAAGGAGGATTGATATGGTGGAGTGACATGGCGGAGCGACATGGATGGGTGACATGGAGTCGTGACATGGAGAAGTGACAAGTTTGATCAGTAAGGAGGGTTGTTATGGTGGTGTGACATGGCGGAGGGACAGGGATGAGTGAGTTGGTGTAGTGACATGGAGGAGTGACATGGCGGAGGGACAGGGATGAGTGAGTTGTGTAGTGACATGGAGGAGTGACATGGAGGAATGACATGGAGGAGTGACATGGAGGAGTGACATGTAGGGTTGATATGGAGGAGTGATATGGAGGAGTGACGTGGTGGAGTGAAATGGAGGAGTAAAATGGAGGAGTGAATTGGTGTAGCGACATAAGGAGTGACATGGAATAGCGACATAGAGGAGTGACATGGAGGAGTGACATGAGGAGTGTGTTGGTGTAGCGACATTGAGGAGTGACATGGAGTAGCGACATGGAGGAGTGATATGGAGGAGTGAGTTGGTGTAGCGACATGGAGGAGTGACATGGAATTGCGACAAGGAGGAGTGACATGGAGAAGTGACATGGAGGTTTGATATGGAGGAGTAACATGGAGGAGTGATATAGAGGAGTTGCGTGGTGGAGTGAAATTTAAGAGTGACATGGAGGAGTGACAAGGAAGTGTGACATGGAGGAATGACATGGAGGAGAGACATGGAGGAGTGAAATGGAGGAGTGACATGGAGTAGCGACATGGAGGACTGACATGGAGGAGTGAGTTGGTGTAACGACATGGAGGAGTGACATGGAAGACATATAGAAGTGACATTGAGGAGTGACTTGGAGGAGTGACATAAAGGAGTGACATGGAGGAATGACTTGGATGAGATACATGGAGGAGTGACAAGGAGGATTGAGTTGGTGTAGCGACATGGAGGAGTGACATGGAGTAGCGACATGGAGGAGTGACTTGGAATTGTGACAAGGAGGAGTGACATGGAGAAGTGAAATGGAGGATTGATATGGAGGAGTAACATGGAGGAGTCATATAGAGGAGTGGCGTGGTGGAGTGACATGGAATAGCTACATGGAGTAGTGACATGGAGAAGTGACAAGTTTGATCAGGAAGGAGGGTTGATATGGTGGAGTGACATGGCGGAGGGACATGGATGAGTGACATGGAGGAGTGACATGGAGGGTTGATATGGAGGAGGGACGTGGTGGAGTGAAATGGAGGAGTGACAAGGAGGAGTGAGTTGGTGTAGCGACAAGGAGGAGTGACATGGAGGGTTGATATGGAGGAGTGACATGGAGGAGTGAGTTTATATAGCGACATAAGGTGTGACATGGAATAGCGACATGGAGGAGTGACATGGAGGAGTGACATAGAGGAGTGACCTGAAGCAGTGACATGGAGGAGTGACATGGAGGAGTGATTTGGTGGAGCAACATGGAGGAGTGACATGGAAGACATATAGAAGTGACATGGAGGAGTGACTTGGAGGAGTGACATAAAGGAGTGACATGGACAAATGACTTGGCTGAGTGACATGAAGGTGTGACAAGGAGGATTGAGTTTGTGTAGCGACATAGAGGAGTGACATGGAGTAGCTACATGGAGGAGTGACATGAGGATTGAGTTGGTGTAGCGACATGGAGGAGTGACATGGAAGAGCGACAAGGATGAGTGACATAGAGGAGTGACATGGAGGAGTGACATAGAGGTTTGATGTGGGGTAGAGACATGGAGTAGTGACATGAAGAAGTGACAAGTTTGATCAAGAAGGAGGGTTGATATGGTGGAGTGACATGGCGGAGGGACAGGGATGAGTGAGTTGATGTAGTGACATGGAGGTGTGACATGGAGGAGTGACATGGAGTAGCTACATGGAGGAGTGACAAGGAGGTGTGACATGGAGGAGTGACATGGATGAGTGACATGGAGGAGTGAATTGGTAGAGCGACATGGAGGAGTGACATGGAGTAGCTACATGGAGGAGTGACAAGGAGGTGTGACATGGAGGAGTGACGTGGAGTAGCGACATGGAGGAGTGACTTGGAGGAGTGAGTTGGTGTAACGACATGGAGGAGTGACATGTAAGACATATAGAAGTGACATGGAGGAGTGACTTGGAGGAGTGACATAAAGGACTGACATGGAGGAATGACTTGGATGAGTGACATGGAGGAGTGACAAGGAGGATTGAGTTGGTGTAGCGACATGGAGGAGTGACATGGAGTAGCGACATGGAATAGTGACATGAGGAGTGAGTTGGTGTAGCGACATGGAGGAGTGAAATGGAATAGCGACAAGGAGGAGTGACATAGAGGAGTGACATGGAGGAGTGACATAGAGGATTGATGTGGGGGAGTGACATGGAGGAGGGACAGGGATGAGTGAGTTGGTGTAGTGACATGGAGGAGTGACATGGAATAGCAACAAAGAGGAGTGACATGGAGGAGTGACATGGAGGAGTGACATAGAGTATTGATGTGGAGGAGAGACATGGAGGAGTGACAGGGCGGATCAGCAAGGAGGATTGATATGGTGGAGTGACATGGCGGAGGGACATGGATGGGTGACATGGAGTAGTGACATGGAGAAGTGACAAGTTTGATCAGTAAGGAGGGTTGTTATGGTGGTGTGACATGGCGGAGGGACAGGGATGAGTGAGTTGGTGTAGTGACATGGAGGAGTGACATGGCGGAGGGACAGGGATGAGTGAGTTGTGTAGTGACATGGAGGAGTGACATGGAGGAATGACATGGAGGACTGACATGGAGGAGTGACATGGAGGGTTGATATGGAGGAGTGATATGGAGGAGTGACGTGGTGGAGTGAAATGGAGGAGTAAAATGGAGGAGTGAATTGGTGTAGCGACATAAGGAGTGACATGAAATAGCGACATAGAGGAGTGACATGGAGGAGTGACATGAGGAGTGAGTTGGTGTAGCGACATTGAGGAGTGACATGGAGGAGCGACATGGAGGAGTGATATGGAGGAGTGAGTTGGTGTAGCGACATGGAGGAGTGACATTGAATTGCGACAAGGAGGAGTGACATGGAGAAGTGACATGGAGGATTGATATGGAGGAGTAACATGGAGGAGTGATATAGAGGAGTGGCGTGGTGGAGTGAAATTTAAGAGTGACATGGAGGAGTGACATGGAGGAGTGACATGGAGTAGCTACATGGAGGAGTGACAAGGAGGTGTGACATGGAGGAATGACGTGGAGTAGCGACATAGAGGAGTGACTTGGAGGAGTGACAATGTGGAGCTACACAGATGAGAGACATGACATTGAAGACTTGGAGAAGTGACATGGAGGAGAGACATGGAGGAGTGAAATGGAGGAGTGACATGGAGTAGCGACATGGAGGACTGACATGGAGGAGTGAGTTGGTGTAACGACATGGAGGAGTGACATGGAAGACATATAGAAGTGACATTGAGGAGTGACTTGGAGGAGTGACATAAAGGAGTGACATGGAGGAATGACTTGGATGAGATACATGGAGGAGTGACAAGGAGGATTGAGTTGGTGTAGCGACATGGAGGAGTGACATGGAATTGTGACAAGGAGGAGTGACATGGAGAAGTGAAATGGAGGATTGATATGGAGGAGTAACATGGAGGAGTCATATAGAGGAGTGGCGTGGTGGAGTGACATGGATTAGCTACATGGAGTAGTGACATGGAGAAGTGACAAGTTTGATCAGGAAGGAGGGTTGATATGGTGGAGTGACATGGCGGAGGGACATGGATGAGTGACATGGAGGAGTGACATGGAGGGTTGATATGGAGGAGGGACGTGGTGGAGTGAAATGGAGGAGTGACAAGGAGGAGTGAGTTGGTGTAGCGACAAGGAGGAGTGACATGGAGGGTTGATATGGAGGAGTGACATGGAGGAGTGAGTTTATATAGCGACATAAGGTGTGACATGGAATAGCGACATGGAGGAGTGACATGGAGGAGTGACATAGAGGAGTGACGTGAAGCAGTGACATGGAGGAGTGACATGGAGGAGTGATTTGGTGGAACAACATGGAGGAGTGACATGGAAGACATATAGAAGTGACATGGAGGAGTGACTTGGAGGAGTGACATAAAGGAGTGACATGGACAAATGACTTGGCTGAGTGACATGAAGGAGTGACAAGGAGGATTGAGTTTGTGTAGCGACATAGAGGAGTGACATGGAGTAGCTACATGGAGGAGTGACATGAGGATTGAGTTGGTGTGGCGACATGGAGGAGTGACATGGAAGAGCGACAAGGATGAGTGACATAGAGGAGTGACATGGAGGAGTGACATAGAGGTTTGATGTGGGGTAGAGACATGGAGTAGTGACATGGAGAAGTGACAAGTTTGATCAAGAAGGAGGGTTGATATGGTGGAGTGACATGGCGGAGGGACAGGGATGAGTGAGTTGGTGTAGTGACATGGAGGAGTGACATGGAGGAGTGACATGGAGTAGCTACATGGAGGAGTGACAAGGAGGTGTGACATGGAGGAGTGACATGGATGAGTGACATGGAGGAGTGAGTTGGTAGAGCGACATGGAGGAGTGACATGGAGTAGCTACATGGAGGAGTGACAAGGAGGTGTGACATGGAGGAGTGACGTGGAGTAGCGACATGGAGGAGTGACTTGGAGGAGTGACAATGTGGAGCTACACAGATGAGAGACATGACATTGATGACTTGGAGAAGTGACATGGAGGAGAGACATGGAGGAGTGAAATGGAGGAGTGACATGGAGTAGCGACATGGAGGAGTGACATGGAGGAGTGAGTTGGTGTAACGACATGGAGGAGTGACATGGGAGACATATAGAAGTGACATGGAGGAGTGACATGGAGAAGTGGCAGGGCGGATCAGCAAGGAGGATTGATATGGTGGAGTGACATGGAGGAGGGACATGGAGGAGTGACATGGAGGAGTGACCTAGAGTAGCGACAAGGAGGAGTGACATGGAGGAGTGACATAGAGGATTGAAGTGGAGGAGAGACATGGAGTAATGACATGGAGAAGTGACAAGTTTGATCAGGAAGGAGGGTTGATATGGTGGAGTGACATGACGGAGGGACATGGAGGAGGGACATGGAGGAGTGACATGAGGATTGAGTTGGTGTAGCGACATGGATGAGTGACATGGAAGAGCGACAAGGAGGAGTGACATAGAGGAGTGACATGGAGGAGTGACATAGAGGTTTGATGTGTGGGAGAGACATGGAGTAGTGACATGGAGAAGTGACAAGTTTGATCAAGAAGGAGGGTTGATATGGTGGAGTGACATGGCGGAGGGACAGGGATGAGTGAGTTGGTGTAGTGACATGGAGGAGTGACATGGAGGAGTGAAATGGAGGGTTGATATGGAGGAGTGACATGGAGGAGTGACGTGGTGGAGTGAAATGGGGGAGTGACATGGAGGAGTGAGTTGGTGTTGCGACATGGAGGAGTGACATGGAATAGCGACAAGGAGGAATGACATGGAGGAGTGACATGGAGGAGTGACATAGAGGATTGATGTGGAGGAAAGACATGGAGTAGTGACATGGAGAAGTGACAAGTTTGATCAGGGAGGAGGGTTGATATGGTGGAGTGACATGGCGGAGGGACAAGGATGAGTGAGTTGGTGTAGTGACATGGAGTAGCTACATGGAGGAGTGACATGGAGAAGTGACATGGAGGTTTGATATGGAGGAGTAACATGGAGGAGTGATATAGAGGAGTTGCGTGGTGGAGTGAAATTTAAGAGTGACATGGAGGAGTGACAAGGAAGTGTGACATGGAGGAATGACATGGAGGAGAGACATGGAGGAGTGAAATGGAGGAGTGACATGGAGTAGCGACATGGAGGACTGACATGGAGGAGTGAGTTGGTGTAACGACATGGAGGAGTGACATGGAAGACATATAGAAGTGACATTGAGGAGTGACTTGGAGGAGTGACATAAAGGAGTGACATGGAGGAATGACTTGGATGAGATACATGGAGGAGTGACAAGGAGGATTGAGTTGGTGTAGCGACATGGAGGAGTGACATGGAGTAGCGACATGGAGGAGTGACTTGGAATTGTGACAAGGAGGAGTGACATGGAGAAGTGAAATGGAGGATTGATATGGAGGAGTAACATGGAGGAGTCATATAGAGGAGTGGCGTGGTGGAGTGACATGGAATAGCTACATGGAGTAGTGACATGGAGAAGTGACAAGTTTGATCAGGAAGGAGGGTTGATATGGTGGAGTGACATGGCGGAGGGACATGGATGAGTGACATGGAGGAGTGACATGGAGGGTTGATATGGAGGAGGGACGTGGTGGAGTGAAATGGAGGAGTGACAAGGAGGAGTGAGTTGGTGTAGCGACAAGGAGGAGTGACATGGAGGGTTGATATGGAGGAGTGACATGGAGGAGTGAGTTTATATAGCGACATAAGGTGTGACATGGAATAGCGACATGGAGGAGTGACATGGAGGAGTGACATAGAGGAGTGACCTGAAGCAGTGACATGGAGGAGTGACATGGAGGAGTGATTTGGTGGAGCAACATGGAGGAGTGACATGGAAGACATATAGAAGTGACATGGAGGAGTGACTTGGAGGAGTGACATAAAGGAGTGACATGGACAAATGACTTGGCTGAGTGACATGAAGGTGTGACAAGGAGGATTGAGTTTGTGTAGCGACATAGAGGAGTGACATGGAGTAGCTACATGGAGGAGTGACATGAGGATTGAGTTGGTGTAGCGACATGGAGGAGTGACATGGAAGAGCGACAAGGATGAGTGACATAGAGGAGTGACATGGAGGAGTGACATAGAGGTTTGATGTGGGGTAGAGACATGGAGTAGTGACATGAAGAAGTGACAAGTTTGATCAAGAAGGAGGGTTGATATGGTGGAGTGACATGGCGGAGGGACAGGGATGAGTGAGTTGATGTAGTGACATGGAGGTGTGACATGGAGGAGTGACATGGAGTAGCTACATGGAGGAGTGACAAGGAGGTGTGACATGGAGGAGTGACATGGATGAGTGACATGGAGGAGTGAATTGGTAGAGCGACATGGAGGAGTGACATGGAGTAGCTACATGGAGGAGTGACAAGGAGGTGTGACATGGAGGAGTGACGTGGAGTAGCGACATGGAGGAGTGACTTGGAGGAGTGAGTTGGTGTAACGACATGGAGGAGTGACATGTAAGACATATAGAAGTGACATGGAGGAGTGACTTGGAGGAGTGACATAAAGGACTGACATGGAGGAATGACTTGGATGAGTGACATGGAGGAGTGACAAGGAGGATTGAGTTGGTGTAGCGACATGGAGGAGTGACATGGAGTAGCGACATGGAATAGTGACATGAGGAGTGAGTTGGTGTAGCGACATGGAGGAGTGAAATGGAATAGCGACAAGGAGGAGTGACATAGAGGAGTGACATGGAGGAGTGACATAGAGGATTGATGTGGGGGAGTGACATGGAGGAGGGACAGGGATGAGTGAGTTGGTGTAGTGACATGGAGGAGTGACATGGAATAGCAACAAAGAGGAGTGACATGGAGGAGTGACATGGAGGAGTGACATAGAGTATTGATGTGGAGGAGAGACATGGAGGAGTGACAGGGCGGATCAGCAAGGAGGATTGATATGGTGGAGTGACATGGCGGAGGGACATGGATGGGTGACATGGAGTAGTGACATGGAGAAGTGACAAGTTTGATCAGTAAGGAGGGTTGTTATGGTGGTGTGACATGGCGGAGGGACAGGGATGAGTGAGTTGGTGTAGTGACATGGAGGAGTGACATGGCGGAGGGACAGGGATGAGTGAGTTGTGTAGTGACATGGAGGAGTGACATGGAGGAATGACATGGAGGACTGACATGGAGGAGTGACATGGAGGGTTGATATGGAGGAGTGATATGGAGGAGTGACGTGGTGGAGTGAAATGGAGGAGTAAAATGGAGGAGTGAATTGGTGTAGCGACATAAGGAGTGACATGAAATAGCGACATAGAGGAGTGACATGGAGGAGTGACATGAGGAGTGAGTTGGTGTAGCGACATTGAGGAGTGACATGGAGGAGCGACATGGAGGAGTGATATGGAGGAGTGAGTTGGTGTAGCGACATGGAGGAGTGACATTGAATTGCGACAAGGAGGAGTGACATGGAGAAGTGACATGGAGGATTGATATGGAGGAGTAACATGGAGGAGTGATATAGAGGAGTGGCGTGGTGGAGTGAAATTTAAGAGTGACATGGAGGAGTGACATGGAGGAGTGACATGGAGTAGCTACATGGAGGAGTGACAAGGAGGTGTGACATGGAGGAATGACGTGGAGTAGCGACATAGAGGAGTGACTTGGAGGAGTGACAATGTGGAGCTACACAGATGAGAGACATGACATTGAAGACTTGGAGAAGTGACATGGAGGAGAGACATGGAGGAGTGAAATGGAGGAGTGACATGGAGTAGCGACATGGAGGACTGACATGGAGGAGTGAGTTGGTGTAACGACATGGAGGAGTGACATGGAAGACATATAGAAGTGACATTGAGGAGTGACTTGGAGGAGTGACATAAAGGAGTGACATGGAGGAATGACTTGGATGAGATACATGGAGGAGTGACAAGGAGGATTGAGTTGGTGTAGCGACATGGAGGAGTGACATGGAATTGTGACAAGGAGGAGTGACATGGAGAAGTGAAATGGAGGATTGATATGGAGGAGTAACATGGAGGAGTCATATAGAGGAGTGGCGTGGTGGAGTGACATGGATTAGCTACATGGAGTAGTGACATGGAGAAGTGACAAGTTTGATCAGGAAGGAGGGTTGATATGGTGGAGTGACATGGCGGAGGGACATGGATGAGTGACATGGAGGAGTGACATGGAGGGTTGATATGGAGGAGGGACGTGGTGGAGTGAAATGGAGGAGTGACAAGGAGGAGTGAGTTGGTGTAGCGACAAGGAGGAGTGACATGGAGGGTTGATATGGAGGAGTGACATGGAGGAGTGAGTTTATATAGCGACATAAGGTGTGACATGGAATAGCGACATGGAGGAGTGACATGGAGGAGTGACATAGAGGAGTGACGTGAAGCAGTGACATGGAGGAGTGACATGGAGGAGTGATTTGGTGGAACAACATGGAGGAGTGACATGGAAGACATATAGAAGTGACATGGAGGAGTGACTTGGAGGAGTGACATAAAGGAGTGACATGGACAAATGACTTGGCTGAGTGACATGAAGGAGTGACAAGGAGGATTGAGTTTGTGTAGCGACATAGAGGAGTGACATGGAGTAGCTACATGGAGGAGTGACATGAGGATTGAGTTGGTGTGGCGACATGGAGGAGTGACATGGAAGAGCGACAAGGATGAGTGACATAGAGGAGTGACATGGAGGAGTGACATAGAGGTTTGATGTGGGGTAGAGACATGGAGTAGTGACATGGAGAAGTGACAAGTTTGATCAAGAAGGAGGGTTGATATGGTGGAGTGACATGGCGGAGGGACAGGGATGAGTGAGTTGGTGTAGTGACATGGAGGAGTGACATGGAGGAGTGACATGGAGTAGCTACATGGAGGAGTGACAAGGAGGTGTGACATGGAGGAGTGACATGGATGAGTGACATGGAGGAGTGAGTTGGTAGAGCGACATGGAGGAGTGACATGGAGTAGCTACATGGAGGAGTGACAAGGAGGTGTGACATGGAGGAGTGACGTGGAGTAGCGACATGGAGGAGTGACTTGGAGGAGTGACAATGTGGAGCTACACAGATGAGAGACATGACATTGATGACTTGGAGAAGTGACATGGAGGAGAGACATGGAGGAGTGAAATGGAGGAGTGACATGGAGTAGCGACATGGAGGAGTGACATGGAGGAGTGAGTTGGTGTAACGACATGGAGGAGTGACATGGGAGACATATAGAAGTGACATGGAGGAGTGACATGGAGAAGTGGCAGGGCGGATCAGCAAGGAGGATTGATATGGTGGAGTGACATGGAGGAGGGACATGGAGGAGTGACATGGAGGAGTGACCTAGAGTAGCGACAAGGAGGAGTGACATGGAGGAGTGACATAGAGGATTGAAGTGGAGGAGAGACATGGAGTAATGACATGGAGAAGTGACAAGTTTGATCAGGAAGGAGGGTTGATATGGTGGAGTGACATGACGGAGGGACATGGAGGAGGGACATGGAGGAGTGACATGAGGATTGAGTTGGTGTAGCGACATGGATGAGTGACATGGAAGAGCGACAAGGAGGAGTGACATAGAGGAGTGACATGGAGGAGTGACATAGAGGTTTGATGTGTGGGAGAGACATGGAGTAGTGACATGGAGAAGTGACAAGTTTGATCAAGAAGGAGGGTTGATATGGTGGAGTGACATGGCGGAGGGACAGGGATGAGTGAGTTGGTGTAGTGACATGGAGGAGTGACATGGAGGAGTGAAATGGAGGGTTGATATGGAGGAGTGACATGGAGGAGTGACGTGGTGGAGTGAAATGGGGGAGTGACATGGAGGAGTGAGTTGGTGTTGCGACATGGAGGAGTGACATGGAATAGCGACAAGGAGGAATGACATGGAGGAGTGACATGGAGGAGTGACATAGAGGATTGATGTGGAGGAAAGACATGGAGTAGTGACATGGAGAAGTGACAAGTTTGATCAGGGAGGAGGGTTGATATGGTGGAGTGACATGGCGGAGGGACAAGGATGAGTGAGTTGGTGTAGTGACATGGAGTAGCTACATGGAGGAGTGACAAGGAAGTGTGACATGGAGGAGTGACGTGGACGAGTGACATGGAGGAATGAGTTGGTAGAGCGACATGGAGGAGTGACATGGAATTGCTACATGGAGGAGTGACAAGGAGGAGTGACATGGAGGAGTGACTTGGTGGAGCGACATGGAGGATTGACATGGAAGACATATAGAAGTGACATGGAGGAGTGACTTGGAGGAGTGACATAAAAGAGTGACATGGAGGAATGACTTGGATGAGTGACATGGAGGAGTGACAAGGAGCATTGAGTTGGTGTAGCGACATGGAGGAGTGACATGGAGTAGCGACATGGAGTAGTGACATGAGGAGTGAGTTGGTGTAGCAACATGGAGGAGTGACATGGAATAGCGACAAGGAGGAGTGACATGGAGGAGTGACATGGAGGAATGACATGGAGGAGTGATATAGAGGAGGGATGTGGAGGAGAGACATGGAGTAGTGACATGGAGAAGTGAGAAGTTTGATCAGGAAGGAGGGTTGATATAGAGGAGTGACAAGGCGGAGGGACAAGGAGGAGTGACATGGAGGAGTGACATGGAGGGTTGATATGGAGGAGGAACGTGGTGGAGTGAAATGGAGGAGTGACATGGAGGAGTGAGTTGGTCTAGCGACAAGGACGAGTGACATGGAGGGTTGATATGGAGGAGTGACATGGAGGAGTGACGTGGTGGACTGAAATGGAGGAGTGACATGGAGGAGTGAGTTTATATAGCGACATAAGGAGTGACATGGAATAGCGACATGGAGGAGTGACATGGAGGAGTGACATAGAGGAGTGACGTGGAGCAGTGACATGGAGGAGTGACATGGAGGAGTGAGTTGGTGGAAAAATACATGGAGGAGTGACATGGAAGACATATAGAAGTGACATGGAGGAGTGACTTGGAGGAGTGACATAAAGGAGTGACATGGACAAACGACTTGGCTGAGTGACATGGAGGAGTGACAAGGAGGATTGAGTTGGTGTATCGACATGGAGGAGTGACATGGAGTAGCTACATGGAGGAGTGACATAGAGGAGTGACATGGAGGAGTGACAAGGAGAAGTGACAAGTTTGATCAATAAAAAGGGTTGATATGGTGGAGTGACATGGCGGAGGGACAGGGATGAGTGAGTAGGTGTAGTGACATGGAGGAGTGACATGGAGGAGTGACATGGAGGGTTGATATGGAGGAGTGACATGGAGGAGTGACGTGGTGGAGTGAAATGGGGGAGTGACAAGGAGGAGTGAGTTGGTGTAGCGACATGGAGGAGTGACATGGAATGGCAACAAGGAGGAATGACATGGAGGAGTGACATAGAGGAGTGACATAGAGGATTGATGTGGAGGAAAGACATGGAGTAGTGACATGGAAAAGAAACAAGTTTGATCAGGAAGGAGGGTTGATATGGTGGAGTGACATGGCGGAGGGACAGGGATGAGTGAGTTGGTATAGTGACATGGAGTAGCTACATGGAGGAGTGACAAGGAAGTGTGACATGGAGAAGTGACGTGGACGAGTGACATGGAGGAATGAGTTGGTAGAGCGACATGGAGGAGTGACATGGAATAGCTACATGGAGTAGTGACATGAGGAGTGAGTTGGTGTAGCAACATGGAGGAGTGACATGGAATAGCGACAAGGAGGAGTGACATGGAGGAGTGACATGGAGGAATGACATAGGGGATTGATGTGGAGGAGAGACATGGAGTAGTGACATGGAGAACTGACAAGTTTGATCAGGAAGGAGGGTTGATATGGTGGAGTGATATGGCGGAGGGACAGGGATTAGTGAGTTTGTGTAGTGACATGGAGGAGTGACATGGAGGAGTGACATGGAGGGTTGATATGGAGGAGTGACATGGAGGAGTGACGTGGTGGAGTGAAATGGAGGAGTGATATGGAGGAGTGAGTTGGTGTATCGACATAAGGAGTGACATGGAATAGCGACATGGAGAAGTGACTTGGATGAGTGACATGGAGGAGTGACAAGGAGGATTGAGTTGGTGTAGCGACATGGAGATGTGAAATGGAGTAGCGACATGGAGGAGTGACATGAGGAGTTAGTTGGTGTTGCGACATGGAGGAATGTCATGGAGGAGTGACATGGCAGAGGGACAGGGATGAGTGAGTTGTGTAGTGACATGGAGGAGTGACATGGAGGAATGACATGGAGGAGTGACATGGAGGAGTGACATGGAGGGTTGAGATGGAGGAGTGATATGGAGGAGTGACGTGGTGGAGTGAAATGGAGTAGTGAGAAGGTGTAGCAACATAAGGAGTGACATGGAATAGCGACATAAAGGAGTGACATGGAGAAGTGACATGAGGAGTGAGTTGGTGTAGCGACATGGAGGAGTGACATTGAATAGCGACAAGGAGGAGTGACATGGAGGAGTGACATGGAGGAGTGACATAGAGGATTGATGTGGAGGAGAGACATGGAGTAGTGACATGGAGAACTGACAAGTTTGATCAGGAAGGAGGGTTGATATGGTGGAGTGATATGGCGGAGGGACAGGGATTAGTGAGTTTGTGTAGTGACATGGAGGAGTGACATGGAGGAGTGACATGGAGGGTTGATATGGAGGAGTGACATGGAGGAGTGACGTGGTGGAGTGAAATGGAGGAGTGATATGGAGGAGTGAGTTGGTGTATCGACATAAGGAGTGACATGGAATAGCGACATGGAGAAGTGACTTGTATGAGTGACATGGAGGAGTGACAAGGAGGATTGAGTTGGTGTAGCGACATGGAGATGTGAAATGGAGTAGCGACATGGAGGAGTGACATGAGGAGTGAGTTGGTGTTGCGACATGGAGGAATGTCATGGAGGAGTGACATGGCGGAGGGACAGGGATGAGTGAGTTGTGTAGTGACATGGAGGAGTGACATGGAGAAATGACATGGAGGAGTGACATGGAGGAGTGACATGGAGGGTTGAGATGGAGGAGTGATATGGAGGAGTGACGTGGTGGAGTGAAATGGAGTAGTGAGAAGGTGTAGCAACATAAGGAGTGACATGGAATAGCGACATAAAGGAGTGACATGGAGAAGTGACATGAGGAGTGAGTTGGTGTAGCGACATGGAGGAGTGACATTGAATAGCGACAAGGAGGAGTGACATGGAGGAGTGACATGGAGGAGTGACATAGAGGATTGATGTGGAGGAGAGACATGGAGTAGTGACATGGAGAACTGACAAGTTTGATCAGGAAAGAGGGTTGATATGGTGGAGTGATATGGCGGAGGGACAGGGATTAGTGAGTTTGTGTAGTGACATGGAGGAGTGACATGGAGGAGTGACATGGAGGGTTGATATGGAGGAGTGACATGGAGGAGTGACGTGGTGGAGTGAAATGGAGGAGTGATATGGAGGAGTGAGTTGGTGTATCGACATAAGGAGTGACATGGAATAGCGACATGGAGAAGTGACTTGGATGAGTGACATGGAGGAGTTACAAGGAGCATTGAGTTGGTGTAGCGACATGGAGGAGTGACATGGAGTAGCGACATGGAGTAGTGACATGAGGAGTGAGTTGGTGTAGCAACATGGAGGAGTGACATGGAATAGCGACAAGGAGGAGTGACATGGAGGAGTGACATGGAGGAATGACATGGAGGAGTGATATAGAGGAGGGATGTGGAGGAGAGACATGGAGTAGTGACATGGAGAAGTGAGAAGTTTGATCAGGAAGGAGGGTTGATATAGAGGAGTGACAAGGCGGAGGGACAAGGAGGAGTGACATGGAGGAGTGACATGGAGGGTTGATATGGAGGAGGAACGTGGTGGAGTGAAATGGAGGAGTGACATGGAGGAGTGAGTTGGTCTAGCGACAAGGACGAGTGACATGGAGGGTTGATATGGAGGAGTGACATGGAGGAGTGACGTGGTGGACTGAAATGGAGGAGTGACATGGAGGAGTGAGTTTATATAGCGACATAAGGAGTGACATGGAATAGCGACATGGAGGAGTGACATGGAGGAGTGACATAGAGGAGTGACGTGGAGCAGTGACATGGAGGAGTGACATGGAGGAGTGAGTTGGTGGAAAAATACATGGAGGAGTGACATGGAAGACATATAGAAGTGACATGGAGGAGTGACTTGGAGGAGTGACATAAAGGAGTGACATGGACAAACGACTTGGCTGAGTGACATGGAGGAGTGACAAGGAGGATTGAGTTGGTGTATCGACATGGAGGAGTGACATGGAGTAGCTACATGGAGGAGTGACATAGAGGAGTGACATGGAGGAGTGACAAGGAGAAGTGACAAGTTTGATCAATAAAAAGGGTTGATATGGTGGAGTGACATGGCGGAGGGACAGGGATGAGTGAGTAGGTGTAGTGACATGGAGGAGTGACATGGAGGAGTGACATGGAGGGTTGATATGGAGGAGTGACATGGAGGAGTGACGTGGTGGAGTGAAATGGGGGAGTGACAAGGAGGAGTGAGTTGGTGTAGCGACATGGAGGAGTGACATGGAATGGCAACAAGGAGGAATGACATGGAGGAGTGACATAGAGGAGTGACATAGAGGATTGATGTGGAGGAAAGACATGGAGTAGTGACATGGAAAAGAAACAAGTTTGATCAGGAAGGAGGGTTGATATGGTGGAGTGACATGGCGGAGGGACAGGGATGAGTGAGTTGGTATAGTGACATGGAGTAGCTACATGGAGGAGTGACAAGGAAGTGTGACATGGAGAAGTGACGTGGACGAGTGACATGGAGGAATGAGTTGGTAGAGCGACATGGAGGAGTGACATGGAATAGCTACATGGAGTAGTGTCATGAGGAGTGAGTTGGTGTAGCAACATGGAGATGTGAAATGGAGTAGCGACATGGAGGAGTGACATGAGGAGTGAGTTGGTGTTGCGACATGGAGGAATGTCATGGAGGAGTGACATGGCGGAGGTACAGGGATGAGTGAGTTGTGTAGTGACATGGAGGAGTGACATGGAGGAATGACATGGAGGAGTGACATGGAGGAGTGACATGGAGGGTTGAGATGGAGGAGTGATATGGAGGAGTGACGTGGTGGAGTGAAATGGAGGAGTAAAATGGAGGAGTGAATTGGTGTAGCGACATAAGGAGTGACATGGAATAGCGACATAGAGGAGCTACATGGAGGAGTGACATGAGGAGTGAGTTGGTGTAGCGACATGGAGGAGTGACATGGAATTGCGACAAGGAGGAGTGACATAGAGAAGTGACATGGAGGATTGATATGGAGGAGTAACATGGAGGAGTGACATGGAGTAGCTACATGGAGGAGTGACAAGGAGGTGTGACATGGAGGAATGACGTGGAGTAGCGACATAGAGGAGTGACTTGGAGGAGTGACAATGTGGAGCTACACAGATGAGAGACATGACATTGAAGACTTGGAGAAGTGACATGGAGGAGAGACATGGAGGAGTGAAATGGAGGAGTGACATGGAGTAGCGACATGGAGGACTGACATGGAGGAGTGAGTTGGTGTAACGACATGGAGGAGTGACATGGAAGACATATAGAAGTGACATTGAGGAGTGACTTGGAGGAGTGACATAAAGGAGTGACATGGAGGAATGACTTGGATGAGTGACATGGAGGAGTGACAAGGAGGATTGAGTTGGTGTAGCGACATAGAGGAGTGACATGGAGTAGCGACATGGAGTAGTGACATGAGGAGAGAGTTGGTGTAGCGACATGGAGGAGTGACATGGAATAGCGACAAGGAGGAGTGACATAGAGGAGTGACATGGAGGAGTGACATAGAGGATTGATGTGGGGAGAGACATGGAGTAGTGACATTTAGAAATGACAAGTTTGATCAGGAAGGAGGGTTGATATGGTGGAGTGACATGGCGGAGGGACAGGGATGAGTGAGTTGGTGTAGTGACATGGAGGAGTGACATGGAGGAGTGACATGGAGTAGCTACATGGAGGAGTGACAAGGAGGTGTGACATGGAGGAGTGACATGGATGAGTGACATGGAGGAGTGAGTTGGTAGAGCGACATGGAGGAGTGACATGGAGTAGCTACATGGAGGAGTGACAAGGAGGTGTGACATGGAGGAGTGACGTGGAGTAGCGACATGGAGGAGTGACTTGGAGGAGTGACAATGTGGAGCTACACAGATGAGAGACATGACATTGATGACTTGGAGAAGTGACATGGAGGAGAGACATGGAGGAGTGAAATGGAGGAGTGACATGGAGTAGCGACATGGAGGAGTGACATGGAGGAGTGAGTTGGTGTAACGACATGGAGGAGTGACATGGGAGACATATAGAAGTGACATGGAGGAGTGACATGGAGAAGTGGCAGGGCGGATCAGCAAGGAGGATTGATATGGTGGAGTGACATGGAGGAGGGACATGGAGGAGTGACATGGAGGAGTGACCTGGAGTAGCGACAAGGAGGAGTGACATGGAGGAGTGACATAGAGGATTGAAGTGGAGGAGAGACATGGAGGAATGACATGGAGAAGTGACAAGTTTGATCAGGAAGGAGGGTTGATATGGTGGAGTGACATGACGGAGGGACATGGAGGAGTGACATGGAGGAGTGACATGGAGGGTTGATATGGAGGAGGGACGTGGTGGAGTGAAATGGAGGAGTGACATGGAGGAGTGAGTTGGTGTAGCGACAAGGAGGAGTGACATGGAGGGTTGATATGTAGGAGTGACATGGAGGAGTGACGTGGTGGAGTTAAATGGAGGAGTGACATGGATGAGTGAGTTTATATAGCGACATAAGGAGTGACATGGAATAGCGACATGGAGGAGTGACATGGAGGAGTGACATAGAGGAGTGACGTGGAGCAGTGACATGGAGGAGTGACAGGGATGAGTGAGTTAGTGTAGTGACATTGAGTAGCTACATGGAGGAGTGACAAGGAAGTGTGACATGGAGGAGTGACTTGGACGAGTGACATGGAGGAATGAGTTGGTAGAGCGACATGGAGGAGTGACATGGAATAGCTACATGGAGGAGTGACAAGGAGGAGTGACATGGAGGAGTGAGTTGGTGGAGCGACAGGGAGGAGTGACATGGAAGACATATAGAAGTGATATGGAGGAGTGACGTGGAGGAATGACATAGGGGATTGATGTGGAGGAGAGACATGGAGTAGTGACATGGAGAACTGACAAGTTTGATCAGGAAGGAGGGTTGATATGGTGGAGTGAATTGGCGGAGGGACAGGGATTAGTGACATGGAGGAGTGTCATGGAGGAGTGACATGGAGGAGTGACATGGAGGGTTGATATGAAGGAGTGACATGGAGGAGTGACGTGGTGGAGTGAAATGGAGGAGTGACAAAGAGGATTGAGTTGGTGTAGCGACATGGAGATGTGAAATGGAGTAGCGACATGGAGGAGTGACATGAGGAGTGAGTTGATGTAGCGACATGGAGGAGTGACATGGAGGAGTGACATGGCGGAGGGACAGGGATGAGTGAGTTGTGTAGTGACATGGAGGAGTGACATGGAGGAATGACATGGAGGAGTGACATGGAGGATTGATATGGAGGGTTGATATGGAGGAGTGATATGGAGGAGTGACGTGGTGGAGTGAAATGGAGGAGTGAAATGGAGGAGTGAGTTGGTGTAGCGACATAAGGAGTGACATGGAATTGCGACATGGAGGAGTGACATGGAGGAGTGACATGGAGGAGTGACATAGAGGATTGATGTGGAGGAGAGACATGGAGGAGTGAAAGGGCGGATCAGCAAGGAGGATTGATATGGTGGAGTGACATGACGGAGGGACATGGATGAGTGACATGGAGGAGTGACATGGAGGAGCAACATGGAGGAGTGAAAAGGAGGAGCGACATAGAGGAATGACTTGGAAGACAAATAGAAGTGACATGGAGAAATGACATGGAGGATTGACATGGAGGAGAGACATGGAGTAGCGACATTGGGGAATGACAAGGAGGATTGAGTTGGTGTAGCGACATGGAGGAGTGACATGGAGTAGCGACAAGGAGGAGTGATATGAGGAGTGAGTTGGTGTAGCGACATGGAGGAGTGACTAGGAATTGTGACAAGGAGGAGTGACATGGAGAAGTGAAATGGAGGATTGATATGGATGAGTAACATGGAGGAGTCATATAGAGGAGTGGCGTGGTGGAGTGACATGGAATAGCTACATGGAGTAGTGACATGGAGAAGTGACAAGTTTGATCAGGAAGGAGGGTTGATATGGTGGAGTGACATGGCGGAAGGACATGGATGAGTGACATGGAGGAGTGACATGGAGGGTTGATATGGAGGAGGGACGTGGTGGAGTGAAATGGAGGAGTGACAAGGAGGAGTGAGTTGGTGTAGCGACAAGGAGGAGTGACATGGAGGGTTGATATGGAGGAGTGACATGGAGGAGTGAGTTTATATAGCGACATAAGGAGTGACATGGAATAGCGACATGGAGGAGTGACATGGAGGAGTGACATAGAGGAGTGACGTGGAGCAGTGACATGGAGGAGTGACATGGAGGAGTGATTTGGTGGAGCAACATGGAGGAGTGACATGGAAGACATATAGAAGTGACATGGAGGAGTGACTTGGAGGAGTGACATAAAGGAGTGACATGGACAAATGACTTGGCTGAGTGACATGGAGGAGTGACAAGGAGGATTGAGTTCGTGTAGCGACATGGAGTAGCTACATGGAGGAGTGACATGAGGATTGAGTTGGTGTAGCGACATGGATGAGTGACATGGAAGAGCGACAAGGAGGAGTGACATAGAGGAGTGACATGGAGGAGTGACATAGAGGTTTGATGTGTGGGAGAGACATGGAGTAGTGACATGGAGAAGTGACAAGTTTGATCAAGAAGGAGGGTTGATATGGTGGAGTGACATGGCGGAGGGACAGGGATGAGTGAGTTGGTGTAGTGACATGGAGGAGTGACATGGAGGAGTGACATGGAGGGTTGATATGGAGGAGTGACATGGAGGAGTGACGTGGTGGAGTGAAATGGGGGAGTGACATGGAGGAGTGAGTTGGTGTTGCGACATGGAGGAGTGACATGGAATAGCGACAAGGAGGAATGACATGGAGGAGTGACATGGAGGAGTGACATAGAGGATTGATGTGGAGGAAAGACATGGAGTAGTGACATGGAGAAGTGACAAGTTTGATCAGGGAGGAGGGTTGATATGGTGGAGTGACATGGCGGAGGGACAAGGATGAGTGAGTTGGTGTAGTGACATGGAGTAGCTACATGGAGGAGTGACAAGGAAGTGTGACATGGAGGAGTGACGTGGACGAGTGACATGGAGGAATGAGTTGGTAGAGCGACATGGAGGAGTGACATGGAATAGCTACATGGAGGAGTGACAAGGAGGAGTGACATGGAGGAGTGACTTGGTGGAGCGACATGGAGGATTGACATGGAAGACATATAGAAGTGACATGGAGGAGTGACTTGGAGGAGTGACATAAAAGAGTGACATGGAGGAATGACTTGGATGAGTGACATGGAGGAGTGACAAGGAGCATTGAGTTGGTGTAGCGACATGGAGTAGTGACATGAGGAGTGAGTTGGTGTAGCGACATGGAGGAGTGACATGGAAGACATATAGAAGTGACATGGAGGAGTGACTTGGAGGAGTGACATAAAGGAGTGACATGGACAAATGACTTGGCTGAGTGACATGGAGGAGTGACAAGGAGCATTGAGTTGGTGTAGCGACATGGAGGAGTGACATGGAGTAGCGACATGGAGTAGTGACATGAGGAGTGAGTTGGTGTAGCAACATGGAGGAGTGACATGGAATAGCGACAAGGAGGAGTGACATGGAGGAGTGACATGGAGGAATGACATGGAGGAGTGATATAGAGGAGGGATGTGGAGGAGAGACATGGAGTAGTGACATGGAGAAGTGAGAAGTTTGATCAGGAAGGAGGGTTGATATAGAGGAGTGACAAGGCGGAGGGACATGGAGGAGTGACATGGAGGAGTGACATGGAGGGTTGATATGGAGGAGGAACGTGGTGGAGTGAAATGGAGGAGTGACATGGAGGAGTGAGTTGGTCTAGCGACAAGGACGAGTGACATGGAGGGTTGATATGGAGGAGTGACATGGAGGAGTGACGTGGTGGACTGAAATGGAGGAGTGACATGGAGGAGTGAGTTTATATAGCGACATAAGGAGTGACATGGAATAGCGACATGGAGGAGTGACATGGAGGAGTGACATAGAGGAGTGACGTGGAGCAGTGACATGGAGGAGTGACATGGAGGAGTGAGTTGGTGGAAAAATACATGGAGGAGTGACATGGAAGACATATAGAAGTGACATGGAGGAGTGACTTGGAGGAGTGACATAAAGGAGTGACATGGACAAACGACTTGGCTGAGTGACATGGAGGAGTGACAAGGAGGATTGAGTTGGTGTATCGACATGGAGGAGTGACATGGAGTAGCTACATGGAGGAGTGACATAGAGGAGTGACATGGAGGAGTGACAAGGAGAAGTGACAAGTTTGATCAATAAAAAGGGTTGATATGGTGGAGTGACATGGCGGAGGGACAGGGATGAGTGAGTAGGTGTAGTGACATGGAGGAGTGACATGGAGGAGTGACATGGAGGGTTGATATGGAGGAGTGACATGGAGGAGTGACGTGGTGGAGTGAAATGGGGGAGTGACAAGGAGGAGTGAGTTGGTGTAGCGACATGGAGGAGTGACATGGAATGGCAACAAGGAGGAATGACATGGAGGAGTGACATAGAGGAGTGACATAGAGGATTGATGTGGAGGAAAGACATGGAGTAGTGACATGGAAAAGAAACAAGTTTGATCAGGAAGGAGGGTTGATATGGTGGAGTGACATGGCGGAGGGACAGGGATGAGTGAGTTGGTATAGTGACATGGAGTAGCTACATGGAGGAGTGACAAGGAAATGTGACATGGAGAAGTGACGTGGACGAGTGACATGGAGGAATGAGTTGGTAGAGCGACATGGAGGAGTGACATGGAATAGCTACATGGAGTAGTGACATGAGGAGTGAGTTGGTGTAGCAACATGGAGGAGTGACATGGAATAGCGACAAGGAGGAGTGACATGGAGGAGTGACATGGAGGAATGACATAGGGGATTGATGTGGAGGAGAGACATGGAGTAGTGACATGGAGAACTGACAAGTTTGATCAGGAAGGAGGGTTGATATGGTGGAGTGATATGGCGGAGGGACAGGGATTAGTGAGTTTGTGTAGTGACATGGAGGAGTGACATGGAGGAGTGACATGGAGGGTTGATATGGAGGAGTGACATGGAGGAGTGACGTGGTGGAGTGAAATGGAGGAGTGATATGGAGGAGTGAGTTGGTGTATCGACATAAGGAGTGACATGGAATAGCGACATGGAGAAGTGACTTGGATGAGTGACATGGAGGAGTGACAAGGAGGATTGAGTTGGTGTAGCGACATGGAGATGTGAAATGGAGTAGCGACATGGAGGATTGACATGAGGAGTGAGTTGGTGTTGCGACATGGAGGAATGTCATGGAGGAGTGACATGGCGGAGGGACAGGGATGAGTGAGTTGTGTAGTGACATGGAGGAGTGACATGGAGGAATGACATGGAGGAGTGACATGGAGGAGTGACATGGAGGGTTGAGATGGAGGATTGATATGGAGGAGTGACGTGGTGGAGTGAAATGGAGTAGTGAGAAGGTGTAGCAACATAAGGAGTGACATGGAATAGCGACATAAAGGAGTGACATGGAGAAGTGACATGAGGAGTGAGTTGGTGTAGCGACATGGAGGAGTGACATTGAATAGCAACAAGGAGGAGTGACATGGAGGAGTGACATGGAGGAGTGACATAGAGGATTGATGTGGAGGAGAGACATGGAGTAGTGACATGGAGAACTGACAAGTTTGATCAGGAAGGAGGGTTGATATGGTGGAGTGATATGGCGGAGGGACAGGGATTAGTGAGTTTGTGTAGTGACATGGAGGAGTGACTTGGAGGAGTGACATGGAGGGTTGATATGGAGGAGTGACATGGAGGAGTGACGTGGTGGAGTGAAATGGAGGAGTGATATGGAGGAGTGAGTTGGTGTATCGACATAAGGAGTGACATGGAATAGCGACATGGAGAAGTGACTTGGATGAGTGACATGGAGGAGTGACAAGGAGGATTGAGTTGGTGTAGCGACATGGAGCTGTGAAATGGAGTAGCGACATGGAGGAGTGACATGAGGAGTGAGTTGGTGTTGCGACATGGAGGAATGTCATGGAGGAGTGACATGGCGGAGGGACAGGGATGAGTGAGTTGTGTAGTGACATGGAGGAGTGACATGGAGGAATGACATGGAGGAGTGACATGGAGGAGTGACATGGAGGGTTGAGATGGAGGAGTGATATGGAGGAGTGACGTGGTGGAGTGAAATGGAGTAGTGAGAAGGTGTAGCAACATAAGGAGTGACATGGAATAGCGACATAAAGGAGTGACATGGAGAAGTGACATGAGGAGTGAGTTGGTGTAGCGACATGGAGGAGTGACATTGAATAGCGACAAGGAGGAGTGACATGGAGGAGTGACATGGAGGAGTGACATAGAGGATTGATGTGGAGGAGAGACATGGAGTAGTGACATGGAGAACTGACAAGTTTGATCAGGAAGGAGGGTTGATATGGTGGAGTGATATGGCGGAGGGACAGGGATTAGTGAGTTTGTGTAGTGACATGGAGGAGTGACATGGAGGAGTGACATGGAGGGTTGATATGGAGGAGTGACATGGAGGAGTGACGTGGTGGAGTGAAATGGAGGAGTGATATGGAGGAGTGAGTTGGTGTATCGACATAAGGAGTGACATGGAATAGTGACATGGAGAAGTGACTTGGATGAGTGACATGGAGGAGTGACAAGGAGGATTGAGTTGGTGTAGCGACATGGAGATGTGAAATGGAGTAGCGACATGGAGGAGTGACATGAGGAGTGAGTTGGTGTTGCGACATGGAGGAATGTCATGGAGGAGTGACATGGCGGAGGGACAGGGATGAGTGAGTTGTGTAGTGACATGGAGGAGTGACATGGAGGAATGACATGGAGGAGTGACATGGAGGAGTGACATGGAGGGTTGAGATGGAGGAGTGATATGGAGGAGTGACGTGGTGGAGTGAAATGGAGGAGTAAAATGGAGGAGTGAATTGGTGTAGCGACATAAGGAGTGACATGGAATAGCGACATAGAGGAGTGACATGGAGGAGTGACATGAGGAGTGAGTTGGTGTAGCGACATGGAGGAGTGACATGGAATTGCGACAAGGAAGAGTGACATAGAGAAGTGACATGGAGGATTGATATGGAGGAGTAACATGGAGGAGTGATATAGAGGAGTGGCGTGGTGGAGTGAAATTTAAGAGTGACATGGAGGAGTGACATGGAGGAGTGACATGGAGTAGCTACATGGAGGAGTGACAAAGAGGTGTGACATGGAGGAATGACGTGGAGTAGCGACATAGAGGAGTGACTTGGAGGAGTGACAATGTGGAGCTACACAGATGAGAGACATGACATTGAAGACTTGGAGAAGTGACATGGAGGAGAGACATGGAGGAGTGAAATGGAGGAGTGACATGGAGTAGCGACATGGAGGACTGACATGGAGGAGTGAGTTGGTGTAACGACATGGAGGAGTGACATGGAAGACATATAGAAGTGACATTGAGGAGTGACTTGGAGGAGTGACATAAAGGAGTGACATGGAGGAATGACTTGGATGAGTGACATGGAGGAGTGACAAGGAGGATTGAGTTGGTGTAGCGACATAGAGGAGTGACATGGAGTAGCGACATGGAGTAGTGACATGAGGAGAGAGTTGGTGTAGCGACATGGAGGAGTGACATGGAATAGCGACAAGGAGGAGTGACATAGAGGAGTGACATGGAGGAGTGACATAGAGGATTGATGTGGGGAGAGACATGGAGTAGTGACATTTAGAAATGACAAGTTTGATCAGGAAGGAGAGTTGATATGGTGGAGTGACATGACGGAGGGACAGGGATGAGTGACATGGAGGAGTGACATGGAGGAGCAACATGGAGGAGTGACATGGAGGAGCGACATGGAGGAATGACATGGAAGACATATAGAAGTGACATGGAGAGATGACATGGAGGATCGACATAGAGGAGAGACATGGAGTAGCGACATTGGGGAATGACATAGAGTAGTGATATTGAAAAGTGACATGGAGGAGTGACATAGAGGAGTGATGTGGAGGAGTGACATGGAAAACATGTAGAATTGACACGGAGGAGTGATATGGAGGATTGACAATGTGGAGCTACACAGATGAGAGACATGACATTGAAGACTTGGAGAAGTGACATGGAGGAGAGACATGGAGGAGTGAAATGGAGGAGTGACATGGAGGAATGACTTGGATGAGATACATGGAGGAGTGACAAGGAGGATTGAGTTAGTGTAGCGACATGGAGGAGTGACATGGAGTAGCGACATGGAGGAGTGACTTGGAATTGTGACAAGGAGGAGTGACATGGAGAAGTGAAATGGAGGATTGATATGGAGGAGTAACATGGAGGAGTCATATAGAGGAGTGGCGTGGTGGAGTGACATGGAATAGCTACATGGAGTAGTGACATGGAGAAGTGACAAGTTTGATCAGGAAGGAGAGTTGATATGGTGGAGTGACATGGCGGAGGGACATGGATGAGTGACATGGAGGAGTGACATGGAGGGTTGATATGGAGGAGGGACGTGGTGGAGTGAAATGGAGGAGTGACAAGGAGGAGTGAGTTGGTTTAGCGACAAGGAGGAGTGACATGGAGGGTTGATATGGAGGAGTGACATGGAGGAGTGAGTTTATATAGCGACATAAGGTGTGACATGGAATAGCGACATGGAGGAGTGACATGGAGGAGTGACATAGAGGAGTGACGTGAAGCAGTGACATGGAGGAGTGACATGGAGGAGTGATTTGGTGGAGCAACATGGAGGAGTGACATGGAATACATATAGAAGTGACATGGAGGAGTGACTTGGAGGAGTGACATAAAGGAGTGACATGGACAAATGACTTGGCTGAGTGACATGGAGGAGTGACAAGGAGGATTGAGTTCGTGTAGCGACATAGAGGAGTGACATGGAGTAGCTACATGGAGGAGTGACATGAGGATTGAGTTGGTGTAGCGATATGGAGGAGTGACATGGAAGAGCGACAAGGATGAGTGACATAGAGGAGTGACATGGAGGAGTGAAATAGAGGTTTGATGTGGGGGAGAGACATGGAGTAGTGACATGGAGAAGTGACAAGTTTGATCAAGAAGGAGGGTTGATATGGTGGAGTGACATGGCGGAGGGACAGGGATGAGTGAGTTGGTGTAGTGACATGGAGGAGTGACATGGAGGAGTGACATGGAGTAGCTACATGGAGGAGTGACAAGGAGGTGTGACATGGAGGAGTGACATGGATGAGTGACATGGAGGAGTGAGTTGGTAGAGCGACATGGAGGAGTGACATGGAGTAGCTACATGGAGGAGTGACAAGGAGGTGTGACATGGAGGAGTGACGTGGAGTAGCGACATGGAGGAGTGACTTGGAGGAGTGACAATGTGGAGCTACACAGATGAGAGACATGACATTGAAGACTTGGAGAAGTGATATGGAGGAGAGACATGGAGGAGTGAAATGGAGGAGTGACATGGAGTAGCGACATGGAGGAGTGACATGGAGGAGTGAGTTGGTGTAACGACATGGAGGAGTGACATGGGAGACATATAGAAGTGACATGGAGGAGTGACATGGAGAAGTGGCAGGGCGGATCAGCAAGGAGGATTGATATGGTGGAGTGACATGGAGGAGGGACATGGAGGAGTGACATGGAGGAGTGACCTGGAGTAGCGACAAGGAGGAGTGACATGGAGGAGTGACATAGAGGATTGATGTGGAGGAGAGACATGGAGTAATGACATGGAGAAGTGATAAGTTTGATCAGGAAGGAGGGTTGTTATGGTGGTGTGACATGGCGGAGGGACATAGATGAGTGAATTGGTGTAGTGACATGGAGGAGTGACAGTGAGGAGTGACATGCAGGAATGACATGGAGGAGTGACAAGGAGGATTGAGTTCGTGTAGCGACATGGAGGAGTGACATGGAATAGCGACATGGAGGAGTGACATTGAGGAGTGACATGGAGGAGTGACATAGAGGATTGATGTGGAGGAGAGACATGGAGGATTGACAGGGCGGATCAGCAAGGAGGATTGATATGGTGGAGTGACATGGCGGAGGGACATGGATGAGTGACATGGAGGAGTGACATGGAGGAGCAACATGGAGGAGTGACAAGGAGGAGCGACATGGAGGAGTGACATGGAAGACATATAGAAGTGACATGGAGGAGTGACATGGAGGAGCGACATGGAGGAGTGACATGGAAGACATATAGAAGTGACATGGAGGAGTGACATGGAGGATCGACATGGAGGAGTGACATGGAGTAGCGACATAGGGGAATGACATAGGAGGAGTTACATAGAGGAGTGATGTGGAGGAATGACAATATGGAGCTACACGGATGAGAGACATGACATTGAAGACTTGGAGAAGTGACATGGAGGAGCGACATGCAAGAGTGACATGGAGGAGTGACATGGAGTAGCGACATGGAGTAGTGACATTAAGGAGTTACATGGAGGAGTGAAATGGAGGATTGATATGGAGGAGTGACATGGAGAGGGTGAAATAGAGAAGTGATATGGAGGAACGACATGAAGGATTTACATTGAAGTCATATAGAAGTGAAATTGAGGAGTGACTTGGAGGAGTGACAGAAAGGAGTGACATGGAGGAATGACATGGATGAGTGACATGGAGAAGTGACAAGGAGTAGCGACATGGAGGAGTGACATGAGGAGTGACGTAGAAGAGTGACGTGGTGTAGTGAAATGGAGAAGTGACATGGAAGAGTGAGTTGGTGTAGCGACATGGAGGAGTAACATGGAATAGCGACAAGGAGGAGTGACATTGAGGAGTGACATGGAGGAGTGATATAGAGGAGTGATGTGGAGGAGAGACATGGAGTAGTGACATGGAGAAGTGACAAGTTTGATCAGGAAGGAGGGTTGATATGGTGGAGTGACATGGCGGAGGGACATGGAGGAGTGACATGGAGGAGTGACATGGAGGGTTGATATGGAGGAGTGACGTGGTGGAGTGAAATGGAGGAGTGACATGGAGGAGTGAGTTGGTGTAGCGACAAGGAGGAGTGACATGGAGGGTTGATATGGAGGAGTGACATGGAGGAGTGACGTGGTGGAGTGAAATGGAGGAGTGACATGGAGGAGTGAGTTTATATAGCGAAATAAGGAGTGACATGGAATAGCGACATGGAAGAGTGACATGGAGGAGTGACATAGAGGAGTGACGTGGAGCAGTGACATGGAGGAGTCAGTTTGGTGGATCAACATGGAGGAGTGACATGGAAGACATATAGAAGTGACATGGAGGAGTGACTTGGAGGAGTGACATAAAGGAGTGACATGGACAAATGACTTGGCTGAGTGACATGGAGGAGTGACAAGGAGAGTTGAGTTGGTGTAGCGACATGGAGGAGTGACATGGAGTAGCTACATGGAGGAGTGACAAGGAAGTGTGACATGGAGGAGTGACGTGGACGAGTGACATGGAGGAATGAGTTGGTGTATCGACATAAGGAGTGACATGGAATAGCGACATGGAGAAGTGACTTGGATGAGTGACATGGAGGAGTGACAAGGAGGGTTGAGTTGGTGTAGCGACATGGAGGAGTGACATGGAGTAGCTACATGGAGGAGTGACATGAGGATTGACATGGAGGAGTGACATAGAGGATTGATGTGGAGGAGAGACATGGAGGAGTGACAGGGCGGATCAGCAAGGAGGATTGACATGGTGGAGTGACATGGAAGACATATAGAAGTGACATGGAGGAGTGACATGGACGATCGACATGGAGGAGTGACATGGAGTAGCGACATTGGGGAATGACATAGAGGAGTGATATTGTGACATGAAGGAGTGACATGGAAAACATGTAGAAGTGACACGGAGGAGTGATGTGGAGGAGTGACAATATGGAGCTACACGGATGAGAGACATGACATTGAAGACTAAGAGAAGTGACATGGAGGAGTGACATGGAGTAGCAACATGGTGTAGTGACATTAAGGAGTTACATGGAGGAGTGAAATGGAGGATTGATATGGAGGAGTGACATGGAGTAGTGAAATAGAGGAGTGATATGGAGGAGTGACGTGGTGGAGTGAAATGGAGGAGTGACATGGAGGAGTGAGTTGGTGTAGCGACAAGGAGGAGTTACATGGAGGGTTGATATGGAGGAGTGACATGGAGGAGTGACATAGAGGAGTGACGTGGAGCAGTGACATGGAGGAGTGACATGGAGGAGTGAGTTGGTGGAGCAACATGGAGGAGTGACATGGAAGATATATAGAAGTGACATGGAGGAGTGACTTGGAGGAGTGACATAAAGGAGTGACATGGACAAACGACTTGGCTGAGTGTCATGGAGGAGTGACAAGGAGGATTGAGTTGGTGTATCGACATGGAGGAGTGACATGGAAGAGCGACAAGGCAGAGTGACATAGAGGAATGACATGGAGGAGTGACATAGAGGTTTGATGTGGAGGAGAGACATGGATTAGTGACAAGGAGAAGTGACAAGTTTGATCAATAAGGAGGGTTCATATGGTGGAGTGACATGGCGGAGGGACAGGGATGATTGAGTAGGTGTAGTGACATGGAGGAGTGACATGGAGGAGTGACATGGAGGGTTGATATGGAATAGCAACAAGGAGGAATGACATGGAGGAGTGACATAGAGGAGTGACATAGAGGATTGATGTGGAGGAAAGACATGGAGTAGTGACATGGAGAAGTGACAAGTTTGATCAGGAAGGAGGGTTAATATGGTGGAGTGACATGGCGGAGGGACAGGGATGAGTGAGTTGGTATAGTGACATGGAGTAGCTACATGGAGGAGTGACAAGGAAGTCTGACATGGAGGAGTGACGTGGACGAGTGACATGGAGGAATGAGTTGGTAGAGCGACATGGAAGAGTGACATAGAGGAGTGACATGGAGGAGTGACATGGAGGGTTGATATGGAGGAGTGGCATGGAGGAGTGACGTGGTGGAGTGAAATGGAGGAGTGATATGGAGGAGTGAGTTGGTGTATCGACATAAGGAGTGACATGGAATAGCGACATGGAGGAGTGACTTGGCTGAGTGACATGGAGGAGTGACAAGGAGGATTGAGTTGGTGTAGCGACATGGAGATGTGAAATGGAGTAGCGACATGAAGGAGTGACATGAGGAGTGAGTTGGTGTAGTGACATGGAGGAGTGACATGGAGGAGTGACATGGCGGAGGGACGGGGATGAGTGAGTTGTGTAGTGACATGGAGGAGTGACATGGAGGAATGACATGGAGGAGTGACATGGAGGAGTGACATGGAGGGTTGATATGGAGGAGTGATATGGAGGAGTGACGTGGTGGAGTGAAATGGAGGAGTGAGTTGGTGTAGCAACATAAGGAGTGACATGGAATAGCGACATAGAGGAGTGACATGGAGGAGTGACATGAGGAGTGAGTTGGTGTAGCGACATGGAAAAGTGACATGGAATAGCGACAAGGAGGAGTTACATGGAGGAGTGAAAAAGAGGAGTGATGTGGAGCAGTGACATGGAGAAGTGAGTTGGTGGAGCGACATGGAGGAATGACATGGAAGACATATAGAAGTGACATGGAGGAGTGACTTGGAGGATTGACATAAAGGACTGACATGGAGGAATGACTTGGATGAGTGACATGGAGGAGTGACAAGGAGAATTGAGTTGGTGTAGCGACATGGAGGAGTGACATGGAGTAGTGACATGGAGTAGTGACATGAGGAGTGAGTTGGTGTAGCGACATGGAGGAGTGACATGGAAAAGCGAAAAGGAGGAGTGACATAGAGGAGTGACATGGAGGAGTGACATAGAGGATTGATTTGGGGGAGTGACATGGAGGAGGGACAGGGATGAGTGAGTTGGTGTAGTGACATGGAGGAGTGACATGGAATAGCGACAAGGAGGAGTGACATGGAGGAGTGACATGGAGGAGTGACATGGAGGAGTGACATAGAGGATTGATGTGGAGGAGAGACATGGAGGAGTGACAGGGCGGATCAGTAAGGCGGATTGATATGGTGGAGTGACATGGCGTAGGGACATGGATGGGTGACATGGAGTAGTGACATGGAGAAGTGACAAGTTTGATCAGTAAGGAGGATTGTTATGGTGGTGTGACATGGCGGAGGGACAGGGATGAGTGAGTTGGTGTAGTGACATGGAGGAGTGACAGTGAGGAGTGACATGCAGGAATGACACAGAGGAGTGACAAGGAGGATTGAGTTCGTGTAGCGACATGGAGGAGTGACATGGAATAGCGACATGGAGGAGTGACATGGAGGAGTGACATGGAGGAGTGACATAGAGGATTGATGTGGAAGAGAGATATGGAGTAGTGACATGGAGAAGTGACAAGTTTGATCAGGAAGGAGGGTTTATATGGTGGAGTGACATGGCGGAGGGACAGGGATGAGTGAGTTGGTGTAGTGACATGAAGTAGCTACATGGAGGAGTGACAAGGAAGTGTGACATGGAGGAGTGACGTGGACGAATGACATGGAGGAGTGAGTTTGTAGAGCAACATGGAGGAGTGACATGGAATAGCTACATGGAGGAGTGACAAGGAAGAGTGACATGGAGGAGTGAGTTGGTGGAGCGACATGGAGGAGTGACATGGAAGACATATAGAAGTGACATGGAGGAGTGACTTGGAGGATTGACATAAAGGAGTGACATGGAGGAATGACTTGGATGAGTGACATGGAGGAGTGAGAAGGAGGATTGAGTTGGTGTAGCGACATAGATGAGTGACATGGAGTAGCGACATGGAGGAGTGACATGAGGAGTTACATGGAGGAGATACATAGAGGATTGATGTGGAGGAGAGACATGGAGTAGTGACATGGAAAACTGACAAGTTTGATCAGGAAGGAGGGTTGATATTGTGGAGTGACATGGCGGAGGGACAGGGATTAGTGAGTTGGTGTAGTGACATGGAGGAGTGACATGGAGGAGTGACATGGAGGGGTGACATGGAGGGTTGATATGGAGGAGTTACATGGAGGAGTGACGTGGTGGAGTGAAATGGAGGAGTGACATGGAGGAGTGAGTTGGTGTATCGACATAAGGAGTGACATGGAATAGCGACATGGAGTAGTTACTTGGATGAGTGACATGGAGGAGTGACAAGGAGGATTGAGTTGGTGGAGAGACATGGAGGAGTGACATGGAAGACATATAGAAGTGACATGGAGGAGTGACTTGGAGGAGTGACGTAAAGGAGTGACATGGAGGAATGACTTGGTTGAGTGACATGGAGGAGTGAAAAGGAGGATTGATTTGGTGTAGCGACATGGAGGAGTGACATGGAGTAGCGACATGGAGGAGTGACATGAGGAGTGAGTTGGTGTAGCAACATGGAGGAGTGACAAGGAATAGCGACAAGTAGGAGTGACATGGAGGAGTGACATGGAGGAGTGACATAGAGGATTGATGTGTAGGAGAGACATGGAGTAGTGACATGGAGAACTGACAAGTTTGATCAGGAAGGAGGGTTGATATGGTGGAGTGGCATGGCGGAGGGACAGGGATTAGTGAGTTGGTGTAGTGACATGGAGGATTTACATGGAGGAGTGACATGGAGGAGTGACATTGAGGAGTGACGTGGTGTATCGACATAAGGAGTGACATGGAATAGCGATATGGAGGAGTGACTTGGATTAGTAAAATGGAGGAGTGACAAGGAGGATTGAGTTGGTGTAGCGACATTGAGGAGTGACATGGAGGAGTGACATGGCGGAGGGACAGGGATGAGTGAGTTGGTGTAGTGACATGGAGGAGTGACATGGACGGTTGATATGTAGGAGTGAAATGGAGGAGTGACGTGGTGGAGTGAAATGGAGGAGTGAAATGGAGGAGTGAGTTGGTGTAGCGACATAAAGAGTGACATGGAATAGCGACATGGAGGAGTGACATGGAGGAGTGACATGATGAGTGAGTTGGTGTAGCGACATGGAGGAGTGACAAGTTTGATCAGGAAGGAGGGTTGATATGGTGGAGTGACATGGCGGAGGGAAAGGGATGAGTGAGTTGGTGAGTGACATGGAGGAGTGACATGGAGGAGTGACATGGAGGGTTGATATGGAGTATTGACATGGAGAACTGACAGGTTTGATCAGGAAGGAGGGTTGATATGGTGGAGTGACATGGCGGAGGGAAAGGGATGAGTGAGTTGGTGTAGTGACATGGAGGAGTAACATGGAGGAGTGACATGGAGGATTGATGTGGAGGAGAGACATGGAGGAGTGACAGGGCGGATCAGCAAGGAGGATTGATATGGTGGAGTGACATGGCGGAGGGACATGGATGAGTGACATGGAGGAGTGACATGGAGGAGCAACATGGAGGTGTGACAAGGAGGAGCGACATGGAGGAGTGACATGGAAGACATATAGAAGTGACATGGAGGAGTGACATGGAGGATCGACATTGAGCAGTGACATGGAGTAGCGACATAGGGGAATGACATAGAGGAGTGATATTGAAAATTGACTTGGAGGAGTCACATAGAGGAGTGATGTGGAGGAGTGACATGGAAAACATGTAGAAGTGACACGGAGGAGTGATATGGAGGAGTGACAATATGGAGCTACACGGATGAGAGACATGACATTGAAGACTTGGAGAAGTGACATGGAGGAGCAACATGCAAGAGTGACTTGGAGGAGTGACATGAAGTAGCGACATGGAGTAGTGACATTAAGGAGTTACATGGAGGAATGAAATGGAGGACTTATATGTAGGAGTGACATGGAGGAGTGAAATAGAGGAGTGATATGGAGGAGCGACATGTAGGATTTACATTGAAGTCATATAGAAGTGAAATTGAGGAGTGACTTGGAGGAGTTACATAAACGAGTGACATGGAGGAATGACATGGATGAGTGACGTGGAGGAGTGACAAGGAGTAGCGACATGGAGGAGTGACATGAGGAGTGACGTAGAAGAGTGACGTGGTGGAGTGAAATGAAGGAGTGACATGGAAGAGTGAGTTGGTGTAGCGACATGGAGGAGTAACATGGAATAGCGACAAGGAGGAGTGACATGGAGGAGTGACATGGAGGAGTGATATAGAGGAGTGATGTGGAGGAGAGACATGGAGTAGTGACATGGAGAAGTGACAAGTTTGATCAGGAAGTAGGGTTGATATGGTGGAGTGACATGGCGGAGGGACATGGAGGAGTGACATGGAGGAGTGACATGGAGGGTTGATATGTAGGAGGGACGTGGTGGAGTGAAATGGAGGGGTGACATGGAGGAGTGAGTTGGTGTAGCGACAAGGAGGAGTGACATGGAGGGTTGATATGGAGAAGTGACATGGAGGAGTGACGTGGTGGAGTGAAATGGATGAGTGATATGGAGGAGTGAGTTTATATAGCGACATAAGGAGTGACATGGAATAGCGACATGGAGGAGTGACATTAAGGAGTGACATAGAGGAGTGACGTGGAGCAGTGACATGGAGGAGTGACATGGAGGAGTGAGTTGGTGGAGCAACATGTAGGAGTGACATGGAAGACATATAAAAGTGACATGGAGGAGTGACTTGGAGGAGTGACATAAAGGAGTGACATGGACAAATGACTTGGCTGAGTGACATGGAGGAGTGACAAGGAGGGTTGAGTTGGTGTAGCGACATGGAGGAGTGACATGGAGTAGCTACATGGAGGAGTGACATGAGGATTGACATGGAGGAGTGACATCAAATCAAATCAAATCAATTTATTTTTGTATAGCGTCAAATCACAACAGAAGTTATCTCAAGACGCTTTATATATAGAGCAGGTCTATGACCGTACACCATAGTTTAGAGACCCAACAGGATCCACCAAGCGCACTGTGGCCAGGAAAAACTCCCCGATTACTGGGAAGAAACCTGGAGCAGAACCGGGCGCAGGGCGGGCGGCCATCTGCTGAGACCGGCTGGGGGGATAGATAGATAGAGTGAGAGAGAGAGAGAGAGAGAGAGAGAGAGAGAGATAGAGGCAGCCACAATAGCAGTCTAGCAGCTGTAATAGCTAATACAAGTAGGGCTGATAACACAAAACCAATAGTGGTGGATGGAAAGAGTGATAATACAACTATCGGAAAGCCAGCACTGTCCAGCATCTCTCTTCAGTACGTCCATGTGTATTGGTGTGGGACGTCCCTGCGATCGATGCCCGTGCGTTGGTTCCTGCAGCATCAGCATGCTTGCTGGGAGCTCTTGATGTCTTTGGCAGTGATTGAGAAGTGTTATTACATAGAGGATTGATGTGGAGGAGAGACATGGAGGAGTGACAGGGCGGATCAGCAAGGAGGATTGACATGGTGGAGTGACATGGAAGACATATAGAAGTGACATGGAGGAGTGACATGGACGATCGACATGGAGGAGTGACATGGAGTAGCGACATTGGGGAATGACATAGAGGAGTGATATTGTGACATGAAGGAGTGACATGGAAAACATGTAGAAGTGACACGGAGGAGTGATGTGGAGGAGTGACAATATGGAGCTACACGGATGAGAGACATGACATTGAAGACTAAGAGAAGTGACATGGAGGAGTGACATGGAGTAGCAACATGGTGTAGTGACATTAAGGAGTTACATGGAGGAGTGAAATGGAGGATTGATATGGAGGAGTGACATAGAGTAGTGAAATAGAGGAGTGATATGGAGGAGTGACGTGGTGGAGTGAAATGGAGGAGTGACATGGAGGAGTGAGTTGGTGTAGCGACAAGGAGGAGTTACATGGAGGGTTGATATGGAGGAGTGACATGGAGGAGTGACATAGAGGAGTGACGTGGAGCAGTGACATGGAGGAGTGACATGGAGGAGTGAGTTGGTGGAGCAACATGGAGGAGTGACATGGAAGATATATAGAAGTGACATGGAGGAGTGACTTGGAGGAGTGACATAAAGGAGTGACATGGACAAACGACTTGGCTGAGTGTCATGGAGGAGTGACAAGGAGGATTGAGTTGGTGTATCGACATGGAGGAGTGACATGGAAGAGCGACAAGGCAGAGTGACATAGAGGAATGACATGGAGGAGTGACATAGAGGTTTGATGTGGAGGAGAGACATGGATTAGTGACAAGGAGAAGTGACAAGTTTGATCAATAAGGAGGGTTCATATGGTGGAGTGACATGGCGGAGGGACAGGGATGATTGAGTAGGTGTAGTGACATGGAGGAGTGACATGGAGGAGTGACATGGAGGGTTGATATGGAATAGCAACAAGGAGGAATGACATGGAGGAGTGACATAGAGGAGTGACATAGAGGATTGATGTGGAGGAAAGACATGGAGTAGTGACATGGAGAAGTGACAAGTTTGATCAGGAAGGAGGGTTAATATGGTGGAGTGACATGGCGGAGGGACAGGGATGAGTGAGTTGGTATAGTGACATGGAGTAGCTACATGGAGGAGTGACAAGGAAGTCTGACATGGAGGAGTGACGTGGACGAGTGACATGGAGGAATGAGTTGGTAGAGCGACATGGAAGAGTGACATAGAGGAGTGACATGGAGGAGTGACATGGAAGGTTGATATGGAGGAGTGGCATGGAGGAGTGACGTGGTGGAGTGAAATGGAGGAGTGATATGGAGGAGTGAGTTGGTGTATCGACATAAGGAGTGACATGGAATAGCGACATGGAGGAGTGACTTGGCTGAGTGACATGGAGGAGTGACAAGGAGGATTGAGTTGGTGTAGCGACATGGAGATGTGAAATGGAGTAGCGACATGAAGGAGTGACATGAGGAGTGAGTTGGTGTAGTGACATGGAGGAGTGACATGGAGGAGTGACATGGCGGAGGGACGGGGATGAGTGAGTTGTGTAGTGACATGGAGGAGTGACATGGAGGAATGACATGGAGGAGTGACATGGAGGAGTGACATGGAGGGTTGATATGGAGGAGTGATATGGAGGAGTGACGTGGTGGAGTGAAATGGAGGAGTGAGTTGGTGTAGCAACATAAGGAGTGACATGGAATAGCGACATAGAGGAGTGACATGGAGGAGTGACATGAGGAGTGAGTTGGTGTAGCGACATGGAAAAGTGACATGGAATAGCGACAAGGAGGAGTTACATGGAGGAGTGAAAAAGAGGAGTGATGTGGAGCAGTGACATGGAGAAGTGAGTTGGTGGAGCGACATGGAGGAGTGACATGGAAGACATATAGAAGTGACATGGAGGAGTGACTTGGAGGATTGACATAAAGGACTGACATGGAGGAATGACTTGGATGAGTGACATGGAGGAGTGACAAGGAGAATTGAGTTGGTGTAGCGACATGGAGGAGTGACATGGAGTAGTGACATGGAGTAGTGACATGAGGAGTGAGTTGGTGTAGCGACATGGAGGAGTGACATGGAAAAGCGACAAGGAGGAGTGACATAGAGGAGTGACATGGAGGAGTGACATAGAGGATTGATTTGGGGGAGTGACATGGAGGAGGGACAGGGATGAGTGAGTTGGTGTAGTGACATGGAGGAGTGACATGGAATAGCGACAAGGAGGAGTGACATGGATGAGTGACATGGAGGAGTGACATGGAGGAGTGACATAGAGGATTGATGTGGAGGAGAGACATGGAGGAGTGACAGGGCGGATCAGTAAGGCGGATTGATATGGTGGAGTGACATGGCGTAGGGACATGGATGGGTGACATGGAGTAGTGACATGGAGAAGTGACAAGTTTGATCAGTAAGGAGGATTGTTATGGTGGTGTGACATGGCGGAGGGACAGGGATGAGTGAGTTGGTGTAGTGACATGGAGGAGTGACAGTGAGGAGTGACATGCAGGAATGACACAGAGGAGTGACAAGGAGGATTGAGTTCGTGTAGCGACATGGAGGAGTGACATGGAATAGCGACATGGAGGAGTGACATGGAGGAGTGACATGGAGGAGTGACATAGAGGATTGATGTGGAAGAGAGATATGGAGTAGTGACATGGAGAAGTGACAAGTTTGATCAGGAAGGAGGGTTTATATGGTGGAGTGACATGGCGGAGGGACAGGGATGAGTGAGTTGGTGTAGTGACATGAAGTAGCTACATGGAGGAGTGACAAGGAAGTGTGACATGGAGGAGTGACGTGGACGAATGACATGGAGGAGTGAGTTTGTAGAGCAACATGGAGGAGTGACATGGAATAGCTACATGGAGGAGTGACAAGGAAGAGTGACATGGAGGAGTGAGTTGGTGGAGCGACATGGAGGAGTGACATGGAAGACATATAGAAGTGACATGGAGGAGTGACTTGGAGGATTGACATAAAGGAGTGACATGGAGGAATGACTTGGATGAGTGACATGGAGGAGTGAGAAGGAGGATTGAGTTGGTGTAGCGACATAGATGAGTGACATGGAGTAGCGACATGGAGGAGTGACATGAGGAGTTACATGGAGGAGATACATAGAGGATTGATGTGGAGGAGAGACATGGAGTAGTGACATGGAAAACTGACAAGTTTGATCAGGAAGGAGGGTTGATATTGTGGAGTGACATGGCGGAGGGACAGGGATTAGTGAGTTGGTGTAGTGACATGGAGGAGTGACATGGAGGAGTGACATGGAGGGGTGACATGGAGGGTTGATATGGAGGAGTTACATGGAGGAGTGACGTGGTGGAGTGAAATGGAGGAGTGACATGGAGGAGTGAGTTGGTGTATCGACATAAGGAGTGACATGGAATAGCGACATGGAGTAGTTACTTGGATGAGTGACATGGAGGAGTGACAAGGAGGATTGAGTTGGTGGAGAGACATGGAGGAGTGACATGGAAGACATATAGAAGTGACATGGAGGAGTGACTTGGAGGAGTGACGTAAAGGAGTGACATGGAGGAATGACTTGGTTGAGTGACATGGAGGAGTGACAAGGAGGATTGATTTGGTGTAGCGACATGGAGGAGTGACATGGAGTAGCGACATGGAGGAGTGACATGAGGAGTGAGTTGGTGTAGCAACATGGAGGAGTGACAAGGAATAGCGACAAGTAGGAGTGACATGGAGGAGTGACATGGAGGAGTGACATAGAGGATTGATGTGTAGGAGAGACATGGAGTAGTGACATGGAGAACTGACAAGTTTGATCAGGAAGGAGGGTTGATATGGTGGAGTGACATGACGGAGGGACATGGAGGAGTGACATGGAGGAGTGACAAGGAGGGTTGATATGGAGGAGGGACGTGGTGGAGTGAAATGGAGGAGGGACACGGATTAGTGAGTTGGTGTAGTGACATGGAGGAGTGACATGGAGGAGTGAGTTGGTGGAGCGACATGGAGGAGTGACATGGAAGACATATAGAAGTGACATGGAGGAGTGACTTGGAGGAGTGACATAAAGGAGTGACATAGAGGAATGACATGGATGAGTGACATGGAGGAGTGACAAGGAGGATTGAGTTGGTGTAGCGACATGGAGGAGTGACATGGAGTAGTGACATGGAGGAGTGACATGATGAGTGAGTTGGTGTAGCGACATGGAGGAGTGACATGGCGGAGGGACAGGGATGAGTGAGTTGGTTTAGTGACATGGAGGAGTGACATGGAGGAATAACATGGAGGAGTGATATGGAGGAGTGACATGGAGGGTTAATATGGAGGAGTGATATGGAGGAGTGACATGGTGGAGTGCAATGGAGGAGTGAAATGGAGGAGTGAGTTGGTGTAGCGACATAAGGAATGACATGGAATAGCGACAAGGAGGAGTGACATGGAGGAGTGACATGGAAGAGTGACATAGATGATTGATGTGGAGGAGAGACATGGAGGAGTGACAGGGCGGATCAGCAAGGAGGATGATATGTTGGAGTGACATGGCGGAGGGACATGGATGAGTTACATGGAGGAGTGACATGGAGGAGCAACATGGAGGTGTGACAAGGAGGAGCGACATGGAGGAGTGACATGGAAGACATATAGAAGTGACAAGGAGGAGTGACATGGAGGATCGACATGGAGGAGTGACCTGGAGTAGCGACATAGGGGAGTGACATGAGGAGTGACGTAGAAGAGTGACGTGGTGGAGTGTAATGGAGGATTGACATGGAAGAGTGAGTTGGTGTAGCGACATGGAGGAGTAACATGGAATAGCGATAAGAAGGAGTGACATGGAGGAGTGACATGGAGGAGAGATATAGAGGAGTGATGTGGAGGAGAGACATGGAGTAGTGACATGGAGAAGTGACAAGTTTGATCAGGAATGAGGGTTGATATGGTGGATTGACATGGCGGAGGGACATGGAGGAGTGACATGGAGGAGTTACATAGTGGGTTGATATGGATGAGGGACATGGTGTAGTAAAATGGAGGAGTGGCATGGAGGAGTGACGTGGTGGAGTGAAATGGAGGAGTGACATGGAGGAGTGAGTTTATATAGCGACATAAGGAGTGACATGGAATAGCGACATGGAGGAGTGACATGGAGGAGTGAGTTGGTGGAGCAACATGGAGGAGTGACATGGAAGACATAGAAGTGACATGGAGGAGTGACTTGGAGGAGTGACATAAAGGAGTGACATGGACAAATGACTTGGCTGAGTGACATGGAGGAGTGACATAGAGGTTTGATGTGGGGGAGAGACATGGATTAGTGACATGGAGAAGTGACAAGTTTGATCAATAAGGAGGGTTGATATGGTGGAGTGACATGGCGGAGGGACAGGGACGAGTGAGGTGATGTAGTGACATGGAGGAGTGACATGGAGGAGTGACATGGAGGGTTGATATGGAGGAGTGACATGGAATAGCGACAAGGTGGAATGACATGGAGGAGTGACATGGAGGAGTGACATAGAGGATTGATGTGGAGGAAAGACATTGAGTAGTGACATTGAGGAGTGAGTTTATATAGCGACATAAGGAGTGACATGGAATAGCGACATGGAGGAGTGACATGGAGGAGTGACATAGAGGAGTCACGTGGAGCAGTGACATGGAGGAGTGACAAGGAGGATTGAGTTGGTGTAGCGACATGGAGGAGTGACATGGAGTAGCTACATGGAGGAGTGACATGAGGATTGAGTTAGTGTAGCGACATGGAAGAGTGACATGGAAGAGCAACAAGGAGGAGTGACATAGAGGAGTGACATGAAGGAGAGACATTGAGGTTTGATGTGGTGGAGAGACATGGAGTAGTGACATGGAGAAGTGACAAGTTTGATCAGGAAGGAGGGTTGATATGGTGGAGTAACATGGTGGAGGGACATGGAGGAGTGAGTTGGTGGAGCGACATGGAGGAGTGACATGGAAGACATATAGAAGTGACATGGAGGAGTGACTTGGAGGAGTGACATAAAGGAGTGACATGGAGGAATGACTTGTATGAGTGATATGGAGGAGTGACAAGGAGGATTGAGTTGGTGTAGCGACATGGAGGAGTGACATGGAGTAGTGACATGGAGGAGTGACATGAGGAGTGAGTTGGTGTAGCAACATGGAGGAGTGACATGGAATAGCGACAAGGAGGAGTGACATTGAGGAGTGACATGGAGGAGTGACATAGAGAATTGATGTGGAGGAGAGACATGGAGTAGTGACATGGAGAACTGACAAGTTTGATCAGGAAGAAGGGTTGATATAGTGGAGTGACATGGCGGAGGGACAGGGATTAGTGAGTTGGTATAGTGACATGGAGGAGTGACATGGAGGAGTGACATGGAGGAGTGACATGGAGGGTTGATATGAAGGAGTGACATGGAGGAGTGATGGTGTGCAGTGAAATGGAGGAGTGACATGGAGGAGTGAGTTGGTGTATCGACATAAGGAGTGACATGGAATAGCGACATGGAGGAGTGACTTGGATGAGTGACATGGAGGAGTGACAAGGAGGATTGAGTTGGTGTAGCGACATGGAGATGTGAAATGGAGTAGCAACATGGAGGAGTGACATGAGGAGTGAGTTGGTGTAGCGACATGGAGGAGTGACATAGAGGAGTGAGTTGGTGGAGCAACATGGAGGAGTGACATGGAAGACATAGAAGTGACATGGAGGAGTGACTTGGAGGAGTGACATAAAGGAGTGACATGGACAAATGACTTGGCTGAGTGACATGGAGGAGTGACATAGATGATTGATGTGGAGGAAAGACATGGAGTAGTGACATATAGAAGTGACAAGTTTGATCAGGAAGGAGGGTTGATATGGTGGAGTGACATGGCGGAGGGACAGGGATGACTGAGTTGGTGTAGTGAAATGGAGTAGCAACATGGAGGAGTGACAAGGAAGTGTGACATGGAGGAGTGACGTGGACGAGTGACATGGAGGAGTGAGTTGGTAGAGCGACATTGAGGAGTGACATGGAAGACATATAGAAGTGACATGGAGGAGTGACTTGGAGGAGTGACATAAAGGAGTGACATGGAGGAATGACTTGGATGAGTGACATGGAGGAGTGACAAGGAGGATTGAGTTGGTGTAGCGACATGGAGGAGTGACATGGAGTAGCGACATGGAGGAGTGACATGAGGAGTGAGTTGGTGTAGCAACATGGAGGAGTGACATGGAATAGCGACAAGGAGGAGTGACATGGAGGAGTGACATGGAGGAGTGACATAGAGGACTGATGTGAAGGAGAGACATGGAGTAGTGACATGGAGAACTGACAAGTTTGATCAGGAAGGAGGGTTGATATGGTGGAGTGACATTGCGGAGGGACAGGGATTAGTGAGTTGGTGTAGTGACATGGAGGAGTGACATGGAGGAGTGACATGGATGGTTGATATGGAGGAGTGACATGGAGGAGTGACGTGGTGGAGTGAAATGGAGGAGTGACATGGAGGAGTGAGTTGGTGTAGCGACATAAGGAGTGACATGGAATAGCGACATGGAGGAGTGACATGGAGGAGTGACATAGAGGAGTGACGTGGAGCAGTGACATGGAGGAGTGACATGGAGGAGTGAGTTGGTGGAGCCACACGGAGGAGTGACATGGAGGAGTGACTTGGAGGAATGACATAAAGGAGTGACATGGAGGAATGACGTGGATGAGTGACATGGAGGAGTGACAAGGAAGATTGAGTTGGTGTAGCGACATGGAGGAGTGACATGGAGTAGCGACATGGAGGAGTGACATGAGGAATGAGTTGGTGTAGCGACATGGAGGAGTGACATGGAATTGCGACAAGGAGGAGTGACATGGAGAAGTGACATGGAGGATTGATATGGAGGAGTAACATGGAGGAGTGATATAGAGGGGTGGCATGGTGGAGTGAAATTTAAGAGTGACATGGAGGAGGTACATGGAGTAGCTACAAGGAGGAGTGACAAGGAGTTGTGACATGGAGGAGTGACGTGGACGAGTGACATGGAGGAGTGAGTTGGTAGAGCGACATGGAGGAGTGACATGGTGTAGCAACATGGAGGAGTGACAAGGAGGTGTGACATGGAGGAGTGACGTTGAGTAGCGACGTGGAGGAGTGACTTGGAGGAGTGACAATGTGGAGCTACACAGATGAGAGACATGACATTGAAGACTTGGAGAAGTGACATGGAGGAGAGACATGGAGGAGTGAAAAGGAGGAGTGACATGGAGTAGCGACATGGAGGAGTTACATGGAGGAGTGAGTTGGTGTAACGACACGCAGGAGTGACATGGAAGACATATAGAAGTGACATGGAGGAGTGACTTGGAGGAGTGACATAAAGTAGTAACATGGAGGAATGACTTGGATGAGTGACATGGAGGAGTGACAAGGAGGATTGAGTTGGTGTAGCGACATGGAGGAATGACATGGAGTAGCGACATAGAGTAGTGACATGGGGAGTGAGTTGGTGTAGCGACATGGAGGAGTGACATGGAATAGCGCCAAGGAGGAGTGACATAGAGGAGTGACATGGAGGATTGACATGGAGGAGTGAGTTGGTGTAGTGACATGGAGGAGTGACATGGAATAGCGACAAGGAGGAGTAACATGGAGGAGTGACATGGAGGAGTGACATAGAGGATTGATGTGGAGGAGAGACATGGAGGAGTGATATGGAAGACATATAGAAGTGACATGGAGGAGTGACATGGAGGATCGACATGGAGGAGTGACATGGAGTAGCGACATTGGGGAATGACATAGAGGAGTGATATTGAAAAGTGACATGGAGGAGTGACATAGAGGAGTGATGTGGAGGAGTGACATGGAAAACATGTAGAAGTGACACGGAGGAGTGATATGGAGGAGTGACAATATCTAGCTACACGGATGAGAGACATGACATTGAAGACTTAAAGAAGTGACATAGAGGAGCATCATGCAAGAGTGACATGGAGGAGTGACATGGAGTAGCAACTTGGTGTAGCGACATGGAGGAGTGAAATGGAGTAGCGACATGGAGGAATGACATGGAGGTGTGACATGGAGGAGGGACCTGGAGGAGGGACTTGGAGGAGTGACATGGAAAACGTATAGAAGTGACATGGAGGAGTGACTTGGAGGAGTGAGTTGGTGTAGCGACATGGTGAAGTGACATAGATGAGGAACATGGAGGAGTTAAACAGAGGAGTGACATGCAGGCTCGACATGGAGGAGTGACAGTGAGGAGTGACATGCAGGAATGACATAGACGAGTGACGTGGAGGAGCAACATAGAGCAGTGACATAGAGGAGTGACAAGGAGGATTGAGTTTGTGTAGCGACATGGAGGAGTGATATGGAATAGCGACATGGAGGAGTGACATGGAGGAGTGACATAGAGGATTGATGTGGAGTAGAGACATAGAGGAGTGACAGGGCGGATCAGCAAGGAGGATTGATATGGTGGAGTGACATGGCGGAAGGACATGTATGAGTGACATGGAGGAGTGACATGGAGGAGCAACATGGAGGAGTGACATGGAGGAGCGACATGGAGGAGTGAAATGGAGGAGTGAAATGGAGGAGTGACATGGAGGAGTGACATGGAGAAGCGACATGGAGGAGTGAAATGGAATAGCGACATGGAGGAGTGACATGGAGGAGTGACAAGGAGTAGCAACATGGAGGAGTGACATGAGGAGTGACGTAGAGGAGTGATGTGGTGGAGTGAAATGGAGGAGTGACATGGAAGAGTGAGTTGGTGTAGCAACATGGAGGAGTGACATGAAATAGCAACAAGGAGGAGTGACATGGAGGAGTGACATAGAGGATTGATGTGGAGGAGAGACATGGAGTAGTGACATGGAGAAGTGACAAGTTTGATCAGGAAGGAGGGTTGATTATGGTGGAGTGACATGGCGGAGGGACAGGGATGAGTAGGTTGGTGTAGTGACATGGAGGAGTGACATGGAATAGCGACATGGAGGAGTGACATGGAGGAGTGACATTGAGAAGTGACAGGGCGGATCAGCAAGGAGGATTGATATGGTGGAGTGATATGGCAGAGGGACATTGATGAGAAACATGGAGGAGTGACAAGGAGGAGCGACCTGGAGGAGTGACATGGAAGACATATAGAAGTGAAATTGAGGAGTGACTTGGAGGAGTGACATAAAGGAGTGACATGGAGGAATGATATGGATGAGTGACATGGAGAAGTGCCAAGGAGGTTTGTGTTGGTGTAGCGACATGGAGGAGTGACATGGAATAGCGACATGGAGGAGTGACATGAGGAGTGACGTAGAGGAGTGACGTTGTGGAGTGAAATGGAGGAGTGACATGGAAGAGTGAGTTGGTGTAGCGACATGGAGGAGTGACATGGAATAGCGACATGAAGGACTGAAATGGAGGAGTGACAGAGGGTTGATGTGGAGGAGAGACTTGGAGAAGTGACATGGAGGAGCGACATGGAAGAGTGACATGGAGTAGTGACATGGAGTAGCGACATGGAGGAGTGACATGGAGGAGTGAGTTGGAGTAGCGACATGGAGGAGTGACATGGATTAGCGACATAGAGGAGTGTCATAAAGGAGTGACATGGAGGAATGACATGGAGGAGTGACATAGAGGAGTGACGTGGAGGAGTTACATGGAGGAGTGACATGGAGGAGTGAGTTGGTGGAGCGACATGGAGAAGTCACATGGAGTAGCGAATTGGAGTAGTGACTTGGAGGATTGACATAAAAGAGTGACATGGAGGATCGACATGGAGGAGGAATATGGAGGAGTGACATTTTGGAGTGACTTGCTGGAGGGACATTCTGGAGTGACATGGAGGTATCGACATGGAGGAGTAACAAGGAGGAGTGATATGGACGATCGACATGGAGGAGTGACATGGAGGAGCGACATGGAAGACCGACATGGAGGAGCTACATGGAAGATCGACATGGAGGAGTAATATGAAGGATCTACATGGAGGAATGACATGATGGATAGACATGGAGGTCTGACAACGAGGAGGTACATTCTGGAGGGACATGGTGGAGCGACATTCTGGAGTGACATGGAGCAGCGACAATTTGGAGGGACATGGAGGTGCGACATGGAAGATCGACACGGAGGAGTAACATGTAGGATCTAAATTGAGGAGTGACATGGAAGATCGACATGGAGTAGTGACATGGAGGAGTGACATTCTGGAATTAAATGCTGGAGTGACATTCTGGAGTGACATTGATGAGAGATATGGAGGTTTGACATAAAGGCGTAACATGAAGGATCTACACGGAGGAGCTACATGGAGGAGGTAAATAGGGGAGTGACATGGAAGACATGGAGGAGTTAAATGGATGTGCAACATGGAGGATCGACATGGAGGATCGTCATGGAGCAGTTACATAGAGGATTGACATGGAGGAGTGACATGGAGGAGTTTATGGAGGAGTGACATGGTAGAGATGGAGGAGTGACATGGAGGAGAGATATGGAAGATCGACATGGAGGATCGACACGGAGGGTTGACATGGAGGAGTGACATGGAAGACAGGGAGGAGTGACATGGAGGGGAGATATGGAGGTGTGAAATAGAGTATTGACATGGAGGAGTGACATGGAGGAGTTTATGGAGGAGTGACATTCTGGAGTGACTTTCTGGAGGGACATTCTAGAGTGACATGGAGGTATCGACATGGAGGAGTGACATGGAGGAGGGACATGGAGGAGTGACATTCTGGAGTCATATTCTGGAGTGACATTCTGGAGTGACATGGAGGATCAACATTCAGGGGTGACATGGAGGAGTGACATGGAGGAGTGATATGGAGCAGTGATATGGAAGAGCAATTAGGAGCGACATGGAGGATCGAAATGGAGTGACATGGAAGACATGGAGGAGTGACATGGAGGAGCGACATTGAGGAGCGACATGGAGGACTGACATGGAGGATGGACATGGAAGACTGACATGGATGATTGACATGGAGAAAGGACATGAAGTAGTGACATTCTGGAGTTAAATTCTGGAGTTACATTCTGGAGTGACATGGAGGAGTGACATGGATGAGTTTTATGGATGAGCAATTAGGAGCGACATGGAGGATCGAAATGGAGGAGTGACATGGAAGACATGTAGGAGTGACATGGAGGATCGACATTGAGTAGTGACTTGAAGTAGTGACATGGAGGATCGACATGGAGGAGTGACAAGGAGGTGTTAAATTGAGGATCGACAAGGAGGAGTGACATTCTGGAGGGACATTCTGGAGTGACACGGAGGATTGACATGGAGGATGGACATAGTTGATTGACATGGAGGAGGGACATTGAGGAGTGACATTCTGGAGTGACATGGAGGAGCAACATTCTAGATTGACATGGATGATATGGATGAGAAATTAGGAGCGACATTGAGTAGTGACTTGGAGTAGTGACAAGAAGGAGCAACATGAGGGAGTAACAAGGACGAGAGACATGGAGGATCAACATGGAGGAGTGACATGAAGGATTAACAAGGAGGAGCGACATGGGAGTGCAACATGGATGATCGAAATGGAGGAGTGACAGGGAGGAGTGACATTCTGGAGTAAAAATCTGGAGGGACATTCTGGAGTGACATTCTGGAGTGACATGGAGTAGTGACATTCTGGATTGACATGGAGGAATGACATGGAGGAGTGATATGAAGGAGCAAAGAGGAGCGACATAGAGAATCGACATGAATAAGTGACATGGAGGAGCGACACGGTGGAGTGACATGGAAGATATGGAGGAGCGACATTCTGGAGTAACATGGAGGAGTCAAATGGAGGTGCGACATAGAGGATCGACATGGAGGAGTGACATGGAGGATCTACATGGAGGATTGACATGGAGGATCGACATGGAGGAGCGACATGGAGGATCGACATGGAGGAGTATCATGGTTGATCGACATGGAGAAGTGACATGGAGGAGTGACATGGTAGAGATGGAGGAGTGACATGGAGGAGAGATATGGAAGATCGACATGGAGGATCGACATGGAAGAGTGACATGGAGGAGCGACATGGAAGAGCAACATGGATGATCTACATGGAGGTGCGACATCACGGAGCGAAATGGAACACTGACAACGAGGAGGTACATTCTGGAGGAACATGGTGGAGCGACATTCTGGAGTGACATGGAGGAGCGATATGGAAGATCGACATGGAGGAGTAACATGTAGGATCTAAATGGAGGAGTTAAATGTAGGATCGACATGGAGGATCGACAAGGAGGAGTGACATTGAGGAGCAACATGGAGGACTAACATGGAGGATCAACATGGAGGAGTCGACATGGAGTATTGACAAGGAGGACTGACATAGAGGAGTGACATACTAAATTTAAATTCTGGTTTGAAATTCTGGAGTGACATGTATGATCTACATGGAGGATTGACATGGAGGATCGACATGGAGGAGCGACATGGAGGATCGACATGGAGGAGTATCATGGTTGATCGACATGGAGAAGTGACATGGAGGAGAGATATGGAAGATCGACATGGAGGATCGACATGGAGGAGTGACATTCTGGAGTTAAATCTGGGTTGTAATGGAGGAGCGACATTCTGGAGTGACATGGAGGAGCGATATGGATGGCCAAGGAGGAGCGACATGGAGAATCAACATGTGTCGATATGGAAGACATGGAGGAGTGACATGGAGGATCGATGTGGAGGAGTAACAATGAGGAGCGACATGTAGGATCTACATGGAGGATTGACATGGAGGATCGACATGGAGGAGCGACATGGAGGATCGACATGGAGGAGTGTCAAGGTTGATCGACTTGGAGAAGTGACATGGAGGAGTGACATGGTAGAGATGGAGGAGTGACATGGAGGAGAGACATGGAAGATCGACATGGAGGATCGACATGGAGGAGTGACATGGAGGAGTGACATGGTGGAGTGTTATGGATGAGCAAGGAGGAGCGACATAGAGGATCAACACTTGTTGACATGGAAGACGGAGGAGTGACATGGAGGTTTGACATTGAGCAGTGACATGGAGGAGTGACAAAGAGGAGAGACATGGAGGAGTGATATGGAGGAGTGACATTTTGGATGGACATTCTGGAGGGACATTCTGGAGTGACATTGATGAGAGATATGGAGGTTTGACATAGATGAGTAACATGAAGGATCTACATGGAGGAACTACATGGAGGAGCAACATCGCGGAGCGACATGGAGGAGAAAACATAGAAGAGTTAAATGGAGGAGCTACATGAGGAGCAATATCACTGAGCGACTTGGAGGACTGACATGGTTGAATGACAAATTCTGGAGTGACATGGAGGAGCGACATGGTGGAGTGATATGGAGAAGCAAGGAGGAGTTACATGGAGGAGCGACATGAAGGAGTGAGATGTAGGAGTGACATGGAGGAGCGACACGGAAGAGTGACTTGGAAGACGTGGAGGAGTGACATGGAGGCTTAACATTGATTCGTGACATTCTGGAGTGACATGGAGGAGCGACATGGAAGATCGACATGGAGGAGTAACATGTAGGATTTAAATGGAGGAGTGACCTGGAGGATCGACATGGAGGAGCGATATGGAGGATCGACAAGGAGGAGCGACATCGAGGAGCAACATGGAGGACTGACATGGAGGATCAACAAGGGGGAGTGATATGGAGGAGTGACGTGGAGGAGAGAGATGGGAGATCAACATGGAGTATTGACAAGGAGGACTGACATGGAGGAGTTGTCAGTCCTCCTTAAATTCTGGATTGAAATTCTGTAGTGATATGTAGGATCTACATTCAGGAGTGAAATGGAGGATCGACATGGAAGAGCGACATAGAGTAACGACATGGTGGAGCGTCAAGGTTGATCGACATGGAGGATTGACAAGTAGGAGTGACATGGTAGAGATGGAGGAGTGACATGGAGGAAAGACATGGAAGATTTACATGGAGGACCGACATGGAGGACTGACATTCTGGAGTTAAATTTGGATTGACATGGAGGAGCGACATTTTGGAGTGACATGGAGGAGCGACATGGAGGAGGGACATGGAGGAATAACATTCTGGAGTTAAATTCTGGAGTGACATTCTGGAGTTTCATGGAGGAGAAACATTCTGGAGTGACATGGAAGAACGACATGGAGGAGTGAAATAGAGGAGCAAGAAGTAGCGACATGGAGGATAAACATGGAGTAGTGATATGGAGGAGTGACACAGAGGAGAGACATGGAGTAGTGACATTAGGAGCTACATAGAGGATCAACATGGTGGAGTGACATGGAGGATCGACATGGAGGAGTGACATGGAGGAGTGACATGGAAGATCGATACGGAGGAGTGACATGTAAGACATGGAGGAGTGACATGGAGGATTTGACATTGAGTAGTGACATGGAGGAGTGATGAAGAGGATCGACATGGAGGAGAGACATAGAGGATCGACATGGAGGAGTGACATGGAGTATCGACATGGAGGAGCAACAAGGTGGATCGACATGGAGGAGTGACATGGGGGAGTGACATGGTAGCGATGGAGGAGTGACATGGAGAAGAGACATGTAAGATCGACATGGAGGATCGACATGGAGGAGTTATATGGAGGAGTGACACGGAGGAGAGACATGGAGGAGTGACATTAAAGAGATGTAGTGACATGGAGGATTGACATTGAGTAGTGACATGGAGGAGTGAATAGGAGGAGTGACATTGATGAGTGACATGGAGTAGTTACATTCTGGAGGGACATGGAGGAGCGACATGAAGGAGTGAGATGTAGGAGTGACATGGAGGAGCGACACGGAGGAGTGACTTGGAAGACGTGGAGGAGTGACATGGAGGCTTAACATTGATTCGTGACATTCTGGAGTGCCATGGAGGAGCGACATGGAAGATCGACATGGAGGAGTAACATGTAGGATCTAAATGGAGGAGTGACCTGGAGGATCGACATGGAGGAGCGATATGGAGGATCGACAAGGAGGAGCGACATCGAGGAGCAACATGGAGGACTGACATGGAGGATCAACAAGGGGGAGTGATATGGAGGAGTGACGTGGAGGAGAGACATGGGAGATCAACATGGAGTATTGACAAGGAGGACTGACATGGAGGAGTTGTCAGTCCTCCTTAAATTCTGGATTGAAATTCTGTAGTGATATGTAGGATCTACATTCAGGAGTGAAATGGAGGATCGACATGGAAGAGCGACATAGAGTAACGACATGGTGGAGCGTCAAGGTTGATCGACATGGAGGAGTAACAAGTAGGAGTGACATGGTAGAGATGGAGGAGTGACATGGAGGAAAAACATGGAAGATTGACATGGAGGACCGACATGGAGGACTGACATTCTGGAGTTAAATTAGGATTGACATGGAGGAGCGACATTTTTGAGTGACATGGAGGAGCGACATGGAGGAGGGACATGGAGGAGTAACATTCTGGAGTTAAATTCTGGAGTGACATTCTGTAGTTTCATGGAGGAGAAACATTCTGGAGTGACATGGAAGAACGACATGGAGGAGTGAAATAGGGGAGCAAGGAGGAGCGACATGGAGGATAAACATGGAGGAGTGACTTGGAGGAGAATCATAGAAGAGTTACATGGAGGAGCTACATGAGAAGCAACATCACGGAGCGACTTGGAGGACTGACATGGAGGGAGGAATGAAATTCTGGAGGGACATGGAGGAGTGATTTGGAGGAGTGACACAGAGGAGAGACATGGAGTAGTGACATTAGGAGCTACATAGAAGATCAACATTGTGGAGTGACATGGAGGATCGACATGGAGGAGTGACATGGAGGAGTGACATGGAAGATCGACTTCGAGGATCAACATGGAGGAGTGACATGGTAGAGATGGAGTAGTGACATGGAGGAGAGACATGGAAGATCGACATGGAGGATCAACATGAAGGAGTGACATGGTAGAGATGGAGGAGTGACATGGAGGAGAGACATGGAAGATCGATATGGAAGATCGACATGGAGGAGTGATATGGAGGAGTGACACGGAGGAGAGACATGGAGGAGTGACATTAAAGACATGTAGTGACATGGAGGATCGACATTGAGTAGTGACATGGAGGAGTGACAAGGAGGAGTGACATTGATGAGTGACATGTAGGAGTGACATTCTGGAGGGACATGAAGGAGCGACAAGAAGGAGTGAGATTTAGGAGTGACATGGAGGAGCGACATGGAAGATCGACATGGAGGAGTAACATGTGGGATCTAAATGGAGGAGTGACCTGGAGGATCAACATGGAGGAGCGATATGGAGGATCGACAAGGAGGAGCGACATCGAGGAGCAACATGGAGGACTGACATGGAGGATCAACAAGGGGGAGTGACATGGAGGAGTGACGTGGAGGAGAGACATGGGAGATCGACATGGAGTATTGACAAGGAGGACTGACATGAAGGAGTTGTCAGTCCTCCTTAAATTCTGGATTGAAATTCTAGAGTGATATGTAGGATCTACATTCATGAGTGAAATGGAGGATCGACATGGAAGAGCAACATAGAGGACCGACATGGTGGAGCGTCAAGGTTGATAAACATGAATGAGTGACAAGGAGGAGTGACATGGTAGAGATGGAGGAGTGACATGGAGGATAGACATGGAAGATTGACATGGAGGATCGACATGGAGGACTGACTGGAGTTAAATTTGGATTGACGTTGAAATTGACCTCATGTCAATCCTCCATGTCCCTACTCCATGTCACTCCTCTATGTAACTCCTCATGTCACTCCTCCATGTCGCTACACCAACTCAAACCTCCTTGTCACTCCTCCATGTCACTCCTCCATGTCACTCCTTTATGTCACTCTTCCAAGTCACTCCTCAATTTCACTTCTATATGTCTTCCATGTCAGTCCTCCATGTCACTCCTCCATATCAATCCTCCATTTCACTCCTCCATGTCACTCCTCCATATCACTACTCCATGTCGCTACTCCATATGACTCCTCCATGTTGCTCCACCAACTCACTCCTCCATGTCACTCCTCCTTGTCGCTACTCCATGTCACTCCTCCATGTCGCTATACCAACTCACTCCTCCATGTCACTCCTCCATTTCACTCCACCATATCACGCCTCCATGTCGCTACTCCTTGTCACTCATCCATGTCACTCCTCCATGTCGCTATTCCATGTCACTCCTTATGTCACTACACCAACTCACTCCTCCATGTCACTCCTCCATTTCTCTCCACTACGTCACTCCTCCATGTCACTCCTCCATATCAACACTCCATGTCACTCATCCCTGTCCCGCCACCATGTCACTCCACCATATCAACCCTCTTTCCTGATCAAACTTGTCACTTCTCCATGTCACTACTCCATGTCTCTCCCCCACATCAATCCTCTATGTCACAACTCCATGTCACTAATTCATGTCACTCCTCCTTGTCGCTATTTCATGTCACTCCTCCATATCGCTCCACCAACTCACTCCTCCATGTCACTCCTACATGTCACTGCTCCAAGGCACTCCCCTATGTCACTCCACCATGTCACTCCTCCATGTCACTACTCCATGTCACTCCTCCATGTCACTCCTCCCTGTCACTACACCAACTCACTCATCCCTGTCTCTCCGCCTTGTCACTCCACCATATCAATCCTCCTTCCTGATCAAACTTGTCACTTCTCCATGTCACTACTCCATGTATCTCCTCCACATCAATCCTCTATGTCACTCCTCCAAGTCACTCCTCCATGTCACTCCTCCATGTCACTGCTCCACGTCACTCCTCTATGTCACTTCTCCATGTCACTCCACCATGTCACTCCTCCATGTCACTCCTCCATAGCAACCCTCCATGACACTCCTCCACATCAATCCTCTATGTCACTCCTCCAAGTCACTCCTCAATTTCACTTCTATATGTCTTCCATGTCACTCCTCCATGTCACTACTCCATGTCACTTCTCCAAGTCTTCAATGTCATGTCTCTCATCCGTGTAGCTCCACATTGTCACTCCTCCATATCACTCATCCGTGTCACTTCTACATGTTTTACAAATATCTCCTCCACATGACTACTCTATGTCATTCATCCATGTAACTTTTCAATATCACTCCTCTATGTCACTCCTCTGTCATTCCCCCATGTCGCTACTCCATGTAACTCCTCCATGTCGTTACATCAACTCACTCCTCCATGTTACTCCTCCATGTCGCTACTCCAACTCAACCCTTTTTTTCACTCCTCCATGTCACTCATCCATGTCATTCCTCCATGGCACTCCTCTATGTCACTCCTCCATGTCACTTATCAATATCACTCCTCTATGTCATTCCCCCATCTCGATCTTCCATGTCGCTCGTCCATGTAACTCCGCAATGTCACTCCTCCATGTAGAACCTCCATGTCACTCCTCCGTGTAACTCCTCCATGTTGCTCTTGCATGTCACTCCTCCATGTCGATCCTCCATGTCACTCCAGAATGTCCCTCCAGAATGTCCCTCCAAAATGTAACTCCTCCATGTCACTCCAAAATGTCAATCCAGATTTAACTACAGAATGTCACTCCTAGAGGAGTGAAATGGAGGAGGGACATGGAGGAGTGAAATAGATGGGTTACTTGGAGGAGTGACATAAAGGAGTGAGTTGTTGTAGCGACATGGAGGAGTGACATGGAAGACATATAGAAGTGACATGGAGGAGTGACTTGGAGGAGTGACATAAAGGAGTGACATGGAGGAGTGACATGGAGGAGTGACATAGAGGTTTGATGTGGGGGTGAGACATGGAGTAGTGACATGGAGAAGTGACAAGTTTGATCAGGAAGGAGGGTTGATATGGTGGAGTGACATGGCGGAGAGACAGGGATGAGTGAGTTGGTGTAGTGACATGGAGGAGTGACATGGAGGAGTGACATGGAGGGTTGATATGGAGGAGTGACATGGACGAGTGACGTGGTGGAGTGAAATGGGAGAGTGACATGAAGGAGTGAGTTGGTGTAGCGACATGGAGGAGTGACATGGAATAGCGACAAGGAGGAATGACATGGAGGAGTGACATGGAGGAGTGACATAGAGGATTGATGTGGAGGAAAGACATGGAGTAGTGACATGGAGAAGTGACGAGTTTGATCAGGAAGGAGGGTTGATATGGTGGAGTGACATGGCGGAGGGACAGGGATGAGTGAGTTGGTGTAGTGACATGGAGTAGCTACATGGAGGAGTGACAAGAAAGTGTGACATGGAGGAGTGACGTGGTGGAGTGAAATGGTGTAATGACATGGAGGAGTGAGTTGGTGTATCGACATAAAGATTGACATGGAATAGCGACATGGAAGAGTGACTTGGATGAGTGACATGGAGGAGTGACAAGGAGGATTGAGTTGGTGTAGCGACATGGAGATGTGAAATGGAGTAGCGACATGGAGGAGTGACATGAGGAATGAGTTGGTGTAGCGACATGGAGGAGTGACATGGAGGAGTGACATGGCGGAGGGACAGGGATGAGTGAGTTGGTGTAGTGACATGGAAGAGTGACATGGAGGAATGACATGGAGGAGTGAAATGGAGGAGTTACATGGAGTGTTGATATGGAGGAGTGATATGGAGGATTGACGTGGTGGAGTGAAATGGAGGAGTGAAATGGAGGAGTGAGTTGATGTAGCGACATAAGGAGTGACATGGAATAGCGACATGGAGGAGTGACATGGAGGAGTGACATGAGGAGTGAGTTGGTGTAGCGACATGGAGGAGTTACATGGAATAGCGACAAGGAGGAGTGACATGGAAGGGTGACATGGAGGAGTGACATAGAGGATTGATGTGGAGGAGAGACATGGAGTAGTGACATGGAGAAGTGACAAGTTTGATCAGGAAGGAGGGTTGATATGGTGGAGTGACATGGCGGAGGGAAAGGGATGAGTGAGTTGGTGTAGTGACATAGAGGAGTGACATGGAGGAGTGACATGGAGGAGTAACATGGAGGGTTGATATGGAGGAGTGACATGGAGGAGTGACGTGGTGGAGTGACAAGGAGAGTTGATATGGAGGAGTGACATGGAGGAGTGACGTGGTGGAGTGAAAAGGAGGAGTGACATGGAGGAGTGAGTTTATATAGCGACATAAGGAGTGACATGGAATAGCAACATTGAGGAGTGACATAGAGCAGTGATGTGGAGCAGTTACATGGAGGAGTGAAAAGGAGGATTGAGTTGGTGTAGAGACATGGAGGAGTGACATGGAGTAGCTACATGGAGGAGTGACATGAGGATAGAGTTGATGTAGCGACATGGAGGAGTGACATGGAAGAGCGACAAGGAGGAGTGACATAGAGGAGTGACATGGAGGAGTGACATAGAGGTTTGATGTGGGGGTGAGACATGGAGTAGTGACATGGAGAAGTGACAAGTTTGATCAGGAAGGAGGGTTGATATGGTGGAGTGACATGGCGGAGAGACAGGGATGAGTGAGTTGGTGTAGTGACATGGAGGAGTGACATGGAGGAGTGACATGGAGGGTTGATATGGAGGAGTGACATGGAGGAGTGACGTGGTGGAGTGAAATGGGAGAGTGACATGAAGGAGTGAGTTGGTGTAGCGACATGGAGGAGTGACATGGAATAGCGACAAGGAGGAATGACATGGAGGAGTGACATGGAGGAGTGACATAGAGGATTGATGTGGAGGAAAGACATGGAGTAGTGACATGGTGAAGTGACGAGTTTGATCAGGAAGGAGGGTTGATATGGTGGAGGGACATGGCGGAGGGACAGGGATGAGTGAGTTGGTGTAGTGACATGGAGTAGCTACATGGAGGAGTGACAAGGAAGTGTGACATGGAGGAGTGACGTGGTGGAGTGAAATGGAGTAATGACATGGAGGAGTGAGTTGGTGTATCGACATAAAGAGTGACATGGAATAGCGACATGGAAGAGTGACTTGGATGAGTGACATGGAGGAGTGACAAGGAGGATTGAGTTGGTGTAGCGACATGGAGATGTGAAATGGAGTAGCGACATGGAGGAGTGACATGAGGAGTGAGTTGGTGTAGCGACATGGAGGAGTGACATGGAGGAGTGACATGGCGGAGGGACAGGGATGAGTGAGTTGGTGTAGTGACATGGAAGAGTGACATGGAGGAATGACATGGAGGAGTGAAATGGAGGAGTTACATGGAGTGTTGATATGGAGGAGTGATATGGAGGATTGACGTGGTGGAGTGAAATGGAGGAGTGAAATGGAGGAGTGAGTTGGTGTAGCGACATAAGGAGTGACATGGAATAGCGACATGGAGGAGTGACATGGAGGAGTGACATGAGGAGTGAGTTGGTGTAGCGACATGGTGGAGTTACATGGAATAGCGACAAGGAGGAGTGACATGGAAGGGTGACATGGAGGAGTGACATAGAGGATTGATGTGGAGGAGAGACATGGAGTAGTGACATGGAGAAGTGACAAGTTTGATCAGGAAGGAGGGTTGATATGGTGGAGTGACATGGCGGAGGGAAAGGGATGAGTGAGTTGGTGTAGTGACATAGAGGAGTGACATGGAGGAGTGACATGGAGGAGTAACATGGAGGGTTGATATGGAGGAGTGACATGGAGGAGTGACGTGGTGGAGTGAAATGGAGGAGTGACATGGAGGAGTGAGTTGGTGTAGCGACATAAGGAGTGACATGGAATAGCAACATGGAGGAGTGACATGGAGGAGTGATATAGAGGAGTGACGTGGAGCAGTGACATGGAGTAGCGACATTGGGGAATGACATAGAGGAGTGACATGGAAGACATATAGAAGTGACATGGAGGAGTGACATGAAGGATCGACATGGAGGAGTGACATGGAGGAGTGACATGGAGTAGCAACATAGGGGAATGACATAGAGGAGTGATATTGAAAAGTGACATGGAGGAGTGACATAGAGGAGTGATGTGGAGGAGTGACATGGAAAACATGTAGAAGTGACACGGAGGAGTGATATGGAGGAGTGACAATATGGAGCTACAAAGATGAGAGACATGACATTGAAGACTTAGAGAAGTGACATAGAGGAGCGTCATGCAAGAGTGACATGGAGGAGTGACATGGAGTAGCAACATGGAGTAGTGACATTAAGGAGTTACATGGAGGAGTGAAATGGAAGATTGATATGGAGGAGTGACATGGAGTAGTGAAAAAGAGGAGTGATATGGAGGAGCGACATTCAGGAGTGACATTGAAGTCATATAGAAGTGAAATTGATGAGTGACTTGGAGGAGTGACATAAAGGAGTGACATGGAGGAGTGACATGAGGAGTGATGTAGAAGAGTGACGTGGTGGAGTGAAATGGAGGAATGACATGGAAGAGTGAGTTGGTGTAGCGACATGGAGGAGTGACATGGAGGAGTGAGTTGGTGTAGCGACATGGAGGAGTAACATGGAGGAGTGACATGGCGGAGGGACAGGGATGAGTGAGTTGGTGTAGTGACATGGAGGAATGACATGGAGGAGTGACATGGAGGAGTGACATGAAGGGCTGATATGGAGGAGTGACATATAGAAGTGACATGGAGGAGTGACTTGGAGGAGTGACATAAAGGAGTTACATGGAGGAATGACTTGGATGAGTGACATGGAGGAGTGACATAGAGGAGTGACATGGAGGAGTGACATAGAGGATTGATGTGGGGGAGAGACATGGAGTAGTGACATGGAGAAGTTACAAGTTTGATCAGGAAGGAGGGTTGATATGGTTGAGTGACATGGCGGAGGGACAGGGATGAGTGAGTTGGTGTAGTGACATGGAGGAGTGACATGGAATAGCGACAAGGAGTAGTGACATGGAGGAGTGACATTGAGGAGTGACATGGAGGAGTGACATAGAGGATTGATGTGGAGGAGAGACATGGAGGAGTGACACGGCAGATCAGCAAGGAGGATTGTTATGGTTGAGTGACATGGTGGAGGGACATGGATGAGTGACATGGAGGAGTGACATGGAGGAGCAACATAGAGGAGTGACAAGGAGGAGCGACATGGAGGAGTGACATGGAAGTCATATAGAAGTGACATGGAGGAGTGACATGGAGGATCGACATGGAGGAGTGACATGGAGTAGCGACATAGGGGAATGACATAGACGAGTGATATTGAAAAGTGACATGGAGGAGTGACATAGAGGTGTGATGTGGAGGAGTGACATGGAAAACATGTAGAAATGAAACGGAGGAGTGATATGAAGGAGTGACAATATGGAGCAACACGGATGAGAGACATGACATTGAAGACTTTGAGAAGTGACATGGAGGAGCGACATGCAAGAGTGACATGGAGGAGTGACATTGAGTAGCGACATGGAGGAGTGAGTTTATATAGCGACATAAGGAGTGACATGGAATAGCGACATGGAGGAGTGACATGGAGGAGTGACATAGAGGAGTTACGTGCAGCAGTGACATGGAGGAGTGACAAGGAGGATTGAGTTGGTGTAGCGACATGGAGGAGTGACATGGAGTAGCTACATGGAGGAGTGACATGAGGATTGAGTTGGTGTAGCGAAATGGAGGAGTGACATGGAAGAGAGATAAGGAGGAGTGACATAGAGGAGTAACATGGAGGAGTGACATAGAGGTTTGATGTGGGGGAGTGATATGGAGTAGTGACATGGAGAAGTGACAAATTTGATCAGGAAGGAGGGTTGATATGGTGGAGTGACATGGCGGAGGGACAGGGATGAGTGAGTTGGTGTAGTGACATGGAGGAGTGACATGGAGGAGTGACATGAAGGGCTGATATGGAGGAGTGACATGGAGGAGTGACGTGGTGGAGTGAAATGGGGGAGTGACATGGAGGCGTGAGTTGGTGTAGCGACATGGAGGAGTGACATGGAATAGCGACAAGGAGAAATGACATGGAGGAGTGAGTTGGTAGAGCGACATGGAGGAGTGACATGGAATAGCTACATGGAGGAGTGACAAGGAGGAGTGACATGGAGGAGTGAGTTTTGTGGAGCGAAATGGAGGAGTGACATGGAAGACATATAGAAGTGACATGGAGTAGCGACATGGAGGAGTGACATGGAGGCGTGACATGGCGGAGGGACAGGGATGAGTGAGTTGGTGTAGTGACATGGAGGAGTGACATGGAGGACTGACATGGAGGCGTGACATGGAGGAGTGACATGGAGGGTTATTATGGAGGAGTGATATGGAGGAGTGACGTGGTGGAGTGACATGGAGGAGTGACGTAGTGTAGTGTGTTGGTGTATCGACATAAGGAGTGACATGGAATAGCGACATGGAGGAGTGACTTGGATGAGTGACATGGAGGAGTGACAAGGAGGGTTGAGTTGGTGTAGCGACATGGAGGAGTGACATGGAGGAGTGACATGGCGGAGGGAAAGGGATGAGTGAGTTGGTGTAGTGACATGGAGGAGTGACATGGAGGAATGAGATGGAGGAGTGACATGGAGGAGTGACATTCAGGGTTGATATGGAGGAGTGATATGGAGGAGTGACGTGGTGGAGTGACATGGAGGAGTGACATGAGAAGGGAGTTGGTGTAGCGACATGGAGGAGTGACATGGAATAGCAACAAGGAGGAGTGACATGGTGGAGTGACTTGGAGGAGTGACATGGAGGAGTGACATAGAGGATTTATGTGGAGGAGAGACATGGCGGAGGGACAGGGATGAGTGAGTTGGTGTAGTGACATGGAGGAGTGACATGGAAGAGTGAGTTGGTGTAGCGACATGGAGGAGTAACATGGAATAGCGACAAGGAGGAGTGACATGGAGGAGTGACATGGAGGAGTGATATAGAGGAGTGATGTGGAGGAGAGACATGGAGTAGTGACATGGAGAAATGACACGTTTGATCAGGAAGGAGGGTTGATATGGTGGAGTGACATGGCGGAGGGACATGGAGGAGTGAAATGGAGGAATGACGTGGTGGAGTGAAATGGAGGAGTGACATGGAGGAGTGAGTTGGTGTATCGACATAAGGAGTGACATGGAATAGCGACATCGAGGAGTGACTTGGATGAGTGACATGGCGGAGTGACAAGGAGGATTGAGTTGGTGTAGCTACATGGAGGAGTGACATGGAGGCGTGACATGGCGGAGGGACAGGGATGAGTGAGTTGGTGTAGTGACATGGAGGAGTGACATGGAGGAATGACATGGAGGAGTGATATGGAGGAATGACATGGTGGAGTGAAATGGAGGAGTGAAATGGAGGAGTGAGTTGGTGTAGCGACATAAGGAGTGACATGGAATAGCGACATGGAGGAGTGATATAGAGGAGTGGCGTGGTGGAGTGAAATTTAAGAGTGACATGGAGGAGTGACATGGAGTAGCTACATGGAGGAGTGACAAAGAGGTGTGACATGGAGGAGTGACGTGGACGAGTGACATGGAGGAGTGAGTTGGTAGAGCGACATGGAGGAGTGACATGGAAGAGCTACATTGAGGAGTGACAAGGAGGTGTGACATGGAGGAGTGACGTGGAGTAGCGACATGGAGGAGTGACTTGGAGGAGTGACAATGTGGAGCTACACAGATGAGAGACATGACATTGAAGACTTTGAGAAGTGACATGGAGGAGAGACATGGAGGAGTGAAATGGAGGAGTGACATGAAGTAGCGACATGGAGGAGTGACATGTAGGAGTGAGTTGGTGTAACGACATGGAGGAGTGACATGGAAAATATATATAAAAGTGACATGAAGGAGAGACATGGAGAAGTGACAGGGCGGATCAGCAAGGAGGATTGATATGGTGGAGTGACATGGAGGAGGGACATGGAGGAGTGATTTGGAAAAGTGACTTGGAGGAGAGAAATAAAGGAGTGACATGAAGGAATGACATGGATGAGTGACATGGAGGAGTGACATGGAGGAGTGACATAGAGTAGTGACGTGGTGGAGTGAAATGTGGGAGTGACATGGAGGAGTGAGTTGGTGTAGCGACATGGAGGAGTGACAAGTTTGATCAGGAAGGAGGGTTGATATGGTGGAGTGACATGGCGGAGGGACAGGGATAAGTGAGTTGGTGTAGTGACATGGAGTAGCTACATGGAGGAGTGACAAGGAAGTGTGACATGGAAGACATATAGAAGTGACATTGAGGAGTGACTTGGAGGATTGACATAAAGGAGTGACATGGAGGAATGACTTGGATGAGTGACATGGAGGAGTGACAAGGAGGTTTGAGTTGGTGTAGCGACATGGAGGAGTTACATGGAGTAGCGACATGGAGGAGTGAAATGAGGAGTGAGTTGTTGTAGCAACATGGAGGAGTGACATGGAATAGCGACAAGGAGGTGTGACATGGAGGAGTGACATAGAGAATTGATGTGGAGGAGAGACACGGAGTAGTGACATGGAGAACTGACAAGTTTGATCAGTAAGGAGGGTTGATATGGTGGAGTGACATGGCGGAGGGACAGGGATTAGTGAGTTGGTGTAGTGACATGGAGGAGTGACATGGAGGAGTGACGTGGTGGAGTGAAATGGAGGAGTGACATGGAGGAGTGAGTTGATGTATCGACATAAGGAGTGACATGGAATAGCGACATGGAGGAGTGACTTGGATGAGTGACATGGAGGAGTGACAAGGAGGATTGAGTTGGTGTAGCGACATGAAGATGTGAAATGGAGTAGCGACATGGAGGAGTGACATGAGGAGTGAGTTGGTGTAGCGACATGGAGGAGTGACATGGAGGATTGACCTGGCGGAGGGACAGGGATGAGTGAGTTAGTGTAGTGACATGGAGGAATGACATGGACGAGTGACATGGAGGAGTGACATGGAGGGTTGATATGGAGGAGTGATATGGAGGAGTGACGTGGTGGAGTGAAATGGAGGAGTGACATGAGGAGTGAGTTGGTGTAGCGACATGGAGGAGTGACATGGAGAAGTGACATAGAGGATTGATATGGAGGAGTAACATGGAGGAGTTATATAGAGGAGTTGCTTGGTGGAGTGAAATTTAAGAGTGACATGGAGGAGTGACATGGAGGAGTGACATGGAGTAGCTACATGGAGGAGTGACAAGGAGGTGTGACATGGAAGAGTGACGTGGACGAGTGACATGGAGGAGTGAGTTGGTAGAGCGACATGGAGGAGTGACATGGAGTAGCTACATGGAGGAGTGACAAGGAGGTGTGACATGGAGGAGTGACGTGGAGTAGCGACATGGAGGAGTGACAATGTGGAGCTACACAGATGAGAGACATGACATTGAAGACTTGGAGAAGTGACATGGAGGAGAGACATGGAGGAGTGAAATGGAGGAGTGACATGGAGTAGAGAAATGGAGGAGTGACATGGAGGAGTGAGTTGGTGTAACGACATGGAGGAGTGACATGGAGGAATGACATGGAGGAGTGACATGGAGGAATGACATGGAGGGTTGATATGGAGGAGTGATATGGAGGAGTGACGTGGTGGAGTGAAATGGAGGAGTGAAATGGATGATTGAGTTGGTGTAGCAACATAAGGAGTGACATGGAATAGTGACATGGAGGAGTGATATAGAGGAGTGGCGTGGTGGAGTGAAATTTAAGAGTGACATGGAGGAGTGACATGGAGGAGTGACATGGAGTAGCTACATGGAGGAGTGACAAAGAGGTGTGACATGGAGGAGTGACGTGGACAAGTGACATGGAGGAGTGAGTTGGTAGAGCGACATGGAGGAGTGACATGGAGTAGCTACATTGAGGAGTGACAAAGAGGTGTGACATGGAGGAGTGACGTGGAGTAGCGACATGGAGGAGTGACTTGGAGGAGTGACAATGTGGAGCTACACAGATGAGAGACATGACATTGAAGACTTTGAGAAGTGACATGGAGGAGAGACATGGAGGAGTGAACTGGAGGAGTGACATGGAGTAGCGACATGGAGGAATGACATGGAGGAGTGAGTTGGTGTAACGACATGAAGGAGTGACATGGAAGATATATAGAAGTGACATGAAGGAGTGACATGGAGAAGTGACAGGGCGGATCAGCAAGGAGGATTGATATGGTGGAGTGACATGGAGGAGGGACATGGAGGAGTGACAAGGAGGAGTGACATGGAGGAGTGACATGGAGGAGTGACATAGAGGATTGATGTGGAGGAGAGACATGGAGGAGTTACAGGGCGGATCAGCAAGGAGGATTGATATGATGGAGTGACATGGCGGAGGGACATGGATGAGTGACAAGGAGGAGTGACATGGAGGAGCAACATGGAGGAGTGACAAGGAGGAGCGACATGGAGGATTGACATGGAAGACATATAGAAGTGACATGGAGGAGTGACATGGAGGATCGATATGGAGGAGTGACATGGAGTAGCGACATAGGGGAATGATATAGAGGAGTGATATTGAAAAGTGACATGGAGGAGTGACTTTGAGGAGTGATGTGGAGGAGTGACATGGAAAAGATGTAGAAGTAACACGGAGGAGTGATATGGAGGAGTGACAATATGGAGCTACACGGATGAGAGACATGACATTGAAGACTTGGAGAAGTGACATGGAGGAGCGACATGCAAGAGTGACATGGACGAGTGACATGGAGTAGCGACATGGAGTAGTGACATTAAGGAGTTACATGGAGGAGTGAAATGGAGGACTGATATGGAGGAGTGACATGGAGGAGTGAAATAGAGGAGTGATATGGAGGAGCGACATGCAGGATTTACATTGAAGTCATATAGAAGTGAAATTGAGGAGTGACTTGGAGGAGTGACATAAAGGAGTGACATGGCGGAATGACATGGATGAGTGACATGGAGGAGTGACAAGGAGTAGCGACATGGAGGAGTGACATGAGGAGTGATGTAGAAGAGTGACGTGGTGGAGTGAAATGGAGGAGTGACATGGAAGACTGAGTTGGTGTAGCGACATGGAGGAGTAACATGGAATAGCGACAAGGAGGAGTGACATGGAGGAGTGACATGGAGGAGTGATATAGAGGAGTGATGTAGAGGAGAGACATGGAGTAGTGACATGTAGAAGTGACAAGTTTGATCAGGAAGGAGGGTTGATATAGTGGAGTGACATGGCGGAGGGACATGGAGGAGTGACATGGAGGAGTGACATGGAGGGTTGATATGGAGGAGGGACGTGATGGAGTGAAATGGAGGAGTGACATGGAGGGGTGAGTTGTTGTATCGACAAAAGGAGTGACATGGAATAGCGACATGGAGGAGTGACTTGGATGAGTGACATGGCGGAGTGACAAGGAGAATTGAGTTGGTGTAGCGACATGGAGGAGTGACATGGAGGCGTGACATGGCGGAGGGACAGGGATGAGTGAGTTGGTTTAGTGACATGGAGGAGTGACATGGAGGAGTGACATGGAGGGTTGATATGGAGGAGTGACATGGAGGAGTGACATGGAAGACATATAGAAGTGACATGGAGGTGTGACATGGAGGAGTGAAAAGGATGATTGAGTTGGTGTAGCGACATGGAGGAGTGACATGGAGTAGCGACATGGAGGAGGGAGATGAGGAGTGAGTTGGTGTAGCGACATGGAGGAGTGACATGGAGGTGTGACATGGAGGAGTGACATGGAGGTGTGACAAGGAGGAGTGACATAGAGGAGTGACGTGGAAAAGTGACATGGAGGAGTGACATGGAAGAGTGAGTTGGTGGAGCGACATGGAGGAGTGACATGGAGTTGCGACATGGAGGAGTGACTTGGAGGAGTGATATCAAGGATTGACATGGAGGAGTGACATGGAGGATTGACGTGGAGGAGCGATATGGAGGAGTGAAATGGAGGAGTGAAATGGAGTGACATTTAGGAGCAACATAGATGAGAGACATGTAACAGCAAGGAGGAGTTATATGGAGGAGTGACGTGGAATAGTGACACAGAGGAGCGACACGGATGAGAGACGTGGAGAAGTGACACGGAAGACTTTGAGAAGTCATATGGAGGAATGACATGGATGAGTGACATAGAGGAGCAAAATGGAGGATCGACTTGGTGGAGTGACATGGAGGAGTGACATGGAGGAGCAACATGGAGGAGTTACATGGAAGACATATAGAAGTGACATGGAGGAGTGATATGGAGTAGTGACATGGAGGAGTGACATGGAGGAGTGACATGGAGGAGTGACATAAAGGAGTTACATGGAGGAGTGAGTTGGTGTAGCGACATGGAGGAATTACATGGAGGACTGACATGGATGAACGACATGGAGAAGTGACATGAAGGAGTGAGTTGGTGTAGCGACATGGAGGAGTGAAATGGAGTAGTGACATGGAGGAGTGACAAGGAGTATTGAGTAGGTGTAGCGACATGGAGGAGTGAAATGGAGGAGTGACATGGATGAGTGACATAGAGGAGTGACATGGAGGAGCAACATGGAGGAGCGACATGGAGGAGTTACATGGAGGAGTGACATGGAGGAGCAACATGGAAGAGTGACATGGAAGACATATAGAAGTGACATGGAGGGGTGACATGGATAAGTGACATGGAGGATTGATGTGGAGGCGTAACATGGAGGAGTGATATAGAGGAGTGGCGTGGTGGAGTGAAATGGAGGAGTGACATGGAGGAGTGAGTTGGTGTAGGGACATGGAGGAGTGACATGGAGTAGCGACATGGAGGAGTGACATGAGGAGTGAGTTGGTGTAGCGACATGGAGGAGTGACATGGAGGAGTGACAAGGACGATTGAGTTGGTGTAGGAACATGGAGGAGTGACATGGAGGAGTGACAAGGAGGTGTGACATGGAAGAGTGACGTGGAGGAGTGACAAGGAGGATTGATATGGAGGAGTGACATGGAGGACAGATATGGAGGATTTACAGGTAGGAGTGACATGGACGAGGGACATGGAGGAGTGACATGGAAGACATATAGAAGCGACATGGAGGAGTGACTTGAGGAGTGACGTAGAAGATTGAGGTGGTGGAGTGAAATGGAGGAGTGACATGGAAGAGTGAGTTGGTGTAGCGACATGGAGGAGTAACATGGAATAGCGACAAGGAGGAGTGACATGGAGGAGTGATATAGAGGAGTGATGTGGAGGAGAGACATGGAGTAGTGACATGGAGAAGTGACAAATTTGATCAGGAAGGAGGGTTGATATGGTGGAGTGACATGGCGGATTGACATGGAGGAGTGACATGGAGGGTTGATATGGAGGAGGGACGTGGTGGAGTGAAATGGAGGAGTGACATGGAGGAGTGAGTTGGTTTAGCGACAAGGAGGAGTGACATGGAGGGTTGATATGGAGGAGTGACATGGAGGAGTGACGTGGTGGAGTGAAATGGAGGAGTGACATGGAGGAGTGAGTTTATATAGCGACATAAGGAGTGACATGGAATAGCAACATGGAGGAGCGACATGGAGGAGTGACATGGAGGACTGACTGGAGTTAAATTTGGATTGACGTTGAAATTGACCTCATGTCAATCCTCCATGTCCCTACTCCATGTCACTCCTCTATGTAACTCCTCATGTCACTCCTCCATGTCGCTACACCAACTCAAACCTCCTTGTCACTCCTCCATGTCACTCCTCCATGTCACTCCTTTATGTCACTCTTCCAAGTCACTCCTCAATTTCACTTCTATATGTCTTCCATGTCAGTCCTCCATGTCACTCCTCCATATCAATCCTCCATTTCACTCCTCCATGTCACTCCTCCATATCACTACTCCATGTCGCTACTCCATATGACTCCTCCATGTTGCTCCACCAACTCACTCCTCCATGTCACTCCTCCTTGTCGCTACTCCATGTCACTCCTCCATGTCGCTATACCAACTCACTCCTCCATGTCACTCCTCCATTTCACTCCACCATATCACGCCTCCATGTCGCTACTCCTTGTCACTCATCCATGTCACTCCTCCATGTCGCTATTCCATGTCACTCCTTATGTCACTACACCAACTCACTCCTCCATGTCACTCCTCCATTTCTCTCCACTACGTCACTCCTCCATGTCACTCCTCCATATCAACACTCCATGTCACTCATCCCTGTCCCGCCACCATGTCACTCCACCATATCAACCCTCTTTCCTGATCAAACTTGTCACTTCTCCATGTCACTACTCCATGTCTCTCCCCCACATCAATCCTCTATGTCACAACTCCATGTCACTAATTCATGTCACTCCTCCTTGTCGCTATTTCATGTCACTCCTCCATATCGCTCCACCAACTCACTCCTCCATGTCACTCCTACATGTCACTGCTCCAAGGCACTCCCCTATGTCACTCCACCATGTCACTCCTCCATGTCACTACTCCATGTCACTCCTCCATGTCACTCCTCCCTGTCACTACACCAACTCACTCATCCCTGTCTCTCCGCCTTGTCACTCCACCATATCAACCCTCCTTCCTGATCAAACTTGTCACTTCTCCATGTCACTACTCCATGTATCTCCTCCACATCAATCCTCTATGTCACTCCTCCAAGTCACTCCTCCATGTCACTCCTCCATGTCACTGCTCCACGTCACTCCTCTATGTCACTTCTCCATGTCACTCCACCATGTCACTCCTCCATGTCACTCCTCCATAGCAACCCTCCATGACACTCCTCCACATCAATCCTCTATGTCACTCCTCCAAGTCACTCCTCAATTTCACTTCTATATGTCTTCCATGTCACTCCTCCATGTCACTACTCCATGTCACTTCTCCAAGTCTTCAATGTCATGTCTCTCATCCGTGTAGCTCCACATTGTCACTCCTCCATATCACTCATCCGTGTCACTTCTACATGTTTTACAAATATCTCCTCCACATGACTACTCTATGTCATTCATCCATGTAACTTTTCAATATCACTCCTCTATGTCACTCCTCTGTCATTCCCCCATGTCGCTACTCCATGTAACTCCTCCATGTCGTTACATCAACTCACTCCTCCATGTTACTCCTCCATGTCGCTACTCCAACTCAACCCTTTTTTTCACTCCTCCATGTCACTCATCCATGTCATTCCTCCATGGCACTCCTCTATGTCACTCCTCCATGTCACTTATCAATATCACTCCTCTATGTCATTCCCCCATCTCGATCTTCCATGTCGCTCGTCCATGTAACTCCGCAATGTCACTCCTCCATGTAGAACCTCCATGTCACTCCTCCGTGTAACTCCTCCATGTTGCTCTTGCATGTCACTCCTCCATGTCGATCCTCCATGTCACTCCAGAATGTCCCTCCAGAATGTCCCTCCAAAATGTAACTCCTCCATGTCACTCCAAAATGTCAATCCAGATTTAACTACAGAATGTCACTCCTAGAGGAGTGAAATGGAGGAGGGACATGGAGGAGTGAAATAGATGGGTTACTTGGAGGAGTGACATAAAGGAGTGAGTTGTTGTAGCGACATGGAGGAGTGACATGGAAGACATATAGAAGTGACATGGAGGAGTGACTTGGAGGAGTGACATAAAGGAGTGACATGGAGGAGTGACATGGAGGAGTGACATAGAGGTTTGATGTGGGGGTGAGACATGGAGTAGTGACATGGAGAAGTGACAAGTTTGATCAGGAAGGAGGGTTGATATGGTGGAGTGACATGGCGGAGAGACAGGGATGAGTGAGTTGGTGTAGTGACATGGAGGAGTGACATGGAGGAGTGACATGGAGGGTTGATATGGAGGAGTGACATGGACGAGTGACGTGGTGGAGTGAAATGGGAGAGTGACATGAAGGAGTGAGTTGGTGTAGCGACATGGAGGAGTGACATGGAATAGCGACAAGGAGGAATGACATGGAGGAGTGACATGGAGGAGTGACATAGAGGATTGATGTGGAGGAAAGACATGGAGTAGTGACATGGAGAAGTGACGAGTTTGATCAGGAAGGAGGGTTGATATGGTGGAGTGACATGGCGGAGGGACAGGGATGAGTGAGTTGGTGTAGTGACATGGAGTAGCTACATGGAGGAGTGACAAGAAAGTGTGACATGGAGGAGTGACGTGGTGGAGTGAAATGGTGTAATGACATGGAGGAGTGAGTTGGTGTATCGACATAAAGAGTGACATGGAATAGCGACATGGAAGAGTGACTTGGATGAGTGACATGGAGGAGTGACAAGGAGGATTGAGTTGGTGTAGCGACATGGAGATGTGAAATGGAGTAGCGACATGGAGGAGTGACATGAGGAATGAGTTGGTGTAGCGACATGGAGGAGTGACATGGAGGAGTGACATGGCGGAGGGACAGGGATGAGTGAGTTGGTGTAGTGACATGGAAGAGTGACATGGAGGAATGACATGGAGGAGTGAAATGGAGGAGTTACATGGAGTGTTGATATGGAGGAGTGATATGGAGGATTGACGTGGTGGAGTGAAATGGAGGAGTGAAATGGAGGAGTGAGTTGATGTAGCGACATAAGGAGTGACATGGAATAGCGACATGGAGGAGTGACATGGAATAGCGACAAGGAGGAGTGACATGGAAGGGTGACATGGAGGAGTGACATAGAGGATTGATGTGGAGGAGAGACATGGAGTAGTGACATGGAGAAGTGACAAGTTTGATCAGGAAGGAGGGTTGATATGGTGGAGTGACATGGCGGAGGGAAAGGGATGAGTGAGTTGGTGTAGTGACATAGAGGAGTGACATGGAGGAGTGACATGGAGGAGTAACATGGAGGGTTGATATGGAGGAGTGACATGGAGGAGTGACGTGGTGGAGTGACAAGGAGAGTTGATATGGAGGAGTGACATGGAGGAGTGACGTGGTGGAGTGAAAAGGAGGAGTGACATGGAGGAGTGAGTTTATATAGCGACATAAGGAGTGACATGGAATAGCAACATTGAGGAGTGACATAGAGCAGTGATGTGGAGCAGTTACATGGAGGAGTGAAAAGGAGGATTGAGTTGGTGTAGAGACATGGAGGAGTGACATGGAGTAGCTACATGGAGGAGTGACATGAGGATAGAGTTGATGTAGCGACATGGAGGAGTGACATGGAAGAGCGACAAGGAGGAGTGACATAGAGGAGTGACATGGAGGAGTGACATAGAGGTTTGATGTGGGGGTGAGACATGGAGTAGTGACATGGAGAAGTGACAAGTTTGATCAGGAAGGAGGGTTGATATGGTGGAGTGACATGGCGGAGAGACAGGGATGAGTGAGTTGGTGTAGTGACATGGAGGAGTGACATGGAGGAGTGACATGGAGGGTTGATATGGAGGAGTGACATGGAGGAGTGACGTGGTGGAGTGAAATGGGAGAGTGACATGAAGGAGTGAGTTGGTGTAGCGACATGGAGGAGTGACATGGAATAGCGACAAGGAGGAATGACATGGAGGAGTGACATGGAGGAGTGACATAGAGGATTGATGTGGAGGAAAGACATGGAGTAGTGACATGGTGAAGTGACGAGTTTGATCAGGAAGGAGGGTTGATATGGTGGAGGGACATGGCGGAGGGACAGGGATGAGTGAGTTGGTGTAGTGACATGGAGTAGCTACATGGAGGAGTGACAAGGAAGTGTGACATGGAGGAGTGACGTGGTGGAGTGAAATGGAGTAATGACATGGAGGAGTGAGTTGGTGTATCGACATAAAGAGTGACATGGAATAGCGACATGGAAGAGTGACTTGGATGAGTGACATGGAGGAGTGACAAGGAGGATTGAGTTGGTGTAGCGACATGGAGATGTGAAATGGAGTAGCGACATGGAGGAGTGACATGAGGAGTGAGTTGGTGTAGCGACATGGAGGAGTGACATGGAGGAGTGACATGGCGGAGGGACAGGGATGAGTGAGTTGGTGTAGTGACATGGAAGAGTGACATGGAGGAATGACATGGAGGAGTGAAATGGAGGAGTTACATGGAGTGTTGATATGGAGGAGTGATATGGAGGATTGACGTGGTGGAGTGAAATGGAGGAGTGAGTTGGTGTAGCGACATAAGGAGTGACATGGAATAGCGACATGGAGGAGTGACATGGAGGAGTGACATGAGGAGTGAGTTGGTGTAGCGACATGGTGGAGTTACATGGAATAGCGACAAGGAGGAGTGACATGGAAGGGTGACATGGAGGAGTGACATAGAGGATTGATGTGGAGGAGAGACATGGAGTAGTGACATGGAGAAGTGACAAGTTTGATCAGGAAGGAGGGTTGATATGGTGGAGTGACATGGCGGAGGGAAAGGGATGAGTGAGTTGGTGTAGTGACATAGAGGAGTGACATGGAGGAGTGACATGGAGGAGTAACATGGAGGGTTGATATGGAGGAGTGACATGGAGGAGTGACGTGGTGGAGTGAAATGGAGGAGTGACATGGAGGAGTGAGTTGGTGTAGCGACATAAGGAGTGACATGGAATAGCAACATGGAGGAGTGACATGGAGGAGTGATATAGAGGAGTGACGTGGAGCAGTGACATGGAGTAGCGACATTGGGGAATGACATAGAGGAGTGACATGGAAGACATATAGAAGTGACATGGAGGAGTGACATGAAGGATCGACATGGAGGAGTGACATGGAGGAGTGACATGGAGTAGCAACATAGGGGAATGACATAGAGGAGTGATATTGAAAAGTGACATGGAGGAGTGACATAGAGGAGTGATGTGGAGGAGTGACATGGAAAACATGTAGAAGTGACACGGAGGAGTGATATGGAGGAGTGACAATATGGAGCTACAAAGATGAGAGACATGACATTGAAGACTTAGAGAAGTGACATAGAGGAGCGTCATGCAAGAGTGACATGGAGGAGTGACATGGAGTAGCAACATGGAGTAGTGACATTAAGGAGTTACATGGAGGAGTGAAATGGAAGATTGATATGGAGGAGTGACATGGAGTAGTGAAAAAGAGGAGTGATATGGAGGAGCGACATTCAGGAGTGACATTGAAGTCATATAGAAGTGAAATTGATGAGTGACTTGGAGGAGTGACATAAAGGAGTGACATGGAGGAGTGACATGAGGAGTGATGTAGAAGAGTGACGTGGTGGAGTGAAATGGAGGAATGACATGGAAGAGTGAGTTGGTGTAGCGACATGGAGGAGTGACATGGAGGAGTGAGTTGGTGTAGCGACATGGAGGAGTAACATGGAGGAGTGACATGGCGGAGGGACAGGGATGAGTGAGTTGGTGTAGTGACATGGAGGAATGACATGGAGGAGTGACATGGAGGAGTGACATGAAGGGCTGATATGGAGGAGTGACATATAGAAGTGACATGGAGGAGTGACTTGGAGGAGTGACATAAAGGAGTTACATGGAGGAATGACTTGGATGAGTGACATGGAGGAGTGACATAGAGGAGTGACATGGAGGAGTGACATAGAGGATTGATGTGGGGGAGAGACATGGAGTAGTGACATGGAGAAGTTACAAGTTTGATCAGGAAGGAGGGTTGATATGGTTGAGTGACATGGCGGAGGGACAGGGATGAGTGAGTTGGTGTAGTGACATGGAGGAGTGACATGGAATAGCGACAAGGAGTAGTGACATGGAGGAGTGACATTGAGGAGTGACATGGAGGAGTGACATAGAGGATTGATGTGGAGGAGAGACATGGAGGAGTGACACGGCAGATCAGCAAGGAGGATTGTTATGGTTGAGTGACATGGTGGAGGGACATGGATGAGTGACATGGAGGAGTGACATGGAGGAGCAACATGGAGGAGTGACAAGGAGGAGCGACATGGAGGAGTGACATGGAAGTCATATAGAAGTGACATGGAGGAGTGACATGGAGGATCGACATGGAGGAGTGACATGGAGTAGCGACATAGGGGAATGACATAGACGAGTGATATTGAAAAGTGACATGGAGGAGTGACATAGAGGTGTGATGTGGAGGAGTGACATGGAAAACATGTAGAAATGAAACGGAGGAGTGATATGAAGGAGTGACAATATGGAGCAACACGGATGAGAGACATGACATTGAAGACTTTGAGAAGTGACATGGAGGAGCGACATGCAAGAGTGACATGGAGGAGTGACATTGAGTAGCGACATGGAGGAGTGAGTTTATATAGCGACATAAGGAGTGACATGGAATAGCGACATGGAGGAGTGACATGGAGGAGTGACATAGAGGAGTTACGTGCAGCAGTGACATGGAGGAGTGACAAGGAGGATTGAGTTGGTGTAGCGACATGGAGGAGTGACATGGAGTAGCTACATGGAGGAGTGACATGAGGATTGAGTTGGTGTAGCGACATGGAGGAGTGACATGGAAGAGAGATAAGGAGGAGTGACATAGAGGAGTAACATGGAGGAGTGACATAGAGGTTTGATGTGGGGGAGTGATATGGAGTAGTGACATGGAGAAGTGACAAATTTGATCAGGAAGGAGGGTTGATATGGTGGAGTGACATGGCGGAGGGACAGGGATGAGTGAGTTGGTGTAGTGACATGGAGGAGTGACATGGAGGAGTGACATGAAGGGCTGATATGGAGGAGTGACATGGAGGAGTGACGTGGTGGAGTGAAATGGGGGAGTGACATGGAGGCGTGAGTTGGTGTAGCGACATGGAGGAGTGACATGGAATAGCGACAAGGAGAAATGACATGGAGGAGTGAGTTGGTAGAGCGACATGGAGGAGTGACATGGAATAGCTACATGGAGGAGTGACAAGGAGGAGTGACATGGAGGAGTGAGTTTTGTGGAGCGACATGGAGGAGTGACATGGAAGACATATAGAAGTGACATGGAGTAGCGACATGGAGGAGTGACATGGAGGCGTGACATGGCGGAGGGACAGGGATGAGTGAGTTGGTGTAGTGACATGGAGGAGTGACATGGAGGACTGACATGGAGGCGTGACATGGAGGAGTGACATGGAGGGTTATTATGGAGGAGTGATATGGAGGAGTGACGTGGTGGAGTGACATGGAGGAGTGACGTAGTGTAGTGTGTTGGTGTATCGACATAAGGAGTGACATGGAATAGCGACATGGAGGAGTGACTTGGATGAGTGACATGGAGGAGTGACAAGGAGGGTTGAGTTGGTGTAGCGACATGGAGGAGTGACATGGAGGAGTGACATGGCGGAGGGAAAGGGATGAGTGAGTTGGTGTAGTGACATGGAGGAGTGACATGGAGGAATGAGATGGAGGAGTGACATGGAGGAGTGACATTCAGGGTTGATATGGAGGAGTGATATGGAGGAGTGACGTGGTGGAGTGACATGGAGGAGTGACATGAGAAGGGAGTTGGTGTAGCGACATGGAGGAGTGACATGGAATAGCAACAAGGAGGAGTGACATGGTGGAGTGACTTGGAGGAGTGACATGGAGGAGTGACATAGAGGATTTATGTGGAGGAGAGACATGGCGGAGGGACAGGGATGAGTGAGTTGGTGTAGTGACATGGAGGAGTGACATGGAAGAGTGAGTTGGTGTAGCGACATGGAGGAGTAACATGGAATAGCGACAAGGAGGAGTGACATGGAGGAGTGACATGGAGGAGTGATATAGAGGAGTGATGTGGAGGAGAGACATGGAGTAGTGACATGGAGAAATGACACGTTTGATCAGGAAGGAGGGTTGATATGGTGGAGTGACATGGCGGAGGGACATGGAGGAGTGAAATGGAGGAATGACGTGGTGGAGTGAAATGGAGGAGTGACATGGAGGAGTGAGTTGGTGTATCGACATAAGGAGTGACATGGAATAGCGACATCGAGGAGTGACTTGGATGAGTGACATGGCGGAGTGACAAGGAGGATTGAGTTGGTGTAGCTACATGGAGGAGTGACATGGAGGCGTGACATGGCGGAGGGACAGGGATGAGTGAGTTGGTGTAGTGACATGGAGGAGTGACATGGAGGAATGACATGGAGGAGTGATATGGAGGAATGACATGGTGGAGTGAAATGGAGGAGTGAAATGGAGGAGTGAGTTGGTGTAGCGACATAAGGAGTGACATGGAATAGCGACATGGAGGAGTGATATAGAGGAGTGGCGTGGTGGAGTGAAATTTAAGAGTGACATGGAGGAGTGACATGGAGTAGCTACATGGAGGAGTGACAAAGAGGTGTGACATGGAGGAGTGACGTGGACGAGTGACATGGAGGAGTGAGTTGGTAGAGCGACATGGAGGAGTGACATGGAAGAGCTACATTGAGGAGTGACAAGGAGGTGTGACATGGAGGAGTGACGTGGAGTAGCGACATGGAGGAGTGACTTGGAGGAGTGACAATGTGGAGCTACACAGATGAGAGACATGACATTGAAGACTTTGAGAAGTGACATGGAGGAGAGACATGGAGGAGTGAAATGGAGGAGTGACATGAAGTAGCGACATGGAGGAGTGACATGTAGGAGTGAGTTGGTGTAACGACATGGAGGAGTGACATGGAAAATATATATAAAAGTGACATGAAGGAGAGACATGGAGAAGTGACAGGGCGGATCAGCAAGGAGGATTGATATGGTGGAGTGACATGGAGGAGGGACATGGAGGAGTGATTTGGAAAAGTGACTTGGAGGAGAGAAATAAAGGAGTGACATGAAGGAATGACATGGATGAGTGACATGGAGGAGTGACATGGAGGAGTGACATAGAGTAGTGACGTGGTGGAGTGAAATGTGGGAGTAACATGGAGGAGTGAGTTGGTGTAGCGACATGGAGGAGTGACAAGTTTGATCAGGAAGGAGGGTTGATATGGTGGAGTGACATGGCGGAGGGACAGGGATAAGTGAGTTGGTGTAGTGACATGGAGTAGCTACATGGAGGAGTGACAAGGAAGTGTGACATGGAAGACATATAGAAGTGACATTGAGGAGTGACTTGGAGGATTGACATAAAGGAGTGACATGGAGGAATGACTTGGATGAGTGACATGGAGGAGTGACAAGGAGGTTTGAGTTGGTGTAGCGACATGGAGGAGTTACATGGAGTAGCGACATGGAGGAGTGAAATGAGGAGTGAGTTGTTGTAGCAACATGGAGGAGTGACATGGAATAGCGACAAGGAGGTGTGACATGGAGGAGTGACATAGAGAATTGATGTGGAGGAGAGACACGGAGTAGTGACATGGAGAACTGACAAGTTTGATCAGTAAGGAGGGTTGATATGGTGGAGTGACATGGCGGAGGGACAGGGATTAGTGAGTTGGTGTAGTGACATGGAGGAGTGACATGGAGGAGTGACGTGGTGGAGTGAAATGGAGGAGTGACATGGAGGAGTGAGTTGATGTATCGACATAAGGAGTGACATGGAATAGCGACATGGAGGAGTGACTTGGATGAGTGACATGGAGGAGTGACAAGGAGGATTGAGTTGGTGTAGCGACATGAAGATGTGAAATGGAGTAGCGACATGGAGGAGTGACATGAGGAGTGAGTTGGTGTAGCGACATGGAGGAGTGACATGGAGGATTGACCTGGCGGAGGGACAGGGATGAGTGAGTTAGTGTAGTGACATGGAGGAATGACATGGACGAGTGACATGGAGGAGTGACATGGAGGGTTGATATGGAGGAGTGATATGGAGGAGTGACGTGGTGGAGTGAAATGGAGGAGTGACATGAGGAGTGAGTTGGTGTAGCGACATGGAGGAGTGACATGGAGAAGTGACATAGAGGATTGATATGGAGGAGTAACATGGAGGAGTTATATAGAGGAGTTGCTTGGTGGAGTGAAATTTAAGAGTGACATGGAGGAGTGACATGGAGGAGTGACATGGAGTAGCTACATGGAGGAGTGACAAGGAGGTGTGACATGGAAGAGTGACGTGGACGAGTGACATGGAGGAGTGAGTTGGTAGAGCGACATGGAGGAGTGACATGGAGTAGCTACATGGAGGAGTGACAAGGAGGTGTGACATGGAGGAGTGACGTGGAGTAGCGACATGGAGGAGTGACAATGTGGAGCTACACAGATGAGAGACATGACATTGAAGACTTGGAGAAGTGACATGGAGGAGAGACATGGAGGAGTGAAATGGAGGAGTGACATGGAGTAGAGAAATGGAGGAGTGACATGGAGGAGTGAGTTGGTGTAACGACATGGAGGAGTGACATGGAGGAATGACATGGAGGAGTGACATGGAGGAATGACATGGAGGGTTGATATGGAGGAGTGATATGGAGGAGTGACGTGGTGGAGTGAAATGGAGGAGTGAAATGGATGATTGAGTTGGTGTAGCAACATAAGGAGTGACATGGAATAGTGACATGGAGGAGTGATATAGAGGAGTGGCGTGGTGGAGTGAAATTTAAGAGTGACATGGAGGAGTGACATGGAGGAGTGACATGGAGTAGCTACATGGAGGAGTGACAAAGAGGTGTGACATGGAGGAGTGACGTGGACAAGTGACATGGAGGAGTGAGTTGGTAGAGCGACATGGAGGAGTGACATGGAGTAGCTACATTGAGGAGTGACAAGGAGGTGTGACATGGAGGAGTGACGTGGAGTAGCGACATGGAGGAGTGACTTGGAGGAGTGACAATGTGGAGCTACACAGATGAGAGACATGACATTGAAGACTTTGAGAAGTGACATGGAGGAGAGACATGGAGGAGTGAACTGGAGGAGTGACATGGAGTAGCGACATGGAGGAATGACATGGAGGAGTGAGTTGGTGTAACGACATGAAGGAGTGACATGGAAGATATATAGAAGTGACATGAAGGAGTGACATGGAGAAGTGACAGGGCGGATCAGCAAGGAGGATTGATATGGTGGAGTGACATGGAGGAGGGACATGGAGGAGTGACAAGGAGGAGTGACATGGAGGAGTGACATGGAGGAGTGACATAGAGGATTGATGTGGAGGAGAGACATGGAGGAGTTACAGGGCGGATCAGCAAGGAGGATTGATATGATGGAGTGACATGGCGGAGGGACATGGATGAGTGACAAGGAGGAGTGACATGGAGGAGCAACATGGAGGAGTGACAAGGAGGAGCGACATGGAGGATTGACATGGAAGACATATAGAAGTGACATGGAGGAGTGACATGGAGGATCGATATGGAGGAGTGACATGGAGTAGCGACATAGGGGAATGATATAGAGGAGTGATATTGAAAAGTGACATGGAGGAGTGACTTTGAGGAGTGATGTGGAGGAGTGACATGGAAAAGATGTAGAAGTAACACGGAGGAGTGATATGGAGGAGTGACAATATGGAGCTACACGGATGAGAGACATGACATTGAAGACTTGGAGAAGTGACATGGAGGAGCGACATGCAAGAGTGACATGGACGAGTGACATGGAGTAGCGACATGGAGTAGTGACATTAAGGAGTTACATGGAGGAGTGAAATGGAGGACTGATATGGAGGAGTGACATGGAGGAGTGAAATAGAGGAGTGATATGGAGGAGCGACATGCAGGATTTACATTGAAGTCATATAGAAGTGAAATTGAGGAGTGACTTGGAGGAGTGACATAAAGGAGTGACATGGCGGAATGACATGGATGAGTGACATGGAGGAGTGACAAGGAGTAGCGACATGGAGGAGTGACATGAGGAGTGATGTAGAAGAGTGACGTGGTGGAGTGAAATGGAGGAGTGACATGGAAGACTGAGTTGGTGTAGCGACATGGAGGAGTAACATGGAATAGCGACAAGGAGGAGTGACATGGAGGAGTGACATGGAGGAGTGATATAGAGGAGTGATGTAGAGGAGAGACATGGAGTAGTGACATGTAGAAGTGACAAGTTTGATCAGGAAGGAGGGTTGATATAGTGGAGTGACATGGCGGAGGGACATGGAGGAGTGACATGGAGGAGTGACATGGAGGGTTGATATGGAGGAGGGACGTGATGGAGTGAAATGGAGGAGTGACATGGAGGGGTGAGTTGTTGTATCGACAAAAGGAGTGACATGGAATAGCGACATGGAGGAGTGACTTGGATGAGTGACATGGCAGAGTGACAAGGAGAATTGAGTTGGTGTAGCGACATGGAGGAGTGACATGGAGGCGTGACATGGCGGAGGGACAGGGATGAGTGAGTTGGTTTAGTGACATGGAGGAGTGACATGGAGGAGTGACATGGAGGGTTGATATGGAGGAGTGACATGGAGGAGTGACATGGAAGACATATAGAAGTGACATGGAGGTGTGACATGGAGGAGTGAAAAGGATGATTGAGTTGGTGTAGCGACATGGAGGAGTGACATGGAGTAGCGACATGGAGGAGGGAGATGAGGAGTGAGTTGGTGTAGCGACATGGAGGAGTGACATGGAGGTGTGACATGGAGGAGTGACATGGAGGTGTGACAAGGAGGAGTGACATAGAGGAGTGACGTGGAAAAGTGACATGGAGGAGTGACATGGAAGAGTGAGTTGGTGGAGCGACATGGAGGAGTGACATGGAGTTGCGACATGGAGGAGTGACTTGGAGGAGTGACATGGAGGATTGACGTGGAGGAGCGATATGGAGGAGTGAAATGGAGGAGTGAAATGGAGTGACATTTAGGAGCAACATAGATGAGAGACATGTAACAGCAAGGAGGAGTTATATGGAGGAGTGACGTGGAATAGTGACACAGAGGAGCGACACGGATGAGAGACGTGGAGAAGTGACACGGAAGACTTTGAGAAGTCATATGGAGGAATGACATGGATGAGTGACATAGAGGAGCAAAATGGAGGATCGACTTGGTGGAGTGACATGGAGGAGTGACATGGAGGAGCAACATGGAGGAGTTACATGGAAGACATATAGAAGTGACATGGAGGAGTGATATGGAGTAGTGACATGGAGGAGTGACATGGAGGAGTGACATGGAGGAGTGACATAAAGGAGTTACATGGAGGAGTGAGTTGGTGTAGCGACATGGAGGAATTACATGGAGGACTGACATGGATGAACGACATGGAGAAGTGACATGAAGGAGTGAGTTGGTGTAGCGACATGGAGGAGTGAAATGGAGTAGTGACATGGAGGAGTGACAAGGAGTATTGAGTAGGTGTAGCGACATGGAGGAGTGAAATGGAGGAGTGACATGGATGAGTGACATAGAGGAGTGACATGGAGGAGCAACATGGAGGAGCGACATGGAGGAGTTACATGGAGGAGTGACATGGAGGAGCAACATGGAAGAGTGACATGGAAGACATATAGAAGTGACATGGAGGGGTGACATGGATAAGTGACATGGAGGATTGATGTGGAGGCGTAACATGGAGGAGTGATATAGAGGAGTGGCGTGGTGGAGTGAAATGGAGGAGTGACATGGAGGAGTGAGTTGGTGTAGGGACATGGAGGAGTGACATGGAGTAGCGACATGGAGGAGTGACATGAGGAGTGAGTTGGTGTAGCGACATGGAGGAGTGACATGGAGGAGTGACAAGGACGATTGAGTTGGTGTAGGAACATGGAGGAGTGACATGGAGGAGTGACAAGGAGGTGTGACATGGAAGAGTGACGTGGAGGAGTGACAAGGAGGATTGATATGGAGGAGTGACATGGAGGACAGATATGGAGGATTTACAGGTAGGAGTGACATGGACGAGGGACATGGAGGAGTGACATGGAAGACATATAGAAGCGACATGGAGGAGTGACTTGAGGAGTGACGTAGAAGATTGAGGTGGTGGAGTGAAATGGAGGAGTGACATGGAAGAGTGAGTTGGTGTAGCGACATGGAGGAGTAACATGGAATAGCGACAAGGAGGAGTGACATGGAGGAGTGATATAGAGGAGTGATGTGGAGGAGAGACATGGAGTAGTGACATGGAGAAGTGACAAATTTGATCAGGAAGGAGGGTTGATATGGTGGAGTGACATGGCGGATTGACATGGAGGAGTGACATGGAGGGTTGATATGGAGGAGGGACGTGGTGGAGTGAAATGGAGGAGTGACATGGAGGAGTGAGTTGGTTTAGCGACAAGGAGGAGTGACATGGAGGGTTGATATGGAGGAGTGACATGGAGGAGTGACGTGGTGGAGTGAAATGGAGGAGTGACATGGAGGAGTGAGTTTATATAGCGACATAAGGAGTGACATGGAATAGCAACATGGAGGAGCGACATGGAGGAGTGACATAGAGGAGTAACGTGGAGCAGTGACATGGAGGAGTGACATGGAGGAGTGAGTTGGTGGAGCAACATGGAGAAGTGGCATGGAAGACATATAGAAGTGACATGGAGGAGTGACATGGAGGAGTGACATGGAATAGCTACATGGAGGAGTGACAAGGAGGAGTGACATGGAGGAGTGAGTTGGTGGAGCGACATGGAGGAGTGACATGGAAGACATATAGAAGTGACATGGAGGAGTGACTTGGAGGAGTGACATAAAGGAGTGACATGGATAAATGACTTGGATGATTGACATGGAGGAGTGACAAGAAGGATTGAGTTGGTGTAGCGACATGGAGGAATGACATGGAGTAGCGACATGGAGGAGTGACATGGATGAGTGAGTTGGTGTAGCGACATGGAGGAGTGACATCGAGTAGCGACATGGAGGAGTGACATGAGGAGTGAGTTGGTGTAGCGACATGGAGTAGTGACATGGATGAGTGAAATGAAGGAGTAACATGGAGGTGTGACATGGAGGAGGGACATAGAGGAGTGATGTGGAGGAGTGACATGGAGGAGTGAGTTGGTGGAACGACATGGAGGAGTCACATGGAGTAGCCACATGGAGGAGTGACATGGAGGAGTGACATGGAGGAGTGACGAGGAGGATTGAGTTGGTATAGCAACATGGAGGAGTGACATGGAGTAGCGACATGGAGGAGTGACATGGAGCAGCTACATGGAGGAGTGACAAGGAGGTGTGATGTTGAGGAGTGACATGGAGGACTGAGATGGTGGAGCGACATGGAAGAGTCACATGGAGTAGCAACATGGAGGAGTGACATGCAGGAGTGACATTGAAGTCATATAGAATTGAAATTGAGGAGTGAGTTGGTGTAGCGACAAGGAGGAGTGACATGGAGGGTTGATATGGAGGAATGACATGGACGAGTGACATGGAGGAGTGACATGGAGTAGCGACAAGGAGGAGTGACATGGAGTAGTGATATGGAGAAATGACAAGTTTGATCAGGAAGGAGGGTTGTTATGGTGGTGTGACATGGCGGAGGGACAGGGATGAGTGAGTTGGTGTAGTGACATGGAATAGCTACATGGAGGAGTGACAAGGAAGTGTGACATGGAGGAGTGACGTGGACGAGTGACATGGAGGAGTGTGTTGGTAGAGCGACATGGAGGAGTGACATGGAATAGTTAAATGGAGGTGTGACATGGAGGAGTGACAATGTGGAGCTACACAGATGAGAGACATGACATTGAAGACTTGGAGAAGTGACATGGATGAGAGACATTGAGAAGTGAAATGGAGGAGTGACATGGAGTAGCGACATGGAGGAGTGACATGGAGGAGTGAGTTGGTGTAACGACATGGAGGAGTGACATGGAAGACATATAGAAGTGATATGGAGGAGTTACATGGAGAAGTGACAGGGCGGATCAGCAAGGAGGATTGATATGGTGGAGTGACATGGAGGAGGGACATGGAGGAGTGACATGGAGGAGTGACTTGGAGGAGTGACATAAAGGAGTGACATGGAGGAATGACATGGATGAGTTACATGGAGGAGTGACATGGAGTAGCGACAAGGAGGAGTGACATGGAGGAGTGAAATAGAGGAATGATATGGAGGAGCGACATGCAGGATTTACATTGAAGTCATATAGAAGTGAAATTGAGGAGTGACTTGGAGGAGTGAAATAAAGGAGTGACATGTAGGAATGACATGGATGAGTGACATGGAGGAGTGACAAGGAGTAGCGACATGGAGGAGTGACATGGATGAGTGAGTTGGTGTAGCAACATGGAGGAGTGACATGGAATAGCGACAAGGAGGAGTGACATGGAGGAGTGACATGGAGGAGTGACATAGAGGATTGATGTGGAGGAGAGACATGCAGTAGTGACATGGATAACTGAGACATGGATAACTAAGTTTGATCAGGAAGGAGGGTTGATATGGTGGAGTGACATGGCGGAGGGACAGGGATTAGTGAGTTGGTGTAGTGACATGGAGGAGTGACATGGAGGAGTGACATGGAGGAGTGACATGGAGGAGTGACGTGGTGGAGTGAAATGGAGGAGTGACATGGAGGAGTGAGTTGGTGTATTAGACATAAGGAGTGACATGGAATAGCGACATGGAGGAGTGACTTGGATGAGTGACATGGAGGAGTGACAAGGAGGAGTGACATGGAGGAGTGAGTTGGTGGAGCGACATGGAGGAGTGACATGGAAGACAAATAGAAGTGACATGGAGGAGTGACATGGAGGAGTGACATGGAGTAGCGACATGGAGTAGTGACATTAAGGAGTTACATGGAGGAGTGAAATGGAGGATTGATATGGAGGAGTGACATGGAGGAGTGAAATAGAGGAGTGATATGGAGGAGTGACATGCAGGAGTGACATTGAAGTCATATTGAAGTGAAATTGAGGAGTGACTTGGAGGAGTGACATGGAGGAATGACATGGATGAGTGACATGGAGGAGTGACATGAGGAGTGACGTAGAAGAGTGACGTGATGGAGTGAAATGGAGGAGTGACATGGAAGAATGAGTTGGTGTAGTGACATGGAGGAGTAACATGGAAGAGCGACAAGGAGGAGTGACATGGAGGAGTGACATGGAGGAGTTATATAGAGGAGTGACATGGAGGATCGACATGGAGTAGTGACATGGAGAAGTGACAAGTTTGATCAGGAAGGAGGGTTGATATAGTGGAGTGACATGGCGGAGGGACATGGAGGGTTGATATGGAGGAGGGATATGGTGGAGTGAAATGGAGGAGTGACATGGAGCAGTGAGTTGGTGTAGCGACAAGGAGGAGTGACATGGAGGAGTGATATGGAGGAGTGACATGGAGGAGTGACGTGGTGGAGTGAAATGAAGGAGTGACATGGAGGATTGAGTTTATATAGCGACATAAGGAGTGACATGGAATAGCGACATGGGAGAGTGACATGGAGGAGTGACATGGAGGAGTGACATGGAGGGTTGATATGGAGGAGGGATATGGTGGAGGGAAATGGAGGAGTGACATGGAGCAGTGAGTTGGTGTAGCGACAAGGAGGAGTGACATGGAGGAGTGATATGGAGGAGTGACATGGAGGAGTGACGTGGTGGAGTGAAATGAAGGAGTGACATGGAGGATTGAGTTTATATAGCGACATAAGGAGTGACATAGAATAGCGACATGGAAGAGTGACATGGAGGAGTGACATAGAGGAGTGATGTGGAGCAGTGACATGGAGGAGTGACAAGGAGGGTTGAGTTGGTGTAGTGACATGGAGGAGTGACATGGAGGGTTGATATGGAGGAGTGACATGGAATAGCGACAAGGAGGAATGACATGGAGGTGTGACATGGAGGAGTGACATAGAGGATTGATGTGGAGGAAAGACATGGAGTAGTGACATGGAGTAGCGACATGGAGGAGTGACATGGAATAGCGACAAGGAGGAATGACATGGAGGTGTGACATGGAGGAGTGACATAGAGGATTGATGTGGAGGAAAGACATGGAGTAGTGACATGGAGTAGCGACATGGAGGAGTGACATGAGGAGTGACGTAGACGAGTGACGTGGTGGATTGAAATGGAGGAGTGACATGGAAGAGTGAGTGTGTGTAGCGACATGGAGGAGTGACATGGAGGAGTGAGTTGGTGGAGCAACATGGAGGAGTGCCATGGAAGACATATAGAATTGACATGGAGGAGTGACTTGGAGGAGTGACATGGAGGGTTGATATGGAGGAGTGACATGGAATAGCGACAAGGAGCAATGACATGGAGGAGTGACATGGAGGAGTGATATAGAGGATTGATGTGGAGGAAAGACATGGAATAGTGACATGGAGTAGCGACATGGAGGAGTGACATGAGGAGTGACGTAGAAGAGTGACGTGGTGGAGTGAAATGGAGGAGTGACATGGAAGAGTGAGTTGGTGTAGCGACAAGGAGGAGTAACATGGAATAGCGACAAGGAGGAGTGACAAGGAGGAGTGACATGGAGGAGTGATATAGAGGAGTGATGTGGAGGAGAGACAAGTGACATGGAGAAGTGACAAGTTTGATCAGGAAGGAGGGTTGATATGGTGGAGTGACATTGCGGAGGGACATGGAGGAGTGATATGGAGGAGTGACATGGAGGGTTGATATGGAGGAGGGACGTGGTGGAGTGAAATGGAGGAGTGACATGGAGGAGTGAGTTGGTGTAGCGACAAGGAGGAGTGACATGGAGGGTTGATATGGAGGAGTGACATGGAGGAGTGAGTTTATATAGCGACATAAGGAGTGACATGAAATAGCTACATGGAGGAGTGACATAAAGGAGTGACGTGGAGCAGTGACATGGAGTAGTGACAAGGAGGATTGAGTAGGTGTAGCGACATGGAGGAGTGAAATGGAGTAGCGACATGGAGGAGTGACATGAGGAGTGATTTGGTGTAGCGACATGGAGGAGTGACATGGAGAAGTGACATGGCGGAGGGACAGGGATGAGTGAGTTGGTGTAGGGACATGGAGGAGTGACATGGAGGAATGACATGGAGGAGTGACATGGAGGAGTGACATGGAGGGTTGATATGAAGGAGTGATATGGAGGAGTGACGTGGTGGAGTGAAATGGAGTAGTGAAATGGAGATGTGAGTTGGTGTAGCGACATAAGGAGTGACATGGAATAGCGACATGGAGGAGTGATATAGAGGAGTGGTGTGGTGGAGTGAAATTTAAGAGTGACATGGAGGAGTGACATGGCGGAGTGACATGGAGTAGCTACATGGAGGTGTGACAAGGAGGTGTGACATGGAGGAGTGACGTGGAGTAGCGACATGGAGGGTTGACTTGGAGGAGTGTCAATGTGGAGCTACACAGATGAGAGACATGTCATTGAAGACTTGGAGAAGTGACATGGAGTAGAGACATGGAGGAGTGACATGGCGAAGGGACATGGAGGAGTGACATGGAGGAGTGACATGGAGGGTTGATATGGAGGAGGGACGTGGTGGAGTGAAATGGAGGAGTGACATGGAGGAGTGAGTTGGTGTAGCGACAAGGAGGAGTGACATGGAGGGTTGATATGGAGGAGTGACATGGAGGAGTGACGTGGTGGAGTGAAATGGAGGAGTGACATGGAGGAGTGAGTTTATATAGCGACATAAGGAGTGACATGGAATAGCGACATGGAGGAGTGACATGGAGGAGTGACATAGAGAAGTGACGTGGAGCAGTGACATAGAGGAGTGACATGGAGGAGTGACATGGAGGGTTGATATGGAGGAGTGACATGGAGGAGTGACGTGGTGGAGTGAAATGTGGGAGTGACATGGAAGAGTGAGTTGGTGTAGCGACATGGAGGAGTAACATGGAATAGCGACAAGGAGGAGTGACATGGAGGAGTGATATAGAGGAGTGATGTGGAGGAGAGACATGGAGTAGTGACATGGAGAAGTGACAAGTTTGATCAGGAAGGATGGTTGATATGGTGGAGTGACATGGCGGAGGGACAGGGATGAGTGAGTTGGTGTAATGACATGAAGTAGCTAAATGGAGGAGTGACAAGGAAGTGTGACATGGAGGAGTGACGTGGACGAGTGACATGGAGGAGTGAGTTGGTAGAGCGACATGGAGGAGTGACATGGAATAGCTACATGGAGGATTGACAAGGAGGAGTGACATGGAGGAGTGAGTTGGTGGAGCGACATGGAGGAGTAACATGGAAGACATATAGAAGTGACATGGAGGAGTGACTTGGAGGAGTGACATAAAGGAGTGACATGGAGGAATGACTTGGATGAGTGACATGGAGGAGTGACAAGGAGGATTGAGTTGTTGTAGCGACATGGAGGAGTGACATGGAGTAGCGACATGGAGGAGTGACATGAGGAGTGAGTTGGTGTAGCAACATGGAGGAGTGACATGGAATAGCGACAAGGAGGAGTGACATGGAGGAGTGACATGGAGGAGTGACATAGAGGATTGATGTGGAGGAGAGACATGGAGTAGTGACATGGAGAACTGACAAGTTTGATCTGGAAGGAGGTTTGATATTGTGGAGTGACATTGCGGAGGGACAGGGATTAGTGAGTTGGTGTAGTGACATGGAGGAGTTACATGGAGGAGTGACATGGAGGAGTGACATGGAGGGTTATATGGAGGAGTGACATGGAGGAGTGATGTGGTGGAGTGAAATGGAGGAGTGACATGGAGGAGTGAGTTGGTGTATCGACATAAGGAGTGACATGGAATAGCGACATGGAGGAGTGACTTGGATGAGTGACATGGAGGAGTGACAAGGAGGATTGCGTTGGTGTAGCGACATGGAGGAGTGAAAAGGAATAGCTACATGGAGGAGTGACAAGGAGGAGTGACATGGAGGAGTGAGTTGGTGGAACGACATGGAGGAGTGACATGGAAGACATATAGAAGTGACATGGAGGAGTGACTTGGAGGAGTGACATAAAGGAGTGACATGGAGGAATGACTTGGATGAGTGACATGGAGGACTGACAAGGAGGATTGAGTTGGTGTAGCGACATGGAGGAGTGACATGGAATAGCGACAAGGAGGAGTGACATGGAGGAGTGACATGGAGTAGCGACATAGGGGAATGACATAGAGGAGTAATATTGAAAAGTGACATGAAGGAGTGACATAGAGGAGTGATGTGGAAAACATGTAGAAGTGACACGGAGGAGTGATATGGAGGAGTGACAATATGGAGCTACACGGATGAGAGACATGACATTGAAGACTTGGAGAAGTGACCTGGAGGAGCTACATGCAAGAGTGACATGGAGGAGTGACATGGAGTAGCGACATGGAGTAGTGACATTAAGGAGTTACATGGAGGAGTGAAATGGAGGATTGATATGGAGGAGTGACATGGAGGAATGAAATAGAGGAGTGATATGGAGGAGCGACATGCAGGGGTGACATTGAAGTCATATTGAAGTGAAATTGAGGAGTGACTTGGAGTAGCGACATGGATGAGTGACATGAGGAGTGACGTAGAAGAGTGACGTGGTGGAGTGAAATGGAGGAGTGACATGGAGGAGTGAGTTGGTGTAGCGACAAGGAGGAGTGACATGGAGGAGTGATATGGAGGAATGACATGGAGGAGTGACGTAGTGGAGTGAATTGAAGGAGTGACATGGAGGATTGAGTTTATATAGCGATATAAGGAGTGACATGGAATAGCGACATGGAAGAATGACATGGAGGAGTGACAAGGAGGGTTGAGTTGGTGTAGTGACATTGAGGAGTGACATGGAGGGTTGATATGGAGGAGTGACATGGAATAGCGACAAGGAGGAATGACATGGAGGAGTGACATGGAGGAGTGACATGAAGGGTTGATATGGAGGAGGGACGTGGTGGAGTGACATGGAGAAGTGACAAGTTTGATCAGGGAGGAGGGTTGATATGGTGGAGTGACATGGCGGAGGGACATGGAGGAGTGACATGGAGGGTTGATATGGAGGAGGGACGTGGTTGATTGAAATGGAGGAGTGACATGGAGGAGTGAGTTGGTGTAGCGACAAGGAGGAGTGACATGGAGGGTTGATATGGAGTAGTGACATGGAGGAGTGACGTGGTGGAGTGAAATGGAGGGGTGACATGGAGGAGTGAGTTTATATAGCGACATAAGGAGTGACATGGAATAGCGACATGGAGGAGTGACATGGAGGAGTGAGTTGGTGGAGCAACATGGAGGAGTGACATGGAAGACATATAGAAGTGACATGGAGGAGTGACTTGGAGGAGTGACATAAAGGAGTGACATGGACAAATGACTTGGCTGAGTGACATGGAGGAGTGACAAGGAGGATCGAGTTGGTATAGCGACATGGAGGAGTGACATGGAGTAGCTACATGGAGGAGTGACATGAGTATTGAGTTGGTGTAGCGACATGGAGCAGTGACATGGAAGAGCGACAAGGAGTAGTGACATAGAGGAGTGACATGGAGGAGTGACATAGAGGTTTGATGTGGGGGAGAGACATGGAGTAGTGACATGGAGAAGTGACAAGTTTGATCAAGAAGGAGGGTTGATATGGTGGAGTGACATGGCGGAGGGACAGGGATGAGTGAGTTGGTGTAGTGACATGGAGGAGTGACATGGAGGAGTGACATGGAGGGTTGATATGGAGGAGTGACATGAAATAGCGACAAGGAGGAATGACATGGAGGAGTGACATGGAGGAGTGACATTCTGGAGGGACATTCTGGAGTGACATGGAGGAGCAACATGGAGGAGGAACATGGAGGAGTGACATTCTGGAGTGACATTCTGGAGGGACATTCTGGAGTGACATGGAGGAGCAACATGGAGGAGGAACATGGAGGAGTAACTGGAATATGATCAACCCCCCTGATTTAGTTACACAGCAATTTGATGCTTTAAATCTCTTTCAAATTGTATATGAGCCAACCAGACATAATTTGAAATCACCGTCATCTGCCACACTGATCGATTTTATTCTCACTAACACTCCATCAAACTACCGATCTGGAGTCTTCAGTCAAGACTTGAGTGACCACTATGCCATTGCATGCGTTCGCTCCGGCCTCTCTGTCAAACATCCACTTGTGATTGTGACCAAGTTCTCACTGAAAAACTTTGACAATCAGGCCTTCCTGCAAGATGTTGACGCTGCAAACTGGGAAAGAATCAATCTTATCCCCTCAGTGGAAGATGCCTGGTCTTATTTCAAAAACACCTTTAGCCTAATCATTGAGAAACACGCCCCATTGAAACGATTCCGGACAAAGAATCGCTACAGCCCCTGGTTCAGTCACGATTTGGCGGCTCTGATCCGCCTAAAAAACACCTCATGGCGGAGAGCGAGGTCTTCTCAGTCTGCTGCCGACTGGCTGGCCTTCAGACAATGCAGGAACAAAACAACACAGGCGATCAGGAAAGCTAAAATCAGTCATTTCAAAGAGGAATTCTCAGCCAGTGGCTCTGATGCCAAGAAATTTTGGAAAACAGTCAAATCCATGGAAAACAAACTTGCTTCTCCGCATCTACCCACTTCTTTGATTATTGATGACATTGTTGTTACTGATAAACAACGCATGGCCACACACTTCAACCAACATTTTGTGACATCATCTAATTTTTGGTGCAGCTGCCCCTGAAACAGATTCATCTAACACTCCTACTTCATCACCCAGCGTTAACAGCTTTTCCCTTCAACCTGTTAAGGTTTCGGAAGTCCTGGATGAACTCATTAAGTTAGATTCAAACAAGTCAGCTTGATCTGATGGGCTTGACCCTGTGTTTTTAAAATCAGCTGCTCATATTATTGCTTCCCCTATTACAAGCCTGTTTAACCTGTCATTTCATCTGTCTGTTTTCCCCCTTGACTGGAAATCAGCTACGATTCTCCCCCTCTTTTAAAGGAGGCTCTGGCTCTGACCCGAACTGCTACAGGCCGATTTCCATTTTGCCCTGTCTGGCCAAAGTCATAGAGAAACTGGTACATAAAAGACTAATTCACTTCACTGACTTAAATCATATTTTGTCTGACCTGCAGTCTGGGTTTAGGAAAGGCCACGGATGTACCACTGCTACACTGAAGGTCCTTGATGACGTCATCACCGCCATGGACAACAAACAGACTTGTGTAGCTGCCTTTATAGACCTAGCCAAGGCTTTTGACTCGGTCAACCATAACATTCTCCTGCAAAGACTTACCAGCATTGGCTTGTCCAGTAGATGTTGCAACTGGTTTGCTAGCTACCTGGCTGATCGTGTCCAGCGGGTGAAGACCGAAAACATCATGTCTGAACCTCTTACCATCTCTAAAGGTGTGCCTCAAGGCTCCATCTTAGGCCCTATTTTGTTCTCCATTTATATTAATGATGTAGCCAAAGCTGCTGGAAATTCCTGGATTCATCTGTATGCTGATGACACCATCATATATTCAGCTGGTCCCTCACTCCACTCTGCTGTGTCCACTCTTCATTAAAGCCTCACCTCCATCCAACAGTCTTTCCACAACCTCCACCTGCTCCTCAAATCCAAAAAGACCAAATGTATGCTGTTTGACCGGAAAAACCTCATCATCCCCAGCCCTCCCAAGATCTACAGTGCTGATGGCTCGGAGCTGGAGTTTGTCAGCTCCTACAAAAACCTTGGCTTCTGGTTGGACTCATCTCTCTCATTTAACACACACATCAATAACCTTCTGGCTAAAGTCAAAGCTAGACTGGGTTTCCTGTATCGAAACAAGGCCTCCTTCACACACTCTGCCAAATTCACCCTTGTGAAAATGACCATCCTTCCTCTATTTGACTACGGCGATATAATTTATAAAATGGCATCAAAGACCACCCTCAGAAAACTGGACACACTCCACCACTCAGCAATCCGTTTTGCCACATGTGCAACCTTCACCACCCACCACTGTGATCTTTACAGATTGGTGGATTGGCCCTCCCTTCACACCAGGCGGCTACAACACTGGCTGCTCTTGGTCTACAAATCCATTTTGGGAATAACCCCTCCCTAACTTTCCAATCTTCTGCACATTTCCGACAGCAATCGCCGTTTAAGATCCAGTGACTTCATTAGGCTCATCATTCCAAAAGTCCGTACTGTGTTTGGTCATAACTCCTTTAATTTTGCCGCTGCAAATGACGGGAACTCACTACAAAACACGCTCAAACTAACAGCTCTCACCTCTCTCAATATGTCCAAACAAAAGCTGCAACAAGTCATAGTTGACTGCTGTACTTGCTGACCAGCCCTCACTTCTCTCTCTCTCTTCCATTTTTACAAAGAACATCCAGTAATCTGCCTTTTTTGTACATAGTGTTTATTAATTTACCTATGCTGTTTTTAGCCATTTTCTCATCGTCTGAAAACGAGATGGTACATTCTGGAGGGACATGGTGGAGCGACATTCTGGAGTGACATGGAGGAGCGACAATTTGGAGTGACATGGAGTAGCGACATGGAACATCGACATGGAGGAGTAACATGTAGGATCTAAATGGAGGAGTGACATGGAGGATCGATATGGAGGAGCTGTATGGGGGATCGACAAGGAGGAGCGACATTGAGGAGCAACATTGAGGAATGACATTGAGGAGCAACATGGAAGTACGACATGGAGGGGCTACATGGAGGAGCGACATCATGGAGCGACAAAAAGGACTGACAACAAGGGGGTACATTCTGGAGGGACTTGGTGGAGCGACATTCTGGAGTGACATGGAGGAGTGAAAGTCTGGAGCGACATGGAAGATTGACATGGAGGAGTAACATGTAGGATCTACATGGAGGAATGACATGGAGGATCGACATGGAGGAGCGACATTGAGGATCGACATGGAGGAGCGACATGGAGGAGCAACATGGAAGAGCGACATGGAGGAGTTACATGGAGGAGCAACATTGTGGAGCGAAATGATAACTGACAACCAGGAGGTACATGCTGGAGGGACATGGTGGAGTGACATTCAGAAGGGACATGGAGGAGCGACATTCTGGAGTGACATGGAGGAGCAACATTCTGGAGTGACATGGAGGAGTGACATGGAAAATCGACATGGAGGAGTGACATGGAAGATCGACATGTAGGAGTGACATGGAGGAGTTATATGGAGGAGTGACACGGAGGAGAGACATGGAGGAGTGACATTAACGACATGGAGTAGTGACATGGAGGATCGACATTGAGTAGTGACATGGAGGAGTGACAAGGAGGAGTGACATTGATGAGTGACATGGAGGAGTGACATTCTGGAGGGACATGGAGGAGCAACATTCTGGAGTGAAATTGAGGAGCGACATGGAGGGTTGACATGGAAGAGCGACATGAAGAAGTGATATGTAGGAGTGACATGGAGGAGCGACACGGAGGAGTGACATGGAAGATGTGGTGGAGTGACATGTAGGATCTAAATGGAGGAATGACCTGGAGGATCGACATGGAGGTGCGATATGGAGGATTGACAAGGAGGAGCGACATCGAGGAGCAACATGGAGGACTGACATGGAGGATCAACAAGGGGAAGTGACATGGAGAAGTGACGTGGAGGAGAGACATGGAAGATCGACATGGAGTATTGACAAGGAGGACTGACATGGAGGAGTTGTCAGTCCTCCTTAAATTCTGGAGTGAAATTCTGGAGTGATATGTAGGATCTACATTCAAGAGTGAAATGGAGGATCGACATGGAAGAGCGACATAGAGGACCGACATGGTGGAGCGTCAATGTTGATCGACATGGAGGAGTGACATGGAAGATCGACATGGAGGATCGACATGGAGGAGTGACATAGTAGAGCTGGAGGAGTGACATGGAGGAGAGACATGGAAGTTCGACAATGAGTATTGACATGGAGGAGTGACATTTTGGAGTTAAATCTGGATTGACATTTTGGAGTGACATGAAGGAGTGACAGGGTAGATTAATATGGATGAGCAAGGAGGAGCGACATGGAGGATCGAGATGTGTCGACATGGAAGACATTTAGGAGTGACATGGAGGAGTTACATTTTGGAGTGACATTTTGGAGTGACATTGATGAGAGATATAGAGGATTGACAGAGGATCAACATGGAGGAGTGACATAGAGGAGCAACATGGAGGAGTGACAAGGAGGAGTGACATGTAGTATTGACATGGAGGAGTTACATAGAGGAGTGACGTAGAAGAAAGGGAGGAGTGACATGGAGGAGTGAGATGGAGGAGCGAAATAGAGGAGCGACATGGAGGATCGACATGGAGGAGTGACATAGAGGAGGGATATGGAGGAGTGACATTCTTGAGTGACATTCTGGAGGGACATTCTGGAGAGACATGGAGGACCGACATGGAGGAGGAACATGGAGGAGTAACATTCTGGAGTTAAATTCTGTAGTGACATTCTGGAGTTTCATTTAGGAGAAACATTCTGGAGTGACATGGAAGAACGACATGGAGGAGTGAAATAGTGGAGCAAGGAGGAGCGACATGGAGGATAAACATGGAGGAGTGACTAGGAGGAGAATCATAGAAGAGTTACATGGAGGAGCTACATGAGAAGCAACATCACGGAGCGACTTGGAGGACTGACATGGAGGGAGGAATGAAATTCTGGAGGGACATGGAGGAGTGATTTGGAGAAGTGACACAGAGGAGAGACATGGAGGAGTGACATTAGGAGCTACATAGAAGATCAACATTGTGGAGTGACATGGAGGATCGACATGGAGGAGTGACATGGAGGAGTGACATGGAAGATCGACTTGGAGGATCAACATGGAGGAGTGACATGGTAGAGATGGAGTAGTGACATGGAGGAGAGACATGGAAGATCGACATGGAGGATCAACATGGAGGAGTGACATGGTAGAGATGGAGGAGTGACATGGAGGAGAGACATGGAAGATCGATATGGAAGATCGACATGGAGGAGTGATATGGAGGAGTGACACGGAGGAGAGACATGGAGGAGTGACATTAAAGACATGTAGTGACATGGAGGATCGACATTGAGTAGTGACATGGAGGAGTGACAAGGAGGAGTGACATTGATGAGTGACATGTAGGAGTGACATTCTGGAGGGACATGAAGGAGCGACAAGAAGGAGTGAGATTTAGGAGTGACATGGAGGAGCGACATGGAAGATCGACATGGAGGAGTGACATGTAGGATCTAAATGGAGGAGTGACGTGGAGGAGAGACATGGAAGATCGACATGGAGTATTGACAAGGAGGACTGACATGGAGGAGTTGTCAGTCCTCCTTAAATTCTGGAGTGAAATTCTGGAGTGATATGTAGGATCTACATTCAAGGATGAAATGGAGGATCGACATGGTAGAGCGACATAGAGGACCGACATGGTGGAGCGTCAATGTTGATCGACATGGAGGAGTGACATGGTAGAGATGGAGGAGTGACATGGAGGAGAGACATGGAAGTTCGACAATGAGGATTGACATGGAGGAGTGACATTTTGGAGTTAAATCTGGATTGACATTTTGGAGTGACATGGAGGAGTGACATGGTGGATTGATATGGATGAGCAAGGAGGAGCGACATGGAGGATCGAGATGTGTCGACATGGAAGACATTTAGGAGTGACATGGAGGAGTTACATTTTGGAGTGACATTGATGAGAGATATGGAGGATTGACAGAGGATCAACATGGAGGAGTGACATGGAGGAGCAACATGGAGGAGTGACAAGGAGGAGTGACATGTAGTATTGACATGGAGAAGTTACATAGAGGAATGACGTAGAAGAAAGGGAGGAGTGACATGGAGGAGTGACATGGAGGAGCGAAATAGAGGAGCGACATGGAGGATCGACATGGAGGAGTTACATAGAGGAGGGATATGGAGGAGTGACATTCTTGAGTGACATTCTGGAGGGACATTCTGGAGTGACATGGAGGACCGACATGGAGGAGGGACATGGAGGAGTAACATTCTGGAGTTAAAATCTGTAGTGACATTCTGGAGTTTCATGGAGGAGAAACATTCTGGAGTGACATGGAAGAACGACATCGAGGAGTGACATAGAGGAGCAAGAAGTAGCGACAAGGAGGATAAACATGGAGTAGTGATATGGAGGAGTGACACAGAGGAGAGACATGGAGTAGTGACATTAGGAGCTACATAGAGGATCAACATGGTGGAGTGACATGGAGGATCGACATGGAGGAGTGACTTGGAGGAGTGATATAAAGGAGTGACATGGAGGAGTGACATAGAGGATTGATGTGGAGGAGAGACATGGAGGAGTGACATGGAGAAGTGACAGGATTGATCAGGAAGGATGGTTGATATGGTGGAGTGACAGGGCGGAGGGACAGGGATGAGTAGGGTGGTGTAGTGACATGGAGGAGTGACATGGAATAGCGACATGGAGGAGTGACATGTAGGAGTGACATTGAGAAGTGACAGGGCGGATCATCAAGGAGGATTGATATGGTGGAGTGACATGGCGGAGGGACATGGATGAGAAACATGGAGGAGTGACAAAGAGGAGCAACATGGAGGAGCAACATGGAGGATTGATATGGAGGAGTGACATGGAGGAGGGACATGGAGGATTAACATGAAGGAGTGACATGGAGGAGTGACATGGTGGAGTGACATGGAGGAGTGACATGTAGGATTGACATGGAGAAGTTACATGGATGAGTGACGTGTAAGACGGAGGAATGACATGGAGGAGCGCAATAGAGGATTGACATGGAGCAGTGACATGGAGGAGGGACATGAAGGAGTAACAATATGGAGTTAAATTCTGGAGTGACATGGAGGAATGACATGGAGGAGTGATATGAAGGACCAAGGAGGAGCGACATGGAGGAGCGACACGGTGGAGTGACATGGAAGATATGGAAGAGTGACATGGATGAACAACATGGAGTATCAACATGGAGGATCAACATGGAGGAGTGACTTGGAGGATCGACATTCTGGAGTAACATGGAGGAGTCAAATGGTGGTGCAAAATGGAGGATCGACATGGAAGAATTACATGGAGGAGCGACATGGAAGAGCGACATGGAGGATCTACATGAAGGAGCGACATCACGGAGCGAAATGGAAGACTGACAACGAGGAGGTACATTCTGGAGGAACATGGTGGAGCGACATTCTGGAGTGACATGGAGGAGCGATATGGAAGATCGACATGGAGGAGTAACATGTACGATCTAAATGGAGGAGTTACATGTAGGAGTTACATGTAGGAGTGACATGGAGAAGTGACATGGAGGAGTGACATGGAGTGTCAAGGTTGATCGACATGGAGAAGTGACATGGAGGATTGACATGGTAGAGATGGAGAAGTGACATGAAGGAGAGACATGGAAGATCGGCATGGAGGATCGACATGGAGGAGTGACATTCTGTAGTTAAATCTGGAGTGACATGGAGGAGCGACATTCTGTAGTGACATGGAGGAGCGACATGGTGGAGTGTTATGGATGAGCAAGGAGGAGCGACATGGAGGATCAACACTTGTTGACATGGAAGACGGAGGAGTGACATGGAGGATTGACATTGAGCAGTGACATGGAGGAGTGACAAAGAGGAGAGACATGGAGGAGTGATATGGAGGAGTGACATTTTGGAGGGACATTCTGGAGGGACATTCTGCAGTGACATTGATGAGAGATATGGAGTTTGACATAGAGGAGTAACATGAATGATCTACATGGAGGAGCTACATGGAGGAGGTACATAGTGGAGTGACATGGAAGATATGGAGCAGTGAAATGGAAGAGCAACATGGAAGAGCGACATGGATGAGCAACATCGCGGAGCGACATGGAGGAGAAAACATAGAAGAGTTACATGGAGGAGCTACATGAGGAGTAATATCACAGAGCGACTTGAGGACTGACATGGTGGAATGACATTCTGGAGGGACATGGAGGAGCGACATTGTGGAGTGACATGGAGGAGCGACATTCTGGAGTGAAATAGAGGAGCGACATGGAAGATCGACATGGAGGAGTAACATGAAGGATCTACATGGAGGAGTTACATGGAGGATAGACATGGAGGAGCGTCATTGAGGATCGACATGCAGGAGCGACATTGAGGAGTGACTTTCTGGAGCGAATTTCTGGAGTGACATAAAGGAGCAACATTCTGGAGTGACATTGAGTAGCGACATTGAAGATCGACATGGATGACAAAGAGGAGCAACATGGATGAGCGACATTGAGTACTGACATTCTGGAGGGACATGGAGGACCAACATTCTGGAGTGACATTGAGTAGCGAAATGGAGGATCGATATGGAAGATCGACATTCTAGAGTGACATGGTGGAGTGACATGGAGGAGTGAGATGGAGGAATGACTTGGATGAGTGACATGGAGGAGTGACATAGAGGAGAGATGTGAAGGAGTGACATGGAGGAGTGAGTTGGTGGAACGACATGGAGGAGTCATATGGAGTAGCCACATGGAGGAGTGACTTGGAGGAGTGACATAAAGGAGTGACATGGAGGAATGACTTGGATGAATGACATGGAGGAGTGACAAGGAGGATTGAGTTGGTATAAAGACATGGAGGACTGACATGGAGTAGCGACATGGAGGAGTGACATGAGGAGTGAGTTTGTTAAGCGAAATGGAGAAGTGACATGGAGTAACTACATGGAGGAGTGACATGGAGGTATGAAATGGAGGAGTTACATGGAAGAGTGAGTTGGTGTAGCGACATGGAGGAGTGACATGGAATAGTGACAAGGAGGAGTGACATGGAGGAGTGACATGGAGGAGTGACATAGCGGATTGATGTGGAGGAGAGACATGGAGTAGTGACATGGAGAAGTGACAGGTTTGATCAGGATGTTGGGTTGATATGGTGTAGTGACATGGCGGAGGGACAGGGATGAGTGAGTTGGTGTAGTGACATGGAGGAGTGACATGGAATAGTGATATGGAGGAGTGACATAAGGACTGACATGGAAGACATATAGAAGTGACATGGAGGAGTGACTTGGAGGAGTGAAATGGAGTAGTGACAAAGAGGAGTGACGTGGAAAAGTGACATGGAGGAGTGACATGGAGCATTGAGTTGGTGGAGCAACATGGAGGAGTCATATGGACTAGCGAAATGGAGGAGTGACTTGGAGGATTGACATGGAGGAGCAATATGGAGTAGTGAAATGGAGGAATGAAATGGAGTGACATTTAGGAGCGACATAGATGAGAGACATGTAACAGCAAGGAGGAGTTATATGGAGGAGTGACGTGGAGGAGTGACAAGGAGGAGCGACACGGATGAGAGACGTGGAGAAGTAACATGGAAGACTTGGAAAAGTCATATGGAGGAGTGACGTGGAGGAGTGACACGGAGGAGCGACACGGATGAGAGACGTGGAGAAGTAACATGGAAGACTTGGAAAAGTCATATGGAGGAGTGATATGGAGGAGTGACATGGAGGAGTGACATAGAGGAGCAAAATGGAGGATCGACTTGGAAGAGTTACATGGAAGAGTGACATGGAGGAGCAACATGGAGGAGCAACATGAAGGAGTTACATGGAAAACATGTAGAAGTGACACAGAGGAGTGATATGGAGGAGTGACAATATGGAGCTACACGGATGAGAGACATGACATTGAAGACTTGGAGAAGTAACATGGAGGAGCGACATGGAAGAGTGACATGGAGGAGTGACATGGAGTTGCGACATGGAGGAGTGTCATGGAGGAGTGAGATGGTGTAGCGACATGGAGGAGTGACATGGTGGAGTGATAAGGAGGTTTGAGTTGGTATAGCAACATGGAGGAGTGGCATGGAGTAGCGACATGGAGGAGTGACATGAGGAGTGACGTAGAGGAGTGACGTGGTGGAGTGAAATGGAGGAGTGACATGGAAGAGTGAGTTGGTGTAGCGACTTGGAGGATTGACATGGAATAGCGACATGGAGGAGTGACATGGAGGAGTGACATGGAAGAATGAGTTGGTGTAGGGACATGGAGGAGTGACATGGAATTGCGACATGGATGAGGGACATGGAGGAGTGACATGGAGGAGTGACTTGGAGGAGTGACATAAAGGAGTGACATGGAGGAGGGACCTGGAGGAGTGACATTGAAGACATATAGTAGTGACATAAAGGAGTGACATGGAGGAATGACATGGAGGAATGACATGGAGGAGTGACATAGAGGAGTGACATGGAGGAGTGAGTTGGTGTAGCGACATGGAGAAGTGACACGGATGAGGAACATGGAGGAGTTAAACAGAGGAGTGACAGGTAGGCTCGACATGGAGGAGTGACAGTGAGGAGTGACATGCATGAATGACATAGAGGAGTGACGTGGAGGAGCAACATAGAGCAGTGACATAGAGGAGTGACAAGGAGGATTGAGTTTGTGCAGCGACATGGAGGAGTGATATGGAATAGCGACATGGAGGAGTGACATGGAGGAGTGACATAGAGGATTGATGTGGAGGAGAGACATGGACGAGTGACATGGAGGAGCGACATGGAGGAGTGACATGGAGTAGAGACATGGAGGAGTGACATGGAACAGCTACATGGAGGAGTGACAAGGAGGTGTGACATGGAGGAGTGACGTGGAGGAGTGACATGGAGAAGTAACATGAGGAGTGACGTAGAAGAGTGACGTGGTGGAGTGAAATGGAGGAGTGACATGGAGAAGTGACAGGGTTGATCAGGAAGGAGGGTTGATATGATGGAGTGACATGGTGGAGGGACATGGATGAGTGACATGGAGGAGTGACATGGAGGAGTGACTTGGAGGAGAGACATAAAGGAGTGACATGGAGTAATGACATGGACGAGTGACATGGAGGAGTGACATCAAGGAGTGAGTTGGCGTAGTGACATGGAGGAGTTACATGGAAGAGTGACATGAAGGATTGATATAGAGGAGTGACATGGAGGAGTGACATGGAAAACATGTAGAAGTGACACAGAGGAGTGATATGGAGGAGTGACAATATGGAGCTACACGGATGAGAGACATGACATTGAAGACTTGGAGAAGTGACATGGAGGAGCGACATGGAAGAGTGACATGGAGGAGTGACATGGAGTAGCGACATGGAGGAGTGACATGGTGGAGTGATAAGGAGGTTTGAGTTGGTATAGCAACATGGAGGAGTGGCATGGAGTAGCGACATGGAGGAGTGACATGAGGAGTGACGTAGAGGAGTGACGTGGTGGAGTGAAATGGAGGAGTGACATGGAAGAGTGAGTTGGTGTAGCGACTTGGAGGATTGACATGGAATAGCGACATGGAGGAGTGACATGGAGGAGTGACATGGAAGAATGAGTTGGTGTAGGGACATGGAGGAGTGACATGGAATTGCGACATGGAGGAGGGACATGGAGGAGTGACATGGAGGAGTGACTTGGAGGAGTGACATAAAGGAGTGACATGGAGGAGGGACCTGGAGGAGTGACATGGAAGACATATAGTAGTGACATAAAGCAGTGACATGGAGGAATGACATGGAGGAATGACATGGAGGAGTGACATAGAGGAGTGACATGGAGGAGTGAGTTGGTGTAGCGACATGGAGAAGTGACACGGATGAGGAACATGGAGGAGTTAAACAGAGGAGTGACAGGTAGGCTCGACATGGAGGAGTGACAGTGAGGAGTGACATGCATGAATGACATAGAGGAGTGACATGGAGGAGCAACATAGAGCAGTGACATAGAGGAGTGACAAGGAGGATTGAGTTTGTGCAGCGACATGGAGGAGTGATATGTAATAGCGACATGGAGGAGTGACATGGAGGAGTGACATAGAGGATTGATGTGGAGGAGAGACATGGACGAGTGACATGGAGGAGCGACATGGAGGACTGAAATGGAGGAGTGTCATGGAGGAGCAACATGGAGGAGTGACATGGAGGAGCGACATGGTGGAGTGAAATGGAGGAGTGACATGGAGGAGTGAAATAGTGGAGTCACATGGAGCAGTGAGTTGGTGTAGCGACATGGAGTGACATGAAGTAGCGACATGGAGTAGTGACATGGAGGAGTGACATAGAAGATTAATGTGGAGGAGAGACATGGAATAGTGACATGGAGAAGTGACAAGTTTGATCAGGAAGGAGGGTTGTTATGGTGGTGTGACATGGCAGAGGGACAGGGATGAGTGAGTTAGTGTAAATGGTAAATGGTAAATGGACTTGGACTTATATAGCGCTTTTCTAGTCTTCCAACCACTCAAAGCGCTTTACACTACATGTCAGTATTCACCCATTCACACACACATTCATACACTGATGGCAGAGGCTACTAAGGTGCCAACTTTGCCCATCAGGATTTAATCTAAATACTCATTCACACACCGATGGCTATGCCTCCGGGAGCAATTTTGGGGTTAAGTGTCTTGCTCAAGGACACACCGACATGTGACCCGGAGCAGCCGGGGATCGAACCACCGACCTTCCGATTGGTGGACAACCTGCTCTACCCTCTGAGCCACAGCCGCCCCGTGTAGTGACATGGAGGAGTGACAGTGAGGAGTGACATGCAGGAATGACACAGAGGAGTGACAAGGAGGATTGAGTTTGTGTAGCGACATGGAGGAGTGACATGGAATAGTGACATGGAGGAGTGACATGGAGGAGTGACATGGAGGAGTGACATAGAGGTTTGATGTGGAGGAGAGACATGGAGGAGTGACAGGGCGGATCAGCAAGGAGGATTGATATGGTGGAGTGACATGGCGGAAGGACATGGATGAGTGACATGGAGGAGTGACATGGAGGAGCAACATGGAGGAGTGACAAGGAGGAGCGACATGGAGGAGTGACATGGAAGACATATAGAAGTGACATGGAGTAGTGACATGGAGGATCAACATGGAGGAGTGACATGGAGTAGCTATATAGGGGAATGACATAGAGGAGTGATATTGAAAAGTGACATGGAGGAGTGACATAGAGGAGTGATGTGGAGGAGTGACAATATGGAGCTACACGGATGAGAGACATGACATTGAAAACTTGGAGAAGTAACATGGAGGAGCGACATTCAAGAGTGACATGGAGGAGTGACATGGAGTAGCGACATGGAGGAGTGACATGGAAGAGTGACATGGAGGAGTGACATAGAGGATTGATGTGAAGGAGAGACATGGAGTGGTGACATGGAGAACTGACAAGTTTGATCAGGAAGGAGGGTTGATATGGTGGAGTGACATGGCGGAGGGACAGGGATTAGTGAGTTGGTGTAGTGACATGGAGGAGTGACATGGAGGAGTGACATGGAGGAGTGACATGAGGAGTGAGTTGGTGTAGCGACATGGAGGAGTGACATGGCGGAGGGACAGGGATGAGTGAGTTGGTGTAGTGACATGGAGGAGTGAAATGGAGGAATGACATGGAGGAGTGACATGGAGGGTTGATATGGAGGAGTGACATGGAGGAGTGACGTGGTGGAGTGAAATGTGGGAGTGACATGGAAGAGTGAGTTGGTGTAGCGACATGGAGGAGTAACATGGAATAGCGACAAGGAGGAGTGACATGGAGGAGTGACATGAAGGAGTGAGTTGGTGTATCGACATAAGGAGTGACATGGAATAGCGACATGGAGGAGTGACTTGGATGAGTGACATGGAGGAGTGACAAGGAGGAGCGACACGGATGAGAGACGTGGAGAAGTAACATGGAAGACTTGGAAAAGTCATATGGAGGAGTGATATGGAGGAGTGACATGGAGGAGTGACATAGAGGAGCAAAATGGAGGATCGACTTGGAGGAGTTACATGGAAGAGTGACATGGAGGAGCAACATGGAGGAGCAACATGGAGGAGTTACATTGAAGACATATAGAAGTGACATGGAGGAGTGATATTGAGTAGTGACATGGAGGAATGACATGGAGTAGTGACATGTAGGAGTGACATGAAGGATTGACATGTAGGAGTGAGTTAGTGTAGCGACGTGTAAGAATGACATGGAGGACTGACATGAAGGAGCGACATGGAGAAGTGACATGGAAGAGTGACAAGGAGTATTGATTTGGTGTAGCGACATGGAGGAGTGACATGGAGTATCGACATGGAGAAGTGACATGAGGAGTGAGTTGGTGTAGCGACATGGAGGAGTGACATGGAGTAGTGACAATGAGGAGTGACATGGAGGAGTGAAATGGAGAAGTGACATAGAGAGTGACATGGAGAAGTGACATGAAGGAGAGACATGGAGGAGTGACATGGAGGAGTGACATGGAGTAGCGACATGGAGGAGTGACATGGAGGAGTGAGTTGGTGTAACGACATGGAGGAGTGACATGGAAGACATATAGAAGTGACATAAAGGAGTGACATGGAGGAATGACATGGAGGAGTGAGTTGGTGTAGCGACATGGAGAAGTGCCATGAAATAGCGACATGGAGGAGTGACATGGAGGAGTGACATAGAGGAGTGACATGGAGGAGTGACATGTAGGAGTGACAAGGAGGAGTGATATGGAAGAGTGAAATGGAGGAGTGACAAGGATGATTGAGTTGGTGAAGCAACATGGAGGAGTGACATGGAGTAGCGACATGGAGGAATGACATCAAGGAGTGAGTTGGTGTAGCGACATGGAGGAGTGACATGGAGGAGTGACATGAAGGATTGATATGGAGGAGTGACATGGAGGAGGGACATAGAGGAGTGACATGGAGGAGTGACATGGAAGAGTGAGTTGGTGGAGCGACATTGAGGAGTCCCATGGAGTTGCGACATGGAGGAGTGACTTGGAGGAGTGACATGGAGGAGTGACATGGAGTAGCGACATGGAGTAGTGAGATGGAGGAGTAACATGGAAGACATATAGAAGTGAAATTGAGGAGTGACATGGAAGACATATAGAAGTGACATGGAGGAGTAACATAAAGGAGTGACATGGAGTAGTGACATGGAGGAGTGACATGGTGGAATGACAAGGAGGATTGAGTTGGTGTAGCAACATGGAGGAGTGACATGGAACAGCTACATGGAGGAGTGACAAGGAGGTGTGACATGGAGGAGTGACGTGGAGGAGTGACATGGAGAAGTAACATGAGGAGTGACGTAGAAGAGTTACGTGGTGGAGTGAAATGGAGGAGTGACATGGAGAAGTGACAGGGTTGATCAGGAAGGAGGGTTGATATGATGGAGTGACATGGTGGAGGGACATGGATGAGTGACATGGAGGAGTGACATGGAGGAGTGACTTGGAGGAGAGACATAAAGGAGTGACATGGAGTAATGACATGGACGAGTGACATGGAGGAGTGACTTCAAGGAGTGAGTTGGCGTAGTGACATGGAGGAGTTACATGGAAGAGTGACATGAAGGCTTGATATAGAGGAGTGACATGGAGGAGTGACATAGAGGAGTGACGTGGAGGAGTGACATGGAAAACATGTAGAAGTGACAGAGGAGTGATATGGAGGAGTGACAATATGGAGCTACACGGATGAGAGACATGACATTGAAGACTTGGAGAAGTAACATGGAGGAGCGACATGGAAGAGTGACATGGAGGAGTGACATGGAGTAGCGACATGGAGGAGTGTCATGGAGGAGTGAGATGGTGTAGCGACATGGAGGAGTGACATGGTGGAGTGATAAGGAGGTTTGAGTTGGTATAGCAACATGGAGGAGTGGCATGGAGTAGCGACATGGAGGAGTGACATGAGGAGTGACGTAGAGGAGTGACGTGGTGGAGTGAAATGGAGGAGTGACATGGAAGAGTGAGTTGGTGTAGCGACTTGGAGGATTGACATGGAATAGCGACATGGAGGAGTGACATGGAGGAGTGACATGGAAGAATGAGTTGGTGTAGGGACATGGAGGAGTGACATGGAATTGCGACATGGAGGAGGGACATGGAGGAGTGACATGGAGGAGTGACATGGAGGAGTGAGTTGGTGTAGCGACATGGAGAAGTGACACGGATGAGGAACATGGAGGAGTTAAACAGAGGAGTGACAGGTAGGCTCGACATGGAGGAGTGACAGTGAGGAGTGACATGCATGAATGACATAGAGGAGTGACGTGGAGGAGCAACATAGAGCAGTGACATAGAGGAGTGACAAGGAGGATTGAGTTTGTGCAGCGACATGGAGGAGTGATATGGAATAGCGACATGGAGGAGTGACATGGAGGAGTGACATGGAGGAATGACATGGAGGAGTGACATAGAGGAGTGACATGGAGGAGTGAGTTGGTGTAGCGACATGGAGAAGTGACACGGATGAGGAACATGGAGGAGTTAAACAGAGGAGTGACAGGTAGGCTCGACATGGAGGAGTGACAGTGAGGAGTGACATGCATGAATGACATAGAGGAGTGACGTGGAGGAGCAACATAGAGCAGTGACATAGAGGAGTGACAAGGAGGATTGAGTTTGTGCAGCGACATGGAGGAGTGATATGGAATAGCGACATGGAGGAGTGACATGGAGGAGTGACATAGAGGATTGATGTGGAGGAGAGACATGGACGAGTGACATGGAGGAGCGACATGGAGGACTGAAATGGAGGAGTGTCATGGAGGAGCAACATGGAGGAGTGACATGGAGGAGCGACATGGTGGAGTGAAATGGAGGAGTGACATGGAGGAGTGAAATAGAGTAGTGACATGGAAGACATATAGAAGTGACATGGAGTAGTGACATGGAGGATCAACATGGAGAAGTGACATGGAGTAGCGACATAGGGGAATGACATAGAGGAGTGATATTGAAAAGTGACATGGAGGAGTGACATAGAGGAGTGATGTTGAGGAGTGACATGGAAAACATGTAGAAGTGACACGGAGGATTGATATGGAGGAGTGACAATATGGAGCTACACGGATGAGAGACATGACATTGAAGACTTGGAGAAGTGACATGGAGGAGCGACATTCAAGAGTGACATGGAGGAGTGACATGGAGTAGCGACATGGAGGAGTGACATGGAAGAGTGACATGGAGGAGTGACATGAAAAGTGAGTTGATGTAGCAACATGGAGGAGTGACATGGAATAGCGACAAGGAGGAGTGACATGGAAGAGTGACATGGAGGAGTGACATAGAGGATTGATGTGAAGGAGAGACATGGAGTGGTGACATGGAGAACTGACAAGTTTGATCAGGAAGGAGGGTTGATATGGTGGAGTGACATGGCGGAGGGACAGGGATTAGTGAGTTGGTGTAGTGACATGGAGGAGTGACATGGAGGAGTGACATGGAGGAGTGACATGAGGAGTGAGTTGGTGTAGCGACATGGAGGAGTGACATGGCGGAGGGACAGGGATGAGTGAGTTGGTGTAGTGACATGGAGGAGTGAAATGGAGGAATGACATGGAGGAGTGACATGGAGGGTTGATATGGAGGAGTGATATGGAGGAGTGACGTGGTGGAGTGAAATGGAGGAGTGAAATGGAGGAGTGAAATGGATGAGTGAATTGGTGTAGCGACATAAGGAGTGACATGGAATAGCGACATGGAGGAGTGACATGGAGGAGTGACATGAGGAGTGAGTTGGTGTAGCGACATGGAGGAGTGACATGGAATAGCGACAAGGAGGAGTGACATGGAGGAGTGACATAGAGGATTGATGTGGAGGAGAGACATGGAGTAGTGACATGGAAAAGTGACAAGTTTGATCAGGAAGGAGGGTTGATATGGTGGAGTGACATGGCGGAGGGAAAGGGATGAGTGAGTTGTTGTAGTGACATAGAGGAGTGACATGGAGGAGTGACATGGAGGAGTGACATGGAGGAGTGACATGGAGGGTTGATATGGAGGAGTGACATGGAGGAGTGACGTGGTGGAGTGAAATGGAGGAGTGACATGGAGGAGTGAGTTGGTGTAGCGACATAAGGAGTGACATGGAATAGCGACATGGAGGAGTGACATGGAGGAGTGATATAGAGGAGTGATGTGGAGGAGAGACATGGAGTAGTGACATGGAGAAGTGACAAGTTTGATCAGGAAGGAGGGTTGATATGGTGGAGTGACATGGCGGAGGGACAGTGATGAGTGAGTTGGTGTAGTGACATGAAGTAGCTACATGGAGGAGTGACAAGGAAGTGTGACATGGAGGAGTGACATGGACGAGTGACATGGAAGAATGAGTTGGTAGAGCGACATGGAGGAGTGACATGGAAGATATAGAAGTGACATGGAGGAGTGACTTGGAGGAGTGACATAAAGGAGTGACATGGATGAATGACTTGGATGAGTGACATGGAAGAGTGACAAGGAGGATTGAGTTGGTGTAGCGACATGGAGGAGTGACATGGAGTAGCTCCATGAAGGAGTGACATGAGGAGTGAGTTGGTGTAGCAACATGGAGGAGTGACATGGAATAGCGACAAGGAGGAGTGACATGGAGGAGTGACATAGAGGATTGATGTGGAGGAGAGACATGGAGTAGTAACATGGAGAACTGACAAATTTGATCAGGAAGGAGGTTAAATATTGTGGAGTGACATGGCGGAGGGACAGGGATTAGTGAGTTGGTGTAGTGACATGGAGGAGTGACATGGATGAGTGACATGGAGGAGTGACATGGAGGGTTGATATGGAGGAGTGACATGGAGGAGTGACGTGGTGGAGTGAAATGGAGGAGTGACATGGAGGAGTGAGTTGGTGTAGCGACATGGAGGAGTAACATGGAATAGCGACAAGGAGGAGTGACATGGAGGAGTGACATGGAGGATTGATATGGAGGAGTGACATGGAGGAGTGACGTGGTGGCGTGAAATGGAGGAGTGACATGGAGGAGTGAGTTGGTGTATTAGACATAAGGAGTGACATGGAATAGCGACATGGAGGAGTGACTTGGATGAGTGACATGGAGGAGTGACAAGGAGGATTGAGTTGGTGTAGCGACATGGAGGAGTGAAATGGAATAGCTACATCGAGGAGTGACAAGGAGGAGTGACATGGAGGAGTGAGTTGGTGGAGCAACATGGAGGAGTGACATGGAAGACATATAGAAGTGACATGGAGGAGAGACATGGAGTAGTGACATGGAGAAGTGACAAGTTTGATAAGGAAGGAGGGTTGATATGGTGGAGTGACATGGCGGAGGGACAGGGATGAGTGAGTTGGTTTAGTGACATGGAGGAGTAACATGGAGTAGTGACATGGAGGGTTGATATGGAGGAGTGACATGGAGGAGTGACGTGGTGGAGTGAAATGTGGGAGTGACATGGAAGAATGAGTTGGTGTAGCGACATGGAGGAGTAACATGGAATAGCGACAAGGAGGAGTGACATGGAGGAGTGACATGGAGGAGTGAGTTGGTGTACCGACATAAGGAGTGACATGGAATAGCGACATGGAGGAGTGACTTGGATGAGTGACATGGAGGAGTGACAAGGAGGATTGAGTTGGTGTAGCGACATGGAGGAGTGAAATGGAATAGCGACAAGGAGGGGTGACATGGAGGATGGAAAGGGATGAGTTTGTTGGTGTAGTGACATGGAGGAGTGACATGGAGGATGACATGGTGGAGTGACTTGGAGGAGTGACATGGAGTAGCGACATGGAGGAGTGACATGAGGAGTGAGTTGGTGTAGCAACATGGAGGAGTGACATGGAATCGCGACAAGGAGGGGTGACATGGAGGAGTGACATGGAGGAGTGACATAGAGGATTGATGTGGAGGAGAGACATGGAGTAGTGACATGGAGAACTGACAAGTTTGATCTGGAAGGAGGTTTGATATTGTGGAGTGACATTGCGGAGGGACAGGGATTAGTGAGTTGGTGTAGTGACATGGAGGAGTTACATGGAGGAGTGACATGGAGGAGTGACATGGAGGGTTATATGGAGGAGTGACATGGAGGAGTGAAGTGGTGGAGTGAAATGGAGGAGTGACATGGAGGAGTGAGTTGGTGTATCGACATAAGGAGTGACATGGAATAGCGACATGGAGGAGTGACTTGGATGAGTGACATGGAGGAGTGAAAAGGAGGATTGCGTTGGTGTAGCGACATGGAGGAGTGAAATGGAATAGCTACATGGAGGAGTGACAAGGAGGAGTGACATGGAGGAGTGAGTTGGTGGAACGACATGGAGGAGTGACATGGAAGACATATAGAAGTGACATGGAGGAGTGACTTGGAGGAGTGACATAAAGGAGTGACATGGAGGAATGACTTGGATGAGTGACATGGAGGACTGACAAGGAGGATTGAGTTGGTGTAGCGACATGGAGGAGTGACATGGAGTAGCGACATGGAGGAGTGACATGAGGAGTGCGTTGGTGTAGCAACATGGAGGAGTGACATGGAATAGCGACAAGGAGGAGTGACATGGAGGAGTGACATGGAGTAGCGACATAGGGGAATGACATAGAGGAGTAATATTGAAAAGTGACATGGAGGAGTGACATAGAGGAGTGATGTGGAAAACATGTAGAAGTGACACGGAGGAGTGATATGGAGGAGTGACAATATGGAGCTACACGGATGAGAGACATGACATTGAAGACTTGGAGAAGTGACATGGAGGAGCAACATGCAAGAGTGACATGGAGGAGTGACATGGAGTAGCGACATGGAGTAGTGACATTAAGGAGTTACATGGAGGAGTGAAATGGAGGACTGATATGGAGGAGTGATATGGAGGAGTGAAATAGAGGAGTGATATGGAAGAGTGACATGCAGGATTTACATTGAAGTCATATAGAAGTGAAATTGAGGAGTGACTTGGAGGAGTGACATAAAGGAGTGACATGGAAGAATGACTTGGATGAGTGACATGGAGGTGTGACAAGGAGGATTGAGTTGGTGTAGCGACATGGAGGAGTGACATGGAGTAGCGAAAAGGAGGAGTGACATGGAGGAGTGACATGGAGGAATGATATAGAGGATTGATGTGGAGGAGAGACATGGAGTAGTGACATGGAGAAGTGACAAGTTTGATCAGGAAGGAGGGTTGATATGGTGGAGTGACATGGCAGAGGGACAGGGATGAGTGAGTTGGTGGAGCGACATGGAGGAGTGACATGGAAGACATATAGAAGTGACATGGAGGATTGATTTGGAGGAATGACATAAAGGAGTGACACGGAGGAATGACTTGGATGAGTGACATGGAGGAGTGACAAGGAGGATTGAGTTGGTGTAGCGACATGGAGGAGTGACATGGAGTAGCGACATGGAGGAGTGACATGGAGTAGTGAGTTGGTGTAGCGACATGGAGGAGTGACATGGAATTGCGAAAAGGAGGAGTGACATGGAGAAGTGACATGGAGGATTGATATGGAGGAGTAACATTGAGGAGTGATATAGAGGAGTGGCGTGGTGGAGTGAAATTTAAGAATGACATGGAGGAGTGACATGGAGGAGTGACATGGAGTAGCTACATGGAGGAGTGACAAGGAGGTGTGACATGGAGGAGTGACGTGGAGTAGCAACATGGAGGAGTGACTTGGAGGAGTGACAATGTGGAGCTACACAGATGAGAGACATGACATTGAAGACTTGGAGAAGTGACATTGAGGAGAGACATGGAGGAGTGACATGGAAGACATATAAAAGTGACATGGATGAGTGACTAGGAGGAGTGACATAAAGGAGTGACATGGACATATGACTTGGCTGAGTGACATGGAGGTGTGACAAGGAGGATTGAGTTGGTGTAGCGACATGGAGGAGTGACATGGAGTAGCTACATGGAGGAGTGACATGGGGATTGAGTTGGTGTAGCGACATGGAGGAGTGACATGGAAGAGCGACAAGGAGGAGTGACATAGAGGAGTGACATGGAGGAGTGACAGAGACGTTTGATATGGGGGAGAGACATATAGTAGTGACATGGAGAAGTGACAAGTTTGATCAAGAAGGAGGGTTGATATGTTGGAGAGACATGGCAGAGGGACAGGGATGAGTGAGTTGGTGTAGTGACATGGAGGAGTAACATGGAGGAGTGACATGGAGGGTTGATATGGAGGAGTGACGTGGTGGAGTGAAATGGGGGAGTGACATGGAGGATTGAGTTGGTGTAGTGACATGGAGGAGTGACATGGAGGGTTGATATGGAGGAGTGACATGTAATAGCGACAAGGAGGAATGACATGGAGGAGTGACATGGAGGAGTGACATAGAGGATTGATGTGGAGGAAAGACATGGAGTAGTGACATGGAGTAGCGACATGGAGGAGTGACATGAGGAGTGACGTAGACGAGTGACGTGGTGGATTGAAATGGAGGAGTGACATGGAAGAGTGAGTGTGTGTAGCGACATGGAGGAGTGACATGGAGGAGTGAGTTGGTGGAGCAACATGGAGGAGTGACATGGAAGACATATAGAATTGACATGGAGGAGTGACTTAGAGGAGTGACATAAAGGAGTGACATGGACAAATGACTTAGCTGAGTGACATGGAGGAGTGACAAGGAGGATTGAGTTGGTGTAGCGACATGGAGGAGTGACATGGAGTAGCTACATGGAGCAGTGACATGAGGATTGAGTTGGTGTAGCGACATGGAGGAGTGACATGGAGAAGTGACAAGTTTGATCAAGAAGGAGGGTTGATATGATGGAGTGACATGGCGGAGTGACAAGGAGGATTGAGTTGGTGTAGCGACATGGAGGAGTGACATGGAGGAGTGACATGGAGGGTTGATATGGAGGAGTGACATGGAATAGCTACAAGGAGCAATGACATGGAGGAGTGACATGGAGGAGTGACATAGAGGATTGATGTGGAGGAAAGACATGGAGTAGTGACATGGAGTAGCGACATGGAGGAGTGACATGAGGAGTGACGTAGAAGAGTGACGTGGTGGAGTGAAATGGAGGAGTGACATGGAGGAGTGAGTTGGTGTAGCGACAATGAGGAGTGACATGGAGGGTTGATATGGAGGAGTGACATGGAGGAGTGACGTGGTGGAGTGAAATGGAGGAGTGACATGGAGGAGTGAGTTTATATAGCGACATAAGGAGTGACATGGAATAGCGACATGGAGGAGTGACATGGAGGAGTGACATAGAGGAGTGACGTTGAGCAGTGACATGGAGGAGTGACAAGGAGGAATGAGTTGGTGTAGCGACATGGAGGAGTGAAATGGAGTAATGACATGGAGGAGTGACATGAGGAGTGATTTGGTGTAGCGACATGTAGGAGTCATATGGAGGAGTGACATGGCGGAGGAACAGGGATGAGTGAGTTGGTGTAGTGACATGGAGGAGTGACATGGAGGAATGACATGGAGGAGTGATATGGAGGAGTGAAATGGAGGGTTGATATGGAGGAGTGATATGGAGGAGTGACGTGGTGGAGTGAAATGGAGTAGTGAAATGGAGAAGTGAGTTGGTGTAGCAACATAAGGAGTGACATGGAATAGCGACATGGAGGAGTGATATAGAGGAGTGGCGTGGTGGAGTGAAATTTAAGAGTGACATGGAGGATTGACATGGAGGAGTGACATGAAGTAGCTACATGGAGGAGTGACAAGGAGGTGTGACATGGAGGAGTGACGTGGATGAGTGACATGGAGGAATGAGTTGGTAGAGCGACATGGAGGAGTGACATGGAAGACATATAGAAGTGACTTGGAGGAGTGACTTGGAGTAGTGACATAAAGGAGTGACATGGAGGAATGACATGGAGTAGCGACATGGAGGAGTGACATGGAGAAGTGACAAGTTTGATCAAGAAGGAGGGTTGATATGGTGGAGTGACATGGCGGAGGGACAGGGATGAGTGAGTTGGTGTAGTGACATGGAGGAGTGACATGGAGGAGTGACATGGAGGGTTGATATGGAGGAGTGACATGGAATAGTTACAAGGAGGAGTGACATGGAGGAGTGACATGGAGGGTTGATATGGAGGAGTGACATGGAATAGTTACAAGGAGAAATGACATGGAGGAGTGACATGGAGGAGTGACATAGAGGATTGATGTGGAGGAAAGACATGGAGTAGTGACATGGAGTAGCGACATGGAGGAGTGACATGAGGAGTGACGTAGAAGAGTGACGTGGTGGAGTGAAATGGAGGAGTGACATGGAGGAGTGAGTTGGTGTAGCGACAATGAGGAATGACATGGAGGGTTGATATGGAGGAGTGACATGGAGGAGTGACGTGGTGGAGTGAAATGGAGGAGTGACATGGAGGAGTGAGTTTATATAGCGACATAAGGAGTGACATGGAATAGCGACATGGAGGAGTGACTTGGAGGAGTGACATAGAGGAGTGACGTCGAGCAGTGACATGGAGGAGTGACAAGGAGGAGTGACATGGAGGGTTGATATGGAGGAGTGATATGGAGGAGTGACGTGGTGGAGTGAAATGGAGTAGTGAAATGGAGAAGTGAGTTGGTGTAGCAACATAAGGAGTGACATGGAATAGCGACATGGAGGAGTGATATAGATGAGTGGCGTGGTGGAGTGAAATTTAAGAGTGACATGGAGGAGTGACATGGAGGAGTGACATGGAGTAGCTACATGGAGGAGTGACAAGGAGGTGTGACATGGAGGAGTGACGTGGATGAGTGACATGGAGGACTGAGTTGGTAGAGCGACATGGAGGAGTGACATGGAAGACATATAGAAGTGACTTGGAGGAGTGACTTGGAGGAGTGACATAAAGGAGTGACATGGAGGATTTATATGGAGGAGTAACATGGAGGAGTGATATAGAGGAGTGACATGGAGGAGTGACATGGAATTGTGACAAGGAGGAGTGACATGGAGAAGTGACATGGAGGATTTATATGGAGGAGTAACATAGAGGAGTGATATAGAGGAGTGACATGGAGGAGTGAGTTGGTAGAGTGACATGGAGGAGTGACATGGAGTAGCTACATGGAGGAGTGACAAGGAGGTGTGACATGGAGGAGTGACGTGGAGTAGCGACATAGAGGAGTGACTTGGAGGAGTGTCAATGTGGAGCTACACAGATAAGAGACATGTCATTGAAGACTTGGAGAAGTGACATGGAGTAGAGACATGGAGGAGTGACATGGCGAAGGGACATGGAGGAGTGACATGGAGGAGTGACATGGAGGGTTGATATGGAGGAGGGACGTGGTGGAGTGAAATGGAGGAGTTACATGGAGGAGTGAGTTGGTGTAGCGACAAGGAGGAGTGACATGAAGGGTTGATATGGAGGAGTGACATGGAGGAGTGACGTGGTGGAGTGAAATGTGGGAGTGACATGGAAGAGTGAGTTGGTGTAGCGACATGGAGGAGTAACATGGAATAGCGACAAGGAGGAGTGACATGGAGGAGTGATATAGAGGAGTGATGTGGAGGAGAGACATGGAGTAGTGACATGGAGAAGTGACAAGTTTGATCAGGAAGGATGGTTGATATGGTGGAGTGACATGGCGGTGGGACAGGGATGAGTGAGTTGGTGTAGTGACATGAAGTAGCTAAATGGAGGAGTGACAAGGAAGTGTGACATGGAGGAGTGACGTGGACGAGTGACATGGAGGAGTGAGTTGGTAGAGCGACATGGAGGAGTAACATGGAAGACATATAGAAGTGACATGGAGGAGTGACTTGGAGGAGTGACATAAAGGAGTGACATGGAGGAATGACTTGGATGAGTGACATGGAGGAGTGACAAGGAGGATTGAGCTTTTGTAGCGACATGGAGGAGTGACATGGAGTATCGACAAGGAGGAGTGACATGGAGGAGTGACATGGAGGAGTGACATAGAGAACTGACAAGTTTGATCTGGAAGGAGATTTGATATTGTGGAGTGACATTGCGGAGGGACAGGGATTAGTGAGTTGGTGTAGTGACATGGAGGAGTTACATGGAGGAGTGACATGGAGGAGTGACATGGAGGGTTATATGGAGGAGTGACATGGAGGAGTGACGTGGTGGAGTGAAATGGAGAAGTGACATGGAGGAGTGAGTTTATATAGCGACATAAGGAGTGACATGGAATAGCGACATGGAGGAGTGACTTGGAGGAGTGACATAGAGGAGTGACGTCGAGCAGTGACATGGAGGAGTGACAAGGAGGAGTGACATGGAGGGTTGATATGGAGGAGTGATATGGAGGAGTGACGTGGTGGAGTGAAATGGAGTAGTGAAATGGAGAAGTGAGTTGGTGTAGCAACATAAGGAGTGACATGGAATAGCGACATGGAGGAGTGATATAGATGAGTGGCGTGGTGGAGTGAAATTTAAGAGTGACATGGAGGAGTGACATGGAGGAGTGACATGGAGTAGCTACATGGAGGAGTGACAAGGAGGTGTGACATGGAGGAGTGACGTGGATGAGTGACATGGAGGACTGAGTTGGTAGAGCGACATGGAGGAGTGACATGGAAGACATATAGAAGTGACTTGGAGGAGTGACTTGGAGGAGTGACATAAAGGAGTGACATGGAGGATTTATATGGAGGAGTAACATGGAGGAGTGATATAGAGGAGTGACATGGAGGAGTGACATGGAATTGTGACAAGGAGGAGTGACATGGAGAAGTGACATGGAGGATTTATATGGAGGAGTAACATAGAGGAGTGATATAGAGGAGTGACATGGAGGAGTGAGTTGGTAGAGTGACATGGAGGAGTGACATGGAGTAGCTACATGGAGGAGTGACAAGGAGGTGTGACATGGAGGAGTGACGTGGAGTAGCGACATGGAGGAGTGACTTGGAGGAGTGTCAATGTGGAGCTACACAGATAAGAGACATGTCATTGAAGACTTGGAGAAGTGACATGGAGTAGAGACATGGAGGAGTGACATGGCGAAGGGACATGGAGGAGTGACATGGAGGAGTGACATGGAGGGTTGATATGGAGGAGGGACGTGGTGGAGTGAAATGGAGGAGTTACATGGAGGAGTGAGTTGGTGTAGCGACAAGGAGGAGTGACATGAAGGGTTGATATGGAGGAGTGACATGGAGGAGTGACGTGGTGGAGTGAAATGTGGGAGTGACATGGAAGAGTGAGTTGGTGTAGCGACATGGAGGAGTAACATGGAATAGCGACAAGGAGGAGTGACATGGAGGAGTGATATAGAGGAGTGATGTGGAGGAGAGACATGGAGTAGTGACATGGAGAAGTGACAAGTTTGATCAGGAAGGATGGTTGATATGGTGGAGTGCCATGGCGGTGGGACAGGGATGAGTGAGTTGGTGTAGTGACATGAAGTAGCTAAATGGAGGAGTGACAAGGAAGTGTGACATGGAGGAGTGACGTGGACGAGTGACATGGAGGAGTGAGTTGGTAGAGCGACATGGAGGAGTAACATGGAAGACATATAGAAGTGACATGGAGGAGTGACTTGGAGGAGTGACATAAAGGAGTGACATGGAGGAATGACTTGGATGAGTGACATGGAGGAGTGACAAGGAGGATTGAGCTTTTGTAGCGACATGGAGGAGTGACATGGAGTATCGACAAGGAGGAGTGACATGGAGGAGTGACATGGAGGAGTGACATAGAGAACTGACAAGTTTGATCTGGAAGGAGATTTGATATTGTGGAGTGACATTGCGGAGGGACAGGGATTAGTGAGTTGGTGTAGTGACATGGAGGAGTTACATGGAGGAGTGACATGGAGGAGTGACATGGAGGGTTATATGGAGGAGTGACATGGAGGAGTGACGTGGTGGAGTGAAATGGAGGAGTGACATGGAGGAGTGAGTTGGTGTATCGACATAAGGAGTGACATGGAATAGCGACATGGAGGAGTGACTTGGAAGAGTGACATGGAGGAGTGACAAGGAGGATTGAGTTGGTGTAGCGACATGGAGGAGTGAAATGGAATAGCTACATGGAGGAGTGACAAGGAGGAGTGACATGGAGGAGTGAGTTGGTGGAACGACATGGAGGAGTGACATGGAGTAGCGACATTAGCGACATGGAGGAGTGACATGGAGTAGCGACATTAGCGACATGGAGGAGTGACATGAGGAGTGAGTTGGTGTAGCAACATGGAGGAGTAACATGGAATAGCGACAAGGAGGAGTGACATGGAGGAGTGACATGGAGGAGTGATATAGAGGAGTGATGTGGTGGAGAGACATGGAGTAGTGACAAGGAGAAGTGACAAGTTTGATCAGGAAGGAGGGCTGATATGGTGGAGTGACATGGCGGAGGGACATGGAGGAGTGACATGGAGGAGTGACATGGAGATTTGATATGGAGGAGGGATGTGGTGGAGTGAAATGGAGGAGTGACATGGAGGAGTGAGTTGGTGTAGCAACAAGGAGGAGTGACATGGAGGGTTGATATGGAGGAGTGACTTGGAGGAGTGACGTGGTGGAGTGAAATGGAAGAGTGACATGGAGGAGTGAGTTTATATAGCGACAAAAGGAGTGACATGGAATAGCAACATGGAGGAGTGATATGGAGGAGTGAGTTGGTGGAGCAACATGGAGGAGTGACATGAAGGGTTGATATGGAGGATTGACATGGAGGAGTGACGTGGTGGAGTGAAATGTGGGAGTGACATGGAAGAGTGAGTTGGTGTAGCGACATGGAGGAGTTACATGGAATAGCGACAAGGAGGAGTGACATGGAGGAGTGATAAAGAGGAGTGATGTGGAGGAGAGACATGGAGTAGTGACATGGAGAAGTGACAAGTTTGATCAGGAAGGATGGTTGATATGGTGGAGTGACATGGCGGTGGGACAGGGATGAGTGAGTTGGTGTAGTGACATGAAGTAGCTAAATGGAGGAGTGACAAGGAAGTGTGACATGGAGGAGTGACGTGGACGAGTGACATGGAGGAGTGAGTTGGTAGAGCAACATGGAGGGGTAACATGGAAGACATATAGAAGTGACATGGAGGAGTGACTTGGAGGAGTGACATAAAGGAGTGACATGGAGGAATGACTTGGATGAGTGACATGGAGGAGTGACAAGGAGGATTGAGTTTTTGTAGCGACATGGAGGAGTGACATGGAGTATCGACAAGGAGGAGTGACATGGAGGAGTGACATGGAGGAGTGACATAGAGAACTGACAAGTTTGATCTGGAAGGAGATTTGATATTGTGGAGTGACATTGCGGAGGGACAGGGATTAGTGAGTTGGTGTAGTGACATGGAGGAGTGACGTGGTGGAGTGAAATGGAGGAGTGACATGGAGGAGTGAGTTGGTGTATCGACATAAGGAGTGACATGGAATAGCGACATGGAGGAGTGATTTGGAAGAGTGACATGGAGGAGTGACAAGGAGGATTGAGTTGGTGTAGCGACATGGAGGAGTGAAATGGAATAGCTACATGGAGGAGTGACAAGGAGGAGTGACATGGAGGAGTGAGTTGGTGGAACGACATGGAGGAGTGACATGGAGTAGCGACATTAGCGACATGGAGGAGTGACATGAGGAGTGAGTTGGTGTAGCAACATGGAGGAGTAACATGGAATAGCGACAAGGAGGAGTGACATGGAGGAGTGACATGGAGGAGTTATATAGAGGAGTGATGTGGTGGAGAGACATGGAGTAGTGACAAGGAGAAGTGACAAGTTTGATCAGGAAGGAGGGCTGATATGGTGGAGTGACATGGCGGAGGGACATGGAGGAGTGACATGGAGGAGTGACATGGAGATTTGATATGGAGGAGGGATGTGGTGGAGTGAAATGGAGGAGTGACATGGAGGAGTGAGTTGGTGTAGCGACAAGGAGGAGTGACATGGAGGGTTGATATGGAGGAGTGACTTGGAGGAGTGACGTGGTGGAGTGAAATGGAAGAGTGACATGGAGGAGTGAGTTTATATAGCGACAAAAGGAGTGACATGGAATAGCGACATGGAGGAGTGACATGGAGGAGTGAGTTGGTGGAGCAACATGGAGGAGTGACATGGAAGACATATAGAAGTGACATGGAGGAGTGACTCTGAGGAGTGACATAAAGGAGTGACATGGACAAATGACTTGGCTGAGTGACATGGAGGATTGACAAGGAGGATCGAGATGGTGTAGCGATATGGAGGAGTGACATGGAGTAGCTACATGGAGGAGTGACATGAGGAGTGAGTTGGTGTAGCGACATGGAGGAGTGACATGGAAGAGCTACAAGAGTGACAAGTTTGATCAAGAAGGAGGATTGATATGGTGGAGTGACATGGCGGAGGGACAGGGATGAGTGAGTTGTTGTAGTGACATGGAGGAGTGACATGGAGGAGTGACATGGAGGATTGATATGGAGGAGTGACATGGAATAGCGACAAGGAGCAATGACATGGAGGAGTGACATGGAGGAATGACATAGAGGGTTGATGTGGAGTAAAGACATGGAGTAGTGACATGGAGTAGAGACATTGAGGAGTGACATGAGGAGTGACGTAGAAGAGTGAGTTGGTGTAGCGACATGGAGGAGTAACATGGAATAGCGACAAGGAGGAGTGACATGGAGGAGTGACATGGAGGAGTGACATGGAGAAGTGACAAGTTTGATCAGGAAGGAGGGTTGATATGGTGTAGTGACATGGCGGATGGATTTGGAGGAGTGACATGGAGGAGTGACGTGGTGGAGTGAAATGGAGGAGTGAAATGGAGAAGTGACTTGGTGTAGTGACATAAGGAGTGACATTGATTAGCGACATGGAGGAGTTATATAGAGGAGTGGCGTGGTGGATTTAAATTTAAGAGTGACATGGAGGAGTGACATGGAGTAGCTACATGGAGGAGTGACAAGGAGGTGTGACATGGAGGAGTGACGTGGATGAGTGACATGGAGGAGTGAGTTGGTAGAGCGAAATGGAGGAGTGACATGGAAGACATAAAGAAGTGACATGGAGAGTGACTTGGAGGAGTGACATAAAGGAGTGACATGGAGGAATGACTTGGATGAGTGACATGGAGGAGTGACAAGGAGGATTGAGTTGGTGTAGCGACATGGAAGAGTTACATGGAGTAGCGACATGGAGGAGTCACATGAGGAGTGAGTTGGTGTATCGACATGTAGGAGTGACATGGAATTGCGACAAGGAGGAGTGACATGGAGAAGTGACATGGAGGATTGATATGGAGGAGTAACATGGAGGAGTGATATAGAGGAGTGGCGTGGTGGAGTGATATATAAGAGTGACATGGAGGAGTGACTTGGAGGAGTGACATGGAGTAGCTACATGGAGGAGTGACAAGGAGGTGTGACATGAAGGAGTGACGTGGACGAGTGACATGGAGGAGTGAGTTGGTAGAGCGACATGGAGGAGTTACATGGAGTAGCTACATGGAGGAGAGACAAGGAGGTGTGACATGGAGGAGTGACGTGGAGTAGCAACATGGAGGAGTGACTTGGTGGAGTGACAATGTGGAGCTACACAGATGAGAGACATGACATTGAAGACTTGGAGAAGTGACATGGAGGAGAGACATGGAGGAGTGAAATGGAGCAGTGACATGGAGTAGCGACATGGAGGAGTGACATGGAGGAGTGAGTTGGTGTAACGACATGGAGGAGTGACATGGAAGACATATAGAAGTGACATGGAGGAGTGACATGGAGAAGTGACAGGGCGGATCAGCAAGGAGGATTGATATGGTGGAGTGACATGGAGGAGGGACATGGAGGAGTGACATGGAGGAGTGACTTGGAGGAGTGACATAAAGGAGTGACATGGAGGAATGACATGGAGGAGTGACATAGAGGATTGATGTGGAGGAAAGACATGGAGTAGTGACATGGAGTAGAGACATGGAGGAGTGACATGAGGAGTTACGTAGAAGAGTGACGTGGTGGAGTGAAATGGAGGAGTGACATGGAAAAGTGAGTTGGTGTAGCGACATGGAGGAGTGACATGGAAGAACGACAAGGAGGAGTGACATAGAGGAATGACATGGAGGAGTGACATAGAGGTTTGATGTGGGGGAGAGACATGGAGTAGTGACATGGAGAAGTGACAAGTTTGATCAGGAAGGAGGGTTGATATGGTGGAGTGACATGGCGGAGGGACAGGGATGAGTGAGTTGGTGTAGTGACATGGAGGAGTAACATGGAGGAGTGACATGGAGGGTTGATATGGAGGAGTGACGTGGTGGAGTGAAATGGGGGAGTGACATGGAGGATTGAGTTGGTGTAGTGACATGGAGGAGTGACATGGAGGGTTGATATGGAGGAGTGACATGTAATAGCGACAAGGAGGAATGACATGGAGGAGTGACATGGAGGAGTGACATAGAGGATTGATGTGGAGGAAAGACATGGAGTAGTGACATGGAGTAGCGACATGGAGGAGTGACATGAGGAGTGACGTAGACGAGTGACGTGGTGGATTGAAATGGAGGAGTGACATGGAAGAGTGAGTGTGTGTAGCGACATGGAGGAGTGACATGGAGGAGTGAGTTGGTGGAGCAACATGGAGGAGTGACATGGAAGACATATAGAATTGACATGGAGGAGTGACTTAGAGGAGTGACATAAAGGAGTGACATGGACAAATGACTTGGCTGAGTGACATGGAGGAGTGACAAGGAGGATTGAGTTGGTGTAGCGACATGGAGGAGTGACATGGAGTAGCTACATGGAGCAGTGACATGAGGATTGAGTTAGTGTAGCGACATGGAGGAGTGACATGGAAGAGCGACAAGGAGGAGTGACATAGAGGAGTGACATGGAGGAGTGACATAGAGGTTTGATGTGGGGGAGAGACATGGAGTAGTAACATGGAGAAGTGACAAGTTTGATCAAGAAGGAGGGTTGATATGGTGGAGTGACATGGCGGAGGGACAGGGATGAGTGAGTTGGTGTAGTGACATGGAGGAGTGACATGGAGGGTTGATATGGAGGAGTGACATGGAATAGCTACAAGGAGCAATGACATGGAGGAGTGACATGGAGGAGTGACATAGAGGATTGATGTGGAGGAAAGACATGGAGTAGTGACATGGATTAACGACATGGAGGAGTGACATGAGGAGTGACGTAGAAGAGTGACGTGGTGGAGTGAAATGGAGGAGTGACATGGAGGAGTGAGTTGGTGTAGCGACAATGAGGAGTGACATGGAGGGTTGATATGGAGGAGTGACATGGAGGAGTGACATAGAGGAGTGACGTCGAGCAGTGACATGGAGGAGTGACAAGGAGGATTGAGTTGGTGTAGCGACATGGAGGAGTGAAATGGAGGAGTGAGTTGGTAGAGTGACATGGAGTGACATGGAATTGCGACAAGGAGGAGTGACATGGAGAAGTGACATGGAGGATTTATATGGAGGAGTAACATGGAGGAATGATATAGAGGAGTGACATGGAGGAGTGAGTTGGTAGAGCGACATGGAGGAGTGACATGGAGTAGCTACATGGAGGAGTGACAAGGAGGTGTGACATGGAGGAGTGACGTGGAGTAGCGACATGGAGGAGTGACTTGGAGGAGTGTCAATGTGGAGCTACACAGATGAGAGACATGTCATTGAAGACTTGGAGAAGTGACATGGAGTAGAGACATGGAGGAGTGACATGGTGAAGGGACATGGAGGAGTGACATGGAGGAGTGACATGGAGGGTTGATATGGAGGAGGGACGTGGTGGAGTGAAATGGAGGAGTTACATGGAGGAGTGAGTTGGTGTAGCGACAAGGAGGAGTGACATGAAGGGTTGATATGGAGGAGTGACATGGAGGAGTGACGTGGTGGAGTGAAATGTGGGAGTGACATGGAAGAGTGAGTTGGTGTAGCGACATGGAGGAATAACATGGAATAGCGACAAGGAGGAGTGACATGGAGGAGTGATATAGAGGAGTGATGTGGAGGAGAGACATGGAGTAGTGACATGGAGAAGTGACAAGTTTGATCAGGAAGGATGGTTGATATGGTGGAGTGACATGGCGGAGGGACAGGGATGAGTGAGTTGGTGTAGTGACATGAAGTAGCTAAATGGAGGAGTGACAAGGAAGTGTGAAATGGAGGAGTGACGTGGACGAGTGACATGGAGGAGTGAGTTGGTAGAGCGACATGGAGGAGTGACATGGAATAGCTACATGGAGGATTGACAAGGAGGAGTGACATGTAGGAGTGAGTTGGTGGAGCGACATGGAGGAGTAACATGGAAGACATATAGAAGTGACATGAAGGAGTGACTTGGAGGAGTGACATAAAGGAGTGACATGGAGGAATGACTTGGATGAGTGACATGGAGGAGTGACAAGGAGGATTGAGTTGTTGTAGCGACATGGAGGAGTGACATGGAGTATCGACATGGAGGAGTGACATGAGGAGTGAGTTGGTGTAGCAACATGGAGGAGTGACATGGAATAGCGACAAGGAGGAGTTAAATGGAGGAGTGACATGGAGGAGTGAGTTTATATAGCGACATAAGGAGTGACATGGAATAGCGACATGGAGGAGTGACATGGAGGAGTGACATAGAGGAGTGATGTCGAGCAGTGACATGGAGGAGTGACAAGGAGGATTGAGTTGGTGTAGCGACATGGAGGAGTGAAATGGAGTAACGACATGGAGGAGTGACATGAGGAGTGATTTGGTGTAGCGACATGGAGGAGTCACATGGAGGAGTGACATGGCGGAGGGACAGGGATGAGTGAGTTGGTGTAGTGACATGGAGGAGTGACATGGAGGAATGACATGGAGGAGTGACATGGAGGAGTGACATGGAGGGTTGATATGGAGGAATGATATGGAGGAGTGACGTGGTGGAGTGAAATGGAGTAGTGAAATGGAGAAGTGAGTTGGTGTAGCAACATAAGGAGTGACATGGAATAGCGACATGGAGGAGTGATATAGAGGCGTGGCGTGGTGGAGTGAAATTTAAGAGTGACATGGAGGAGTGACATGGAGGAGTGACATGGAGTAGCTACATGGAGGAGTGACAAGGAGGTGTGACATGGAGGAGTGACGTGGATGAGTGACATGGAGGAGTGAGTTGGTAGAGCGACATGGAGGAGTGACATGGAAGATATATGGAAGTGACTTGGAGGAGTGACTTGGAGGAGTGAAATAAAGGAGTGACATGGAGGACTGACATGGAGTAGCGACATGGAGGAGTGACATGAGGAGTGAGTTGATATAGCGACATGGAGGAGTGACATGGAATTGCGACAAGGAGGAGTGACATGGAGAAGTGACATGGAGGATTTATATGGAGGAGTAACATGGAGGAGTGATATAGAGGAGTGACATGGAGGAGTGAGTTGGTAGAGTGACATGGAGTGACATGGAATTGCGACAAGGAGGAGTGACATGGAGAAGTGACATGGAGGATTTATATGGAGGAGTAACATGGAGGAATGATATAGAGGAGTGACATGGAGGAGTGAGTTGGTAGAGCGACATGGAGGAGTGACATGGAGTAGCTACATGGAGGAGTGACAAGGAGGTGTGACATGGAGGAGTGACGTGGAGTAGCGACATGGAGGAGTGACTTGGAGGAGTGTCAATGTGGAGCTACACAGATGAGAGACATGTCATTGAAGACTTGGAGAAGTGACATGGAGTAGAGACATGGAGGAGTGACATGGCGAAGGGACATGGAGGAGTGACATGGAGGAGTGACATGGAGGTTTGATATGGAGGAGGGACGTGGTGGAGTCAAATGGAGGACTTACATGGAGGAGTGAGTTGGTGTAGCGACAAGGAGGAGTGACATGAAGGGTTGATATGGAGGAGTGACATGGAGGAGTGACGTGGTGGAGTGAAATGTGGGAGTGACATGGAAGAGTGAGTTGGTGTAGCGACATGGAGGAGTAACATGGAATAGCGACAAGGAGGAGTGACATGGAGGAGTGATATAGAGGAGTGATGTGGAGGAGAGACATGGAGTAGTGACATGGAGAAGTGACAAGTTTGATCAGGAAGGATGGTTGATATGGTGGAGTGACATGGCGGAGGGACAGGGATGAGTGAGTTGGTGTAGTGACATGGAGGAGTGACAGTGAGGAGTGACATGAATGAATGACAAAGAGGAGTGACATGGAGGAGTGACATAGAGGATTGATGTGGAGGAGAGACATGGAGGACTGACAGGGCGGATCAGCAAGGAGGATTGATATTGTGGGATGACATGGCGGAGGGACATGGATGAGTGACATGGAGGAGCAACATGGAAGAGTGACAAGGAGGAGCGACATGGAGTAGTGACATGGAAGACATATAGAAGTGACATGGAGGAGTGACATGGAGGATCGACATGGAGGAGTGACATGGAGGATCGACATGGAGGAGTGACATGGAGTAGCGACATAGGGGAATGACATAGAGGTGTGATGTGGAGGAGTGACATGGAAAACATGTAGAAGTGACACGGAGGAGTGATATGGAGGAGTGACAATATGGAGCTACACAGATGAGAGACATGACATTGAAGACTTGGAGAAGTGACATAGAGGAGCGACATGCAAGAGTGACATGGAGGAGTGACATGGAGTAGCGACATGGAGTAGTGACATTAAGGAGTTACATGGAGGAGTGAAATGGAGGATTGATATGGTGGAGTGACATGGAGGAGTGACATAAAGGAGTGACATGGAGGAATGACGTGGATGAGAGACATGGAGGAGTGACAAGGAGTAGCGACATGGAGGAGTGACATGGAAGAGTGAGTTGGTGTAGCGACATGGAGGAGTAACATGGAATAGCGACAAGGAGGAGTGACATGGAGGAGTGATATGGAGGGTTGATATGGAGGAGGGAAGTGGTGGAGTGAAATGGAGGAGTGACATGGAGGAGTGAGTTTATATAGCGACATAAGGAGTGAAATGGAATAGCGACAAGCAGGAGTGACATGGAGGGTTGATATGGAGGAGTGACATGGAGGAGTGACATGGTGGATTGAAATGGAGGAGTGAAATGGAGGAGTGAAATGGAGGAGTGAGTTGGTGTAGTGACATGGAGTAGCTACATAGAGGAGTGACAAGGAATTGTGACATGGAGGAGTGACGTGGACGAGTGACATGGAGGAGTGAGTTGGTAGAGCGACATGGAGGAGTGACATTGAATAGCTACATGGAGGAGTGACAAGGAGGAGTGACATGGAGGAGTGACATGGAGGGTTGATATGGAAGAGTGACATGGTGGAGTGACATGGTGAATTGAAATGGAGGAGTGAAATGGAGGAGTGACATGGTGGATTGAAATGGAGGAGTGACATGGAGGAGTGAGTTGGTGTAGCGACAAGCAGGAGTGACATGGAGGGTTGATATGGAGGAGTGACATGGAGGAGTGACATGGTGGATTGAAATGGAGGAGTGACATGGAGGAGTGAGTTTATATAGCGACATAAGGAGTGACATGGAATAGCGACATGGAGGAGTGACATAGAGGAGTGACGTGGAGCAGTGACATGGAGGAGTGAAAAGGAGGATTGAGTTGGTGTAGCGACATGGAGGAGTGACATGGAGTAGCTACATGGAGGAGTGAAATGAGGCTTGAGTTGGTGTAGCGACATGGAGGAGTGACATAGAGGATTGATGTGGAGGAGAGACATGGAGTAGTGACATGGAGAACTGACAAGTTTGATCAGGAAGGAGTGTTGATATGGTGGAGTGACATGGCGGAGGGACAGGGATTAGTGAGTTGGTGTAGTAACATGAAGGAGTGACATGGAGGAGTGATATGGAGGAGTGACATGGAGGAGTGACGTGGTGGAGTGAAATGGAGGAGTGACATGGAGGAGTGAGTTGGTGTATCGACATAAGGAGTGACATGGAATAGCGACATGGAGGAGAGACTTGGATGAGTGACATGGAGGAGTGACAAGGAGGATTGAGTTAGTGTAGCGACATGGAGGAGTTAAATGGAGTAGCGACATGGATGAGTGACATGAGGAGTGAGTTGGTGTAGCGACATGGAGGAGTGACATGGAGGAGTGACATGGTGGAGGGACAGGGATGAGTGAGTTGGTGTAGTGTCATGGAGGAGTGACATGGAGGAATGACATGGAGGAGTGACATGGATGAGTGACATAGAGGAGTGACGTGGAGCAGTGACATGGAGGAGTGACATGGAGGAGTGAGTTTATATAGCGACATAAGGAGTGACATGGAATAGCGACATGGAGGAGTGACATGGAGGAGTGACAAGGAGGATTGAGTTGGTGTAGCGACATGGAGGAGTGACATGGAGGAGTTACATGGAAGGTTGATATGGAGTAGTGACATGGAGGAGTGACGTTATGGAGTGAAATGGGGGAGTGACATGAAGGAGTGAGTTGGTGTAGCGACATGGAGGAGTGACATGGAATAGCGACAAGGAGGAATGACATGGAGGAGTGAGATAGAGGATTGATGTGGAGGAAAGACATGGAGAAGTGACAAGTTTGATCAGGAAGGAGGGTTGATATGGTGGAGTGACATGGCGGAGGGACAGGGATGAGTGAGTTGGTGTAGTGACATGGAGTAGCTACATGGAGGAGTGACAAGGATGAGTGACATGGAGGAGTGACATGGAGGGTTGATATGGAAGAGTGACATGGAGGAGTGACGTGGAGGAGTGAGTTGGTGTATCGACATAAGGAGTGACATGGAACAGCGACATGGAGGAGTGACTTGGATGAGTGACATGGAGGAGTGACAAGGAGGATTGAGTTGGTGTAGCGACATGGAGATGTTAAATGGAGTAGTGACATGGAGGAGGGACATGAGGAGTGAGTTGGTGTAGCGACATGGAGGAGTGACATGGAGGAGTGACATGGCGGAGGGACAGGGATGAGTGAGTTGGTGTAGTGACATGGAGGAGTGACATGGAGGAATGACATGGAGTACTGACATGGAGGAATGACATGGAGGTTTGATATGGAGGAGTTATATGGTGGAGTGACATGGTGGAGTGAAATGGAGGAGTGAAATGGAGGAGTGAGTTGGTTTTAACAACATAAGGAGTGACATGGAATGGCGACATTGAGGAGTGACATGGAGGAGTGACATGAGGAGTGAGTTGGTGTAGCGACATGGAGGAATGACATGGAGGAGTGAGTTGGTGGAGCGACATGGAGGAGTGACATGGAAGACATATAGAAGTGACATGGAGGAGTGACTTGGAGGAGTGACATAAAGGAGTAACATAGAGGAATGACTTGGATGAGTGACATGGAGGAGTGACAAGGAGGATTGAGTTGGTGTAGCGACATGGAGGAGTGACATGGAGTAACGACATGGAAAAGTGACATGAGGAGTGAGTTGGTGTAGCGACATGGAGGAGTGACATGGAATTGCGACAAGGAGGAGTGACATGGAGAAGTGACATGGAGGGTTGATATGGAGGAGTAACATGGAGGAGTGATATAGAGGAGTGGCGTGGTGGAGTGAAATTTAAGAGTGACATGGAGGAGTGACATGGAGGAGTGACATGGAGTAGCTACATGGAGGAGTGACAAGGAGGTGTGACATGGAGGAGGACGTGGACGAGTGACATGGAGGAGTGAGTTGGTGGAGCGACATGGAGGAGTGACATGGAGTAGCTACATGGAGGAGTGACAAGGAGGTGTGACATGGAGGAGTGACGTGGAGTAGCGACATGGAGGAGTGACTTGGAGGAGTGACAATGTGGAGCTACACAGATGAGACATGACATTGAAGACTTGGAGAAGTGACATGGAGGAGAGACATGGAGGAGTGAAATGGAGGAGTGACATGGAGTAGCGACATGGAGGAATGACATGGAGGAGTGAGTTGGTGTAACGACATGGAGGAGTGACATGGAAGACATATAGAAGTGACATGGAGGAGTAACATGGAGGAGTGACAGGGCGGATCAGCAAGGCGGATTGATATGGTGGAGTGACATGGAAGAGGGACATGGAGGAGTGACAAGGAGGATTGAGTTGGTGTAGCGATATGGAGGAGTGACATGGAGTAGCGACATGGAGGAGTGACATGAGGAGTGAGTTGGTGTAGCGACATGGAAGAGTGACATGGAATTGCGACAAGGAGGAGTGACATGGAGAAGTGACATAAAGGAGTGACATAGAGGAATGACTTGGATGAGTGACATGGAGGAGTGACAAGGAGGATTGAGTTGGTGTAGCGACATGGAGGAGTGACATGGAGTAACGACATGGAAAAGTGACATGAGGAGTGAGTTGGTGTAGCGACATGGAGTGACATAGAGGAATGACTTGGAGGAGTGACATGGAGAAGTGACATGGAGGATTGATATGGAGGAGTAACATGGAGGAGTGATATAGAGGAGTGGCGTGGTGGAGTGAAATTTAAGAGTGACATGGAGGAGTGACATGGAGGAGTGACATGGAGTATCTACATGGAGGAGTGACAAGGAGGTGTGACATGGAGGAGGACGTGGACGAGTGACATGGAGGAGTGAGTTGGTGGAGCGACATGGAGGAGTGACATGGAGTAGCTACATGGAGGAGTGACAAGGAGGTGTGACATGGAGGAGTGACGTGGAGTAGCGACATGGAGGAGTGACTTGGAGGAGTGACAATGTGGAGCTACACAGATGAGACATGACATTGAAGACTTGGAGAAGTGACATGGAGGAGAGACATGGAGGAGTGAAATGGAGGAGTGACATGGAGTAGCGACATGGAGGAATGACATGGAGGAGTGAGTTGGTGTAACGACATGGAGGAGTGACATGGAAGACATATAGAAGTGACATGGAGGAGTAACATGGAGGAGTGACAGGGCGGATCAGCAAGGCGGATTGATATGGTGGAGTGACATGGAGGAGGGACATGGAGGAGTGACAAGGAGGATTGAGTTGGTGTAGCGATATGGAGGAGTGACATGGAGTAGCGACATGGAGGAGTGACATGAGGAGTGAGTTGGTGTAGCGACATGGAGGAGTGACATGGAGTAACGACATGGAAAAGTGACATGAGGAGTGAGTTGGTGTAGCGACATGGAAGAGTGACATGGAATTGCGACAAGGAGGAGTGACATGGAGAAGTGACATGGAGGATTGATATGGAGGAGTAACATGGAGGAGTGATATAGAGGAGTGGCGTGGTGGAGTGAAATTTAAGAGTGACATTGATGAGTTACATGGAGGAGTGACATGGAGTAGCTACATGGAGGAGTGACAAGGAGGTGTGACATGGAGGAGTGACGTGGACGAGTGACCTGGAGGAGTGAGTTGGTAGAGCGACATGGAGGAGTGACATGGAGTAGCTACATGGAGGAGTGACAAGGAGGTGTGACATGGAGGAGTGACGTGGAGTAGCGACATGGAGGAGTGACTTGGAGGAGTGACAATGTGGAGCTACACAAATGAGAGAATTGACATTGAAGAAATGGAGAAGTGACATGGAGGAGAGACATGGAGTAGAGACATGGAGGAGTGACATGGAGGAGTGACTTGGTGTAACAACATGGAGGAGTGACATGGAAGACATATAGAAGTTACATGGAGGAGTGACTTGGAGGAGTGACATAAAGAAGTGACATGGAGGAATGACAAGGAGGATTGAGTTGGTGTAGCGACATGGAGGAGTGACATGGAGAAACGACATGGAGTAGTGACATGAGGAGTGAGTTAGTGTAGCGACAAGGAGGAGTGACATAGAGGAGTGACATGGAGGAGTGACATAGAGGATTGATGTGGGGGAGAGACATGGAGTAGTGACATGGAGAAGTGACAAGTTTGATCAGGAAGGAGGGTTGATATGGTGGAGTGACATGGCGGAGGGACCGGGATGAGTGAGTTGGTGTAGTGACATGGAGGAGTGACAAGGAGGGTTGATATGAAGGAGTGACAGGGAGGAGTGATGTGGTGGAGTGAAATGGAGGAGTTACATGGAGGAGTGAGTTGGTGTATCGACATAAGGAGTGACATGGAATAGCGACATGGAGGAGTGATTTGGATGAGTGACATGGAGGAGTGACAAGGAGGATTGAGTTGGTGTAGCGACATGGAGATGTGAAATGGAGTAGCGACATGGAGGAGTGACATGAGGAGTGAGTTGGTGTAGCGACATGAAGGAATGACATGGAGGAGTGACATTTCGGAGGGACAGGGAATAGTGAGTTGGTGTAGTGACATGGAGGAGTGACATGGAGGAATGACATGGAGGAGTGACATGGAAGATTGACATGGAGGGTTGATATGGAGGAGTGACGTGGTGGAGTGAAATGGAGGAGTGACATGGAGGAGTGAGTTGGTGTAGCGACATAAGGAGTGACATGGAATAGCGACATGGAGGAGTGACATGGAAGAGTGACATAGAGGAGTGACGTGGAGCAGTGACATGAAGGAGTGACATGGAGGAGTGAGTTGGTGGAGCAACATGGAGGAGTGACATGGAAGACATATAGAAGTGACATGGAGGAGTGACTTGGAGGAATGACATAAAGGAGTGACATGGAGGAATGACTTGGATGAGTGACATGGAGGAGTGACAAGGAGGATTGAGTTGGTGTAGCGAAATGTAGGAGTGACATGGAGTAGCGACATGGAGGAGTGACATGGAGGAGTGAGTTGGTGTAGCGACATGGAGGAGTGACATGGAATTGCGACAAGGAGGAGTGACATGGAGAAGTGAAATGGAGGATTGATATGGAGGAGTAACATGGAGGAGTGATATAGAGGAGTGGCGTGGTGGAGTGAAATTTAAGAGTGACATGGAGGAGTGACATGGAGGGTTGACATGGAGTAGCTACATGGAGGAGTGACAAGGAGGTGTGACATGGAGGAGTGACATGGACGAGTGACATGGAGGAGTGAGTTGGTAGAGCGACATGGAGGAGTGATATGGAGTAGCTACATGGAGGTGTGACAAGGAGGTGTGACATGGAGGAGTGACATGGAGTAGCGACATGGAGGAGTGACTTGGAGGAGTGACAATGTGGAGCTACACAGATGAGAGACATGACATTGAAGACTTGGAGAAGTGACATGGAGGAGAGACATGGAGGATTGAAATGGAGGAGTGATATGGAGTAGCGACATGGAGGAGTGACATGGAGGAGTGAGTTGGTGTAACGACATGGAGGAGTGACATGGAAGACATATAGAAGTGACATGGAGGAGTGACATGGAGGAGTGACATAAAGGAGTGACATGGAGGATTGAGTTTGTGTAGCGACATGGAGGAGTGACATGGAGTAGTGACATGGAGTAGTGACATGAGGAGTGAGTTGGTGTAGCGACATGGAGGAGTAACATGGAATAGCGACAAGGAGGAGTGACATGGAGGAGTGAAATGAAGGAGTGATATAGAGGAGTGATGTGGAGGACAGACATGGAGTAGTGACATGGAGAAGTGACAAGTTTGATCAGGAAGGAGGATTGATATGGTGGAGTGACATTGCGGAGGGACATGGAGGAGTGACATGGAGGAGTGACATGGAGGAGTGAGTTGGTGTAGCAACAAGGAGGAGTGACATGGAGGTTTGATATGGAGGAGTGACATGGAGGAGTGACGTGGTGGAGTGAAATGGAGGAGTGACATGGAGGAGTGAGTTTATATAGCGACATAAGGAGTGACATGGAATAGCGACATGGAGGAGTGACATGGAGGAGTGAGTAGGTGCAGCAACATGGAGGAGTGACATGGGAGACATATAGAAGTGACATGGAGGAGTGACTTGGAGGAGTGACATTGAGGGTTGATATGGAGGAGGGACGTGGTGGAGTGAAATGGAGGAGTGACATGGAGGAGTGAGTTGGTGTAGCGACAAGGAGGAGTGACATGGAGGGTTGATATGGAGGAGTGACATGGAGGAGTGACATGGTGGAGTGAAATGGAGGAGTGACATGGAGGAGTGAGTTGGTGGAACAACATGGAGGAGTGACATGGAAGACATATAGAAGTGACATGGAGGAGTGACTTGGAAGAGTGATATAAAGGAGTGACATGGACAAATGACTTGGCTGAGTGATATGGAGGAGTGACAAGGAGGATTGAGATGGTGTAGCGACATGGAGGAGTGACATGGAGTAGATACATGGAGGAGTGACATGAGGATTGAGTTGGTGTAGCGACATGGAGGAGTGACATGGAAGAGCGACAAGGAGGAGTGACATAGAGGAGTGACATGGAGGAGTGACATAGAGGTTTGATGTGGGGGAGAGACATGGAAGACATATAGAAGTGACATGGAGGAGTGACTTGGAGGAGTGACATAAAGAAGTGACATGGACAAATGACTTGGCTGAGTGACATGGAGGAGTGACAAGGAGGATCGAGATGGTGGAGTGACATGAGGAGTGACGTAGAAGAGTGACGTGGTGGAGTGAAATGGAGGAGTGACATGGAAGAGTGATTTGGTGTAGCAACATGGAGGAGTAACATGGAATAGCGACCAGGAGGAGTGACATGGAGGAGTGACATGGAGGAGTGATGTAGAGGAGTGATGTGGAGGAGAGACATGGAGTAGTGACATGGAGAAGTGACAAGTTTGATCAGGAAGGAGGGCTGATATGGTGGAGTGACATGGCGGAGGGACATGGAGGAGTGACATGGAGGAGTGACATGGAGGGTTGATATGGAGGAGGGACGTGGTGGAGTGAAATGGAGGAGTGACATGGAGGAGTGACATGAGGAGTGAGTTGGTGTAGCGACATGGAGGAGTGACATGGAAGAGCAACAAGGAGGAGTATCATAGAGGAGTGACATGGAGGAGTGACATAGAGGTTTGATGTGGGGGAGAGACATGGAGTAGTGACATGGAGAAGTGACAAGTTTGATCAAGAAGGAGGGTTGATATGGTGGACTGACATGCCGGAGGGACAGGGATGAGTGAGTTGGTGTAGTGACATGGAGGAGTGACATGGAGGAGTGACATGGAGGGTTGATATGGAGGAGTGACATGAAATAGCGACAAGGAGGAATGACATGGACGAGTGACATGGAAGAGTTACATCGAGGATTGATGTGGAGGAAAGACAAGGAGTAGTGACATGGAGTAGCGACATGCAGGAGTGACATGAGGAGTGACGTAGAAGAGTGACGTGGTGGAGTGAAATGGAAGAGTGACATGGAAGAGTGAGTTGGTGTAGCGACATGGAGGAGTAACATGGAATAGCGACAAGGAGGAGTGACATGGAGGAGTTACATGGAGGAGTTTTATAGAGGAGTGATGTGGAGGAGAGACATGGAATAGTGACATGGAGAAGTGACAAGTTTGATCAGGAAGGAGGGTTGATATGGTGGAGTGACATGGCGGAGGGAAATGGAGGAATGACATGGAGGAGTGACATTGAGGGTTGATATGGAGGAGGGACGTGGTGGAGTGAAATGGAGGAGTGACATGGAGGAGTGAGTTGGTGTAGCGACAAGGAGGAGTGACATGGAGGGTTGATATGGAGGAGTGACATGGAGGAGTGACATGGTGGAGTGAAATGGAGGAGTGACATGGAGGAATGAGTTTATATAGCGACATAAGGAGTGACAGGGAATAGCGACATGGAGGAGTGACATGGAGGAGTGAGTTGGTGGAACAACATGGAGGAGTGACATGGAAGACATATAGAAGTGACATGGAGGAGTGACTTGGAGGAGTGACATAAAGGAGTGACATGGAATAGCGACATGGAGGAGTGACATGGAGGAGTGAGTTGGTGGAACAACATGGAGGAGTGACATGGAAGACATATAGAAGTGACATGGAGTAGATACATGGAGAAGTGACATGAGGATTGAGTTGGTGTAGCGACATGGAGGAGTGACATGGAAGAGCGACAAGGAGGAGTGACATAGAGGAGTGACAAGGAGGAGTGACATAGAGGTTTGATGTGGGGGAGAGACATGGAAGACATATAGAAGTGACATGGAGGAGTGACTTGGAGGAGTGACATAAAGGAGTGACATGGACAAAAGACTTGGCTGAGTGACATGGAGGAGTGACAAGGAGGATCGAGATGGTGGAGTGACATAAGGAGTGACGTAGAAGAGTGACGTGGTGGATTAAAATGGAGGAGTGACATGGAAGAGTGATTTGGTGTAGCAACATGGAGGAGAAACATGGAATAGCGACAAGGAGGAGTGACATGGAGGAGTGACATGGAGGAGTGATATAGAGGAGTGATGTGGAGGAGAGACATGGAGTAGTAACATGGAGAAGTGACAAGTTTGATCAGGAAGGAGGGCTGATATGGTGGAGTGACATGGCGGAGGGACATGGAGGAGTGACATGGAGGAGTGACATGGAGGGTTGATATGGAGGAGGGACGTGGTGGAGTGAAATGGAGGAGTGACATGGAGGAGTGAGTTGGTGTAGCGACAAGGAGGAGTGACATGGAGGGTTGATATGGAGGAGTGACATGGAGGAGTGACGTGGTGGAGTGAAATGGAGGAGTGACATGGAGGAGTGAGTTTATATAGCGACAAAAGGAGTGACATTGAATAGCGACATGGAGGAGTGAAATGGAGGATTGAGTTGGTGGAGCAACATGGAGGAGTGACATGGAAGACATATAGAAGTGACATGGAGGAGTGACTTGGAGGAGTGACATAAAGGAGTGACATGGACAAATGACTTGGCTGAGTGATATGGAGGAGTGACAAGGAGGATTGAGTTGGTGTAGCGACATGGAGGAGTTACATGGAGTAGATACATGGAGGAGTGACATGAGGATTGAGTTGGTGTAGCGACATGGAGGAGTGACATGGAAGAGCGACAAGGAGGAGTGACATAGAGGAGTGACATGGAGGAGTGACATAGAGGTTTGATGTGGGGGAGAGACATGGAGTAGTGACATGGAGAAGTGACAAGTTTGATCAAGAAGGAGGGTTGATATGGTGGAGTGACATGGCGGATGGACATGGAGGATTGACATGGAGGAGTGACGTGGTGGAGTGAAATGGAGGAGTGAAATGGAGAAGTGACTTGGTGTAGCGACATAAGGAGTGACATTGAATAGCGACATGGAGGTGTTATATAGAGGAGTGGCGTGGTGGATTTAAATTTAAGAGTGACATGGAGGAGTGACATGGAGTAGCTACATGGAGGAGTGACAAGGAGGTGTGACATGGAGGAGTGACGTGGATGAGTGACATGGAGGAGTGAGTTGGTAGAGCGAAATGGAGGAGTGACATGGAAGACATATAGAAGTGACATGGAGAGTGACTTGGAGGAGTGACATAAAGGAGTGACATGGAGGAATGACTTGGATGAGTGACATGGAGGAGTGACAAGGAGGATTGAGTTGGTGTAGCGACATGGAGGAGTGACATGGAGTAGCGACAAGGAGTAGTGACATGGAGGAGTGACATGGAGGAATAATATAGAGGATTGATGTGGAGGAGAGACATGGAGTAGTGACATGGAGATCTGACAAGTTTGATCAGGAAGGAGGGTTGATATGGTGGAGTGACATGGCGGAAGGACAGGGATTAGTGAGTTGGTGTAGTGACATGGAGGAGTGACATGGAGGGTTGATATGGAGGAGTGATATGGAGGAGTGACGTGGTGGAGTGAAATGGAAGAGTGAAATGGAGGAGTGAGTTGGTGTAGCGACATAAGGAGTGACATGGAATAGCGACATGGAGGAGTGACATGGAGGAGTGACATGAGGAGTGAGTTGTTGTAGCGACATGGAGGAGTGACATGGAATAGCGACAAGGAGGAGTGACATGGAGGAGTGACATGGAGGAGTGACATAGAGGATTGATGTGGAGGAGAGACATGGAGTAGTGACATGGAGAAGTGACAAGTTTGATCAGGAAGGAGGGTTGATATGGTGGAGTGACATGGCGGAGGGAAAGGAATGAGTGAATTGGTGTAGTGACATAGAGGAGTGACATGGAGGAGTGACATGGAGGAGTGACATGGAGGGTTGATATGGAGGAGTGACATGGAGGAGTGACGTGGTGGAGTGAAATGGAGGAGTGACATGGAGGAGTGAGTTGGTGTAGCGACAAAAGGAGTGACATGGAATAGCGACATGGAGGAGTAACATGGAGGAGTGACATAGTGGAGTGACGTGGAGCAGTGACATGGAGGCGTGACATGGATGAGTGAGTTGGTGGAGCGACATGGAGGAGTGACATGGAAGACATATAGAAGTGACATGGAGGAGTGATTTGGAGGAATGACATAAAGGAGTGACACTGAGGAATGACTTGGATGAGTGACATGGAGGAGTGACAAGGAGGATTGAGTTGGTGTAGCGACATGGAGGAGTGACATGGAGTAGCGACATGGAGGAGTGACATGGAGTAGTGAGTTGGTGTAGCGACATGGAGGAGTAACATGGAGGAGTGATATAGAGGAGTGGCGTGGTGGAGTGAAATTTAAGAGTGACATGGAGGAGTGACATGGAGGAGTGACATGGAGTAGCGACATGGAGGAGTGACAAGGAGGTGTGACATGGAGGAGTGACGTGGACGAGTGACATGGAGGAGTGAGTTGGTAGAGCGACATGGAGGAGTGACATGGAGTAGCTACATGGAGGAGTGACAAGGAGGTGTGACATGGAGGAGTGACGTGGAGTAGCGACATGGAGGAGTGACTTGGAGGAGTGACAATGTGGAGCTACACAGATGAGAGACATGACATTGAAGACTTGGAGAAGTGACATGGAGGAGAGACATGGAGGAGTGAAATGGAGTAGTGACATGGAGTAGCGACATGGAGGAGTGACATGGAGGAGTGAGTTGGTGTAACAACATGGAGGAGTGACATGGAAGACTTATAGAAGTGACATGGAGGAGTGACATGGAGAAGTGACAGGGAGGATCAGCAAGGAGGATTGATATGGCGGAGTGACATGGAGGAGTGACATGGAGGAGTGACATGGAGGAGTGACTTGGAGGACTGACATAAAGGAGTGACATGGAGGAATGACATGGATGAGTGACATGGAGGAGTGACATGGAGTAGCGACAAGGAGGAGTGACATGGAGGAGTTACATGGAGGAGTGACATAGAAGATTAATGTGGAGGAGAGACATGGAGTAGTGACATGGAGAAGTGACATGGAGTAGTGACAAGGAGGAGTGACAAGGAGGAGTGACAAGGAGGAGTGACATGGAGGAGTAACATAGAGGAGTGATGTGGATGAGTGACATGGAAAACATGTAGAAGTGACACGGAGGAGTGATATGGAGGAGTGACAATATGGAGCTACACGGATGAGAGACATGACATTGAAGACTTGGAGAAGTGACATGGAGTAGAGACATGGAGGAGTGACATGGCGAAGGGACATGGAGGAGTGACATGGAGGAGTGACATGGAGGGTTGATATGGAGGAGGGACGTGGTGGAGTGAAATGGAGGAGTTACATGGAGGAGTGAGTTGGTGTAGCGACAAGGAGGAGTGACATGAAGGGTTGATATGGAGGAGTGACATGGAGGAGTGACGTGGTGGAGTGAAATGTGGGAGTGACATGGAAGAGTGAGTTGGTGTAGCGACATGGAGGAGTAACATGGAATAGCGACAAGGAGGAGTGACATGGAGGAGTGATATAGAGGAGTGATGTGGAGGAGAGACATGGAGTAGTGACATGGAGAAGTGACAAGTTTGATCAGGAAGGATGGTTGATATGGTGGAGTGACATGGCGGTGGGACAGGGATGAGTGAGTTGGTGTAGTGACATGAAGTAGCTAAATGGAGGAGTGACAAGGAAGTGTGACATGGAGGAGTGACGTGGACGAGTGACATGGAGGAGTGAGTTGGTAGAGCGACATGGAGGAGTAACATGGAAGACATATAGAAGTGACATGGAGGAGTGACTTGGAGGAGTGACATAAAGGAGTGACATGGAGGAATGACTTGGATGAGTGACATGGAGGAGTGACAAGGAGGATTGAGCTTTTGTAGCGACATGGAGGAGTGACATGGAGTATCGACAAGGAGGAGTGACATGGAGGAGTGACATGGAGGAGTGACATAGAGAACTGACAAGTTTGATCTGGAAGGAGATTTGATATTGTGGAGTGACATTGCGGAGGGACAGGGATTAGTGAGTTGGTGTAGTGACATGGAGGAGTTACATGGAGGAGTGACATGGAGGAGTGACATGGAGGGTTATATGGAGGAGTGACATGGAGGAGTGACGTGGTGGAGTGAAATGGAGAAGTGACATGGAGGAGTGAGTTTATATAGCGACATAAGGAGTGACATGGAATAGCGACATGGAGGAGTGACTTGGAGGAGTGACATAGAGGAGTGACGTCGAGCAGTGACATGGAGGAGTGACAAGGAGGAGTGACATGGAGGGTTGATATGGAGGAGTGATATGGAGGAGTGACGTGGTGGAGTGAAATGGAGTAGTGAAATGGAGAAGTGAGTTGGTGTAGCAACATAAGGAGTGACATGGAATAGCGACATGGAGGAGTGATATAGATGAGTGGCGTGGTGGAGTGAAATTTAAGAGTGACATGGAGGAGTGACATGGAGGAGTGACATGGAGTAGCTACATGGAGGAGTGACAAGGAGGTGTGACATGGAGGAGTGACGTGGATGAGTGACATGGAGGACTGAGTTGGTAGAGCGACATGGAGGAGTGACATGGAAGACATATAGAAGTGACTTGGAGGAGTGACTTGGAGGAGTGACATAAAGGAGTGACATGGAGGATTTATATGGAGGAGTAACATGGAGGAGTGATATAGAGGAGTGACATGGAGGAGTGACATGGAATTGTGACAAGGAGGAGTGACATGGAGAAGTGACATGGAGGATTTATATGGAGGAGTAACATAGAGGAGTGATATAGAGGAGTGACATGGAGGAGTGAGTTGGTAGAGTGACATGGAGGAGTGACATGGAGTAGCTACATGGAGGAGTGACAAGGAGGTGTGACATGGAGGAGTGACGTGGAGTAGCGACATGGAGGAGTGACTTGGAGGAGTGTCAATGTGGAGCTACACAGATAAGAGACATGTCATTGAAGACTTGGAGAAGTGACATGGAGTAGAGACATGGAGGAGTGACATGGCGAAGGGACATGGAGGAGTGACATGGAGGAGTGACATGGAGGGTTGATATGGAGGAGGGACGTGGTGGAGTGAAATGGAGGAGTTACATGGAGGAGTGAGTTGGTGTAGCGACAAGGAGGAGTGACATGAAGGGTTGATATGGAGGAGTGACATGGAGGAGTGACGTGGTGGAGTGAAATGTGGGAGTGACATGGAAGAGTGAGTTGGTGTAGCGACATGGAGGAGTAACATGGAATAGCGACAAGGAGGAGTGACATGGAGGAGTGATATAGAGGAGTGATGTGGAGGAGAGACATGGAGTAGTGACATGGAGAAGTGACAAGTTTGATCAGGAAGGATGGTTGATATGGTGGAGTGCCATGGCGGTGGGACAGGGATGAGTGAGTTGGTGTAGTGACATGAAGTAGCTAAATGGAGGAGTGACAAGGAAGTGTGACATGGAGGAGTGACGTGGACGAGTGACATGGAGGAGTGAGTTGGTAGAGCGACATGGAGGAGTAACATGGAAGACATATAGAAGTGACATGGAGGAGTGACTTGGAGGAGTGACATAAAGGAGTGACATGGAGGAATGACTTGGATGAGTGACATGGAGGAGTGACAAGGAGGATTGAGCTTTTGTAGCGACATGGAGGAGTGACATGGAGTATCGACAAGGAGGAGTGACATGGAGGAGTGACATGGAGGAGTGACATAGAGAACTGACAAGTTTGATCTGGAAGGAGATTTGATATTGTGGAGTGACATTGCGGAGGGACAGGGATTAGTGAGTTGGTGTAGTGACATGGAGGAGTTACATGGAGGAGTGACATGGAGGAGTGACATGGAGGGTTATATGGAGGAGTGACATGGAGGAGTGACGTGGTGGAGTGAAATGGAGGAGTGACATGGAGGAGTGAGTTGGTGTATCGACATAAGGAGTGACATGGAATAGCGACATGGAGGAGTGACTTGGAAGAGTGACATGGAGGAGTGACAAGGAGGATTGAGTTGGTGTAGCGACATGGAGGAGTGAAATGGAATAGCTACATGGAGGAGTGACAAGGAGGAGTGACATGGAGGAGTGAGTTGGTGGAACGACATGGAGGAGTGACATGGAGTAGCGACATTAGCGACATGGAGGAGTGACATGGAGTAGCGACATTAGCGACATGGAGGAGTGACATGAGGAGTGAGTTGGTGTAGCAACATGGAGGAGTAACATGGAATAGCGACAAGGAGGAGTGACATGGAGGAGTGACATGGAGGAGTGATATAGAGGAGTGATGTGGTGGAGAGACATGGAGTAGTGACAAGGAGAAGTGACAAGTTTGATCAGGAAGGAGGGCTGATATGGTGGAGTGACATGGCGGAGGGACATGGAGGAGTGACATGGAGGAGTGACATGGAGATTTGATATGGAGGAGGGATGTGGTGGAGTGAAATGGAGGAGTGACATGGAGGAGTGAGTTGGTGTAGCAACAAGGAGGAGTGACATGGAGGGTTGATATGGAGGAGTGACTTGGAGGAGTGACGTGGTGGAGTGAAATGGAAGAGTGACATGGAGGAGTGAGTTTATATAGCGACAAAAGGAGTGACATGGAATAGCAACATGGAGGAGTGATATGGAGGAGTGAGTTGGTGGAGCAACATGGAGGAGTGACATGAAGGGTTGATATGGAGGATTGACATGGAGGAGTGACGTGGTGGAGTGAAATGTGGGAGTGACATGGAAGAGTGAGTTGGTGTAGCGACATGGAGGAGTTACATGGAATAGCGACAAGGAGGAGTGACATGGAGGAGTGATAAAGAGGAGTGATGTGGAGGAGAGACATGGAGTAGTGACATGGAGAAGTGACAAGTTTGATCAGGAAGGATGGTTGATATGGTGGAGTGACATGGCGGTGGGACAGGGATGAGTGAGTTGGTGTAGTGACATGAAGTAGCTAAATGGAGGAGTGACAAGGAAGTGTGACATGGAGGAGTGACGTGGACGAGTGACATGGAGGAGTGAGTTGGTAGAGCAACATGGAGGGGTAACATGGAAGACATATAGAAGTGACATGGAGGAGTGACTTGGAGGAGTGACATAAAGGAGTGACATGGAGGAATGACTTGGATGAGTGACATGGAGGAGTGACAAGGAGGATTGAGTTTTTGTAGCGACATGGAGGAGTGACATGGAGTATCGACAAGGAGGAGTGACATGGAGGAGTGACATGGAGGAGTGACATAGAGAACTGACAAGTTTGATCTGGAAGGAGATTTGATATTGTGGAGTGACATTGCGGAGGGACAGGGATTAGTGAGTTGGTGTAGTGACATGGAGGAGTGACGTGGTGGAGTGAAATGGAGGAGTGACATGGAGGAGTGAGTTGGTGTATCGACATAAGGAGTGACATGGAATAGCGACATGGAGGAGTGATTTGGAAGAGTGACATGGAGGAGTGACAAGGAGGATTGAGTTGGTGTAGCGACATGGAGGAGTGAAATGGAATAGCTACATGGAGGAGTGACAAGGAGGAGTGACATGGAGGAGTGAGTTGGTGGAACGACATGGAGGAGTGACATGGAGTAGCGACATTAGCGACATGGAGGAGTGACATGAGGAGTGAGTTGGTGTAGCAACATGGAGGAGTAACATGGAATAGCGACAAGGAGGAGTGACATGGAGGAGTGACATGGAGGAGTTATATAGAGGAGTGATGTGGTGGAGAGACATGGAGTAGTGACAAGGAGAAGTGACAAGTTTGATCAGGAAGGAGGGCTGATATGGTGGAGTGACATGGCGGAGGGACATGGAGGAGTGACATGGAGGAGTGACATGGAGATTTGATATGGAGGAGGGATGTGGTGGAGTGAAATGGAGGAGTGACATGGAGGAGTGAGTTGGTGTAGCGACAAGGAGGAGTGACATGGAGGGTTGATATGGAGGAGTGACTTGGAGGAGTGACGTGGTGGAGTGAAATGGAAGAGTGACATGGAGGAGTGAGTTTATATAGCGACAAAAGGAGTGACATGGAATAGCGACATGGAGGAGTGACATGGAGGAGTGAGTTGGTGGAGCAACATGGAGGAGTGACATGGAAGACATATAGAAGTGACATGGAGGAGTGACTCTGAGGAGTGACATAAAGGAGTGACATGGACAAATGACTTGGCTGAGTGACATGGAGGATTGACAAGGAGGATCGAGATGGTGTAGCGATATGGAGGAGTGACATGGAGTAGCTACATGGAGGAGTGACATGAGGAGTGAGTTGGTGTAGCGACATGGAGGAGTGACATGGAAGAGCTACAAGAGTGACAAGTTTGATCAAGAAGGAGGATTGATATGGTGGAGTGACATGGCGGAGGGACAGGGATGAGTGAGTTGTTGTAGTGACATGGAGGAGTGACATGGAGGAGTGACATGGAGGATTGATATGGAGGAGTGACATGGAATAGCGACAAGGAGCAATGACATGGAGGAGTGACATGGAGGAATGACATAGAGGGTTGATGTGGAGTAAAGACATGGAGTAGTGACATGGAGTAGAGACATTGAGGAGTGACATGAGGAGTGACGTAGAAGAGTGAGTTGGTGTAGCGACATGGAGGAGTAACATGGAATAGCGACAAGGAGGAGTGACATGGAGGAGTGACATGGAGGAGTGACATGGAGAAGTGACAAGTTTGATCAGGAAGGAGGGTTGATATGGTGTAGTGACATGGCGGATGGATTTGGAGGAGTGACATGGAGGAGTGACGTGGTGGAGTGAAATGGAGGAGTGAAATGGAGAAGTGACTTGGTGTAGTGACATAAGGAGTGACATTGATTAGCGACATGGAGGAGTTATATAGAGGAGTGGCGTGGTGGATTTAAATTTAAGAGTGACATGGAGGAGTGACATGGAGTAGCTACATGGAGGAGTGACAAGGAGGTGTGACATGGAGGAGTGACGTGGATGAGTGACATGGAGGAGTGAGTTGGTAGAGCGAAATGGAGGAGTGACATGGAAGACATAAAGAAGTGACATGGAGAGTGACTTGGAGGAGTGACATAAAGGAGTGACATGGAGGAATGACTTGGATGAGTGACATGGAGGAGTGACAAGGAGGATTGAGTTGGTGTAGCGACATGGAAGAGTTACATGGAGTAGCGACATGGAGGAGTCACATGAGGAGTGAGTTGGTGTATCGACATGTAGGAGTGACATGGAATTGCGACAAGGAGGAGTGACATGGAGAAGTGACATGGAGGATTGATATGGAGGAGTAACATGGAGGAGTGATATAGAGGAGTGGCGTGGTGGAGTGATATATAAGAGTGACATGGAGGAGTGACTTGGAGGAGTGACATGGAGTAGCTACATGGAGGAGTGACAAGGAGGTGTGACATGAAGGAGTGACGTGGACGAGTGACATGGAGGAGTGAGTTGGTAGAGCGACATGGAGGAGTTACATGGAGTAGCTACATGGAGGAGAGACAAGGAGGTGTGACATGGAGGAGTGACGTGGAGTAGCGACATGGAGGAGTGACTTGGTGGAGTGACAATGTGGAGCTACACAGATGAGAGACATGACATTGAAGACTTGGAGAAGTGACATGGAGGAGAGACATGGAGGAGTGAAATGGAGCAGTGACATGGAGTAGCGACATGGAGGAGTGACATGGAGGAGTGAGTTGGTGTAACGACATGGAGGAGTGACATGGAAGACATATAGAAGTGACATGGAGGAGTGACATGGAGAAGTGACAGGGCGGATCAGCAAGGAGGATTGATATGGTGGAGTGACATGGAGGAGGGACATGGAGGAGTGACATGGAGGAGTGACTTGGAGGAGTGACATAAAGGAGTGACATGGAGGAATGACATGGAGGAGTGACATAGAGGATTGATGTGGAGGAAAGACATGGAGTAGTGACATGGAGTAGAGACATGGAGGAGTGACATGAGGAGTTACGTAGAAGAGTGACGTGGTGGAGTGAAATGGAGGAGTGACATGGAAAAGTGAGTTGGTGTAGCGACATGGAGGAGTGACATGGAAGAACGACAAGGAGGAGTGACATAGAGGAATGACATGGAGGAGTGACATAGAGGTTTGATGTGGGGGAGAGACATGGAGTAGTGACATGGAGAAGTGACAAGTTTGATCAGGAAGGAGGGTTGATATGGTGGAGTGACATGGCGGAGGGACAGGGATGAGTGAGTTGGTGTAGTGACATGGAGGAGTAACATGGAGGAGTGACATGGAGGGTTGATATGGAGGAGTGACGTGGTGGAGTGAAATGGGGGAGTGACATGGAGGATTGAGTTGGTGTAGTGACATGGAGGAGTGACATGGAGGGTTGATATGGAGGAGTGACATGTAATAGCGACAAGGAGGAATGACATGGAGGAGTGACATGGAGGAGTGACATAGAGGATTGATGTGGAGGAAAGACATGGAGTAGTGACATGGAGTAGCGACATGGAGGAGTGACATGAGGAGTGACGTAGACGAGTGACGTGGTGGATTGAAATGGAGGAGTGACATGGAAGAGTGAGTGTGTGTAGCGACATGGAGGAGTGACATGGAGGAGTGAGTTGGTGGAGCAACATGGAGGAGTGACATGGAAGACATATAGAATTGACATGGAGGAGTGACTTAGAGGAGTGACATAAAGGAGTGACATGGACAAATGACTTGGCTGAGTGACATGGAGGAGTGACAAGGAGGATTGAGTTGGTGTAGCGACATGGAGGAGTGACATGGAGTAGCTACATGGAGCAGTGACATGAGGATTGAGTTAGTGTAGCGACATGGAGGAGTGACATGGAAGAGCGACAAGGAGGAGTGACATAGAGGAGTGACATGGAGGAGTGACATAGAGGTTTGATGTGGGGGAGAGACATGGAGTAGTAACATGGAGAAGTGACAAGTTTGATCAAGAAGGAGGGTTGATATGGTGGAGTGACATGGCGGAGGGACAGGGATGAGTGAGTTGGTGTAGTGACATGGAGGAGTGACATGGAGGGTTGATATGGAGGAGTGACATGGAATAGCTACAAGGAGCAATGACATGGAGGAGTGACATGGAGGAGTGACATAGAGGATTGATGTGGAGGAAAGACATGGAGTAGTGACATGGATTAACGACATGGAGGAGTGACATGAGGAGTGACGTAGAAGAGTGACGTGGTGGAGTGAAATGGAGGAGTGACATGGAGGAGTGAGTTGGTGTAGCGACAATGAGGAGTGACATGGAGGGTTGATATGGAGGAGTGACATGGAGGAGTGACATAGAGGAGTGACGTCGAGCAGTGACATGGAGGAGTGACAAGGAGGATTGAGTTGGTGTAGCGACATGGAGGAGTGAAATGGAGGAGTGAGTTGGTAGAGTGACATGGAGTGACATGGAATTGCGACAAGGAGGAGTGACATGGAGAAGTGACATGGAGGATTTATATGGAGGAGTAACATGGAGGAATGATATAGAGGAGTGACATGGAGGAGTGAGTTGGTAGAGCGACATGGAGGAGTGACATGGAGTAGCTACATGGAGGAGTGACAAGGAGGTGTGACATGGAGGAGTGACGTGGAGTAGCGACATGGAGGAGTGACTTGGAGGAGTGTCAATGTGGAGCTACACAGATGAGAGACATGTCATTGAAGACTTGGAGAAGTGACATGGAGTAGAGACATGGAGGAGTGACATGGTGAAGGGACATGGAGGAGTGACATGGAGGAGTGACATGGAGGGTTGATATGGAGGAGGGACGTGGTGGAGTGAAATGGAGGAGTTACATGGAGGAGTGAGTTGGTGTAGCGACAAGGAGGAGTGACATGAAGGGTTGATATGGAGGAGTGACATGGAGGAGTGACGTGGTGGAGTGAAATGTGGGAGTGACATGGAAGAGTGAGTTGGTGTAGCGACATGGAGGAATAACATGGAATAGCGACAAGGAGGAGTGACATGGAGGAGTGATATAGAGGAGTGATGTGGAGGAGAGACATGGAGTAGTGACATGGAGAAGTGACAAGTTTGATCAGGAAGGATGGTTGATATGGTGGAGTGACATGGCGGAGGGACAGGGATGAGTGAGTTGGTGTAGTGACATGAAGTAGCTAAATGGAGGAGTGACAAGGAAGTGTGAAATGGAGGAGTGACGTGGACGAGTGACATGGAGGAGTGAGTTGGTAGAGCGACATGGAGGAGTGACATGGAATAGCTACATGGAGGATTGACAAGGAGGAGTGACATGTAGGAGTGAGTTGGTGGAGCGACATGGAGGAGTAACATGGAAGACATATAGAAGTGACATGAAGGAGTGACTTGGAGGAGTGACATAAAGGAGTGACATGGAGGAATGACTTGGATGAGTGACATGGAGGAGTGACAAGGAGGATTGAGTTGTTGTAGCGACATGGAGGAGTGACATGGAGTATCGACATGGAGGAGTGACATGAGGAGTGAGTTGGTGTAGCAACATGGAGGAGTGACATGGAATAGCGACAAGGAGGAGTTAAATGGAGGAGTGACATGGAGGAGTGAGTTTATATAGCGACATAAGGAGTGACATGGAATAGCGACATGGAGGAGTGACATGGAGGAGTGACATAGAGGAGTGATGTCGAGCAGTGACATGGAGGAGTGACAAGGAGGATTGAGTTGGTGTAGCGACATGGAGGAGTGAAATGGAGTAACGACATGGAGGAGTGACATGAGGAGTGATTTGGTGTAGCGACATGGAGGAGTCACATGGAGGAGTGACATGGCGGAGGGACAGGGATGAGTGAGTTGGTGTAGTGACATGGAGGAGTGACATGGAGGAATGACATGGAGGAGTGACATGGAGGAGTGACATGGAGGGTTGATATGGAGGAATGATATGGAGGAGTGACGTGGTGGAGTGAAATGGAGTAGTGAAATGGAGAAGTGAGTTGGTGTAGCAACATAAGGAGTGACATGGAATAGCGACATGGAGGAGTGATATAGAGGCGTGGCGTGGTGGAGTGAAATTTAAGAGTGACATGGAGGAGTGACATGGAGGAGTGACATGGAGTAGCTACATGGAGGAGTGACAAGGAGGTGTGACATGGAGGAGTGACGTGGATGAGTGACATGGAGGAGTGAGTTGGTAGAGCGACATGGAGGAGTGACATGGAAGATATATGGAAGTGACTTGGAGGAGTGACTTGGAGGAGTGAAATAAAGGAGTGACATGGAGGACTGACATGGAGTAGCGACATGGAGGAGTGACATGAGGAGTGAGTTGATATAGCGACATGGAGGAGTGACATGGAATTGCGACAAGGAGGAGTGACATGGAGAAGTGACATGGAGGATTTATATGGAGGAGTAACATGGAGGAGTGATATAGAGGAGTGACATGGAGGAGTGAGTTGGTAGAGTGACATGGAGTGACATGGAATTGCGACAAGGAGGAGTGACATGGAGAAGTGACATGGAGGATTTATATGGAGGAGTAACATGGAGGAATGATATAGAGGAGTGACATGGAGGAGTGAGTTGGTAGAGCGACATGGAGGAGTGACATGGAGTAGCTACATGGAGGAGTGACAAGGAGGTGTGACATGGAGGAGTGACGTGGAGTAGCGACATGGAGGAGTGACTTGGAGGAGTGTCAATGTGGAGCTACACAGATGAGAGACATGTCATTGAAGACTTGGAGAAGTGACATGGAGTAGAGACATGGAGGAGTGACATGGCGAAGGGACATGGAGGAGTGACATGGAGGAGTGACATGGAGGTTTGATATGGAGGAGGGACGTGGTGGAGTGAAATGGAGGACTTACATGGAGGAGTGAGTTGGTGTAGCGACAAGGAGGAGTGACATGAAGGGTTGATATGGAGGAGTGACATGGAGGAGTGACGTGGTGGAGTGAAATGTGGGAGTGACATGGAAGAGTGAGTTGGTGTAGCGACATGGAGGAGTAACATGGAATAGCGACAAGGAGGAGTGACATGGAGGAGTGATATAGAGGAGTGATGTGGAGGAGAGACATGGAGTAGTGACATGGAGAAGTGACAAGTTTGATCAGGAAGGATGGTTGATATGGTGGAGTGACATGGCGGAGGGACAGGGATGAGTGAGTTGGTGTAGTGACATGGAGGAGTGACAGTGAGGAGTGACATGAATGAATGACAAAGAGGAGTGACATGGAGGAGTGACATAGAGGATTGATGTGGAGGAGAGACATGGAGGACTGACAGGGCGGATCAGCAAGGAGGATTGATATTGTGGGATGACATGGCGGAGGGACATGGATGAGTGACATGGAGGAGCAACATGGAAGAGTGACAAGGAGGAGCGACATGGAGTAGTGACATGGAAGACATATAGAAGTGACATGGAGGAGTGACATGGAGGATCGACATGGAGGAGTGACATGGAGGATCGACATGGAGGAGTGACATGGAGTAGCGACATAGGGGAATGACATAGAGGTGTGATGTGGAGGAGTGACATGGAAAACATGTAGAAGTGACACGGAGGAGTGATATGGAGGAGTGACAATATGGAGCTACACAGATGAGAGACATGACATTGAAGACTTGGAGAAGTGACATAGAGGAGCGACATGCAAGAGTGACATGGAGGAGTGACATGGAGTAGCGACATGGAGTAGTGACATTAAGGAGTTACATGGAGGAGTGAAATGGAGGATTGATATGGTGGAGTGACATGGAGGAGTGACATAAAGGAGTGACATGGAGGAATGACGTGGATGAGAGACATGGAGGAGTGACAAGGAGTAGCGACATGGAGGAGTGACATGGAAGAGTGAGTTGGTGTAGCGACATGGAGGAGTAACATGGAATAGCGACAAGGAGGAGTGACATGGAGGAGTGATATGGAGGGTTGATATGGAGGAGGGAAGTGGTGGAGTGAAATGGAGGAGTGACATGGAGGAGTGAGTTTATATAGCGACATAAGGAGTGAAATGGAATAGCGACAAGCAGGAGTGACATGGAGGGTTGATATGGAGGAGTGACATGGAGGAGTGACATGGTGGATTGAAATGGAGGAGTGAAATGGAGGAGTGAAATGGAGGAGTGAGTTGGTGTAGTGACATGGAGTAGCTACATAGAGGAGTGACAAGGAATTGTGACATGGAGGAGTGACGTGGACGAGTGACATGGAGGAGTGAGTTGGTAGAGCGACATGGAGGAGTGACATTGAATAGCTACATGGAGGAGTGACAAGGAGGAGTGACATGGAGGAGTGACATGGAGGGTTGATATGGAAGAGTGACATGGTGGAGTGACATGGTGAATTGAAATGGAGGAGTGAAATGGAGGAGTGACATGGTGGATTGAAATGGAGGAGTGACATGGAGGAGTGAGTTGGTGTAGCGACAAGCAGGAGTGACATGGAGGGTTGATATGGAGGAGTGACATGGAGGAGTGACATGGTGGATTGAAATGGAGGAGTGACATGGAGGAGTGAGTTTATATAGCGACATAAGGAGTGACATGGAATAGCGACATGGAGGAGTGACATAGAGGAGTGACGTGGAGCAGTGACATGGAGGAGTGACATGGAAGAGTGAGTTGGTGTAGCGACATGGAGGAGTAACATGGAATAGCGACAAGGAGGAGTGACATGGAGGAGTGATATGGAGGGTTGATATGGAGGAGGGAAGTGGTGGAGTGAAATGGAGGAGTGACATGGAGGAGTGAGTTTATATAGCGACATAAGGAGTGAAATGGAATAGCGACAAGCAGGAGTGACATGGAGGGTTGATATGGAGGAGTGACATGGAGGAGTGACATGGTGGATTGAAATGGAGGAGTGAAATGGAGGAGTGAAATGGAGGAGTGAGTTGGTGTAGTGACATGGAGTAGCTACATAGAGGAGTGACAAGGAATTGTGACATGGAGGAGTGACGTGGACGAGTGACATGGAGGAGTGAGTTGGTAGAGCGACATGGAGGAGTGACATTGAATAGCTACATGGAGGAGTGACAAGGAGGAGTGACATGGAGGAGTGACATGGAGGGTTGATATGGAAGAGTGACATGGTGGAGTGACATGGTGAATTGAAATGGAGGAGTGAAATGGAGGAGTGACATGGTGGATTGAAATGGAGGAGTGACATGGAGGAGTGAGTTGGTGTAGCGACAAGCAGGAGTGACATGGAGGGTTGATATGGAGGAGTGACATGGAGGAGTGACATGGTGGATTGAAATGGAGGAGTGACATGGAGGAGTGAGTTTATATAGCGACATAAGGAGTGACATGGAATAGCGACATGGAGGAGTGACATAGAGGAGTGACGTGGAGCAGTGACATGGAGGAGTGAAAAGGAGGATTGAGTTGGTGTAGCGACATGGAGGAGTGACATGGAGTAGCTACATGGAGGAGTGAAATGAGGCTTGAGTTGGTGTAGCGACATGGAGGAGTGACATAGAGGATTGATGTGGAGGAGAGACATGGAGTAGTGACATGGAGAACTGACAAGTTTGATCAGGAAGGAGTGTTGATATGGTGGAGTGACATGGCGGAGGGACAGGGATTAGTGAGTTGGTGTAGTAACATGAAGGAGTGACATGGAGGAGTGATATGGAGGAGTGACATGGAGGAGTGACGTGGTGGAGTGAAATGGAGGAGTGACATGGAGGAGTGAGTTGGTGTATCGACATAAGGAGTGACATGGAATAGCGACATGGAGGAGAGACTTGGATGAGTGACATGGAGGAGTGACAAGGAGGATTGAGTTAGTGTAGCGACATGGAGGAGTTAAATGGAGTAGCGACATGGATGAGTGACATGAGGAGTGAGTTGGTGTAGCGACATGGAGGAGTGACATGGAGGAGTGACATGGTGGAGGGACAGGGATGAGTGAGTTGGTGTAGTGTCATGGAGGAGTGACATGGAGGAATGACATGGAGGAGTGACATGGATGAGTGACATAGAGGAGTGACGTGGAGCAGTGACATGGAGGAGTGACATGGAGGAGTGAGTTTATATAGCGACATAAGGAGTGACATGGAATAGCGACATGGAGGAGTGACATGGAGGAGTGACAAGGAGGATTGAGTTGGTGTAGCGACATGGAGGAGTGACATGGAGGAGTTACATGGAAGGTTGATATGGAGTAGTGACATGGAGGAGTGACGTTATGGAGTGAAATGGGGGAGTGACATGAAGGAGTGAGTTGGTGTAGCGACATGGAGGAGTGACATGGAATAGCGACAAGGAGGAATGACATGGAGGAGTGAGATAGAGGATTGATGTGGAGGAAAGACATGGAGAAGTGACAAGTTTGATCAGGAAGGAGGGTTGATATGGTGGAGTGACATGGCGGAGGGACAGGGATGAGTGAGTTGGTGTAGTGACATGGAGTAGCTACATGGAGGAGTGACAAGGATGAGTGACATGGAGGAGTGACATGGAGGGTTGATATGGAAGAGTGACATGGAGGAGTGACGTGGAGGAGTGAGTTGGTGTATCGACATAAGGAGTGACATGGAACAGCGACATGGAGGAGTGACTTGGATGAGTGACATGGAGGAGTGACAAGGAGGATTGAGTTGGTGTAGCGACATGGAGATGTTAAATGGAGTAGTGACATGGAGGAGGGACATGAGGAGTGAGTTGGTGTAGCGACATGGAGGAGTGACATGGAGGAGTGACATGGCGGAGGGACAGGGATGAGTGAGTTGGTGTAGTGACATGGAGGAGTGACATGGAGGAATGACATGGAGTACTGACATGGAGGAATGACATGGAGGTTTGATATGGAGGAGTTATATGGTGGAGTGACATGGTGGAGTGAAATGGAGGAGTGAAATGGAGGAGTGAGTTGGTTTTAACAACATAAGGAGTGACATGGAATGGCGACATTGAGGAGTGACATGGAGGAGTGACATGAGGAGTGAGTTGGTGTAGCGACATGGAGGAATGACATGGAGGAGTGAGTTGGTGGAGCGACATGGAGGAGTGACATGGAAGACATATAGAAGTGACATGGAGGAGTGACTTGGAGGAGTGACATAAAGGAGTAACATAGAGGAATGACTTGGATGAGTGACATGGAGGAGTGACAAGGAGGATTGAGTTGGTGTAGCGACATGGAGGAGTGACATGGAGTAACGACATGGAAAAGTGACATGAGGAGTGAGTTGGTGTAGCGACATGGAGGAGTGACATGGAATTGCGACAAGGAGGAGTGACATGGAGAAGTGACATGGAGGGTTGATATGGAGGAGTAACATGGAGGAGTGATATAGAGGAGTGGCGTGGTGGAGTGAAATTTAAGAGTGACATGGAGGAGTGACATGGAGGAGTGACATGGAGTAGCTACATGGAGGAGTGACAAGGAGGTGTGACATGGAGGAGGACGTGGACGAGTGACATGGAGGAGTGAGTTGGTGGAGCGACATGGAGGAGTGACATGGAGTAGCTACATGGAGGAGTGACAAGGAGGTGTGACATGGAGGAGTGACGTGGAGTAGCGACATGGAGGAGTGACTTGGAGGAGTGACAATGTGGAGCTACACAGATGAGACATGACATTGAAGACTTGGAGAAGTGACATGGAGGAGAGACATGGAGGAGTGAAATGGAGGAGTGACATGGAGTAGCGACATGGAGGAATGACATGGAGGAGTGAGTTGGTGTAACGACATGGAGGAGTGACATGGAAGACATATAGAAGTGACATGGAGGAGTAACATGGAGGAGTGACAGGGCGGATCAGCAAGGCGGATTGATATGGTGGAGTGACATGGAAGAGGGACATGGAGGAGTGACAAGGAGGATTGAGTTGGTGTAGCGATATGGAGGAGTGACATGGAGTAGCGACATGGAGGAGTGACATGAGGAGTGAGTTGGTGTAGCGACATGGAAGAGTGACATGGAATTGCGACAAGGAGGAGTGACATGGAGAAGTGACATAAAGGAGTGACATAGAGGAATGACTTGGATGAGTGACATGGAGGAGTGACAAGGAGGATTGAGTTGGTGTAGCGACATGGAGGAGTGACATGGAGTAACGACATGGAAAAGTGACATGAGGAGTGAGTTGGTGTAGCGACATGGAGTGACATAGAGGAATGACTTGGAGGAGTGACATGGAGAAGTGACATGGAGGATTGATATGGAGGAGTAACATGGAGGAGTGATATAGAGGAGTGGCGTGGTGGAGTGAAATTTAAGAGTGACATGGAGGAGTGACATGGAGTATCTACATGGAGGAGTGACAAGGAGGTGTGACATGGAGGAGGACGTGGACGAGTGACATGGAGGAGTGAGTTGGTGGAGCGACATGGAGGAGTGACATGGAGTAGCTACATGGAGGAGTGACAAGGAGGTGTGACATGGAGGAGTGACGTGGAGTAGCGACATGGAGGAGTGACTTGGAGGAGTGACAATGTGGAGCTACACAGATGAGACATGACATTGAAGACTTGGAGAAGTGACATGGAGGAGAGACATGGAGGAGTGAAATGGAGGAGTGACATGGAGTAGCGACATGGAGGAATGACATGGAGGAGTGAGTTGGTGTAACGACATGGAGGAGTGACATGGAAGACATATAGAAGTGACATGGAGGAGTAACATGGAGGAGTGACAGGGCGGATCAGCAAGGCGGATTGATATGGTGGAGTGACATGGAGGAGGGACATGGAGGAGTGACAAGGAGGATTGAGTTGGTGTAGCGATATGGAGGAGTGACATGGAGTAGCGACATGGAGGAGTGACATGAGGAGTGAGTTGGTGTAGCGACATGGAGGAGTGACATGGAGTAACGACATGGAAAAGTGACATGAGGAGTGAGTTGGTGTAGCGACATGGAAGAGTGACATGGAATTGCGACAAGGAGGAGTGACATGGAGAAGTGACATGGAGGATTGATATGGAGGAGTAACATGGAGGAGTGATATAGAGGAGTGGCGTGGTGGAGTGAAATTTAAGAGTGACATTGATGAGTTACATGGAGGAGTGACATGGAGTAGCTACATGGAGGAGTGACAAGGAGGTGTGACATGGAGGAGTGACGTGGACGAGTGACCTGGAGGAGTGAGTTGGTAGAGCGACATGGAGGAGTGACATGGAGTAGCTACATGGAGGAGTGACAAGGAGGTGTGACATGGAGGAGTGACGTGGAGTAGCGACATGGAGGAGTGACTTGGAGGAGTGACAATGTGGAGCTACACAAATGAGAGAATTGACATTGAAGAAATGGAGAAGTGACATGGAGGAGAGACATGGAGTAGAGACATGGAGGAGTGACATGGAGGAGTGACTTGGTGTAACAACATGGAGGAGTGACATGGAAGACATATAGAAGTTACATGGAGGAGTGACTTGGAGGAGTGACATAAAGAAGTGACATGGAGGAATGACAAGGAGGATTGAGTTGGTGTAGCGACATGGAGGAGTGACATGGAGAAACGACATGGAGTAGTGACATGAGGAGTGAGTTAGTGTAGCGACAAGGAGGAGTGACATAGAGGAGTGACATGGAGGAGTGACATAGAGGATTGATGTGGGGGAGAGACATGGAGTAGTGACATGGAGAAGTGACAAGTTTGATCAGGAAGGAGGGTTGATATGGTGGAGTGACATGGCGGAGGGACCGGGATGAGTGAGTTGGTGTAGTGACATGGAGGAGTGACAAGGAGGGTTGATATGAAGGAGTGACAGGGAGGAGTGATGTGGTGGAGTGAAATGGAGGAGTTACATGGAGGAGTGAGTTGGTGTATCGACATAAGGAGTGACATGGAATAGCGACATGGAGGAGTGATTTGGATGAGTGACATGGAGGAGTGACAAGGAGGATTGAGTTGGTGTAGCGACATGGAGATGTGAAATGGAGTAGCGACATGGAGGAGTGACATGAGGAGTGAGTTGGTGTAGCGACATGAAGGAATGACATGGAGGAGTGACATTTCGGAGGGACAGGGAATAGTGAGTTGGTGTAGTGACATGGAGGAGTGACATGGAGGAATGACATGGAGGAGTGACATGGAAGATTGACATGGAGGGTTGATATGGAGGAGTGACGTGGTGGAGTGAAATGGAGGAGTGACATGGAGGAGTGAGTTGGTGTAGCGACATAAGGAGTGACATGGAATAGCGACATGGAGGAGTGACATGGAAGAGTGACATAGAGGAGTGACGTGGAGCAGTGACATGAAGGAGTGACATGGAGGAGTGAGTTGGTGGAGCAACATGGAGGAGTGACATGGAAGACATATAGAAGTGACATGGAGGAGTGACTTGGAGGAATGACATAAAGGAGTGACATGGAGGAATGACTTGGATGAGTGACATGGAGGAGTGACAAGGAGGATTGAGTTGGTGTAGCGAAATGTAGGAGTGACATGGAGTAGCGACATGGAGGAGTGACATGGAGGAGTGAGTTGGTGTAGCGACATGGAGGAGTGACATGGAATTGCGACAAGGAGGAGTGACATGGAGAAGTGAAATGGAGGATTGATATGGAGGAGTAACATGGAGGAGTGATATAGAGGAGTGGCGTGGTGGAGTGAAATTTAAGAGTGACATGGAGGAGTGACATGGAGGGTTGACATGGAGTAGCTACATGGAGGAGTGACAAGGAGGTGTGACATGGAGGAGTGACATGGACGAGTGACATGGAGGAGTGAGTTGGTAGAGCGACATGGAGGAGTGATATGGAGTAGCTACATGGAGGTGTGACAAGGAGGTGTGACATGGAGGAGTGACATGGAGTAGCGACATGGAGGAGTGACTTGGAGGAGTGACAATGTGGAGCTACACAGATGAGAGACATGACATTGAAGACTTGGAGAAGTGACATGGAGGAGAGACATGGAGGATTGAAATGGAGGAGTGATATGGAGTAGCGACATGGAGGAGTGACATGGAGGAGTGAGTTGGTGTAACGACATGGAGGAGTGACATGGAAGACATATAGAAGTGACATGGAGGAGTGACATGGAGGAGTGACATAAAGGAGTGACATGGAGGATTGAGTTTGTGTAGCGACATGGAGGAGTGACATGGAGTAGTGACATGGAGTAGTGACATGAGGAGTGAGTTGGTGTAGCGACATGGAGGAGTAACATGGAATACCGACAAGGAGGAGTGACATGGAGGAGTGAAATGAAGGAGTGATATAGAGGAGTGATGTGGAGGACAGACATGGAGTAGTGACATGGAGAAGTGACAAGTTTGATCAGGAAGGAGGATTGATATGGTGGAGTGACATTGCGGAGGGACATGGAGGAGTGACATGGAGGAGTGACATGGAGGAGTGAGTTGGTGTAGCAACAAGGAGGAGTGACATGGAGGTTTGATATGGAGGAGTGACATGGAGGAGTGACGTGGTGGAGTGAAATGGAGGAGTGACATGGAGGAGTGAGTTTATATAGCGACATAAGGAGTGACATGGAATAGCGACATGGAGGAGTGACATGGAGGAGTGAGTAGGTGCAGCAACATGGAGGAGTGACATGGGAGACATATAGAAGTGACATGGAGGAGTGACTTGGAGGAGTGACATTGAGGGTTGATATGGAGGAGGGACGTGGTGGAGTGAAATGGAGGAGTGACATGGAGGAGTGAGTTGGTGTAGCGACAAGGAGGAGTGACATGGAGGGTTGATATGGAGGAGTGACATGGAGGAGTGACATGGTGGAGTGAAATGGAGGAGTGACATGGAGGAGTGAGTTGGTGGAACAACATGGAGGAGTGACATGGAAGACATATAGAAGTGACATGGAGGAGTGACTTGGAAGAGTGATATAAAGGAGTGACATGGACAAATGACTTGGCTGAGTGATATGGAGGAGTGACAAGGAGGATTGAGATGGTGTAGCGACATGGAGGAGTGACATGGAGTAGATACATGGAGGAGTGACATGAGGATTGAGTTGGTGTAGCGACATGGAGGAGTGACATGGAAGAGCGACAAGGAGGAGTGACATAGAGGAGTGACATGGAGGAGTGACATAGAGGTTTGATGTGGGGGAGAGACATGGAAGACATATAGAAGTGACATGGAGGAGTGACTTGGAGGAGTGACATAAAGAAGTGACATGGACAAATGACTTGGCTGAGTGACATGGAGGAGTGACAAGGAGGATCGAGATGGTGGAGTGACATGAGGAGTGACGTAGAAGAGTGACGTGGTGGAGTGAAATGGAGGAGTGACATGGAAGAGTGATTTGGTGTAGCAACATGGAGGAGTAACATGGAATAGCGACCAGGAGGAGTGACATGGAGGAGTGACATGGAGGAGTGATGTAGAGGAGTGATGTGGAGGAGAGACATGGAGTAGTGACATGGAGAAGTGACAAGTTTGATCAGGAAGGAGGGCTGATATGGTGGAGTGACATGGCGGAGGGACATGGAGGAGTGACATGGAGGAGTGACATGGAGGGTTGATATGGAGGAGGGACGTGGTGGAGTGAAATGGAGGAGTGACATGGAGGAGTGACATGAGGAGTGAGTTGGTGTAGCGACATGGAGGAGTGACATGGAAGAGCAACAAGGAGGAGTATCATAGAGGAGTGACATGGAGGAGTGACATAGAGGTTTGATGTGGGGGAGAGACATGGAGTAGTGACATGGAGAAGTGACAAGTTTGATCAAGAAGGAGGGTTGATATGGTGGACTGACATGCCGGAGGGACAGGGATGAGTGAGTTGGTGTAGTGACATGGAGGAGTGACATGGAGGAGTGACATGGAGGGTTGATATGGAGGAGTGACATGAAATAGCGACAAGGAGGAATGACATGGACGAGTGACATGGAAGAGTTACATCGAGGATTGATGTGGAGGAAAGACAAGGAGTAGTGACATGGAGTAGCGACATGCAGGAGTGACATGAGGAGTGACGTAGAAGAGTGACGTGGTGGAGTGAAATGGAAGAGTGACATGGAAGAGTGAGTTGGTGTAGCGACATGGAGGAGTAACATGGAATAGCGACAAGGAGGAGTGACATGGAGGAGTTACATGGAGGAGTTTTATAGAGGAGTGATGTGGAGGAGAGACATGGAGTAGTGACATGGAGAAGTGACAAGTTTGATCAGGAAGGAGGGTTGATATGGTGGAGTGACATGGCGGAGGGAAATGGAGGAATGACATGGAGGAGTGACATTGAGGGTTGATATGGAGGAGGGACGTGGTGGAGTGAAATGGAGGAGTGACATGGAGGAGTGAGTTGGTGTAGCGACAAGGAGGAGTGACATGGAGGGTTGATATGGAGGAGTGACATGGAGGAGTGACATGGTGGAGTGAAATGGAGGAGTGACATGGAGGAATGAGTTTATATAGCGACATAAGGAGTGACAGGGAATAGCGACATGGAGGAGTGACATGGAGGAGTGAGTTGGTGGAACAACATGGAGGAGTGACATGGAAGACATATAGAAGTGACATGGAGGAGTGACTTGGAGGAGTGACATAAAGGAGTGACATGGAATAGCGACATGGAGGAGTGACATGGAGGAGTGAGTTGGTGGAACAACATGGAGGAGTGACATGGAAGACATATAGAAGTGACATGGAGTAGATACATGGAGAAGTGACATGAGGATTGAGTTGGTGTAGCGACATGGAGGAGTGACATGGAAGAGCGACAAGGAGGAGTGACATAGAGGAGTGACAAGGAGGAGTGACATAGAGGTTTGATGTGGGGGAGAGACATGGAAGACATATAGAAGTGACATGGAGGAGTGACTTGGAGGAGTGACATAAAGGAGTGACATGGACAAAAGACTTGGCTGAGTGACATGGAGGAGTGACAAGGAGGATCGAGATGGTGGAGTGACATAAGGAGTGACGTAGAAGAGTGACGTGGTGGATTAAAATGGAGGAGTGACATGGAAGAGTGATTTGGTGTAGCAACATGGAGGAGAAACATGGAATAGCGACAAGGAGGAGTGACATGGAGGAGTGACATGGAGGAGTGATATAGAGGAGTGATGTGGAGGAGAGACATGGAGTAGTAACATGGAGAAGTGACAAGTTTGATCAGGAAGGAGGGCTGATATGGTGGAGTGACATGGCGGAGGGACATGGAGGAGTGACATGGAGGAGTGACATGGAGGGTTGATATGGAGGAGGGACGTGGTGGAGTGAAATGGAGGAGTGACATGGAGGAGTGAGTTGGTGTAGCGACAAGGAGGAGTGACATGGAGGGTTGATATGGAGGAGTGACATGGAGGAGTGACGTGGTGGAGTGAAATGGAGGAGTGACATGGAGGAGTGAGTTTATATAGCGACAAAAGGAGTGACATTGAATAGCGACATGGAGGAGTGAAATGGAGGATTGAGTTGGTGGAGCAACATGGAGGAGTGACATGGAAGACATATAGAAGTGACATGGAGGAGTGACTTGGAGGAGTGACATAAAGGAGTGACATGGACAAATGACTTGGCTGAGTGATATGGAGGAGTGACAAGGAGGATTGAGTTGGTGTAGCGACATGGAGGAGTTACATGGAGTAGATACATGGAGGAGTGACATGAGGATTGAGTTGGTGTAGCGACATGGAGGAGTGACATGGAAGAGCGACAAGGAGGAGTGACATAGAGGAGTGACATGGAGGAGTGACATAGAGGTTTGATGTGGGGGAGAGACATGGAGTAGTGACATGGAGAAGTGACAAGTTTGATCAAGAAGGAGGGTTGATATGGTGGAGTGACATGGCGGATGGACATGGAGGATTGACATGGAGGAGTGACGTGGTGGAGTGAAATGGAGGAGTGAAATGGAGAAGTGACTTGGTGTAGCGACATAAGGAGTGACATTGAATAGCGACATGGAGGTGTTATATAGAGGAGTGGCGTGGTGGATTTAAATTTAAGAGTGACATGGAGGAGTGACATGGAGTAGCTACATGGAGGAGTGACAAGGAGGTGTGACATGGAGGAGTGACGTGGATGAGTGACATGGAGGAGTGAGTTGGTAGAGCGAAATGGAGGAGTGACATGGAAGACATATAGAAGTGACATGGAGAGTGACTTGGAGGAGTGACATAAAGGAGTGACATGGAGGAATGACTTGGATGAGTGACATGGAGGAGTGACAAGGAGGATTGAGTTGGTGTAGCGACATGGAGGAGTGACATGGAGTAGCGACAAGGAGTAGTGACATGGAGGAGTGACATGGAGGAATAATATAGAGGATTGATGTGGAGGAGAGACATGGAGTAGTGACATGGAGATCTGACAAGTTTGATCAGGAAGGAGGGTTGATATGGTGGAGTGACATGGCGGAAGGACAGGGATTAGTGAGTTGGTGTAGTGACATGGAGGAGTGACATGGAGGGTTGATATGGAGGAGTGATATGGAGGAGTGACGTGGTGGAGTGAAATGGAAGAGTGAAATGGAGGAGTGAGTTGGTGTAGCGACATAAGGAGTGACATGGAATAGCGACATGGAGGAGTGACATGGAGGAGTGACATGAGGAGTGAGTTGTTGTAGCGACATGGAGGAGTGACATGGAATAGCGACAAGGAGGAGTGACATGGAGGAGTGACATGGAGGAGTGACATAGAGGATTGATGTGGAGGAGAGACATGGAGTAGTGACATGGAGAAGTGACAAGTTTGATCAGGAAGGAGGGTTGATATGGTGGAGTGACATGGCGGAGGGAAAGGAATGAGTGAATTGGTGTAGTGACATAGAGGAGTGACATGGAGGAGTGACATGGAGGAGTGACATGGAGGGTTGATATGGAGGAGTGACATGGAGGAGTGACGTGGTGGAGTGAAATGGAGGAGTGACATGGAGGAGTGAGTTGGTGTAGCGACAAAAGGAGTGACATGGAATAGCGACATGGAGGAGTAACATGGAGGAGTGACATAGTGGAGTGACGTGGAGCAGTGACATGGAGGCGTGACATGGATGAGTGAGTTGGTGGAGCGACATGGAGGAGTGACATGGAAGACATATAGAAGTGACATGGAGGAGTGATTTGGAGGAATGACCTAAAGGAGTGACACTGAGGAATGACTTGGATGAGTGACATGGAGGAGTGACAAGGAGGATTGAGTTGGTGTAGCGACATGGAGGAGTGACATGGAGTAGCGACATGGAGGAGTGACATGGAGTAGTGAGTTGGTGTAGCGACATGGAGGAGTAACATGGAGGAGTGATATAGAGGAGTGGCGTGGTGGAGTGAAATTTAAGAGTGACATGGAGGAGTGACATGGAGGAGTGACATGGAGTAGCGACATGGAGGAGTGACAAGGAGGTGTGACATGGAGGAGTGACGTGGACGAGTGACATGGAGGAGTGAGTTGGTAGAGCGACATGGAGGAGTGACATGGAGTAGCTACATGGAGGAGTGACAAGGAGGTGTGACATGGAGGAGTGACGTGGAGTAGCGACATGGAGGAGTGACTTGGAGGAGTGACAATGTGGAGCTACACAGATGAGAGACATGACATTGAAGACTTGGAGAAGTGACATGGAGGAGAGACATGGAGGAGTGAAATGGAGTAGTGACATGGAGTAGCGACATGGAGGAGTGACATGGAGGAGTGAGTTGGTGTAACAACATGGAGGAGTGACATGGAAGACTTATAGAAGTGACATGGAGGAGTGACATGGAGAAGTGACAGGGAGGATCAGCAAGGAGGATTGATATGGCGGAGTGACATGGAGGAGTGACATGGAGGAGTGACATGGAGGAGTGACTTGGAGGACTGACATAAAGGAGTGACATGGAGGAATGACATGGATGAGTGACATGGAGGAGTGACATGGAGTAGCGACAAGGAGGAGTGACATGGAGGAGTTACATGGAGGAGTGACATAGAAGATTAATGTGGAGGAGAGACATGGAGTAGTGACATGGAGAAGTGACATGGAGTAGTGACAAGGAGGAGTGACAAGGAGGAGTGACAAGGAGGAGTGACATGGAGGAGTAACATAGAGGAGTGATGTGGATGAGTGACATGGAAAACATGTAGAAGTGACACGGAGGAGTGATATGGAGGAGTGACAATATGGAGCTACACGGATGAGAGACATGACATTGAAGACTTGGAGAAGTGACATGGAGGAGCGACATGCAAGAGTGACATGGAGGAGTGACATGGAGTAGCGACATGGAGTAGTGACAAGGAGGAGTGACATGAGGAGTGAGTTGGTGTAGCAACATGGAGGAGTCACATGTAATAGCGACAAGGAGGAGTGACATGGAAGAGTGACATGGAGGAGTGACATAGAGGATTGATGTGAAGGAGAGACATGAAGTAGTGACATGGAGAACTGACAAGTTTGATCAGGAAGGAGGGTTGATATGGTGGAGTGACATGGCGGAGGGAGAGGGATGAGTGAGTTGGTGTAGTGACATGGAGGAGTGACATGGAGGAGTGACATGGATGGTTGATATGGAGGAGTGACATGGAATACCGACAAGGAGCAATGACATGGAGGAGTGACATGGAGGAGTGACATAGAGGATTGATGTGGAGGAAAGACATGAAGTAGTGACATGGAGTAGAGACATGGAGGAGTGACATGAGGAGTGACGTAGAAGAGTGACGTGGTGGAGTGAAATGGAGTAGTGACATGGAAGAGTGAGTTGGTGTAGTGACATGGAGGAGTAACATGGAATAGCGACAAGGAGGAGTGACATGGAGGAGTGATACAGAGGAGTGATGTGGAGGACAGACATGGAGTAGTGACATGGAGAAGTGACAAGTTTGATCAGGAAGGAGGGTTGATATGGTGGAGTGACATGGCGGAGGGACATGGAGGAGTGACATGGAATAGCGACATGGAGGAGTTATATAGAGGAGTGGCGTGGTGGATTTAAATTTAAGAGTGACATGGAGGAGTGACATGGAGTAGCTACATGAAGGAGTGACAAGGAGGTGTGACATGGAGGAGTGACGTGGAAGAGTGACATGGAGGAGTGAGTTGGTAGAGCGACATGGAGGAGTGACATGGAAGATATATAGAAGTGACATGGAGGAGTGACTTGGAGGAGTGACATAAAGGAGTGACATGGAGGAATGACTTGGATGAGTGACATGGAGGAGTGACAAGGAGGATTGAGTTGGTGTAGCGACATGTAGGAGTGACATAGAGGAGTGACATTGAGGAGTGACATAGAGGTTTCATGTGGGGGAGAGACATGGAGTAATGACATGGAGAAGTGACAAGTTTGATCAGGAAGGACGGTTGATATGGTGGAGTGACATGGCGGAGGGACAGGGATGAGTGAGTTGGTGTAGTGACATGGAGGAGTGACAAGGAAGTGTCAAATGGAGGAGTGACATGGACGAGTGACATGGAGGAGTGTGTTGGTAGAGCGATATGGAGGAGTGACATGGAGTAGCGACATGGAGGAGTGACATGGAGGAGTGACAATGTGGAGCTACACAGATGAGAGACATGACATTGAAGACTTGGAGAAGTCACATGGATGAGAGACATTGAGGAATGAAATGGAGGAGTGACATGGAGTAGCGACATGGAGGAGTGACATGGAGAAGTGAGTTGGTGTAACGACATGGAGGAGTGACATGGAAGACATATAGAAGTGACATGGAGGAGTGACATGGAGAAGTGACAGGGCGGATCAGCAAGGAGGATTGATATGGTGGAGTGACATGGACGAGGGACATGGAGGATTGACATGGAGGAGTGACTTGGAGGAGTGACATAAAGGAGTGACATGGAGGAATGACATGGATGAGTGACATGGAGGAGTGACATGGAGGAGTGACATAGAGGATTGATGTGGAGGAGAGACATGGAGTAGTGACATGGAGAATTGACAAGTTTGATCAGGAAGGAGGGTTGTTATGGTTGTATGACATGGCAGAGGGACAGGAATGAGTGAGTTGGTGTAGTGACATGGAGGAGTGACAGTGAGGAGTGACATGCAGGAATGACAAAGAGGAGTGACATGGAGGAGTGACATAGAGGATTGATGTGGAGGAGAGACATGGAGGACTGACAGGGCGGATCAGCAAGGAGGATTGATATGGTGGAGTGACATGGCGGAGGGACATGGATGAGTGACATGGAGGAGCAACATGGAAGAGTGACAAGGAGGAGCGACATGGAGTAGTGACATGGAAGACATATAGAAGTGACATGGAGGAGTGACATGGAGGATCGACATGGAGGAGTGACATGGAGTAGCGACATAGGGGAATGACATAGAGGTGTGATGTGGAGGAGTGACATGGAAAACATGTAGAAGTGACACGGAGGAGTGATATGGAGGAGTGACAATATGGAGCTACACAGATGAGAGACATGACATTGAAGACTTGGAGAAGTGACATAGAGGAGCGACATGCAAGAGTGACATGGAGGAGTGACATGGAGTAGCGACATGGAGTAGTGACATTAAGGAGTTACATGGAGGAGTGAAATGGAGGATTGATATGGAGGAGTGACATGGAGGAGTGAAATAGAGGAGTGACATGGAGGAGTGACATAAAGGAGTGACATGGAGGAATGACGTGGATGAGAGACATGGAATAGCGACAAGGAGGAGTGACATGGAGGAGTGATATGGAGGGTTGATATGGAGGAGGGAAGTGGTGGAGTGAAATGGAGGAGTGACATGGAGGAGTGAGTTGGTGTAGCGACAAGCAGGAGTGACATGGAGGGTTGATATGGAGGAGTGACATGGAGGAGTGACATGGTGGATTGAAATGGAGGAGTGACATGGAGGAGTGAGTTTATATAGCGACATAAGGAGTGACATGGAATAGCGACATGGAGGAATGACATAGAGGAGTGACGTGGAGCAGTGACATGGAGGAGTGAAAAGGAGGATTGAGTTGGTGTAGCGACATGGAGGAGTGACATGGAGTAGCTACATGGAGGAGTGACATGAGGATTGAGTTGGTGTAGCGACATGGAGGAGTGAAATGGAGTAGCGACATGGATGAGTGACATGAGGAGTGAGTTGGTGTAGCGACATGGAGGAGTGACATGGAGGAGTGACAAGGAGGATTGAGTTGGTGTAGCGACATGGAGGAGTGAAATGGAGTAGCGACATGGATGAGTGACATGAGGAGTGAGTTGGTGTAGCGACATGGAGGAGTGACATGGAGGAGTGACATGGCGGAGGGACAGGGATGAGTGAGTTGGTGTAGTGTCATGGAGGAGTGACATGGAGGAATGACATGGAGGAGTGACATGGAGGAGTGACATAGAGGAGTGACGTGGAGCAGTGACATGAAGGAGTGACATGGAGGAGTGAGTTTATATAGCGACATAAGGAGTGAAATGGAATAGCGACATGGAGGAGAGACATGGAGGAGTGACAAGGAGGATTGAGTTGGTGTAGCGACATGGAGGAGTGACATGGAATAGCGACAAGGAGGAATGACATGGAGGAGTGAGATAGTGGATTGATGTGGAGGAAAGACATGGAGTAGTGACATGGAGAAGTGACAAGTTTGATCAGGAAGGAGGGTTGATATAGTGGAGTGACATGGCGGAGGGACAGGGATGAGTGAGTTGGTGTAGTGACATGGAGTAGCTACATGGAGGAGTGACAAGGAATTGTGACATGGAGGAGTGACGTGGACGAGTGACATGGAGGAGTGAGTTGGTAGAGTGACAAGGAGGAGTGACATGGAGGAGTGACATGGAGGGTTGATATGGAATAGTGACATGGAGGAGTGACGTGGAGGAGTGAGTTGGTGTATCGACATAAGGAGTGACATGGAGGAGTGAAATGGCGGAGGGACAGGGATGAGTGAGTTGGTGTAGTGACATGGAGGAGTGACATGGAGGAATGACATGGAGTAGTGACATGGAGGAATGACATGGAGGTTTGATATGGAGGAGTGATATGGTGGAGTGACATGGTGGAGTGAAATGGAGGAGTGAAATGGAGGAGTGAGTTGGTTTTAACAACATAAGGAGTGACATGGAATAGCGACATTGAGGAGTGACATGGAGGAGTGACATGAGGAGTGAGTTGGTGTAGCGACATGGAGGAATGACATGGAGGAGTGAGTTGGTGGAGCGACATGGAGGAGTGACATGGAAGACATATAGAAGTGACATGGAGGAGTGACTTGGAGGAGTGACATAAAGGAGTGACATAGAGGAATGACTTGGATGAGTGACATGGAGGAGTGACAAGGAGGATTGAGTTGGTGTAGCGACATGGAGGAGTGACATGGAGTAACGACATGGAAAAGTGACATGAGGAGTGAGTTGGTGTAGCGACATGGAGGAGTGACATGGAATTGCGACAAGGAGGAGTGACATGGAGAAGTGACATGGAGGATTGATATGGAGGAGTAACATGGAGGAGTGATATAGAGGAGTGGCGTGGTGGAGTGAAATTTAAGAGTGACATGGAGGAGTGACATGGAGGAGTGACATGGAGTAGCTACATGGAGGAGAGACAAGGAGGTGTGACATGGAGGAGTGACGTGGACGAGTGACATGGAGTCAGTTGGTAGAGCGACATGGAGGAGTGACATGGAGTAGCTACATGGAGGAGTGACAAGGAGGTGTGACATGGAGGAGTGACGTGGAGTAGCGACATGGAGGAGTGACTTGGAGGAGTGACAATGTGGAGCTACACAGATGAGAGACATGACATTGAAGACTTGGAGAAGTGACAAGGAGGAGAGACATGGAGGAGTGAAATGGAGTAGTGACACGGAGTAGTGACATGGAGGAGTGACATGGAGGAGTGAGTTGGTGTAACGACATGGAGGAGTGACATGGAAGACTTATAGAAGTGACATGGAGGAGTGACATGGAGAAATGACAGGGAGGATCAACAAGGAGGATTGATATGGCGGAGTGACATGGAGGAGGGACATGGAGGAGTGACATGGAGGAGTGACTTGGAGGACTGACATAAAGGAGTGACATGGAGGAATGACATGGATGAGTGACATGGAGGAGTGACATGGAGTAGCGACAAGGAGGAGTGACATGGAGGAGTTACATGGAGGAGTGACATAGAAGATTAATGTGGAGGAGAGACATGGAGTAGTGACATGGAGAAGTGACAAGTTTGATCATGAAGGAGGGGTGTTATGGTGGTGTGACATGGCAGACGGACAGGGATGAGTGAGTTGGTGTAGTGACATGGAGGAGTGACAGTGAGGAGTGACATGCAGGAATGACACAGAGGAGTGACAAGGAGGGTTGAGTTTGTGTAGCGACATGGAGGAGTGACATGGAATAGCGACATGGAGGAGTGACATGGAGGAGTGACATGGAGGAGTGACATAGAGGATTGATGTGGAGGAGAGACATGGAAGAGTGACAGGGCGGATCAGCAAGGAGGATTGATATGGTGGAGTGACATGGAGGAGCAACATGGAGGAGTGACAAGGAGGAGCGACATGGAGGAGTGACATGGAAGACATATAGAAGTGACATGGAGGAGTGACATGGAGGATCGACATGGAGGAGTGACATGGAGTAGCGACATAGGGGAATGACATAGAGGAGTGATATTGAAAAGTGACATGGAGGAGTAACATAGAGGAGTGATGTGGAGGAGTGACATGGAAAACATGTAGAAGTGACACGGAGGAGTGATATGGAGGAGTGACAATATGGAGCTACACGGATGAGAGACATGACATTGAAGACTTGGAGAAGTGACATGGAGGAGCGACATGCAAGAGTGACATGGAGGAGTGACATGGAGTAGCGACATGGAGTAGTGACATGGAGGAGTGACATGAGGAGTGAGTTGGTGTAGCAACATGGAGGAATGACATGTAATAGCGACAAGGAGGAGTGACATGGAAGAGTGACATGGAGGAGTGACATAGAGGATTGATGTGAAGGAGAGACATGGAGTAGTGACATGGAGAACTGACAAGTTTGATCAGGAAGGAGGGTTGATATGGTGGAGTGACATGGCGGAGGGACAGGGATGAGTGAGTTGGTGTAGTGACATGGAGGAGTGACATGGAGGAGTGACATGGATGGTTGATATGGAGGATTGACATGGAATACCGACAAGGAGCAATGACATGGAGGAGTGACATAGAGGATTGATGTGGAGGAAAGACATGGAGTAGTGACATGGAGTAGAGACATGGAGGAGTGACATGAGGAGTGACGTAGAAGAGTGACGTGGTGGAGTGAAATGGAGTAGTGACATGGAAGAGTGAGTTGGTGTAGTGACATGGAGGAGTGACATGGAAGATATATAGAAGTGACATGGAGGAGTGACTTGGAGGAGTGACATAAAGGAGTGACATGAAGGAATGACTTGGATGAGTGACATGGAAGAGTGAGTTGGTGTAGTGACATGGAGGAGTAACATGGAATAGCGACAAGGAGGAGTGACATGGAGGAGTGATATAGAGGAGTGATGTCGAGGACAGACATGGAGTAGTGACATGGAGAAGTGACAAGTTTGATCAGGAAGGAGGGTTGATATGGTGGAGTGACATGGCGGAGGGACATGGAGGAGTGACATGGAGGAGTGACATGGAGGGTTGATATGGAGGAGTGATATGGAGGAGTGACGTGGTGGAGTGAAATGGAGGAGTGAAATGGAGGAGTGACTTGGTGTAGCGACATAAGGAGTGACATGGAATAGCGACATGGAGGAGTTATATAGAGGAGTGGCGTGGTGGATTTAAATTTAAGAGTGACATGGAGGAGTGACATGGAGTAGCTACATGAAGGAGTGACAAGGAGGTGTGACATGGAGGAGTGACGTGGAAGAGTGACATGGAGGAGTGAGTTGGTAGAGCGACATGGAGGAGTGACATGGAAGATATATAGAAGTGACATGGAGGAGTGACTTGGAGGAGTGACATAAAGGAGTGACATGGAGGAATGACTTGGATGAGTGACATGGAGGAGTGACAAGGAGGATTGAGTTGGTGTAGCGACATGGAGGAGTTACATGTAGTAGCGACATGGAGGAGTGACATTTGGAGTGAGTTGCTGTAGCGACATGTAGGAGTGACATGGAATTGCGACAAGGAGGAGTGACATGGAGAAGTGACATGGAGGATTGATATGGAGGAGTAACATGGAGGAGCGATATAGAGGAGTGGCGTGGTGGAGTGAAATATAAGAGTGACATGGAGGAGTGACTTGGAGGAGTGACATGGAGTAGCTACATGGAGGAGTGACAAGGAGGTGTGACATGGAGGAGTGACGTGGACGAGTGACATGGAGGAGTGAGTTGGTAGAGCGACATGGAGGAGTGACATGGAATAGCTACATGGTGGAGTGACAAGGAGGTGTGACATGGAGGAGTGACGTGGAGTAGCGACATGGAGGAGTGACTTGGAGGAGTGACAATGTGGAGCTACACATATGAGAGACATGACATTGAAGACTTGGAGAAGTGACATGGAGGAGAGACATGGAGGAGTGAAATGGAGGAGTGACATGGAGTAGCGACATGGAGGAGTGACATGGAGGAGTGAGTTGGTGTAACGACATGGAGGAGTGACAAGGAGGAGTGACATGGAGGAGGGACAAGGAGGAGTGACAGAGAGGATTGATGTGGAGGAGAGACATGGAGTAGTGACATGGAGGATTGAGTTGGTGTATCGACATAAGGAGTGACATGGAATAGCGACATTGAGGAATGACTTGGATGAGTGACATGCAGGAATGACACAGAGGAGTGACAAGGAGTATTGAGTTCGTGTAGCGACATGGAGGAGTGACATGAAATAGCGACATGGAGGAGTGACATGGAGATTGACATGGAGGTTTGATATGAAGGATTGAGTTGGTGTATCGACATAAGGAGTGACATGGAATAGCGACATTGAGGAATGACTTGGATGAGTGACATGGAGGAGTGACATGAGGATTGAGTTGGTGTAGCGACATGGAGGAGTGACATGGAAGAGCGACAAGGAGGAGTGACATAGAGGAGTGACATGGAGGAGTGACATAGAGGTTTGATGTGGGGGAGAGACATGGAAGACATATAGAAGTGACATGGAGGAGTGACTTGGAGGAGTGACATAAAGGAGTGACATGGACAAATGACTTGGCTGAGTGACATGGAGGAGTGACAAGGAGGATCGAGATGGTGGAGTGACATGAGGAGTGACGTAGAAGAGTGATTTTGTGGAGTGAAATGGAGGAGTGAAATGGAATAGCTACATGGAGGAGTGACAAGGAGGAGTGACATGGAGGAGTGAGTTGGTTTAGTGACATGGAGGAGTGACATGGAGGAGTGACAAGTTTGATCAAGAAGGAGGGTTGATATGGTGGAGTGACATGGCGGAGGGACAGGGATGAGTGAGTTGGTGTAGTGACATTGAGGAGTGACAAGGAGGAGTGACATGGAGGGTTGATATGGAGGAGTGACATGAAATAGCGACAAGGAGGAATGACATGGAGGAGTGACATGGAAGAGTTACATCGAGGATTGATGTGGAGGAAAGACATGGAGTAGTGACATGGAGTAGCGACATGCAGGAGTGACATGAGGAGTGACGTAGAAGAGTGACGTGGTGGAGTGAAATGGAGGAGTGACAGGGAAGAGTGAGTTGGTGTAGCGACATGGAGGAGTAACATGGAATAGCGACAAGGAGGAGTGACATGGAGGAGTTACATGGAGGAGTTTTATAGAGGAGTGATGTGGAGGAGAGACATGGAGTAGTGACATGGAGAAGTGACAAGTTTGATCAGGAAGGAGGGTTGATATGGTGGAGTGACATGGCGGAGGGACATGGAGGAGTTACATGGAGGAGTGACATGGAGGGTTGATATGGAGGAGGGACGTGGTGGAGTGAAATGGAGGAGTGACATGGAGTAGTGAGTTGGTGTAGCGACAAGGAGGAGTGACATGGAGGGTTGATATGGAGGAGTGACATGGAGGAGTGACGTGGTGGAGTGAAATGGAGGAGTGACATGGAGGAGTGAGTTTATATAGCGACATAAGGAGTGACATGGAATAGCGACATGGAGGAGTGACTTGGAGGAGTGAGTTGGTGGAACAACATGGAGGAGTGACATGGAAGACATATAGAAGTGACATGGAGGAGTGACATAAAGGAGTGACATGGACAAATGACTTGGCTGAGTGATATGGAGGAGTGACAAGGAGGATTGAGTTGGTGTAGCGACATGGAGGAGTGACATGGAGTAGATACATGGAGGAGTGACATGAGGATTGAGTTGGTGTAGCGACATGGAGGAGTGACATGGAAGAGCGACATGGAGGAGTGACTTGGAGGAGTGAGTTGGTGGAACAACATGGAGGAGTGACATGGAAGACATATAGAAGTGACATGGAGGAGTGACATAAAGGAGTGACATGGACAAATGACTTGGCTGAGTGATATGGAGGAGTGACAAGGAGGATTGAGTTGGTGTAGCGACATGGAGGAGTGACATGGAGTAGATACATGGAGGAGTGACATGAGGATTGAGTTGGTGTAGCGACATGGAGGAGTGACATGGAAGAGCGACAAGGAGGAGTGACATAGAGAAGTGACATGGAGGAGTGACATAGAGGTTTGATGTGGGGGAGAGACATGGAGTAGTGACATGGAGAAGTGACAAGTTTGATCAAGAAGGAGGGTTGATATGGTGGAGTGACATGGCGGAGGGACAGGGATGAGTGAGTTGTTGTAGTGACATGGAGGAGTGACATGGAGGAGTGACATGGAGGGTTGATATGGAGGAGTGACATGGAATAGCGACAAGGAGCAATGACATGGAGGAGTGACATGGAGGAGTAACATAGAGGGTTGATGTGGTGGAAAGACATGGAGTAGTGACATGGAGTAGAGACATGGAGGAGTGACATGAGGAGTGACGTAGAAGAGTGACGTGGTGGAGTGAAATGGAGGAGTGACATGGAAGAGTGAGTTGGTGTAGCGACATGGAGGAGTAACATGGAATAGCGACAAGGAGGAGTGACATGGAGGAGTGACATGGAGGAGTGATATAGAGGAGTGATGTGGAGGAGAGACATGGAGTAGTGACATGGAGAAGTGACAAGTTTGATCAAGAAGGAGGGTTGATATGGTGGAGTGACATGGCGGATGGACATGGAGGAGTGACATGGAGGAGTGACGTGGTGGAGTGAAATGGAGGAGTGAAATGGAGAAGTGATTTGGTGTAGCGACATAAGGAGTGACATTGAATAGCGACATGGAGGAGTTATATAGAGGAGTGGCGTGGTGGATTTAAATTTAAGAGTGACATGGAGGAGTGACATGGAGTAGCTACATGGAGGAGTGACAAGGAGATGTGACATGGAGGAGTGACATGGATGAGTGACATGGAGGAGTGAGTTGGTAGAGCGAAATGGAGGAGTGACATGGAAGACATATAGAAGTGACATGGAGGAATGACTTGGATGAGTGACATGGAGGAGTGACAAGGAGGATTGAGTTGGTGTAGCGACATGGAGGAGTGACATGGAGTAGCGACAAGGAGGAATGACATGGAGGAGTGACATGGAGGAATAATATAGAGGATTGATGTGGAGGAGAGACATGGAGTAGTGACATGGAGATCTGACAAGTTTGATCAGGAAGGAGGGTTGATATGGTGGAGTGACATGGCGGAAGGACAGGGATTAGTGAGTTGGTGTAGTGACATGGAGGAGTGACATGGAGGAGTGACATGGAGGGTTGATATGGATGAGTGATATGGAGGAGTGAGGTGGTGGAGTGAAATGGAAGAGTGAAATATAGGAGTGAGTTGGTGTAGCGACATAAGGAGTGACATGGAATAGCGACATGGAGGAGTGACATGGAGGAGTGACATGAGGAGTGAGTTGTTGTAGCGACATGGAGGAGTGACATGAAATAGCGACAAGGAGGAGTGACATGGAGGAGTGACATGGAGGAGTGACATAGAGGTTTGATGTGGAGGAGAGACATGGAGTAGTGACATGGAGAAGTGACAAGTTTGATCAGGAAGGAGGGTTGATATGGTGGAGTGACATGGCGGAGGGAAAGGAATGAGTGAATTGGTGTAGTGACATAGAGGAGTGACATGGAGGAGTGACATGGAGGAGTGACATGGAGGGTTGATATGGAGGAGTGACATGGAGGAGTGACGTGGTGGAGTGAAATGGAGGAGTGACATGGAGGAGTGAGTTGGTGTAGCGACAAAAGGAGTGACATGGAATAGCGACATGGAGGAGTAACATGGAGGAGTGACATAGTGGAGTGACGTGGAGCAGTGACATGGAGGCGTGACATGGATGAGTGAGTTGGTGGAGCGACATGGAGGAGTGACATGGAAGACATATAGAAGTGACATGGAGGAGTGATTTGGAGGAATGACATAAAGGAGTGACACTGAGGAATGACTTGGATGAGTGACATGGAGGAGTGACAAGGAGGATTGAGTTGGTGTAGCGACATGGAGGAGTGACATGGAGTAGCGACATGGAGGAGTGACATGGAGTAGTGAGTTGGTGTAGCGACATGGAGGAGTGACATGGAATTGCGACAAGGAGGAGTGACATGGAAAAATGACATGGAGGATTGATATGGAGGAGTAACATGGAGGAGTGATATAGAGGAGTGGCGTGGTGGAGTGAAATTTAAGAGTGACATGGAGGAGTGACATGGAGGAGTGACATGGAGTAGCTACATAGAGGAGTGACAAGGAGGTGTGACATGGAGGAGTGACGTGGACGAGTGACATAGAGGAGTGAGTTGGTAGAGCGACATGGAGGAGTGACATGGAGTAGCTACATGGAGGAGTGACAAGGAGGTGTAACATGGAGGAGTGACGTGGTGGAGTGAAATGGAGGAGTGACATGGAGGAGTGAGTTTATATAGCGACATAAGGAGTGACATGGAATAGCGACATGGAGGAGTGACATGGAGGAGTGAGTTGGTGGAACAACATGGAGGAGTGACATGGAAGACATATAGAAGTGACATGGAGGAGTGACTTGGAGGAGTGACATAAAGGAGTGACATGGACAAATGACTTGGCTGAGTGATATGGAGGAGTGACAAGGAGGATTGAGTTGGTGTAGCGACATGGAGGAGTGACATGGAGTAGATACATGGAGGAGTGACATGAGGATTGAGTTGGTGTAGCGACATGGAGGAGTGACATGGAAGAGCGACAAGGAGGAGTGACATAGAGGATTGATGTGGAGGAGAGACATGGAGTAGTGACATGGAGAAGTGACAAGTTTGATCAGGAAGGAGGGTTGATATGGTGGAGTGACATGGCGGAGGGAAAGGAATGAGTGAATTGGTGTAGTGACATAGAGGAGTGACATGGAGGAGTGACATGGAGGAGTGACATGGAGGAGTGACATGGAGGGTTGATATGGAGGAGTGACATGGAGGAGTGACGTGGTGGAGTGAAATGGAGGAGTGACATGGAGGAGTGAGTTGGTGTAGCGACAAAAGGAGTGACATGGAATAGCGACATGGAGGAGTAACATGGAGGAGTGACATAGTGGAGTGACGTGGAGCAGTGACATGGAGGCGTGACATGGATGAGTGAGTTGGTGGAGCGACATGGAGGAGTGACATGGAAGACATATAGAAGTGACATGGAGGAGTGATTTGGAGGAATGACATAAAGGAGTGACACTGAGGAATGACTTGGATGAGTGACATGGAGGAGTGACAAGGAGGATTGAGGTGGTGTAGCGACATGGAGGAGTGACATGGAGTAGCGACATGGAGGAGTGACATGGAGTAGTGAGTTGGTGTAGCGACATGGAGGAGTGACATGGAATTGCGACAAGGAGGAGTAACATGGAGGAGTGACATAGAGAAGTGACATGGAGCAGTGACATGGAGGAGTGACATGGAGTAGTGAGTTGGTGGAGCAACATGGAGGAGTGACATGGAAGACATATAGAAGTGACATGGAGGAGTGATTTGGAGGAGTGACATAAAGGAGTGACATGGACAAATGACTTGGCTGAGTGACATGGAGGAGTGACAAGGAGGATTGAGTTGGTGTAGCGACATTGAGGAGTGACATGGAGTAGCTACATGGAGAAGTGACATGAGGATTGAGTTGGAGTAGCGACATGGAGGAGTGACATGGAAGAGCGACAAGGAGGAGTGACATAGAGGAGTGAAATGGAGGAGTGACATGGAAGGTTGATATGGTAGAGTGACATGGAGGAGTGAAGTGGTGGAGTGAAATGGAGGAGTGACATGGAGGAGTGAGTTGGTGTAGCGACAAGGAGGAGTGACATGGAGGGTTGATATGGAGGAGTGACATGGAGGAGTGACGTGGTGGAGTGAAATGGAGGAGTGACATGGAGGAGTGAGTTTATATAGCGACATAAGGAGTGACATGGAATAGCGACATGGAGGAGTGACATGGAGGAGTGAGTTGGTGGAACAACATGGAGGAGTGACATGGAAGACATATAGAAGTGACATGGAGGAGTGACTTGGAGGAGTGACATAAAGGAGTGACATGGACAAATGACTTGGCTGAGTGATATGGAGGAGTGACAAGGAGGATTGAGTTGGTGTAGCGACATGGAGGAGTGACATGGAGTAGATACATGGAGGAGTGACATGAGGATTGAGTTGGTGTAGCGACATGGAGGAGTGACATGGAAGAGCGACAAGGAGGAGTGACATAGAGGATTGATGTGGAGGAGAGACATGGAGTAGTGACATGGAGAAGTGACAAGTTTGATCAGGAAGGAGGGTTGATATGGTGGAGTGACATGGCGGAGGGAAAGGAATGAGTGAATTGGTGTAGTGACATAGAGGAGTGACATGGAGGAGTGACATGGAGGAGTGACATGGAGGAGTGACATGGAGGGTTGATATGGAGGAGTGACATGGAGGAGTGACGTGGTGGAGTGACAAAAGGAGTGACATGGAATAGCGACATGGAGGAGTAACATGGAGGAGTGACATAGTGGAGTGACGTGGAGCAGTGACATGGAGGCGTGACATGGATGAGTGAGTTGGTGGAACAACATGGAGGAGTGACATGGAAGACATATAGAAGTGACATGGAGGAGTGATTTGGAGGAATGACATAAAGGAGTGACACTGAGGAATGACTTGGATGAGTGACATGGAGGAGTGACAAGGAGGATTGAGTTGGTGTAGCGACATGGAGGAGTGACATGGAGTAGCGACATGGAGGAGTGACATGGAGTAGTGAGTTGGTGTAGCGACATGGAGGAGTGACATGGAATTGCGACAAGGAGGAGTGACATGGAGAAATGACATGGAGGATTGATATGGAGGAGTAACATGGAGGAGTGATATAGAGGAGTGGCGTGGTGGAGTGAAATTTAAGAGTGACATGGAGGAGTGACATGGAGGAGTGACATGGAGTAGCTACATGGAGGAGTGACAAGGAGTTGTGACATGGAGGAGTGACGTGGACGAGTGACATAGAGGAGTGAGTTGGTAGAGCGACATGGAGGAGTGACATGGAGTAGCTACATGGAGGAGTGACAAGGAGGTGTAACATGGAGGAGTGACGTGGAGTAGCAACATGGAGGAGTGACTTGGAGGAGTGACAATGTGGAGCTACACAGATGAGAGACATGACATTGAAGACTTGGAGAAGTGACATTGAGGAGAGACATGGAGGAGTGACATGGAAGACATATAGAAGTGACATGGATGAGTGACTAGGAGGAGTGACATAAAGGAGTGACATGGCCATATGACTTGGCTGAGTGACATGGAGGAGTGACAAGGAGGATTGAGTTGGTGTAGCGACATGGAGGAGTGACATGGAGTAGATACATGGAGGAGTGACATGAGGATTGAGTTAGTGTAGCGACATGGAGGAGTGACATGGAAGAGCGACAAGGAGGAGTGACATAGAGAAGTGACATGGAGGAGTGACATAGAGGTTTGATGTGGGGGAGAGACATGGAGTAGTGACATGGAGAAGTGACAAGTTTGATCAAGAAGGAGGGTTGATATGTTGGAGTGACATGGCAGAGGGACAGGGATGAGTGAGTTGGTGTAGTGACATGGAGGAGTGACATGGAGGGTTGATATGGAGGAGTGACATGGAATAGCGACATGGAGCAATTACATGGAGGAGTGACATGGAGGAGTGACATAGAGGATTGATGTGGAGGAAAGACATGGAGTAGTGACATGGAGTAGAGACATGGAGGAGTGACATGAGGAGTGACGTAGAAGAGTGACGTGGTGGAGTGAAATGGAGGAGTGACATGGAAGAGTGAGTTGGTGTAGCGACATGGAGGAGTAACATGGAATAGCGACAAGGAGGAGTGACATGGAGGAGTGATGTGGAGGAGAGACATGGAGTAGTGACATGGAGAAGTGACAAGTTTGATCAGGAAGGAGGGTTGATATGGTGGAGTGACATGGCGGAGGGACATGGAGGAGTGACATGGAGGAATGACATGGAGGGTTGATATGGAGGAGGGACGTGGTGGAGTGAAATGGAGGACTGACATGGAGGAGTGAGTAGGTGTAGCGAAAAGGAGTAGTGACATGGAGGGTTGATATGGAGGAGTGACATGGAGGAGTGACGTGGTGCAGTGAAATGGAGGAGTGACATGGAGGAGTGAGTTTATATAGCGACATAAGGAGTGACATGGAATAGCTACATGGAGGAGTAACATGGAGGAGTGACATAGAGAAGTGACGTGGAGCAGTGACATGGAGGAGTGACATGGAGTAGTGAGTTGGTGGAGCAACATGGAGGAGTGACATGGAAGACATATAGAAGTGACATGGAGGAGTGATTTGGAGGAGTGACATAAAGGAGTGACATGGACAAATGACTTGGCTGAGTGACATGGAGGAGTGACAAGGAGGATTGAGTTGGTGTAGCGACATTGAGGAGTGACATGGAGTAGCTACATGGAGAAGTGACATGAGGATTGAGTTGGAGTAGCGACATGGAGGAGTGACATGGAAGAGCGACAAGGAGGAGTGACATAGAGGAGTGAAATGGAGGAGTGACATGGAGGGTTGATATGGTAGAGTGACATGGAGGAGTGAAGTGGTGGAGTGAAATGGAGGAGTGAAATGGAGAAGTGACTTGGTGTAGCGACATAAGGAGTGACATTGAATAGCGACATGGAGGAGTTATATAGAGGAGTGGCGTGGTGGATTTAAATTTAAGAGTGACATGGAGGAGTGACATGGAGTAGCTACATGGAGGAGTGACAAGGAGATGTGACATGGAGGAGTGACGTGGATGAGTGACATGGAGGAGTGAGTTGGTAGAGCGAAATGGAGGAGTGACATGGAAGACATATAGAAGTGACATGGAGGAATGACTTGGATGAGTGACATGGAGGAGTGACAAGGAGGATTGAGTTGGTGTAGCGACATGGAGGAGTGACATGGTGTAGCGACAAGGAGGAATGACATGGAGGAGTGACATGGAGGAATAATATAGAGGATTGATGTGGAGGAGAGACATGGAGTAGTGACATGAAGATCTGACAAGTTTGATCAGGAAGGAGGGTTGATATGGTGGAGTGACATGGCGGAAGGACAGGGATTAGTGAGTTGGTGTAGTGACATGGAGGAGTGACATGGAGGAGTGACATGGAGGGTTGATATGGAGGAGTGATATGGAGGAGTGAGGTGGTGGAGTGAAATGGAAGAGTGAAATGGAGGAGTGAGTTGGTGTAGCGACATAAGGAGTGACATGGAATAGCGACATGGAGGAGTGACATGGAGGAGTGACATGAGGAGTGAGTTGTTGTAGCGACATGGAGGAGTGACATGGAATAGCGACAAGGAGGAGTGACATGGAGGAGTGACATGGAGTAGCTACATGGAGGAGTGACATGGGGATTGAGTTGGTGTAGCGACATGGAGGAGTGACATGGAAGAGCGACAAGGAGGAGTGACATAAAGGAGTGACATGGAGGAGTGACATAGACGTTTGATGTGGGGGAGAGACATAGAGTAGTGACATGGAGAAGTGACAAGTTTGATCAAGAAGGAGGGTTGATATGTTGGAGTGACATGGCAGAGGGACAGGGATGAGTGAGTTGGTGTAGTGACATGGAGGAGTGACATGGAGGAGTGACATGGAGGGTTGATATGGAGGAGTGACATGGAATAGCGACATGGAGCAATGACATGGAGGAGTGACATGGAGGAGTGACATAGAGGATTGATGTGGAGGAAAGACATGGAGTAGTGACATGGAGTAGAGACATGGAGGAGTGACATGAGGAGTGACGTAGAAGAGTGACGTGGTGGAGTGAAATGGAGGAGTGACATGGAAGAGTGAGTTGGTGTAGCGACATGGAGGAGTAACATGGAATAGCGACAAGGAGGAGTGACATGGAGGAGTGACATGGAGGATTGATATAGAGGAGTGATGTGGAGGAGAGACATGGAGTAGTGACATGGAGAAGTGACAAGTTTGATCAGGAAGGAGGGTTTATATGGTGGAGTGACATGGCGGAGGGACATGGAGGAGTGACATGGAGGAATGACATGGAGGGTTGATATGGAAGAGGGTCGTGGTGGAGTGAAATGGAGGAGTGACATGGAGGAGTGAGTAGGTGTAGCGACAAGGAGTAGTGACATGGAGGGTTGATATGGAGGAGTGACATGGAGGAGTGACGTGGTGCAGTGAAATGGAGGAGTGACATGGAGGAGTGAGTTTATATAGCGACATAAGGAGTGACATGGAATAGCTACATGGAGGAGTAACATGGAGGAGTGACATAGAGAAGTGACGTGGAGCAGTGACATGGAGGAGTGACATGGAGTAGTGAGTTGGTGGAGCAACATGGAGGAGTGACATGGAAGACATATAGAAGTGACATGAAGGAGTGACGTGGAACAGTGACATAAAGGAGTGACATGGACAAATGACTTGGCTGAGTGACATGGAGGAGTGACAAGGAGGATTGAGTTGGTGTAGCGACATGGAGGAGTGACATGGAAGAGCGACAAGGAGGAGTGACATAGAGGAGTGAAATGGAGGAGTGACATGGAGGGTTGATATGGAGGAGTGACATGGAGGAGTGAAGTGGTGGAGTGAAATGGTGGAGTGACATGGAGGAGTGAGTTGGTGTAGCGACATGGAGGAGTGACATAGAATAGCGACAAGGAGGAATGACATGGAGGAGTGACATGGAGGAGTGACTTGGTGGAGTGAGTTGGTAGAGCGACATGGAGGAGTGACATGGAATAGCTACATGGAGGAGTGACAAGTAGGAGTGACATAGAGGTTTGATGTGGGGGAGAGACATGGAGTAGTGACATGGAGAAGTTACAAGTTTGATCAAGAAGGAGGGTTGATATGGTGGAGTGACATGGCGGAGGGACAGGGATGAGTGAGTTGGTGTAGTGACATGGAGTAGCTACATGGAGGAGTGACAAGGAAGTTTGACATGGAGGAGTGACGTGGACGAGTGACATGGAGGAATGAGTTGGTAGAGCGACATGGATGAGTGACATGGAATAGCTACATGGAGGAGTGACAAGGAGGAGTGACATGGAGGATCGACATGGAGGAGTGACATGGAGTAGCGACATAGGGGAATGACATAGAGGAGTGATATTGAAAAGTGACATGGAGGAGTGACATAGAGGAGTGATGTGGAGGAGTGACATGGAAAACATGTAGATGTGACACGGAGCAGTGATATGGAGGAGTGACAATATGGAGCTACACAGATGAGAGACATGACATTGAAGACTTGGAGAAGTGACATGGAGGAGCGACATGTAAGAGTGACATGGAGGAGTGACATGGAGTAGCGACATGGAGTAGTGACATTAAGGAGTTACATGGAGGAGTGAAATGGAGGATTGGTATGGAGGAGTGACATGGAGGAGTGAAATAGAGGAGTGATATGGAGGAGTGACGTGATGGAGTGAAATGTGGGAGTGACTTGAAATAGTGAGTTGGTGTAGCGACATGGAGGAGTGACATGGAATAGCGACAAGGAGGAGTGACATGGAGGAGTGACAATGTGGAGCTACACAGATGAGAGACATGACATTGAAGACTTGGAGAAGTGACATGGAGGAGTGACTTGGAGGAGTTACATAAAGGAGTGACATGGAGGAATGACTTGGATGAGTGACATGGAGGAGTGACAATGAGTAGCGACATGGAGTAGTGACATGGAGAAGTGACAAGTTTGATCAGGAAGGAGGGTTGATATGGTGCAGTGACATGGCGGAGGGACATGGAGGAGTGACATGGAGGAGTGACATGGAGGGTTGATATGGTGGAGGGACAAGGTGGAGTGAAATGGAGGAGTGACATGGAGGAGTGAGTTGGTGTAGCGACAAGGAGGAGTGACATGGAGGAGTGATATGGAGGAGTGACATGGAGGAGTGACGTGGTGGAGTGAAATGAAGGAGTGACATGGAGGATTGAGTTTATATAGCGACATAAGGAGTGACATGGAATAGCGACATGGAAGAGTGACATGGAGGAGTGACATAGAGGAGTGACGTGGAGCAGTGACATGGAGGAGTGACATGAGGAGTGACGTAGACGAGTGACGTCGTGGAGTGAAATGGTGGAGTGACATGGAAGAGTGAGTGTGTGTAGCGACATGGAGGAGTGACATAGAAGAGTGAGTTGGTGGAGCAACATGGAGGAGTGACATGGAAGACATATAGAATTGACATGGAGGAGTGACATGGAGGGTTGATATGGAGGAGTGATATGGAGGAGTGACGTGGTGGAGTCAAATGGAGTAGTGAAATGGAGAAGTGAGTTGGTGTAGCAACATAAGGAGTGACATGGAATAGCGACATGGAGGAGTGATATAGAGGAGTGGCGTGGTGGAGTGAAATTTAAGAGTGACATGGAGGAGTCACATGGAGGAGTGACATGGCGGAGGGACAGGGATGAGTGAGTTGGTGGAGCAACATGGAGGAGTGACATGGAAGACATATAGAATTGACATGGAGGAGTGACTTGGAGGAGTGACATAAAGGGGTGACATGGACAAATGACTTGGCTGAGTTACATGGAGGAGTGACAAGGAGGAGTGAGTTGGTGTAGCGACATGGAGGAGTGACATGGAGTAGCTACATGGAGCGACATGAGGATTGAGTTGGTGTAGTTACATGGAGGAGTGACATGGAAGAGTGACAAGGAGTAGTGACATAGAGGAGTGACATGGAGGATTGACATAGAGGTTTGATGTGGGGGAGAGACAAGGAGTAGTGACATGCAGAATTGACAAGTTTGATCAAGAAGGAGGGTTGATATGGTGGAGTGACATGGCGGAGGGACAGGGATGAGTGAGTTGGTGTAGTGACATGGAGGAGTGACATGGAGGAGTGACATGGAGGGTTGATATGGAGGAGTGACATGGAATAGCGACAAGGAGCAATGACATGGAGGAGTGACATGGAGGAGTGACATAGAGGATTGATGTGGAGTAAAGACATGGAGTAGTGACATGGAGTAGCGACATGGAGGGTTGATATGGAGGAGTGACATGGAGGAGGGACGTGGTGGAGTGAAATGGAGGAGTGACATGGAGGAGTGAGTTTATATAGCGACATGGAGGAGTTACATGGAGGAGTGAGTTGGTGGAGCAACATGGAGGAGTGACATGGAAGACATATACAAGTGACATGGAGGAGTGACTTGGAGGAGTGACATAAAGGAGTGACATGGACAAATGACTTGGCTGAGTGACATGGAAGAGTGACAAGGAGGATCGAGATGGTGTAGCGACATGGAGGAGTGACATGGAGTAGCTACATGGAGGAGTGACATGAGGATTGAGTTGGTGTAGCGACATGGAGGAGTGACATGGAAGAGCAACAAGGAGGAGTGACATAGAGGAGTGACATGGAGGAGTGACATAGAGGTTTTATATGGGGGAGAGACATGGAGTAGTGACATGGAGAAGTGACAAGTTTGATCAAGAAGGAGGGTTGATATGGTGGAGTGACATGGCGGAGGGACAGGGATGAGTGAGTTGGTGTAGTGACATGGAGGAGTAACATGGAGGAGTGACATGGAGGGTTGATCTGGAGGAGTGACATGAAATAGCGACAAGGAGGAATGACATGTAGGAGTGACATGGAAGAGTTACATCGAGGATTGATGTGGAGGAAAGACATGGAGTAGTGACATGGAGTAGCGACTTGCAGGAGTGACATGAGGAGTGATGTAGAAGAGTGACGTGGTGGAGTGAAATGGAGGAGTGACATGGAAGAGTGAGTTGGTGTAGCGACATGGAGGAGAAACATGGAATAGCGACAAGGAGGAGTGACATGGAGGAGTTACATGGAGGAGTTTTATAGAGGAGTGATGTGGAGTAGAGACATTGAGTTGTGACATGGAAAAGTGACAAGTTTGATCAGGAAGGAGGGTTGATATGGTGGAGTGACATGGCGGAGGGACATGGAGGAGTGACATGGAGGAGTGACACGGAGGGTTGATATGGAGGAGTGACATGGAATAGCGACAAGGAGCAATGACATGGAGGAGTGACATGAAGGAGTGACATAGAGGATTGATGTGGAGGAAAGACATGGAGTAGTGACATGGAGTACAGACATGGAGGAGTGACATGAGGACTGACGTAGAAGAGTGACGTGGTGGAGTGAAATGGAGGAGTGACATGGAAGAGTGAGTTGGTGTAGCGACATGGAGGAGTAACATGGAATAGCGACAAGGAGGAGTGACATGGAGGAGTGACATGGAGGAGTGATATAGAGGAGTGATGTGGAGGAGAGACATGGAGTAGTGACATGGAGAAGTGACAAGTTTGATCAGGAAGGAGGGTTGATATGGTGGAGTGACATGGTGGAGGGACATGGAGGAGTGACATGGAGGAGTGACATGGAGGGTTGATATGGAGGAGTGATATGGAGGAGTGACGTGGTGGAGTGAAATGGAGGAGTGACTTGGTGTAGCGACATAAGGAGTGACATTGAATAGCGACATGGAGGAGTTATATAGAGGAGTGGCGTGGTGGATTTAAATTTAAGAGTGACATGGAGGAGTGACATGGAGTAGCTACATGGAGGAGTGACAAGGAGGTGTGACATGGAGGAGTGACGTGGATGAGTGATATGGAGGAGTGAGTTGGTAGAGCGACATGGAGGAGTGACATGGAAGACATATAGAAATGACATGGAGAGTGACTTGGAGGAGTGACATAAAGGAGTGACATGGAGGAATGACTTGGATGAGTGACATGGAGGAGTGACATGGAGGATTGAGTTGGTGTAGCGACATGGAGGAGTTACATGGAGTAGTGACATGGAGGCGTGACATGAGGAGTGAGTTGGTGTAGCGACATGTAGGAGTGACATGGAATTGCGACAAGGAGGAGTGACATGGAGAAGTGACATGGAGGATTGATATGGAGGAGTAACATGGAGGAGTGATATAGAGGAGTGGCGTGGTGGAGTGATATATAAGAGTGACATGGAGGAGTGACTTGGAGGAGTGACATGGAGTAGCTACATGGAGGAGTGACAAGGAGGTGTGACATGGAGGAGTGACATGGAGGAGTGACATAGAGGATTGATGTGGAGGAAAGACATGGAGTAGTGACATGGAGAAATGACAAGTTTGATCAGGAAGGACGGTTGATATGGTGGAGTGACATGGCGGAGGGACAGGGATGAGTGAGTTGGTGTAGTGACATAGAGTAGCTACATGGAGGAGTGACAAGGAAGTGTGACATGGAGGAGTGACGTTGACGAGTGACATGGAGGAGTGTGTTGGTAGAGCGACATGGAGGAGTGACATGGAATAACTACATGGAGGAGTGACAAGGAAGAGTGACATGGAGGAGTGAGTTGGTGGAGCGACATGGAGGAGTGACATGGAAGACATATAGAAGTGACATGGAGGAGTGACTTGGAGGAGTGACATGGAAGACATAGAAGAGACATGGAGGAGTGACTTGGAGGATTGAGTTGGTGTAGCGACATGGAGGAGTAACATGGAATAGCGACAAGGAGGAGTGACATGGAGGAGTGACATGAAGGAGTGATATAGAGGAGTGATGTGGAGGACAGACATGGAGTAGTGACATGGAGAAGTGACAAGTTTGATCAGGAAGAAGGGTTGATATGGTGGAGTGAAATTGCGGAGGGACATGGAGGAGTGACATGAAGGAGTGACATGGAGGGTTGATATGGAGGAGGGATGTGGTGGAGTGAAATGGAGGAGTGACATGGAGGAGTGAGTTGGTGTAGCAATAAGGAGGAGTGACATGGAGGGTTGATATGGAGGAGTGACATGGAGGAGTGACGTGGTGGAGTGAAATGGAGGAGTGACATGGAGGAGTGAGTTTATATAGCGACATAAGGAGTGACATGGAATAGAGACATGGAGGAGTGACATGGAGGAGTGAGTTGGTGCAGCAACATGGAGGAGTGACATGGAAGACATACAGAAGTGACATGGAGGAGTGACTTGGAGGAGTGACATAAAGGAGTGACATGGACAAATGACTTGGCTGAGTAACATGGAGGAGTGACAAGGAGGATCGAGATGGTGGAGTGACATGAGGAGTGACGTAGAAGAGTAACGTGGTGGAGTGAAATGGAGGAGTGACATGGAAGAGTGATTTAGTGTAGCAACATGGAGGAGTAACATGGAATAGCGACAAGGAGGAGTGACATGGAGGAGTGACATGGAGGAGTGATATAGAGGAGTGATGTGGAGGAGAGACATGGAGTAGTGACATGGAGAAGTGACAAGTTTGATCAGGAAGGAGGGCTGATATGGTGGAGTGACATGGCGGAGGGACATGGAGGAGTGACATGGAGGAGTGACATGGAGGGTTGATATGGAGGAGGGACGTGGTGGAGTGAAATGGAGGAGTGACATGGAGGAGTGAGTTGGTGTAGTGACATGGAGGAGTGACATGGAGGGTTGATCTGGAGGAGTGACATGAAATAGCGACAAGGAGGAATGACATGGAGGAGTGACATGGAGTAGCTACATGGAGGAGTGACAAGGAGGTGTGACATGGAGGAGTGACGTGGATGAGTGACATGGAGGAGTGAGTTGGTAGAGCGACATGGAGGAGTGACATAGAGGTTTGATGTGGGGGAGAGACATGGAGTAGTGACATGCAGAATTGACAAGTTTGATCAAGAAGGAAGGTTAATATGGTGGAGTGACATGGCGGAGGGACATGGATGAGTAAGTTGGTGTAGTGACATGGAGGAGTGACATGGAGGAGTGACATGGAGGGTTGTTATGGAGGAGTGACATGGAATAGCGACAAGGAGCAATGACATGGAGGAGTGACATGGAGGAGTGACATAGAGGATTGATGTGGAGTAAAGACATGGAGTAGTGACATGGAGTAGCGACATGGAGGGTTGATATGGAGGAGTGACATGGAGGAGTGACGTGGTGGAGTGAAATGGAGGAGTGACATGGAGGAGTGAGTTTATATAGCGACAAAAGGAGTGACATGGAATAGCGACATGGAGGAGTTACATGGAGGAGTGAGTTGGTGGAGCAACATGGAGGAGTGACATGGAAGACATATAGAAGTGACATGGAGGAGTGACTTGGAGGAGTGACATAAAGGAGTGACATGGACAAATGACTTGGCTGAGTGACATGGAAGAGTGACAAGGAGGATCGAGATGGTGTAGCGACATGGAGGAGTGACATGGAGTAGCTACATGGAGGAGTGACATGAGGATTGAGTTAGTGTAGCGACATGGATGAGTGACATGGAAGAGCAACAAGGAGGAGTGACATAGAGGAGTGACATGGAGGAGTGACATAGAGGTTTGATGTGGGGGAGAGACATGGAGTAGTGACATGGAGAAGTGACAAGTTTGATCAAGAAGGAGGGTATATATGGTGGATTGACATGGCGCAGGGACAGGGATGAGTGAGTTGGTGTAGTGACATGGAGGAGTGACATGGAGGGTTGATCTGGAGGAGTGACATGAAATAGCGACAAGGAGGAATGACATGGAGGAGTGACATGGAAGAGTTACATCGAGGATTGATGTGGAGGAAAGACATGGAGTAGTGACATGGAGTAGCGACATGCAGGAGTGACATGAGGAGTGACGTAGAAGAGTGACGTGGTGGAGTGAAATGGAGGAGTGACATGGAAGAGTGAGTTGGTGTAGCGACATGGAGGAGTAACATGGAATAGCGACAAGGAGGAGTGACATGGAGGAGTTACATGGAGGAGTTTTATAGAGGAGTGATGTGGAGTAGAGACATTGAGTAGTGACATGGAGAAGTGACAAGTTTGATCAGGAAGGAGGGTTGATATGGTGGAGTGACATGGCGGAGGGACATGGAGGAGTGACATGGAGGAGTGACACGGAGGGTTGATATGGAGGAGTGACATGGAATAGCGACAAGGAGCAATGACATGGAGGAGTGACATGAAGGAGTGACATAGAGGATTGATGTGGAGGAAAGACATGGAGTAGTGACATGGAGTACAGACATGGAGGAGTGACATGAGGACTGACGTAGAAGAGTGACGTGGTGGAGTGAAATGGAGGAGTGACATGGAAGAGTGAGTTGGTGTAGCGACATGGAGGAGTAACATGGAATAGCGACAAGGAGGAGTGACATGGAGGAGTGACATGGAGGAGTGATATAGAGGAGTGATGTGTAGGAGAGACATGGAGTAGTGACATGGAGAAGTGACAAGTTTGATCAGGAAGGAGGGTTGATATGGTGGAGTGACATGGTGGAGGGACATGGAGGAGTGACATGGAGGAGTGACATGGAGGGTTGATATGGAGGAGTGATATGGAGGAGTGACGTGGTGGAGTGAAATGGAGGAGTGACTTGGTGTAGCGACATAAGGAGTGACATTGAATAGCGACATGGAGGAGTTATATAGAGGAGTGGCGTGGTGGATTTAAATTTAAGAGTGACATGGAGGAGTGACATGGAGTAGCTACATGGAGGAGTGACAAGGAGGTGTGACATGGAGGAGTGATGTGGATGAGTGATATGGAGGAGTGAGTTGGTAGAGCGACATGGAGGAGTGACATGGAAGACATATAGAAATGACATGGAGAGTGACTTGGAGGAGTGACATAAAGGAGTGACATGGAGGAATGACTTGGATGAGTGACATGGAGGAGTGACATGGAGGATTGAGTTGGTGTAGCGACATGGAGGAGTTACATGGAGTAGTGACATGGAGGCGTGACATGAGGAGTGAGTTGGTGTAGCGACATGTAGGAGTGACATGGAATTGCGACAAGGAGGAGTGACATGGAGAAGTGACATGGAGGATTGATATGGAGGAGTAACATGGAGGAGTGATATAGAGGAGTGGCGTGGTGGAGTGATATATGAGTGACATGGAGGAGTGACTTGGAGGAGTGACATGGAGTAGCTACATGGAGGAGTGACAAGGAGGTGTGACATGGAGGAGTGACATGGAGGAGTGACATAGAGGATTGATGTGGAGGAAAGACATGGAGTAGTGACATGGAGAAATGACAAGTTTGATCAGGAAGGATGGTTGATATGGTGGAGTGACATGGCGGAGGGACAGGGATGAGTGAGTTGGTGTAGTGACATGGAGTAGCTACATGGAGGAGTGACAAGGAAGTGTGACATGGAGGAGTGACGTGGACGAGTGACATGGAGGAGTGTGTTGGTAGAGCGACATGGAGGAGTGACATGGAATAGCTACATGAAGGAGTGACAAGGAAGAGTGACATGGAGGAGTGAGTTGGTGGAGCGACATGGAGGAGTGACATGGAAGACATATAGAAGTGACATGGAGGAGTGACTTGGAGGAGTGACATGGAAGACATAGAAGAGACATGGAGGAGTGACTTGGAGGATTGAGTTGGTGTAGCGACATGGAGGAGTAACATGGAATAGCGACAAGGAGGAGTGACATGGAGGAGTGACATGAAGGAGTGATATAGAGGAGTGATGTGGAGGACAGACATGGAGTAGTGACATGGAGAAGTGACAAGTTTGATCAGGAAGGAGGGTTGATATGGTGGAGTGACATTGCGGAGGGACATGGAGGAGTGACATGAAGGAGTGACATGGAGGGTTGATATGGAGGAGGGATGTGGTGGAGTGAAATGGAGGAGTGACATGGAGGAGTGAGTTGGTGTAGCAATAAGGAGGAGTGACATGGAGGGTTGATGTGGAGTAAAGACATGGAGTAGTGACATGGAGTAGCGACATGGAGGGTTGATATGGAGGAGTGACATGGAGGAGTGACGTGGTGGAGTGAAATGGAGGAGTGACATGGAGGAGTGAGTTTATATAGCGACAAAAGGAGTGACATGGAATAGCGACATGGAGGAGTTACATGGAGGAGTGAGTTGGTGGAGCAACATGGAGGAGTGACATGGAAGACATATAGAAGTGACATGGAGGAGTGACTTGGAGGAGTGACATAAAGGAGTGACATGGACAAATGACTTGGCTGAGTGACATGGAAGAGTGACAAGGAGGATCGAGATGGTGTAGCGACATGGAGGAGTGACATGGAGTAGCTACATGGAGGAGTGACATGAGGATTGAGTTAGTGTAGCGACATGGATGAGTGACATGGAAGAGCAACAAGGAGGAGTGACATAGAGGAGTGACATGGAGGAGTGACATAGAGGTTTGATGTGGGGGAGAGACATGGAGTAGTGACATGGAGAAGTGACAAGTTTGATCAAGAAGGAGGGTATATATGGTGGATTGACATGGCGCAGGGACAGGGATGAGTGAGTTGGTGTAGTGACATGGAGGAGTGACATGGAGGGTTGATCTGGAGGAGTGACATGAAATAGCGACAAGGAGGAATGACATGGAGGAGTGACATGGAAGAGTTACATCGAGGATTGATGTGGAGGAAAGACATGGAGTAGTGACATGGAGTAGCGACATGCAGGAGTGACATGAGGAGTGACGTAGAAGAGTGACGTGGTGGAGTGAAATGGAGGAGTGACATGGAAGAGTGAGTTGGTGTAGCGACATGGAGGAGTAACATGGAATAGCGACAAGGAGGAGTGACATGGAGGAGTTACATGGAGGAGTTTTATAGAGGAGTGATGTGGAGTAGAGACATTGAGTAGTGACATGGAGAAGTGACAAGTTTGATCAGGAAGGAGGGTTGATATGGTGGAGTGACATGGCGGAGGGACATGGAGGAGTGACATGGAGGAGTGACACGGAGGGTTGATATGGAGGAGTGACATGGAATAGCGACAAGGAGCAATGACATGGAGGAGTGACATGAAGGAGTGACATAGAGGATTGATGTGGAGGAAAGACATGGAGTAGTGACATGGAGTACAGACATGGAGGAGTGACATGAGGACTGACGTAGAAGAGTGACGTGGTGGAGTGAAATGGAGGAGTGACATGGAAGAGTGAGTTGGTGTAGCGACATGGAGGAGTAACATGGAATAGCGACAAGGAGGAGTGACATGGAGGAGTGACATGGAGGAGTGATATAGAGGAGTGATGTGTAGGAGAGACATGGAGTAGTGACATGGAGAAGTGACAAGTTTGATCAGGAAGGAGGGTTGATATGGTGGAGTGACATGGTGGAGGGACATGGAGGAGTGACATGGAGGAGTGACATGGAGGGTTGATATGGAGGAGTGATATGGAGGAGTGACGTGGTGGAGTGAAATGGAGGAGTGACTTGGTGTAGCGACATAAGGAGTGACATTGAATAGCGACATGGAGGAGTTATATAGAGGAGTGGCGTGGTGGATTTAAATTTAAGAGTGACATGGAGGAGTGACATGGAGTAGCTACATGGAGGAGTGACAAGGAGGTGTGACATGGAGGAGTGATGTGGATGAGTGATATGGAGGAGTGAGTTGGTAGAGCGACATGGAGGAGTGACATGGAAGACATATAGAAATGACATGGAGAGTGACTTGGAGGAGTGACATAAAGGAGTGACATGGAGGAATGACTTGGATGAGTGACATGGAGGAGTGACATGGAGGATTGAGTTGGTGTAGCGACATGGAGGAGTTACATGGAGTAGTGACATGGAGGCGTGACATGAGGAGTGAGTTGGTGTAGCGACATGTAGGAGTGACATGGAATTGCGACAAGGAGGAGTGACATGGAGAAGTGACATGGAGGATTGATATGGAGGAGTAACATGGAGGAGTGATATAGAGGAGTGGCGTGGTGGAGTGATATATGAGTGACATGGAGGAGTGACTTGGAGGAGTGACATGGAGTAGCTACATGGAGGAGTGACAAGGAGGTGTGACATGGAGGAGTGACATGGAGGAGTGACATAGAGGATTGATGTGGAGGAAAGACATGGAGTAGTGACATGGAGAAATGACAAGTTTGATCAGGAAGGATGGTTGATATGGTGGAGTGACATGGCGGAGGGACAGGGATGAGTGAGTTGGTGTAGTGACATGGAGTAGCTACATGGAGGAGTGACAAGGAAGTGTGACATGGAGGAGTGACGTGGACGAGTGACATGGAGGAGTGTGTTGGTAGAGCGACATGGAGGAGTGACATGGAATAGCTACATGAAGGAGTGACAAGGAAGAGTGACATGGAGGAGTGAGTTGGTGGAGCGACATGGAGGAGTGACATGGAAGACATATAGAAGTGACATGGAGGAGTGACTTGGAGGAGTGACATGGAAGACATAGAAGAGACATGGAGGAGTGACTTGGAGGATTGAGTTGGTGTAGCGACATGGAGGAGTAACATGGAATAGCGACAAGGAGGAGTGACATGGAGGAGTGACATGAAGGAGTGATATAGAGGAGTGATGTGGAGGACAGACATGGAGTAGTGACATGGAGAAGTGACAAGTTTGATCAGGAAGGAGGGTTGATATGGTGGAGTGACATTGCGGAGGGACATGGAGGAGTGACATGAAGGAGTGACATGGAGGGTTGATATGGAGGAGGGATGTGGTGGAGTGAAATGGAGGAGTGACATGGAGGAGTGAGTTGGTGTAGCAATAAGGAGGAGTGACATGGAGGGTTGATATGGAGGAGTGACATGGAGGAGTGACGTGGTGGAGTGAAATGGAGGAGTGACATGGAGGAGTGAGTTTATATAGCGACATAAGGAGTGACATGGAATAGAGACATGGAGGAGTGACATGGAGGAGTGAGTTGGTGCAGCAACATGGAGGAGTGACATGGAAGACATACAGAAGTGACATGGAGGAGTGACTTGGAGGAGTGACATAAAGGAGTGACATGGACAAATGACTTGGCTGAGTAACATGGAGGAGTGACAAGGAGGATCGAGATGGTGGAGTGACATGAGGAGTGACGTAGAAGAGTAACGTGGTGGAGTGAAATGGAGGAGTGACATGGAAGAGTGATTTAGTGTAGCAACATGGAGGAGTAACATGGAATAGCGACAAGGAGGAGTGACATGGAGGAGTGACATGGAGGAGTGATATAGAGGAGTGATGTGGAGGAGAGACATGGAGTAGTGACATGGAGAAGTGACAAGTTTGATCAGGAAGGAGGGCTGATATGGTGGAGTGACATGGCGGAGGGACATGGAGGAGTGACATGGAGGAGTGACATGGAGGGTTGATATGGAGGAGGGACGTGGTGGAGTGAAATGGAGGAGTGACATGGAGGAGTGAGTTGGTGTAGTGACATGGAGGAGTGACATGGAGGGTTGATCTGGAGGAGTGACATGAAATAGCGACAAGGAGGAATGACATGGAGGAGTGACATGGAGTAGCTACATGGAGGAGTGACAAGGAGGTGTGACATGGAGGAGTGACGTGGATGAGTGACATGGAGGAGTGAGTTGGTAGAGCGACATGGAGGAGTGACATAGAGGTTTGATGTGGGGGAGAGACATGGAGTAGTGACATGCAGAATTGACAAGTTTGATCAAGAAGGAGGGTTAATATGGTGGAGTGACATGGCGGAGGGACATGGATGAGTAAGTTGATGTAGTGACATGGAGGAGTGACATGGAGGAGTGACATGGAGGGTTGTTATGGAGGAGTGACATGGAATAGCGACAAGGAGCAATGACATGGAGGAGTGACATGGAGGAGTGACATAGAGGATTGATGTGGAGTAAAGACATGGAGTAGTGACATGGAGTAGCGACATGGAGGGTTGATATGGAGGAGTGACATGGAGGAGTGACGTGGTGGAGTGAAATGGAGGAGTGACATGGAGGAGTGAGTTTATATAGCGACAAAAGGAGTGACATGGAATAGCGACATGGAGGAGTTACATGGAGGAGTGAGTTGGTGGAGCAACATGGAGGAGTGACATGGAAGACATATAGAAGTGACATGGAGGAGTGACTTGGAGGAGTGACATAAAGGAGTGACATGGACAAATGACTTGGCTGAGTGACATGGAAGAGTGACAAGGAGGATCGAGATGGTGTAGCGACATGGAGGAGTGACATGGAGTAGCTACATGGAGGAGTGACATGAGGATTGAGTTAGTGTAGCGACATGGATGAGTGACATGGAAGAGCAACAAGGAGGAGTGACATAGAGGAGTGACATGGAGGAGTGACATAGAGGTTTGATGTGGGGGAGAGACATGGAGTAGTGACATGGAGAAGTGACAAGTTTGATCAAGAAGGAGGGTATATATGGTGGATTGACATGGCGCAGGGACAGGGATGAGTGAGTTGGTGTAGTGACATGGAGGAGTGACATGGAGGGTTGATCTGGAGGAGTGACATGAAATAGCGACAAGGAGGAATGACATGGAGGAGTGACATGGAAGAGTTACATCGAGGATTGATGTGGAGGAAAGACATGGAGTAGTGACATGGAGTAGCGACATGCAGGAGTGACATGAGGAGTGACGTAGAAGAGTGACGTGGTGGAGTGAAATGGAGGAGTGACATGGAAGAGTGAGTTGGTGTAGCGACATGGAGGAGTAACATGGAATAGCGACAAGGAGGAGTGACATGGAGGAGTTACATGGAGGAGTTTTATAGAGGAGTGATGTGGAGTAGAGACATTGAGTAGTGACATGGAGAAGTGACAAGTTTGATCAGGAAGGAGGGTTGATATGGTGGAGTGACATGGCGGAGGGACATGGAGGAGTGACATGGAGGAGTGACACGGAGGGTTGATATGGAGGAGTGACATGGAATAGCGACAAGGAGCAATGACATGGAGGAGTGACATGAAGGAGTGACATAGAGGATTGATGTGGAGGAAAGACATGGAGTAGTGACATGGAGTACAGACATGGAGGAGTGACATGAGGACTGACGTAGAAGAGTGACGTGGTGGAGTGAAATGGAGGAGTGACATGGAAGAGTGAGTTGGTGTAGCGACATGGAGGAGTAACATGGAATAGCGACAAGGAGGAGTGACATGGAGGAGTGACATGGAGGAGTGATATAGAGGAGTGATGTGTAGGAGAGACATGGAGTAGTGACATGGAGAAGGGACAAGTTTGATCAGGAAGGAGGGTTGATATGGTGGAGTGACATGGTGGAGGGACATGGAGGAGTGACATGGAGGAGTGACATGGAGGGTTGATATGGAGGAGTGATATGGAGGAGTGACGTGGTGGAGTGAAATGGAGGAGTGACTTGGTGTAGCGACATAAGGAGTGACATTGAATAGCGACATGGAGGAGTTATATAGAGGAGTGGCGTGGTGGATTTAAATTTAAGAGTGACATGGAGGAGTGACATGGAGTAGCTACATGGAGGAGTGACAAGGAGGTGTGACATGGAGGAGTGATGTGGATGAGTGATATGGAGGAGTGAGTTGGTAGAGCGACATGGAGGAGTGACATGGAAGACATATAGAAATGACATGGAGAGTGACTTGGAGGAGTGACATAAAGGAGTGACATGGAGGAATGACTTGGATGAGTGACATGGAGGAGTGACATGGAGGATTGAGTTGGTGTAGCGACATGGAGGAGTTACATGGAGTAGTGACATGGAGGCGTGACATGAGGAGTGAGTTGGTGTAGCGACATGTAGGAGTGACATGGAATTGCGACAAGGAGGAGTGACATGGAGAAGTGACATGGAGGATTGATATGGAGGAGTAACATGGAGGAGTGATATAGAGGAGTGGCGTGGTGGAGTGATATATGAGTGACATGGAGGAGTGACTTGGAGGAGTGACATGGAGTAGCTACATGGAGGAGTGACAAGGAGGTGTGACATGGAGGAGTGACATGGAGGAGTGACATAGAGGATTGATGTGGAGGAAAGACATGGAGTAGTGACATGGAGAAATGACAAGTTTGATCAGGAAGGATGGTTGATATGGTGGAGTGACATGGCGGAGGGACAGGGATGAGTGAGTTGGTGTAGTGACATGGAGTAGCTACATGGAGGAGTGACAAGGAAGTGTGACATGGAGGAGTGACGTGGACGAGTGACATGGAGGAGTGTGTTGGTAGAGCGACATGGAGGAGTGACATGGAATAGCTACATGAAGGAGTGACAAGGAAGAGTGACATGGAGGAGTGAGTTGGTGGAGCGACATGGAGGAGTGACATGGAAGACATATAGAAGTGACATGGAGGAGTGACTTGGAGGAGTGACATGGAAGACATAGAAGAGACATGGAGGAGTGACTTGGAGGATTGAGTTGGTGTAGCGACATGGAGGAGTAACATGGAATAGCGACAAGGAGGAGTGACATGGAGGAGTGACATGAAGGAGTGATATAGAGGAGTGATGTGGAGGACAGACATGGAGTAGTGACATGGAGAAGTGACAAGTTTGATCAGGAAGGAGGGTTGATATGGCGGAGTGACATTGCGGAGGGACATGGAGGAGTGACATGAAGGAGTGACATGGAGGGTTGATATGGAGGAGGGATGTGGTGGAGTGAAATGGAGGAGTGACATGGAGGAGTGAGTTGGTGTAGCAATAAGGAGGAGTGACATGGAGGGTTGATATGGAGGAGTGACATGGAGGAGTGACGTGGTGGAGTGAAATGGAGGAGTGACATGGAGGAGTGAGTTTATATAGCGACATAAGGAGTGACATGGAATAGAGACATGGAGGAGTGACATGGAGGAGTGAGTTGGTGCAGCAACATGGAGGAGTGACATGGAAGACATACAGAAGTGACATGGAGGAGTGACTTGGAGGAGTGACATAAAGGAGTGACATGGACAAATGACTTGTCTGAGTGACATGGAGGAGTGACAAGGAGGATCGAGATGGTGGAGTGACATGAGGAGTGACGTAGAAGAGTAACGTGGTGGAGTGAAATGGAGGAGTGACATGGAAGAGTGATTTAGTGTAGCAACATGGAGGAGTAACATGGAATAGCGACAAGGAGGAGTGACATGGAGGAGTGACATGGAGGAATGATATAGAGGAGTGATGTGGAGGAGAGACATGGAGTAGTGACATGGAGAAGTGACAAGTTTGATCAGGAAGGAGGGCTGATATGGTGGAGTGACATGGCGGAGGGACATGGAGGAGTGACATGGAGGAGTGACATGGAGGGTTGATATGGAGGAGGGACGTGGTGGAGTGAAATGGAGGAGTGACATGGAGGAGTGAGTTGGTGTAGTGACATGGAGGAGTGACATGGAGGGTTGATCTGGAGGAGTGACATGAAATAGCGACAAGGAGGAATGACATGGAGGAGTGACATGGAGTAGCTACATGGAGGAGTGACAAGGAGTTGTGACATGGAGGAGTGACGTGGATGAGTGACATGGAGGAGTGAGTTGGTAGAGCGACATGGAGGAGTGACATAGAGGTTTGATGTGGGGGAGAGACATGGAGTAGTGACATGCAGAATTGACAAGTTTGATCAAGAAGGAGGGTTAATATGGTGGAGTGACATGGCGGAGGGACAGGGATGAGTAAGTTGGTGTAGTGACATGGAGGAGTGACATGGAGGAGTGACATGGAGGGTTGTTATGGAGGAGTGACATGGAATAGCGACAAGGAGCAATGACATGTAGGAGTGACATGGAGGAGTGACATAGAGGATTGATGTGGAGTAAAGACATGGAGTAGTGACATGGAGTAGCGACATGGAGGGTTGATATGGAGGAGTGACATGGAGGAGTGACGTGGTGGAGTGAAATGGAGGAGAGACATGGAGGAGTGAGTTTATATAGCGACAAAAGGAGTGACATGGAATAGCGACATGGAGGAGTTACATGGAGGAGTGAGTTGGTGGAGCAACATGGAGGAGTGACATTGAAGACATGTAGAAGTGACATGGAGGAGTGACTTGGAGGAGTGACATAAAGGAGTGACATGGACAAATGACTTGGCTGAGTGACATGGAAGAGTGACAAGGAGGATCGAGATGGTGTAGCGACATGGAGGAGTGACATGGAGTAGCTACATGGAGGAGTGACATGAGGATTGAGTTGGTGTAGCGACATGGATGAGTGACATGGAAGAGCAACAAGGAGGAGTGACATAGAGGAGTGACATGGAGGAGTGACATAGAGGTTTGATGTGGGGGAGAGACATGGAGTAGTGACATGGAGAAGTGACAAGTTTGATCAAGAAGGAGGGTATATATGGTGGATTGACATGGCGGAGGGACAGGGATGAGTGAGTTGGTGTAGTGACATGGAGGAGTGACATGGAGGGTTGATCTGGAGGAGTGACATGAAATAGCGACAAGGAGGAATGACATGGAGGAGTGACATGGAAGAGTTACATCGAGGATTGATGTGGAGGAAAGACATAGAGTAGTGACATGGAGTAGCGACATGCAGGAGTGACATGAGGAGTGACGTAGGAGAGTGACGTGGTGGAGTGAAATGGAGGAGTTAAATGGAAGAGTGAGTTGGTGTGGCGACATGGAGGAGTAACATAGAATAGCGACAAGGAGGAGTGACATGGAGGAGTTACATGGAAGAGTTTTATAGAGGTGTGATGTGGAGGAGAGACATAGAGTAGTGACATGGAGAAGTGACAAGTTTGATCAGGAAGGAGGGTTGATATGGTGGAGTGACATGGCGGAGGGACTTGGAGGAGTGACATGGAGGAGTGACACGGAGGGTTGATATGGAGGAGTGACATGGAATAGTGACAAGGAGCAATGACATGGAGGAGTGACATGAAGGAGTGACATAGAGGATTGATGTGGAGGAAAGACATGGAGTAGTGACATGGAGTAGAGACATGGAGGAGTGACATGAGGACTGACGTAGAAGAGTGACGTGGTGGAGTGAAATGGAAGAGTGAGTTGGTGTAGCGACATGGAGGAGTAACATGGAATAGCGACAAGGAGGAGTGACATGGAGGAATGACATGGAGGAGTGATATAGAGGAGTGATGTGGAGGAGAGACATGGAGTAGTGACATGGAGAAGTGACAAGTTTGATCAGGAAGGAGGGTTGATATGGTGGAGTGACATGGCGGAGGAACATGGAGGAGTGACATAGAGGAGTGACATGGTGGGTTGATATGGAGGAGTGATATGGAGGAGTGACGTGGTGGAGTGAAATGGAGGAGTGACTTGGTGTAGCGACATAAGGAGTGACATTGAATAGCGACATGGAGGAGTTATATAGAGGAGTGGCGTGGTGGATTTAAATTTAAGAGTGACATGGAGGAGTGACATGGAGTAGCTACATGGAGGAGTGACAAGGAGGTGTGACATGGAGGAGTGACGTGGATGAGTGATATGGAGGAGTGAGTTGGTAGAGCGACATGGAGGAGTGACATGGAAGACATATAGAAATGACATGGAGAGTGACTTGGAGGAGTGACATAAAGGAGTGACATGGAGGAATGACTTGGATGATTGACATGGAGGAGTGACAAGGAGGATTGAGTTGGTGTAGCGACATGGAGGAGTTACATGGAGTAGCGACATGGAGGAGTGACATGAGGAGTGAGTTGGTGTAGCGACATGTAGGAGTGACATGGAATTGCGACAAGGAGGAGTGACATGGAGAAGTGACATGGAGGATTGATATGGAGGAGTAACATGGAGGAGTGATGTAGAGGAGTGGCGTGGTGGAGTGATATATAAGAGTGACATGGAGGAGTGACATGGAGGAGTGACATGGAGTAGCTACATGGAGGAGTGACAAGGAGGTGTGACATGGAGGAGTGATATGGAGGAGTGACATAGAGGATTGATGTGGAGGAAAGACATGGAGTAGTGACATGGAGAAATGACAAGTTTGATCAGGAAGGATCGTTGATATGGTGGAGTGACATGGCGGAGGGACAGGGATGAGTGAGTTGGTGTAGTGACATGGAGTAGCTACATGGAGGAGTGACAAGGAAGTGTGACATGGAGGAGTGACGTGGACGAGTGACATGGAGGAGTGTGTTGGTAGAGCGACATGGAGGAGTGACATGGAATAGCTACATGGAGGAGTGACAAGGAAGAGTGACATGGAGGAGTGAGTTGGTGGAGCGACATGGAGGAGTGACATGGAAGACATATAGAAGTGACATGGAGGAGTGACTTGGAGTAGTGACATGGAAGACATAGAAGTGACATGGAGGAGTGACTTGGAGGAGTGACATAAAGGAGTGACATGGAGGAATGACTTGGATGAGTGACATGGAGGAGGGACAAGGAGGATTGAGTTGGTGTAGCGACATGGAGGAGTAACATGGAATAGCGACAAGGAGGAGTGACATGGAGGAGTGACAAGGAGGATCGAGATGGTGGAGTGACATGAGGAGTGACGTAGAAGAGTAACGTGGTGGAGTTAAATGGAGGAGTGACATGGAAGAGTGATTTAGTGTAGCAACATGGAGGAGTAACATGGAATAGCGACAAGGAGGAGTGACATGAAGGAGTGACATGGAGGAGTGATATAGAGGAGTGATGTGGAGGAGAGACATGGAGTAGTGACATGGAGAAGTGACAAGTTTGATCAGGAAGGAGGGCTGATATGGTGGAGTGACATGGCGGAGGGACATGGAGGAGTGACATGGAGGAGTGACATGCAGGGTTGATATGGAGGAGGGACGTGGTGGAGTGAAATGGAGGAGTGACATGGAGGAGTGAGTTGGTGTAGCGACAAGGAGGAGTGACATGGAGGGTTGATATGGAGGCGTGACATGGAGGAGTGACGTGGTGGAGTGAAATGGAGGAGTGACATGGAGGAGTGAGTTTATATAGCGACAAAAGGAGTGACATGGAATAGCGACATGGAGGAGTGACATGGAGGAGTGAGTTGGTGGAGCAACATCTAGGAGTGACATGGAAGACATATAGAAGTGACATGGAGGAGTGACTTGGAGGAGTGACATAAAGGAGTGACATGGACAAATGACTTGGCTGAGTGACATGGAGGAGTGACAAGGAGGATCGAGATGGTGTAGCGACATGGAGGAGTTACATGGAGTAGCGACATGGAGGAGTGACATGAGGAGTGAGTTGGTGTAGCGACATGTAGGAGTGACATGGAATTGCGACAAGGAGGAGTGACATGGAGAAGTGACATGGAGGATTGATATGGAGGAGTAACATGGAGGAGTGATATAGAGGAGTGGCGTGGTGGAGTGATATATAAGAGTGACATGGAGGAGTCACTTGGAGAAGTGACATGGAGTAGCTACATGGAGGAGTGACAAGGAGGTGTGACATGGAGGAGTGACGTGGACGGGTGACATGGAGGAGTGAGTTGGTAGAGCGACATGGAGGAGTTACATGGAGTAGCTAAATGGAGGAGTGACAAGGAGGTGTGACATGGAGGAGTGACTTGGAGGAGTGACAATGTGGAGCTACACAGATGAGAGACATGACATTGAAGACTTGGAGAAGTGACATGGAGGAGAGACATGGAGGAGTGAAATGGAGCAGTGACATGGAGTAGCGACATGGAGGAGTGACATGGAGGAGTGAGTTGGTGTAACGACATGGAGGAGTGACATGGAAGACATATAGAAGTGACATGGAGGAGTGACATGGAGAAGTGACAGGGCGGATCAGCAAGGAGGATTGATATGGTGGAGTGACATGGAGGAGGGACATGGAGGAGTGACATGGAGTAGTGACTTGGAGGAGTGACATAAAGGAGTGACATGGAGGAATGACATGGATGAGTGACATAGAGGAGTGACATGGAGTAGCGACAAGGAGGAGTGACATGAAGGAGTGACATGGAGTAGTGACATAGAGGATTGATGTGGAGGAGAGACATGGAGTAGTCACATGGAGAAGTGACAAGTTTGATCAGGAAGGAGGGTTGTTATGGTGGTGTGACATGGCGGAGGGACAGGGATAAGTGAGTTGGTGTAGTGCCATGGAGGAGTGACAGTGAGGAGTGACATGCAGGAATGACACAGAGGAGTGACAAGGAGGATTGAGTTTGTGTAGCTACATGGCGGAGTGACATGGAGGACTGATATGGAGGAGTGACATGGAGGAGTGAAATAGAGGAGTGATATGGAGGAGTGACATGCAGGATTTACATTGAAGTTATATAGAAGTGAAATTGAGGAGTGACTTGGAGGAGTGACATAAATGAGTGACATGGAGGAATGACTTGGATGAGTGACATGGAGGAGTGACAAGGAGGATTGAGTTGGTGTAGCGACATGGAGGAGTGACATGGAATAGCGACAAGGAGGAGTGACATGTAGGATTGACATGGAGGAGTGACATGGAGTAGCTACATGGAGGAGTGACAAGGAGGTGTGACATGGAGGAGTGACAAGGAGTAGCGACATGGAGGAGTGTCATGAGGAGTGACGTAGAAGAGTGACGTGGTGGAGTGAAATGGAGGAGTGACATGGAAGAGTGAGTTGGTGTAGCGACATGGAGGAGTAACTTGGAATAGAGACAAGGAGGAGTGACATGGAGGAGTGACATGGAGGAGTGACATGGAGGGTTGATATGGAGGAGGGACGTGGTGGAGTGAAATGGAGGAGTGACATGGAGGAGTGAGTTGGTGTAGCGACAAGCAGGAGTGACATGGAGGGTTGATATGGAGGAGTGACATGGAGGAGTGACGTGGTGGAGTGAAATGGAGGAGTGACATGGATGAGTGAGTTTATATAGCGACATAAGGAGTGACATGGAGGAGTGTCATGAGGAGTGACGTAGAAGAGTGACGTGTTGGAGTGAAATGGAGGAGTGACATGGAAGAGTGAGTTGGTGTAGCGACATGGAGGAGTAACTTGGAATAGAGACAAGGAGGAGTGACATGGAGGAGTGACATGGAGGAGTGACATGGAGGGTTGATATGGAGGAGGGACGTGGTGGAGTGAAATGGAGGAGTGACATGGAGGAGTGAGTTGGTGTAGCGACAAGCAGGAGTGACATGGAGGGTTGATATGGAGGAGTGACATGGAGGAGTGACGTGGTGGAGTGAAATGGAGGAGTGACATGGATGAGTGAGTTTATATAGCGACATAAGGAGTGACATGGAATAGCGACATGGAGGAGTGACATAGAGGAGTGACGTGGTGGAGTGAAATGGAGGAGTGACATGGATGAGTGAGTTTATATAGCGACATAAGGAGTGACAAGAAGGATTGAGTTGGTGTAGCGACATGGAGGAGTGATATGGAGTAGCTACATGGAGGAGTGACATGAGGATTGAGTTGGTGTAGCGACATGGAGGAGTGACAAGGAAGTGTGATATGGAGGAGTGACGTGGACGATTGACATGGAGGAGTGTGTTGGAGGAGTGACATAGAGGATTGATGTGGAGGAGAGACATGGAGTAGTGACATGGAGAACTGACAAGTTTGATCAGGAAGGAGGGTTGATATGGTGGAGTGACATGGCGGAGGGACAGGGATTAGTGAGCTGGTGTAGTAACATGGAGGAGTGACATGGAGGAGTGACATGGAGAAGTGACGTGGTGGAGTGAAATGGAGGAGTGACATGGAGGAGTGAGTTGGTGTATCGACATAAGGAGTGACATGGAATAGCGACATGGAGGAGAGACTTGGATGAGTGACATGGAGGAGTGACAAGGAGGTTTGAGTTAGTGTAGCGACATGGAGGAGTGAAATGGAGTAGCGACATGGATGAGTGACATGGAGGAGTGACATGAGGAGTGACGTAGAAGAGTGACGTGATGGAGTGAAATGGAGGAGTGACATGGAAGAATGAGTTGGTGTTGTGACATGGAGGAGTAACATGGAAGAGCGACAAGGAGGAGTGACATGGAGGAGTGACATGGAGGAGTTATATAGAGGAGTGAAATGGAGGATCGACATGGAGTAGTGACATGGAAAAGTGACAAGTTTGATCAGGAAGGAGGGTTGATATGGTGGAGTGACATGGTGGAGGGACATGGAGGACTGACATGGAGGAGTGACATGGTGGGTTGATATGGAGGAGGGACATGGTGGAGGGAAATGGAGATTTGACATGGAGGAGTGAGTTGGTGTAGCGACAAGGAGGAGTGACATGGAGGAGTGATATGGAGGAGTGACATGGAGGATTGAGTTTATATATCTACATAAGGAGTGACATGGAATAGCGACATGGAAGAGTGACATGGAGGAGTGACATGGAGGAGTGACATGGAGGGTTGATATGGAGGAGGGACATGGTGGAGGGAAATGGAGGAGTGAGTTGGTGTAGCGACAAGGAGGAGTGACATGGAGGAGTGATATGGAGGAGTGACATGGAGGAGTGACGTGGTGGAGTGAAATGAAGGAGTGACATGGAGGACTGAGTTTATATAGCGACATAAGGACTGACATGGAATAGCGACATGGAAGAATGACATGGAGGAGTGACATAGAGGGGTGACGTGGAGCAGTGACATGGAGGAGTGACAAGGAGGATTGAGTTGGTGTAGTGACATGGAGGAGTGACATGGAGGGTTGATATGGAGGAGTGACATGGAATAGCGACAAGGAGGAAAGACATGGAGGAGTGACATGGAGGAGTGACATGGAGGATTGATATGAAGGAGTGACATGGAGGAGTGATGTGGTGGAGTGAAATGGAGGAGTGACATGGAGGAGTGAGTTGGTGTAGCGACATAAGGAGTGACATGGAATAGTGACATGGAAGAGTGACATTGGGGAATGACATAGAGGAGTGATATTGAAAAGTGACATGGAGGAGTGACATAGAGTAGTGATGTGGAGGAGTGACATGGAAAACATGTAGAAGTGATACGGAGGAGTGATATGGAGGAGTGACAATATGGAGCTACACAGATGAGAGACATGACATTGAAGACTTAGAGAAGTGACATAGAGGAGCGTCATGCAAGAGTGACATGGAGGAGTGACATGGAGTAGCAACATGGAGTAGTGACATTAAGGAGTTACATGGAGGAATGAAATGGAGGATTGATATGGAGGAATGACATGGAGTAGTGAAATAGAGCAGTGATATGGAGGAGTGACATGCAGGAGTGACATTGAAGTCATATAGAAGTGAAATTGAGGAGTGACTTGGAGGAGTGACATAAAGGAGTGACATGGAGGAATGACATGGATGAGTGACATGGAGGAGTGACAAGGAGTAGCGACATGGAGGAGTGACATGAGGAGTGACGTAGAAGAGTGACGTGGTGGAGTGAAATGGAGGAGTGACATGGAAGAGTGAGTTGGTGTAGCGACATGGAGGAGTAACATGGAATAGCGACAAGGAGGAGTGACATGGAGGAGTGACGTGGTGGAGTGAAATGGAGGAGTGACATGGAGGAGTGAGTTTATATAGCGACATAAGGAGTGACATGGAATAGCGACATGGAGGAGTGACATGGAGGAGTGACATAGAGGAGTGACGTGGAGAAGTGACATGGAGGAGTGACAAGGAGGATTGAGTTGGTGTAACGACATGGAGGAGTGACATAGAGGAGTGACGTGGAGGAGTGACATGGAGGAGTGACGTGGTGGAGTGAAATGTGGGAGTGACATGGAAGAGTGAATTGGTGTAGCGACATGGAGGAGTAACATGGAATGGCGACAAGGAGGAGTGACATGGAGGTGTGACATGGAGGAGTGATATAGAGGAGTGATGTGGAGGAGAGACATGGAGTAGTGACATGGAGAAGTGACAAGTTTGATCAGGAAGGAGGGTTACTATGGTGTAGTGACATGGCGGAGGGACAGGGATGAGTGAGTTGGTGTAGTGACATGGAGGAGTAACATGGAGTAGTGACATGGAGGGATGATATGGAGGAGTGACATGGAGGAGTGACGTGGTGGAGTGAAATGTGGGAGTGACAAGGAAGAGTGAGTTGGTGTAGCGACATGGAGGAGTAACATGGAATAGCGACAAGGAGGAGTGACATGGAGGAGTGACATGGAGGAGTGAGTTGGTGTATCGACATAAGGAGTGACATGGAATAGCGACATGGAGGAGTGACTTGGATGAGTGACATGGAGGAGTGACATGGAGGAGTGAGTTGGTGTATCGACATAAGGAGTGACATGGAATAGCGACATGGAGGAGTGACTTGGATGAGTGACATGGAGGAGTGACAAGGAGGATTGAGTTGGTGTAGCGACATGGAGGAGTGAAATGGAATAGCTACATCGAGGAGTCACAAAGAGGAGTGACATGGAGGAGGGAAAGGGATGAGTGAGTTGGTGTAGTGACATGGAGGAGTGACATGGAGGATGACATGGAGGAGTGACTTGGTGGAGTGACGTGGAGTAGCGACATGGAGGAGTGACATGGCGGTGGGACATTGATGAGTGACATGGAGGAGTGACATGGAGGAGCAACATGGAGGAGTGACAAGGAGGAGCGACATGGAGGAGTGAAATGGAGTAGCGACATAGGGGAATGACATAGAGGAGTGATATTGAAAAGTAACATGGATGAGTGACATAGAGGAGTGATGTGGAGGAGTGACATGGAAAACATGTAGAAGTGACACGGAGGAGTGATATGGAGGAGTGACAATATGGAGCTACACGGATGAGAGACATGACATTGAAGACTTGGAGAAGTGACATGGAGGAGCGACATGCAAGAGTGACATGGAGGAGTGACATGGAGTAGCGACATGGAGTAGTGACATTAAGGAGTTACATGGAGGAGTAAAATGGAGGGTTGATATGGAGGAGTGACATGGAGGAGTGAAATAGAGGAGTGATATGGAGGAGTGACGTGATGGAGTGAAATGTGGAAGTGACATGAAAGAGTGAGTTGGTGTAGCGACATGGAGGAGTAACATGGAATAGCGAAAAGGAGGAGTGACATGGAAGAGTGACATGGAGGAGTGAGTTGGTGTATCGACATAAGGAGTGACATGGAATAGCGACATGGAGGAGTGACTTGGATGAGTGACATGGAGGAGTGACAAGGAGGATTGAGTTGGTGTAGCGACATGGAGGAGTGAAATGGAATAGCTACATCGAGGAGTCACAAAGAGGAGTGACATGGAGGAGGGAAAGGGATGAGTGAGTTGGTGTAGTGACATGGAGGAGTGACATGGAGGATGACATGGAGGAGTGACTTGGTGGAGTGACGTGGAGTAGCGACATGGAGGAGTGACATGGCGGTGGGACATTGATGAGTGACATGGAGGAGTGACATGGAGGAGCAACATGGAGGAGTGACAAGGAGGAGCGACATGGAGGAGTGAAATGGAGTAGCGACATAGGGGAATGACATAGAGGAGTGATATTGAAAAGTAACATGGATGAGTGACATAGAGGAGTGATGTGGAGGAGTGACATGGAAAACATGTAGAAGTGACACGGAGGAGTGATATGGAGGAGTGACAATATGGAGCTACACGGATGAGAGACATGACATTGAAGACTTGGAGAAGTGACATGGAGGAGCGACATGCAAGAGTGACATGGAGGAGTGACATGGAGTAGCGACATGGAGTAGTGACATTAAGGAGTTACATGGAGGAGTAAAATGGAGGGTTGATATGGAGGAGTGACATGGAGGAGTGAAATAGAGGAGTGATATGGAGGAGTGACGTGATGGAGTGAAATGTGGAAGTGACATGAAAGAGTGAGTTGGTGTAGCGACATGGAGGAGTAACATGGAATAGCGAAAAGGAGGAGTGACATGGAAGAGTGACATGGAGGAGTGAGTTGGTAGAGCGACATGGAGGAGTGACATGGAATAGCTACATGGAGGATTGACAAGGAGGAGTGACATGGAGGAGTGAGTTAGTGGAGCGACATGGAGGAGTAACATGGAAGACATATAGAAGTGACATGGAAGAGTGACATGAGGAGTGAGTTGGTGTAGCAACATGGAGGAGTGACATGGAATAGCGACAAGGAGGAGTGACATGGAGGAGTGACATAGAGGATTGATGTGGAGGAGAGACATGGAGTAGTGACATGGAGAACTGACAAGTTTGATCAGGAAGGAGGTTTGATATTGTGGAGTGACATGGCGGAGGGACAGGGATTAGTGAGTTGGTGTAGTGACATGTAGGAGTGACATGGAGGAGTGACATGGAGGACTGACATGGAGGGTTGATATGGAGGAGTGACATGGAGGAGTGACGTGGTGGAGTGAAATGGAGGAGTGACATGGAGGAGTTAGTTGGTGTATCGACATAAGGAGTGACATGGAATAGCGACATGGAGGAGTGACTTGGATGAGTGACATGGAGCAGTGAAAAGGAGGATTGAGTTGGTGTAGCGACAAGGAGGAGTGAACTGGAATAGCTACATGGAGGAGTGACAAGGAGGAGTGACATGGAGGAGTGAGTTGGTGGAGCAACATGGAGGAGTGACATGGAAGACATATAGAAGTGACATGGAGGAGTGACTTGGAGGAGTGACATAAAGGAGTGACATGGAGGAATGACTTGGATGAGTGACATGGAGGACTGACAAGGAGGATCGAGTTGGTGTAGCGACATGGAGGAGTGACATGGAGTTGCGACATGGAGGAGTGACATGAGGAGTGATTTGGTGTAGCAACATGGAGGAGTGACATGGAATAGCGACAAGGAGGAGTGACATGGAGGAGTGAAATAGAGGATTGATGTGGAGGAGAGACATGGAGTAGTGACATAGAGAACTGACAAGTTTGATCAGGAAGGAGGGTTGATATGGTGGAGTGACATGGCGGAGGGAAAGGGATGAGTGAGTTGGTGTAGTGACATGGAGGAGTGACATGGAGGAGTGACATGGAGGAGTGACATGGAGGAGTGACATGGAGGATTGACATAGAGGAGTGACATGGAGGAGCAACATGGAAAAGTGACAAGGAGGAGCGACATGGAGGAGTGAAATGGAAGACATATAGAAGTGACATGGAGGAGTGACATGGAGGATCGACATGGAGGAGTGACATGGAGTAGCGACATAGGGGAATGACATAGAGGAGTGATATTGAAAAGTGACATGGAGGAGTGACAGAGGAGTGATGTGGAGGAGTGACAATATGTAGCTACACGGATGAGAGACATGACATTGAAGACTAGGAGAAGTGACATGGAGGAGCGACATGCAAGAGTGACATGGAGGAGTGACATGGAGTAGCGACATGGAGTAGTGACATTAAGGAGTTACATGGAGGAGTGACATGCAGGAGTGACATTGAAGTCATATAGAAGTGAAATTGAGGAGTGACTTGGAGGAGTGACATGGAGGAATGACATGGATGAGTGACATGGAGGAGTGACAAGGAGTAGCAACATGGAGGAGTGACATGAGGAGTGAGGTAGAAGAGTGACGTGATGGAGTGAAATGGAGGAGTGACATGGAAGAATGAGTTGGTGTAGTGACATGGAGGAGTAACATGGAAGAGCGACAAGGAGGAGTGACATGGAGGAGTGACATGGAGGAGTTATATAGAGGAGTGACATGGAGGATCGACATGGAGTAGAGACATGGAGAAGTGACAAGTTTGATCAGGAAGTAGGGTTGATAAGGTGGAGTGACATGGTAGAGGGACATGGAGGAGTTACATGGAGGATTGACATGGAGGGTTGATATGGAGGAGGGACATGGTGGAGTGAAATGGAGGAGTGACATGGAGGAGTGAGTTGGTGTAGCGACAAGGAGGAGTGACATGGAGGAGTGATATGGAGGAGTGACATGGAGGAGTGACGTGGTGGAGTGAAAAGAAGGAGTGACATGGAGGATTGAGTTTATATAGTGACATAAGGAGTGACATGGAATAGCGACATGGAAGAGTGACATGGAGGAGTGACATAGAGGAGTGACGTGGAGCAGTGACATGGAGGAGTGACAAGGAGGATTGAGTTGGTGTAGCGACATGGAGGAGTGAAATGGAGTAGCGACATGGAGGAGTGACATGAGGAGTGATTTGGTGTAGCGACATGGAGGAGTGATATGGAGGAGTGAGTTTATCAAGCGACATAAGGAGTGACATGGAATAGCGACATGGAGGAGTGACATAGAGGAGTGACGTGGAGCAGTGACATGGAGGAGTGACAAGGAGGATTGAGTTGGTGTAGCGACATGGAGGAGTGAAATGGAGTAGCGACATGGAGGAGTGATATGGAGGAGTGACATGGCGGAGGGACAGGGATGAGTGAGTTGGTGTTGTGACATGGAGGAGTGACATGGAGGGTTGATATGGAGGAGTGATATGGAGGAGTGACGTGGTGGAGTGAAATGAAGTAGTGAAATGGAGATGTGAGTTGGTGTAGCGACATAAGGAGTGACATGGAATAGTGACATGGCGGAGTGATATAGAGGAGTGGTGTGGTGGAGTGAAATTTAAGAGTGACATGGAGGAGTGACATGGCGGAGTGACATGGAGTAGCTACATGGAGGTGTGACAAGGAGGTGTGACATGGAGGAGTGACGTGGATGAGTGACATGGAGGAGTGAGTTGGTAGAGCGACATGGAGGAGTGACATGGAAGACATATAGAAGTGACTTGGAGGAGTGACTTGTAGGAGTGACATAAAGGAGTGACATGGAGGAATGACTTGGATGAGTGACATGGAGGAGTGACAAGGAGGATTGAGTTGGTGTAGCGACATGGAGGAGTGACATGGAGTAGCGACATGGAGGAGTGACATGAGGAGTGAGTTGATGTAGCGACATGGAGGAGTGACATGGAATTGCGACAAGGAGGAGTGACATGGAAAAGTGACATGGAGGATTGATATGGAGGAGTAACATGGAGGAGTGATATATAGAAGTGACATGGAGGAGTGAGTTGGTAGAGCGACATGGAGGAATGACATGGAGTAGCTACAGGGAGGAGTGACAAGGAGGTGTGACATCGATGAGTGACGTGGAGTAGCGACATGGAGGAGTGACATAGAGGTTTGATGTGGGGAAGAGACATGGAGTAGTGACATGGAGAAGTGACAAGTTTGATCAGGAAGGTGGGTTGATATGGTGGAGTGACATGGCGGAGGGACAGGGATGAGTGAGTTGGTGTAGTGACATGGAGGAGTGACATGGAGGAGTGACATGGAGGAGTGACATGGAGGATTGATGTGGAGGAGAGACATGGAGGAGTGACAGGGCGGATCAGCAAGGAGGATTTATATGGTGGAGTGACATGGCGGAGGGACAAGGATGAGTGACATGGAGGAGTGACATGGAGGGTTGATATGGAGGAGGGACATGGTGGAGTGAAATGGAGGAGTGACATGGAGGAGTGAGTTGGTGTAGCGACAAGGAGGAGTGACATGGGGGAGTGATATGGAGGAGTGACAAGGAGGATTGAGTTGGTGTAGTGACATGGAGGAGTGACATGGAGGAGTGAGTTTATATAGCGACATAAGGAGTGACATGGAATAGCGACATGGAGGAGTGACAAGGAGGATTGAGTTGGTGTAGCGACATGGAGGAGTGAAATGGAGTAGCGACATGGAGGAGTGACATGAGGAGTGATTTGGTGTAGCGACATGGAGGAGTGACATGGAGGAGTGACATGGCGGAGGGACATGGAGGAGTGACATGGAGGGTTGATATGGAGGAGTGATATGGAGGAGTGACGTGGTGGAGTGAAATGGAGTAGTGAAATGGAGATGTGAGTTGGTGTAGCGACATAAGGAGTGACATGGAATAGCGACATGGCGGAGTGATATAGAGGAGTGGTGTGGTGGAGTGAAATTTAAGAGTGACATGGAGGAGTGACATGGCGGAGGGACATGGAGGAGTGACATGGAGGAGTGACATGGAGGGTTGATATGGAGGAGGGACATGGTGGAGTGAAATGGAGGAGTGACATGGAGGAGTGAGTTGGTGTAGCGACATGGAGGAGTGACATAGAGGAGTGATATGGAGGAGTGACATGGAGGAGTGACGTGGTGGAGTGAAATGAAGGAGTGACATGGAGGATTGAGTTTATATAGCGACAAAAGGAGTGACATGGAATAGCGACATGGAAGAGTGACATGGAGGAGTGACATAGAGTAGTGACGTAGAGCAGTGACATGGAGGAGTGACAAGGAGAATGAGTTGGTGTAGTGACATGGAGGAGTGACATGGAGGAGTGAGTTTATATAGCGACATAACCAGTGACATGGAATAGCGACATGGAGGAGTGACATAGAGGAGTGACGTGGAGCAGTGACATGGAGGAGTGACAAGGAGGATTGAGTTGGTGTAGCGACATTGAGGAGTGAAATGGAGTAGCGACATGGAGGAGTGACATAAAGGAGTGACATGAGGAGTGAGTTGGTGTAGCAACATGGAGGAGTGACATGGAATAGCGACAAGGAGGAGTGACATGGAGGAGTGAGTTGGTGTAGCAACATGGAGGAGTGACATGGAATAGCGACAAGGAGGAGTGACATGGAGGAGTGACATGGAGGAGTGACATAGAGGATTGATGTGGAGGAGAGACATGGAGTAGTGACATGGAGAACTGACAAGTTTGATCAGGATGGAGGGTTGATATGGTGGAGTGACATGGCGGAGGGAAAGGGATGAGTGAGTTGGTGTAGTGACATGGAGGAGTGACATGGAGGAGTGACATGGAGGAGTGACATGGAGGATTGATGTGGAGGAGAGACATGGAGGAGTGACAGGGCGGATCAGCAAGGAGTATTGATATGGTGGAGTGACATGGCGGAGGGACATGGATGAGTTACATGGAGGAGTGACATGGAGGAGCAACATGGAGAAGTGACAAGGAGGAGCGACATGGAGGAGTGAAATGGAAGACATATAGAAGTGACATGGAGGAGTAACATGTAGGATCGACATGGAGGAGTGACATGGAGTAGCGACATAGGGGAATGACATAGAGGAGTGATATTGAAAAGTGACATGGAGGAGTGACATAGAGGAGTGATGTGGAGGAGTGACATGGAAAACATGTAGATGTGACACGGAGGAGTGATATGGAGGAGTGACAATATGGAGCTACACGGATGAGAGACATGACATTGAAGACTGGGAGAAGTGACATGGAGGAGCGACATGTAAGAGTGACATGGAGGAGTGACATGGAGTAGCGACATGGAGTAGTGACATTAAGGAGTTACATGGAGGAGTGAAATGGAGGATTGATATGGAGGAGTGACATGGAGGAGTGAGTTGGTGTAGCGACATAAGGAGTGACATGGAGGAGTGACATGGCGGAGTGACATGGAGTAGCTACATGGAGGTGTGACAAGGAGGTGTGACATGGAGGAGTGACGTGGATGAGTGACATGGAGGAGTGAGTTGGTAGAGCGACATGGAGGAGTGACATGGAAGACATATAGAAGTGACTTGGAGGAGTGACTTGTAGGAGTGACATAAAGGAGTGACATGGAGGAATGACTTGGATGAGTGACATGGAGGAGTGACAAGGAGGATTGAGTTGGTGTAGCGACATGGAGGAGTGACATGGAGTAGCGACATGGAGGAGTGACATGAGGAGTGAGTTGATGTAGCGACATGGAGGAGTGACATGGAATTGCGACAAGGAGGAGTGACATGGAAAAGTGACATGGAGGATTGATATGGAGGAGTAACATGGAGGAGTGATATATAGAAGTGACATGGAGGAGTGAGTTGGTAGAGCGACATGGAGGAATGACATGGAGTAGCTACAGGGAGGAGTGACAAGGAGGTGTGACATCGATGAGTGACGTGGAGTAGCGACATGGAGGAGTGACATAGAGGTTTGATGTGGGGAAGAGACATGGAGTAGTGACATGGAGAAGTGACAAGTTTGATCAGGAAGGTGGGTTGATATGGTGGAGTGACATGGCGGAGGGACAGGGATGAGTGAGTTGGTGTAGTGACATGGAGGAGTGACATGGAGGAGTGACATGGAGGAGTGACATGGAGGATTGATGTGGAGGAGAGACATGGAGGAGTGACAGGGCGGATCAGCAAGGAGGATTTATATGGTGGAGTGACATGGCGGAGGGACAAGGATGAGTGACATGGAGGAGTGACATGGAGGGTTGATATGGAGGAGGGACATGGTGGAGTGAAATGGAGGAGTGACATGGAGGAGTGAGTTGGTGTAGCGACAAGGAGGAGTGACATGGGGGAGTGATATGGAGGAGTGACAAGGAGGATTGAGTTGGTGTAGTGACATGGAGGAGTGACATGGAGGAGTGAGTTTATATAGCGACATAAGGAGTGACATGGAATAGCGACATGGAGGAGTGACAAGGAGGATTGAGTTGGTGTAGCGACATGGAGGAGTGAAATGGAGTAGCGACATGGAGGAGTGACATGAGGAGTGATTTGGTGTAGCGACATGGAGGAGTGACATGGAGGAGTGACATGGCGGAGGGACATGGAGGAGTGACATGGAGGGTTGATATGGAGGAGTGATATGGAGGAGTGACGTGGTGGAGTGAAATGGAGTAGTGAAATGGAGATGTGAGTTGGTGTAGCGACATAAGGAGTGACATGGAATAGCGACATGGCGGAGTGATATAGAGGAGTGGTGTGGTGGAGTGAAATTTAAGAGTGACATGGAGGAGTGACATGGCGGAGGGACATGGAGGAGTGACATGGAGGAGTGACATGGAGGGTTGATATGGAGGAGGGACATGGTGGAGTGAAATGGAGGAGTGACATGGAGGAGTGAGTTGGTGTAGCGACATGGAGGAGTGACATAGAGGAGTGATATGGAGGAGTGACATGGAGGAGTGACGTGGTGGAGTGAAATGAAGGAGTGACATGGAGGATTGAGTTTATATAGCGACAAAAGGAGTGACATGGAATAGCGACATGGAAGAGTGACATGGAGGAGTGACATAGAGTAGTGACGTAGAGCAGTGACATGGAGGAGTGACAAGGAGAATGAGTTGGTGTAGTGACATGGAGGAGTGACATGGAGGAGTGAGTTTATATAGCGACATAACCAGTGACATGGAATAGCGACATGGAGGAGTGACATAGAGGAGTGACGTGGAGCAGTGACATGGAGGAGTGACAAGGAGGATTGAGTTGGTGTAGCGACATTGAGGAGTGAAATGGAGTAGCGACATGGAGGAGTGACATAAAGGAGTGACATGAGGAGTGAGTTGGTGTAGCAACATGGAGGAGTGACATGGAATAGCGACAAGGAGGAGTGACATGGAGGAGTGAGTTGGTGTAGCAACATGGAGGAGTGACATGGAATAGCGACAAGGAGGAGTGACATGGAGGAGTGACATGGAGGAGTGACATAGAGGATTGATGTGGAGGAGAGACATGGAGTAGTGACATGGAGAACTGACAAGTTTGATCAGGATGGAGGGTTGATATGGTGGAGTGACATGGCGGAGGGAAAGGGATGAGTGAGTTGGTGTAGTGACATGGAGGAGTGACATGGAGGAGTGACATGGAGGAGTGACATGGAGGATTGATGTGGAGGAGAGACATGGAGGAGTGACAGGGCGGATCAGCAAGGAGTATTGATATGGTGGAGTGACATGGCGGAGGGACATGGATGAGTTACATGGAGGAGTGACATGGAGGAGCAACATGGAGAAGTGACAAGGAGGAGCGACATGGAGGAGTGAAATGGAAGACATATAGAAGTGACATGGAGGAGTAACATGTAGGATCGACATGGAGGAGTGACATGGAGTAGCGACATAGGGGAATGACATAGAGGAGTGATATTGAAAAGTGACATGGAGGAGTGACATAGAGGAGTGATGTGGAGGAGTGACATGGAAAACATGTAGATGTGACACGGAGGAGTGATATGGAGGAGTGACAATATGGAGCTACACGGATGAGAGACATGACATTGAAGACTGGGAGAAGTGACATGGAGGAGCGACATGTAAGAGTGACATGGAGGAGTGACATGGAGTAGCGACATGGAGTAGTGACATTAAGGAGTTACATGGAGGAGTGAAATGGAGGATTGATATGGAGGAGTGACATGGAGGAGTGAGTTGGTGTAGCGACATAAGGAGTGACATGGAATAGCGACATGGAGGAGTGACATGGAGGAGTGACATAGAGGTGTGATATGGAGCAGTGACATGGAGGAGTGACATGGAGGAGTGAGTTGGTGGAGCGACATGGAGGAGTGACATGGAAGACATATAGAAGTGACATGGAGGAGTGACATGGAGGAGTGAGTTGGTGGAGCGACATGGAGGAGTGACATGGAAGACATATAGAAGAGACATGGAGTGGTGACATGGAGAAGTGACAAGTTTGATCAGGAAGGATGGTTGATATGGTGTAATGACATGGCGGAGGGGCATGGAGGAGTTACATGGAGGAGTGACATGGAGGGTTTATATGGGGGAGGGACGTGATGGAGTGAAATGGAGGAGTGACATGGAGGAGTGAGTTGGTGTAGCGACAAGGAGGAGTGACATGGAGGGTTGATATGGAGGAGTGACATGGAGGAATGAGTTTATATAGCAACATAAAGAGTGACATTGAATAGCGACATGGAGGTTTGACAAGGAGGATTGAGTTGGTGTAGCGACATGGAGGAGTGACATGGAGTAGCGACATGGAGGAGTGACATGAGGAGTGAGTTGGTGTAGCAACATGGAGGAGTGACATGGAATAGCGACAAGGAGGAGTGACATGGAGGAGTGACATGGAGGCTTGACATAGAGGATTGATGTGGAGGAGAGACATGGAGTAGTGACATGGAGAAGTGACAAGTTTGATCAGGAAGGAGGGTTGATATGGTGGATGTCACTATGGTGTAGTGATATGGAGTAGCTACATGGAGGAGTGACAAGGAAGTGTGACATGGAGGAGTGACGTGAACGAGTGACATGGAGGAGTGAGTTGGTAGAGCGACATGGAGGAGTGACAGGGAATAGCTACATGGAGGAGTGACAAGGAGGAGTGACATGGAGGAGTGAGTTGGTGGAGCGACATGGAGGAGTGACATGGAGGAGTGACATGAAGGATTGATATGGAGGAGTGACATGGAGCAGTGACATAGAGGAGTGACGTGGAGGAGTGACATGGAGGAGTGATATGGAGGAGTGAGTTGGTGGAGCGACATTGTGGAGTCATATGGAGTTGCGACATGGAGGAGTGACTTGGAGGAGTGACATGGAGGAGTGACATGGAGTAGCGACATGGAGTAGTGACATGGAGGAGTGAGTTTGTGTAGCAACATTGAGGAGTGAGTTGGTGTAGCGACATTGAGGAGTGACATGGTGTAGCAACATGGAGTAGTGACATGGAGGTGTGACATGGAGGAGTGACATGGAGTAGCAACATGGAAGAGTGACATGGAGGAGTGACATGGAATAGCGACATGGAGGAGTGACATGGAGGAGTGAGTTGGTGTAGCGACATTGAGGAGTTATATGGAGTAGCAACATGGAGTAGTGACATGGAGGAGTTACATGGAAGACATATAGAAGTGAAATTGAGGAGTGACTTGGAGGAGTGACATGGAGGAATGACATGGAGGAGTGACATAAAGGAGTGACATGGAGGAATGACATGGATGAGTGACATGGAGGAGTGACAAGGAGGTTTGAGTTGGTGTAGCGACATGGAGGAGTGACATGGTGTAGCGACATGGATGAGTAACATGAGGAGTGATGTAGAGGAGTGACCTGGTGGAGTGAAATGGAGGAGTGACGTGGAAGAGTGAGTTGGTGTAGCGACATTGAGGATTGACATGGAGGAGTGACATGGAGGAGTGACATGGAGGGTTCAGTTGGTGTAGCGACATGGAGGAGTGACATGGGGATTGAGTTGGTGTAGCGACATGGAGGAGTGACATGGAAGAGAGACAAGGAGGAGTGACATAGAGGAGTGACATGGAGGAGTGACATCGAGGATTGATGTGGAGGAAAGACATGGAGTAGTGACATGGAGAATTGACAAGTTTGATCAGGAAGGAGGGTTGATATGGTGGAGTGACATGGCAGAGGGACAAGGATGAGTGAGTTGGTGTAGTGACATGGAGTAGCTACATGGAGGAGTGACAAGGAAGTGTGACAAGGAGTAGTGACATGGAGGAGTGACATAGAGGATTGATGTGGGGGAGAGACATGGAGTAGTGACATGGAGAAGTGACAAGTTTGATCAGGAAGGAGGGTTGATATGGTGGAGTGACATGGCGGAGGGACATGGAGGAGTGACATGGAGGAGTGACATGGAGGGTTGATATGGCGGAGGGACGTGGTGGAGTGAAATGGAAGAGTGACATGGAGGAGTGAGTTGGTGTAGTGACAAGGAGGAGTGACATGGAGGGTTGATATGGAGGAGTGACATGGAGGAGTGACATAGAGGATTGACGTGGAGGAAAGACATGGAGTAGTGACATGGAGAAGTGACAAGTTTGATCAGGAAGGAGGGTTGATATGGTGGATGTCACTATGGTGTAGTGATATGGAGTAGCTACATGGAGGAGTGACAAGGAAGTGTGACATGGAGGAGTGACGTGAACGAGTGACATGGAGGAGTGAGTTGGTAGAGCGACATGGAGGAGTGACAGGGAATAGCTACATGGAGGAGTGACAAGGAGGAGTGACATGGAGGAGTGAGTTGGTGGAGCGACATGGAGGAGTGACATGGAGGAGTGACATGAAGGATTGATATGGAGGAGTGACATGGAGGAGTGACATAGAGGAGTGACGTGGAGGAGTGACATGGAGGAGTGATATGGAGGAGTGAGTTGGTGGAGCGACATTGTGGAGTCATATGGAGTTGCGACATGGAGGAGTGACTTGGAGGAGTGACATGGAGGAGTGACATGGAGTAGCGACATGGAGTAGTGACATGGAGGAGTGAGTTTGTGTAGCAACTTTGAGGAGTGAGTTGGTGTAGCGACATTGAGGAGTGACATGGTGTAGCAACATGGAGTAGTGACATGGAGGTGTGACATGGAGGAGTGACATGGAGTAGCGACATGGAAGAGTGACATGGAGGAGTGACATGGAATAGCGACATGGAGGAGTGACATGGAGGAGTGAGTTGGTGTAGCGACATTGAGGAGTTATATGGAGTAGCAACATGGAGTAGTGACATGGAGGAGTTACATGGAAGACATATAGAAGTGAAATTGAGGAGTGACTTGGAGGAGTGACATGGAGGAATGACATGGAGGAGTGACATAAAGGAGTGACATGGAGGAATGACATGGATGAGTGACATGGAGGAGTGACAAGGAGGTTTGAGTTGGTGTAGCGACATGGAGGAGTGACATGGTGTAGCGACATGGATGAGTAACATGAGGAGTGATGTAGAGGAGTGACCTGGTGGAGTGAAATGGAGGAGTGACGTGGAAGAGTGAGTTGGTGTAGCGACATTGAGGATTGACATGGAGGAGTGACATGGAGGAGTGACATGGAGGGTTCAGTTGGTGTAGCGACATGGAGGAGTGACATGGGGATTGAGTTGGTGTAGCGACATGGAGGAGTGACATGGAAGAGAGACAAGGAGGAGTGACATAGAGGAGTGACATGGAGGAGTGACATCGAGGATTGATGTGGAGGAAAGACATGGAGTAGTGACATGGAGAATTGACAAGTTTGATCAGGAAGGAGGGTTGATATGGTGGAGTGACATGGCGGAGGGAAAAGGATGAGTGAGTTGGTGTAGTGACATGGAGTAGCTACATGGAGGAGTGACAAGGAAGTCTGACATGGAGGAGTGATGTGGACGAGTGACATGGAGGAGTGAGTTGGTAGAGCGACATGGAGGAGTGACATGGAATAGCTACATGGAGGAGTGACATGGAGGAGTGACATGGAGGAGTGAAATAGAGGAGTGATATGGAGGAGCGACATGCAGGATTTACATTGAAGTCATATAGAAGTGAAATTGAGGAGTGACTTGGAGGAGTGACATAAAGGAGTGATATGGAGGAGTGACAAGGAGTAGCGACATGGAGGAGTGACATGAGGAGTGACGTGGAAGAGTGACGTGGTGGAGTGAAATGGAGGAGTGACATGGAAGAGTGAGTTGGTGTAGCGACATGGAGGAGTAACATGGAATAGCGACAAGGAGGAGTGACGTGGAGGAGTGACATGGAGAAGTTACATGGAGGAGTGACATGGAAGACATATAGAAGTGAAATGGAGGAGTGATATGGAGTCGTGACATGGAGGAGTGACATGGAGGAGTGACATGGAGGAGTGACATAGAGGATTAATTTGGAAGAGAGACATGGAGGTGTGAAATGGAGAAGTGACAGGGCAGATCAGCAAAGAGGATTGATATGGTGGAGTGACATGACGGAGTGACATGGATGAGTGACATAGAGGAGTGACATGGAGGAGCAACATGGAGGAGCGACATGGAGGAGTTCCATGGAGGAGTGACATGGAGGAGCGAAATGAAAGAGTGACATGGAAGACATATAGAAGTGACATGGAGGAGTGACATGGAGGATTGATATGGAGGAGTAACATGGAGGAGTGATATAGAGGAGTTGCGTGGTGGAGTGAAATGGAGGAGTGACATGGAGGAGTGCGTTGGTGTAGGGACATGGAGGAGTGACATGGAGTAGCGACATGGAGGAGTGACATGAGGAGTGAGTTGGTGTAGCGACATGGAGGAGTGACATGGAGGAGTGACATAGAGGATTGATGTGGAGGAGTGACATGTAATAGTGACATCGAGGAGTGACAGGGAGGAGTGACATGAAGAGTTTATATGGAGTAGTGACATGGAGGATTGACGTGGTGGAGTGAAATGGAGGAGTGACATGGAGGAGTGAGTTGGTGTAGCGACATAAGGAGTGACATGGAGGAGTGAGGTGGTGTAGCGACATGGAGGAGTGACATGGAATAGCAACATGGAGGAGTTACATGGAGAAGTGACATAGAGGAGAGACTTGGAGCAGTGACATGGAGGAGTGACATAGAGGAGTGAAATGGAGGAGTGAAATAGAGGAGTGATATGGAGGAGCGACATGGAGGAGTGACATGGAAGATATATAGAAGTGAAATTGAGGAGTAACTTGGAGGAGTGACATAAAGGAGTGACATGGAGGAATGACATGGATGAGTGACATGGAGGAGAGACATGGAGTAGCGACAAGGAGGAGTGACATGGAGGAGTGACATGGAGAAGTGACAAGTTTGATCAGGAAGGAGGGTTGTTATGGTGGTGTTACATGGAGGAGGGACAGGGATGAGTGAGGTAGTGTAGTGACATGGAGGAGTGACAGTGAGGAGTGACATGCAGGAATGACACAGAGGATTGATGTGGAGGAGAGACATGGAGGAGTGAAAGGGCGGATCAGCAAGGAGGATTGATATGGTGGAGTGACATGGCGGAGGGACATGGATGAGTGACATGGAGGAGTGACATGGAGGAGCAACATGGAGGAGTGACAAGGAGGAGCGACATGGAGGAGTGACATGGAAGACATATAGAAGTGACATGGAGCAGTGACAAAAATGATTGATGTGGATGAGAGACATGGAGTAATGACTTGGAGAAATGACAAGTTTGATCTGGAAGGAGGGTTGATATGGTATCTCTATGTCACTCCTCCATGTCTCTCTACCAACTCACTCCTCCATGTCACTCGTCCACGTCACTTCTCCATGTCACTACTCCATGTCTCTCCCCCACATCAAACCTCTATGTCACTCCTCCATGTCACTCTTCTATGTCACTCCTCCTTGTCGCTCTTCCATGTCACTCCTCCATGTCGCTACACCAACTCAATCCTCATGTCACTCCTCCATGTAGCTACTCCATGTCACTCCTCCATGTCGCTATACAAACTCGATCCTCCTCGTCACTCCTCCATGTCACTCAGCCAAATCATTTGTCCATGTCACTCCTTTATGTCACTCCTCCAAGTCACTCCTCCATGTCACTTATATATGTCTTCCATGTCACTCCTCCATGTTGCTCCACCAACTCACTCCTCCATGTCACTCCTCCATGTCGCTATGCCATGTCATTCCTTTTGTCGCTATATAAACTCACTCCTCCATGTCACTCCTCCATTTCACTCCACCACGTCACTCCTCCATGTCACTCCTCCATATCAACCCTCCATGTCACTCCTCCTTGTCGCAACACCAACTCACTCCTCCATGTCACTCCTCCATTTCACTCCACCACGTCCCTCCTCCATATCAACCCTCCATGTCACTACTCCATGTCACTCCTCCATGTCCCTCCGCCATGTCACTCCACCATATCAACCCTTCTTCCTGATCAAACTTGTCACTTCTCCATGTAACTACTCCATGTCTCTCCTCCACATCACTCCTCTATAGCACTCCTCCTTGTCACTCCTCCATGTCACTCCTCCTTGTTGCTATTCCATGTTACTCCACCATGTTGATACACCAAATCACTCTTCCATGTCACTACTCCATTTCACTCCACCATGTCACTCTTCTACGTCACTCCTCATGTCACTCCTCCATGTCGCTACTCCTTGTCACTCCTCAATGTCAGTCATCCATGTCATTCCGCCATGTCACTCCTTTATGTCACTCCTCCAAGTCACTCCTCAATTTCACTTTTAGATGACTTCAATGTAAATCCTGCATGTCGCTACTCCATATCACTCCTCTATTTCACCCTCTCCATGTCACTCCTCCATATCAATCCCCCATTTCACTCCTCCATTTCACTCCACCACGTCACTCCTCCATGTCACTCCTCCATGTCACTCCTCCATGTCACTCCTCCATGTCACTACACCAACTCACTAATCCCTGTCCCTCCGTCATGTCACTCCACCATATCAACCCTCCTTCCTGATCAAACTTGTCAGTTCTCCATGTCACTACTCCATGTCTCTCCTCCACATCAATCCTCTATGTCACTCCTCCAACTCACTCCTCCATGTCACTCGTCCATGTCACTCCTCCATGTCACACTTCCTTGTCACTCCTCCATGTCGCTACACCAACTCAATCCTCATGTCACTCCTCCATGTAGCTCTTCCATGTCACTCCTCCATGTCGCTACACCAACTCAATCCTCATGTCACTCCTCCATGTAGCTACTCCATGTCACTCCTCCATGTCGCTACACCAACTCAATCCTCCTTGTCACTCCTCCATGTCACTGCTCCACGTCACTCCTCTATGTCACTCCTCCATGTCACTCCTCCATGTCGCTATTCCATGTCACTCCTTATGTCGCTATATAAACTCACTCCTCCATTTCACTCCACCACGTCTCTCCTTCATGTCACTCCTCCATATCAACCCTCCATGTCACTCCTCCTTGTCGCTACACCAACTCACTCCTCCATGTCACTCCTCCATTTCACTCCACCACGTCCCTCCTCCATATCAACCCTCCATGTTACTCCTCCATTTCACTCCTCCATGTCCCTCCGCAATGTCACTCCACCAGATCAACCCTCCTTCCTGATCAAACTTGTCACTTCTCTATGTCACTACTCCATGTCTGTCCTCCACATCACTCCTCTATATCACTCCTCCATGTCACTCCTCCATATAACTCCTCCTTGTCGCTATTCCATGTTACTCCTCCATGTCGCTACACCAACTCACTCTTCCATGTCACTCCTCCATTTCACTCCACCACGTCACTCTTCTACGTTACTCCTCATGTCACTCCTCCATGTCGCTACTCCTTGTCACTCCTCCATGTCACTCATCCATGTCATTCCTCCATGTCACTCCTTTATGTCACTCCTCCAAGTCACTCCTCAATTGCACTTCTATATGACTTCAATGTCACTCCTGCATGTCGCTCCTCCATATCACTCCTCTATTTCACTACTCCATGTCACTCCTCCATATCAATCCTCCATTTCACTCCTCAATGTAACTCCTTAATGTCACTACTCCATTTTGCTACTACATGTCACTCCTCCATGTCACTCTTGCATGAGGCTCCTCTATGTCACTTCTCTAAGTCTTCAATGTCATGTCTCTCATCCGTGTAGCTCCATATTGTCACTCCTCCATATCACTCCTCCGTGTCACTTCTACATGTTTTCCATGTCACTCCTCCACATCAATCCTCTATATCACTCCTCCATGTCACTTTTCAATATCACTCCTCTATGTCATTCCCCAATGTCGCTACTCCATGTCACTTCTCCAAGTCTTCAATGTCATGTCTCTCATCTGTGTAGCTCCACATTGTCACTCCTCCAAGTCACTCCTCCATGTCGCTACTCCATGTCACTCCTCCATGTCGCTCTACCAACTCACTCCTCCATGTCACTCCTCTATATCACTCCTCCATGTTACTCCTCCATATCAATCCTCCATGTCACTTCTCCATGTCACTCCTCCTTGTCGCAATTCCATGTCACTCCTCCATGTCGCTACATCAACTCACTCCTCATGTCACTCCTCCATGTCGCTACTCCATGTCACTCCTCCATGTCGCTACACCAACTCAATCCTCCTTGTCACTCCTCCATGTCACTCATCCAAGTCACTCCTCCATGTCGCTATTCCATGTCACTCCTCCATGTTGCTACACCAACTCACTCCTCATGTCACTCCTCCATGTCGCTACACCAACTGAATACTTCTTGTCACTCCTCCATGTCACTCATCCAAATCATTCCTCCATGTCACTCCTTTATGTCACTCCTCCAAGTCACTCCTCCATGTCACTTCTATGTCTTCCATGTTACTCCTCCATGTCGCTCCACCAACTCACTCCTCCATGTCACTCCTCCTTGTCAATCCTCCATGTAGCTATTCCAAGTCACTCCTCCATGTCGCTCTACCAACTCACTCCTCCATGTCACTCGTCAATGTCACTCCTCCATGTCACACTTCATTATCACTCCTCCATGTAGCTACTTCATGTCACTACACCAACTCACTCATCCCTGTCCCTCCGCCATGTCACTCCACCATATCAACCCTCCTTACTGATCAAACTTGTCACTTCTCCATGTCACTACTCCATGTCTCTCCTCCACATCACTCCTCTATATCACTCCTCCATGTCGCTACTCCATGTCACTCCTCCATGTCGCTACACCAACTCAATCCTCCTTGTCACTCCTCCATGTCACACATCCAAGTCATTCCTCCATGTCACTCCTTTATGTCATTCCTCCAAGTCACTCCTCCTTGTCACTTCTATATGTCTTCCATGTCACTCCTCCATGTCGCTCCACCAACTAACTCCTCTATGTCACTCCTCCATGTTGCTATTCCATGTCACTCTTTATGTCGCTACACCAACTCACTCCTCCATGTCACTCCTCCATTTCACTCCAGCACGTCACTCCTCCATGTCACTCCTCCATATCAACCCTCCATGTCACTCCTCCATGTCACTCCTCCATGTCACTCCTCTATGTCACCACACCAACTCACTCATCCCTTTCCCTCCGCCATGTCACTCCACCATATCAACCCTCCTTCCTGATCAAACTTGTCACTTCTCCATGTCACTACTCCATGTCTCTCCTCCACATCAATCCTCTATGTCACTCCTCCATGTCACTCCTCCATGTCACTCCTCCTTGTCGCTATTCCATGTCACTCCTCCATGTCGCTACACCAACTCACTTCTCCATTTCACTCCTCCATTTCACTCCACCACGTCACTCCTCCATATCACTCCTCCATATCAACCCTCCATGTCACTCCTCCATGTCACTCCTCCATGTTATTCCTCCATGTCACTCCTCCATGTCACTACACCAACTCACTCATCCCTGTCCCTCCGCCATGTCACTCCTCCATGTCACTCCTCCATGTCGCTACTCCATTTCACATCTCCATGTCGCTACACCAACTCAATTCTCCTTGTCACTCATCCATGTCACTCATCCAAGTCACTCCTCCATGTCACTATTCCATGTCACTCCTTTATTTCACTCCTCCATGTCACTCATCCACGTCACTCCTCAATTTCACTTCTATATTACTTAAATGTCACTCCTGCATGTCGCTCCTCCATATCACTCCACTATTTCACTCCTCCATGTCACTCCTCCATATCAATCCTCCATTTCACTCCTCCATGTAACTCCTTAATGTCACTACTCCATGTCGCTATTCCATGTCACTCCTCCATGTCACTCTTGCCTGTCGCTCCTCCATGTCACTCCTCCATGTCACTTCTATATGTCTTCCATTTCACTCCTCCATGTCGCTCCTCCTTGTCACTCCTCCATGTTGCTCCTCCATGTCACTCCTCCATGTCACTCATCCATGTCCCTCCGCCATGTCACTCCACCATATCAATCCTCCTTGCTGATCCGCCCTGTCACTCCTCCATGTCTCTCTTCCACATCTATCCTCCATATCACTCCTCCATGTCACTCCTCCATGTCACTCCTCCATGTCACTCCTCCATGTCACTACACCAAGTCACTCATCACTTTCCCTCCGCCATGTCACTCCACCATATCAACCCTCCTTCTTGATCAAACTTGTCAATTCTCCATGTCACTACTCTATGTCTCTCCCCCACATCAAACCTCTATGTCACTCCTTCATTTCACTCCTCTATGTCACTCCTCCTTGTCGCTCTTCCATGTCACTCCTCCATGTCGCTACACCAAGTCAATCCTCATGTCACTCCTCCATGTAGCTACTCCATGTCACTCCTCCATGTCGCTACACCAACTCAATCCTCCTTGTCACTCCTCCATGTCACTCAGCCAAGTCATATGTCCATGTCACTCCTTTATGTCACTCCTCCAAGTCACTCCACCATGTCACTTCTATTTGTCTTCCATGTCACTCCTCCATGTCGTTACACCAACTCACTCCTCCATGTCACTCCTCCATGTCGCTACTCCATGTCACTCCTCCATTTCACTCCTTCATGTCTCTCCTCAATGTCACTTCTCCAAGTCTTCAATGTCATGTCTCTGATCTGTGTAGCTCCACATTGTCACTCCTCCAATTCACTCCTCCATGTCGCTACTCCACGTCACTCCTCCATGTCGCTCTACCAACTCACTCCTCCATGTCACTCGTCCACGTCACTCCTCCATGTCACACCTCCTTGTCACTCTTAAATTTCACTCCACCACGCCACTCCTCTATACCACTCCTCCATGTTACTCCTCCATATCAATCCTCCATGTCACTTCTCCATGTCACTCCTCCTTGTCGCAATTCTATGTCACTCCTCCATGTCGCTACACCAACTCACTACTCCATGTCACTCCTCCATGTCGCTACTCCATGTCACTCCTCCATGTCGCTACACCAACTCAATCCTCCTTGTCGCTATTCCATATCACTCCTCCATATCAACCCTCCATGTCACTCCTCAATGTCACTACACCAACTCAATCCTCCTTGTCACTCCTCTATGTCATTTCTCCATGTCACTCTTCCATGTCGCTATTTCATGTCACTCCTTATGTCGCTATATAAACTCAACCCTCCATGTCACTCCTCCATGTCACTCCTCCATGTCCCTCCGCCATGTCACTCCACCATATCAACCCTCCTTCCTGATCAAACTTGTCACTTCTCCATGTCACTACTCCATGTCTCTCCTCCACATCACTCCTCTATATCACTCCTCCATATCACTGCTCCATGTCACTTCTCTTTGTCGCTATTCCATGTTACTCCTCCATGTCGATACACCAACTCACTCTTCCATGTCACTCCTCCATTTCACTCCACCACGTCACTCTTCTACGTCAATCCTCATGTCACTCCTCCATGTCGCTACTTCTTTTCACTCCTCCATGTTACTCCTCCATATCAATCCTCCATGTCACTGTTACTCCTCCTTGTCGCAATTCCATGTCACTCCTCCATGTCGCTACACCAACTCACACCAACTCACTCCTCCATGTCACTCCTCCATGTCGCTACTCCATGTCACTCCTCCATGTCGCTACACCAACTCAATCCTCCTTGTCACTCATCCATGTCACTCATCCAAGTCATTCCTCCATGTCAATCCTTTATGTCATTCCTCCAAGTCACTCCTCCATGTCACTTCTATATGTCTTCCATGTCACTCCTCCATGTCGCTACACCAACTCAATCCTCCTTGTCCATTTCACTCCACCACGTCCCTCCTCAATATCAACCCTCCATGTCACTCCTCCATGTCACTCCTCCATGTCCCTCCGTCATGTCACTCCACCATATCAACCCTCATTCCTGATCAAACTTGTCACTTCTCCATGTCACTACTCCATGTCTCTCCTCCACATCACTCCTCTATATCACTCCTCCATGTCATTCCTCCATGTCACTCCTCCTTGTCGTTATTCCATGTTACTCCTCCATGTCGCTACACCAACTCACTCTTCCATGTCACTCCTCCATTTCTTTCCACCACGTCACTCTTCTACGTCACTCCTCATGTCACTCATCCATGTCGCTACTCCTTGTCACTCCTCCATGTCACTCATCCATGTCATTCCTCCATGTCACTCCTTTATGTCACTCCTCCAAGTCACTCTTCAATTTCACTTCTATATGACTTCAATGTCACTCCTGCATGTCGCTCCTCCATATCACTCCTCTATTTCACTCCTCCATGTCACTCCTCCATATCAATCCTCCATTTCACTCCTCCATGTAACTCCTTAATGTCACTACTCCATGTCACTCCTCCATGTCACTCTTGCATGTCGCTCCTACATGTCACTTCTCCAAGTCTTCAATGTCATGTCTCTCATCCGTGTAGCTCCATATTGTCACTCCTCCATATTACTCCTCTATGTTACTCCTCCATGTCACTTTTCAATATCACTCCTCTATGTCATTCCCCTATGTCGCTACTCCATGTCACTCCTTCATGTCGATCCTCCATTTCACTCCTCCATGTCACTTCTATATGTCTTCCATGTCACTCCTCCATGTCGCTCCACCAACTCAATCCTCCATGTCACTCCTCCTTGTCACTCCTCCATGTAGCTATTCCATGTCACTCCTCCATGTCGCTCTACCAACTCATTCCTTCATGTCACTCGTCCACTTCACTCCTCCATGTCACTACTCCATGTCTCTCCTCCACATCACTCCTCTATATCACTCCTCCATGTCACTCCTCCATGTCACTCCTCCTTGTTGCTATTCCATGTTACTCCTCCATGTCGCTACACCAACTCACTTTTCCATGTCACTCCTCCATGTCGCTATTCCATGTCACTCCTTATGTCGCTACACCAACTCACTCCTCCATTTCACTCCTCCATTTCACTGCACCACGTCACTCCTCCATATAACTCCTCCATATCAACCCTACATGTCACTCCTCCATGTCACTCCTCCATGTCACTACACCAACTCACTAATCCCTGTCCCTCCGCCATGTCACTCCACCATATCAACCCTCCATCCTGATCAAACTTGTCAGTTCTCCATGTCACTACTCCATGTCTCTCCTCCACATCAATCCTCTATGTTATTCCTCCATGTCACTCCTCCATGTCACTCCTCCATGTCACTCCTCCTTGTCGCTATTCCATGTCACTCCTCCATGTTGCTACACCAACTCACTCCTCATGTCACTCCTCCATGTCACTCATCCAAGTCATTCCTCCATGTCACTCCTTTTTGTCATTCCTCCAAGTCACTCCTCCATGTCACTTCTATATGTCTTCCATGTCACTCCTCCATGTCGCTCCACCAACTCAATCCTCCATGTCACTCCTCCTTGTCACTCCTCCATGTAGCTATTCCATGTCACTCCTCCATGTCGCTCTACCAACTCATTCCTCCATGTCACTCGTCCACTTCACTCCTCCATGTCACACTTCCTTGTCACTCCTCCATGTCGCTACTCCATGTCACTACACCAACTCACTCATCCCGGTCGCTCCGCCATGTCACTCCACCATATCAACCCTCCTTCTTGATCAAACTTGTCACTTCTCCATGTCACTACTCCATGTCTCTCCACGAAATCAAACCTCTATGTCACTTCTCCATGTCACTCTTCTATGTCACTCCTCCTTGTCGCTCTTCCATGTCACTCCTCCATGTCGCTACTCCAACTCAATCCTTATGTCACTCCTCCATGTAGCTACTCCATGTCACTCCTCCATGTCGCTACACCAACTTAATCCTCCTTGTCACTCCTCCATGTCACTCAGCCAAGTCAATTGTCCATGTCACTCATTTATATCACTCCTCCAAGTCACTCCTCCATGTCACTTCTATATGTCTTCCATGTCACTCCTCCATGTTGCTCCACCAACTCACTACTCCATGTCACTCCTCCATGTCACTGCTCCACGTCAGTCCTCTATGTCACTCCTCCATGTCACTCCTCCATGTCGCTATTCCATGTCACTCCTTATGTCGCTATTTAAACTCACTCCTCCATGTCACTCCTCCATTTCACTCCACCACGTCACTCCTCCATGTCACTCCTTCATATTAACCCTCCATGTCACTCCTCCTTGTCGCTACACAAACTCACTCCTCCATGTCACTCCTCCATTTCACTCCACCACGTCCTTCCTCCATATCAACCCTCCATGTCACTTCTCCATGTAACTCCTCCATGTCCCTCTGCCATGTCACTCCACCATATCAACCCTCCTTCCTGATCAAACTTGTCACTTCACCATGTCACTACTCCATGTCTCTCCTCCACATCACTCCTCTATATCACTCCTCCATGTCACTCCTCCATGTCACTCCTCCTTGTCGCTATTCCATGTTACTCCTCCATGTCGCTACACCAACTCACTTTTCCATGTCACTCCTCCATTTCACTCCACCACGTCACTCTTCTACGTCACTCCTCCATTTCACTCCTCCATTTCACTGCACCACGTCACTCCTCCATATCACTCCTCCATATCAACCCTACATGTCACTCCTCCATGTCACTCCTCCATGTCATTCCTCCATGTCACTCCTCCATGTCACTACAACAACTCACTCATCCCTGTCCCTCCGCCATGTCACTCCTCCATGTCACTCCTCCATGTCGCTACACCAACTCACTCCTCATGTCACTCCTCCATGTCGCTACTCCATTTCACTCCTCCATTTCACTCCACCACGTCACTCCTCCATGTCACTCCTCCATGTCATTCCTCCATGTCACTCCTCCATGTCACTACAACAACTCACTCATCCCTGTCCCTCCGCCATGTAACTCCTCCATGTCACTCCTCCATGTCGCTACACCAACTCACTCCTCATGTTACTCCTCCATGTCACTCCTCCATGTCACTCCTCAATGTCACTACACCAAGTCACTAATCCCTGTCCCTCCGCCATGTCACTCCACCATATCAACCCTCCATCCTGATCAAACTTGTCAGTTCTCCATGTCACTACTCCATGTCTCTCCTCCACATCAATCCTCTATGTCATTCCTCCATGTCACTCCTCCATGTCACTCCTCCATGTCACTCCTCCTTGTCGCTATTCCATGTCACTCCTCCATGTTGCTACACCAACTCACTCCTCATGTCACTTCTCCATGTCAATCAACCAAGTCATTCCTCCATGTCACTCCTTTATGTCACTCCTCCAAGTCACTCCTCCATGTCACTTCTATATGTCTTCCATGTCACTCCTCCATGTCGCTCCACCAACTCAATCCTCCATGTCACTCCTCCTTGTCACTCCTCCATGTAGCTATTCCATGTCACTCCTCCATGTCGCTCTACCAACTCATTCCTCCATGTCACTCGTCCACTTCACTCCTCCATGTCACACTTCCTTGTCACTCCTCCATGTCGCTACTCCATGTCACTACACCAACTCACTCATCCCGGTCGCTCCGCCATGTCACTCCACCATATCAACCCTCCTTCTTGATCAAACTTGTCACTTCTCCATGTCACTACTCCATGTCTCTCCACCAAATCAAACCTCTATGTCACTTCTCCATGTCACTCTTCTATGTCACTCCTCCTTGTCGCTCTTCCATGTCACTCCTCCATGTCGCTACTCCAACTCAATCCTTATGTCACTCCTCCATGTAGCTACTCCATGTCACTCCTCCATGTCGCTACACCAACTTAATCCTCCTTGTCACTCCTCCATGTCACTCAGCCAAGTCAATTGTCCATGTCACTCATTTATATCACTCCTCCAAGTCACTCCTCCATGTCACTTCTATATGTCTTCCATGTCACTCCTCCATGTTGCTCCACCAACTCACTACTCCATGTCACTCCTCCATGTCACTGCTCCACGTCACTCCTCTATGTCACTCCTCCATGTCACTCCTCCATGTCGCTATTCCATGTCACTCCTTATGTCGCTATATAAACTCACTCCTCCATGTCACTCCTCTATTTCACTCCACCACGTCACTCCTCCATGTCACTCCTTCATATTAACCCTCCATGTCACTCCTCCTTGTCGCTACACAAACTCACTCCTCCATGTCACTCCTCCATTTCACTCCACCACGTCCTTCCTCCATATCAACCCTCCATGTCACTTCTCCATGTAACTCCTCCATGTCCCTCTGCCATGTCACTCCACCATATCAACCCTCCTTCCTGATCAAACTTGTCACTTCACCATGTCACTACTCCATGTCTCTCCTCCACATCACTCCTCTATATCACTCCTCCATGTCACTCCTCCATGTCACTCCTCCTTGTCGCTATTCCATGTTACTCCTCCATGTCGCTACACCAACTCACTTTTCCATGTCACTCCTCTATTTCACTCCACCACGTCACTCTTCTACGTCACTCCTCCATTTCACTCCTCCATTTCACTGCACCACGTCACTCCTCCATATCACTCCTCCATATCAACCCTACATGTCACTCCTCCATGTCACTCCTCCATGTCATTCCTCCATGTCACTCCTCCATGTCACTACAACAACTCACTCATCCCTGTCCCTCCGCCATGTCACTCCTCCATGTCACTCCTCCATGTCGCTACACCAACTCACTCCTCATGTCACTCCTCCATGTCGCTACTCTATTTCACTCCTCCATTTCACTCCACCACGTCACTCCTCCATGTCACTCCTCCATGTCATTCCTCCATGTCACTCCTCCATGTCACTACAACAACTCACTCATCCCTGTCCCTCCGCCATGTAACTCCTCCATGTCACTCCTCCATGTCGCTACACCAACTCACTCCTCATGTTACTCCTCCATGTCACTCCTCCATGTCACTCCTCCATGTCACTACACCAAGTCACTAATCCCTGTCCCTCCGCCATGTCACTCCACCATATCAACCCTCCATCCTGATCAAACTTGTCAGTTCTCCATGTCACTACTCCATGTCTCTCCTCCACATCAATCCTCTATGTCATTCCTCCATGTCACTCCTCCATGTCACTCCTCCATGTCACTCCTCCTTGTCGCTATTCCATGTCACTCCTCCATGTTGCTACACCAACTCACTCCTCATGTCACTTCTCCATGTCAATCATCCAAGTCATTCCTCCATGTCACTCCTTTATGTCACTCCTCCAAGTCACTCCTCCATGTCACTTCTATATGTCTTCCATGTCACTCCTCCATGTCGCTCCACCAACTCAATCCTCCATGTCACTCCTCCTTGTCACTCCTCCATGTAGCTATTCCATGTCACTCCTCCATGTCGCTCTACCAACTCATTCCTCCATGTCACTCGTCCACTTCACTCCTCCATGTCACACTTCCTTGTCACTCCTCCATGTCGCTACTCCATGTCACTACACCAACTCACTCATCCCGGTCGCTCCGCCATGTCACTCCACCATATCAACCCTCCTACTTGATCAAACTTGTCACTTCTCCATGTCACTACTCCATGTCTCTCCACCAAATCAAACCTCTATGTCACTTCTCCATGTCACTCTTCTATGTCACTCCTCCTTGTCGCTCTTCCATGTCACTCCTCCATGTCGCTACTCCAACTCAATCCTTATGTCACTCCTCCATGTAGCTACTCCATGTCACTCCTCCATGTCGCTACACCAACTTAATCCTCCTTGTCACTCCTCCATGTCACTCAGCCAAGTCAATTGTCCATGTCACTCATTTATATCACTCCTCCAAGTCACTCCTCCATGTCACTTCTATATGTCTTCCATGTCACTCCTCCATGTTGCTCCACCAACTCACTACTCCATGTCACTCCTCCATGTCACTGCTCCACGTCAGTCCTCTATGTCACTCCTCCATGTCACTCCTCCATTTCACTCCACCACGTCACTCCTCCATGTCACTCCTCCATATTAACCCTCCATGTCACTCCTCCTTGTCGCTACACAAACTCACTCCTCCATGTCACTCCTCCATTTCACTCCACCACGTCCTTCCTCCATATCAACCCTCCATGTCACTTCTCCATGTAACTCCTCCATGTCCCTCTGCCATGTCACTCCACCATATCAACCCTTCTTCCTGATCAAATTTGTCACTTCACCATGTCACTACTCCATGTCTCTCCTCCACATCACTCCTCTATATCACTCCTCCATGTCACTCCTCCATGTCACTCCTCCTTGTCGCTATTCCATGTTACTCCTCCATGTCGCTACACCAACTCACTTTTCCATGTCACTCCTCCATTTCACTCCACCACGTCACTCTTCTACGTCACTCCTCATGTCACTCCTCCATGTCGCTACTCCATGTCACTACTCCATGTCTTTTCTCCACATCAATCCTCTATGTCACTCCTCCATGTCAGTCCTCCATGTCATTCCTCCTTGTCGCTATTCCATGTCTTTTCTCCATATCAACCCTCCATGTCACTTCTCCATGTCACTCCTCCATGTCCCTCTGCCATGTCACTCCTCCATATCAACCCTCCATATCACTCCTCCATGTCACTACACCAACTCAATCCTCCTTGTCACTCCTTTATGTCACTTCTCCATGTCACTCTTCCATGTCGCTATTCCATGTCACTCCTTATGTCGCTATATAAACTCAATCCTCCATGTCACTACTCCATTTCACTCCACCACGTCACTCCTCCATGTCACTCCTCCATATTACTCCTCCATGTCACTCCTCCTTGTCGCTACACCAACTCACTCCTCCATATCACTCCTCTATTTCACTCCTCCATGTCACTCCTCCATATAAATCCTCCATTTCACTCCTCCATGTAACTCCTTAATGTCACTACTCCATGTCGCTACTCCATGTCACTCCTCCATGTCACTCTTTTATATGTCGCTCCTCCATGTCACTTCTCCAAGTCTTCAATGTCATGTCTCTCATCCGTGTAGCTACATATTGTCACTCCTCCATATCACTCCTCCGTGTCACTTCTACATGTTTTCCATGTCACTCCTCCACATCACTCCTCTATGTCACTCCTCCATGTCACTTTTCAATATCACTCCTCTATGTCATTCCCCTATGTCGCTACTCCATGTCACTCCTCCATGTCAATCCTCCATGTCACTCCTCCATGTCACTTCTATATGTCTTCCATGTCACTCCTCCATGTCGCTCCTCCTTGTCACTCCTCCATTTTGCTCCTCCATGTCACTCCTCCATGTCACTCATCCATGTCCCTCCGCCATGTCACTCCACCATATCAATCCTCCTTTCTGATCCACCCTGTCACTCCTCCATGTCTCTCCTCCGCATCAATCCTCCATGTCACTCCTCCATGTTACTCCTCCATGTCACTCCTCCTTGTCGCTCTTACATGTCACTCCTCCATGTCGCTACACCAACTCAATCCTCATGTCACTCCTCCATGTAGCTACTCCATGTCACTCCTCCATGTCGCTACACCAACTCAAGCCTCCTTGTCACTCCTCCATGTCACTCAGCCAAGTCATTTGTCCATGTCACTCCTTTATGTCACTCCTCCAAGTAACTCCTCCATGTTTCTTCTATATGTCTTCCATGTCACTCCTCCATGTTGCTCCACCAACTCACTCCTCCATGTTACTCCTCCATGTCACTGCTCCACGTATCTCCTCTATGTCACTCCTCCATGTCACTCCTCCATGTCGCTATTCCATGTCACTCCTTATGTCGTTATATAAACTCACTCCTCCATGTCACTCCTCCATTTCACTCCACCACGTCACTCCTCCATGTCACTCTTCCATATCAACCCTCCATGTCACTCCTCCTTGTCGCTACACCAACTCACTCCTCCATGTCACTCCTCCATTTCATTCCACCACGTCTATATGTATTCCATGTCACTCCTCCATGTCGCTCCACCAACTCACTCCTCCATGTCACTCCTCCTTGTCACTCCTCCATGTAGCTATTCCATTTCACTCCTCCATGTCGCTACACCAACTCAACCCTCCTTGTCACTCCTCCATGTCACTCATCCAAGTCACTCCTCCATGTCGCTATTCCATGTCACTCCTTATGTCGATACGCCAACTCACTCCTCCATGTCACTCCTCCATTTCACTCCACCACGTCACTCCTCCATGTCACTCCTCCATATCAACCCGCCATGTCACTCCTCCATGTCACTCCTCCAAGTCACTACACCAACTCACTAATCCCTGCCCCTCCGCCATGTCACTCCACAATATCAAACCTCCTTCCTGATTAAACTTGTCAGTTCTCCGTGACACTACTCCATGTCTCTCCTCCACATCAAGCCTCTATGTCACTCCTCCATGTTGCTACACCAACTCACTCCTCATGTCACTCCTCCATTTCACTCCTCCATGTCGCTACTCCTTGTCACTCCTCCAAGTCACTTATCCATGTCATTCCTCCATGTCACTCCTTTATGTCACTCCTCCAAGTCACTCCTCAATTTCACTTCTATATGACTTCAATGTCACTCCTGCATGTCGCTCCTCCATATCACTCGTCTATTTCACTCCTCCATGTGATTGCTCCTTGTCGTTATTCCATGTAACTCCTCAAATTCAACCCTCCATGTCACTATTCCACGTCACTCCTCCATGTCACACCTCCTTGTCACTCCTCCATGTCGCTCTACCAACTCACTCCTCCATGTCACTCGTCCACGTCACTCCTCCATGTCACACCTCCTTTTCACTCCTCCATGTAGCTACTCCATGTCACTCCTCCATTTCACTCCTCCATGTCACTCTTAAATTTCACTCCACCACGCCACTCCTCTATATAACTCTTCCATGTTACTCCTCCTTATCAATCCTCCATGTCACTTCTCCATGTCACTCCTCCTTGTCGCTATTCCATGTCACTCCTCCATGTCGCTACACCAACTCACTCCTCATGTCACTCCCTCATGTCACTCCTCCATGTCGCTATTCCATGTCACTCCTTATGTCGCTACACGAACTCACTCCTCCATTTCACTCCACCACGTCACTCCTCCAAATCATTCCTCCATATCAACCCTCCATGTCACTCCTCCATGTCACTCCTCCATGTCATTCCTCTATGTCACTCCTCCATGTCACTACACCAACTCACTCATCCCTGTCCCTCCGCCATGTCACTCCTCCATGTCGCTACACTAACTCACTCCTCCATGTAACTCCTCCATGGCTCTACTACATGTCACTCCTCCATTTCACTCCTCCATGTCTCTCCTCCATGTCACTTCTCCAAGTCTTCAATGTCATGTCTCTCATCTGTGTAGCTCCACATTGTCACTCCTCCAAGTCACTCCTCCATGTCGCTACTCCACGTCACTCCTCCATGTCACACCTCCTTTTCACTCCTCCATGTAGCTTCTCCATGTCACTCCTCCATGTCGCTCTACCAACTCACTACTCCATGTCACTCGTCCACGTCACTCCTCCATGTCACACCTCCTTGTCACTCCTCCATGTAGCTACTCCATGTCACTCCTCCATGTCACTCCTCCATGTCACTCTTAAATATCACTCCACCATGCCACTCCTCTATATCACTCCTCCATGTTACTCCTCCATATCAATCCTCCATGTCACTTCTCCATTTCACTCCTCCATGTCACTTCTATATGTCTTCCATGTCACTCCTCCATGTCGCTCCACCAACTCACTCCTCCATGTCACTCCTCCTGGTCACTCCTCCATGTAGCTATTCCATGTCACTCCTCCATGTCACTCGTCCACGTCACTCCTCCATGTCACACTTCCTTGTCTCTCCTCCATGTAACTACTCCATGTCACTACACCAACTCACTCATTCCTGTCCCTCCGCCATGTCACTCCACCATATCAACCCTCCTTCCTGATCAAACTTGTCACTTCTCCATGTCGCTACTCCATTTCACATCTCCATGTCGCTACACCAACTCAATCCTCCTTGTCACTCCTCCATGTCACTCATGCAAGTCATTCCTCCATGTCACTCCTTTATGTCATTCATCCAAGTCACTCCTCCATGTCACTTCTATATGTCTTCCATGTCACTCCTCCATGTCACTTCACCAACTCACTCCTCCATGTCACTCCTCCAAGTCAATGCTCCACGTCACTCCTCTATGTCACTCCTCCATGTCACTCCTCCATGTCGCTATTCCATGTCACTCCTTATGTCGCTACACCAACTCACTCCTCCATGTCACTCCTCCATTTCACTCCACCACGTCACACCTCCATGTCACTCCTCGATATCAACGTTCCATGTCACTCCTCCATGTCACTCCTCCATGTCACTCCTCTATGTCACTACACCAACTCACTCATCCCTTTCCCTCCGCCATGTCACTCCACCATATCAACCCTCCTTCCTGATCAAACTTGTCACTTCTCCATGTCACTACTCCATGTCTCTCCTCCACATCAAACCTCTATGTCACTCCTCCATGTCACTCCTCCATGTCACTCCTCCTTGTCGCTATTCCATGTCACTCCTCCATGTCGCTACACCAACTCACTCCTCATGTCACTTCTCCATGTCACTCCTCCATGTCGCTATTCCATGTCACTCCTTATGTCGCTACACCAACTCACTCCTCCATTTCACTCCTCCATTTCACTCCACCACATCACTCCTCCATATCACTCCTCCATATAACCCTCCATGTCACTCCTCCATGTCAATCCTCCATGTCATTCCTCCATGTCACTCCTCCATGTCGCTACACCAACTCAATCCTCATGTCACTCCTCCATGTAGCTACTCCATGTCACTCCTCCATGTCGCTACACCAACTCAAACCTCCTTGTCACTCCTCCATGTCACTGCTCCACGTCACTCCTCTATGTCATTCCTCCATTTCACTCCACCATGTCGCTATTCCATGTCACTCCTTATGTCGCTATATAAACTCACTCCTCCATGTCACTCCTCCATTTCACTCCACCACGTCACTCCTCCATGTCACTCCTCCATATCAACCCTCCATGTAACTCCTCCTTGTCGATACACCAACTCACTCCTCCATGTCACTCCTCCATGTCACTCCTCCATTTCACTCCACCACATCCCTCCTCCATATCAACCCTCCATGTCACTCCTCCATGTCCCTCCGCAATGTCACTCCACCATATCAACCCTCCTTCCTGATCAAACTTGTCACTTCTCCATGTCACTACTCCATGTCTCTCCTCCACATCACTCCTCCACATCACTCCTCTATATCACTCCTCCATGTCACTCTTCCATGTCACTCCTCCTTTTCGCTTTTCCATGTTACTCCTCCATGTCGCTACACCAACTCACTCTTCCATGTCACTCCTCCATTTCACTCCACCACGTCACTCTTCTACATCACTCCTCATGTCACTCCTCCATGTCACTCCTCCATGTCGCTATTCCATGTCACTCCTCTATGTCACTCCTCCATGTCACTACACCAACTCACTCATCCCTGTCCCTCCGCCATGTCACTCCTCCATGTCGCTACACTAACTCACTCCTCCATGTAACTCCTCCATGGCTCTACTACATGTCACTCCTCCATTTCACTCCTCCATGTCTCTCCTCCATGTCACTTCTCCAAGTCTTCAATGTCATGTCTCTCATCTGTGTAGCTCCACATTGTCACTCCTCCAAGTCACTCCTCCATGTCGCTACTCCACGTCACTCCTCCATGTCACACCTCCTTTTCACTCCTCCATGTAGCTTCTCCATGTCACTCCTCCATGTCGCTCTACCAACTCACTACTCCATGTCACTCGTCCACGTCACTCCTCCATGTCACACCTCCTTGTTACTCCTCCATATCAATCCTCAATGTCACTCATCCATGTCCCTCCGCCATGTCACTCCACCATATCAATCCTCCTTGCTGATCCGCCCTGTTACTCCTCCATGTCTCTCCTCCACATCAATTCTCCATGTCACTCCTCCATGTCACTCCTCCATGTAACTACACCAACTCACTCATCCCTTTCCCTCCGCCATGTAACTCCACCACATCAACCCTCCTTCCTGATCAAACTTGTCACTTCTCCATGTCACTACTCCATGTCTCTCCTCCACATCACTCCTCTATATCACTCCTCCATGTCACTCCTCATTGTCGCTATTCCATGTTACTCCTCCATGTCGCTACACCAACTCACTCTTCCATGTCACTCCCACATTTTACTCCACCACGTCACTCCTCTATGTCACTCCTCCATATCAACCCTCCATGTCACTACTCCATGTTACTCCTCCATGTCGCTACACCAACTCACTCTTCCATGTCACTCCCACATTTCACTCCACCACGTCACTCCTCTATGTCACTCCTCCATATCAACCCTCCATGTCACTACTCCATGTCTCTCCCCCACATCAAACCTCTATGTCACTCCACCATGTCACTCCTCTATGTCACTCCTCCTTGTCGCTCTTCCATGTCACTCCTCCATGTCGCTACACCAACTCAATCCTCATGTCACTCCTCCATGTAGCTACTCCATGTCACTCCTCCATGTCGCTACACCAACTCATTCCTCATGTCACTCCTCCATGTAGCTACTCCATGTCACTCCTCAATGTCGCTACACCAACTCAATCCTCCATGTCACTTCTATATGTCTTCCATGTCACTCCTCCATGTTGCTCCACCAACTCACTCCTCCATGTCACTCCTCAATGTCACTGCTCCACGTTACTCCTCTATGTCACTCCTCCATGTCACTCCTCCATGTCGCTATTCCATGTCACTCCTTATGTCGCTATATAAACTCACTCCTCCATGTCACTCCTCCATTTCACTCCACCACGTCACTCCTCCATGTCACTCCTCCATATCAACCCTCCATGTCACTCCTCCTTGTCGCTACACCAACTCACTCCTCCATGTCACTCCTCCATTTCACTCCACCACGTCTATATGTCTTCCATGTCACTCCTCCATGTCGCTCCACCAACTCACTCTTCCATGTCACTCCTCCTTGTCATTCCTCCATGTAGCTATTCTATTTCACTACTCCATGTCGCTACACCAACTCAATCCTCCTTGTCACTCCTTCATGTTGCTCCACCAACTCACTCCTCCATGTCACTCCTCCATTTCACTCCACCACGTCCCTCCTCCATATCAACCCTCCATGTCACTACACCAACTCACTCATCCCTGTCCCTCCGCCATGTCACTCCACCATATCAACCCTCCTTCCTGATCAAACTTGTCACTTCTCCATGTCACTACTCCATGTCTCTCCCCCACATCAAACCTCTATGTCATTCCTCCTTGTCACTCCTCCATGTAGCTATTCCATGTCACTCCTCCATGTCGCTCTACCAACTCACTACTCCATGTCTTTCCTCCACATCAATCCTCTATGTCACTTCTCCATGTCATTCCTCTTTGTCGCTATTCCATGTCACTCCTCCATGTCGCTACACCAACTCACTCCTCCATGTCACTCCACCATTTCACTCCACCACGTCACTCCTCCATGTCACTCCTCCATATCAACCCTCCATGTCACTCCTCCATGTCACTCCTCCATGTCACTACACCAACTCACTCATCCCTGTCCCTCCGCCAAGTCACTCCACCATATCAACCCTCCTTCTTGATCAAACTTGTCACTTCTCCATGTCAATACTCCATGTCTCACCTCCACATCAATCCTCTATGTCACTCCTCCATGTCACTCCTCCATGTCACTCCTCCTTGTCGCTATTCCATGTCACTCCTCCATGTCGCTACACCAACTCACTCCTCCATTTCACTCCTCCATTTCACTCCACCACGTCACTCCTCCATATCACTCCTCCATATCAACCCTCCATGTCACTCCTCAAAGTCACTCCTCCATGTTATTCCTCCATGTCACTCCTCCATGTCACTACACCAACTCACTCATCCCTTTCCCTCCGCCATGTCACTCCTCCATGTCACTCCTCCATGTCGCTACTCCATTTCACATCTCCATGTCACTACACCAACTCAATCCTCCTTGTCACTCATCCATGTAACTCTTCCAAGTCACTCCTCCATGTCACTATTCCATGTCACTCCTTTATGTCACTCCTCCATGTCACTCATCCAAGTCACTCCTCAATTTCACTTCTATATGACTTCAATGTCACTCCTGCATGTCGCTCCTCCATATCACTCCTCTATTTCACTCCTCTATGTCACTCCTCCATATCAATCCTCCATTTCACTCCTCCATGTAACTCCTTAATGTCATTACTCCATGTCGCTATTCCATGTCACTCCTCCATGTCACTCTTGCATGTCGCTCCTCCATGTCACTCCTCCATGTCACTTCTATATGTCTTCCATTTCACTCCTCCATGTCGCTCCTCCTTGTTACTCCTCCATGTTGCTCCTCCATGTCACTCCTCCATGTCACTCATCCATTTCCCTCCGCCATGTCACTCCACCATATCAATCCTCCTTGCTGATCCGCCCTGTCACTCCTCCATGTCTCTCCTCCACATCTATCCTCCATGTCACTCCTCCATGTCACTCCTCCATGTCACTCCTCCATGTCACTACACCAAGTCACTCATCACTTTCCCTCCGCCACGTCTATATGTCTTCCATGTCACTCCTCCATGTCGCTCCACCAACTCACTCCTCCATGTCACTCCTCCTTGTCACTCCTCCATGTAGCTATTCCATTTCACTACTCCATGTCGCTACACCAACTCAATCCTCCTTGTCACTCCTCCATGTCACTCATATAAGTCACTCCTCCATGTCGCTATTCCATGTCACTCCTTATGTCGATACGCCAACTCACTCCTCCATGTCACTCCTCCATTTCACTCCACCACGTCACTCCTCCATGTCACTCCTCCATATCAACCCTCCATGTCACTCCTCCACTTCACTCCTCCATGTCGCTACTCCATGTCACTCCTCCAAGTCTTCAATGTCATGTCTCTCATCTGTGTAACTCCACATTGTCACTCCTCCATGTCACTACACCAACTCACTCATCCCTGTCCCTCCGCCAAGTCACTCCACCATATCAACCCTCCTTCTTGATCAAACTTGTCACTTCTCCATGTCTCTCCCCCACATCAAATCTCTATGTCACTCCTCCATGTCACTCCTCTATTTCACTCCTCCTTGTCGCTCTTCCATGTCACTCAGCCAAGTCATTTGTCCATGTCACTCCTTTATATCACTCCTCCAAGTCCCTCCTCCATGTCACTTCTATATGTCTTCCATGTCACTCCTCCATGTTGCTCCACCAACTCACTACTCCATGTCACTCCTCCATGTCACTGCTCCACGTCACTCCTCTGTCACTCCTCCATGTCACTCCTCCATGTCGCTATTCCATGTCACTCCTTATGTCGCTATAGAAACTCACTCCTCCATGTCACTCCTCCATTTCACTCCACCACGTCACTCCCCATGTCACTCCTCCATATGAACCCTCCATGTCACTCCTCCTTGTCGCAACACCTACTCACTCCTCCATGTCACTCCTCCATTTCACTCCACCACGTCCCTCCTCCATATCAACCCTCCATGTCACTCCTCCATGTCACTCCTCCATGTCCCTCCGCCATGTCACTCCACCATATCAACCCTCCTTCATGATCAAACTTGTCACTTCTCCATGTCACTACTCCATGTCTCTCCTCCACATCACTCCTCTATATCACTCCTCCATGTCACTCCTCCACGTCACTCCTCCTTGTCGCGATTTCATGTCACTCCTCCATGTCGCTACACCAACTCACTCTTCCATGTCACTACCCCATTTCACTCCACCACGTCACTCTTCTACGTCACTCCTCATGTCACTCCTCCTTGTCTCTACTCCATGTCACTACTCCATGTCTTTCCTCCACATCAATCCTCTATGTCACTCCTCCATGTCAATCCTCCATGTCATTGCTCCTTGTTGCTATTCCATGTCACTCCTCCATGTCAATCCTCCATGTCACTCCTCCTTGTCACTACACCAACTTACTCATCCCTGTCCCTCCGCCATGTCACTCCACGATATCAACCCTCCTTCTTGATCAAACTTGTCACTTCTCCATGTCACTACTCCATGTCTCTCCCCCACATCAAACATCTATGTCACTCCTCCATTTCACTCCTCTATGTCACTCCTCCTTGTCGCTCTTCCATGTCTCTCCTCCATGTCGCTACACCAACTCAATCCTCATGTCACTCCTCCATGTAGCTACTCCATGTCACTCCTCCATGTCGCTACACCAACTCAATCCTCCTTGTCACTCCTCCATGTCACTCAGCCAAGTCATATGTCCATGTCACTCCTTTATGTCACTCCTCCATGTCAATCCTCCATATCACTTCTATATGTCTTCCATGTCACTCCTCCATGTCGTTACACCAACTCACTCCTCCATGTCACTCCTCCATGTCGCTACTCCATGTCACTCTTCCATTTCACTCCTCCATGTCTCTCCTCAATGTCACTTCTCCAAGTCTTCAATGTCATGTCTCTCATCTGTGTAGCTCCACATTGTCACTCCTCCAAGTCACTCCTCCATGTAGCTACTCCATGTCACTCCTCCATTTCGCTCTACCAACTCACTCCTCCATGTAACTCTTCCACGTCACTCCTCCATGTCACACCTCCTTGTCACTCTTAAATTTCACTCAACCACGCCACTCCTCTATATCACTCCTCTATGTTACTCCTCCATATCAATCCTCCATGTCACTTCTCCATGTCACTCCTCCTTGTCGCAATTCTATGTCACTCCTCCATGTCGCTACACCAACTCACTACTCCATGTCACTCCTCCATGTCGCTACTCCATGTCACTCCTCCATCTCGCTACACCAACTCAATCCTCCTTGTCGCTATTCCATGTCAATCCTCCATATCAACCCTCCATGTCACTCCTCCATGTCACTACACAAACTCAATCCTCCTTGTCACTCCTCTATGTCATTTCTCCATGTCACTCTTCCATGTCGCTATTCCATGTCACTCCTTATGTCGCTATATAAACTCAATCCTCCATGTCACTACTCCATTTCACTCCACCACGTCACTCCTCCATGTCACTCCTCAATATTACTCCTCCATGTCACTCCTTCTTGTCGCTACACCAACTCACTCCTCCATGTCACTCCTCCATTTCACTCCACCATGTCCCTCCTCCATATAAACCCTCCATGTCACTCCTCCATGTCACTCCTCCATGTCCCTCCGCCATGTCACCCCACCATATCAACCCTCCTTCCTGATCAAACTTGTCACTTTTCCATGTCACTACTCCATGTCTCTCCTACACATCACTCCTCTATATCACTGCTCCATGTCACTCCTCTTTGTTGCTATTACATGTTACTCCTCCATGTCGCTACACCAACTCACTCTTCCATGTCACTCCTCCATTTCACTCCACCACGTCACTCTTCTACGTCACTCCTCATGTCACTCCTCCATGTCGCTACTCCTTGCAACTCCTCCATGTCACTCATCCCTGTCATTCCTCCATGTCACTCCTTTATGTCACTCCTCCAAGTCACTCCTCAATTTCACTTCTATATGACTTCAATGTCACTTCTGCATGTCGCTCCTCCATATCACTCCTCTATTTCACTTCTCCATGTCACTCCTCCATATCAATCCTCCATTTCACTCCTCCATGTAACTCCTTAATGTCACTACTCCATGTCGCTACTCCATGTCACTCCTCCATGTCACTCTTGCATGTCGCTCCTCCATGTCACTTCTCCAAGTCTTCAACGTCATGTCTCTCAATCCGTGTAGCTTCATATTGTCACTCCTCCATATCACTCCTCCGTGTCACTTCTACATGTTTTCCATGTCACTCCTCCACATCACTCCTCTATGTCACTCCTCCATGTCACTTTTCAATATCACTCCTCTATGTCATTCCCCTATGTCGCTACTCCATGTCACTCCTCCATGTTGCTCCTCCATGTCACTCCTCCATGTCACTCATCCATGTCCCTCCGCCATGTCACTCCACCATATCAATCCTCCTTGCTGATCCGCCCTGTCACTCCTCCATGTCTCTCCTCCACATCAATCCTCCATGTCACTCCTCCATGTCACTCCTCCATGTCACTACACCAACTCACTCATCCCTTTCCCTCCGCCATGTCACTCCACCATATCAACCCTCCTTCTTGATCAAACTTGTCACTTCTCCATGTCACTACTCCATGTCTCTCCCCCACATCAAACATCTATGTCACTCCTCCATTTCACTCCTCTATGTCACTCCTCCTTGTCGCTCTTCCATGTCACTCCTCCATGTCGCTACACCAACTCAATCCTCATGTCACTCCTCCATGTAGCTACTCCATGTCACTCCTCCATGTCGCTACACCAACTCAATCCTCCTTGTCACTCCTCCATGTCACTCAGCCAAGTCATATGTCCATGTCACTCCTTTATGTCACTCCTCCATGTCAATCCTCCATATCACTTCTATATGTCTTCCATGTCACTCCTCCATGTCGTTACACCAACTCACTCCTCCATGTCACTCCTCCATGTCGCTACTCCATGTCACTCTTCCATTTCACTCCTCCATGTCTCTCCTCAATGTCACTTCTCCAAGTCTTCAATGTCATGTCTCTCATCTGTGTAGCTCCACATTGTCACTCCTCCAAGTCACTCCTCCATGTAGCTACTCCATGTCACTCCTCCATTTCGCTCTACCAACTCACTCCTCCATGTAACTCTTCCACGTCACTCCTCCGTGTCACACCTCCTTGTCACTCTTAAATTTCACTCAACCACGCCACTCCTCTATATCACTCCTCTATGTTACTCCTCCATATCAATCCTCCATGTCACTTCTCCATGTCACTCCTCCTTGTCGCAATTCTATGTCACTCCTCCATGTCGCTACACCAACTCACTACTCCATGTCACTCCTCCATGTCGCTACTCCATGTCACTCCTCCATCTCGCTACACCAACTCAATCCTCCTTGTCGCTATTCCATGTCACTCCTCCATATCAACCCTCCATGTCACTCCTCCATGTCACTACACGAACTCAATCCTCCTTGTCACTCCTCTATGTCATTTCTCCATGTCACTCTTCCATGTCGCTATTCCATGTCACTCCTTATGTCGCTATATAAACTCAATCCTCCATGTCACTACTCCATTTCATTCCACCACGTCACTCCTCCATGTCACTCCTCAATATTACTCCTCCATGTCACTCCTTCTTGTCGCTACACCAACTCACTCCTCCATGTCACTCCTCCATTTCACTCCACCATGTCCCTCCTCCATATCAACCCTCCATGTCACTCCTCCATGTCACTCCTCCATGTCCCTCCGCCATGTCACCCCACCATATCAACCCTCCTTCCTGATCAAACTTGTCACTTTTCCATGTCACTACTCCATGTCTCTCCTACACATCACTCCTCTATTTCACTGCTCCATGTCACTCCTCTTTGTTGCTATTACATGTTACTCCTCCATGTCGCTACACCAACTCACTCTTCCATGTCACTCCTCCATTTCACTCCACCACGTCACTCTTCTACGTCACTCCTCATGTCACTCCTCCATGTCGCTACTCCTTGCAACTCCTCCATGTCACTCATCCCTGTCATTCCTCCATGTCACTCCTTTATGTCACTCCTCCAAGTCACTCCTCAATTTCACTTCTATATGACTTCAATGTCACTTCTGCATGTCGCTCCTCCATATCACTCCTCTATTTCACTTCTCCATGTCACTCCTCCATATCAATCCTCCATTTCACTCCTCCATGTAACTCCTTAATGTCACTACTCCATGTCGCTACTCCATGTCACTCCTCCATGTCACTCTTGCATGTCGCTCCTCCATGTCACTTCTCCAAGTCTTCAACGTCATGTCTCTCAATCCGTGTAGCTCCATATTGTCACTCCTCCATATCACTCCTCCGTGTCACTTCTACATGTTTTCCATGTCACTCCTCCACATCACTCCTCTATGTCACTCCTCCATGTCACTTTTCAATATCACTCCTCTATGTCATTCCCCTATGTCGCTACTCCATGTCACTCCTCCATGTTGCTCCTCCATGTCACTCCTCCATGTCACTCATCCATGTCCCTCCGCCATGTCACTCCACCATATCAATCCTCCTTGCTGATCCGCCCTGTCACTCCTCCATGTCTCTCCTCCACATCAATCCTCCATGTCACTCCTCCATGTCACTCCTCCATGTCACTACACAAACTCACTCATCCCTTTCCCTCCGCCATGTCACTCCACCATATCAACCCTCCTTCCTGATCAAACTTGTCAGTTCTCCATGTCACTACTCAATGTCTCTCCTCCACATCAATCCTCTATGTCACTCCTCCATTTCACTCCTCCTTGTCACTCCTCCTTGTCGCTGTTCCATGTCACTCCTCCATGTTGCTACTCCAACTCACTCCTCATGTCACTCCTCCATGTCGCTACTCCATGTCACTCCTCCATGTCGCTACACCAACTCGATCCTCCTTGTCAGTACACCATGTCACTCATCCAAGTCATTCCTCCATGTCACTCCTTTATGTCACTCCTCCAAGTCACTCCTCCATGTCACTTCTATATGTCTTCCATGTCACTCCTCCATGTCACTCCACCAACTCACTCCTCCATGTCACTCCTCCTTGTCACTCCTCCATGTAGCTATTCCATTTCACTCCTCCATGTCGCTACACCAACTCAATCCTCCTTGTCACTCCTCCATGTCACACCTCCTTGTTACTCCTCCATGTAGCTACTCCATGTTACTCCTCCATATCAATCCTCCATGTCACTTCTCCACGTCACTCCTCCTTGTCACAATTCCATGTCACTCCTCCATGTCGCTACACAAACTCACTCCTCCATGTCACTCCTCCATGTCGCTACTCCATGTCACTCCTCCATGTCGCTACACCAACTCAATCCTCCTAGTCACTCCTCCATGTCACTCATCCAAGTCATTCCTCCATGTCACTCCTTTATGTCATTCCTCCAAGTCACTCCTCCATGTCACTTCTATATGTCTTCCATGTCACTCCTCCATGTCGCTCCACCAACTAACTCCTCCATGTCACTCCTCCATGTTGCTATTCCATGTCACTCTTTATGTCGCTACACCAACTCACTCCTCCATGTCACTCCTCCATTTCACTCCACCACGTCACTCCTCCATATCAACCCTCCATGTCACTCTTCCATGTCACTCCTCCATGTCACTCCTCTATGTCACCACACCAACTCACTCATCCCTTTCCCTCCGCCATGTCACTCCACCATATCAACCCTCCTTGCTGATCAAACTTGTCACTTCTCCATGTCAATACTCCATGTCTCACCTCCATATCAATCCTCTATGTCACTCCTCCATGTCACTCCTCCATGTCACTCCTCCTTGTCGCTATTCCATGTCACTCCTCCATGTCGCTACACCAACTCACTCCTCCATTTCACTTTTCCATTTCACTCCACCACGTCACTCCTCCATATCACTCCTCCATATCAACCCTCCAAGTCACTCCTCCAAGTCACTCCTCCATGTTATTCCTCCATGTCACTCCTCCATGTCTCTACACCAACTCACTCATCCCTGTCCCTCCGCCATGTCACTCCTCCATGTCACTCCTCCATGTCGCTACTCCATTTCACATCTCCATGTCACTACACCAACTCAATCCTCCTTGTCACTCATCCATGTCACTCATCCAAGTCACTCCTCCATGTCACTATTCCATGTCACTCCTTTATGTCACTCCTCCACGTCACTCCTCAATTTCACTTCTATATGACTTCAATGTCACTCCTGCATGTCGCTCCTCCATATCACTCCTCTATTTCACTCCTCCATGTCACTCCTCCATATCAATCCTCCATTTCACTCCTCCATGTAACTCCTTAATGTCATTACTCCATGTCGCTATTCCATGTCACTCCTCCATGTCACTCTTGCATGTCGCTCCTCCATGTCACTCCTCCATGTCACTTCTATATGTCTTCCATTTCACTCCTCCATGTCGCTCCTCCTTGTTACTCCTCCATGTTGCTCCTCCATGTCACTCCTCCATGTCACTCATCCATTTCCCTCCGCCATGTCACTCCACCATATCAATCCTCCTTGCTGATCCGCCCTGTCACTCCTCCATGTCTCTCCTCCACATCTATCCTCCATGTCACTCCTCCATGTCACTCCTCCATGTCACTCCTCCATGTCACTACACCAAGTCTCTCATCACTTTCCCTCCGCCACGTCTATATGTCTTCCATGTCACTCCTCCATGTCGCTCCACCAACTCACTCCTCCATGTCACTCCTCCTTGTCACTCCTCCATGTAGCTATTCCATTTCACTACTCCATGTCGATACGCCAACTCACTCCTCCATGTCACTCCTCCATTTCACTCCACCACGTCACTCCTCCATGTCACTCCTCCATATCAACCCTCCATGTCACTCCTCCACTTCACTCCTCCATGTCGCTACTCCATGTCACTCCTCCAAGTCTTCAATGTCATGTCTCTCATCTGTGTAACTCCACATTGTCACTCCTCCAAGTCACTCCTCCATGTCGCTACTCCATGTCACACCTCCTTGTCACTTCTCCATGTAGCTACTCCATGTCACTCCTCCATGTCGCTCTACCAACTCACTCCTCCATGTTACTCCTCCATATCATTCCTCCATGTCACTTCTCCATGTCACTCCTCCTTGTCGCAATTCCATGTCACTCCTCCATGTCGCTACATCAACTCACTCCTCATGTCACTCCTCCATGTCTCTACTCCATGTCTCTCCTCCATGTCGCTACACCAACTCAATCCTCCTTGTCACTCCTCCATGTCACTCATCCAAGTCACTCCTAAATGTCGCTATTCCATGTCACTCCTTATGTCGATACGCCAACTCACTACTCCATGTCACTCCTCAATTTCACTCCACCACGTCACTCCTCCATGTCACTCCTCCATGTCACTCCTCCTTGTCGCTATTCCATGTTACTCCTCCATGTCGCTACACCAACTCACTCTTCCATGTCACTCCTTCATTTCACTCCACCACGTCACTCTTCTACGTCACTCCTCATGTCACTCCTCCATGTCGCTACTCCTTGTGACTCCTCCATGTCACTCATCCATGTCATTCCTCCATGTCACTCCTCCAAGTCACTCCTCAATTTCACTTCTATATGACTTCGATGTCATGTCTCTCATCCGTGTAGCTCCATATTGTCACTCCTCCATGTAATTCCTTAATGTCACTACTCCATGTCGCTACTCCATGTCACTCCTCCATGTCACTCTTTTATATGTCGCTCCTCCATGTCACTTCTCCAAGTCTTCAATGTCATGTCTCTCATCCGTGTAGCTACATATTGTCACTCCTCCATATCACTCCTCCGTGTCACTTCTACATGTTTTCCATGTCACTCCTCCACATCACTCCTCTATGTCACTCCTCCATGTCACTTTTCAATATCACTCCTCTATGTCATTCCCCTATGTTGCTACTCCATGTCACTCCTCCATGTCAATCCTCCATGTCACTCCTCCATGTCACTTCTATATGTCTTCCATGTCACTCCTCCATGTCGCTCCTCCTTGTCACTCCTCCATTTTGCTCCTCCATGTCACTCCTCCATGTCACTCATCCATGTCCCTCCGCCATGTCACTCCACCATATCAATCCTCCTTGCTGATCCACCCTGTCACTCCTCCATGTCTCTCCTCCGCATCAATCCTCCATGTCACTCCTCCATGTCAACGCTCCATGTCACTCCTCCATGTTACTCCTCCATGTCACTCCTCCTTGTCGCTCTTCCATGTCACTCCTCCATGTCGCTACACCAACTCACTCCTCATGTCACTTCTCCATGTCACTCCTCCATGTCGCTATTCCATGTCACTCCTTATGTCGCTACACCAACTCACTCCTCCATGTCACTCCTCCATTTCACTCCACCACGTCTATATGTATTCCATGTCACTCCTCCATGTCGCTCCACCAACTCACTCCTCCATGTCACTCCTCCTTGTCACTCCTCCATGTAGCTATTCCATTTCACTCCTCCATGTCGCTACACCAACTCAACCCTCCTTGTCACTCCTCCATGTCACTCATCCAAGTCACTCCTCCATGTCGCTATTCCATGTCACTCCTTATGTCGATACGCCAACTCACTCCTCCATGTCACTCCTCCATTTCACTCCACCACGTCACTCCTCCATGTCACTCCTCCATATCAACCCGCCATGTCACTCCTCCATGTCACTCCTCCATGTCACTACACCAACTCACTAATCCCTGTCCCTCCGCCATGTCACTCCACAATATCAAACCTCCTTCCTGATTAAACTTGTCAGTTCTCCGTGTCACTCCTCCATGTCACTCCATCTTGTCGCTATTCCATGTCACTCCTCCATGTCGCTACACCAACTCACTCCTCCATGTCACTCCTCCATGTTGCTATTCCATGTCACTCCTTATGTCGCTACACCAACTCACTCCTCCATTTCACTCCTCCATTTCACTCCACCACGTCATTCCTCCATATCACTCCTCCATATCAACCCTCCATGTCACTCCTCCATGTCACTCCTCCATGTCATTCCTCCATGTCACTCCTCCATGTCACTACACCAACTCACTCATCCCTGTCCCTCCGCCATGTCACTCCTCCATGTCACTCCTCCATGTCGGTACACCAACTCACTCCTCATGTCACTCCTCCATGTCGCAACTCCATTTCACTCCTCCATGTCACTCCTCCATATCAAACCTCCATGTCACTCCTCCATGTCACTCCTCCATGTCACTACACCAACTCACTAATCCCTGTCCCTCCGCCATGTCACTCCACCATATCAACCCTCCTTCCTGATCAAACTTGTCAGTTCTCCATGTCACTACTCCATGTCTCTCCTCCACATCAATCCTCTATGTCATTCCTCCATGTCACTCCTCCATTTCACTCCTCCATGTCACTCCTCCTTGTCGCTATTCCATGTCACTCCTCCATGTTGCTACACCAACTCACTCCTCATGTCACTCCACCATGTCGCTACTACATGACACTCCTCCATGTCGCTACACCAACTCAATCCTCCTTGTCACTCCTCCATGTCACTCATCCAAGTCATTCCTCCATGTCACTCCTTTATGTCACTCCTCCAAGTCACTCCTCCATGTCACTTCTATATGTAAATACATCAACTCAACCCTCCTTCCTGATCAAACTTGTCACTTCTCCATGTCACTACTCCATGTCTCTCCCCCACATCAAACCTCTGTGTCACTCCTCCATGTCACTCCTCTATGTCAATACTCCTTGTCGCTCTTCCATGTCACTCCTCCATGTCGCTACACCAACTCAATCCTCATGTCACTCCTCCATGTAGCTACTCCATGTCACTCCTCCATGTCGCTACACCAACTCAATCCTCCTTGTCACTCCTCCATGTCACTGCTCCACGTCACTCCTCTATGTCATTCCTCCATTTTACTCCTCCATGTCGCAATTCCATGTCACTCCTTATGTCGCTATATAAACTCACTCCTCCATGTCACTCCTCCATTTCACTCCACCACGTCACTCCTCCATGTCACTCCTCCATATCAACCATCCATGTCACTCCTCCTTGTCGCTACACCAACTCACTCCTCCATGTCACTCCTCCATGTCACTCCTCCATTTCACTCCACCACGTCCCTCCTCCATATCAACCCTCCATGTCACTCCTCCATGTCACTCCTCCATGTCCCTCCGCAATGTCAATCCACCATATCAACCCTCCTTCCTGATCAAACTTGTCACTTCTCCATGTCACTACTCCATGTCTCTCCTCCACATCACTCCTCTATATCACTCCTCCATGTCACTCTTCCATGTCACTCCTCCTTGTCGCTTTTCCATGTTACTCCTCCATGTCGCTACACCAACTCACTCCTCCATGTCACTCCTCCATATCAACCCTACATGTCACTCCTCCATGTCACTCCTCCATGTCACTCTTAAATTTCACTCCACCACGCCACTCCTCTATATCACTCCTCCATGTTACTCCTCCATATCAATCCTCCATGTCACTCATCCATGTCCCTCCGCCATGTCACTCCACCATATCAATCCTCCTTGCTGATTCGCCCTGTCACTCCTCCATGTCTCTCCTCCACATCAATTCTCCATGTCACTCCTCCATGTCACTACACCAACTCACTCTTCACTTTCCCTCCGCCATGTCACTCCACCATATCAACCCTCCTTCCTGATCAAACTTGTCACTTCTCCATGTCACTACTCCATGTCTCTCCTCCACATCAATCCTCTATGTCACTCCTCCATGTCACTCCTCCATGTCACTCCTCCATTTCACTCCACCACGTCACTCCTCCATGTCACTCCTCCATATCAACCCTCCATGTCACTCCTCCATGTCACTACACCAACTCACTAATCCCTCTCCCTCCGCCATGTCACTCCACCATATCAACCCTCCTTCCTGATCAAACTTGTCAGTTCTCCATGTCACTACTCCATGTCTCTCCTCCATGTCACTCCTCCTTGTCGCTATTCCATGTCACTCCTCCATGTCGCTACACCAACTCACTCCTCCATGTCACTCCTCCATGTCGCTACACCAACTCACTCCTCATGTCAATCCTCCATGTCGCTACTCCATGTCACTCCTCCATTTCACTCCTCCATGTCTCTCCTCAATGTCACTTCTCCAAGTCTTCAATGTCATATCTCTCATCTGTGTAGCTCCACATTGTCACTCCTCCAAGTCACTCCTCCATGTAGCTACTCCATGTCACTCCTCCATGTCGCTCTACCAACTCACTCCTCCATGTCACTCTTCCACGTCACTCCTCCATGTCAAACCTCCTTGTCACTCTTAAATTTCACTCAACCACGCCACTCCTCTATATCACTCCTCCATGTTACTCTTCCATATCAATCCTCCATGTCACTTCTCCATGTCACTCCTCCTTGTCGCAATTCTATGTCACTCCTCCATGTCGCTACACCAACTCACTACTCCATGTCACTCCTCCATGTCGCTACTCCATGTCACTCCTCCATCTCGCTACACCAACTCAATCCTCCTTGTCGCTATTCCATGTCACTCCTCCATATCAACCCTCCATGTCACTCCTCCATGTCACTACACAAACTCAATCCTCCTTGTCACTCCTCTATGTCATTTCTCCATGTCACTCTTCCATGTCGCTATTCCATGTCACTCCTTATGTCGCTATATAAACTTAATCCTCCATGTCACTACTCCATGTCACTCCTCCATGTCGCTCTACCAACTCACTCCTCCATGTCACTCTTCCACGTCACTCCTCCATGTCAAACCTCCTTGTCACTCTTAAATTTCACTCAACCACGCCACTCCTCTATATCACTCCTCCATGTTACTCTTCCATATCAATCCTCCATGTCACTTCTCCATGTCACTCCTCCTTGTCGCAATTCTATGTCACTCCTCCATGTCGCTACACCAACTCACTACTCCATGTCACTCCTCCATGTCGCTACTCCATGTCACTCCTCCATCTCGCTACACCAACTCAATCCTCCTTGTCGCTATTCCATGTCACTCCTCCATATCAACCCTCCATGTCATTCCTCCATGTCACTACACAAACTCAATCCTCCTTGTCACTCCTCTATGTCATTTCTCCATGTCACTCTTCCATGTCGCTATTCCATGTCACTCCTTATGTCGCTATATAAACTCAATCCTCCATGTCACTCCTCCATGTCACTCCTCCATGTTACTCCTCCATGTCACTCCTTCTTGTCGCTACACCAACTCACTCCTCCATGTCACTCCTCCATTTCACTCCACCATGTCCCTCCTCCATATCAAACCTCGATGTCACTCCTCCATGTCACTCCTCCATGTCCCTCCGCCATGTCACCCCACCATATCAACCGTCCTTCCTGATCAAACTTGTCACTTTTCCATGTCACTACTCCATGTCTCTCCTACACATCACTCCTCTATATCACTCCTCCATATCACTGCTCCATGTCACTCCTCTTTGTCGCTATTCCATGTTACTCCTCCATGTCGCTACACCAACTCACTCTTCCATGTCACTCCTCTATTTCACTCCACCACGTCACTCTTCTACGTCACTCCTCATGTCATTCCTCCATGTCGCTACTCCTTGCCACTCCTCCATGTCACTCATCCCTGTCATTCCTCCATGTCACTCCTTTATGTCACTCCTCCAAGTCACTCCTCAATTTCACTTCTATATGACTTCAATGTCACTTCTGCATGTCGCTCCTCCATATCACTCCTCTATTTCACTCCTCCATGTCACTCCTCCATATCAATCCTCCATTTCACTCCTCCATGTAACTCCTTAATGTCACTACTCCATGTCGCTACTCCATGTCACTCCTCCATGTCGGTACACCAACTCACTCCTCATGTCACTCCTCCATGTCGCAACTCCATTTCACTCCTCCATGTCACTCCTCCATATCAACCCTCCATGTCACTCCTCCATGTCACTCCTCCATGTCACTACACCAACTCACTAATCCCTGTCCCTCCGCCATGTCACTCCACCATATCAACCCTCCTTCCTGATCAAACTTGTCAGTTCTCCATGTCACTACTCCATGTCTCTCCTCCACATCAATCCTCTATGTCATTCCTCCATGTCACTCCTCCATTTCACTCCTCCATGTCACTCCTCCTTGTCGCTATTCCATGTCACTCCTCCATGTTGCTACACCAACTCACTCCTCATGTCACTCCACCATGTCGCTACTACATGACACTCCTCCATGTCGCTACACCAACTCAATCCTCCTTGTCACTCCTCCATGTCACTCATCCAAGTCATTCCTCCATGTCACTCCTTTATGTCACTCCTCCAAGTCACTCCTCCATGTCACTTCTATATGTAAATACATCAACTCAACCCTCCTTCCTGATCAAACTTGTCACTTCTCCATGTCACTACTCCATGTCTCTCCCCCACATCAAACCTCTGTGTCACTCCTCCATGTCACTCCTCTATGTCAATCCTCCTTGTCGCTCTTCCATGTCACTCCTCCATGTCGCTACACCAACTCAATCCTCATGTCACTCCTCCATGTAGCTACTCCATGTCACTCCTCCATGTCGCTACACCAACTCAATCCTCCTTGTCACTCCTCCATGTCACTGCTCCACGTCACTCCTCTATGTCATTCCTCCATTTCACTCCTCCATGTCACAATTCCATGTCACTCCTTATGTCGCTATATAAACTGACTCCTCCATGTCACTCCTCCATGTCGCTACACCAACTCACTCCTCATGTCAATCCTCCATGTCGCTACTCCATGTCACTCCTCCATTTCACTCCTCCATGTCTCTCCTCAATGTCACTTCTCCAAGTCTTCAATGTAATATCTCTCATCTGTGTAGCTCCACATTGTCACTCCTCCAAGTCACTCCTCCATGTGGCTACTCCATGTCACTCCTCCATGTCGCTCTACCAACTCACTCCTCCATGTCACTCTTCCACGTCACTCCTCCATGTCAAACCTCCTTGTCACTCTTAAATTTCACTCAACCACGCCACTCCTCTATATCACTCCTCCATGTTACTCTTCCATATCAATCCTCCATGTCACTTCTCCATGTCACTCCTCCTTGTCGCAATTCTATGTCACTCCTCCATGTCGCTACACCAACTCACTACTCCATGTCACTCCTCCATGTCGCTACTCCATGTCACTCCTCCATCTCGCTACACCAACTCAATCCTCCTTGTCGCTATTCCATGTCACTCCTCCATATCAACCCTCCATGTCACTCCTCCATGTCACTACACGAACTCAATCCTCCTTGTCACTCCTCTATGTCATTTCTCCATGTCACTCTTCCATGTCGCTATTCCATGTCACTCCTTATGTCGCTATATAAACTCAATCCTCCATGTCACTACTCCATTTCACTCCACCACGTCACTCCTCCATGTCACTCCTCCATGTTACTCCTCCATGTCACTCCTTCTTGTCGCTACACCAACTCACTCCTCCATGTCACTCCTCCATTTCACTCCACCATGTCCCTCCTCCATATCAAACCTCGATGTCACTCCTCCATGTCACTCCTCCATGTCCCTCCGCCATGTCACCCCACCATATCAACCGTCCTTCCTGATCAAACTTGTCACTTTTCCATGTCACTACTCCATGTCTCTCCTACACATCACTCCTCTATATCACTCCTCCATATCACTGCTCCATGTCACTCCTCTTTGTCGCTATTCCATGTTACTCCTCCATGTCGCTACACCAACTCACTCTTCCATGTCACTCCTCTATTTCACTCCACCACGTCACTCTTCTACGTCACTCCTCATGTCATTCCTCCATGTCGCTACTCCTTGCCACTCCTCCATGTCACTCATCCCTGTCATTCCTCCATGTCACTCCTTTATGTCACTCCTCCAAGTCACTCCTCAATTTCACTTCTATATGACTTCAATGTCACTTCTGCATGTCGCTCCTCCATATCACTCCTCTATTTCAATCCTCCATGTCACTCCTCCATATCAATCCTCCATTTCACTCCTCCATGTAACTCCTTAATGTCACTACTCCATGTCGCTACTCCATGTCACTCCTCCATGTCGGTACACCAACTCACTCCTCATGTCACTCCTCCATGTCGCAACTCCATTTCACTCCTCCATGTCATTCCTCCATATCAACCCTCCATGTCACTCCTCCATGTCACTCCTCCATGTCACTACACCAACTCACTAATCCCTGTCCCTCCGCCATGTCACTCCACCATATCAACCCTCCTTCCTGATCAAACTTGTCAGTTCTCCATGTCACTACTCCATGTCTCTCCTCCACATCAATCCTCTATGTCATTCCTCCATGTCACTCCTCCATTTCACTCCTCCATGTCACTCCTCCTTGTCGCTATTCCATGTCACTCCTCCATGTTGCTACACCAACTCACTCCTCATGTCACTCCACCATGTCGCTACTACATGACACTCCTCCATGTCGCTACACCAACTCAATCCTCCTTGTCACTCCTCCATGTCACTCATCCAAGTCATTCCTCCATGTCACTCCTTTATGTCACTCCTCCAAGTCACTCCTCCATGTCACTTCTATATGTAAATACATCAACTCAACCCTCCTTCCTGATCAAACTTGTCACTTCTCCATGTCACTACTCCATGTCTCTCCCCCACATCAAACCTCTGTGTCACTCCTCCATGTCACTCCTCTATGTCAATCCTCCTTGTCGCTCTTCCATGTCACTCCTCCATGTCGCTACACCAACTCAATCCTCATGTCACTCCTCCATGTAGCTACTCCATGTCACTCCTCCATGTCGCTACACCAACTCAATCCTCCTTGTCACTCCTCCATGTCACTCAGCCAAGTCATATGTCCATGTCACTCCTTTATGTCACTCCTCCAAGTCAATCCTCCATGTCACTTCTATATGTCTTCCATGTCACTCCTCCATGTCGTTACACCAACTCACTCCTCCATGTCACTCCTCCATGTCGCTACTCCATGTCACTCCTCCATTTCACTCCTCCATGTCTCTCCTCAATGTCACTTCTCCAAGTCTTCAATGTCATGTCTCTCATCTGTGTAGCTCCACATTGTCACTCCTCCAAGTCACTCCTCCATGTAGCTACTCCATGTCACTCCTCCATGTCGCTCTACCAACTCACTCCTCCATGTCACTCTTCCACGTCACTCCTCCATGTCACACCTCCTTGTCACTCTTAAATTTCACTCAACCACGCCACTCCTCTATATCACTCCTCTATGTTACTCCTCCATATCAATCCTCCATGTCACTTCTCCATGTCACTCCTCCTTGTCGCAATTCTATGTCACTCCTCCATGTCGCTACACCAACTCACTACTCCATGTCACTCCTCCATGTCGCTACTCCATGTCACTCCTCCATCTCGCTACACCAACTCAATCCTCCTTGTCGCTATTCCATGTCACTCCTCCATATCAACCCTCCATGTCACTCCTCCATGTCACTACACGAACTCAATCCTCCTTGTCACTCCTCTATGTCATTTCTCCATGTCACTCTTCCATGTCGCTATTCTATGTCACTCCTTATGTCGCTATATAAACTCAATCCTCCATGTCACTACTCCATTTCACTCCACCACGTCACTCCTCCATGTCACTCCTCAATATTACTCCTCCATGTCACTCCTTCTTGTCGCTACACCAACTCACTCCTCCATGTCACTCCTCCATTTCACTCCACCATGTCCCTCCTCCATATCAACCCTCCATGTCACTCCTCCATGTCACTCCTCCATGTCCCTCCGCCATGTCACCCCACCATATCAACCCTCCTTCCTGATCAAACTTGTCACTTTTCCATGTCACTACTCCATGTCTCTCCTACACATCACTCCTCTATATCACTCCTCCATATCACTGCTCCATGTCACTCCTCTTTGTTGCTATTCCATGTTACTCCTCCATGTCGCTACACCAACTCACTCTTCCATGTCACTCCTCCATTTTACTCCACCACGTCACTCTTCTACGTCACTCCTCATGTCACTCCTCCATGTCGCTACTCCTTGCAACTCCTCCATGTCACTCATCCCTGTCATTCCTCCATGTCACTCCTTTATGTCACTCCTCCAAGTCACTCCTCAATTTTACTTCTATATGACTTCAATGTCACTTCTGCATGTCGCTCCTCCATATCACTCCTCTATTTCACTCCTCCATGTCACTCCTCCATATCAACCCTCCATTTCACTCCTCCATGTAACTCCTTAATGTCACTACTCCATGTCGCTACTCCATGTCACTCCTCCATGTCACTCTTGCATGTCGCTCCTCCATGTTACTTCTCCAAGTCTTCAACGTCATGTCTCTCAATCCGTGTAGCTCCATATTGTCACTCCTCCATATCACTCCTCCGTGTCACTTCTACATGTTTTCCATGTCACTCCTCCACATCACTCCTCTATGTCACTCCTCCATGTCACTTTTCAATATCACTCCTCTATGTCATTCCCCTATGTCGCTACTCCATGTCACTCCTCCATGTTGCTCCTCCATGTCACTCCTCCATGTCACTCATCCATGTCCCTCCGCCATGTCACTCCACCATATCAATCCTCCTTGCTGATCCGCCCTGTCACTCCTCCATGTCTCTCCTCCACATCAATCCTCCATGTCACTCCTCCATGTCACTCCTCCATGTCACTCCTCCATGTCACTCCTCCATGTCACTACACCAACTCACTCATCCCTTTCCCTCCGCCATGTCACTCCACCATATCAACCCTCCTTCCTGATCAAACTTGTCAGTTCTCCATGTCACTACTCCATGTCTCTCCTCCACATCAATCCTCTATGTCACTCCTCCATGTCACTCCTCCTTGTCACTCCTCCTTTTCGCTGTTCCATGTCACTCCTCCATGTTGCTACTCTAACTCACTCCTCATGTCACTCCTCCATGTCGCTACTCCATGTCACTCCTCCATGTCGCTACACTAACTCGATCCTCCTTGTCAGTACACCATGTCACTCATCCAAGTCATTCCTCCATGTCACTCCTTTATGTCACTCCTCCAAGTCACTCCTCCATGTCACTTCTATATGTCTTCCATGTCACTCCTCCATGTCACTCCACCAACTCACTCCTCCATGTCACTCCTCCTTGTCACTCCTCCATGTAGCTATTCCATTTCACTCCTCCATGTCGCTACACCAACTCAATCCTCCTTGTCACTCCTCCATGTCACACCTCCTTGTTACTCCTCCATGTAGCTACTCCATGTTACTCCTCCATATCAATCGTCCATGTCACTTCTCCACGTCACTCCTCCTTGTCGCAATTCCATGTCACTCCTCCATGTCGCTACACCAACTCACTCCTCCATGTCACTCCTCCATGTCGCTACTCCATGTCACTCCTCCATGTCGCTACACCAACTCAATCCTCCTAGTCACTCCTCCATGTCACTCATCCAAGTCATTCCTCCATGTCACTCCTTTATGTCATTCCTCCAAGTCACTCCTCCATGTCACTTCTATATGTCTTCCATGTCACTCCTCCATGTCGCTCCACCAACTAACTCCTCCATGTCACTCCTCCATGTTGCTATTCCATGTCACTCTTTATGTCGCTACACCAACTCACTCCTCCATGTCACTCCTCCATTTCACTCCACCACGTCACTCCTCCATATCAACCCTCCATGTCACTCCTCCATGTCACTCCTCCATGTCACTCCTCTATGTCACCACACCAACTCACTCATCCCTTTCCCTCCGCCATGTCACTCCACCATATTAACCCTCCTTCCTGATCAAACTTGTCACTTCTCCATGTCAATACTCCATGTCTCACCTCCACATCAATCCTCTATGTAACTCCTCCATGTCACTCCTCCATGTCACTCCTCCTTGTCGCTATTCCATGTCACTCCTCCATGTCGCTACACCAACTCACTCTTCCATGTCACTCCCACATTTCACTCCACCATGTCACTCCTCCATGTCACTCCTCCATGTCACTCATCCAAGTCACTCCTCCATGTCACTATTCCATGTCACTCCTTTATGTCACTCCTCCATGTCACTCATCCACGTCACTCCTCAATTTCACTTCTATATGACTTCAATGTCACTCCTGCATGTCGCTCCTCCATATCACTCCTCTATTTCACTCCTCCATGTCACTCCTCCATATCAATCCTCCATTTCACTCCTCCACTTCACTCCTCCATGTCACTCCTCCATGTCACTACATCAACTCACTAATCCCTGTCCCTCCGCCATGTCACTCCACAATATCAAACCTCCTTCCTGATCAAACTTGTCACTTTTCCATGTCACTACTCCATGTCTCTCCTACACATCACTCCTCTATATCACTCCTCCATATCACTGCTCCATGTCACTCCTCTTTGTTGCTATTCCATGTTACTCCTCCATGTCGCTACACCAACTCACTCTTCCATGTCACTCCTCCATTTTACTCCACCACGTCACTCTTCTACGTCACTCCTCATGTCACTCCTCCATGTCGCTACTCCTTGCAACTCCTCCATGTCACTCATCCCTGTCATTCCTCCATGTCACTCCTTTATGTCACTCCTCCAAGTCACTCCTCAATTTTACTTCTATATGACTTCAATGTCACTTCTGCATGTCGCTCCTCCATATCACTCCTCTATTTCACTCCTCCATGTCACTCCTCCATATCAACCCTCCATTTCACTCCTCCATGTAACTCCTTAATGTCACTACTCCATGTCGCTACTCCATGTCACTCCTCCATGTCACTCTTGCATGTCGCTCCTCCATGTTACTTCTCCAAGTCTTCAACGTCATGTCTCTCAATCCGTGTAGCTCCATATTGTCACTCCTCCATATCACTCCTCCGTGTCACTTCTACATGTTTTCCATGTCACTCCTCCACATCACTCCTCTATGTCACTCCTCCATGTCACTTTTCAATATCACTCCTCTATGTCATTCCCCTATGTCGCTACTCCATGTCACTCCTCCATGTTGCTCCTCCATGTCACTCCTCCATGTCACTCATCCATGTCCCTCCGCCATGTCACTCCACCATATCAATCCTCCTTGCTGATCCGCCCTGTCACTCCTCCATGTCTCTCCTCCACATCAATCCTCCATGTCACTCCTCCATGTCACTCCTCCATGTCACTCCTCCATGTCACTCCTCCATGTCACTACACCAACTCACTCATCCCTTTCCCTCCGCCATGTCACTCCACCATATCAACCCTCCTTCCTGATCAAACTTGTCAGTTCTCCATGTCACTACTCCATGTCTCTCCTCCACATCAATCCTCTATGTCACTCCTCCATGTCACTCCTCCTTGTCACTCCTCCTTTTCGCTGTTCCATGTCACTCCTCCATGTTGCTACTCCAACTCACTCCTCATGTCACTCCTCCATGTCGCTACTCCATGTCACTCCTCCATGTCGCTACACTAACTCGATCCTCCTTGTCAGTACACCATGTCACTCATCCAAGTCATTCCTCCATGTCACTCCTTTATGTCACTCCTCCAAGTCACTCCTCCATGTCACTTCTATATGTCTTCCATGTCACTCCTCCATGTCACTCCACCAACTCACTCCTCCATGTCACTCCTCCTTGTCACTCCTCCATGTAGCTATTCCATTTCACTCCTCCATGTCGCTACACCAACTCAATCCTCCTTGTCACTCCTCCATGTCACACCTCCTTGTTACTCCTCCATGTAGCTACTCCATGTTACTCCTCCATATCAATCGTCCATGTCACTTCTCCACGTCACTCCTCCTTGTCGCAATTCCATGTCACTCCTCCATGTCGCTACACCAACTCACTCCTCCATGTCACTCCTCCATGTCGCTACTCCATGTCACTCCTCCATGTCGCTACACCAACTCAATCCTCCTAGTCACTCCTCCATGTCACTCATCCAAGTCATTCCTCCATGTCACTCCTTTATGTCATTCCTCCAAGTCACTCCTCCATGTCACTTCTATATGTCTTCCATGTCACTCCTCCATGTCGCTCCACCAACTAACTCCTCCATGTCACTCCTCCATGTTGCTATTCCATGTCACTCTTTATGTCGCTACACCAACTCACTCCTCCATGTCACTCCTCCATTTCACTCCACCACGTCACTCCTCCATATCAACCCTCCATGTCACTCCTCCATGTCACTCCTCCATGTCACTCCTCTATGTCACCACACCAACTCACTCATCCCTTTCCCTCCGCCATGTCACTCCACCATATTAACCCTCCTTCCTGATCAAACTTGTCACTTCTCCATGTCAATACTCCATGTCTCACCTCCACATCAATCCTCTATGTAACTCCTCCATGTCACTCCTCCATGTCACTCCTCCTTGTCGCTATTCCATGTCACTCCTCCATGTCGCTACACCAACTCACTCTTCCATGTCACTCCCACATTTCACTCCACCATGTCACTCCTCCATGTCACTCCTCCATGTCACTCATCCAAGTCACTCCTCCATGTCACTATTCCATGTCACTCCTTTATGTCACTCCTCCATGTCACTCATCCACGTCACTCCTCAATTTCACTTCTATATGACTTCAATGTCACTCCTGCATGTCGCTCCTCCATATCACTCCTCTATTTCACTCCTCCATGTCACTCCTCCATATCAATCCTCCATTTCACTCCTCCACTTCACTCCTCCATGTCACTCCTCCATGTCACTACATCAACTCACTAATCCCTGTCCCTCCGCCATGTCACTCCACAATATCAAACCTCCTTCCTGATCAAACTTGTCAGTTCTCCATGTCACTAATCCATGTCTCTCCTCCACATCAATCCAATATGTCACTCCTCCATGTCACTCCTCCATGTCACTCCTCCTTGTCGCTATTCCATGTCACTCCTCCATGTTGCTACACCAACTCAATCCTCCTTGTCACTCCTCCATGTCACTCATCCAAGTCATTCCTCCATGTCACTCCTTTATGTCACTCCTCCAAGTCACTCCTCCATGTCACTTCTATATGTCTTCCATGTCGTTCCTCCATGTTGCTCCACCAACTCACTCCTCCATGTCACTCCTCCATGTCGCTATGCCATGTCACTCCTTTTGTCGCTATATAAACTCACTCCTCCATGTCACTCCTCCATTTCACTCCACCACGTCACTCCTCCATGTCACTCCTCCATATCAGCCCTCCATGTCACTCCTCCTTGTCGCTACACCAACTCACTCCTCCATGTCACTCCTCCATTTCACTCCACCACGTCCCTCCTCCATATCAACCCTCCATGTCACTCCTCCATGTCACTCCTCCATGTCCCTCCGCCATGTCACACCACCATATAAACCCTTCTTCCTGATCAAACTTGTCACTTCTCCATGTCACTACTCCATGTCTCTCCTCCACATCACTCCTCTATAGCACTCCTCCATGTCACTCCTCAATGTCACTCCTCCTTGTTGCTATTCCATGTTACTCCACCATGTTGATACACCAAATCACTCTTCCATGTCACTCCTCCATTTCACTCCACCACATCACTCTTCTACGTCACTCCTCATGTCACTCCTCCATGTCGCTACTCCTTGTCACTCCTCAATGTCACTCATCCATGTCATTCCTCCATGTAACTCCTTTTTGTCAATCCTCCAAGTCACTCCTCAATTTCACTTTTAGATGACTTCAATGTAAATCCTGCATGTCGCTACTCCATATCACTCCTCTATTTCACCCTCTCCATGTCACTCCTCCATATCAATCCCCCATTTCACTCCTCCATTTCACTCCACCACGTCACTCCTCCATGTCACTCCTCCATGTCACTCCTCCATGTCACTCCTCCATGTCACTACACCAACTCACTAATCCCTGTCCCTCCGACATGTCACTCCACCATATCAACCCTCCTTCCTGATCAAACTTGTCAGTTCTCCATGTCACTACTCCTTGTCTCTCCTCCACATCAATCCTCTATGTCACTCCTCCAACTCACTCCTCCATGTCACTCGTCCATGTCACTCCTCCATGTCACACTTCCTTGTCACTCCTCCATGTAGCTACTCCATGTCACTACACCAACTCACTCATCCCTGTCCCTCCGCAATGTCTCTCCACCATATCAATCCTCCTTCCTGATCAAACTTGTCACTTCTCCATGTCACTACTCCATGTCTCTCCCCCACATCAAACCTCTATGTCACTCCTCCATGTCACTCCTCTATGTCACTCCTCCTTGTCGTTCTTCCATGTCACTCCTCCATGTCGCTACACCAACTCAATCCTCATGTCACTCCTCCATGTAGCTACTCCATGTCACTCCTCCATGTCGCTACACCAACTCAATCCTCCTTGTCACTCCTCCATGTCACTGCTCCACGTCACTCCTCTATGTCACTCCTCCATGTCACTCCTCCATGTTTCTATTCCATGTCACTCCTTATGTCGCTATATAAACTCACTCCTCCATGTCACTCCTCCATTTCACTCCACCACGTCTCTCCTTCATGTCACTCCTCTATATCAACCCTCCATGTCACTCCTCCTTGTCGCTACACCAACTCACTCCTCCATGTCACTCCTCCATTTCACTCCACCACGTCCCTCCTCCATATCAACCCTCCATGTCACTCCTCCATGTCACTCCTCCATGTCCCTCCGCAATGTCACTCCACCATATCAACCCTCCTTCCTGATCAAACTTGTCACTTCTCCATGTCACTACTCCATGTCTGTCCTCCACATCACTCCTCCTTGTCGCTATTCGATGTTACTCCTCCATGTTGCTACACCAACTCACTCTTCCATGTCACTCCTCCATTTCACTCCACCACGTCACTCTTCTACGTTACTCCTCATGTCACTCCTCCATGTCGCTACTCCTTGTCACTCCTCCATGTCACTCATCCATGTCATTCCTCCATGTCACTCCTTTATGTCACTCCTCCAAGTCACTCCTCAATTGCACTTCTATATGACTTCAATGTCACTCCTGCATGTCGATCCTCCATATCACTCCTCTATTTCACTACTCCATGTCACTCCTCCATATCAATCCTCCATTTCACTCCTCCATGTAACTCCTTAATGTCACTACTCCATTTTGCTACTCCATGTCACTCCTCCATGTCACTCTTGCATGAGGCTCCTCTATGTCACTTCTCTAAGTCTTCAATGTCATGTCTCTCATCCGTGTAGCTCCATATTGTCACTCCTCCATATCATTCCTCCGTGTCACTTCTACATGTTTTCCATGTCACTCCTCCACATCAATCCTCTATATCAATCCTCCATGTCACTTTTCAATATCACTCCTCTATGTCATTTCCCAATGTCGCTACTCCATGTCACTTCTCCAAGTCTTCAATGTCATGTCTCTCATCTGTGTAACTCCACATTGTCACTCCTCCAAGTCACTCCTCCATGTCGCTACTCCATGTCACACCTCCTTGTCACTCCTCCATGTAGCTACTCCATGTCACTCCTCCATGTCGCTCTACCAACTCACTCCTCCATGTCACTCCTCTATATCACTCCTCCATGTTACTCCTCCATATCAATCCTCCATGTCACTTCTCCATGTCACTCCTCCTTGTCGCAATTCCATGTCTCTCCTCCATGTCGCTACACCAACTCAATCCTCCTTGTCACTCCTCCATGTCACTCATCCAAGTCACTCCTCCATGTCGCTATTCCATGTCACTCCTTATGTCGATACGCCAACTCACTCCTCCATGTCACTCCTCAATTTCACTCCACCACCTCACTCCTCCATGTCACTCCTCCATATCAACCCGCCATGTCACTCCTCCATGTCACTCCTCCATGTCACTACACCAACTCACTAATCCCTGTCCCTCCGCCATGTCACTCCACAATATCAAACCTCCTTCCTAATCAAACTTCTCAGTTCTCCATGTCACTACTCCATGTCTCTCCTCCACATCAATCCTCTATGTCACTCCTCCATGTCACTCCTCCTTGTCGCTATTCCATGTCACTCCTCCATTTTGCTACACCAACTCACTCCTCATGTCAGTCCTCCATGTTGCTACACCAACTCACTCCTCATCTCACTCCTCCATGTCGCTACTCCATGTCACTTCTCCATGTCGCTACACCAACTCAATCCTCCTTGTCACTCCTCCATGTTACTCATCCAAGTCATTCCTCCATGTCAATCCTTTATGTCACTCCTCCAAGTCACTCCTCTATGTCACTGCTATATGTCTTCCATGTCACTCCTCTATGTCGCTCCACCAACTCACTCCTCCATGTCACTCCTCCTTGTCACTCCTCCATATAGCTATTCCATGTCACTCCTCCATGTCGCTCTACCAACTCACTCCTCCATGTCACTCCTCCATGTCAATGCTACACGTCACTCCTCTATGTCACTCCTCCATGTCACTCCTCCATGTCGCTATTCCATGTCACTCCTTATGTCGCTACACCAACTCACTCCTCCTTGTCACTCCTCCATTTCACTCCACCACGTCACTCCTCAATGTCACTCCTCGATATCAACCCTCCATGTCACTCCTCCATGTCACTCCTCCATTTCACTCCTCTATGTCACTACACCAACTCACTCATCCCTTTCCCTCCGCCATGTCACTCCACCATATCAACCCTCCTTCCTGATCAAACTTGTCACTTCTCCATGTCACTACTCCATGTCTCTCCTCCACATCAATCCTCTATGTCACTCCTCCATGTCAATGCTACACGTCACTCCTCTATGTCACTCCTCCATGTCACTCCTCCATGTCGCTATTCCATGTCACTCCTTATGTCGCTACACCAACTCACTCCTCCTTGTCACTCCTCCATTTCACTCCACCACGTCACTCCTCCATGTCACTCCTCGATATCAACCCTCCATGTCACTCCTCCATGTCACTCCTCAATGTCACTCCTCTATGTCACTACACCAACTCACTCATCCCTTTCCCTCCGCCATGTCACTCCACCATATCAACCCTCCTTCCTGATCAAACTTGTCACTTCTCCATGTCACTACTCCATGTCTCTCCTCCACATCAATCCTCTATGTCACTCCTCCATGTCACTCCTCCATGTCACTCCTCCTTGTCGCTATTCCATGTCACTCCTCCATGTCGCTACACCAACTCACTCCTCATGTCACTCCTCCATGTCACTCCTCCATGTCGCTATTCCATGTCACTCCTTATGTCGCTACACCAACTCACTCCTCCATTTCACTCCTCCATTTCACTCCACCATGTAACTCCTCCATATCACTCCTCCATATAACTCTCCATGTCACTCCTCCATGTCAATCCTCCATGTCATTCCTCCATGTCACTCCTCCATGTCACTACACCAACTCACTCATCCCTGTCCCTCCGCCATGTCACTCCTCCATGTCAATCCTCCATGTCGCTACTCCATTTCACATCTCCATGTCGCTACACCAACTCAATCCTCCTTGTCACTCCTCCATGTCACTCATCCAAGTCTCTCCTCCGTGTCACTTCTACATGTTTTACATGTCACTCCTCCACATCACTCCTCTATGTCACTCCTCCATGTTACTCCTCCATATCAATCCTCCATGTCACTCCTCCTTGTCGCAATTTCATGTCACTCCTCCATGTCGCTACACCAACTCAATCCTCCTTGTCACTCCTCCATGTCACTCATCCAAGTCATTCCTCCATGACACTCCTTTATGTCACTCCTCCAAGTCACTCCTCCATGTCACTTCTATATGTCTTCCATGTCACTCCTACATGTCGCTCCTCCTTGTCACTCCTCCATGTTGCTCCTCCATGTCACTCCTCCATGTCACTCATCCATGTACCTCCGCCATGTCACTCCACCATATCAATCCTCCTTGCTGATCCGCCCTGTCACTCCTCCATGTCTCTCCTCCACATCAATTCTCTATGTCACTCCTCCATGTCACTCCTCCATGTCACTCCTCCATGTCGCTATTCCATGTCACTCCTCCATGTCGCTACACGAACTCAATACTCCTTGTCACTCCTCTGTGTCATTCCTGCATGTCACTCCTCCATGTCACTCCTCCATGTCACTCCACCTTGTCGCTATTCCATGTCACTCCTCCATGTCGCTAGACCAACTCACTCCTCCATGTCACTCCTCCATTTCGCTACTCCATGTCACTCCTCCATGTCGCTACACCAACTTAATCCTCCTTGTCACTCCTCCATGTCGCTCCACCAACTCACTCCTCCATGTCACTCCTCCATGTCAATGCTCCACGTCACTCCTCTATGTCACTTCTCCATGTCACTCCTCCATGTCGCTATTCCATGTCACTCCTTATGTCGCTACACCAACTCACTCCTCCATGTCACTCCTCCATTTCACTCCACCACATCATTCCTCCATGTCACTCCTCGATATCAACCCTCCATGTCACTCCTCCATGTCACTCCTCCATGTCACTCCTCTATGTCACTACACCAACTCACTCATCCCTTTCCCTCCGGCATGTCACTCCAACATATCAACCCTCCTTCCTGATCAAACTTGTCACTTCTCCATTTCACTCCTCCATTTCACTACACCACGTCACTCCTCCATATCACTCCTCCATATAACCCTCCATGTCACTCCTCCATGTCACTCCTCCATGTCATTCATCCATGTCACTCCTCCATGTCACTACACCAACTCACTCAACCCTGTCCCTCCGCCATGTCACTCCTCCATGTCACTCCTCCATGTCGCTACTCCATTTCACATCTCCATGTCGCTACACCAACTCAATCCTCCTTGTCACTCCTCCATGTCACTCATCCAAGTATCTCCTCCGTGTCACTTCTACATGTTTTACATGTCACTCCTCCACATCACTCCTCTATGTCACTCCTCCATGTCACTCCTCCATGTCGCTACTCCAACTCACTCCTCATGTCACTCCTCCATGTCGCAACTTTATTTCACTCCTCCATGTCGCTACACCAACTCAATCGTCCTTGTCACTCCTCCATGTCAATCATCCAAGTCTCTCTTCCGTGTCACTTCTACATGTTTTACATGTCACTCCTCCACATCACTCCTCTATGTCACTCCTCCATGTCTCTCCTTCATGTCGCTACACCAACTCACTCCTCATGTCACTCCTCCATGTCGCTACTCCATTTCACTCCTCCATGTCGCTACACCAACTCAAACCTCCTTGTCACTCCTCCACATCAGTCCTCTATGTCACTCCTCCATGTCACTTCTATATGTCTTCCATGTCACTACTCCATGTCGCTCCACCAACTCACTCCTCCATGTCACTCCTCCTTGTCACTCCTCCATGTAGCTATTCCATGTCACTCCTCCATGTCACTCGTCCACGTCACTCCTCCATGTCACACTTCCTTGTCACTCCTCCATGTAGCTACTCCATGTCACTACACCAACTCACTCATTCCTGTCCCTCCGCCATGTCACTCCACCATATCAACCCTCCTTCCTGATCAAACTTGTCACTTCTCCATGTAGTTACTCCATTTCACATCTCCATGTCGCTACACCAACTCAATCCTCCTTGTCACTCCTCCATGTCACTCATCCAAGTCATTCCTCCATGTCACTCCTTTATGTCATTCATCCAAGTCACTCCTCCATGTAACTTCTATATGTCTTCCATGTCACTCCTCCATGTTGCTCCACCAACTCACTCCTCCATGTCACTCCTCCATGTCAATGCTCCACGTCACTCCTCTATGTCACTCCTCCATGTCACTCCTCCATGTCGCTATTCCATGTCACTCCTTATGTCGCTACACCAACTCACTCCTCCATGTCACTCCTCCATTTCACTCTACCACGTCACTCCTCCATGTCACTCCTCGATATCAACCCTCCATGTCACTCCTCCATGTCACTCCTCCATGTCACTCCTCTATGTCACTACACCAACTCACTCATCCATTTCACTCCTCCATTTCACTCCACCACGTCACTCCTCCATATCACTCCTCCATATAACCTGCCATGTCACTCCTCCATGTCACTACACCAACTCACTCATCCCTGTCCCTCCGCCATGTCACTCCTCCATGTCACTCCTCCATGTCGCTATTCCATTTCACATCTCCATGTCGCTACACCAACTCAATCCTCATTGTCACTCCTCCACATCACTCCTCTATGTCATTCCTCCATGTCACTCCTCCATGTCGCTACACCAAGTCAATCCTCCTTGTCACTCCTCCACATCACTCCTCTATGTCACTCCTCCATGTCACTTCTATATGTCACTACACCAACTCACTCATCCCTGTCCCTCCGCCATGTCACTCCTCCATGTCACTCTTCCATGTGGCTACACCAACTCACTCCTCATGTCACTCCTCCATGTCGCTACTCCATTTCACTCCTCCATTTCACTCCACCACGTCATCCTCCATGTCACTCCTCCATATCAACCCTCCATATCACTCTTCCATGTCACTCCTCCATGTCACTACACCAACTCACTAATCCCTGTCCCTCCGCCATGTCACTCCACCATATCAACCCTTCTTCCTGATCAAACTTGTCAGTTCTCCATGTCACTACTCCATGTCTCTCCTCCACATCCATCCTCTATGTCACTCCTCCATGTCACTCCTCCATGTCACTCCTCCTTGTCGCTATTCCATGTCACTCTTCCATGTCACTTCTATATGTCACTACATCAAATCAACCCTCCTTCCTGATCAAACTTGTCACTTCTCCATGTCAATACTCCATGTCTCTCCCCCACATCAAACCTCTGTGTCACTCCTCCATGTCACTCCTCTATGTCAATCCTCCTTGTCTTTCTTCCATGTCACTCCTCCATGTCGCTACACCAACTCAATCCTCATGTCACTCCTCCATGTAGCTACTCCATGTCACTCCTCCATGTCGCTACACCAACTCAATCCTCCTTGTCACTCCTCCATGTCACTGCTCCACGTCACTCCTCTATGTCATTCCTCCATTTCACTCCTCCATGTCGCTATTCCATGTCACTTCTTATGTCGCTATATAAACTCACTCCTCCATGTCACTCCTCCATTTCACTCCACCACGTCACTCCTCCATGTCACTCCTCCATATCAACCCTCCATGTAACTCCTCCTTGTCGCTACACCAACTCACTCCTCCATGTCCCTCCTCCATGTCACTCCTCCATTTCACTCCACCACGTCCCTCCTCCATATCAACCCTCCATGTCACTCCTCCATGTCACTCCTCCATGTCCCTCCGCAATGTTTCTCCACCATATCAACCCTCCTTCCTGATCAAACTTGTCACTTCTCCATGTCACTACTCCATGTCTCTCCTGATGTCACATCACTCTTCCACATCACTCCTCTATATCACTCCTCCATGTCACTCTTCCATGTCACTCCTCCTTGTCGCTTTTCCATGTTACTCCTCCATGTCGCTACACCAACTCACTCTTCCATGTCCCTCCTCCATTTCACTCCACCACGTCACTCTTCTACGTCACTCCTCATGTCACTCCTCCATGTTACTCCTCCATGTCGCTATTCCATGTCACTCCTTTTGTCGCTACACCAACTCACTCCTCCATGTCAATCCTCCATTTCACCCCACCACGTCACTCCTCCATGTCACTCCTCCATATCAACCCTACATGTCACTCCTCCATGTCACTCTTAAATTTCACTCCACCACGCCACTCCTCTATATCACTCCTCCATGTTACTCCTACATATCAATCCTCCATGTCACTTCTCCATGTCACTCCTCCTTGTCGCAATTCCATGTCACTCCTCCATGTCACTACACCAACTCACTCCTCATGTCACTCCTCCATGTCGCTACTCCATGTCACTCCTCCATATCACTACACCAACTCAATCCTCCTCGTCACTCCTCCATGTCACTCATCCAAGTCAATCCTCCATGTCACTCCTTTATGTCACTCCTCCAAGTCACTCCTCCATGTCACTTCTATATGTCTTCCATGTCACTCCTCCTTGTCGCTACACCAACTCACTCCTCCATGTCACTCCTCAATTTCATTCCACCATGTCCCTCATCCATATCAACCCTCCATGTCACTCCTCCATGTCCCTCCGCCATGTCATTCCACCATATCAACCCTACTTCCTGATCAAACTTGTCACTTCTCCATGTCACTACTACATGTCTCTCCTCCACATCACTCCTCTATATCACTCCTCCATGTCACACCTCCATGTCACTCCTCCTTGTCGCTATTCCATATTACTCCTCCATGTCGCTACACCAACTCACTCTTCCATGTCACTCCTCCATTTCACTCCACCACGTCACTCTTCTACGTCACTCATCCATGTCATTCCTCCATGTCACTCCTCCAAGTCACTCCTCAATTTCACTTCTATTTGACTTCAATGTCACTCCTGCATGTCGCTCCTCCATATCACTCCTCTATTTCACTCCTCCATGTCACTCCTCCATATCAATCCTCCATTTCACTCCTCCATGTAACTCCTCCATGTCACTCTTGCATGTCACTTCTCCAAGTCTTCAATGTCATGTCTCTCATCCGTGTAGCTCCATATTGTCACTCCTCCATATCACTCCTCCGTGTCACTTCTACATGTTTTCAATGTCACTCCTCCACATCACTCCTCTATGTCACTCCTCCATCTCACTTTTCAATATCACTCCTCTATGTCATTCCCCTATGTCACTACTACATGTATCTCCTCCATGTCACTCATCCATGTCACTTCTATATGTCTTCCATGTCACTCCTCCATGTCCCTCCGCCATGTCACTCCTCCATGTCATTCCTCCTTGTCGCTATTCCATGTCACTCCTCCATATCAACCCTCCATGTCACTCCTCCATGTAACTACACCAACTCAATCCTCCTTGTCACTCCTCCATGTCACTGCTCCACGTCACTCCTCCATGTCACTCCTCCATGTCACTCCTACTTGTCGCTATTCCATGTTACTCCTCCATGTCGCTACACCAACTCACTCTTCCATGTCACTCCCCCATTTCAATCCACCACGTCACTTCTCCATGTCACTCCTCCATATCAACCCTCCATGTCACTCCTCCATGTCACTCCTCCATGTCACTACACCAACTCACTCATCCCTGTCCCTCCCCCATTTCACTCCACCAACGTCACTTCTCCATGTCACTTCTCCATGTCACTCCTCCATGTCACTCCTCCATATCAACCCTCCATGTCACTCCTCCATTTCACTCCACCACGTCCCTCCTCCATATCGACCCTCCATGTCACTCTTCCATGTCACTACACCATGTCTCTCCTCCACATCACTCCTCTATATCACTCCTCCATGTCACTCCTCCATGTCATTGCTCCTTGTCGCTATTCCATGTCACTCCTCCATATCAACCCTCCATGTCACTCCTCCATGTCACTACACCAACTCACTCATACCTGTCCCTCCGCCATGTCACTCCACCATATCAACCCTCTTTCTTGATCAAACTTGTCACTTCTCCATGTCACTACTCCATGTCTCACCCCCACATCAAACCTCTATGTCACTCCTCCATGTCACTCCTCTATGTCACTCCTCCTTGTTGCTCTTCCTTGTCACTCCTCCATGTCGCTATACCAACTCAATCCTCATGTCACTCATCCATGTAGCTACTCCATGTCACTCCTCCATGTCGCTACACCATCTAGATCCTCCTTGTCACTCCTCCATGTCACTCAGCCAAGTCATTTGTCCATGTCACTCCTTTATGTCACTCCTCCAAGTCACTCCTCCATGTCACTTCTATATGTCTTCCATGTCACTCCTCCATGTTGCTCCATCAACTCACTCCTCCATGTCACTCCTCCATGTCGCTATTCCATGTCACTCCTTTTGTCGCTATATAAACTCACTCCTCCATGTCACTCCTCCATTTCACTCCACCACGTCACTCCTCAATGTCACTCCTCCATATCAACCCTCCATGTCACTCCTCCTTGTCGCTACACCAACTCACTCCTCCATGTCACTCCTCCATTTCACTCCACCACATCCCTCCTCCATATCAGCCCTCCATGTCACTCCTCTATGTCACTCCTCCATGTCCCTCCGCCATGTCACTCCACCATATAAACCTTCCTTCCTGATCAAACTTGTCAGTTCTCCTTGTCACTCCTCCATGTTGCTCCTCCATGTCACTCCTCCATGTCACTCATCCATGTACCTCCGCCATGTCACTCCACCATATCAATCCTCCTTGCTGATCCGCCCTGTCACTCCTCCATGTCTCTCCTCCACATCAATTCTCTATGTCACTCCTCCATGTCAATCCTCCATGTCACTCCTCCATGTCGCTATTCCATGTCACTCCTCCATGTCGCTACACAAACTCAATACTCCTTGTCACTCCTCTGTGTCATTCCTGCATGTCACTCCTCCATGTCACTCCTCCATGTCACTCCACCTTGTCGCTATTCCATGTCACTCCTCCATGTCGCTACACCAACTCACTCCTCCATGTCACTCCTCCATGTCGCTACTCCATGTCACTCCTCCATGTCGCTACACCAACTTAATCCTCCTTGTCACTCCTCCATGTCGCTCCACCAACTCACTCCTCCATGTCACTCCTCCATTTCACTCCACCACATCATTCCTCCATGTCACTCCTCGATATCAACCCTCCATGTCACTCCTCCATGTCACTCCTCCATGTCACTCCTCTATGTCACTACACCAACTCACTCATCCCTTTCCCTCCGGCATGTCACTCCAACATATCAACCCTCCTTCCTGATCAAACTTGTCACTTCTCCATTTCACTCCTCCATTTCACTCCACCATGTCACTCCTCCATATCACTCCTCCATATAACCCTCCATGTCACTCCTCCATGTCACTCCTCCATGTCATTCATCCATGTCACTCCTCCATGTCACTACACCAACTCACTCATCCCTGTCCCTCCGCCATGTCACTCCTCCATGTCACTCCTCCATGTCGCTACTCCATTTCACATCTCCATGTCGCTACACCAACTCAATCCTCCTTGTCACTCCTCCATGTCACTCATCCAAGTCTCTCCTCCGTGTCACTTCTACATGTTTTACATGTCACTCCTCCACATCACTCCTCTATGTCACTCCTCCATGTCACTCCTCCATGTCGCTACTCCAACTCACTCCTCATGTCACTCCTCCATGTCGCAACTTTATTTCACTCCTCCATGTCGCTACACCAACTCAATCGTCCTTGTCACTCCTCCATGTCAATCATCCAAGTCTCTCTTCCGTGTCACTTCTACATGTTTTACATGTCACTCCTCCACATCACTCCTCTATGTCACTCCTCCATGTCTCTCCTCCATGTCGCTACACCAACTCACTCCTCATGTCACTCCTCCATGTCGCTAATCCATTTCACTCCTCCATGTCGCTACACCAACTCAAACCTCCTTGTCACTCCTCCACATCACTCCTCTATGTCACTCCTCCATGTCACTTCTATATGTCTTCCATGTCACTACTCCATGTCGCTCCACCAACTCACTCCTCCATGTCACTCCTCCTTGTCACTCCTCCATGTAGCTATTCCATGTCACTCCTCCATGTCACTCGTCCACGTCACTCCTCCATGTCACACTTCCTTGTCACTCCTCCATGTAGCTACTCCATGTCACTACACCAACTCACTCATTCCTGTCCCTCCGCCATGTCACTCCACCATATCAACCCTCCTTCCTGATCAAACTTGTCACTTCTCCATGTCGCTACTCCATTTCACATCTCCATGTCGCTACACCAACTCAATCCTCCTTGTCACTCCTCCATGTCACTCATCCAAGTCATTCCTCCATGTCACTCCTTTATGTCATTCATCCAAGTCACTCCTCCATGTAACTTCTATATGTCTTCCATGTCACTCCTCCATGTTGCTCCACCAACTCACTCCTCCATGTCACTCCTCCATGTCGCTATTCCATGTCACTCCTTATGTCGCTACACCAACTCACTCCTCCATGTCACTCCTCCATTTCACTCTACCACGTCACTCCTCCATGTCACTCCTCGATATCAACCCTCCATGTCACTCCTCCATGTCACTCCTCCATGTCACTCCTCTATGTCACTACACCAACTCACTCATCCATTTCACTCCTCCATTTCACTCCACCACGTCACTCCTCCATATCACTCCTCCATATAACCTGCCATGTCACTCCTCCATGTCACTACACCAACTCACTCATCCCTGTCCCTCCGCCATGTCACTCCTCCATGTCACTCCTCCATGTCGCTACTCCATTTCACATCTCCATGTCGCTACACCAACTCAATCCTCATTGTCACTCCTCCACATCACTCCTCTATGTCACTCCTCCATGTCACTTCTATATGTCACTACACCAACTCACTCATCCCTGTCCCTCCGCCATGTCACTCCTCCATGTCACTCTTCCATGTGGCTACACCAACTCACTCCTCATGTCACTCCTCCATGTCGCTACTCCATGTGGCTACACCAACTCACTCCTCCATGTCAATCCTCCATTTCACTCCACCACGTCACTCCTCCATGTCACTCCTCCATATCAACCCTACATGTCACTCCTCCATGTCACTCCTTCATGTCACTCCTCCATGTCACTCTTAAATTTCACTCCACCACGCCACTCCTCTATATCACTCCTCCATGTTACTCCTACATATCAATCCTCCATGTCACTTCTCCATGTCACTCCTCCTTGTCGCAATTCCATGTCACTCCTCCATGTCGCTACACCAACTCACTCCTCATGTCACTCCTCCATGTCGCTACTCCATGTCACTCCTCCATATCACTACACCAACTCAATCCTCCTCGTCACTCCTCCATGTCACTCATCCAAGTCAATCCTCCATGTCACTCCTTTATGTCACTCCTCCAAGTCACTCCTCCATGTCACTTCTATATGTCTTCCATGTCACTCCTCCTTGTCGCTACACCAACTCACTCCTCCATGTCACTCCTCAATTTCATTCCACCATGTCCCTCATCCATATCAACCCTCCATGTCACTCCTCCATGTCCCTCCGCCATGTCATTCCACCATATCAACCCTACTTCCTGATCAAACTTGTCACTTCTCCATGTCACTACTACATGTCTCTCCTCCACATCACTCCTCTATATCACTCCTCCATGTCACACCTCCATGTCACTCCTCCTTGTCGCTATTCCATGTTACTCCTCCATGTCGCTACACCAACTCACTCTTCCATGTCACTCCTCCATTTCACTCCACCACGTCACTCTTCTACGTCACTCATCCATGTCATTCCTCCATGTCACTCCTCCAAGTCACTCCTCAATTTCACTTCTATTTGACTTCAATGTCACTCCTGCATGTCGCTCCTCCATATCACTCCTCTATTTCACTCCTCCATGTCACTCCTCCATATCAATCCTCCATTTCACTCCTCCATGTAACTCCTCCATGTCACTCTTGCATGTCGCTCCTCCATGTCACTTCTCCAAGTCTTCAATGTCATGTCTCTCATCCGTGTAGCTCCATATTGTCACTCCTCCATATCACTCCTCCGTGTCACTTCTACATGTTTTCAATGTCACTCCTCCACATCACTCCTCTATGTCACTCCTCCATCTCACTTTTCAATATCACTCCTCTATGTCATTCCCCTATGTCACTACTACATGTATCTCCTCCATGTCACTCCTCCATGTCACTTCTATATGTCTTCCATGTCACTCCTCCATGTCCCTCCGCCATGTCACTCCTCCATGTCATTCCTCCTTGTCGCTATTCCATGTCACTCCTCCATATCAACCCTCCATGTCACTCCTCCATGTAACTACACCAACTCAATCCTCCTTGTCACTCCTCCATGTCACTGCTCCACGTCACTCCTCCATGTCACTCCTCCATGTCACTCCTACTTGTCGCTATTCCATGTTACTACTCCATGTCGCTACACCAACTCACTCTTCCATGTCACTCCCCCATTTCAATCCACCACGTCACTTCTCCATGTCACTCCTCCATATCAACCCTCCATGTCACTCCTCCATGTCACCCCTCCATGTCACTACACCAACTCACTCATCCCTGTCCCTCCCCCATTTCACTCCACCAACGTCACTTCTCCATGTCACTCCTCCATGTCACTCCTCCATATCAACCCTCCATGTCACTCCTCCATTTCACTCCACCACGTCCCTCCTCCATATCGACCCTCCATGTCACTCTTCCATGTCACTACACCATGTCTCTCCTCCACATCACTCCTCTATATCACTCCTCCATGTCACTCCTCCATGTCATTGCTCCTTGTCGCTATTCCATGTCACTCCTCCATATCAACCCTCCATGTCACTCCTCCATGTCACTACACCAACTCACTCATACCTGTCCCTCCGCCATGTCACTCCACCATATCAACCCTCTTTCTTGATCAAACTTGTCACTTCTCCATGTCACTACTCCATGTCTCACCCCCACATCAAACCTCTATGTCACTCCTCCATGTCATTCCTCTATGTCACTCCTCCTTGTTGCTCTTCCATGTCACTCCTCCATGTCGCTATACCAACTCAATCCTCATGTCACTCATCCATGTAGCTACTCCATGTCACTCCTCCATGTCGCTACACCATCTAGATCCTCCTTGTCACTCCTCCATGTCACTCAGCCAAGTCATTTGTCCATGTCACTCCTTTATGTCACTCCTCCAAGTCACTCCTCCATGTCACTTCTATATGTCTTCCATGTCACTCCTCCATGTTGCTCCATCAACTCACTCCTCCATGTCACTCCTCCATGTCGCTATTCCATGTCACTCCTTATGTCGCTATATAAACTCACTCCTCCATGTCACTCCTCCATTTCACTCCACCACGTCACTCCTCTATGTCACTCCTCCATATCAACCCTCCATGTCACTCCTCCTTGTCGCTACACCAACTCACTCCTCCATGTCACTCCTCCATTTCACTCCACCACATCCCTCCTCCATATCAACCCTCCATGTCACTCCTCTATGTCACTCCTCCATGTCCCTCCGCCATGTCACTCCACCATATAAACCTTCCTTCCTGATCAAACTTGTCAGTTCTCCATGTCACTACTCCATGTCTCTCCTCCACATCAATCCTCTATGTCATTCCTCCATGTCACTCCTCCATGTCACTCCTCCATGTCACTCCTCCTTGTCGCTATTCCATGTCACTCCTCCATGTTGCTACACCAACTCACTCTTCATGTCACTCCACCATGTCGCTACTACATGTCACTCCTTCATGTCTCTCCTCCATGTCACTTCTCCAAGTCTTCAATGTCATGTCTCTCATCTGTGTAGCTCCATATTGTCACTCCTCCAAGTCACTCCTCCATGTCGCTACTCCATGTCACTCCTCCATGTCACACCTCCTTGTCACTCCTCCATGTAGCTACTCCATGTCGCTCCTCCATGTGTCTCTACCAACTCACTCCTCCATGTCACTCGTCTACGTCACTCCTCCATGTCACACCTCCTTGTCACTCCTCCATGTAGCTACTCCATGTCACTCCTCCATGTCACTCCTCCATGTCACTCTGAAATTTCACTCCACCACGCCACTCCTCTAAATCACTCCTCCATGTTACTCCTCCATATCAATCCTCTATGTCACTTCTCCATGTCACTCCTCCTTGTCGCAATTCCATGTCACTCCTCCATGTCGCTACACCAACTCACTCCTCCATGTCACTCCTTTATGTCATTCCTCCAAGTCACACCTCTATGTCACTCCTACATGTCACTCCTCCATGTCACTATTCCATGTCACTCCTTATGTCGCTACACCAACTCACTCCTCCATGTCCCTCCTCCATTTCACTCCACCACGTCACTCCTCCATGTCACTCCTCCATATCAACCCTCCATGTCACTCCTGCATGTCACTCCTCCATGTCAGTCCTCCATTTCACTCCTCTATGTCACTACACCATATCAACCCTCCTTCCTGATCAAACTTGTCACTTCACCATGTCACTACTCCATGTCTCTCCTCCACATCAATCTTCTATGTCACTCCTCCATGTCACTCCTCCATGTCACTCCTCCTTGTCGCTATTCCATGACACTCCTCCATGTCAATACACCAACTCACTCCTCATGTCACTCCTCCATGTCACTCCTCCATGTCGCTATTCCATGTCACTCCTTATGTCGCTACACCAACTCACTCCTCCATTTCACTCCACCACGTCATTCCTCCAAATCACTCCTCCATATCAACCCTCCATGTCACTCATCCATGTCACTCCTCCATGTTTTTCCTCCATGTCACTCCTCCATGTCACTACACCAACTCACTCATCCCTGTCCCTCCGCCATATCACTCCTCCATGTCACTCCTGCATGTCGCTACTCCATTTCACATCTCCATGTCGCTACACCAACTCAATCCTCCTTGTCACTCCTCCATGTCACTCATCCAAGTCACTCCTCCATGTCACTATTCCATGTCACTCCTTATGTCGATACACCAACTCACTCCTCCATGTAACTCCACCATTTCACTCCACCACATCACTCCTCCATGTCACTCCTTCATATCAACCCTCCATGTCACTCCTTCATGTCACTCCTCCATGTCACTCCTCCATGTCACTACACCAACTCACTAATCCCTGTCCCTCCGCCATATCACTCCACCATATCAACCCTCCTTCCTGATCAAACTTGTCAGTTCTCCATGTCACTACTCCATGTCTCTCCTCCACATCAATTCTCTATGTCACTCCTCCATGTCACTCCTCCTTGTCGCTATTCCATGTCACTCCTCCATGTTGCTACACCAACTCACTCCTCATGTCACTCCTCCATGTCGCTACTCCATGTCACTCCTCCATGTCGCTACAATAACTCAATCCTCCTTGTCAATCCTCCATGTCACTCATCCAAGTCATTCCTCCATGTCACTCCGTTATGTCACTCCTCCAAGTCACTCCTCCATGTCACTTCTATATGTCTTCCATGTCACTCCTCCATGTCGCTCCACCAACTCACTCCTCCATGTCACTCCTCCTTGTCACTCCTCCATGTAGCTATTCCATTTCGCTCCACCAACTCACTCCTCCATGTCACTCCTCCTTGTCACTCCTCCATGTAGCTATTCCATTTCACTCCTCCATGTCACTACACCAACTCAATCCTTCTTGTCACTCCTCCATGTCACTCATCCAAGTCACTCCTCCATGTCACTACACCAACTCACTAATCCCTGTCCCTCTGCCATGTCACTCCACAATATCAAACCTCCTTCCTGATCAAACTTGTCAGTTCTCAATGTCACTACTCCATGTCTCTCCTCCACATCAATCCTCTATGTCACTCCTCCATGTCACTCCTCCATGTTACTCCTCCTTGTCGCTATTCCATGTCACTCCTCCAATTTGCTACACCAACTCACTCCTCATGTCACTCCTCCATGTCGTTACTCCATGTCACTCCTCCATGTCGCTACACCAACTCAATCCTCCTTGTCACTCCTCCATGTCACTCATCCAAGTCATTCCTCCTTATGTCATTCCTCCAAGTCACTCCTCCATGTCACTTCTATATGTCTTCCATGTAACTCCTCCATGTCGCTCGACCAACTCACTTCTCCATGTCGCTATTCCATGTCACTCCTCCATTTCATTCCACCACGTCACTCCTCCATGTCACTCCTCCATAACACCCTCCATGTCACTCCTCCATGTCACTCCTCCATGTCGCTACTCCAACTCACTCCTCATGTCACTCCTCCATGTCGCAACTCGATTTCACTCCTCCATGTCGCTACACCAACTCAATCGTCCTTGTCACTCCTCCATGTCAATCATCCAAGTCTCTCTTCCGTGTCACTTCTACATGTTTTACATGTCACTCCTCCACATCACTCCTCTATGTCACTCCTCCATGTCACTCCTCCATGTCGCTACACCAACTCACTCCTCATGTCACTCCTCCATGTCGCTACTCCATTTCACTCCTCCATGTCGCTACACCAACTCAATCCTCCTTGTCACTCCTCCACATAACTCCTCTATGTCACTCCTCCATGTCACTTCTATATGTCTTCCATGTCACTCCGCCATGTCGCTCCACCAACTCACTCCTCCATGTCACTCCTCCTTGTCACTCCTCCATGTAGCTATTCCATGTCACTCCTCCATGTCACTCGTCCACGTCACTCCTCCATGTCACACTTCCTTGTCACTCCTCCATTTAGCTACTCCATGTCACTACACCAACTCAATCATTCCTGTCCCTCCGCCATGTCACTCCACCATATCAACCCTCCTTCCTGATCAAACTTGTCACTTCTCCATGTCGCTACTCCATTTCACATCTCCATGTCGCTACACCAACTCAATCCTCCTTGTCACTCCTCCATGTCACTCATCCAAGTCATTCCTCCATGTCACTCCTTTATGTCATTCATCCAAGTCACTCCTCCATGTCACTTCTATATGTCTTCCATGTCACTCCTCCATGTTGCTCCACCAACTCACTCCTCCATGTCACTCCTCCATGTCAATGCTCCACGTCACTCCTCTATGTCACTCCTCCATGTCACTCCTCCATGTTGCTATTCCATGTCACTCCTTATGTCGCTACACCAACTCAGTCCTCCATGTCACTCCTCCATTTCACTCCACCACGTCACTCCTCCATGTCACTCCTCGATATCAACCCTCCATGTCACTCCTCCATGTCACTCCTCCATGTCACTCCTCTATGTCACTACACCAACTCACTCATCCCTTTCCCTCCCCCATGTCACTCCACCATATCAACCCTCCTTCCTGATCAAACTTGTCACTTCTCCATGTCACTACTCCATGTCTCTCCTCCACATCAATCCTCTATGTCACTCCTCCATGTCACTCCTCCTTGTCGCTATTCCATGTCACTCCTCCATGTCGCTACACCAACTCACTCCTCATGTCACTCCTCCATGTCACTCCTCCATGTCGCTATTCCATGTCACTCCTTATGTCGCTACACCAACTCACTCCTCCATTTCACTCCTATATTTCACTCCACCACGTCACTCCTCCATATCACTCCTCCATATAACCTGCCATGTCACTCCTCCATGTCACTACACCAACTCACTCATCCCTGTCCCTCCGCCATGTCACTCCTCCATGTCACTCCTCCATGTCGCTACTCCATTTCACATCTCCATGTCGCTACACCAACTCAATCCTCATTGTCACTCCTCCATGTCACTCATCCAAGTCTCTCATCCGTGTCACTTCTACATGTTTTACATGTCACTCCTCCACATCACTCCTCTATGTCACTCCTCCATGTCACTCCTCCATGTCGCTACACCAACTCAATCCTCCTTGTCACTCCTCCACATCACTCCTCTATGTCACTCCTCCATGTCACTTCTATATGTCACTACACCAACTCTCTCATCCCTGTCCCTCCGCCATGTCACTCCTCCATGTCACTCCTCCATGTCGCTACACCAACTCACTCCTCATGTCACTCCTCCATGTCGCTACTCCATTTCACTCCTCCATTTCACTCCACCACGTCACTCCTCCATGTCACTCCTCCATATCAACCCTCCATATCACTCCTCCATGTCACTCCTCCATGTCACTACACCAACTCACTAATCCCTGTCCCTCCGCCATGTCACTCCACCATATCAACCCTCCTTCCTGATCAAACTTGTCAGTTCTCCATGTCACTACTCCATGTCTCTCCTCCACATCAATCCTCTATGTCATTCCTCCATGTCACTCCTCCATGTCACTCCTCCATGTCACTCCTCCTTGTCGCTATTCCATGTCACTCTTCCATGTCACTTCTATATGTCACTACATCAAATCAACCCTCCTTCCTGATCAAACTTGTCACTTCTCCATGTCAATACTCCATGTCTATCCCCCACATCAAACCTCTGTGTCACTCCTCCATGTCACTCCTCTATGTCAATCCTCCTTGTCGCTCTTCCATGTCACTCCTCCATGTCGCTACACCAACTCAATCCTCATGTCACTCCTCCATGTAGCTACTCCATGTCACTCCTCCATGTCGCTACACCAACTCAATCCTCCTTGTCACTCCTCCATGTCACTGCTCCACGTCACTCCTCTATGTCATTCCTCCATTTCACTCCACCATGTCGCTATTCCATGTCACTTCTTATGTCGCTATATAAACTCACTCCTCCATGTCACTCCTCCATTTCACTCCACCACGTCACTCCTCCATGTCACTCCTCCATATCAACCCTCCATGTAACTCCTCCTTGTCGCTACACCAACTCACTCCTCCATGTCACTCCTTCATGTCACTCCTCCATTTCACTCCACCACGTCCCTCCTCCATATCAATCCTCCATGTCATTCCTCCATGTCACTCCTCCATGTCCCTCCGCAATGTCACTCCACCATATCAACCCTCATTCCTGATCAAACTTGTCACTTCTCCATGTCACTACTCCATGTCTCTCCTCCACATCACTCCTCTATATCACTCCTCCATGTCACTCTTCCATGTCACTCCTCCTTGTCGCTTTTCCATGTTACTCCTCCATGTCGCAACACCAACTCACTCTTCCATGTCACTCCTCCATTTCACTCCACCACGTCACTCTTCTACATCACTCCTCATGTCACTCCTCCATGTCACTCCTCCATGTCGCTATTCCATGTCATTCCTTATGTCGCTACACCAACTCACTCCTCCATGTCACTCCTCCATTTCACTCCACCACGTCACTCCTCCATGTCACTCCTCCATGTCACTCCTCCATGTCACTCTTAAATTTCACTCCACGACGCCACTCCTCTATATCACTCCTCCAAGTTACTCCTCCATATCAATCCTCCATGTCACTCATCCATGTCCCTCCGCCATGTCACTCCACCATATCAATCCTCCTTGCTGATCCGCCCTGTTACTCCTCCATGTCTCTCCTCCACATCAATTCTCCATGTCACTCCTCCATGTCACTCCTCCATGTCACTCCTCCATGTCACTACACCAACTCACTCATCCCTTTCCCTCCGCCATGTCACTCCACCATATCAACACTCCTTCCTGATCAAACTTATCACTTCTCCATGTCACTACTCCATGTCTCTCCTCCACATCAATCCTCTATGTCACTCCTCCATGTCACTCCTCCATGTCACTCCTTCTTGTCGCTATTCCATGTCACTCATCCATGTCGCTACACCAACTCACTCCTCCATGTCACTCCTCCATGTTGCTATTCCATGTCACTCCTTATGTCGCTACACCAACTCACTCCTCCATTTCACTCCTCCATTTCACTCCACCACGTCACTCCTCCATATCACTCCTCCATATCAACCCTCCATGTCACTCCTCCATGTCACTCCTCCATGTCATTCCTCCATGTCACTCCTCCATGTCACTACACCAACTCACTCATCACTGTCCCTCCGCCATGTCACTCCTCCATGTCACTCCTCCATGTCAGTACACCAACTCACTCCTCATGTCACTCCTCCATGTCGCTACACCAACTCAATCCTCCTTGTCACTCCTCCATGTCACTCATCCAAGTCATTCCTCCATGTCACTCCTTTATGTCACTCCTCCAAGTCACTCCTCCATGTCACTTCTATATGTCTTCCATGTCACTCCTGCATGTCGCTCCACCAACTCACTCCTCCATGTCACTCCTTCAATTCACTCCACCACGTCACTCCTCCATGTCACTCCTCCATATCACTCCTCCATGTCACTCCTCCTTGTCGCTACACCAACTCACTCCTCCATGTCACTCCTCCATTTCATTCCACCATGTCCCTCATCCATATCAACCCTCCATGTCACTCCTCCATGTCACTCCTCCATGTCCCTCCGCCATGTCATTCCACCATATCAACCCTCCTTCCTGATCAAACTTGTCACTTCTCCATGTCACTACTACATGTCTCTCCTCCACATCACTCCTCTATATCACTCCTCCATGTCACACCTCCATGTCACTCCTCCTTGTCGCTATTCCATGTTACTCCTCCATGTCGCTACACCAACTCACTCTTCCATGTCACTCCTCCATTTCACTCCACCACGTCACTCTTCTACGTCACTCCTCCTGTCACTCCTCCATGTCGCTACTCCTTGTGACTCCTCCATGTCACTCATCCATGTCATTGCTCCATGTCACTCCTCCAAGTCACTCCTCAATTTCACTTCTATTTGACTTCAATGTCACTCCTGCATGTCGCTCCTCCATATCACTCCTCTATTTCACTCCTCCATGTCACTCCTCCATATCAATCCTCCATTTCACTCCTCCATGTAACTCCTTAATGTCACTACTCCATGTCGCTACTCCATGTAACTCCTCCATGTCACTCTTGCATGTCGCTCCTCCATGTCAATTCTCCAAATCTTCAATGTCATGTCTCTCATCCGTGTAGCTCCATATTGTCACTCCTCCATATCACTCCTCCGTGTCACTTCTACATGTTTTCAATGTCACTCCTCCACATCACTCCTCTATGTCACTCCTCCATGTCACTTTTCAATATCACTCCTCTATGTCATTCCCCTATGTCACTACTACATGTCACTCCTCCATGTCACTCCTCCATGTCACTTCTATATGTCTTCCATGTCACTCCTCCATGTTGCTCCTCCTTGTCACTCCTCCATTTTGCTCCTCCATGTCACTCCTCCTTGTCACTCATCCATGTCCCTCCGCCATGTCACTCCACCATATCAATCCTCCTTGCTGATCCGCCCTGTCACTCCTCCATGTCTCTCCTCCACATCAATCCTCCATGTCACTCCTCCATGTCACTCCTCCATGTCACTCCTCCATGTCATTCCTCCTTGTCGTTATTCCATGTCACTCCTCCATATCAACCGTCCATGTCACTCCTCCATGTAATTACACCAACTCAATCCTCCTTGTCACTCCTCCATGTCACTGCTCCACGTCACTCCTCCATGTCACTCCTCCATGTCACTCCTCCTTGTCGCTAATCCATGTTACTCCTCCATGTCGCTACACGAACTCACTCTTCCATGTCACTCCCCCATTTCAATCCACCACGTCACTTCTCCATGTCACTCCTCCATATCAACCCTCCATGTCACTCCTCCATGTCACTCCTCCATGTCACTACACCAACTCACTCATCCCTGTCCCTCCCCCATTTCACTCCACCACGTCACTTATCCATGTCACTTCTCCATGTCACTCCTCCATGTCACTCCTCCATATCAACCCTCCATGTCACTCCTCCATTTCACTCCACCACGTCCCTCCTCCATATCGACCCTCCATGTCACTCTTCCATGTCACTACACCATGTTTCTCCTCCACATCACACCTCTATATCACTCCTCCATGTCACTCCTCCATGTCATTGCTCCTTGTCGCTATTCCATGTCACTCCTCCATGTCACTACACCAACTCACTCATACCTGTCCCTCCGCCATGTCACTCCACCATATCAACCCTCCTTCTTGATCAAACTTGTCACTTCTCCATGTCACTACTCCATGTCTCACCCCCACATCAAACCTCTATGTCACTCCTCCATGTCACTCCTCTATGTCACTCCTCCTTGTTGCTCTTCCATGTCACTCCTCCATGTCGCTATACCAACTCAATCCTCATGTCACTACTCCATGTCTCACCCCCACATCAAACCTCTATGTCACTCCTCCATGTCACTCCTCTATGTCACTCCTCCTTGTTGCTCTTCCATGTCACTCCTCCATGTCGCTATACCAACTCAATCCTCATGTCACTCATCCATGTAGCTACTCCATGTCACTCCTCCATGTCGCTACACCATCTAGATCCTCCTTGTCACTCCTCCATGTCACTCAGCAAAGTCATTTGTCCATGTCACTCCTTTATGTCACTCCTCCAAGTCACTCCTCCATGTCACTTCTATATGTCTTCCATGTCACTCCTCCATGTTGCTCCACCAACTCACTCCTCCATGTCACTCCTCCATGTCGCTATTCCATGTCACTCCTTATGTCGCTATATAAACTCACTCCTCCATGTCACTCCTCCATTTCACTCCACCACGTCACTCCTCTATGTCACTCCTCCATATCAACTCTCCATGTCACTCCTCCTTGTCGCTACACCAACTCACTCCTCCATGTCACTCCTCCATTTCACTCCACCACATCCTTCCTCCATATCAACCCTCCATGTCACTCCTCTATGTCACTCCTCCATGTCCCTCCGCCATGTCACTCCACCATATCAACCCTCCTTCCTGATCAAACTTGTCAGTTCTCCATGTCACTCCTCCATGTCATTCCTCCATGTCACTCCTCCATGTCACTCCTCCATGTCACTCCTCCTTGTCGCTATTCCATGTCACTCCTCCATGTTGCTACACCAACTCACTCCTCATGTCACTCCACCATGTCGCTACTACATGTCACTCCTTCATGTCTCTCCTCCATGTCACTTCTCCAAGTCTTCAATGTCATGTCTCTCATCTGTGTAGCTCCATATTGTCACTCCTCCAAGTCACTCCTCCATGTCGCTACTCCATGTCACTCCTCCATGTCACACCTCCTTGTCACTCCTCCATGTAGCTACTCCATGTCGCTCCTCCATGTGTCTCTACCAACTCACTCCTCCATGTCACTCGTCCACGTCACTCCTCCATGTCACACCTCCTTGTCACTCCTCCATGTAGCTACTCCATGTCACTCCTCCATGTCACTCCTCCATGTCACTCTGAAATTTCACTCCACCACGCCACTCCTCTAAATCACTCCTCCATGTTACTCCTCCATATCAATCCTCTATGTCACCTCTCCATGTCATTCCTCCTTGTCGCAATTCCATGTCACTCCTCCATGTCGCTACACCAACTCACTCTTCCATGTCACTCCTTTATGTCATTCCTCCAAGTCATACCTCTATGTCACTCCTACATGTCACTCCTCCATGTCACTATTCCATGTCACTCCTTATGTCGCTACACCAACTCACTCCTCCATGTCACTCCTCCATTTCACTCCACCACATCACTCCTCCATGTCACTCCTCCATATCAACCCTCCATGTCACTCCTGCATATCATTCCTCCATGTCAGTCCTCCATTTCACTCCTCTATGTCACTACACCAACTCACTCATCCCTTCCCCTCCGCCATGTCACTCCACCATATCAACCCTCCTTCCTGATCAAACTTGTCACTTCACCATGTCACTACTCCATGTCTCTCCTCCACATCAATCTTCTATGTCACTCCTCCATGTCACTCCTCCATGTCACTCCTCCTTGTCGCTATTCCATGACACTCCTCCATGTCAATACACCAACTCACTCCTCATGTCACTCCTCCATGTCACTCCTCCATGTCGCTATTCCATGTCACTCCTTATGTCGCTACACCAACTCACTCCTCCATTTCACTCCACCACGTCATTCCTCCAAATCACTCCTCCATATCAACCCTCCATGTCACTCCTCCATGTCCCTCCGCCATATCACTCCTCCATGTCACTCCTCCATGTCGCTACTCCATTTCACATCTCCATGTCGCTACACCAACTCAATCCTCCTTGTCACTCCTCCATGTCACTCATCCAAGTCACTCCTCCATGTCACTATTCCATGTCACTCCTTATGTCGATACACCAACTCACTCCTCCATGTAACTCCACCATTTCACTCCACCACATCACTCCTCCATGTCACTCCTTCATATCAACCCTCCATGTCACTCCTTCATGTCACTCCTCCATGTCACTCCTCCATGTCACTACACCAACTCACTTATCCCTGTCCCTCCGCCATATCACTCCTCCATGTCACTCCTCCATGTCGCTACTCCATTTCACATCTCCATGTCGCTACACCAACTCAATCCTCCTTGTCACTCCTCCATGTCACTCATCCAAGTCACTCCTCCATGTCACTATTCCATGTCACTCCTTATGTCGATACACCAACTCACTCCTCCATGTAACTCCACCATTTCACTCCACCACATCACTCCTCCATGTCACTCCTTCATATCAACCCTCCATGTCACTCCTTCATGTCACTCCTCCATGTCACTCCTCCATGTCACTACACCAACTCACTAATCCCTGTCCCTCCGCCATGTCACGCCACCATATCAACCCTACTTCCTGATCAAACTTGTCAGTTCTCCATGTCACTACTCCATGTCTCTCCTCCACATCAATTCTCTATGTCACTCCTCCATGTCACTCCTCCTTGTCGCTATTCCATGTCACTCCTCCATGTTGCTACACCAACTCACTCCTCATGTCACTCCTCCATGTCGCTACTCCATGTCACTCCTCCATGTCGCTACACTAACTCAATCCTCCTTGTCACTCCTCCATGTCACTCATCCAAGTCATTCCTCCATGTCACTCCGTTATGTCACTCCTCCAAGTCACTCCTCCATTTCACTTCTATATGTCTTCCATGTCACTCCTCCATGTCGCTCCACCAACTCACTCCTCCATGTCACTCCTCCTTGTCACTCCTCCATGTAGCTATTCCATTTCGCTCCACCAACTCACTCCTCCATGTCACTCCTACTTGTCACTCCTCCATGTAGCTATTCCATTTCACTCCTCCATGTCGCTACACCAACTCAATCCTTCTTGTCACTCCTCCATGTCACTCATCCAAGTCACTCCTCCATGTCGATATTCCATGTCACTCCTTATGTCGATACACCAACTCGCTCCTCCATAACACTCCTCCATTTCACTCCACCACGTCACTCCTCCATGTCACTCCTCCATATCAACCCTCCATGTCACTCCTCCATATCACTCCTCCATGTCACTCCTCCATGTCACTACACCAACTCACTAATCCCTGTCCCTCTGCCATGTCACTCCACAATATCAAACCTCCTTCCTGATCAAACTTGTCAGTTCTCAATGTCACTACTCCATGTCTCTCCTCCACATCAATCCTCTATGTCACTCCTCCATGTCACTCTTCCATGTTACTCCTCCTTGTCGCTATTCCATGTCACTCCTCCAATTTGCTACACCAACTCACTCCTCATGTCACTCCTCCATGTCGTTACTCCATGTCACTCCTCCATGTCGCTACACCAACTCAATCCTCCTTGTCACTCCTCCATGTCACTCATCCAAGTCATTCCTCCAAGTCACTCCTCCATGTCACTTCTATATGTCTTCCATGTAACTCCTCCTTGTCGCTACACCAACTCACTCCTCCATGTCACTCCTCCATTTCACTCCACCACATCCCTCCTCCATATCAACCCTCCATATCACTCCTCCATGTCACTCATCCATGTCCCTCCGCCATGTCACTCCACCATATCAACCCTCTTTCCTGATCAAACTTGTCACTCCTCCATTTCACTCCACCACGTCACTCTTCTAAGTCACTCCTCATGTCACTCCTGCATGTCGCTACTCCATGTCACTACTCCATGTCTTTCCTCCACATCAATCCTCTATGTAACACCTCCATGTCACTCCTCCATGTGATTCCTCCTTGTCGCTATTTCATGTCACTCCTCCATATCAACCCTCCATGTCACTCCTCCAAGTCACTCCTCCATGTCACTACACCAACTCACGCATCCCTGTCCCTCCGCCATGTCACTCCACCATATCAACCCTCCTTCTTGATCAAACTTGTCACTTCTCCATGTCACTACTCCATGTCTCTCCCCCACATCAAACCTCTATGTCACTCCTCCATGTCACTCCTCTATGTCACTCCTCCTTGTTGCTCTTCCATGTCAACCCTCCATGTCACTCCTCCATGTCACTCCTCCATGTCCCTCCGCCATGTCACTCCACCATATCAACCCTCCTTCCTGATCAAACTTGTCACTTCTCCATGTCACTACTCCATGTCTCTCCTCCCCATCACTCCTCTATATCACTCCTCCATGTCACTTCTACATTTTCCATGTCACTCCTCCACATCACTCCTGTATGTCACTCCTCCATGTCACTTTTCAATATCACTCCTCTATGTCATTCCTCCATATCAACCTTCCATGTCACTCCTCCATGTCACTCCTCCATGTCCCTCCGCCATGTCACTCCACCATATAAACCCTCCTTCCTGATCAAACTTGTCACTTCTCCATGTCACTACACCATGTCTCTCCTCCACATCACTCCTCTATATCACTCCTCCATGTCACTCCTCCATGTCACTCCTTCTTGTCGCTATTCCATGTTACTCCTCCATGTCGCTACACCACGTCATTCTTCTACGTCACTCCTCATGTCACTCCTGCATGTCGCTACTCCATGTCACTACTCCATGTCTTTCCTCCACATCAATCCTCTATGTCACTCCTCCATGTCAGTCCTCCATGTCGCTACACCAACTCACTCCTCATGTCACTACTCCATGTCGCTACTCCATGTCACTCCTCCATGTCGCTACACCAACTAAATCCTCCTTGTCACTCCTCTATGTCACTCATCCAAGTCATTCCTCCATGTCACTCCTTTATGTCACTCCTCCAAGTCACTCCTCCATGTCACTTCTATATGTCTTCCATGTCATGTCTCTCATCTGTGTAGCTCCATATTGTCACTCCTCCAAGTCACTCCTCCATGTCGCTACTCCATGTCACTCCTCCATGTCACACCTCCTTGTCACTCCTCCATGTAGCTACTCCATGTTGCTCCTCCATGTGTCTCTACCAACTCACTCCTCCATGTCACTCGTCCACGTCACTCCTCCATGTCACACCTCCTTGTCACTCCTCCATGTAGCTACTCCATGTCACTCCTCCATGTCACTCCTCCATGTCACTCTGAAATTTCATTCCACCACGCCACTCCTCTATATCACTCCTCCATGTTACTCCTCCATATCAATCCTCTATGTCACTTCTCCATGTCACTCCTCCTTGTCGCAATTCCATGTCACTCCTCCATGTCGCTACACCAACTCACTCCTCCATGTCACTCCTTTATGTCATTCCTCCAAGTCACTCCTCTATGTCACTCCTCCATTTCACTCCTCCATGTCACTATTCCATGTCACTCCTTATGTCGCTACACCAACTCACTCCTCCATGTCACTCCTCCATTTCACTCCACCACGTCCCTCCTCCATATCAACCCTCCATGTCACTCCTCCATGTCACTCCTCCATGTCCCTCCGCAATGTCACTCCACCATATCAACCCTCCTTCCTGATCAAACTTGTCACTTCTCCATGTCACTACTCCATGTCTCTCCTCCACATCACTCCTCTATATCACTCCTCCATGTCACTCTTCCATGTCACTCCTCCTTGTCGCTTTTCCATGTCACTCCTCCATGTCGCTATTCCATGTCACTCCTTATGTCGCTACACCAACTCACTCCTCCATTTCACTCCACCACGTCATTCCTCCAAATCACTCCTCCATATCAACCCTCCATGTCACTCCTCCATGTCCCTCCGCCATATCACTCCTCCATGTCACTCCTCCATGTCGCTACTCCATTTCACATCTCCATGTCGCTACACCAACTCAATCCTCCTTGTCACTCCTCCATGTCACTCATCCAAGTCACTCCTCCATGTCACTATTCCATGTCACTCCTTATGTCGATACACCAACTCACTCCTCCATGTAACTCCACCATTTCACTCCACCACATCACTCCTCCATGTCACTCCTTCATATCAACCCTCCATGTCACTCCTTCATGTCACTCCTCCATGTCACTCCTCCATGTCACTACACCAACTCACTTATCCCTGTCCCTCCGCCATATCACTCCTCCATGTCACTCCTCCATGTCGCTACTCCATTTCACATCTCCATGTCGCTACACCAACTCAATCCTCCTTGTCACTCCTCCATGTCACTCATCCAAGTCACTCCTCCATGTCACTATTCCATGTCACTCCTTATGTCGATACACCAACTCACTCCTCCATGTAACTCCACCATTTCACTCCACCACATCACTCCTCCATGTCACTCCTTCATATCAACCCTCCATGTCACTCCTTCATGTCACTCCTCCATGTCACTCCTCCATGTCACTACACCAACTCACTTATCCCTGTCCCTCCGCCATATCACTCCTCCATGTCACTCCTCCATGTCGCTACTCCATTTCACATCTCCATGTCGCTACACCAACTCAATCCTCCTTGTCACTCCTCCATGTCACTCATCCAAGTCACTCCTCCATGTCACTATTCCATGTCACTCCTTATGTCGATACACCAACTCACTCCTCCATGTAACTCCACCATTTCACTCCACCACATCACTCCTCCATGTCACTCCTTCATATCAACCCTCCATGTCACTCCTTCATGTCACTCCTCCATGTCACTCCTCCATGTCACTACACCAACTCACTCATCCCTGTCCCTCCGCCATGTCACGCCACCATATCAACCCTACTTCCTGATCAAACTTGTCAGTTCTCCATGTCACTACTCCATGTCTCTCCTCCACATCAATTCTCTATGTCACTCCTCCATGTCACTCCTCCTTGTCGCTATTCCATGTCACTCCTCCATGTTGCTACACCAACTCACTCCTCATGTCACTCCTCCATGTCGCTACTCCATGTCACTCCTCCATGTCGCTACACTAACTCAATCCTCCTTGTCACTCCTCCATGTCACTCATCCATGTCACTACACCAACTCACTAATCCCTGTCCCTCTGCCATGTCACTCCACAATATCAAACCTCCTTCCTGATCAAACTTGTCAGTTCTCAATGTCACTACTCCATGTCTCTCCTCCACATCAATCCTCTATGTCACTCCTCCATGTCACTCTTCCATGTTACTCCTCCTTGTCGCTATTCCATGTCACTCCTCCAATTTGCTACACCAACTCACTCCTCATGTCACTCCTCCATGTCGTTACTCCATGTCACTCCTCCATGTCGCTACACCAACTCAATCCTCCTTGTCACTCCTCCATGTCACTCATCCAAGTCATTCCTCCTTATGTCATTCCTCCAAGTCACTCCTCCATGTCACTTCTATATGTCTTCCATGTAACTCCTCCTTGTCGCTACACCAACTCACTCCTCCAAGTCACTCCTCCATTTCACTCCACCACATCCCTCCTCCATATCAACCCTCCATATCACTCCTCCATGTCACTCATCCATGTCCCTCCGCCATGTCACTCCACCATATCAACCCTCTTTCCTGATCAAACTTGTCACTCCTCCATTTCACTCCACCACGTCACTCTTCTACGTCACTCCTCATGTCACTCCTGCATGTCGCTACTCCATGTCACTACTCCATGTCTTTCCTCCACATCAATCCTCTATGTAACTCCTCCATGTCACTCCTCCATGTGATTCCTCCTTGTCGCTATTTCATGTCACTCCTCCATATCAACCCTCCATGTCACTCCTCCAAGTCACTCCTCCATGTCACTACACCAACTCACTCATCCCTGTCCCTCCGCCATGTCACTCCACCATATCAACCCTCCTTCTTGATCAAACTTGTCACTTCTCCATGTCACTACTCCATGTCTCTCCCCCACATCAAACCTCTATGTCACTCCTCCATGTCACTCCTCTATGTCACTCCTCCTTGTTGCTCTTCCATGTCAACCCTCCATGTCACTCCTCCATGTCACTCCTCCATGTCCCTCCGCCATGTCACTCCACCATATCAACCCTCCTTCCTGATCAAACTTGTCACTTCTCCATGTCACTACTCCATGTCTCTCCTCCCCATCACTCCTCTATATCACTCCTCCATGTCACTTCTACATTTTCCATGTCACTCCTCCACATCACTCCTGTATGTCACTCCTCCATGTCACTTTTCAATATCACTCCTCTATGTCATTCCTCCATATCAACCTTCCATGTCACTCCTCCATGTCACTCCTCCATGTCCCTCCGCCATGTCACTCCACCATATAAACCCTCCTTCCTGATCAAACTTGTCACTTCTCCATGTCACTACACCATGTCTCTCCTCCACATCACTCCTCTATATCACTCCTCCATGTCACTCCTCCATGTCACTCCTTCTTGTCGCTATTCCATGTTACTCCTCCATGTCGCTACACCACGTCATTCTTCTACGTCACTCCTCATGTCACTCCTGCATGTCGCTACTCCATGTCACTATTCCATGTCTTTCCTCCACATCAATCCTCTATGTCACTCCTCCATGTCAGTCCTCCATGTCGCTACACCAACTCACTCCTCATGTCACTACTCCATGTCGCTACTCCATGTCACTCCTCCATGTCGCTACACCAACTAAATCCTCCTTGTCACTCCTCTATGTCACTCATCCAAGTCATTCCTCCATGTCACTCCTTTATGTCACTCCTCCAAGTCACTCCTCCATGTCACTTCTATATGTCTTCCATGTCATGTCTCTCATCTGTGTAGCTCCATATTGTCACTCCTCCAAGTCACTCCTCCATGTCGCTACTCCATGTCACTCCTCCATGTCACACCTCCTTGTCACTCCTCCATGTAGCTACTCCATGTTGCTCCTCCATGTGTCTCTACCAACTCACTCCTCCATGTCACTCGTCCACGTCACTCCTCCATGTCACACCTCCTTGTCACTCCTCCATGTAGCTACTCCATGTCACTCCTCCATGTCACTCCTCCATGTCACTCTGAAATTTCATTCCACCACGCCACTCCTCTATATCACTCCTCCATGTTACTCCTCCATATCAATCCTCTATGTCACTTCTCCATGTCACTCCTCCTTGTCGCAATTCCATGTCACTCCTCCATGTCGCTACACCAACTCACTCCTCCATGTCACTCCTTTATGTCATTCCTCCAAGTCACTCCTCTATGTCACTCCTCCATTTCACTCCTCCATGTTACTATTCCATGTCACTCCTTATGTCGCTACACCAACTCACTCCTCCATGTCACTCCTCCATTTCACTCCACCACGTCCCTCCTCCATATCAACCCTCCATGTCACTCCTCCATGTCACTCCTCCATGTCCCTCCGCAATGTCACTCCACCATATCAACCCTCCTTCCTGATCAAACTTGTCACTTCTCCATGTCACTACTCCATGTCTCTCCTCCACATCACTCCTCTATATCACTCCTCCATGTCACTCTTCCATGTCACTCCTCCTTGTCGCTTTTCCATGTTACTCCTCCATGTCGCTACACCAACTCACTCTTCCATGTCACTCCTCCATTTCACTCCACCACGTCACTCTTCTACGTCACTCCTCATGTCACTCCTCCAAGTTACTCCTCCATGTCGCTATTCCATGTCACTCCTTATGTCGCTACACCAACTCACTCCTCCATGTCACTCCTCCATGTCACTCCTCCATATCAACCCTACATGTCACTCCTCCATGTCACTCCTTCATGTCACTCCTCCATGTCACTCTTAAATTTCACTCCACCACGCCACTCCTCTATATCACTCCTCCATGTTACTCCTCCATATCAAACCTCCATGTCACTTCTCCATGTCACTCCTCCTTGTCGCAATTCCATGTCACTCCTCCATGTCGCTACACCAACTCACTCCTCATGTCACTCCTCCATGTCGCTACTCCATGTCACTCCTCCATATCACTACACCAACTCAATCCTCCTTGTCACTCCTCCATGTCACTCATCCAAGTCATTCCTCCATGTCACTCCTTTATGTCACTCCTCCAAGTCACTCCTCCATGTCACTTCTATATGTCTTCCATGTCACTCCTGCATGTTGCTCCACCAACTCACTCCTCCATGTCACTCCTTCAATTCACTCCACCACGTCACTCCTCCATGTCACTCCTCCATATCACTCCTCCATGTCACTCCTCCTTGTCGCTACACCAACTCACTCCACCATGTCACTCCTCCATTTCATTCCACCATGTCCCTCATCCATATCAACCCTCCATGTCACTCCTCCATGTCACTCCTCCATGTCCCTCCGCCATGTCACTCCACCATATCAACCCTCCTTCCTGATCAAACTTGTCACTTCTCCATGTCACTACTACATGTCTCTCCTCCACATCACTCCTCTATATCACTCCTCCATGTCACACCTCCATGTCACTCCTCCTTGTCGCTATTCCATGTTACTCCTCCATGTCGCTACACCAACTCACTCTTCCATGTCACTCCTCCATTTCAGTCCACCACGTCACTCTTCTACGTCACTCCTCCTGTCACTCCTCCATGTCGCTACTCCTTGTGACTCCTCCATGTAACTCATCCATGTCATTCCTCCATGTCACTCCTCCAAGTCACTCCTCAATTTCACTTCTATATTACTTCAATGTCACTCCTGCATGTCGCTCCTCCATATCACTCCTCTATTTCACTCCTCCATGTCACTCCTCCATATCAATCCTCCATTTCACTCCTCCATGTAACTCCTTAATGTCACTACTCCATGTCGCTACTCCAGGTCACTCCTCCATGTCACTCTTGCACGTCGCTCCTCCATGTCACTTCTCCAAGTCTTCAATGTCATGTCTCTCATCCGTTTAGCTCCATATTGTCACTCCTCCATATCACTCCTCCGTGTCACTTCTACATGTTTTCAATGTCACTCCTCCACATCACTCCTCTATGTCACTCCTCCATGTCACTTTTCAATATCACTCCTCTATGTCATTCCCCTATGTCGCTACTACATGTCACTCCTCCATATCACTCCTCCATGTCACTTCTATATGTCTTCCATGTCACTCCTCCATGTCGCTCCTCCTTGTCACTCCTCCATTTTGCTCCTCCATGTCACTCCTCCATGTCACTCATCCATGTCCCTCCGCCATGTCACTCCACCATATCAATCCTCCTTGCTGATCCGCCCTGTCACTCCTCCATGTCTCTCCTCCACATCAATCCTCCATGTCACTCCTCCATGTCACTCCTCCATGTCACTCCTCCATGTCATTCCTCCTTGTCGCTATTCCATGTCACTCCTCCATATCAACCCTCCATGTCACTCCTCCATGTAACTACACCAACTCAATCCTCCTTGTCACTCCTCCATGTCACTGCTCCACGTCACTCCTCCATGTCACTCCTCCTTGTCGCTATTCCATGTTACTCCTCCATGTCGCTACACCAACTCACTCTTCCATGTCACTCCCCCATTTCACTCCACCACGTCACTCCTCCATATCACTCCTCCATGTAACCTGCCATGTCACTCCTCCATGTCACTACACCAACTCACTCATCCCTGTCCCTCCGCCATGTCACTCCTCCATGTCACTCCTCCATGTCGCTACTCCATTTCACATCTCCATGTCGCTACACCAACTCAATCCTCATTGTCACTCCTCCATGTCACTCATCCAAATCTCTCATCCGTGTCACTTCTACATGTTTTACATGTCACTCCTCCACATCACTCCTCTATGTCACTCCTCCATATCACTCCTCCATGTCGCTACACCAACTCAATCCTCCTTGTCACTCCTCCACATCACTCCTCTATGTCACTCCTCCATGTCACTTCTATATGTCACTACACCAACTCACTCATCCCTGTCCATCCGCCATGTCACTCCTCCATGTCACTCCTCCATGTCGCTACACCAACTCACTCCTCATGTCACTCCTCCATGTCGCTACTCCATTTCATTCCTCCATTTCACTCCACCACGTCACTCCTCCATGTCACTCCTCCATATCAACCCTCCATATCACTCCTCCATGTCACTCCTCCATGTCACTACACCAACTCACTAATCCCTGTCCCTCCGCCATGTCACTCCACCATATCAACCCTCCTTCCTGATCAAACTTGTCAGTTCTCCATGTCACTACTCCATGTCTCTCCTCCACATCAATCCTCTATGTCATTCCTCCATGTCACTCCTCCATGTCACTCCTCCGTGTCACTCCTCATTGTCGCTATTCCATGTCACTCTTCCATGTCACTTCTATATGTCACTACATCAAATCAACCCTCCTTCCTGATCAAACTTGTCACTTCTCCATGCCAATACTCCATGTCTCTCCCCCACATCAAACCTCTGTGTCACTCCTCCATGTCACTCCTCTATGTCAATCCTCCTTGTCGCTCTTCCATGTCACTCCTCCATGTCGCTACACCAACTCAATCCTCATGTCACTCCTCCATGTAGCTACTCCATGTCACTCCTCCATGTCGCTACACCAACTAAATCCTCCTTGTCACTCCTCTATGTCACTCATCCAAGTCATTCCTCCATGTCACTCCTTTATGTCACTCCTCCAAGTCACTCCTCCATGTCACTTCTATATGTCTTCCATGTCATGTCTCTCATCTGTGTAGCTCCATATTGTCACTCCTCCAAGTCACTCCTCCATGTCGCTACTCCATGTCACTCCTCCATGTCACACCTCCTTGTCACTCCTCCATGTAGCTACTCCATGTTGCTCCTCCATGTGTCTCTACCAACTCACTCCTCCATGTCACTCGTCCACGTCACTCCTCCATGTCACACCTCCTTGTCACTCCTCCATGTAGCTACTCCATGTCACTCCTCCATGTCACTCCTCCATGTCACTCTGAAATTTCATTCCACCACGCCACTCCTCTATATCACTCCTCCATGTTACTCCTCCATATCAATCCTCTATGTCACTTCTCCATGTCACTCCTCCTTGTCGCAATTCCATGTCACTCCTCCATGTCGCTACACCAACTCACTCCTCCATGTCACTCCTTTATGTCATTCCTCCAAGTCACTCCTCTATGTCACTCCTCCATTTCACTCCTCCATGTCACTATTCCATGTCACTCCTTATGTCGCTACACCAACTCACTCCTCCATGTCACTCCTCCATTTCACTCCACCACGTCCCTCCTCCATATCAACCCTCCATGTCACTCCTCCATGTCACTCCTCCATGTCCCTCCGCAATGTCACTCCACCATATCAACCCTCCTTCCTGATCAAACTTGTCACTTCTCCATGTCACTACTCCATGTCTCTCCTCCACATCACTCCTCTATATCACTCCTCCATGTCACTCTTCCATGTCACTCCTCCTTGTCGCTTTTCCATGTCACTCCTCCATGTCGCTATTCCATGTCACTCCTTATGTCGCTACACCAACTCACTCCTCCATTTCACTCCACCACGTCATTCCTCCAAATCACTCCTCCATATCAACCCTCCATGTCACTCCTCCATGTCCCTCCGCCATATCACTCCTCCATGTCACTCCTCCATGTCGCTACTCCATTTCACATCTCCATGTCGCTACACCAACTCAATCCTCCTTGTCACTCCTCCATGTCACTCATCCAAGTCACTCCTCCATGTCACTATTCCATGTCACTCCTTATGTCGATACACCAACTCACTCCTCCATGTAACTCCACCATTTCACTCCACCACATCACTCCTCCATGTCACTCCTTCATATCAACCCTCCATGTCACTCCTTCATGTCACTCCTCCATGTCACTCCTCCATGTCACTACACCAACTCACTTATCCCTGTCCCTCCGCCATATCACTCCTCCATGTCACTCCTCCATGTCGCTACTCCATTTCACATCTCCATGTCGCTACACCAACTCAATCCTCCTTGTCACTCCTCCATGTCACTCATCCAAGTCACTCCTCCATGTCACTATTCCATGTCACTCCTTATGTCGATACACCAACTCACTCCTCCATGTAACTCCACCATTTCACTCCACCACATCACTCCTCCATGTCACTCCTTCATATCAACCCTCCATGTCACTCCTTCATGTCACTCCTCCATGTCACTCCTCCATGTCACTACACCAACTCACTCATCCCTGTCCCTCCGCCATGTCACGCCACCATATCAACCCTACTTCCTGATCAAACTTGTCAGTTCTCCATGTCACTACTCCATGTCTCTCCTCCACATCAATTCTCTATGTCACTCCTCCATGTCACTCCTCCTTGTCGCTATTCCATGTCACTCCTCCATGTTGCTACACCAACTCACTCCTCATGTCACTCCTCCATGTCGCTACTCCATGTCACTCCTCCATGTCGCTACACTAACTCAATCCTCCTTGTCACTCCTCCATGTCACTCATCCATGTCACTACACCAACTCACTAATCCCTGTCCCTCTGCCATGTCACTCCACAATATCAAACCTCCTTCCTGATCAAACTTGTCAGTTCTCAATGTCACTACTCCATGTCTCTCCTCCACATCAATCCTCTATGTCACTCCTCCATGTCACTCTTCCATGTTACTCCTCCTTGTCGCTATTCCATGTCACTCCTCCAATTTGCTACACCAACTCACTCCTCATGTCACTCCTCCATGTCGTTACTCCATGTCACTCCTCCATGTCGCTACACCAACTCAATCCTCCTTGTCACTCCTCCATGTCACTCATCCAAGTCATTCCTCCTTATGTCATTCCTCCAAGTCACTCCTCCATGTCACTTCTATATGTCTTCCATGTAACTCCTCCTTGTCGCTACACCAACTCACTCCTCCAAGTCACTCCTCCATTTCACTCCACCACATCCCTCCTCCATATCAACCCTCCATATCACTCCTCCATGTCACTCATCCATGTCCCTCCGCCATGTCACTCCACCATATCAACCCTCTTTCCTGATCAAACTTGTCACTCCTCCATTTCACTCCACCACGTCACTCTTCTACGTCACTCCTCATGTCACTCCTGCATGTCGCTACTCCATGTCACTACTCCATGTCTTTCCTCCACATCAATCCTCTATGTAACTCCTCCATGTCACTCCTCCATGTGATTCCTCCTTGTCGCTATTTCATGTCACTCCTCCATATCAACCCTCCATGTCACTCCTCCAAGTCACTCCTCCATGTCACTACACCAACTCACTCATCCCTGTCCCTCCGCCATGTCACTCCACCATATCAACCCTCCTTCTTGATCAAACTTGTCACTTCTCCATGTCACTACTCCATGTCTCTCCCCCACATCAAACCTCTATGTCACTCCTCCATGTCACTCCTCTATGTCACTCCTCCTTGTTGCTCTTCCATGTCAACCCTCCATGTCACTCCTCCATGTCACTCCTCCATGTCCCTCCGCCATGTCACTCCACCATATCAACCCTCCTTCCTGATCAAACTTGTCACTTCTCCATGTCACTACTCCATGTCTCTCCTCCCCATCACTCCTCTATATCACTCCTCCATGTCACTTCTACATTTTCCATGTCACTCCTCCACATCACTCCTGTATGTCACTCCTCCATGTCACTTTTCAATATCACTCCTCTATGTCATTCCTCCATATCAACCTTCCATGTCACTCCTCCATGTCACTCCTCCATGTCCCTCCGCCATGTCACTCCACCATATAAACCCTCCTTCCTGATCAAACTTGTCACTTCTCCATGTCACTACACCATGTCTCTCCTCCACATCACTCCTCTATATCACTCCTCCATGTCACTCCTCCATGTCACTCCTTCTTGTCGCTATTCCATGTTACTCCTCCATGTCGCTACACCACGTCATTCTTCTACGTCACTCCTCATGTCACTCCTGCATGTCGCTACTCCATGTCACTACTCCATGTCTTTCCTCCACATCAATCCTCTATGTCACTCCTCCATGTCAGTCCTCCATGTCGCTACACCAACTCACTCCTCATGTCACTACTCCATGTCGCTAATCCATGTCACTCCTCCATGTCGCTACACCAACTAAATCCTCCTTGTCACTCCTCTATGTCACTCATCCAAGTCATTCCTCCATGTCACTCCTTTATGTCACTCCTCCAAGTCACTCCTCCATGTCACTTCTATATGTCTTCCATGTCATGTCTCTCATCTGTGTAGCTCCATATTGTCACTCCTCCAAGTCACTCCTCCATGTCGCTACTCCATGTCACTCCTCCATGTCACACCTCCTTGTCACTCCTCCATGTAGCTACTCCATGTTGCTCCTCCATGTGTCTCTACCAACTCACTCCTCCATGTCACTCGTCCACGTCACTCCTCCATGTCACACCTCCTTGTCACTCCTCCATGTAGCTACTCCATGTCACTCCTCCATGTCACTCCTCCATGTCACTCTGAAATTTCATTCCACCACGCCACTCCTCTATATCACTCCTCCATGTTACTCCTCCATATCAATCCTCTATGTCACTTCTCCATGTCACTCCTCCTTGTCGCAATTCCATGTCACTCCTCCATGTCGCTACACCAACTCACTCCTCCATGTCACTCCTTTATGTCATTCCTCCAAGTCACTCCTCTATGTCACTCCTCCATTTCACTCCTCCATGTCACTATTCCATGTCACTCCTTATGTCGCTACACCAACTCACTCCTCCATGTCACTCCTCCATTTCACTCCACCACGTCCCTCCTCCATATCAACCCTCCATGTCACTCCTCCATGTCACTCCTCCATGTCCCTCCGCAATGTCACTCCACCATATCAACCCTCCTTCCTGATCAAACTTGTCACTTCTCCATGTCACTACTCCATGTCTCTCCTCCACATCACTCCTCTATATCACTCCTCCATGTCACTCTTCCATGTCACTCCTCCTTGTCGCTTTTCCATGTTACTCCTCCATGTCGCTACACCAACTCACTCTTCCATGTCACTCCTCCATTTCACTCCACCACGTCACTCTTCTACGTCACTCCTCATGTCACTCCTCCAAGTTACTCCTCCATGTCGCTATTCCATGTCACTCCTTATGTCGCTACACCAACTCACTCCTCCATGTCACTCCTCCATGTCACTCCTCCATATCAACCCTACATGTCACTCCTCCATGTCACTCCTTCATGTCACTCCTCCATGTCACTCTTAAATTTCACTCCACCACGCCACTCCTCTATATCACTCCTCCATGTTACTCCTCCATATCAAACCTCCATGTCACTTCTCCTTGTCACTCCTCCTTGTCGCAATTCCATGTCACTCCTCCATGTCGCTACACCAACTCACTCCTCATGTCACTCCTCCATGTCGCTACTCCATGTCACTCCTCCATATCACTACACCAACTCAATCCTCCTTGTCACTCCTCCATGTCACTCATCCAAGTCATTCTTCCATGTCACTCCTTTATGTCACTCCTCCAAGTCACTCCTCCATGTCACTTCTATATGTCTTCCATGTCACTCCTGCATGTTGCTCCACCAACTCACTCCTCCATGTCACTCCTTCAATTCACTCCACCACGTCACTCCTCCATGTCACTCCTCCATATCACTCCTCCATGTCACTCCTCCTTGTCGCTACACCAACTCACTCCACCATGTCACTCCTCCATTTCATTCCACCATGTCCCTCATCCATATCAACCCTCCATGTCACTCCTCCATGTCACTCCTCCATGTCCCTCCGCCATGTCACTCCACCATATCAACCCTCCTTCCTGATCAAACTTGTCACTTCTCCATGTCACTACTACATGTCTCTCCTCCACATCACTCCTCTATATCACTCCTCCATGTCACACCTCCATGTCACTCCTCCTTGTCGCTATTCCATGTTACTCCTCCATGTCGCTACACCAACTCACTCTTCCATGTCACTCCTCCATTTCAGTCCACCACGTCACTCTTCTACGTCACTCCTCCTGTCACTCCTCCATGTCGCTACTCCTTGTGACTCCTCCATGTAACTCATCCATGTCATTCCTCCATGTCACTCCTCCAAGTCACTCCTCAATTTCACTTCTATATTACTTCAATGTCACTCCTGCATGTCGCTCCTCCATATCACTCCTCTATTTCACTCCTCCATGTCACTCCTCCATATCAATCCTCCATTTCACTCCTCCATGTAACTCCTTAATGTCACTACTCCATGTCGCTACTCCAGGTCACTCCTCCATGTCACTCTTGCACGTCGCTCCTCCATGTCACTTCTCCAAGTCTTCAATGTCATGTCTCTCATCCGTTTAGCTCCATATTGTCACTCCTCCATATCACTCCTCCGTGTCACTTCTACATGTTTTCAATGTCACTCCTCCACATCACTCCTCTATGTCACTCCTCCATGTCACTTTTCAATATCACTCCTCTATGTCATTCCCCTATGTCGCTACTACATGTCACTCCTCCATATCACTCCTCCATGTCACTTCTATATGTCTTCCATGTCACTCCTCCATGTCGCTCCTCCTTGTCACTCCTCCATTTTGCTCCTCCATGTCACTCCTCCATGTCACTCATCCATGTCCCTCCGCCATGTCACTCCACCATATCAATCCTCCTTGCTGATCCGCCCTGTCACTCCTCCATGTCTCTCCTCCACATCAATCCTCCATGTCACTCCTCCATGTCACTCCTCCATGTCACTCCTCCATGTCATTCCTCCTTGTCGCTATTCCATGTCACTCCTCCATATCAACCCTCCATGTCACTCCTCCATGTAACTACACCAACTCAATCCTCCTTGTCACTCCTCCATGTCACTGCTCCACGTCACTCCTCCATGTCACTCCTCCTTGTCGCTATTCCATGTTACTCCTCCATGTCGCTACACCAACTCACTCTTCCATGTCACTCCCCCATTTCACTCCACCACGTCACTCCTCCATATCACTCCTCCATGTAACCTGCCATGTCACTCCTCCATGTCACTACACCAACTCACTCATCCCTGTCCCTCCGCCATGTCACTCCTCCATGTCACTCCTCCATGTCGCTACTCCATTTCACATCTCCATGTCGCTACACCAACTCAATCCTCATTGTCACTCCTCCATGTCACTCATCCAAATCTCTCATCCGTGTCACTTCTACATGTTTTACATGTCACTCCTCCACATCACTCCTCTATGTCACTCCTCCATATCACTCCTCCATGTCGCTACACCAACTCAATCCTCCTTGTCACTCCTCCACATCACTCCTCTATGTCACTCCTCCATGTCACTTCTATATGTCACTACACCAACTCACTCATCCCTGTCCATCCGCCATGTCACTCCTCCATGTCACTCCTCCATGTCGCTACACCAACTCACTCCTCATGTCACTCCTCCATGTCGCTACTCCATTTCATTCCTCCATTTCACTCCACCACGTCACTCCTCCATGTCACTCCTCCATATCAACCCTCCATATCACTCCTCCATGTCACTCCTCCATGTCACTACACCAACTCACTAATCCCTGTCCCTCCGCCATGTCACTCCACCATATCAACCCTCCTTCCTGATCAAACTTGTCAGTTCTCCATGTCACTACTCCATGTCTCTCCTCCACATCAATCCTCTATGTCATTCCTCCATGTCACTCCTCCATGTCACTCCTCCGTGTCACTCCTCCTTGTCGCTATTCCATGTCACTCTTCCATGTCACTTCTATATGTCACTACATCAAATCAACCCTCCTTCCTGATCAAACTTGTCACTTCTCCATGCCAATACTCCATGTCTCTCCCCCACATCAAACCTCTGTGTCACTCCTCCATGTCACTCCTCTATGTCAATCCTCCTTGTCGCTCTTCCATGTCACTCCTCCATGTCGCTACACCAACTCAATCCTCATGTCACTCCTCCATGTAGCTACTCCATGTCACTCCTCCATGTCGCTACACCAACTCAAACCTCCTTGTCACTCCTCCATGTCACTGCTCCACGTCACTCCTCTATGTCATTCCTCCATTTCACTCCTCCATGTCGCTATTCCATGTCACTTCTTATGTCGCTATATAAACTCACTCCTCCATGTCACTCCTCCATTTCACTCCACCACGTCACTCCTCCATGTCACTCCTCCATATCAACCCTCCATGTAAATCCTCCTTGTCGCTACACCAACTCACTCCTCCATGTCACTCCTCCATGTCACTCCTCCATTTCACTCCACCACGTCCCTCCTCCATATCAACCCTCCATGTCACTCCTCCATGTCACTCCTCCATGTCCCTCCGCAATGTCACTCCACCATATCAACCCTCCTTCCTGATCAAACTTGTCACTTCTCCATGTCACTACTCCATGTCTCTCCTGATGTCACATCACTCCTCCACATCACTCCTCTATATCACTCCTCCATGTCTTCCATGTCACTCCTCCTTGTCACTTTTCCATGTTACTCCTCCATGTCGCTACACCAACTCACTCTTCCATGTCACTCCTCCATTTCACTCCACCACGTCACTCTTCTACGTCACTCCTCATGTCACTCCTCCATGTCACTCCTCCATGTCGCTATTCCATGTCATTCCTTATGTCGCTACACCAACTCACTCCTCCATGTCACTCCTCCATTTCACTCCACCACGTCACTCCTCCATGTCACTCCTCCATATCAACCCTACATGTCACTCCTCCATGTCACTCCTCCATGTCACTCCTCCATGTCACTCTTAAATTTCACTCCACCACGCCACTCCTCTATATCACTCCTCCATGTTACTCCTCCATATCAATCCTCCATGTCACTCATCCATGTCCCTCCGCCATGTCACTCCACCATATCAATCCTCCTTGCTGATCCGCCCTGTTACTCCTCCATGTCTCTCCTCCACATTAATTCTCCATGTCACTCCTCCATGTCACTCCTCCCTGTCACTCCTCCATGTCACTACACCAACTCACTCATCCCTTTCCCTCCGCCATGTCACTCCACCATATCAACACTCCTTCCTGATCAAACTTATCACTTCTCCATGTCACTACTCCATGTCTCTCCTCCACATCAATCCTCTATGTCACTCCTCCATGTCACTCCTCCATGTCACTCCTTCTTGTCGCTATTCCATGTCACTCCTCCATGTCGCTACACCAACTCACTCCTCCATGTCACTCCTCCATGTTGCTATTCCATGTCACTCCTTATGTCGCTACACCAACTCACTCCTCCATTTCACTCCTCCATTTCACTCCACCACGTCACTCCTCCATATCACTCCTCCATATCAACCCTCCATGTCACTCCTCCATGTCACTCCTCCATGTCATTCCTCCATGTCACTCCTCCATGTCACTACACCAACTCACTCATCCCTGTCCCTCCTCCATGTCACTCCTCCATGTCACTCCTCCATGTCACTCCTCCTTGTCGCTATTCCATGTCACTCTTCCATGTCACTTCTATATGTCACTACATCAAATCAACCCTCCTTCCTGATCAAACTTGTCACTTCTCCATGTCAATACTCCATGTCTCTCCCCCACATCAAACCTCTGTGTCACTCCTCCATGTCACTCCTCTATGTCAATCCTCCTTGTCGCTCTTCCATGTCACTCCTCCATGTCGCTACACCAACTCAATCCTCATGTCACTCCTCCATGTAGCTACTCCATGTCACTCCTCCATGTCACACCTCCTTGTCACTCCTCCATGTAGCTACTCCATGTCGCTCCTCCATGTGTCTCTATCAACTCACTCCTCCATGTCACTCGTCCACGTCACTCCTCCATGTCACTCTGAAATTTCATTCCACCACGCCACTCCTCTATATCACTCCTCCATGTTACTCCTCCATATCAATCCTCTATGTCACTTCTCCATGTCACTCCTCCTTGTCGCAATTCCATGTCACTCCTTCATGTCGCTACACCAACTCACTCCTCCATGTCACTCCTTTATGTCATTCCTCCAAGTCACTCCTCTATGTCACTCCTCCATGTCACTCCTCCATGTCACTATTCCATGTCACTCCTTATGTCGCTACACCAACTCACTCCTCCATGTCACTCCTCCATTTCACTCCACCACGTCACTCCTCCATGTCACTCCTCCATATCAACCCTCCATGTCACTCCTCCTTGTCACTACACCAACTCACTCCTCCATGTCACTCCTCCATGTCACTCCTCCATTTCACTCCACCACGTCCCTCCTCCATATCAACCCTCCATGTCACTCCTCCATGTCACTCCTCCATGTCCCTCCGCAATGTCACTCCACCATATCAACCCTCCTTCCTGATCAAACTTGTCACTTCTCCATGTCACTACTCCATGTCTCTCCTCCACATCACTCCTCTATATCACTCCTCCATGTCACTCTTCCATGTCACTCCTCCTTGTCGCTTTTCCATGTTACTCCTCCATGTCGCTACACCAACTCACTCTTCCATGTCACTCCTCCATTTCACTCCACCACGTCACTCTTCTACGTCACTCCTCATGTCACTCCTCCATGTTACTCCTCCATGTCGCTATTCCATGTCACTCCTTATGTCGCTACACCAACTCACTCCTCCATGTCACTCCTCCATGTCACTCCTCCATATCAACCCTACATGTCACTCCTCCATGTCACTCCTTCATGTCACTCCTCCATGTCACTCTTAAATTTCACTCCACCACGCCACTCCTCTATATCACTCCTCCATGTTACTCCTCCATATCAATCCTCCATGTCACTTCTCCATGTCACTCCTCCTTGTCGCAATTCCATGTCACTCCTCCATGTCGCTACACCAACTCACTCCTCATGTCACTCCTCCATGTCGCTACTCCATGTCACTCCTCCATATCACTACACCAACTCAATCCTCCTTGTCACTCCTCCATGTCACTCATCCAAGTCATTCCTCCATGTCACTCCTTTATGTTACTCCTCCAAGTCACTCCTCCATGTCACTTCTATATGTCTTCCATGTCACTCCTGCATGTTGCTCCACCAACTCACTCCTCCATGTCACTCCTTCAATTCACTCCACCACGTCACTCCTCCATGTCACTCCTCCATATCACTCCTCCATGTCACTCCTCCTTGTCGCTACACCAACTCACTCCTCCATGTCACTCCTCCATTTCATTCCACCATGTCCCTCTTCCATATCAACCCTCCATGTCACTCCTCCATGTCACTCCTCCATGTCCCTCCGCCATGTCACTCCACCATATCAACCCTCCTTCCTGATCAAACTTGTCACTTCTCCATGTCACTACTACATGTCTCTCCTCCACATCACTCCTCTATATCACTCCTCCATGTCACACCTCCATGTCACTCCTCCTTGTCGCTATTCCATGTTACTCCTCCATGTCGCTACACCAACTCACTCTTCCATGTCACTCCTCCATTTCACTCCACCACGTCACTCTTCTACGTCACTCCTCCTGTCACTCCTCCATGTCGCTACTCCTTGTGACTCCTCCATGTAACTCATCCATGTCATTCCTCCATGTCACTCCTCCAAGTCACTCCTCAATTTCACTTCTATATTACTTCAATGTCACTCCTGCATGTCGCTCCTCCATATCACTCCTCTATTTCACTCCTCCATGTCACTCCTCCATATCAATCCTCCATTTCACTCCTCCATGTAACTCCTTAATGTCACTACTCCATGTCGCTACTCCATGTCACTCCTCCATGTCACTCTTGCATGTCGCTCCTCCATGTCACTTCTCCAAGTCTTCAATGTCATGTCTCTCATCCGTGTAGCTCCATATTGTCACTCCTCCATATCACTCCTCCGTGTCACTTCTACATGTTTTCAATGTCACTCCTCCACATCACTCCTCTATGTCACTCCTCCATGTCACTTTTCAATATCACTCCTATATGTCATTCCCCTATGTCGCTACTACATGTCACTCCTCCATGTCACTCCTCCATGTCACTTCTATATGTCTTCCATGTCACTCCTCCATGTCGCTCCTCCTTGTCACTCCTCCATGTCGCTCCTCCTTGTCACTCCTCCATTTTGCTCCTCCATGTCACTCCTCCATGTCACTCATCCATGTCCCTCCGCCATGTCACTCCACCATATCAATCCTCCTTGCTGATCCGCCCTGTCACTCCTCCATGTCTCTCCTCCACATCAATCCTCCATGTCACTCCTCCATGTCACTCCTCCATGTCACTCCTCCATGTCACTCATCCATGTCCCTCCGCCATGTCACTCCACCATATCAATCCTCCTTGCTGATCCGCCCTGTCACTCCTCCATGTCTCTCCTCCACATCAATCCTCCATGTCACTCCTCCATATCAACCCTCCATGTCACTCCTCCATGTAGCTACTCCATGTCACTCCTCCATGTCGCTACACCAACTCAAACCTCCTTGTCACTCCTCCATGTCACTGCTCCACGTCACTCCTCTATGTCATTCCTCCATTTCACTCCTCCATGTCGCTATTCCATGTCACTTCTTATGTCGCTATATAAACTCACTCCTCCATGTCACTCCTCCATTTCACTCCACCACGTCACTCCTCCATGTCACTCCTCCATATCAACCCTCCATGTAAATCCTCCTTGTCGCTACACCAACTCACTCCTCCATGTCACTCCTCCATGTCACTCCTCCATTTCACTCCACCACGTCCCTCCTCCATATCAACCCTCCATGTCACTCCTCCATGTCACTCCTCCATGTCCCTCCGCAATGTCACTCCACCATATCAACCCTCCTTCCTGATCAAACTTGTCACTTCTCCATGTCACTACTCCATGTCTCTCCTGATGTCACATCACTCCTCCACATCACTCCTCTATATCACTCCTCCATGTCTTCCATGTCACTCCTCCTTGTCGCTTTTCCATGTTACTCCTCCATGTCGCTACACCAACTCACTCTTCCATGTCACTCCTCCATTTCACTCCACCACGTCACTCTTCTACGTCACTCCTCATGTCACTCCTCCATGTCACTCCTCCATGTCGCTATTCCATGTCATTCCTTATGTCGCTACACCAACTCACTCCTCCATGTCACTCCTCCATTTCACTCCACCACGTCACTCCTCCATGTCACTCCTCCATATCAACCCTACATGTCACTCCTCCATGTCACTCCTCCATGTCACTCCTCCATGTCACTCTTAAATTTCACTCCACCACGCCACTCCTCTATATCACTCCTCCATGTTACTCCTCCATATCAATCCTCCATGTCACTCATCCATGTCCCTCCGCCATGTCACTCCACCATATCAATCCTCCTTGCTGATCCGCCCTGTTACTCCTCCATGTCTCTCCTCCACATTAATTCTCCATGTCACTCCTCCATGTCACTCCTCCCTGTCACTCCTCCATGTCACTACACCAACTCACTCATCCCTTTCCCTCCGCCATGTCACTCCACCATATCAACACTCCTTCCTGATCAAACTTATCACTTCTCCATGTCACTACTCCATGTCTCTCCTCCACATCAATCCTCTATGTCACTCCTCCATGTCACTCCTCCATGTCACTCCTTCTTGTCGCTATTCCATGTCACTCCTCCATGTCGCTACACCAACTCACTCCTCCATGTCACTCCTCCATGTTGCTATTCCATGTCACTCCTTATGTCGCTACACCAACTCACTCCTCCATTTCACTCCTCCATTTCACTCCACCACGTCACTCCTCCATATCACTCCTCCATATCAACCCTCCATGTCACTCCTCCATGTCACTCCTCCATGTCATTCCTCCATGTCACTCCTCCATGTCACTACACCAACTCACTCATCCCTGTCCCTCCTCCATGTCACTCCTCCATGTCACTCCTCCATGTCACTCCTCCTTGTCGCTATTCCATGTCACTCTTCCATGTCACTTCTATATGTCACTACATCAAATCAACCCTCCTTCCTGATCAAACTTGTCACTTCTCCATGTCAATACTCCATGTCTCTCCCCCACATCAAACCTCTGTGTCACTCCTCCATGTCACTCCTCTATGTCAATCCTCCTTGTCGCTCTTCCATGTCACTCCTCCATGTCGCTACACCAACTCAATCCTCATGTCACTCCTCCATGTAGCTACTCCATGTCACTCCTCCATGTCACACCTCCTTGTCACTCCTCCATGTAGCTACTCCATGTCGCTCCTCCATGTGTCTCTATCAACTCACTCCTCCATGTCACTCGTCCACGTCACTCCTCCATGTCACACCTCCTTGTCACTCCTCCATGTAGCTACTCCATGTCACTCCTCCATGTCACTCTGAAATTTCATTCCACCACGCCACTCCTCTATATCACTCCTCCATGTTACTCCTCCATATCAATCCTCTATGTCACTTCTCCATGTCACTCCTCCTTGTCGCAATTCCATGTCACTCCTCCATGTCGCTACACCAACTCACTCCTCCATGTCACTCCTTTATGTCATTCCTCCAAGTCACTCCTCTATGTCACTCCTCCATGTCACTCCTCCATGTCACTATTCCATGTCACTCCTTATGTCGCTACACCAACTCACTCCTCCATGTCACTCCTCCATTTCACTCCACCACGTCACTCCTCCATGTCACTCCTCCATATCAACCCTCCATGTCACTCCTCCTTGTCACTACACCAACTCACTCCTCCATGTCACTACTCCATGTCACTCCTCCATTTCACTCCACCACGTCCCTCCTCCATATCAACCCTCCATGTCACTCCTCCATGTCACTCCTCCATGTCCCTCCGCAATGTCACTCCACCATATCAACCCTCCTTCCTGATCAAACTTGTCACTTCTCCATGTCACTACTCCATGTCTCTCCTCCACATCACTCCTCTATATCACTCCTCCATGTCACTCTTCCATGTCACTCCTCCTTGTCGCTTTTCCATGTTACTCCTCCATTTCGCTACACCAACTCACTCTTCCATGTCACTCCTCCATTTCACTCCACCACGTCACTCTTCTACGTCACTCCTCATGTCACTCCTCCATGTTACTCCTCCATGTCGCTATTCCATGTCACTCCTTATGTCGCTACACCAACTCACTCCTCCATGTCACTCCTCCATGTCACTCCTCCATATCAACCCTACATGTCACTCCTCCATGTCACTCCTTCATGTCACTCCTCCATGTCACTCTTAAATTTCACTCCACCACGCCACTCCTCTATATCACTCCTCCATGTTACTCCTCCATATCAATCCTCCATGTCACTCCTCCATGTCACTCCTCCATATCAACCCTACATGTCACTCCTCCATGTCACTCCTTTATGTCACTCCTCCATGTCACTCTTAAATTTCACTCCACCACGCCACTCCTCTATATCACTCCTCCATGTTACTCCTCCATATCAATCCTCCATGTCACTCCTCCATATCAACCCTCCATATCACTCCTCCATGTCACTCCTCCATGTCACTACACCAACTCACTAATCCCTGTCCCTCCGCCATGTCACTCCACCATATCAACCCTCCTTCCTGATCAAACTTGTCAGTTCTCCATGTCACTACTCCATGTCTCTCCTCCACATCAATCCTCTATGTCATTCATCCATGTCACTCCTCCATGTCACTCCTCCGTGTCACTCCTCCTTGTCGCTATTCCATGTCACTCTTCCATGTCACTTCTATATGTCACTACATCAAATCAACCCTCCTTCCTGATCAAACTTGTCACTTCTCCATGCCAATACTCCATGTCTCTCCCCCACATCAAACCTCTGTGTCACTCCTCCATGTCACTCCTCTATGTCAATCCTCCTTGTCGCTCTTCCATGTCACTCCTCCATGTCGCTACACCAACTCAATCCTCATGTCACTCCATGTAGCTACTCCATGTCACTCCTCCATGTCGCTACACCAACTCAAACCTCCTTGTCACTCCTCCATGTCACTGCTCCACGTCACTCCTCTATGTCATTCCTCCATTTCACTCCTCCATGTCGCTATTCCATGTCACTTCTTATGTCGCTATATAAACTCACTCCTCCATGTCACTCCTCCATTTCACTCCACCACGTCACTCCTCCATGTCACTCCTCCATATCAACCCTCCATGTAAATCCTCCTTGTCGCTACACCAACTCACTCCTCCATGTCACTCCTCCATGTCACTCCTCCATTTCACTCCACCACGTCCCTCCTCCATATCAACCCTCCATGTCACTCCTCCATGTCACTCCTCCATGTCCCTCCGCAATGTCACTCCACCATATCAACCCTCCTTCCTGATCAAACTTGTCACTTCTCCATGTCACTACTCCATGTCTCTCCTGATGTCACATCACTCCTCCACATCACTCCTCTATATCACTCCTCCATGTCTTCCATGTCACTCCTCCTTGTCGCTTTTCCATGTTACTCCTCCATGTCGCTACACCAACTCACTCTTCCATGTCACTCCTCCATTTCACTCCACCACGTCACTCTTCTACGTCACTCCTCATGTCACTCCTCCATGTCACTCCTCCATGTCACTCCTCCATTTCACTCCACCACGTCACTCCTCCATGTCACTCCTCCATATCAACCCTACATGTCACTCCTCCATGTCACTCCTCCATGTCACTCCTCCATGTCACTCTTAAATTTCACTCCACCACGCCACTCCTCTATATCACTCCTCCATTTTACTCCTCCATATCAATCCTCCATGTCACTCATCCATGTCCCTCCGCCATGTCACTCCACCATATCAATCCTCCTTGCTGATCCGCCCTGTTACTCCTCCATGTCTCTCCTCCACATTAATTCTCCATGTCACTCCTCCATGTCACTCCTCCATGTCACTCCTCCATGTCACTACACCAACTCACTCATCCCTTTCCCTCCGCCATGTCACTCCACCATATCAACACTCCTTCCTGATCAAACTTATCACTTCTCCATGTCACTACTCCATGTCTCTCCTCCACATCAATCCTCTATGTCACTCCTCCATGTCACTCCTCCATGTCACTCCTTCTTGTCGCTATTCCATGTCACTCCTCCATGTCGCTACACCAACTCACTCCTCCATGTCACTCCTCCATGTTGCTATTCCATGTCACTCCTTATGTCGCTACACCAACTCACTCCTCCATTTCACTCCTCCATTTCACTCCACCACGTCACTCCTCCATATCACTCCTCCATATCAACCCTCCATGTCACTCCTCCATGTCACTCCTCCATGTCATTCCTCCATGTCACTCCTCCATGTCACTACACCAACTCACTCATCCCTGTCCCTCCACCATGTCACTCCTCCATGTCACTCCTCCATGTCACTCCTCCTTGTCGCTATTCCATGTCACTCTTCCATGTCACTTCTATATGTCACTACATCAAATCAACCCTCCTTCCTGATCAAACTTGTCACTTCTCCATGTCAATACTCCATGTCTCTCCCCCACATCAAACCTCGGTGTCACTCCTCCATGTCACTCCTCTATGTCAATCCTCCTTGTCGCTCTTCCATGTCACTCCTCCATGTCGCTACACCAACTCAATCCTCATGTCACTCCTCCATGTAGCTACTCCATGTCACTCCTCCATGTCACACCTCCTTGTCACTCCTCCATGTAGCTACTCCATGTCGCTCCTCCATGTGTCTCTATCAACTCACTCCTCCATGTCACTCGTCCACGTCACTCCTCCATGTCACTCTGAAATTTCATTCCACCACGCCACTCCTCTATATCACTCCTCCATGTTACTCCTCCATATCAATCCTCTATGTCACTTCTCCATGTCACTCCTCCTTGTCGCAATTCCATGTCACTCCTTCATGTCGCTACACCAACTCACTCCTCCATGTCACTCCTTTATGTCATTCCTCCAAGTCACTCCTCTATGTCACTCCTCCATGTCACTCCTCCATGTCACTATTCCATGTCACTCCTTATGTCGCTACACCAACTCACTCCTCCATGTCACTCCTCCATTTCACTCCACCACGTCACTCCTCCATGTCACTCCTCCATATCAACCCTCCATGTCACTCCTCCTTGTCACTACACCAACTCACTCCTCCATGTCACTACTCCATGTCACTACTCCATTTCACTCCACCACGTCCCTCCTCCATATCAACCCTCCATGTCACTCCTCCATGTCACTCCTCCATGTCCCTCCGCAATGTCACTCCACCATATCAACCCTCCTTCCTGATCAAACTTGTCACTTCTCCATGTCACTACTCCATGTCTCTCCTCCACATCACTCCTCTATATCACTCCTCCATGTCACTCTTCCATGTCACTCCTCCTTGTCGCTTTTCCATGTTACTCCTCCATTTCGCTACACCAACTCACTCTTTCATGTCACTCCTCCATTTCACTCCACCACGTCACTCTTCTACGTCACTCCTCATGTCACTCCTCCATGTTACTCCTCCATGTCGCTATTCCATGTCACTCCTTATGTCGCTACACCAACTCACTCCTCCATGTCACTCCTCCATGTCACTCCTCCATATCAACCCTACATGTCACTCCTCCATGTCACTCCTTCATGTCACTCCTCCATGTCACTCTTAAATTTCACTCCACCACGCCACTCCTCTATATCACTCCTCCATGTTACTCCTCCATATCAATCCTCCATGTCACTCCTCCATGTCACTCCTCCATATCAACCCTACATGTCACTCCTCCATGTCACTCCTTTATGTCACTCCTCCATGTCACTCTTAAATTTCACTCCACCACGCCACTCCTCTATATCACTCCTCCATGTTACTCCTCCATATCAATCCTCCATGTCACTCCTCCATATCAACCCTCCATATCACTCCTCCATGTCACTCCTCCATGTCACTACACCAACTCACTAATCCCTGTCCCTCCGCCATGTCACTCCACCATATCAACCCTCCTTCCTGATCAAACTTGTCAGTTCTCCATGTCACTACTCCATGTCTCTCCTCCACATCAATCCTCTATGTCATTCCTCCATGTCACTCCTCCATGTCACTCCTCCGTGTCACTCCTCCTTGTCGCTATTCCATGTCACTCTTCCATGTCACTTCTATATGTCACTACATCAAATCAACCCTCCTTCCTGATCAAACTTGTCACTTCTCCATGCCAATACTCCATGTCTCTCCCCCACATCAAACCTCTGTGTCACTCCTCCATGTCACTCCTCTATGTCAATCCTCCTTGTCGCTCTTCCATGTCACTCCTCCATGTCGCTACACCAACTCAATCCTCATGTCACTCCATGTAGCTACTCCATGTCACTCCTCCATGTCGCTACACCAACTCAAACCTCCTTGTCACTCCTCCATGTCACTGCTCCACGTCACTCCTCTATGTCATTCCTCCATTTCACTCCTCCATGTCGCTATTCCATGTCACTTCTTATGTCGCTATATAAACTCACTCCTCCATGTCACTCCTCCATTTCACTCCACCACGTCACTCCTCCATGTCACTCCTCCATATCAACCCTCCATGTAAATCCTCCTTGTCGCTACACCAACTCACTCCTCCATGTCACTCCTCCATGTCACTCCTCCATTTCACTCCACCACGTCCCTCCTCCATATCAACCCTCCATGTCACTCCTCCATGTCACTCCTCCATGTCCCTCCGCAATGTCACTCCACCATATCAACCCTCCTTCCTGATCAAACTTGTCACTTCTCCATGTCACTACTCCATGTCTCTCCTGATGTCACATCACTCCTCCACATCACTCCTCTATATCACTCCTCCATGTCTTCCATGTCACTCCTCCTTGTCGCTTTTCCATGTTACTCCTCCATGTCGCTACACCAACTCACTCTTCCATGTCACTCCTCCATTTCACTCCACCACGTCACTCTTCTACGTCACTCCTCATGTCACTCCTCCATGTCACTCCTCCATGTCACTCCTCCATTTCACTCCACCACGTCACTCCTCCATGTCACTCCTCCATATCAACCCTACATGTCACTCCTCCATGTCACTCCTCCATGTCACTCCTCCATGTCACTCTTAAATTTCACTCCACCACGCCACTCCTCTATATCACTCCTCCATTTTACTCCTCCATATCAATCCTCCATGTCACTCATCCATGTCCCTCCGCCATGTCACTCCACCATATCAATCCTCCTTGCTGATCCGCCCTGTTACTCCTCCATGTCTCTCCTCCACATTAATTCTCCATGTCACTCCTCCATGTCACTCCTCCATGTCACTCCTCCATGTCACTACACCAACTCACTCATCCCTTTCCCTCCGCCATGTCACTCCACCATATCAACACTCCTTCCTGATCAAACTTATCACTTCTCCATGTCACTACTCCATGTCTCTCCTCCACATCAATCCTCTATGTCACTCCTCCATGTCACTCCTCCATGTCACTCCTTCTTGTCGCTATTCCATGTCACTCCTCCATGTCGCTACACCAACTCACTCCTCCATGTCACTCCTCCATGTTGCTATTCCATGTCACTCCTTATGTCGCTACACCAACTCACTCCTCCATTTCACTCCTCCATTTCACTCCACCACGTCACTCCTCCATATCACTCCTCCATATCAACCCTCCATGTCACTCCTCCATGTCACTCCTCCATGTCATTCCTCCATGTCACTCCTCCATGTCACTACACCAACTCACTCATCCCTGTCCCTCCACCATGTCACTCCTCCATGTCACTCCTCCATGTCACTCCTCCTTGTCGCTATTCCATGTCACTCTTCCATGTCACTTCTATATGTCACTACATCAAATCAACCCTCCTTCCTGATCAAACTTGTCACTTCTCCATGTCAATACTCCATGTCTCTCCCCCACATCAAACCTCGGTGTCACTCCTCCATGTCACTCCTCTATGTCAATCCTCCTTGTCGCTCTTCCATGTCACTCCTCCATGTCGCTACACCAACTCAATCCTCATGTCACTCCTCCATGTAGCTACTCCATGTCACTCCTCCATGTCACACCTCCTTGTCACTCCTCCATGTAGCTACTCCATGTCGCTCCTCCATGTGTCTCTATCAACTCACTCCTCCATGTCACTCGTCCACGTCACTCCTCCATGTCACTCTGAAATTTCATTCCACCACGCCACTCCTCTATATCACTCCTCCATGTTACTCCTCCATATCAATCCTCTATGTCACTTCTCCATGTCACTCCTCCTTGTCGCAATTCCATGTCACTCCTTCATGTCGCTACACCAACTCACTCCTCCATGTCACTCCTTTATGTCATTCCTCCAAGTCACTCCTCTATGTCACTCCTCCATGTCACTCCTCCATGTCACTATTCCATGTCACTCCTTATGTCGCTACACCAACTCACTCCTCCATGTCACTCCTCCATTTCACTCCACCACGTCACTCCTCCATGTCACTCCTCCATATCAACCCTCCATGTCACTCCTCCTTGTCACTACACCAACTCACTCCTCCATGTCACTACTCCATGTCACTACTCCATTTCACTCCACCACGTCCCTCCTCCATATCAACCCTCCATGTCACTCCTCCATGTCACTCCTCCATGTCCCTCCGCAATGTCACTCCACCATATCAACCCTCCTTCCTGATCAAACTTGTCACTTCTCCATGTCACTACTCCATGTCTCTCCTCCACATCACTCCTCTATATCACTCCTCCATGTCACTCTTCCATGTCACTCCTCCTTGTCGCTTTTCCATGTTACTCCTCCATGTCGCTACACCAACTCACTCTTCCATGTCACTCCTCCATTTCACTCCACCACGTCACTCTTCTACGTCACTCCTCATGTCACTCCTCCATGTTACTCCTCCATGTCGCTATTCCATGTCACTCCTTATGTCGCTACACCAACTCACTCCTCCATGTCACTCCTCCATGTCACTCCTCCATATCAATCCTACATGTCACTCCTCCATGTCACTCCTTCATGTCACTCCTCCATGTCACTCTTAAATTTCACTCCACCACGCCACTCCTCTATATCACTCCTCCATGTTACTCCTCCATATCAATCCTCCATGTCACTTCTCCATGTCACTCCTCCTTGTCGCAATTCCATGTCACTCCTCCATGTCGCTACACCAACTCACTCCTCATGTCACTCCTCCATGTCGCTACTCCATGTCACTCCTCCATATCACTACACCAACTCAATCCTCCTTGTCACTCCTCCATGTCACTCATCCAAGTCATTCCTCCATGTCACTCCTTTATGTTACTCCTCCAAGTCACTCCTCCATGTCACTTCTATATGTCTTCCATGTCACTCCTGCATGTTGCTCCACCAACTCACTCCTCCATGTCACTCCTTCAATTCACTCCACCACGTCACTCCTCCATGTCACTCCTCCATATCACTCCTCCATGTCACTCCTCCTTGTCGCTACACCAACTCACTCCTCCATGTCACTCCTCCATTTCATTCCACCATGTCCCTCTTCCATATCAACCCTCCATGTCACTCCTCCATGTCACTCCTCCATGTCCCTCCGCCATGTCACTCCACCATATCAACCCTCCTTCCTGATCAAACTTGTCACTTCTCCATGTCACTACTACATGTCTCTCCTCCACATCACTCCTCTATATCACTCCTCCATGTCACACCTCCATGTCACTCCTCCTTGTCGCTATTCCATGTTACTCCTCCATGTCGCTACACCAACTCACTCTTCCATGTCACTCCTCCATTTCACTCCACCACGTCACTCTTCTACGTCACTCCTCCTGTCACTCCTCCATGTCGCTACTCCTTGTGACTCCTCCATGTAACTCATCCATGTCATTCCTCCATGTCACTCCTCCAAGTCACTCCTCAATTTCACTTCTATATTACTTCAATGTCACTCCTGCATGTCGCTCCTCCATATCACTCCTCTATTTCACTCCTCCATGTCACTCCTCCATATCAATCCTCCATTTCACTCCTCCATGTAACTCCTTAATGTCACTACTCCATGTCGCTACTCCATGTCACTCCTCCATGTCACTCTTGCATGTCGCTCCTCCATGTCACTTCTCCAAGTCTTCAATGTCATGTCTCTCATCCGTGTAGCTCCATATTGTCACTCCTCCATATCACTCCTCCGTGTCACTTCTACATGTTTTCAATGTCACTCCTCCACATCACTCCTCTATGTCACTCCTCCATGTCACTTTTCAATATCACTCCTATATGTCATTCCCCTATGTCGCTACTACATGTCACTCCTCCATGTCACTCCTCCATGTCACTTCTATATGTCTTCCATGTCACTCCTCCATGTCGCTCCTCCTTGTCACTCCTCCATGTCGCTCCTCCTTGTCACTCCTCCATTTTGCTCCTCCATGTCACTCCTCCATGTCACTCATCCATGTCCCTCCGCCATGTCACTCCACCATATCAATCCTCCTTGCTGATCCGCCCTGTCACTCCTCCATGTCTCTCCTCCACATCAATCCTCCATGTCACTCCTCCATGTCACTCCTCCATGTCACTCCTCCATGTCACTCATCCATGTCCCTCCGCCATGTCACTCCACCATATCAATCCTCCTTGCTGATCCGCCCTGTCACTCCTCCATGTCTCTCCTCCACATCAAAATTCCATGTCACTCCTCCATATCAACCCTCCATGTCACTCCTCCATGTAACTACACCAACTCAATCCTCCTTGTCACTCCTCCATGTCACTGCTCCACGTCACTCCTCCATGTCACTCCTCCTTGTCGCTATTCCATGTTACTCCTCCATGTCGCTACACCAACTCACTCTTCCATGTCACTCCCCCATTTCACTCCACCATGTCACTCCTCCATATCACTCCTCCATATAACCTGCCATGTCACTCCTCCATGTCACTACACCAACTCACTCATCCCTGTCCCTCCGCCATGTCACTCCTCCATGTCACTCCTCCATGTCGCTACTCCATTTCACATCTCCATGTCGCTACACCAACTCAATCCTCATTGTCACTCCTCCATGTCACTCATCCAAGTCTCTCATCCGTGTCACTTCTACATGTTTTACATGTCACTCCTCCACATCACTCCTCTATGTCACTCCTCCATGTCACTCCTCCATGTTGCTACACCAACTCAATCCTCCTTGTCACTCCTCCACATCACTCCTCTATGTCACTCCTCCATGTCACTTCTATATGTCACTACACCAACTCACTCATCCCTGTCCATCCGCCATGTCACTCCACCATGTCACTCCTCCATGTCGCTACACCAACTCACTCCTCATGTCACTCCACCATATCAACCCTCCTTCCTGATCAAACTTGTCAGTTCTCCATGTCACTACTCCATGTCTCTCCTCCACATCAATCCTCTATGTCATTCCTCCATGTCACTCCTCCATGTCACTCCTCCGTGTCACTCCTCCTTGTCGCTATTCCATGTCACTCTTCCATGTCACTTCTATATGTCACTACATAAAATCAACCCTCCTTCCTGATCAAACTTGTCACTTCTCCATGCCAATACTCCATGTCTCTCCCCCACATCAAACCTCTGTGTCACTCCTCCATGTCACTCCTCTATGTCAATCCTCCTTGTCGCTCTTCCATGTCACTCCTCCATGTCGCTACACCAACTCAATCCTCATGTCACTCCATGTAGCTACTCCATGTCACTCCTCCATGTCGCTACACCAACTCAAACCTCCTTGTCACTCCTCCATGTCACTGCTCCACGTCACTCCTCTATGTCATTCCTCCATTTCACTCCTCCATGTCGCTATTCCATGTCACTTCTTATGTCGCTATATAAACTCACTCCTCCATGTCACTCCTCCATTTCACTCCACCACGTCACTCCTCCATGTCACTCCTCCATATCAACCCTCCATGTAAATCCTCCTTGTCGCTACACCAACTCACTCCTCCATGTCACTCCTCCATGTCACTCCTCCATTTCACTCCACCACGTCCCTCCTCCATATCAACCCTCCATGTCACTCCTCCATGTCACTCCTCCATGTCCCTCCGCAATGTCACTCCACCATATCAACCCTCCTTCCTGATCAAACTTGTCACTTCTCCATGTCACTACTCCATGTCTCTCCTGATGTCACATCACTCCTCCACATCACTCCTCTATATCACTCCTCCATGTCTTCCATGTCACTCCTCCTTGTCGCTTTTCCATGTTACTCCTCCATGTCGCTACACCAACTCACTCTTCCATGTCACTCCTCCATTTCACTCCACCACGTCACTCTTCTACGTCACTCCTCATGTCACTCCTCCATGTCACTCCTCCATGTCACTCCTCCATTTCACTCCACCACGTCACTCCTCCATGTCACTCCTCCATATCAACCCTACATGTCACTCCTCCATGTCACTCCTCCATGTCACTCCTCCATGTCACTCTTAAATTTCACTCCACCACGCCACTCCTCTATATCACTCCTCCATTTTACTCCTCCATATCAATCCTCCATGTCACTCATCCATGTCCCTCCGCCATGTCACTCCACCATATCAATCCTCCTTGCTGATCCGCCCTGTTACTCCTCCATGTCTCTCCTCCACATTAATTCTCCATGTCACTCCTCCATGTCACTCCTCCATGTCACTCCTCCATGTCACTACACCAACTCACTCATCCCTTTCCCTCCGCCATGTCACTCCACCATATCAACACTCCTTCCTGATCAAACTTATCACTTCTCCATGTCACTACTCCATGTCTCTCCTCCACATCAATCCTCTATGTCACTCCTCCATGTCACTCCTCCATGTCACTCCTTCTTGTCGCTATTCCATGTCACTCCTCCATGTCGCTACACCAACTCACTCCTCCATGTCACTCCTCCATGTTGCTATTCCATGTCACTCCTTATGTCGCTACACCAACTCACTCCTCCATTTCACTCCTCCATTTCACTCCACCACGTCACTCCTCCATATCACTCCTCCATATCAACCCTCCATGTCACTCCTCCATGTCACTCCTCCATGTCATTCCTCCATGTCACTCCTCCATGTCACTACACCAACTCACTCATCCCTGTCCCTCCACCATGTCACTCCTCCATGTCACTCCTCCATGTCACTCCTCCTTGTCGCTATTCCATGTCACTCTTCCATGTCACTTCTATATGTCACTACATCAAATCAACCCTCCTTCCTGATCAAACTTGTCACTTCTCCATGTCAATACTCCATGTCTCTCCCCCACATCAAACCTCGGTGTCACTCCTCCATGTCACTCCTCTATGTCAATCCTCCTTGTCGCTCTTCCATGTCACTCCTCCATGTCGCTACACCAACTCAATCCTCATGTCACTCCTCCATGTAGCTACTCCATGTCACTCCTCCATGTCACACCTCCTTGTCACTCCTCCATGTAGCTACTCCATGTCGCTCCTCCATGTGTCTCTATCAACTCACTCCTCCATGTCACTCGTCCACGTCACTCCTCCATGTCACTCTGAAATTTCATTCCACCACGCCACTCCTCTATATCACTCCTCCATGTTACTCCTCCATATCAATCCTCTATGTCACTTCTCCATGTCACTCCTCCTTGTCGCAATTCCATGTCACTCCTTCATGTCGCTACACCAACTCACTCCTCCATGTCACTCCTTTATGTCATTCCTCCAAGTCACTCCTCTATGTCACTCCTCCATGTCACTCCTCCATGTCACTATTCCATGTCACTCCTTATGTCGCTACACCAACTCACTCCTCCATGTCACTCCTCCATTTCACTCCACCACGTCACTCCTCCATGTCACTCCTCCATATCAACCCTCCATGTCACTCCTCCTTGTCACTACACCAACTCACTCCTCCATGTCACTACTCCATGTCACTACTCCATTTCACTCCACCACGTCCCTCCTCCATATCAACCCTCCATGTCACTCCTCCATGTCACTCCTCCATGTCCCTCCGCAATGTCACTCCACCATATCAACCCTCCTTCCTGATCAAACTTGTCACTTCTCCATGTCACTACTCCATGTCTCTCCTCCACATCACTCCTCTATATCACTCCTCCATGTCACTCTTCCATGTCACTCCTCCTTGTCGCTTTTCCATGTTACTCCTCCATGTCGCTACACCAACTCACTCTTCCATGTCACTCCTCCATTTCACTCCACCACGTCACTCTTCTACGTCACTCCTCATGTCACTCCTCCATGTTACTCCTCCATGTCGCTATTCCATGTCACTCCTTATGTCGCTACACCAACTCACTCCTCCATGTCACTCCTCCATGTCACTCCTCCATATCAATCCTACATGTCACTCCTCCATGTCACTCCTTCATGTCACTCCTCCATGTCACTCTTAAATTTCACTCCACCACGCCACTCCTCTATATCACTCCTCCATGTTACTCCTCCATATCAATCCTCCATGTCACTTCTCCATGTCACTCCTCCTTGTCGCAATTCCATGTCACTCCTCCATGTCGCTACACCAACTCACTCCTCATGTCACTCCTCCATGTCGCTACTCCATGTCACTCCTCCATATCACTACACCAACTCAATCCTCCTTGTCACTCCTCCATGTCACTCATCCAAGTCATTCCTCCATGTCACTCCTTTATGTTACTCCTCCAAGTCACTCCTCCATGTCACTTCTATATGTCTTCCATGTCACTCCTGCATGTTGCTCCACCAACTCACTCCTCCATGTCACTCCTTCAATTCACTCCACCACGTCACTCCTCCATGTCACTCCTCCATATCACTCCTCCATGTCACTCCTCCTTGTCGCTACACCAACTCACTCCTCCATGTCACTCCTCCATTTCATTCCACCATGTCCCTCTTCCATATCAACCCTCCATGTCACTCCTCCATGTCACTCCTCCATGTCCCTCCGCCATGTCACTCCACCATATCAACCCTCCTTCCTGATCAAACTTGTCACTTCTCCATGTCACTACTACATGTCTCTCCTCCACATCACTCCTCTATATCACTCCTCCATGTCACACCTCCATGTCACTCCTCCTTGTCGCTATTCCATGTTACTCCTCCATGTCGCTACACCAACTCACTCTTCCATGTCACTCCTCCATTTCACTCCACCACGTCACTCTTCTACGTCACTCCTCCTGTCACTCCTCCATGTCGCTACTCCTTGTGACTCCTCCATGTAACTCATCCATGTCATTCCTCCATGTCACTCCTCCAAGTCACTCCTCAATTTCACTTCTATATTACTTCAATGTCACTCCTGCATGTCGCTCCTCCATATCACTCCTCTATTTCACTCCTCCATGTCACTCCTCCATATCAATCCTCCATTTCACTCCTCCATGTAACTCCTTAATGTCACTACTCCATGTCGCTACTCCATGTCACTCCTCCATGTCACTCTTGCATGTCGCTCCTCCATGTCACTTCTCCAAGTCTTCAATGTCATGTCTCTCATCCGTGTAGCTCCATATTGTCACTCCTCCATATCACTCCTCCGTGTCACTTCTACATGTTTTCAATGTCACTCCTCCACATCACTCCTCTATGTCACTCCTCCATGTCACTTTTCAATATCACTCCTATATGTCATTCCCCTATGTCGCTACTACATGTCACTCCTCCATGTCACTCCTCCATGTCACTTCTATATGTCTTCCATGTCACTCCTCCATGTCGCTCCTCCTTGTCACTCCTCCATGTCGCTCCTCCTTGTCACTCCTCCATTTTGCTCCTCCATGTCACTCCTCCATGTCACTCATCCATGTCCCTCCGCCATGTCACTCCACCATATCAATCCTCCTTGCTGATCCGCCCTGTCACTCCTCCATGTCTCTCCTCCACATCAATCCTCCATGTCACTCCTCCATGTCACTCCTCCATGTCACTCCTCCATGTCACTCATCCATGTCCCTCCGCCATGTCACTCCACCATATCAATCCTCCTTGCTGATCCGCCCTGTCACTCCTCCATGTCTCTCCTCCACATCAAAATTCCATGTCACTCCTCCATATCAACCCTCCATGTCACTCCTCCATGTAACTACACCAACTCAATCCTCCTTGTCACTCCTCCATGTCACTGCTCCACGTCACTCCTCCATGTCACTCCTCCTTGTCGCTATTCCATGTTACTCCTCCATGTCGCTACACCAACTCACTCTTCCATGTCACTCCCCCATTTCACTCCACCATGTCACTCCTCCATATCACTCCTCCATATAACCTGCCATGTCACTCCTCCATGTCACTACACCAACTCACTCATCCCTGTCCCTCCGCCATGTCACTCCTCCATGTCACTCCTCCATGTCGCTACTCCATTTCACATCTCCATGTCGCTACACCAACTCAATCCTCATTGTCACTCCTCCATGTCACTCATCCAAGTCTCTCATCCGTGTCACTTCTACATGTTTTACATGTCACTCCTCCACATCACTCCTCTATGTCACTCCTCCATGTCACTCCTCCATGTTGCTACACCAACTCAATCCTCCTTGTCACTCCTCCACATCACTCCTCTATGTCACTCCTCCATGTCACTTCTATATGTCACTACACCAACTCACTCATCCCTGTCCATCCGCCATGTCACTCCACCATGTCACTCCTCCATGTCGCTACACCAACTCACTCCTCATGTCACTCCTCCATGTCGCTACTCCATTTCATTCCTCCATTTCACTCCACCACGTCACTCCTCCATGTCACTCCTCCATATCAACCCTCCATATCACTCCTCCATGTCACTCCTCCATGTCACTACACCAACTCACTAATCCTTGTCCCTCCGCCATGTCACTCCACCATATCAACCCTCCTTCCTGATCAAACTTGTCAGTTCTCCATGTCACTACTCCATGTCTCTCCTCCACATCAATCCTCTATGTCATTCCTCCATGTCACTCCTCCATGTCACTCCTCCATGTCACTCCTCCTTGTCGCTATTCCATGTCACTCTTCCATGTCACTTCTATATGTCAATCCTCCTTGTCGCTCTTCCTTGTCGCTCTTCCATGTCACTCCTCCATGTCGCTACACCAACTCAATCCTCATGTCACTCCTCCATGTAGCTACTCCATGTCACTCCTCCATGTCGCTACACCAACTCAAACCTCCTTGTCACTCCTCCATGTCACTGCTCCACGTTACTCCTCTATGTCATTCCTCCATTTCACTCCTCCATGTCGCTATTCCATGTCACTTCTTATGTCGCTATATAAACTCACTCCTCCATGTCACTCCTCCATTTCACTCCACCACGTCACTCCTCCATGTCACTCCTCCATATCAACCCTCCATGTAAATACTCCTTGTCGCTACACCAACTCACTCCTCCATGTCACTCCTCCATGTCACTCCTCCATTTCACTCCACCACGTCCCTCCTCCATATTAACCCTCCATGTCACTCCTCCATGTCACTCCTCCATGTCCCTCCGCAATGTCACTCCACCATATCAACCCTCCTTCCTGATCAAACTTGTCACTTCTCCATGTCACTACTCCATGTCTCTCCTGATGTCACATCACTCCTCCACATCACTCCTCTATATCACTCCTCCATGTCACTCTTCCATGTCACTCCTCCTTGTCGCTTTTCCATGTTACTCCTCCATGTCGCTACACCAACTCACTCTTCCATGTCACTCCTCCATTTCACTCCACCACGTCACTCTTCTACGTCACTCCTCATGTCACTCCTCCATGTCACTCCTCCATGTCGCTATTCCATGTCATTCCTTATGTCGCTACACCAACTCACTCCTCCATGTCACTCCTCCATTTCACTCCACCACGTCACTCCTCCATGTCACTCCTCCATATCAACCCTACATGTCACTCCTCCATGTCACTCCTCCATGTCACTCCTCCATGTCACTCTTAAATTTCACTCCACCACGCCACTCCTCTATATCACTCCTCCATGTTACTCCTCCATATCAATCCTCCATGTCACTCATCCATGTCCCTCCGCCATGTCACTCCACCATATCAATCCTCCTTGCTGATCCGCCCTGTTACTCCTCCATGTCTCTCCTCCACATCAATTCTCCATGTCACTCCTCCATGTCACTCCTCCATGTCACTCCTCCATGTCACTACACCAACTCACTCATCCATTTCCCTCCGCCATGTCACTCCACCATATCAACACTCCTTCCTGATCAAACCTATCACTTCTCCATGTCACTACTCCATGTCTCTCCTCCACATCAATCCTCTATGTCACTCCTCCATGTCACTCCTCCATGTCACTCCTTCTTGTCGCTATTCCATGTCACTCCTCCATGTCGCTACACCGACTCACTCCTTCATGTCACTCCTCCATGTTGCTATTCCATGTCACTCCCTATGTCGCTACACCAACTCACTCCTCCATTTCACTCCTCCATTTCACTCCACCACGTCACTCCTCCATATCACTCCTCCATATCAACCCTCCATGTCACTCCTCCATGTCACTCCTCCATGTCATTCCTCCATGTCACTCCTCCATGTCACTACACCAACTCACTCATCCCTGTCCCTCCGCCATGTCACTCCTCCATGTCACTCCTCCATGTCAGTACACCAACTCACTCCTCATGTCACTCCTCCATGTCGCTACACCAACTCAATCCTCCTTGTCACTCCTCCATGTCACTCATCCAAGTCATTCCTCCATGTCACTCCTTTATGTCACTCCTCCAAGTCACTCCTCCATGTCACTTCTATATGTCACTACATCAACTCAACCCTCCTTCCTGATCAAACTTGTCACTTCTCCATGTCACTACTCCATGTCTCTCCCCCACATCAAACCTCTGAGTCACTCCTCCATGTCACTCCTCTATGTCAATCCTCCTTGTCGCTCTTCCATGTCACTCCTCCATGTCGCTACACCAACTCAATCCTCATGTCACTCCTCCATGTAGCTACTCCATGTCACTCCTCCATGTCGCTACACCAACTCAATCCTCCATGTCACTCCTCCATGTCACTCCTCCATTTCACTCCACCACGTCACTCTTCTACGTCACTCCTCATGTTACTCCTCCATGTTACTCCTCCATGTCGCTATTCCATGTCACTCCTTATGTCGCTACACCAACTCACTCCTCCATGTCACTCCTCCATTTCATTCCACCATGACCCTCATCCATATCAACGTTCCATGTCACTCCTCCATGTCACTCCTCCATGTCCCTCCGCCATGTCATTCCACCATATCAACCCTCCTTCCTGATCAAACTTGTCACTTCTCCATGTCACTACTCCATGTCTCTCCTCCACATCACTCCTCTATATCACTCCTCCATGTCACTCTTCCTTGTCACTCCTCCTTGTCACTCTTCCATGTCACTCCTCCATTTCACTCCACCACGTCACTCTTCTACGTCACTCCACATGTCACTCCTCCATGTTACTCCTCCATGTCGCTATTCCATGTCACTCCTTATGTCGCTACACCAACTCACTCCTCCATGTCACTCCTCCAAGTCACTCCTCCATATCAACCCTACATGTCACTCCTCCATGTCACTCCTTCATGTCACTCTTAAATTTCACTCCACCACGCCACTCCTCTATATCACTCCTCCATGTTACTCCTCCATATCAATCCTCCATGTCACTTCTCCATGTCACTCCTCCTTGTCGCAATTCCATGTCACTCCTCCATGTCGCTACACCAACTCACTCCTCATGTCACTCCTCCATGTTGCTACTCCATGTCACTCCTCCATATCACTACACCAACTCAATCCTCCTTGTCACTCCTCCATGTCACTCATCCAAGTCATTCCTCCATGTCACTCCTTTATGTCACTCCTCCAAGTCAATCCTCCATGTCACTTCTATATGTCTTCCATGTCACTCCTGCATGTTGCTCCACCAACTCACTCCTCCATGTCACTCTTTCAATTCACTCCACCACGTCACTCCTCCATGTCACTCCTCCATATCACTCCTCCATGTCACTCCTCCTTGTCGCTACACCAACTCACTCCTCCATGTCACTCCTCCATTTCATTCCACCATGTCCCTCATCCATATCAACCCTCCATGTCACTCCTCCATGTCACTCCTCCATGTCCCTCCGCCATGTCACTCCACCATATCAACCCTCCTTCCTGATCAAACTTGTCACTTCTCCATGTCACTACTACATGTCTCTCCTCCACATCACTCCTCTATATCACTCCTCCATGTCACACCTCCATGTCACTCCTCCTTGTCGCTATTCCATGTTACTCCTCCATGTCGCTACACCAACTCACTCTTCCATGTAACTCATCCATTTCACTCCACCACGTCACTCTTCTACGTCACTCCTCCTGTCACTCCTCCATGTCGCTACTCCTTGTGACTCCTCCATGTAACTCATCCATGTCATTCCTCCATGTCACTCCTCCAAGTCACTCCTCAATTTCACTTCTATATGACTTCAATGTCACTCCTGCATGTCGCTCGTCCATATCACTCCGCTATTTCACTCCTCCATGTCACTCCTCCATATCAATCCTCCATTTCACTCCTCCATGTAACTCCTTAATGTCACTACTCCATGTCGCTACTCCATGTCACTCCTCCATGTCACTCTTGCATGTCGCTCCTCCATGTCACTTCTCCAAGTCTTCAATGTCATGTCTCTCATCCGTGTAGCTCCATATTGTCACTCCTCCATATCACTCCTCCGTGTCACTTCTACATGTTTTCAATGTCACTCCTCCACATCACTCCTCTATGTCACTCTTCCATGTCACTTTTCAATATCACTCCTCTATGTCATTCCCCTATGTCGCTACTATATGTCACTCCTCCATGTCACTCCTCCATGTCACTTCTATATGTCTTCCATGTCACTCCTCCATGTCGCTCCTCCTTGTCACTCCTCCATTTTGCTCCTCCATGTCACTCCTCCATGTCACTCATCCATGTCCCTCCGCCATGTCACTCCACCATATCAATCCTCCTTGCTGATCCGCCCTGTCACTCCTCCATGTCTCTCCTCCACATCAATCCTCCATGTCACTCCTCCATGTCACTCCTCCATGTCACTCCTCCATGTCATTCCTCCTTGTCGCTATTCCATGTCACTCCTCCATATCAACCCTCCATGTCACTCCTCCATGTAACTACACCAACTCAATCCTCCTTGTCACTCCTCCATGTCACTGCTCAACATCACTCCTCCATGTCACTCCTCCATGTCACTCCTCCTTGTCGCTATTCCATGTTACTCCTCCATGTCGCTACACCAACTCACTCTTCCATGTCACTCCCCCATTTCACTCCACCACGTAACTTCTCCATGTCACTCCTCCATATCAACCCTCCATGGCACTCCTCCATGTCACTCCTCCATGTCACTACACCAACTCACTCATCCCTGTCCCTCCGCCATGTCACTCCACCATATCAACCCTCCTTCCTGATCAAACTTGTCACTTCTCCATGTCACTCCTCCATGTCACTCCTCCATATCAACCCTCCATGTCACTCCTCCATTTCACTCCACCACGTCCCTCCCCCACATCAAACCTCTATGTCACTCCTCCATGTCACTCCTCTATGTCACTCCTTGTTGCTCTTCCAAGTCACTCCTCCATGTCGCTACATCAACTCAATCCTCATGTCACTCATCCATGTAGCTACTCCATGTCACTCCTCCATGTCGCTACACCATCTAGATCCTCCTTGTCACTCCTCCATGTCTCTCAGCCAAGTCATTTGTCCATGTCACTCCTTTATGTCACTCCTCCAAGTCACTCCTCCATGTCACTTCTATATGTCTTCCATGTCACTCCTCCATGTTGCTCCACCAACTCACTCCTCCATGTAACTCCTCCATGTCGCTATTCCATGTCACTCCTTATATCGCTATATAAACTCACTCCTCCATGTCACTCCTCCATTTCACTCCACCACGTCACTCCTCTATGTCACTCCTCTATATCAACCCTCCATGTCACTCCTCCTTGTCGCTACACCAACTCACTCCTCCATGTCACTCCTCCATTGCACTCCACCACATCCCTCCTCCATATCAACCCTCCATGTCACTCCTCTATGTCACTCCACCATATCAACCCTCCTTCCTGATCAAACTTGTCAGTTCTCCATGTCACTACTCCATGTCTCTCCTCCACATCAATCCTCTATGTCATTCCTCCATGTCACTCCTCCATGTCACTCCTCCATGTCACTCCTCCTTGTCGCTATTCCATGTCACTCCTCCATGTTGCTACACCAACTCACTCCTCATGTCACTCCACCATGTCGCTACTACATGTCACTCCTTCATGTCTCTCCTCCATGTCACTTCTCCAAGTCTTCAATGTCATGTCTCTCATCTGTGTAGCTCCATATTGTCACTCCTCCAAGTCACTCCTCCATGTCGCTACTCCATGTCACTCCTCCATGTCACACCTCCTTGTCACTCCTCCATGTAGCTACTCCATGTCGCTCCTCCATGTGTCTCTACCAACTCACTCCTCCATGTCACTCGTCCAAGTCACTCCTCCATGTCACACCTCCTTGTCACTCCTCCATGTAGCTACTCCATGTCACTCCTCCATGTCACTCCTCCATGTCACTCTGAAATTTCACTCCACCACGCCACTCCTCTATATCACTCCTCCATGTTACTCCTCCATATCAATCCTCTATGTCACTTCTCCATGTCACTCCTCCTTGTCGAAATTCCATGTCACTCCTCCATGTCGCTACACCAACTCACTCCTCCATGTCACTCCTTTATGTCATTCCTCCAAGTCACTCCTCTATGTCACTCCTCCATGTCACTCCTCCATGTCACTATTCCACGTCACTCCTTATGTTGCTACACCAACTCACTCCTCCATGTCACTCCTCCATATCAACCCTCCATGTCACTCCTGCATGTCACTCCTCCATGTCAGTCCTCCATTTCACTCCTCTATGTCACTACACCAACTCACTCATCCCTTCCCCTCCGCCATGTCACTCCACCATATCAATCCTCCTTCCTGATCAAACTTGTCACTTCACCATGTCACTACTCCATGTCTCTCCTCCACATCAATCTTCTATGTAACTCCTCCATGTCACTCCTCCATGTCACTCCTCCTTGTCGCTATTCCATGACACCCCTCCATGTCAATACACCAACTCACTCCTCATGTCACTCCTCCATGTCACTCCTCCATGTCGCTATTCCACGTCACTCCTTATGTCGCTACACCAACTCACTCCTCCATTTCACTCCTCCATTTCACTCCACCACGTCATTCCTCCAAATCACTCCTCCATATCAACCCTCCATGTCACTCCTCCATGTCACTCCTCCATGTTATTCCTCCATGTCACTCCTCCATGTCACTACACCAACTCACTCATCCCTGTCCCTCCGCCATGTCACTCCTCAATGTCACTCCTCCATGTCGCTACTCCATTTCACATCTCCATGTCGCTACACCAACTCAATCCTCCTTGTCACTCCTCCATGTCACTCATCCAAGTCACTCCTCCATGTCACTATTCCATGTCACTCCTTATGTCGATACACCAACTCACTCCTCCATGTAACTCCACCATTTCACTCCACCACATCACTCCTCCATGTCACTCCTTCATATCAACCCTCCATGTCACTCCTTCATGTCACTCCTCCATGTCACTCCTCCATGTCACTACACCAACTCACTAATCCCTGTCCGTCCGCCATGTCACTCCACCATATCAACCCTCCTTCCTGATCAAACTTTTCAGTTCTCCATGTCACTACTCCATGTCTCTCCTCCACATCAATTCTCTATGTCACTCCTCCATGTCACTCCTCCTTGTCGCTATTCCATGTCACTCCTCCATGTTGCTACACCAACTCACTCCTCATGTCACTCCTCCATGTCGCTACTCCATGTCACTCCTCCATGTCGCTACACTAACTCAATCCTCCTTGTCACTCCTCCATGTCACTCATCCAAGTCATTCCTCCATGTCACTCCTTTATGTCACTCCTCCAAGTCACGCAACCATGTCACTTCTATTTGTCTTCCATGTCACTCCTCCATGTTGCTCCACCAACTCACTCCTCCATGTCACTCCTCCTTGTCACTCCTCCATGTAGCTTTTCCATGTCACTCCTCCATGTCGCTCTACCAACACACTCCTCCATGTCACTCATCCACGTCACTCCTCCATGTCACACTTCCTTGTCACTCCTCCATGTAGCTACTCCATGTCTTACACCAACTCACTCATCCCTTTCCCTCCGCCATGTCACTCCACCATATCAACCCTCCTTCCTGATCAAATTTGTCAGTTCTCCATGTCACTACTCCATGTCTCTCCTCCACATAAATTCTCTATGTCACTTCTCCATGTCACTCCTCCTTGTCGCTATTCCATGTCACTCCTCCATGTTGCTACACCAACTCACTCCTCATGTCACTCCTCCATGTCGCTACACTAACTCAATCCTCCTTGTCACTCCTCCATGTCACTCATCCAAGTCATTCCTCCATGTCACTCCTTTATGTCACTCCTCCAAGTCACTCCACCATGTCACTTCTATTTGTCTTCCATGTCACTCCTCCATGTCGCTCCACCAACTCACTCCTCCATGTCACTCCTCCTTGTCACTCCTCCATGTAGCTTTTCCATGAAACTCCTCCATGTCGCTCTACCAACACACTCCTCCATGTCACTCATCCACGTCACTCCTCCATGTAGCTACTCCATGTCACTACACCAACTCACTCATCCCTGTCCCTCCACAATGTCACTCCACCATATCAACCCGCCTTCCTGATCAAACTTGTCACTTCTCCATGTCACTACTCCATGTCTTTCCTACACATCAATCCTCTATGTCACTCCTCCATGTCACTCCTCCATGTCATTTCTCCTTGTCGCTATTCCATGTCACTCCTCCATTTCACTCCACCACGTCACTCCTCCATGTCACTCCTCAATATCAGCCCTTCATGTCACTCCTCCATGTCACTCCTCCATGTCGCTACTCCATGTCACTACACCATGTCTTTCCCCCACATCAATCCTCTATGTCACTCCTCCATGTCACTCCTCCATGTCATTCCTCCTTGTCGCTATTCCATGTCACTCCTCCATATCAACCCTCCATGTCACTCCTCCATGTCACTACACCAACTCAATCCTCCTTGTCACTCCTCCATGTCACTGCTCCACGTCACTCCTCTATGTCACTCCTCCATGTCATTCTTCCATGTCGCTATTCCATGTCACTCCTTATATCGCTATATAAACTCAATCCTCCATGTCACTACTTCAATTCACTCCACCACGTCACTCCTCCTTGTCGCTACACCAACTCACTCCTCCACGTCACTCCTCCATTTCACTCCACCATGTCCCTCCTCCATATCAACCCTCAATATCACTCCTCCATGTCACTCCTCCATTTCCCTCCGCCATGTCACTCCACCATATCAATCCTCCTTGCTGATCCGCCCTGTCACTCCTCCATGTCTCTCCTCCGCATCAATTCTCCATGTCACTCCTCCATGTCAACGCTCCATGTCACTCCTCCATATTACTCCTCCATGTCACTCCTCCTTGTTGCTCTTCCATGTCACTCCTCCATGTCGCTACACCAACTCAATCCTCATGTCACTCATCCATGTAGCTACACCAACTCACTCCTCCATGTCAATCCTCCATTTCACTCCACCACGTCACTCCTCCATGTCACTCCTCCATATCAACCCTACATGTCACTCCTCCATGTCACTCCTTCATGTCACTCCTCCATGTCACTCTTAAATTTCACTCCACCACGCCACTCCTCTATATCACTCCTCCATGTTACTCCTCCATATCAATCCTCCATGTCACTTCTCCATGTCACTCCTCCTTGTCGCAATTCCATGTCACTCCTCCATGTCGCTACACCAACTCACTCCTCATGTCACTCCTCCATGTCGCTACTCCATGTCACTCCTCCATATCACTACACCAACTCAATCCTCCTTGTCACTCCTCCATGTCACTCATCCAAGTCATTCCTCCATGTCACTCCTTTATGTCACTCCTCCAAGTCACTCCTCCATGTCACTTCTATATGTCTTCCATGTCACTCCTGCATGTCGCTCCACAACTCACTCCTCCATGTCACTCCTTCAATTCACTCCACCACGTCACTCCTCCATGTCACTCCTCCATATCACTCCTCCATGTCACTCCTCCTTGTCGCTACACCAACTCACTCCTCCATGTCACTCCTCCATTTCATTCCACCATGTCCCTCATCCATATCAACCCTCCATGTCACTCCTCCATGTCACTCCTCCATGTCACTCCTCCATTTCATTCCACCATGTCCCTCATCCATATCAACCCTCCATGTCACTCCTCCATGTCACTCCTCCATGTCCCTCCGCCATGTCACTCCACCATATCAACCCTCCTTCCTGATCAAACTTGTCACTTCTCCATGTCACTACACCATGTCTCTCCTCCACATCACTCCTCTATATCACTCCTCCATGTCACTCCTCCATGTCATTGCTCCTTGTCGCTATTCCATGTCACTCCTCCATATCAACCCTCCATGTCACTCCTCCATGTCACTACACCAACTCACTCATCCCTGTCCCTCCGCCATGTCACTCCACCATATCAACCCTCCTTCTTGATCAAACTTGTCACTTCTCCATGTCACTACTCCATGTCTCTCCCCCACATCAAACCTCTATGTCACTCCTCCATGTCACTCCTCTATGTCACTCCTTGTTGCTCTTCCATGTCACTCCTCCATGTCGCTACATCAACTCAATCCTCATGTCACTCATCCATGTAGCTACTCCATGTCACTCCTCCATGTCGCTACACCATCTAGATCCTCCTTGTCACTCCTCCATGTCACTCAGCCAAGTCATTTGTCCATGTCACTCCTTTATGTCACTCCTCCAAGTCACTCCTCCATGTCACTTCTATATGTCTTCCATGTCACTCCTCCATGTTGCTCCACCAACTCACTCCTCCATGTAACTCCTCCATGTCGCTATTCCATGTCACTCCTTATATCGCTATATAAACTCACTCCTCCATGTCACTCCTCCATTTCACTCCACCACATCACTCCTCTATGTCACTCCTCTATATCAACCCTCCATGTCACTCCTCCTTGTCGCTACACCAACTCACTCCTCCATGTCACTCCTCCATTTCACTCCACCACATCCCTCCTCCATATCAACCCTCCATGTCACTCCTCTATGTCACTCCACCATATCAACCCTCCTTCCTGATCAAACTTGTCAGTTCTCCATGTCACTACTCCATGTCTCTCCTCCACATCAATCCTCTATGTCATTCCTCCATGTCACTCCTCCATGTCACTCCTCCATGTCACTCCTCCTTGTCGTTATTCCATGTCACTCCTCCATGTTGCTACACCAACTCACTCCTCATGTCACTCCACCATGTCGCTACTACATGTCACTCCTTCATGTCTCTCCTCCATGTCACTTCTCCAAGTCTTCAATATCATGTCTCTCATCTGTGTAGCTCCATATTGTCACTCCTCCAAGTCACTCCTCCATGTCGCTACTCCATGTCACTCCTCCATGTCACACCTCCTTGTCACTCCTCCATGTAGCTACTCCATGTCGCTCCTCCATGTGTCTCTACCAACTCACTCCTCCATGTCATTCGTCCAAGTCACTCCTCCATGTCACACCTCCTTGTCACTCCTCCATGTAGCTACTCCATGTCACTCCTCCATGTCACTCCTCCATGTCACTCTGAAATTTCACTCCACCACGCCACTCCTCTATATCACTCCTCCATGTTACTCCTCCATATCAATCCTCTATGTCACTTCTCCATGTCACTCCTCCTTGTCGAAATTCCATGTCACTCCTCCATGTCGCTACACCAACTCACTCCTCCATGTAACTCCACCATTTCACTCCACCACATCACTCCTCCATGTCACTCCTTCATATCAACCCTCCATGTCACTCCTTCATGTCACTCCTCCATGTCACTCCTCCATGTCACTACACCAACTCACTAATCCCTGTCCCTCCGCCATGTCACTCCACCATATCAACCCTCCTTCCTGATCAAACTTTTCAGTTCTCCATGTCACTACTCCATGTCTCTCCTCCACATCAATTCTCTATGTCACTCCTCCATGTCACTCCTCCTTGTCGCTATTCCATGTCACTCCTCCATGTTGCTACACCAACTCACTCCTCTATATCACTCCTCCATGTTACTCCTCCATATCAATCCTCTATGTCACTTCTCCATGTCACTCCTCCTTGTCGAAATTCCATGTCACTCCTCCATGTCGCTACACCAACTCACTCCTCCATGTAACTCCACCATTTCACTCCACCACATCACTCCTCCATGTCACTCCTTCATATCAACCCTCCATGTCACTCCTTCATGTCACTCCTCCATGTCACTCCTCCATGTCACTACACCAACTCACTAATCCCTGTCCCTCCGCCATGTCACTCCACCATATCAACCCTCCTTCCTGATCAAACTTTTCAGTTCTCCATGTCACTACTCCATGTCTCTCCTCCACATCAATTCTCTATGTCACTCCTCCATGTCACTCCTCCTTGTCGCTATTCCATGTCACTCCTCCATGTTGCTACACCAACTCACTCCTCATGTCACTCCTCCATGTCGCTACTCCATGTCACTCCTCCATGTCGCTACACTAACTCAATCCTCCTTGTCACTCCTCCATGTCACTCATCCAAGTCATTCCTCCATGTCACTCCTTTATGTCACTCCTCCAAGTCAGTCAACCATGTCACTTCTATTTGTCTTCCATGTCACTCCTCCATGTTGCTCCACCAACTCACTCCTCCATGTCACTCCTCCTTGTCACTCCTCCATGTAGCTTTTCCATGTCACTCCTCCATGTCGCTCTACCAACACACTCCTCCATGTCACTCATCCACGTCACTCCTCCATGTCACACTTCCTTGTCACTCCTCAATGTAGCTACTCCATGTCTTACACCAACTCACTCATCCCTTTCCCTCCGCCATGTCACTCCACCATATCAACCCCCCTTCCTGATCAAATTTGTCAGTTCTCCATGTCACTACTCCATGTCTCTCCTCCACAAAAATTCTCTATGTCACTCCTCCATGTCACTCCTCCTTGTCGCTATTCCATGTCACTCCTCCATGTTGCTACACCAACTCACTCCTCATGTCACTCCTCCATGTCGCTACACTAACTCAATCCTCCTTGTCACTCCTCCATTTCACTCCACCACGTCACTCCTCCATGTCACTCCTCAATATCAGCCCTTCATGTCACTCCTCCATGTCACTCCTCCATGTCGCTACTCCATGTCACTACACCATGTCTTTCCCCCACATCAATCCTCTATGTCACTCCTCCATGTCACTCCTCCATGTCATTCCTCCTTGTCGCTATTCCATGTCACTCCTCCATATCAACCCTCCATGTCACTCCTCCATGTCACTACACCAACTCAATCCTCCTTGTCACTCCTCCATGTCACTGCTCCACGTCACTCCTCTATGTCACTCCTCCATGTCATTCTTCCATGTCGCTATTCCATGTCACTCCTTATATCGCTATATAAACTCAAGCCTCCATGTCACTACTTCAATTCACTCCACCACGTCACTCCTCCTTGTCGCTACACCAACTCACTCCTCCACGTCACTCCTCCATTTCACTCCACCATGTCCCTCCTCCATATCAACCCTCAATATCACTCCTCCATGTCACTCCTCCATTTCCCTCTGCCATGTCACTCCACCATATCAATCCTCCTTGCTGATCCGCCCTGTCACTCCTCCATGTCTCTCCTCCGCATCAATTCTCCATGTCACTCCTCCATGTCAACGCTCCATGTCACTCCTCCATATTACTCCTCCATGTCACTCCTCCTTGTCGCTCTTCCATGTCACTCCTCCATGTCGCTACACCAACTCAATCCTCATGTCACTCCTCCATGTAGCTACTCCATGTCACTCCTCCATGTCGCTACACCAACTCAATCCTCCTTGTCACTCCTCCATGTCACTCAGCCAAGTCATTTGTCCCTGTCACTCCTTTATGTCACTCCTCCAAGTAACTCCTCCATGTCACTTCTATATGTCTTCCAAGTCACTCCTCCATGTTGCTCCACCAACTCACTCCTCCATGTCACTCCTCCATGTCACTGCTCCACGTATCTCCTCTATGTCACTCCTCCATGTCACTCCTCCATGTCGCTATTCCATGTCACTCCTTATGTCGCTATATAAACTCACTCCTCCATGTCACTCCTCCATTTCACTCCACCACGTCACTCCTCAATGTCACTCTTCCATATCAACCCTCCATGTCACTCCTCCTTGTCGCTACACCAACTCACTCCACCATGTCACTCCTCCATTTCACTCCACCACGTCTATATGTATTCCATGTCACTCCTCCATGTCGCTCCACCAACTCACTCCTCCATGTCACTCCTCCTTGTCACTCCTCCATTAAGCTATTCCATTTCACTCCTCCATGTCGCTACACCAACTCAACCCTCCTTGTCACTCCTCCATGTCACTCATCCAAGTCACTCCTCCATGTCGCTATTCCATGTCACTCCTTATGTCGATACGCCAACTCACTCCTCCATATCACTCCTACATTTCACTCCACCACGTCACTCCTCCATGTCACTCCTCCATATCAACCCGCCATGTCACTCCTCCATGTCACTCCTCCATGTCACTACACCAACTCACTAATCCCTGTCCCGCCGCCATGTCACTCCACAATATCAAACCTCCTTCCTGATCAAACTTGTCAGTTCTCCATGTCACTACTCCATGTCTCTCCTCCACATCAAGCCTCTATGTCACTCCTCCATGTCACTCCTCCATGTTGCTACACCAACTCACTCCTCATGTCACTCCTCCATGTCACTCCTCCATGTCACTCCTCCATGTCATTCCTCCATGTCACTCCTCCATGTCACTACACCAATTCACTCATCCCTGTCCCTCCGCCATGTCACTCCTCCATGTCACTCCTCCATGTCCCTCCGCCATGTCACTCCACCATATCAACCCTCCTTCCTGATCAAACTTGTCACTTCTCCATGTCACTACTCCATGTCTCTCCTCCACATCACTCCTCTATATCACGCCTCCATGTCACTCCTCCATGTCACTCCTCCTTGTCGCTATTTCATGTTACTCCTCCGTGTCGCTACACCAACTCACTCTTCCATGTCACTCCTCCATTTCAATCCACCACGTCACTCTTCTACATCACTCCTCATGTCACTCCTCCATGTCGCTACTCCTTGTCACTCCTCCATGTCACTCATCCACGTCATTCCTCCATGTCACTATTCCATGTCACTCCTTATGTCGATACACCAACTCACTCCTCCATGTAACTCCACCATTTCACTCCTCCAAGTCACTGCTCAATTTCACTTCTATATGACTTCAATGTCACTCCTGCATGTCGCCCCTCCATATCACTCCTCTATTTCACTCCTCCATGTCATTCGTCCATATCAATCCTCTATTTCACTCCTCCATGTAACTCCTTAATGTCACTACTCCATGGCGCTACTCCATGTCACTCCTCCATGTCACTCTTGCATGTCGCTCCTCTATGTCACTTCTCCAAGTCTTCAATGTCATGTCTCTCATCCGTGTAGCTCCATATTGTCACTCCTCCATATCACTCCTCCGTGTCACTTCTACATGTTTTACATGTCACTCCTCCACATCACTCCTCTATGTCTCTCCTCCATGTCACTCCTCCATGTCACTCCTCCTTGTCGCTATTCCATGTCACTCCTCCATGTCTCTACTCCATGTCACTCCTCCATTTCACTCCACCATGTCTCTCCGCCATGTCACTTCTCCAAGTCTTCAATGTCATGTCTCTCATCTGTGTAGCTCCACATTGTCACTCCTCCAAGTCACTCCTTCATGTCGCTACTCCACGTCACTCCTTCATGTCACACCTTCTTGTCACTCCCCCATGTAGCTACTCCATGTCACTCCTCCATGTTGCTCTACCAACTCACTCCTCCATGTCACTCGTCCACGTCACTCCTCCATGTCACACCTCCTCGTCACTCCTCCATGTAGCTACTCCATGTCACTCCTCCATGTCACTCCTCCATGTCACTCTCAAATTTCACTCGTCCACGTCACTCCTCCATGTCACACCTCCTCGTCACTCCTCCATGTAGCTACTCCATGTCACTCCTCTATGTTACTCCTCCATATCAATCATCCATGTCACTTCTCCATGTCACTCCTCCTTGTCGCAATTCCATGTCACTCCTCCATGTCGCTACAACAACTCACTCCTCCATGTCACTCCTCCAGGTCGTTACTCCATGTCACTCCTCCATGTCGCTACACCAACTCAATCCTTCTTGTCACTCCTCCATGTCACTCAACAAAGTCATTCCACCAACTCACTCCTCCATGTCACTCCTCCATGTCGCTACTCCACGTCACTCTTCCATGTCACACCTCCTTGTCACTCCTCCATGTAGCTACTCCATGTCACTCCTCCATGTTGATCTACCAACTCACTCCTCCATGTCACTCGTCCACGTCACTCCTCCATGTCACTCCTCCTTGTCGCTATTCCATGTCACTGCTCCATGTCGCTACACCAACTCACCCCTCATGTCACTCCTCCATGTAACTCCTCCATGTCGCTATTCCATGTCACTCCTTATGTCGCTACACCAACTCACTCCTCCATTTGACTTCTCCATTTCACTCCACCACGTCACTCCTCCATATCACTCCTCCATATAAACCCTCCATGTCAATCCTCCATGTCACTCATCCATGTCATTCCTCCATGTCACTCCTCCATGTCACTACACCAACTCACTCATCCCTGTCCCTCCGCCATGTACCTCCTCCAACTCACTCCTCCATGTCACTCCTCCATGTCACTGCTCCACGTCACTCCTCTATGTCACTCCTCCATGTCACTCCCCCATGTCGCTATTCCATGTCACTCATTATGTCGCTACACCAACTCACTCCTCCATGTCACTCCTCCATTTCACTCCACAACGTCACTCCTCCATTTCACTCCTCCATATCAACCCTCCATGTCACTCCTCCATGTCACTCCTCCATGTCACTCCTCTATGTCACTACACCAACTCACTCATCCCTTTCCCTCCGCCATGTCACTCCACCATATCAACCCTCCTTCCAGATCAAACTTGTCACTTCTCCATGTCACTACTCCATGTCTCTCCTCCACATCACTCCTCTATGTCACTACACCAACTCACTCATCCCTGTCCCTCCGCCATGTACCTCCTCCATGTCACTCCTCCATGTAGCTACACCAACTCACTCCTCATGTCACTATTCCATGTCGCTACTCCATTTCACATCTCCATGTCGCTACATTAACTCAATCCTCCTTGTCACTCCTCCATGTCACTTTATCCAAGTCACTCCTCCATGTCTCTATTCCATGTCACTACACCAACTCACTAATCCCTGTCCCTCCGCCATGTCACTCCACCATATCAACATTCCTTACTGATCAAATTTGTCAGTTCTCCATGTCACTACTCCATGTCTCTCCTCCACATCAATTCTCTATGTCACTCCTTCATGTCACTCCTCCATGTCATTCCTCCTTGTCGCTATTCCATGTGACTCCTCCATGTTGCTACACCAACTCACTCCTCATGTCACTCTTCCATGTCGCTACTCCATGTCACTCCTCCATGTCGCTACACTAACTCACTCCTCCATGTCACTCCTCCATTTCACTCCACAACGTCACTCCTCCATGTCACTCCTCTATGTCACTACACCAACTCACTCATCCCTTTCCCTCCGCCATGTCACTCCACCATATCAACCCTCCTTCCTGATCAAACTTGTCACTTCTCCATGTCACTACTCCATGTCTCTCCTCCACATCAATCCTCTATGTCACTCCTCCATGTCACTCCTCCATGTCACTCCTCCTTGTCGCTATTCCATGTCACTGCTCCATGTCGCTACACCAACTCACTCCTCATGTCACTCCTCCATGTCACTACTCCATGTCGCTATTCCATGTCACTCCTTATGTCGCTACACCAACTCACTCCTCCATTTCACTCCACCACGTCACTCCTCCATATCATTCCTCCATATCAACCCTCCATGTCACTCCTCCATGTCACTCCTCCATGTCATTCCTCCATGTCACTCCTCCATGTCACTACACCAACTCACTCATCCCTGTCCCTCTGCCTTGTACCTCCTCCATGTCACTCCTCCATGTCGCTATACCAACTCACTCCTCATGTCACTCCTCCATGTCGCTACTCCATTTCACATCTCCATGTCAACACATTAACTCAATCCTCCTTGTCACTCCTCCATGTCACTTTATCCAAGTCACTACTCCATGTCGCTATTCCATGTCACTACACCAACTCACTAATCCCTGTCCCTCCGCCTTGTCACTCCACCATATCAACACTCCTTACTGATCAAACTTGTCAGTTCTCCATGTCATTACTCCATGTCTCTCCTCCACATCAATTCTCTATGTCACTCCTCCATGTCACTCCTCCATGTCATTCCTCCTTGTCGCTATTCCATGTCACTCCTCCATGTTGCTACACCAACTCTCTCCTCATGTCACTCCTCCATGTCGCTACTCCATGTCACTCCTCCATGTCGCTACACTAACTCAATCCTCCTTGTCACTCCTCCATGTCACTCATCCAAGTCATTCCTCCATGTCACTCCTTTATGTCACTCCTCCAGGTCACTCCTCCATGTCACTTCTTTGTGTCTTCCATGTCACTCCTCCATGTCACTCCTCCTTGTCACTCCTCCATGTAGCTATTCCATGTCATTCCTCCATGTTGCTCTACCAACACACTCCTCCATTTCACTCCACCACGTCACTCTTCTACGTCACTCCTCATGTCACTTCTCCATGTCGCTACTCCTTGTCACTCCTCCATGTCACTCATCCATGTCACTCCTCCAAGTCACTCCTCAATTTCACTTCTATATGACTTCAATGTCACTCCTGCATGTTGCTCCTCCATATAACTCCTCTATTTCACTACTCCATGTCACTCCTCCATATCAATCCTCCATTTCACTCCACCATGTAACTCCTTAATGTCACTACTCCATGTTGCTACTCCATGTCACTCCTCCATGTCACTCTTCCGTTTCACTTCTACATGTTTTCCATGTCACTCCTCCACATCACTCCTCTATGCCACTCCTCCAAGTCACTTTTCAATATCACTCCTCTATGTCATTCCCCAATGTCGCTAATCCATGTCACTCCTCCATGTCATTCCTCCATGTCACTTCTATAGGTCTTCCATGTCACTCCTCCATGTCCCTCCTCCATGTCACTCCACCATATCAATACTCCTTGCTGATCCGCCCTGTCACTTCTCCATGTCACTCCTCCATGTCGTTACACCAACTCACTCCTCCATGTCACTCCTCCATGTCGCTACTCCATGTCATTCCTCCATTTCACTCCTCCATGTCTCTCCTTCATGTCACTTCTCCAAGTTTTCAATGTCATGTCTCTAATCTGTGTCGCTCCACATTGTCACTCCACCAAGTCACTCCTCCATGTCGCTACTCCACGTCACTCCTCCATGTCACACCTCCTTGTCACTCCTCCATGTAGCTACTCCATTTCACTCCTCCATGTCACTCCTCCATGTCACTCTTAAATTTCACTCCACCACGCCACTCCTCTATATCACTCCTCCATGTTACTCCTCAATATCAATCCTCCATGTCACTTCTCCATGTCACTCCTCCTTGTGGCAATTCCATGTCACTCCTCCATGTCGCTACACCAACTCACTCCTCATTTCACTCCTCCATGTCGCTACTCCATGTCACTCCTCCATGTCGCTACACCAACTCAATCCTCCTTGTCACTCCTCCATGTAACTCATCCAAGTAATTCCTCCATGTCACTCCTTTATGTCACTCCTCCAAGTCACTCCTCCATGTCACTTCTATATGTCTTCCATGTCACTCCTCCATGTCGCTCCACCAACTCACTCCTCCATGTCACTCCTCCATGTCACTGCTCCACGTCACTCCTCTATGTCACTCCTCCATTTCACTCCACCAAGTCACTCCTCCATTTCACTACTCCATATCAACCCTCCTTCCTGATCAAACTTGTCACTTCTCCATGTCACTACTCCATGTCTCTCCTCCACATCAATCCTCTATGTCACTCCTCATGTCACTCCTCCATGTCACTCCTCCATGTCGCTATTCCATGTCACTCCTTATGTCGCTACACCAACTCACTCCTCCATTTCACTCCTCCATTTCACTCCACCACATCACTCCTCCATATCACTCCTCCATGTCCTTCCTCCATGTCACTCCTCCATGTCACTACACCAACTCACTCATCCCTGTCCCTCCACCATGTCACTCCTCCATGTCACTCCTCCATGTCGCTACACCAACTCACTCCTCATGTCACTCCTCCATATCGCTACTCCATTTCACATCTCCATGTCGCTACACCAACTTACTCCTCCATGTCACTCATCCAAGTCACTCCTCCATGTCGCTATTCCATGTCACTCCTTATGTCGATACACCAACTCACTCCTCCATGTCACTCCTCCATTTCACTCCACCATATCACTCCTCCATGTCACTCCTTCATATCAACCCTCCATGTCACTCCTTCATGTCACTCCTCTATGTCACTCCTCCATGTCACTACACCAACTCACTAATCCCTGTCCCTCCGCCATGTCACTCCACCATATCAACCCTCCTTCCTGATCAAACTTGTCAGTTCTCCATGTCACTACTTCATGTCTCTCCTCCACATAAATTCTCTATATCACTCCTCCATGTCACTCCTCCATGTCACTCCTCCTTGTCGCTATTCCATGTCACTCCTCCATGTTGCTACACCAACTCACTCCTCATGTCACTCCTCCATGTCGCTACTCCATTTCACTCCTCCATGTCGCTACACCAACTCAATCCTCCTTGTCACTCTTCCATGTCACTCCACCATATCAACCCTCCTTCCTGATCAAACTTGTCACTTCTCCATGTCACTACTCCATGTCTTTCCTCCACGTCAATCCTCTATGTCACTCCTCCATGTCACTCCTCCATATCAACCCTCCATGTCACTCCTCCTTGTCGCTACACCAACTCACTCCTCCATGTCACTCCTCCATTTCACTCCACCACGTCCCTCCTCCATATTAACCCTCCATGTCACTCCTCCATGTCACTCCTCCATGTCCCTCCGCCATGTCACTCTACCATATCAACCCTCCTTCCTGATCAAACTTGTCACTTCTCCATGTCACTACTCCATGTCTCTCCTCCACATCACTCCTCTATATCACTCCTCCATGTCTCTCCTCCATGTCACTCCTCCTTGTCACTATTCCATGTTACTCCTCCATGTCGCTACACCAACTCACTCTTCCATGTCACTCCTCCATTTCACTCCACCACGTCACTCTTCTACGTCACTCCTCATGTCACTCCTCCATGTCGCTACTCCTTGTCACTCATCCATGTCACTCATCCACGTCATTCCTCCATGTCACTCCTTTATGTCACTCCTCCAAGTTACTCCTCAATTTCACTTCTATATGACTTCAATGTCACTCCTGCATGTCGCTCCTACATATAACTCCTCTATTTCACTCCTCCATGTCACTCCTCCATATCAATCCTCCATTTCACTCCTCCATGTAACTCCTTAATGTCACTACTCCATGTCGCTACTCCATGTTTCTCCTCCATGTCACTCTTGCATGTCGCTCCTCTATGTCACTTCTCCAAGTTGTCAATGTCATGTCTCTCATCCGTGAAGCTCCATATTGTCACTCCTCCATATCACTCCTCCGTGTCACTTCTACATGTTTTACATGTCACTCCTCCACATCACTCCTCTATGTCACTCCTCCATGTCACTTTTCAATATCACTCCTCTATGTCATTCCCCTATGTCGCTACTCCATGTCACTCCTCCATGTCGATCCTCCATGTCACTCCTCCATGTCACTTCAATATGTCTTCCATGTCACTCCTCCATGTTGCTCCTCCTTGTCACTCCTCCATGTTGCTACTCCAAGTCACTCCTTCATGTCACTCATCCATGTCCCTCCGCCATGTCACTCCACCATATCAATCCTACTTGCTGATCCGCCCTGTCACTCCTCCATGTCTCTCCTCCACATCAATCCTCCATGTCACTCCTCCATGTCACTCCTCCATGTCACTACACCTACTCACTCATCCCTTTCCCTCCGCCATGTCACTCCACCATATCAACCCTCTTTCATGATCAAACTTCTCACTTCTCCATGTCACTACTCCATGTCTCTCCTCCACATCAGTCCTTTATGTCACTCCTCCATGTCACTCCTCCATGTCACTCCTCCTTGTTGCTATTCCATGTCACTCCTCCATGTCGCTACACCAACTCACTCCTCATGTCACTCCTCCATGTCGCTACACCAACTAAATCCTCCTTGTCACTCCTCCATGTCACTCATCCAAGTCATTCCTCCATGTCACTCCTTTATGTCACTCCTCCAAGTCACTCCTCCATGTCACTTCTATATGTCTTCCATGTCATGTCTTTCATCTGTGTAGCTCCATATTGTCACTCCTCCATGTCACTCCTCCATGTCACACCTCCTTGTCACTCCTCCATGTAGCTACTCCATGTCGCTCCTCCATGTGTCTCTACCAACTCACTCCTCCATGTCACTCGTCCACGTCACTCCTCCATGTCACACCTCCTTGTCACTCCTCCATGTAGCTACTCCATGTCACTCCTCCATGTCACTCCTCCATGTCACTCTGAAATTTCACTCCACCACGCCACTCCTCTATATCACTCCTCCATGTTACTCCTCCATATCAATCCTCTATGTCACTTCTCCATGTCACTCCTCCTTGTCGCAATTCCATGTCACTCCTCCATGTCGCTACACCAACTCACTCCTCCATGTCACTCCTTTATGTCATTCCTCCAAGTCACTCCTCTATGTCACTCCTCCATGTCACTCCTCCATGTCACTATTCCATGTCACTCCTTATGTCGCTACACCAACTCACTCCTCCATGTCACTCCTCCATGTCACTCCTCCATTTCACTCCACCACGTCCCTCCTCCATATCAACCCTCCATGTCACTCCTCCATGTCACTCCTCCATGTCTCTCCGCAATGTCACTCCACCATATCAACCCTCCTTCCTGATCAAACTTGTCACTTCTCCATGTCACTACTCCATGTCTCTCCTCCACATCACTCCTCTATATCACTCCTCCATGTCACTCTTCCATGTCACTCCTCCTTGTCGCTTTTCCATGTTACTCCTCCATGTCGCTACACCAACTCACTCTTCCATGTCACTCCTCCATTTCACTCCACCACGTCACTCTTCTACGTCACTCCTCATGTCACTCCTCCATGTTACTCCTCCATGTCGCTATTCCATGTCACTCCTTATGTCGCTACACCAACTCACTCCTCCATGTCACTCCTCCATTTCACTCCACCACGTCACTCCTCCATGTCACTCCTCCATATCAACCCTACATGTCACTCCTCCATGTCACTCCTTCATGTCACTCCTCCATGTCACTCTTAAATTTCACTCCACCACGCCACTCCTCTATATCACTCCTACATGTTACTCCTCCATATCAATCCTCCATGTCACTTCTCCATGTCACTCCTCCTTGTCGCAATTCCATGTCACTCCTCCATGTCGCTACACCAACTCACTCCTCATGTCACTCCTCCATGTCGCTACTCCATGTCACTCCTCCATATCACTACACCAACTCAATCCTCCATGTCACTCCTTTATGTCACTCCACCAAGTCACTCCTCCATGTCACTTCTATATGTCTTCCATGTCACTCCTGCATGTTGCTCCACCAACTCACTCCTCCATGTCACTCCTTCAATTCACTCCACCACGTCACTCCTCCATGTCACTCCTCCATATCACTCCTCCATGTCACTCCTCCTTGTCGCTACACCAACTCACTCCTCCATGTCACTCCTCCATTTCATTCCACCATGTCCCTCATCCATATCAACCCTCCATGTCACTCCTCCATGTCACTACTCCATGTCCCTCCGCCATGTCATTCCACCATATCAACCCTCCTTCCTGATCAAACTTGTCACTTCTCCATGTCACTACTACATGTCTCTCCTCCACATCACTCCTCTATATCACTCCTCCATGTCACACCTCCATGTCACTCCTCCTTGTCGCTATTCCATGTTACTCCTCCATGTCACTCCTCCATTTCACTCCACCACGTCCCTCCTCCATATCAACCCTCCATGTCACTCCTCCATGTCACTCCTCCATGTCTCTCCGCAATGTCACTCCACCATATCAACCCTCCTTCCTGATCAAACTTGTCACTCCTCCATGTCGCTACTCCTCCATGTAACTCATCCATGTCATTCCTCCATGTCACTCCTCCAAGTCACTCCTCAATTTCACTTACATATGACTTCAATGTCACTCTTGCATGTCGCTCCTCCATATCACTCCTCTATTTCACTCCTCCATGTCACTCCTCCATATCAATCCTCCATTTCACTCCTCCATGTAACTCCTTAATGTCACTACTCCATGTCGCTACTCCATGTCACTCCTCCATGTCACTCTTGCATGTCGCTCCTCCATGTCACTTCTCCAAGTCTTCAATGTCATGTCTCTCATCCGTGTAGCTCCATATTGTCACTCCTCCATATCACTCCTCCGTGTCACTTCTACATGTTTTCAATGTCACTCCTCCACATCACTCCTCTATGTCACTCCTCCATGTCACTTTTCAATATCACTCCTCTATGTCATTCCCCTATGTCGCTACTACATGTCACTCCTCCATGTCACTCCTCCATGTCACTTCTATATGTCTTCCATGTCACTCCTCCATGTCGCTCCTCCTTGTCACTCCTCCATTTTGCTCCTCCATGTCACTCCTCCATGTCACTCATCCATGTCCCTCCGCCATGTCACTCCACCATATCAATCCTCCTTGCTGATCCGCCCTGTCACTCCTCCATGTCTCTCCTCCACATCAATCCTCCATGTCACTCCTCCATGTCACTCCTCCATGTCACTCCTCCATGTCATTCCTCCTTGTCGCTATTCCATGTCACTCCTCCATATCAACCCTCCATGTCACTCCTCCATGTAACTACACCAACTCAATCCTCCTTGTCACTCCTCCATGTCACTGCTCCACGTCACTCCTCCATGTCACTCCTCCATGTCACTCCTCCTTGTCGCTATTCCATGTTACTCCTCCATGTCGCTACACCAACTCACTCTTCCATGTCACTCCCCCATTTCACTCCACCACGTCACTTCTCCATGTCACTCCTCCATATCAACCCTCCATGGCACTCCTCCATGTCACTCCTCCATGCCACTACACCAACTCACTCATCCCTGTCCCTCCGCCATGTCACTCCACCATATCAACCCTCCTTCCTGATCAAACTTGTCACTTCTCCATGTCACTCCTCCATGTCACTCCTCCATATCAACCCTCCATGTCACTCCTCCATTTCACTCCACCACGTCCCTCCTCCATATCAACCCTCCATGTCACTCCTCCATGTCACTACACCATGTCTCTCCTCCACATCACTCCTCTATATCACTCCTCCATGTCACTCCTCCATGTCATTGCTCCTTGTCGCTATTCCATGTCACTCCTCCATATCAACCCTCCATGTCACTCCTCCATGTCACTACACCAACTCACTCCTCCATGTCCCTCCGCCATGTCACTCCACCATATCAACCCTCCTTCCTGATCAAACTTGTCACTTCTCCATGTCACTACTCCATGTCTCTCCTCCACATCACTCCTTTATATCACGCCTCCATGTCACTCCTCCATGTCACTCCTCCTTGTCGCTATTCCATGTTACTCCTCCATGTCGCTACACCAACTCACTCTTCCATGTCACTCCTCCATTTCAATCCACCACGTCACTCTTCTACATCACTCCTCATGTCACTCCTCCATGTCGCTACTCCTTGTCACTCCTCCATGTCACTCATCCACGTCATTCCTCCATGTCACTCCTTTATGTCACTCCTCCAAGTCACTGCTCAATTTCACTTCTATATGACTTCAATGTCACTCCTGCATGTCGCCCCTCCATATCACTCCTCTATTTCACTCCTCCATGTCAGTCCTCCATATCAATCCTCTATTTCACTCCTCCATGTAACTCCTTAATGTCACTACTCCATGTCGCTACTCCATGTCACTCCTCCATGTCACTCTTGCATGTCGCTCCTCTATGTCACTTCTCCAAGTCTTCAATGTCATGTCTCTCATCCGTGTAGCTCCATATTGTCACTCCTCCACATCACTCCTCTATGTCACTCCTCCATGTCACTCCTCCATGTCACTCCTCCTTGTCGCTATTCCATGTCACTCCTCCATGTCGCTACACCAACTCACTCCTCATGTCACTCCTCCATGTCTCTACTCCATGTCACTCCTCCATTTCACTCCACCATGTCTCTCCGCCATGTCACTTCTCCAAGTCTTCAATGTCATGTCTCTCATCTGTGTAGCTCCACATTGTCACTCCTCCAAGTCACTCCTCCATGTCGCTACTCCATGTCACTCCTTCATGTCACACCTTCTTGTCACTCCCCCATGTAGCTACTCCATGTTACTCCTCCATGTTGCTCTACCAACTCACTCCTCCATGTCACTCGTCCACGTCACTCCTCCATGTCACACCTCCTTGTCACTCCTCCATGTAGCTACTCCATGTCACTCCTCCATGTCACTCCTCCATGTCACTCTTAAATTTCACTCCACCACGCCACTCCTCTATATCACTCCTCTATGTTACTCCTCCATATCAATCCTCCATGTCACTTCTCCATGTCACTCCTCCTTGTCGCAATTCCATGTCACTCCTCCATGTTGCTACAACAACTCACTCCTCCATGTCACTCCTCCATGTCGCTACTCCATGTCACTCCTCCATGTCGCTACACCAACTCATCCTTCTTGTCACTCCTCCATGTCACTCAACAAAGTCATTCCACCAACTCACTCCTCATGTCACTCCTCCATGTCGCTACTCCATTTCACTCCTCCTTGTCGCTATTCCATGTCACTCCGCCATGTCGCTACACCAACTCACTCCTCATGTCACTCCTCCATGTCACTCCTCCATGTCGCTATTCCATGTCACTCCTTCTGTAGCTACACCAACTCACTCCTCCATTTCACACCACCATTACACTCCACCACGTCACACCTCCATATCACTCCTCCATATCAACCCTCCATGTCACTCCTTCATGTCACTCCTCCATGTCATTCCTCCATGTCACTCCTCCATGTCACTACACCAACTCACTCATCCCTGTCCCTCCACCATGTCACTCCTCCATGTCACTAATCCATGTTGATACACCAACTCACTCCTCATGTCACTCCTCCATGTCGCTACTCCATTTCACTCCTCCATTTCACTCCTCCATGTCACTACACCAACTCACTCCTCATGTCACTCCTCCATGTCGCTACTCCATGTCACTCCTCCATGTCGCTAAACCAACTCAATCCTCCTTGTCACTCCTCCATGTGACTCATCCAAGTCATTCCTCCATGACACTCCTTTATTTCACTCCTCCAAGTCACTCCTCCATGTCACTTCTATATGTCTTCCATGTCACTCCTCCATGTCGCTCCTCCTTGTCACTCCTCCATGTAGCTATTCCATGTCACTCCTCCATGTCGCTCTACCAACTCATTCCTCCATGTCACTTGTTCACGTCACACCTCCATATCACTCCTCCATATCAACCCTCCATGTCACTCCTCCATGTCACTCCTCCATGTCATTCCTCCATGTCACTCCTCCATGTCACTACACCAACTCACTCATCCCGGTCCCTCCGCCATGTCACTCCTCCATGTTACTCCTCCATGTCGCTACACCAACACACTCCTCATGTCACTCCTCCATGTCGCTACTCCATTTCACTCCTCCATTTCGTTCAACCATGTCAGTTCTCCATGTCACTACTCCATTTTACTCCTCCTTGTCGCTATTCCATGTCACTCCTCCATGTTGTTACACCATCTCACTCCTAATGTCACTCCTCCATGTTGCTACTCCAAGTCTTCAATGTCATGTCTCTCATCCGTGTAGCTCCATATTGTCACTCCTCCATATCACTCCTCCTTGTCACTTATACATGTTTTCCATTACACTCCACATCACTCCTCTATGTCACTCCTCCATGTAACTTTTCAATATCACTCCTCTATGTCATTCCCCTATGTCGCTACTCCATGTCACTCCTCCATGTCGATCCTCCATGTCACTCCTCCATGTCACTTCTATATGTCTTTCATGTCACTCCTCCATGTCGCTCCTCCTTGTCACCCCTCCATGTTGCTCCTCCATGTCACTCATCCATGTCCCTCCACCATCTCACTCCACCATATCAATCCTCCTTGCTGATCCGCCCTGTAACTCCTCCATGTCTCTCCTCCACATCAATCCTCCATGTCACTCCTCATTATCACTCCTCCATGTCACTCCTCCATGTCACTCCTCCATGTCACTACACCAACTCCCTCATCCCTTTCCCTCCGCCATGTCACTCCACCATATCAACCTACCTTCCTGATCAAACTTGTCAGTTCTCCATGTCACTACTCCATGTCTCTCCTCCACATTAATCCTCTATGTCACTCCTCATGTCACTCCTCCATGTCACTCCTCCATGTCGCTATTCCATGTCACTCCTTATGTCGCTCCACCAACTCACTTCTCCATGTCACTCCTCCTTGTCACTCCTCCATGTAGCTATTCCATGTCACTCCTCCATGTCGCTCTACCAACTCACTCCTCCATGTCACTCGTCCACGTCACTCCTCCATGTCACACTTCCTTGTCACTCCTCCATGTAGCTACTCCATGTCACTACACCAACTCACTCATCCTTGTCCCTCTGCCATGTCACTCCACCATATCAACCCTCCTTCCTGATCAAACTTGTCACTTCTCCATGTCACTACTCCATGTCTTTCCTCCACGTCAATCCTCTATGTCACTCCTCCATGTCACTCCTCCATTTCAACCCTCCATGTCACTCCTCCTTGTCGCTACACCAACTCACTCCTCCATGTCATTCCTCCATTTCACTCCACCACGTCCCTCCTCCATATCAACCCTCCATGTCACTCCTCCATGTCACTCCTCCATGTCCCTCCGCCATGTCACTCCACCATATCAACCCTCCTTCCTGATCAAATTTGTCACTTCTCCATGTCACTACTCCATGTCTCTCCTCCACATCACTCCTCTATATCACTCCTCCATGTCTCTCCTCCATGTCACTCCTCCTTGTCGCTATTCCATGTTACTCCTCCATGTCGCTACACCAACTCACTCTTCCATGTCACTCCTCCATTTCACTCCACCACGTCACTCTTCTACGTCACTCCTCATGTCACTCCTCCATGTCGCTACTCCATTTTCTCCTCCATGTCACTCTTGCATGTCGCTCCTCTATGTCACTTCTCCAAGTCTGCAATGTCATGTCTCTCATCCGTGTAGCTCCATATTGTCACTCCTCCATATCACTCCTCCGTGTCACTGCTACATGTTTTACATGTCACTCCTCCACATCACTCCTCTATGTCACTCCTCCATGTCACGTTTCAATATCACTCCTCTATGTCATTCCCCTATGTCGCTACTCCATGTCACTCCTCCATTTCGATCCTCCATGTCACTCCTCCATGTCACTTCTATATGTCTTCCATGTCACTCCTCCATGTCGCTCTTCCTTGTCACTCCTCCATGTTGCTCCTCCATGTCACTCCTTCATGTCACTCATCCATGTCCCTCCGTCCTGTCCCTCCGCCATGTCACTCCACCATATCAACCCTCCTTCCTGATCAAACTTGTCACTTCTCCATGTCACTACTCCATGTCTCTCCCCCACATCAATCCTCTATGTCACTCCTCCATGTCACTCCTCCATGTCACTCCTCCTTGTCGCTATTCCATGTCACTCCTCCATGTCACTACACCAACTCACTCATCCCTGTCCCTCCGCCATGTCACTCCACCATATCAACCCTCCTTCCTGATCAAACTTGTCACTTCTCCATGTCACTACTCCATGTCTCTCCCCCACATCAACCCTCCATGTCACTCCTCCTTGTCGCTACACCAACTCACTCCCACATGTCACTCCTCCATTTCACTCCATCACGTCCCTCCCCCATATCAACCCTCCATGTCACTCCTCCATTTAACTCCTCCATGCCCCTCCGCCATGTCACTACACCATATCAACCCTCCTTCCTGATCCAACTTGTCACTTCTCCATGTCACTACTCCATGTCTCTTCTATATGTCTTCCATGTCACTCCTCCAACTCACTCCTCCATGTCACTCCTCCATGTCATTGCTCCACGTCACTACTCTATGTCACTCCTCCATGTCACTCCTCCATGTCACTTCTATATGTCTTCCAACTCACTCCTCCATGTCACTCCTCCATGTCACTGCTCCACATCACTCCTCTATGTCACTCCTCCATGTCACTCCTCCATGTCGCTATTCCATGTCACTCCTTTTGTCGCTACACGAACTCACTCCTCCATGTCACTCCTCCATTTCACTCCTCCTTGTCACCCCTCCATGTTGCTCCTCCATGTCACTCATCCATGTCACTCATCCATGTCCCTCCACCATGTCACTCCACCATATCAATCCTCCTTGCTGATCCGCCCTGTAACTCCTCCATGTCTCTCCTCCACATCAATCCTCCATGTCACTCCTCCATGTTACTCCTCCATGTCACTCCTCCATGTCACTACACCAACTCCCTCATCCCTTTCCCTCCGCCATGTCACTCCACCATATCAACCCTCCTTCCTGATAAAAAACTTGTCAGTTCTCCATGTCACTACTCCATGTCTCTCCTCCACATCAACCCTCTATGTCACTCCTCCAAGTCACTCCTCCAAGTCACTCCTCCTTGTCGCTATTCCATGTCACTCCTCCATGTTGCTACACCAACTCACTCCTCATGTCACTCCTCCATGTCGCTACTCCACGTCACTCCTCCATGTCACTCCTCCATATCAACACTCCATGTCACTCCTCCATGTCACTCCTCCATGTCACTCCTCCATGTCACTACACCACCTCACTAATCCCTGTCCCTCCGCAATATCACTCCACAATATCAAACCTCCTTCCTGATCAAACTTGTCAGTTCTCCATGTCACTACTCCATGTCTCTCCTCCACATCAATCCTCTATGTCACTCCTCCATTTCACTCCCCCATGTCACTCCTCCTTGTCGCTATTCCATGTCACTCCTCCATGTTGCTACACCAACTCACTCCTCATGTCACTCCTCCATGTCGCTACTCCACGTCACTCCTCCATGTCACTCCTCCATATCAACACTCCATGTCACTCCTCCATGTCACTCCTCCATGTCACTCCTCCATGTCACTACACCACCTCACTAATCCCTGTCCCTCCGCAATATCACTCCACAATATCAAACCTCCTTCCTGATCAAACTTGTCAGTTTTCCATGTCACTACTCCATGTCTCTCCTCCACATCAATCCTCTATGTCACTCCTCCATTTCACTCCTCCATGTCACTCCTCCTTGTCGCTATTCCATGTCACTCCTCCATGTCGCTACAACAACTCAATCTCCACGTCACTCCTCCATGTCACACTTCCTTGTCACTCCTCCATTTAGCTACTTCATGTCACTACACCAACTCACTCATCCCTGTCCCTCCGCCATGTCACTCCACCATATCAACCCTCTTTCCTGATCAAACTTGTCACTTCTCCATGTCACTACTCCATGTCTCTACTCCACATCACTCCTCTATATCACTCCTCCATGTCACTCCTCCATGTCACTCCTCCTTGTCGCTATTCCATGTTACTCCTCCATGTCGCTACACCAACTCACTCTTCCATGTCACTCCCACATTTCACTCCACCATGTCACTCCTCCATGTCACTCCTCCATATCAACCCTCCATGTCACTCCTCAATGTTACTCCTCCATGTCACTACACCAACTCACTCATCCTTGTCCCTCCGCCATGTCACTCCACAATATCAAACCTCCTTCCTGATCAAACTTGTCAGTTCTCCATGTCACTACTCCATGTCTCTCCTCCACATCAACCCTCTATGTCACTCCTCCAAGTCACTCCTCCAAGTCACTCCTCCTTGTCGCTATTCCATGTCACTCCTCCATGTTGCTACACCAACTCACTCCTCATGTCACTCCTCCATGTCGCTACTCCACGTCACTCCTCCATGTCACTCCTCCATATCAACACTCCATGTCACTCCTCCATGTCACTCCTCCATGTCACTCCTCCATGTCACTACACCACCTCACTAATCCCTGTCCCTCCGCAATATCACTCCACAATATCAAACCTCCTTCCTGATCAAACTTGTCAGTTCTCCATGTCACTACTCCATGTCTCTCCTCCACATCAATCCTCTATGTCACTCCTCCATTTCACTCCCCCATGTCACTCCTCCTTGTCGCTATTCCATGTCACTCCTCCATGTTGCTACACCAACTCACTCCTCATGTCACTCCTCCATGTCGCTACTCCACGTCACTCCTCCATGTCACTCCTCCATATCAACACTCCATGTCACTCCTCCATGTCACTCCTCCATGTCACTCCTCCATGTCACTACACCACCTCACTAATCCCTGTCCCTCCGCAATATCACTCCACAATATCAAACCTCCTTCCTGATCAAACTTGTCAGTTTTCCATGTCACTACTCCATGTCTCTCCTCCACATCAATCCTCTATGTCACTCCTCCATTTCACTCCTCCATGTCACTCCTCCTTGTCGCTATTCCATGTCACTCCTCCATGTCGCTACAACAACTCAATCTCCACGTCACTCCTCCATGTCACACTTCCTTGTCACTCCTCCATTTAGCTACTTCATGTCACTACACCAACTCACTCATCCCTGTCCCTCCGCCATGTCACTCCACCATATCAACCCTCTTTCCTGATCAAACTTGTCACTTCTCCATGTCACTACTCCATGTCTCTACTCCACATCACTCCTCTATATCACTCCTCCATGTCACTCCTCCATGTCACTCCTCCTTGTCGCTATTCCATGTTACTCCTCCATGTCGCTACACCAACTCACTCTTCCATGTCACTCCCACATTTCACTCCACCATGTCACTCCTCCATGTCACTCCTCCATATCAACCCTCCATGTCACTCCTCAATGTTACTCCTCCATGTCACTACACCAACTCACTCATCCTTGTCCCTCCGCCATGTCACTCCACAATATCAAACCTCCTTCCTGATCAAACTTGTCAGTTCTCCATGTCACTACTCCATGTCTCTCCTCCACATCAATCCTCTATGTCACTCCTCCATGTCACTCCTCCATGTCACTCCTCCTTGTCGCTATTCCATGTCACTCCTCCATGTTGCTACACCACCTCACTCCTCATGTCACTCCTCCATGTCGCTACTCCATGTCACTCCTCCATGTCGCTTCACCAACTCAATCGTTCTTGTCACTCCTCCATGTCACTCATCCAAGTCATTCCTCCATGTCACTCCTTTATGTCACTTCTCCAAGTCACTCCTCCATGTCACTTCTATATGTCTTCCATGTCACTCCTCCATGTCGCTCCACCAACTCACTCCTCCATGTCACTCCTCCTTGTCACTCCTCCATGTAGCTATTCCATGTCACCCCTCCATGTCGCTCTACCAACTCACTCCTCCATGTCACTCGTCCATGTCACTCCTCCATGTCACACTTGACAGTTCTCCATGTCACTACTCCATGTCTCTCCTCCACATCAATCCTCTATGTCAATCCTCCATGTCACTCCTCCATGTCACTCCTCCTTGTCGCTATTCCATGTCACTCCTCCATGTTGCTACACCACCTCACTCCTCATGTCACTCCTCCATGTCGCTACTCCATGTCACTCCTCCATGTCGCTCTACCAACTCACTCCTCCATGTCACTCGTCCACGTCACTCCTCCATGTCACACTTCCTTGTCACTCATCCATGTAGCTACTTCATGTCACTACACCAACTCACTCATCCCTGTCCCTCCGCCATGTCACTCCACCATTTCAACCCTCCTTCCTGATCAAACTTGTCACTTCTCCATGTCACTCCTCCATGTTGCTACACCACCTCACTCCTCATGTCACTCCTCCATGTCGCTACTCCATGTCACTCCTCCATGTCGCTTCACCAACTCAATCGTTCTTGTCACTCCTCCATGTCACTCATCCAAGTCATTCCTCCATGTCACTCCTTTATGTCACTCCTCCAAGTCACTCCTCCATGTCACTTCTATATGTCTTCCATGTCACTCCTCCATGTCGCTCCACCAACTCACTCCTCCATGTCACTCCTCCTTGTCACTCCTCCATGTAGCTATTCCATGTCACTCCTCCATGTCGCTCTACCAACTCACTCCTCCATGTCACTCGTCCATGTCACTCCTCCATGTCACACTTGACAGTTCTCCATGTCACTACTCCATGTCTCTCCTCCACATCAATCCTCTATGTCAATCCTCCATGTCACTCCTCCATGTCACTCCTCCTTGTCGCTATTCCATGTCACTCCTCCATGTTGCTAAACCACCTCACTCCTCATGTCACTCCTCCATGTCGCTACTCCATGTCACTCCTCCATGTCGCTCTACCAACTCACTCCTCCATGTTACTCGTCCACGTCACTCCTCCATGTCACACTTCCTTGTCACTCATCCATGTAGCTACTTCATGTCACTACACCAACTCACTCATCCCTGTCCCTCCGCCATGTCACTCCACCATTTCAACCCTCCTTCCTGATCAAACTTGTAACTTCTCCATGTCACTACTCCATGTCTCTCCTCCACATCACTCCTCTATATCACTCTTCCATGTCACTCCTCCATGTCACTCCTCCTTGTCGCTATTCCATGTTATTCCTCCATGTCGCTACACCAACTCACTCTTCCATGTCACTCCCCCATTTCACTCCACCACATCACTCCTCCATGTCACTCCTCCATATCAACGCTCCATGTCACTCCTCCATGTTACTCCTCCATGTCACTCCTCCTTGTCGCTCTTCCATGTCACTCCTCCATGTCGCTACACCAACTCAATCCTCCTGTCACTCCTCCATGTCACTTCTATATGTCTTCCATGTCACTCCTCCATGTCGTTACACCAACTCATTCCCCATGTAACTCCTCCATGTCGCTACTCCATGTCACTCCTCCAATTCACTACTTCATGTCTCTCCTCCATGTCACTTCTCCAAGTCTTCAATGTCATGTCTCTCATCTGTGTAGCTCCATATTGTCACTCCTCCAAGTCACTCCTCCATGTCGCTACTCCAAGTCACTCCTCCATGTCACACCTCCTTGTCACTCCTCCATGTAGCTACTCCATGTCACTCCTCCATGTGTCTCTACCAACTCACTCCTCCATGTCACTCGTCCACGTCACTCCTCCATGTCACACCTCCTTGTCACTCATCCATGTAGCTACTCCATGTCACTCCTCCATGTCACTCCTCCCCGTCACTCTGAAATTTCACTCCACCACGCCACTCCTCTATATCAATCTTCCATGTTACTCCTCCATATCAATCCTCTATGTCACTTCTCCATGTCACTCCTCCTTGTCGCAATTCCATGTCACTCCTCCATGTCGCTACACCAACTCACTCCTCCATGTCACTCCTTTATGTCATTCCTCCAAGTCACTCCTCTATGTCACTCCTCCATGTCGCTACACCAACTCACTCCTCCATGTCACTCCTCCATTTCACTCCACCACGTCACTCCTCCATGTCACTCCTCCATATCAACCCTCCATGTCACTCCTGCATGTCACTCCTCCATGTCAGTCCTCCATGTCACTCCTCTATGTCACTACACCAACTCACTCATCCCTTCCCCTCCGCCATGTCACTCCACCATATCAACCCTCCTTCCTGATCAAACTTGTCACTTCTCCATGTCACTACTCCATGTCTCTCCTCCACATCAATCTTCTATGTCACTCCTCCATGTCACTCCTCCATGTCACTCCTCCTTGTCGCTATTCCATGACACTCCTCCATGTCACTACACCAACTCACTCCTCATGTCACTCCTCCATGTCACTCCTCCATGTCGCTATTCCATGTCACTCCTTATGTCGCTACACCAACTCACTCCTCCATTTCACTCCTCCATTTCACTCCACCTAGTCATTCCTCCAAATCACTCCTCCATATCAACCCTCCATGTCACTCCTCCATGTCACTCCTCCATGTTATTCCTCCATGTCACTCCTCCATGTCACTACACCAACTCACTCATCCTTGTCCCTCCGCCATGTCACTCCTCCATATCACTCCTCCATGTCGCTACTCCATTTCACATCTCCATGTCGCTACACCAACTCAATCCTCCTTGTCACTCCTCAATGTCACTCATCCAAGTCACTCCTCCATGTCACTATTCCATGTCACTCCTTATGTCGATACACCAACTCACTCCTCCATGTAACTCCACCATTTCACTCCACCACATCACTCCTCCATGTCACTCCTTCATATCAACCCTCCATGTCACTCCTTCATGTCACTCCTCCATGTCACTCCTCCATGTCACTACAATAACTCACTAATCCCTGTCCCTCTGCCATGTCACTCCACAATATCAAACCTCCTTCCTGATCAAACTTGTCAGTTCTCCATGTCACTACTCCATGTCTCTCCTCCACATCAAGCCTCTATGTCACTCCTCCATGTCACTCCTCCATGTCACTCCTCCATGTCATTCCTCCATGTCACTCCTCCATGTCACTACACCAACTCACTCATCCCTGTCCCTCCGCCATGTCACTCCTCCATGTCACTCCTCCATGTCCCTCCGCCATGTCACTCCACCATATCAACCCTCCTTCCTGATCAAACTTGTCACTTCTCCATGTCACTACTCCATGTTTCTCCTCCACATCACTCCTCTATAGCACGCCTCCATGTCACTCCTCCATGTCACTCCTCCTTGTCGCTATTCCATGTTACTCCTCCTTGTCGCTATTCCATGTCACTGCTCCATGTCGCTACACCAACTCACTCCTCATGTCACTCCTCCATGTCGCTACTCCATTTCACATCTCCATGTCGCCACATTAACTCAACCCTCCATGTCACTCCTCCTTGTCGCTACACCAACTCACTTTTCCATGTCATTCCTCCATTTCACTCCACCACGTCCCTCCTCCATATCAACCCTCCATGTCACTCCTCCATGTCATTCCTCCATGTCCCTCCGCCATGTCACTCCACCATATCAACCCTCCTTCCTGATGAAACTTGTCACTTCTCAATGTCACTACTCCATGTCTCTCCTCCACATCACTCCTCTATATCACTCCTCCATGTCTCTCCTCCATGTCACTCCTCCTTGTCGCTATTCCATGTTACTCCTCCATGTCGCTACACCAACTCACTCTTCCATGTCACTCCTCCATTTCACTCCACCACGTCACTCTTCTACGTCACTCCTCATGTCACTCCTCCATGTCGCTACTCCTTGTCACTCCTCCATGTCACTCATCCACGTCATTCCTCCATGTCACTCCTTTATGTCATTCCTCCAAGTTCACTCCAATTTCACTTCTATATGACTTCAATGTCACTCCTGCATGTCGCTCCTCCATATCACTCCTCTATTTCACTCCTCCATGTCACTCCTCCATTGCAATCCTCTATTTCACTCCTCCATGTCACTCCTCCATTGCAATCCTCCATTTCACTCCTCCTTGTAACTCCTTAATGTCACTCATCCAAGTCACTCCTCCATGTCACTATTCCATGTCACTCCTTATGTCGATACACCAACTCACTCCTCCATGTAACTCCACCATTTCACTCCACCACATCACTCCTCCATGTCACTCCTTCATATCAACCCTCCATGTCACTCCTTCATGTCACTCCTCCATGTCACTCCTCCATGTCACTACACCAACTCACTAATCCCTGTCCCTCTGCCATGTCACTCCACAATATCAAACCTCCTTCCTGATCAAACTTGTCAGTTCTCCATGTCACTACTCCATGTCTCTCCTCCACATCAAGCCTCTATGTCACTCCTCCATGTCACTCCTCCATGTTGCTACACCAACTCACTCCTCATGTCACTCCTCCATGTCACTCCTCCATGTCACTCCTCCATGTCATTCCTCCATGTCACTCCTCCATGTCACTACACCAACTCACTCATCCCTGTCCCTCCGCCATGTCACTCCTCCATGTCACTCCGCCATGTCCCTCCGCCATGTCACTCCACCATATCAACCCTCCTTCCTGATCAAACTTGTCACTTCTCCATGTCACTACTCCATGTTTCTCCTCCACATCACTCCTCTATAGCACGCCTCCATGTCACTCCTCCATGTCACTCCTCCTTGTCGCTATTCCATGTTACTCCTCCTTGTCGCTATTCCATGTCACTGCTCCATGTCGCTACACCAACTCACTCCTCATGTCACTCCTCCATGTCGCTACTCCATTTCACATCTCCATGTCGCCACATTAACTCAACCCTCCATGTCACTCCTCCTTGTCGCTACACCAACTCACTTTTCCATGTCATTCCTCCATTTCACTCCACCACGTCCCTCCTCCATATCAACCCTCCATGTCACTCCTCCATGTCATTCCTCCATGTCCCTCCGCCATGTCACTCCACCATATCAACCCTCCTTCCTGATGAAACTTGTCACTTCTCAATGTCACTACTCCATGTCTCTCCTCCACATCACTCCTCTATATCACTCCTCCATGTCTCTCCTCCATGTCACTCCTCCTTGTCGCTATTCCATGTTACTCCTCCATGTCGCTACACCAACTCACTCTTCCATGTCACTCCTCCATTTCACTCCACCACGTCACTCTTCTACGTCACTCCTCATGTCACTCCTCCATGTCGCTACTCCTTGTCACTCCTCCATGTCACTCATCCACGTCATTCCTCCATGTCACTCCTTTATGTCATTCCTCCAAGTTCACTCCAATTTCACTTCTATATGACTTCAATGTCACTCCTGCATGTCGCTCCTCCATATCACTCCTCTATTTCACTCCTCCATGTCACTCCTCCATTGCAATCCTCCATTTCACTCCTCCATGTAACTCCTTAATGTCACTACTTCATGTCGCTACTCCATGTTTCTCCTCCATGTCACTCTTGCATGTCGCTCCTCTATGTCATTTCTCCAAGTCTGCAATGTCATGTCTCTCATCCGTGTAGCTCCATATTGTCACTCCTCCATATCACTCCTCCGTGTCACTGCTGCATGTTTTACATGTCACTCCTCCACATCACTCCTCTATGTCATTCCCTTATGTCGCTACTCCATGTCACTCCTCCATGTCACTTCTATATGTCTTCCATGTCACTCCTCCATGTAGCTCCTCCTTGTCACTCCTCCATATTGCTCCTCCATGTCACTCCTTCATGTCACTCATCCATGTCCCTCCGCCCTGTCACTCCTCCATGTCTCTCCTCCACATCAATCCTCCATGTCACTCCTCCATGTCACTCCTCCATGTCACTCCTCCATGTCACTACACCAACTCACTCATCCCTTTCCCTCCGCCATGTCACTCCACCAAATCAACCCTCCTTCCTGATCAAACTTGTCACTTCTCCATGTCACTACTCCATGTCTCTCCTCCACATCAATCCTCTATGTCACTCCTCCATGTCACTCCTACATGTCACTCCTCCTTGTCGCTATTCCATGTCACTCCTCCATGTCGCTACACCAACTCACTCCTCATGTCACTCCTCCATGTCACTCCTCCATGTCGCTATTCCATGTCACTCCTTATGTCGCTACACCAAGTCACTCCTCCATTTCATGCCTCCATTTCACTCCACCACGTCACTCCTCCATATCACTCCTCCATATCAACCCTCCATGTCACTCCTCCATGTCACTCCTCCAAGTCATTCCTCCATGTCACTCCTCCATGTCACTACACCAACTCACTCATCCCTTTCCCTCCGCCATGTCACTCCACCATATCAACCCTCCTTCCTGATCAAACTTGTCAGTTCTCCATGTCACTACTCCATGTTACTCCTCCTTGTCGCTATTCCATGTCACTCCTCCATGTTGCTACACCAACTCACTCCTCATGTCACTCCTCCATGTTGCTACTCCATGTCACTCCTCATTTCACTCTTGCATGTCGCTCCTCCATGTCACTTCTCCAAGTCTTCAATGTCATGTCTCTCATATGTGTAGCTCCATATTGTCACTCCTCCATATCACTCCTCCGTGTCACTTATACATGTTTTCCATTTCATTCCACATCACTCCTCTATGTCACTCCTCCATGTAACTTTTCAATATCACTCCTCTATGTCATTCCCCTATGTCGCTACTCCATGTCACTCCTCCATGTCGATCCTCCATGTCACTCCTCCATGTCACTTTTATATGTCTTCCATGTCACTCCTCCATGTCGCTCCTCCTTGTCACTCCTCCATGTTGCTCTTCCATGTCACTCCTCCATGTCACTCATCCATGTCCCTCCACCATGTCACTCCACCATATCAATCCACCTTGCTGATCCGCCCTGTAACTCCTCCATGTCTCTCCTACACATCAATCCTCCATGTCACTCCCCCATGTAACTCCTCCATGTCACTCCTCCATGTCACTCGTCCATGTCACTCCTCCATGTCACTACACCAACTCCCTCATCCCTTTCCCTCCGCCATGTCACTCCGCCATATCAACCGTCCTTCCTGATCAAACTTGTCAGTTCTCCATATCACTACTCCATGTCTCTCCTCCACATCAATCCTCTATGTCACTCCTCATGTCACTCCTCCATGTCACTCCTCCATGTCGCTATTCCATGTCACTCCTTATGTCGCTACACCAACTCACTCCTCCATTTCACTCCTCCATTTCACTCCACCACATCTCTCCTCCATATCACTCCTCCATATCAACCCTCCATGTCACTCCTCCATGTCACTCCTCCATGTCCTTCCTCCATGTCACTCCTCCATGTCACTACACCAACTCACTCATCCCTGTCCCTCCGCCATGTCACTCCTCCATGTCGCTACACCAACTCACTCCTCCATGTCACTCATCCAAGTCACTCCTCAATGTCGCTATTCCATGTCACTCCTTATGTCGATACACCAACTCACTCCTCCATGTCACTCCTCCATTTCACTCCACCATATCACTCCTCCATGTCACTCCTTCATATCAACCCTCCATGTCACTCCTTCATGTCACTCCTCTATGTCACTCCTCCATGTCACTACACCAACTCACTAATCCCTGTCCCTCCGCCATGTCACTCCACCATATCAACCCTCCTTCCTGATCAAACTTGTCACTTCTCCATGTCACTACTCCATGTCACTCCTCCTTGTCGCTATTCCATGTCACTCCTCCATGTTGCTACACGAACTCACTCCTCATGTCACTCCTCCATGTCGCTACTCCATTTCACTCCTCCATGTCGCTACACCAACTCAATCCTCCTTGTCACTCTTCCATGTCACTCCACCATATCAACCCTCCTTCCTGATCAAACTTGTCACTTCTCCATGTCACTACACCAACTCACTCATCCCTGTCCCTCCGCCATGTCACTCCTCCATGTCGCTACACCAACTCACTCCTCATGTCACTCCTCCATGTCGCTACTCCATTTCACATCTCCATGTCGCTACACCAACTCACTCCTCCATGTCACTCATCCAAGTCACTCCTCAATGTCGCTATTCCATGTCACTCCTTATGTCGATACACCAACTCACTCCTCCATGTCACTCCTCCATTTCACTCCACCATATCACTCCTCCATGTCACTCCTTCATATCAACCCTCCATGTCACTCCTTCATGTCACTCCTCTATGTCACTCCTCCATGTCACTACACCAACTCACTAATCCCTGTCCCTCCGCCATGTCACTCCACCATATCAACCCTCCTTCCTGATCAAACTTGTCACTTCTCCATGTCACTACTCCATGTCACTCCTCCTTGTCGCTATTCCATGTCACTCCTCCATGTTGCTACACGAACTCACTCCTCATGTCACTCCTCCATGTCGCTACTCCATTTCACTCCTCCATGTCGCTACACCAACTCAATCCTCCTTGTCACTCTTCCATGTCACTCCACCATATCAACCCTCCTTCCTGATCAAACTTGTCACTTCTCCATGTCACTACTCCATGTCTTTCCTCCACGTGAATCCTCTATGTCACTCCTCCATGTCACTCCTCCATATCAACCCTCCATGTCACTCCTCCTTGTCGCTACACCAACTCACTCTTCCATGTCACTCCTCCATTTCACTCCACCACGTCCCTCCTCCATATCAACCCTCCATGTCACTCCTCCATGTCACTCCTCCATGTCCCTCCTCCACATCACTCCTCTATATCACTCCTCCATGTCTCTCCTCCATGTCACTCCTCCTTGTCGCTATTCCATGTTACTCCTCCATGTCGCTACACCAACTCACTCTTCCATGTCACTCCTCCATTTCACTCCACCATGTCACTCCTCATGTCACTCCTCCATGTCGCTACTCCTTGTCACTCATCCATGTCACTCATCCACGTCATTCCTCCATGTCACTCCTTTATGTCACTCCTCCAAGTTACTCCTCAATTTCACTTCTATATGACTTCAATGTCACTCCTGCATGTCGCTCCTACATATAACTCCTCTATTTCACTCCTCCATGTCACTCCTCCATATCAATCCTCCATTTCACTCCTCCATGTAACTCCTTAATGTCATTACTCCATGTCGCTACTCCATGTTTCTCCTCCATATCACTCTTGCATGTCGCTCCTCCATGTCACTTCTCCAAGTTGTCAATGTCATGTCTCTCATCCGTGTAGCTCCATATTGTCACTCCTCCATATCACTCCTCCGTGTCACTTCTACATGTTTTACATGTCACTCCTCCACATCACTCCTCTATGTCACTCCTCCATGTCACTTTTCAATATCACTCCTCTATGTCATTCCCCTATGTCGCTACTGCATGTCACTCCTCCATGTCGATCCTCCATGTCACTCCTCCATGTCACTTCAATATGTCTTCCATGTCACTCCTCCATGTTGCTCCTCCTTGTCACTCCTCCATGTTGCTCCTCCATGTCACTCCTTCATGTCACTCATCCATGTCCCTCCGCCATGTCACTCCACCATATCAATCCTACTTGCTGATCCGCCCTGTCACTCCTCCATGTCTCTCCTCCACATCAATCCTCCATGTCACTCCTCCATGTCACTCCTCCATGTCACTACACCTACTTACTCATCCCTTTCCCTCCGCCATGTCACTCCACCATATCAACCCTCCTTCCTGATCAAACTTCTCACTTCTCCATGTCACTACTCCATGTCTCTCCTCCACATCAATCCTCTATGTCACTCCTCCATGTCACTCCTCCATGTCACTCCTCCTTGTCGCTATTCCATGTCACTCCTCCATGTCGCTACACCAACTCACTCCTCATGTCACTCCTCCATGTCACTCCTCCATGTCACTATTCCATGTCACTCCTTCTGTCGCTACACCAACTCACTCCTCCATTTCACACCTCCATTACACTCCACCACGTCACACCTCCATATCACTCCTCCATATCAACCCTCCATGTCACTCCTTCATGTCACTCCTCCATGTCATTCCTCCATGTCACTCCTCCATGTCACTACACCAACTCACTCATCCCTGTCCCTCCACCATGTCACTCCTCCATGTCACTAATCCATGTTGCTACACCAACTCACTCCTCATGTCACTCCTCCATGTCGCTACTCCATTTCACTCCTCCATTTCACTCCACCACGTCACTCCTCCATGTCACTCCTCCATGTCACTACACCAACTCAATCATCATGTCACTCCTCCATGTCGCTACTCCATGTCACTCCTCCATGTCGCTAAACCATCTCAATCCTCCTTGTCACTCCTCCATGTGACTCATCCAAGTCATTCCTCCATGACACTCCTTTATGTCACTCCTCCAAGTCACTCCTCCATGTCACTTCTATATGTCTTCCATGTCACTCCTCCATGTCGCTCCTCCTTGTCACTCCTCCATGTAGCTATTCCATGTCACTCCTCCATGTCGCTCTACCAACTCATTCCTCCATGTCACTTGTCCACGTCACTCCTCCATATCACTCCTCCATATCAACCCTCCATGTCACTCCTCCATGTCACTCCTCCATGTCATTCCTCCATGTCACTCCTCCATGTCACTACACCAACTCACTCATCCCGGTCCCTCCGCCATGTCACTCCTCCATGTTACTCCTCCATGTCGCTACACCAACTCACTCCTCATGTCACTCCTCCATGTCGCTACTCCATTTCACTCCTCCATTTCGTTCCACCATGTCACTCCTCCATGTCACTCCTCCATATCAACCCTCCATGTCACTCATCCATGTCACTCCTCCATGTCACTCCTCCATGTTACTCCTCCATGTCGCTACACCAACTCACTCCTCATGTCTCTCCTCCATGTCGCTACTCCATTTCACTCCTCCATTTCGTTCCACCATGTCAGTTCTACATGTCACTACTCCATTTTACTCCTCCTTGTCGCTATTCCATGTCACTCCTCCATGTTGCTACACCAACTCACTCCTCATGTCACTCCTCCATGTTGCTACTCCATGTCACTCCTCCATGTCACTCTTGCATGTCGCTCCTCCATGTCACTTCTCCAAGTCTTCAATGTCATGTCTCTCATCCGTGTAGCTCCATATTGTCACTCCTCCATATCACTCCTCCTTGTCACTTATACATGTTTTCCATTTCACTCCACATCACTCCTCTATGTCACTCCTCCATGTAACTTCAATATCACTCCTCTATGTCATTCCCCTATGTCGCTACTCCATGTCACTCCTCCATGTCGATCCTCCATGTCACTCCTCCATGTCACTTCTATATGTCTTCCATGTCACTCCTCCATGTCGCTCCTCCTTGTCACCCCTCCATGTTGCTCCTCCATGTCACTCATCCATGTCACTCATCCATGTCCCTCCACCATCTCACTCCACCATATCAATCCTCCTTGCTGATCCGCCCTGTAACTCCTCCATGTCTCTCCTCCACATCAATCCTCCATGTCACTCCTCCATGTCACTCCTCCATGTCACTCCTCCATGTCACTACACCAACTCCCTCATCCCTTTCCCTCCGCCATGTCACTCCACCATATCAACCCACCTTCCTGATCAAACTTGACAGTTCTCCATGTCACTACTCCATGTCTCTCCTCCACATCAATCCTCTATGTCACTCCTCATGTCACTCCTCCATGTCACTCCTCCATGTCATTCCTCCATGTCACTCCTCCATGTCACTACACCAACTCACTCATCCCTGTCCCTCCGCCATGTCACTCCTCCATTTCACTCCTCCATGTCGCTACACCAACTCACTCCTCATGTCACTTCTCCATGTTGCTACTCCATTTCACATCTCCATGTCGCTACACCAACTCACTCCTCCATGTCACTCATTCAAGTCACTCCTCCATGTCGCTATTCCATGTCACTCCTTATGTCGATACACCAACTCACTCCTCCATGTCACTCCTCCCTTTCACTCCACCACATCACTCCTCCATGTCACTCCTTCATATCAACCCTCCATGTCACTCATCCATGTCACTCCTCTATGTCACTCCTCCATGTCACTACACCAACTCACTAATCCCTGTCCCTCCGCCATGTCACTCCACCAACTCACTCCTCCATGTCACTCCTCCATGTCGCTATTCCATGTCACTCCTTTTGTCGCTACACCAACTCACTCCTCCATGTCACTCCTCCATTTCACTCCACCACGTCACTCCTCCATGTCACTCCTCCATATCAACCTTCCATGTCACTCCTCCATGTCACTCCTTCATGTCACTCCTCTATGTCACTACACCAACTCACTCATCCCTTTCCCTCCGCCATGTCACTCCACCATATCAACCCTCCTTCCTGATCAAACTTCTCACTTCTCCATGTCACTACTCCATGTCTCTCCTCCACATCAATCCTCTATGTCACTCCTCCATGTCACTCCTCCATGTCACTCCTCGTTGTCGCTATTCCATGTCACTCCTCCATGTCGCTACACCAACTCACTCCTCATGTCACTCCTCCATGTCGCTATTCCATGTCACTCCTTATGTCGCTACGCCAACTCACTCCTCCATTTCACTTCTATATGTCTTCCATGTCACTCCTCCATGTCGTTACACCAACTCACTCCTCCATGTCACTCCTCCTTGTCACTCCTCCATGTCGCCCTACCAACACACTCCTCCATGTCACTCGTCCACGTCACTCCTCCATGTCACACTTCCTTGTCACTCCTCCATGTAGCTATTCCATGTCACTACACCAACTCACTCATCCCTGTCCCTCCGCCATGTCACTCCACCATATCAACCCTCCTTCCTGATCAAACTTGTCACTTCTCCATTTCACTACTCCATGTCTTTCCTCCACATCAATCCTTTATGTCACTCCTCCATGTCACTCCTCCATGTCATTTCTCCTTGTCGCTATTCCATGTCACTCCTCCATGTCGCTACACCAACTCACTCCTCCATGTCACTCCCCCATTTCACTCCACCACGTCACTCCTCCATGTCACTCCTCCATATCAGCCCTTCATGTCACTCCTCCATGTCATACCTTTATGTCACTACACCAACTCACTCATCCCTGTCCCTCCGCCATGTCACTCCACCATATCAACCCTCCTTCATGATCAAACTCGTCACTTCTTCATGTCACTAATCCATGTCTCTCCCCACATCAAACCTCTATGTCACTCCTCCATGTCACTCCTCTATGTCACTCCTCCTTGTCGCTCTTCCATGTCACTCCTCCATGTCGCTACACCAACTCAATCCTCCTTGTCACTCCTCCATGTCTCCTCTTTGTCACTCCTCCATGTCACTGCTCCACGTCACTCCTCTATGTCACTCCTTCATGTCACTCCTCCATGTCGCTATTTCATGTCACTCCTTATGTCGCTATATAAACTCACTCCTCCATGTCACTCCTCCATTTCAATCCACCACGTCACTCCTCCATGTCACTTCTATATGTGTTCCATGTCACTCCTCCATGTCGTTCCTCCTTGTCACTCCTCCATGTTGCTCCTCCATGTCACTCCTCCATGTCACTCATCCATGTCCCTCCGCCATGTCACTCCACAATATCAATCCTCCTTGCTGATCGCCTTGTCACCCCTCCATGTCTCTCCTCCACATCAATCCCCTATGTCACTCTTCTACGTCACTCCTCATGTTACTCCTCCATGTTACTCCTCCTTGTCGCTATTCCATGTCACTCCTCCATATCAACCCTCCATGTCACTCCTCCATGTAACTACACCAACTCAATCCTCCTTGTCACTCCTCCATGTCACTGCTCAACGTCACTCCTCCATGTCACTCCTCCATGTCACTCCTCCTTGTCGCTATTCCATGTTACTCCTCCATGTCGCTACACAACTCACTCTTCCATGTCACTCCCCCATTTCACTCCACCACGTAACTTCTCCATGTCACTCCTCCATATCAACCCTCCATGTCACTCCTCCATGTCACTACACCAACTCACTCATCCCTGTCCCTCCGCCATGTCACTCCACCATATCAACCCTCCTTCCTGATCAAACTTGTCACTTCTCCATGTCACTCCTCCATGTCACTCCTCCATATCAACCCTCCATGTCACTCCTCCATTTCACTCCACCACGTCCCTCCTCCATTTCAACCCTCCATGTCACTCCTCCATGTCACTCCTCCATGTCATTGCTCCTTGTCGCTATTCCATGTCACTCCTACATATCAACCCTCCATGTCACTCCTCCATGTCACTACACCAACTCACTCATCCCTGTCCCTCCGCCATGTCACTCCACCATATCAACCCTCCTTCTTGATCAAACTTGTCACTTCTCCATGTCACTACTCCATGTCTCTCCCCCACATCAAACCTCTATGTCACTCCTCCATGTTTCTTCTCTATGTCACTCCTTGTTGCTCTTCCATGTCACTCCTCCATGTCGCTACATCAACTCAATCCTCATGTCACTCATCCATGTAGCTACTCCATGTCACTCCTCCATGTCGCTACACCATCTAGATCCTCCTTGTCACTCCTCCATGTCACTCAGCCAAGTCATTTGTCCATGTCACTCATTTTTTGTCACTCCTCCAAGTCACTCCTCCATGTCACTTCTATATGTCTTCCATGTCACTCCTCCATGTTGCTCCACCAACTCACTCCTCCATGTAACTCCTCCATGTCGCTATTCCATGTCACTCCTTATATCGCTATATAAACTCACTCCTCCATGTCACTCCTCCATTTCACTCCACCACGTCACTCCTCTATGTCACTCCTCTATATCAACCCTCCATGTCACTCCTCCTTTGTCGCTACACCAACTCACTCCTCCATGTCACTCCTCCATTTCACTCCACCACATCCCTCCTCCATATCAACCCTCCATGTCACTCCTCTATGTCACTCCACCATATCAACCCTCCTTCCTGATCAAACTTGTCAGTTCTCCATGTCACTACTCCATGTCTCTCCTCCACATCAATCCTCTATGTCATTCCTCCATGTCACTCCTCCATGTCACTCCTCCATGTCACTCCTCCTTGTCGCTATTCCATGTCACTCCTCCATGTTGCTACACCAACTCACTCCTCATGTCACTCCACCATGTCGCTACTACATGTCACTCCTTCATGTCTCTCCTCCATGTCACTTCTCCAAGTCTTCAATGTCATGTCTCTCATCTGTGTAGCTCCATATTGTCACTCCTCCAAGTCACTCCTCCATGTCGCTACTCCATGTCACTCCTCCATGTCACACCTCCTTGTCACTCCTCCATGTAGCTACTCCATGTCGCTCCTCCATGTGTCTCTACCAACTCACTCCTCCATGTCACTCGTCCAAGTCATTCCTCCATGTCACACCTCCTTGTCACTCCTCCATGTAGCTACTCCATGTCACTCCTCCATGTCACTCCTCCCTGTCACTCTGAAATTTCACTCCACCACGCCACTCCTCTATATCACTCCTCCATGTTACTCCTCCATATCAATCCTCTATGTCACTTCTCCATGTCACTCCTCCTTGTCGAAATTCCATGTCACTCCTCCATGTCGCTACACCAACTCACTTTTCCATGTCACTCCTTTATGTCATTCCTCCAAGTCACTCCTCTATGTCACTCCTCCATGTCACTCCTCCATGTCACTATTCCACGTCACTCCTTATGTCGCTACACCAACTCACTCCTCCATGTCACTCCTCCATTTCACTCCACCACTTCACTCCTCCATGTCACTCCTCCATATCAACCCTCCATGTCACTCCTGCATGTCACTCCTCCATGTCAGTCCTCCATTTCACTCCTCTATGTCACTACACCAACTCACTCATCCCTTCCCCTCCGCCATGTCACTCCACCATATCAACCCTCCTTCCTGATCAAACTTGTCACTTCACCATGTCACTACTCCATGTCTCTCCTCCACATCAATCTTCTATGTAACTCCTCCATGTCACTCCTCCATGTCACTCCTCCTTGTCGCTATTCCATGACACCCCTCCATGTCAATACACCAACTCACTCCTCATGTCACTCCTCCATGTCACTCCTCCATGTCGCTATTCCACGTCACTCCTTATGTCGCTACACCAACTCACTCCTCCATTTCACTCCACCACGTCATTCCTCCAAATCACTCCTCCATATCAACCCTCCATGTCACTCCTCCATGTCACTCCTCCATGTTATTCCTTCATGTCACTCCTCCATGTCACTACACCAACTCACTCATCCCTGTCCCTCCGCCATGTCACTCCTCAATGTCACTCCTCCATGTCGCTACTCCATTTCACATCTCCATGTCGCTACACCAACTCAATCCTCCTTGTCACTCCTCCATGTCACTCATCCAAGTCACTCCTCCATGTCACTATTCCATGTCACTCCTTATGTCGATACACCAACTCACTCCTCCATGTAACTCCACCATTTCACTCCACCACATCACTCCTCCATGTCACTCCTTCATATCAACCCTCCATGTCACTCCTTCATGTCACTCCTCCATGTCACTCCTCCATGTCACTACACCAACTCACTAATCCCTGTCCCTCCGCCATGTCACTCCACCATATCAACCCTCCTTCCTGATCAAACTTTTCAGTTCTCCATGTCACTACTCCATGTCTCTCCTCCACATCAATTCTCTATGTCACTCCTCCATGTCACTCCTCCTTGTCGCTATTCCATGTCACTCCTCCATGTCGCTACACCAACTCAATCCTCATGTCACTCCTCCATGTAGCTACTCCATGTCATTCCTCCATGTCGCTACACCAACTCAATCCTCCTTGTCACTCCTCCATGTCACTCAGCCAAGTCATTTGTCCCTGTCACTGCTTTATGTCACTCCTCCAAGTAACTCCTCCATGTCACTTCTTTATGTCTTCCAAGTCACTTCTCCATGTTGCTCCACCAACTCACTCCTCCATGTCACTCCTCCATGTCACTGCTCCACGTATCTCCTCCATGTCACTCCTCCATGTCTCTCCTCCATTTCACTCCACCACGTCCCTCCTCCATATCAACCCTCCATGTCACTCCTCCATGTCCCTCGGCAATGTCACTCCACCATATCAACCCTCCTTCCTGATCAAACTTGTCACTTCTCCATGTCACTACTCCATGTCTCTCCTCCACATCACTCCTCTATATCACTCCTCCATGTCACTCATCCATGTCACTCCTCCTGGTCGCTTTTCCATGTTACTCCTACATGTCGCTACACCAACTCACTCTTCCATGTCACTCCTCCATTTCACTCCACCACGTCACTCTTCTACGTCACTCCTCATGTTACTCCTCCATGTTACTCCTCCATGTCGCTATTCCATGTCACTCCTTATGTCGCTACACCAACTCACTCCTCCATGTCAATCCTCCATTTCACTCCACCACGTCACTCCTCCATGTCACTCCTCCATATCAACCCTACATGTCACTCCTCCATGTCACTCCTTCATGTCACTCCTCCATGTCACTCTTAAATTTCACTCCACCACGCCACTCCTCTATATCACTCCTCCATGTTACTCCTCCATGTCAATCCTCCATGTCACTTCTCCATTTCACTCCTCCTTGTCGCAATTCCATGTCACTCCTCCATGTCGCTACACCAACTCACTCCTCATGTCACTCCTCCATGTCGCTACTCCATGTCACTCCTCCATATCACTACACCAACTCAATCCTCCTTGTCACTCCTCCATGTCACTCATCCAAGTCATTCCTCCATGTCAATCCTTTATGTCACTCCTCCAAGTCACTCCTCCATGTCACTTCTATATGTCTTCCATGTCACTCCTGCATGTCGCTCCACCAACTCACTCCTCCATGTCACTCCTTCAATTCACTCCACCACGTCACTCCTCCATGTCACTCCTCCAAATCACTCCTCCATGTCACTCCTCCTTGTCGCTACACCAACTCACTCCTCCATGTCACTCCTCCATTTCATTCCACCATGTCCCTCATCCATATCAACCCTCCATGTCACTCCTCCATGTCACTCCTCCATGTCCCTCCGCCATGTCATTCCACCATATCAACCCTCCTTCCTGATCAAACTTGTCACTTCTCCATGTCACTACTCCATGTCTCTCCTCCACATCACTCCTCTATATCACTCCTCCATGTCACTCTTCCATGTCACTCCTCCTTGTCACTCTTCCATGTCACTCCTCCATTTCACTCCACCACGTCACTCTTCTACGTCACTCCTCATGTCACTCCTCCATGTTACTCCTCCATGACGCTATTCCATGTCACTCCTTATGTCGCTACACCAACTCACTCCTCCATGTCACTCCTCCAAGTCACTCCTCCATATCAACCCTACATGTCACTCCTCCATGTCACTCCTTCATGTCACTCTTAAATTTCACTCCACCACGCCACTCCTCTATATCACTCCTCCATGTTACTCCTCCATATCAATCCTCCATGTCACTTCTCCATGTCACTCCTCCTTGTCGCAATTCCATGTCACTCCTCCATGTCGCTACACCAACTCACTCCTCATGTCACTCCTCCATGTTGCTACTCCATGTCACTCCTCCATATCACTACACCAACTCAATCCTCCTTGTCACTCCTCCATGTCACTCATCCAAGTCATTCCTCCATGTCACTCCTTTATGTCACTCCTCCAAGTCAATCCTCCATGTCACTTCTATATGTCTTCCATGTCACTCCTGCATGTTGCTCCACCAACTCACTCCTCCATGTCACTCCTTCAATTCACTCCACCACGTCACTCCTCCATGTCACTCCTCCATATCACTCCTCCATGTCACTCCTCCTTGTCGCTACACCAACTCACTCCTCCATGTCACTCCTCCATTTCATGCCACCATGTCCCTCATCCATATCAACCCTCCATGTCACTCCTCCATGTCACTCCTCCATGTCCCTCCGCCATGTCACTCCACCATATCAACCCTCCTTCCTGATCAAACTTGTCACTTCTCCATGTCACTACTACATGTCTCTCCTCCACATCACTCCTCTATATCACTCCTCCATGTCACACCTCCATGTCACTCCTCCTTGTCGCTATTCCATGTTACTCCTCCATGTCGCTACACCAACTCACTCTTCCATGTCACTCATCCATTTCACTCCACCACGTCACTCTTCTACGTCACTCCTCCTGTCACTCCTCCATGTCGCTACTCCTTGTGACTCCTCCATGTAACTCATCGATGTCATTCCTCCATGTCACTCCTCCAAGTCACTCCTCAATTTCACTTCTATATGACTTCAATGTCACTCCTGCATGTCGCTCCTCCATATCACTCCGCTATTTCACTCCTCCATGTCACTCCTCCATATCAATCCTCCATTTCACTCCTCCATGTAACTCCTTAATGTCACTACTCCATGTCGTTACTCCATGTCACTCCTCCATGTCACTCTTGCATGTCGCTCCTCCATGTCACTTCTCCAAGTCTTCAATGTCATGTCTCTCATCCGTGTAGCTCCATATTGTCACTCCTCCATATCACTCCTCCGTGTCACTTCTACATGTTTTCAATGTCACTCCTCCACATCACTCCTCTATGTCACTCTTCCATGTCACTTTTCAATATCACTCCTCTATGTCATTCCCCTATGTCGCTACTACATGTCACTCCTCCATGTCACTCCTCCATGTCACTTCTATATGTCTTCCATGTCACTCCTCCATGTCGCTCCTCCTTGTCACTCCTCCATTTTGCTCCTCCATGTCACTCCTCCATGTCACTCATCCATGTCCCTCCGCCATGTCACTCCACCATATCAATCCTCCTTGCTGATCCGCCCTGTCACTCCTCCATGTCTCTCCTCCACATCAATCCTCCATGTCACTCCTCCATGTCACTCCTCCATGTCACTCCTCCATGTCATTCCTCCTTGTCGCTATTCCATGTCACTCCTCCATATCAACCCTCCATGTCACTCCTCCATGTAACTACACCAACTCAATCCTCCTTGTCACTCCTCCATGTCACTGCTCAACGTCACTCCTCCATGTCACTCCTCCATGTCACTCCTCCTTGTCGCTATTCCATGTTACTCCTCCATGTCGCTACACCAACTCACTCTTCCATGTCACTCCCCCATTTCACTACACCACGTAACTTCTCCATGTCACTTCTCCATATCAACCCTCCATGGCACTCCTCCATGTCACTCCGCCATGTCACTACACCAACTCACTCATCCCTGTCCCTCCGCCATGTCACTCCACCATATCAACCCTCCTTCCTGATCAAACTTGTCACTTCTCCATGTTACTCCTCCATGTCACTCCTCCATATCAACCCTCCATGTCACTCCTCCATTTCACTCCACCACGTCCCTCCTCCATATCAACCCTCCATGTCACTCCTCCATGTCACTACACCATGTCTCTCCTCCACATCACTCCTCTATATCACTCCTCCATGTCACTCCTCCATGTCATTGCTCCTTGTCGCTATTCCATGTCACTCCTCCATATCAACCCTCCATGTCACTCCTCCATGTCACTACACCAACTCACTCATCCCTGTCCCTCCGCCATGTCACTCCACCATATCAACCCTCCTTCTTGATCAAACTTGTCACTTCTCCATGTCACTACTCCATGTCTCTCCCCCACATCAAACCTCTATGTCACTCCTCCATGTCACTTCTCTATGTCACTCCTTGTTGCTCTTCCATGTCACTCCTCCATGTCGCTACATCAACTCAATCCTCATGTCACTCATCCATGTAGCTACTCCATGTCACTCCTCCATGTCGCTACACCATCTAGATCGTCCTTGTCACTCCTCCATGTCACTCAGCCAAGTCATTTGTCCATGTCACTCCTTTATGTCACTCCTCCAAGTCACTCCTCCATGTCACTTCTATATGTCTTCCATGTCACTCCTCCATGTTGCTCCACCAACTCACTACTCCATGTAACTCCTCCATGTCACTATTCCATGTCACTCCTTATATCGCTATATAAACTCACTCCTCCATGTCACTCCTCCATTTCACTCCACCACGTCACTCCTCTATGTCACTCCTCTATATCAACCCTCCATGTCACTCCTCCTTGTCGCTACACCAACTCACTCCTCCATGTCACTCCTCCATTTCACTCCACCACATCCCTCCTCCATATCAACCCTCCATGTCACTCCTCTATGTCACTCCACCATATCAACCCTCCTTCCTGATCAAACTTGTCAGTTCTCCATGTCACTACTCCATGTCTCTCCTCCACATCAATCCTCTATGTCATTCCTCCATGTCACTCCTCCATGTCACTCCTCCATGTCACTCCTCCTTGTCGCTATTCCATGTCACTCCTCCATGTTGCTACACCAACTCACTCCTCATGTCACTCCACCATGTCGCTATTACATGTCACTCCTTCATGTCTCTCCTCCATGTCACTTCTCCAAGTCTTCAATGTCATGTCTCTCATCTGTGTAGCTCCATATTGTCACTCCTCCAAGTCACTCCTCCATGTCGCTACTCCATGTCACTCCTCCATGTCACACCTCCTTGTCACTCCTCCATGTAGCTACTCCATGTCGCTCCTCCATGTCACACCTCCTTGTCACTCCTCCATGTAGCTACTCCATGTCACTCCTCCATGTCACTCCTCCATGTCACTCTGAAATTTCACTCCACCACGCCACTCCTCTATATCACTCCTCCATGTTACTCCTCCATATCAATCCTCTATGTCACTTCTCCATGTCACTCCTCCTTGTCGAATTTCCATGTCACTCCTCCATGTCGCTACACCAACTCACTCCTCCATGTCACTCCTTTATGTCATTCCTCCAAGTCACTCCTCTATGTCACTCCTCCATGTCACTCCTCCATGTCACTATCCAACGTCACTCCTTATGTCGCTACACCAACTCACTCCTCCATGTCACTCCTCCATTTCACTCCACCACTTCACTCCTCCATGTCACTCCTCCATATCAACCCTCCATGTCACTTCTGCATGTCACTCCTCCATGTCAGTCCTCCATTTCACTCCTCTATGTCACTACACCAACTCACTCATCCCTTCCCCTCCGCCATGTCACTCCACCATATCAACCCTCCTTCCTGATCAAACTTGTCACTTCACCATGTCACTACTCCATGTCTCTCCTCCACATCAATCTTCTATGTAACTCCTCCATGTCACTCCTCCATGTCACTCCTCCTTGTCGCTATTCCATGACACCCCTCCATGTCAATACACCAACTCACTCCTCATGTCACTCCTCCATGTCACTCCTCCATGTCGCTATTCCACGTCACTCCTTATGTCGCTACACCAACTCACTCCTCCATTTCACTCCTCCATTTCACTCCACCACGTCATTCCTCCAAATCACTCCTCCATATCAACCCTCCATGTCACTCCTCCATGTCACTCCTCCATGTTATTCCTCCATGTCACTCCTCCATGTCACTACACCAACTCAATCCTCCTTGTCACTCCTCCATGTCACTGCTCCACGTCACTCCTCTATGTCACTCCTCCATGTCATTCTTCCATGTCGCTATTCCATGTCACTCCTTATATCGCTATATAAACTCAATCCTCCATGTCACTACTTCAATTCACTCCACCACGTCACTCCTCCTTGTCGCTACACCAACTCACTCCTCCACGTCACTCCTCCATTTCACTCCACCATGTCCCTCCTCCATATCAACCCTCAATATCACTCCTCCATGTCACTCCTCCATTTCCCTCCGCCATGTCACTCCACCATATCAATCCTCCTTGCTGATCCGCCCTGTCACTCCTCCATGTCTCTCCTCCGCATCAATTCTCCATGTCACTCCTCCATGTCAACGCTCCATGTCACTCCTCCATATTACTCCTCCATGTCACTCCTCCTTGTCGCTCTTCCATGTCACTCCTCCATGTCGCTACACCAACTCAATCCTCATGTCACTCCTCCATGTAGCTACTCCATGTCACTCCTACATGTCGCTACACCAACTCAATCCTCCTTGTCACTCCTCCATGTCACTCAGCCAAGTCATTTGTCCCTGTCACTGCTTTATGTCACTCCTCCAAGTAACTCCTCCATGTCACTTCTATATGTCTTCCAAGTCACTCCTCCATGTTGCTCCACCAACTCACTCCTCCCTTTCCCTCCGCCATGTCACTCCTCAATGTCACTCCTCCATGTCGCTACTCCATTTCACATCTCCATGTCGCTACACCAACTCAATCCTCCTTGTCACTCCTCCATGTCACTCATCCAAGTCACTCCTCCATGTCACTATTCCATGTCACTCCTTATGTCGATACACCAACTCACTCCTCCATGTAACTCCACCATTTCACTCCACCACATCACTCCTCCATGTCACTCCTTCATATCAACCCTCCATGTCACTCCTTCATGTCACTCCTCCATGTCACTCCTCCATGTCGCTACTCCATGTCACTACACCATGTCTTTCCCCCACATCAATCCTCTATGTCACTCCTCCATGTCACTCCTCCATGTCATTCCTCCTTGTCGCTATTCTATGTCACTCCTCCATATCAACCCTCCATGTCACTCCTCCATGTCACTACACCAACTCAATCCTCCTTGTCACTCCTCCATGTCACTGCTCCACGTCACTCCTCTATGTCACTCCTCCATGTCATTCTTCCATGTCGCTATTCCATGTCACTCCTTATATCGCTATATAAACTCAATCCTCCATGTCACTCCTCCATGTCTCTCCTCCATTTCACTCCACCACGTCCCTCCTACATATCAACCCTCCATGTCACTCCTCCATGTCCCTCCGCAATGTCACTCCACCATATCAACCCTCCTTCCTGATCAAACTTGTCACTTCTCCATGTCACTACTCCATGTCTCTCCTCCACATCACTCCTCCATGTCACTCTTCCATGTCACCCCTCCTGGTCGCTTTTCCATGTTACTCCTCCATGTCGCTACACCAACTCACTCTTCCATGTCACTCCTCCATTTCACTCCACCACGTCACTCTTCTACGTCACTCCTCATGTTACTCCTCCATGTTACTCCTCCATGTCGCTATTCCATGTCACTCCTTATGTCGCTACACCAACTCACTCCTCCATGTCAATCCTCCATTTCACTCCACCACGTCACTCCTCCATGTCACTCCTCCATATCAACCCTACATGTCACTCCTCCATGTCACTCCTTCATGTCACTCCTCCATGTCACTCTTAAATTTCACTCCACCACGCCACTCCTCTATATCACTCCTCCATGTTACTCCTCCATGTCAATCCTCCATGTCACTTCTCCATGTCACTCCTCCTTGTCGCAATTCCATGTCACTCCTCCATGTCGCTACACCAACTCACTCCTCATGTCACTCCTCCATGTCGCTACTCCATGTCACTCCTCCATATCACTACACCAACTCAATCCTCCTTGTCACTCCTCCATGTCACTCATCCAAGTCATTCCTCCATGTCACTTCTTTATGTCACTCCTCCAAGTCACTCCTCCATGTCACTTCTATATGTCTTCCATGTCACTCCTGCATGTCGCTCCACCAACTCACTCCTCCATGTCACTCCTTCAATTCACTCCACCACGTCACTCCTCCATGTCACTCCTCCATATCACTCCTCCATGTCACTCCTCCTTGTCGCTACACCAACTCACTCCTCCATGTCACTCCTCCATTTCATTCCACCATGTCCCTCATCCATATCAACCCTCCATGTCACTCCTCCATGTCACTCCTCCATGTCCCTCCGCCATGTCATTCCACCATATCAACCCTCCTTCCTGATCAAACTTGTCACTTCTCCATGTCACTACTCCATGTCTCTCCTCCACATCACTCCTCTATATCACTCCTCCATGTCACTCTTCCATGTCACTCCTCCTTGTCACTCTTCCATGTCACTCCTCCATTTCACTCCACCACGTCACTCTTCTATGTCACTCCTCATGTCACTCCTCCATGTTACTCCTCCATGTCGCTATTCCATTTCACTCCTTATGTCGCTACACCAACTCACTCCTCCATGTCACTCCTCCAAGTCACTCCTCCATATCAACCCTACATGTCACTCCTCCATGTCACTCCTTCATGTCACTCTTAAATTTCACTCCACCACGCCACTCCTCTATATCACTCCTCCATGTTACTCCTCCATATCAATCCTCCATGTCACTTCTCCATGTCACTCCTCCTTGTCGCAATTACATGTCACTCCTCCATGTCGCTACACCAACTCACTCCTCATGTCACTCCTCCATGTTGCTACTCCATGTCACTCCTCCATATCACTACACCAACTCAATCCTCCATGTCACTCCTCCATGTCACTCATCCAAGTCATTCCTCCATGTCACTCCTTTATGTCACTCCTCCAAGTCAATCCTCCATGTCACTTCTATATGTCTTCCATGTCACTCCTGCATGTTGCTCCACCAACTCACTCCTCCATGTCACTCCTTCAATTCACTCCACCACGTCACTCCTCCATGTCACTCCTCCATATCACTCCTCCATGTCACTCCTCCATGTCCCTCCGCCATGTCACTCCACCATATCAACCCTCCTTCCTGATCAAACTTGTCACTTCTCCATGTCACTACTACATGTCTCTCCTCCACATCACTCCTCTATATCACTCCTCCATGTCACACCTCCATGTCACTCCTCCTTGTCGCTATTCCATGTTACTCCTCCATGTCGCTACACCAACTCACTCTTCCATGTCACTCATCCATTTCACTCCACCACGTCACTCTTCTACGTCACTCCTCCTGTCACTCCTCCATGTCGCTACTCCTTGTGACTCCTCCATGTAACTCATCCATGTCATTCCTCCATGTCACTCCTCCAAGTCACTCCTCAATTTCACTTCTATATGACTTCAATGTCACTCCTGCATGTCGCTCCTCCATATCACTCCGCTATTTCACTCCTCCATGTCACTCCTCCATATCAATCCTCCATTTCACTCCTCCATGTAACTCCTTAATGTCACTACTCCATGTCGCTACTCCATGTCACTCCTCCATGTCACTCTTGCATGTCGCTCCTCCATGTCACTTCTCCAAGTCTTCAATGTCATGTCTCTCATCCGTGTAGCTCCATATTGTCACTCCTCCATATCACTCCTCCGTGTCACTTCTACATGTTTTCAATGTCACTCCTCCACATCACTCCTCTATGTCACTCTTCCATGTCACTTTTCAATATCACTCCTCTATGTCATTCCCCTATGTCGCTACTACATGTCACTCCTCCATGTCACTCCTCCATGTCACTTCTATATGTCTTCCATGTCACTCCTCCATGTTGCTCCTCCTTGTCACTCCTCCATTTTGCTCCTCCATGTCACTCCTCCATGTCACTCATCCATGTCCCTCCGCCATGTCACTCCACCATATCAATCCTCCTTGCTGATCCGCCCTGTCACTCCTCCATGTCTCTCCTCCACATCAATCCTCCATGTCACTCCTCCATGTCACTTTTCCATGTCACTCCTCCATGTCATTCCTCCTTGTCGCTATTCCATGTCACTCCTCCATATCAACCCTCCATGTCACTCCTCCATGTAACTACACCAACTCAATCCTCCTTGTCACTCCTCCATGTCACTGCTCAACGTCACTCCTCCATGTCACTCCTCCATGTCACTCCTCCTTGTCGCTATTCCATGTTACTCCTCCATGTCGCTACACCAACTCACTCTTCCATGTCACTCCCCCATTTCACTCCACCACGTAACTTCTCCATGTCACTCCTCCATATCAACCCTCCATGGCACTCCTCCATGTCACTCCGCCATGTCACTACACCAACTCACTCATCCCTGTCCCTCCGCCATGTCACTCCACCACGTCACTCCTCCATATCAACCCTCCATGTCACTCCTCCATGTCACTACACCATGTCTCTCCTCCACATCACTCCTCTATATCACTCCTCCATGTCACTCCTCCATGTCATTGCTCCTTGTCGCTATTCCATGTCACTCCTCCATATCAACCCTCCATGTCACTCCTCCATGTCACTCCTCCATGTCACTACACCAACTCACTCATCCCTGTCCCTCCGCCATGTCACTCCACCATATCAACCCTCCTTCTTGATCAAACTTGTCACTTCTCCATGTCACTACTCCATGTCTCTCCCCCACATCAAACCTCTATGTCACTCCTCCATGTCACTCCTCTATGTCACTCCTTGTTGCTCTTCCATGTCACTCCTCCATGTCGCTACATCAACTCAATCCTCATGTCACTCATCCATGTAGCTACTGCATGTCACTCCTCCATGTCGCTACACCATCTAGATCCTCCTTGTCACTCCTCCATGTCACTCAGCCAAGTCATTTGTCCATGTCACTCCTTTATGTCACTCCTCCAAGTCACTCCTCCATGTCACTTCTATATGTCTTCCATGTCACTCCTCCATGTTGCTCCACCAACTCACTCCTCCATGTAACTCCTCCATGTCGCTATTCCATGTCACTCCTTATATCGCTATATAAACTCACTCCTCCATGTCACTCCTCCATTTCACTCCACCACGTCACTCCTCTATGTCACTCCTCTATATCAACCCTCCATGTCACTCCTCCTTGTCGCTACACCAACTCACTCCTCCATGTCACTCCTCCATTTCACTCCACCACATCCCTCCTCCATATCAACCCTCCATGTCACTCCTCTATTTCACTCCACCATATCAACCCTCCTTCCTGATCAAACTTGTCAGTTCTCCATGTCACTACTCCATGTCTCTCCTCCACATCAATCCTCTATGTCATTCCTCCATGTCACTCCTCCATGTCACTCCTCCATGTCACTCCTCCTTGTCGCTATTCCATGTCACTCCTCCATGTTGCTACACCAACTCACTCCTCATGTCACTCCTGCATGTCGCTCCACCAACTCACTCCTCCATGTCACTCCTTCAATTCACTCCACCACGTCACTCCTCCATGTCACTCCTCCATATCACTCCTCCATGTCACTCCTCCTTGTCGCTACACCAACTCACTCCTCCATGTCACTCCTCCATTTCATTCCACCATGTCCCTCATCCATATCAACCCTCCATGTCACTCCTCCATGTCACTCCTCCATGTCCCTCCGCCATGTCATTCCACCATATCAACCCTCCTTCCTGATCAAACTTGTCACTTCTCCATGTCACTACTCCATGTCTCTCCTCCACATCACTCCTCTATATCACTCCTCCATGTCACTCTTCCATGTCACTCCTCCTTGTCACTCTTCCATGTCACTCCTCCATTTCACTCCACCACGTCACTCTTCTATGTCACTCCTCATGTCACTCCTCCATGTTACTCCTCCATGTCGCTATTCCATTTCACTCCTTATGTCGCTACACCAACTCACTCCTCCATGTCACTCCTCCAAGTCACTCCTCCATATCAACCCTACATGTCACTCCTCCATGTCACTCCTTCATGTCACTCTTAAATTTCACTCCACCACGCCACTCCTCTATATCACTCCTCCATGTTACTCCTCCATATCAATCCTCCATGTCACTTCTCCATGTCACTCCTCCTTGTCGCAATTACATGTCACTCCTCCATGTCGCTACACCAACTCACTCCTCATGTCACTCCTCCATGTTGCTACTCCATGTCACTCCTCCATATCACTACACCAACTCAATCCTCCATGTCACTCCTCCATGTCACTCATCCAAGTCATTCCTCCATGTCACTCCTTTATGTCACTCCTCCAAGTCAATCCTCCATGTCACTTCTATATGTCTTCCATGTCACTCCTGCATGTTGCTCCACCAACTCACTCCTCCATGTCACTCCTTCAATTCACTCCACCACGTCACTCCTCCATGTCACTCCTCCATATCACTCCTCCATGTCACTCCTCCATGTCCCTCCGCCATGTCACTCCACCATATCAACCCTCCTTCCTGATCAAACTTGTCACTTCTCCATGTCACTACTACATGTCTCTCCTCCACATCACTCCTCTATATCACTCCTCCATGTCACACCTCCATGTCACTCCTCCTTGTCGCTATTCCATGTTACTCCTCCATGTCGCTACACCAACTCACTCTTCCATGTCACTCATCCATTTCACTCCACCACGTCACTCTTCTACGTCACTCCTCCTGTCACTCCTCCATGTCGCTACTCCTTGTGACTCCTCCATGTAACTCATCCATGTCATTCCTCCATGTCACTCCTCCAAGTCACTCCTCAATTTCACTTCTATATGACTTCAATGTCACTCCTGCATGTCGCTCCTCCATATCACTCCGCTATTTCACTCCTCCATGTCACTCCTCCATATCAATCCTCCATTTCACTCCTCCATGTAACTCCTTAATGTCACTACTCCATGTCGCTACTCCATGTCACTCCTCCATGTCACTCTTGCATGTCGCTCCTCCATGTCACTTCTCCAAGTCTTCAATGTCATGTCTCTCATCCGTGTAGCTCCATATTGTCACTCCTCCATATCACTCCTCCGTGTCACTTCTACATGTTTTCAATGTCACTCCTCCACATCACTCCTCTATGTCACTCTTCCATGTCACTTTTCAATATCACTCCTCTATGTCATTCCCCTATGTCGCTACTACATGTCACTCCTCCATGTCACTCCTCCATGTCACTTCTATATGTCTTCCATGTCACTCCTCCATGTTGCTCCTCCTTGTCACTCCTCCATTTTGCTCCTCCATGTCACTCCTCCATGTCACTCATCCATGTCCCTCCGCCATGTCACTCCACCATATCAATCCTCCTTGCTGATCCGCCCTGTCACTCCTCCATGTCTCTCCTCCACATCAATCCTCCATGTCACTCCTCCATGTCACTTTTCCATGTCACTCCTCCATGTCATTCCTCCTTGTCGCTATTCCATGTCACTCCTCCATATCAACCCTCCATGTCACTCCTCCATGTAACTACACCAACTCAATCCTCCTTGTCACTCCTCCATGTCACTGCTCAACGTCACTCCTCCATGTCACTCCTCCATGTCACTCCTCCTTGTCGCTATTCCATGTTACTCCTCCATGTCGCTACACCAACTCACTCTTCCATGTCACTCCCCCATTTCACTCCACCACGTAACTTCTCCATGTCACTCCTCCATATCAACCCTCCATGGCACTCCTCCATGTCACTCCGCCATGTCACTACACCAACTCACTCATCCCTGTCCCTCCGCCATGTCACTCCACCACGTCACTCCTCCATATCAACCCTCCATGTCACTCCTCCATGTCACTACACCATGTCTCTCCTCCACATCACTCCTCTATATCACTCCTCCATGTCACTCCTCCATGTCATTGCTCCTTGTCGCTATTCCATGTCACTCCTCCATATCAACCCTCCATGTCACTCCTCCATGTCACTCCTCCATGTCACTACACCAACTCACTCATCCCTGTCCCTCCGCCATGTCACTCCACCATATCAACCCTCCTTCTTGATCAAACTTGTCACTTCTCCATGTCACTACTCCATGTCTCTCCCCCACATCAAACCTCTATGTCACTCCTCCATGTCACTCCTCTATGTCACTCCTTGTTGCTCTTCCATGTCACTCCTCCATGTCGCTACATCAACTCAATCCTCATGTCACTCATCCATGTAGCTACTGCATGTCACTCCTCCATGTCGCTACACCATCTAGATCCTCCTTGTCACTCCTCCATGTCACTCAGCCAAGTCATTTGTCCATGTCACTCCTTTATGTCACTCCTCCAAGTCACTCCTCCATGTCACTTCTATATGTCTTCCATGTCACTCCTCCATGTTGCTCCACCAACTCACTCCTCCATGTAACTCCTCCATGTCGCTATTCCATGTCACTCCTTATATCGCTATATAAACTCACTCCTCCATGTCACTCCTCCATTTCACTCCACCACGTCACTCCTCTATGTCACTCCTCTATATCAACCCTCCATGTCACTCCTCCTTGTCGCTACACCAACTCACTCCTCCATGTCACTCCTCCATTTCACTCCACCACATCCCTCCTCCATATCAACCCTCCATGTCACTCCTCTATTTCACTCCACCATATCAACCCTCCTTCCTGATCAAACTTGTCAGTTCTCCATGTCACTACTCCATGTCTCTCCTCCACATCAATCCTCTATGTCATTCCTCCATGTCACTCCTCCATGTCACTCCTCCATGTCACTCCTCCTTGTCGCTATTCCATGTCACTCCTCCATGTTGCTACACCAACTCACTCCTCATGTCACTCCACCATGTCGCTACTACATGTCACTCCTCCTTGTCGCTATTCCATGTCACTCCTCCATGTTGCTACACCAACTCACTCCTCTATGTCACTCCACCATATCAACCCTCCTTCCTGATCAAACTTGTCAGTTCTCCATGTCACTACTCCATGTCTCTCCTCCACATCAATCCTCTATGTCATTCCTCCATGTCACTCCTCCATGTCACTCCTCCATGTCACTCCTCCTTGTCGCTATTCCATGTCACTCCTCCATGTTGCTACACCAACTCACTCCTCATATCACTCCACCATGTCGCTACTACATGTCACTCCTTCATGTCTCTCCTCCATGTCACTTCTCCAAGTCTTCAATGTCATGTCTCTCATCCGTGAAGCTCCATATTGTCACTCCTCCATATCACTCAGCCAAGTCATTTGTCCCTGTCACTGCTTTATGTCACTCCTCCAAGTAACTCCTCCATGTCACTTCTATATGTCTTCCAAGTCACTCCTCCATGTTGCTCCACCAACTCACTCCTCCATGTCACTCCTCCATGTCACTGCTCCATGTCACTCCTCCATGTCGCTATTCCATGTCACTCCTTATGTCGCTATATAAACTCACTCCTCCATGTCACTCCTCCATTTCACTCCACCACGTCACTCCTCAATGTCACTCTTCCATATCAACCCTCCATGTCACTCCTCCTTGTCGCTACACCAACTCACTCCTCCATGTCACTCCTCCATTTCACTCCTCCATGTCGCTACACCAACTCAACCTTCCTTGTCACTCCTCCATGTCACTCATCCAAGTCACTCCTCCATGTCGCTATTCCATGTCACTCCTTATGTCGATACGCCAACTCACTCCTCCATATCACTCCTACATTTCACTCCACCACGTCACTCCTCCATGTCACTCCTCCATATCAACCCGCCATGTCACTCCTCCATGTCACTCCTCCATGTCACTACACCAACTCACTAATCCCTGTCCCTCCGCCATGTCACTCCACAATATCAAACCTCCTTCCTGATCAAACTTGTCAGTTCTCCATGTCACTACTCCATGTCTCTCCTCCACATCAAGCCTCTATGTCACTCCTCCATGTCACTCCTCCATGTTGCTACACCAACTCACTCCTCATGTCACTCCTCCATGTCACTCCTCCATGTCACTCCTCCATGTCATTCCTCCATGTCACTCCTCCATGTCACTACACCAATTCACTCATCCCTGTCCCTCCGCCATGTCACTCCTCCATGTCACTCCTCCATGTCCCTCCGCCATGTCACTCCACCATATCAACCCTCCTTCCTGATCAAACTTGTCACTTCTCCATGTCACTACTCCATGTCTCTCCTCCACATCACTCCTCTATATCACGCCTCCATGTCACTCCTCCATGTCACTCCTCCTTGTCGCTATTTCATGTTACTCCTCCGTGTCGCTACACCAACTCACTCTTCCATGTCACTCCTCCATTTCAATCCACCACGTCACTCTTCTACATCACTCCTCATGTCACTCCTCCATGTCGCTACTCCTTGTCACTCCTCCATGTCACTCATCCACGTCATTCCTCCATGTCACTATTCCATGTCACTCCTTATGTCGATACACCAACTCACTCCTCCATGTAACTCCACCATTTCACTCCTCCAAGTCACTGCTCAATTTCACTTCTATATGACTTCAATGTCACTCCTCCATGTCTCTACTCCATGTCACTCCTCCATTTCACTCCACCATGTCTCTCCGCCATGTCACTTCTCCAAGTCTTCAATGTCATGTCTCTCATCTGTGTAGCTCCACATTGTCACTCCTCCAAGTCACTCCTTCATGTCGCTACTCCACGTCACTCCTTCATGTCACACCTTCTTGTCACTCCCCCATGTAGCTACTCCATGTCACTCCTCCATGTTGCTCTACCAACTCACTCCTCCATGTCACTCGTCCACGTCACTCCTCCATGTCACACCTCCTCGTCACTCCTCCATGTAGCTACTCCATGTCACTCCTCCATGTCACTCCTCCATGTCACTCTCAAATTTCACTCCACCACGCCACTCCTCTATATCACTCCTCTATGTTACTCCTCCATATCAATCATCCATGTCACTTCTCCATGTCACTCCTCCTTGTCGCAATTCCATGTCACTCCTCCATGTCGCTACAACAACTCACTCCTCCATGTCACTCCTCCAGTTCGCTACACCAACTCAATCCTTCTTGTCACTCCTCCATGTCACTCAACAAAGTCATTCCACCAACTCACTCCTCCATGTCACTCCTCCATGTCGCTACTCCACGTCACTCTTCCATGTCACACCTCCTTGTCACTCCTCCATGTAGCTACTCCATGTCACTCCTCCATGTTGCTCTACCAACTCACTCCTCCATGTCACTCGTCCACGTCACTCCTCCATGTCACTCCTCCTTGTCGCTATTCCATGTCACTGCTCCATGTCGCTACACCAACTCACCCCTCATGTCACTCCTCCATGTAACTCCTCCATGTCGCTATTCCATGTCACTCCTTATGTCGCTACACCAACTCACTCCTCCATTTCACTTCTCCATTTCACTCCACCACGTCACTCCTCCATATCACTCCTCCATATCAACCCTCCATGTCAATCCTCCATGTCACTCATCCATGTCATTCCTCCATGTCACTCCTCCATGTCACTACACCAACTCACTCATCCCTGTCCCTCCGCCATGTACCTCCTCCAACTCACTCCTCCATGTCACTCCTCCATGTCACTGCTCCACGTCACTCCTCTATGTCACTCCTCCATGTCACTCCCCCATGTCGCTATTCCATGTCACTCCTTATGTCGCTACACCAACTCACTCCTCCATGTCACTCCTCCATTTCACTCCACAACGTCACTCCTCCATTTCACTCCTCCATATCAACCCTCCATGTCACTCCACAATATCAAACCTCCTTCCTGATCAAACTTGTCAGTTCTCCATGTCACTACTCCATGTCTCTCCTCCACATCAAGCCTCTATGTCACTCATCCATGTCACTCCTCCATGTTGCTACACCAACTCACTCCTCATGTCACTCCTCCATGTCACTCCTCCATGTCACTCCTCCATGTCATTCCTCCATGTCACTCCTCCATGTCACTACACCAATTCACTCATCCCTGTCCCTCCGCCATGTCACTCCTCCATGTCACTCCTCCATGTCCCTCCGCCATGTCACTCCACCATATCAACCCTCCTTCCTGATCAAACTTGTCACTTCTCCATGTCACTACTCCATGTCTCTCCTCCACATCACTCCTCTATATCACGCCTCCATGTCACTCCTCCATGTCACTCCTCCTTGTCGCTATTTCATGTTACTCCTCCGTGTCGCTACACCAACTCACTCTTCCATGTCACTCCTCCATTTCAATCCACCACGTCACTCTTCTACATCACTCCTCATGTCACTCCTCCATGTCGCTACTCCTTGTCACTCCTCCATGTCACTCATCCACGTCATTCCTCCATGTCACTATTCCATGTCACTCCTCCATTTCACTCCACCATGTCTCTCCGCCATGTCACTGCTCAATTTCACTTCTATATGACTTCAATGTCACTCCTGCATGTCGCTCCTCCATATCACTCCTCTATTTCACTCCTCCATGTCACTCCTCCATATCAATCCTCCATTTCACTCCTCCATATCAACCCTCCATGTCAATCCTCCATGTCACTCATCCATGTCATTCCTCCATGTCACTCCTCCATGTCACTACACCAACTCACTCATCCCTGTCCCTCCGCCATGTACCTCCTCCAACTCACTCCTCCATGTCACTCCTCCATGTCACTGCTCCATGTCACTCCTCTATGTCACTCCTCCATGTCACTCCCCCATGTCGCTATTCCATGTCACTCCTTATGTCGCTACACCAACTCACTCCTCCATGTCACTCCTCCATTTCACTCCACAACGTCACTCCTCCATTTCACTCCTCCATATCAACCCTCCATGTCACTCCTCCATGTCACTCCTCCATGTCACTCCTCTATGTCACTACACCAACTCACTCATCCCTTTCCCTCCGCCATGTCACTCCACCATATCAACCCTCCTTCCAGATCAAACTTGTCACTTCTCCATGTCACTACTCCATGTCTCTCCTCCACATCAATCCTCTATGTCACTCCTCCATGTCACTCCTCCATGTCACTCCTCCTTGTCGCTATTCCATGTCATTGCTCCATGTCGCTACACCAACTCACTCCTCCATTTCACTCCTCCATTTTACTCCACCACGTCACTCTTCCATATCACTCCTCCATATCAACCCTCCATGTCACTCCTCTATGTCACTCCTCCATGTCATTCCTCCATGTCACTCCTCCATGTCACTACACCAACTCACTCATCCCTGTCCCTCCGCCATGTACCTCCTCCATGTCACTCCTCCATGTAGCTACACCAACTCACTCCTCATGTCACTATTCCATGTCGCTACTCCATTTCACATCTCCATGTCGCTACATTAACTCAATCCTCCTTGTCACTCCTCCATTTCACTCCACCACGTCACTCTTCTATGTCACTCCTCATGTCACTCCTCCATGTTACTCCTCCATGTCGCTATTCCATGTCACTCCTTATGTCGCTACACCAACTCACTCCTCCATGTCACTCCTCCATTTCACTCCACCACGTCACTCCTCCATGTCACTCCTCCATATCAACCCTACATGTCACTCCTCCATGTCACTCCTTCATGTCACTCCTCCATGTCACTCTTAAATTTCACTCCACCACGCCACTCCTCTATATCACTCCTCCATGTTACTCCTCCATATCAATCCTCCATGTCACTTCTCCATGTCACTCCTCCTTGTCGCAATTCCATGTCACTCCTCCATGTCGCTACACCAACTCACTCCTCATGTCACTCCTCCATGTCGCTACTCCATGTCACTCCTCCATATCACTACACCAACTCAATCCTCCATGTCACTCCTTTATGTCACTCCACCAAGTCACTCCTCCATGTCACTTCTATATGTCTTCCATGTCACTCCTGCATGTTGCTCCACCAACTCACTCCTCCATGTCACTCCTTCAATTCACTCCACCACGTCACTCCTCCATGTCACTCCTCCATATCACTCCTCCATGTCACTCCTCCTTGTCGCTACACCAACTCACTCCTCCATGTCACTCCTCCATTTCATTCCACCATGTCCCTCATCCATATCAACCCTCCATGTCACTCCTCCATGTCACTACTCCATGTCCCTCCGCCATGTCATTCCACCATATCAACCCTCCTTCCTGATCAAACTTGTCACTTCTCCATGTCACTACTACATGTCTCTCCTCCACATCACTCCTCTATATCACTCCTCCATGTCACACCTCCATGTCACTCCTCCTTGTCGCTATTCCATGTTACTCCTCCATGTCGCTACACCAACTCACTCTTCCATGTCACTCCTCCATTTCACTCCACCACGTCACTCTTCTACGTCACTCCTCCTGTCACTCCTCCATGTCGCTACTCCTCCATGTAACTCATCCATGTCATTCCTCCATGTCACTCCTCCAAGTCACTCCTCAATTTCACTTATATATGACTTCAATGTCACTCCTGCATGTCGCTCCTCCATATCACTCCTCTATTTCACTCCTCCATGTCACTCCTCCATATCAATCCTCCATTTCACTCCTCCATGTAACTCCTTAATGTCACTACTCCATGTCGCTACTCCATGTCACTCCTCCATGTCACTCTTGCATGTCGCTCCTCCATGTCACTTCTCCAAGTCTTCAATGTCATGTCTCTCATCCGTGTAGCTCCATATTGTCACTCCTCCATATCACTCCTCCGTGTCACTTCTACATGTTTTCAATGTCACTCCTCCACATCACTCCTCTATGTCACTCCTCCATGTCACTTTTCAATATCACTCCTCTATGTCATTCCCCTATGTCGCTACTACATGTCACTCCTCCATGTCACTTCTATATGTCTTCCATGTCACTCCTCCATGTCGCTCCTCCTTGTCACTCCTCCATTTTGCTCCTCCATGTCACTCCTCCATGTCACTCATCCATGTCCCTCCGCCATGTCACTCCACCATATCAATCCTCCTTACTGATCCGCCCTGTCACTCCTCCATGTCTCTCCTCCACATCAATCCTTCATGTCACTCCTCCATGTCACTCCTCCATGTCACTCCTCCATGTCATTCCTCCTTGTCGCTATTCCATGTCACTCCTCCATATCAACCCTCCATGTCACTCCTCCATGTAACTACACCAACTCAATCCTCCTTGTCACTCCTCCATGTAACTGCTCCACGTCACTCCTCCATTTCACTCCTCCATGTCACTCCTCCTTGTCGCTATTCCATGTTACTCCTCCATGTCGCTACACCAACTCACTCTTCCATGTCACTCCCCCATTTCACTCCACCACGTCACTTCTCCATGTCACTCCTCCATATCAACCCTCCATGGCACTCCTCCATGTCACTCCTCCATGCCACTACACCAACTCACTCATCCCTGTCCCTCCGCCATGTCACTCCACCATATCAACCCTCCTTCCTGATCAAACTTGTCACTTCTCCATGTCACTCCTCCATGTCACTCCTCCATATCAACCCTCCATGTCACTCCTCCATTTCACTCCACCACGTCCCTCCTCCATATCAACCCTCCATGTCACTCCTCCATGTCACTACACCATGTCTCTCCTCCACATCACTCCTCTATATCACTCCTCCATGTCACTCCTCCATGTCATTGCTCCTTGTCGCTATTCCATGTCACTCCTCCATATCAACCCTCCATGTCACTCCTCCATGTCACTACACCAACTCACTCCTCCATGTCCCTCCGCCATGTCACTCCACCATATCAACCCTCCTTCCTGATCAAACTTGTCACTTCTCCATGTCACTACTCCATGTCTCTCCTCCACATCACTCCTTTATATCACGCCTCCATGTCACTCCTCCATGTCACTCCTCCTTGTCGCTATTCCATGTTACTCCTCCATGTCGCTACACCAACTCACTCTTCAATGTCACTCCTCCATTTCAATCCACCACGTCACTCTTCTACATCACTCCTCATGTCACTCCTCCATGTCGCTACTCCTTGTCACTCCTCCATGTCACTCATCCACGTCATTCCTCCATGTCACTCCTTTATGTCACTCCTCCAAGTCACTGCTCAATTTCACTTCTATATGACTTCAATGTCACTCCTGCATGTCGCCCCTCCATATCACTCCTCTATTTCACTCCTCCATGTCAGTCCTCCATATCAATCCTCTATTTCACTCCTCCATGTAACTCCTTAATGTCACTACTCCATGTCGCTACTCCATGTCACTCCTCCATGTCGCTACACCAACTCATCCTTCTTGTCACTCCTCCATGTCACTCAACAAAGTCATTCCTCCAACTCACTCCTCATGTCACTCCTCCATGTCGCTACTCCATTTCACTCCTCCATTTCGTTCCACCATGTCAGTTCTCCATGTCACTACTCCATTTTACTCCTCCTTGTCGCTATTCCATGTCACTCCTCCATGTTGCTACACCATCTCACTCCTAATGTCACTCCTCCATGTTGCTACTCCATGTCACTCCTCCATGTCACTCTTGCATGTCGCTCCTCCATGTCACTTCTCCAAGTCTTCAATGTCATGTCTCTCATCCGTGTAGCTCCATATTGTCACTCCTCCATATCACTCCTCCTTGTCACTTATACATGTTTTCCATTACACTCCACATCACTCCTCTATGTCACTCCTCCATGTAACTTTTCAATATCACTCCTCTATGTCATTCCCCTATGTCGCTACTCCATGTCACTCCTCCATGTCGATCCTCCATGTCACTCCTCCATGTCACTTCTATATGTCTTTCATGTCACTCCTCCATGTCGCTCCTCCTTGTCACCCCTCCATGTTGCTCCTCCATGTCACTCATCCATGTCACTCATCCATGTCCCTCCACCATCTCACTCCACCATATCAATCCTCCTTGCTGATCCGCCCTGTAACTCCTCCATGTCTCTCCTCCACATCAATCCTCCATGTCACTCCTCATTATCACTTCTCCATGTCACTCCTCCATGTCACTCCTCCATGTCACTACACCAACTCCCTCATCCCTTTCCCTCCGCCATGTCACTCCACCATATCAACCTACCTTCCTGATCAAACTTGTCAGTTCTCCATGTCACTACTCCATGTCTCTCCTCCACATTAATCCTCTATGTCACTCCTCATGTCACTCCTCCATGTCACTCCTCCATGTCGCTATTCCATGTCACTCCTTATGTCGCTCCACCAACTCACTTCTCCATGTCACTCCTCCTTGTCACTCCTCCATGTAGCTATTCCATGTCACTCCTCCATGTCGCTCTACCAACTCACTCCTCCATGTCACTCGTCCACGTCACTCCTCCATGTCACACTTCCTTGTCACTCCTCCATGTAGCTACTCCATGTCACTACACCAACTCACTCATCCTTGTCCCTCTGCCATGTCACTCCACCATATCAACCCTCCTTCCTGATCAAACTTGTCACTTCTCCATGTCACTACTCCATGTTTTTCCTCCACGTCAATCCTCTATGTCACTCCTCCATGTCACTCCTCCATTTCAACCCTCCATGTCACTCCTCCTTGTCGCTACACCAACTCACTCCTCCATGTCATTCCTCCATTTCACTCCACCACGTCCCTCCTCCATATCAACCCTCCATGTCACTCCTCCATGTCACTCCTCCATGTCCCTCCGCCATGTCACTCCACCATATCAACCCTCCTTCCTGATCAAATTTGTCACTTCTCCATGTCACTACTCCATGTCTCTCCTCCACATCACTCCTCTATATCACTCCTCCATGTCTCTCCTCCATGTCACTCCACCTTGTCGCTATTCCATGTTACTCCTCCATGTCGCTACACCAACTCACTCTTCCATGTGACTCCTCCATTTCACTCCACCACGTCACTCTTCTACGTCACTCCTCATGTCACTCCTCCATGTCGCTACTCCATGTTTCTCCTCCATGTCACTCTTGCATGTCGCTCCTCTATGTCACTTCTCCAAGTCTGCAATGTCATGTCTCTCATCCGTGTAGCTCCATATTGTCACTCCTCCATATCACTCCTCCGTGTCACTGCTACATGTTTTACATGTCACTCCTCCACATCACTCCTCTATGTCACTCCTCCATGTCACGTTTCAATATCACTCCTCTATGTCATTCCCCTATGTCGCTACTCCATGTCACTCCTCCATTTCGATCCTCCATGTCACTCCTCCATGTCACTTCTATATGTCTTCCACGTCACTCCTCCATGTCGCTCCTCCTTGTCACTCCTCCATGTTGCTCCTCCATGTCACTCCTTCATGTCACTCATCCATGTCCCTCCGTCCTGTCCCTCCGCCATGTCACTCCACCATATCAACCCTCCTTCCTGATCAAACTTGTCACTTCTCCATGTCACTACTCCATGTCTCTCCCCCACATCAATCCTCTATGTCACTCCTCCATGTCACTCCTCCATGTCACTCCTCCTTGTCGCTATTCCATGTCACTCCTCCATGTCACTACACCAACTCACTCATCCCTGTCCCTCCGCCATGTCACTCCACCATATCAACCCTCCTTCCTGATCAAACTTGTCACTTCTCCATGTCACTACTCCATGTCTCTCCCCCACATCAACCCTCCATGTCACTCCTCCTTGTCGCTACACCAACTCACTCCCACATGTCACTCCTCCATTTCACTCCATCACGTCCCTCCCCCATATCAACCCTCCATGTCACTCCTCCATTTAACTCCTTCATGCCCCTCCGCCATGTCACTACACCATATCAACCCTCCTTCCTGATCCAACTTGTCACTTCTCCATGTCACTACTCCATGTCTCTTCTATATGTCTTCCATGTCACTCCTCCAACTCACTCCTCCATGTCACTCCTCCATGTCATTGCTCCACGTCACTACTCTATGTCACTCCTCCATGTCACTCCTCCATGTCACTTCTATATGTCTTCCAACTCACTCCTCCATGTCACTCCTCCATGTCACTGCTCCACATCACTCCTCTATGTCACTCCTCCATGTCACTCCTCCATGTCGCTATTCCATGTCACTCCTTTTGTCGCTACACGAACTCACTCCTCCATGTCACTCCTCCATTTCACTCCTCCTTGTCACCCCTCCATGTTGCTCCTCCATGTCACTCATCCATGTCACTCATCCATGTCCCTCCACCATGTCACTCCACCATATCAATCCTCCTTGCTGATCCGCCCTGTAACTCCTCCATGTCTCTCCTCCACATCAATCCTCCATGTCACTCCTCCATGTCACTCCTCCATGTCACTACACCAACTCCCTCATCCCTTTCCCTCTGCCATGTCACTCCACCATATCAACCCTCCTTCCTGATAAAAAACTTGTCAGTTCTCCATGTCACTACTCCATGTCTCTCCTCCACATCAATCCTCTATGTCACTCCTCCAAGTCACTCCTCCAAGTCACTCCTCCTTGTCGCTATTCCATGTCACTCCTCCATGTTGCTACACCAACTCACTCCTCATGTCACTCCTCCATGTCGCTACTCCACGTCACTCCTCCATGTCACTCCTCCATATCAACACTCCATTTCACTCCTCCATGTCACTCCTCCATGTCACTCCTCCATGTCACTACACCACCTCACTAATCCCTGTCCCTCCGCAATATCACTCCACAATATCAAACCTCCTTCCTGATCAAACTTGTCAGTTCTCCATGTCACTACTCCATGTCTCTCCTCCACATCAATCCTCTATGTCACTCCTCCATTTCACTCCCCCATGTCACTCCTCCTTGTCGCTATTCCATGTCACTCCTCCATGTTGCTACACCAACTCACTCCTCATGTCACTCCTCCATGTCGCTACTCCACGTCACTCCTCCATGTCACTCCTCCATATCAACACTCCATGTCACTCCTCCATGTCACTCCTCCATGTCACTCCTCCATGTCACTACACCACCTCACTAATCCCTGTCCCTCCGCAATATCACTCCACAATATCAAACCTCCTTCCTGATCAAACTTGTCAGTTTTCCATGTCACTACTCCATGTCTCTCCTCCACATCAATCCTCTATGTCACTCCTCCATTTCACTCCTCCATGTCACTCCTCCTTGTCGCTATTCCATGTCACTCCTCCATGTTGCTACACCAACTCACTCCTCATGTCACTCCTCCATGTCGCTACTCCATGTCACTCCTCCATGTCGCTACAACAACTCAATCCTTCTTGTCACTCCTCCATGTCACTCATCCAAGTCATTCCTCCATGTCACTCCTTTATGTCACTCCTCCAAGTCACTCCTCCATGTCACTTCTATATGTCTTCCATGTCACTCCTCCATGTCGCTCCACCAACTCACTCCTCCATGTCACTCCTCCTTGTCACTCCTCCATGTCACTCCTCCTTGTCGCTATTCCATGTTACTCCTCCATGTCGCTACACCAACTCACTCTTCCATGTCACTCCCCCATTTCACTCCACCACGTCATTCCTCCATGTCACTCCTCCATATCAACGTTCCATGTCACTCCTCCATGTTACTCCTCCATGTCACTCCTCCTTGTCGCTCTTCCATGTCACTCCTCCATGTCGCTACACCAACTCAATCCTCATGTCACTCCTCCATGTCACTTCTATATGTCTTCCATGTCACTCCTCCATGTCGTTACACCAACTCATTCCCCATGTCACTCCTCCATGTCGCTACTCCATGTCACTCCTCCAATTCACTACTTCATGTCTCTCCTCCATGTCACTTCTCCAAGTCTTCAATGTCATGTCTCTCATCTGTGTAGCTCCATATTGTCACTCCTCCAAGTCACTCCTCCATGTCGCTACTCCATGTCACTCCTCCATGTCACACCTCCTTGTCACTCCTCCATGTAGCTACTCCATGTCACTCCTCCATGTGTCTCTACCAACTCACTCCTCCATGTCACTCGTCCACGTCATTCCTCCATGTCACACCTCCTTGTCACTCCTCCATGTAGCTACTCCATGTCACTCCTCCATGTCACTCCTCCACGTCACTCTGAAATTTCACTCCACCACGCCACTCCTCTATATCAATCTTCCATGTTACTCGTCCATATCAATCCTCTATGTCACTTCTCCATGTCACTCCTCCTTGTCGCAATTCCATGTCACTCCTCCATGTCGCTACACCAACTCACTCCTCCATGTCACTCCTTTATGGCATTCCTCCAAGTCACTCCTCTATGTCACTCCTCCATGTCACTCCTCCAAGTCACTATTCCATGTCACTCCTTTTGTCGCTACACCAACTCACTCCTCCATGTCACTACACCACCTCACTAATCCCTGTCCCTCCGCAATGTCACTCCACAATATCAAACCTCCTTCCTGATCAAACTTGTCAGTTCTCCATGTCACTACTCCATGTCTCTCCTCCACATCAATCCTCTATGTCACTCCTCCATTTCACTCCTCCATGTCATTCCTCCTTGTCGCTATTCCATGTCACTCCTCCATGTTGCTACACCAACTCACTCCTCATGTCACTCCTCCATGTCGCTACTCCATGTCACTCCTCCTTGTCGCTACAACAACTCAATCTCCTTGTCACTCCTCCATGTCACTCATCCAAGTCATTACTCCATGTCACTCCTTTATGTCACTCATCCAAGTTACTCCTACATGTCACTTCTATATGTCTTCCATGTTACTCCTCCATGTTGCTCCACCAACTCACTCCTCCATGTCACTCCTCCTTGTCAATCCTCCATGTAGGTATTCCATGTCACTCCTCCATGTCGCTCTACCAACTCACTCCTCCATGTCACTCGTCCACGTCACTCCTCCATGTCACACTTCCTTGTCACTCCTCCATTTAGCTACTTCATGTCACTACACCAACTCACTCATCCCTGTCCCTCCGCCATGTCACTCCACCATATCAACCCTCTTTCCTGATCAAACTTGTCACTTCTCCATGTCACTACTCCATGTCTCTACTCCACATCACTCCTCTATATCACTCCTCCATGTCACTCCTTCATGTCACTCCTCCTTGTCGCTATTCCATGTTACTCCTCCATGTCGCTACACCAACTCACTCTTCCATGTCACTCCCACATTTCACTCCACCATGTCACTCCTCCATGTCACTCCTCCATATCAACCCTCCATGTCACTCCTCAATGTTACTCCTCCATGTCACTACACCAACTCACTCATCCCTGTCCCTCCGCCATGTCACTCCACAATATCAAACCTCCTTCCTGATCAAACTTGTCAGTTCTCCATGTCACTACTCCATGTCTCTCCTCCACATCAATCCTCTATGTCACTCCTCCATGTCACTCCTCCATGTCACTCCTCCTTGTCGCTATTCCATGTCACTCCTCCATGTTGCTACACCACCTCACTCCTCATGTCACTCCTCCATGTCGCTACTCCATGTCACTCCTCCATGTCGCTTCACCAACTCAATCGTTCTTGTCACTCCTCCATGTCACTCATCCAAGTCATTCCTCCATGTCACTCCTTTATGTCACTCCTCCAAGTCACTCCTCCATGTCACTTCTATATGTCTTCCATGTCACTCCTCCATGTCGCTCCACCAACTCACTCCTCCATGTCACTCCTCCTTGTCACTCCTCCATGTAGCTATTCCATGTCACTCCTCCATGTCGCTCTACCAACTCACTCCTCCATGTCACTCGTCCATGTCACTCCTCCATGTCACTCCTCCATGTCGCTCTACCAACTCACTCCTCCATGTCACTCGTCCACGTCACTCCTCCATGTCACACTTCCTTGTCACTCATCCATGTAGCTACTTCATGTCACTACACCAACTCACTCATCCCTGTCCCTCCGCCATGTCACTCCACTATTTCAACCCTCCTTCCTGATCAAACTTGTCACTTCTCCATGTCACTACTCCATGTCTCTCCTCCACATCACTCCTCTATATCACTCTTCCATGTCACTCCTCCATGTCACTCCTCCTTGTCGCTATTCCATGTTATTCCTCCATGTCGCTACACCAACTCACTCTTCCATGTCACTCCCCCATTTCACTCCACCACGTCACTCCTCCATGTCACTCCTCCATATCAACGCTCCATATCACTCCTCCATGTTACTCCTCCATGTCACTCCTCCTTGTCGCTCTTCCATGTCACTCCTCCATGTCGCTACACCAACTCAATCCTCCTGTCACTCCTCCATGTCACTTCTATATGTCTTCCATGTCACTCCTCCATGTCGTTACACCAACTCATTCCCCATGTCACTCCTCCATGTCGCTACTCCATGTCACTCCTCCAATTCACTACTTCATGTCTCTCCTCCATGTCACTTCTCCAAGTCTTCAATGTCATGTCTCTCATCTGTGTAGCTCCATATTGTCACTCCTCCAAGTCACTCCTCCATGTCGCTACTCCAAGTCACTCCTCCATGTCACACCTCCTTGTCACTCCTCCATGTAGCTACTCCATGTCACTCCTCCATGTGTCTCTACCAACTCACTCCTCCATGTCACTCGTCCACATCACTCCTCCATGTCACACCTCCTTGTCACTCCTCCATGTAGCTACTCCATGTCACTCCTCCATGTCACTCCTCCCCGTCACTCTGAAATTTCACTCCACCACGCCACTCCTCTATATCAATCTTCCATGTTACTCCTCCATATCAATCCTCTATGTCACTTCTCCATGTCACTCCTCCTTGTCGCAATTCCATGTCACTCCTACATGTCGCTACACCAACTCACTCCTCCATGTAACTCCACCATTTCACTCCTCCAAGTCACTGCTCAATTTCACTTCTATATGACTTCAATGTCACTCCTCCATGTCTCTACTCCATGTCACTCCTCCATTTCACTCCACCATGTCTCTCCGCCATGTCACTTCTCCAAGTCTTCAATGTCATGTCTCTCATCTGTGTAGCTCCACATTGTCACTCCTCCAAGTCACTCCTTCATGTCGCTACTCCACGTCACTCCTTCATGTCACACCTTCTTGTCACTCCCCCATGTAGCTACTCCATGTCACTCCTCCATGTTGCTCTACCAACTCACTCCTCCATGTCACTCGTCCACGTCACTCCTCCATGTCACACCTCCTCGTCAGTCCTCCATGTTGCTACTCCATGTCACTCCTCCATGTCACTCCTCCATGTCACTCTCAAATTTCACTCCACCACGCCACTCCTCTATATCACTCCTCTATGTTACTCCTCCATATCAATCATCCATGTCACTTCTCCATGTCACTCCTCCTTGTCGCTACAACAACTCACTCCTCCATGTCACTCCTCCAGGTCGCTACTCCATGTCACTCCTCCATGTCGCTACACCAACTCAATCCTTCTTGTCACTCCTCCATGTCACTCAACAAAGTCATTCCACCAACTCACTCCTCCATGTCACTCCTCCATGTCGCTACTCCACGTCACTCTTCCATGTCACACCTCCTTGTCACTCCTCCATGTAGCTACTCCATGTCACTCCTCCATGTTGCTGTACCAACTCACTCCTCCATGTCACTCGTCCACGTCACTCCTCCATGTCACTCCTCCTTGTCGCTATTCCATGTCACTGCTCCATGTCGCTACACCAACTCACTCCTCCATTTCACTTCTCCATTTCACTCCACCACGTCACTCCTCCATATCACTCCTCCATATCAACCCTCCATGTCAATCCTCCATGTCACTCATCCATGTCATTCCTCCATGTCACTCCTCCATGTCACTACACCAACTCACTCATCCCTGTCCCTCCGCCATGTACCTCCTCCAACTCACTCCTCCATGTCACTCCTCCATGTCACTGCTCCATGTCACTCCTCTATGTCACTCCTCCATGTCACTCCCCCATGTCGCTATTCCATGTCACTCCTTATGTCGCTACACCAACTCACTCCTCCATGTCACTCCTCCATTTCACTCCACAACGTCACTCCTCCATTTCACTCCTCCATATCAACCCTCCATGTCACTCCTCCATGTCACTCCTCCATGTCACTCCTCTATGTCACTACACCAACTCACTCATCCCTTTCCCTCCGCCATGTCACTCCACCATATCAACCCTCCTTCCAGATCAAACTTGTCACTTCTCCATGTCACTACTCCATGTCTCTCCTCCACATCAATCCTCTATGTCACTCCTCCATGTCACTCCTCCATGTCACTCCTCCTTGTCGCTATTCCATGTCATTGCTCCATGTCGCTACACCAACTCACTCCTCCATTTCACTCCTCCATTTTACTCCACCACGTCACTCTTCCATATCACTCCTCCATATCAACCCTCCATGTCACTCCTCTATGTCACTCCTCCATGTCATTCCTCCATGTCACTCCTCCATGTCACTACACCAACTCACTCATCCCTGTCCCTCCGCCATGTACCTCCTCCATGTCACTCCTCCATGTAGCTACACCAACTCACTCCTCATGTCACTATTCCATGTCGCTACTCCATTTCACATCTCCATGTCGCTACATTAACTCAATCCTCCTTGTCACTCCTCCATTTCACTCCACCACGTCACTCTTCTATGTCACTCCTCATGTCACTCCTCCATGTTACTCCTCCATGTCGCTATTCCATGTCACTCCTTATGTCGCTACACCAACTCACTCCTCCATGTCACTCCTCCATTTCACTCCACCACGTCACTCCTCCATGTCACTCCTCCATATCAACCCTACATGTCACTCCTCCATGTCACTCCTTCATGTCACTCCTCCATGTCACTCTTAAATTTCACTCCACCACGCCACTCCTCTATATCACTCCTCCATGTTACTCCTCCATATCAATCCTCCATGTCACTTCTCCATGTCACTCCTCCTTGTCGCAATTCCATGTCACTCCTCCATGTCGCTACACCAACTCACTCCTCATGTCACTCCTCCATGTCGCTACTCCATGTCACTCCTCCATATCACTACACCAACTCAATCCTCCATGTCACTCCTTTATGTCACTCCACCAAGTCACTCCTCCATGTCACTTCTATATGTCTTCCATGTCACTCCTGCATGTTGCTCCACCAACTCACTCCTCCATGTCACTCCTTCAATTCACTCCACCACGTCACTCCTCCATGTCACTCCTCCATATCACTCCTCCATGTCACTCCTCCTTGTCGCTACACCAACTCACTCCTCCATGTCACTCCTCCATTTCATTCCACCATGTCCCTCATCCATATCAACCCTCCATGTCACTCCTCCATGTCACTACTCCATGTCCCTCCGCCATGTCATTCCACCATATCAACCCTCCTTCCTGATCAAACTTGTCACTTCTCCATGTCACTACTACATGTCTCTCCTCCACATCACTCCTCTATATCACTCCTCCATGTCACACCTCCATGTCACTCCTCCTTGTCGCTATTCCATGTTACTCCTCCATGTCGCTACACCAACTCACTCTTCCATGTCACTCCTCCATTTCACTCCACCACGTCACTCTTCTACGTCACTCCTCCTGTCACTCCTCCATGTCGCTACTCCTCCATGTAACTCATCCATGTCATTCCTCCATGTCACTCCTCCAAGTCACTCCTCAATTTCACTTATATATGACTTCAATGTCACTCCTGCATGTCGCTCCTCCATATCACTCCTCTATTTCACTCCTCCATGTCACTCCTCCATATCAATCCTCCATTTCACTCCTCCATGTAACTCCTTAATGTCACTACTCCATGTCGCTACTCCATGTCACTCCTCCATGTCACTCTTGCATGTCGCTCCTCCATGTCACTTCTCCAAGTCTTCAATGTCATGTCTCTCATCCGTGTAGCTCCATATTGTCACTCCTCCATATCACTCCTCCGTGTCACTTCTACATGTTTTCAATGTCACTCCTCCACATCACTCCTCTATGTCACTCCTCCATGTCACTTTTCAATATCACTCCTCTATGTCATTCCCCTATGTCGCTACTACATGTCACTCCTCCATGTCACTTCTATATGTCTTCCATGTCACTCCTCCATGTCGCTCCTCCTTGTCACTCCTCCATTTTGCTCCTCCATGTCACTCCTCCATGTCACTCATCCATGTCCCTCCGCCATGTCACTCCACCATATCAATCCTCCTTACTGATCCGCCCTGTCACTCCTCCATGTCTCTCCTCCACATCAATCCTTCATGTCACTCCTCCATGTCACTCCTCCATGTCACTCCTCCATGTCATTCCTCCTTGTCGCTATTCCATGTCACTCCTCCATATCAACCCTCCATGTCACTCCTCCATGTAACTACACCAACTCAATCCTCCTTGTCACTCCTCCATGTAACTGCTCCACGTCACTCCTCCATTTCACTCCTCCATGTCACTCCTCCTTGTCGCTATTCCATGTTACTCCTCCATGTCGCTACACCAACTCACTCTTCCATGTCACTCCCCCATTTCACTCCACCACGTCACTTCTCCATGTCACTCCTCCATATCAACCCTCCATGGCACTCCTCCATGTCACTCCTCCATGCCACTACACCAACTCACTCATCCCTGTCCCTCCGCCATGTCACTCCACCATATCAACCCTCCTTCCTGATCAAACTTGTCACTTCTCCATGTCACTCCTCCATGTCACTCCTCCATATCAACCCTCCATGTCACTCCTCCATTTCACTCCACCACGTCCCTCCTCCATATCAACCCTCCATGTCACTCCTCCATGTCACTACACCATGTCTCTCCTCCACATCACTCCTCTATATCACTCCTCCATGTCACTCCTCCATGTCATTGCTCCTTGTCGCTATTCCATGTCACTCCTCCATATCAACCCTCCATGTCACTCCTCCATGTCACTACACCAACTCACTCCTCCATGTCCCTCCGCCATGTCACTCCACCATATCAACCCTCCTTCCTGATCAAACTTGTCACTTCTCCATGTCACTACTCCATGTCTCTCCTCCACATCACTCCTTTATATCACGCCTCCATGTCACTCCTCCATGTCACTCCTCCTTGTCGCTATTCCATGTTACTCCTCCATGTCGCTACACCAACTCACTCTTCCATGTCACTCCTCCATTTCAATCCACCACGTCACTCTTCTACATCACTCCTCATGTCACTCCTCCATGTCGCTACTCCTTGTCACTCCTCCATGTCACTCATCCACGTCATTCCTCCATGTCACTCCTTTATGTCACTCCTCCAAGTCACTGCTCAATTTCACTTCTATATGACTTCAATGTCACTCCTGCATGTCGCCCCTCCATATCACTCCTCTATTTCACTCCTCCATGTCAGTCCTCCATATCAATCCTCTATTTCACTCCTCCATGTAACTCCTTAATGTCACTACTCCATGTCGCTACTCCATGTCACTCCTCCATGTCGCTACACCAACTCATCCTTCTTGTCACTCCTCCATGTCACTCAACAAAGTCATTCCTCCAACTCACTCCTCATGTCACTCCTCCATGTCGCTACTCCATTTCACTCCTCCATTTCGTTCCACCATGTCAGTTCTCCATGTCACTACTCCATTTTACTCCTCCTTGTCGCTATTCCATGTCACTCCTCCATGTTGCTACACCATCTCACTCCTAATGTCACTCCTCCATGTTGCTACTCCATGTCACTCCTCCATGTCACTCTTGCATGTCGCTCCTCCATGTCACTTCTCCAAGTCTTCAATGTCATGTCTCTCATCCGTGTAGCTCCATATTGTCACTCCTCCATATCACTCCTCCTTGTCACTTATACATGTTTTCCATTACACTCCACATCACTCCTCTATGTCAATCCTCCATGTAACTTTTCAATATCACTCCTCTATGTCATTCCCCTATGTCGCTACTCCATGTCACTCCTCCATGTCGATCCTCCATGTCACTCCTCCATGTCACTTCTATATGTCTTTCATGTCACTCCTCCATGTCGCTCCTCCTTGTCACCCCTCCATGTTGCTCCTCCATGTCACTCATCCATGTCACTCATCCATGTCCCTCCACCATCTCACTCCACCATATCAATCCTCCTTGCTGATCCGCCCTGTAACTCCTCCATGTCTCTCCTCCACATCAATCCTCCATGTCACTCCTCATTATCACTTCTCCATGTCACTCCTCCATGTCACTCCTCCATGTCACTACACCAACTCCCTCATCCCTTTCCCTCCGCCATGTCACTCCACCATATCAACCTACCTTCCTGATCAAACTTGTCAGTTCTCCATGTCACTACTCCATGTCTCTCCTCCACATTAATCCTCTATGTCACTCCTCATGTCACTCCTCCATGTCACTCCTCCATGTCGCTATTCCATGTCACTCCTTATGTCGCTCCACCAACTCACTTCTCCATGTCACTCCTCCTTGTCACTCCTCCATGTAGCTATTCCATGTCACTCCTCCATGTCGCTCTACCAACTCACTCCTCCATGTCACTCGTCCACGTCACTCCTCCATGTCACACTTCCTTGTCACTCCTCCATGTAGCTACTCCATGTCACTACACCAACTCACTCATCCTTGTCCCTCTGCCATGTCACTCCACCATATCAACCCTCCTTCCTGATCAAACTTGTCACTTCTCCATGTCACTACTCCATGTTTTTCCTCCACGTCAATCCTCTATGTCACTCCTCCATGTCACTCCTCCATTTCAACCCTCCATGTCACTCCTCCTTGTCGCTACACCAACTCACTCCTCCATGTCATTCCTCCATTTCACTCCACCACGTCCCTCCTCCATATCAACCCTCCATGTCACTCCTCCATGTCACTCCTCCATGTCCCTCCGCCATGTCACTCCACCATATCAACCCTCCTTCCTGATCAAATTTGTCACTTCTCCATGTCACTACTCCATGTCTCTCCTCCACATCACTCCTCTATATCACTCCTCCATGTCTCCCCTCCATGTCACTCCACCTTGTCGCTATTCCATGTTACTCCTCCATGTCGCTACACCAACTCACTCTTCCATGTCACTCCTCCATTTCACTCCACCACGTCACTCTTCTACGTCACTCCTCATGTCACTCCTCCATGTCGCTACTCCATGTTTCTCCTCCATGTCACTCTTGCATGTCGCTCCTCTATGTCACTTCTCCAAGTCTGCAATGTCATGTCTCTCATCCGTGTAGCTCCATATTGTCACTCCTCCATATCACTCCTCCGTGTCACTGCTACATGTTTTACATGTCACTCCTCCACATCACTCCTCTATGTCACTCCTCCATGTCACGTTTCAATATCACTCCTCTATGTCATTCCCCTATGTCGCTACTCCATGTCACTCCTCCATTTCGATCCTCCATGTCACTCCTCCATGTCACTTCTATATGTCTTCCACGTCACTCCTCCATGTCGCTCCTCCTTGTCACTCCTCCATGTTGCTCCTCCATGTCACTCCTTCATGTCACTCATCCATGTCCCTCCGTCCTGTCCCTCCGCCATGTCACTCCACCATATCAACCCTCCTTCCTGATCAAACTTGTCACTTCTCCATGTCACTACTCCATGTCTCTCCCCCACATCAATCCTCTATGTCACTCCTCCATGTCACTCCTCCATGTCACTCCTCCTTGTCGCTATTCCATGTCACTCCTCCATGTCACTACACCAACTCACTCATCCCTGTCCCTCCGCCATGTCACTCCACCATATCAACCCTCCTTCCTGATCAAACTTGTCACTTCTCCATGTCACTACTCCATGTCTCTCCCCCACATCAACCCTCCATGTCACTCCTCCTTGTCGCTACACCAACTCACTCCCACATGTCACTCCTCCATTTCACTCCATCACGTCCCTCCCCCATATCAACCCTCCATGTCACTCCTCCATTTAACTCCTTCATGCCCCTCCGCCATGTCACTACACCATATCAACCCTCCTTCCTGATCCAACTTGTCACTTCTCCATGTCACTACTCCATGTCTCTTCTATATGTCTTCCATGTCACTCCTCCAACTCACTCCTCCATGTCACTCCTCCATGTCATTGCTCCACGTCACTACTCTATGTCACTCCTCCATGTCACTCCTCCATGTCACTTCTATATGTCTTCCAACTCACTCCTCCATGTCACTCCTCCATGTCACTGCTCCACATCACTCCTCTATGTCACTCCTCCATGTCACTCCTCCATGTCGCTATTCCATGTCACTCCTTTTGTCGCTACACGAACTCACTCCTCCATGTCACTCCTCCATTTCACTCCTCCTTGTCACCCCTCCATGTTGCTCCTCCATGTCACTCATCCATGTCACTCATCCATGTCCCTCCACCATGTCACTCCACCATATCAATCCTCCTTGCTGATCCGCCCTGTAACTCCTCCATGTCTCTCCTCCACATCAATCCTCCATGTCACTCCTCCATGTCACTCCTCCATGTCACTACACCAACTCCCTCATCCCTTTCCCTCTGCCATGTCACTCCACCATATCAACCCTCCTTCCTGATAAAAAACTTGTCAGTTCTCCATGTCACTACTCCATGTCTCTCCTCCACATCAATCCTCTATGTCACTCCTCCAAGTCACTCCTCCAAGTCACTCCTCCTTGTCGCTATTCCATGTCACTCCTCCATGTTGCTACACCAACTCACTCCTCATGTCACTCCTCCATGTCGCTACTCCACGTCACTCCTCCATGTCACTCCTCCATATCAACACTCCATTTCACTCCTCCATGTCACTCCTCCATGTCACTCCTCCATGTCACTACACCACCTCACTAATCCCTGTCCCTCCGCAATATCACTCCACAATATCAAACCTCCTTCCTGATCAAACTTGTCAGTTCTCCATGTCACTACTCCATGTCTCTCCTCCACATCAATCCTCTATGTCACTCCTCCATTTCACTCCCCCATGTCACTCCTCCTTGTCGCTATTCCATGTCACTCCTCCATGTTGCTACACCAACTCACTCCTCATGTCACTCCTCCATGTCGCTACTCCACGTCACTCCTCCATGTCACTCCTCCATATCAACACTCCATGTCACTCCTCCATGTCACTCCTCCATGTCACTCCTCCATGTCACTACACCACCTCACTAATCCCTGTCCCTCCGCAATATCACTCCACAATATCAAACCTCCTTCCTGATCAAACTTGTCAGTTTTCCATGTCACTACTCCATGTCTCTCCTCCACATCAATCCTCTATGTCACTCCTCCATTTCACTCCTCCATGTCACTCCTCCTTGTCGCTATTCCATGTCACTCCTCCATGTTGCTACACCAACTCACTCCTCATGTCACTCCTCCATGTCGCTACTCCATGTCACTCCTCCATGTCGCTACAACAACTCAATCCTTCTTGTCACTCCTCCATGTCACTCATCCAAGTCATTCCTCCATGTCACTCCTTTATGTCACTCCTCCAAGTCACTCCTCCATGTCACTTCTATATGTCTTCCATGTCACTCCTCCATGTCGCTCCACCAACTCACTCCTCCATGTCACTCCTCCTTGTCACTCCTCCATGTAGCTATTCCATGTCACTCCTCCATGTCGCTCTACCAACTCACTCCTCCATGTCACTCGTCCACGTCACTCCTCCATGTCACACTTCCTTGTCACTCATCCATGTAGCTACTTCATGTCACTACACCAACTCACTCATCCCTGTCCCTCCGCCATGTCACTCCACCATTTCAACCCTCCTTCCTGATCAAACTTGTCACTTCTCCATGTCACTACTCCATATCTCTCCTCCACATCACTCCTCTATATCAATCCTCCATGTCACTCCTCCATGTCACTCCTCCTTGTCGCTATTCCATGTTACTCCTCCATGTCGCTACACCAACTCACTCTTCCATGTCACTCCCCCATTTCACTCCACCACGTCATTCCTCCATGTCACTCCTCCATATCAACGTTCCATGTCACTCCTCCATGTTACTCCTCCATGTCACTCCTCCTTGTCGCTCTTCCATGTCACTCCTCCATGTCGCTACACCAACTCAATCCTCATGTCACTCCTCCATGTCACTTCTATATGTCTTCCATGTCACTCCTCCATGTCGTTACACCAACTCATTCCCCATGTCACTCCTCCATGTCGCTACTCCATGTCACTCCTCCAATTCACTACTTCATGTCTCTCCTCCATGTCACTTCTCCAAGTCTTCAATGTCATGTCTCTCATCTGTGTAGCTCCATATTGTCACTCCTCCAAGTCACTCCTCCATGTCGCTACTCCATGTCACTCCTCCATGTCACACCTCCTTGTCACTCCTCCATGTAGCTACTCCATGTCACTCCTCCATGTGTCTCTACCAACTCACTCCTCCATGTCACTCGTCCACGTCATTCCTCCATGTCACACCTCCTTGTCACTCCTCCATGTAGCTACTCCATGTCACTCCTCCATGTCACTCCTCCACGTCACTCTGAAATTTCACTCCACCACGCCACTCCTCTATATCAATCTTCCATGTTACTCGTCCATATCAATCCTCTATGTCACTTCTCCATGTCACTCCTCCTTGTCGCAATTCCATGTCACTCCTCCATGTCGCTACACCAACTCACTCCTCCATGTCACTCCTTTATGGCATTCCTCCAAGTCACTCCTCTATGTCACTCCTCCATGTCACTCCTCCAAGTCACTATTCCATGTCACTCCTTTTGTCGCTACACCAACTCACTCCTCCATGTCACTACACCACCTCACTAATCCCTGTCCCTCCGCAATGTCACTCCACAATATCAAACCTCCTTCCTGATCAAACTTGTCAGTTCTCCATGTCACTACTCCATGTCTCTCCTCCACATCAATCCTCTATGTCACTCCTCCATTTCACTCCTCCATGTCATTCCTCCTTGTCGCTATTCCATGTCACTCCTCCATGTTGCTACACCAACTCACTCCTCATGTCACTCCTCCATGTCGCTACTCCATGTCACTCCTCCTTGTCGCTACAACAACTCAATCTCCTTGTCACTCCTCCATGTCACTCATCCAAGTCATTACTCCATGTCACTCCTTTATGTCACTCATCCAAGTTACTCCTACATGTCACTTCTATATGTCTTCCATGTTACTCCTCCATGTTGCTCCACCAACTCACTCCTCCATGTCACTCCTCCTTGTCAATCCTCCATGTAGGTATTCCATGTCACTCCTCCATGTCGCTCTACCAACTCACTCCTCCATGTCACTCGTCCACGTCACTCCTCCATGTCACACTTCCTTGTCACTCCTCCATTTAGCTACTTCATGTCACTACACCAACTCACTCATCCCTGTCCCTCCGCCATGTCACTCCACCATATCAACCCTCTTTCCTGATCAAACTTGTCACTTCTCCATGTCACTACTCCATGTCTCTACTCCACATCACTCCTCTATATCACTCCTCCATGTCACTCCTTCATGTCACTCCTCCTTGTCGCTATTCCATGTTACTCCTCCATGTCGCTACACCAACTCACTCTTCCATGTCACTCCCACATTTCACTCCACCATGTCACTCCTCCATGTCACTCCTCCATATCAACCCTCCATGTCACTCCTCAATGTTACTCCTCCATGTCACTACACCAACTCACTCATCCCTGTCCCTCCGCCATGTCACTCCACAATATCAAACCTCCTTCCTGATCAAACTTGTCAGTTCTCCATGTCACTACTCCATGTCTCTCCTCCACATCAATCCTCTATGTCACTCCTCCATGTCACTCCTCCATGTCACTCCTCCTTGTCGCTATTCCATGTCACTCCTCCATGTTGCTACACCACCTCACTCCTCATGTCACTCCTCCATGTCGCTACTCCATGTCACTCCTCCATGTCGCTTCACCAACTCAATCGTTCTTGTCACTCCTCCATGTCACTCATCCAAGTCATTCCTCCATGTCACTCCTTTATGTCACTCCTCCAAGTCACTCCTCCATGTCACTTCTATATGTCTTCCATGTCACTCCTCCATGTCGCTCCACCAACTCACTCCTCCATGTCACTCCTCCTTGTCACTCCTCCATGTAGCTATTCCATGTCACTCCTCCATGTCGCTCTACCAACTCACTCCTCCATGTCACTCGTCCATGTCACTCCTCCATGTCACTCCTCCATGTCGCTCTACCAACTCACTCCTCCATGTCACTCGTCCACGTCACTCCTCCATGTCACACTTCCTTGTCACTCATCCATGTAGCTACTTCATGTCACTACACCAACTCACTCATCCCTGTCCCTCCGCCATGTCACTCCACTATTTCAACCCTCCTTCCTGATCAAACTTGTCACTTCTCCATGTCACTACTCCATGTCTCTCCTCCACATCACTCCTCTATATCACTCTTCCATGTCACTCCTCCATGTCACTCCTCCTTGTCGCTATTCCATGTTATTCCTCCATGTCGCTACACCAACTCACTCTTCCATGTCACTCCCCCATTTCACTCCACCACGTCACTCCTCCATGTCACTCCTCCATATCAACACTCCATATCACTCCTCCATGTTACTCCTCCATGTCACTCCTCCTTGTCGCTCTTCCATGTCACTCCTCCATGTCGCTACACCAACTCAATCCTCCTGTCACTCCTCCATGTCACTTCTATATGTCTTCCATGTCACTCCTCCATGTCGTTACACCAACTCATTCCCCATGTCACTCCTCCATGTCGCTACTCCATGTCACTCCTCCAATTCACTACTTCATGTCTCTCCTCCATGTCACTTCTCCAAGTCTTCAATGTCATGTCTCTCATCTGTGTAGCTCCATATTGTCACTCCTCCAAGTCACTCCTCCATGTCGCTACTCCAAGTCACTCCTCCATGTCACACCTCCTTGTCACTCCTCCATGTAGCTACTCCATGTCACTCCTCCATGTGTCTCTACCAACTCACTCCTCCATGTCACTCGTCCACATCACTCCTCCATGTCACACCTCCTTGTCACTCCTCCATGTAGCTACTCCATGTCACTCCTCCATGTCACTCCTCCCCGTCACTCTGAAATTTCACTCCACCACGCCACTCCTCTATATCAATCTTCCATGTTACTCCTCCATATCAATCCTCTATGTCACTTCTCCATGTCACTCCTCCTTGTCGCAATTCCATGTCACTCCTACATGTCGCTACACCAACTCACTCCTCCATGTCACTCCTTTATGTCATTCCTCCAAGTCACTCCTCTATGTCACTCCTCCATGTCGCTACACCAACTCACTCCTCCATGTCACTCCTCCATTTCACTCCACCACGTCACTCCTCCATGTCACTCCTCCATATCAACCCTCCATGTCACTCCTGCATGTCACTCCTCCATGTCAGTCCTCCATGTCACTCCTCTATGTCACTACACCAACTCACTCATCCCTTCCCCTCCGCCATGTCACTCCACCATATCAACCCTCCTTCCTGATCAAACTTGTCACTTCTCCATGTCACTACTCCATGTCTCTCCTCCACATCAATCTTCTATGTCACTCCTCCATGTCACTCCTCCATGTCACTCCTCCTTGTCGCTATTCCATGACACTCCTCCATGTCACTACACCAACTCACTCCTCATGTCACTCCTCCATGTCACTCCTCCATGTCGCTATTCCATGTCACTCCTTATGTCGCTACACCAACTCACTCCTCCATTTCACTCCTCCATTTCACTCCACCTAGTCATTCCTCCAAATCACTCCTCCATATCAACCCTCCATGTCACTCCTCCATGTCACTACACCAACTCACTCATCCTTGTCACTCCGCCATGTCACTCCTCCATGTCACTCCTCCATGTCGCTACTCCATTTCACATCTCCATGTCGCTACACCAACTCAATCCTCCTTGTCACTCCTCAATGTCACTCATCCAAGTCACTCCTCCATGTCACTATTCCATGTCACTCCTTATGTCGATACACCAACTCACTCCTCCATGTAACTCCACCATTTCACTCCACCACATCACTCCTCCATGTCACTCCTTCATATCAACCCTCCATGTCACTCCTTCATGTCACTCCTCCATGTCACTCCTCCATGTCACTACACCAACTCACTAATCCCTGTCCCTCCGCCATGTCACTCCACAATATCAAACCTCCTTCCTGATCAAACTTGACAGTTCTCCATGTCACTACTCCATGTCTCTCCTCCACATCAAGCCTCTATGTCACTCCTCCATGTCACTCCTCCATGTTGCTACACCAACTCACTCCTCATGTCACTCCTCCATGTCACTCCTCCATGTCACTACACCAACTCACTCATCCCTGTCCCTCCGCCATGTTACTCCTCCATGTCACTCCTCCATGTCCCTCCGCCATGTCACTCCACCATATCAACCCTCCTTCCTGATCAAACTTGTCACTTCTCCATGTCACTACTCCATGTCTCTCCTCCACATCACTCCTCTATAGCACGCCTCCATGTCACTCCTCCATGTCACTCCTCCTTGTCGCTATTCCATGTTACTCCTCCTTGTCGCTATTCCATGTCACTGCTCCATGTCGCTACACCAACTCACTCCTCATGTCACTCCTCCATGTCGCTACTCCATTTCACATCTCCATGTCGCCACATTAACTCAACCCTCCATGTCACTCCTCCTTGTCGCTACACCAACTCACTCCTCCATGTCATTCCTCCATTTCACTCCACCACGTCCCTCCTCCATATCAACCCTCCATGTCACTCCTCCATGTCACTCCTCCATGTCCCTCCGCCATGTCACTCCACCATATCAACCCTCCTTCCTGATGAAACTTGTCACTTCTCAATGTCACTACTCCATGTCTCTCCTCCACATCACTCTTCCATGTCACTCCTCCATTTCACTCCACCACGTCACTCTTCTACGTCACTCCTCATGTCACTCCTCCATGTCGCTACTCCTTGTCACTCCTCCATGTCACTCATCCACGTCATTCCTCCATGTCACTCCTTTATGTCATTCCTCCAAGTTCACTCCAATTTCACTTCTATATGACTTCAATGTCACTCCTGCATGTCGCTCCTCCATATCACTCCTCTATTTCACTCCTCCATGTCATTCCTCCATTGCAATCCTCCATTTCACTCCTCCATGTAACTCCTTAATGTCACTACTCCATGTCGCTACTCCATGTTTCTCCTCCATGTCACTCTTGCATGTCGCTCCTCTATGTCACTTCTCCAAGTCTGCAATGTCATGTCTCTCATCCGTGTAGCTCCATATTGTCACTCCTCCATATCACTCCTCCGTGTCACTGCTGCATGTTTTACATGTCACTCCTCCACATCACTCCTCTATGTCATTCCCTTATGTCGCTACTCCATGTCACTCCTCCATGTCACTTCTATATGTCTTCCATGTCACTCCTCCATGTCGCTCCTCCTTGTCACTCCTCCATGTTGCTCCTCCATGTCACTCCTTCATGTCACTCATCCATGTCCCTCCGCCCTGTCACTCCTCCATGTCTCTCCTCCACATCAATCCTCCATGTCACTCCTCCATGTCACTCCTCCATGTCACTCCTCCATGTCACTACACCAACTCACTCATCCCTTTCCCTCCGCCATGTCACTCCACCAAATCAACCCTCCTTCCTGATCAAACTTGTCACTTCTCCATGTCACTACTCCATGTCTCTCCTCCACATCAATCCTCTATGTCACTCCTCCATGTCACTCCTACATGTCACTCCTCCTTGTCGCTATTCCATGTCACTCCTCCATGTCGCTACACCAACTCACTCCTCATGTCACTCCTCCATGTCACTCCTCCATGTCGCTATTCCATGTCACTCCTTATGTCGCTACACCAACTCACTCCTCCATTTCATGCCTCCATTTCACTCCACCACGTCACTCCTCCATATCACTCCTCCATATCAACCCTCCATGTCACTCCTCCATGTCACTCCTCCAAGTCATTCCTCCATGTCACTCCTCCATGTCACTACACCAACTCACTCATCCCTGTCCCTCCGCCATGTCACTCCACCATATCAACCCTCCTTCCTGATCAAACTTGTCAGTTCTCCATGTCACTACTCCATGTTACTCCTCCTTGTCGCTATTCCATGTCACTCCTCCATGTTGCTACACCAACTCACTCCTCATGTCACTCCTCCATGTTGCTACTCCATGTCACTCCTCATGTCACTCTTGCATGTCGCTCCTCCATGTCACTTCTCCAAGTCTTCAATGTCATGTCTCTCATATGTGTAGCTCCATATTGTCACTCCTCCATATCACTCCTCCGTGTCACTTATACATGTTTTCCATTTCATTCCACATCACTCCTCTATGTCACTCCTCCATGTAACTTTTCAATATCACTCCTCTATGTCATTCCCCTATGTCGCTACTCCATGTCACTCCTCCATGTCGATCCTCCATGTCACTCCTCCATGTCACTTTTATATGTCTTCCATGTCACTCCTCCATGTCGCTCCTCCTTGTCACTCCTCCATGTTGCTCTTCCATGTCACTCCTCCATGTCACTCATCCATGTCCCTCCACCATGTCACTCCACCATATCAATCCACCTTGCTGATCCGCCCTGTAACTCCTCCATGTCTCTCCTACACATCAATCCTCCATGTCACTCCCCCATGTAACTCCTCCATGTCACTCCTCCATGTCACTCCTCCATGTCACTCCTCCATGTCACTACACCAACTCCCTCATCCCTTTCCCTCCGCCATGTCACTCCACCATATCAACCGTCCTTCCTGATCAAACTTGTCAGTTCTCCATGTCACTACTCCATGTCTCTCCTCCACATCAATCCTCTATGTCACTCCTCATGTCACTCCTCCATGTCACTCCTCCATGTCGCTATTCCATGTCACTCCTTATGTCGCTACACCAACTCACTCCTCCATTTCACTCCTCCATTTCACTCCACCACATCTCTCCTCCATATCACTCCTCCATATCAACCCTCCATGTCACTCCTCCATGTCACTCCTCCATGTCCTTCCTCCATGTCACTCCTCCATGTCACTACACCAACTCACTCATCCCTGTCCCTCCGCCATGTCACTCCTCCATGTCACTCCTCCATGTCGCTACACCAACTCACTCCTCATGTCACTCCTCCATGTCGCTACTCCATTTCACATCTCCATGTCGCTACACCAACTCACTCCTCCATGTCACTCATCCAAGTCACTCCTCCATGTCGCTATTCCATGTCACTCCTTATGTCGATACACCAACTCACTCCTCCATGTCACTCCTCCATTTCACTCCACCATATCACTCCTCCATGTCACTCCTTCATATCAACCATCCATGTCACTCCTTCATGTCACTCCTCTATGTCACTCCTCCATGTCACTACACCAACTCACTCATCCCTGTCCCTCCGCCATGTCACTCCAACATATCAACCCTCCTTCCTGATCAAACTTGTCAGTTCTCCATGTCACTACTTCATGTCTCTCCTCCACATAAATTCTCTATGTCACTCCTCCATGTCACTCCTCCATGTCACTCCTCCTTGTCGCTATTCCATGTCACTCCTCCATGTTGCTACACGAACTCACTCCTCATGTCACTCCTCCATGTCGCTACTCCATTTCACTCCTCCATGTCGCTACACCAACTCAATCCTCCTTGTCACTCTTCCATGTCACTCCACCATATCAACCCTCCTTCCTGATCAAACTTGTCACTTCTCCATGTCACTACTCCATGTCTTTCCTCCACGTGAATCCTCTATGTCACTCCTCCATGTCACTCCTCCATATCAACCCTCCATGTCACTCCTCCTTGTTGCTCCACCAACTCACTCTTCCATGTCACTCCTCCATTTCACTCCACCACGTCCCTCCTCCATATCAACCCTCCATGTCACTCCTCCATGTCACTCCTCCATGTCCCTCCTCCACATCACTCCTCTATATCACTCCTCCATGTCTCTCCTCCATGTCACTCCTCCTTGTCGCTATTCCATGTTACTCCTCCATGTCGCTACACCAACTCACTCTTCCATGTCACTCCTCCATTTCACTCCACCATGTCACTCCTCATGTCACTCCTCCATGTCGCTACTCCTTGTCACTCATCCATGTCACTCATCCACGTCATTCCTCCATGTCACTCCTTTATGTCACTCCTCCAAGTTACTCCTCAATTTCACTTCTATATGACTTCAATGTCACTCCTGCATGTCGCTCCTACATATAACTCCTCTATTTCACTCCTCCATGTCACTCCTCCATATCAATCCTCCATTTCACTCCTCCATGTAACTCCTTAATGTCATTACTCCATGTCGCTACTCCATGTTTCTCCTCCATATCACTCTTGCATGTCGCTCCTCCATGTCACTTCTCCAAGTTGTCAATGTCATGTCTCTCATCCGTGTAGCTCCATATTGTCACTCCTCCATATCACTCCTCCGTGTCACTTCTACATGTTTTACATGTCACTCCTCCACATCACTCCTCTATGTCACTCCTCCATGTCACTTTTCAATATCACTCCTCTATGTCATTCCCCTATGTCGCTACTCCATGTCACTCCTCCATGTCGATCCTCCATGTCACTCCTCCATGTCACTTCAATATGTCTTCCATGTCACTCCTCCATGTTGCTCCTCCTTGTCACTCCTCCATGTTGCTCCTCCATGTCACTCCTTCATGTCACTCATCCATGTCCCTCCGCCATGTCACTCCACCATATCAATCCTACTTGCTGATCCGCCCTGTCACTCCTCCATGTCTCTCCTCCACATCAATCCTCCATGTCACTCCTCCATGTCACTCCTCCATGTCACTACACCTACTTACTCATCCCTTTCCCTCCGCCATGTCACTCCACCATATCAACCCTCCTTCCTGATCAAACTTCTCACTTCTCCATGTCACTACTCCATGTCTCTCCTCCACATCAATCCTCTATGTCACTCCTCCATGTCACTCCTCCATGTCACTCCTCCTTGTCGCTATTCCATGTCACTCCTCCATGTCGCTACACCAACTCACTCCTCATGTCACTCCTCCATGTCACTATTCCATGTCACTCCTTCTGTCGCTACACCAACTCACTCCTCCATTTCACACCTCCATTACACTCCACCACGTCACACCTCCATATCACTCCTCCATATTAACCCTCCATGTCACTCCTTCATGTCACTCCTCCATGTCATTCCTCCATGTCACTCCTCCATGTCACTACACCAACTCACTCATCCCTGTCCCTCCACCATGTCACTCCTCCATGTCACTAATCCATGTTGCTACACCAACTCACTCCTCATGTCACTCCTCCATGTCGCTACTCCATTTCACTCCTCCATTTCACTCCACCACATCACTCCTCCATGTCACTCCTCCATGTCACTACACCAACTCAATCCTCATGTCACTCCTCCATGTCGCTACTCCATGTCAATCCTCCATGTCGCTAAACCATCTCAATCCTCCTTGTCACTCCTCCATGTGACTCATCCAAGTCATTCCTCCATGACACTCTTTTATGTCACTCCTCCAAGTCACTCCTCCATGTCACTTCTATATGTCTTCCATGTCACTCCTCCATGTCGCTCCTCCTTGTCACTCCTCCATGTAGCTATTCCATGTCACTCCTCCATGTCGCTCTACCAACTCATTCCTCCATGTCACTTGTCCACGTCACTCCTCCATATCACTCCTCCATATCAACCCTCCATGTCACTCCTCCATGTCACTCCTCCATGTCATTCCTCCATGTCAGTCCTCCATGTCGCTACACCAACTCACTCCTCATGTCACTGCTCCATGTCGCTACTCCATTTCACTCCTCCATTTCGTTCCACCATGTCACTCCTCCATGTCACTCCTCCATATCAACCCTCCATGTCACTCATCCATGTCACTCCTCCATGTCACTCCTCCATGTTACTCCTCCATGTCGCTACACCAACTCACTCCTCATGTCTCTCCTCCATGTCGCTACTCCATTTCACTCCTCCATTTCGTTCCACCATGTCAGTTCTACATGTCACTACTCCATTTTACTCCTCCTTGTCGCTATTCCATGTCACTCCTCCATGTTGCTACACCAACTCACTCCTCATGTCACTCCTCCATGTTGCTACTCCATGTCAATCCTCCATGTCACTCCTCCATGTCACTCCTCCATGTCACTCCTCCATGTCACTACACCAACTCCCTCATCCCTTTCCCTCCGCCATGTCACTCCACCATATCAACCCACCTTCCTGATCAAACTTGACAGTTCTCCATGTCACTACTCCATGTCTCTCCTCCACATCAATCCTCTATGTCACTCCTCATGTCACTCCTCCATGTCACTCCTCCATGTCGCTATTCCATGTCACTCCTTATGTCGCTACACCAACTCACTCCTCCATTTCACTCCTCCATTTCACTCCACCACATCTCTCCTCCATATCACTCCTCCATATCAACCCTCCATGTCACTCCTCCATGTCACTCCTCCATGTCCTTCCTCCATGTCACTCCTCCATGTCACTACACCAACTCACTCATCCCTGTCCCTCCGCCATGTCACTCCTCCATGTCACTCCTCCATGTCGCTACACCAACTCACTCCTCATGTCACTCCTCCATGTCGCTACTCCATTTCACATCTCCATGTCGCTACACCAACTCACTCCTCCATGTCACTCATCCAAGTCACTCCTCCATGTCGCTATTCCATGTCACTCCTTATGTCGATACACCAACTCACTCCTCCATGTCACTCCTCCATTTCACTCCACCATATCACTCCTCCATGTCACTCCTTCATATCAACCATCCATGTCACTCCTTCATGTCACTCCTCTATGTCACTCCTCCATGTCACTACACCAACTCACTCATCCCTGTCCCTCCGCCATGTCACTCCACCATATCAACCCTCCTTCCTGATCAAACTTGTCAGTTCTCCATGTCACTACTTCATGTCTCTCCTCCACATAAATTCTCTATGTCACTCCTCCATGTCACTCCTCCATGTCACTCCTCCTTGTCGCTATTCCATGTCACTCCTCCATGTTGCTACACGAACTCACTCCTCATGTCACTCCTCCATGTCGCTACTCCATTTCACTCCTCCATGTCGCTACACCAACTCAATCCTCCTTGTCACTCTTCCATGTCACTCCACCATATCAACCCTCCTTCCTGATCAAACTTGTCACTTCTCCATGTCACTACTCCATGTCTTTCCTCCACGTGAATCCTCTATGTCACTCCTCCATGTCACTCCTCCATATCAACCCTCCATGTCACTCCTCCTTGTTGCTCCACCAACTCACTCTTCCATGTCACTCCTCCATTTCACTCCACCACGTCCCTCCTCCATATCAACCCTCCATGTCACTCCTCCATGTCACTCCTCCATGTCCCTCCTCCACATCACTCCTCTATATCACTCCTCCATGTCTCTCCTCCATGTCACTCCTCCTTGTCGCTATTCCATGTTACTCCTCCATGTCGCTACACCAACTCACTCTTCCATGTCACTCCTCCATTTCACTCCACCATGTCACTCCTCATGTCACTCCTCCATGTCGCTACTCCTTGTCACTCATCCATGTCACTCATCCACGTCATTCCTCCATGTCACTCCTTTATGTCACTCCTCCAAGTTACTCCTCAATTTCACTTCTATATGACTTCAATGTCACTCCTGCATGTCGCTCCTACATATAACTCCTCTATTTCACTCCTCCATGTCACTCCTCCATATCAATCCTCCATTTCACTCCTCCATGTAACTCCTTAATGTCATTACTCCATGTCGCTACTCCATGTTTCTCCTCCATATCACTCTTGCATGTCGCTCCTCCATGTCACTTCTCCAAGTTGTCAATGTCATGTCTCTCATCCGTGTAGCTCCATATTGTCACTCCTCCATATCACTCCTCCGTGTCACTTCTACATGTTTTACATGTCACTCCTCCACATCACTCCTCTATGTCACTCCTCCATGTCACTTTTCAATATAACTCCTCTATGTCATTCCCCTATGTCGCTACTCCATGTCACTCCTCCATGTCGATCCTCCATGTCACTCCTCCATGTCACTTCAATATGTCTTCCATGTCACTCCTCCATGTTGCTCCTCCTTGTCACTCCTCCATGTTGCTCCTCCATGTCACTCCTTCATGTCACTCATCCATGTCCCTCCGCCATGTCACTCCACCATATCAATCCTACTTGCTGATCCGCCCTGTCACTCCTCCATGTCTCTCCTCCACATCAATCCTCCATGTCACTCCTCCATGTCACTCCTCCATGTCACTACACCTACTTACTCATCCCTTTCCCTCCGCCATGTCACTCCACCATATCAACCCTCCTTCCTGATCAAACTTCTCACTTCTCCATGTCACTACTCCATGTCTCTCCTCCACATCAATCCTCTATGTCACTCCTCCATGTCACTCCTCCATGTCACTCCTCCTTGTCGCTATTCCATGTCACTCCTCCATGTCGCTACACCAACTCACTCCTCATGTCACTCCTCCATGTCACTATTCCATGTCACTCCTTCTGTCGCTACACCAACTCACTCCTCCATTTCACACCTCCATTACACTCCACCACGTCACACCTCCATATCACTCCTCCATATTAACCCTCCATGTCACTCCTTCATGTCACTCCTCCATGTCATTCCTCCATGTCACTCCTCCATGTCACTACACCAACTCACTCATCCCTGTCCCTCCACCATGTCACTCCTCCATGTCACTAATCCATGTTGCTACACCAACTCACTCCTCATGTCACTCCTCCATGTCGCTACTCCATTTCACTCCTCCATTTCACTCCACCACATCACTCCTCCATGTCACTCCTCCATGTCACTACACCAACTCAATCCTCATGTCACTCCTCCATGTCGCTACTCCATGTCAATCCTCCATGTCGCTAAACCATCTCAATCCTCCTTGTCACTCCTCCATGTGACTCATCCAAGTCATTCCTCCATGACACTCTTTTATGTCACTCCTCCAAGTCACTCCTCCATGTCACTTCTATATGTCTTCCATGTCACTCCTCCATGTCGCTCCTCCTTGTCACTCCTCCATGTAGCTATTCCATGTCACTCCTCCATGTCGCTCTACCAACTCATTCCTCCATGTCACTTGTCCACGTCACTCCTCCATATCACTCCTCCATATCAACCCTCCATGTCACTCCTCCATGTCACTCCTCCATGTCATTCCTCCATGTCAGTCCTCCATGTCGCTACACCAACTCACTCCTCATGTCACTCCTCCATGTCGCTACTCCATTTCACTCCTCCATTTCGTTCCACCATGTCACTCCTCCATGTCACTCCTCCATATCAACCCTCCATGTCACTCATCCATGTCACTCCTCCATGTCACTCCTCCATGTTACTCCTCCATGTCGCTACACCAACTCACTCCTCATGTCTCTCCTCCATGTCGCTACTCCATTTCACTCCTCCATTTCGTTCCACCATGTCAGTTCTACATGTCACTACTCCATTTTACTCCTCCTTGTCGCTATTCCATGTCACTCCTCCATGTTGCTACACCAACTCACTCCTCATGTCACTCCTCCATGTTGCTACTCCATGTCAATCCTCCATGTCACTCCTCCATGTCACTCCTCCATGTCACTCCTCCATGTCACTACACCAACTCCCTCATCCCTTTCCCTCCGCCATGTCACTCCACCATATCAACCCACCTTCCTGATCAAACTTGACAGTTCTCCATGTCACTACTCCATGTCTCTCCTCCACATCAATCCTCTATGTCACTCCTCATGTCACTCCTCCATGTCACTCCTCCATGTCATTCCTCCATGTCACTCCTCCATGTCACTACACCAACTCACTCATCCCTGTCCCTCCGCCATGTCACTCCTCCAATTCACTCCTCCATGTCGCTACACAACTCACTCCTCATGTCACTTCTCCATGTTGCTACTCCATTTCACATCTCCATGTCGCTACACCAACTCACTCCTCCATGTCACTCATTCAAGTCACTCCTCCATGTCGCTATTCCATGTCACTCCTTATGTCGATACACCAACTCACTCCTCCATGTCACTCCTCCCTTTCACTCCACCACATCACTCCTCCATGTCACTCCTTCATATCAACCCTCCATGTCACTCATCCATGTCACTCCTCTATGTCACTCCTCCATGTCACTACACCAACTCACTAATCCCTGTCCCTCAGCCATGTCACTCCACCAACTCACTCCTCCATGTCACTCCTCCATGTCGCTATTCCATGTCACTCCTTTTGTCGCTACACCAACTCACTCCTCCATGTCACTCCTCCATTTCACTCCACCACGTCACTCCTCCATGTCACTCCTCCATATCAACCTTCCATGTCACTCCTCCATGTCACTCCTTCATGTCACTCCTCTATGTCACTACACCAACTCACTCATCCCTTTCCCTCCGCCATGTCACTCCACCATATCAACCCTCCTTCCTGATCAAACTTCTCACTTCTCCATGTCACTACTCCATGTCTCTCCTCCACATCAATCCTCTATGTCACTCCTCCATGTCACTCCTCCATGTCGCTACACCAACTCACTCCTCATGTCACTCCTCCATGTCGCTATTCCATGTCACTCCTTATGTCGCTACACCAACTCACTCCTCCATTTCACTTCTATATGTCTTCCATGTCACTCCTCCATGTCGTTACACCAACTCACTCCTCCATGTCACTCCTCCTTGTCACTCCTCCATGTCGCCCTACCAACACACTCCTCCATGTCACTCGTCCACGTCACTCCTCCATGTCACACTTCCTTGTCACTCCTCCATGTCGCTATTCCATGTCACTCCTTTTGTCGCTACACAAACTCACTCCTCCATGTCACTCCTCCATTTCACTCCTCCTTGTCACCCCTCCATGTTGCTCCTCCATGTCACTCATCCATGTCACTCATCCATGTCCCTCCACCATGTCACTCCACCATATCAATCCTCCTTGCTGATCCGCCCTGTAACTCCTCCATGTCTCTCCTCCACATCAATCCTCCATGTCACTCCTCCATGTCACTCCTCCATGTCACTCCTCCATGTCACTACACCAACTCCCTCATCCCTTTCACTCCGCCATGTCACTCCACCATATCAACCCTCCTTCCTGATAAAAAACCTGTCAGTTCTCCATGTCACTACTCTATGTCTCTCCTCCACATCAATCCTCTATGTCACTCCTCATGTCACTCCTCCATGTCACTCCTCCATGTCGCTATTCCATGTCACTCCTTATGTCGCTACACCAACTCACTCCTCCATTTCACTCCTCCATTTCACTCCACCACATGACTCCTCCATATCGCTCTTCCATATCAACCCATCCATGTCACTCCTCCATGTCACTCCTCCATGTCATTCCTCCATGTAACTCCTCCATGTCACTACACCAACTCACTCATCCCTGTACCTCCGCCATGTCACTCCTCCATGTCACTCCTCCATGTCGCTACACCAACTCACTCCTAATGTCACTTCTCCATGTTGCTACTCCATTTCACATCTCTATGTCGCTACACCAACTCACTCCTCCATGTCACTCATTCAAATCACTCCTCCATGTCACTATTCCATGTCACTACTTATGTCGATACACCAACTCACTCCTCCATGACACTCCTCCATTTCACTCCACCACATCACTCCTCCATGTCACTCCTTCATATCAACCCTCCATGTCACTCCTCCATGTCACTCCTCTATGTCACTCCTCCATGTCACTACACCAACTCACTAATCCCTGTCCCTCCGCCATGTCACTCCACCAACTCACTCCTCCATGTCACTCCTCCATGTCGCTATTCCATGTCACTCCTTTTGTCGCTACACCAACTCACTCCTCCATGTCACTCCTCCATTTCACTCCACCACGTCACTCCTCCATGTCACTCCTCCATATCAACCTTCCATGTCACTCCTCCATGTGACTCCTCCATGTCACTCCTCTATGTCACTACACCAACTCACTCATCCCTTTCACTCCGCCATGTCACTCCACCATATCAACCCTCCTTCCTGATCAAACTTCTCACTTCTCCATGTCACTACTCCATGTCTCTCCTCCACATCAATCCTCTATGTCACTCCTCCATGTCACTCCTCCATGTCACTCCTCCATGTCACTCCTCCATTTCACTCCACCACGTCACTCCTCCATGTCACTCCTCCATATCAACACTCCATGTCACTCCTCCATGTCACTCCTCCTTGTCAATCCTCCATGTCACACCTCCTTGTCAATCCTCCATGTTGCTATTCCATGTCACTCCTCCATGTCGCTCTACCAACTCACTCCTCCATGTCACTCGTCCACGTCACTCCTCCATGTCACACTTCCTTGTCACTCCTCCATTTAGCTACTTCATGTCACTACACCAACTCACTCATCCCTGTCCCTCCGCCATGTCACTCCACCATATCAACCCTCCTTCCTGATCAAACTTTTCACTTCTCCATGTCACTACTCCATGTCTCTCCTCCACATCACTCCTCTATATCACTCCTCCATGTCACTCCTCCTTGTCGCTATTCCATGTTACTCCTCCATGTCGCTACACCAACTCACTCTTCCATGTCACTCCCACATTTCACTCCACCATGTCACTCCTCCATGTCACTCCTCCATATCAACCCTCCATGTCACTCCTCAATGTTACTCCTCCATGTCACTACACCAACTCACTCATCCCTGTCCCTCCGCCATGTCACTCCACAATATCAAACCTCCTTCCTGATCAAACTTGTCAGTTCTCCATGTCACTACTCCATGTCTCTCCTCCACATCAATCCTCTATGTCACTCCTCCATGTCACTCCTCCATGTCACTCCTCCTTGTCGCTATTCCATGTCACTCCTCCATGTTGCTACACCACCTCACTCCTCATGTCACTCCTCCATGTCGCTACTCCATGTCACTCCTCCATGTCGCTACACCAACTCAATCCTTCTTGTCACTCCTCCATGTCACTCATCCAAGTCATTCCTCCATGTCACTCCTTTATGTCACTCCTCCAAATCACTCCTCCATGTCACTTCTATATGTCTTCCATGTCACTCCTCCATGTCGCTCCACCAACTCACTCCTCCATGTCACTCCTCCTTGTCACTCCTCCATGTAGCTATTCCATGTCACTCCTCCATGTCGCTCTACCAACTCACTCCTCCATGTCACTCGTCCACGTCACTCCTCCATGTCACACTTCCTTGTCACTCCTCCATGTTACTCCTCCATGTCACTCCTCCTTGTCGCTCTTCCATGTCACTCCTCCATGTCGCTACACCAACTCAATCCTCATGTCACTCCTCCATGTCACTTCTATATGTCTTCAATGTGACTCCTCCATGTCGTTACACCAACTCATTCCCCATGTCACTCCTCCATGTCGCAACTCCATGTCACTCCTCCAATTCACTACTTCATGTCTCTCCTCCATGTCACTTCTCCAAGTCTTCAATGTCATGTCTCTCATCTGTGTAGCTCCATATTGTCACTCCTCCAAGTCACTCCTCCATGTCGCTACTCCATGTCACTCCTCCATGTCACACCTCCTTGTCACTCCTTCATGTAGCTACTCCATGTCACTCCTCCATGTGTCTCTACCAACTCACTCCTCCATGTCACTCATCCACGTCACTCCTCCATGTCACACTTCCTTGTCACTCATCCATGTAGCTACTTCATGTCACTACACCAACTCACTCATCCCTGTCCCTCCGCCATGTCACTCCACCATTTCAACCCTCCTTCCTGATCAAACTTGTCACTTCTCCATGTCACTACTCCATGTCTCTCCTCCACATCACTCCTCTATATCACTCCTCCATGTCACTCCTCCATGTCACTCCTCCTTGTTGCTATTCCATGACACTCCTCCATGTCACTACACCACGTCACTCCTCCATGTCACTCCTCCATATCAACGCTCCATGTCACTCCTCCATGTTACTCCTCCATGTCACTCCTCCTTGTCGCTCTTCCATGTCACTCCTCCATGTCGCTACACCAACTCAATCCTCATGTCACTCCTCCATGTCACTTCTATATGTCTTCCATGTCACTCCTCCATGTCACTACACCAACTCACTCCTCATGTCACTCCTCCATGTCACTCCTCCATGTCGCTATTCCATGTCACTCCTTATGTCGCTACACCAACTCACTCCTCCATTTCACTCCTCCATCTCACTCCACCACGTCATTCCTCCAAATCACTCCTCCATATCAACCCTCCATGTCACTCCTCCATGTCACTCCTCCATGTTATTCCTCCATGTCACTCCTCCATGTCACTACACCAACTCACTCATCCCTGTCCCTCCGCCATGTCACTCCACCATTTCAACCCTCCTTCCTGATCAAACTTGTCACTTTTCCATGTCACTACTCCATGTCTCTCCTCAACATCACTCCTCTATATCACTCCTCCATGTCACTCCTCCATGTCACTCCTCCTTGTCGCTATTCCATGTTACTCCTCCATGTCGCTACACCAACTCACTCTTCCATGTCACTCCCCCATTTCACTCCACCACGTCACTCCTCCATGCATGTCACTCCTCCATATCAACGCTCCATGTCACTCCTCCATGTTACTCCTCCATGTCACTCCTCCTTGTCGCTCTTCCATGTCACTCCTCCATGTCGCTACACCAACTCAATCCTCATGTCACTCCTCCATGTCAATTCTATATGTCTTCCATGTGACTCCTCCATGTCGTTACACCAACTCATTCCCCATGTCACTCCTCCATGTCGCTACTCCATGTCACTCCTCCAATTCACTACTTCATGTCTCTCCTCCATGTCACTTCTCCAAGTCTTCAATGTCATGTCTCTCATCTGTGTAGCTCCATATTGTCACTCCTCCAAGTCACTCCTCCATGTCGCTACTCCATGTCACTCCTCCATGTCACACCTCCTTGTCACTCCTTCATGTAGCTACTCCATGTCACTCCTCCATGTGTCTCTACCAACTCACTCCTCCATGTCACTCATCCACGTCACTCCTCCATGTCACACTTCCTTGTCACTCATCCATGTAGCTACTTCATGTCACTACACCAACTCACTCATCCCTGTCCCTCCGCCATGTCACTCCACCATTTCAACCCTCCTTCCTGATCAAACTTGTCACTTTTCCATGTCACTACTCCATGTCTCTCCTCCACATCACTCCTCTATATCACTCCTCCATGTCACTCCTCCATGTCACTCCTCCTTGTCGCTATTCCATGTTACTCCTCCATGTCGCTACACCAACTCACTCTTCCATGTCACTCCCCCATTTCACTCCACCACGTCACTCCTCCATGTCACTCCTCCATATCAACGCTCCATGTCACTCCTCCATGTTACTCCTCCATGTCACTCCTCCATGTCACTCCTCCATGTCACTATTCCATGTCACTCCTTATGTCGCTACACCAACTCACTCCTCCATGTCACTACACCACCTCACTAATCCCTGTCCCTCCGCAATGTCACTCCACAATATCAAACCTCCTTCCTGATCAAACTTGTCAGTTCTCCATGTCACTACTCCATGTCTCTCCTCCACATCAATCCTCTATGTCACTCCTCCATTTCACTCCTCCATGTCACTCCTCCTTGTCGCTATTCCATGACACTCCTCCATGTTGCTACACCAACTCACTCCTCATGTCACTCCTCCATGTCGCTACTCCATGTCACTCCTCCATGTCGCTACAACAACTCAATCCCCTTGTCACTCCTCCATGTCACTCATCCAAGTCATTCCTCCATGTCACTCCTTTATGTCACTCATCCATGTCGCTACACCAACTCAATCCTCATGTCACTCCTCCATGTCAATTCTATATGTCTTCCATGTGACTCCTCCATGTCGTTACACCAACTCATTCCCCATGTCACTCCTCCATGTCGCTACTCCATGTCACTCCTCCAATTCACTACTTCATGTCTCTCCTCCATGTCACTTCTCCAAGTCTTCAATGTCATGTCTCTCATCTGTGTAGCTCCATATTGTCACTCCTCTAAGTCACTCCTCCATGTCGCTACTCCATGTCACTCCTCCATGTTACACCTCCTTGTCACTCCTTCATGTAGCTACTCCATGTCACTCCTCCATGTGTCTCTACCAACTCACTCCTCCATGTCACTCATCCACGTCACTCCTCCATGTCACACTTCCTTGTCACTCATCCATGTAGCTACTTCATGTCACTACACCAACTCACTCATCCCTGTCCCTCCGCCATGTCACTCCACCATTTCAACCCTCCTTCCTGATCAAACTTGTCACTTTTCCATGTCACTACTCCATGTCTCTCCTCCACATCACTCCTCTATATCACTCCTCCATGTCACTCCTCCATGTCACTCCTCCTTGTCGCTATTCCATGTTACTCCTCCATGTCGCTACACCAACTCACTCTTCCATGTCACTCCCCCATTTCACTCCACCACGTCACTCCTCCATGTCACTCCTCCATATCAACGCTCCATGTCACTCCTCCATGTTACTCCTCCATGTCACTCCTCCATGTCACTCCTCCATGTCACTATTCCATGTCACTCCTTATGTCGCTACACCAACTCACTCCTCCATGTCACTACACCACCTCACTAATCCCTGTCCCTCCGCAATGTCACTCCACAATATCAAACCTCCTTCCTGATCAAACTTGTCAGTTCTCCATGTCACTCCTCCATGTTACTCCTCCATGTCACTCCTCCTTGTCGCTCTTCCATGTCACTCCTCCATGTCGCTACACCAACTCAATCCTCATGTCACTCCTCCATGTCAATTCTATATGTCTTCCATGTGACTCCTCCATGTCGTTACACCAACTCATTCCCCATGTCACTCCTCCATGTCGCTACTCCATGTCACTCCTCCAATTCACTACTTCATGTCTCTCCTCCATGTCACTTCTCCAAGTCTTCAATGTCATGTCTCTCATCTGTGTAGCTCCATATTGTCACTCCTCCAAGTCACTCCTCCATGTCGCTACTCCATGTCACTCCTCCATGTCACACCTCCTTGTCACTCCTTCATGTAGCTACTCCATGTCACTCCTCCATGTGTCTCTACCAACTCACTCCTCCATGTCACTCATCCACGTCACTCCTCCATGTCACACTTCCTTGTCACTCATCCATGTAGCTACTTCATGTCACTACACCAACTCACTCATCCCTGTCCCTCCGCCATGTCACTCCACCATTTCAACCCTCCTTCCTGATCAAACTTGTCACTTTTCCATGTCACTACTCCATGTCTCTCCTCCACATCACTCCTCTATATCACTCCTCCATGTCACTCCTCCATGTCACTCCTCCTTGTCGCTATTCCATGTTACTCCTCCATGTCGCTACACCAACTCACTCTTCCATGTCACTCCCCCATTTCACTCCACCACGTCACTCCTCCATGTCACTCCTCCATATCAATGCTCCATGTCACTCCTCCATGTTACTCCTCCATGTCACTCCTCCATGTCACTCCTCCATGTCACTATTCCATGTCACTCCTTATGTCGCTACACCAACTCACTCCTCCATGTCACTACACCACCTCACTAATCCCTGTCCCTCCGCAATGTCACTCCACAATATCAAACCTCCTTCCAAATCAAACTTGTCAGTTCTCCATGTCACTACTCCATGTCTCTCCTCCACATCAATCCTCTATGTCACTCCTCCATTTCACTCCTCCATGTCACTCCTCCTTGTCGCTATTCCATGACACTCCTCCATGTTGCTACACCAACTCACTCCTCATGTCACTCCTCCATGTCGCTACTCCATGTCACTCCTCCATGTCGCTACAACAACTCAATCCCCTTGTCACTCCTCCATGTCACTCATCCAAGTCATTCCTCCATGTCACTCCTTTATGTCACTCATCCAAGTTACTCCTCCATGTCATTTCTATATGTCTTCCATGTTACTCCTCCATGTTGCTCCACCAACTCACTCCTCCATGTCACTCCTCTTTGTCAATCCTCCATGTAGCTATTCCATGTCACTCCTCCATGTCGCTCTACCAACTCACTCCTCCATGTCACTCGTCCACGTCACTCCTCCATGTCACACTTCCTTGTCACTCCTCCATTTAGCTACTTCATGTCACTACACCAACTCACTCATCCCTGTCCCTCCGCCATGTCACTCCACCATATCAACCCTCCTTCCTAATCAAACTTGTCACTTCTCCATGTCACTACTCCATGTCTCTCCTCCACATCACTCCTCTATATCACTCCTCCATGTCACTCCTCCATGTCACTCCTCCTTGTCGCTATTCCATGTTACTCCTCCATGTCGCTACACCAACTCACTCTTCCATGTCACTCCCACATTTCACTCCACCATGTCACTCCTCCATGTCACTCCTCCATATCAACCCTCCATGTCACTCCTCAATGTTACTCCTCCATGTCACTACACCAACTCACTCATCCCTGTCCCTCCGCCATGTCACTCCACAATATCAAAACTCCTTCCTGATCAAACTTGTCAGTTCTCCATGTCACTACTCCATGTCTCTCCTCCACATCAATCCTCTATGTCACTCCTCCATGTCACTCCCACATTTCACTCCACCATGTCACTCCTCCATGTCACTCCTCCATATCAACCCTCCATGTCACTCCTCAATGTTACTCCTCCATGTCACTACACCAACTCACTCATCCCTGTCCCTCCGCCATGTCACTCCACAATATCAAAACTCCTTCCTGATCAAACTTGTCAGTTCTCCATGTCACTACTCCATGTCTCTCCTCCAACTCAATCTTCATGTCACTCCTCCATGTAGCTACTCCATGTCACTCCTCCATTTCGCTACACCAACTCAATCCTTCTTGTCACTCCTCCATGTCACTCATCCAAGTCATTCCTCCATGTCACTCCTTTATGTCACTCCTCCAAGTCACTCCTCCATGTCACTTCTATATGTCTTCCATGTCACTCCTCCATGTCGCTCCACCAACTCACTCCTCCATGTCACTCCTCCTTGTCACTCCTCCATGTAGCTATTCCAGGTCACTCCTCCATGTCGCTCTACCAACTCACTCCTCCATGTCACTCGTCCACGTCACTCCTCCATGTCACACTTCCTTGTCACTCATCCATGTAGCTACTTCATGTCACTACACCAACTCACTCTTCCCTGTCCCTCCGCCATGTCACTCCACCATTTCAACCCTCCTTCCTGATCAAACTTGTCACTTCTCCATGTCACTACTCCATGTCTCTCCTCCACATCACTCCTCTATATCACTCCTCCATGTCACTCCTCCTTGTCGCTATTCCATGTTATTCCTCCATGTCGCTACACCAACTCACTCTTCCATGTCACTCCCCCATTTCACTCCACCACGTCACTCCTCCATGTCACTCCTCCATATCAACGCTCCATGTCACTCCTCCATGTTACTCCTCCATGTCACTCCTCCTTGTCGCTCTTCCATGTCACTCCTTATGTCGCTACACCAACTCACTCCTCCATGTCACTCCTCCATATCAACCCTCCATGTCACTCCTGAATGTCACTCCTCCATGTCAGTCCTCCATGTCACTCCTCTATGTCACTACACCAACTCACTCATCCCTTCCCCTCCGCCATGTCACTCCACCATATCAACCCTCCTTCCTGATCAAACTTGTCACTTCTCCATGTCACTACTCCATGTCTCTCCTCCACATCAATCTTCTATGTCACTCCTCCATGTCACTCCTCCATGTCACTCCTCCTTGTCGCTATTCCATGACACTCCTCCATGTCACTACACCACGTCACTCCTCCATGTCACTCCTCCATATCAACGCTCCATGTCACTCCTCCATGTTACTCCTCCATGTCACTCCTCCTTGTCGCTCTTCCATGTCACTCCTCCATGTCGCTACACCAACTCAATCCTCATGTCACTCCTCCATGTCAATTCTATATGTCTTCCATGTCACTCCTCCATGTCGTTACACCAACTCATTCCCCATGTCACTCCTCCATGTCGCTACTCCATGTCACTCCTCCAATTCACTACTTCATGTCTCTCCTCCATGTCACTTCTCCAAGTCTTCAATGTCATGTCTCTCATCTGTGTAGCTCCATATTGTCACTCCTCCAAGTCACTCCTCCATGTCGCTACACCAACTCACTCCTCCATTTCACTCCTCCATTTCACTCCACCACGTCATTCCTCCAAATCACTCCTCCATATCAACCCTCCATGTCACTCCTCCATGTCACTCCTCCATGTTATTCCTCCATGTCACTCCTCCATGTCACTACACCAACTCACTCATCCCTGTCCCTCCGCCATGTCACTCCTCCATGTCACTCCTCCATGTCACTCCTCCTTGTCGCTATTCCATGTTACTCCTCCATGTCGCTACACCAACTCACTCTTCCATGTCACTCCCACATTTCACTCCACCATGTCACTCCTCCATGTCACTCCTCCATATCAACCCTCCATGTCACTCCTCAATGTTACTCCTCCATGTCACTACACCAACTCACTCATCCCTGTCCCTCCGCCATGTCACTCCACAATATCAAACCTCCTTCCTGATCAAACTTGTCAGTTCTCCATGTCACTACTCCATGTCTCTCCTCCACATCAATCCTCTATGTCACTCCTCCATGTCACTCCTCCATGTCACTCCTCCTTGTCGCTATTCCATGTCACTCCTCCATGTCGCTACTCCAAGTCATTCCTCCATGTCACTCCTCCATGTCACTCCTCCTTGTCGCTATTCCATGTCACTCCTCCATGTAGCTACTCCATGTCACTCCTCCATGTCACTCCTCCACGTCACTCTGAAATTTCACTCCACCACGCCACTCCTCTTTATCAATCTTCCATGTTACTCCTCCATATCAATCCTCTATGTCACTTCTCCATGTCACTCCTCCTTGTCGCAATTCCATGTCACTCCTCCATGTCGCTACACCAACTCACTCCTCCATGTCACTCCTTTATGTCATTCCTCCAAGTCACTCCTCTATGTCACTCCTCCATGTCACTCCTCCATGTCACTATTCCATGTCACTCCTTATGTCGCTACACCAACTCACTCCTCCATGTCACTCCTCCATTTCACTCCACCACGTCACTCCTCCATGTCACTCCTCCATATCAACCCTCCATGTCACTCCTGCATGTCACTCCTCCATGTCAGTCCTCCATGTCACTCCTCTATGTCACTACACCAACTCACTCATCCCTTCCCCTCCGCCATGTCACTCCACCATATCAACCCTCCTTCCTGATCAAACTTGTCACTTCTCCATGTCACTACTCCATGTCTCTTATCCACATAAATCTTCTATGTCACTCCTCCATGTCACTCCTCCATGTCACTCCTCCTTGTTGCTATTCCATGACACTCCTCCATGTCACTACACCACGTCAATCCTCCATGTCACTCCTCCATATCAACGCTCCATGTCACTCCTCCATGTTACTCCTCCATGTCACTCCTCCTTGTCGCTCTTCCATGTCACTCCTCCATGTCGCTACACCAACTCAATCCTCATGTCACTCCTCCATGTCACTTCTATATGTCTTCCATGTCACTCCTCCATGTCACTACACCAACTCACTCCTCATGTCACTCCTCCATGTCACTCCTCCATGTCGCTATTCCATGTCACTCCTTATGTCGCTACACTAACTCACTCCTCCATTTCACTCCTCCATTTCACTCCACCACGTCATTCCTCCAAATCACTCCTCCATATCAACCCTCCATGTCACTCCTCCATGTCACTACACCAACTCACTCATCCCTGTCCCTCCGCCATGTCACTCCTCCATGTCACTCCTCCATGTCACTCCTCCTTGTCGCTATTCCATGTTACTCCTCCATGTCGCTACACCAACTCAATCTTCCATGTCACTCCCACATTTCACTCCACCATGTCACTCCTCCATGTCACTCCTCCATATCAACCCTCCATGTCACTCCTCAATGTTACTCCTCCATGTCACTACACCAACTCACTCATCCCTGTCCCTCCGCCATGTCACTCCACAATATCAAACCTCCTTCCTGATCAAACTTGTCAGTTCTCCATGTCACTACTCCATGTCTCTCCTCCACATCAATCCTCTATGTCACTCCTCCATGTCACTCCTCCATGTCACTCCTCCTTGTCGCTATTCCATGTCACTCCTCCATGTAGCTACTCCATGTCACTCCTCCATGTCGCTACACCAACTCAATCCTTCTTGTCACTCCTCCATGTCACTCATCCAAGTCATTCCTCCATGTCACTCCTTTATGTCACTCCTCCAAGTCACTCCTCCATGTCACTTCTATGTCTTCCATGTCACTCCTCCATGTCGCTCCACCAACTCACTCCTCCATGTCATCCTCCTTGTCACTCCTCCATGTAGCTATTCCATGTCACTCCTCCATGTCGCTCTACCAACTCACTCCTCCATGTCACTCGTCCATGTCACTCCTCCATGTCACACTTCCTTGTCACTCATCCATGTAGCTACTTCATGTCACTACACCAACTCACTCATCCCTGTCCCTCCGCCATGTCACTCCACCATTTCAACCCTCCTTCTTGATCAAACTTGTCACTTTTCCATGTCACTACTCCATGTCTCTCCTCCACATCACTCCTCTATATCACTCCTCCATGTCACTCCTCCATGTCACTCCTCCTTGTCGCTATTCCATGTTACTCCTCCATGTCGCTACACCAACTCACTCTTCCATGTCACTCCCCCATTTCACTCCACCACGTCACTCCTCCATGTCACTCCTCCATATCAACGCTCCATGTCACTCCTCCATGTTACTCCTCCATGTCACTCCTCCTTGTCGCTCTTCCATGTCACTCCTCCATGTCGCTACACCAACTCAATCCTCATGTCACTCCTCCATGTCACTTCTATATGTCTTCCATGTGACTCCTCCATGTCGTTACACCAACTCATTCCCCATGTCACTCCTCTATGTCGCTACTCCATGTCACTCCTCCAATTCACTACTTCATGTCTCTCCTCCATGTCACTTCTCCAAGTCTTCAATGTCATGTCTCTCATCTGTGTAGCTCCATATTGTCACTCCTCCAAGTCACTTCTCCATGTCACTCCTCCATGTCACTACACCAACTCACTCATCCCTGTCCCTCCGCTATGTCACTCCTCCATGTCACTCCTCCATGTCGCTACACCAACTCACTCCTCATGTCACTCCTCCATGTCGCTACTCCATTTCACATCTCCATGTCGCTACACCAACTCACTCCTCCATGTCACTCATCCAAGTCACTCCTCCATGTCGCTATTCCATGTCACTCCTTATGTCGATACACCAACTCACTCCTCCATGTCACTCCTCCATTTCACTCCACCATATCAATCCTCCATGTCACTCCTTCATATTAACCCTCCATGTCACTCCTTCATGTCACTCCTCTATGTCACTCCTCCATGTCACTACACCAACTCACTAATCCCTGTCCCTCCGCCATGTCACTCCACCATATCAACCCTCCTTCCTGATCAAACTTGTCAGTTCTCCATGTCACTACTTCATGTCTCTCCTCCACATAAATTATCTATGTCACTCCTCCATGTCACTCCTCCATGTCACTCCTCCTTGTCGCTATTCCATGTCACTCCTCCATGTTGCTACACGAACTCACTCCTCATGTCACTCCTCCATGTCGCTACTCCATTTCACTCCTCCATGTCGCTACACCAACTCAATCCTCCTTGTCACTCTTCCATGTCACTCCACCATATCAACCCTCCTTCCTGATCAAACTTGTCACTTCTCCATGTCACTACTCCATGTCTTTCCTCCACGTGAATCCTCTATGTCACTCCTCCATGTCACTCCTCCATATCAACCCTCCATGTCACTCCTCCTTGTCGCTACACCAACTCACTCTTCCATGTCACTCCTCCATTTCACTCCACCACGTCCCTCCTCCATATCAACCCTCCATGTCACTCCTCCATGTCACTCCTCCATGTCCCTCCTCCACATCACTCCTCTATATCACTCCTCCATGTCTCTCCTCCATGTCACTCCTCCTTGTCGCTATTCCATGTTACTCCTCCATGTCGCTACACCAACTCACTCTTCCATGTCACTCCTCCATTTCACTCCACCATGTCACTCCTCATGTCACTCCTCCATGTCACTCCTCCATGTCACTATTCCATGTCACTCCTCCATGTCGCTACACCAACTCACTCCTCCATTTCACTCCTCCATTTCACTCCACCACGTCATTCCTCCAAATCACTCCTCCATATCAACCCTCCATGTCACTCCTCCATGTCACTCCTCCATGTTATTCCTCCATGTCACTCCTCCATGTCACTACACCAACTCACTCATCCCTGTCCCTCCGCCATGTCACTCCTCCATGTCACTCCTCCATGTCACTCCTCCTTGTCGCTATTCCATGTTACTCCTCCATGTCGCTACACCAACTCACTCTTCCATGTCACTCCCACATTTCACTCCACCATGTCACTCCTCCATGTCACTCCTCCATATCAACCCTCCATGTCACTCCTCAATGTTACTCCTCCATGTCACTACACCAACTCACTCATCCCTGTCCCTCCGCCATGTCACTCCACAATATCAAACCTCCTTCCTGATCAAACTTGTCAGTTCTCCATGTCACTACTCCATGTCTCTCCTCCACATCAATCCTCTATGTCACTCCTCCATGTCACTCCTCCATGTCACTCCTCCTTGTCGCTATTCCATGTCACTCCTCCATGTCGCTACTCCAAGTCATTCCTCCATGTCACTCCTCCATGTCACTCCTCCTTGTCGCTATTCCATGTCACTCCTCCATGTAGCTACTCCATGTCACTCCTCCATGTCACTCCTCCACGTCACTCTGAAATTTCACTCCACCACGCCACTCCTCTTTATCAATCTTCCATGTTACTCCTCCATATCAATCCTCTATGTCACTTCTCCATGTCACTCCTCCTTGTCGCAATTCCATGTCACTCCTCCATGTCGCTACACCAACTCACTCCTCCATGTCACTCCTTTATGTCATTCCTCCAAGTCACTCCTCTATGTCACTCCTCCATGTCACTCCTCCATGTCACTATTCCATGTCACTCCTTATGTCGCTACACCAACTCACTCCTCCATGTCACTCCTCCATTTCACTCCACCACGTCACTCCTCCATGTCACTCCTCCATATCAACCCTCCATGTCACTCCTGCATGTCACTCCTCCATGTCAGTCCTCCATGTCACTCCTCTATGTCACTACACCAACTCACTCATCCCTTCCCCTCCGCCATGTCACTCCACCATATCAACCCTCCTTCCTGATCAAACTTGTCACTTCTCCATGTCACTACTCCATGTCTCTTATCCACATAAATCTTCTATGTCACTCCTCCATGTCACTCCTCCATGTCACTCCTCCTTGTTGCTATTCCATGACACTCCTCCATGTCACTACACCACGTCAATCCTCCATGTCACTCCTCCATATCAACGCTCCATGTCACTCCTCCATGTTACTCCTCCATGTCACTCCTCCTTGTCGCTCTTCCATGTCACTCCTCCATGTCGCTACACCAACTCAATCCTCATGTCACTCCTCCATGTCACTTCTATATGTCTTCCATGTCACTCCTCCATGTCACTACACCAACTCACTCCTCATGTCACTCCTCCATGTCACTCCTCCATGTCGCTATTCCATGTCACTCCTTATGTCGCTACACTAACTCACTCCTCCATTTCACTCCTCCATTTCACTCCACCACGTCATTCCTCCAAATCACTCCTCCATATCAACCCTCCATGTCACTCCTCCATGTCACTACACCAACTCACTCATCCCTGTCCCTCCGCCATGTCACTCCTCCATGTCACTCCTCCATGTCACTCCTCCTTGTCGCTATTCCATGTTACTCCTCCATGTCGCTACACCAACTCAATCTTCCATGTCACTCCCACATTTCACTCCACCATGTCACTCCTCCATGTCACTCCTCCATATCAACCCTCCATGTCACTCCTCAATGTTACTCCTCCATGTCACTACACCAACTCACTCATCCCTGTCCCTCCGCCATGTCACTCCACAATATCAAACCTCCTTCCTGATCAAACTTGTCAGTTCTCCATGTCACTACTCCATGTCTCTCCTCCACATCAATCCTCTATGTCACTCCTCCATGTCACTCCTCCATGTCACTCCTCCTTGTCGCTATTCCATGTCACTCCTCCATGTAGCTACTCCATGTCACTCCTCCATGTCGCTACACCAACTCAATCCTTCTTGTCACTCCTCCATGTCACTCATCCAAGTCATTCCTCCATGTCACTCCTTTATGTCACTCCTCCAAGTCACTCCTCCATGTCACTTCTATGTCTTCCATGTCACTCCTCCATGTCGCTCCACCAACTCACTCCTCCATGTCATCCTCCTTGTCACTCCTCCATGTAGCTATTCCATGTCACTCCTCCATGTCGCTCTACCAACTCACTCCTCCATGTCACTCGTCCACGTCACTCCTCCATGTCACACTTCCTTGTCACTCATCCATGTAGCTACTTCATGTCACTACACCAACTCACTCATCCCTGTCCCTCCGCCATGTCACTCCACCATTTCAACCCTCCTTCTTGATCAAACTTGTCACTTTTCCATGTCACTACTCCATGTCTCTCCTCCACATCACTCCTCTATATCACTCCTCCATGTCACTCCTCCATGTCACTCCTCCTTGTCGCTATTCCATGTTACTCCTCCATGTCGCTACACCAACTCACTCTTCCATGTCACTCCCCCATTTCACTCCACCACGTCACTCCTCCATGTCACTCCTCCATATCAACGCTCCATGTCACTCCTCCATGTTACTCCTCCATGTCACTCCTCCTTGTCGCTCTTCCATGTCACTCCTCCATGTCGCTACACCAACTCAATCCTCATGTCACTCCTCCATGTCACTTCTATATGTCTTCCATGTGACTCCTCCATGTCGTTACACCAACTCATTCCCCATGTCACTCCTCTATGTCGCTACTCCATGTCACTCCTCCAATTCACTACTTCATGTCTCTCCTCCATGTCACTTCTCCAAGTCTTCAATGTCATGTCTCTCATCTGTGTAGCTCCATATTGTCACTCCTCCAAGTCACTTCTCCATGTCACTCCTCCATGTCACTACACCAACTCACTCATCCCTGTCCCTCCGCTATGTCACTCCTCCATGTCACTTCTCCAAGTCTTCAATGTCATGTCTCTCATCTGTGTAGCTCCATATTGTCACTCCTCCAAGTCACTTCTCCATGTCACTCCTCCATGTCGCTACACCAACTCACTCCTCATGTCACTCCTCCATGTCGCTACTCCATTTCACATCTCCATGTCGCTACACCAACTCACTCCTCCATGTCACTCATCCAAGTCACTCCTCCATGTCGCTATTCCATGTCACTCCTTATGTCGATACACCAACTCACTCCTCCATGTCACTCCTCCATTTCACTCCACCATATCAATCCTCCATGTCACTCCTTCATATTAACCCTCCATGTCACTCCTTCATGTCACTCCTCTATGTCACTCCTCCATGTCACTACACCAACTCACTAATCCCTGTCCCTCCGCCATGTCACTCCACCATATCAACCCTCCTTCCTGATCAAACTTGTCAGTTCTCCATGTCACTACTTCATGTCTCTCCTCCACATAAATTATCTATGTCACTCCTCCATGTCACTCCTCCATGTCACTCCTCCTTGTCGCTATTCCATGTCACTCCTCCATGTTGCTACACGAACTCACTCCTCATGTCACTCCTCCATGTCGCTACTCCATTTCACTCCTCCATGTCGCTACACCAACTCAATCCTCCTTGTCACTCTTCCATGTCACTCCACCATATCAACCCTCCTTCCTGATCAAACTTGTCACTTCTCCATGTCACTACTCCATGTCTTTCCTCCACGTGAATCCTCTATGTCACTCCTCCATGTCACTCCTCCATATCAACCCTCCATGTCACTCCTCCTTGTCGCTACACCAACTCACTCTTCCATGTCACTCCTCCATTTCACTCCACCACGTCCCTCCTCCATATCAACCCTCCATGTCACTCCTCCATGTCACTCCTCCATGTCCCTCCTCCACATCACTCCTCTATATCACTCCTCCATGTCTCTCCTCCATGTCACTCCTCCTTGTCGCTATTCCATGTTACTCCTCCATGTCGCTACACCAACTCACTCTTCCATGTCACTCCTCCATTTCACTCCACCATGTCACTCCTCATGTCACTCCTCCATGTCACTCCTCCATGTCACTATTCCATGTCACTCCTTCTGTCGCTACACCAACTCACTCCTCCATTTCACACCTCCATTACACTCCACCACGTCACACCTCCATATCACTCCTCCATATCAACCCTCCATGTCACTCCTTCATGTCACTCCTCCATGTCATTCCTCCATGTCACTCCTCCATGTCACTACACCAACTCACTCATCCCTGTCCCTCCACCATGTCACTCCTCCATGTCACTAATCCATGTTGCTACACCAACTCACTCCTCATGTCACTCCTCCATGTCGCTACTCCATTTCACTCCTCCATTTCACTCCACCACGTCACTCCTCCATGTCACTCCTCCATGTCACTACACCAACTCAATCCTCATGTCACTCCTCCATGTCGCTACTCCATGTCACTCCTCCATGTCGCTAAACCATCTCAATCCTCCTTGTCACTCCTCCATGTGACTCATCCAAGTCATTCCTCCATGACACTCCTTTATGTCACTCCTCCAAGTCACTCCTCCATGTCACTTCTATATGTCTTCCATGTCACTCCTCCATGTCGCTCCTCCTTGTCACTCCTCCATGTAGCTATTCCATGTCACTCCTCCATGTCGCTCTACCAACTCATTCCTCCATGTCACTTGTCCACGTCACTCCTCCATATCACTCCTCCATATCAACCCTCCATGTCACTCCTCCATGTCACTCCTCCATGTCATTCCTCCATGTCACTCCTCCATGTCACTACACCAACTCACTCATCCCGGTCCCTCCGCCATGTCACTCCTCCATGTTACTCCTCCATGTCGCTACACCAACTCACTCCTCATGTCACTCCTCCATGTCGATACTCCATTTCACTCCTCCATTTCGTTCCACCATGTCACTCCTCCATGTCACTCCTCCATATCAACCCTCCATGTCACTCATCCATGTCACTCCTCCATGTCACTCCTCCATGTTACTCCTCCATGTCGCTACACCAACTCACTCCTCATGTCTCTCCTCCATGTCGCTACTCCATTTCACTCCTCCATTTCGTTCCACCATGTCAGTTCTACATGTCACTACTCCATTTTACTCCTCCTTGTCGCTATTCCATGTCACTCCTCCATGTTGCTACACCAACTCACTCCTCATGTCACTCCTCCATGTTGCTACTCCATGTCACTCCTCCATGTCACTCTTGCATGTCGCTCCTCCATGTCACTTCTCCAAGTCTTCAATGTCATGTCTCTCATCCGTGTAGCTCCATATTGTCACTCCTCCATATCACTCCTCCTTGTCACTTATACATGTTTTCCATTTCACTCCACATCACTCCTCTATGTCACTCCTCCATGTAACTTTTCAATATCACTCCTCTATGTCATTCCCCTATGTCGCTACTCCATGTCACTCCTCCATGTCGATCCTCCATGTCACTCCTCCATGTCACTTCTATATGTCTTCCATGTCACTCCTCCATGTCGCTCCTCCTTGTCACCCCTCCATGTTGCTCCTCCATGTCACTCATCCATGTCACTCATCCATGTCCCTCCACCATCTCACTCCACCATATCAATCCTCCTTGCTGATCCGCCCTGTAACTCCTCCATGTCTCTCCTCCACATCAATCCTCCATGTCACTCCTCCATGTCACTCCTCCATGTCACTACACCAACTCCCTCATCCCTTTCCCTCCGCCATGTCACTCCACCATATCAACCCACCTTCCTGATCAAACTTGACAGTTCTCCATGTCACTACTCCATGTCTCTCCTCCACATCAATCCTCTATGTCACTCCTCATGTCACTCCTCCATGTCACTCCTCCATGTCATTCCTCCATGTCACTCCTCCATGTCACTACACCAACTCACTCATCCCTGTCCCTCCGCCATGTCACTCCTCCATTTCACTCCTCCATGTCGCTACACCAACTCACTCCTCATGTCACTTCTCCATGTTGCTACTCCATTTCACATCTCCATGTCGCTACACCAACTCACTCCTCCATGTCACTCATTCAAGTCACTCCTCCATGTCGCTATTCCATGTCACTCCTTATGTCGATACACCAACTCACTCCTCCATGTCACTCCTCCCTTTCACTCCACCACATCACTCCTCCATGTCACTCCTTCATATCAACCCTCCATGTCACTCATCCATGTCACTCCTCTATGTCACTCATCCATGTCACTACACCAACTCACTAATCCCTGTCCCTCCGCCATGTCACTCCACCAACTCACTCCTCCATGTCACTCCTCCATGTCGCTATTCCATGTCACTCCTTTTGTCGCTACACCAACTCACTCCTCCATGTCACTCCTCCATTTCACTCCACCACGTCACTCCTCCATGTCACTCCTCCATATCAACCTTCCATGTCACTCCTCCATGTCACTCCTTCATGTCACTCCTCTGTCACTACACCAACTCACTCATCCCTTTCCCTCCGCCATGTCACTCCACCATATCAACCCTCCTTCCTGATCAAACTTCTCACTTCTCCATGTCACTACTCCATGTCTCTCCTCCACATCAATCCTCTATGTCACTCCTCCATGTCACTCCTCCATGTCACTCCTCGTTGTCGCTATTCCATGTCACTCCTCCATGTCGCTATTCCATGTCACTCCTTATGTCGCTACACCAACTCACTCCTCCATTTCACTTCTATATGTCTTCAATGTCACTCCTCCATGTCGTTACACCAACTCACTCCTCCATGTCACTCCTCCTTGTCACTCCTCCATGTCGCCCTACCAACACACTCCTCCATGTCACTCATCCACGTCACTCCTCCATGTCACACTTCCTTGTCACTCCTCCATGTAGCTATTCCATGTCACTACACCAACTCACTCATCCCTGTCCCTCCGCCATGTCACTCCACCATATCAACCCTCCTTCCTGATCAAACTTGTCACTTCTCCATTTCACTACTCCATGTCTTTCCTCCACATCAATCCTTTATGTCACTCCTCCATGTCACTCCTCCATGTCATTTCTCCTTGTCGCTATTCCATGTCACTCCTCCATGTCGCTACACCAACTCACTCCTCCATGTCACTCCCCCATTTCACTCCACCACGTCACTCCTCCATGTCACTCCTCCATATCAGCCCTTCATGTCACTCCTCCATGTCATACCTTTATGTCACTACACCAACTCACTCATCCCTGTCCCTCCGCCATGTCACTCCACCATATCAACCCTCCTTCATGATCAAAATCGTCACTTCTTCATGTCACTAATCCATGTCTCTCCCCACATCAAACCTCTATGTCACTCCTCCATGTCACTCCTCTATGTCACTCCTCCTTGTCGCTCTTCCATGTCACTCCTCCATGTCGCTACACCAACTTAATCCTCCTTGTCACTCCTCCATGTCTCCTCTTTGTCACTCCTCCATGTCACTGCTCCACGTCACTCCTCTATGTCACTCCTTCATGTCACTCCTCCATGTCGCTATTTCATGTCACTCCTTATGTCGCTATATAAACTCATTCCTCCATGTCACTCCTCCATGTCACTACACCAACTCACTCATCCCTGTCCCTCCGCCATGTCACTCCTCCATGTCGCTACACCAACTCACTCCTCATGTCACTTCTCCATGTTGCTACTCCATTTCACATCTCCATGTCGCTACACCAACTCACTCCTCCATGTCACTCATTCAAGTCACTCCTCCATGTCGCTATTCCATGTCACTCCTTATGTCGATACACCAACTCACTCCTCCATGTCACTCCTCCCTTTCACTCCACCACATCACTCCTCCATGTCACTCCTTCATATCAACCCTCCATGTCACTCATCCATGTCACTCCTCCATATCACTCCTCCGTGTCACTTCTACATGTTTTACATGTCACTCCTCCACATCACTCCTCTATGTCACTCCTCCATGTCACTTTTCAATATCACTCCTCTATGTCATTCCCCTATGTCGCTACTCCATGTCACTCCTCCATGTCGATCCTCCATGTCACTCCTCCATGTCACTTCAATATGTCTTCCATGTCACTCCTCCATGTTGCTCCTCCTTGTCACTCCTCCATGTTGCTACTCCAAGTCACTCCTTCATGTCACTCATCCATGTCCCTCCGCCATGTCACTCCACCATATCAATCCTACTTGCTGATCCGCCCTGTCACTCCTCCATGTCTCTCCTCCACATCAATCCTCCATGTCACTCCTCCATGTCACTCCTCCATGTCACTACACCTACTCACTCATCCCTTTCCCTCCGCCATGTCACTCCACCATATCAACCCTCTTTCCTGATCAAACTTCTCACTTCTCCATGTCACTACTCCTTGTCTCTCCTCCACATCAGTCCTTTATGTCACTCCTCCATGTCACTCCTCCATGTCACTCCTCCTTGTCGCTATTCCATGTCACTCCTCCATGTCGCTACACCAACTCACTCCTCATGTCACTCCTCCATGTCACTCCTCCATGTCGCTATTCCATGTCACTCCTTCTGTCGCTACACCAACTCACTCCTCCATTTAACACCTCCATTACACTCCACCACGTCACACCTCCATATCACTCCTCCATATCAACCCTCCATGTCACTCCTTCATGTCACTCTTCCATGTCATTCCTCCATGTCACTCCTCCATGTCACTACACCAACTCACTCATCCCTGTCCCTCCACCATGTCACTCCTCCATGTCACTAATCCATGTTGCTACACCAACTCACTCCTCATGTCACTCCTCCATGTCGCTACTCCATTTCACTCCTCCATTTCACTCCACCACGTCACTCCTCCATGTCACTCCTCCATGTCACTACACCAACTCACTCCTCATGTCACTCCTCCATGTCGCTACTCCATGTCACTCCTCCATGTCGCTAAACCAACTCAATCCTCCTTGTCACTCCTCCATGTGACTCATCCAAGTCATTCCTCCATGACACTCCTTTATGTCACTCCTCCAAGTCACTCCTCCATGTCACTTCTATATGTCTTCCATGTCACTCCTCCATGTCATTCCTCCTTGTCACTCCTCCATGTAGCTATTCCAAGTCACTCCTCCATGTCACTTCTATATGTCACTGCTCCACGTCACTCCTCTATCTCACTCCTCCATTTCACTCCTCCATGTCACTATTCCATGTCACTCCTTATGTCGCTACACCAACTCAGTCCTCCATGTCACTCCCCCATTTCACTCCACCACGTCACTTCTCCATGTCACTCCTCCATATCAACCCTCCATGGCACTCCTCCATGTCACTCCTCCATGCCACTACACCAACTCACTCATCCCTGTCCCTCCGCCATGTCACTCCACCATATCAACCCTCCTTCCTGATCAAACTTGTCACTTCTCCATGTCACTCCTCCATGTCACTCCTCCATATCAACCCTCCATGTCACTCCTCCATTTCACTCCACCACGTCCCTCCTCCATATCAACCCTCCATGTCACTCTTCCATGTCACTACACCATGTCTCTCCTCCACATCACTCCTCTATATCACTCCTCCATGTCACTCCTCCATGTCATTGCTCCTTGTCGCTATTCCATGTCACTCCTCCATATCAACCCTCCATGTCACTCCTCCATGTCACTACACCAACTCACTCCTCCATGTCCCTCCGCCATGTCACTCCACCATATCAACCCTCCTTCCTGATCAAACTTGTCACTTCTCCATGTCACTACTCCATGTCTCTCCTCCACATCACTCCTTTATATCACGCCTCCATTTCACTCCTCCATGTCACTCCTCCTTGTCGCTATTCCATGTTACTCCTCCATGTCGCTACACCAACTCACTCTTCCATGTCACTCCTCCATTTCAATCCACCACGTCACTCTTCTACATCACTCCTCATGTCACTCCTCCATGTCGCTACTCCTTGTCACTCCTCCATGTCACTCATCCACGTCATTCCTCCATGTCACTCCTTTATGTCACTCCTCCAAGTCACTGCTCAATTTCACTTCTATATGACTTCAATGTCACTCCTGCATGTCGCCCCTCCATATCACTCCTCTATTTCACTCCTCCATGTCAGTCCTCCATATCAATCCTCTATTTCACTCCTCCATGTAACTCCTTAATGTCACTACTCCATGTCGCTACTCCATGTCACTCCTCCATGTCACTCTTGCATGTCGCTCCTCTATGTCACTTCTCCAAGTCTTCAATGTCATGTCTCTCATCCGTGTAGCTCCATATTGTCACTCCTCCACATCACTCCTCTATGTCACTCCTCCATGTCACTCCTCCATGTCACTCCTCCTTGTCGCTATTCCATGTCACTCCTCCATGTCGCTACACCAACTCACTCCTCATGTCACTCCTCCATGTCTCTACTCCATGTCACTCCTCCATTTCACTCCACCATGTCTCTCCGCCATGTCACTTCTCCAAGTCTTCAATGTCATGTCTCTCATCTGTGTAGCTCCACATTGTCACTCCTCCAAGTCACTCCTCCATGTCGCTACTCCATGTCACTCCTTCATGTCACACCTTCTTGTCACTCCCCCATGTAGCTACTCCATGTCACTCCTCCATGTTGCTCTACCAACTCACTCCTCCATGTCACTCGTCCACGTCACTACTCCATGTCACACCTCCTTGTCACTCCTCCATGTAGCTACTCCATGTCACTCCTCCATGTCCCTCCGCCATGTCACTCCTCCATTTCACTCCTCCATGTCGCTACACCAACTCACTCCTCATGTCACTTCTCCATGTTGCTACTCCATTTCACATCTCCATGTCGCTACACCAACTCACTCCTCCATGTCACTCATTCAAGTCACTCCTCCATGTCGCTATTCCATGTCACTCCTTATGTCGATACACCAACTCACTCCTCCATGTCACTCCTCCCTTTCACTCCACCACATCACTCCTCCATGTCACTCCTTCATATCAACCCTCCATGTCACTCATCCATGTCACTCCTCTATGTCACTCATCCATGTCACTACACCAACTCACTAATCCCTGTCCCTCCGCCATGTCACTCCACCAACTCACTCCTCCATGTCACTCCTCCATGTCGCTATTCCATGTCACTCCTTTTGTCGCTACACCAACTCACTCCTCCATGTCACTCCTCCATTTCACTCCACCACGTCACTCCTCCATGTCACTCCTCCATATCAACCTTCCATGTCACTCCTCCATGTCACTCCTTCATGTCACTCCTCTGTCACTACACCAACTCACTCATCCCTTTCCCTCCGCCATGTCACTCCACCATATCAACCCTCCTTCCTGATCAAACTTCTCACTTCTCCATGTCACTACTCCATGTCTCTCCTCCACATCAATCCTCTATGTCACTCCTCCATGTCACTCCTCCATGTCACTCCTCGTTGTCGCTATTCCATGTCACTCCTCCATGTCGCTATTCCATGTCACTCCTTATGTCGCTACACCAACTCACTCCTCCATTTCACTTCTATATGTCTTCAATGTCACTCCTCCATGTCGTTACACCAACTCACTCCTCCATGTCACTCCTCCTTGTCACTCCTCCATGTCGCCCTACCAACACACTCCTCCATGTCACTCATCCACGTCACTCCTCCATGTCACACTTCCTTGTCACTCCTCCATGTAGCTATTCCATGTCACTACACCAACTCACTCATCCCTGTCCCTCCGCCATGTCACTCCACCATATCAACCCTCCTTCCTGATCAAACTTGTCACTTCTCCATTTCACTACTCCATGTCTTTCCTCCACATCAATCCTTTATGTCACTCCTCCATGTCACTCCTCCATGTCATTTCTCCTTGTCGCTATTCCATGTCACTCCTCCATGTCGCTACACCAACTCACTCCTCCATGTCACTCCCCCATTTCACTCCACCACGTCACTCCTCCATGTCACTCCTCCATATCAGCCCTTCATGTCACTCCTCCATGTCATACCTTTATGTCACTACACCAACTCACTCATCCCTGTCCCTCCGCCATGTCACTCCACCATATCAACCCTCCTTCATGATCAAAATCGTCACTTCTTCATGTCACTAATCCATGTCTCTCCCCACATCAAACCTCTATGTCACTCCTCCATGTCACTCCTCTATGTCACTCCTCCTTGTCGCTCTTCCATGTCACTCCTCCATGTCGCTACACCAACTTAATCCTCCTTGTCACTCCTCCATGTCTCCTCTTTGTCACTCCTCCATGTCACTGCTCCACGTCACTCCTCTATGTCACTCCTTCATGTCACTCCTCCATGTCGCTATTTCATGTCACTCCTTATGTCGCTATATAAACTCACTCCTCCATGTCACTCCTCCATGTCACTACACCAACTCACTCATCCCTGTCCCTCCGCCATGTCACTCCTCCATGTCGCTACACCAACTCACTCCTCATGTCACTTCTCCATGTTGCTACTCCATTTCACATCTCCATGTCGCTACACCAACTCACTCCTCCATGTCACTCATTCAAGTCACTCCTCCATGTCGCTATTCCATGTCACTCCTTATGTCGATACACCAACTCACTCCTCCATGTCACTCCTCCCTTTCACTCCACCACATCACTCCTCCATGTCACTCCTTCATATCAACCCTCCATGTCACTCATCCATGTCACTCCTCCATATCACTCCTCCGTGTCACTTCTACATGTTTTACATGTCACTCCTCCACATCACTCCTCTATGTCACTCCTCCATGTCACTTTTCAATATCACTCCTCTATGTCATTCCCCTATGTCGCTACTCCATGTCACTCCTCCATGTCGATCCTCCATGTCACTCCTCCATGTCACTTCAATATGTCTTCCATGTCACTCCTCCATGTTGCTCCTCCTTGTCACTCCTCCATGTTGCTACTCCAAGTCACTCCTTCATGTCACTCATCCATGTCCCTCCGCCATGTCACTCCACCATATCAATCCTACTTGCTGATCCGCCCTGTCACTCCTCCATGTCTCTCCTCCACATCAATCCTCCATGTCACTCCTCCATGTCACTCCTCCATGTCACTACACCTACTCACTCATCCCTTTCCCTCCGCCATGTCACTCCACCATATCAACCCTCTTTCCTGATCAAACTTCTCACTTCTCCATGTCACTACTCCTTGTCTCTCCTCCACATCAGTCCTTTATGTCACTCCTCCATGTCACTCCTCCATGTCACTCCTCCTTGTCGCTATTCCATGTCACTCCTCCATGTCGCTACACCAACTCACTCCTCATGTCACTCCTCCATGTCACTCCTCCATGTCGCTATTCCATGTCACTCCTTCTGTCGCTACACCAACTCACTCCTCCATTTAACACCTCCATTACACTCCACCACGTCACACCTCCATATCACTCCTCCATATCAACCCTCCATGTCACTCCTTCATGTCACTCCTCCATGTCATTCCTCCATGTCACTCCTCCATGTCACTACACCAACTCACTCATCCCTGTCCCTCCACCATGTCACTCCTCCATGTCACTAATCCATGTTGCTACACCAACTCACTCCTCATGTCACTCCTCCATGTCGCTACTCCATTTCACTCCTCCATTTCACTCCACCACGTCACTCCTCCATGTCACTCCTCCATGTCACTACACCAACTCACTCCTCATGTCACTCCTCCATGTCGCTACTCCATGTCACTCCTCCATGTCGCTAAACCAACTCAATCCTCCTTGTCACTCCTCCATGTGACTCATCCAAGTCATTCCTCCATGACACTCCTTTATGTCACTCCTCCAAGTCACTCCTCCATGTCACTTCTATATGTCTTCCATGTCACTCCTCCATGTCATTCCTCCTTGTCACTCCTCCATGTAGCTATTCCAAGTCACTCCTCCATGTCACTTCTATATGTCACTGCTCCACGTCACTCCTCTATCTCACTCCTCCATTTCACTCCTCCATGTCACTATTCCATGTCACTCCTTATGTCGCTACACCAACTCAGTCCTCCATGTCACTCCCCCATTTCACTCCACCACGTCACTTCTCCATGTCACTCCTCCATATCAACCCTCCATGGCACTCCTCCATGTCACTCCTCCATGCCACTACACCAACTCACTCATCCCTGTCCCTCCGCCATGTCACTCCACCATATCAACCCTCCTTCCTGATCAAACTTGTCACTTCTCCATGTCACTCCTCCATGTCACTCCTCCATATCAACCCTCCATGTCACTCCTCCATTTCACTCCACCACGTCCCTCCTCCATATCAACCCTCCATGTCACTCTTCCATGTCACTACACCATGTCTCTCCTCCACATCACTCCTCTATATCACTCCTCCATGTCACTCCTCCATGTCATTGCTCCTTGTCGCTATTCCATGTCACTCCTCCATATCAACCCTCCATGTCACTCCTCCATGTCACTACACCAACTCACTCCTCCATGTCCCTCCGCCATGTCACTCCACCATATCAACCCTCCTTCCTGATCAAACTTGTCACTTCTCCATGTCACTACTCCATGTCTCTCCTCCACATCACTCCTTTATATCACGCCTCCATTTCACTCCTCCATGTCACTCCTCCTTGTCGCTATTCCATGTTACTCCTCCATGTCGCTACACCAACTCACTCTTCCATGTCACTCCTCCATTTCAATCCACCACGTCACTCTTCTACATCACTCCTCATGTCACTCCTCCATGTCGCTACTCCTTGTCACTCCTCCATGTCACTCATCCACGTCATTCCTCCATGTCACTCCTTTATGTCACTCCTCCAAGTCACTGCTCAATTTCACTTCTATATGACTTCAATGTCACTCCTGCATGTCGCCCCTCCATATCACTCCTCTATTTCACTCCTCCATGTCAGTCCTCCATATCAATCCTCTATTTCACTCCTCCATGTAACTCCTTAATGTCACTACTCCATGTCGCTACTCCATGTCACTCCTCCATGTCACTCTTGCATGTCGCTCCTCTATGTCACTTCTCCAAGTCTTCAATGTCATGTCTCTCATCCGTGTAGCTCCATATTGTCACTCCTCCACATCACTCCTCTATGTCACTCCTCCATGTCACTCCTCCATGTCACTCCTCCTTGTCGCTATTCCATGTCACTCCTCCATGTCGCTACACCAACTCACTCCTCATGTCACTCCTCCATGTCTCTACTCCATGTCACTCCTCCATTTCACTCCACCATGTCTCTCCGCCATGTCACTTCTCCAAGTCTTCAATGTCATGTCTCTCATCTGTGTAGCTCCACATTGTCACTCCTCCAAGTCACTCCTCCATGTCGCTACTCCATGTCACTCCTTCATGTCACACCTTCTTGTCACTCCCCCATGTAGCTACTCCATGTCACTCCTCCATGTTGCTCTACCAACTCACTCCTCCATGTCACTCGTCCACGTCACTACTCCATGTCACACCTCCTTGTCACTCCTCCATGTAGCTACTCCATGTCACTCCTCCATGTCCCTCCGCCATGTCACTCCTCCATTTCACTCCTCCATGTCGCTACACCAACTCACTCCTCATGTCACTTCTCCATGTTGCTACTCCATTTCACATCTCCATGTCGCTACACCAACTCACTCCTCCATGTCACTCATTCAAGTCACTCCTCCATGTCGCTATTCCATGTCACTCCTTATGTCGATACACCAACTCACTCCTCCATGTCACTCCTCCCTTTCACTCCACCACATCACTCCTCCATGTCACTCCTTCATATCAACCCTCCATGTCACTCATCCATGTCACTCCTCTATGTCACTCATCCATGTCACTACACCAACTCACTAATCCCTGTCCCTCCGCCATGTCACTCCACCAACTCACTCCTCCATGTCACTCCTCCATGTCGCTATTCCATGTCACTCCTTTTGTCGCTACACCAACTCACTCCTCCATGTCACTCCTCCATTTCACTCCACCACGTCACTCCTCCATGTCACTCCTCCATATCAACCTTCCATGTCACTCCTCCATGTCACTCCTTCATGTCACTCCTCTGTCACTACACCAACTCACTCATCCCTTTCCCTCCGCCATGTCACTCCACCATATCAACCCTCCTTCCTGATCAAACTTCTCACTTCTCCATGTCACTACTCCATGTCTCTCCTCCACATCAATCCTCTATGTCACTCCTCCATGTCACTCCTCCATGTCACTCCTCGTTGTCGCTATTCCATGTCACTCCTCCATGTCGCTATTCCATGTCACTCCTTATGTCGCTACACCAACTCACTCCTCCATTTCACTTCTATATGTCTTCAATGTCACTCCTCCATGTCGTTACACCAACTCACTCCTCCATGTCACTCCTCCTTGTCACTCCTCCATGTCGCCCTACCAACACACTCCTCCATGTCACTCATCCACGTCACTCCTCCATGTCACACTTCCTTGTCACTCCTCCATGTAGCTATTCCATGTCACTACACCAACTCACTCATCCCTGTCCCTCCGCCATGTCACTCCACCATATCAACCCTCCTTCCTGATCAAACTTGTCACTTCTCCATTTCACTACTCCATGTCTTTCCTCCACATCAATCCTTTATGTCACTCCTCCATGTCACTCCTCCATGTCATTTCTCCTTGTCGCTATTCCATGTCACTCCTCCATGTCGCTACACCAACTCACTCCTCCATGTCACTCCCCCATTTCACTCCACCACGTCACTCCTCCATGTCACTCCTCCATATCAGCCCTTCATGTCACTCCTCCATGTCATACCTTTATGTCACTACACCAACTCACTCATCCCTGTCCCTCCGCCATGTCACTCCACCATATCAACCCTCCTTCATGATCAAAATCGTCACTTCTTCATGTCACTAATCCATGTCTCTCCCCACATCAAACCTCTATGTCACTCCTCCATGTCACTCCTCTATGTCACTCCTCCTTGTCGCTCTTCCATGTCACTCCTCCATGTCGCTACACCAACTTAATCCTCCTTGTCACTCCTCCATGTCTCCTCTTTGTCACTCCTCCATGTCACTGCTCCACGTCACTCCTCTATGTCACTCCTTCATGTCACTCCTCCATGTCGCTATTTCATGTCACTCCTTATGTCGCTATATAAACTCACTCCTCCATGTCACTCCTCCATGTCACTACACCAACTCACTCATCCCTGTCCCTCCGCCATGTCACTCCTCCATGTCGCTACACCAACTCACTCCTCATGTCACTTCTCCATGTTGCTACTCCATTTCACATCTCCATGTCGCTACACCAACTCACTCCTCCATGTCACTCATTCAAGTCACTCCTCCATGTCGCTATTCCATGTCACTCCTTATGTCGATACACCAACTCACTCCTCCATGTCACTCCTCCCTTTCACTCCACCACATCACTCCTCCATGTCACTCCTTCATATCAACCCTCCATGTCACTCATCCATGTCACTCCTCCATATCACTCCTCCGTGTCACTTCTACATGTTTTACATGTCACTCCTCCACATCACTCCTCTATGTCACTCCTCCATGTCACTTTTCAATATCACTCCTCTATGTCATTCCCCTATGTCGCTACTCCATGTCACTCCTCCATGTCGATCCTCCATGTCACTCCTCCATGTCACTTCAATATGTCTTCCATGTCACTCCTCCATGTTGCTCCTCCTTGTCACTCCTCCATGTTGCTACTCCAAGTCACTCCTTCATGTCACTCATCCATGTCCCTCCGCCATGTCACTCCACCATATCAATCCTACTTGCTGATCCGCCCTGTCACTCCTCCATGTCTCTCCTCCACATCAATCCTCCATGTCACTCCTCCATGTCACTCCTCCATGTCACTACACCTACTCACTCATCCCTTTCCCTCCGCCATGTCACTCCACCATATCAACCCTCTTTCCTGATCAAACTTCTCACTTCTCCATGTCACTACTCCTTGTCTCTCCTCCACATCAGTCCTTTATGTCACTCCTCCATGTCACTCCTCCATGTCACTCCTCCTTGTCGCTATTCCATGTCACTCCTCCATGTCGCTACACCAACTCACTCCTCATGTCACTCCTCCATGTCACTCCTCCATGTCGCTATTCCATGTCACTCCTTCTGTCGCTACACCAACTCACTCCTCCATTTAACACCTCCATTACACTCCACCACGTCACACCTCCATATCACTCCTCCATATCAACCCTCCATGTCACTCCTTCATGTCACTCCTCCATGTCATTCCTCCATGTCACTCCTCCATGTCACTACACCAACTCACTCATCCCTGTCCCTCCACCATGTCACTCCTCCATGTCACTAATCCATGTTGCTACACCAACTCACTCCTCATGTCACTCCTCCATGTCGCTACTCCATTTCACTCCTCCATTTCACTCCACCACGTCACTCCTCCATGTCACTCCTCCATGTCACTACACCAACTCACTCCTCATGTCACTCCTCCATGTCGCTACTCCATGTCACTCCTCCATGTCGCTAAACCAACTCAATCCTCCTTGTCACTCCTCCATGTGACTCATCCAAGTCATTCCTCCATGACACTCCTTTATGTCACTCCTCCAAGTCACTCCTCCATGTCACTTCTATATGTCTTCCATGTCACTCCTCCATGTCATTCCTCCTTGTCACTCCTCCATGTAGCTATTCCAAGTCACTCCTCCATGTCACTTCTATATGTCACTGCTCCACGTCACTCCTCTATCTCACTCCTCCATTTCACTCCTCCATGTCACTATTCCATGTCACTCCTTATGTCGCTACACCAACTCAGTCCTCCATGTCACTCCCCCATTTCACTCCACCACGTCACTTCTCCATGTCACTCCTCCATATCAACCCTCCATGGCACTCCTCCATGTCACTCCTCCATGCCACTACACCAACTCACTCATCCCTGTCCCTCCGCCATGTCACTCCACCATATCAACCCTCCTTCCTGATCAAACTTGTCACTTCTCCATGTCACTCCTCCATGTCACTCCTCCATATCAACCCTCCATGTCACTCCTCCATTTCACTCCACCACGTCCCTCCTCCATATCAACCCTCCATGTCACTCTTCCATGTCACTACACCATGTCTCTCCTCCACATCACTCCTCTATATCACTCCTCCATGTCACTCCTCCATGTCATTGCTCCTTGTCGCTATTCCATGTCACTCCTCCATATCAACCCTCCATGTCACTCCTCCATGTCACTACACCAACTCACTCCTCCATGTCCCTCCGCCATGTCACTCCACCATATCAACCCTCCTTCCTGATCAAACTTGTCACTTCTCCATGTCACTACTCCATGTCTCTCCTCCACATCACTCCTTTATATCACGCCTCCATTTCACTCCTCCATGTCACTCCTCCTTGTCGCTATTCCATGTTACTCCTCCATGTCGCTACACCAACTCACTCTTCCATGTCACTCCTCCATTTCAATCCACCACGTCACTCTTCTACATCACTCCTCATGTCACTCCTCCATGTCGCTACTCCTTGTCACTCCTCCATGTCACTCATCCACGTCATTCCTCCATGTCACTCCTTTATGTCACTCCTCCAAGTCACTGCTCAATTTCACTTCTATATGACTTCAATGTCACTCCTGCATGTCGCCCCTCCATATCACTCCTCTATTTCACTCCTCCATGTCAGTCCTCCATATCAATCCTCTATTTCACTCCTCCATGTAACTCCTTAATGTCACTACTCCATGTCGCTACTCCATGTCACTCCTCCATGTCACTCTTGCATGTCGCTCCTCTATGTCACTTCTCCAAGTCTTCAATGTCATGTCTCTCATCCGTGTAGCTCCATATTGTCACTCCTCCACATCACTCCTCTATGTCACTCCTCCATGTCACTCCTCCATGTCACTCCTCCTTGTCGCTATTCCATGTCACTCCTCCATGTCGCTACACCAACTCACTCCTCATGTCACTCCTCCATGTCTCTACTCCATGTCACTCCTCCATTTCACTCCACCATGTCTCTCCGCCATGTCACTTCTCCAAGTCTTCAATGTCATGTCTCTCATCTGTGTAGCTCCACATTGTCACTCCTCCAAGTCACTCCTCCATGTCGCTACTCCATGTCACTCCTTCATGTCACACCTTCTTGTCACTCCCCCATGTAGCTACTCCATGTCACTCCTCCATGTTGCTCTACCAACTCACTCCTCCATGTCACTCGTCCACGTCACTACTCCATGTCACACCTCCTTGTCACTCCTCCATGTAGCTACTCCATGTCACTCCTCCATGTCACTCCTCCATGTCACTCTTAAATTTCACTCCACCACGCCACTCCTCTATATCACTCCTCTATGTTACTCCTCCATATCAATCCTCCATGTCACTTCTCCATGTCACTCCTCCTTGTCGCAATTCCATGTCACTCCTCCATGTCGCTACAACAACTCACTCCTCCATGTCACTCCACCATGTCGCTACTCCATGTCACTCCTCCATGTCGCTACACCAACTCATCCTTCTTGTCACTCCTCCATGTCACTCAACAAAGTCATTCCACCAACTCACTCCTCATGTCACTCCTCCATGTCGCTACTCCATTTCACTCCTCCATTTCGTTCCACCATGTCAGTTCTCCATGTCACTACTCCATTTTACTCCTCCTTGTCGCTATTCCATGTCACTCCGCCATGTCGTTACACCAACTCACTCCTCATGTCACTCCTCCATGTCACTCCTCCATGTCGCTATTCCATGTCACTCCTTCTGTAGCTACACCAACTCACTCCTCCATTTCACACCACCATTACACTCCACCACGTCACACCTCCATATCACTCCTCCATATCAACCCTCCATGTCACTCCTTCATGTCACTCCTCCATGTCATTCCTCCATGTCACTCCTCCATGTCACTACACCAACTCACTCATCCCTGTCCCTCCACCATGTCACTCCTCCATGTCACTAATCCATGTTGATACACCAACTCACTCCTCATGTCACTCCTCCATGTCGCTACTCCATTTCACTCCTCCATTTCACTCCTCCATGTCACTACACCAACTCACTCCTCATGTCACTCCTCCATGTCGCTACTCCATGTCACTCCTCCATGTCGCTAAACCAACTCAATCCTCCTTGTCACTCCTCCATGTGACTCATCCAAGTCATTCCTCCATGACACTCCTTTATGTCACTCCTCCAAGTCACTCCTCCATGTCACTTCTATATGTCTTCCATGTCACTCCTCCATGTCGCTCCTCCTTGTCACTCCTCCATGTAGCTATTCCATGTCACTCCTCCATGTCGCTCTACCAACTCATTCCTCCATGTCACTTGTTCACGTCACACCTCCATATCACTCCTCCATATCAACCCTCCATGTCACTCCTCCATGTCACTCCTCCATGTCATTCCTCCATGTCACTCCTCCATGTCACTACACCAACTCACTCATCCCGGTCCCTCCGCCATGTCACTCCTCCATGTTACTCCTCCATGTCGCTACACCAACTCACTCCTCATGTCACTCCTCCATGTCGCTACTCCATTTCACTCCTCCATTTCGTTCCACCATGTCAGTTCTCCATGTCACTACTCCATTTTACTCCTCCTTGTCGCTATTCCATGTCACTCCTCCATGTTGCTACACCATCTCACTCCTATTGTCACTCCTCCATGTTGCTACTCCATGTCACTCCTCCATGTCACTCTTGCATGTCGCTCCTCCATGTCACTTCTCCAAGTCTTCAATGTCATGTCTCTCATCCGTGTAGCTCCATATTGTCACTCCTCCATATCACTCCTCCTTGTCACTTATACATGTTTTCCATTACACTCCACATCACTCCTCTATGTCACTCCTCCATGTAACTTTTCAATATCACTCCTCTATGTCATTCCCCTATGTCGCTACTCCATGTCACTCCTCCATGTCGATCCTCCATGTCACTCCTCCATGTCACTTCTATATGTCTTTCATGTCACTCCTCCATGTCACTCCTCCATGTCGCTCCTCCTTGTCACCCCTCCATGTTGCTCCTCCATGTCACTCATCCATGTCACTCATCCATGTCCCTCCACCATCTCACTCCACCATATCAATCCTCCTTGCTGATCCGCCCTGTAACTCCTCCATGTCTCTCCTCCACATCAATCCTCCATGTCACTCCTCATTATCACTCCTCCATGTCACTCCTCCATGTCACTCCTCCATGTCACTACACCAACTCCCTCATCCCTTTCCCTCCGCCATGTCACTCCACCATATCAACCTACCTTCCTGATCAAACTTGTCAGTTCTCCATGTCACTACTCCATGTCTCTCCTCCACATTAATCCTCTATGTCACTCCTCATGTCACTCCTCCATGTCACTCCTCCATGTCGCTATTCCATGTCACTCCTTATGTCGCTCCACCAACTCATTTCTCCATGTCACTCCTCCTTGTCACTCCTCCATGTAGCTATTCCATGTCACTCCTCCATGTCGCTCTACCAACTCACTCCTCCATGTCACTCGTCCACGTCACTCCTCCATGTCACACTTCCTTGTCACTCCTCCATGTAGCTACTCCATGTCACTACACCAACTCACTCATCCTTGTCCCTCTGCCATGTCACTCCACCATATCAACCCTCCTTCCTGATCAAACTTGTCACTTCTCCATGTCACTACTCCATGTCTTTCCTCCACGTCAATCCTCTATGTCACTCCTCCATGTCACTCCTCCATTTCAACCCTCCATGTCACTCCTCCTTGTCGCTACACCAACTCACTCCTCCATGTCATTCCTCCATTTCACTCCACCACGTCCCTCCTCCATATCAACCCTCCATGTCACTCCTCCATGTCACTCCTCCATGTCCCTCCGCCATGTCACTCCACCATATCAACCCTCCTTCCTGATCAAATTTGTCACTTCTCCATGTCACTACTCCATGTCTCTCCTCCACATCACTCCTCTATATCACTCCTCCATGTCTCTCCTCCATGTCACTCCTCCTTGTCGCTATTCCATGTTACTCCTCCATGTCGCTACACCAACTCACTCTTCCATGTCACTCCTCCATTTCACTCCACCACGTCACTCTTCTACGTCACTCCTCATGTCACTCCTCCATGTCGCTACTCCATGTTTCTCCTCCATGTCACTCTTGCATGTCGCTCCTCTATGTCACTTTTCCAAGTCTGCAATGTCATGTCTCTCATCCGTGTAGCTCCATATTGTCACTCCTCCATATCACTCCTCCGTGTCACTGCTACATGTTTTACATGTCACTCCTCCACATCACTCCTCTATGTCACTCCTCCATGTCACGTTTCAATATCACTCCTCTATGTCATTCCCCTATGTCGCTACTCCATGTCACTCCTCCATTTCGATCCTCCATGTCACTCCTCCATGTCACTTCTATATGTCTTCCATGTCACTCCTCCATGTCGCTCCTCCTTGTCACTCCTCCATGTTGCTCCTCCATGTCACTCCTTCATGTCACTCATCCATGTCCCTCCGTCCTGTCCCTCCGCCATGTCACTCCACCATATCAACCCTCCTTCCTGATCAAACTTGTCACTTCTCCGTGTCACTACTCCATGTCTCTCCCCCACATCAATCCTCTATGTCACTCCTCCATGTCAATCCTCCATGTCACTCCTCCTTGTCGCTATTCCATGTCACTCCTCCATGTCACTACACCAACTCACTCATCCCTGTCCCTCCGCCATGTCACTCCACCATATCAACCCTCCTTCCTGATCAAACTTGTCACTTCTCCATGTCACTACTCCATGTCTCTCCCCCACATCAACCCTCCATGTCACTCCTCCTTGTCGCTACACCAACTCACTCCCACATGTCACTCCTCCATTTCACTCCATCACATCCCTCCCCCATATCAACCCTCCATGTCACTCCTCCATTTAACTCCTCCATGCCCCTCCGCCATGTCACTACACCATATCAACCCTCCTTCCTGATCCAACTTGTCACTTCTCCATGTCACTACTCCATGTCTCTTCTATATGTCTTCCATGTCACTCCTCCAACTCACTCCTCCATGTCACTCCTCCATGTCATTGCTCCACGTCACTACTCTATGTCACTCCTCCATGTCACTCCTCCATGTCACTTCTATATGTCTTCCAACTCACTCCTCCATGTCACTCCTCCATGTCACTGCTCCACATCACTCCTCTATGTCACTCCTCCATGTCACTCCTCCATGTCGCTATTCCATGTCACTCCTTTTGTCGCTACACGAACTCACTCCTCCATGTCACTCCTCCATTTCACTCCTCCTTGTCACCCCTCCATGTTGCTCCTCCATGTCACTCATCCATGTCACTCATCCATGTCCCTCCACCATGTCACTCCACCATATCAATCCTCCTTGCTGATCCGCCCTGTAACTCCTCCATGTCTCTCCTCCACATCAATCCTCCATGTCACTCCTCCATGTCACTCCTCCATGTCACTACACCAACTCCCTCATCCCTTTCGCTCCGCCATGTCACTCCACCATATCAACCCTCCTTCCTGATAAAAAACTTGTCAGTTCTCCATGTCACTACTCCATGTCTCTCCTCCACATCAATCCTCTATGTCACTCCTCCAAGTCACTCCTCCAAGTCACTCCTCCTTGTCGCTATTCCATGTCACTCCTCCATGTTGCTACACCAACTCACTCCTCATGTCACTCCTCCATGTCGCTACTCCACGTCACTCCTCCATGTCACTCCTCCATATCAACACTCCATGTCACTCCTCCATGTCACTCCTCCATGTCACTCCTCCATGTCACTACACCACCTCACTAATCCCTGTCCCTCCGCAATATCACTCCACAATATCAAACCTCCTTCCTGATCAAACTTGTCAGTTCTCCATGTCACTACTCCATGTCTCTCCTCCACATCAATCCTCTATGTCACTCCTCCATTTCACTCCCCCATGTCACTCCTCCTTGTCGCTATTCCATGTCACTCCTCCATGTTGCTACACCAACTCACTCCTCATGTCACTCCTCCATGTCGCTACTCCACGTCACTCCTCCATGTCACTCCTCCATATCAACACTCCATGTCACTCCTCCATGTCACTCCTCCATGTCACTCCTCCATGTCACTACACCACCTCACTAATCCCTGTCCCTCCGCAATATCACTCCACAATATCAAACCTCCTTCCTGATCAAACTTGTCAGTTTTCCATGTCACTACTCCATGTCTCTCCTCCACATCAATCCTCTATGTCACTCCTCCATTTCACTCCTCCATGTCACTCCTCCTTGTCGCTATTCCATGTCACTCCTCCATGTTGCTACACCAACTCACTCCTCATGTCACTCCTCCATGTCGCTACTCCATGTCACTCCTCCATGTCGCTACAACAACTCAATCTCCTTGTCACTCCTCCATGTCACTCATCCAAGTCATTCCTCCATGTCACTCCTTTATGTCACTCATCCAAGTTACTCCTCCATGTCACTTCTATATGTCTTCCATGTTACTCCTCCATGTTGCTCCACCAACTCACTCCTCCATGTCACTCCTCCTTGTCAATCCTCCATGTAGCTATTCCATTTCACTCCTCCATGTCGCTCTGCCAACTCACTCCTCCATGTCACTCTTCCACGTCACTCCTCCATGTCACACTTCCTTGTCACTCCTCCATTTAGCTACTTCATGTCACTACACCAACTCACTCATCCCTGTCCCTACGCCATGTCACTCCACCATATCAACCCTCCTTCCTGATCAAACTTGTCACTTCTCCATGTCACTATTCCATGTCTCTCCTCCACATCACTCCTCTATATCACTCCTCCATGTCACTCCACCATGTCACTCCTCCTTGTCGCTATTCCATGTTACTCCTCCATGTCGCTACACCAACTCACTCTTCCATGTCACTCCCACATTTCACTCCACCATGTCACTCCTCCATGTCACTCCTCCATATCAACCCTCCATGTCACTCCTCAATGTTACTCCTCCATGTCACTACACCAACTCACTCATCCCTGTCCCTCCGCCATGTCACTCCACAATATCAAACCTCCTTCCTGATCAAACTTGTCAGTTCTCCATGTCACTACTCCATGTCTCTCCTCCACATCAATCCTCTATGTCACTCCTCCATGTCACTCCTCCATGTCACTCCTCCTTGTCGCTATTCCATGTCACTCCTCCATGTTGCTACACCACCTCACTCCTCATGTCACTCCTCCATGTCGCTACTCCATGTCACTCCTCCATGTAATTACACCAACTCAATCCTTCTTGTCACTCCTCCATGTCACTCATCCAAGTCATTCCTCCATGTCACTCCTTTATGTCACTCCTCCAAGTCACTCCTCCATGTCACTTCTATATGTCTTCCATGTCACTCCTCCATGTCGCACCACCAACTCACTTCTCCATGTCACTCCTCCTTGTCACTCCTCCATGTAGCTATTCCATGTCACTCCTCCATGTCGCTCTACCAACTCACTCCTCCATGTCACTCGTCCACGTCACTCCTTCATGTCACACTTCCTTGTCACTCCTCCATGTAGCTACTCCATGTCACTACACCAACTCACTCATCCTTGTCCCTCTGCCATGTCACTCCACCATATCAACCCTCCTTCCTGATCAAACTTGTCACTTCTCCATGTCACTACTCCATGTCTTTCCTCCACGTCATTCCTCTATGTCACTCCTCCATGTCACTCCTCCATTTCAACCCTCCATGTCACTCCTCCTTGTCGCTACACCAACTCACTCCTCCATGTCATTCCTCCATTTCACTCCACCACGTCCCTCCTCCATATCAACCCTCCATGTCACTCCTCCATGTCACTCCTCCATGTCCCTCCGCCATGTCACTCCACCATATCAACCCTCCTTCCTGATCAAATTTGTCACTTCTCCATGTCACTACTCCATGTCTCTCCTCCACATCACTCCTCTATATCACTCCTCCATGTCTCTCCTCCATGTCACTCCTCCTTGTCGCTATTCCATGTTACTCCTCCATGTCGCTACACCAACTCACTCTTCCATGTCACTCCTCCATTTCACTCCACCACGTCACTCTTCTACGTCACTCCTCATGTCACTCCTCCATGTCGCTACTCCATGTTTCTCCTCCATGTCACTCTTGCATGTCGCTCCTCTATGTCACTTTTCCAAGTCTGCAATGTCATGTCTCTCATCCGTGTAGCTCCATATTGTCACTCCTCCATATCACTCCTCCGTGTCACTGCTACATGTTTTACATGTCACTCCTCCACATCACTCCTCTATGTCACTCCTCCATGTCACGTTTCAATATCACTCCTCTATGTCATTCCCCTATGTCGCTACTCCATGTCACTCCTCCATTTCGATCCTCCATGTCACTCCTCCATGTCACTTCTATATGTCTTCCATGTCACTCCGCCATGTCGCTCCTCCTTGTCACTCCTCCATGTTGCTCCTCCATGTCACTCCTTCATGTCACTCATCCATGTCCCTCCGTCCTGTCCCTCCGCCATGTCACTCCACCATATCAACCCTCCTTCCTGATCAAACTTGTCACTTCTCCATGTCACTACTCCATGTCTCTCCCCCACATCAATCCTCTATGTCACTCCTCCATGTCACTCCTCCATGTCACTCCTCCTTGTCGCTATTCCATGTCACTCCTCCATGTCACTACACCAACTCACTCATCCCTGTCCCTCCGCCATGTCACTCCACCATATCAACCCTCCTTCCTGATCAAACTTGTCACTTCTCCATGTCACTACTCCATGTCTCTCCCCCACATCAACCCTCCATGTCACTCCTCCTTGTCGCTACACCAACTCACTCCCACATGTCACTCCTCCATTTCACTCCATCACATCCCTCCCCCATATCAACCCTCCATGTCACTCCTCCATTTAACTCCTCCATGCCCCTCCGCCATGTCACTACACCATATCAACCCTCCTTCCTGATCCAACTTGTCACTTCTCCATGTCACTACTCCATGTCTCTTCTATATGTCTTCCATGTCACTCCTCCAACTCACTCCTCCATGTCACTCCTCCATGTCATTGTTCCACGTCACTACTCTATGTCACTCCTCCATGTCACTCTTCCATGTCACTTCTATATGTCTTCCAACTCACTCCTCCATGTCACTCCTCCATGTCACTGCTCCACATCACTCCTCTATGTCACTCCTCCATGTCACTCCTCCATGTCGCTATTCCATGTCACTCCTTTTGTCGCTACACGAACTCACTCCTCCATGTCACTCCTCCATTTCACTCCTCCTTGTCACCCCTCCATGTTGCTCCTCCATGTCACTCATCCATGTCACTCATCCATGTCCCTCCACCATGTCACTCCACCATATCAATCCTCCTTGCTGATCCGCCCTGTAACTCCTCCATGTCTCTCCTCCACATCAATCCTCCATGTCACTCCTCCATGTCACTCCTCCATGTCACTACACCAACTCCCTCATCCCTTTCCCTCCGCCATGTCACTCCACCATATCAACCCTCCTTCCTGATAAAAAACTTGTCAGTTCTCCATGTCACTACTCCATGTCTCTCCTCCACATCAATCCTCTATGTCACTCCTCCAAGTCACTCCTCCAAGTCACTCCTCCTTGTCGCTATTCCATGTCACTCCTCCATGTTGCTACACCAACTCACTCCTCATGTCACTCCTCCATGTCGCTACTCCACGTCACTCCTCCATGTCACTCCTCCATATCAACACTCCATGTCACTCCTCCATGTCACTCCTCCATGTCACTCCTCCATGTCACTACACCACCTCACTAATCCCTGTCCCTCCGCAATATCACTCCACAATATCAAACCTCCTTCCTGATCAAACTTGTCAGTTCTCCATGTCACTACTCCATGTCTCTCCTCCACATCAATCCTCTATGTCACTCCTCCATTTCACTCCCCCATGTCACTCCTCCTTGTCGCTATTCCATGTCACTCCTCCATGTTGCTACACCAACTCACTCCTCATGTCACTCCTCCATGTCGCTACTCCACGTCACTCCTCCATGTCACTCCTCCATATCAACACTCCATGTCACTCCTCCATGTCACTCCTCCATGTCACTACACCACCTCACTAATCCCTGTCCCTCCGCAATATCACTCCACAATATCAAACCTCCTTCCTGATCAAACTTGTCAGTTTTCCATGTCACTACTCCATGTCTCTCCTCCACATCAATCCTCTATGTCACTCCTCCATTTCACTCCTCCATGTCACTCCTCCTTGTCGCTATTCCATGTCACTCCTCCATGTTGCTACACCAACTCACTCCTCATGTCACTCCTCCATGTCGCTACTCCATGTCACTCCTCCATGTCGCTACAACAACTCAATCTCCTTGTCACTCCTCCTTGTCACTCATCCAAGTCATTCCTCCATGTCACTCCTTTATGTCACTCATCCAAGTTACTCCTCCATGTCACTTCTATATGTCTTCCATGTTACTCCTCCATGTTGCTCCACCAACTCACTCCTCCATGTCACTCCTCCTTGTCAATCCTCCATGTAGCTATTCCATTTCACTCCTCCATGTCGCTCTGCCAACTCACTCCTCCATGTCACTCTTCCACGTCACTCCTCCATGTCACACTTCCTTGTCACTCCTCCATTTAGCTACTTCATGTCACTACACCAACTCACTCATCCCTGTCCCTCCGCCATGTCACTCCACCATATCAACCCTCCTTCCTGATCAAACTTGTCACTTCTCCATGTCACTATTCCATGTCTCTCCTCCACATCACTCCTCTATATCACTCCTCCATGTCACTCCTCCATGTCACTCCTCCTTGTCGCTATTCCATGTTACTCCTCCATGTCGCTACACCAACTCACTCTTCCATGTCACTCCCACATTTCACTCCACCATGTCACTCCTCCATGTCACTCCTCCATATCAACCCTCCATGTCACTCCTCAATGTTACTCCTCCATGTCGCTACACCAACTCACTCTTCCATGTCACTCCCACATTTCACTCCACCATGTCACTACTCCATGTCTCTCCTCCACATCAATCCTCTATGTCACTCCTCCATGTCACTCCTCCATGTCACTCCTCCATGTCGCTACTCCATGTCACTCCTCCATGTAATTACACCAACTCAATCCTTCTTGTCACTCCTCCATGTCACTCATCCAAGTCATTCCTCCATGTCACTCCTTTATGTCACTCCTCCAAGTCACTCCTCCATGTCACTTCTATATGTCTTCCATGTCACTCCTCCATGTCGCTCCACCAACTCACTCCTCCATGTCACTCCTCCTTGTCACTCCTCCATGTAGCTATTCCATGTCACTCCTCCATGTCGCTCTACCAACTCACTCCTCCATGTCACTCGTCCACGTCACTCCTCCATGTCACACTTCCTTGTCACTCATCCATGTAGCTACTTCATGTCACTACACCAACTCACTCATCCCTGTCCCTCCGCCATGTCACTCCACCATTTCAACCCTCCTTCCTGATCAAACTTGTCACTTCTCCATGTCACTACTCCATGTCTCTCCTCCACATCACTCCTCTATATCAATCCTCCATGTCACTCCTCCATGTCACTCCTCCTTGTCGCTATTCCATGTTACTCCTCCATGTCGCTACACCAACTCACTCTTCCATGTCACTCCCCCATTTCACTCCACCACGTCATTCCTCCATGTCACTCCTCCATATCAACGCTCCATGTCACTCCTCCATGTTACTCCTCCATGTCACTCCTCCTTGTCGCTCTTCCATGTCACTCCTCCATGTCGCTACACCAACTCAATCCTCATGTCACTCCTCCATGTCACTTCTATATGTCTTCCATGTCACTCCTCCATGTCGTTACACCAACTCATTCCCCATGTCACTCCTCCATGTCGCTACTCCAATTCACTCCTCCAATTCACTACTTCATGTCTCTCCTCCATGTCACTTCTCCAAGTCTTCAATGTCATGTCTCTCATCTGTGTAGCTCCATATTGTCACTCCTCCAAGTCACTCCTCCATGTCGCTACTCCATGTCACTCCTCCATGTCACACCTCCTTGTCACTCCTCCATGTAGCTACTCCATGTCACTCCTCCATATGTCTCTACCAACTCACTCCTCCATGTCACTCGTCCACGTCATTCCTCCATGTCACACCTCCTTGTCACTCCTCCATGTAGCTACTCCATGTCACTCCTCCATGTCACTCCTCCACGTCACTCTGAAATTTCACTCCACCACGCCACTCCTCTATATCAATCTTCCATGTTACTCGTCCATATCAATCCTCTATGTCACTTCTCCATGTCACTCCTCCTTGTCGCAATTCCATGTCACTCCTCCATGTCGCTACACCAACTCACTCCTCCATGTCACTCCTTTATGGCATTCCTCCAAGTCACTCCTCTATGTCACTCCTCCATGTCACTCCTCCAAGTCACTATTCCATGTCACTCCTTATGTCGCTACACCAACTCACTCCTCCATGTCACTACACCACCTCACTAATCCCTGTCCCTCCGCAATGTCACTCCACAATATCAAACCTCCTTCCTGATCAAACTTGTCAGTTCTCCATGTCACTACTCCATGTCTCTCCTCCACATCAATCCTCTATGTCACTCCTCCATGTCACTCCTCCATGTCACTCCTCCTTGTCGCTATTCCATGTCACTCCTCCATGTTGCTACACCACCTCACTCCTCATGTCACTCCTCCATGTCGCTACTCCATGTCACTCCTCCATGTCGCTTCACCAACTCAATCGTTCTTGTCACTCCTCCATGTCACTCATCCCAGTCATTCCTCCATGTCACTCCTTTATGTCACTCCTCCAAGTCACTCCTCCATGACACTTCTATATGTCTTCCATGTCACTCCTCCATGTCGCTCCACCAACTCACTCCTCCATGTCACTCCTCCTTGTCACTCCTCCATGTAGCTATTCCATGTCACTCCTCCATGTCGCTCTACCAACTCACTCCTCCATGTCACTCGTCCATGTCACTCCTCCATGTCACACTTGACAGTTCTCCATGTCACTACTCCATGTCTCTCCTCCACATCAATCCTCTATGTCAATCCTCCATGTCACTCCTCCATGTCACTCCTCCTTGTCGCTATTCCATGTCACTCCTCCATGTTGCTACACTACCTCACTCCTCATGTCACTCCTCCATGTCGCTACTCCATGTCACTCCTCCATGTCGCTCTACCAACTCACTCCTCCATGTCACTCGTCCACGTCACTCCTCCATGTCACACTTCCTTGTCACTCATCCATGTAGCTACTTCATGTCACTACACCAACTCACTCATCCCTGTCCCTCCGCCATGTCACTCCACCATTTCAACCCTCCTTCCTGATCAAACTTGTCACTTCTCCATGTCACTCCTCCATGTTGCTACACCACCTCACTCCTCATGTCACTCCTCCATGTCGCTACTCCATGTCACTCCTCCATGTCGCTTCACCAACTCAATCGTTCTTGTCACTCCTCCATGTCACTCATCCAAGTCATTCCTCCATGTCACTCCTTTATGTCACTCCTCCAAGTCACTCCTCCATGTCACTTCTATATGTCTTCCATGTCACTCCTCCATGTCGCTCCACCAACTCACTCCTCCATGTCACTCCTCCTTGTCACTCCTCCATGTAGCTATTCCATGTCACTCCTCCATGTCACTCTACCAACTCACTCCTCCATGTCACTCGTCCATGTCACTCCTCCATGTCACACTTGACAGTTCTCCATGTCACTACTCCATGTCTCTCCTCCACATCAATCCTCTATGTCAATCCTCCATGTCACTCCTCCATGTCACTCCTCCTTATCGCTATTCCATGTCACTCCTCCATGTTGCTAAACCACCTCACTCCTCATGTCACTCCTCCATGTCGCTACTCCATGTCACTCCTCCATGTCGCTCTACCAACTCACTCCTCCATGTCACTCGTCCACGTCACTCCTCCATGTCACACTTCCTTGTCACTCATCCATGTAGCTACTTCATGTCACTACACCAACTCACTCATCCCTGTCCCTCCGCCATGTCACTCCACCATTTCAACCCTCCTTCCTGATCAAACTTGTCACTTCTCCATGTCACTACTCCATGTCTCTCCTCCACATCACTCCTCTATATCACTCTTCCATGTCACTCCTCCATGTCACTCCTCCTTGTCGCTATTCCATGTTATTCCTCCATGTCGCTACACCAACTCACTCTTCCATGTCACTCCCCCATTTCACTCCACCACGTCACTCCTCCATGTCACTCCTCCATATCAACGCTCCATGTCACTCCTCCATGTTACTCCTCCATGTCACTCCTCCTTGTCGCTCTTCCATGTCACTCCTCCATGTCGCTACACCAACTCAATCCTCCTGTCACTCCTCCATGTCACTTCTATATGTCTTCCATGTCACTCCTCCATGTCGTTACACCAACTCATTCCCCATGTCACTCCTCCATGTCGCTACTCCATGTCACTCCTCCAATTCACTACTTAATGTCTCTCCTCCATGTCACTTCTCCAAGTCTTCAATGTCATGTCTCTCATCTGTGTAGCTACATATTGTCACTCCTCCAAGTCACTCCTCCATGTCGCTACTCCAAGTCACTCCTCAATGTCACACCTCCTTGTCACTCCTCCATGTAGCTACTCCATGTCACTCCTCCATGTGTCTCTACCAACTCACTCCTCCATGTCACTCGTCCACGTCACTCCTCCATGTCACACCTCCTTGTCACTCCTCCATGTAGCTACTCCATGTCACTCCTCCATGTCACTCCTCCCCGTCACTCTGAAATTTCACTCCACCACGCCACTCCTCTATATCAATCTTCCATGTTACTCCTCCATATCAATCCTCTATGTCACTTCTCCATGTCACTCCTCCTTGTCGCAATTCCATGTCATTCCTCCATGTCGCTACACCAACTCACTCCTCCATGTCACTCCTTTATGTCATTCCTCCAAGTCACTCCTCTATGTCACTCCTCCATGTCGCTACACCAACTCACTCCTCCATGTCACTCCTCCATTTCACTCCACCACGTCACTCCTCCATGTCACTCCTCCATATAAACCCTCCATGTCACTCCTGCATGTCACTCCTCCATGTCAGTCCTCCATGTCACTCCTCTATGTCACTACACCAACTCACTCATCCCTTCCCCTCCGCCATGTCACTCCACCATATCAACCCTCCTTCCTGATCAAACTTGTCACTTCTCCATGTCACTACTCCATGTCTCTCCTCCACATCAATCTTCTATGTCACTCCTCCATGTCACTCCTCCATGTCACTCCTCCTTGTCGCTATTCCATGACACTCCTCCATGTCACTACACCAACTCACTCCTCATGTCACTCCTCCATGTCACTCCTCCATGTCGCTATTCCATGTCACTCCTTATGTCGCTACACCAACTCACTCCTCCATTTCACTCCTCCATTTCACTCCACCTAGTCATTCCTCCAAATCACTCCTCCATATCAACCCTCCATGTCACTCCTCCATGTCACTCCTCCATGTTATTCCTCCATGTCACTCCTCCATGTCACTACACCAACTCACTCATCCTTGTCCCTCCGCCATGTCACTCCTCCATGTCACTCCTCCATGTCGCTACTCCATTTCACATATCCATGTCGCTACACCAACTCAATCCTCCTTGTCACTCCTCAATGTCACTCATCCAAGTCACTCCTCCATGTCACTATTCCATGTCACTCCTTATGTCGATACACCAACTCACTCCTCCATGTAACTCCACCATTTCACTCCACCACATCACTCCTCCATGTCACTCCTTCATATCAACCCTCCATGTCACTCCTTCATGTCACTCCTCCATGTCACTCCTCCATGTCACTACACCAACTCACTAATCCCTGTCCCTCCGCCATGTCACTCCACAATATCAAACCTCCTTCCTGATCAAACTTGTCAGTTCTCCATGTCACTACTCCATGTCTCTCCTCCACATCAAGCCTCTATGTCACTCCTCCATGTCACTCCTTCATGTTGCTACACCAACTCACTCCTCATGTCACTCCTCCATGTCACTCCTCCATGTCACTCCTCCATGTCATTCCTCCATGTCACTCCTCCATGTCACTACACCAACTCACTCATCCCTGTCCCTCCGCCATGTCACTCCTCCATGTCACTCCTCCATGTCCCTTCGCCATGTCACTCCACCATATCAACCCTCCTTCCTGATCAAACTTGTCACTTCTCCATGTCACTACTCCATGTCTCTCCTCCACATCACTCCTCTATAGCACGCCTCCATGTCACTCCTCCATGTCACTCCTCCTTGTCGCTATTTCATGTTACTCCTCCTTGTCGCTATTCCATGTCACTGCTCCATGTCGCTACACCAACTCACTCCTCATGTCACTCCTCCATGTCGCTACACCAACTCACTCCTCCATGTCATTCCTCCATTTCACTCCACCACGTCCCTCCTCCATATCAACCCTCCATGTCACTCCTCCATGTCACTCCTCCATGTCCCTCCGCCATGTCACTCCACCATATCAACCCTCCTTCCTGATGAAACTTGTCACTTCTCAATGTCACTACTCCATGTCTCTCCTCCACATCACTCCACTATATCACTCCTCCATGTCTCTCCTCCATGTCACTCCTCCTTGTCGCTATTCCATGTTACTCCTCCATGTCGCTACACCAACTCACTCTTCCATGTCACTCCTCCATTTCACTCCACCACGTCACTCTTCTACGTCACTCCTCATGTCACTCCTCCATGTCGCTACTCCTTGTCACTCCTCCATGTCACTCATCCACGTCATTCCTCCATGTCACTCCTTTATGTCATTCCTCCAAGTTCACTCCAATTTCACTTCTATATGACTTCAATGTCACTCCTGCATGTCGCTCCTCCATATCACTCCTCTATTTCACTCCTCCATGTCACTCCTCCATTGCAATCCTCCATTTCACTCCTCCATGTAACTCCTTAATGTCACTACTCCATGTCGCTACTCCATGTTTCTCCTCCATGTCACTCTTGCATGTCGCTCCTCTATGTCACTTCTCCAAGTCTGCAATGTCATGTCTCTCATCCGTGTAGCTCCATATTGTCACTCCTCCATATCACTCCTCCGTGTCACTGCTGCATGTTTTACATGTCACTCCTCCACATCACTCCTCTATGTCATTCCCTTATGTCGCTACTCCATGTCACTCCTCCATGTCACTTCTATATGTCTTCCATGTCACTCCTCCATGTCGCTCCTCGTTGTCACTCCTCCATGTTGCTCCTCCATGTCACTCCTTCATGTCACTCATCCATGTCCCTCCGCCCTGTCACTCCTCCATGTTGCTCCTCCATTGCAATCCTCCATTTCACTCCTCCATGTAACTCCTTAATGTCACTACTCCATGTCGCTACTCCATGTTTCTCCTCCATGTCACTCTTGCATGTCGCTCCTCTATGTCACTTCTCCAAGTCTGCAATGTCATGTCTCTCATCCGTGTAGCTCCATATTGTCACTCCTCCATATCACTCCTCCGTGTCACTGCTGCATGTTTTACATGTCACTCCTCCACATCACTCCTCTATGTCATTCCCTTATGTCGCTACTCCATGTCACTCCTCCATGTCACTTCTATATGTCTTCCATGTCACTCATCCATGTCCCTCCGCCCTGTCACTCCTCCATGTCTCTCCTCCACATCAATCCTCCATGTCACTCCTCCATGTCACTCCTCCATGTCACTCCTCCATGTCACTACACCAACTCACTCATCCCTTTCCCTCCGCCATGTCACTCCACCAAATCAACCCTCCTTCCTGATCAAACTTGTCACTTCTCCATGTCACTACTCCATGTCTCTCCTCCACATCAATCCTTTATGTCACTCCTCCATGTCACTCCTACATGTCACTCCTCCTTGTCGCTATTCCATGTCACTCCTCCATGTCGCTACACCAACTCACTCCTCATGTCACTCCTCCATGTCACTCCTCCATGTCGCTATTCCATGTCACTCCTTATGTCGCTACACCAACTCACTCCTCCATTTCATGCCTCCATTTCACTCCACCACGTCACTCCTCCATATCACTCCTCCATATCAACCCTCCATGTCACTCCTCCATGTCACTCCTCCAAGTCATTCCTCCATGTCACTCCTCCATGTCACTACACCAACTCACTCATCCCTGTCCCTCCGCCATGTCACTCCACCATATCAACCCTCCTTCCTGATCAAACTTGTCAGTTCTCCATGTCACTACTCCATGTTACTCCTCCTTGTCGCTATTCCATGTCACTCCTCCATGTTGCTACACCAACTCACTCCTCATGTCACTCCTCCATGTTGCTACTCCATGTCACTCCTCATGTCACTCTTGCATGTCGCTCCTCCATGTCACTTCTCCAAGTCTTCAATGTCATGTCTCTCATATGTGTAGCTCCATATTGTCACTCCTCCATATCACTCCTCCGTGTCACTTATACATGTTTTCCATTTCATTCCACATCACTCCTCTTTGTCACTCCTCCATGTAACTTTTAAATATCACTCCTCTATGTCATTCCCCTATGTCGCTACTCCATGTCACTCCTCCATGTCGATCCTCCATGTCACTCCTCCATGTCACTTTTATATGTCTTCCATGTCACTCTTCCATGTCGCTCCTCCTTTTCACTCCTCCATGTTGCTCTTCCATGTCACTCCTCCATGTCACTCATCCATGTCCCTCCACCATGTCACTCCACCATATCAATCCACCTTGCTGATCCGCCCTGTAACTCCTCCATGTCTCTCCTACACATCAATCCTCCATGTCACTCCCCCATGTAACTCCTCCATGTCACTCCTCCATGTCACTCCTCCATGTCACTCCTCCATGTCACTACACCAACTCCCTCATCCCTTTCCCTCCGCCATGTCACTCCACCATATCAACCGTCCTTCCTGATCAAACTTGTCAGTTCTCCATGTCACTACTCCATGTCTCTCCTCCACATCAATCCTCTATGTCACTCCTCATGTCACTCCTCCATGTCACTCCTCCATGTCGCTATTCCATGTCACTCCTTATGTCGCTACACCAACTCACTCCTCCATTTCACTCCTCCATTTCACTCCACCACATCTCTCCTCCATATCACTCCTCCATGTCACTCCTCCATGTCACTCCTCCATGTCGCTACACCAACTCACTCCTCATGTCACTCCTCCATGTCGCTACTCCATTTCACATCTCCATGTCGCTACACCAACTCACTCCTCCATGTCACTCATCCAAGTCACTCCTCCATGTCGCTATTCCATGTCACTCCTTATGTCGATACACCAACTCACTCCTCCATGTCACTCCTCCATTTCACTCCACCATATCACTCCTCCATGTCACTCCTTCATATCAACCCTCCATGTCACTCCTTCATGTCACTCCTCTATGTCACTCCTCCATGTCACTACACCAACTCACTAATCCCTGTACCTCCGCCATGTCACTCCACCATATCAACCCTCCTTCCTGATCAAACTTGTCAGTTCTCCATGTCACTACTTCATGTCTCTCCTCCACATAAATTCTCTATGTCACTCCTCAATGTCACTCCTCCATGTCACTCCTCCTTGTCGCTATTCCATGTCACTCCTCCATGTTGCTACACAAACTCACTCCTCATGTCACTCCTCCATGTCGCTACTCCATTTCACTCCTCCATGTCGCTACACCAACTCAATCCTCCTTGTCACTCTTCCATGTCACTCCACCATATCAACCCTCCTTCCTGATCAAACTTGTCACTTCTCCATGTCACTACTCCATGTCTTTCCTCCACGTGAATCCTCTATGTCACTCCTCCATGTCACTCCTCCATATCAACCCTCCATGTCACTCCTCCTTGTCGCTACACCAACTCACTCTTCCATGTCACTCCTCCATTTCACTCCACCACGTCCCTCCTCCATATCAACCCTCCATGTCACTCCTCCATGTCACTCCTCCATGTCCCTCCTCCACATCACTCCTCTATATCACTCCTCCATGTCTCTCCTCCATGTCACTCCTCCTTGTCGCTATTCCATGTTACTCCTCCATGTCGCTATACCAACTCACTCTTCCATGTCACTCCTCCATTTCACTCCACCATGTCACTCCTCATGTCACTCCTCCATGTCGCTACTCCTTGTCACTCATCCATGTCACTCATCCACGTCATTCCTCCATGTCACTCCTTTATGTCACTCCTCCAAGTTACTCCTCAATTTCACTTCTATATGACTTCAATGTCACTCCTGCATGTCGCTCCTACATATAACTCCTCTATTTCACTCCTCCATGTCACTCCTCCATATCAATCCTCCGTTTCACTCCTCCATGTAACTCCTTAATGTCATTACTCCATGTCGCTACTCCATGTTTCTCCTCCATATCACTCTTGCATGTCGCTCCTCCATGTCACTTCTCCAAGTTGTCAATGTCATGTCTCTCATCCGTGTAGCTCCATATTGTCACTCCTCCATATCACTCCTCCGTGTCACTTCTACATGTTTTACATGTCACTCCTCCACATCACTCCTCTATGTCACTCCTCCATGTCACTTTTCAATATCACTCCTCTATGTCATTCCCCTATGTCGCTACTCCATGTCACTCCTCCATGTCGATCCTCCATGTCACTCCTCCATGTCACTTCAATATGTCTTCCATGTCACTCCTCCATGTTGCTCCTCCTTGTCACTCCTTCATGTCACTCATCCATGTCCCTCCGCCATGTCACTCCACCATATCAATCCTACTTGCATATCCGCCCTGTCACTCCTCCATGTCTCTCCTCCACATCAATCCTCCATGTCACTCCTCCATGTCACTCCTCCATGTCACTACACCTACTTACTCATCCCTTTCCCTCCGCCATGTCACTCCACCATATCAACCCTCCTTCCTGATCAAACTTCTCACTTCTCCATGTCACTACTCCATGTCTCTCCTCCACATCAATCCTCTATGTCACTCCTCCATGTCACTCCTCCATGTCACTTCTCCTTGTCGCTATTCCATGTCACTCCTCCATGTCGCTACACCAACTCACTCCTCATGTCACTCCTCCATGTCACTCCTCCATGTCACTATTCCATGTCACTCCTTCTGTAACTACACCAACTCACTCCTCCATTTCACACCTCCATTACACTCCACCACGTCACACCTCCATATCACTCCTCCATATCAACCCTCCATGTCACTCCTTCATGTCACTCCTCCATGTCATTCCTCCATGTCACTCCTCCATGTCACTACACCAACTCACTCATCCCTGTCCCTCCACCATGTCACTCCTCCATGTCACTAATCCATGTTGCTACACCAACTCACTCCTCATGTCACTCCTCCATGTCGCTACTCCATTTCACTCCTCCATTTCACTCCACCACGTCACTCCTCCATGTCACTCCTCCATGTCACTACACCAACTCAATCCTCATGTCACTCCTCCATGTCGCTACTCCATGTCACTCCTCCATGTCGCTAAACCATCTCAATCCTCCTTGTCACTCCTCCATGTGACTCATCCAAGTCATTCCTCCATGACACTCCTTTATGTCACTCCTCCAAGTCACTCCTCCATGTCACTTCTATATGTCTTCCATGTCACTCCTCCATGTCGCTCCTCCTTGTCACTCCTCCATGTAGCTATTCCATGTCACTCCTCCATGTCGCTCTACCAACTCATTCCTCCATGTCACTCCTCCATGTCACTCCTCCATGTCATTCCTCCATGTCACTCCTCCATGTCACTACACCAACTCACTCATCCCGGTCCCTCCGCCATGTCACTCCTCCATGTTACTCCTCCATGTCGCTACACCAACTCACTCCTCATGTCACTCCTCCATGTCGCTACTCCATTTCACTCCTCCATTTCGTTCCACCATGTCACTCCTCCATGTCACTCCTCCATATCAACCCTCCATGTCACTCATCCATGTCACTCCTCCATGTCACTCCTCAATGTTACTCCTCCATGTCGCTACACCAACTCACTCCTCATGTCTCTCCTCCATGTCGCTACTCCATTTCACTCCTCCATTTCGTTCCACCATGTCAGTTCTACATGTCACTACTCCATTTTACTCCTCCTTGTCGCTATTCCATGTCACTCCTCCATGTTGCTACACCAACTCACTCCTCATGTCACTCCTCCATGTTGCTACTCCATGTCACTCCTCCATGTCACTCTTGCATGTCGCTCCTCCATGTCACGTCTTCAATGTCATGTCTCTCATCCGTGTAGCTCCATATTGTCACTCCTCCATATCACTCCTCCTTGTCACTTATACATGTTTTCCATTTCACTCCACATCACTCCTCTATGTCACTCCTCCATGTAACTTTTCAATATCACTCCTCTATGTCATTCCCCTATGTCGCTACTCCATGTCACTCCTCCATGTCGATCCTCCATGTCACTCCTCCATGTCACTTCTATATGTCTTCCATGTCACTCCTCCATGTCGCTCCTCCTTGTCACCCCTCCATGTTGCTCCTCCATGTCACTCATCCATGTCACTCATCCATGTCCCTCCACCATCTCACTCCACCATATCAATCCTCCTTGCTGATCCGCCCTGTAACTCCTCCATGTCTCTCCTCCACATCAATCCTCCATGTCACTCCTCCATGTCACTCCTCCATGTCACTCCACCATATCAACCCACCTTCCTGATCAAACTTGACAGTTCTCCATGTCACTACTCCATGTCTCTCCTCCACATCAATCCTCTATGTCACTCCTCATGTCACTCCTCCATGTCACTCCTCCATGTCATTCCTCCATGTCACTCCTCCATGTCACTACACCAACTCACTCATCCCTGTCCCTCCGCCATGTCACTCCTCCAATTCACTCCTCCATGTCGCTACACCACCTCACTCCTCATGTCACTTCTCCATGTTGCTACTCCATTTCACATCTCCATGTCGCTACACCAACTCACTCCTCCATGTCACTCATTCAAGTCACTCCTCCATGTCGCTATTCCATGTCACTCCTTATGTCGATACACCAACTCACTCCTCCATGTCACTCCTCCCTTTCACTCCACCACATCACTCCTCCATGTCACTCCTTCATATCAACCCTCCATGTCACTCATCCATGTCACTCCTCTATGTTACTCCTCCATGTCACTACACCAACTCACTAATCCCTGTTCCTCCGCCATGTCACTCCACCAACTCACTCCTCCATGTCACTCCTCCATGTCGCTATTCCATGTCACTCCTTTTGTCGCTACACCAACTCACTCCTCCATGTCACTCCTCCATTTCACTCCACCACGTCACTCCTCCATGTCACTCCTCCATATCAACCTTCCATGTCACTCCTCCATGTCACTCCTTCATGTCACTCCTCTATGTCACTACACCAACTCACTCATCCCTTTCCCTCCGCCATGTCACTCCACCATATCAACCCTCCTTCCTGATCAAACTTCTCACTTCTCCATGTCACTACTCCATGTCTCTCCTCCACATCAATCCTCTATGTCACTCCTCCATGTCACTCCTCCATGTCACTCCTCGTTGTCGCTATTCCATGTCACTCCTCCATGTCGCTACACCAACTCACTCCTCATGTCACTCCTCCATGTCGCTATTCCATGTCACTCCTTATGTCGCTACACCAACTCACTCCTCCATTTCACTTCTATATGTCTTCCATGTCACTCCTCCATGTCGTTACACCAACTCACTCCTCCATGTCACTCCTCCTTGTCACTCCTCCATGTCGCCCTACCAACACACTCCTCCATGTCACTCGTCCACGTCACTCCTCCATGTCACACTTCCTTGTCACTCCTCCATGTAGCTATTCCATGTCACTACACCAATTCACTCATCCCTGTCCCTCCGCCATGTCACTCCACCATATCAACCCTCCTTCCTGATCAAACTTGTCACTTCTCCATTTCACTACTCCATGTCTTTCCTCCACATCAATCCTTTATGTCACTCCCCCATTTCACTCCACCACGTCACTCCTCCATGTCACTCCTCCATATCAGCCCTTCATGTCACTCCTCCATGTCATACCTTTATGTCACTACACCAACTCACTCATCCCTGTCCCTCCGCCATGTCACTCCACCATATCAACCCTCCTTCATGATCAAACTCGTCACTTCTTCATGTCACTAATCCATGTCTCTCCCCACATCAAACCTCTATGTCACTCCTCCATGTCACTCCTCTATGTCACTCCTCCTTGTCGCTCTTCCATGTCACTCCTCCATGTCGCTACACCAACTCAATCCTCCTTGTCACTCCTCCATGTCTCCTCTTTGTCACTCCTCTATGTCACTGCTCCACGTCACTCCTCTATGTCACTCCTTCATGTCACTCCTCCATGTCACTCATCCATGTCCCTCCGCCATGTCACTCCACAATATCAATCCTCCTTGCTGATCGCCTTGTCACTCCTCCATGTCTCTCCTCCACATCAATCCCCTATGTCACTCCTCCATGTCACTCCTCCATGTCACTCCTCCTTGTCGCTATTCCATGTCACTCCTCCATGTCACTACACCAACTCACTCATCCCTGTCCCTCCGCCATGTCACTCCACCATATCAACCCTCCTTCCTGATCAAACTTGTCACTTCTCTGTCACTACTCCATGTCTCTCCCCCACATCAATCCTCTATGTCACTCCTCCATGTCACTCCTCCATGTCACTCCTCCTTGTCGCTATTCCATGTCACTCCTCCATGTCACTACACCAACTCACTCATCCCTGTCCCTCCGCCATGTCACTCCACCATATCAACCCTCCTTCCTGATCAAATTTGTCACTTCTCCATGTCACTACTCCATGTCTCTCCCCCACATCAACCCTCCATGTCACTCCTCCTTGTCGCTACACCAACTCACTCCCCCATGTCACTCCTCCATTTCACTCCATCACGTCCCTCCCCCATATCAACCCTCCATGTCACTCCTCCATGTAACTCCTCCATGCCCCTCCGCCATGTCACTACACCATATCAACCCTCCTTCCTGATCAAACTTGTCACTTCTCCATGTCACTACTCCATATCTCTTCTATATGTCTTCCATGTCACTCCTCCAACTCACTCCTCCATGTCACTCCTCCATGTCATTGCTCCACATCACTCCTCTATGTCACTCCTCCATGTCACTCCTCCATGTCACTTCTATATGTCTTCCATGTCACTCCTCCATGTCGCTCCACCAACTCACTCCTCCATGTCACTCCTCCATGTCACTGCTCCACATCACTCCTCTATGTCACTCCTCCATGTCACTCCTCCATGTCGCTATTCCATGTCACTCCTTTTGTCACTACACAAACTCACTCCTCCATGTCACTCCTCCATTTCACTCCTCCTTGTCACCCCTCCATGTTGCTCCTCCATGTCACTCATCCATGTCACTCATCCATGTCCCTCCACCATGTCACTCCACCATATCAATCCTCCTTGCTGATCCGCCCTGTAACTCCTCCATGTCTCTCCTCCACATCAATCCTCCATGTCACTCCTCCATGTCACTCCTCCATGTCACTCCTCCATGTCACTACACCAACTCCCTCATCCCTTTCACTCCGCCATGTCACTCCACCATATCAACCCTCCTTCCTGATAAAAAACCTGTCAGTTCTCCATGTCACTACTCTATGTCTCTCCTCCACATCAATCCTCCATGTCACTCCTCCATGTCGCTATTCCATGTCACTCCTTATGTCGCTACACCAACTCACTCCTCCATTTCACTCCTCCATTTCACTCCACCACATGACTCCTCCATATCGCTCCTCCATATCAACCCATCCATGTCACTCCTCCATGTCACTCCTCCATGTCATTCCTCCATGTAACTCCTCCATGTCACTACACCAACTCACTCATCCCTGTCCCTCCGCCATGTCACTCCTCCATGTCACTCCTCCATGTCGCTACACCAACTCACTCCTAATGTCACTTCTCCATGTTGCTACTCCATTTCACATCTCTATGTCGCTACACCAACTCACTCCTCCATGTCACTCATTCAAGTCACTCCTCCATGTCACTATTCCATGTCACTACTTATGTCGATACACCAACTCACTCCTCCATGACACTCCTCCATTTCACTCCACCACATCACTCCTCCATGTCACTCCTTCATATCAACCCTCCATGTCACTCCTCCATGTCACTCCTCTATGTCACTCCTCCATGTCACTACACCAACTCACTAATCCCTGTCCCTCCGCCATGTCACTCCACCAACTCACTCCTCCATGTCACTCCTCCATGTCGCTATTCCATGTCACTCCTTTTGTCGCTACACCAACTCACTCCTCCATGTCGCTCCTCCTTGTCACTCCTCCATGTAGCTATTCCATGTCACTCCTCCATGTCGCTCTACCAACTCATTCCTCCATGTCACTTGTCCACGTCACTCCTCCATATCACTCCTCCATATCAACCCTCCATGTCACTCCTCCATGTCACTCCTCCATGTCATTCCTCCATGTCACTCCTCCATGTCACTACACCAACTCACTCATCCCGGTCCCTACGCCATGTCACTCCTCCATGTTACTCCTCCATGTCGCTACACCAACTCACTCCTCATGTCACTCCTCCATGTCGCTACTCCATTTCACTCCTCCATTTCGTTCCACCATGTCACTCCTCCATGTCACTCCTCCATATCAACCCTCCATGTCACTCATCCATGTCACTCCTCCATGTCACTCCTCAATGTTACTCCTCCATGTCGCTACACCAACTCACTCCTCATGTCTCTCCTCCATGTCGCTACTCCATTTCACTCCTCCATTTCGTTCCACCATGTCAGTTCTACATGTCACTACTCCATTTTACTCCTCCTTGTCGCTATTCCATGTCACTCCTCCATGTTGCTACACCAACTCACTCCTCATGTCACTCCTCCATGTTGCTACTCCATGTCACTCCTCCATGTCACTCTTGCATGTCGCTCCTCCATGTCACGTCTTCAATGTCATGTCTCTCATCCGTGTAGCTCCATATTGTCACTCCTCCATATCACTCCTCCTTGTCACTTATACATGTTTTCCATTTCACTCCACATCACTCCTCTATGTCACTCCTCCATGTAACTTTTCAATATCACTCCTCTATGTCATTCCCCAATGTCGCTACTCCATGTCACTCCTCCATGTCGATCCTCCATGTCACTCCTCCATGTCACTTCTATATGTCTTCCATGTCACTCCTCCATGTCGCTCCTCCTTGTCACCCCTCCATGTTGCTCCTCCATGTCACTCATCCATGTCACTCATCCATGTCCCTCCACCATCTCACTCCACCATATCAATCCTCCTTGCTGATCCGCCCTGTAACTCCTCCATGTCTCTCCTCCACATCAATCCTCCATGTCACTCCTCCATGTCACTCCTCCATGTCACTCCTCCATGTCAGTACACCAACTCCCTCATCCCTTTCCCTCTGCCATGTCACTCCACCATATCAACCCACCTTCCTGATCAAACTTGACAGTTCTCCATGTCACTACTCCATGTCTCTCCTCCACATCAATCCTCTATGTCACTCCTCATGTCACTCCTCCATGTCACTCCTCCATGTCATTCCTCCATGTCACTCCTCCATGTCACTACACCAACTCACTCATCCCTGTCCCTCCGCCATGTCACTCCTCCATTTCACTCCTCCATGTCGCTACACCAACTCACTCCTCATGTCACTTCTCCATGTTGCTACTCCATTTCACATCTCCATGTCGCTACACCAACTCACTCCTCCATGTCACTCATTCAAGTCACTCCTCCATGTCGCTATTCCATGTCACTCCTTATGTCGATACACCAACTCACTCCTCCATGTCACTCCTCCCTTTCACTCCACCATATCAACCCTCCTTCCTGATCAAATTTGTCACTTCTCCATGTCACTACTCAATGTCACTCCTCCTTGTCGCTATTCCATGTCACTCCTCCATGTCACTACACCAACTCACTCATCCCTGTCCCTCCGCCATGTCACTCCACCATATCAACCCTCCTTCCTGATCAAACTTGTCACTTCTCTATGTCACTACTCCATGTCTCTCCCCCACATCAATCCTCTATGTCACTCCTCCATGTCACTCCTCCATGTCACTCCTCCTTGTCGCTATTCCATGTCACTCCTCCATGTCACTACACCAACTCACTCATCCCTGTCCCTCCGCCATGTCACTCCACCATATCAACCCTCCTTCCTGATCAAATTTGTCACTTCTCCATGTCACTACTCCATGTCTCTCCCCCACATCAACCCTCCATGTCACTCCTCCTTGTCGCTACACCAACTCACTCCCCCATGTCACTCCTCCATTTCACTCCATCACGTCCCTCCCCCATATCAACCCTCCATGTCACTCCTCCATGTAACTCCTCCATGCCCCTCCGCCATGTCACTACACCATATCAACCCTCCTTCCTGATCAAACTTGTCACTTCTCCATGTCACTACTCCATATCTCTTCTATATGTCTTCCATGTCACTCCTCCATATCAACACTCCATGTCACTCCTCCATGTCACTCCTCCTTGTCAATCCTCCATGTCACACCTCCTTGTCAATCCTCCATGTAGCTATTCCATGTCACTCCTCCATGTCGCTCTACCAACTCACTCCTCCATGTCACTCGTCCACGTCACTCCTCCATGTCACACTTCCTTGTCACTCCTCCATTTAGCTACTTCATGTCACTACACCAACTCACTCATCCCTGTCCCTCCGCCATGTCACTCCACCATATCAACCCTCCTTCCTGATCAAACTTGTCACTTCTCCATGTCACTACTCCATGTCTCTCCTCCACATCACTCCTCTATATCACTCCTCCATGTCACTCCTCCTTGTCGCTATTCCATGTTACTCCTCCATGTCGCTACACCAACTCACTCTTCCATGTCACTCCCACATTTCACTCCACCATGTCACTCCTCCATGTCACTCCTCCATATCAACCCTCCATGTCACTCCTCAATGTTACTCCTCCATGTCACTACACCAACTCACTCATCCCTGTCCCTCCGCCATGTCACTCCACAATATCAAACCTCCTTCCTGATCAAACTTGACAGTTCTCCATGTCATTACTCCATGTCTCTCCTCCACATCAATCCTCTATGTCACTCCTCCATGTCACTCCTCCATGTCACTCCTCCTTGTCGCTATTCCATGTCACTCCTCCATGTTGCTACACCACCTCACTCCTCATGTCACTCCTCCATGTCGCTACTCCATGTCACTCCTCCATGTCGCTACACCAACTCAATCCTTCTTGTCACTCCTCCATGTCACTCATCCAAGTCATTCCTCCATGTCACTCCTTTATGTCACTCCTCCAAATCACTCCTCCATGTCACTTCTATATGTCTTCCATGTCACTCCTCCATGTCGCTCCACCAACTCACTCCTCCATGTCACTCCTCCTTGTCACTCCTCCATGTAGCTATTCCATGTCACTCCTCCATGTCGCTCTACCAACTCACTCCTCCATGTCACTCGTCCACGTCACTCCTCCATGTCACACTTCCTTGTCACTCATCCATGTAGCTACTTCATGTCACTACACCAACTCACTCATCCCTGTCCCTCCGCCATGTCACTCCACCATTTCAACCCTCCTTCCTGATCAAACTTGTCCCTTCTCCATGTCACTACTCCATGTCTCTCCTCCACATCACTCCTCTATATCACTCCTCCATGTCACTCCTCCATGTCACTCCCCTTGTTGCTATTCCATGACACTCCTCCATGTCACTACACCACGTCACTCCTCCATGTCACTCCTCCATATCAACGCTCCATGTCACTCCTCCATGTTACTCCTCCATGTCACTCCTCCTTGTCGCTCTTCCATGTCACTCCTCCATGTCGCTACACCAACTCAATCCTCATGTCACTCCTCCATGTCACTTCTATATGTCTTCCATGTCACTCCTCCATGTCACTACACCAACTCACTCCTCATGTCACTCCTCCATGTCACTCCTCCATGTCGCTATTCCATGTCACTCCTTATGTCGCTACACCAACTCACTCCTCCATTTCACTCCTCCATTTCACTCCACCACGTCATTCCTCCAAATCACTCCTCCATATCAACCCTCCATGTCACTCCTCCATGTCACTCCTCCATGTTATTCCTCCATGTCACTCCTCCATGTCACTACACCAACTCACTCATCCCTGTCCCTCCGCCATGTCACTCCTCCATGTCACTCCTCCATGTCACTCCTCCTTGTCGCTATTCCATGTTACTCCTCCATGTCGCTACACCAACTCACTCTTCCATGTCACTCCCACATTTCACTCCACCATGTCACTCCTCCATGTCACTCCTCCATATCAACCCTCCATGTCACTCATCAATGTTACTCCTCCATGTCACTACACCAACTCACTCATCCCTGTCCCTCCGCCATGTCACTCCACAATATCAAACCTCCTTCCTGATCAAACTTGTCAGTTCTCCATGTCACTACTCCATGTCTCTCCTCCACATCAATCCTCTATGTCACTCCTCCATGTCACTCCTCCATGTCACTCCTCCTTGTCGCTATTCCATGTCACTCCTCCATGTCGCTACTCCATGTCACTCCTCCATGTCGCTACACCAACTCAATCCTTCTTGTCACTCCTCCATGTCACTCATCCAAGTCATTCCTCCATGTCACTCCTTTATGTCACTCCTCCAAGTCACTCCTCCATGTCACTTCTATGTCTTCCATGTCACTCCTCCATGTCGCTCCACCAACTCACTCCTCCATGTCATCCTCCTTGTCACTCCTCCATGTAGCTATTCCATGTCACTCCTCCATGTCGCTCTACCAACTCACTCCTCCATGTCACTCGTCCACGTCACTCCTCCATGTCACACTTCCTTGTCACTCATCCATGTAGCTACTTCATGTCACTACACCAACTCACTCATCCCTGTCCCTCCGCCATGTCACTCCACCATTTCAACCCTCCTTCCTGATCAAACTTGTCACTTTTCCATGTCACTACTCCATGTCTCTCCTCCACATCACACCTCTATATCACTCCTCCATGTCACTCCTCCATGTCACTCCTCCTTGTCGCTATTCCATGTTACTCCTCCATGTCGCTACACCAACTCACTCTTCCATGTCACTCCCCCATTTCACTCCACCACGTCACTCCTCCATGTCACTCATCCATATCAACGCTCCATGTCACTCCTCCATGTTACTCCTCCATGTCACTCCTCCTTGTCGCTCTTCCATGTCACTCCTCCATGTCGCTACACCAACTCAATCCTCATGTCACTCCTCCATGTCACTTCTATATGTCTTCCATGTGACTCCTCCATGTCGTTACACCAACTCATTCCCCATGTCACTCCTCCATGTCGCTACTCCATGTCACTCCTCCAATTCACTACTTCATGTCTCTCCTCCATGTAACTTCTCCAAGTCTTCAATGTCATGTCTCTCATCTGTGTAGCTCCATATTGTCACTCCTCCAAGTCACTCCTCCATTTAGCTACTTCATGTCACTACACCAACTCACTCATCCCTGTCCCTCCGCCAGGTCACTCCACCATATCAACCCTCCTTCCTGATCAAACTTGTCACTTCTCCATGTCACTACTCCATGTCTCTCCTCCACATCACTCCTCTATATCACTCCTCCATGTCACTCCTCCTTGTCGCTATTCCATGTTACTCCTCCTTGTCGCTACACCAACTCACTCTTCCATGTCACTCCCACATTTCACTCCACCATGTCACTCCTCCATGTCACTCCTCCATATCAACCCTCCATGTCACTCCTCAATGTTACTCCTCCATGTCACTACACCAACTCACTCATCCCTGTCCCTCCGCCATGTCACTCCACAATATCAAACCTCCTTCCTGATCAAACTTGTCAGTTCTCCATGTCACTACTCCATGTCTCTCCTCCACATCAATCCTCTATGTCACTCCTCCATGTCACTCCTCCATGTCACTCCTCCTTGTCGTTATTCCATGTCACTCCTCCATGTTGCTACACCACCTCACTCCTCATGTCACTCCTCCATGTCGCTACTCCATGTCACTCCTCCATGTCGCTACACCAACTCAATCCTTCTTGTCACTCCTCCATGTCACTCATCCAAGTCATTCCTCCATGTCACTCCTTTATGTCACTCCTCCAAATCACTCCTCCATGTCACTTCTATATGTCTTCCATGTCACTCCTCCATGTCGCTCCACCAACTCACTCCTCCATGTCACTCCTCCTTGTCACTCCTCCATGTAGCTATTCCATGTCACTCCTCCATGTCGCTCTACCAACTCACTCCTCCATGTCACTCGTCCACGTCACTCCTCCATGTCACACTTCCTTGTCACTCATCCATGTAGCTACTTCATGTCACTACACCAACTCACTCATCCCTGTCCCTCCGCCATGTCACTCCACCATTTCAACCCTCCTTCCTGATCAAACTTGTCACTTTTCCATGTCACTACTCCATGTCTCTCCTCCACATCACTCCTCTATATCACTCCTCCATGTCACTCCTCCATGTCACTCCTCCTTGTCGCTATTCCATGTTACTCCTCCATGTCGCTACACCAACTCACTCTTCCATGTCACTCCCCCATTTCACTCCACCACGTCACTCCTCCATGTCACTCCTCCATATCAACGCTCCATGTCACTCCTCCATGTTACTCCTCCATGTCACTCCTCCTTGTCGCTCTTCCATGTCACTCCTCCATGTCGCTACACCAACTCAATCCTCATGTCACTCCTCCATGTCACTTCTATATGTCTTCCATGTGACTCCTCCATGTCGTTACACCAACTCATTCCCCATGTCACTCCTCCATGTCGCTACTCCATGTCACTCCTCCAATTCACTACTTCATGTCTCTCCTCCATGTCACTTCTCCAAGTTTTCAATGTCATGTCTCTCATCTGTGTAGCTCCATATTGTCACTCCTCCAAGTCACTCCTCCATGTCGCTACTCCATGTCACTCCTCCATGTCACACCTCCTTGTCACTCCTTCATGTAGCTACTCCATGTCACTCCTCCATGTGTCTCTACCAACTCACTCCTCCATGTCACTCATCCACGTCACTCCTCCATGTCACACTTCCTTGTCACTCATCCATGTAGCTACTTCATGTCACTACACCAACTCACTCATCCCTGTCCCTCCGCCATGTCACTCCACCATTTCAACCCTCCTTCCTGATCAAACTTGTCACTTCTCCATGTCACTACTCCATGTCTCTCCTCCACATCACTCCTCTATATCACTCCTCCATGTCACTCCTCCATGTCACTCCTCCTTGTTGCTATTCCATGACACTCCTCCATGTCACTACACCACGTCACTCCTCCATGTCACTCCTCCATATCAACGCTCCATGTCACTCCTCCATGTTACTCCTCCATGTCACTCCTCCTTGTCGCTCTTCCATGTCACTCCTCCATGTCGCTACACCAACTCAATCCTCATGTCACTCCTCCATGTCACTTCTATATGTCTTCCATGTCACTCCTCCATGTCACTACACCAACTCACTCCTCATGTCACTCCTCCATGTCACTCCTCCATGTCGCTATTCCATGTCACTCCTTATGTCGCTACACCAACTCACTCCTCCATTTCACTCCTCCATTTCACTCCACCACGTCATTCCTCCAAATCACTCCTCCATATCAACCCTCCATGTCACTCCTCCATGTCACTCCTCCATGTTATTCCTCCATGTCACTCCTCCATGTCACTACACCAACTCACTCATCCCTGTCCCTCCGCCATGTCACTCCACCATTTCAACCCTCCTTCCTGATCAAACTTGTCACTTTTCCATGTCACTACTCCATGTCTCTCCTCCACATCACTCCTCTATATCACTCCTCCATGTCACTCCTCCATGTCACTCCTCCTTGTCGCTATTCCATGTTACTCCTCCATGTCGCTACACCAACTCACTCTTCCATGTCACTCCCCCATTTCACTCCACCACGTCACTCCTCCATGTCACTCCTCCATATCAACGCTCCATGTCACTCCTCCATGTTACTCCTCCATGTCACTCCTCCTTGTCGCTCTTCCATGTCACTCCTCCATGTCGCTACACCAACTCAATCCTCATGTCACTCCTCCATGTCAATTCTATATGTCTTCCATGTGACTCCTCCATGTCGTTACACCAACTCATTCCCCATGTCACTCCTCCATGTCGCTACTCCATGTCACTCCTCCAATTCACTACTTCATGTCTCTCCTCCATGTCACTTCTCCAAGTCTTCAATGTCATGTCTCTCATCTGTGTAGCTCCATATTGTCACTCCTCCAAGTCACTCCTCCATGTCGCTACTCCATGTCACTCCTCCATGTCACACCTCCTTGTCACTCCTTCATGTAGCTACTCCATGTCACTCCTCCATGTGTCTCTACCAACTCACTCCTCCATGTCACTCATCCACGTCACTCCTCCATGTCACACTTCCTTGTCACTCATCCATGTAGCTACTTCATGTCACTACACCAACTCACTCATCCCTGTCCCTCCGCCATGTCACTCCACCATTTCAACCCTCCTTCCTGATCAAACTTGTCACTTTTCCATGTCACTACTCCATGTCTCTCCTCCACATCACTCCTCTATATCACTCCTCCATGTCACTCCTCCATGTCACTCCTCCTTGTCGCTATTCCATGTTACTCCTCCATGTCGCTACACCAACTCACTCTTCCATGTCACTCCCCCATTTCACTCCACCACGTCACTCCTCCATGTCACTCCTCCATATCAACGCTCCATGTCACTCCTCCATGTTACTCCTCCATGTCACTCCTCCATGTCACTCCTCCATGTCACTATTCCATGTCACTCCTTATGTCGCTACACCAACTCACTCCTCCATGTCACTACACCACCTCACTAATCCCTGTCCCTCCGCAATGTCACTCCACAATATCAAACCTCCTTCCTGATCAAACTTGTCAGTTCTCCATGTCACTACTCCATGTCTCTCCTCCACATCAATCCTCTATGTCACTCCTCCATTTCACTCCTCCATGTCACTCCTCCTTGTCGCTATTCCATGACACTCCTCCATGTTGCTACACCAACTCACTCCTCATGTCACTCCTCCATGTCGCTACTCCATGTCACTCCTCCATGTCGCTACAACAACTCAATCCCCTTGTTACTCCTCCATGTCACTCATCCAAGTCATTCCTCCATGTCACTCCTTTATGTCACTCATCCAAGTTACTCCTCCATGTCATTTCTATGTCTTCCATGTTACTCCTCCATGTTGCTCCACCAACTCACTCCTCCATGTCACTCCTCTTTGTCAATCCTCCATGTAGCTATTCCATGTCACTCCTCCATGTCGCTCTACCAACTCACTCCTCCATGTCACTCATCCACGTCACTCCTCCATGTCACACTTCCTTGTCACTCATCCATGTAGCTACTTCATGTCACTACACCAACTCACTCATCCCTGTCCCTCCGCCATGTCACTCCACCATTTCAACCCTCCTTCCTGATCAAACTTGTCACTTTTCCATGTCACTACTCCATGTCTCTCCTCCACATCACTCCTCTATATCACTCCTCCATGTCACTCCTCCATGTCACTCCTCCTTGTCGCTATTCCATGTTACTCCTCCATGTCGCTACACCAACTCACTCTTCCATGTCACTCCCCCATTTCACTCCACCACGTCACTCCTCCATGTCACTCCTCCATATCAACGCTCCATGTCACTCCTCCATGTTACTCCTCCATGTCACTCCTCCATGTCACTCCTCCATGTCACTATTCCATGTCACTCCTTATGTCGCTACACCAACTCACTCCTCCATGTCACTACACCACCTCACTAATCCCTGTCCCTCCGCAATGTCACTCCACAATATCAAACCTCCTTCCTGATCAAACTTGTCAGTTCTCCATGTCACTACTCCATGTCTCTCCTCCACATCAATCCTCTATGTCACTCCTCCATTTCACTCCTCCATGTCACTCCTCCTTGTCGCTATTCCATGACACTCCTCCATGTTGCTACACCAACTCACTCCTCATGTCACTCCTCCATGTCGCTACTCCATGTCACTCCTCCATGTCGCTACAACAACTCAATCCCCTTGTTACTCCTCCATGTCACTCATCCAAGTCATTCCTCCATGTCACTCCTTTATGTCACTCATCCAAGTTACTCCTCCATGTCATTTCTATGTCTTCCATGTTACTCCTCCATGTTGCTCCACCAACTCACTCCTCCATGTCACTCCTCTTTGTCAATCCTCCATGTAGCTATTCCATGTCACTCCTCCATGTCGCTCTACCAACTCACTCCTCCATGTCACTCGTCCACGTCACTCCTCCATGTCACACTTCCTTGTCACTCCTCCATTTAGCTACTTCATGTCACTACACCAACTCACTCATCCCTGTCCCTCCGCCATGTCACTCCACCATATCAACCCTCCTTCCTAATCAAACTTGTCACTTCTCCATATCACTACTCCATGTCTCTCCTCCACATCACTCCTCTATATCACACCTCCATGTCACTCCTCCATGTCACTCCTCCTTGTCGCTATTCCATGTTACTCCTCCATGTCGCTACACCAACTCACTCTTCCATGTCACTCCCACATTTCAATCCACCATGTCACTCCTCCATGTCACTCCTCCATATCAACCCTCCATGTCACTCCTCAATGTTACTCCTCCATGTCACTACACCAACTCACTCATCCCTGTCCCTCCGCCATGTCACTCCACAATATCAAACCTCCTTCCTGATCAAACTTGTCAGTTCTCCATGTCACTACTCCATGTCTCTCCTCCACATCAATCCTCTATGTCACTCCTCCATGTCACTCCTCCATGTCACTCCTCCTTGTCGCTATTCCATGTCACTCCTCCATGTTGCTACACCACCTCACTCCTCATGTCGCTCCTCCATGTCGCTACTCCATGTCACTCCTCCATGTCGCTACACCAACTCAATCCTTCTTGTCACTCCTCCATGTCACTCATCCAAGTCATTCCTCCATGTCACTCCTTTATGTCACTCCTCCAAGTCACTCCTCCATGTCACTTCTATATGTCTTCCATGTCACTCCTCCATGTCGCTCCACCAACTCACTCCTCCATGTCATCCTCCTTGTCACTCCTCCATGTAGCTATTCCATGTCACTCCTCCATGTCGCTCTACCAACTCACTCCTCCCTGTCACTCGTCCACGTCACTCCTCCATGACACACTTCCTTGTCACTCATCCATGTAGCTACTTCATGTCACTTCACCAACTCACTCATCCCTGTCCCTCCGCCATGTCACTCCACCATTTCAACCCTCCTTCCTGATCAAACTTGTCACTTTTCCATGTCACTACTCCATGTCTCTCCTCCACATCACTCCTCTATATCACTCCTCCATGTCACTCCTCCATGTCACTCCTCCTTGTTGCTATTCCATGACACTCCTCCATGTCACTACACCACGTCACTCCTCCATGTCACTCCTCCATATCAACGCTCCATGTCACTCCTCCATGTCACTCCTCCTTGTCGCTATTCCATGTTACTCCTCCATGTCGCTACACCAACTCACTCTTCCATGTCACTCTCCCATTTCACTCCACCACGTCACTCCTCCATGTCACTCCTCCATATCAACGCTCCATGTCACTCCTCCATGTTACTCCTCCATGTCACTCCTCCTTGTCGCTCTTCCATGTCACTCCTCCATGTCGCTACACCAACTCAATCCTCATGTCACTCCTCCATGTCACTTCTATATGTCTTCCATGTGACTCCTCCATGTCGTTACACCAACTCATTCCCCATGTCACTCCTCCATGTCGCTACTCCATGTCACTCCTCCAATTCACTACTTCATGTCTCTCCTCCATGTCACTTCTCCAATTCTTCAATGTCATGTCTCTCATCTGTGTAGCTCCATATTGTCACTCCTCCAAGTCACTCCTCCATGTCGCTACTCCATGTCACTCCTCCATGTCACACCTCCTTGTCACTCCTCCATGTAGCTACTCCATGTCACTCCTCCATGTGTCTCTACCAACTCACTCCTCCATGTCACTCGTCCACGTCACTCCTCCATGTCACACTTCCTTGTCACTCATCCATGTAGCTACTTCATGTCACTACACCAACTCACTCATCCCTGTCCCTCTGCCATGTCACTCCACCATTTCAACCCTCCTTCCTGATCAAACTTGTCACTTTTCCATGTCACTACTCCATGTCTCTCCTCCACATCACTCCTCTATATCACTCCTCCATGTCACTCCTCCATGTCACTCCTCCTTGTCGCTATTCCATGTTACTCCTCCATGTCGCTACACCAACTCACTCCTCCATTTCACTCCTCCATTTCACTCCACCACGTCATTCCTCCAAATCACTCCTCCATATCAACCCTCCATGTCACTCCTCCATGTCACTCCTCCATGTTATTCCTCCATGTCACTCCTCCATGTCACTACACCAACTCACTCATCCCTGTCCCTCCGCCATGTCACTCCTCCATGTCACTCCTCCATGTCACTCCTCCTTGTCGCTATTCCATGTTACTCCTCCATGTCGCTACACCAACTCACTCTTCCATGTCACTCCCACATTTCACTCCACCATGTCACTCCTCCATGTCACTCCTCCATATCAACCCTCCATGTCACTCCTCAATGTTACTCCTCCATGTCACTACACCAACTCACTAATCCCTGTCCCTCCGCAATGTCACTCCACAATATCAAACCTCCTTCCTGATCAAACTTGTCAGTTCTCCATGTCACTACTCCATGTCTCTCCTCCACATCAATCCTCTATGTCACTCCTCCATTTCACTCCTCCATGTCACTCCTCCTTGTCGCTATTCCATGACACTCCTCCATGTTGCTACACCAACTCACTCCTCATGTCACTCCTCCATGTCGCTACTCCATGTCACTCCTCCATGTCGCTACAACAACTCAATCCCCTTGTCACTCCTCCATGTCACTCATCCAAGTCATTCCTCCATGTAGCTATTCCATGTCACTCCTCCATGTCGCTCTACCAACTCACTCCTCCATGTCACTCGTCCACGTCACTCCTCCATGTCACACTTCCTTGTCACTCCTCCATTTAGCTACTTCATGTCACTACACCAACTCACTCATCCCTGTCCCTCCGCCATGTCACTCCACCATATCAACCCTCCTTCCTAATCAAACTTGTCACTTCTCCATATCACTACTCCATGTCTCTCCTCCACATCACTCCTCTATATCACACCTCCATGTCACTCCTCCATGTCACTCCTCCTTGTCGCTATTCCATGTTACTCCTCCATGTCGCTACACCAACTCACTCTTCCATGTCACTCCCACATTTCAATCCACCATGTCACTCCTCCATGTCACTCCTCCATATCAACCCTCCATGTCACTCCTCAATGTTACTCCTCCATGTCACTACACCAACTCACTCATCCCTGTCCCTCCGCCATGTCACTCCACAATATCAAAACTCCTTCCTGATCAAACTTGTCAGTTCTCCATGTCACTACTCCATGTCTCTCCTCCACATCAATCCTCTATGTCACTCCTCCATGTCACTCCTCCATGTCACTCCTCTTTGTCGCTATTCCATGTCACTCCTCCATGTTGCTACACCACCTCACTCCTCATGTCACTCCTCCATGTCGCTACTCCATGTCACTCCTCCATGTCGCTACACCAACTCAATCCTTCTTGTCACTCCTCCATGTCACTCATCCAAGTCATTCCTCCATGTCACTCCTTTATGTCACTCCTCCAAGTCACTCTTCCATGTCACTTCTATATGTCTTCCATGTCACTCCTCCATGTCGCTCCACCAACTCACTCCTCCATGTCACTCCTCCTTGTCACTCCTCCATGTAGCTATTCCAGGTCACTCCTCCATGTCGCTCTACCAACTCACTCCTCCATGTCACTCGTCCACGTCACTCCTCCATGTCACACTTCCTTGTCACTCATCCATGTAGCTACTTCATGTCACTACACCAACTCAGTCTTCCCTGTCCCTCCGCCATGTCACTCCACCATTTCAACCCTCCTTCCTGATCAAACTTGTCACTTCTCCATGTCACTACTCCATGTCTCTCCTCCACATCACTCCTCTATATCACTCCTCCATGTCACTCCTCCTTGTCGCTATTCCATGTTATTCCTCCATGTCGCTACACCAACTCACTCTTCCATGTCACTCCCCCATTTCACTCCACCACGTCACTCCTCCATGTCACTCCTCCATATCAACGCTCCATGTCACTCCTCCATGTTACTCCTCCATGTCACTCCTCCTTGTCGCTCTTCCATGTCACTCCTCCATGTCGCTACACCAACTCAATCCTCATGTCACTCCTCCATGTCACTTCTATTTGTCTTCCATGTCACTCCTCCATGTCGTTACACCAACTCATTCCCCATGTCACTCCTCCATGTCGCTACTCCATGTCACTCCTCCAATTCACTACTTCATGTCTCTCCTCCATGTCACTTCTCCAAGTCTTCAATGTCATGTCTCTCATCTGTGTAGCTCCATATTGTCACTCCTCCAAGTCACTCCTCCATGTCGCTACTCCATGTCACTCCTCCATGTCACACCTCCTTGTCACTCCTCCATGTAGCTACTCCATGTCACTCCTCCATGTGTCTCTACCAACTCACTCCTCCATGTCACTCGTCCATGTCACTCCTCCATGTCACACCTCCTTGTCACTCCTCCATGTAGCTACTCCATGTCACTCCTCCATGTCACTCCTCCACGTCACTCTGAAATTTCACTCCACCACGCCACTCCTCTATATCAATCTTCCATGTTACTCCTCCATATCAATCCTCTATGTCACTTCTCCATGTCACTCCTCCTTGTCGCAATTCCATGTCACTCCTCCATGTCGCTACACCAAATCACTCCTCCATGTCACTCCTTTATGTCATTCCTCCAAGTCACTCCTCTATGTCACTCCTCCATGTCACTCCTCCATGTCACTATTCCATGTCACTCCTTATGTCGCTACACCAACTCTCTCCTCCATGTCACTCCTCCATTTCACTCCACCACGTCACTCCTCCATGTGACTCCTCCATATCAACCCTCCATGTCACTCCTGCATGTCACTCCTCCATGTCAGTCCTCCATGTCACTCCTCTATGTCACTACACCAACTCACTCATCCCTTCCCCTCCGCCATGTCACTCCACCATATCAACCCTCCTTCCTGATCAAACCTGTCACTTCTCCATGTCACTACTCCATGTCTCTCCTCCACATCACTCCTCTATATCACTCCTCCATGTCACTCCTCCATGTCACTCCTCTTTGTTGCTATTCCATGACACTCCTCCATGTCACTACACCACGTCACTCCTCCATGTCACTCCTCCATATCAACGCTCCATGTCACTCCTCCATGTTACTCCTCCATGTCACTCCTCCTTGTCGCTCTTCCATGTCACTCCTCCATGTCGCTACACCAACTCAATCCTCATGTCACTCCTCCATGTCACTTCTATATGTCTTCCATGTCACTCCTCCATGTCACTACACCAACTCACTCCTCATGTCACTCCTCCATGTCACTCCTCCATGTCGCTATTCCATGTCACTCCTTATGTCGCTACACCAACTCACTCCTCCATTTCACTCCTCCATTTCACTCCACCACGTCATTCCTCCAAATCACTCCTCCATATCAACCCTCCATGTCACTCCTCCATGTCACTCCTCCATGTTATTCCTCCATGTCACTCCTCCATGTCACTACACCAACTCACTCATCCCTGTCCCTCCGCCATGTCACTCCTCCATGTCACTCCTCCATGTCACTCCTCCTTGTCGCTATTCCATGTTACTCCTCCATGTCGCTACACCAACTCACTCTTCCATGTCACTCCCACATTTCACTCCACCATGTCACTCCTCCATGTCACTCCTCCATATCAACCCTCCATGTCACTCCTCAATGTTACTCCTCCATGTCACTACACCAACTCACTCATCCCTGTCCCTCCGCCATGTCACTCCACAATATCAAACCTCCTTCCTGATCAAACTTGTCAGTTCTCCATGTCACTACTCCATGTCTCTCCTCCACATCAATCCTCTATGTCACTCCTCCATGTCACTCCTCCATGTCACTCCTCCTTGTCGCTATTCCATGTCACTCCTCCATGTTGCTACACCACCTCACTCCTCATGTCGCTCCTCCATGTCGCTACTCCATGTCACTCCTCCATGTCGCTACACCAACTCAATCCTTCTTGTCACTCCTCCATGTCACTCATCCAAGTCATTCCTCCATGTCACTCCTTTATGTCACTCCTCCAAGTCACTCCTCCATGTCACTTCTATATGTCTTCCATGTCACTCCTCCATGTCGCTCCACCAACTCACTCCTCCATGTCATCCTCCTTGTCACTCCTCCATGTAGCTATTCCATGTCACTCCTCCATGTCGCTCTACCAACTCACTCCTCCCTGTCACTCGTCCACGTCACTCCTCCATGTCACACTTCCTTGTCACTCATCCATGTAGCTACTTCATGTCACTTCACCAACTCACTCATCCCTGTCCCTCCGCCATGTCACTCCACCATTTCAACCCTCCTTCCTGATCAAACTTGTCACTTTTCCATGTCACTACTCCATGTCTCTCCTCCACATCACTCCTCTATATCACTCCTCCATGTCACTCCTCCATGTCACTCCTCCTTGTTGCTATTCCATGACACTCCTCCATGTCACTACACCACGTCACTCCTCCATGTCACTCCTCCATATCAACGCTCCATGTCACTCCTCCATGTCACTCCTCCTTGTCGCTATTCCATGTTACTCCTCCATGTCGCTACACCAACTCACTCTTCCATGTCACTCTCCCATTTCACTCCACCACGTCACTCCTCCATGTCACTCCTCCATATCAACGCTCCATGTCACTCCTCCATGTTACTCCTCCATGTCACTCCTCCTTGTCGCTCTTCCATGTCACTCCTCCATGTCGCTACACCAACTCAATCCTCATGTCACTCCTCCATGTCACTTCTATATGTCTTCCATGTGACTCCTCCATGTCGTTACACCAACTCATTCCCCATGTCACTCCTCCATGTCGCTACTCCATGTCACTCCTCCAATTCACTACTTCATGTCTCTCCTCCATGTCACTTCTCCAATTCTTCAATGTCATGTCTCTCATCTGTGTAGCTCCATATTGTCACTCCTCCAAGTCACTCCTCCATGTCGCTACTCCATGTCACTCCTCCATGTCACACCTCCTTGTCACTCCTCCATGTAGCTACTCCATGTCACTCCTCCATGTGTCTCTACCAACTCACTCCTCCATGTCACTCGTCCACGTCACTCCTCCATGTCACACTTCCTTGTCACTCATCCATGTAGCTACTTCATGTCACTACACCAACTCACTCATCCCTGTCCCTCTGCCATGTCACTCCACCATTTCAACCCTCCTTCCTGATCAAACTTGTCACTTTTCCATGTCACTACTCCATGTCTCTCCTCCACATCACTCCTCTATATCACTCCTCCATGTCACTCCTCCATGTCACTCCTCCTTGTCGCTATTCCATGTTACTCCTCCATGTCGCTACACCAACTCACTCCTCCATTTCACTCCTCCATTTCACTCCACCACGTCATTCCTCCAAATCACTCCTCCATATCAACCCTCCATGTCACTCCTCCATGTCACTCCTCCATGTTATTCCTCCATGTCACTCCTCCATGTCACTACACCAACTCACTCATCCCTGTCCCTCCGCCATGTCACTCCTCCATGTCACTCCTCCATGTCACTCCTCCTTGTCGCTATTCCATGTTACTCCTCCATGTCGCTACACCAACTCACTCTTCCATGTCACTCCCACATTTCACTCCACCATGTCACTCCTCCATGTCACTCCTCCATATCAACCCTCCATGTCACTCCTCAATGTTACTCCTCCATGTCACTACACCAACTCACTAATCCCTGTCCCTCCGCAATGTCACTCCACAATATCAAACCTCCTTCCTGATCAAACTTGTCAGTTCTCCATGTCACTACTCCATGTCTCTCCTCCACATCAATCCTCTATGTCACTCCTCCATTTCACTCCTCCATGTCACTCCTCCTTGTCGCTATTCCATGACACTCCTCCATGTTGCTACACCAACTCACTCCTCATGTCACTCCTCCATGTCGCTACTCCATGTCACTCCTCCATGTCGCTACAACAACTCAATCCCCTTGTCACTCCTCCATGTCACTCATCCAAGTCATTCCTCCATGTCACTCCTTTATGTCACTCATCCAAGTTACTCCTCCATGTCACTTCTATATGTCTTCCATGTTACTCCTCCATGTTGCTCCACCAACTCACTCCTCCATGTCACTACTCTTTGTCAATCCTCCATGTAGCTATTTCATGTCACTCCTCCATGTCGCTCTACCAACTCACTCCTCCATGTCACTCGTCCACGTCACTCCTCCATGTCACACTTCCTTGTCACTCCTCCATTTAGCTACTTCATGTCACTACACCAACTCACTCATCCCTGTCCCTCCGCCATGTCATTCCACCATATCAACCCTCCTTCCTAATCAAACTTGTCACTTCTCCATGTCACTACTCCATGTCTCTCCTCCACATCACTCCTCTATATCACTCCTCCATGTCACTCCTCCATGACACTCCTCCTTGTCGCTATTCCATGTTACTCCTCCATGTCGCTACACCAACTCACTCTTCCATGTCACTCCCACATTTCACTCCACCATGTCACTCCTCCATGTCACTCCTCCATATCAACCCTCCATGTCACTCCTCAATGTTACTCATCCATGTCACTACACCAACTCACTCATCCCTGTCCCTCCGCCATGTCACTCCACAATATCAAAACTCCTTCCTGATCAAACTTGTCAGTTCTCCATGTCACTACTCCATGTCTCTCCTCCACATCAATCCTCTATGTCACTCCTCCATGTCACTCCTCCATGTCACTCCTCTTTGTCGCTATTCCATGTCACTCCTCCATGTTGCTACACCACCTCACTCCTCATGTCACTCCTCCATGTCGCTACTCCATGTCACTCCTCCATGTCGCTACACCAACTCAATCCTTCTTGTCACTCCTCCATGTCACTCATCCAAGTCATTCCTCCATGTCACTCCTTTATGTCACTCCTCCAAGTCACTCCTCCATGTCACTTCTATATGTCTTCCATGTCACTCCTCCATGTCGCTCCACCAACTCACTCCTCCATGTCACTCCTCCTTGTAACTCCTCCATGTAGCTATTCCAGGTCACTCCTCCATGTCGCTCTACCAACTCACTCCTCCATGTCACTCGTCCACGTCACTCCTCCATGTCACACTTCCTTGTCACTCATCCATGTAGCTACTTCATGTCACTACACCAACTCACTCTTCCCTGTCCCTCCGCCATGTCACTCCACCATTTCAACCCTCCTTCCTGATCAAACTTGTCACTTCTCCATGTCACTACTCCATGTCTCTCCTCCACATCACTCCTCTATATCACTCCTCCATGTCACTCCTCCTTGTCGCTATTCCATGTTATTCCTCCATGTCGCTACACCAACTCACTCTTCCATGTCACTCCCCCATTTCACTCCACCACGTCACTCCTCCATGTCACTCCTCCATATCAACGCTCCATGTCACTCCTCCATGTTACTCCTCCATGTCACTCCTCCTTGTCGCTCTTCCATGTCACTCCTCCATGTCGCTACACCAACTCAATCCTCATGTCACTCCTCCATGTCACTTCTATTTGTCTTCCATGTCACTCCTCCATGTCGTTACACCAACTCATTCCCCATGTCACTCCTCCATGTCGCTACTCCATGTCACTCCTCCAATTCACTACTTCATGTCTCTCCTCCATGTCACTTCTCCAAGTCTTCAATGTCATGTCTCTCATCTGTGTAGCTCCATATTGTCACTCCTCCAAGTCACTCCTCCATGTCGCTACTCCATGTCACTCCTCCATGTCACACCTCCTTGTCACTCCTCCATGTAGCTACTCCATGTCACTCCTCCATGTGTCTCTACCAACTCACTCCTCCATGTCACTCGTCCATGTCACTCCTCCATGTCACACCTCCTTGTCACTCCTCCATGTAGCTACTCCATGTCACTCCTCCATGTCACTCCTCCACGTCACTCTGAAATTTCACTCCACCACGCCACTCCTCTATATCAATCTTCCATGTTACTCCTCCATATCAATCCTCTATGTCGCTTCTCCATGTCACTCCTCCTTGTCGCAATTCCATGTCACTCCTCCATGTTGCTACACCAACTCACTCCTCCATGTCACTCCTTTATGTCATTCCTCCAAGTCACTCCTCTATGTCACTCCTCCATGTCACTCCTCCATGTCACTATTCCATGTCACTCCTTATGTCGCTACACCAACTCACTCCTCCATGTCACTCCTCCATTTCACTCCACCACGTCACTCCTCCATGTCACTCCTCCATATCAACCCTCCATGTCACTCCTGCATGTCACTCCTCCATGTCAGTCCTCCATGTCACTCCTCTATGTCACTACACCAACTCTCTCATCCCTTCCCCTCCGCCATGTCACTCCACCATATCAACCCTCCTTCCTGATCAAACTTGTCACTTCTCCATGTCACTACTCCATGTCTCTCCTCCACATCAATCTTCTATGTCACTCCTCCATGTCACTCCTCCATGTCACTCCTCCTTGTCGCTATTCCATGACACTCCTCCATGTCACTACACCACGTCACTCCTCCATGTCACTCCTCCATATCAACGCTCCATGTCACTCCTCCATGTTACTCCTCCATGTCACTCCTCCTTGTCGCTCTTCCATGTCACTCCTCCATGTCGCTACACCAACTCAATCCTCATGTCACTCCTCCATGTCACTTCTATATGTCTTCCATGTCACTCCTCCATGTCACTACACCAACTCACTCCTCATGTCACTCCTCCATGTCACTCCTCCATGTCGCTATTCCATGTCACTCCTTATGTTGCTACACCAACTCACTCCTCCATTTCACTCCACCACGTCATTCCTCCAAATCACTCCTCCATATCAACCCTCCATGTCACTCCTCCATGTCACTCCTCCATGTTATTCCTCCATGTCACTCCTCCATGTCACTACACCAACTCACTCATCCCTGTCCCTCCGCCATGTCACTCCTCCATGTCACTCCTCCATGTCGCTACTCCATTTCACATCTCCATGTCGCTACACCAACTCAATCCTCCTTGTCACTCCTCCATGTCACTCATCCAAGTCACTCCTCCATGTCACTATTCCATGTAACTCCTTATGTCGATACACCTACTCACTCCTCCATGTAACTCCACCATTTCACTCCACCACATCACTCCTCCATGTCACTCCTTCATATCAACCCTCCATGTCACTCCTTCTTGTCACTCCTCCATGTCACTCCTCCATGTCGCTACACCAACTCACTCCTCCATGTCACTCCTTTATGTCATTCCTCCAAGTCACTCCTCTATGTCACTCCTCCATGTCACTCCTCCATGTCACTCCTCCAAGTCACTCCTCCATGTTGCTATTCCATGTCACTCCTTATGTCGAAACACCAACTCACTCCTCCATGTCACTCCTCCATGTCACTCCTCCTTGTCACTATTCCATGTTACTCCTCCATGTCGCTACACCAACTCACTCTTCCATGTCACTCCCACATTTCACTCCACCATGTCACTCCTCCATGTCACTCCTCCATGTCACTACACCAACTCACTCATCCCTGTCCCTCCGCCATGTCACTCCTCCATGTCACTCCTCCATGTCGCTACTCCATTTCACATCTCCATGTCGCTACACCAACTCAATCCTCCTTGTCACTCCTCCATGTCACTCATCCAAGTCACTCCTCCATGTCACTACTCCATGTCTCTCCTCCACATCAATCTTCTATGTCACTCCTCCATGTCACTCCTCCATGTCACTCCTCCTTGTCGCTATTCCATGACACTCCTCCATGTCACTACACCACGTCACTCCTCCATGTCACTCCTCCATATCAACGCTCCATGTCACTCCTCCATGTTACTCCTCCATGTCACTCCTCCTTGTCGCTCTTCCATGTCACTCCTCCATGTCGCTACACCAACTCAATCCTCATGTCACTCCTCCATGTCACTTCTATATGTCTTCCATGTCACTCCTCCATGTCACTACACCAACTCACTCCTCATGTCACTCCTCCATGTCACTCCTCCATGTCGCTATTCCATGTCACTCCTTATGTTGCTACACCAACTCACTCCTCCATTTCACTCCACCACGTCATTCCTCCAAATCACTCCTCCATATCAACCCTCCATGTCACTCCTCCATGTCACTCCTCCATGTTATTCCTCCATGTCACTCCTCCATGTCACTACACCAACTCACTCATCCCTGTCCCTCCGCCATGTCACTCCTCCATGTCACTCCTCCATGTCGCTACTCCATTTCACATCTCCATGTCGCTACACCAACTCAATCCTCCTTGTCACTCCTCCATGTCACTCATCCAAGTCACTCCTCCATGTCACTATTCCATGTAACTCCTTATGTCGATACACCTACTCACTCCTCCATGTAACTCCACCATTTCACTCCACCACATCACTCCTCCATGTCACTCCTTCATATCAACCCTCCATGTCACTCCTTCTTGTCACTCCTCCATGTCACTCCTCCATGTCGCTACACCAACTCACTCCTCCATGTCACTCCTTTATGTCATTCCTCCAAGTCACTCCTCTATGTCACTCCTCCATGTCACTCCTCCATGTCACTCCTCCAAGTCACTCCTCCATGTCGCTATTCCATGTCACTCCTTATGTCGAAACACCAACTCACTCCTCCATGTCACTCCTCCATGTCACTCCTCCTTGTCACTATTCCATGTTACTCCTCCATGTCGCTACACCAACTCACTCTTCCATGTCACTCCCACATTTCACTCCACCATGTCACTCCTCCATGTCACTCCTCCATATCAACCCTCCATGTCACTCCTCAATGTTACTCCTCCATGTCACTACACCAACTCACTCATCCCTGTCCCTCCGCCATGTCACTCCACAATATCAAAACTCCTTCCTGATCAAACTTGTCAGTTCTCCATGTCACTACTCCATGTCTCTCCTCCACATCAATCCTCTATGTCACTCCTCCATGTCACTCCTCCATGTCACTCCTCTTTGTCGCTATTCCATGTCACTCCTCCATGTTGCTACACCACCTCACTCCTCATGTCACTCCTCCATGTCGCTACTCCATGTCACTCCTCCATGTCGCTACACCAACTCAATCCTTCTTGTCACTCCTCCATGTCACTCATCCAAGTCATTCCTCCATGTCACTCCTTTATGTCACTCCTCCAAGTCACTCCTCCATGTCACTTCTATATGTCTTCCATGTCACTCCTCCATGTCGCTCCACCAACTCACTCCTCCATGTCACTCCTCCTTGTCACTCCTCCATGTAGCTATTCCAGGTCACTCCTCCATGTCGCTCTACCAACTCACTCCTCCATGTCACTCGTCCACGTCACTCCTCCATGTCACACTTCCTTGTCACTCATCCATGTAGCTACTTTATGTCACTACACCAACTCACTCTTCCCTGTCCCTCCGCCATGTCACTCCACCATTTCAACCCTCCTTCCTTATCAAACTTGTCACTTCTCCATGTCACAACTCCATGTCTCTCCTCCACATCACTCCTCTATATCACTCCTCCATGTCACTCCTCCTTGTCGCTATTCAATGTTATTCCTCCATGTCGCTACACCAACTCACTCTTCCATGTCACTCCCCCATTTCACTCCACCACGTCACTCCTCCATGTCACTCCTCCATATCAACGCTCCATGTCACTCCTCCATGTTACTCCTCCATGTCACTCCTCCTTGTCGCTCTTACATGTCACTCCTCCATGTCGCTACACCAACTCAATCCTCATGTCACTCCTCCATGTCACTTCTATTTGTCTTCCATGTCACTCCTCCATGTCGTTACACCAACTCATTCCCCATGTCACTCCTCCATGTCACTCATCCAAGTCACTCCTCCATGTCACTATTCCATGTAACTCCTTATGTCGATACACCTACTCACTCCTCCATGTAACTCCACCATTTCACTCCACCACATCACTCCTCCATGTCACTCCTTCATATCAACCCTCCATGTCACTCCTTCTTGTCACTCCTCCATGTCACTCCTCCATGTCGCTACACCAACTCACTCCTCCATGTCACTCCTTTATGTCATTCCTCCAAGTCACTCCTCTATGTCACTCCTCCATGTCACTCCTCCATGTCACTCCTCCAAGTCACTCCTCCATGTCGCTATTCCATGTCACTCCTTATGTCGAAACACCAACTCACTCCTCCATGTCACTCCTCCATGTCACTCCTCCTTGTCGCTATTCCATGTTACTCCTCCATGTCGCTACACCAACTCACTCTTCCATGTCACTCCCACATTTCACTCCACCATGTCACTCCTCCATGTCACTCCTCCATATCAACCCTCCATGTCACTCCTCAATGTTACTCCTCCATGTCACTACACCAACTCACTCATCCCTGTCCCTCCGCCATGTCACTCCACAATATCAAAACTCCTTCCTGATCAAACTTGTCAGTTCTCCATGTCACTACTCCATGTCTCTCCTCCACATCAATCCTCTATGTCACTCCTCCATGTCACTCCTCCATGTCACTCCTCTTTGTCGCTATTCCATGTCACTCCTCCATGTTGCTACACCACCTCACTCCTCATGTCACTCCTCCATGTCGCTACTCCATGTCACTCCTCCATGTCGCTACACCAACACAATCCTTCTTGTCACTCCTCCATGTCACTCATCCAAGTCATTCCTCCATGTCACTCCTTTATGTCACTCCTCCAAGTCACTCCTCCATGTCACTTCTATATGTCTTCCATGTCACTCCTCCATGTCGCTCCACCAACTCACTCCTCCATGTCACTCCTCCTTGTCACTCCTCCATGTAGCTATTCCAGGTCACTCCTCCATGTCGCTCTACCAACTCACTCCTCCATGTCACTCGTCCACGTCACTCCTCCATGTCACACTTCCTTGTCACTCATCCATGTAGCTACTTAATGTCACTACACCAACTCACTCTTCCCTGTCCCTCCGCCATGTCACTCCACCATTTCAACCCTCCTTCCTTATCAAACTTGTCACTTCTCCATGTCACTACTCCATGTCTCTCCTCCACATCACTCCTCTATATCACTCCTCCATGTCACTCCTCCTTGTCGCTATTCCATGTTATTCCTCCATGTCGCTACACCAACTCACTCTTCCATGTCACTCCCCCATTTCACTCCACCACGTCACTTCTCCATGTCACTCCTCCATATCAACGCTCCATGTCACTCCTCCATGTTACTCCTCCATGTCACTCCTCCTTGTCGCTCTTCCATGTCACTCCTCCATGTCGCTACACCAACTCAATCCTCATGTCACTCCTCCATGTCACTTCTATTTGTCTTCCATGTCACTCCTCCATGTCGTTACACCAACTCATTCCCCATGTCACTCCTCCATGTCGCTACTTCATGTCACTCCTCCAATTCACTACTTCATGTCTCTCCTCCATGTCACTTCTCCAAGTCTTCAATGTCATGTCTCTCATCTGTGTAGCTCCATATTGTCACTCCTCCAAGTCACTCCTTCATGTCGCTACTCCATGTCACTCCTCCATGTCACTCCTCCATGTCACTCCTCCTTGTCGCTATTCCATGACACTCCTCCATGTCACTACACCACGTCACTCCTCCATGTCACTCCTCCATATCAACGCTCCATGTCACTCCTCCATGTTACTCCTCCATGTCACTCCTCCTTGTCGCTCTTCCATGTCACTCCTCCATGTCACTCCTCCATATCAACGCTCCATGTCACTCCTCCATGTTACTCCTCCATGTCACTCCTCCTTGTCGCTCTTCCATGTCACTCCTCCATGTCGCTACACCAACTCAATCCTCATGTCACTCCTCCATGTCACTTCTATTTGTCTTCCATGTCACTCCTCCATGTCGTTACACCAACTCATTCCCCATGTCACTCCTCCATGTCGCTACTTCATGTCACTCCTCCAATTCACTACTTCATGTCTCTCCTCCATGTCACTTCTCCAAGTCTTCAATGTCATGTCTCTCATCTGTGTAGCTCCATATTGTCACTCCTCCAAGTCACTCCTCCATGTCGCTACTCCATGTCACTCCTCCATGTCACTCCTCCATGTCACTCCTCCATGTCACTACACCACCTCACTAATCCCTGTCCCTCCGCAATGTCACTCCACAATATCAAACCTCCTTCCTGATCAAACTTGTCAGTTCTCCATGTCACTACTCCATGTCTCTCCTCCACATCAATCCTCTATGTCACTCCTCCATTTCACTCCTCCATGTCACTCCTCCTTGTCGCTATTCAATGTCACTCCTCCATGTTGCTACACCAACTCACTCCTCATGTCACTCCTCCATGTCGCTACTCCATGTCACTCCTCCATGTCGCTACAACAACTCAATCTCCTTGTCACTCCTCCATGTCACTCATCCAAGTCATTCCTCCATGTCACTCCTTTATGTCACTCATCTAAGTTACTCCTCCATGTCACTTCTATATGTCTTCCATGTTACTCCTCCATGTCGCTCCACCAACTGACTCCTCCATGTCACTCCTCCTTGTCAATCCTCCATGTAGCTATTTCATGTCACTCCTCCATGTCGCTCCACCAACTCACTCCTCCATTTCACTCCTCCATTTCACTCCACCACGTCACTCCTCCATATCACTCCTCCATATCAACCCTCCATGTCACTCCTCCATGTCACTCCTCCATGTCATTCCTCCATGTCACTCCTCCATGTCACTACACCAACTCACTCATCCCTGTCCCTCCGCCATGTACCTCCTCCAACTCACTCCTCCATGTCACTCCTCCATGTCACTGCTCCACGTCACTCCTCTATGTCACTCCTCCATGTCACTCCTACATGTCGTTACTCCATGTCACTCCTCCATGTCGCTACACCAACTCAATCCTCCTTGTCACTCCTCCATGTCACTCATCCAAGTCATTCCTCCTTATGTCATTCCTCCAAGTCACTCCTCCATGTCACTTCTATATGTCTTCCATGTAACTCCTCCATGTCGCTCGACCAACTCACTTCTCCATGTCGCTATTCCATGTCACTCCTCCATTTCATTCCACCACGTCACTCCTCCATGTCACTCCTCCATAACACCCTCCATGTCACTCCTCCTTGTCGCTACACCAACTCACTCCTCCATGTCACTCCTCCATGTCTGTCCTCCACATCAATCCTCTATGTCGCTCCTCATGTCACTCCTGCATGTCGCTACTCCATGTCACTACTCCATGTCTGTCCTCCACTTCAATCCTCTATGTCACTCCTCCATGTCACTCCTCCATGTGATTCCTCCTTGTCGCTATTTCATGTCACTCCTCCATATCAACCCTCCATGTCACTCCTCCAAGTCACTCCTCCATGTCACTACACCAACTCACTCATCCCTATCCCTCCGCCATGTAACTCCACCATATCAACCCTCCTTCTTGATCAAACTTGTCACTTCTCCATGTCACTACTCCATGTCTCTCCCCCACATCAAACCTCTATGTCACTCCTCCATGTCACTCCTCTATGTCACTCCTCCATGTCACTCCTCCATGTCCCTCCGTAATGTCACTCCACCATATCAACCCTCCTTCCTGATCAAACTTGTCACTTCTCCATGTCACTACTCCATGTCTCTCCTCCACATCACTCCTCTATATCACTCCTCCATGTCACTTCTACGTTTTCCATGTCACTCCTCCACATCACTCCTGTATGCCACTCCTCCATGTCACTTTTCAATATCACTCCTCTATGTCATTCCTCCATATCAACCTTCCATGTCACTCCTCCATGTCACTCCTCCATGTCCCTCCGCCATGTCACTCCACCATATAAACCCTCCTTCCTGATCAAACTTGTCACTTCTCCATGTCACTACTCCATGTCTCTCCTCCACATCACTCCTCTATATCACTCCTCCATGTAACTCCTCCATGTCACTCCTTCTTGTCGCTATTCCATGTTACTCCTCCATGTCGCTACACCACGTCACTCTTCTACGTCACTCCTCATGTCACTCCTGCATGTCGCTACTCCATGTCACTACTCCATGTCTTTCCTCCACATCAATCCTCTATGTCACTCCTCCATGTCAGTCCTCCATGTCATTCCTCATTGTCGCTATTCCATGTCACTCCTCCATGTCGCTACACCAACTCACTCCTCATGTCACTACTCCATGTCGCTACTCCATGTCACTCCTCCATGTCGCTACACCAACTCACTCCTCCATGTCACTCCTCCATGTCACTCCTCCATTTCACTCCACCACGTCCCTCCTCCATATCAACCCTCCATGTCACTCCTCCATGTCACTCCTCCATGTCCCTCCGCAATGTCACTCCACCATATCAACCCTCCTTCCTGATCAAACTTGTCACTTCTCCATGTCACTACTCCATGTCTCTCCTCCACATCACTCCTCTATATCACTCCTCCATGTCACTCTTCCATGTCACTCCTCCTTGTCGTTTTTCCATGTTACTCCTCCATGTCGCTACACCAACTCACTCTTCCATGTCACTCCTCCATTTCCCTCCACCACGTCACTCTTCTACGTCTCTCCTCATGTCACTCCTCCATGTTACTCCTCCATGTCGCTATTCCATGTCACTCCTTATGTCGCTACACCAACTCACTCCTCCATGTCACTCCTCCATTTCACTCCACCACGTCACTCCTCCATGTCACTCCTCCATATCAACCCTACATGTCACTCCTCCATGTCACTCCTTCATGTCACTCCTCCATGTCACTCTTAAATTTCACTCCACCACGCCACTCCTCTATATCACTCCTCCATGTTACTCCTCCATATCAATCCTCCATGTCACTTCTCCATGTCACTCCTCCTTGTCGCAATTCCATGTCACTCCTCCATGTCGCTACACCTACTCACTCCTCATGTCACTCCTCCATGTCGCTACTCCATGTCACTCCTCCATATCACTACACCAACTCAATCCTCCTTGTCAATCCTCCATGTCACTCATCCGAGTCATTCCTCCATGTCACTCCTTTATGTCACTCCTCCAAGTCACTCCTCCATGTCACTTCTATATGTCTTCTATGTCACTCCTTATGTCGATACACCAACTCACTCCTCCATGTCACTCCTCCATTTCATTCCACCACGTCACTCCTCCTTGTCACTCCTCCATGTTGCTCCTCCATGTCACTCCTCCATGTCACTCATCCATGTCCCTCCGCCATGTCACTCCACCATATCAATCCTCCTTGCTGATCCGCCCTGTCACTTCTCCATGTCACTCCTCCATGTTACTTCTATATGTCTTCCATGTCACTCCTCCATGTCGTTACACCAACTCACTCCTCCATGTCACTCCTCCATGTCCCTACTCCATGTCACTCCTCCATTTCACTCCTCCATGTCTCTCCTCCATGTCACTTCTCCAAGTCTTCAATGTCATATCTCTCATCTTTGTAGCTCCACATTGTCACTCCTCCAAGTCACTCCTCCATGTCGCTACACTATGTGACTTCTCCAAGTCTTCAATGTCATATCTCTCATCTTTGTAGCTCCACATTGTCACTCCTCCACGTCACTCCTCCATGTCACACTTCCTTGTCACTCCTTCATGTAGCTACTCCATGTAACTACACCAACTCACTCCTCATGTCACTCCTCCATGTCACTCCTCCATGTTGCTATTCCATGTCACTCCTCATGTTGCTACACCAACTCACTCCTCCATGTCACTCCCCCATTTCACTCCACCACGTCACTCCTCCATGTCACTCCTCCATATCAACCCTCCATGTCACTCCTCCATGTCACTCCTCCATGTCACTACACCAACTTACTCATCCCTGTCCCTTCGCTTTGTCACTCCACCATATCAACCTTCGTTCTTGATCAAACTTGTCACTTCTCCATTTCACTACTCCATGTCTCTCCCCCACATCAAACCTCTATGTCACTCCTCCATGTCACTCTTCCATGTCAGTCCTCCTTGTCATTCCTCCATGTCACTCCTCCATGTCACTACACCAACTCACTCATCCCAGTCCCTCCGCCATATAACTCCTCCATGTCACTCCTCTATGTCGCTACACCACCTCACTCCTCATGTCACTCCTCCATGTCACTCCTCCATGTCACTCCTCCATATTTAACCTCTATGTCACTCCTCCATGTCACTACTATATGTCACTCCTCCTTGTCGCTCTTCCATGTCACTCCTCCATGTCGCTACACCAACTCAGTCCTCATGTCACTCCTCCATGTAGCTACTCCATGTCACTCCTCCATGTCGCTACACCAACTCAATCCTCCTTGTCACTCCTCCATGTCACTGCTCCACGTCACTCCTCTATGTCACTCCTCCATGTCACTCCTCCATGTGGCTTATTCCATGTCACTCCTTATGTCGCTATATAAACTCACTCCTCCATGTCACTCCTCCATGTCACTCCTCCATGTCACTCCTCCTTATCGCTATTCCATGTTACTCCTCTCCGTCACTTCTATATGTCTTCCATGTCACTCCTCCATGTCGTTACACCAACTCACTCCTCCATGTCATTCCTCCATGTCGCTACTCCATGTCATTCCTCCATTTCACTCCTCCATGTCTCTCCTCCATGTCACTTCGCCAAGTCTTCAATGTCATGTCTCTCATCTGTGTAGCTCCACATTGTCACTCCTCCAAGTCACTCCTCCATGTTGCTCCTCCATGTCACTCCTCCATGTCACTCATCCATGTCCCTCCGCCATGTCACTCCACCATATCAATCCTCCTTGCTGATCCGCCCTGTCACTTCTCCATGTCACTCCTCCATGTTACTTCTATATGTCTTCCATGTCACTCCTCCATGTCGTTACACCAACTCACTCCTCCATGTCACTCCTCCATGTCGCTCTACCAACTCACTCCTCCATGTCACTCGTCCACGTCACTCCTCCATGTCACACCTCCTTGTCACTCCTCCATGAAGCTACTCCATGTCACTCCTCCATGTCACTAATCCCTGTCACTCGGCCATGTCACTCCACCATATCAACCCTCCTTCCTGATCAAACTTGTAACTTCTCCATGTCACTACTCCATGTCTCTCCCCCACATCAAACCTCTATGTCACTCCTCCTTGTCGCTCTTCCATGTCACTCCTCCATGTCGCTACACCAACTCAATCCTCATGTCACTCCTCCTTGTCGCTCTTCCATGTCACTCCTCCATGTCGCTACACCAACTCAATCCTCATGTCACTCCTCCATGTAGCTACTCCGTGTCACTCCTCCATGTCACTCATCCAAGTCACTCCTCCATGTCGCTATTCTATGTCACTCCTTATGTCGATACACCAACTCACTCCTCATGTCACTCCTCCATTTCACTCCACCACGTCACTCCTCCATGTCGCTATTCTATGTCACTCCTTATGTCGATACACCAACTCACTCCTCCATGTCACTCCTCCATTTCACTCCACCACGTCACTCCTCCATGTCACTCCTCCATATCAACCCTCCATGTCACTCCTCCATATCACTTCTCCATGTCACTCCTCCATGTCACTACACCAACTCACTAATCCCTTTCCCTCCGCCATGTCACTCCACTCTATCAACCATCCTTCCTGATCAAACTTGTCACTTCTCCATGTCACTCCTCCATGTTACTTCTATATGTCTTCCATGTCACTCCTCCATGTCGTTACACCAACTCACTCCTCCATGTCACTCCTCCATGTCCCTACTCCATGTCACTCCTCCATTTCACTCCTCCATGTCTCTCCTCCATGTCACTTCTCCAAGTCTTCAATGTCATGTCTCTCATCTGTGTAGCTCCACATTATCACTCCTCCAAGTCACTCCTCCATGTCGCTACTCTATGTGACTTCTCCAAGTCTTCAATGTCATGTCTCTCATCTTTGTAGCTCCACATTGTCACTCCTCCACGTCACTCCTCCATGTCACACTTCCTTGTCACTCCTTCATGTAGCTACTCCATGTAACTACACCAACTCACTCCTCATGTCACTCCTCCATGTCACTCCTCCATGTTGCTATTCCATGTCACTTCTCATGTTGCTACACCAACTCACTCCTCCATGTCACTCCCCCATTTCACTCCACCACGTCACTCCTCCATGTCACTCCTCCATATCAACCCTCCATGTCACTCCTCCATGTCACTCCTCCATGTCACTACACCAACTTACTCATCCCTGTCCCTTCGCCTTGTCACTCCACCATATCAACCTTCGTTCCTGATCAAACTTGTCACTCCTCCATGTCACTCCTCTATGTCACTCCTCCTTGTCTCTATTCCATGTCACTCCTCCATGTCGCTACACCAACTCAATCCTCATGTCACTCCTCCATGTAGCTACTCCATGTCACTCTTCCATGTCGCTACACCAACTCAATCCTCCTTGTCACTCCTCCATGTCACTGCTCCACGTCACTCCTCTATGTCATTCCTCCATGTCGCTATTCCATGTCACTCCTTATGTCGCTATATAAACTCACTCCTCCATGTCACTCCTCCATTTCACTCCTCCATATCAACCCTCCATGTCACTCCTACATGTCACTCCTCCATGTCATTCCTCCATGTCACTCCTCCATGTCACTACACCAACTCACTCATCCCTGTCCCTCTGCCATGTCACTCCTCCATGTCACTCCTCCATGTCCCTCCACCATGTCACTCCACAATATCAATCCTCCTTGCTGATCACCCTGTTACTCCTTCATGTCTCTCCTCCACATCAATCCCCTATGTCACTCCTCCATGTCACTCCTCCTTGTCACTCCTCCATGTCACTCCTCCTTGTCGCTATTCCATGTCACTCCTCCATGTCACTACACCAACTCACTCATCCCTGTCCCTCCGCCATGTCACTCCACCATATCAACCCTCCTTCCTGATCAAACTTGTCACTTCTCCATGTCACTACTCCATGTCTATCCCCCACATCAATCCTCTATGTCACTCCTCCATGTCACTCCTCCATGTCACTCCTCCTTGTCGCTATTCCATGTCACTCCTCCATGTCACTACACCAACTCACTCATCCCTGTCCCTCCGCCATGTCACTCCACCATATCAACCCTCCTTCCTGATCAAACTTGTCACTTCTCCATGTCACTACTCCATGTCTCTCCCCCACATCAATCCTCTATGTCACTCCTCCATGTCACTCCTCTATGTCACTCCTCCTTGTCTCTATTCCATGTCACTCCTCCATGTCGCTACACCAACTCAATCCTCATGTCACTCCTCCATGTAGCTACTCCATGTCACTCTTCCATGTCGCTACACCAACTCAATCCTCCTTGTCACTCCTCCATGTCCCTGCTCCACGTCACTCCTCTATGTCACTCCTCCATGTCGCTATTCCATGTCACTCCTTATGTCGCTATATAAACTCACTCCTCCATGTCACTCCTCCATTTCACTCCTCCATATCAACCCTCCATGTCACTCCTACATGTCACTCCTCCATGTCATTCCTCCATGTCACTCCTCCATGTCACTACACCAACTCACTCATTCTTGTCCCTCCTCCATGTCACTCCTCCATGTCGCTATTCCATGTCACTCCTTATGTCGCTACACCAACTCACTCCTCCATTTCACTCCTCCATTTCACTCCACCACGTCACTCCTCCATATCACTCCTCCATATCAACCCTCCATGTCACTCCTCCATGTCACTCCTCCATGTCATTCCTCCATGTCACTCCTCCATGTCACTACACCAACTCACTCATCCCTGTCCCTCCGCCATGTACCTCCTCCAACTCACTCCTCCATGTCACTCCTCCATGTCACTGCTCCACGTCACTCCTCTATGTCACTCCTTCATGTCACTCCTCCTTGTCGCTATTCCATGTCACTTCTCCATATCAACCCTCCTTCCTGATCAAACTTGTCACTTCTCCATGTCACTACTCCATGTCTCTCCTCCACATCAATCCTCTATGTCACTCCTCCAAGTCACTCCTCCATGTCACTTCTATATATGTCTTCCATGTCACTCCTCTATGTCACTCCACCAACTCACTCCTCCATGTCACTCGTCCATGTCACTCCTCCATGTCGCTACACCAACTCAATACACATGTCACTCCTCCATGTAGCTACTCCATGTCACTCCTCCATGTCGCTACACCAACTCAATCCTCCTTGTCACTCCTCCATGTCACTGCTCCACGTCACTCCTCTATGTCACTCCTCCATGTCGCTATTCCATATCACTCCTTATGTCGACATATAAACTCACTCCTCCATGTCACTCCTCCATTTCACTCCACCACGTCACTCCTCCATGTCACTCCTCCATATCAACCCTCCATGTCACTCCTCCTTGTCGCTACACCAACTCACTCCTCCATTTCACTCCTCCCTGTCACTCCTCCATGTCCCTCCGCCATGTCACTCCACCATATCAACCCTCCTTCCTGATCAAACTTGTCACTTCTCCATGTCACTACTCCATGTCACTCTTCCTTGTCGCTATTCCATGTTACTCCTCCATGTCGCTACACCAAATCAATCTTCCATGTCACTCCTCCATTTCACTCCACCACGTCACTCTCCTACGTCACTCCTCATGTCACTCCTCCATGTCGCTACTCCTTGTCACTCCTCCATGTCACTCATCCATGTCATTCCTCCATGTCACTCCTTTATGTCACTCCTCCATATCACTCCTCTATTTCACCCTCTCCATGTCACTCCTCCATATCAATCCTCCATTTCACTCCTCCATGTAACTCCTTAATGTCACTATTCCATGTCGCTACTCCATGTCACTCCTCCATGTCACTCTTCCATGTCACTCCTCCTTGTCGCTATTCCATGTCACTCCTCCATGTTGCTACACCAACTCACTCCTCATGTCACTCCTCCATTTCGCTACTCCATGTCACTCCTCCATGTCGCTACATCAACTCAATCCTCCTGGTCAGTCCTCCATGTCACTCATCCAAGTCATTCCTCCATGTAACTCCTTTATGTCACTCCTCCAAGTCATTCCTCCATGTAACTCCTTTATGTCACTCCTCCAAGTCACTCCTCCATGTCACTTCTATATGTCTTCCATGTCACTCCTCCATGTCGCTCCACCAACTCACTCCTCCATGTCACTCCTCCTTGTCACTCCTCCATTTAGCTATTCCATTTCACTCCTCCATGTCGCTACACCAACTCAATAATCCTTGTCACTCCTCCATGTCACTCATCCAAGACACTCCTCCATGTCGCTATTCTATGTCACTCCTTATGTCGATACACCAACTCACTCCTCCATGTCACTCCTCCATTTCATTCCACCACATCACTCCTCCTTGTCACTCCTCCATGTTGCTCCTCCATTTCACTCCTCCATGTCACTCATCCATGTCCCTCCGCCATGTCACTCCACCATATCAATCCTCCTTGCTGATCCGCCCTGTCACTTCTCCATGTCACTCCTCCATGTTACTTCTATATGTCTTCCATGTCACTCCTCCATGTCGTTACACCAACTCACTCCTCCATGTCACTCCTCCATGTCCCTACTCCATGTCACTCCTCCATTTCACTCCTCCATGTCTCTCCTCCATGTCACTTCTCCAAGTCTTCAATGTCATATCTCTCATCTTTGTAGCTCCACATTGTCACTCCTCCAAGTCATTCCTCCATGTCGCTACACTATGTGACTTCTCCAAGTCTTCAATGTCATATCTCTCATCTTTGTAGCTCCACATTGTCACTCCTCCACGTCACTCCTCCATGTCACACTTCCTTGTCACTCCTTCATGTAGCTACTCCATGTAACTACACCAACTCACTCCTCATGTCACTCCTCCATGTCACTCCTCCATGTTGCTATTCCATGTCACTCCTCATGTTGCTACACCAACTCACTCCTCCATGTCACTCCCCCATTTCACTCCACCACGTCACTCCTCCATGTCACTCCTCCATATCAACCCTCCATGTCACTCCTCCATGTCACTCCTCCATGTCACTACACCAACTTACTCATCCCTGTCCCTTCGCCTTGTCACTCCACCATATCAACCTTCGTTCTTGATCAAACTTGTCACTTCTCCATTTCACTACTCCATGTCTCTCCCCCACATCAAACCTCTATGTCACTCCTCCATGTCACTCTTCCATGTCAGTCCTCCTTGTCATTCCTCCATGTCACTCCTCCATGTCACTACACCAACTCACTCATCCCTGTCCCTCCGCCATGTAACTCCTCCATGTCACTCCTCTATGTCGCTACACCACCTCACTCCTCATGTCACTCCTCCATGTCACTCCTCCATGTCACTCCTCCATATTTAACCTCTATGTCACTCCTCCATGTCACTACTATATGTCACTCCTCCTTGTCGCTCTTCCATGTCACTCCTCCATGTCGCTACACCAACTCAGTCCTCATGTCACTCCTCCATGTAGCTACTCCATGTCACTCCTCCATGTCGCTACACCAACTCAATCCTCCTTGTCACTCCTCCATGTCACTGCTCCACGTCACTCCTCTATGTCACTCCTCCATGTCACTCCTCCATGTGGCTTATTCCATGTCACTCCTTATGTCGCTATATAAACTCACTCCTCCATGTCACTCCTCCATGTCACTCCTCCATGTCACTCCTCCTTATCGCTATTCCATGTTACTCCTCTCCGTCACTTCTATACGTCTTCCATGTCACTCCTCCATGTCGTTACACCAACTCACTCCTCCATGTCACTCCCCCATTTCACTCCACCACGTCACTCCTCCATGTCACTCCTCCATATCAACCCTCCATGTCACTCCTCCATGTCACTCCTCCATGTCACTACACCAACTTACTCATCCCTGTCCCTTCGCCTTGTCACTCCACCATATCAACCTTCGTTCCTGATCAAACTTGTCACTTCTCCATGTCACAACTCCATGTCTCTCCCCCACATCAATCCTCTATGTCACTCCTCCATGTCACTCCTCTATGTCACTCCTCCTTGTCTCTATTCCATGTCACTCCTCCATGTCGCTACACCAACTCAATCCTCATGTCACTCCTCCATGTAGCTACTCCATGTCACTCTTCCATGTCGCTACACCAACTCAATCCTCCTTGTCACTCCTCCATGTCACTGCTCCACGTCACTCCTCTATGTCATTCCTCCATGTCGCTATTCCATGTCACTCCTTATGTCGCTATATAAACTCACTCCTCCATGTCACTCCTCCATTTCACTCCTCCATATCAACCCTCCATGTCACTCCTACATGTCACTCCTCCATGTCATTCCTCCATGTCACTCCTCCATGTCACTACACCAACTCACTCATACCTGTCCCTCTGCCATGTCACTCCTCCATGTCACTCCTCCATGTCCCTCCACCATGTCACTCCACATTATCAATCCTCCTTGCTGATCACCCTGTTACTCCTTCATGTCTCTCCTCCACATCAATCCCCTATGTCACTCCTCCATGTCACTCCTCCTTGTCACTCCTCCATGTCACTCCTCCTTGTCGCTATTCCATTTCACTCCTCCATGTCACTACACCAACTCACTCATCCCTGTCCCTCCGCCATGTCACTACACCATATAAACCCTCCTTCCTGATCAAACTTGTCACTTCTCCATGTCACTACTCCATGTCTATCCCCCACATCAATCCTCTATGTCACTCCTCCATGTCACTCCTCCATGTCACTCCTCCTTGTCGCTATTCCATGTCACTCCTCCATGTCACTACACCAACTCACTCATCCCTGTCCCTCCGCCATGTCACTCCACCATATCAACCCTCCTTCCTGATCAAACTTGTCACTTCTCCATGTCACTACTCCATGTCTCTCCCCCACATCAATCCTCTATGTCACTCCTCCATGTCACTCCTCTATGTCACTCCTCCTTGTCTCTATTCCATGTCACTCCTCCATGTCGCTACACCAACTCAATCCTCATGTCACTCCTCCATGTAGCTACTCCATGTCACTCTTCCATGTCGCTACACCAACTCAATCCTCCTTGTCACTCCTCCATGTCCCTGCTCCACGTCACTCTTCTATGTCACTCCTCCATGTCGCTATTCCATGTCACTCCTTATGTCGCTATATAAACTCACTCCTCCATGTCACTCCTCCATTTCACTCCTCCATATCAACCCTCCATGTCACTCCTACATGTCACTCCTCCATGTCATTCCTCCATGTCACTCCTCCATGTCACTACACCAACTCACTCATCCCTGTCCCTCTGCCATGTCACTCCTCCATGTCACTCCTCCATGTCCCTCCGCCATGTCACTCCACAATATCAATCCTCCTTGCTGATCGCCCTGTCACTCCTCCATGTCTCTCCTCCACATCAATCCCCTATGTCACTCCTCCATGTCACTCCTCCATGTCACTCCTCCTTGTCGCTATTCCATGTCACTCCTCCATTTCGCTACACCAACTCAATCCTTCTTGTCACTCCTCCATGTCACTCAACAAAGTCATTCCACCAACTCACTCCTCCATGTCACTCCTCCATGTCGCTACTCCACGTCACTCCTCTATGTCACACCTCCTTGTCACTCCTCCATGTAGCTACTCCATGTCACTCCTCCATGTTGCTCTACCAACTCACTCCTCCATGTCACTCGTCCACGTCACTCCTCCATGTCACTCCTCCTTGTCGCTATTCCATGTCACTGCTCCATGTCGCTACACCAACTCACTCCTCATGTCACTCCTCCATGTCACTCCTCCATGTCGCTATTCCATGTCACTCCTTATGTCGCTACACCAACTCACTCCTCCATTTCACTCCTCCATTTCACTCCACCACGTCACTCCTCCATATCACTCCTCCATATCAACCCTCCATGTCACTCCTCCATGTCACTCCTCCATGTCATTCCTCCATGTCACTCCTCCATGTCACTACACCAACTCACTCATCCCTGTCCCTCCGCCATGTACCTCCTCCAACTCACTCCTCCATGTCACTCCTCCATGTCACTGCTCCACGTCACTCCTCTATGTCACTCCTCCATGTCACTCCCCCATGTCGCTATTCCATGTCACTCCTTATGTCGCTACACCAACTCACTCCTCCATGTCACTCCTCCATTTCACTCCACAACGTCACTCCTCCATGTCACTCCTCCATATCAACCCTCCATGTCACTCCTCCATGTCACTCCTCTATGTCTCTCCTCCATGTCACTACACCAACTCACTAATCCCTGTCCCTCCGCCATGTCACTCCACCAACTCACTCCTCCATGTCACTCCTCCATGTCGCTATTCCATGTCACTCCTTTTGTCGCTACACCAACTCACTCCTCCATGTCAATCCTCCATTTCACTTCACCACGTCACTCCTCCATGTCACTCCTCCATATCAACCTTCCATGTCACTCCTCCATGTCACTCCTCCATGTCACTCCTCTATGTCACTACACCAACTCACTCATCCCTTTCCCTCCGCCATGTCACTCCACCATATCAACCCTCCTTCCTGATCAAACTTCTCACTTCTCCATGTCACTACTCCATGTCTCTCCTCCACATCAATCCTCTATGTCACTCCTCCATGTCACTCCTCCATGTCACTCCTCCTTGTCGCTATTCCATGTCACTCCTCCATGTCGCTACACCAACTCACTCCTCATGTCACTCCTCCATGTCGCTATTCCATGTCACTCCTTATGTCGCTACACCAACTCACTCCTCCATTTCACTTCTATATGTCTTCCATGTCACTCCTCCATGTCGTTACACCAACTCACTCCTCCATGTCACTCCTCCTTGTCACTCCTCCATGTCACTCCTTGTCATTCCTCCATGTCGCTCTACCAACACACTCCTCCATGTCACTCGTCCACGTCACTCCTCCATGTCACACTTCCTTGTCACTCCTCCATGTAGCTACTCCATGTCACTACACCAACTCACTCATCCCTGTCCCTCCGCCATGTCACTCCACCACATCACTCCTCCATATCACTCCTCCATATCAACCCATCCATGTCACTCCTCCATGTCACTCCTCCATGTCATTCCTCCACATCACTCCTCCATATCACTCCTCCATATCAACCCATCCATGTCACTCCTCCATGTCACTCCTCCATGTCATTCCTCCATGTCACTCCTCCATGTCGCTACACCAACTCACTCCTCATGTCACTTCTCCATGTTGCTACTCCATTTCACATCTCCATGTCGCTACACCAACTCACTCCTCCATGTCACTATTTTCAAGTCACTCCTCCATGTCACTATTCCATGTCACTCCTTATGTCGATACACCAACTCACTCCTCCATGTCACTCCTTCATTTCACTCCACCACATCAGTCCTCCATGTCACTCCTTCATATCAACCCTCCATGTCACTCCTCCATGTCACTCCTCTATGTCACTCCCCCATGTCACTACACCAACTCACTAATCCCTGTCCCTCCGCCATGTCACTCCACCAACTCACTCCTCCATGTCACTCCTCCATTTCACTCCACCACGTCACTCCTCCAAGTCACTCCTCCATATCAACCTTCCATGTCACTCCTCCATGTCACTCCTCCATGTCACTCCTCTATGTCACTACACCAACTCACTTATCCCTTTCCCTCCGCCATGTCACTCCACCATATCAACCCTCCTTCCTGATCAAACTTCTCACTTCTCCATGTCACTACTCCATGTCTCTCCTCCACATCAATCCTCTATGTCACTCCTCCATGTCACTCCTCCATGTCACTCCTCCTTGTCGCTATTCCATGTCACTCCTCCATGTCGCTACACCAACTCACTCCTCATGTCACTCCTCCATGTCGCTATTCCATGTCACTCCTTATGTCGCTACACCAACTCACTCCTCCAATTCACTTCTATATGTCTTCCATGTCACTCCTCCATGTCGTTACACCTACTCACTCCTCCATGTCACTCCTCCTTGTCACTCCTCCATGTCGCTCTACCAACACACTCCTCCATTTCACTCGTCCACGTCACTCCTCCATGTCACACTTCCTTGTCACTCCTCCATGTAGCTACTCCATGTCACTAAACCAACTCACTCATCCCTGTCCCTCCGCCATGTCAATACACCATATCAACCCTCCTTCCTGATCAAACTTGTCACTTCTCCATTTCACTACTCCATGTCTTTCCTCCACATCAATCCTTTATGTCACTCCTCCATGTCACTCCTCCATGTCATTTCTCCTTGTCGCTATTCCATGTCACTCCATTATGTCGCTACACCAACTCACTCATCCCTGTCCCTCCACCATGTCACTCCACCATATCAACCCTCCTTCATGATCAAACTCGTCACTTCTCCATGTCACTACTCCATGTCTCTCCCCACATCAAACCTCTATGTCACTCCTCCATGTCACTCCTCTATGTCACTCCTCCTTGTCGCTCTTCCATGTCACTCCTCCATGTCACTCCTCCATATCAGCCCTTCATGTCACTCCTCCATGTCACTCCTCTATGTCACTACACCAAATCACTCATCCCTGTCCCTCCGCCATGTCACTCCACCATATCAACCCTCCTTCATGATCAAACTCGTCACTTCTCCATGTCACTACTCCATGTCTCTCCCCACATCAAACCTCTATGTCACTCCTCCATGTCGCTACTCTATGTCACTTCTCCAAGTCTTCAATGTCATGTCTCTCATCCGTGTAGCTCCATATTGTCACTCCTCCATATCACTACTCCGTGTCACTTCTACATGTTTTACATGTCACTATTCCACATCACTCCTCTATGTCACTCCTCCATGTCACTTTTCAATATCACTCCTCTATGTCATTCCCCTATGTCGATCCTCCATGTCACTCCTCCATGTCACTTCTATATGTCTTCCATGTCACTCCTCCATGTCGCTCCTCCTTGTCACTCCTCCATTTTGCTCCTCCATGTCACTCCTCCATGTCACTCATCCATGTCCCTCCGCCATGTCACTCCACCATATCAATCCTCCTTGCTGATCCGCCCTGTCACTCCTCCATGTCTCTCCTCCACATCAATCCTCTATGTCACTCCTCCATGTCACTCTTCCATGTCACTCCTCCTTGTCGCTATTCCATGTCACTCCTCCATTTCACTCCACAACGTCACTCCTCCATGTCACTCCTCCATATCAACCCTCCATGTCACTCCTCCATGTCACTCCTCTATGTCTCTCCTCCATGTCACTACACCAACTCACTAATCCCTGTCCCTCCGCCATGTCACTCCACCAACTCACTCCTCCATGTCACTCCTCCATGTCGCTATTCCATGTCACTCCTTTTGTCGCTACACCAACTCACTCCTCCATGTCACTCCTCCATTTCACTTCACCACGTCACTCCTCCATGTCACTCCTCCATATCAACCTTCCATGTCACTCCTCCATGTCACTCCTCCATGTCACTCCTCTATGTCACTACACCAACTCACTCATCCCTTTCCCTCCGCCATGTCACTCCACCATATCAACCCTCCTTCCTGATCAAACTTCTCACTTCTCCATGTCACTACTCCATGTCTCTCCTCCACATCAATCCTCTATGTCACTCCTCCATGTCACTCCTCCATGTCACTCCTCCTTGTCGCTATTCCATGTCACTCCTCCATGTCGCTACACCAACTCACTCCTCATGTCACTCCTCCATGTCGCTATTCCATGTCACTCCTTATGTCGCTACACCAACTCACTCCTCCATTTCACTTCTATATGTCTTCCATGTCACTCCTCCATGTCGTTACACCAACTCACTCCTCCATGTCACTCCTCCTTGTCACTCCTCCATGTCACTCCTCCTTGTCATTCCTCCATGTCGCTCTACCAACACACTCCTCCATGTCACTCGTCCACGTCACTCCTCCATGTCACACTTCCTTGTCACTCCTCCATGTAGCTACTCCATGTCACTACACCAACTCACTCATCCCTGTCCCTCCGCCATGTCACTCCACCACATCACTCCTCCATATCACTCCTCCATATCAACCCATCCATGTCACTCCTCCATGTCACTCCTCCATGTCATTCCTCCACATCACTCCTCCATATCACTCCTCCATATCAACCCATCCATGTCACTCCTCCATGTCACTCCTCCATGTCATTCCTCCATGTCACTCCTCCATGTCGCTACACCAACTCACTCCTCATGTCACTTCTCCATGTTGCTACTCCATTTCACATCTCCATGTCGCTACACCAACTCACTCTCCATGTCACTCATTCAAGTCACTCCTCCATGTCACTATTCCATGTCACTCCTTATGTCGATACACCAACTCACTCCTCCAAGTCACTCCTTCATTTCACTCCACCACATCAGTCCTCCATGTCACTCCTTCATATCAACCCTCCATGTCACTCCTCCATGTCACTCCTCTATGTCACTCCCCCATGTCACTACACCAACTCACTAATCCCTGTCCCTCCGCCATGTCACTCCACCAACTCACTCCTCCATGTCACTCCTCCATTTCACTCCACCACGTCACTCCTCCAAGTCACTCCTCCATATCAACCTTCCATGTCACTCCTCCATGTCACTCCTCCATGTCACTCCTCTATGTCACTACACCAACTCACTTATCCCTTTCCCTCCGCCATGTCACTCCACCATATCAACCCTCCTTCCTGATCAAACTTCTCACTTCTCCATGTCACTACTCCATGTCTCTCCTCCACATCAATCCTCTATGTCACTCCTCCATGTCACTCCTCCATGTCACTCCTCCTTGTCGCTATTCCATGTCACTCCTCCATGTCGCTACACCAACTCACTCCTCATGTCACTCCTCCATGTCGCTATTCCATGTCACTCCTTATGTCGCTACACCAACTCACTCCTCCAATTCACTTCTATATGTCTTCCATGTCACTCCTCCATGTCGTTACACCAACTCACTCCTCCATGTCACTCCTCCTTGTCACTCCTCCATGTCGCTCTACCAACACACTCCTCCATTTCACTCGTCCACGTAACTCCTCCATGTCACACTTCCTTGTCACTCCTCCATGTAGCTACTCCATGTCACTAAACCAACTCACTCATCCCTGTCCCTCCGCCATGTCAATACACCATATCAACCCTCCTTCCTGATCAAACTTGTCACTTCTCCATTTCACTACTCCATGTCTTTCCTCCACATCAATCCTTTATGTCACTCCTCCATGTCACTCCTCCATGTCATTTCTCCTTGTCGCTATTCCATGTCACTCCATTATGTCGCTACACCAACTCACTCCTCCATGTCACTCCCCCATTTCACTCCACCACGTCACTCCTCCATGTCACTCCTCCATATCAGCCCTTCATGTCACTCCTCCATGTCACTCCTCTATGTCACTACACCAACTCACTCATCCCTGTCCCTCCACCATGTCACTCCACCATATCAACCCTCCTTCATGATCAAACTCGTCACTTCTCCATGTCACTACTCCATGTCTCTCCCCACATCAAACCTCTATGTCACTCCTCCATGTCACTCCTCTATGTCACTCCTCCTTGTCGCTCTTCCATGTCACTCCTCCATGTCACTCCTCCATATCAGCCCTTCATGTCACTCCTCCATGTCACTCCTCTATGTCACTACACCAACTCACTCATCCCTGTCCCTCCGCCATGTCACTCCACCATATCAACCCTCCTTCATGATCAAACTCGTCACTTCTCCATGTCACTACTCCATGTCTCTCCCCACATCAAACCTCTATGTCACTCCTCCATGTCGCTACTCTATGTCACTTCTCCAAGTCTTCAATGTCATGTCTCTCATCCGTGTAGCTCCATATTGTCACTCCTCCATATCACTACTCCGTGTCACTTCTACATGTTTTACATGTCACTATTCCACATCACTCCTCTATGTCACTCCTCCATGTCACTTTTCAATATCACTCCTCTATGTCATTCCAATATGTCGATCCTCCATGTCACTCCTCCATGTCACTTCTATATGTCTTCCATGTCATTCCTCCATGTCGCTCCTCCTTGTCACTCCTCCATTTTGCTCCTCCATGTCACTCCTCCATGTCACTCATCCATGTCCCTCCGCCATGTCACTCCACCATATCAAGCCTCCTTGCTGATCCGCCCTGTCACTCCTCCATGTCTCTCCTCCACATCAATCCTCCCTTTCCCTCCTCCATGTCACTCCACCATATCAACCCTCCTTCCTGACCAAACTTGTCAGTTCTCCATGTCACTACTCCATGTCTCTCCTCCACATCAATCCTCTATGTCACTCCTCCATGTCACTCTTCCATGTCACTCCTCCTTGTCGCTATTCCATGTCACTCCTCCATGTTGCTACACCAACTCACTCCTCATGTCACTCCTCCATGTCGCTACTCCATGTCACTCCTCCATGTCGCTACACCAACTCAATCCTCCTGGTCATTCCTCCATGTCACTCATCCAAGTCATTCCTCCATGTAACTCCTTTATGTCACTCCTCCAAGTCACTCCTCCATGTCACTTCTATATGTCTTCCATGTCACTCATCCATGTCGCTCCACCAACTCACTCCTCCATGTCACTCCTCCTTGTCACTCCTCCATTTAGCTATTCCATTTCACTCCTCCATGTCGCTACACCAACTCAATCCTCCTTGTCACTCCTCCATGTCACTCATCCAAGTCACTCCTCCATGTCGCTATTCTATGTCACTCCTTATGTCGATACACCAACTCACTCCTCCATGTCACTCCTCCATTTCATTCCACCACGTCACTCCTCCTTGTCACTCCTCCATGTTGCTCCTCCATGTCACTCCTCCATGTCACTCATCCATGTCCCTCCGCCATGTCACTCCACCATATCAATCCTCCTTGCTGATCCGCCCTGTCACTTCTCCATGTCACTCCTCCATGTTACTTCTATATGTCTTCCATGTCACTCCTCCATGTCGTTACACCAACTCACTCCTCCATGTCACTCCTCCATGTCGCTCTACCAACTCACTCCTCCATGTCACTCGTCCACGTCACTCCTCCATGTCACACCTCCTTGTCACTCCTCCATGAAGCTACTCCATGTCACTCCTCCATGTCACTAATCCCTGTCACTCGGCCATGTCACTCCACCATATCAACCCTCCTTCCTGATCAAACTTGTAACTTCTCCATGTCACTACTCCATGTCTCTCCCCCACATCAAACCTCTATGTCACTCCTCCTTGTCGCTCTTCCATGTCACTCCTCCATGTCGCTACACCAACTCAATCCTCATGTCACTCCTCCTTGTCGCTCTTCCATGTCACTCCTCCATGTCGCTACACCAACTCAATCCTCATGTCACTCCTCCATGTAGCTACTCCGTGTCACTCCTCCATGTCACTCATCCAAGTCACTCCTCCATGTCGCTATTCTATGTCACTCCTTATGTCGATACACCAACTCACTCCTCCATGTCACTCCTCCATTTCACTCCACCACGTCACTCCTCCATGTCGCTATTCTATGTCACTCCTTATGTCGATACACCAACTCACTCCTCCATGTCACTCCTCCATTTCACTCCACCACGTCACTCCTCCATGTCACTCCTCCATATCAACCCTCCATGTCACTCCTCCATATCACTCCTCCATGTCACTCCTCCATGTCACTACACCAACTCACTAATCCCTTTCCCTCCGCCATGTCACTCCACTCTATCAACCATCCTTCCTGATCAAACTTGTCACTTCTCCATGTCACTCCTCCATGTTACTTCTATATGTCTTCCATGTCACTCCTCCATGTCGTTACACCAACTCACTCCTCCATGTCACTCTTCCATGTCCCTACTCCATGTCACTCCTCCATTTCACTCCTCCATGTCTCTCCTCCATGTCACTTCTCCAAGTCTTCAATGTCATGTCTCTCATCTGTGTAGCTCCACATTGTCACTCCTCCAAGTCACTCCTCCATGTCGCTACTCTATGTGACTTCTCCAAGTCTTCAATGTCATGTCTCTCATCTTTGTAGCTCCACATTGTCACTCCTCCACGTCACTCCTCCATGTCACACTTCCTTGTCACTCCTTCATGTAGCTACTCCATGTAACTACACCAACTCACTCCTCATGTCACTCCTCCATGTCACTCCTCCATGTTGCTATTCCATGTCACTTCTCATGTTGCTACACCAACTCACTCCTCCATGTCACTCCCCCATTTCACTCCACCACGTCACTCCTCCATGTCACTCCTCCATATCAACCCTCCATGTCACTCCTCCATGTCACTCCTCCATGTCACTACACCAACTTACTCATCCCTGTCCCTTCGCCTTGTCACTCCACCATATCAACCTTCGTTCCTGATCAAACTTGTCACTTCTCCATGTCACTACTCCATGTCTCTCCCCCACATCAATCCTCTATGTCACTCCTCCATGTCACTCCTCTATGTCACTCCTCCTTGTCTCTATTCCATGTCACTCCTCCATGTCGTTACACCAACTCACTCCTCCATGTCACTCCTCCATGTCGCTCTACCAACTCACTCCTCCATGTCACTCGTCCACGTCACTCCTCCATGTCACACCTCCTTGTCACTCCTCCATGAAGCTACTCCATGTCACTCCTCCATGTCACTAATCCCTGTCACTCGGCCATGTCACTCCACCATATCAACCCTCCTTCCTGATCAAACTTGTAACTTCTCCATGTCACTACTCCATGTCTCTCCCCCACATCAAACCTCTATGTCACTCCTCCTTGTCGCTCTTCCATGTCACTCCTCCATGTCGCTACACCAACTCAATCCTCATGTCACTCCTCCTTGTCGCTCTTCCATGTCACTCCTCCATGTCGCTACACCAACTCAATCCTCATGTCACTCCTCCATGTAGCTACTCCGTGTCACTCCTCCATGTCACTCATCCAAGTCACTCCTCCATGTCGCTATTCTATGTCACTCCTTATGTCGATACACCAACTCACTCCTCCATGTCACTCCTCCATTTCACTCCACCACGTCACTCCTCCATGTCGCTATTCTATGTCACTCCTTATGTCGATACACCAACTCACTCCTCCATGTCACTCCTCCATTTCACTCCACCACGTCACTCCTCCATGTCACTCCTCCATATCAACCCTCCATGTCACTCCTCCATATCACTCCTCCATGTCACTCCTCCATGTCACTACACCAACTCACTAATCCCTTTCCCTCCGCCATGTCACTCCACTCTATCAACCATCCTTCCTGATCAAACTTGTCACTTCTCCATGTCACTCCTCCATGTTACTTCTATATGTCTTCCATGTCACTCCTCCATGTCGTTACACCAACTCACTCCTCCATGTCACTCCTCCATGTCCCTACTCCATGTCACTCCTCCATTTCACTCCTCCATGTCTCTCCTCCATGTCACTTCTCCAAGTCTTCAATGTCATGTCTCTCATCTGTGTAGCTCCACATTGTCACTCCTCCAAGTCACTCCTCCATGTCGCTACTCTATGTGACTTCTCCAAGTCTTCAATGTCATGTCTCTCATCTTTGTAGCTCCACATTGTCACTCCTCCACGTCACTCCTCCATGTCACACTTCCTTGTCACTCCTTCATGTAGCTACTCCATGTAACTACACCAACTCACTCCTCATGTCACTCCTCCATGTCACTCCTCCATGTTGCTATTCCATGTCACTTCTCATGTTGCTACACCAACTCACTCCTCCATGTCACTCCCCCATTTCACTCCACCACGTCACTCCTCCATGTCACTCCTCCATATCAACCCTCCATGTCACTCCTCCATGTCACTCCTCCATGTCACTACACCAACTTACTCATCCCTGTCCCTTCGCCTTGTCACTCCACCATATCAACCTTCGTTCCTGATCAAACTTGTCACTTCTCCATGTCACTACTCCATGTCTCTCCCCCACATCAATCCTCTATGTCACTCCTCCATGTCACTCCTCTATGTCACTCCTCCTTGTCTCTATTCCATGTCACTCCTCCATGTCGCTACACCAACTCAATCCTCATGTCACTCCTCCATGTAGCTACTCCATGTCACTCTTCCATGTCGCTACACCAACTCAATCCTCCTTGTCACTCCTCCATGTCACTGCTCCACGTCACTCCTCTATGTCATTCCTCCATGTCGCTATTCCATGTCACTCCTTATGTCGCTATATAAACTCACTCCTCCATGTCACTCCTCCATTTCACTCCTCCATATCAACCCTCCATGTCACTCCTACATGTCACTCCTCCATGTCATTCCTCCATGTCACTCCTCCATGTCACTACACCAACTCACTCATCCCTGTCCCTCTGCCATGTCACTCCTCCATGTCACTCCTCCATGTCCCTCCACCATGTCACTCCACATTATCAATCCTCCTTGCTGATCACCCTGTTACTCCTTCATGTCTCTCCTCCACATCAATTCCTTATGTCACTCCTCCATGTCACTCCTCCTTGTCACTCCTCCATGTCACTCCTCCTTGTCGCTATTCCATTTCACTCCTCCATGTCACTACACCAACTCACTCATCCCTGTCCCTCCGCCATGTCACTACACCATATAAACCCTCCTTCCTGATCAAACTTGTCACTTCTCCATGTCACTACTCCATGTCTATCCCCCACATCAATCCTCTATGTCACTCCTCCATGTCACTCCTCCATGTCACTCCTCCTTGTCGCTATTCCATGTCACTCCTCCATGTCACTACACCAACTCACTCATCCCTGTCCCTCCGCCATGTCACTCCACCATATCAACCCTCCTTCCTGATCAAACTTGTCACTTCTCCATGTCACTACTCCATGTCTCTCCCCCACATCAATCCTCTATGTCACTCCTCCATGTCACTCCTCTATGTCACTCCTCCTTGTCTCTATTCCATGTCACTCCTCCATGTCGCTACACCAACTCAATCCTCATGTCACTCCTCCATGTAGCTACTCCATGTCACTCTTCCATGTCGCTACACCAACTCAATCCTCCTTGTCACTCCTCCATGTCCCTGCTCCACGTCACTCCTCTATGTCACTCCTCCATGTCGCTATTCCATGTCACTCCTTATGTCGCTATATAAACTCACTCCTCCATGTCACTCCTCCATTTCACTCCTCCATATCAACCCTCCATGTCACTCCTACATGTCACTCCTCCATGTCATTCCTCCATGTCACTCCTCCATGTCACTACACCAACTCACTCATCCCTGTCCCTCTGCCATGTCACTCCTCCATGTCACTCCTCCATGTCCCTCCGCCATGTCACTCCACAATATCAATCCTCCTTGCTGATCGCCCTGTCACTCCTCCATGTCTCTCCTCCACATCAATCCCCTATGTCACTCCTCCATGTCACTCCTCCATGTCACTCCTCCTTGTCGCTATTCCATGTCACTCCTCCATGTCGCTACAACAACTCACTCCTCCATGTCACTCCTCCATGTCGCTACTCCATGTCACTCCTCCATTTCGCTACACCAACTCAATCCTTCTTGTCACTCCTCCATGTCACTCAACAAAGTCATTCCACCAACTCACTCCTCCATGTCACTCCTCCATGTCACTACTCCACGTCACTCCTCTATGTCACACCTCCTTGTCACTCCTCCATGTAGCTACTCCATGTCACTCCTCCATGTTGCTCTACCAACTCACTCCTCCATGTCACTCGTCCACGTCACTCCTCCATGTCACTCCTCCTTGTCGCTATTCCATGTCACTGCTCCATGTCGCTACACCAACTCACTCCTCATGTCACTCCTCCATGTCACTCCTCCATGTCGCTATTCCATGTCACTCCTTATGTCGCTACACCAACTCACTCCTCCATTTCACTCCTCCATTTCACTCCACCACGTCACTCCTCCATATCACTCCTCCATATCAACCCTCCATGTCACTCCTCCATGTCACTCCTCCATGTCATTCCTCCATGTCACTCCTCCATGTCACTACACCAACTCACTCATCCCTGTCCCTCCGCCATGTACCTCCTCCAACTCACTCCTCCATGTCACTCCTCCATGTCACTGCTCCACGTCACTCCTCTATGTCACTCCTCCATGTCACTCCCCCATGTCGCTATTCCATGTCACTCCTTATGTCGCTACACCAACTCACTCCTCCATGTCACTCCTCCATTTCACTCCACAACGTCACTCCTCCATGTCACTCCTCCATATCAACCCTCCATGTCACTCCTCCATGTCACTCCTCTATGTCTCTCCTCCATGTCACTACACCAACTCACTAATCCCTGTCCCTCCGCCATGTCACTCCACCAACTCACTCCTCCATGTCACTCCTCCATGTCGCTATTCCATGTCACTCCTTTTGTCGCTACACCAACTCACTCCTCCATGTCAATCCTCCATTTCACTTCACCACGTCACTCCTCCATGTCACTCCTCCATATCAACCTTCCATGTCACTCCTCCATGTCACTCCTCCATGTCACTCCTCTATGTCACTACACCAACTCACTCATCCCTTTCCCTCCGCCATGTCACTCCACCATATCAACCCTCCTTCCTGATCAAACTTCTCACTTCTCCATGTCACTACTCCATGTCTCTCCTCCACATCAATCCTCTATGTCACTCCTCCATGTCACTCCTCCATGTCACTCCTCCTTGTCGCTATTCCATGTCACTCCTCCATGTCGCTACACCAACTCACTCCTCATGTCACTCCTCCATGTCGCTATTCCATGTCACTCCTTATGTCGCTACACCAACTCACTCCTCCATTTCACTTCTATATGTCTTCCATGTCACTCCTCCATGTCGTTACACCAACTCACTCCTCCATGTCACTCCTCCTTGTCACTCCTCCATGTCACTCCTTGTCATTCCTCCATGTCGCTCTACCAACACACTCCTCCATGTCACTCGTCCACGTCACTCCTCCATGTCACACTTCCTTGTCACTCCTCCATGTAGCTACTCCATGTCACTACACCAACTCACTCATCCCTGTCCCTCCGCCATGTCACTCCACCACATCACTCCTCCATATCACTCCTCCATATCAACCCATCCATGTCACTCCTCCATGTCACTCCTCCATGTCATTCCTCCACATCACTCCTCCATATCACTCCTCCATATCAACCCATCCATGTCACTCCTCCATGTCACTCCTCCATGTCATTCCTCCATGTCACTCCTCCATGTCGCTACACCAACTCACTCCTCATGTCACTTCTCCATGTTGCTACTCCATTTCACATCTCCATGTCGCTACACCAACTCACTCCTCCATGTCACTATTTTCAAGTCACTCCTCCATGTCACTATTCCATGTCACTCCTTATGTCGATACACCAACTCACTCCTCCATGTCACTCCTTCATTTCACTCCACCACATCAGTCCTCCATGTCACTCCTTCATATCGACCCTCCATGTCACTCCTCCATGTCACTCCTCTATGTCACTCCCCCATGTCACTACACCAACTCACTAATCCCTGTCCCTCCGCCATGTCACTCCACCAACTCACTCCTCCATGTCACTCCTCCATTTCACTCCACCACGTCACTCCTCCAAGTCACTCCTCCATATCAACCTTCCATGTCACTCCTCCATGTCACTCCTCCATGTCACTCCTCTATGTCACTACACCAACTCACTTATCCCTTTCCCTCCGCCATGTCACTCCACCATATCAACCCTCCTTCCTGATCAAACTTCTCACTTCTCCATGTCACTACTCCATGTCTCTCCTCCACATCAATCCTCTATGTCACTCCTCCATGTCACTCCTCCATGTCACTCCTTCTTGTCGCTATTCCATGTCACTCCTCCATGTCGCTACACCAACTCACTCCTCATGTCACTCCTCCATGTCGCTATTCCATGTCACTCCTTATGTCGCTACACCAACTCACTCCTCCAATTCACTTCTATATGTCTTCCATGTCACTCCTCCATGTCGTTACACCTACTCACTCCTCCATGTCACTCCTCCTTGTCACTCCTCCATGTCGCTCTACCAACACACTCCTCCATTTCACTCGTCCACGTCACTCCTCCATGTCACACTTCCTTGTCACTCCTCCATGTAGCTACTCCATGTCACTAAACCAACTCACTCATCCCTGTCCCTCCGCCATGTCAATACACCATATCAACCCTCCTTCCTGATCAAACTTGTCACTTCTCCATTTCACTACTCCATGTCTTTCCTCCACATCAATCCTTTATGTCACTCCTCCATGTCACTCCTCCATGTCATTTCTCCTTGTCGCTATTCCATGTCACTCCATTATGTCGCTACACCAACTCACTCATCCCTGTCCCTCCACCATGTCACTCCACCATATCAACCCTCCTTCATGATCAAACTCGTCACTTCTCCATGTCACTACTCCATGTCTCTCCCCACATCAAACCTCTATGTCACTCCTCCATGTCACTCCTCTATGTCACTCCTCCTTGTCGCTCTTCCATGTCACTCCTCCATGTCACTCCTCCATATCAGCCCTTCATGTCACTCCTCCATGTCACTCCTCTATGTCACTACACCAAATCACTCATCCCTGTCCCTCCGCCATGTCACTCCACCATATCAACCCTCCTTCATGATCAAACTCGTCACTTCTCCATGTCACTACTCCATGTCTCTCCCCACATCAAACCTCTATGTCACTCCTCCATGTCGCTACTCTATGTCACTTCTCCAAGTCTTCAATGTCATGTCTCTCATCCGTGTAGCTCCATATTGTCACTCCTCCATATCACTACTCCGTGTCACTTCTACATGTTTTACATGTCACTATTCCACATCACTCCTCTATGTCACTCCTCCATGTCACTTTTCAATATCACTCCTCTATGTCATTCCCCTATGTCGATCCTCCATGTCACTCCTCCATGTCACTTCTATATGTCTTCCATGTCACTCCTCCATGTCGCTCCTCCTTGTCACTCCTCCATTTTGCTCCTCCATGTCACTCCTCCATGTCACTCATCCATGTCCCTCCGCCATGTCACTCCACCATATCAATCCTCCTTGCTGATCCGCCCTGTCACTCCTCCATGTCTCTCCTCCACATCAATCCTCCCTTTCCCTCCTCCATGTCACTCCACCATATCAACCCTCCTTCCTGACCAAACTTGTCAGTTCTCCATGTCACTACTCCATGTCTCTCCTCCACATCAATCCTCTATGTCACTCCTCCATGTCACTCTTCCATGTCACTCCTCCTTGTCGCTATTCCATGTCACTCCTCCATTTCACTCCACAACGTCACTCCTCCATGTCACTCCTCCATATCAACCCTCCATGTCACTCCTCCATGTCACTCCTCTATGTCTCTCCTCCATGTCACTACACCAACTCACTAATCCCTGTCCCTCCGCCATGTCACTCCACCAACTCACTCCTCCATGTCACTCCTCCATGTCGCTATTCCATGTCACTCCTTTTGTCGCTACACCAACTCACTCCTCCATGTCACTCCTCCATTTCACTTCACCACGTCACTCCTCCATGTCACTCCTCCATATCAACCTTCCATGTCACTCCTCCATGTCACTCCTCTATGTCACTACACCAACTCACTCATCCCTTTCCCTCCGCCATGTCTCTCCACCATATCAACCCTCCTTCCTGATCAAACTTCTCACTTCTCCATGTCACTACTCCATGTCTCTCCTCCACATCAATCCTCTATGTCACTCCTCCATGTCACTCCTCCATGTCACTCCTCCTTGTCGCTATTCCATGTCACTCCTCCATGTCGCTACACCAACTCACTCCTCATGTCACTCCTCCATGTCGCTATTCCATGTCACTCCTTATGTCGCTACACCACCTCACTCCTCCATTTCACTTCTATATGTCTTCCATGTCACTCCTCCATGTCGTTACACCAACTCACTCCTCCATGTCACTCCTCCTTGTCACTCCTCCATGTCACTCCTCCTTGTCATTCCTCCATGTCGCTCTACCAACACACTCCTCCATGTCACTCGTCCACGTCACTCCTCCATGTCACACTTCCTTGTCACTCCTCCATGTAGCTACTCCATGTCACTACACCAACTCACTCATCCCTGTCCCTCCGCCATGTCACTCCACCACATCACTCCTCCATATCACTCCTCCATATCAACCCATCCATGTCACTCCTCCATGTCACTCCTCCATGTCATTCCTCCACATCACTCCTCCATATCACTCCTCCATATCAACCCATCCATGTCACTCCTCCATGTCACTCCTCCATGTCATTCCTCCATGTCACTCCTCCATGTCGCTACACCAACTCACTCCTCATGTCACTTCTCCATGTTGCTACTCCATTTCACATCTCCATGTCGCTACACCAACTCACTCCTCCATGTCACTCATTCAAGTCACTCCTCCATGTCACTATTCCATGTCACTCCTTATGTCGATACACCAACTCACTCCTCCAAGTCACTCCTTCATTTCACTCCACCACATCAGTCCTCCATGTCACTCCTTCATATCAACCCTCCATGTCACTCCTCCATGTCACTCCTCTATGTCACTCCCCCATGTCACTACACCAACTCACTAATCCCTGTCCCTCCGCCATGTCACTCCACCAACTCACTCCTCCTTGTCACTCCTCCATTTTGCTCCTCCATGTCACTCCTCCATGTCACTCATCCATGTCCCTCCGCCATGTCACTCCACCATATCAAGCCTCCTTGCTGATCCGCCCTGTCACTCCTCCATGTCTCTCCTCCACATCAATCCTCCCTTTCCCTCCTCCATGTCACTCCACCATATCAACCCTCCTTCCTGACCAAACTTGTCAGTTCTCCATGTCACTACTCCATGTCTCTCCTCCACATCAATCCTCTATGTCACTCCTCCATGTCACTCTTCCATGTCACTCCTCCTTGTCGCTATTCCATGTCACTCCTCCATGTTGCTACACCAACTCACTCCTCATGTCACTCCTCCATGTCGCTACTCCATGTCACTCCTCCATGTCGCTACACCAACTCAATCCTCCTGGTCATTCCTCCATGTCACTCATCCAAGTCATTCCTCCATGTAACTCCTTTATGTCACTCCTCCAAGTCACTCCTCCATGTCACTTCTATATGTCTTCCATGTCACTCATCCATGTCGCTCCACCAACTCACTCCTCCATGTCACTCCTCCTTGTCACTCCTCCATTTAGCTATTCCATTTCACTCCTCCATGTCGCTACACCAACTCAATCCTCCTTGTCACTCCTCCATGTCACTCATCCAAGTCACTCCTCCATGTCGCTATTCTATGTCACTCCTTATGTCGATACACCAACTCACTCCTCCATGTCACTCCTCCATTTCATTCCACCACGTCACTCCTCCTTGTCACTCCTCCATGTTGCTCCTCCATGTCACTCCTCCATGTCACTCATCCATGTCCCTCCGCCATGTCACTCCACCATATCAATCCTCCTTGCTGATCCGCCCTGTCACTTCTCCATGTCACTCCTCCATGTTACTTCTATATGTCTTCCATGTCACTCCTCCATGTCGTTACACCAACTCACTCATCCATGTCACTCCTCCATGTCCCTACTCCATGTCACTCCTCCATTTCACTCCTCCATGTCTCTCCTCCATGTCACTTCTCCAAGTCTTCAATGTCATGTCTCTCATCTGTGTAGCTCCACATTGTCACTCCTCCAAGTCACTCCTCCATGTCGCTACTCTATGTGACTTCTCCAAGTCTTCAATGTCATGTCTCTCATCTTTGTAGCTCCACATTGTCACTCCTCCACGTCACTCCTCCATGTCACACTTCCTTGTCACTCCTTCATGTAGCTACTCCATGTAACTACACCAACTCACTCCTCATGTCACTCCTCCATGTCACTCCTCCATGTTGCTATTCCATGTCACTCCTCATGTTGCTACACCAACTCACTCCTCCATGTCACTCCCCCATTTCACTCAACCACGTCACTCCTCCATGTCACTCCTCCATATCAACCCTCCATGTCACTCCTCCATGTCACTCCTCCATGTCACTACACCAACTTACTCATCCCTGTCTCTTCGCCTTGTCACTCCACCATATCAACCTTCGTTCCTGATCAAACTTGTCACTTCTCCATGTCACTACTCCATGTCTCTCCCCCACATCAAACCTCTATGTCACTCCTCCATGTCACTCTTCCATGTCACTCCTCCTTGTCGCTATTCCATGTCACTCCTCCATGTTGCTACAACAACTCACTCCTCATCTCACTCCTCCATGTCGTTACTCCATGTCACTCCTCCATGTCGCTACACCAACTCAATCCGCCTGGTCAGTCCTCCATGTAACTCATCCAAGTCATTCCTCCATGTAACTCCTTTATGTCACTCCTCCAAGTCACTCCTCCATGTAACTCCTCCTTATCACTCCTCCATTTCGCTATTCCATTTCACTCCTCCATGTCGCTACACCAACTCAACCCTCCTTGTCACTCCTCCATGTCACTCATCCAAGTCACTCCTCCATGTCGCTATTCTATGTCACTCCTTATGTCGATACACCAACTCACTCCTCCACGTCACTCCTCCATGTCACTCCTCCATATCAACCCTCCATGTCACTCCTCCATTTCACTCCTCCATGTCACTCCTCCATGTCACTACACCAACTCACTAATCGCTTTTTCTCCGCCATGTCACTCCACTATATCAACCATCCTTCCTGATCAAACTTGTCACTTCTCCATGTCACTACTCCATGTCTCTCCTCCACATCAATCCTCTATGACACTCCTCCAAGTCACTCCTCCATGTCACTTCTATATATGTCTTCCATGTCACTCCTCTATGTCACTCCACCAACTCACTCCTCCATGTCACTCGTCCATGTCACTCCTCCATGTCGCTACACCAACTCAATACACATGTCACTCCTCCATGTAGCTACTCCATGTCACTCATCCATGTCGCTACACCAACTCAATCCTCCTTGTCACTCCTCCATGTCACTGCTCCACGTCACTCCTCTATGTCACTCCTCCATGTCGCTATTCCATGTCACTCCTTATGTCGCCAAATAAACTCACTCCTCCATGTCACTCCTCCATTTCACTCCACCACGTCACTCCTCCATGTCACTCCTCCATATCAACCCTCCATGTCACTCCTCCTTGTCGCTACACCAACTCACTCCTCCATTTCACTCCTCCCTGTCACTCCTCCATGTCCCTCCGCCATGTCACTCCACCATATCAACCCTCCTTCCTGATCAAACTTGTCACTTCTCCATGTCACTACTCCATGTCTCTCCTCCACATCACTCCTCTATATCACTCCTCCATGTCACTCCTCCATGTCACTCCTCCTTGTCGCTATTCCATGTCACTCCTCCATGTCGCTACACCAAATCAATCTTCCATGTCACTCCTCCATTTCACTCCACCACGTCACTCTCCTACGTCACTCCTCATGTCACTCCTCCATGTCGCTACTCCTTGTCACTCCTCCATGTCACTCATCCATGTCATTCCTCCATGTCACTCCTTTATGTCACTCCTCCATATCACTCCTCTATTTCACCCTCTCCATGTCACTCCTCCATATCAATCCTCCATTTCACTCCTCCATGTAACTCCTTAATGTCACTATTCCATGTCGCTAATCCATGTCACTCCTCCATGTCACTCTTGCATGTCGCTCCTCCATGTCACTTTTCCAAGTCTTCAATGTCATGTCTCTCATCCGTGTAGCTCCATATTGTCACCCCTCCATATCACTCCTCCGTGTCACTTCTACATGTTTTCCATGTCACTCCTCCACATCACTCCTCTATGTCACTCCTCCATGTCACTTTTCAATATCACTCCTCTATGTCATTCCCCTATGTCACTACTCCATTTCACTCCTCCATGTCACTTCTACATGTCTTCCATGTCACTCCTCCATGTTGCTCTTCCTTTTCACTCCTCCATGTTGCTCCTCCATATCACTCCTCCATGTCACTCCTCCATGTCACTCTTCCATGTCACTCCTCCTTGTCGCTATTCCATGTCACTCCTCCATGTTGCTACACCAACTCACTCCTCATGTCACTCCTCCATTTCGCTACTCCATGTCACTCCTCCATGTCGCTACACCAACTCAATCCTCCTGGTCAGTCCTCCATGTCACTCATCCAAGTCATTCCTCCATGTAACTCCTTTATGTCACTCCTCCAAGTCATTCCTCCATGTAACTCCTTTATGTCACTCCTCCAAGTCACTCCTCCATGTCACTTCTATATGTCTTCCATGTCACTCCTCCATGTCGCTCCACCAACTCACTCCTCCATGTCACTCCTCCTTGTCACTCCTCCATTTAGCTATTCCATTTCACTCCTCCATGTCGCTACACCAACTCAATCCTCCTTGTCACTCCTCCATGTCACTCCTCCATGTCACTCCTCCATGTCGCTATTCCATGTCACTCCTCCATGTCGCTACACCAACTCACTCCTCATGTCACTCCTCCATGTCGCTATTCCATGTCACTCCTTATGTCGCTACAAAAACTCACTCCTCCATTTCACTTCTATATGTCTTCCATGTCACTCCTCCATGTCGTTACACCAACTCACTCCTACATGTCACTCCTCCTTGTCACTCCTCCATGTCGCTCTACCAACACACTCCTCCATGTCACTCGTCCACGTCACTCCTCCATGTCACACTTCCTTGTCACTCCTCCATGTAGCTACTCCATATCACTACACCAACTCACTCATCCCTGTCCCTCCGCCATGTCACTCCACCATATCAACCCTCCTTCCTGATCAAACTTGTCACTTCTCCATTTCACTACTCGATGTCATTCCTCCACATCAATCCTTTATGTCACTCCTCCATGTCACTCCTCCATGTCATTTCTCCTTGTCGCTATTCCATGTCACTCCTCCATGTCGCTACACCAACTCACTCCTCCATGACACTCCCCCATTTCACTCCACCACGTCACTCCTCCATGTCATACCTCTATGTCACTACACCAACTCACTCATCCCTGTCCCTCCGCCATGTCACTCCACCATATCAACCCTCCTTCATGATGAAACTCGTCACTTCTCCATGTCACTACTCCATGTCTCAACCCACATCAAACCTCTATGTCACTCCTCCATGTCACTCCTCTATGTCATTCCTCCTTGTCGCTCTTCCATGTCACTCCTCCATGTCGCTACACCAACACAATCCTCCTTGTCACTCCTCCATGTCTCCTCTTTGTCACTCCTCCATGTCACTGCTCCACGTCACTCCTCTATGTCACTCCTTCATGTCACTCCTCCATGTCGCTATTTCATGTCACTCCTTATGTCGGTATATAAACTCACTCCTCCATGTCACTCCTCCATTCCAATCCACCACGTAACTCCTCCATGTCACTTCTATATGTGTTCCATGTCACTCCTCCATGTTGTTCCTCCTTGTCACTCCTCCATGTTGCTCCTCCATGTCACTCCTCCATGTCACTCATCCATGTCCCTCCGCCATGTCACTCCACAATATCAATCCTCCTTGCTGATCGCCCTGTCACTCCTCCATGTCTCTCCTCCACATCAATCCCCTATGTCACTCCTCCATGTCACTTTTCAATATCACTCCTCTATGTCATTCCCCAATGTCGCTACTCCATGTCACTCCTCCATGTCGATCCTCCATGTCACTCCTCCAAGTCGCTCCTCCTTGTCACTCCTCCATGATGCTCCTCCATGTCACTCCTCCATGTCACTCATCCATGTCCCTCCGCCATGTCACTCCACCATATCAATCCTCCTTGCTGATCCACCCTGTCACTCCTCCATGTCTCTCCTCCACATCAATCCTCTATGTCACTCTTCCATGTCACTCCTCCATGTCACTCCTCCATGTCGCTATTCCATGTCACTCCTCCATGTCGCTACACGAACTCAATCCTCCTTGTCACTCCTCTGTGTCATTCCTGCATGTCACTCCTCACTGTCACTCCTCCATGTACTACACCAACTCACTTATCCCTGTCCCTCCGCCATGTCACACAACCATAACAACCCTCATTCCTGATTAAACTTGTCACTTCTCCATGTCACTACTCCATGTCTCTCCTCCACATCAATCCTCTATGACACTCCTCCAAGTCACTCCTCCATGTCACTTCTATATATGTCTTCCATGTCACTCCTCTATGTCACTCATCCATGTCATTCCTCCATGTCACTCCTTTATGTCACTCCTCCAAGTCACTCCTCCATGTCACTCCTCCATGTCCCTCCTCCATGTCACTCCACCATATCAATCCTCCTTGTCGCTACTCCATGTCACTCCTCCATGTCACTCATCCATGTCATTCCTCCATGTCACTCCTTTATGTCACTCCTCCAAGTCACTCCTCCATGTCACTCCTCCATGTCCCTCCTCCATGTCACTCCACCATATCAATCCTCCTTGCTGATCCGCCCTGTCACTTCTCCATGTCACTCCTCCATGTCTCTTCTATATGTCTTCCATGTCACTTCTCCATGTCGTTACACCAACTCATTCCTCCATGTCGCTACTCCATGTCACTCCTCCATTTCACTCCTCCATGTCTCTCCTACATGTCATTTCTCCAAGTCTTCAATGTCATGTCTCTCATCTGTGTAGCTCCACATTGTCACTCCTCCAAGTCACTCCTCCATGTCGCTACTCCACGTCACTCCTCCATGTCACACCTCATTGTCACTCCTCCATGTAGCTACTCCATATCACTCCTCCATGTCACTCCTCCATGTAGCTACTCCATGTCACTCCTCCATGTCGCTCTACCAACTCACTCCTCCATGTCACTCGTCCACATCACTCCTCCATGTCACACCTCCTTGTCACTCCTCCATGTCACTCCTCCATGTCCCTCCGCCATGTCACTCCACCATATCAACCCTCCTTCCTGATCAAACTTGTCACTTCTCCATGTCACTACTCCATGTCTCTCCTCCACATCACTCCTCTATATCCTCCATGTCACTCTTCCATGTCACTCCTCCTTGTCGCTATTCCATGTTACTCCTCCATGTCGCTACACCAAATCAATCTTCCATGTCACTCCTCCATTTCACTCCACCACGTCACTCTCCTACGTCACTCCTCATGTCACTCCTCCATGTCGCTACTCCTTGTCACTCCTCCATGTCACTCATCCACTTCATTCCTCCATGTCACTCCTTTATGTCACTCCTCCATGTCACTCCTCAATTTTACTTCTATATGACTTCAATGTCACTCCTGCATGTCGCTCCTCCATATAACTCCTCTATTTCACTCCTCCATGTCACTCCTCCATGTCATTCCTCCATGTCACTCCTTTATGTCACTCCTCCAATTCACTCCTCCATGTCACTTCTATATGTCTTCCATGTCACTCCTCCATGTTGCTCCACCAACTCACTCCTCCAAGTCACTCTTCAATGTCACTCCTCCATGTCACTACACCAACTCATTAATCCCTGTCCCTCCGTCATGTCACTCCACCATATCAACCCTCCTTCCACATCAAACTTGTCAGTTCTCCATGTCACTACTCCATGTCTCTCCTCCACATCAATTATCTATGTCACTCCTCCATGTCACTCCTCCATGTCACTCCTCCTTGTCGCTATTCCATGTCACTCCTCCATGTTGCTACACCAACTCACTCCTCATGTCACTCATCCAAGTCATTCCTCCATGTCACTCCTCCATATCGCTCCACCAACTCACTCCTCCATGTCACTCCTCCTTGTCACTCCTCCATGTAGCTATTCCATTTCACTTCTCCATGTCGCTACACCAACTCACTCCTCCCTGTCACTCCTCCGTGTAGCTATTCCATTTCACTCCTCTATGTCACTACACCAACTCACTCATCCCTTTACCTCCGCCATGTCACTCCACCATATCAACCCTCCTTCCTGATCAAACTTGTCACTTCTCCATGTCACTACTCCTAGTCTCTCCTCCACATCAATCCTCTATGTCATCCCTCCATGTCACTCATCCATGTCACTCCTCCTTGTCGCTTTTCCTTGTCACTCCTCCATGTCGCTACACCAACTCACTCATCATGTCACTCCTCCATGTCACTCCTCCATGTCGCTATTCCATGTCACTCCTCCATGTCATTCCTCCATGTCACTCCTCCATGTCACTACACCAACTCACTCATCCCTGTTCCTCTGCCATGTCACTCCTCCATGTCACTCCTCCATGTCGCTACACCAACTCACTCCTCATGTCACTCCTCCATGTCGCTACTCCATTTCACATCTCCATGTCGCTACACAAACTCACTCCTCCATGTCACTCATCCAAGTCACTCCTCCATGTCGCTATTCCATGTCACTCCTTATGTTGATACACCAACTCACTCCTCCATGTCACTCCTCCATTTCACTCCACCACATCACTCCTCCATGTCACTCCTTCATATCAACCCTCCATGTCACTACTTCATGTCTCTCCTCCACATAAATTCTCTATGTCACTCCTCCATGTCACTCCTCCTTGTCGCTATTCCATGTCACTCCTCCATGTCGCTACACCAACTCACTCATCATGTCACTCCTCCATGTCACTCCTCCATGTCGCTATTCCATGTCACTCCTTATGTCGCTACACCAACTCACTCCTCCATTTCACTCCTCCATTTCACTCCACCATGTCACTCCTCCATATCAATCCTCCATTTCACTCCTCCATGTAACTCCTTAATGTCACTACTCCATGTTGCTACTCCATGTCACTCCTCCATGTCACTCTTGCATGACGCTCCTCTATGTCACTTCTCTAAGTCTTCAATGTCATGTCTCTCATTCGTGTAGCTCCATATTGTCACTCCTCCATATCACTCCTCCATGTCACTTTTCAATATCACTCCTCTATGTCATTCCCCAATGTTGCTAATCCATGTCACTCCATGTCGATCCTCCATGTCACTCCTCCAAGTCGCTCCTCCTTGTCACTCCTCCATGATGCTCCTCCATGTCACTCCTCCATGTCACTCCTTTATTTTACTCCTCCAAGTCACTCCTCCATGTCACTTCTATATGTCTTCCATGTCACTCCTCCATGTCGCTCCACGAACTCACTTCTCCATGTCACTCCTCCATGACACTGCTCCACGTCACTCCTCTATGTCACTCCTCCATGCCACTCCTCCATGTCGCTACCCTATGTGACTCTTCCATGTCGCTCCACCAACTCACTCCTCCATGTCACACTTCCTTGTCACTCCTTCATGTAGCTACACCAATTCACTCCTCCATGTCACTCTCCCATTTCACTCCACCACGTCACTCCTCCATGTCACTCCTCCATGTCACTACACCAACTCATTAATCCCTGTCCCTCCGCCATGTCACTCCACCATATCAACCCTCCTTCCTGATAAAACTTGTCACTTCTCCATGTCACTACTCCATGTCTCTCCTCCACATCTATTATCTATGTCACTCCTCCATGTCACTCCTCAATGTCACTCTTCCTTGTCATTCCTCCATGTCACTCCTCCATGTCACTACACCAACTCACTCATCCCTGTTCCTCCGCCATGTCACTCCTCCATGTCACTCCTCCATGTCGCTACACCAACTCACTCCTCATGTCACTCCTCCATGTCGCTACTCCATTTCACATCTCCATGTCGCTACACAAACTCACTCCTCCATGTCACTCATCCAAGTCACTCCTCCATGTCGCTATTCCATGTCACTCCTTATGTCGATACACCAACTCACTCCTCCATGTCACTCCTCCATTTCACTCCACCACGTCACTCCCCCATGTCACTCCTTCATATCAACCCTCCATGTCACTCCTCCATGTCACTCCTCTATGTCACTCCTCCATATAAACCCTCCATGTCATTCCTCCATGTCACTCCTCCTTGTCGCTATTCCATGTCACTCCTCCATGTTGCTACACCAATTCACTCATCATGTCACTACTCCATGTCGCTACACCAACTCAATCCTCCTTGTCACTCCTCCATGTCACTCAACCAAGTCATTCCTCCATGTCACACCTGTATGTCACTCCTCCAAGTCACTCCTCCATGTCACTTCTCCAAGTCTTCAATGTCATGTCTCTCATCTGTGTAGCTCCACATTGTCACTCCTCCAAGTCACTCCTCCATGTCGCTACTCCACGTCACTCATCCATTTCACTCCTCCATGTCACTCTTAAATTTCACTCCACCACGCCACTCCTCTATATCAATCCTCCATGTCACTTCTCCATGCCACTCCTCCTTGTCGCAATTCCATGTCACTCCTCCATGTCGCTACACAAACTCACTCCTCCATGGCACTGCTCCACGTCACTCCTCTATGTCACTCCTCCATGTCACTCCTCCATGTCGCTATTCCATGTCACTCCTTATGTCGCTACACCAACTCATTCCTTCATGTCACTCCTCCATTTCACTCCACCACGTCACTCCTCCATGTCACTCCTCCATATCAACCCTCCATGTCACTCCTCCATGTCACTCCTCCATGTCACTCCTCTATGTCACTACACCAACTCACTCATCCCTTTCCCTCCGCCATGTCACTCCACTATATCAACCATCCTTCCTGATCAAACTTGTCACTTCTCCATGTCACTACTCCATGTCTCTCCTCCACATCAATCCTCTATGTCACTCCTCCAAGTCACTCCTCCATGTCACTTCTATATATGTCTTCCATGTCACTCCTCTATGTCACTCCACCAACTCAATACTCATGTCACTCCTACATGTAGCTACTCCATGTCACTCCTTATGTCGCCATATAAACTCACTCTTCCATGTCACTCCTCCATTTCACTCCACCACGTCACTCCTCCATGTCACTCCTCCATATCAACCCTCCATGTCACTCCTCCTTGTCGCTACACCAACTCACTCCTCCATGTCACTCCTCCATTTCACTCCACCACGTCCCTCCTCCATATCAACCCTCCATGTCACTCCTCCATGTCACTCCTCCATGTCCCTCCGCCATGTCACTCCACCATATCAACCCTCCTTACTGATCAAACTTGTCACTTCTCCATGTCACTACTCCATGTCTCTCCTCCACATCACTCCTCTATATCACTCCTCCATGTCACTCCTCCATGTCACTCCTCCTTGTCGCTATTCCATGTTACTCATCCATGTCGCTACACCAAATCAATCTTCCACGTCACTCTCCTACGTCACTCCTCATGTCACTCCTCCAAGTCGCTACTCCTTGTCACTCCTCCATGTCACTCATCCACGTCATTCCTCCATGTCACTCCTTTATGTCACTCCTCCAAGTCACTCCTCCATGTCACTCCTCCATGTCACTACACCAACTCATTAATCCCTGTCCCTCCGCCATGTCACTCCACCATATCAACCCTCCTTCCTGATCAAACTTGTCAGTTCTCCATGTCACTACTCCATGTCTCTCCTCCACATCAATTATCTATGTCACTCCTCCATGTCACTCCTCCATGTCACTCCTCCTTGTCGCTTTTCCATGTCACTCCTCCATGTCGCTACACCAACTCACTCATCATGTCACTCCTCCATGTCACTCCTCCATGTCGCTATTCCATGTCACTCCTTATGCCGCTACACCAACTCACTCCTCCATTTCACTCCTCCATTTCACTCCACCACGTCACTCCTCCATATCACTCCTCCATATCAACCCTCCATGTCACTCCTCCATGTAACTCCTCCATGTCATTCCTCCATGTCACTCCTCCATGTCACTACACCAACTCACTCATCCCTGTTCCTCCGCCATGTCACTCCTCCATGTCGCTACACCAACTCACTCCTCATGTCACTCCTCCATGTCGCTACTCCATTTCACATCTCCATGTCGCTACACAAACTCACTCCTCCATGTCACTCATCCAAGTCACTCCTCCATGTCGCTATTCCATGTCACTCCTTATGTCGATACACCAACTCACTCCTCCATGTCACTCCTCCATTTCACTCCACCACATCACTCCTACATGTCACTCCTTCATATCAACCCTCCATGTCACTCCTCCATGTCACTCCTATATGTCACTCCTCCATTTCACTACACCAACTCACTAATCCCTGTCCCTCCGCCCTGTCACTCCACCACACCAACCCTCCTTCCTGATCAAACTTGTCACTACATGTCACTCCTTCATATCAACCCTCCATGTCACTCCTCCATGTCACTCCTCTATGTCACTCCTCCATTTCACTACACCAACTCACTAATCCCTGTCCCTCCGCCATGTCACTCCACCACACCAACCCTCCTTCCTGATCAAACTTGTCAGTACTCCATGTCTCTCCTCCACATCAATTATCTATGTCACTCCTCCATGTCACTCCTCCTTGTCGCTATTCCATGTCACTCCTCCATGTTGCTACACCAACTCACTCCTCATGTCACTCCTCCATGTCGCTACTCCATGTCACTCCTCCATGTCGCTACTCCAACTCAATCCTCCTTGTCACTCCTCCATATCACTCATCCAAGTCATTCCTCCATGTCACTCCTCCATGTCACTCCTCCATGTCATTCCTCCATGTCACTCCTCCATGTCGCTACACCAACTCACTCCTCATGTCACTCCTCCATGTCGCTACTCCATTTCACATCTCCATGTTGCTACACAAACTCACTCCTCCATGTCACTCATCCAAGTCACTCCTCCATGTCGCTATTCCATGTCACTCCTTATGTCGATACACCAACTCACTCCTCCATGTCACTCCTCCATTTCACTCCACCACATCACTCCTCCATGTCACTCCTTCATATCAACCCTCCATGTCACTCCTCCATGTCACTCCTCTATGTCACTCCTCCATTTCACTACACCAACTCACTAATCCCTGTCCCTCCGCCATGTCACTCCACCACACCAACCCTCCTTCCTGATCAAACTTGTCAGTACTCCATGTCACTACTTCATGTCTCTCCTCCACATAAATTCTCTGTCACTCCTCCATGTCACTCCTCCATGTCACTCCTCCTTGTCGCTTTTCCATGTCACTCCTCCATGTCGCTACACCAACTCACTCATCATGTCACTCCTCCATGTCACTCCTCCATGTCGCTATTCCATGTCACTCCTTATGTCGCTACACCAACTCACTCCTCCATTTCACTCCTCCATTTCACTCCACCATGTCACTCCTCCATATCAATCCTCCATTTCACTCCTCCATGTAACTCCTTAATGTCACTACTCCATGTTGCTACTCCATGTCACTCCTCCATGTCACTCTTGCATGACGCTCCTCTTTGTCACTTCTCTAAGTCTTCAATGTCATGTCTCTCATTCGTGTAGCTCCATATTGTCACTCCTCCATATCACTCCTCCGTGTCACTTCTACATGTTTTCCATGTCACTCCTCCACATCACTCCTCTATGTCATTCCTCCATGTCACTTTTCAATATCACTCCTCTATATCATTTCCCAATGTCGCTACTCCATGTCACTCCTCCATGTCACTCCTCCATGTCGCTACTCCATGTCACTCCTCCATTTCACTCCTCCATGTCTCTCCTCCATGTCAGTTCTCCAAGTCTTCAATGTCATGTCTCTCATCTGTGTAGCTCCACATTGTCAATCCTCCAAGTCACTCCTCCATGTCGCTACTCCACGTCACTCCTCCATGTCACAACTCCTTGTCACTCCTCCATGTAGCTACTCCATGTCACTCCTCCATGTCGCTCTACCAACTCACTACTCCATGTCACTCCTCCTTGTCGCTTTTCCATGTCACTCCTCCATGTCGCTACACCAACTCACTCATCATGTCACTCCTCCATGTCACTCCTCCATGTTGCTATTCCGTGTCACTCCTTATGTCGCTACACCAACTAACTCCTCCATTTCACTCCTCCATTTCACTCCACCACATCACTCCTCCATATCACTCCTCCCTATCAACCCTCCATGTCACTCCTCCATGTCACTCCTCCATGTCATTCCTCCATGTCACTCCTCCATGTCACTACACCAACTCACTCATACCTGTTCCTCCGCCATGTCACTCCTCCATGTCATTCCTCCATGTCGCTACACCAACTCACTCCTCATGTCACTCCTCCATTTCACTCCACCACGTCACTCTTCTACGTCACTCCTCATGTCACTCCTCCATGTCGCTACTAATTGTCACTCCTCCATGTCACTCATCCATGTCATTCCTCCATGTCACTCCTTTATGTCACTACTCCAAGTCACTCCTCAATTTCACTTCTATATGACTTAAATGTAAATCCTGCATGTCGCTCCTCCATATCACTCCTCTATTTCACTCCTCCATTTCACTCCTCCATATCAGTCCTCCATTTCACTCCTCCATGTAACTCCTTAATGTCACTACTCCATGTCGCTACTCCATGTCACTCCTCCATGTCACTCTTGCATGTCGCTCCTCCATGTCACTTCTCCAAGTCTTCAATGTCATGTCTCTCATCCGTGTAGCTCCATATTGTCACTCCTCCATATCACTCCTCCGTGTCACTTCTACATGTTTTCCATGTCACTCTTCCACATCACTCCTCTATTTCACTCCGCCATGTCACTTTTCAATATCACTCCTCTATGTCATTCCCCTATGTCGCTACTCCATGTCACTCCTCCATGTCACTCCTCCATGTCGATCCTCCATGTCACTCCTCCATGTCACTTCTATATGTCTTCCATGTCACTCCTTCATGTCGCTCCTCCTTGTCACTCCTCCATGTTGCTCCTCCATTTCACTACACCAACTCACTCATCCCTGTCCCTCCGTCATGTCACTCCTCCATGTCGCTACACCAACTCTCTCCTCATGTCACTCCTCCATGTCGCTACTCCATTTCACTCCTCCATGTCGCTACACCAACTCAATCCTCCTTGTCACTCCTCCATGTCACTACACCAACTCACTCATACCTGTTCCTCCGCCATGTCACTCCTCCATGTCATTCCTCCATGTCGCTACACCAACTCACTCCTCATGTCGCTATTCCATGTCACTCCTTATGTCGCTACACCAACTCACTCCTCCATTTCACTCCTCCATTTCACTCCACCCTGTCACTCCTCCATATCAATCCTCCATTTCACTCCTCCATGTAACTCCTTAATGTCAGTACTCCATGTTGCTACTCCATGTCACTCCTCCATGTCACTCTTGCATGACGCTCCTCTTTGTCACTTCTCTAAGTCTTCAATGTCATGTCTCTCATTCGTGTAGCTCCATATTGTCACTCCTCCATATCACTCCTCCGTGTCACTTCTACATGTTTTCCATGTCACTCCTCCACATCACTCCTCTATGTCATTCCTCCATGTAACTTTTCAATATCACTCCTCTATATCATTTCCCAATGTCGCTACTCCATGTCACTCCTCCATGTCACTCCTCCATGTCGCTACTCCATGTCACTCCTCCATTTCACTCCTCCATGTCTCTCCTCCATGTCAGTTCTCCAAGTCTTCAATGTCATGTCTCTCATCTGTGTAGCTCCACATTGTCAATCCTCCAAGTCACTCCTCCATGTCGCTACTCCACGTCACTCCTCCATGTCACAACTCCTTGTCACTCCTCCATGTAGCTACTCCATGTCACTCCTCCATGTCGCTCTACCAACTCACTCCTCCATGTCACTCCTCCTTGTCGCTTTTCCATGTCACTCCTCCATGTCGCTACACCAACTCACTCATCATGTCACTCCTCCATGTCACTCCTCCATGTTGCTATTCCGTGTCACTCCTTATGTCGCTACACCAACTAACTCCTCCATTTCACTCCTCCATTTCACTCCACCACATCACTCCTCCATATCACTCCTCCCTATCAACCCTCCATGTCACTCCTCCATGTCACTCCTCCATGTCATTCCTCCATGTCACTCCTCCATGTCACTACACCAACTCACTCATCCCTGTTCCTCCGCCATGTCACTCCTCCATGTCATTCCTCCATGTCGCTACACCAACTCACTCCTCATGTCACTCCTCCATTTCACTCCACCACGTCACTCTTCTACGTCACTCCTCATGTCACTCCTCCATGTCGCTACTAATTGTCACTCCTCCATGTCACTCATCCATGTCATTCCTCCATGTCACTCCTTTATGTCACTACTCCAAGTCACTCCTCAATTTCACTTCTATATGACTTAAATGTAAATCCTGCATGTCGCTCCTCCATTTCACTCCTCTATTTCACTCCTCCATTTCACTCCTCCATATCAGTCCTCCATTTCACTCCTCCATGTAACTCCTTAATGTCACTACTCCATGTCGCTACTCCATGTCACTCCTCCATGTCACTCTTGCATGTCGCTCCTCCATGTCACTTCTCCAAGTCTTCAATGTCATGTCTCTCATCCGTGTAGCTCCATATTGTCACTCCTCCATATCACTCCTCCGTGTCACTTCTACATGTTTTCCATGTCACTCTTCCACATCACTCCTCTATGTCACTCCGCCATGTCACTTTTCAATATCACTCCTCTATGTCATTCCCCTATGTCGCTACTCCATGTCACTCCTCCATGTCACTCCTCCATGTCGATCCTCCATGTCACTCCTCCATGTCACTTCTATATGTCTTCCATGTCACTCCTTCATGTCGCTCCTCCTTGTCACTCCTCCATGTTGCTCCTCCATTTCACTACACCAACTCACTCATCCCTGTCCCTCCGTCATGTCACTCCTCCATGTCGCTACACCAACTCACTCCTCATGTCACTCCTCCATGTCGCTACTCCATTTCACTCCTCCATGTCGCTACACCAACTCAATCCTCCTTGTCACTCCTCCATGTCACTCATCCAAGTCACTCCTCCATGTCGCTGTTCCATGTCACTCCTTATTTCGATACACCAACTCACTCCTCCATGTCACTCCTCCATTTCACTCCACCATGTCACTCCTCCATGTCACTCCTCCATGTCACTCCTCCATGTCACTACACCAACTCACTAATCCCTGTCCCTCCGCCATGTCACTCCACCATATCAACCCTCCTTCCTGATCAAACTTGTCAGTTCTCCATGTCACTACTCCATGTCACTCCTCCAAATCAATCCTCTATGTCACTCCTCCAATTCACTCCTCCATGTCACTCGTCCACGTCACTCCTCCATGTCACACTTCCTTGTCACTCCTCCATGTAGTTACTCCATGTCACTACACCAACTCACTCATCCCTGTCCCTCCGCCATGTCACTCCTCCATATCAACCCTCCTTCCTGATCAAACTTGTCACTCCTCCATGTCACTACTCCATGTCACTCCTCCAAATCAATCCTCTATGTCACTCCTCCAATTCACTCCTCCATGTCACTCGTCCACGTCACTCCTCCATGTCACACTTCCTTGTCACTCCTCCATGTAGTTACTCCATGTCACTACACCAACTCACTCATCCCTGTCCCTCCGCCATGTCACTCCTCCATATCAACCCTCCTTCCTGATCAAACTTGTCACTCCTCCATGTCACTCCTCCATGTCATTCCTCCTTGTCGCTATTCCATGTCACTCCTCCATGTCCCTACACCAACTCACTCCTCCATGTCACTCCCACATTTCACTCCACCACGTCACTCCTCCATGTCACTCCTCCATATCAACCCTCCATGTCATTCCTCCATGTCACTCCTCCATGTCGCTACACCAACTCAATCCTCCTTGTCACTCCTCCATGTCACTCAGCCAAGTCATTTGTTCATTTCACTCCTTTATGTCACTCCACCAACTCACTCCTCCATGTCACTCCTCCATGTCACTGCTCCATGTCACTCCTCTATGTCACTCCTCCATGCCACTCTTCCATGTTTCTATTCCATGTCACTTCTTATATCGCTATATAAACTCACTCCTCCGTGTCACTCCTCCATTTCATTCCACCATGTCACTCCTCCATGTCACTCCTCCATATCAACTCTCCATGTCACTCCTCCTTGTTGCTACACCAACTCACTCCTCCATGTCAATCCTCCATTTCACTCCACCACGTCCCTCCTCCATATCAACCCTCCATGTCACTCCTCCATGTCACTCCTCCATGTCCCTCCACCATATCAACCCTCCTTCCTGATCAAACTTTTCACTTCTCAATGTCACTACTCCATGTCACTCCTCCTTGTCGCTATTCCATGTTACTCCTCCATGTCGCTACACCAACTCACTCTTCCATGTCACTCCTCCATTTCACTCCACCACGTCACTCTTCTACGTCACTCCTCATGTCACTCCTCCATGTCGCTACTAATTGTCACTCCTCCATGTCACTTCTATATGTCTTCCATGTCACTCCTTAATGTCGCTCCTCCTTGTCACTCCTCCATGTTGCTCCTCCATGTCACTCCTCCATGTCACTCATCCATGTCCCTCCGCCATGCCACTCCACCATATCAAACCTCCTTGCTGATCCGCCCTATCACTCCTCCATGTCTCTCCTCCACATCAATCCTCTATGTCACTCCTCCATGTCACTCCTCCATGTCACTCCTCCATGTCGCTATTCCATGTCACTCCTCCATGTCGCTACACGAACTCAATCCTCCTTGTCACTCCTCTGTGTCATTCCTGCATGTCACTCCTCACTGTCACTCCTCCATGTCACTACACCAACTCACTCATCCCTGTCCCTCCTCCATGTCACACCACCATAACAACTCTACTTCCTGATCAAACTTGTCACTTCTCCATGTCACTCCTCCATGTTACTTCTATATGTCTTCCATGTCACTCCTCCATGTCGCTCCTCCTTGTCACTCCTCCTTGTTGCTCCTCCATGTCACTCCTCCATGTCACTCATCCATGTCCCTCAGCCATGTCACTCCACCATATCAATCCTCCTTGCTGATCCGCCCTGTCACTCCTCCATGTCTCTCCTCCACATCAATCCTCTATGTCACTCCTCCATGTCACTCCTCCATGTCACTCCTCCATGTCGCTATTCCATGTCACTCCTCCATGTCGCTACACAAACTCAATCCTCCTTGTCACTCCTCTGTGTCATTGCTGCATGTCACTCCTCACTGTCACTTCTCCATGTCAATACACCAACTCACTCAACCCTCCTTCCTGATCAAACTTGTCACTTCTCCATGTCACTACTCCATGTCTCTCCTCCACATCAATCCTCTATGTCACTCCTCCATGTCACTCCTCCATGTCACTCCTCCTTGTCGCTACTCCATGTCACTCCTCCAAGTCACTCCTCCATGTCACTCCTCCATGTCACTCCTCCTTGTTGCTCCTCCATGTCCCTCCTCCATGTCACTCCACCATAACAATCCTCCTTGCTGATCCGCCCTGTCACTTCTCCATGTCACTCCTCCATGTCACTTCTATATGTCTTCCATGTCACTCCTCCATGTCGTTACACCAACTCACTTCTCCATGTCACTCCTCCATGTCGCTACTCCATGTCACTCCTCCATTTCACTCCTCCATGTCTCTCCTCGATGTCACTTCTCCAAGTCTTCAATGTCATGTCTCTCATCTGTGTAGCTCTACATTGTCACTCCTCTAAGTCACTCCTCCATGTCGCTATTCCATGTCACTCATGTCGCTACACCAACTCACTCCTCCATGTCACTCCTCCATTTCACTCCACCACGTCACTCCTCCATGTCACTCCTCCATATCAACTCTCCATGTCACTCCTCCATGTCACTCCTCCATGTCACTACACCAACTCACTCATTCCTTTCCCTCCGCCATGTCACTCCACCATATCAACCCTTTTTCCTAATCAAACTTGTCACTTCTCCATGTCACTACTCCATGTCTCTCCTCCACATCAATCCTCTATGTCACTCCTCCATGTCACTCCTCCTTGTCGCTATTCCATATCACTCCTCCATGTCGCTACACCAACTCACTCCTCATGTCACTCCTCCTTGTCACTCCTCCATGTCGCTATTCCATGTCACTCCTTATGTCGCTACACCTACTCACTCCTCCATTTCTCTCCTCCATTTAAATCCACCACGTCACTCCTCCATATCACTCCTCCATATCAACCCTCCGTGTCACTCCTCCATGTCACTCCTCCATGTCATTCCTCCATGTCACTCCTCCATGTCACTACACCAACTCACTCATCCCTGTCCCTCCGCCATGTCACTCCTCCATGTCACTCCTCCATGTCACTCCTCCATGTCGCTACACCAACTCACTCCTCATGTCACTCCTTCATGTCGCTACTCCATTTCACTCCTCCATGTCGCTACACCAACTCAATCCTCCTTGTCACTCCTCCATGTCACTCATCCAAGTCACTCCTCCATGTCGCTATTCCATGTCATTCCTTATGTCGATACACCAACTCATTCCTCCATGTCACTACTCCATGTCACTACATCAACTCACTAATCCCTGTCACTTCTCCATGTCACTCCTCCATGTCACTTCTATATGTCTTCCATGTCACTTCTCCATGTCGTTACACCAACTCACTCCTCCATGTCACTCCTCCATGTCCCTACTCCATGTCACTCCTCCATTTCACTCCTCCATGTCTCTCCTCCATGTCACTTCTCCAAGTCTTCAATGTCATGTCTCTCATCTGTGTAGCTCCACATTGTCACTCCTCCAAGTCACTCCTCCATGTCGCTACTCTATGTGACTCTTCCAGGTCGCTCCACCAACTCACTCCTCCATGTCACTCCTCCATGTCACACTTCCTTGTCACTCCTTCATTTAGCTACTCCATGTAACTACACCAACTCACTCATCCCTGTCCCTCCGCCATGTCACTCCACCATATCAATCCTCCTTCCTGATCAAACTTGTCACTTCTCCATGTCACTACTCCATGTCTTTCCTCCACATCAACCTCTATGTCACTCCTCCATGTTGCTATTCCATGTCACTCCTCATGTTGCTACACCACGTCACTCCTCCATGTCACTCCTCCATATCAACCCTCCATGTCACTCCTCCATGTCACTCCTCCATGTCACTACACCAACTCACTCATCCCTGTCCCTCCGCCATGTCACTCCACCATATCAACCTTCGTTCCTGATCAAACTTGTCACTTCTCCATGTCACTACTCCATGTCTCTCCCCCACATCAAACCTCTATGTCACTCCTCCATGTCACTCTTCCATGTCACTCGTCCTTGTCGCTATTCCATGTCACTCCTCCATGTTGCTACCCCAACTCACTCCTCATGTCACTCCTCCATGTCGCTACTCCATGTCATTCCTCCATGTCGCTACACCAACTCAATCATCCTGGTCAGTCCTCCATGTCACTCATCCAAGTAATTCCTCCATGTAACTCCTTTATGTCACTCCTCCAAGTCACTCCTCCATGTCACTTCTATATGTCTTCCATGTCACTCCTCCATGTCGCTCCACCAACTCACTCCTCCATGTCACTCATCCATGTCACTCCTCCATGTAGCTATTCCATGTCACTATGTAGCTCTACCAACTCACTCCTCCATGTCACTCGTCCACGTCACTCCTCCATGTCACACTTCCTTGTCACTCCTCCATGTAGCTACTTTATGTCACTACACCAACTCATTCATCCCTTTCCCTCCGCCATGTCACTCCACCATATCAACCCTCCTTCCAGATCAAACTTGTCACTTCTCCATGTCACTACTCCATGTCTCTCCTCCTTGTCGCTATTCCATGTTACTCCTCCATGTCGCTACACCAACTCACTCTTCCATGTCACTCCCCCATTTCACTCCACCACGTGACTCCTCCATGTCACTCCTCCATATCAACCCTCCATGTTATTCATCCATGTCACTCCTCTATGTCAATCCTCCTTGTCGCTATTCCATGTCGCTCCTCCATGTTGCTATACCAATTCACTCCTCATGTCACAACTCCATGTAGCTACACCAACTCAATCCTCCTTGTCACTCCTCCATGTCACTCATCCAAGTCATTCCTCCATGTCACACCTGTATGTCACTCCTCCAAGTCACTCCTCCATGTCACTTCTATATGTCTTCCATGTCACTCCTCCATGTCGTTACACCAACTCACTCCTCTATGTCACTCCTCCATGTCGCTACTCCATGTCACTCCTCCATTTCACTCCTCCATTTCTCTCCTCCATGTCACTTCTCCAAGTCTTCAAGGTAATTTCTCTCATCTGTGTAGCTCCACATTGTCACTCCTCCAAGTCACTCCTCCATGTCGCTACTCCACGTCACTCCTCCATTTCAGTTCTCCATGTAACTCTTAAATTTCACTCCACCATGCCACTCCTCTATATAACTCCTCCATGTTACTCCTCCATATCAATCCTCCATGTCACTTCTCCATGTCACTCCTCCTTGTCGCAATTCCATGTCACTCCTCCATGTCGCTACACCAACTCACTCCTCTATGTCACTCCTCCATGTCCCTCCGCCATGTCACTCCACCATATCAACCCTCCTTCCTGATCAAACTTGTCACTTCTCCATGTCACTACTCCATGTCTCTCATCCACATCACTCCTCTATATCACTCCTCCATGTTACTCCTCCATGTCACTCCTCCTTGTCGCTATTCCATGTTACTCCTCCATGTCGCTACACCAACTCACTCTTCCATGTCACTCCCCCATTTCACTCCACCACGTCACTCCTCCATGTCACTCCTCCATATCAACCCTCCATGTCATTCCTCCATGTCACTCCTCTATGTCAATCCTCCTTGTCGCTATTCCATGTCGCTCCTCCATGTTGCTACACCAATTCACTCCTCATGTCACTATTCCATGTCGCTACACCAACTCAATCCTCCTTGTCACTCCTCCATGTCACTCATCCAAGTCATTCCTCCATGTCACACCTGTATGTCACTCCTCCAAGTCACTCCTCCATGTCACTTCTATATGTCTTCCATGTCACTCCTCCATGTCGTTACACCAACTCACTCCTCTATGTCACTCCTCCATGTCGCTACTCCATGTCACTTCTCCAAGTCTTCAAGGTCATGTCTTTCATCTGTGTAGCTCCACATTGTCACTCCTCCATTTCACTCCTCCATGTCACTCTTAAATTTCATTCCACCACGCCACTCCTCTATATCACTCCTCCATGTTACTCCTCCATATCAATCCTCCATGTCACTTCTCCATGTCACTCCTCCTTGTCGCAATTCCATGTCACTCCTCCATGTCGCTACACCAACTCACTCCTCCATGTCACTCCTCCATGTCGCTACACCAACTCAATACTCCTTGTCACTCCTCCATGTCACTCATCCAAGTCATTCCTCCATGTCACTCCTTTATGTCATTCCTCCAAGTCACTCCTCCATGTCACTTCTATATGTCTTCCATGTCACTCCTCCATGTCGATCCACCAACTCACTCCTCCATGTCACTCCTTATGTCGCTACACCAACTCATTCCTTCATGTCACTCCTCCATTTCACTCCACCACGTCACTCCTCCATGTCACTCCTCCATATCAACCCTCCATGTCACTCCTCCATGTCACTCCTCCATGTCACTCCTCCATGTCACTCCTCTATGTCACTACACCAACTCACTCATCCCTTTCCCTCCGCTATGTCACTCCACTATATCAACCATCCTTCCTGATCAAACTTGTCACTTCTCCATGTCACTACTCCATGTCTCTACTCCACATCAATCCTCTATGTCACTCCTCCATGTCACTCCTTCTTGTCGCTATTCCATATCACTCCTCCATGTCGCTACACCAACTCACTCCTCATGTCACTCCTCCTTGTCACTCCTCCATGTCGCTATTCCATGTCACTCCTTATGTCGCTACACCAACTCACTCCTCCATTTCTCTCCTCCATTTCACTCCACCACGTCACTCCTCCATATCACTCCTCCATATCAACCCTCCATGTCACTCCTCCATGTCACTCCTCCATGTCTTTCCTCCATGTCACTCCTCCATGTCACTACACCAACTCACTCATCCCTGTCCCTCCGCCATGTCACTCCTCCATGTCACTCCTCCATGTCGCTACTCCATTTCACTCCTCCATGTCGCTACACCAACTCAATCCTCCTTGTCACTCCTCCATGTCACTCATCCAAGTCACTCCTCCATGTCGCTATTCCATGTCACTCCTTATGTCGATACACCAACTCATTCCTCCATGTCACTACTCCATGTCACTACATCAACTCACTAATCCCTGTCACTTCTCCATGTCACTCCTCCATGTTACTTCTATATGTCTTCCATGTCACTCCTCCATGTCACTTCTCCATGTCACTCCTCCTTGTCGCAATTCCATGTCACTCCTCCATGTCGCTACACCAACTCACTCCTCCATGTCACTCCTCCATGTCGCTACACCAACTCAATACTCCTTGTCACTCCTCCATGTCACTCATCCAAGTCATTCCTCCATGTCACTCCTTTATGTCATTCCTCCAAGTCACTCCTCCATGTCACTTCTATATGTCTTCCATGTCACTCCTCCATGTCGATCCACCAACTCACTCCTCCATGTCACTCCTCCATGGCACTGCTCCACGTCACTCCTCCATGTCACTCCTCCATGTCAGTCCTCCATGTCGCTATTCCATGTCACTCCTTATGTCGCTACACCAACTCATTCCTTCATGTCACTCCTCCATTTCACTCCACCACGTCACTCCTCCATGTCACTCCTCCATATCAACCCTCCATGTCACTCCTCCATGTCACTCCTCCATGTCACTCCTCCATGTCACTCCTCTATGTCACTACACCAACTCACTCATCCCTTTCCCTCCGCTATGTCACTCCACTATATCAACCATCCTTCCTGATCAAACTTGTCACTTCTCCATGTCACTACTCCATGTCTCTACTCCACATCAATCCTCTATGTCACTCCTCCATGTCACTCCTTCTTGTCGCTATTCCATATCACTCCTCCATGTCGCTACACCAACTCACTCCTCATGTCACTCCTCCATGTCACTCCTCCATGTCGCTATTCCATGTCACTCCTTATGTCGCTACACCAACTCAATCCTCCATTTCTCTCCTCCATTTCACTCCACCACGTCACTCCTCCATATCACTCCTCCATATCAACCCTCCATGTCACTCCTCCATGTCTTTCCTCCATGTCACTCCTCCATGTCACTACACCAACTCACTCATCCCTGTCCCTCCGCCATGTCACTCCTCCATGTCACTCCTCCATGTCGCTACTCCATTTCACTCCTCCATGTCGCTACACCAACTCAATCCTCCTTGTCACTCCTCCATGTCACTCATCCAAGTCACTCCTCCATGTCGCTATTCCATGTCACTCCTTATGTCGATACACCAACTCATTCCTCCATGTCACTACTCCATGTCACTACATCAACTCACTAATCCCTGTCACTTCTCCATGTCACTCCTCCATGTTACTTCTATATGTCTTCCATGTCACTCCTCCATGTCGTTACACCAACTCACTCCTCCATGTCACTCCTCCATGTTGCTATTCCATGTCACTCCTCCATGTCGCTACACAAACTCAATCCTCCTTGTCACTCCTCTGTGTCATTGCTGCATGTCACTCCTCACTGTCACTTCTCCATGTCAATACACCAACTCACTCAACCCTCCTTCCTTTTCAAACTTGTCACTTCTCCATATCACTACTCCATGTCTCTCCTCCACATCAATCCTCTATGTCACTCCTCCATGTCACTCCTCCATGTCACTCCTCCTTTGTCGCTACTCCATGTCACTCCTCCATGTCACTCCTCCATGTCACTCCTCCTTGTTGCTCCTCCATGTCCCTCCTCCATGTCACTCCACCATATCAATCCTCCTTGCTGATCCGCCCTGTCACTTCTCCATGTCACTCCTCCATGGCACTTCTATATGTCTTCCATGTCACTCCTCGATGTCGTTACACCAACTCACTTCTCCATGTCACTCCTCCATGTCGCTACTCCATGTCACTCCTCATTGTCACTTCTCCAAGTCTTCAATGTCATGTCTCTCATCTGTGTAGCTCTACATTGTCACTTTTCCAAGTCACTCCTCCATGTCGCTATTCCATGTCACTCCTTATGTCGCTACACCAACTCACTCCTCCATTTCACTCCTCCATTTCACTCCACCATGTCACTTCTCCATATCAATCCTCCATTTCACTCCTCCATGTAACTCCTTAATGTCACTACTCCATGTTGCTACTCCATGTCACTCCTCCATGTCACTCTTGCATGACGCTCCTCTTTGTCACTTCTCTAAGTCTTCAATGTCATGTCTCTCATTCGTGTAGCTCCATATTGTCACTCCTCCATATCACTCCTCCGTGTCACTTCTACATGTTTTCCATGTCACTCCTCCACATCACTCCTCTATCTCATTCCTCGATGTCACTTTTCAATATCACTCCTCTATATCATTTCCCAATGTCGCTACTCCATGTCACTCCTCCATGTCACTCCTCCATGTCGCTACTCCATGTCACTCCTCCATTTCACTCCTCCATGTCTCTCCTCCATGTCAGTTCTCCAAGTCTTCAATGTCATGTCTCTCATCTGTGTAGCTCCACATTGTCAATCCTCCAAGTCACTCCTCCATGTCGCTACTCCACGTCACTCCTCCATGTCACAACTCTTTGTCACTCCTCCATGTAGCTACTCCATGTCACTCCTCCATGTCGCTCTACCAACTCACTCCTCCATGTCACTCCTCCTTGTCGCTTTTCCATGTCACTCCTCCATGTCGCTACACCAACTCACTCATCATGTCACTCCTCCATGTCACTCCTCCATGTTGCTATTCCGTGTCACTCCTTATGTCGCTACACCAACTAACTCCTCCATTTCACTCCTCCATTTCACTCCACCACATCACTCCTCCATATCACTCCTCCCTATCAACCCTCCATGTCACTCCTCCATGTCACTCCTCCATGTCATTCCTCCATGTCACTCCTCCATGTTACTACACCAACTCACTCATCCCTGTTCCTCCGCCATGTCACTCCTCCATGTCATTCCTCCATGTCGCTACACCAACTCACTCCTCATGTCACTCCTCCATTTCACTCCACCACGTCACTCTTCTACGTCACTCCTCATGTCACTCCTCCATGTCGCTACTAATTGTCACTACTCCATGTCACTCATCCATGTCATTCCTCCATGTCACTCCTTTATGTCACTACTCCAAGTCACTCCTCAATTTCACTTCTATATGACTTAAATGTAAATCCTGCATGTCGCTCCTCCATATCACTCCTCTATTTCACTCCTCCATTTCACTCCTCCATATCAGTCCTCCATTTCACTCCTCCATGTAACTCCTTAATGTCACTACTCCATGTCGCTACTCCATGTCACTCCTCCATGTCACTCTTGCATGTCGCTCCTCCATGTCACTTCTCCAAGTCTTCAATGTCATGTCTCTCATCCGTGTAGCTCCATATTGTCACTCCTCCATATCACTCCTCCGTGTCACTTCTACATGTTTTCCATGTCACTCTTCCACATCACTCCTCTATGTCACTCCGCCATGTCACTTTTCAATATCACTCCTCTATGTCATTCCCCTATGTCGCTACTCCATGTCACTCCTCCATGTCACTCCTCCATGTCGATCCTCCATGTCACTCCTCCATGTCCCTCAGCCATGTCACTCCACCATATCAATCCTCCTTGCTGATCCGCCCTGTCACTCCTCCATGTCTCTCCTCCACATCAATCCTCTATGTCACTCCTCCATGTCACTCCTCCATTTCACTCCACCACGTCACTCCTCCATGTCACTCCTCCATATCAAATCTCCATGTCACTCCTCCATGTCACTCCTCCATGTCACTACACCAACTCACTCATCCCTTTCCCTCCGCCATGTCACTCCACCATATCAACCCTTTTTCCTAATCAAACTTGTCACTTCTCCATGTCACTACTCCATGTCTCTCCTCCACATCAATCCTCTATGTCACTCCTCCATGTCACTCCTCCTTGTCGCTATTCCATATCACTCCTCCATGTCGCTACACCAACTCACTCCTCATGTCACTCCTCCTTGTCACTCCTCCATGTCGCTATTCCATGTCACTCCTTATGTCGCTACACCTACTCACTCCTCCATTTCTCTCCTCCATTTAAATCCACCACATCACTCCTCCATATCACTCCTCCATATCAACCCTCCATGTCAATCCTCCATGTCACTCCTCCATGTCATTCCTCCATGTCTTTCCTCCATGTCACTACACCAACTCACTCATCCCTGTCCCTCCGCCATGTCACTCCTCCATGTCACTCCTCCATGTCGCTACACCAACTCACTCCTCATGTCACTCCTTCATGTCGCTACTCCATTTCACTCCTCCATGTCGCTACACCAACTCAATCCTCCTTGTCACTCCTCCATGTCACTCATCCAAGTCACTCCTCCATGTCGCTATTCCATGTCATTCCTTATGTCGATACACCAACTCATTCCTCCATGTCACTACTCCATGTCACTACATCAACTCACTAATCCCTGTCACTTCTCCATTTCACTCCTCCATGTCACTTCTATATGTCTTCCATGTCACTTCTCCATGTCGTTACACCAACTCACTCCTCCATGTCACTCCTCCATGTCCCTACTCCATGTCACTCCTCCATTTCACTCCTCCATGTCTCTCCTCCATGTCACTTCTCCAAGTCTTCAATGTCATGTCTCTCATCTGTGTAGCTCCACATTGTCACTCCTCCAAGTCACTCCTCCATGTCGCTACTCTATGTGACTCTTCCATGTCGCTCCACCAACTCACTCCTCCATGTCACTCCTCCATGTCACTGCTCCACGTCACTCCTCCATGTCACTCCTCCATATCAACTCTCCATGTCACTCCTCCATGTCACTCCTCCATGTCACTACACCAACTCACTCATCCCTTTCCCTCCGCCATGTCACTCCACCATATCAACCCTCCTTCCTAATCAAACTTGTCACTTCTCCATGTCACTACTCCATGTCTCTCCTCCACATCAATCCTCTATGTCACTCCTCCATGTCACTCCTCCTTGTCTTTATTCCATATCACTCCTCCATGTCGCTACACCAACTCACTCCTCATGTCACTCCTCCATGTCACTCCTCCATGTTGCTATTCCATGTCACTCCTCATGTTGATCCACCAACTCACTCCTCCATGTCACTCCCCCATTTCACTCCACCACGTTACTCCTCCATGTCACTCCTCCATATCAACCCTCCATGTCACTACTCCATGTCTGTCCTCCACATCAATCCTCTATGTCACTTCTCCAAGTCACTCCTCCATGTCACTTCTATATATGTCTTCCATGTCACTCCTCTATGTCACTCCACCAACTCACTCCTCCATGTCACTCGTCCATGTCACTCCTCCATGTCGCTACACCAACTCAATACTCATGTCACTCCTCCATGTAGCTACTCCATGTCACTCCTCCATGTCGCTACACCAACTCAATCCTCCTTGTCACTCCTCCATGTCACTGCTCCACGTCACTCCTCTATGTCACTCCTCCATGTCGCTATTCCATGTCACTCCTTATGTCGCCATATAAACTCACTCCTCCATGTCACTCCTCCATTTCACTCCACCACGTCACTCCTCCATGTCACTCCTCCATATCAACCCTCCATGTCACTCCTCCTTGTCGCTACACCAACTCACTCCTCCATGTCGCTCTACCAACTCACTCCTCCATGTCACTCGTCCACATCACTCCTCCATGTCACACCTCCTTGTCACTCCTCCATGTAGCTACTCCATGTCACTCCTCCATGTCACTCTTAAATTTCACTCCACCACGCCACTCCTCTATATCACTCCTCCATGTTACTCCTCCATATCAATCCTCTGTGTCACTTCTCCATGTCACTCCTCCTTTACGCAATTCAATGTCACTCCTCCATGTTGCTACCACAACTCACTCCTCATGTCACTCCTCCATGTCACTCCTCCATGACACTGCTCTACGTCACTCCTCTATGTCACTCCTCCATGCCACTCCTCCATGTCGCTATTCCATGTCACTCCTTATGTCGCTACACCAACTCACTCCTCCATATCACTCCTCCATTTCACTCCACCACATCACTCCTCCATATCACTCCTCCATATCAACCCTCCATGTCACTCCTCCATGTCACTCCTCCATGTCACTACACCAACTCACTCATCCCTTTCCCTCCGCCATGTCACTCCACCATATCAACCCTCCTTCCTGATCAAACACTTCTCCATGTCACTACTCCATATCTCTTCTCCACATCAATCCTCTACGTCACTCCTCTATTTCACTCCTCCATGCCACTCCTCCATGTCGCTATTCCATGTCACTCCTTATGTCGCTACACCAACTCACTCCTCCATATCACTCCTCCATTTCACTCCACCACATCACTCCTCCATAACACTCCTCCATATCAACCCTCCATGTCACTCCTCCATGTCACTCCTCCATGTCACTACACCAACTCACTCATCCCTTTCCCTCCGCCATGTCACTCCACCATATCAACCCTCCTTCCTGATCAAACACTTCTCCATGTCACTACTCCATATCTCTTCTCCAGATCAAACCTCTATGTCACTCCTCCATGTCACTCCTCCATGTCACTCCTCCTTGTCGTTATTCCATGTCACTCCTCCATGTCGCTACACCAACTCACTCCTCATGTCACTCCTCCATGTCGCTATTCCATGTCACTCCTTATGTCGCTACACCAACTCACTCCTCCAATTCACTCTACCACGTCACTCCACCATATCACTCCTCCATATCAACCCTCCATGTCACTCCTCAATGTCACTCCTCCATGTCATTCCTCCATGTCACTCTTACATGTCACTACACCAACTCACTCATCCCTGTCCCTCCGCCATGTCACTCCTCCATGTCGCTACACCAACTCACTCCTCATGTCACTATTCCATGTCGCTACTCCATGTCACTCCTCCATGTCGCTATTCCATGTCACTCCTCCATGTCACACCACCATAACAACTCTACTTCCTGATCAAACTTGTCAGTTCTCCATGTCACTACTCCATATCTCTCCTCCACATCAATCCTCTATGTCACTCCTCCATGTCACTCCTACATGTCACTCCACCTTGTCGATACTCCATGTCACTCCTCCATGTCACACCTTTATGTCACTCCTCCAAGTCACTCCTCCATGTCACTCCTCCATGTCCCTCCTCCATGTCACTCCACCATATCAATCCTCCTTGCTGATCCACCCTGTCACTTCTCCATGTCACTCCTCCATGTTACTTCTATATGTCTTCCATGTCACTCCTCCATGTCGCTCCTCCTTGTCACTTCTCCATGTTGCTCCTTCATGTCACTCCTCCATGTCACTCATCCATGTCCCTCCGCCATGTCACTCCACCATATCAATCCTCCTTGCTGATCCGCCCTGTCACTCCTCCATGTCTCTCCTCCACATCACTCCTCCATGTCACTCCTCCATGTCGCTATTCCATGTCACTCCTCCATGTCGCTACACAAACTCAATCCTCCTTGTCACTCCTCTGTGTCATTGCTGCATGTCACTCCTCACTGTCACTTCTCCATGTCAATACACCAACTCACTGAACCCTCCTTCCTGATCAAACTTGTCACTTCTCCATGTCACTACTCCATGTCTCTCCTCCACATCAATCCTCTATGTCACTCCTCCATGTCACTCCTCCATGTCACTCCTCCTTGTCGCTACTCCATGTCACTCCTCCATGTCACTCCTTCATGTCATTCCTCCATGTCACTCCTCCTTGTCGTTCCTCCATGTCCCTCCTCCATGTCACTCCACCATATCAATCCTCCTTGCTGATCCGCCCTGTCACTTCTCCATGTCACTCCTCCATGTCACTTCTATATTTCTTCCATGTCACTCCTCCATGTCGTTACACCAACTCACTTCTCCATGTCACTCCTCCATGTCGCTACTCCATGTCACTCCTCCATTTCACTCCTCCATGTCTCTCCTCCATGTCACTTCTCCAAGTCTTCAATGTCATGTCTCTCATCTGTGTAGCTCTGCATTGTCACTCCTCCAAGTCACTCCTCCATGTCGCTATTCCATGTCACTCCTTATGTCGCTACACCAACTCACTCCTCCATGTCACTCCTCCATTTCACTCCACCACGTCACTCTTCTACGTCACTCTACATGTCACTCCTCCATGTCGCTACTCCTTGTCACTCCTCCATGTCACTCATCCATGTCATTCCTCCATGTCACTCCTTTATGTCACTCCTCCAAGTCACTCCTCAATTTCACTACTATATGACTTCAATGTCTTTCCTGCATGTCGCTCCACCATGTCGCTACACCAACTCACTCCTCATGTCACTACTCCATGTCGCTACTCCATTTCACTCCTCCATGTCGCTACACCAACTCAATCCTCCTTGTCACTCCTCCATGTCACTCATCCAAGTCACTCCTCCATGTCGCTATTCCATGTCACTCCTTATGTCGATACACCAACTCACTCCTCCATGTCACTCCTCCATTTCACTCCACCACATCACTCCTCCATGTCACTCCTCCATATCAACCCTCCATGTCACTCCTTTATGTCACTCCTCCAAGTCACTCCTCCATGTCACTTCTATATGTCTTCCATGTCACTCCTCCATGTCGCTCCACCAACTCACTCCTCCATGTCACTCCTCCATGTCACTGCTCCACATCACTCCTCTATGTCACTCCTCCATGTAACTCCTCCATGTCGCTATTCCATTTCACTCCTTATGTCGCTACACCAACTCAACCCTCCATGTCACTCCTCCATGTTACTGCTCTACGTCACTCCTATATGTCACTCCGCCATGTCACTCCTCCATGTCACTACACCAACTCACTCATCCCTTTCCCTCCGCCATGTCACTCCACCATATCAACCCTCCTTCCTGATCAAACTTGTCACTTCTCCATGTCACTACTCCATGTCTTTCCTCCACATCAATCCTCCATGTCACTCCTTTATGTCACTCCTCCAAGTCACTCCTCCATGTCACTTCTATATGTCTTCCATGTCACTCCTCCATGTCGCTCCACCAACTCACTCCTCCATGTCACTCCTCCATGTAATTCCTCAATGTCACTCCTCCATGTCACTACACCAACTCACTCATCCCTGTCCCTCCGCCATGTCACTCCACCATATCAACCCTCCTTCCTGATCAAACTTGACACTTCTCCAAGTCACTACTCCATGTCTCTCCTCCAAATCAATCCTCTATGTCACTCCTCCATGTCACTCCTCCTTGTCGCTATTCCATGTCACTCCTCCATGTCACTCCTCCTTGTCGCTATTCCATGTTACTCCTCCATGTCGCTACTCCATTTCACTCCTCCATGTCGCTACACCAACTCAATCCTCCTTGTCACTCCTCCATGTTACTGCTCTACGTCACTCCTATATGTCACTCCTCCATGTCACTCCTCCATGTCGCTATTCGATGTCACTCCTTATGTCGCTATATAAACTCACTCCTCCATTTCACTCCACCATGTCACTCCTCCATATCACTCCTTCATGTCACTTCTATATGTCTTCCATGTAACTCCTCCATGTTGCTCCTCCATGTCAGTCCTCCTTGTCACTCCTCCAAGTCGATCCTCCATTTTGCTCCTCTATGTCACTCCTCCATGTCACTCCTCCACATCACTCCTCCATATGACTTCTCCAAGTCTTCCATGTCACTTCTCCACGTCTCTCATCCGTGTCGCTCCTCTGTGTCACTCCTCCACGTCACTACTCCATATAACTCCTCCTTGCTGTTACATGTCTCTCATCTATGTCGCTCCTAAATGTCACTCCATTTCACTCCTCCATGTCATTCCTCCATGTCACTTCTCCATGTCACTCTTTTATATCAGTCCTCCAAGTCACTCCTCCATGTCGAAACTCCATATGACTCCTCCATGTCGCTCCACCAACTAACTCCTGTATGTCACTCATCCATATCACTTTTCAATATCAATCTTCTTTGTCACTCCTCTATGTCACTCCTCCATGTCATTCCTCCATGTTGCTCATTCATGTCATTCCTTCATGTCACTCCTCCATGTCACTCCTACATCTCCCTCCTCTATTTCACTCCACCATATCAATCCTCCTTGCTGATACGCCCTGTCACTTCTCCATGTCACTCCTCCAAGTCACTTCTATATGTCTTCCATGTCACTCCTCCATGTCGTTACACCAACTCAGTCCTCCATGTCACTCTTCCATGTCGCTACTCCATGTCACTCTTCCATGTCACTCCTCCATGTCTCTCCTCCATGTCACTTCTCCAAGTCTTCAATGTCATGTCTCTCATCTGTGTAGCTCCACATTGTCACTCCTCCAAGTCACTCCTCCATGTCGCTACTCCATGTGACTCTTCCATTGCTCTCCACCAACTCACTCCTCCAAATCATTCCTCCATGTCACTCCTCCATGTCACTTCTACATGTTTTCCATTTCACTCCACCACATCACTCCTCCATGTCACTCCTCCATATCAACCCTCCATGTTACTCCTCCATGTCACTCCTCCATGTCACTCCTCCATGTCACTACACCAACTCACTAATCCCTGTCGCTCCACCATGTCACTCCACCATATCAACCCTCCTTCCTGATCAAATTTGTCAATTCTCCATGTCACTACTCCATGTCTCTCCTCCACATCAATCCTCTATGTCATTCCTCTATGTCACTCCTCCATGTCACTCCTCCTTGTTGCTACTCCATGTCACTCCTCCATGTCGCTACACCAACTCACTCCTCATGTCACTCCTCCATGTCGCTACTCCATGTCACTACTCCATGTCACTCCTACATGTCGCCACACCAACTCAATCCTCCTTGTCACTACTCCATGTCACTCATCCACGTCATTCCTCCATGCGACTCCTTTATGTTAATCCTCCAAGTCACTCCTCCATGTCACTTCTATATGTCTTCCATGTCACTCCTCCATGTTGCTCCACCAACTCACTCCTCCATGTCACTCCTCCTTGTCACTCCTCCATGTAGCTATTCCATGTCACTCCTCCATGTCGCTCTACCAACTCACTCCTCCATGTCACTCGTCCACGTCACTCCTCCATGTCACACTTCCTTGTCACTCCTCCATGTAGCTACTCCATGTCACTACACCAACTCACTCATCCCTGTCCCTCCGCCATGTCACTCCACCATATCAACCCTCCTTCCTGATCAAACTTGTAACTCATCCATGTCACTCCTCCATGTAACTACACCAACTCACTAATCCCTGTCCCTCCGCCATGTCACTCCACCATATCAACCCTCCTTCCTGATCAAATTTGTCAGTTCTCCATGTCACTACTCCATGTCTCTCCTCCACATAAATCCTCTATGTCATTCCTCCATGTCACTCCTCCCTGTCACTCCTCCTTGTAGCTATTCCATGTCACTCCTCCATGTTGATACACCAACTCACTCCTCAAGTCACTCCTCCATGTCGCTACTACATGTCACTCCTCCATGTCGCTACACCAACTCAATCCTCCTTGTCACTACTCCATGTCACTCATCCAAGTCATTCCTCCATGCCACTCCTTTATGTCAATCCTCCAAGTCACTCCTCCATGTCACTTCTATATGTCTTCCATGTCACTTCTCCATGTCGCTCCACCAACTCAATCCTCCTTGTCACTCCTCCATGTCACTCCTCCATATTAATCCTCCTCTTCACTCCTCCATGTTACTCCTTAATGTCACTACTCCATGTCGCTACTCCATGTCACTCCTCCATGTCACTCTTGCATGTCGCTCCTCTATGTCACTTCTCCAAGTCTTCAATGTCATGTCTCTCATCCGTGTAGCTCCATATTGTCACTCCTCCATATCACTCCTCCGTGTCACTTCTACATGTTTTCCATTTCACTCCACCACATCACTCCTCCATGTCACTCCTCCATATCAACCCTCCATGTTACTCCTCCATGTCACTCCTCCATGTCACTCCTCCAAGTCACTCCTCCATGTCACTTCTATATGTCTTCCATGTCACTCCTTCATGTCGCTCCACCAACTCACTCCTCCATGTCACTCCTCCTTGTCACTCCTCCATGTAGCTATTCCATGTCACTCCTCCATGTCGCTCTACCAACTCACTCCTCCATGTCACTCCACCACGTCACTCCTCCATGTCAAACCTCCATGACACTCCTCCATGTCACTCCTCAATATCACTACACCAAATCACTAATCCCTGTCCCTCCGCCATGTCACTCCACCATATCAACCCTCCTTCCTGATCAAACTTGTCAGTTCTCCATGTCACTACGCCATGTCTCTCCTCCACATCAATCCTCTATGTCACTCCTCCATGTCACTCCTCCATGTCACTCCTCCTTGTCGCTATTCCATGTCACTCCTCCATGTTGCTACACCTACTCACTCCTCATGTCACTCCTCCATGTCGCTACTCCATGTCACTCCTCCATGTCGCTACACCATCTCAATCCTCCATGTCACTCTCCCATTTCACTCCACCACGTAACTCCTCCATGTCACTCCTCCATATCAACCCTCCATGTCACTCCTCCATGTCACTCCTCCATGTCGCTACACCATCTCAATCCTCCATGTCACTCTCCCATTTCACTCCACCACGTAACTCCTCCATGTCACTCCTCCATATCAACCCTCCATGTCACTCCGCCATGTCACTCCACCATATCAACCCACGTTCCTGATCAAACTTGTCACTTCTCCATGTCATTACTCCATATCTCTCCCCCACATCAAACCTCTATGTCACTCCTCCATGTCACTACACCATCTCAATCCTCCATGTCACTCTCCCATTTCACTCCACCACGTAACTCCTCCATGTCACTCCTCCATATCAACCCTCCATGTCACTCCTCCTTCTCGCTCTTCCATGTCACGCCTCCATGTCGCTACACCAATTCAATCCCCATGTCACTCCTCCATGTCGCTACACCAACTCAATCCTCCATGTCACTCCTTTATGTCACTCCTCCAAGTCACTCCTCCATGTCTCTTCTATATGTCTTCCATGTCACTCCTCCATGTTGCTCCACCAACTCACTCCTCCATGTCACTACTCCATGTCACTGCTCCACGTCACTCCTCTATGTCACTCCTCCATGTCACTCCTCCATGTCGCTATTCCATGTCACTCCTTATGTCGCTATATAAACTGACTCCTCCATGTTACTCCTCCATTTCACTCCAACACGTCACTCCTCCATGTCACTCCTCCATATCAACCCTCCATATCACTCCTCCTTGTCGCTACACCATCTCACTCCTCCATGTCACTCCTCCATTTCACTCCACCACGTCCCTCCTCCATATTAACCCTCCATATCACTCCTCCATGTCACTTCTCCATGTCACTACTCCATGTCTCTCCTCCACATCACTCCTCTATATCACTCCTCCATGTCACTCCTCCATGTCACTCCTCCTTGTCGCTATTCCATGTTACTCCTCCATGTCGCTACACCAACTCATTCTTCCATGTCACACCTACATTTCACTCCACCACGTCAATCTTCTACGTCACTCCTCATGTCACTCCTCCATGTCGCTACTCCTTGTCACTCCTTCATGTCACTCATCCATGTCATTCCTCCATGTCTCTCCTTTATGTCACTCCTCCAAGTCACTCCTCAATTTCACTTCTATATGACTTCAATGTAAATCCTGCATGTCGCTCATCCATATCACTCCTCTATTTCACCCTCTCCATGTCACTCCTCCATATCAATCCTCCATATTGTCACTCCTCCAAGTCACTCCTCCATGTCGCTACTCCACGTCACTTCTCCATGTCACACCTCCTTGTCACTCCTCCATGTAGCTACTCCATGTCACTCCTCCATGTCGCTCTACCAACTCACTCCTCCATGTCACTCGTCCACGTCACTCCTCCATGTAGCTACTCCATGTCACTCCTCCATGTCGCTCTACCAACTCACTACTCCATGTCACTGCTCCACGTCACTCCTCTATGTCACTCCTCCATGTCACTCCTCCATGTCGCTATTCCATGTCACTCCTTATGTCGCTACACCAACTCACTCCTCCATTTCACTCTACCATGTCACACCTCCATATCACTCCTCCATATCAACCCTCCATGTCACTCCTCAAAGCCACTACTCCATATCATTCCTCCATGTCACTCCTCCATGTCACTACACCAACTCACTCATCCCTGTCCCTCCGCAATGTCACTCCTCCATGTCGCTACACCAACTCACTCCTCATGTCACTCCTCCATGTCGCTACTCCATTTCACTCCATGTCGCTAAACCAACTCAATTCTCCATGTCACTCCTCCATTTCACTCCACCACATCAGTCCTCCATGTCACTCCTCCATATCAACCCTCCATGTCACTCCTCCATGTCACTCCTCCATGTCAATCCTCCATGTCAATACACCAACTCACTCATCCCTTTCCCTCCACCATGTCACTCCACCATATCAACCCTCCTTCCTGATCAAACTTGTCACTTCTCCATTTCACTACTCCATGTCTCTCCTCCACATCAATCCTCTATGTCACTCCTCCATGTCACTCCTCCATGTCACTCCTCCTTGTCGCTATTCCATGTCACTCCTCCATGTCGCTACACCAACTCACTCCTCATGTCACTCCTCCATGTCACTCCTCCATGTCGCTATTCCATTTCAATCCTTATGTCGCTACACCACCTCACTCCTCCATTTCACTCCTCCATTTCACTCCACCACATCACTCCTCCATGTCACTCCTCCATATCAACCCTCCATGTCACTCCTCCATGTCACTCCTCCATGTCAATCCTCCATGTCAATACACCAACTCACACATCCCTTTCCCTCCGTCATGTCACTCCACCATATCAACCCTCCTTCCTGATCAAACTTGTCACTTCTCCATGTCACTACTCCATGTCTCTCCTCCACATCAATCCTCTATGTCACTCCTCCATGTCACTCCTCCATGTCACTCCTCCTTGTCGCTATTCCATGTCACTCCTCCATGTCGCTACACCAACTCACTCCTCATGTCACTCCTCCATGTCACTCCTCCATGTCGCTATTCCATGTCAATCCTTATGTCGCTACACCAACTCACTCCTCCATTTCACTCCTCCATGTCATTCCTCCATGTCACTCCTCCATGTCACTACACCAACTCACTCATCCCTGTCCCTCCGCCATGTCACTACTCCATGTAACTCATGCATTTCACTCCTCCATGTCACTACACCAACTCACTAATCCCTGTCCCTCAGCCATGTCACTCCACCATATCAACCCTCCTTCCTGATCAAACTTGTCAGTTCTCCATGTCACTACTCCATGTCTCTCCTCCACATCAATCCTCTATGTCACTCCTCCATGTCACTCCTCCATGTAGCTATTCCATGTCACTCCTCCATGTCGCTCTACCAACTCTCTGCTCCATGTCACTCGTCCACGTCACTCCTCCATGTCACACTTCCTTGTCACTCCTCCATGTAGCTACTCCATGTCACTACACCAACTCACTCATCCCTGTCCCTCTGCCATGTCACTCCACCATATCAACCCTCCTTCCTGATCAAACTTGTCACTTCTCAAATGTCACTACTCCATGTCTTTCCTTCACATCAATCCTCTATGTCACTCCTCCATGTCACTCCTCCATGTCATTCCTCCTTGTAGCTATTCCATGTCACTCCTCCATGTTGCTACACCAACTCACTCCTAATGTCACTCCTCCATGTCACTACTCCATGTCACTCCTCCATGTCGCTACACCAACTCAATCCTCCTTGTCACTCCTCCATGTCACTCATCCAAGTCATTCCTCCATGTCACTCCTTTATGTCACTCCTCCAAGTCACTCCTCGATGTCACTTCTATATATCTTGCATGTCACTCCTCCATGTCGCTCCACCAACTCACTCCTCCATGTCACTCCTCCTTGTCACTCCTCCATGTAGCTATTCCATGTCACTCCTCCATGTCGCTCTACCAACTCACTCCTCCATGTCACTCGTCCACGTCACTACTCCTTGTCACACTTCCTTGTCACTCCTCCACGTAGCTACTCCATGTCACTACACCAACTCACTTATCCCTGTCCCTCCGCCATGTCACTCCACCATATCAACCCTCCTTCCTGATCAAACTTGTCACTTCTCCATGTCACTACTCCATGTCTTTCCTCCACATCAATCCTCTATTTCACTCCTCCATGTCACTCCTCCATGTCATTCCTCCTTGTCGCTATTCCATGTCACTTCTCCATGTCGCTACACCAACTCACTCCTCCATGTCACTCCCCCATTTCACTCCACCACGTCACTCCTCCATGTCACTACTCCATATCAACCCTCCATGTCACTCCTCCATGACGCAACACCAACTCAATCCTCATGTCAATCCTCCATGTAGCTACTCCATGTCACTCCCTAATGTCGCTACGCCAACTCAATCCTCATTTTCACTCCTCCATGTCACTCAGCCAAGACATTTGTCCATGTCACTACTTTATGTCACTCCTCCATGTCACTCCTCCATGTCACTTCTATATGTCTTCCATGTTACTCCTCCATGTCACTCATCCACGTCACTACTCCTTGTCACACTTCCTTGTCACTCCTCCATGTAGCTACTCCATGTCACTACACCAACTCACTTATCCCTGTCCCTCCGCCATGTCACTCCACCATATCAACCCTCCTTCCTGATCAAACTTGTCACTTCTCCATGTCACTCCTCCATGTCATTCCTCCTTGTCGCTATTCCATGTCACTCCTCCATGTCGCTACACCAACTCACTCCTCCATGTCACTCCCCCATTTCACTCCACCACGTCACTCCTCCATGTCACTCCTCCATATCAACCCTCCATGTCACTCCTCCATGACGCTACACCAACTCAATCCTCATGTCACTCCTCCATGTAGCTACTCCATGTCACTCCCTAATGTCGCTACACCAACTCAATCCTCCTTTTCACTCCTCCATCTCACTCAGCCAAGACATTTGTCCATGTCACTACTTTATGTCACTCCTCCAAGTCACTCCTCCATGTCACTTCTATATGTCTTCCATGTTACTCCTCCATGTTGCTCCACCAACTCACTCCTCCATGTCACTCCTCCATGTCACTGCTCCACGTCACTCCTCTATGTCACTCCTCCATGTCACTCCTCCATGTCGCTATTCCATGTCACTCCTTATGTCGCTATATAAACTCACTTCTCCATGTCACTCCTCCATTTCACTCCACCACGTCACTCCTCCATGTCACTCCTCCATATCAACCCTCCATGTCACTCGTCCATGTCCCTCCGCCATGTCACTCCACCATATCAACCCTCCTTCCTGATCAAACTTGTCACTTCTCCATGTCATTACTCCATGTCTCTCCTCCACATCACTCCTCTATATCACTCCTCCATGTCACTCCTCCATGTCACTCTCCTTGTCGCTATTCCATGTTACTCCTCCATGTCGCTACACCAACTCACTCTTCCATGTCACTCCACCACGTCACTCCTCTATTTCACTCCTCCATGTCACTCCTCCATGTCACAACTCCATATGACTCCTCAATGTCGCTCCACCAACTCACTCCTCCATATCACTCCTCCATGTCACTCCTCCACGTCACTCCTCTATGTCACTCCTCCATGTCACTCCTCCATATCAATCCTTCATGTCACTCCTCCATGTCACTCCTCCATGTTGCTTCACCAACTCAATCATCCTTGTCACTCCTCCATTTCACTCCTCCATATCACTCCTCCTTGTCACTCCTACATGTCACTCCTCCATGTCACTCCTCTATGTCACTCCTCCATGTCACTCCTCCATGTCGCTATTTCATGGCACTTCTCCATGTCGCTACACCAACTCACTCCTCCATGTCATTCCTCCATGTCACTCCTCCATTTCACTCCACCACGTCACTCCTCCATGTCACTCCTCCATATCAACCCTCCATGTCACTCCTCCATGTCAGTCCTCCATGTCACTCCTCCATGTCACTACACCAACTCACTAATCCCTGTCCCTCCGCCATGTCACTCCACAATATCAAACCTCCTTCCTTATCAAACTTGGCAGTTCTCCATATCACTACTCCATGACTCTCCTCCACATCAATCCTCTATGTCACTCCTCCATGTCACTCCTCCTTGTCGCAATTCCATGTCACTCCTCCATGTTGCTACACCAACTCACTCCTCATGTCACTCCTCCATGTCGCTACTGCATGTCAGTCCTCCATGTCGCTACACCAACTCAATCCTCCTTGTCACTCCTCCATGTCACTCATCCAAGTCATTCCTCCATGTCACTCCTTTATGTCACTCCTCCAAGTCACTCCTCCATGTCATTTCTATATATCTTCCATGTCACTCCTCCATGTCGCTCCACCAACTCACTCTTCCATGACACTCCTCCTTGTCACTCCTCCATGTAGCTATTCCATGTCACTCCTCCATGTAGCTCTACCAACTCACTCCTCCATGTCACTCGTCCACGTCACTCCTCCATGTCACACTTCCTTGTCACTCCTCCATGTAGCTACTTCATGTCACTACACCAACTCACTCATCCCTTTACCTCTGCCATGTCACTCCACCATATCAACCCTCCTTCCTGATCAAACACTTCTCCATGTCACTACTCCATGTCTCTTCTCCACATCAATCCTCTATGTCACTCCTCCATGTCACTCCTCCTTGTCGTTATTCCATGTCACTCCTCCATGTCGCTACACCAATTCACTCTACCACGTCACTCCTCCATATCATTCCTCCATATCAACCCTCCATGTCACTCCTCAATGTCACTCCTCCATGTCATTCCTCAATGTCACTCCTCCATGTCGCTACACGAACTCACTCATCCCTGTCCCTCCGCCATGTCACTCCTCCATGTCGCTACACCAACTCACTCCTCATGTCACTCCTCCATGTCGCTACTCCATTTCACTCCTCCATGTCGCTACACCAACTCAATCCTCCTTGTCACTCCTCAATGTCACTCATCCAAGTCACTCCTCCATGTCGCTATTCCATGTCACTCCTTATGTCGATACACCAACTCACTCCTCCATGTCAGTCCTCCATTTCACTCCACCACGTCACTCCTCCATGTCACTCCTCCATGTCACTCCTCCATGTCACTCCTCCATGTCACTACACCAACTCACTAATCCCTGTCCCTCCGCCATGTCACTCCACCATATCAACCCTCCTTCCTGATCAAACTTGTCAGTTCTCCATGTCACTACTCCATGTCTCTCCTCCACATCAATCCTCTATGTCACTCCTCCATGTCACTCCTCCTTGTCGCTATTCCATGTCACTCCTCCATGTTGCTACACCAACTCACTCCTCATGTCACTCCTCCATGTCGCTACTCCATGTCACTCCTCCATGTCGCTACACCATCTCAATCCTCCTTGTCACTCCTCCATGTCACTCATCCAAGTCATTCCTCCATGTCACTCCTCCAAGTTACTCCTCCATGTCACTTCTATATGACTTCCATGTCACTTCTCCATGTCGCTCCACCAACTCACTCCTCCATGTCACCCCTCCTTGTCACTCCTCCATGTAGCTATTCCATGTCACTCCTCCATGTTGCTCTACCAACTCACTCCTCCATGTCACTGCTCCACGTCACTCCTCTATGTAACCCCTCCATGTCACTACTCCATGTCGCTATTCCATGTTACTATTTATGTCGCTACACAAACTCACTCCTCCATGTCACTCCTCCATTTCACTCCACCACGTCACTCCTCCATGTCACTCCTCCATGTCAACCCTCCATGTCACTCCTCCATGTCTCTCCTCCATGTCACTCCTCCATGTCAATACACCAACTCACTCATCCCTTTCCCTCCGCCATGTCACTCCACCATATCAACCCTCCTTCCTGATCAAACTTGTCACTTCTCCATGTCACTACTCCATGTCTCTGATCCACATAAATCCTCTATGTTACTCCTCCATGTCACTCCTCCATGTCACTCCTCCTTGTCGCTATTCCATGTCACTCATCCCTTTCCCTCCGCCATGTCACTCCACCATATCAACCCTCCTTCCTGATCAAACTTGGCAGTTCTCCATATCACTACTCCATGTCTCTCCTCCACATCAATCCTCTATGTCACTCCTCCATGTCACTCCTCCATGTCGCTAGTCCTTGTCAGTCATCCATGTCGCTACACCAACTCAATCCTCCTTGTAACTCCTCCATGTCACTCATCCAAGTCATTCCTCCATGTCACTCCTTTATGTCACTCCTTCAAGTCACTCCTCCATGTCATTTCTATATATCTTCCATGTCACTCCTCCATGTCGCTCCACCAACTCACTCATCCATGACACTCCTCCTTGTCACTCCTCCATGTAGCTATTCTATGTCACTCCTCCATGTAGCTCTACCAACTCACTCCTCCATGTCACTCGTCCACGTCACTCCTCCATGTCACACTTCCTTGTCACTCCTCCATGTAGCTACTTCATGTCACTACACCAACTCACTCATCCCTTTCCCTCCGCCATGTCACTCCACCATATCGACCCTCCTTCCTGATCAAACTTGTCACTTCTCATGTCACTACTCCATGTCTCTCCTCCACATCAATCCTCTATGTCACTCCTCCATGTCACTCCTCCATGTCACTCCTCCATGTCGCTATTCCATGTCAATCCTTATGTCGCTACACCAACTCACTCCTCCATTTCACTCCTCCATTTCACTCCACCAAGTCACTCCTCCATATCACTCCTCCATATCAACCCTCCATGTCACTCCTCCATGTCACTCCTCCATGTCACTCCTCCTTGTCACTCCTCCATGTAGCTATTCCATGTCACTCCTCCATGTCGCTCTACCAACTCACTCCTCCATGTCACTTGTCCACGTCACTCTTCCATGTCAAACTTCCTTGTCACTCCTCCATGTAGCTACTCCATGTCACTACACCAACTAACTCATCCCTGTCCCTCCGCCATGTCACTCCACCATATCAACCCTCCTTCCTGATCAAACTTGTCATTTCTCCATGTCACTACTCCATGTCTTTCCTCCACATCAATCCTCTATGTCACTCCTCCATGTCACTCCTCCATGTCATTCCTCCTTGTCGCTATTCCATGTCACTCCTCCATGTCGCTACACCAACTCACTCTTCCATGTCACTCCCCCATTTCACTCCACCATGTCACTACTCCATGTCTCTCCCCCACATCAAACCTCTATGTCACTCCTCCATGTCAATCCTCTATTTCACTCCTCCTTGTAGCTCTTCCATGTCACTACTCCATGTCGCTACACCAACTCAATCCAATTGTCTCTCCTCCATGTAGCTACTCCATGTCACTTCTCCATGTCGCTACACCAACTCAATCCTCCTTATAACTCCTCCATGTCACTGCTCCACGTCACTCCTCTATGTCACTCCTCCATGTCACTCCTTAATGTCACTACTCCATGTCCCTACTCCATGTCACTCCTCCATGTTGCTACTCCATGTCACACCTCCATGTCACTCTTGCATGTCGCTCCTCCATGTCACTTCTCCAAGTCTTCAATGTCATGTCTCTCATCCGTGTAGCTCCATATTGTCACTCCTCCCTATCACTCCTCCATGACACTTTTCAATATCACTCCTCTATGTCATTCCCCTATGTCGCTACTCCATGTCACTCCTCCATGTCGATCCTCCATGTCATTCCTCCATGTCACTTCTATATGTCTTCCATGTCACTCCTCCATGTCGCTCCTCCTTGTCACTCCTCCATGTTGCTCCTCCATGTCACTCCTCCATGTCACTCATCCATGTCCCTCCGCCATGTCACTCCACCATATCAATCCTCCTTGCTGATCCGCCCTGTCACTCCTCCATGTCTCTTCTCCACCTCAATCCTCTATGTCACTCCTCCATGTCACTCTTAAATTTCACTCCACCACACCACTCTTCTATATCACTCCTCCATGTTACTCCTCCATATCAATCCTCCATGTCACTTCTCCATGTCACTCCTCCTTGTCGCAATTCCATGTCACTCCTCCATGTCGCTACACCAACTCAATCCTCCTTGTCACTCCTCCATGTCACTCATCCAAGTCATTCCTCCATGTCACTCCTTTATGTCACTCCTCCAAGTCACTCCTCCATGTCACTTCTATATGTCTTCCATGTCACTCCTCCATGTCGCTCCACCAACTCACTCCTCCATGTCACTCCTCCATGTCACTGCTCCACGTCACTCCTCTATGTAACTCCTCCATGTCACTACTCCATGTCGCTATTCCATGTTACTATTTATGTCGCTACACAAACTCACTCCTCCATGTCACTCCTCCATTTCACTCCACCACGTCACTCCTCCATGTCACTCCTCCATGTCACTCCTCCATGTCACTCCTCCATGTCAATACACCAACTCACTCATCCCTTTCCCTCCGCCATGTCACTCCACCATATCAACCCTCCTTCCTGATCAAACTTGTCACTTCTCCATGTCACTATTCCATGTCTCTGCTCCACATAAATCCTCTATGTTACTCCTCCATGTCACTCCTCCATGTCACTCCTCCTTGTCGCTATTCCATGTCACTCATCCCTTTCCCTCCGCCATGTCACTCCACCATATCAAACCTCCTTCCTGATCAAACTTGTCACTTCTCCATGTCACTACTCCATATCACTTTTCAATATCACTCCTCTATGTCATTCCCCTATGTCGCTACTCCATGTCACTCCTCCATGTCAATCCTCCATGTCACTCCTCCATGTCACTTCTATATGTCTTTCATGTCACTCCTCCATGTCGCTCCTCCTTGTCACTCCTCCATGTTGCTCCTCCATGTCACTCCTCCATGTCACTCATCCATGTCCCTCCGCCATGTCACTCCACCATATCAATCCTCCTTGCTGATCCGCCCTGTCACTCCTCCATGTCTCTTCTCCACATCAATCCTCTATGTCACTCCTCCATGTCACTCCTCCATGTCGCTCCTCCATGTCGCTATTCCATGTCACTCTTCCATGTCGCTACACAAACTCAATCCTCCTTGTCACTCCTCTGTGTCATTCCTGCAGGTCACTCCTCACTGTCACTCCTCCATGTCACTACACCAACTCAATCATCCCTGTCCCTCCGCCATGTCACACCACCATAACAACCCTCCTTCCTGATCAAACTTGTCACTTCTCCATGTCACTACTCCATGTCTCTCCTCCACATCAATCCACTATGTCACTCCTCCATGTCACTCCTCCATGTCACTCCTCCTTGTTGCTATTCCATGTCACTCCTCCATGTTGCTACACCAACTCACTCCTCATGTCACTCCTCCATGTCGCTACTCCATGTCACTCCTCCATGTTGCTACACCATCTCAATCCTCCTTGTCACTCCTCCATGTCACTCATCCAAGTCATTCCTCCTTGTCAGTCCTTTATGTCACTCCTCCAAGTCACTTCTCCATGTCACTTCTATATGTCTTCCATGTCACTCCTCCATGTTGCTCCACCAACTCACTCCTCCATGTCACTCCTCCTTGTCACTCCTCCATGTAGCTATTCCATGTCACTCCTCCATGTCGCTCTACCAACTCACTCCTCCATGTCACTCGTCCACGTCACTCCTCCATGTCACACTTCCTTGTCACTCCTCCATGTAGCTACTCCATGTCACTACACCAACTCACTCATCCCTGTCCCTCCGCCATGTAACTCCACCATATCAACCCTCCTTCCTGATCAAACTTGTCACTTCTCCATGTCATTACTCCATGTCTCTCCTCCACATCACTCCTCTATATCACTCCTCCATGTCACTCCTCCATGTCACTCTCCTTGTCGCTATTCCATGTTACTCCTCCATGTCGCTACACCAACTCACTCTTCCATGTCACTCCTCCATTTCACTCCACCACGTCACTCCTCTATTTCACTCCTCCATGTCACTCCTCCATATCAGTCCTCCATTTCACTCCTCCATGTAACTCCTTAATGTCACTACTCCATGTCGCTATTCCATGTCACTCCTCCATGTCACTCTTGCATGTCGCTCCTCCATGTCAATTCTCCAAGTCTTCAATGTCATGTCTCTCATCCGTGTAGCTCCATATTGTCACTCCTCCATATCACTCCTCCGTGTCACTTCTACATGTTTTCCATGTCACTCCTCCACATCACTCCTCTATGTCACTCCTCCATGTCACTTTTCAATATCACTCCTCTATGTCATTTCCCTATGTCGCTACTCCATGTCACTCCTCCATGTCGATCCTCCATGTCACTCCTCTATGTCACTTCTATATGTCTTCCATGTCACTCCTCCATGTCACTTCTCCATGTCACTCCTCCATGTCACTCATCCCTGTCCCTCCGCAATGTCACTCCACCATATCAACCCTCCTTCCTGATCAAACCTGTCACTTCTCCTTGTCACTCCTCCATGTCTCTCCTCCACATCAATCCTCTATGTCACTCCTCCATGTCACTCCTCCATGTCGCTATTACATGTCACTCCTCAATGTCGCTACACCAACTCACTCTTCCATGTCACTCCTCCATTTCACTCCACCACGTCACTCCTCTACATCACTCCTCAGGTCCCTCATCCATGTCGCTACACCATGTCACTCCTCCATGTCGCTACACCAACTCAAACCTCCTTGTCACTCCTCCATGTCACTCATCCATGTCATTCCTCCATGTCACTCCTTTATGTCACTCCTCAATGTCATTCCTCCATGTCACTACTTTATGTCACTCCTCCAAGTCACTCCTCAATTTCACTTCTATATGTCTTCCATGTCACTCCTCCATGTCCCTATTCCATGTTGCTACTCCATATAACTCCTCAATGTTGCTACACCAACTCACTCCTCCATGTCACTCCTCCATGTCGCTACTCCATGTCACTCCTCCATGTCACTCTTCCATGTCGCTACTCCATGTCAATCCTCCATGTCACTCCTCCATATCACTATTCCATGTTGCTACTCCATGTCACTCCTCAATGTCGCTACACCAACTCACTCCTCAATGTTGCTACACAAACTCACTCCTCCATGTCACTACTCCATGTCGCTACTCCATGTCACTCCTCCATGTCACTCCTCCAAGTCACTCCTCCATGTCACAACTCCATATGACTCCTCAATGTCGCCCCACCAACTCACTCCTCCATATCACTCCTCCATGTCACTCCTCCACCTCACTCCTCTATGTCACTCCTCCATGTCACTCCTCCATATCAATCCTTCATGTTACTCCTCCATGTCACTCCTCCATGTCGCTACACCAACTCACTCCTTGATGTCATTCCTCCATGTCGCTACTCCATGTCACTCCTCCATGTTGCTTCACCAACTCAATCATCCTTGTCACTCCTCCATTTCACTCCTCCATATCACTCCTCCTTGTCACTCCTACATGTCACTCCTCCATGTCACTCCTCTATGTCACTCCTCCATGTCACTCCTCCATGTCGCTATTTCATGGCACTTCTACATGTCGCTACACCAACTCACTCCTCCATGTCATTCCTCCATGTCACTCCTTTATGTCACTTCTATATGTCTTCCATGTCACTCCTCCATGTCGTTACACCAACTCACTCCTCCATGTCACTCCTCCATGTCGCTACTCCATGTCACTCCTCCATGTCACTCCTCCATGTCTCTCCTTCATGTCACTTCTCCATGTCATTCTCTATGTCACTTCTCCATTTCACTCCTCCATGTCACTCCTCATTGTCACTACTCCATGTCACTCCTCCATGTCGCTACACCAACTCACTCCTCATGTTACTCCTCCATGTCGATACTACATGTCACTGCTCCATATCGCTACACCAACTCAATACTCCTTGTCACTCCTCCATGTCACTTCTCCATGTCGCTCCTTCATTTCAGTACTCCATGTCATTCTTCCACGTCGCTACACTAACTCACTCCTCCATGTCACTCCTTCATATCACTCCTCCATGTCACTACTCCATGTCATTCCTCCATGTCACTACTCCATATCACTCCTCCATGTCACTTCTATATGTCTTCAATGTAACTCTTCCATGTTGCTCCTCCATGTCACTCCTCCATGTAACTCCTCCAAGTCGATCCTCCATTTTACTCCTCTATGTCACTCTTCCATGTCACTCCTCCACATGACTCCTCCATATGACTTTTCCAAGTCTTCCATGTCACTTCTCCAAGTCTCTTATCCGTGTCGCTCCTCCGTGTCACTCCTCCACGTCACTCCTCCATATAACTCCTCCTTGCTGTTACATGTCTGTCATCTATGTCGCTCCTAAATGTCACTCCATTTCACTCATCCATTTCACTACTCCATATTGCTACTCCATGTCAATCCTCCAAGTCACTCCTCCATTTCGCTAGTCCATGTGACTCCTCCATGTTGCTCCACCAACTCAATGCTCCATGTCACTCCTCCATGTCACTTTTCCACGTCACTCCTCTATGTCACTACTCCATTTCACTCCTCCATGTCGCTACTCCATGTCACTCCTCCATGTCGCTACACTAACTCACTCCTCATCTCACTCCTCCATGTCGCTATTCCATGTCACTCCTCCATGTCCCTACACCAACCCAATCCTCCTTGTCACTCCTCAATGTCACTCATCCATGTTATTCCTCCATGTCACTCCTTTATGTCACTCCTCCAAGTCACTCCTCCATGTCACTTCTATATGTCTTCCATGTCACTCCTCCATGTTGCTCCACCAACTCACTCCTCCATGTAACTCCTCCATGTCACTCCTCCATGTCGCTATTCCATGTCAGTCCTTATGTCGCTACACCAACTCACTCCTCCATGTTACTCCTCCATGTTACTCCTCCATTTCACTCCACCACGTCACTCCTCCATGTCACTACACCAACTCACTCATCCCTGTCCCTCCGCCATGTCACTCCTCCATGTCACTCCTCCATGTCGCTACACCAACTCACTCCTCCATGTCGCTACACCAACTCAATCCTCCTTGTCACTCCTCCATGTCACTTATCCAAGTCACTCCTCCATGTCGCTATTCCATGTCACTCCTTTTGTCGATACACCAACTCACTCCTCCATGTAACTCCTCCAATTCATTCCACCACGTCACTCCTCCATGTCACTCCTCCATGTCACTCCTCCATGTCACTACACCAACTCACTAATCCCTGTCCCTCCTCCATGTCACTCCTCCATATCAACCCTCCTTCCTGATCAAACTTGTCAGTTCTCCATGTCACTACTCCATGTCTCTCCTCCACAACAATCCTTTATATCACTCCTCCAACTCACTCCTCCTTGTCACTCTTCCATGTCACTCCTCCATGTCGCTACACCAACTCAATCCTCATGTCACTCCTCCATGTAGCTACTCCATGTCACTCCTCAATGTCGCTACACCAACTCAATACTCCTTGTCACTCCTCCATGTCACTCAGCAAAGTCATTTGTCCATGTCACTCCTTTATGTCACTCCTCCAAGTTACTCCTCCATGTCACTTCTATATGTCTTCCATGTCACTCCTCCATGTTGCTCTACCACATCACTCCTCTATGTCACTCCTCCATGTCACTCATCCATGTCGGTATTCCATGTCACTCCTGTGTCGCTATATAAACTCACACCTCCATTTCACTCCTCCATTTCACTCCAACACGTCACTCCTCCATGTCACTCCTCCATATCAACCCTCCATGTCACTCCTCCTTGTCGCTACACCAACACACTCTTCCATGTTACTCCTCCATTTCACTCCACCACGTCACTCTTCTACGTCACTCTTCATGTCACTCCTCCATGTCGCTACTCCTTGTCACTCCTCCATGTCACTCATCCATGTCATTCCTCCATGTCAATCCTTTATGTCACTCCTCCAAGTCACTCATCAATTTCACTACTATATGACTTCAATGTCACTCCTGCATGTCGCTCCTCCATATCACTCCTCTATTTCACTCCTCCATGTCACTCCTCCATATTAATCCTCCTTTTCACTCCTCCATGTAACTCCTTAATGTCACTACTCCATATCGCTACTCAATGTCACTCCTCCATGTCACTCTTGCATGTCGCTCCTCTATGTCACTTCTCCAAGTCTTCAATGTCATGTCTCTCATCCGTGTAGCTCCATATTGTCACTCCTCCATATCACTCCTCCGTTTCACTTCTACATGTTTTCCATTTCAATCCACCACATCACTCCTCCATGTCACTCCTCCATATCAACCCTCCATGTTACTCGTCCATGTCACTCCTCCATGTCACTCCTCCATGTCACTACACCAACTCACTAATCCCTGTACCTCCGCCATGTCACTCCACCATATCAACCCTCCTTCCTGATCAAATTCACCAACTTCAATGTCACTCCTGCATGTCGCTCCTCCATATCACTCCTCTATTTCACTCCTCCATGTCACTCCTCCATATTAATCCTCCTTTTCACTCCTCCATGTAACTCCTTAATGTCACTACTCCATATCGCTACTCAATGTCACTCCTCCATGTCACTACTCCATGTCTCTCCTCCACATCAATCCTCTATGTCATACCTCCATGTCACTCCTCCATGTCGCTCCACCAACTCACTCCTCCATGTCACTCCTCCTTGTCACTATTCCATGTCACTCCTCCATTTTGCTAAACCAACTCACTCCTCATGTCACTCCTCCATGTCGCTACTCCATGTCACTCCTCCATGTCGCTACACCATCTCAATCCTCCTTGTCACTCATCCATGTCACTCATCCAAGTCATTCCTCCATGTCACTCCTTTATGTCACTCCTCCAAGTCACTCCTCCATGTCACTTCTATATGTCTTCCATGTCACTCCTCCTTGTCACTCCTCCATGTAGCTATTCCATGTCACTCCTCCATGTCGCTCTACCAACTCACTCCTCCATGTCACTCGTCCACGTCACTCCTCCATGTCACACTTCCTTGTCACTCCTCCATGTAGCTACTCCATGTCACTACACCAACTCACTCATCCCTGTCCCTCCGCCATGTCACTCCACCATATCAACCCTCCTTCCTGATCAAACTTGTCACTTCTCCATGTCATTACTCCATGTTTTTCATCCACATCATTCCTCTATGTCACTCCTCCATGTCATTCCTCCTTGTCACTATTCCATGTCACTCCTCCATGTCGCTACACCAACTCACTCCTCCATGTCACTCCCCCATTTCACTACACCACGTAACTCCTCCATGTCACTCCTCCATTTCACTCCACCACGTCACTCCTCCATGTCACTCCTCCATGTCACTCCTCCATGTCACTACACCAACTCACTAATCCCGGTCCCTCCGCCATGTCACTCCATCATATCAACCCTCCTTCCTGATCAAACTTGTCACTTCTCCATGTCACTACTCCATGTCTTTCCTCCACTTCAATCCTCTATGTCACTCCTCCATGTCATTCCTCCTTGTCGCTATTGCTTGTCACTCCTCCATGTCACTCTTGCATGTCGCTCCTCCATGTCACTTCTCCAAGTCTTCAATGTCATGTCTCTCATCCGTGTTGCTCCGTATTGTCACTCCTCCATATCACTCTTCCGTGTCACTTCTACATGTTTTCCATGTCACACCTCCACATCACTCCTCTATATCACTCCTCTATGTCATTCCCCTATGTCGCTACTCCATGTCACTCCTTCATGTAGATCCTCCATGTCACTCCTCCATGTTGCTCCTCCATGTCACTCCTCCATGTCACTCATCCATGTCCCTCCGCCATGTCACTCCACCATATCAATCCTCCTTGCTGATCCACCCTGTCACTCCTCCATGTCTCTCCTCCACATCAATCCTCTATGTCACTCCTCCATGTCACTCCTCCATGTCATTCCTCCATGTCGCTATTCCATGTCACTCCTCCATGTCGCTACACAAACTCAATCCTCCTTGTCACTCCTCTGTGTCATTCCTGCATGTCACTCCTCACTGTCACTCCTCCATGTCACTACACCAACTCACTCATCCCTGTCCCTCTGCCATGTCACACCACCATAACAATCCTCCTTCCTGATCAAACTTGTCACTTCTCCATGTCACTACTCCATGTCTCTCCTCCACATCAAGCCTCTATGTCCCTCCTTCATGTCACTCCCCCATGTCACTCCTCCTTGTCGATACTCCATGTCACTCCTCCATGTCACTCATCCATCTCATTCCTCCATGTCACTCCTTTATGTCACTCCTCCATGACACTCCTCCATGTCACTCCTCCATGTCCCTCTTCCATGTCACTCAACTATATCAATCCTCCTTGCTGATCTGCCCATTCACTTCTCCATGTCACTCCTTCATGTCACTTCTCCAAGTCTTCAATGTCATGTCTCTCATCTGTGTAGCTCCACATGGGCACTCCTCCAAGTCACTCCTCCATGTCGCTACTCCACGTCACTCCTCCATGTCACACCTCCTTGTCATTCCTCCATGTAGCTACTCCATGTCACTCCTCCATGTCGCTCTACCAACTCACTCCTCCATGTCACTCGTCCACGCCACTCCTCCATGTCACACCTCCTTGTCACTCCTCCATGTAGCTACTCCATGTCACTCCTCCATGTCACTCCTCCATGTCACTCTTAAATTTAACTCCACCACGCCACTCCTCTATATCACTCCTCCATGTTACTCCTCCATATCAATCCTCCATGTCACTTCTCCATGTCACTCCTCCTTGTCGCAATTCCATGTCACTCCTACATGTCGCTACACCAACTCACTCCTCATGTCACTCCTCCCTGTCGCTACTCCATGTCACTCCTTCATGTCACTACACCAACTCAATCCTCCTTGTAAGTCCTCCATTTCACTGCTCCATGTCACTCCTCTATGTCACTCCTCCATGTGCCTCCTCCATGTTGATATTCCATGTCACTCCTTATGTCGCTATATAAACTCACTCCTCCATGTCACTCCTCCATTTCACTCCACCACGTCACTCCTCCATGTCACTCCTCCATGTCACTCCTCCATTTCACTCTTCCATGTAACTACTTAATGTCACTCCTCCACATCACTCCTCTATGTCACTCCTCCATGTCACTTTTCAATATCACTCCTCTATGTCATTCCCCTATGTCGCTACTCCATGTCACTCCTCCATGTCGATCCTCCATGTCACTCCACCATGTCACTTCTATATGTCTTCCATGTCACTCCTCCATGTCGCTCCTCCTTGTCACTCCTCCATGTTGCTCCTCCATGTCACTCCTCCATGTCACTCATCCATGTCCCTCCGCCATGTCACTCCACCATATCAATCCTCTTTGCTGATCCGCCCTGTCACTCCTCCATGTCTCTCCTCCAAATCAATCCTCCTTGTCACTCCTCTGTGTCATTCCTGCATGTCACTCCTCACTGTCACTCCTCCATGTACTACACCAACTCACTTATCCCTGTCCCTCCGCCATGTCATACAACCAAAACAACACTCCTTCCTGATTAAACTTGTCACTTCTCCATGTCACTACTCCATGTCTCTCCTCCTCATCAATCCTCTATGTCACTCATCCATTTCATTCCTCCATGTCACTCCTTTATGTCACTCCTCCAAGTCACTCCTCCATGTCACTCCTCCATGTCCCTCCTCCATGTCACTCCACCATATCAATCCTCCTTGCTGATCCGCCCTGTCACTTCTCCATGTCACTCCTCCATGTCACTTCTATATGTCTTCCATGTCACTTCTCCATTTCGTTACACCAACTCATTCCTCCATGTCACTCCTCCATGTCGCTACTCCATGTCACTCCTCCATTTCACTCCTCCATGTCTCTCCTCCATGTCACTTCTCCAAGTCTTCAATGTCATGTCTCTCATCTGTGTAGCTCCACTTTGTCACTCCTCCAAGTCACTCCTCCATGTCGCTACTCCAGGTCACTTCTCCATGTCACACCTCCTTGTCACTCCTCCATGTAGCTACTCCATGTCACTCCTCCATGTCGCTTTACCAACTCACTCCTCCATGTCACTCGTCCACGTCACTCCTCCATGTCACACCTCCTTGTCACTCCTCCATGTAGCTACTCCATGTCACTCCTCCGTGTCACTTCTCCATGTCACTCCTCCTTGTTGCAATTCCATGTCACTCCTCCATGTCGCTACACCAACTCACTCCTCATGTCACTCCTCCATGTCGCTACTCCATGTCACTCCTCCATGTCGCTACTCCATGTCACTCCTCCATGTCGCTACACCAACTCAATCCTCCTTGTCACTCCTACATGTCACTTATCCAAGTCATTCCTCCATGTCACTCCTTTATGTCACTCCTCCAAGTCACTCCTCCATGTCACTTCTATATGTCTTCCATGTCACTCCTCCATGTTGCTCCACCAACTCACTCCTCCATGTCACTCCTCCATGTCACTCCTCCATCTCACTACACCAACTCACTCATCCCTTTCCCTCCGCCATGTCACTCCACCATATCAACCCTCCTTCCTGATCAAATACTTCTCCATGTCACTACTCCATGTCTCTTCTCCACATCACTCCTCTATGTCACTCCTCCATGTCACTCCTCCATGTCACTCCTCCATGTCACTCCTCCTTGTCATTATTCCATGTCACTCCTCCATGTCGCTATTCCATGTCACTCCTTATGTCGCTACACCAACTCACTCCTCCATTTCATTCTACCATGTCACTCCTCCATATCACTCCTCCATATCAACCCTCTATGTCACTCCTCAATGTCACTCCTCCATGTCATTCCTCCATGTCACTCCTCCATGTCACTACACCAACTCACTCATCCCTGTCCCTCCGCAATGTCACTCCTCCATGTCGCTACACCAACTCACTCCTCATGTCACTCCTCCATGTCGCTACTCCATTTCACTCCTCCATGTCACTACACAAACTCAATCCTCCTTGTCACTCCTCCATGTCACTCATCCAAGTCACTCCTCCATGTCGCTATTACATGTCACTCCTTATGTCGATACACCAACTCACTCCTCCATGTCAGTCCTCCATTTCACTCCACCAAACTCACTCCTCCATGTCACTCCTCCATGTCACTCCTCCAACTCACTAATCCCTGTCCCTCCGCCATGTCACTCCACCATATCAACCCTCCTTCCTGATCAAACTCGTCAGTTCTCCAGATCACTACTCCATGTCTCTCCTCCAGATCAATCCTCTATGTCACTCCTCCATGTCACTCCTCCATGTCGCTACTCCATTTCACTCCTCCATGTCGCTACACCAACTCAATCCTCCTTGTCACTCCTCCATGTCACTCATCCAAGTCACTCCTCCATGTCGCTATTCCATGTCACTCCTTATGTCGATACACCAACTCACTCCTCATTTCACTCCTCCATGTCGCTACTCCATGTCACTCCTCCATGTCGCTACACCAACTCAATCCTCCTTGTCACTCCTCAATGTCACTTATCCAAGTCATTCCTCCATGTCACTCCTTTATGTCACTCCTCCAAGTCACTCCTCGATGTCACTTCTATATGTCTTCCATGTCACTCCTCCATGTTGCTCCACCAACTCACACCTCCATGTCACTCCTCCATGTCACTCCTCCATCTCACTACACCAACTCACTCATCCCTTTCCCTCCGCCATGTCACTCAACCATATCAACCCTCCTTCCTGATCAAATACTTCTCCATGTCACTACTCCATGTCTCTTCTCCACATCAATCCTCTATGTCACTCCTCCATGTCACTCCTCCTTGTCATTATTCCATGTCAATCCTCCATGTCACTCCTCCATGTCGCTATTCCATGTCACTCCTTGTGTCACTACACCAACTCACTCCTCCATTTCATTCTACCATTTCACTCCTCCATATCACTCCTCCATATCAACCCTCCATGTCACTCCTCAATGTCACTCCTCCATGTCATTCCTCCATGTCACTCCTCCATGTCACTACACCAACTCACTCATCCCTGTCCCTCCGCAATGTCACTCCTCCATGTCGCTACACCAACTCACTCCTCATGTCACTCCTCCATGTCGCTACTCCATTTCACTCCTCCATGTCGCTACACCAACTCAATCCTCCTTGTCACTCCTCCATGTCACTCATCCAAATCACTCCTCCATGTCGCCATTCCATGTCACTCCTTATGTCGATACACCAACTCACTCCTCCATGTCACTCCTCCATTTCACTCCACCAACTCACTCCTCCATGTCACTCCTCCATGTCACTCCTCCATGTCACTCCTCCAACTCACTAATCCCTGTCTCTCCGCCATGTCACTCCACCATATCAACTCTCCTTCCTGATCAAACTCGTCAGTTCTCCCTGTCACTACTCCATGTCTCTCCTCTACATCAATCCTCTATGTCACTCCTCCATGTCACTCCTCCATGTCACTCCTCCATGTCACTCATCCAAGTCACTCCTCCATGTCGCTATTCCATGTCACTCCTTATGTCAATACACCAACTCACTCCTCCATTTCACTCCTCCATTTCACTCCACCAACTCACTCCTCCATGTCACTCCTCCATGTCACTCCTCCATGTCACTCCTCCAACTCACTAATCCCTGTCCCTCCGCCATGTCACTTCACCATATCAACCCTCCTTCCTGATCAAACTTGTCAGTTCTCCATGTCACTACTCCATGTCTCTCCTCCACATCAATCCTCTATGTCACTCCTCCATGTCACTCCTCCATGTCACTCCTCCTTGTCGCTATTCCATGTCACTCCTCCATGTTGCTACACCAACTCACTCCTCATGTCACTCCTCCATGTCGCTACTCCATGTCACTCCTCCATGTCGCTACACCATCTCAATCATCCTTGTCACTCCTCCATGTCACTCATCCAAGTCATTCCTCCATGTCACACTTTTATGTCACTCCTCCAAGTCACTCCTCCATGTCACTTCTATATGTCTTCCATGTCACTCCTCCATGTCGCTCCACCAACTCACTCCTCCATGTCACTCCTCCTTGTCACTCCTCCATGTAGCTATGCCATGTCACTCCTCCATGTCGCTCTACCAACTCACTCCTCCATGTCACTCGTCCACGTCACTCCTCCATGTCACACTTACTTGTCACTCCTCCATGTAGCTACTCCATGTCACTACACCAACTCACTCATCGCTTTCCCTCCGCCATGTCACTCCACCATATCAACCCTCCTTCCTGAAGAAACTTGTCACTTCTCCATGTCACTACTCCATGTCTTTCCTCCACATCAATCCTCTATGTCACTCCTCCATGTCACTCCTCTATGTCACTCCTCCTTGTCGCTCTTCCATGTCACTCCTTATGTCGATACACCAACTCAATCCCCATGTCACTCCTCCATGTCGCTACACCAACTCAATCCTCCTTGTCACTCCTACATGTCACTTATCCAAGTCATTCCTCCATGTCACTCCTTTATTTCACTCCTCCAAGTCACTCCTCCATGTCACTTCTATATGTCTTCCATGTCACTCCTCCATGTTGCTCCACCAACTCACTCCTCCATGTCACTCTCCCATTTCACTCCACCACGTCACTCCTCCATGTCACTCCTCCATATCAATCCTCCATGTCACTCCTCAATGTCACTCCTCCATGTCACTACACCAACTCACTCATCCCTGTCCCTCCGCCATGTCACTCCTCCATGTCACTCCTCCATGTCGCTACACCAACTCACACCTCATGTCACTCCTCCATGTCGCTACTCCATTTCACTCCTCCCTGTCACTCCTCCATTTCACTCCACCACATATCAACCCTCCATGTCACTCCTTTATGTCACTCCTCCAAGTCACTCCTCCATGTCACTTCTATATGTCTTCCATGTTACTCCTCCATGTTGCTCCACCAACTCACTCCTCCATGTCACTCCTCCATGTCACTGCTCCACGTCACTCCTCTATGTCACTCCTCCATGTCACTCCTCCATGTCGCTATTCCATGTCATTCCTTATGTCGCTATATAAACTCACTCCTCCATGTCCCTCCGCCATGTCACTCCACCATATCAACCCTCCTACCTGATCAAACTTGTCACTTCTCCATGTCACTACTCCATGTCTCTCCTCCACATCAATTCTCTATGTCACTCCTCGATGTCATTCCTCCATGTCACTCCTCCTTGTCGCTATTCCATATCACTTCTCCATGTCGCTACAACCACTCACTCCTCATGTCACTCCTCCATGTCACTCCTCCATGTCGCTATTCCATGTCACTCCTTATGTCGCTACATAAATCACTCCTCCATGTCGCTACACCAACTCAATCCTCCTTGTCACACCTCCATGTCACTCATCCAAGTCATTCCTCCATGTCACTTCTATATGTCTTCCATGTCATTCCTCCATGTCATTCCTTTATGTAACTCCTCCAAGTCGCTCCTCCATGTCACTTCTATATGTCTTCCATGTCACTCCTCCATGTCCCTCCTCCATGTCACTCCTACCTGTAAATCCTCCATATCAGTCCTCCATGTCACTCCTCCATGTAACTCATTCTTGCTGCTCCATGTCTCTCGTCCATGTAACCCCTCTATGTCACTGCTCTATGTTGCTCCTCCACGTCACTCCTCTATGTCATTCCTCCATGTCACTCCTCACTGTCACTCCTCCATATCGAGCCTCCATGTCACTCCTCTGTTTAACTTTTCCATGTTCCTCATCCATGTCACTTCTCCATGTCACTACACCAACTCACTCCTCCTTGTCACTACACCAATTCACTCCTCCATGTCATTACTCCATGTCACTCCTTCATGTCGCTCCTCCATGTCAATCCTCCATATCACTCCTCCATGTCGCTCCTCCATGTTGCTCCTCCATATCACTCCTCCATGTCACTCATGCATGTCACTCCGCCATGTCACTCCACCATATCAAACCTCCTTGCTGATCTGCCCTTTCATTCCTCCATTTCACTCCTCCATATCACTCCTCCATATCACTTCTCCATGTCTCTCATCCGTGTCGCTACTACATGTGACTCTTCCTTGTCGTTCCACCAACTCACTCCTCCATGTCACTCCTCCAGTTAACTCCTCTATGTTACAATTACATGTCACTCCTCCATATAAATACTTCATGTCACTGCTCCATGTCATTCCTCCATGGCACTCCTTTATGTCACTCCTACATGTCACTCTTCAATATCACTCCTCTATGTCATTCCCCCATGTCGATCTTCCATGTCGCTCGTCCATGTTGCTCTTGCATGTCACTCCTCCATGTAGAACCTCCATGTCACTCCTCCATGTAACTCTGCCATGTTGCCTTTGCATGTCACTCCTTCATGTCGATCCTCCATGTCACTCCTCCATGTCACTTCTATATGTCTTCCATGTCACTCCTCCATGTCGCTTCTCCATGTCACTCTTCCATGTTACTCCTCCATGTCACTTCTCTATGTCACTCGACCATATCAATCCTCCTTGCTGATCCGCCCTGTCACTTCTCCTTGTCACTCTTCCATGTCTCTCCTCCACGTCACTCCTCCATGTCACTCCTCCATGTCGCTTCTCCATGTCACTCTTCCATGTCACTCATCCATGTCCCTCCGCCATGTCACTCCACCATATCAATCCTCCTTGCTGATCCGCCCTGTCACTTCTCCATGTCACTCCTCAATGTCTCTCTTCCACGTCAACCCTGTATGTCACTACTCCATGTCACTCCTCCATGTCGCTACTACATGTGACTCCTCCTTGTCGTTCCACCAACTCACTCCTCCATGTCACTCCTCCAGTTAACTCCTCTATGTTACAATTACATGTCACTCCTCCATATAAATACTTCATGTCACTGCTCCATGTCATTCCTCCATGGCACTCCTTTATGTCACTCCTACATGTCACTCTTCAATATCACTCCTCTATGTCATTCCCCCATGTCGATCTTCCATGTCGCTCGTCCATGTTGCTCTTGCATGTCACTCCTCCATGTAGAACCTCCATGTCACTCCTCCATGTAACTCTGCCATGTTGCCTTTGCATGTCACTCCTCCATGTCGATCCTCCATGTCACTCCTCCATGTCACTTCTATATGTCTTCCATGTCACTCCTCCATGTCGCTTCTCCATGTCACTCTTCCATGTTACTCCTCCATGTCACTTCTCTATGTCACTCGACCATATCAATCCTCCTTGCTGATCCGCCCTGTCACTTCTCCTTGTCACTCTTCCATGTCTCTCCTCCACGTCACTCCTCTATGTCACTCCTCCATGTCACTCCTCAATGTCACTACACCAACTCACTCATACCTGTCCCTCCGCCATGTCACTCCACCATATCAACCCTCCTTCCTGATCAAACCTGTCACTTCTCCATGTCAATCATCCATGTCTCTCCTCAACATCAATCTTCTATGTCACTCCTCCATGTCACTCCTCCTTGTCGCTATTCCATATCACTCCTCCATGTCGCTACAACCACTCACTCCTCATGTCACTCCTCCATGTCACTCCTCCATGTCGCTATTCCATGTCACTCCTTATGTCGCTACACAACTCACTCCTCCATTTCTCTCCTCTATTTCACTCCACCACATCACTCCTCCATATCACTCCTCCATATCAACCCTCCATGTCACTCCTCCATGTCACTCCTCCATGTCATTCCTCCATGTCACTCCTCCATGTCACTACACCAAATCACTCATCCCTGTCCCTCTGCCATGTCACTCCTCCATGTCACTCCTCCATGTCGCTACTCCATTTCATTCGTCCATGTCGCTACACCAACTCAATCCTCCTTGTCACTCCTCCATGTCACTCATCCAAGTCACTCCTCCATGTCGCTATTCCATGTCACTCCTTATGTCGATACACCAACTCACTCCTCCATGTCACTCCTCCATTACACTCCACCACATCACTCCTCCATGTCACTATACCAACTCACTAATCCCTGTCCCTCCGCCATGTCACTCCACCATACCAACCCTCCTTCCTGATCAAACTTGTCACTTCTCCATGTCACTACTCCATGTCTTTCCTCCACATCAATCCTCTATGTCACTCCTCCATGTCATTCTTCCTTGTCGCTATTCCATGTCACTCATCCATGTCGCTACACCAACTCACTCCTCCATGTCACTCCCCCATTTCACTCCACCACGTCACTCCTCCATGTCACTCCTCCTTGTTGCTACACCAACACACTCTTCCATGTCACTCCTCCATTTCACTCCACCACGTCACTCTTCTACGTCACTCTTCATGTCACTCCTCCATGTCATTCCTCCATGTCACTCCTTTATGTCACTCCTCCAAGTCACTCATCAATTTCACTACTATTTGACTTCAATGTCACTCCTGCATGTCGCTCCTCCATATTATTCCTCTATTTCACTCCTCCATGTCACTCCTCCATATTAATCCTCCTTTTCACTCCTCCATGTAACTCCTTAATGTAACTACTCCATGTCGCTACTCAATGTCACTCCTCCATGTCACTCTTGCATGTTGCTCCTCTATGTCACTTCTCCAAGTCTTCAATGTCATGTCTCTCATCCGTGTAGCTCCATATTGTCACTCCTCCATATCATTCCTCCGTGTCACTTCTACATGTTTTCCATTTCAATCCACCACATCACTCCTCCATGTCACTCCTCCATATCAACCCTCCATGTTACTCCTCCATGTCACTCCTCCATGTCACTCCTCCATGTCACTACACCAACTCACTAATCCCTGTACCTCCGCCATGTCACTCCACCATATCAACCCTCCTTCCTGATCAAATTTGTCAGTTCTCCATGTCACTACTCCATGTCTCTCCTCCACATCAATCCTCTATGTCACTCCTCCTTGTCACTCCTCCAAGTCACTCCTCCTTGTCGCTATTCCATGTCACTCCTCCTTGTTGCTACACCAACTCACTCCTCATGTCACTCCTCCATGTCGCTACTCTATGTCACTCCTCCATGTCGCTACACCATCTCAATCCTCCTTGTCACTCATCCATGTCACTCATCCAAGTCATTCCTCCTTGTCACTCCTCCATGTAGCTATTCCATGTCACTCCTCCATGTCGCTCTACCAACTCACTCCTCCATGTCACTCGTCCACGTCACTCCTCCATGTCACACTTCCTTGTCACTACTCCATGTACCTACTCCATGTCACTACACCAACTCACTCATCCCTGTCCCTCCGCCATGTCACTCCACCATATCAACCCTCCTTCCTGATCAAACTTGTCACTTCTCCATGTCATTACTCCATGTTTTTCCTCCACATCATTCCTCTATGTCTCTCCTCCATGTCATTCCTCCATGTCACTATTCCATGTCACTCCTCCATGTCGCATCACCAACTCACTCCTCCATGTCACTCCCCCATTTCACTACACCACGTAACTACTCCATGTCACTCCTCCATATCAACCCTCCATGTCACTCCTCTGTCACTCCTCCTTGTCGCTCTTTCATGTCACTCCTCCATGTCGCTACATCAACTCAATCCCCATGTCACTCCTCCATGTCGCTACACCAACTCAATCCTCCTTGTCATTCCTCCATGTAACTCAGCCAAGTCATTTTTCCACGTCACTCCTTTATGTCACTCCTCCAAATCACTCCTCCATGTCACTTCTATATGTCTTCCATGTCACTCCTCCATGTTTCTCCACCAACTCACTCCTCCATGTCACTACTCCATGTCACTGCTCCACGTCACTCCTCTATGTCACTCCTCCATGTCACTCCTCCATGTCGCTATTCCATGTCACTCCTTATGTCGCTATATAAACTGACTCCTCCATGTCACTCCTCCATTTCACTTTACCACGTCACTCCTCCATGTCACTCTTCCATATCAACCCTCCATTTCACTCCTCCTTGTCGCTACACCAACTCACTCCTCCATGTCACTCCTCCATTTCACTCCACCTCGTCCCTCCACAATATCAACCCTCCATGTCACTACTCCATGTCACTTCTCCATGTCACTACTCCATGTCACTACTCCATGTCTCTCCTCCACATCACTCCTCTATATCACTGCTCCATGTCACTCCTCCATGTCACTCCTCCTTGTCGCTATTCCATGTTACTCCTCCATGTCGCTACACCAACTCACTCTTCCATGTCACACCTACATTTCACTCCACCACGTCAATCTTCTACGTCACTCCTCATGTCACTCCTACATGTCGCTACTCCTTGTCACTCCTTCATGTCACTCATCCATGTCATTCCTCCATGTCACTCCTTTATGTCACTCCTCCAAGGCAGTCCTCAATTTCACTTCTATATGACTTCAATGTAAGTCATGCATGTCACTCATCCATATCACTCCTCTATTTCACCCTCTACATGTCACTCCTCCACATCAATCCTACATTTCACTCCTCCATGTAACTCCTTAATGTCACTACTCCATGTCGCTACTCAATGTCACTCCTCCATGTCACTCTTGCATGTCGCTCCTCCATGTCACTTCTCCAAGTCTTCAATGTCATGTCTCTCATCCGTGTAGCTCCATATTGTCACTCCTCCATATCACTCCTCGGTGTCACTTCTACATGTTTTCCATGTCACTCCTCCACATCACTCCTCTATGTCATTCCCCTATGTCGCTACTCCATGTCACTCCTCCATGTCGATCCTCCATGTCACTCCTGCTTGTCACTTCTATATGTCTTCCATGTCACTCCTCCATGTCGCTCCTCCTTGTCACTCCTCCATGTTGCTCCTCCATGTCACTCCTCCATGTCACTCATCCATTTCCCTCCGCCATGTCACTCCACCATATCAATCCTCCTTGCTGATCCGCCCTTTCACTCCTCCATGTCTCTCCTCCACATCGATCCTCTATGTCACTCCTCCATGTAACTCCTCCATGTCACTCCTCCATGTCGCTATTCCATGTCACTCCTCCATGTCGCTACACAAACTCAAACCTCCTTGTCACTCATCCATGTCATTCCTCCATGTCACTCCTTTATGTCACTCCTCCAAGTCACTCCTCCATGTCACTCATCCATGTCCCTCCGCCATGTCACTCCACCATATCAATCCTCCTTGCTGATCCGCCCTGTCACTTCACCATGTCACTCCTCCATGTCACTTCTATATGTCTTCCATGTCACTCCTCCATGTCACTCCTCCATATCAACCCTCCATGTCACTCCTGCATGTCACTAATCCATGTCACTACACCAACTCACTCATCCTTGTCCCTCCGACATGTAACTCCACCATATCAACCCTCCTTCCTGATCAAATCTATCACTCCTCCATTTCACTCTTCCATGTCGCTATTCCATGTCACTCCTCCATGTCGCTACACCAACTCACTCCTTTATGTCACTCCTCCAAGTCACTCCTCCATTTCACTCCTCCATGTCCCTCCTCCATTTCACTCCTCTATGTAACTATTTATGTCACTCCTCCATGTCCCTACTCCATGTCACTCCTCTATGTAACTCCTCATGTCACTCCTCTTTTGTCCCTACTCCATGTCACTCCTCCATGTCGCTACACCAACTCAAACCTCCTTGTCACTCCTCCATGTAACTCCTCCATGTCACTCCTTTATGTCACTCCTCCAAGTCAATCCTACATTTCATTTCTATATGTCTTCCATGTCAATCCTCCATGTTGCTCCTCCATAACACTACTCTATTTCACTCCTCCATGTCACTTCTCCAAGTCTTCAATGTCATGTCTCTCATCCGTGTAGCTCCACATTGTCAGTACTTCATATCACTCCTCCGTGTCACTTCTAGAAGTTTTCCATGTCACTCCTCCACATCACTCCTCTATGTCACTCCTCCATGTCACTTTTACATATCACTCCTCTATGTTACTCCTCTATATCATTCCCCCATGTTGCTACTCCATGTCACTCCTCCATGTTGCTACACCAACTCACTCCTCCATGTCACTCCTCCATGTCGCTACTCTATTTCACTCCTCCATGTCACTTCTATGTGTCTTCCATGTCACTCCTTCATGTTGCTCCTCCATGTCACTCCTCCATGTCACTCCACCATATCAATCCTTCTTGCTGATCTGCCCTGTCACTTCTCCTTGTCACTCTTCCATGTCTCTCCTCTATGTCACTCCTCTATGTCACTCCTCCATGTCACTCCTCCATGTCACTCCTCCATGTCGCTATTCCATGTCACTACTCCATATCACTCCTTCATGTCACTTCTATATGTCTGCCATTTAACTCCTCCATGTCGCTCCTCCATGTCACTCCTCCACGTCACTCCTCTATGTCTCTCCTCCATGTCACACCTCCTTGTCACTCCTCCATGTAGCTCCTCCATGTCACTCCTCCATGTCGCTACACCAACTCACTCCTCATGTAAATCCTCCTCCTTGTCGCTATTCCATGTCACTTTTCCATGTCGCTACACCAACTCACTCCTCATGTAAATCCTCCTCCATGTCGCTACTCCATGTCACTCCTCCATGTCGCTACACCAACTCAATCATCCTTGTCACTCCTCCATTTCACTCCTCCATATCAATTCTCCTTGTCACTTCTCCATGTCACTCCTCTATGTCACTCCTCCATGTCACTCCTCCTTGTCGCTATTCCATGTCACTTCTCCATGTCGCTACACCAACTCACTCGTCCATGTCAATAATCACTCCTCTATGTCACTCCTCTATGTCATTCACCCCATGTCGATCTTCAATGTCGCTCGTCCATGTAACTCCTCCATGTTGCTCTTGCATGTCACTCCTCCATGTCGCTACACCAACTCACTCCTCATGTCACTACTCCATGTCACTCATCCAAGTCATTCCTCCATGTCACTCCTCCAAGTCACTCCTCCATGTCACTCCTCCATATCCCTCCTCCATGTCACTCCACCATATCAATCCTCTTTGCTGATCCGCCCTGTCACTTCTCCATGTCACTCCTCCATGTCACTCCTCCATGTCGCTTATCCAAGTCACTCCTCCAAGTCGCTATTCCATGTCACTCATTATTTTGATACACCAACTCACTCCTCCATGTCACTCCTCCATTTCACTGCACCACGTCACTCCTCCATGTCACTCCTCCATATCAACTCTCCATGTCACTCCTCCATGTCACTCCTCCATGTCACTACACCAACTCACTCATCCCTTTCCCTCCGCCATGTCACTACACCATATCAACCCTCCTTCCTAATCAAACTTGTCACTTCTCCATGTCACTACTCCATGTCTCTCCTCCACATCAATCCTCTATGTCACTCCTCCATGTCACTCCTCCTTGTCGCTATTCCATATCATTCCTCCATGTCACTACACCAACTCACTCCTCATGTCACTCCTCCATGTCACTCCTCCATGTTGCTATTCCATGTCACTCCTCATGTTGATCCACCAACTCACTCCTCCATGTAACTCCCCCATTTCAATCCACCACGTTACTCCTCAATGTCACTCCTCCATATCAACCCTCCATGTCACTACTCCATGTCTGTCCTCCACATCAATCCTCTATGTCACTTCTCCAAGTCACTCCTCCATGTCACTTCTATATATGTCTTCCATGTCACTCCTCTATGTCACTCCACCAACTCACTTCTCCATGTCACTCGTCCATGTCACTCCTCCATGTCGCTACACCAACTCAATACTCATGTCACTCCTCCATGTAGCTACTCCATGTCACTCCTCCATGTCGCTACACCAACTCAATCCTCCTTGTCACTCCTCCATGTCATTGCTCCACGTCACTCCTCTATGTCACTCCTCCATGTCGCTATTCCATGTCACTCCTTATGTCGCCATATAAACTCACTCCTCCATGTCACTCCTCCATTTCACTCCACCACGTCACTCCTCCATGTCACTCCTCCATATCAACCCTCCATGTCACTCCTCCTTGTCGCTACACCAACTCACTCCTCCATGTCGCTCTACCAACTCACTCCTCCATGTCACTCGTCCACATCACTCCTCCATGTCACACCTCCTTGTCACTCCTCCATGTAGCTACTCCATGTCACTCCTCCATGTCACTCTTAAATTTCACTCCACCACGCCACTCCTCTATATCACTCCTCCATGTTACTCCTCCATATCAATCCTCTGTGTCACTTCTCCATGTCACTCCTCCTTTACGCAATTCAATGTCACTCCTCCATGTCGCTACTACAACTCACTCCTCATGTCACTCCTCCATGTCACTCCTCCATGACACTGCTCTACGTCACTCCTCTATGTCACTCCTCCATGCCACTCCTCCATGTCGCTATTCCATGTCACTCCTTATGTCGCTACATCAACTCACTCCTCCATATCACTCCTCCATTTCACTCCACCACATCACTCCTTCATATCACTCCTCCATATCAACCCTCCATGTCACTCCTCCACGTCACTCCTCCATGTCACTACACCAACTCACTCATCCCTTTCCCTCCGCCATGTCACTCCACCATATCAACCCTCCTTCCTGATCAAACACTTCTCCATGTCACTACTCCATATCTCTTCTCCACATCAATCCTCTACGTCACTCCTCTATGTCACTCCTCCATGCCACTCCTCCATGTCGCTATTCCATGTCACTCCTTATGTCGCTACACCAACTCACTCCTCCATATCACTCCTCCATTTCACTCCACCACATCACTCCTCCATAACACTCCTCCATATCAACCCTCCATGTCACTCCTCCATGTCACTCCTCCATGTCACTACACCAACTCACTCATCCCTTTCCCTCCGCCATGTCATTGCTCCACGTCACTCCTCCATGTCACTCCTCCTTGTCGTTATTCCATGTCACTCCTCCATGTCGCTACACCAACTCAATACTCATGTCACTCCTCCATGTAGCTACTCCATGTCACTCCTCCATGTCGCTACACCAACTCAATCCTCCTTGTCACTCCTCCATGTCATTGCTCCACGTCACTCCTCCATGTCACTCCTCCTTGTCGTTATTCCATGTCACTCCTCCATGTCGCTACACCAACTCACTCCTCATGTCACTCCTCCATGTCGCTATTCCATGTCACTCCTTATGTCGCTACACCAACTCACTCCTCCAATTCACTCTACCACGTCATTCCACCATATCACTCCTCCATATCAACCCTCCATGTCACTCCTCAATGTCACTCCTCCATGTCATTCCTCCATGTCACTCTTACATGTCACTACACCAACTCACTCATCCCTGTCCCTCCGCCATGTCACTCCTCCGTGTCGCTACACCAACTCACTCCTCATGTCACTATTCCATGTCGCTACTCCATGTCACTCCTCCATGTTGCTATTCCATGTCACTCCCCCATGTCGCTACACCAACTCAATCCTCCTTGTCACTCCTCTGTGTCATTGCTGCATGTCACTCCTCACTGTCACTTCTCCATGTCAATACACCAACTCACTGAACCCTCCTTCCTGATCAAACTTGTCACTTCTCCATGTCACTACTCCATGTCTCTCCTCCACATCAATCCTCTATGTCACTCCTCCATGTCACTCCTCCATGTCACTCCTCCTTGTCGCTACTCCATGTCACTCCTCCATGTCACTCCTTCATGTCATTCCTCCATGTCACTCCTCCTTGTCGTTCCTCCATGTCCCTCCTCCATGTCACTCCACCATATCAATCCTCCTTGCTGATCCGCCCTGTCACTTCTCCATGTCACTCCTCCATGTCACTTCTATATTTCTTCCATGTCACTCCTCCATGTCGTTACACCAACTCACTTCTCCATGTCACTCCTCCATGTCGCTACTCCATGTCACTCCTTATGTCGCTACACCAACTCACTCCTCCATGTCACTCCTCCATTTCACTCCACCACGTCACTCCTCCATGTCACTCCTCCATATCAACTCTCCATGTCACTCCTCCATGTCACTCCTCCATGTCACTACACCAACTCACTAATCCCTTTCCCTCCGCCATGTCACTCCACCATATCAACCCTCCTTCCTAATCAAACTTGTCACTTCTCCATGTCACTACTCCATGTCTCTCCTCCACATCAACCCTCTATGTCACTCCTCCATGTCACTCCTCCTTGTCGCTATTCCATATCACTCCTCCATGTCGATACACCAACTCACTCCTCATGTCACTCCTCCATGTCACTCCTCCATGTCGCTATTCCATGTCACTCCTTATGTCGATACACCAACTCACTCCTCCATTTCTCTCCTCCATTTCACTCCACCACGTCACTCCTCCATATCACTCTTCCATATCAACCCTCCATGTCACTCCTCCATGTCACTCCTCCATGTCATTCCTCCATGTCACTCCTCCATGTCACTACACCAACTCACTCATCCCTGTCCCTCCGCCATGTCACTCCTCCATGTCACTCCTCCATGTCGCTACACCAACTCACTCCTCATGTCACTCCTCCATGTCGCTACTCCATTTCACTCCTCCATGTCGCTACACCAACTCAATCCTCCTTGTCACTCCTCCATGTCACTCATCCAAGTCACTCCTCCATGTCGCTATTCCATGTCACTCCTTATGTCGATACACCAACTCATTCCTCCATGTCACTACTCCATGTCACTACATCAACTCACTAATCCCTGTCCCTCCGCCATATCACTCCACCATATCAACCATCCTTCCTGATCAAACTTGTCAGTTCTCCATGTCACTACTCCATGTCTATCCTCCACATCAACCCTCTATATCACTCCTCCAACTCACTCCTACATTTCACTCGTCCACGTCACTCCTCCATGTCACACTTCTTTGTCACTCCTCCATGTAGCTACTCCATGTCACTACACCAACTCACTCATCCCTGTCCCTCCGCCATGTCACACCACCATATCAATCATCCTTCCTGATCAATCTTGTCACTTCTCCATGTCACTACTCCATGTCTTTCCTCCACATCAATCCTCTATGTCACTCCTCCATGTCACTCCTCCATGTCATTCCTCCTTGTCGCTATTCCATGTCACTCCTCCATGTCGCTACACCACGTCTCTCCTCCATGTCATTCCTCCATATCAACCCTCCATGTCACTCCTCCATGTCACTACACCAACTCACTCATCCCTGTCCCTCCGCCATGTCACTCCACCATATCAACCCTCCTTCCTGATCAAACTTGTAACTTCTCCATGTCACTACTCCATGTCTCTCTCACACATCAAACCTCTCTGTCACTCCTCCATGTCACTTCTCCACGTCTCTCATCCGTGTCGCTCCTCTGTGTCACTCCTCCACGTCACTACTCCATATAACTCCTCCTTGCTGTTACATGTCTCTCATCTATGTCGCTCCTAAATGTCACTCCATTTCACTCCTCCATGTCATTCCTCCATGTCACTCCTCCATGTCACTCTTTTATATCAGTCCTCCAAGTCACTCCTCCATGTCGAAACTCCATATGACTCCTCCATGTCGCTCCACCAACTAACTCCTGTATGTCACTCATCCATATCACTTTTCAATATCAATCTTCTTTGTCACTCCTCTATGTCACTCCTCCATGTCATTCCTCCATGTTGCTCATTCATGTCATTCCTTCATGTCACTCCTCCATGTCACTCCTACATCTCCCTCCTCTATTTCACTCCACCATATCAATCCTCCTTGCTGATACGCCCTGTCACTTCTCCATGTCACTCCTCCATGTCACTTCTATATGTCTTCCATGTCACTCCTCCATGTCGTTACACCAACTCAGTCCTCCATGTCACTCTTCCATGTCGCTACTCCATGTCACTCTTCCATGTCACTCCTCCATGTCTCTCCTCCATGTCACTTCTCCAAGTCTTCAATGTCATGTCTCTCATCTGTGTAGCTCCACATTGTCACTCCTCCAAGTCACTCCTCCATGTCGCTACTCCATGTGACTCTTCCATTGCTCTCCACCAACTCACTCCTCCAAATCATTCCTCCATGTCACTCCTCCATGTCACTTCTACATGTTTTCCATTTCACTCCACCACATCACTCCTCCATGTCACTCCTCCATATCAACCCTCCATGTTACTCCTCCATGTCACTCCTCCATGTCACTCCTCCATGTCACTACACCAACTCACTAATCCCTGTCGCTCCACCATGTCACTCCACCATATCAACCCTCCTTCCTGATCAAATTTGTCAATTCTCCATGTCACTACTCCATGTCTCTCCTCCACATCAATCCTCTATGTCATTCCTCTATGTCACTCCTCCATGTCACTCCTCCTTGTCGCTACTCCATGTCACTCCTCCATGTCGCTTCACCAACTCACTCCTCATGTCACTCCTCCATGTCGCTACTCCATGTCACTCCTACATGTCGCTACACCAACTCAATCCTCCTTGTCACTACTCCATGTCACTCATCCAAGTCATTCCTCCATGCGACTCCTTTATGTTAATCCTCCAAGTCACTCCTCCATGTCACTTCTATATGTCTTCCATGTCACTCCTCCATGTCGCTCCACCAACTCACTCCTCCATGTCACTCCTCCTTGTCACTCCTCCATGTAGCTATTCCATGTCACTCCTCCATGTCGCTCTACCAACTCACTCCTCCATGTCACTACACCAACTCACTCATCCCTGTCCCTCCGCCATGTCACTCCACCATATCAACCCTCCTTCCTGATCAAACTTGTAACTCATCCATGTCACTCCTCCATGTAACTACACCAACTCACTAATCCCTGTCCCTCCGCCATGTCACTCCACCATATCAACCCTCCTTCCTGATCAAATTTGTCAGTTCTCCATGTCACTACTCCATGTCTCTCCTCCACATAAATCCTCTATGTCATTCCTCCATGTCACTCCTCCCTGTCACTCCTCCTTGTCGCTATTCCATGTCACTCCTCCATGTTGCTACACCAACTCACTCCTCAAGTCACTCCTCCATGTCGCTACTACATGTCACTCCTCCATGTCGCTACACCAACTCAATCCTCCTTGTCACTACTCCATGTCACTCATCCAAGTCATTCCTCCATGCCACTCCTTTATGTCACTCCTCCAAGTCACTCCTCCATGTCACTTCTATATGTCTTCCATGTCACTTCTCCATGTCGCTCCACCAACTCAATCCTCCTTGTCACTCCTCCATGTCACTCCTCCATATTAATCCTCCTCTTCACTCCTCCATGTTACTCCTTAATGTCACTACTCCATGTCGCTACTCCATGTCACTCCTCCATGTCACTCTTGCATGTCGCTCCTCTATGTCACTTCTCCAAGTCTTCAATGTCATGTCTCTCATCCGTGTAGCTCCATATTGTCACTCCTCCATATCACTCCTCCGTGTCACTTCTACATGTTTTCCATTTCACTCCACCACATCACTCATCCATGTCACTCCTCCATATCAACCCTCCATGTTACTCCTCCATGTCACTCCTCCATGTCACTCCTCCAAGTCACTCCTCCATGTCACTTCTATATGTCTTCCATGTCACTCCTCCATGTCGCTCTACCAATTCACTCCTCCATGTCACTCCACCACGTCACTCCTCCATGTCAAACCTCCATGACACTCCTCCATGTCACTCCTCAATATCACTACACCAAATCACTAATCCCTGTCCCTCCGCCATGTCACTCCACCATATCAACCCTCCTTCCTGATCAACTTGTCAGTTCTCCATGTCACTACGCCATGTCTCTCCTCCACATCAATCCTCTATGTCACTCCTCCATGTCACTCCTCCATGTCACTCCTCCTTGTCGCTATTCCATGTCACTCCTCCATGTTGCTACACCAACTCACTCCTCATGTCACTCCTCCATGTCGCTACTCCATGTCACTCCTCCATGTCGCTACACCATCTCAATCCTCCATGTCACTCTCCCATTTCACTCCACAACGTAACTCCTCCATGTCACTCCTCCATATCAACCCTCCATGTCACTCCTCCATGTCACTCCTCCATGTCTCTACACCAACTCACTCATCCCTGTCCCTCCGCCATGTCACTCCACCATATCAACCCACGTTCCTGATCAAACTTGTCACTTCTCCATGTCATTACTCCATATCTCTCCCCCACATCAAACCTCTATGTCACTCCTCCATGTCACTACACCAACTCAATCCTCCTTGTCACTCCTCCATGTAACTCAGCCAAGTCATTTTTCTATGTCACTCCTCCTTGTCGCTCTTCCATGTCACGCCTCCATGTCGCTACACCAATTCAATCCCCATGTCACTCCTCCATGTCGCTACACCAACTCAATCCTCCATGTCACTCCTTTATGTCACTCCTCCAAGTCACTCCTCCATGTCACTTCTATATGTCTTCCATGTCACTCCTCAATGTTGCTCCACCAACTCACTCCTCCATGTCACTACTCCATGTCACTGCTCCACGTCACTCCTCTATGTCACTCCTCCATGTCACTCCTCCATGTCGCTATTCCATGTCACTCCTTATGTTGCTATATAAACTGACTCCTCCATGTTACTCCTCCATTTCACTCCAACACGTCACTCCTCCATGTCACTCCTCCATATCAACCCTCCATATCACTCCTCCTTGTCGCTACACCATCTCACTCCTCCATGTCACTCCTCCATTTCACTCCACCACGTCCCTCCTCCATATTAACCCTCCATGTCACTCCTTCATGTCAATTCTCCATGTCACTACTCCATGTCTCTCCTCCACATCACTCCTCTATATCACTCCTCCATGTCACTCCTCCATGTCACTCCTCCTTGTCGCTATTCCATGTTACTCCTCCATGTCGCTACACCAACTCATTCTTCCATGTCACACCTACATTTCACTCCACCACGTCAATCTTCTACGTCACTCCTCATGTCACTCCTCCATGTCGCTACTCCTTGTCACTCCTTCATGTCACTCATCCATGTCATTCCTCCATGTCTCTCCTTTATGTCACTCCTCCAAGTCACTCCTCAATTTCACTTCTATATGACTTCAATGTAAATCCTGCATGTCGCTCATCCATATCACTCCTCTATTTCACCCTCTCCATGTCACTCCTCCATATCAATCCTCCATTTCATTCCTCCATGTAACTCCTTAATGTCACTACTCCATGTCGCTACTCCATGTCACTCCTCCATGTCACTCTAGCATGTCGCTCCTCCATGTCACTTCTCCAAGTCTTCAATGTCATGTCTTTCATCCGTGTAGCTCCATATTGTCACTCCTCCAAGTCACTCCTCCATGTCGCTACTCCACGTCACTTCTCCATGTCACACCTCCTTGTCACTCCTCCATGTAGCTACTCCATGTCACTCCTCCATGTCGCTCTACCAACTGACTCCATGTCACTCGTCCACGTCACTCCTCCATGTCACACCTCCTTGTCACTCATCCATGTAGCTACTCTATGTCACTCGTCCATGTTACTCCTCCATGTCACTCTTAAATTTCACTCCACCACGCCACTCATCTATGTCACTCCTCCATGTTACTCCTCCATATCAAACCTCCGTGTCACTTCTCCATGTCACTCCTCCTTGTCGCAATTCCATGTCACTCCTCCATGTCGCTACACCAACTCAATCCTCCTTGTCACTCCTCCATGTCACTTATCCAAGTCATTCCTCCATGTCACTCCTTTATGTCACTCCTCCAAGTCACTCCTACATGTCACTTCTATATGTCTTCCATGTCACTCCTACATGTTGCTCCACCAACTCACTCCTCCATGTCAAGCCTCCATGTCACTACACCAACTCACTCATCCCTTTCCCTCCGCCATGTCACTCCACCATATCAACCCTCCTTCCTGATCAAACACTTCTCCATGTCACTACTCCATGTCTCTTCTCCACATCAATCCTCTATGTCACTCCTCCATGTCTCTTCTCCACATCAATCCTCTATGTCACTCCTCCATGTCACTCCTCCATGTCGCTATTCCATGTCACTCCTTATGTCGCTACACCAACTCACTCCTCCATTTCACTCTACCATGTCACACCTCCATATCACTCCTCCATATCAACCCTCCATGTCACTCCTCAAAGTCACTACTCCATATCATTCCTCCATGTCACTCCTCCATGTCACTACACCAACTCACTCATCCCTGTCCCTCCGCAATGTCACTCCTCCATGTCGCTACACCAACTCACTCCTCATGTCACTCCTCCATGTCGCTACTCCATTTCACTCCATGTCGCTACACCAACTCAATTCTCCATGTCACTCCTCCATTTCACTCCACCACATCAGTCCTCCATGTCACTCCTCCATATCAACCCTCCATGTCACTCCTCCATGTCACTCCTCCATGTCAATCCTCCATGTCAATACACCAACTCACTCATCCCTGTCCCTCCGCCATGTCACTCCACCATATCAACCCTCCTTCCTGATCAAACTTGTCACTTCTCCATTTCACTACTCCATGTCTCTCCTCCACATCAATCCTCTATGTCACTCCTCCATGTCACTCCTCCATGTCACTCCTCCTTGTCGCTATTCCATGTCACTCCTCCATGTCGCTACACCAACTCACTCCTCATGTCACTCCTCCATGTCGCTATTCCATGTCAATCCTTATGTCGCTACACCACCTCACTCCTCCATTTCACTCCTCCATTTCACTCCACCACATCACTCCTCCATGTCACTCCTCCATATCAACCCTCCATGTCACTCCATGTCACTCCTCCATGTCAATCCTCCATGTCAATACACCAACTCACTCATCCCTATCCCTCCGTCATGTCACTCCACCATATCAACCCTCCTTCCTGATCAAACTTGTCACTTCTCCATGTCACTCCTCCATGTCATTCCTCCTTGTCGCTATTCCAAGTCACTCCTCCATGTCGCTACACCAACTCACTCCTCATGTCACTCCTCATGTCACTCCTCCATGTCACTCCTCCATGTCACTCCTCCTTGTCGCTATTCCATGTCACTCCTCCATGTCGCTACACCAACTCACTCCTCCATTTCACTCCTCCATTTCAATCCTCCATGTCATTCCTCCATGTCACTCCTCCATGTCACTACACCAACTCACTCATCCCTGTCCCTCCGCCATGTCACTCCTCCATGTAACTCATCCATTTCACTCCTCCATGTCACTACACCAACTCACTAATCCCTGTCCCCCAGCCATGTCACTCCACCATATCAACCCTCCTTCCTGATCAAACTTGTCAGTTCTCCATGTCACTACTCCATGTCTCTCCTCCACATCAATCCTCTATGTCACTCCTCCATGTCACTCCTCCTTGTCGCTATTCCATGTCAATCCTCCATGTCGCTACGCCAACTCAATACTCCTTGTCACTCCTCCATGTCACTCATCCAAGTCATTCCTCCATGTCACTCCTCCTTGTCACCCCTCCATGTAGCTATTCCATGTCACTCCTCCATGTCGCTCTACCAACTCTCTCCTCCATGTCACTCATCCACGTCACTCCTCCATGTCACACTTCCTTGTCACTCCTCCATGTAGCTACTCCATGTCACTACACCAACTCACTCATCCCTGTCCCTCCGCCATGTCACTCCACCATATCAACCCTCCTTCCTGATCAAACTTGTCACTTCTCAAATGTCACTACTCCATGTCTTTCCTTCACATCAATCCTCTATGTCACTCCTCCATGTCACTCCTCCATGTCATTCCTCCTTGTAGCTATTCCATGTCACTCCTCCATGTTGCTACACCAACTCACTCCTAATGTCACTCCTCCATGTCACTACTCCATGTCACTCCTCCATGTCGCTACACCAACTCACTCCTAATGTCACTCCTCCATGTCACTACTCCATGTCACTCCTCCATGTCGCTACACCAACTCATTCCTCCTTGTCGCTATTCCATGTCACTTCTCCATGTCGCTACACCAACTCACTCCTCCATGTCACTCCCCCATTTCACTCCACCACGTCACTCCTCCATGTCACTCCTCCATATCAACCCTCCATGTCACTCCTCCATGACGCAACACCAACTCAATCCTCATGTCAATCCTCCATGTAGCTACTCCATGTCACTCCCTAATGTCGCTACGCCAACTCAATCCTCATTTTCACTCCTCCATGTCACTCAGCCAAGACATTTGTCCATGTCACTACTTTATGTCTCTCCTCCAAGTCACTCCTCCATGTCAATTCTATATGTCTTCCATGTTACTCCTCCATGTCGCTCCACCAACTCACTCCTCCATGTCACTCCTCCTTGTCACTCCTCCATGTAGCTATTCCATGTCACTCCTCCATGTCGCTCTACCAATTCACTCCTCCATGTCACTCGTCCACGTCACTACTCCTTGTCACACTTCCTTGTCACTCCTCCATGTAGCTACTCCATGTCACTACACCAACTCACTTATCCCTGTCCCTCCGCCATGTCACTCCACCATATCAACCCTCCTTCCTGATCAAACTTGTCACTTCTCCATGTCACTCCTCCATGTCATTCCTCCTTGTCGCTATTCCATGTCACTCCTCCATGTCACTCCTCCATATCAACCCTCCATGTCACTCCTCCATGACGCTACACCAACTCAATCCTCATGTCACTCCTCCATGTAGCTACTCCATGTCACTCCCTAATGTCGCTACACCAACTCAATCCTCCTTTTCACTCCTCCATCTCACTCAGCCAAGACATTTGTCCATGTCACTACTTTATGTCACTCCTCCATGTCACTGCTCCACGTCACTCCTCTATGTCACTCCTCCATGTCACTCCTCCATGTCGCTATTCCATGTCACTCCTTATGTCGCTATATAAACTCACTCCTCCATGTCACTCCTCCATTTCACTCCACCTCGTCACTCCTCCATGTCACTCCTCCATATCAACCCTCCATGTCACTCGTCCATGTCCCTCCGCCATGTCACTCCACCATATCAACCCTCCTTCCTGATCAAACTTGTCACTTCTCCATGTCATTACTCCATGTCTCTCCTCCACATCACTCCTCTATATCACTCCTCCATGTCACTCCTCCATGTCACTCTCCTTGTCGCTATTCCATGTTACTCCTCCATGTCGCTACACCAACTCACTCTTCCATGTCACTCCACCACGTCACTCCTCTATTACACTCCTCCATGTCACTCCTCCATGTCACAACTCCATATGACTCCTCAATGTCGCTCCACCAACTCACTCCTCCATATCACTCCTCCATGTCACTCCTCCACGTCACTCCTCTATGTCACTCCTCCATGTCACTCCTCCATATCAATCCTTCATGTCACTCCTCCATGTCACTCCTCCATGTTGCTTCACCAACTCAATCATCCTTGTCACTCCTCCATTTAACTCCTCCATATCACTCCTCCTTGTCACTCCTACATGTCACTCCTCCATGTCACTCCTCTATGTCACTCCTCCATGTCACTCCTCCATGTCGCTATTTCATGGCACTTCTCCATGTCGCTACACCAACTCACTCCTCCATGTCATTCCTCCATGTCACTCCTCCATTTCACTCCACCACGTCACTCCTCCATGTCACTCCTCCATATCAACCCTCCATGTCACTGCTCCATGTCAGTCCTCCATGTCACTCCTCCATGTCACTACACCAACTCACTAATCCCTGTCCCTCCGCCATGTCACTCCACAATATCAAACCTCCTTCCTTATCAAACTTGGCAGTTCTCCATATCACTACTCCATGTCTCTCCTCCACATCAATCCTCTATGTCACTCCTCCATGTCACTCCTCCTTGTCGCAATTCCATGTCACTCCTCCATGTTGCTACACCAACTCACTCCTCATGTCACTCCTCCATGTCGCTACTCCATGTCAGTCCTCCATGTCGCTACACCAACTCAATCCTCCTTGTCACTCCTCCATGTCACTCATCCAAGTCATTCCTCCATGTCACTCCTTTATGTCACTCCTCCAAGTCACTCCTCCATGTCATTTCTATATATCTCCCATGTCACTCCTCCATGTCGCTCCACCAACTCACTCATCCATGACACTCCTCCTTGTCACTCCTCCATGTAGCTATTCCATGTCACTCCTCCATGTAGCTCTACCAACTCACTCCTCCATGTCACTCGTCCACGTCACTCCTCCATGTCACACTTCCTTGTCACTCCTCCATGTAGCTACTTCATGTCACTACACCAACTCACTCATCCCTTTACCTCTGCCATGTCACTCCACCATATCAACCCTCCTTCCTGATCAAACACTTCTCCATGTCACTACTCCATGTCTCTTCTCCACATCAATCCTCTATGTCACTCCTCCATGTCACTCCTCCTTGTCGTTATTCCATGTCACTCCTCCATGTCGCTACACCAACTCACTCCTCATGTCACTCCTCCATGTCACTCCTCCATGTCGCTATTCCATGTCATTCCTTATGTCGCTACACCAACTCACTCCTCCAATTCACTCTACCACGTCACTCCTCCATATCATTCCTCCATATCAACCCTCCATGTCACTCCTCAATGTCACTCCTCCATGTCATTCCTCAATGTCACTCCTCCATGTCGCTACACGAACTCACTCATCCCTGTCCCTCCGCCATGTCACTCCTCCATGTCGCTACACCAACTCACTCCTCATGTCACTCCTCCATGTCGCTACTCCATTTCACTCCTCCATGTCGCTACACCAACTCAATCCTCCTTGTCACTCCTCAATGTCACTCATCCAAGTCACTCCTCCATGTCGCTATTCCATGTCACTCCTTATGTCGATACACCAACTCACTCCTCCATGTCACTCCTCCATTTCACTCCACCACGTCACTCCTCCATGTCACTCCTCCATGTCACTCCTCCATGTCACTCCTCCATGTCACTACACCAACTCACTAATCCCTGTCCCTCCGCCATGTCACTCCACCATATCAACCCTCCTTCCTGATCAAACTTGTCAGTTCTCCATGTCACTACTCCATGTCTCTCCTCCACATCAATCCTCTATGTCACTCCTCCATGTCACTCCTCCATGTCACTCCTCCTTGTCGCTATTCCATGTCACTCCTCCATGTTGCTACACCAACTCACTCCTCATGTCACTCCTCCATGTCGCTACTCCATGTCACTCCTCCATGTCGCTACACCATCTCAATCCTCCTTGTCACTCCTCCATGTCACTCATCCAAGTCATTCCTCCATGTCACTCCTCCAAGTCACTCCTCCATGTCACTTCTATATGACTTCCATGTCACTCCTCCATGTCGCTCCACCAACTCACTCCTCCATGTCACTCCTCCTTGTCACTCCTCCATGTAGCTATTCCATGTCACTCCTCCATGTTGCTCTACCAACTCACTCCTCCATATCACTGCTCCACGTCACTCCTCTATGTAACTCCTCCATGTCAATACTCCATGTCGCTATTCCATGTTACTATTTATGTCGCTACACAAACTCACTCCTCCATGTCACTCCTCCATTTCACTCCACCACGTCACTCCTCCATGTCACTCCTCCATGTCAACCCTCCATGTCACTCCTCCATGTCTCTCCTCCATGTCACTCCTCCATGTCAATACACCAACTCACTCATCCCTTTCCCTCCGCCATGTCACTCCACCATATCAACCCTCCTTCCTGATCAAACTTGTCACTTCTCCATGTCACTACTCCATGTCTCTGATCCACATAAATCCTCTATGTTACTCCTCCATGTCACTCCTCCATGTCACTCCTCCTTGTCGCTATTCCATGTCACTCATCCCTTTCCCTCCGCCATGTCACTCCACCATATCAACCCTCCTTCCTGATCAAACTTGGCAGTTCTCCATATTACTACTCCATGTCTCTCCTCCACATCAATCTTCTATGTCACTCCTCCATGTCACTCCTCCTTGTCGCAATTCCATGTCACTCCTCCATGTTGCTACACCAACTCACTCATCATGTCACTCCTCCATGTCGCTAGTCCATGTCAGTCCTCCATGTCGCTACACCAACTCAATCCTCCTTGTCACTCCTCCATGTCACTCATCCAAGTCATTCCTCCATGTCACTCCTTTATGTCACTCCTTCAAGTCACTCCTCCATGTCATTTCTATATATCTTCCATGTCACTCCTCCATGTCGCTCCACCAACTCACTCATCCATGACACTCCTCCTTGTCACTCCTCCATGTAGCTATTCTATGACACTCCTCCATGTAGCTCTACCAACTCACTCCTCCATGTCACTCGTCCACGTCACTCCTCCATGTCACACTTCCTTGTCACTCCTCCATGTAGCTACTTCATGTCACTACACCAACTCACTCATCCCTTTACCTCCGCCATGTCACTCCACCATATCAACCCTCCTTCCTGATCAAACACTTCTCCATGTCACTACTCCATGTCTCTTCTCCACATCAATCCTCTATGTCACTCCTCCATGTCACTCCTCCTTGTCATTATTCCATGTCACTCCTCCATGTCGCTATTCCATGTCATTCCTTATGTCGCTACACCAACTCACTCCTCCAATTCACTCTACCACGTCACTCCTCCATATCATTCCTCCATATCAACCCTCCATGTCACTCCTCAATGTCACTCCTCCATGTCATTCCTCAATGTCACTCCTCCATGTCGCTACACGAACTCACTCATCCCTGTCCCTCCGCCATGTCACTCCTCCATGTCGCTACACCAACTCACTCCTCATGTCACTCCTCCATGTCACTACTCCATTTCACTCCTCCATGTCGCTACACCAACTCACTCCTCATGTCACTCCTCCATGTCGCTATTCCATGTCACTCCTCCATGTTGCTACACCAACTCACTCCTCATGTCACTCCTCCATGTCGCTACACCATCTCAATCCTCCTTGTCACTCCTCCATGTCACTCATCCAAGTCATTCCTCCATGTCACTCCTCCAAGTCACTCCTCCATGTCACTTCTATATGTTTTCCATGTCACTCCTCCATGTCGCTCCACCAACTCACTCCTCCATGTCACTCCTCCTTGTCACTCCTCCATGTCATTCCTCCTTGTCGCTATTCCATGTCACTCCTCCATGTCGCTACACCAACTCACTCTTCCATGTCACTCCCCCATTTCACTCCACCATGTCACTACTCCATGTCTCTCCCCCACATCAAACCTCTATGTCACTCCTCCATGTCACTCCTCTATTTCACTCCTCCTTGTAGCTCTTCCATGTCACTACTCCATGTCGCTACACCAACTCAATCCAATTGTCTCTCCTCCATGTAGCTACTCCATGTCACTTCTCCATGTCGCTACACCAACTCAATCCTCCTTATAACTCCTCCATGTCACTGCTCCACGTCACTCCTCTATGTCACTCCTCCATGTCACTCCTTAATGTCACTACTCCATGTCCCTACTCCATGTCACTCCTCCATGTTGCTACTCCATGTCACACCTCCATGTCACTCTTGCATGTCGCTCCTCCATGTCACTTCTCCAAGTCTTCAATGTCATGTCTCTCATCCGTGTAGCTCCATATTGTCACTCCTCCCTATCACTCCTCCATGACACTTTTCAATATCACTCCTCTATGTCATTCCCCTATGTCGCTACTCCATGTCACTCCTCCATGTCGATCCTCCATGTCATTCCTCCATGTCACTTCTATATGTCTTCCATGTCACTCCTCCATGTCGCTCCTCCTTGTCACTCCTCCATGTTGCTCCTCCATGTCACTCCTCCATGTCACTCATCCATGTCCCTCCGCCATGTCACTCCACCATATCAATCCTCCTTGCTGATCCGCCCTGTCACTCCTCCATGTCTCTTCTCCACCTCAATCCTCTATGTCACTCCTCCATGTCACTCTTAAATTTCACTCCACCACACCACTCTTCTATATCACTCCTCCATGTTACTCCTCCATATCAATCCTCCATGTCACTTCTCCATGTCACTCCTCCTTGTCGCAATTCCATGTCACTCCTCCATGTCGCTACACCAACTCAATCCTCCTTGTCACTCCTCCATGTCACTCATCCAAGTCATTCCTCCATGTCACTCCTTTATGTCACTCCTCCAAGTCACTCCTCCATGTCACTTCTATATGTCTTCCATGTCACTCCTCCATGTCGCTCCACCAACTCACTCCTCCATGTCACTCCTCCATGTCACTGCTCCACGTCACTCCTCTATGTCACTACTCCATATCACTTTTCAATATCACTCCTCTATGTCATTCCCCTATGTCGCTACTCCATGTCACTCCTCCATGTCGATCCTCCATGTCACTCCTCCATGTCACTTCTATATGTCTTTCATGTCACTCCTCCATGTCGCTCCTCCTTGACACTCCTCCATGTTGCTCCTCCATGTCACTCCTCCATGTCACTCATCCATGTCCTTCCGCCATGTCACTCCACCATATCAATCCTCCTTGCTGTACGCCCTGTCACTCCTCCATGTCTCTTCTCTACATCAATCCTCTATGTCACTCCTCCATGTCACTCCTCCATGTCGCTCCTCCATGTCGCTATTCCATGTCACTCTTCCATGTCGCTACACAAACTCAATCCTCCTTGTCACTCCTCTGTGTCATTCCTGCAGGTCACTCCTCACTGTCACTCCTCCATGTCACTACACCAACTCAATCATCCCTGTCCCTCCGCCATGTCACACCACCATAACAACCCTCCTTCCTGATCAAACTTGTCACTTCTCCATGTCACTACTCCATGTCTCTCCTCCACATCAATCCACTATGTCACTCCTCCATGTCACTCCTCCATGTCACTCCTCCTTGTTGCTATTCCATGTCACTCCTCCATGTTGCTACACCAACTCACTCCTCATGTCACTCCTCCATGTCGCTACTCCATGTCACTCCTCCATGTTGCTACACCATCTCAATCCTCCTTGTGACTCCTCCATGTCACTCATCCAAGTCATTCCTCCTTGTCAGTCCTTTATGTCACTCCTCCAAGTCACTTCTCCATGTCACTTCTATATGTCTTCCATGTCACTCCTCCATGTTGCTCCACCAACTCACTCCTCCATGTCACTCCTCCTTGTCACTCCTCCATGTAGCTATTCCATGTCACTCCTCCATGTCGCTCTACCAACTCACTCCTCCATGTCACTCGTCCACGTCACTCCTCCATGTCACACTTCCTTGTCACTCCTCCATGTAGCTACTCCATGTCACTACACCAACTCACTCATCCCTGTCCCTCCGCCATGTCACTCCACCATATCAACCCTCCTTCCTGATCAAACTTGTCACTTCTCCATGTCATTACTCCATGTCTCTCCTCCACATCACTCCTCTATATCACTCCTCCATGTCACTCCTCCATGTCACTCTCCTTGTCGCTATTCCATGTTACTCCTCCATGTCGCTACACCAACTCACTCTTCCATGTCACTCCTCCATTTCACTCCACCACGTCACTCCTCTATTTCACTCCTCCATGTCACTCCTCCATATCAGTCCTCCATTTCACTCCTCCATGTAACTTCTTAATGTCACTACTCCATGTCGCTATTCCATGTCACTCCTCCATGTCACTCTTGCATGTCGCTCCTCCATGTCAATTCTCCAAGTCTTCAATGTCATGTCTCTCATCCGTGTAGCTCCATATTGTCACTCCTCCATATCACTCCTCCGTGTCACTTCTACATGTTTTCCATGTCACTCCTCCACATCACTCCTCTATGTCACTCCTCCATGTCACTTTTCAATATCACTCCTCTATGTCATTTCCCTATGTCGCTACTCCATGTCACTCCTCCATGTCGATCCTCCATGTCACTCCTCTATGTCACTTCTATATGTCTTCCATGTCACTCCTCCATGTCACTTCTCCATGTCACTCCTCCATGTCACTCATCCCTGTCCCTCCGCAATGTCACTCCACCATATCAACCCTCCTTCCTGATTAAACCTGTCACTTCTCCTTGTCACTCCTCCATGTCTCTCCTCCACATCAATCCTCTATGTCACTCCTCCATGTCACTCCTCCATGTCGCTATTACATGTCACTCCTCAATGTCGCTACACCAACTCACTCTTCCATGTCACTCCTCCATTTCACTCCACCACGTCACTCCTCTACATCACTCCTCAGGTCCCTCATCCATGTCGCTACACCATGTCACTCCTCCATGTTGCTACACCAACTCAAACCTCCTTGTCACTCCTCCATGTCACTCATCCATGTCATTCCTCCATGTCACTCCTTTATGTCACTCCTCAATGTCATTCCTCCATGTCACTACTTTATGTCACTCCTCCAAGTCACTCCTCAATTTCACTTCTATATGTCTTCCATGTCACTCCTCCATGTCACTATTCCATGTTGCTACTCCATATAACTCCTCAATGTTGCTACACCAACTCACTCCTCCATGTCACTCCTCCATGAAGCTACTCCATGTCACTCGTCCATGTCACTCTTCCATGTCGCTACTCTATGTCAATCCTCCATGTCACTCCTCCATATCACTACTCCATGTTGCTACTCCATGTCACTCCTCAATGTCGCTACACCAACTCACTCCTCAATGTTGCTACACAAACTCACTCCTCCATGTCACTACTCCATGTCGCTACTCCATGTCACTCCTCCATGTCACTCCTCCAAGTCACTCCTCCATGTCACAACTCCATATGACTCCTCAATGTCGCCCCACCAACTCACTCCTCCATATCACTCCTCCATGTCACTCCTCCACGTCACTCCTCTATGTCACTCCTCCATGTCACTCCTCCATATCAATCCTTCATGTTACTCCTCCATGTCACTCCTCCATGTCGCTACACCAACTCACTCCTTGATGTCATTCCTCCATGTCGCTACTCCATGTCACTCCTCCATGTTGCTTCACCAACTCAATAATCATTGTCACTCCTCCATTTCACTCCTCCATATCACTCCTCCTTGTCACTCCTACATGTCACTCCTCCATGTCACTCCTCTATGTCACTCCTCCATGTCACTCCTCCATGTCGCTATTTCATGGCACTTCTCCATGTCGCTACACCAACTCACTCCTCCATGTCATTCCTCCATGTCACTCCTTTATGTCAATTCTATATGTCTTCCATGTCACTCCTCCATGTCGTTACACCAACTCACTCCTCCATGTCACTCCTCCATGTCGCTACTCCATGTCACTCCTCCATGTCACTCCTCCATGTCTCTCCTTCATGTCATTTCTCCATGTCATTCTCTATGTCACTTCTCCATTTCACTCCTCCATGTCACTCCTCATTGTCACTACTCCATGTCACTCCTCCATGTCGCTACACCAACTCACTCCTCATGTTACTCCTCCATGTCGATACTCCATGTCACTGCTCCATGTCGCTACACCAACTCAATACTCCTTGTCACTCCTCCATGTCACTCCTCCATGTCACTCCTCCTTGTCATTATTCCATGTCACTCCTCCATGTCGCTACACCAACTCACTCCTCATGTCACTCCTCCATGTCACTCCTCCATGTCGCTATTCCATGTCATTCCTTATGTCGCTACACCAACTCACTCCTCCAATTCACTCTACCACGTCACTCCTCCATATCATTCCTCCATATCAACCCTCCATGTCACTCCTCAATGTCACTCCTCCATGTCATTCCTCAATGTCACTCCTCCATGTCGCTACACGAACTCACTCATCCCTGTCCCTCCGCCATGTCACTCCTCCATGTCGCTACACCAACTCACTCCTCATGTCACTCCTCCATGTCACTACTCCATTTCACTCCTCCATGTCGCTACACCAACTCACTCCTCATGTCACTCCTACATGTCGCTATTCCATGTCACTCCTCCATGTTGCTACACCAACTCACTCCTCATGTCACTCCTCCATGTCGCTACACCATCTCAATCCTCCTTGTCACTCCTCCATGTCACTCATCCAAGTCATTCCTCCATGTCACTCCTCCAAGTCACTCCTCCATGTCACTTCTATATGTTTTCCATGTCACTCCTCCATGTCGCTCCACCAACTCACTCCTCCATGTCACTCCTCCTTGTCACTCCTCCATGTCATTCCTCCTTGTCGCTATTCCATGTCACTCCTCCATGTCGCTACACCAACTCACTCTTCCATGTCACTCCCCCATTTCACTCCACCATGTCACTACTCCATGTCTCTCCCCCACATCAAACCTCTATGTCACTCCTCCATGTCACTCCTCTATTTCACTCCTCCTTGTAGCTCTTCCATGTCACTACTCCATGTCGCTACACCAACTCAATCCAATTGTCTCTCCTCCATGTAGCTACTCCATGTCACTTCTCCATGTCGCTACACCAACTCAATCCTCCTTATAACTCCTCCATGTCACTGCTCCACGTCACTCCTCTATGTCACTCCTCCATGTCACTCCTTAATGTCACTACTCCATGTCCCTACTCCATGTCACTCCTCCATGTTGTTACTCCATGTCACACCTCCATGTCACTCTTGCATGTCGCTCCTCCATGTCACTTCTCCAAGTCTTCAATGTCATGTCTCTCATCCGTGTAGCTCCATATTGTCACTCCTCCCTATCACTCCTCCATGACACTTTTCAATATCACTCCTCTATGTCATTCCCCTATGTCGCTACTCCATGTCACTCCTCCATGTCGATCCTCCATGTCATTCCTCCATGTCACTTCTATATGTCTTCCATGTCACTCCTCCATGTCGCTCCTCCTTGTCACTCCTCCATGTTGCTCCTCCATGTCACTCCTCCATGTCACTCATCCATGTCCCTCCGCCATGTCACTCCACCATATCAATCCTCCTTGCTGATCCGCCCTGTCACTCCTCCATGTCTCTTCTCCACCTCAATCCTCTATGTCACTCCTCCATGTCACTCTTAAATTTCACTCCACCACACCACTCTTCTATATCACTCCTCCATGTTACTCCTCCATATCAATCCTCCATGTCACTTCTCCATGTCACTCCTCCTTGTCGCAATTCCATGTCACTCCTCCATGTCGCTACACCAACTCAATCCTCCTTGTCACTCCTCCATGTCACTCATCCAAGTCATTCCTCCATGTCACTCCTTTATGTCACTCCTCCAAGTCACTCCTCCATGTCACTTCTATATGTCTTCCATGTCACTCCTCCATGTCGCTCCACCAACTCACTCCTCCATGTCACTCCTCCATGTCACTGCTCCACGTCACTCCTCTATGTCACTACTCCATATCACTTTTCAATATCACTCCTCTATGTCATTCCCCTATGTCGCTACTCCATGTCACTCCTCCATGTCGATCCTCCATGTCACTCCTCCATGTCACTTCTATATGTCTTTCATGTCACTCCTCCATGTCGCTCCTCCTTGTCAGTCCTCCATGTTGCTCCTCCATGTCACTCCTCCATGTCACTCATCCATGTCCTTCCGCCATGTCACTCCACCATATCAATCCTCCTTGCTGTACGCCCTGTCACTCCTCCATGTCTCTTCTCTACATCAATCCTCTATGTCACTCCTCCATGTCACTCCTCCATGTCGCTCCTCCATGTCGCTATTCCATGTCACTCTTCCATGTCGCTACACAAACTCAATCCTCCTTGTCACTCCTCTGTGTCATTCCTGCAGGTCACTCCTCACTGTCACTCCTCCATGTCACTACACCAACTCAATCATCCCTGTCCCTCCGCCATGTCACACCACCATAACAACCCTCCTTCCTGATCAAACTTGTCACTTCTCCATGTCACTACTCCATGTCTCTCCTCCACATCAATCCACTATGTCACTCCTCCATGTCACTCCTCCATGTCACTCCTCCTTGTTGCTATTCCATGTCACTCCTCCATGTTGCTACACCAACTCACTCCTCATGTCACTCCTCCATGTCGCTACTCCATGTCACTCCTCCATGTTGCTACACCATCTCAATCCTCCTTGTGACTCCTCCATGTCACTCATCCAAGTCATTCCTCCTTGTCAGTCCTTTATGTCACTCCTCCAAGTCACTTCTCCATGTCACTTCTATATGTCTTCCATGTCACTCCTCCATGTTGCTCCACCAACTCACTCCTCCATGTCACTCCTCCTTGTCACTCCTCCATGTAGCTATTCCATGTCACTCCTCCATGTCGCTCTACCAACTCACTCCTCCATGTCACTCGTCCACGTCACTCCTCCATGTCACACTTCCTTGTCACTCCTCCATGTAGCTACTCCATGTCACTACACCAACTCACTCATCCCTGTCCCTCCGCCATGTCACTCCACCATATCAACCCTCCTTCCTGATCAAACTTGTCACTTCTCCATGTCATTACTCCATGTCTCTCCTCCACATCACTCCTCTATATCACTCCTCCATGTCACTCCTCCATGTCACTCTCCTTGTCGCTATTCCATGTTACTCCTCCATGTCGCTACACCAACTCACTCTTCCATGTCACTCCTCCATTTCACTCCACCACGTCACTCCTCTATTTCACTCCTCCATGTCACTCCTCCATATCAGTCCTCCATTTCACTCCTCCATGTAACTTCTTAATGTCACTACTCCATGTCGCTATTCCATGTCACTCCTCCATGTCACTCTTGCATGTCGCTCCTCCATGTCAATTCTCCAAGTCTTCAATGTCATGTCTCTCATCCGTGTAGCTCCATATTGTCACTCCTCCATATCACTCCTCCGTGTCACTTCTACATGTTTTCCATGTCACTCCTCCACATCACTCCTCTATGTCACTCCTCCATGTCACTTTTCAATATCACTCCTCTATGTCATTTCCCTATGTCGCTACTCCATGTCACTCCTCCATGTCGATCCTCCATGTCACTCCTCTATGTCACTTCTATATGTCTTCCATGTCACTCCTCCATGTCACTTCTCCATGTCACTCCTCCATGTCACTCATCCCTGTCCCTCCGCAATGTCACTCCACCATATCAACCCTCCTTCCTGATTAAACCTGTCACTTCTCCTTGTCACTCCTCCATGTCTCTCCTCCACATCAATCCTCTATGTCACTCCTCCATGTCACTCCTCCATGTCGCTATTACATGTCACTCCTCAATGTCGCTACACCAACTCACTCTTCCATGTCACTCCTCCATTTCACTCCACCACGTCACTCCTCTACATCACTCCTCAGGTCCCTCATCCATGTCGCTACACCATGTCACTCCTCCATGTTGCTACACAAACTCAAACCTCCTTGTCACTCCTCCATGTCACTCATCCATGTCATTCCTCCATGTCACTCCTTTATGTCACTCCTCAATGTCATTCCTCCATGTCACTACTTTATGTCACTCCTCCAAGTCACTCCTCAATTTCACTTCTATATGTCTTCCATGTCACTCCTCCATGTCACTATTCCATGTTGCTACTCCATATAACTCCTCAATGTTGCTACACCAACTCACTCCTCCATGTCACTCCTCCATGAAGCTACTCCATGTCACTCCTCCATGTCACTCTTCCATGTCGCTACTCTATGTCAATCCTCCATGTCACTCCTCCATATCACTACTCCATGTTGCTACTCCATGTCACTCCTCAATGTCGCTACACCAACTCACTCCTCAATGTTGCTACACAAACTCACTCCTCCATGTCACTACTCCATGTCGCTACTCCATGTCACTCCTCCATGTCACTCCTCCAAGTCACTCCTCCATGTCACAACTCCATATGACTCCTCAATGTCGCCCCACCAACTCACTCCTCCATATCACTCCTCCATGTCACTCCTCCACGTCACTCCTCTATGTCACTCCTCCATGTCACTCCTCCATATCAATCCTTCATGTTACTCCTCCATGTCACTCCTCCATGTCGCTACACCAACTCACTCCTTGATGTCATTCCTCCATGTCGCTACTCCATGTCACTCCTCCATGTTGCTTCACCAACTCAATAATCATTGTCACTCCTCCATTTCACTCCTCCATATCACTCCTCCTTGTCACTCCTACATGTCACTCCTCCATGTCACTCCTCTATGTCACTCCTCCATGTCACTCCTCCATGTCGCTATTTCATGGCACTTCTCCATGTCGCTACACCAACTCACTCCTCCATGTCATTCCTCCATGTCACTCCTTTATGTCAATTCTATATGTCTTCCATGTCACTCCTCCATGTCGTTACACCAACTCACTCCTCCATGTCACTCCTCCATGTCGCTACTCCATGTCACTCCTCCATGTCACTCCTCCATGTCTCTCCTTCATGTCACTTCTCCATGTCATTCTCTATGTCACTTCTCCATTTCACTCCTCCATGTCACTCCTCATTGTCACTACTCCATGTCACTCCTCCATGTCGCTACACCAACTCACTCCTCATGTTACTCCTCCATGTCGATACTCCATGTCACTGCTCCATGTCGCTACACCAACTCAATACTCCTTGTCACTCCTCCATGTCACTTCTCCATGTCGCTCCTTCATTTCAGTACTCCATGTCATTCTTCCACGTCGCTACACTAACTCACTCCTCCATGTCACTCCTTCATATCACTCCTCCATGTCACTACTCCATGTCATTCCTCCATGTCACTACTCCATATCACTCCTCCATGTCACTTCTATATGTCTTCAATGTAACTCTTCCATGTTGCTCCTCCATGTCACTCCTCCATGTAACTCCTCCAAGTCGATCCTCCATTTTGCTCCTCTATGTCACTCTTCCATGTCACTCCTCCATATGACTCCTCCATATGACTCCTCCTTGCTGTTACATGTCTGTCATCTATGTCGCTCCTTAATGTCACTCCATTTCACTCATCCATTTCACTACTCCATATTGCTACTCCATGTCAATCCTCCAAGTCACTCCTCCATTTCGCTAGTCCATGTGACTCCTCCATGTTGCTCCACCAACTCAATGCTCCATGTCACTCCTGCATGTCACTTTTCCACGTCACTCCTCTATGTCACTACTCCATTTCACTCCTCCATGTCGCTACTCCATGTCACTCCTCCATGTCGCTACACTAACTCACTCCTCATCTCACTCCTCCATGTCGCTATTCCATGTCACTCCTCCATGTCCCTACACCAACCCAATCCTCCTTGTCACTCCTCAATGTCACTCATCCATGTTATTCCTCCATGTCACTCCTTTATGTCACTCCTCCAAGTCACTCCTCCATGTCACTTCTATATGTCTTCCATGTCACTCCTCCATGTTGCTCCACCAACTCACTCCTCCATGTAACTCCTCCATGTCACTCCTCCATGTCACTCCTCTATGTCACTCCTCCATTTCACTCCTCCATGTCGCTATTCCATGTCAGTCCTTATGTCGCTACACCAACTCACTCCTCCATGTTACTCCTCCATGTTACTCCTCCATTTCACTCCACCACGTCACTCCTCCATGTCACTACACCAACTCACTCATCCCTGTCCCTCCGCCATGTCACTCCTCCATGTCACTCCTCCATGTCACTACACCAACTCACTCCTCATGTCACTCCTCCATGTCGCTACTCAATTTCACTCCTCCATGTCGCTACACCAACTCAATCCTCCTTGTCACTCCTCCATGTCACTTATCCAAGTCACTCCTTCATGTCGCTATTCCATGTCACTCCTTTTGTCGATACACCAACTCACTCCTCCATGTAACTCCTCCAATTCATTCCACCACGTCACTCCTCCATGTCACTCCTCCATGTCACTCCTCCATGTCACTACACCAACTCACTAATCCCTGTCCCTCCTCCATGTCACTCCTCCATATCAACCCTCCTTCCTGATCAAACTTGTCAGTTCTCCATGTCACTACTCCATGTCTCTCCTCCACAACAATCCTTTATATCACTCCTCCAACTCACTCCTCCTTGTCACTCTTCCATGTCACTCCTCCATGTCGCTACACCAACTCAATCCTCATGTCACTCCTCCATGTAGCTACTCCATGTCACTCCTCCATGTCGCTACACCAACTCAATACTCCTTGTCACTCCTCCATGTCACTCAGCAAAGTCATTTGTCCATGTCACTCCTTTATGTCACTCCTCCAAGTCACTCCTCCATGTCACTTCTATATGTCTTCCATGTCACTCCTCCATGTTGCTCTACCACATCACTCCTCTATGTCACTCCTCCATGTCACTCATCCATGTCGGTATTCCATGTCACTCCTGTGTCGCTATATAAACTCACACCTCCATTTCACTCCTCCATTTCACTCCAACACGTCACTCCTCCATGTTGCTACACCAACTCACTCCTCATGTCACTCCTCCATATCAACCCTCCATGTCACTCCTCCTTGTCGCTACACCAACACACTCTTCCATGTTACTCCTCCATTTCACTCCACCATGTCACTCTTCTACGTCACTCTTCATGTCACTCCTCCATGTCGCTACTCCTTGTCACTCCTCCATGTCACTCATCCATGTCATTCCTCCATGTCAATCCTTTATGTCACTCCTCCAAGTCACTCATCAATTTCACTACTATATGACTTCAATGTCACTCCTGCATGTCGCTCCTCCATATCACTCCTCTATTTCACTCCTCCATGTCACTCCTCCATATTAATCCTCCTTTTCACTCCTCCATGTAACTCCTTAATGTCACTACTCCATATCGCTACTCAATGTCACTCCTCCATGTCACTCTTGCATGTCGCTCCTCTATGTCACTTCTCCATGTCTTCAATGTCATGTCTCTCATCCGTGTAGCTCCATATTGTCACTCCGCCATATCACTCCTCCGTGTCACTTCTATATGTTTTCCATTTCAATCCACCACATCACTCCTCCATGTCACTCCTCCATATCAACCCTCCATGTTACTCGTCCATGTCACTCCTCCATGTCACTCCTCCATGTCACTACACCAACTCACTAATCCCTGTACCTCCGCCATGTCACTCCACCATATCAACCCTCCTTCCTGATCAAATTTGTCAGTTCTCCATGTCACTACTCCATGTCTCTCCTCCACATCAATCCTCTATGTCATACCTCCATGTCACTCCTCCATGTCGCTCCACCAACTCACTCCTCCATGTCACTCCTCCTTGTCACTATTCCATGTCACTCCTCCATTTTGCTAAACCAACTCACTCCTCATGTCACTCCTCCATGTCGCTACTCCATGTCACTCCTCCATGTCGCTACACCATCTCAATCCTCCTTGTCACTCATCCATGTCACTCATCCAAGTCATTCCTCCATGTCACTCCTTTATGTCACTCCTCCAAGTCACTCCTCCATGTCACTTCTATATGTCTTCCATGTCACTCCTCCTTGTCACTCCTCCTTGTCACTATTCCATGTCACTCCTCCATGTCGCTACACCAACTCACTCCTCCATGTCACTCCCCCATTTCACTACACCACGTAACTCCTCCATGTCACTCCTCCATTTCACTCCACCACATCACTCCTCCATGTCACTCCTCCATGTCACTCCTCCATGTCACTACACCAACTCACTTATCCCGGTCCCTCCGCCATGTCACTCCACCATATCAACCCTCCTTCCTGATCAAACTTGTCACTTCTCCATGTCACTACTCCATGTCTTTCCTCCACATCAATCCTCTATGTCACTCCTCCATGTCATTCCTCCTTGTCGCTATTGCTTGTCGCTCCTCCATGTCACTTCTCCAAGTCTTCAATGTCATGTCTCTCATCTGTGTTGCTCCGTATTGTCACACCTCCACATCATTCCTCTATATCACTCCTCTATGTCATTCCCCTATGTCGCTACTCCATGTCACTCCTTCATGTAGATCCTCCATGTCACTCCTCCAGGTCACTTCTATATGTCGCTCCTCCTTGTCACTCCTCCATGTTGCTCCTCCATGTCACTCCTCAATGTCACTCATCCATGTCCCTCCGCCATGTCACTCCACCATATCAATCCTCCTTGCTGATCCACCCTGTCACTCCTCCATGTCTCTCCTCCACATCAATCCTCTATGTCACTCCTCCATGTCACTCCTCCATGTCATTCCTCCATGTCGCTATTCCATGTCACTCCTCCATGTCGCTACACAAACTCAATCCTCCTTGTCACTCCTCCATTTCAATCCTCCATGTCATTCCTCCATGTCACTCCTCCATGTCACTACACCAACTCACTCATCCCTGTCCCTCCGCCATGTCACTCCTCCATGTAACTCATCCATTTCACTCCTCCATGTCACTACACCAACTCACTAATCCCTGTCCCTCAGCCATGTCACTCCACCATATCAACCCTCCTTCCTGATCAAACTTGTCAGTTCTCCATGTCACTACTCCATGTCTCTCCTCCACATCAATCCTCTATGTCACTCCTCCATGTCACTCCTCCTTGTCGCTATTCCATGTCAATCCTCCATGTCGCTACGCCAACTCAATACTCCTTGTCACTCCTCCATGTCACTCATCCAAGTCATTCCTCCATGTCACTCCTCCTTGTCACCCCTCCATGTAGCTATTCCATGTCACTCCTCCATGTCGCTCTACCAACTCTCTCCTCCATGTCACTCGTCCACGTCACTCCTCCATGTCACACTTCCTTGTCACTCCTCCATGTAGCTACTCCATGTCACTACACCAACTCACTCATCCCTGTCCCTCCGCCATGTCACTCCACCATATCAACCCTCCTTCCTGATCAAACTTGTCACTTCTCAAATGTCACTACTCCATGTCTTTCCTTCACATCAATCCTCTATGTCACTCCTCCATGTCACTCCTCCATGTCATTCCTCCTTGTAGCTATTCCATGTCACTCCTCCATGTTGCTACACCAACTCACTCCTAATGTCACTCCTCCATGTCACTACTCCATGTCACTCCTCCATGTCGCTACACCAACTCACTCCTAATGTCACTCCTCCATGTCACTACTCCATGTCACTCCTCCATGTCGCTACACCAACTCATTCCTCCTTGTCGCTATTCCATGTCACTTCTCCATGTCGCTACACCAACTCACTCCTCCATGTCACTCCCCCATTTCACTCCACCACGTCACTCCTCCATGTCACTCCTCCATATCAACCCTCCATGTCACTCCTCCATGACGCAACACCAACTCAATCCTCATGTCAATCCTCCATGTAGCTACTCCATGTCACTCCCTAATGTCGCTACGCCAACTCAATCCTCATTTTCACTCCTCCATGTCACTCAGCCAAGACATTTGTCCATGTCACTACTTTATGTCTCTCCTCCAAGTCACTCCTCCATGTCAATTCTATATGTCTTCCATGTTACTCCTCCATGTCGCTCCACCAACTCACTCCTCCATGTCACTCCTCCTTGTCACTCCTCCATGTAGCTATTCCATGTCACTCCTCCATGTCGCTCTACCAACTCACTCCTCCATGTCACTCGTCCACGTCACTACTCCTTGTCACACTTCCTTGTCACTCCTCCATGTAGCTACTCCATGTCACTACACCAACTCACTTATCCCTGTCCCTCCGCCATGTCACTCCACCATATCAACCCTCCTTCCTGATCAAACTTGTCACTTCTCCATGTCACTCCTCCATGTCATTCCTCCTTGTCGCTATTCCATGTCACTCCTCCATGTCGCTACACCAACTCATTCCTCCATGTCACTCCCCCATTTCACTCCACCACGTCACTCCTCCATGTCACTCCTCCATATCAACCCTCCATGTCACTCCTCCATGACGCTACACCAACTCAATCCTCATGTCACTCCTCCATGTAGCTACTCCATGTCACTCCCTAATGTCGCTACACCAACTCAATCCTCCTTTTCACTCCTCCATCTCACTCAGCCAAGACATTTGTCCATGTCACTACTTTATGTCACTCCTCCATGTCACTGCTCCACGTCACTCCTCTATGTCACTCCTCCATGTCACTCCTCCATGTCGCTATTCCATGTCACTCCTTATGTCGCTATATAAACTCACTCCTCCATGTCACTCCTCCATTTCACTCCACCTCGTCACTCCTCCATGTCACTCCTCCATATCAACCCTCCATGTCACTCGTCCATGTCCCTCCGCCATGTCACTCCACCATATCAACCCTCCTTCCTGATCAAACTTGTCACTTCTCCATGTCATTACTCCATGTCTCTCCTCCACATCACTCCTCTATATCACTCCTCCATGTCACTCCTCCATGTCACTCTCCTTGTCGCTATTCCATGTTACTCCTCCATGTCGCTACACCAACTCACTCTTCCATGTCACTCCACCACGTCACTCCTCTATTACACTCCTCCATGTCACTCCTCCATGTCACAACTCCATATGACTCCTCAATGTCGCTCCACCAACTCACTCCTCCATATCACTCCTCCATGTCACTCCTCCACGTCACTCCTCTATGTCACTCCTCCATGTCACTCCTCCATATCAATCCTTCATGTCACTCCTCCATGTCACTCCTCCATGTTGCTTCACCAACTCAATCATCCTTGTCACTCCTCCATTTAACTCCTCCATATCACTCCTCCTTGTCACTCCTACATGTCACTCCTCCATGTCACTCCTCTATGTCACTCCTCCATGTCACTCCTCCATGTCGCTATTTCATGGCACTTCTCCATGTCGCTACACCAACTCACTCCTCCATGTCATTCCTCCATGTCACTCCTCCATTTCACTCCACCACGTCACTCCTCCATGTCACTCCTCCATATCAACCCTCCATGTCACTGCTCCATGTCAGTCCTCCATGTCACTCCTCCATGTCACTACACCAACTCACTAATCCCTGTCCCTCCGCCATGTCACTCCACAATATCAAACCTCCTTCCTTATCAAACTTGGCAGTTCTCCATATCACTACTCCATGTCTCTCCTCCACATCAATCCTCTATGTCACTCCTCCATGTCACTCCTCCTTGTCGCAATTCCATGTCACTCCTCCATGTTGCTACACCAACTCACTCCTCATGTCACTCCTCCATGTCGCTACTCCATGTCAGTCCTCCATGTCGCTACACCAACTCAATCCTCCTTGTCACTCCTCCATGTCACTCATCCAAGTCATTCCTCCATGTCACTCCTTTATGTCACTCCTCCAAGTCACTCCTCCATGTCATTTCTATATATCTTCCATGTCACTCCTCCATGTCGCTCCACCAACTCACTCATCCATGACACTCCTCCTTGTCACTCCTCCATGTAGCTATTCCATGTCACTCCTCCATGTAGCTCTACCAACTCACTCCTCCATGTCACTCGTCCACGTCACTCCTCCATGTCACACTTCCTTGTCACTCCTCCATGTAGCTACTTCATGTCACTACACCAACTCACTCATCCCTTTACCTCTGCCATGTCACTCCACCATATCAACCCTCCTTCCTGATCAAACACTTCTCCATGTCACTACTCCATGTCTCTTCTCCACATCAATCCTCTATGTCACTCCTCCATGTCACTCCTCCTTGTCGTTATTCCATGTCACTCCTCCATGTCGCTACACCAACTCACTCCTCATGTCACTCCTCCATGTCACTCCTCCATGTCGCTATTCCATGTCATTCCTTATGTCGCTACACCAACTCACTCCTCCAATTCACTCTACCACGTCACTCCTCCATATCATTCCTCCATATCAACCCTCCATGTCACTCCTCAATGTCACTCCTCCATGTCATTCCTCAATGTCACTCCTCCATGTCGCTACACGAACTCACTCATCCCTGTCCCTCCGCCATGTCACTCCTCCATGTCGCTACACCAACTCACTCCTCATGTCACTCCTCCATGTCGCTACTCCATTTCACTCCTCCATGTCGCTACACCAACTCAATCCTCCTTGTCACTCCTCAATGTCACTCATCCAAGTCACTCCTCCATGTCGCTATTCCATGTCACTCCTTATGTCGATACACCAACTCACTCCTCCATGTCACTCCTCCATTTCACTCCACCACGTCACTCCTCCATGTCACTCCTCCATGTCACTCCTCCATGTCACTCCTCCATGTCACTACACCAACTCACTAATCCCTGTCCCTCCGCCATGTCACTCCACCATATCAACCCTCCTTCCTGATCAAACTTGTCAGTTCTCCATGTCACTACTCCATGTCTCTCCTCCACATCAATCCTCTATGTCACTCCTCCATGTCACTCCTCCATGTCACTCCTCCTTGTCGCTATTCCATGTCACTCCTCCATGTTGCTACACCAACTCACTCCTCATGTCACTCCTCCATGTCGCTACTCCATGTCACTCCTCCATGTCGCTACACCATCTCAATCCTCCTTGTCACTCCTCCATGTCACTCATCCAAGTCATTCCTCCATGTCACTCCTCCAAGTCACTCCTCCATGTCACTTCTATATGACTTCCATGTCACTCCTCCATGTCGCTCCACCAACTCACTCCTCCATGTCACTCCTCCTTGTCACTCCTCCATGTAGCTATTCCATGTCACTCCTCCATGTTGCTCTACCAACTCACTCCTCCATATCACTGCTCCACGTCACTCCTCTATGTAACTCCTCCATGTCACTACTCCATGTCGCTATTCCATGTTACTATTTATGTCGCTACACAAACTCACTCCTCCATGTCACTCCTCCATTTCACTCCACCACGTCACTCCTCCATGTCACTCCTCCATGTCAACCCTCCATGTCACTCCTCCATGTCTCTCCTCCATGTCACTCCTCCATGTCAATACACCAACTCACTCATCCCTTTCCCTCCGCCATGTCACTCCACCATATCAACCCTCCTTCCTGATCAAACTTGTCACTTCTCCATGTCACTACTCCATGTCTCTGATCCACATAAATCCTCTATGTTACTCCTCCATGTCACTCCTCCATGTCACTCCTCCTTGTCGCTATTCCATGTCACTCATCCCTTTCCCTCCGCCATGTCACTCCACCATATCAACCCTCCTTCCTGATCAAACTTGGCAGTTCTCCATATTACTACTCCATGTCTCTCCTCCACATCAATCCTCTATGTCACTCCTCCATGTCACTCCTCCTTGTCGCAATTCCATGTCACTCCTCCATGTTGCTACACCAACTCACTCATCATGTCACTCCTCCATGTCGCTAGTCCATGTCAGTCCTCCATGTCGCTACACCAACTCAATCCTCCTTGTCACTCCTCCATGTCACTCATCCAAGTCATTCCTCCATGTCACTCCTTTATGTCACTCCTTCAAGTCACTCCTCCATGTCATTTCTATATATCTTCCATGTCACTCCTCCATGTCGCTCCACCAACTCACTCATCCATGACACTCCTCCTTGTCACTCCTCCATGTAGCTATTCTATGACACTCCTCCATGTAGCTCTACCAACTCACTCCTCCATGTCACTCGTCCACGTCACTCCTCCATGTCACACTTCCTTGTCACTCCTCCATGTAGCTACTTCATGTCACTACACCAACTCACTCATCCCTTTACCTCCGCCATGTCACTCCACCATATCAACCCTCCTTCCTGATCAAACACTTCTCCATGTCACTACTCCATGTCTCTTCTCCACATCAATCCTCTATGTCACTCCTCCATGTCACTCCTCCTTGTCGTTATTCCATGTCACTCCTCCATGTCGCTACACCAACTCACTCCTCATGTCACTCCTCCATGTCACTCCTCCATGTCGCTATTCCATGTCATTCCTTATGTCGCTACACCAACTCACTCCTCCAATTCACTCTACCACGTCACTCCTCCATATCATTCCTCCATATCAACCCTCCATGTCACTCCTCAATGTCACTCCTCCATGTCATTCCTCAATGTCACTCCTCCATGTCGCTACACGAACTCACTCATCCCTGTCCCTCCGCCATGTCACTCCTCCATGTCGCTACACCAACTCACTCCTCATGTCACTCCTCCATGTCACTACTCCATTTCACTCCTCCATGTCGCTACACCAACTCACTCCTCATGTCACTCCTCCATGTCGCTATTCCATGTCACTCCTCCATGTTGCTACACCAACTCACTCCTCATGTCACTCCTCCATGTCGCTACACCATCTCAATCCTCCTTGTCACTCCTCCATGTCACTCATCCAAGTCATTCCTCCATGTCACTCCTCCAAGTCACTCCTCCATGTCACTTCTATATGTTTTCCATGTCACTCCTCCATGTCGCTCCACCAACTCACTCCTCCATGTCACTCCTCCTTGTCACTCCTCCATGTCATTCCTCCTTGTCGCTATTCCATGTCACTCCTCCATGTCGCTACACCAACTCACTCTTCCATGTCACTCCCCCATTTCACTCCACCATGTCACTACTCCATGTCTCTCCCCCACATCAAACCTCTATGTCACTCCTCCATGTCACTCCTCTATTTCACTCCTCCTTGTAGCTCTTCCATGTCACTACTCCATGTCGCTACACCAACTCAATCCAATTGTCTCTCCTCCATGTAGCTACTCCATGTCACTTCTCCATGTCGCTACACCAACTCAATCCTCCTTATAACTCCTCCATGTCACTGCTCCACGTCACTCCTCTATGTCACTCCTCCATGTCACTCCTTAATGTCACTACTCCATGTCCCTACTCCATGTCACTCCTCCATGTTGCTACTCCATGTCACACCTCCATGTCACTCTTGCATGTCGCTCCTCCATGTCACTTCTCCAAGTCTTCAATGTCATGTCTCTCATCCGTGTAGCTCCATATTGTCACTCCTCCCTATCACTCCTCCATGACACTTTTCAATATCACTCCTCTATGTCATTCCCCTATGTCGCTACTCCATGTCACTCCTCCATGTCGATCCTCCATGTCATTCCTCCATGTCACTTCTATATGTCTTCCATGTCACTCCTCCATGTCGCTCCTCCTTGTCACTCCTCCATGTTGCTCCTCCATGTCACTCCTCCATGTCACTCATCCAAGTCATTCCTCCATGTCACTCCTTTATGTCACTCCTCCAAGTCACTCCTCCATGTCATTTCTATATATCTTCCATGTCACTCCTCCATGTCGCTCCACCAACTCACTCATCCATGACACTCCTCCTTGTCACTCCTCCATGTAGCTATTCCATGTCACTCCTCCATGTAGCTCTACCAACTCACTCCTCCATGTCACTCGTCCACGTCACTCCTCCATGTCACACTTCCTTGTCACTCCTCCATGTAGCTACTTCATGTCACTACACCAACTCACTCATCCCTTTACCTCTGCCATGTCACTCCACCATATCAACCCTCCTTCCTGATCAAACACTTCTCCATGTCACTACTCCATGTCTCTTCTCCACATCAATCCTCTATGTCACTCCTCCATGTCACTCCTCCTTGTCGTTATTCCATGTCACTCCTCCATGTCGCTACACCAACTCACTCCTCATGTCACTCCTCCATGTCACTCCTCCATGTCGCTATTCCATGTCATTCCTTATGTCGCTACACCAACTCACTCCTCCAATTCACTCTACCACGTCACTCCTCCATATCATTCCTCCATATCAACCCTCCATGTCACTCCTCAATGTCACTCCTCCATGTCATTCCTCAATGTCACTCCTCCATGTCGCTACACGAACTCACTCATCCCTGTCCCTCCGCCATGTCACTCCTCCATGTCGCTACACCAACTCACTCCTCATGTCACTCCTCCATGTCGCTACTCCATTTCACTCCTCCATGTCGCTACACCAACTCAATCCTCCTTGTCACTCCTCAATGTCACTCATCCAAGTCACTCCTCCATGTCGCTATTCCATGTCACTCCTTATGTCGATACACCAACTCACTCCTCCATGTCACTCCTCCATTTCACTCCACCACGTCACTCCTCCATGTCACTCCTCCATGTCACTCCTCCATGTCACTCCTCCATGTCACTACACCAACTCACTAATCCCTGTCCCTCCGCCATGTCACTCCACCATATCAACCCTCCTTCCTGATCAAACTTGTCAGTTCTCCATGTCACTACTCCATGTCTCTCCTCCACATCAATCCTCTATGTCACTCCTCCATGTCACTCCTCCATGTCACTCCTCCTTGTCGCTATTCCATGTCACTCCTCCATGTTGCTACACCAACTCACTCCTCATGTCACTCCTCCATGTCGCTACTCCATGTCACTCCTCCATGTCGCTACACCATCTCAATCCTCCTTGTCACTCCTCCATGTCACTCATCCAAGTCATTCCTCCATGTCACTCCTCCAAGTCACTCCTCCATGTCACTTCTATATGACTTCCATGTCACTCCTCCATGTCGCTCCACCAACTCACTCCTCCATGTCACTCCTCCTTGTCACTCCTCCATGTAGCTATTCCATGTCACTCCTCCATGTTGCTCTACCAACTCACTCCTCCATATCACTGCTCCACGTCACTCCTCTATGTAACTCCTCCATGTCACTACTCCATGTCGCTATTCCATGTTACTATTTATGTCGCTACACAAACTCACTCCTCCATGTCACTCCTCCATTTCACTCCACCACGTCACTCCTCCATGTCACTCCTCCATGTCAACCCTCCATGTCACTCCTCCATGTCTCTCCTCCATGTCACTCCTCCATGTCAATACACCAACTCACTCATCCCTTTCCCTCCGCCATGTCACTCCACCATATCAACCCTCCTTCCTGATCAAACTTGTCACTTCTCCATGTCACTACTCCATGTCTCTGATCCACATAAATCCTCTATGTTACTCCTCCATGTCACTCCTCCATGTCACTCCTCCTTGTCGCTATTCCATGTCACTCATCCCTTTCCCTCCGCCATGTCACTCCACCATATCAACCCTCCTTCCTGATCAAACTTGGCAGTTCTCCATATTACTACTCCATGTCTCTCCTCCACATCAATCCTCTATGTCACTCCTCCATGTCACTCCTCCTTGTCGCAATTCCATGTCACTCCTCCATGTTGCTACACCAACTCACTCATCATGTCACTCCTCCATGTCGCTAGTCCATGTCAGTCCTCCATGTCGCTACACCAACTCAATCCTCCTTGTCACTCCTCCATGTCACTCATCCAAGTCATTCCTCCATGTCACTCCTTTATGTCACTCCTTCAAGTCACTCCTCCATGTCATTTCTATATATCTTCCATGTCACTCCTCCATGTCGCTCCACCAACTCACTCATCCATGACACTCCTCCTTGTCACTCCTCCATGTAGCTATTCTATGACACTCCTCCATGTAGCTCTACCAACTCACTCCTCCATGTCACTCGTCCACGTCACTCCTCCATGTCACACTTCCTTGTCACTCCTCCATGTAGCTACTTCATGTCACTACACCAACTCACTCATCCCTTTACCTCCGCCATGTCACTCCACCATATCAACCCTCCTTCCTGATCAAACACTTCTCCATGTCACTACTCCATGTCTCTTCTCCACATCAATCCTCTATGTCACTCCTCCATGTCACTCCTCCTTGTCGTTATTCCATGTCACTCCTCCATGTCGCTACACCAACTCACTCCTCATGTCACTCCTCCATGTCACTCCTCCATGTCGCTATTCCATGTCATTCCTTATGTCGCTACACCAACTCACTCCTCCAATTCACTCTACCACGTCACTCCTCCATATCATTCCTCCATATCAACCCTCCATGTCACTCCTCAATGTCACTCCTCCATGTCATTCCTCAATGTCACTCCTCCATGTCGCTACACGAACTCACTCATCCCTGTCCCTCCGCCATGTCACTCCTCCATGTCGCTACACCAACTCACTCCTCATGTCACTCCTCCATGTCACTACTCCATTTCACTCCTCCATGTCGCTACACCAACTCACTCCTCATGTCACTCCTCCATGTCGCTATTCCATGTCACTCCTCCATGTTGCTACACCAACTCACTCCTCATGTCACTCCTCCATGTCGCTACACCATCTCAATCCTCCTTGTCACTCCTCCATGTCACTCATCCAAGTCATTCCTCCATGTCACTCCTCCAAGTCACTCCTCCATGTCACTTCTATATGTTTTCCATGTCACTCCTCCATGTCGCTCCACCAACTCACTCCTCCATGTCACTCCTCCTTGTCACTCCTCCATGTCATTCCTCCTTGTCGCTATTCCATGTCACTCCTCCATGTCGCTACACCAACTCACTCTTCCATGTCACTCCCCCATTTCACTCCACCATGTCACTACTCCATGTCTCTCCCCCACATCAAACCTCTATGTCACTCCTCCATGTCACTCCTCTATTTCACTCCTCCTTGTAGCTCTTCCATGTCACTACTCCATGTCGCTACACCAACTCAATCCAATTGTCTCTCCTCCATGTAGCTACTCCATGTCACTTCTCCATGTCGCTACACCAACTCAATCCTCCTTATAACTCCTCCATGTCACTGCTCCACGTCACTCCTCTATGTCACTCCTCCATGTCACTCCTTAATGTCACTACTCCATGTCCCTACTCCATGTCACTCCTCCATGTTGCTACTCCATGTCACACCTCCATGTCACTCTTGCATGTCGCTCCTCCATGTCACTTCTCCAAGTCTTCAATGTCATGTCTCTCATCCGTGTAGCTCCATATTGTCACTCCTCCCTATCACTCCTCCATGACACTTTTCAATATCACTCCTCTATGTCATTCCCCTATGTCGCTACTCCATGTCACTCCTCCATGTCGATCCTCCATGTCATTCCTCCATGTCACTTCTATATGTCTTCCATGTCACTCCTCCATGTCGCTCCTCCTTGTCACTCCTCCATGTTGCTCCTCCATGTCACTCCTCCATGTCACTCATCCATGTCCCTCCGCCATGTCACTCCACCATATCAATCCTCCTTGCTGATCCGCCCTGTCACTCCTCCATGTCTCTTCTCCACCTCAATCCTCTATGTCACTCCTCCATGTCACTCTTAAATTTCACTCCACCACACCACTCTTCTATATCACTCCTCCATGTTACTCCTTCATATCAATCCTCCATGTCACTTCTCCATGTCACTCCTCCTTGTCGCAATTCCATGTCACTCCTCCATGTCGCTACACCAACTCAATCCTCCTTGTCACTCCTCCATGTCACTCATCCAAGTCATTCCTCCATGTCACTCCTTTATGTCACTCCTCCAAGTCACTCCTCCATGTCACTTCTATATGTCTTCCATGTCACTCCTCCATGTCGCTCCACCAACTCACTCCTCCATGTCACTCCTCCATGTCACTGCTCCACGTCACTCCTCTATGTAACTCCTCCATGTCACTACTCCATGTCGCTATTCCATGTTACTATTTATGTCGCTACACAAACTCACTCCTCCATTTCACTCCTCCATTTCACTCCACCACGTCACTCCTCCATGTCACTCCTCCATATCAACCCTCCATGTCACTCCTCCATGTCACTCCTCCATGTCACTCCTCCATGTCAATACACCAACTCACTCATCCCTTTCCCTCCGCCATGTCACTCCACCATATCAACCCTCCTTCCTGATCAAACTTGTCACTTCTCCATGTCACTATTCCATGTCTCTGCTCCACATAAATCCTCTATGTTACTCCTCCATGTCACTCCTCCATGTCACTCCTCCTTGTCGCTATTCCATGTCACTCATCCCTTTCCCTCCGCCATGTCACTCCACCATATCAAACCTCCTTCCTGATCAAACTTGTCACTTCTCCATGTCACTACTCCATATCACTTTTCAATATCACTCCTCTATGTCATTCCCCTATGTCGCTACTCCATGTCACTCCTCCATGTCGATCCTCCATGTCACTCCTCCATGTCACTTCTATATGTCTTTCATGTCACTCCTCCATGTCGCTCCTCCTTGTCACTCCTCCATGTTGCTCCTCCATGTCACTCCTCCATGTCACTCATCCATGTCCTTCCGCCATGTCACTCCACCATATCAATCCTCCTTGCTGTACGCCCTGTCACTCCTCCATGTCTCTTCTCTACATCAATCCTCTATGTCACTCCTCCATGTCACTCCTCCATGTCGCTCCTCCATGTCGCTATTCCATGTCACTCTTCCATGTCGCTACACAAACTCAATCCTCCTTGTCACTCCTCTGTGTCATTCCTGCAGGTCACTCCTCACTGTCACTCCTCCATGTCACTACACCAACTCAATCATCCCTGTCCCTCCGCCATGTCACACCACCATAACAACCCTCCTTCCTGATCAAACTTGTCACTTCTCCATGTCACTACTCCATGTCTCTCCTCCACATCAATCCACTATGTCACTCCTCCATGTCACTCCTCCATGTCACTCCTCCTTGTTGCTATTCCATGTCACTCCTCCATGTTGCTACACCAACTCACTCCTCATGTCACTCCTCCATGTCGCTACTCCATGTCACTCCTCCATGTTGCTACACCATCTCAATCCTCCTTGTCACTCCTCCATGTCACTCATCCAAGTCATTCCTCCTTGTCAGTCCTTTATGTCACTCCTCCAAGTCACTTCTCCATGTCACTTCTATATGTCTTCCATGTCACTCCTCCATGTTGCTCCACCAACTCACTCCTCCATGTCACTCCTCCTTGTCACTCCTCCATGTAGCTATTCCATGTCACTCCTCCATGTCGCTCTACCAACTCACTCCTCCATGTCACTCGTCCACGTCACTCCTCCATGTCACACTTCCTTGTCACTCCTCCATGTAGCTACTCCATGTCACTACACCAACTCACTCATCCCTGTCCCTCCGCCATGTCACTCCACCATATCAACCCTCCTTCCTGATCAAACTTGTCACTTCTCCATGTCATTACTCCATGTCTCTCCTCCACATCACTCCTCTATATCACTCCTCCATGTCACTCTTCCATGTCACTCTCCTTGTCGCTATTCCATGTTACTCCTCCATGTCGCTACACCAACTCACTCTTCCATGTCACTCCTCCATTTCACTCCACCACGTCACTCCTCTATTTCACTCCTCCATGTCACTCCTCCATATCAGTCCTCCATTTCACTCCTCCATGTAACTTCTTAATGTCACTACTCCATGTCGCTATTCCATGTCACTCCTCCATGTCACTCTTGCATGTCGCTCCTCCATGTCAATTCTCCAAGTCTTCAATGTCATGTCTCTCATCCGTGTAGCTCCATATTGTCACTCCTCCATATCACTCCTCCGTGTCACTTCTACATGTTTTCCATGTCACTCCTCCACATCACTCCTCTATGTCACTCCTCCATGTCACTTTTCAATATCACTCCTCTATGTCATTTCCCTATGTCGCTACTCCATGTCACTCCTCCATGTCGATCCTCCATGTCACTCCTCTATGTCATTTCTATATGTCTTCCATGTCACTCCTCCATGTCACTTCTCCATGTCACTCCTCCATGTCACTCATCCCTGTCCCTCCGCAATGTCACTCCACCATATCAACCCTCCTTCCTGATCAAACCTGTCACTTCTCCTTGTAACTCCTCCATGTCTCTCCTCCACATCAATCCTCTATTTCACTCCTCCATGTCACTCCTCCATGTCGCTATTACATGTCACTCCTCAATGTCGCTACACCAACTCACTCTTCCATGTCACTCCTCCATTTCACTCCACCACGTCACTCCTCTACATCACTCCTCAGGTCCCTCATCCATGTCGCTACACCATGTCACTCCTCCATGTTGCTACACCAACTCAAACCTCCTTGTCACTCCTCCATGTCACTCATCCATGTCATTCCTCCATGTCACTCCTTTATGTCACTCCTCAATGTCATTCCTCCATGTCACTACTTTATGTCACTCCTCCAAGTCACTCCTCAATTTCACTTCTATATGTCTTCCATGTCACTCCTCCATGTCACTATTCCATGTTGCTACTCCATATAACTCCTCAATGTTGCTACACCAACTCACTCCTCCATGTCACTCCTCCATGAAGCTACTCCATGTCACTCCTCCATGTCACTCTTCCATGTCGCTACTCCATGTCAATCCTCCATGTCACTCCTCCATATCACTACTCCATGTTGCTACTCCATGTCACTCCTCAATGTCGCTACACCAACTCACTCCTCAATGTTGCTACACAAACTCACTCCTCCATGTCACTCCTCCATGTCACTCCTCCACGTCACTCCTCTATGTCACTCCTCCATGTCACTCCTCCATATCAATCCTTCATGTTACTCCTCCATGTCACTCCTCAATGTCACTACACCAACTCACTCCTCAATGTCGCCCCACCAACTCACTCCTCCATATCACTCCTCCATGTCATTCCTCCACGTCACTCCTCTATGTCACTCCTCCATGTCACTCCTCCATATCAATCCTTCATGTTACTCCTCCATGTCACTCCTCCATGTCGCTACACCAACTCACTCCTTGATGTCATTCCTCCATGTCGCTACTCCATGTCACTCCTCCATGTTGCTTCACCAACTCAATAATCATTGTCACTCCTCCATTTCACTCCTCCATATCACTCCTCCTTGTCACTCCTACATGTCACTCCTCCATGTCACTCCTCTATGTCACTCCTCCATGTCACTCCTCCATGTCGCTATTTCATGGCACTTCTCCATGTCGCTACACCAACTCACTCCTCCATGTCATTCCTCCATGTCACTCCTTTATGTCAATTCTATATGTCTTCCATGTCACTCCTCCATGTCGTTACACCAACTCACTCCTCCATGTCACTCCTCCATGTCGCTACTCCATGTCACTCCTCCATGTCACTCCTCCATGTCTCTCCTTCATGTCACTTCTCCATGTCATTCTCTATGTCACTTCTCCATTTCACTCCTCCATGTCACTCCTCATTGTCACTACTCCATGTCACTCCTCCATGTCGCTACACCAACTCACTCCTCATGTTACTCCTCCATGTCGATACTCCATGTCACTGCTCCATGTCGCTACACCAACTCAATACTCCTTGTCACTCCTCCATGTCACTTCTCCATGTCGCTCCTTCATTTCAGTACTCCATGTCATTCTTCCACGTCGCTACACTAACTCACTCCTCCATGTCACTCCTTCATATCACTCCTCCATGTCACTACTCCATGTCATTCCTCCATGTCACTACTCCATATCACTCCTCCATGTCACTTCTATATGTCTTCAATGTAACTCTTCCATGTTGCTCCTCCATGTCACTCCTCCATGTAACTCCTCCAAGTCGATCCTCCATTTTGCTCCTCTATGTCACTCTTCCATGTCACTCCTCCATATGACTCCTCCATATGACTTTTCCAAGTCTTCCATGTCACTTCTCCACGTCTCTTATCCGTGTCGCTACTCCATGTCACTCCTCCATGTCGCTACACTAACTCACTCCTCATCTCACTCCTCCATGTCGCTATTCCATGTCACTCCTCCATGTCCCTACACCAACCCAATCCTCCTTGTCACTCCTCAATGTCACTCATCCATGTTATTCCTCCATGTCACTCCTTTATGTCACTCCTCCAAGTCACTCCTCCATGTCACTTCTATATGTCTTCCATGTCACTCCTCCATGTTGCTCCACCAACTCACTCCTCCATGTAACTCCTCCATGTCACTCCTCCATGTCACTCCTCTATGTCACTCCTCCATTTCACTCCTCCATGTCGCTATTCCATGTCAGTCCTTATGTCGCTACACCAACTCACTCCTCCATGTTACTCCTCCATGTTACTCCTCCATTTCACTCCACCACGTCACTCCTCCATGTCACTACACCAACTCACTCATCCCTGTCCCTCCGCCATGTCACTCCTCCATGTCACTCCTCCATGTCACTACACCAACTCACTCCTCATGTCACTCCTCCATGTCGCTACTCAATTTCACTCCTCCATGTCGCTACACCAACTCAATCCTCCTTGTCACTCCTCCATGTCACTTGTCCAAGTCACTCCTTCATGTCGCTATTCCATGTCACTCCTTTTGTCGATACACCAACTCACTCCTCCATGTAACTCCTCCAATTCATTCCACCACGTCACTCCTCCATGTCACTCCTCCATGTCACTCCTCCATGTCACTACACCAACTCACTAATCCCTGTCCCTCCTCCATGTCACTCCTCCATATCAACCCTCCTTCCTGATCAAACTTGTCAGTTCTCCATGTCACTACTCCATGTCTCTCCTCCACAACAATCCTTTATATCACTCCTCCAACTCACTCCTCCTTGTCACTCTTCCATGTCACTCCTCCATGTCGCTACACCAACTCAATCCTCATGTCACTCCTCCATGTAGCTACTCCATGTCACTCCTCCATGTCGCTACACCAACTCAATACTCCTTGTCACTCCTCCATGTCACTCAGCAAAGTCATTTGTCCATGTCACTCCTTTATGTCACTCCTCCAAGTCACTCCTCCATGTCACTTCTATATGTCTTCCATGTCACTCCTCCATGTTGCTCTACCACATCACTCCTCTATGTCACTCCTCCATGTCACTCATCCATGTCGGTATTCCATGTCACTCCTGTGTCGCTATATAAACTCACACCTCCATTTCACTCCTCCATTTCACTCCAACACGTCACTCCTCCATGTTGCTACACCAACTCACTCCTCATGTCACTCCTCCATATCAACCCTCCATGTCACTCCTCCTTGTCGCTACACCAACACACTCTTCCATGTTACTCCTCCATTTCACTCCACCATGTCACTCTTCTACGTCACTCTTCATGTCACTCCTCCATGTCGCTACTCCTTGTCACTCCTCCATGTCACTCATCCATGTCATTCCTCCATGTCAATCCTTTATGTCACTCCTCCAAGTCACTCATCAATTTCACTACTATATGACTTCAATGTCACTCCTGCATGTCGCTCCTCCATATCACTCCTCTATTTCACTCCTCCATGTCACTCCTCCATATTAATCCTCCTTTTCACTCCTCCATGTAACTCCTTAATGTCACTACTCCATATCGCTACTCAATGTCACTCCTCCATGTCACTCTTGCATGTCGCTCCTCTATGTCACTTCTCCATGTCTTCAATGTCATGTCTCTCATCCGTGTAGCTCCATATTGTCACTCCGCCATATCACTCCTCCGTGTCACTTCTATATGTTTTCCATTTCAATCCACCACATCACTCCTCCATGTCACTCCTCCATATCAACCCTCCATGTTACTCGTCCATGTCACTCCTCCATGTCACACCTCCATGTCACTACACCAACTCACTAATCCCTGTACCTCCGCCATGTCACTCCACCATATCAACCCTCCTTCCTGATCAAATTTGTCAGTTCTCCATGTCACTACTCCATGTCTCTCCTCCACATCAATCCTCTATGTCATACCTCCATGTCACTCCTCCATGTCGCTCCACCAACTCACTCCTCCATGTCACTCCTCCTTGTCACTATTCCATGTCACTCCTCCATGTCGCTACACCATCTCAATCCTCCTTGTCACTCATCCATGTCACTCATCCAAGTCATTCCTCCATGTCACTCCTTTATGTCACTCGTCCAAGTCACTCCTCCATGTCACTTCTATATGTCTTCCATGTCACTCCTCCTTGTCACTCCTCCTTGTCACTATTCCATGTCACTCCTCCATGTCGCTACACCAACTCACTCCTCCATGTCACTCCCCCATTTCACTACACCACGTAACTCCTCCATGTCACTCCTCCATTTCACTCCACCACGTCATTCCTCCATGTCACTCCTCCATGTCACTCCTCCATGTCACTACACCAACTCACTAATCCCGGTCCCTCCGCCATGTCACTCCACCATATCAACCCTCCTTCCTGATCAAACTTGTCACTTCTCCATGTCACTACTCCATGTCTTTCCTCCACATCAATCCTCTATGTCACTCCTCCATGTCATTCCTCCTTGTCGCTATTGCTTGTCACTCCTCCATGTCACTCTTGCATGTCGCTCCTCCATGTCACTTCTCCAAGTCTTCAATGTCATGTCTCTCATCTGTGTTGCTCCGTATTGTCACTCCTCCATATCACTCTTCCGTGTCACTTCTACATGTTTTCCATGTCACACTTCCACATCACTCCTCTATATCACTCCTCTATGTCATTCCCCTATGTCGCTACTCCATGTCACTCCTTCATGTAGATCCTCCATGTCACTCCTCCAGGTCACTTCTATATGTCGCTCCTCCTTGTCACTCCTCCATGTTGCTCCTCCATGTCACTCCTCAATGTCACTCATCCATGTCCCTCCGCCATGTCACTCCACCATATCAATCCTCCTTGCTGATCCACCCTGTCACTCCTCCATGTCTCTCCTCCACATCAATCCTCTATGTCACTCCTCCATGTCACTCCTCCATGTCATTCCTCCATGTCGCTATTCGATGTCACTCCTCCATGTCGCTACACAAACTCAATCCTCCTTGTCACTCCTCTGTGTCATTCCTGCATGTCACTCCTCACTGTCACTCCTCCATGTCACTACACCAACTCACTCATCCCTGTCCCTCTGCCATGTCACACCACCATAACAATCCTCCTTCCTGATCAAACTTGTCACTTCTCCATGTCACTACTCCATGTCTCTCCTCCACATCAAGCCTCTATGTCCCTCCTTCATGTCACTCCCCCATGTCACTCCTCCTTGTCGATACTCCATGTCACTCCTCCATGTCACTCATCCATCTCATTCCTCCATGTCACTCCTTTATGTCACTCCTCCATGACACTCCTCCATGTCACTCCTCCATGTCCCTCTTCCATGTCACTCAACTATATCAATCCTCCTTGCTGATCTGCCCTGTCACTTCTCCATGTCACTCCTTCATGTCAATTCTCCAAGTCTTCAATGTCATGTCTCTCATCTGTGTAGCTCCACATGGGCACTCCTCCAAGTCACTCCTCCATGTCGCTACTCCACGTCACTCCTCCATGTCACACCTCCTTGTCATTCCTCCATGTAGCTACTCCATGTCACTCCTCCATGTCGCTCTACAAACTCACTCCTCCATGTCACTCGTCCACGCCACTCCTCCATGTCACACCTCCTTGTCACTCCTCCATGTAGCTAATCCATGTCACTCCTCCATGTCACTCCTCCATGTCACTCTTAAATTTAACTCCACCACGCCACTCCTCTATATCACTCCTCCATGTTACTCCTCCATATCAATCCTCCATGTCACTTCTCCATGTCACTCCTCCTTGTCGCAATTCCATGTCACTCCTACATGTCGCTACACCAACTCACTCCTCATGTCACTCCTCCCTGTCGCTACTCCATGTCACTCCTTCATGTCGCTACACCAACTCAATCCTCCTTGTAAGTCCTCCATTTCACTGCTCCATGTCACTCCTCTATGTCACTCCTCCATGTCACTCCTCCATGTTGCTATTCCATGTCACTCCTTATGTCGCTATATAAACTCACTCCTCCATGTCACTCCTCCATTTCACTCCACCACGTCACTCCTCCATGTCACTCCTCCATGTCACTCCTCCATTTCACTCTTCCATGTAACTACTTAATGTCACTACTCCATGTCGCTACTCCATGTCACTCCTCCTTGTCACTCTTGCATGTCGCTCCTCCATGTCACTTCTCCAAGTCTTCAATGTCATGTCTCTCATCCGTGTAGCTCCATATTGTCACTCCTCCATGTCACTCTTCCGTGTCACTTCTACATGTTTTCCATGTCACTCCTCCACATCACTCCTCTATGTCACTCCTCCATGTCACTTTTCAATATCACTCCTCTATGTCATTCCCCTATGTCGCTACTCCATGTCACTCCTCCATGTCGATCCTCCATGTCACTCCACCATGTCACTTCTATATGTCTTCCATGTCACTCCTCCATGTCGCTCCTCCTTGTCACTCCTCCATGTTGCTCCTCCATGTCACTCCTCCATGTCACTCATCCATGTCCCTCCGCCATGTCACTCCACCATATCAATCCTCTTTGCTGATCCGCCCTGTCACTCCTCCATGTCTCTCCTCCAAATCAATCCTCCATGTCACTCCTCTGTGTCATTCCTGCATGTCACTCCTCACTGTCACTCCTCCATGTACTACACCAACTCACTTATCCCTGTCCCTCCGCCATGTCATACAACCAAAACAACACTCCTTCCTGATTAAACTTGTCACTTCTCCATGTCACTACTCCATGTCTCTCCTCCTCATCAATCCTCTATGTCACTCATCCATTTCATTCCTCCATGTCACTCCTTTATGTCACTCCTCCAAGTCACTCCTCCATGTCACTCCTCCATGTCCCTCCTCCATGTCACTCCACCATATCAATCCTCCTTGCTGATCCGCCCTGTCACTTCTCCATGTCACTCCTCCATGTCACTTCTATATGTCTTCCATGTCACTTCTCCATTTCGTTACACCAACTCATTCCTTCTCCAAGTCTTCAATGTCATGTCTCTCATCTGTGTAGCTCCACATTGTCACTCCTCCAAGTCACTCCTCCATGTCGCTACTCCAGGTCACTTCTCCATGTCACACCTCCTTGTCACTCCTCCATGTAGCTACTCCATGTCACTCCTCCATGTCGCTCTACCAACTCACTCCTCCATGTCACTCGTCCACGTCACTCCTCCATGTCACACCTCCTTGTCACTCCTCCATGTAGCTACTCCATGTCACTCCTCCATGTTACTCCTCCATGTCACTCTTAAATTTCACTCCACCACGCCACTCCTCTATATCACTCCTCCATGTTACTCCTCCATATCAATCCTCCGTGTCACTTCTCCATGTCACTCCTCCTTGTTGCAATTCCATGTCACTCCTCCATGTCGCTACACCAACTCACTCCTCATGTCACTCCTCCATGTCGCTACTCCATGTCACTCCTCCATGTCGCTACACCAACTCAATCCTCCTTGTCACTCCTACATGTCACTTATCCAAGTCATTCCTCCATGTCACTCCTTTATGTCACTCCTCCAAGTCACTCCTCCATGTCACTTCTATATGTCTTCCATGTCACTCCTCCATGTTGCTCCACCAACTCACTCCTCCATGTCACTCCTCCATGTCACTCCTCCATCTCACTACACCAACTCACTCATCCCTTTCTTTCCGCCATGTCACTCCACCATATCAACCCTCCTTCCTGATCAAATACTTCTCCATGTCACTACTCCATGTCTCTTCTCCACATCACTCCTCTATGTCACTCCTCCATGTCACTCCTCCATGTCACTCCTCCATGTCACTCCTCCTTGTCATTATTCCATGTCACTCCTCCATGTCGCTACACCAACTCACTCCTCATGTCACTCCTCCATGTCACTCCTCCATGTCGCTACACCAACTCACTCCTCATGTCACTCCTCCATGTCGCTACTCCATTTCACTCCTCCATGTCGCTACACAAACTCAATCCTCCTTGTCACTCCTCCATGTCACTCATCCAAGTCACTCCTCCATGTCGATATTACATGTCACTCCTTATGTCGATACACCAACTCACTCCTCCATGTCAGTCCTCCATTTCACTCCACCAAACTCACTACTCCATGTCACTCCTCCATGTCACTCCTCCATGTCACTCCTCCAACTCACTAATCCCTGTCCCTCCGCCATGTCACTCCACCATATCAACCCTCCTTCCTGATCAAACTCGTCAGTTCTCCATGTCACTACTCCATGTCTCTCCTCCACATCAATCCTCTATGTCACTCCTCCATGTCACTCCTCCATGTCACTCCTCCATGTCGCTACTCCATTTCACTCCTCCATGTCGCTACACCAACTCAATCCTCCTTGTCACTCCTCCATGTCACTCATCCAAGTCACTCCTCCATGTCGCTATTCCATGTCACTCCTTATGTCGATACACCAACTCACTCCTCATGTCACTCCTCCATGTCGCTACTCCATGTCACTCCTCCATGTCGCTACACCAACTCAATCCTCCTTGTCACTCCTCAATGTCACTTATCCAAGTCATTCCTCCATGTCACTCCTTTATGTCACTCCTCCAAGTCACTCCTCCATGTCACTTCTATATGTCTTCCATGTCACTCCTCCATGTTGCTCCACCAACTCACTCCTCCATGTCACTCCTCCATGTCACTCCTCCATCTCACTACACCAACTCACTCATCCCTTTCCCTCCGCCATGTCACTCCACCATATCAACCCTCCTTCCTGATCAAATACTTCTCCATGTCACTACTCCATGTCTCTTCTCCACATCAATCCTCTATGTCACTCCTCCATGTCACTCCTCCTTGTCACTATTCCATGTCACTCCTCCATGTCACTCCTCCATGTCGCTATTCCATGTCACTCCTTATGTCGCTACACCAACTCACTCCTCCATTTCATTCTACCATTTCACTCCTCCATATCACTCCTCCATATCAACCCTCCATGTCACTCCTCAATGTCACTCCTCCATGTCATTCCTCCATGTCACTCCTCCATGTCACTACACCAACTCACTCATCCCTGTCCCTCCGCAATGTCACTCCTCCATGTCGCTACACCAACTCACTCCTCATGTCACTCCTCCATGTCGCTACTCCATTTCACTCCTCCATGTCGCTACACCAACTCAATCCTCCTTGTCACTCCTCCATGTCACTCATCCAAGTCACTCCTCCATGTCGCCATTCCATGTCACTCCTTATGTCGATATAGCAACTCACTCCTCCATGTCACTCCTCCATTTCACTCCACCAACTCACTCCTCCATGTCACTCCTCCATGTCACTCCTCCATGTCACTCCTCCAACTCACTAATCCCTGTCTCTCCGCCATGTCACTCCACCATATCAACTCTCCTTCCTGATCAAACTCGTCAGTTCTCCATGTCACTACTCCATGTCTCTCCTCTACATCAATCCTCTATGTCACTCCTCCATGTCACTCCTCCATGTCACTCCTCCATGTCGCTACTCCATTTCACTCCTCCATGTCGCTACACCAACTCAATCCTCCTTGTCACTCCTCCATGTCACTCATCCAAGTCACTCCTCCATGTCGCTACACCATCTCAATCATCCTTGTCACTCCTCCATGTCACTCATCCAAGTCATTCCTCCATGTCACACTTTTATGTCACTCCTCCAAGTCACTCCTCCATGTCACTTCTATATGTCTTCCATGTCACTCCTCCATGTCGCTCCACCAACTCACTCCTCCATGTCACTCCTCCTTGTCACTCCTCCATGTAGCTATTCCATGTCACTCATCCATGTCGCTCTACCAACTCACTCCTCCATGTCACTCGTCCACGTCACTCCTCCATGTCACACTTCCTTGTCACTCCTCCATGTACCTACTCCATGTCACTACACCAACTCACTCAACCCTGTCCCTCCGCCATGTTACTCAACCATATCAACCCTCCTTCCTGATCAAACATGTCACTTCTCCATGTCACTACTCCATGTCTTTCCTCCACATCAATCCTCTATGTCACTCCTCCATGTCACTCCTCCATGTCATTCCTCCTTGTCGCTATTCCATGTCACTCCTCCATGTCGCTACACCAACTCACTCCTCCATATCAATCCCCCATTTCACTCCACCACGTCACTCCTCCATGTCACTCCTCCATATCAACCCTCCATGTCACACCTCCATGTCACTACACCAACTCACTCATCCCTGTCCCTCCGCCATGTCTTTCCACCATATCAACCCTCCTTCCTGATCAAACTTGTCACTTCTCCATGTCACTACCCCATGTCTCTCCCCCATATCAAACCTCTATGTCACTCCTCCATGTCACTCCTCTATGTCACTCCTCCTTGTCGCTCTTCCATGTCACTCCTCCATGTCGCTACACCAACTCAATCCTCATGTCACTCCTCCATGTAGATACTCCATGTCACTCCTCCATGTCGCTACACCAACTCAAAAGTACTTGTCACTCCTCCATGTCACTCAGCCAAGTCATTTGTCCATGTCACTCCTTTATGTCACTCCTCCAAGTCACTTCTCCTCATCACTTCTATATGTCTTCCATGTCACTCCTCCATGTTGCTCCACCAACTCACTCCTCCATGTCACTCCTCCATGTCACTCCACCACGTCCCTCCTCCATATCAACCCTCCATGTCACTCCTCCATGTCACTCCTCCATGTCCCTCCGCCATGTCACTCCACCATATGAACCCTCATTCCTGATCAAACTTGTCACTTCTCCATGTCGCTACTCCATGTCTCTCCTCCACATCACTCCTCTATAACACTCCTCCATGTCACTCCTCCATGTCACTCCTCCTTGTCGCTATTCCATGTTACTCCTCCATGTTGCTACACCAACTCACTCTTCCATGTCACTCCTCCATTTCACTCCACCACGTCACTCTTCTACATCACTCCTCATGTCACTCCTCCATGTCGCTACTCCTTGTCACTCCTCCATGTCACTCATCCATGTCATTCCTCCATGTCATTCCTTTATGTCACTCCTCCATGTCACTCCTCAATTTCACTTCTATATGACTTCAATGTCACTCCTGCATGTCGCTCCTCCATATCACTCCTCTATTTCACTCCTCCATGTCACTCCTCCATATCAATCCTCCATTTCACTCCTCCATGTAACTCCTTAATGTCACTACTCCATGTCGCTACTCCATGTCACTCCTCCATGTCACTCTTGCATGACGCTCCTCTATGTCACATCTCTAAGTCTTCAATGTCATGTCTCTCATCCGTGTAGCTCCATATTGTCACTCCTCCATATCACTCCTCCGTGTCACTTCTACATGTTTTCCATGTCACTCCTCCACATCAATCCTCTATGTCACTCCTCCATGTCACTTTTCAATATCACTCCTCTATGTCATTCCCCAATGTCGCTACTCCATGTCACTCCTCCATGTCGATCCTCCATTTCACTCCTCCATGTCACTTCTATATGTCTTCCATGTCACTCCTCCATGTCGCTCCTCCTTGTCACTCCTCCATGTTGCTCCTCCATGTCACTCCTCCATGTCACTCATCCATGTCCCTCCGCCATGTCACTCCACAATATCAATCCTTCTTGCTGATCCGCCCTGTCACTCCTCCATGTCTCTCCTCCACATCAATCCTCTATGTCACTCCTCCATGTCACTCCTCCATGTCACTCGTCCATTTCACTCCTCCTTGTCGCTATTCCAAGTCAGTCCTCCATGTCACTCCACAATATCAATCCTCCTTGCTGATCCGCCCTGTCACTCCTCCATGTCTCTCCTCCACATCAATCCTCTATGTCACTCCTCCATGTCACTCCTCCATGTCACTCGTCCATTTCACTCCTCCTTGTCGCTATTCCAAGTCACTCCTCCATGTCACTACACCAACTCACTCATCCCTTTCCCTCCGCCATGTCACTCCACCATATCAACCCTCCTTCCTGATCAAACTTGTCACTTCTCCATGTCACTACTCCATGTCTCTCCCCCACATCAATCCTCTATGTCACTCCTCCATGTCACTCCTCTATGTCACTCCTCCTTGTTGCTATTCCATGTCACTCCTCCATGTCGCTACACCACCTCACTCCTCATGTCACTACTCCATGTCGCTACTCCATGTCACTCCTCCATGTCGCTACACCAACTCAATCCTCCTTGTCACTCCTCCATGTCACGCATCCAAGTCATTCCTCCATGTTACTCCTTTATGTCACTCCTCCAAGTCACTCCTCCATGTCTCTTCTATATGTCTTCCATGTCACTCCTCCATGTCGTTACACCAACTCACTCCTCCATGTCACTCCTCCATGTCTCTACTCCATGTCACTCCTCTATTTCACTCCTCCATGTCTCTCCTCCATGTCACTTCTACAAGTCTTCAATGTCATGTCTCTCATCTGTGTAGCTCCACATTGTCACTCCTCCATGTCACTCCTCCATGTCACTACTCCACGTCACTCCTCCACGTCACACCTCCTTGTCACTCCTCCATGTAGCTACTCCATATCACTCCTCCATGTCGCTCTACCAACTCACTCCTCCATGTCACTCATCCACGTCACTCCTCCATGTCCCACCTCCATGTCACTCCTCCATGTAGCTACTCCATGTCACTCCTCCATGTCATTCCTCCATGTCACTCTTAAATGTCACTCCACCATGCCACTCCTCTATATCACTCCTCCATGTTACTCCTCCATATCAATCCTCCATGTCACTTCTCCATGTCACTCCTCCTTGTCGCAATTCCATGTCACTCCTCCATGTCGCTACACAAACTAAATCCTCATGTCACTCCTCCATGTCGCTACTCCATGTAACTCCACCATATCGCTACACCAACTCAATCCTAGTTGTCACTCCTCCATGTTACTCATCCAAGTCATTCCTCCATGTCACTCCTTTATGTTACTCTTCCAAGTCACTCCTCCATGTCACTTCTATATGTCTTCAATGTCACTCCTCCATGTCGCTCCACCAACTCACTCCTCCATGTCACTCCTCCATGTCACTCCACCACGTCACTCTTCTACGTCACTCCTCATGTCACTCCTCCATGTCGCTACTCCTTGTCACTCCTCCATGTCACTCATCCATGTCATTCCTCCATGTCACTCCTTTATGTCACTCCTCCAAGTCAATCCTCCATGTCACTTCTATATGTCTTCAATGTCACTCCTCCATGTTGCTCCACCAACTCACTCCTCCATGTCACTCCTCCATGTCACTGCTCCACGTCACTCGTCTATGTCACTCCTCCATGTCACTCCTCCATGTCGCTATTCCATGTCACTACTTATGTCGCTACACCAACTCACTCCTCCATGTCACTCCTCCATGTCACTCCACCACGTCACTCCTCCATATCACTCCTCCATATCAACCCTACATGTCACTCCTCCATGTCACTCCTCCATGTCATTCCTCCATGTCACTCCTCCATGTCACTCCTCCAAATCAACCCTCCATGTCACTCCTCCATGTCACTACACCAACTCACTCATCCCTTTACCTCTGCCATGTCACTCCTCCATGTCACTCATCCACGTCACTCCTCCATGTCCCACCTCCATGTCACTCCTCCATGTAGCTACTCCATGTCACTCCTCCATGTCATTCCTCCATGTCACTCTTAAATGTCACTCCACCACGCCACTCCTCTATATCAGTCCTCCATGTTACTCCTCCATATCAATCCTCCATGTCACTTCTCCATGTCAGTCCTCATTGTCGCAATTCCATGTGACTCCTCCATGTCGCTACACAAACTCAATCCTCATGTCACTCCTCCATGTCGCTACTCCATGTAACTCCTCCATATCGCTACACCAACTCAATCCTAGTTGTCACACCTCCATGTTACTCATCCAAGTCATTCCTCCATGTCACTCCTTTATGTCACTCCTCCAAGTCACTCCTCCATGTCACTTCTATATGTCTTCAATGTCACTCCTCCATGTCGCTCCACCAACTCACTCCTCCATGTCACTCCTCCATGTCACTCCACCATGTCACTCTTCTACGTCCCTCCTCATGTCACTCCTCCATGTCGCTACTCCTTGTCACTCCTCCATGTCACTCATCCATGTCATTCCTCCATGTCACTCCTTTATGTCACTCCTCCAAGTCAAACCTCCATGTCACTTCTATATGTCTTCAATGTCACTCCTCCATGTCGCTCCACCAACTCACTCCTCCATGTCACTCCTCCATGTCACTGCTCCACGTCACTCGTCTATGTCACTCCTCCATGTCACTCCTCCATGTCGCTATTCCATGTCACTACTTATGTCGCTACACCAACTCACTCCTCCATGTCACTCCTCCATGTCGCTATTCCATGTCACTCCTTATGTCGCTACTACATCTCACTCCTCCATTTCACTCCTCCATTCCACTCCACCACGTCACTCCTCCATATCACTCCTCCATATCAACCCTACATGTCACTCCTCCATGTCACTCCTCCATGTCATTCCTCCATGTCACTCCTCCATGTCACTCCTCCATATCAACCCTCCATGTCACTCCTCCATGTCATTACACCAACTCACTCATCCCTTTACCTCTGCCATGTCACTCCACCATATCAACCCTCCTTCATGATCAAACTTGTCACTTCTCCATGTCACTACTCAGTGTCTCTCCTCCACATCAATCCTCTATGTCACTCCTCATGTCACTCCTCCATGTCGCTACTCCATGTCACTACTCCATGTCTTTCCTTCATATCAATCCTCTATGTCACTCCTCCATGTCACTCCTCCATGTCATTGCTCCTTGTGGCTATTCCATGTCACTCAGCCATATACACCCTCCATGTCACTCCTGCATGTCGCTCCACCAACTCACTCCTCCATGTCACTCCTCCTTGTCACTCCTCCATGTAGCTATTCCATGTCACTCCTCCATGTCGCTCTACCAACATACTCCTCCATGTCACTCGCCCACGTCACTCCTCCCTGTCACACTTCCTTGTCACTCCTCCATGTAGCTACTCCATGTCACTACACCAACTCACTCACCCCTGTCCCTCCGCCATGTCACTCCACCATATCAACCCTCCTTTCTGATTAAACTTGTCACTTCTCCATGTCACTACTCCATGTCTTTCCTTCACATCAACCCTCTATGTCACTCCTCCATGTCACTCCTCCATGTCATTTCTCCTTGTCGCTATTCCATGTCACTCCTCCATGTCGCTACACCAAATCACTCCTCCATGTCACTCCTCCATGTCACTCCTCCTTGTCGCTATTCCATGTCACTCCTCCATGTCACTACACCAACTCACTCATCCCTGTCCCTCCGCCATGTCACTCCACCATATCAACCGTCCTTCCTGATCAAACTTGTCACTTCTCCATGTCACTACTCCATGTCTCTCCCCCACATCAATCCTCTATGTCACTCCTTCATGTCACTCCTCTATTTCACTCCTCCTTGTCGCTATTCCATGTCACTCCTCCATGTCGCTACACTAACTCACTCCTCATGTCACTACTCCATGTCGCTACTCCATGTCACTCCTCCATGTTGCTACACCAACTCAATCCTCCTTGTCACTCCTCCATGTCACTCATCCAAGTCATTCCTCCATGTCACTCCTTTATGTCACTCCTCCATGTCACTTTTATATGTCTTCCATGTCACTCCTCTATGTCGCTACACCAACTCAATCCTCCTTGTCACTCCTCCATTTCACTCCTCTATGTCACTCCTCCTTGTCGCTCTTCCATGTCACTCCTCCATGTTGCTACACCAACTCAATCCTCCTTGTCACTCCTCCATGTCACTCATCCAAGTCATTCCTCCATGTCACTCCTTTATGTCACTCCTCCATGTCACTCCTCTATGTCACTCCTCCTTGTCGCTATTCCATGTCACTCCTCCATGTCGCTACACCAACTCAAGCCTCATGTCACTCCTCCATGTAGATACTCCATGTCACTATTACATATCACTCCTTATATCGCTATATAAACTCACTCCTCCATGTCACTCCTCCATTTCACTCCACCACGTCCCTCCTCCATATCAACCCTCCATGTCACTCCTCCATGTCCCTCCGCCATGTCACTCCACCATATGAACCCTCCTTCCTGATCAAACTTGTCACTTCTCCATGTCACTACTCCATGTCTCTCCTCCACATCACTCCTCTATAACACTCCTCCATGTCACTCCTCCATGTCACTCCTCCTTGTCGCTATTTCATGTTACTCCTCCATGTCGCTACACCAACTCACTCTGCAATGTCACTCCTCCATTTCACTCCACCACGTCACTCTTCTACGTCACTCCTCATGTCACTCCTCCATGTTGCTACGCCTTGTCACTCCTCAATGTCACTCATCCATGTCATTCCTCCATGTCACTCCTTTATGTCACTCCTCGAAGTCACTCCTCAATTTCACTTCTATATGACTTCAATGTCACTCCTCCATATCACTCCTCTATTTCACTCCTACATGTCACTCCTCTATATCAATCCTCCATTTCACTCCTCCATGTCACTTCTCCAAGTCTTCAATGTCATGTCTCTCATCCGTATAGCTCCACATTGTAACTCCTCCATATCATTCCTCTGTGTCACTTCTAGATGTTTTCCAAGTCACTCCTCCACGTCACTCCTCTATGTCACTACTCCATGTCACTCCTCCGTATCAATCCTTCATTTCACTCCTCCATGTCACTCCTCCATGTCGCTACACCAACTCACTCCTTGAAGTCACTCCTCCATGTCGCTACTCTATGTCACTCCTCCATGTCGCTACACCAACTCAATCATCCTTGTCACTCCTCCATTTCACTCCTCCATATCAATTCTCCTTTTCACTCCTCCATGTCACTCCTCTATGTCACTCCTCCATGTCACTCCTCCATGTCGCTATTCCATGTCACTTCTCCATGTCGCTACACCAACTCACTCGTCCATGTCAATAATCACTCCTCTATGTCACTCCTCTATGTCATTCACCCCATGTCAATCTTCAATGTCGCTCGTCCATGTAACTCCTCCATGTTGCTCTTGCATGTCACTCCTGCATGTCGCTTCTCCATATCACTCTTCTATTTCAGTCCTCCATGTCACTCCTCCATTTCACTCCTCCATATCAATACTCCCTTTCACTCCTCCATGTAACTCCTTAATGTCACTACTCCATGTTGCTACTCCATGTCACTCCTCCATGTCTCTCCTCCACATCAACCCTCTATGTAACTCCTCCATGTCACTCCTCCATGTCACTCCTCCTTGTCGCTATTCAATGTCACTCCTCCATGTCACTACACCAACTCACTCATCCCTGTCCCTCCGCCATGTCACTCCACCATATCAAACCTCCTTCCTGATCAAACTTGTCACTTCTCCATGTCACTACTCCATGTCTCTCCCCCACATCAAACCTCTATGTCACTCCTCCATCCTCCATGTCACTCCTCTATGTCACTCCTCCTTGTCGCTACTCCATGTCGCTACACCAACTCAATCCTCCTTGTCACTCCTCCATGTCACTCATCCAAGTCATTCCTCCATGTCACTCCTCCAAGTCACTCCTCCATGTCACTCCTCCATGTCCCTCCTCCATGTCACTCCACCATATCAATCCTCCTTGCTGATCCGCCCTGTCACTTCTCCATGTCACTCCGCCATGTCACTCCTCCATGTCGCTCATCCAAGTCACTCCTCCATGTCGCTATTCCATGTCACTCCTTATGTCGATACACCAACTCACTCCTCCATGTCACTACACCAACTCACTAATCCCTGTCCCTCCGCCATGTCACTCCACCATATCAACCCTCCTTCCTGATCAAACTTGTCAGTTCTCCATGTCACTACTCCATGTCTCTCCATCACATCAATCCTCTATGTCACTCCTCCATGTCACTCCTCCATGTCACTCCTCGTTGTCACTTCTCCATGTCACTCCTCCATGTCACTTCTATATGTCTTCCATGTCACTCTTCCATGTCGCTCCTCCATGTCACTCCTCCATGTCACTCATCCATGTCATTCCTCCATGTCACTCCTTTATGTCACTCCTCCAAGTCACTCCTCAATTTCACTTCTATATGACGTCAATGTAAATCCTGCATGTCGCTCCTACATATCACTCCTCTATTTCATTCCTCAATGTCACTACTCCATATCAGTCCTCCATTTCACTCCTCCATTTAAGTCCTTAATGTCACTACTCCATGTCGCTACTCCATGTCACTCCTCCATGTTACTCTTGCATGTCGCTCCTCCATGTCACTTCTCCAAGTCTTCAATGTCATGTCTCTCATCCGTGTAGCTCCATATTGTCACTCCTCCATATCACTCCTCCGTGTCACTTCTACATGTTTTCCATGTCACTCCTCCACATCACTCCTCTATGTCACTCCTCCATGTCACTTTTCAATATCACTCCTCTATGTCATTCCCCTATGTCGCTACTCCATGTCACTCCTCCATGTCGATCCTCCATGTCACTCCTCCATGTCACTTCTATATGTCTTCCATGTCACTCCTCCATGTCACTCATCCATATCCCTCCGCCATGTCACTCCACCATATCAATCCTCCTTGCTGATCCGCCCTGCCACTCCTCCATGTCTCTCCTCCACATCAATCCTCTATGTCACTCCTCCATGTCACTCCTCCATGTCGCTATTCCATGTCACTCCTCCATGTCGCTACACGAACTCAATCCTACTTGTCACTCCTCTGTGTCATTCCTGCATGTCACTCCTCACTGTGACTCCTCCATGTCACTCCTCCATGTCACTACACCAACTCACTCAACCCTGTCCCTCCGCCATGTCACGCCTCCATGTCACTCCTCCATGTCGCTACACCAACTCACTCCTCATGTCACTCCTCCATGTCGCTACTCCATTTCACTCCTCCATGTCACTACACCAACTCAATCGTCCTTGTCACTCTTCCATGTCACTCATCCAAGTCACTCCTCCATGTCGCTATTCCATGTCACTCCTCCATGTCAATTCTCTAAGTCTTCAATGTCATGTCTCTAATCCGTTTAGCTTCACATTGTCACTCCTCCATATCACTCCTCCGTGTCACTTCTACATGTTTTACATGTCACTCCTCCACATCACTCCTCTATGTCATTCCTCCATGTCACTTTTCAATATCACTCCTCAATGTCACTCCTCCATGTAGAACCTCCATGACACTCCTCCGTGTAACTCCTCCATGTTGCTCTTGCATGTTGCTCTTGCATGTCACTCCTCCATGTCGATCCTCCATGTCACTCCTCCATGTCGCTTCTCCATGTCACTCCTCCATGTTACTCCTCCATGTCACTTCTCCACCAACTCACTCATACCTGTCCCTCCGCCATGTCACTCCACCATATCAACCCTCCTTCCTGATCAAACCTGTCACTCCTCTATGTCACTCCTCCATGTCACTCCTTAAGTCGCTACATATCAACTCACTCCTCCATGTCACTCCTCCATATCAACCCTTCATGTCATTCCTCCATGTCACTCCTCCATGTCACTATTCCATGTCACTCATCCATGTCAGTACACCAACTCACTCATCCCTGTCCCTCCGCCATATCACTCCACCATATCAATCCTCCATCCTGATCAAACCTTTCACTTCTCCATGTCACTACTCCATGTCTCTCCTCCACATCAATCCTCTATATCACTCCTCCATGTCACTCCTCCATTTCACTCCTCCTTGTCGCTATTCCATGTCACTCCTCCATGTCGCTACACCAACTCACTTTTCCATGTCACTCCTCCATTTCACTCCATCATGTTACTCCTCTACGTCACTCCTCATGTCACTCCTCAATTTTACTTCTATATATCTTCCATGTCACTCCTCCATGTCGCTCCTCCATATCACTCTTCTATTTCACTCCTCCATGTCACTCCGCCATTTCACGCCTCCATTTCACTCCTCCATATCAATCCTCCATTTCACTCCTCCATGTCTCTCCTACACATCAATCCTCTATGTCACTCCTCCATGTCACTCCTCCTTGTCGCTATTCCATGTCACTCCTCCATGTCACTACACCAACTCACTCATCCCTGTCCCTCCGCCATGTCACTCCACCATATCAACCCTCCTTCCTGATCAAACTTGTCACTTCTCCATGTCACTACTCCATGTCTCTCCCCCACATCAATCCTCTATGTCACTCCTCCATGTCACTCCTCTATGTCACTCCTCCTTGTCGCTATTCCATGTCACTCCTCCATGTCGCTACACCAACTCACTCCTCATGTCACTACTCCATGTCGCTATTCCATGTCACTCCTTATTTTGATACACCAACTCACTCCTCCATGTCACTCCTCCATTTCACTCCACCACGTAACTCCTCCATGTCAGTCCTCCATGTCACTCCTCCATGTCACTACACCAACTCACTAATCCCTGTCCCTCCGCCATGTCACTCCACCATATCAACCCTCCTTCCTGATCAAACTTGTCAGTTCTCCATGTTACTACTCCATGTCTCTCCTTCACATCAATCCTCTATGTCACTCCTCCATGTCACTCCTCCATGTCACTCCTCCTTGTCACTTCTCCATGTCACTCCTCCATGTCACTTCTATATGTCTTCCATGTCACTCTTCCATGTCGCTCCTCCATGTCACTCATCCATGTCACTAATCCATGTCATTCCTCCATGTCACTCCTTTATGTCACTCCTCCAAGTCACTCCTCAATTTCACTTCCATATAATGTCAATGTAAATCCTGCATGTCGCTCCTACATATCACTCCTCTATTTCATTCCTCCATGTCACTCCTCCATATCAGTCCTCCATTTCACTCCTCCATGTAACTCCTTAATGTCACTACTCCATGTCGCTACTCCATGTCACTCCTCCATGTCACTATTGCATGTCGCTCCTCCATGTCACTTCTCCAAGTCTTCAATGTCATGTCTCTCATCTGTGTAGCTCCATATTGTCACTCCTCCATATCACTCCTCCGTGTCACTTCTACATGTTTTCCATGTCACTCCTCCACATCACTCCTCTATGTCACTCCTCCATGTCACTTTTCAATATCACTCCTCTATGTCATTCCCCTATGTCGCTACTCCATGTCACTCCTCCATGTCGATCATCCATGTCACTCCTCCATGTCACTTCTATATGTCTTCCATGTCACTCCTCCATGTCGCTCCTCCTTGTCACTCCTCCATGTTGCTCCTCCATGTCACTCCTCCATGTCACTCATCCATGTCCCTCCGCCATGTCACTCCACCATATCAATCCTCTTTGCTGATCCGCCCTGTCACTCCTCCATGTCTCTCCTCCACATCAATCCTCTATGTCACTCCTCCATGTCACTCCTCCTTGTCGCTACTCCATGTCACTCCTCCATGTCACTCATCCATGTCTTTCCTACATGTCACTCCTTTATGTCACTCCTCCATGTCACTCCTCCATGTCCCTCCTCCATGCCACTCCACCATATCAAACCTCCTTGCAGATCCGCCCTGTCACTTCTCCATGTCACTCCTCCATGTCAATTCTATATGTCTTCCATGTCAATCCTCCATGTCGTTACACCAACTCACACCTCCATGTCACTCCTACATGTCGCTACTCCATGTCACTCCTCCATTTCACTCCTCCATGTCACTCCTCCATGTCACTCCTCCATGTAACTCTTAAATTTCACTCCACCACGCCACTCATCTATATCACTCCTACATGTTACTCCTTCATATCAATCCTCCATGTCACTTCTCCAAGTCTTCAATGTCATGTCTCTCATCTGTGTAGCTCCACATTGTCACTCCTCCAAGTCACTTCTCCATGTCGCTACTTCACGTCACACCTCCATGTCACACCTCCTTGTCACTCCTCCATGTAACTACTCCATGTCACTCCTCCATGTCACTCCTCCATGTCACTCTTAAATTTCACTCCTCCACGCCACTCCTCTATATCACTCCTCCATGTTACTCCTCCATATCAATCCTCCATGTCGCTATTCCATGTCACTCCTCCATGTCTCTCCTCCACATCAATCCTCTATGTCGCTACTCCATGTCACTCCTCCATGTCGATCCTCCATGTCACTCCTCAATGTCACTCCTCCATGTCACTCATCCATGTCCCTCCGCCATGTCACTCCAACATATCAATCCTCCTTGCTGATCCGCCCTGTCACTCCTCCACATCAATCCTCTATATCACTCCTCCATGTCACTCCTCCATGTCATTCCTCCATGTCGCTATTCCATGTCACTCCTCCATGTCGCTACACAAACTCAATCCTCCTTGTCACTCCTCTGTGTCATTCCTGCATGTCACTCCTCACTGTCACTCCTCCATGTCACTCATCCAAGTCTCTCCTCCGTGTCACTTCTACATGTTGTACATGTCACTCCTCCACATCACTCCTCTATGTCACTCCTCAATGTCACTTTTCAATATCACTCCTCTATGTCATTCCCCTATGTCGCTACTTCATGTCACTCCTCCATGTCACTCCTCCATGTCGCTCCTCCATGTCACTTCTCCAAGTCTTCAATGTCATGTCTCTCATCTGTGTAGCACCACATTGTCACTCCTCCAAGTCACTCCTCCATGTCACTACTTCACGTCACTCCTCCATGTCACACCTCCTTGTCACTCCTCCATGTAGCTACTCCATGTCACTCCTCCATGTCGCTCTACCAACTCACTCCTCCATGTCACTCCTCCATGTCACTCATCCATGTCCCTCCGCCATGTCACTCCACCATATCAATCCTCCTTGCTGATCCGCCCTGTCACTCTTCCATGTCTCTCCTCCACATCAATCCTCCATGTCACTCCTCCATGTCACTCCTCCATGTCACTCCTCCTTGTCGCTATTCCATGTCACTCCTCCATGTCGCTACACCAACTCACTCCTCATGTCACTCCTCCATGTCAAAATTCCATGTCAATCCTTATGTCGCTACACCAACTCACTCCTCCATTTCACTCCACCATTTCACTCCACCACGTCACTCCTCCATATCACTCCTCCATATCAACTCTCCTTGTCACTCCTCCATGTAACTCCTCCATGTTATTCCTCCATGTCACTCCTCCATGTCACTACACCAACTCACTCATCCATGTCCCTCCGCCATGTCACTCCTCCATGTCACTCCTCCATGTCGCTACACCACCTCAATCCTCCTTGTCACTCCTCCATGTCACTGATCCAAGTCACTCCTCCATGTCACTATTCCATGTCACTCCTTATGTCGATACACCAACTCACTCCTCCATGTCACTCCTCCATTTCACTCCACAACGTCACTCCTCCATGTCACTCCTCCATATCAACCCTCCATGTCACTCCTCCATGTCACTCCTCCATGTCACTACACCAACTCACTAATCCCTGTCCCTCCGCCATGTCACTCCACCATATCAACCCTCCATCCTGATCAAACTTGTCAGTTCTCCATGTCACTACTCCATGTCTCTCCTCCACATCAATCCTCTATGTCATTCCTCCATGTAACTCCTCCATGTCACTCCTCCATGTCACTACTCCTTGTCGCTATTCCATGTCACTCCTCCATGTATCTACACCAACTCAGTCCTCATGTCACTCCTCCATGTCGCTACTCCCTGTCACTCCTCCATGTCGCTACACCAACTCAATCCTCATTGTCACTCCTCCATGTCACTCATCCAAGTCATTCCTCCATGTCACTCCTTTATGTCACTCCTCCAAGCCACTCCTCCATGTCACTTCTATATGTCTTCCATGTCACTTCTCCATGTCGCTCCACCAAATCACTCCTCCATGTCACTCCTCCTTGTCACTCCTCCATGTAGCTATTCCATTTCACTCCTCCATGTCGCTACACCAACTCAATCCTCCTTGTCACTCCTCCATGTCACTCATCCAAGTCACTCCTCCATGTCGCTATTCCATGTCACTCCTTATGTCGATACACCAACTCACTCCTCCATGTCACTCCTCCATTTCACTCCACCACGTCACTCCTTCATGTCACTCCTCCATATCAACCCTCTATGTCGCTATTCCATGTCACTCCTCCATGTCGCTACACCAACTCACTCCTCATGTCACTCCTCCTTGTCAAAATTCCATGTCAATTCTTATGTCGCTACACCAACTCACTCCTCCATTTCACTCCACCATTTCACTCCACCACGTCACTCCTCCATATCACTCCTCCATATCAACCCTCCATGTCACTCCTCCATGTAACTCCTCCATGTTATTCCTCCATGTCAATCCTCCATGTCACTACACCAACTCACTCATCCCTGTCCCTCCGCCATGTCACTCCTACATGTCACTCCTCCATGTCGCTACTCCATTTCACATCTCCATGTCGCTACACCACCTCAATCCTCCTTGTCACTCCTCCATGTCACTCATCCAAGTCACTCCTCCATGTCGTTATTCCATGTCACTCCTTATGTCGATACACCAACTCACTCCTCCATGTCAATCCTCCATTTCACTCCACCACGTCACTCCTCCATGTCACTCCTCCATATCAACCCTCCATGTCACTCATCCATGTCACTCCTCCATATCACTCCTCCATGTCACTACACCAACTCACTAATCCCTGTCCCTCCGCAATGTCACTCCACAATATCAAACCTCCTTCCTGATCAAACTTGTCAGTTCTCCATGTCACCACTCCATGTCTCTCCTCCACATCAATCCTCTATGTCACTCCTCCATGTCACTCCTTCATGTCAATCCTCATTGTCGCTATTCCATGTCACTCCTCCATGTTGCTACACCAACTCACTCCTCATGTCACTCCTCCATGTCACTACTCCATGTCACTCCTCCATGTCGCTACACCAACTCAATACTCCTTGTCACTCCTCCATGTCACTCATCCAAGTCATTCCTCCATGTCACTCCTTTATGTCACTCCTCCAAGTCACTCCTCCATGTCACTTCTATATGTCTTCCATGTCACTCCTCCATGTCGTTACACCAACTCACTCCTCCATGTCACTCCTCCATGTCACTCCTCCTTGTCAATCCTCCATGTAGCTACTCCATGTCACTCCTCCATGTCGCTCTACCAACTCACTACTCCATGTCACTCGTCCAAATCACTCATCCATGTCACACCTCCTTGTCACTCCTCCATGTAGCTACTCCATGTCACTCCTCCATGTCACTCTTAAATATCACTCCACCACGCCACTCCTCTATATCACTCCTCCATGTTACTCCTCCATATCAATCCTCCATGTCACTTCTCCATGTCACTCCTCCTTGTCGCAATTCCATGTCACTCCTCCATGTCGCTACACCAACACAATCCTCCTTGTCACTCCTCCATGTCACTCATCCAAGTCTCTCCTCCGTGTCACTTCTACATGTTGTACATGTCACTCCTCCACATCACTCCTCTATGTCACTCCTCAATATCACTTTTCAATATCACTCCTCTATGTCATTCCCCTATGTCGCTACTCCATGTCACTCCTCCATGTCGATCCTCCATGTCACTCCTCCATTTCACTTCTATATGTCTTCCATGTCACTCCTCCATGTCGCTCCTCCTTGTCACTCCTCCATGTTGCTCCTCCATGTCAATCCTCCATGTCACTCATCCATGTCCCTCCGCCATGTCACTCCACCATATCAATCCTCCTTGCTGATCCGCCCTGTCACTCTTCCATGTCTCTCCTCCACATCAATCCTCCATGTCACTCCTCCATGTCACTCCTCCATGTCACTCCTCCTTGTCGCTATTCCATGTCACTCCTCCATGTCGCTACACCAACTCACTCCTCATGTCACTCCTCCATGTCAAAATTCCATGTCAATCCTTATGTCGCTACACCAACTCACTCCTCCATTTCACTCCACCATTTCACTCCACCACGTCACTCCTCCATATCACTCCTCCATATCAACTCTCCTTGTCACTCCTCCATGTAACTCCTCCATGTTATTCCTCCATGTCACTCCTCCATGTCACTACACCAACTCACTCATCCCTGTCCCTCCGCCATGTCACTCCTCCATGTCACTCCTCCATGTCGCTACACCACCTCAATCCTCCTTGTCACTCCTCCATGTCACTGATCCAAGTCACTCCTCCATGTCACTATTCCATGTCACTCCTTATGTCGATACACCAACTCACTCCTCCATGTCACTCCTCCATTTCACTCCACAACGTCACTCCTCCATGTCACTCCTCCATATCAACCCTCCATGTCACTCCTCCATGTCACTCCTCCATGTCACTACACCAACTCACTAATCCCTGTCCCTCCGCCATGTCACTCCACCATATCAACCCTCCATCCTGATCAAACTTGTCAGTTCTCCATGTCACTACTCCATGTCTCTCCTCCACATCAATCCTCTATGTCATTCCTCCATGTAACTCCTCCATGTCACTCCTCCATGTCACTACTCCTTGTCGCTATTCCATGTCACTCCTCCATGTATCTACACCAACTCAGTCCTCATGTCACTCCTCCATGTCGCTACTCCATGTCACTCCTCCATGTCGCTACACCAACTCAATCCTCATTGTCACTCCTCCATGTCACTCATCCAAGTCATTCCTCCATGTCACTCCTTTATGTCACTCCTCCAAGCCACTCCTCCATGTCACTTCTATATGTCTTCCATGTCACTTCTCCATGTCGCTCCACCAAATCACTCCTCCATGTCACTCCTCCTTGTCACTCCTCCATGTAGCTATTCCATTTCACTCCTCCATGTCGCTACACCAACTCAATCCTCCTTGTCACTCCTCCATGTCACTCATCCAAGTCACTCCTCCATGTCGCTATTCCATGTCACTCCTTATGTCGATACACCAACTCACTCCTCCATGTCACTCCTCCATGTCACTACACCAACTCACTAATCCCTGTCCCTCCTTTATGTCACTCCTCCAAGTCACTCCTCCATGTCACTTCTATATGTCTTCCATGTTACTCCTCCATGTCGCTCTACCAACTCACTCCTCCATGTCACTTGTCCACGTCACTCCTCCATGTCACACTTCCTTGTCACTCCTCCATGTAGCTACTTCATGTCACTACACCAACTCACTCCTCCATGTCACTCCTCCATGTCACTCCTCCATGTCACTACACCAACTCACTAATCCCTGTCCCTCCTTTATGTCACTCCTCCAAGTCACTCCTCCATGTCACTTCTATATGTCTTCCATGTTACTCCTCCATGTCGCTCTACCAACTCACTCCTCCATGTCACTCGTCCACGTCACTCCTCCATGTCACACTTCCTTGTCACTGCTCCATGTCACTACTCCATGTCTCTCCTCCACATCACTCCTCTATATCACTCCTCCATGTCACTCCTCCATGTCACTCCTCCTTGTCGCTATTCCATGTTACTCCTCCTTGTCGCTACACCAACTCACTCTTCCATGTCACTTCCACATTTCACTCCACCACGTCAACCCTCCATGTCACTCCTCCATGTTACTCCTCCATGTCACTACACCAACTCAATCCTCATGTCACTCCTCCATGTAGCTACTCCTTGTCGCTCTTCCATGTCACTCCTCCATGTCGCTACACCAACTCACTCATCCCTGTCCCTCCACCATGTCACTCCACCATATCAACCCTACTTCCTGATCAAACTTGTCACTTCTCCATGTCACTACTCCATGTCTCTCCTCCACATTAATCCTCTATGTCACTCCTCCATGTAACTCCTCCTTGTCGCTATTCCATGTTACTCCTCCATGTCGCTACACCAACTCACTCTTCCATGTCACTCCCCCATTTCACTCCACCACGTCACTCCTCCATGTCACTCCTCCATATCAACCCTCCATGTCACTCCTCCATGTCACTCCTCCATGTCACTACACCAACTCACTCATCCCTGTCACTCCTCCATGTCACGTCTCCATGTCACTACTCCATGTCTCTTCCACATCAAACCTCTATGTCATTCCTCCATGTCACTCCTCCATGTCGCTACACCAACTCAACCCTCATGTCACTCCTCCATGTAGCTACTCCATGTCACTCCTCCATGTCGCCACACCAACTCAATCCTCCTTGTCACTCCTCCATGTCACTCAGCCAAATCATTTGTCCATGTCACTCCTTTATGTCACTCTTCCAAGTCACTCCTCCATGTCACTTCTATATTTCTTCCATGTCACTCCTCCATGTTGCTCCACCAACTCACTCCTCCATGTCACTCCTCCATGTCACTGCTCCACGTCACTCCTCTATGTCACTCCTCCATGTCACTCCTCCATGTCGCTATTCCATGTTACTTCTATATGTCTTCCATGTCACTCCTCCATGTCGTTACACCAACTCACTCCTCCATGTCACTCCTCCATGTCGCTACTCCATGTCACTCCTCCATGTCACTTCTATATGTCTTCCATGTCACTCCTCCATGTCGTTACACCAACTCACTCCTCCATGTCACTCCTCCATGTCACTCCTCCTTGTCGCTATTCCATGTAACTCCTCCATGTCGCTACACCAACTCACTCTTCCATGTCACTCCCCCATTTCACTCCACCACGTCACTCCTCCATGTCACTCCTCCATGTCACTACACCAACTCACTCATCCCTGTCACTCCTCCATGTCACGTCTCCATGTCACTACTCCATGTCTCTTCCACATCAAACCTCTATGTCATTCCTCCATGTCACTCCTCCATGTCGCTACACCAACTCAACCCTCATGTCACTCCTCCATGTAGCTACTCCATGTCACTCCTCCATGTCGCCACACCAACTCAATCCTCCTTGTCACTCCTCCATGTCACTCAGCCAAGTCATTTGTCCATGTCACTCCTTTATGTCACTCTTCCAAGTCACTCCTCCATGTCACTTCTATATTTCTTCCATGTCACTCCTCCATGTTGCTCCACCAACTCACTCCTCCATGTCACTCCTCCATGTCACTGCTCCACGTCACTCCTCTATGTCACTCCTCCATGTCACTCCTCCATGTCGCTATTCCATGTTACTTCTATATGTCTTCCATGTCACTCCTCCATGTCGTTACACCAACTCACTCCTCCATGTCACTCCTCCATGTCACTTCTATATGTCTTCCATGTCACTCCTCCATGTCGTTACACCAACTCACTCCTCCATGTCACTCCTCCATGTCACTTCTATATGCCCCTCCGCCATGTCACTCCACCATTTCAATCCTCCTTCCTGTTCAAACTTGTCACTTCTCCATGTCACTCCTCCTTGTCGCAATTCCATGTCACTCCTCCATGTCGCTACACCACCTCAATCCTCCTTGTCACTCCTCCATGTCACTCATCCAAGTCACTCCTCCATGTCGCTATTCCATGTTACTCCTCCATGTCGCTACACCAACTCACTCTTCCATGTCACTCCTCCATTTCACTCCACCACGTCACTCTTCTACGTCACTCCTCATGTCACTCCTGCATGTCGCTACTCCATGTCACTACTCCATGTCTTTCCTCCACATCAATCCTCTATGTAACTCCTCCATGTCACTCCTCCATGTCATTCCTCCTTGTCGCTATTTCATGTCACTCCTCCATATCAACCCTCCATGTCACTCCTCCATGTCGATCCTCCATGTCACTCCTCCATGTCACTTCTATATGTCTTCCATGTCACTTTTCCATGTTGCTCCACCAACTCACTCCTCCATGTCACTCCTCCATGTCACTGCTCCACGTCACTCCTCTATGTCACTCCTTCATATCAACCCTCCATGTCACTCCTCCTTGTCGCTACACCAACTCACTCCTCCATGTCACTCCTCCATTTCACTCCACCACGTCCCTCCTCTATATCAACCCTCCATGTCACTCCTCCATGTCACTCCTCCATGTCCCTCCGCCATATCACTCCACCATATCAACTCTCCTTCCTGATCAAACTTGTCACTTCTCCATGTCACTACTCCATGTCTCTCCTCCACATCACTCCTCTATATCACTCCTCCATGTCATTCCTCCATGTCACTCCTCGTTGTCGTTATTCCATGTTACTCCTCCATTTCACTCCACCACATCACTCTTCTACGTCACTCCTCATGTCACTCCTCCATGTCACTACTCCTTGTCACTCCTCCTTGTCGCTATTCCATGTAACTCCTCCATGTCGCTACACCAACTCACTCTTCCATGTCACTCCCCCATTTCACTCCACCACGTCACTCCTCCATGTCACTCCTCCATATCAACCCTCCATGTCACTCCTCCATGTCACTCCTCCATGTCACTACACCAACTCACTCATCCCTGTCACTCCTCCATGTCACGTCTCCATGTCACTACTCCATGTCTCTTCCACATCAAACCTCTATGTCATTCCTCCATGTCACTCCTCCATGTCGCTACACCAACTCAACCCTCATGTCACTCCTCCATGTAGCTACTCCATGTCACTCCTCCATGTCGCCACACCAACTCAATCCTCCTTGTCACTCCTCCATGTCACTCAGCCAAGTCATTTGTCCATGTCACTCCTTTATGTCACTCTTCCAAGTCACTCCTCCATGTCACTTCTATATTTCTTCCATGTCACTCCTCCATGTTGCTCCACCAACTCACTCCTCCATGTCACTCCTCCATGTCACTGCTCCACGTCACTCCTCTATGTCACTCCTCCATGTCACTCCTCCATGTCGCTATTCCATGTTACTTCTATATGTCTTCCATGTCACTCCTCCATGTCGTTACACCAACTCACTCCTCCATGTCACTCCTCCATGTCGCTACTCCATGTCACTCCTCCATGTCACTTCTATATGTCTTCCATGTCACTCCTCCATGTCGTTACACCAACTCACTCCTCCATGTCACTCCTCCATGTCACTCCTCCTTGTCGCTATTCCATGTTACTCCTCCATGTCGCTACACCAACTCACTCTTCCATGTCACTCCCCCATTTCACTCCACCACGTCACTCCTCCATGTCACTCCTCCATATCAACCCTCCATGTCACTCCTCCATGTCACTCCTCCATGTCACTACACCAACTCACTCATCCCTGTCACTCCTCCATGTCACGTCTCCATGTCACTACTCCATGTCTCTTCCACATCAAACCTCTATGTCATTCCTCCATGTCACTCCTCCATGTCGCTACACCAACTCAACCCTCATGTCACTCCTCCATGTAGCTACTCCATGTCACTCCTCCATGTCGCCACACCAACTCAATCCTCCTTGTCACTCCTCCATGTCACTCAGCCAAGTCATTTGTCCATGTCACTCCTTTATGTCACTCTTCCAAGTCACTCCTCCATTTCACTTCTATATTTCTTCCATGTCACTCCTCCATGTTGCTCCACCAACTCACTCCTCCATGTCACTCCTCCATGTAACTGCTCCACGTCACTCCTCTATGTCACTCCTCCATGTCACTCCTCCATGTCGCTATTCCATGTTACTTCTATATGTCTTCCATGTCACTCCTCCATGTCGTTACACCAACTCACTCCTCCATGTCACTCCTCCATGTCGCTACTCCATGTCACTCCTCCATGTCACTTCTATATGTCTTCCATGTCACTCCTCCATGTCGTTACACCAACTCACTCCTCCATGTCACTCCTCCATGTCGCTCCTCCATGTCACTCCTCCATGTCACTTCTATATGCCCCTCCGCCATGTCACTCCACCATTTCAATCCTCCTTCCTGTTCAAACTTGTCACTTCTCCATGTCACTCCTCCTTGTCGCAATTCCATGTCACTCCTCCATGTCGCTACACCACCTCAATCCTCCTTGTCACTCCTCCATGTCACTCATCCAAGTCACTCCTCCATGTCGCTATTCCATGTTACTCCTCCATGTCGCTACACCAACTCACTCTTCCATGTCACTCCTCCATTTCACTCCACCACGTCACTCTTCTACGTCACTCCTCATGTCACTCCTGCATGTCGCTACTCCATGTCACTACTCCATGTCTTTCCTCCACATCAATCCTCTATGTAACTCCTCCATGTCACTCCTCCATGTCATTCCTCCTTGTCGCTATTTCATGTCACTCCTCCATATCAACCCTCCATGTCACTCCTCCATGTCGATCCTCCATGTCACTCCTCCATGTCACTTCTATATGTCTTCCATGTCACTTTTCCATGTTGCTCCACCAACTCACTCCTCCATGTCACTCCTCCATGTCACTGCTCCACGTCACTCCTCTATGTCACTCCTTCATATCAACCCTCCATGTCACTCCTCCTTGTCGCTACACCAACTCACTCCTCCATGTCACTCCTCCATTTCACTCCACCACGTCCCTCCTCTATATCAACCCTCCATGTCACTCCTCCATGTCTCTCCTCCATGTCCCTCCGCCATATCACTCCACCATATCAACTCTCCTTCCTGATCAAACTTGTCACTTCTCCATGTCACTACTCCATGTCTCTCCTCCACATCACTCCTCTATATCACTCCTCCATGTCATTCCTCCATGTCACTCCTCGTTGTCGTTATTCCATGTTACTCCTCCATTTCACTCCACCACATCACTCTTCTACGTCACTCCTCATGTCACTCCTCCATGTCACTACTCCTTGTCACTCCTTTATGTCACTCCTCCAAGTCACTCCTCAATTTCACTTCTATATGACTTCAATGTCACTCCTGCATGTCGCTCCTCCATATCACTACTCTATTTCACTCGTCCATGTCACTCCTCCATATCAATCCTCCATTTCACTCCTCCATGTAACTCCTTAATGTCACTACTCCATGTCACTCCTCCATGTCACTCTTGCATGTCGCTCCTCAATGTCACTTCTCCAAGTCTTCTATGTCATGTCTCTCATCCGTGTAGCTCCATATTGTTACTCCTCCATATTACTCCTCCGTGTCACTTCTACATGTTTTCCATGGCACTCCTCCATGTCACTTTTCAATATCACTCCTCTATGTCATTCCCCTATGTCGCTACTCCATATCACTCCTCCATGTCGATCCTCCATGTCACTCCTCCATGTCACTTCTATATGTCTTCCATGTCACTCCTCCATGTCGCTCCTCCTTGTCACTCCTCCATGTTGCTCCTCCATGTCACTCCTCCATGTCACTCATCCACATCAATCCTCCATGTCTCTCCTCCACATCAATCCTCTATGTCACTCCTCCATGTCATTCCTCCATGTCACTCCTCCTTGTCACTATTCCATGTCACTCCTCAATGTCGCTACACCAACTTACTCCTCATGTCACTCCTCCATGTCACTCCTCAATGTCGCTATTCCATGTCACTACTTATGTCGCTACACCAACTCACTCCTCCATTTCACTCCTCCATTTCACTCCACCATGTCACTCCTCCATATCACTTCTCCATATTAACCCTCCATGTCACTCCTCCATGTCACTTTTCCTTGTCATTCCTCCATGTCACTCCTCCATGTCACTACACCAACTCACTCATCCCTGTCCCTCCGCCATGTCACTCCTCCATGTCACTCCTCCATGTCGCTACACCAACTCACCCTTCAATGTCACTCCTCCATTTCACTCCACCACGTCACTCTTCTACATCACTCCTCATGTCACTCCTCCATGTCGCTACTCCTTGTCATTCCTCCATGTCACTCATCCATGTCATTCCTCCATGTCACTCCTTTATGTCACTCCTCCAAGTCACTCCTCAATTTCACTTCTATATGACTTCAATGCCACTCCTGCAAGTCGCTCCTCCATATCACTCCTCTAATTCACTACTCTATGTCACTCCTCCATATCAATCCTCCATTTCACTCCTCCATGTAACTCCTTAATGTCACTACTCCATGTTGCTACTCCATGTCACTCCTCCATGTCACACTTGCATGACGCTCCTCTACTTCTCTAAGTCTTCAATGTCATGTCTCTCATCCGTGTAGCTCCATATTGTCACTCCTCCATATCACTCCTCCGTGTCACTTCTACATGTTTGCCATGTCACTCCTCCACATCACTCCTCTATGTCACTCCTCCATGTCACTTTTCAATATCACTCCTCTATGTCATTCCCCAAAGTCACTACTCCATGTCACTCCTCCATGTCGATCCTCCATTTCACTCCTCCATGTCACTTCTATATGTCTTCCATGTCACTCCTCCATGTCGCTCCTCCTTGTCACTCCTCCATGTCACTTCTATATGTCTTCCATGTCACTCCTCCATGTCGCTCCTCCTTGACACTCCTCCATGTTGCTCCTCCATGTCACTCCTCCATGTCACTCATCCATGTCCCTCTACCATGTCACTCCACCATATCAATCCTCCTTGCTGATCCGCCCTGTCACTCCTCCATGTCTCTCCTCCACTTCAATCCTCTATGTCACTCCTCCATGTCACTCCGCCATGTCACTCCTCTATGTCACTCCTCCATGTCACTCCGCCGTGTCACTCCTCCATGTCATTCCTCCATGTCACTCCTCCACGTCACTACACCAACTCACTCATCCCTGTCCCTCCGCCATGTCACTCCTCCATGTCACTCCTCCATGTCGCTACACCAACTCACTCCTCATGTCACTCCTCCATGTCGCTACTCCATTTCACTCCTCCATTTCACTCCACCACGTCACTCCTCCATGTCACTCCTCCATATCAACCCTCAATGTCACTTCTCCATGTCACTCCTCCATGTCACTCCTCCATGTCACTACTCCATGTCTTTCCTCCACATCAATCCTCTATGTCACTCATCCATGTCACTCCTCCATGTCATTGCTCCTTGTCGCTATTCCATGTCACTCCGCCATATCAACCCTCCATGTCCCTCCTCCATGTCACTCCTCCATGTCACTATACTAACTCACTCATACCTGTCCCTCCGCCATGTCACTCCACCATATCAACCCTCCTTCTTGATCAAACTTGTCACTTCTCCATGTCACTACTCCATGTCTCTCCCCCACATCAAACCTCTATGTCACTCCACCATGACACTCCTCTATGTCACTCCTCCTTGTCGCTCTTCCATGTCACTCCTCCATGTCGTTACACCAAATCAATCGTCATGTCACTCCTCCATGTCACTACTCCATGTCTCTCCCCCACATCAAACCTCTATGTCACTCCACCATGACACTCCTCTATGTCACTCCTCCTTGTCGCTCTTCCTTGTCACTCCTCCATGTCGCTACACCAACTCAATCCTCCTTGTCACTCCTCTATGTCACTCAGCCAAGTCATTTGTCCATGTCACTCCTTTATGTCACTCCTCCAAGTCACTCCTCCATGTAAATTGTATATGTCTTCCATGTCACTCCTCCATGTTGCTCCACCAACTCACTCCTCCATGTCACTCCTCCATGTCGTTATTCCATGTTACTCCTTATGTCGCTACATAAACTCACTCCTCCATGTCACTCCTCCATTTCACTCCACCACGTCACTCCTCCATGTCACTCCTCCATATCAACCCTCCATGTCACTCCTCCTTGTCGCTACACCAACTCACTCCTCCATGTCACTCCTCCATGTCCCTCCGCCATGTTACTCCACCATATCAACCCTCCTTCCTGATCAAACTTGTCACTTCTCCATGTCACTACTCCATGTCTCTCCTCCACATCACTCCTCTATATCACTCCTCCATGTCATTCCTCCATGTAACTCCTCCTTGTCGTTATTCCATGTTACTCCTCCATGTCGCTACACCAACTCACTCTTCCATGTCACTCCTCCATTTCACTCCACCACGTCACTCTTCTACGTCACTCCTCATGTCACTCCTCCTTGTCTCCACTCCATGTCACTACTCCAAGTCTTTCCTCCACATCAATCCTCTATGTCACTCCTCCATGTCACTCCTCCATGTCATTGCTCCTTGTCGCTATTCCATGTCACTCCTCCATATCAACCCTCCATGTCACTCCTCCATGTCACTCCTCCATGTCACTACACCAACTCACTCATCCCTGTCCATCCGCCATGTCACTCCACCATATCAACCCTCCTTCTTGATCAAACTTGTCATTTCTCCATGTCAGTACTCCATGTCTCTACCCCACATCAAACCTCTATGTCACTCCTCCATGTCACTCCTCTATGTCACTCCTCCTTGTCGCTCTTCCATGTCACTCCTCCATGTCGCTACACCAACTCAACCCTCATGTCACTCCTCCATGTAGCTACTCCATGTCACTCCTCCATGTCGCTACACCAACTCAATCCTCCTTGTCACTCCTCCATGTCACTCATCCAAGTCATTGCTCCGTGTCACTCCTTTATGTCATTCCTCCATGTCACTCCTCCATGTCACTTCTATATGTCTTCCATGTCACTCCTCCATGTCGCTCCACCAACTCACTCATCCATGTCACTCCTCCATGTCACTGCTCCACGTCACTCCTCTATGTCACTCCTCCATGTCACTCCTCCATGTTGCTATTCCATGTCACTCCTTATGTAGATACACCAACTCACTCCTCCATGTCACTCCTCCATTTCACTCCACAATGTCACTCCTCCATTTCACTCGTCCATATCAACCCTCCATGTCACTCCTCCATGTCACTCCTCCATGTCACTCCTCTATGTCACTACACCAATTCACTCATACCTTTCCCCCCGCCATGTCACTCCCCCATATCAACCCTCCTTCCTGATCAAACTTGTCACTTCTCCATGTCACTACTCCATGTCTCTCCTCCACATCAATCCTCTATGTCACTCCTCCATGTCACTCCTCCATGTCACTCCTCCTTGTCGCTATTCCAGGTCACTCCTCCATGTCGCTACAACAACTCACTCCTCATGTCACTCCTCCATGTCACTCCTCCATGTCGCTATTCCATGTCATTCCTTATGTCGCTACACCAACTCACTCCTCCATTTCACTCTTCCATTTCACTCCACCACGTCACTACACCAACTCACTCATCCCTGTCCCTCCGCTATGTCATTCCTCCATGTCACTCCTCCATGTCGCTACACCAACTCACTCCTCATGTCACTCCTCCATGTCGCTACTCCATTTCACATCTCCATGTTGCTACACCATCTCAATCCTCCTTGTCACTCCTCCATGTCACTCATCCAAGTCACTCATCCATGTCGCTATTCCATGTCACTCCTTATGTCGATAAACCAACTCATTCCTCCATGTCACTCCTCAATTTCACTCCACCACGTCACTCCTCCATGTCACTCCTCCATATCAACCCTCCATGTCACTCCTCCATTTCACTCCTCCATGTCACTCCTCCATGTCTCTACACCAACTCACTCATCCCTTTCCCTCCGCCATGTCACTCCACCATATCAACCCTCCTTCCTGATCAAACTTGTCAGTTCTCCATGTCACTACTCCATGTCTCTCCTCCACATCAATCCTCTATGTCACTCCTCCATGTCACTCCTCATTGTCGCTATTCCATGTCACTCCTCCATGTCGCTACTCCATGTCACTCCTACATGTCGCTACACCAACTCGATCCTCCTTGTCAGTCCTCCATGTCACTCATCCAAGTCATTCCTCCATGTCACACCTTTATGTCACTCCTCCAAGTCACTCCTCCATGTCACGTATATATGTCTTCCATGTCACTCCTCCATGTCGCTCCACCAATTCACTCCTCCATGTCACTCCTCCTTGTAACTCCTCCATGTAGCTATTCCATTTCACTCCTCCATGTCGCTACACCAACTCAATTCTCCTTGTCACTCCTCCATGTCACACCTCCTTGTCACTCCTCCATGTAGCTACTCCATGTCACTCCTCCATTTCACTCTTCCATTTCACTCCACCACGTCACTCCTCCATATCACTCCTCCATATCAACCCTCCATGTCACTCCTCCATGTCACTCCTCCATGTCATTCCTCCATGTCACTCCTCCATGTCACTACACCAACTCACTCATCCCTGTCCCTCCGCTATGTCACTCCTCCATGTCGCTACACCAACTCACGCCTCATGTCACTCCTCCATTTCGCTACTCCATTTCACATCTCCATGTTGCTACACCAACTCAATCCTCCTTGTCACTCCTCCATGTCACTCATCCAAGTCACTCATCCATGTCGCTATTCCATGTCACTGCTTATGTCGATAAACCAACTCATTCCTCCATGTCACTCCTCAATTTCACTCCACCACGTCACTCCTCCATGTTACTCTTCCATATCAACCCTCCATGTCACTCCTCCATTTCACTCCTCCATGTCACTCCTCCATGTCTCTACACCAACTCACTCATCCCTTTCCCTCCGCCATGTCACTCCACCATATCAACCCTCTTTCCTGATCAAACTTGTCAGTTCTCCATGTCACTACTCCATGTCTCTCCTCCACATCAAACCTCTATGTCACTCCTCCATGTCACTCCTCATTGTCGCTATTCCATGTCACTCCTCCATGTTGCTACACCAACTCACTCCTCATGTCACTCCTCCATGTCGCTACTCCATGTCACTCCTCCATGTCGCTACACCAACTCGATCCTCCTTGTCAGTCCTCCATGTCACTCATCCAAGTCATTCCTCCATGTCACTCCTAAATGTCACTCCTCCAAGTCACTCCTCCATGTCACTTATATATGTCTTCCATGTCACTCCTCCATGTCGCTCCACCAATTCACTCCTCCATGTCACTCCACCTTGTCACTCCTCCATGTAGCTATTCCATTTCACTCCTCCATGTCGCTACACCAACTCAATTATCCTTGTCACTCCTCCATGTCACACCTCCTTGTCACTCCTCCATGTAGCTACTCCATGTCACTCCTCCATGTCACTCTTAAATTTCACTCCACCACGCCACTCCTCTATATCACTACTCCATGTTACTCCTCCATATCAATCCGCCATGTCACTTCTCCATGTCACTCCTCCTTGTCGCAATTCCATGTCACTCCTCCATGTCGCTACTCCATGTCACTCCTCCATGTCGCTACACCAACTCAATCCTCCTTGTCACTCCTCCTTGTCACTCATCCAAATCATTCCTCCATGTCAGTCCTTTATGTCATTCCTCCAAGTCACTCCTCCATGTCACTTCTATATGTCTTCCATGTCACTCCTCCATGTCGCTCCACCAACTCACTCCTCCATGTCACTCCTCCATGTTGCTATTCCATGTTTCTCCTTATGTTGCTACACCAACTCACTCCTCCATGTCACTCCTCCATGTCGCTACTCCATGTCACTCCTCCATGTCACTCCTCCATTTCACTCCACCACGTCACTCCTCCATGTCACTCCTCCATATCAACCCTCCATGTCACTCCTCCATGTCACTCCTCCATGTCACTCCTCCATGTCACTCCTCTATGTCACTACACCAACTCACTCATCCCTTTCCCTCCGCCATGTTACTCCACCATATCAACCCTCCTTCCTGATCAAACTTGTCACTTCTCCATGTCACTACTCCATGTCTCTCCTCCACATCAATCCTCTATGTCACTCCTCCATGTCACTCCTCCATGTCACTCCTCCTTGTCGCTATTCCATGTCACTCCTCCATGTCGCTACACCAACTCACTCCTCATGTCACTCCTCCATGTCACTCCTCCATGTCACTATTACATGTCACTTCTTATGTCGCTACACCAACTCAATCCTCCATTTCACTCCTCCATTTCACTCCACCACGTCACTCCTCCATATCACTCTTCCATATCAACCCTCCATGTCACTCCTCCATGTCACTCCTCCATGTTATTCCTCCATGTCACTCCTCCATGTCACTACACCAACTCACTCATCCCTGTCCCTCCGCCATGTCACTCCTCCATGTCACTCCTCCATGTCGCTACTCCATGTCACTACACCAACTCACTAATCCCTGTCCCTCCACCATGTCACTCCACCATATCAACCCTCCTTCCCGATTAAACTTGTCAGTTCTCCATGTCACTACTCCATATCTCTCCTCCACATCAATTCTCTATGTCATTCCTCCATGTTACTCATCCAAGTCACTCCTCCATGTCGCTATTCCATGTCACTCCTTATGTCGCTCCACCAACTCACTCCTCCATGTCACTCCTCCATGTTGCTATTCCATGTCACTCCTTATGTTGCTACACCAACTCACTCCTCCATGTCACTCCTCCATGTCGCTACTCCATGTCACTCCTCCATGTCACTCCTCCATTTCACTCCACCACGTCACTCCTCCATGTCACTCCTCCATATCAACCCTCCATGTCACTCCTCCATGTCACTCCTCCATGTCACTCCTCCATGTCACTCCTCTATGTCACTACACCAACTCACTCATCCCTTTCCCTCCGCCATGTCACTCCACCATATCAACCCTCCTTCCTGATCAAACTTGTCACTTCTCCATGTCACTACTCCATGTCTCTCCTCCACATCAATCCTCTATGTCACTCCTCCATGTCACTCCTCCATGTCACTCCTCCTTGTCGCTATTCCATGTCACTCCTCCATGTCGCTACACCAACTCACTCCTCATGTCACTCCTCCATGTCACTCCTCCATGTCACTATTCCATGTCACTTCTTTTGTCGCTACACCAACTCAATCCTCCATTTCACTCCTCCATTTCACTCCACCACGTCACTCCTCCATATCACTCTTCCATATCAACCCTCCATGTCACTCCTCCATGTCACTCCTCCATGTTATTCCTCCATGTCACTCCTCCATGTCACTCCTCCTTGTCAATACTCCATGTCACTCCTCCATATCAACCCTCCATGTCACTCCTCCATGTCACTCCTCCATGTCACTCCTCCATGTCACTACACCAACTCACTAATCACTGTCCCTCCGCAATGTCACTCCACAATATAAAACCTCCTTCCTGATCAAACTTGTCAGTTCTCAATATCACTACTCCATGTCTCTCCTCCACATCAAACCTCTATGTCACTCCTCCATGTCACTCCTCTATGTCACTCCTCCTTGTCGCTCTTCCATGTCACTCCTCCATGTCGCTACACCAACTCAATCCTCATGTCACCTCCTCCATGTAGCTACTCCATGTCACTCCTCCATGTCGCTATACCAACTCGATCCTCCTTGTCACTCCTCCATGTCACTCAGCCAAATCATTTGTCCATGTCACTCCTTTATGTCACTCCTCCATGTCACTCCTCCATTTCACTCCACCACGTCACTCCACCATGTCACTCCTCCCTATCAACCCTCCATGTCACTCCTCCTTGTCGCTACACCAACTCACTCCTCCATGTCATTCCTTCATTTCACTCCACCACGTCCCTCCTCCATATCAACTCTCCATGTCACTCCTCCATGTCACTCCTCCATGTCCCTCCGCCATGTCACTCCACCATATAAACCCTCCTTCCTGATCAAACTTGTCACTTCTCCATGTCACTACTCAATGTCTCTCCTCCACATCAATCCTCTATATCACTCCTCCATGTCACTCCTCCATGTCACTCCTCCTTGTCGCTATTCCATGTTACTCCACCATGTTGCTACACCAAATCACTCTTCCATGTCACTCCTCCATTTCACTCCACCACGTCACTCTTCTACATCACTCCTCAAGTCACTCCTCCATGTCGCTACTCCTTGTCACTCCTCCATGTCCCTCATCCATGTCATTCCTCCATGTCACTCCTTTATGTCACTCCTCCAAGTCACTCCTCAATTTCACTTTTATATGACTTCAATGTAAATCCTGCATGTCGCTCCTCCATATCACTCCTCTATTTCACCCTCTCCAAGTCAATCCTCCATATCAATCCTCCATTTCACTCATCCATTTAACTCCTTAATGTCACTACTCCATGTCGCTACTCCATGTCACTCCTCCATGTCACTCTTGCATGTCGCTCCTCCATGTCACTTCTCCAAGTCTTCAATGTCATGTCTCTCATCCGTGTAGCTCCATATTGTCACTCCTCCATATCACTCCTCCGTTTCACTTCAACGTTTTCCATGTCACTCCTCCACATCGCTCCTCTATGTCACTCCTCCATGTCACTTTTAAATATCACTTCTCTATGTCATTCCCCTATGTCGCTACTCCATGTCACTCCTCCATGTCGATCCTCCATGTCACTCCTCCATGTCACTCATCCATGTCCCTCCGCCATGTCACTCCACCATATCAATCCTCCTTGCTGATCCGCCCTGTCACGCCTCCATGTCTCTCCTCCACATCAATCCTCTATGTCACTCCTCCATGTCACTCCTCCATGTCGCTATTCCATGTCACTCCTCCATGTCGCTACACGAACTCAATCCTCCTTGTCACTCCTCTGTGTCATTCCTGCATGTCACTCCTCACTGTCACTCCTCCATGTCACTACAACTACTCACTCATCCCTCTCCCTCTGCCATGTCACACCACCATAACAACCCTCCTTCCTGATCAAACTTGTCACTTCTCCATGTCACTACTCCATGTCACTCCTCCTTGTCACTACTCCATGTCACTCCTCCATGTCACTCATCCATGTCATTCCTCCATGTCACTCCTTTATGTCACTCCTCCAAGTCACTCCTCCATGTCACTCCTCCATGTCCCTCCTCCATGTAACTCCACTATATCAATCCTCCTTGCTGATCCACCCTGTCACTTCTCCATGTCACTACTCCATGTCTTTCCTTCACATCAATCCTCTATGTCACTCGTCCATGTCACTCCTCCTTGTCGCTATTCCATGTCACTCCTCCATGTCACTCCTCCATGTCGCTACACCAACTCACTCCTCATGTCACTCCTCCATGTCGCTACTCCTTGTCACTCCTCCATGTCACTCATCCATGTCATTCCTCCATGTCACTCCTCCAAGTCACTCCTCAATTTCACTTCTATATGACTTCAATGTCACTCCTGCATGTCGCTCCTCCATATCACTGCTCTATTTCACTCCTCCATGTCACTCCTCCATGTAACTCCTTAATGTCACTACTCCATGTCACTCCTCCATGTCGCTACACCAACTCAATCCTCCTTGTCACTCCTCCATGTCACTCATCCAAGTCATTCCTCCATGTCACTCCTTTATGTAACTCCTCCAAGTCACTCCTCCATGTCACTTCTATATGTCTTCCATGTCACTCCTCCATGATGCTCCACCAACTCACTCCTCCATGTCACTCCACCACGTCACTCTTCTACGTCACTCCTCATGTCACCCCTGCATGTCGCTACTACATTTCACTACTCCATGTCTTTCCTCCACATCAATCCTCTATGTCACTCCTCCATGTCATTCCTCCTTGTCGCTATTCCATGTCACTCCTCCATATCAACCCTCCATGTTACACCTCCATGTCACTCCTCCATGTCACTACACCAACTCACTCATCCCTGTCATTCCGCCATGTCACTCCACCATATCAACCCTCCTTCTTGATCAAACTTGTCACTTCTCCATGTCACTACTCCATGTCTCTCCCCCACATCAAACCTCTATGTCACTCCTCCATGTCACTCCTCTATGTCACTCCTCCTTGTCGCTCTTCCATGTCACTCCTCCATGTCGCTACACCAACTCAATCCTCATGTCACTCCTCCATGTAGCTACTCCATGTCACTCTTCCATGTCGCTATACCAACTCGATCCTCCTTGTCACTCCTCCATGTCACTCAGCCAAATCATTTGTCCATGTCACTCCTTTATGTCACTCCTCCATGTCACTCCTCCATTTCACTCCACCACGTCACTCCACCATGTCACTCCTCCCTATCAACCCTCCATGTCACTCCTCCTTGTCGCTACACCAACTCACTCCTCCATGTCATTCCTCCATTTCACTCCACCACGTCCCTCCTCCATATCAACTCTCCATGTCACTCCTCCATGTCACTCCTCCATGTCCCTCCGCCATGTCACTCCACCATATAAACCCTCCTTCCTGATCAAACTTGTCACTTCTCCATGTCACTACTCAATGTCTCTCCTCCACATCAACCCTCTATATCACTCCTCCATGTCACTCCTCCATGTCACTCCTCCTTGTCGCTATTCCATGTTACTCCACCATGTTGCTACACCAAATCACTCTTCCATGTCACTCCTCCATTTCACTCCACCACGTCACTCTTCTACATCACTCCTCATGTCACTCCTCCATGTCGCTACTCCTTGTCACTCCTCCATGTCCCTCATCCATGTCATTCCTCCATGTCACTCCTTTATGTCACTCCTCCAAGTCACTCCTCAATTTCACTTTTATATGACTTCAATGTAAATCCTGCATGTCGCTCCTCCATATCACTCCTCTATTTCACCCTCTCCAAGTCAATCCTCAATATCAATCCTCCATTTCACTCCTCCATTTAACTCCTTAATGTCACTACTCCATGTCGCTACTCCATGTCACTCCTCCATGTCACTCTTGCATGTCGCTCCTCCATGTCACTTCTCCAAGTCTTCAATGTCATGTCTCTCATCCGTGTAGCTCCATATTGTCACTCCTCCATATCACTCCTCCGTTTCACTTCATCGTTTTCCATGTCACTCCTCCACATCGCTCCTCTATGTCACTCCTCCATGTCACTTTTAAATATCACTTCTCTATGTCATTCCCCTATGTCGCTACTCCATGTCACTCCTCCATGTCGATCCTCCATGTCACTCCTCCATGTCACTCATCCATGTCCCTCCGCCATGTCACTCCACCATATCAATCCTCCTTGCTGATCCGCCCTGTCACGCCTCCATGTCTCTCCTCCACATCAATCCTCTATGTCACTCCTCCATGTCACTCCTCCATGTCGCTATTCCATGTCACTCCTCCATGTCGCTACACGAACTCAATCCTCCTTGTCACTCCTCTGTGTCATTCCTGCATGTCACTCCTCACTGTCACTCCTCCATGTCACTACAACTACTCACTCATCCCTCTCCCTCTGCCATGTCACACCACCATAACAACCCTCCTTCCTGATCAAACTTGTCACTTCTCCATGTCACTACTCCATGTCACTCCTCCTTGTCACTACTCCATGTCACTCCTCCATGTCACTCATCCATGTCATTCCTCCATGTCACTCCTTTATGTCACTCCTCCAAGTCACTCCTCCATGTCACTCCTCCATGTCCCTCCTCCATGTAACTCCACTATATCAATCCTCCTTGCTGATCCACCCTGTCACTTCTCCATGTCACTCCTCCATGTCACTCCTCCATGTCACTCATCCAAGTCACTCCTCCATGTCGCTATTCCATGTCACTCCTTATGTCGATACACCAACTCACTCCTCCATGTCACTCCTCCATTTCACTCCACCACGTCACTCCTCCATGTCACTCCTCCATGTCACTCCTCCATGTCACTCCTCCATGTCACTACACCAACTAACTAATCCCTGTCCCTCCGCCATGTCACTCCACCATATCAATCCTCCTTCCTGATCAAACTTGTCAGTTCTCCATGTCACTACTCCATGTCTCTCCTCCACATCAATCCTCTATGTCACTCCTCCAACTCACTCCTCCATGTCACTCGTCCATGTCACTCCTCCATGTCACACTTCCTTGTCACTCCTCCATGTAGCTACTCCATGTCACTACACCAACTCACTCATCCCTGACCCTCCGCCATGTCTCTCCACCACATTAACCCTCCTTCCTGATCAAATTTGTCACTTCTCCATGTCACTACTCCATGTCTCTCCCCCACATCAAACCTCTATGTCACTCCTCCATGTCACTCCTCTATGTCACTCCTCCTTGTCGCTCTTCCATGTCACTCCTCCATGTCGCTACACCAACTCAATCCTCATGTCACTCCTCCATGTAGCTCTTCCATGTCACTCCTCCATGTTGCTCCACCAACTCAATCCTCATGTCATTCCACCTTGTCACTCCTCCATGTAGCTATTCCATGTCACTCCTCCATGTCGCTCTACCAACATACTCCTCCATGTAACTCGTCCACGTCACTCCTCCATGTCACACTTCCTTGTCACTCCTCCATGTAGCTACTCCATGTCACTACACCAACTCAACCCTCCTTCCTGATCAAACTTGTCACTTCTCCATGTCACTACTCCATGTCTTTCCTCCACATCAATCCTCTATGTCACTCCTCCATGTCACTCCTCCATGTCATTTCTCCTTGTCGCTATTCCATGTCACTCCTCCATGTCGCTAAACCAACTCACTCCTCCATGTCACTCCCCCATTTCACTCTACCACGTCACTCCTCCATGTCACTACTCCATATCAGCCCTTCATGTCACTCCTCCATGTCACTCCTTCTTGTCACTACACCAACTCACTCATCCCTGTCCCTCCGCCATGTCACTCCTCCATGTAGCTACTCCATGTCACTCCTCCATGTCGCTACACCAATTCAATCCTCCTTGTCACTCCTCCATGTCACTGATCCACGTCACTCCTCTATGTCACTCCTCCATGTCACTCCTCAATGTCGCTATTCCATGTCACTCTTTATGTCGCTATATAAACTCACTCCTCCATGTCACTCCTACATTTCACTCCACCATGTCACTCCTCCATGTCATTCCTCCATATCAACCCTCCATGTCACTCCTCCTTGTCGCTACACCAACTCACTCCTCCATGTCACTACTCCATTTTACTCCACCACGTCCCTCCTCCATATCAACCCTCCATGTCACTCCTCCATGTCACTCCTCCATGTCACTCCGCAATGTCACTCCACCATATCAACCCTACCTCCTGATCAAACTTGTCACTTCTCCATGTCACTACTCCATGTCTCTCCTCCACATCACTCCTCCATGTCACTTCTATATGTCTTCCACGTCACTCCTCCATCTCACACTTCCTTGTCACTCCTCCATGTAGCTACTCCATGTCACTACACCAACTCAACCCTCCTTCCTGATCAAACTTCTCACTTCTCCATGTCACTACTCCAAGTCTTTTCTCCACATCAATCCTCTATGTCACACCTCCATGTCACTCCTCCATGTCATTTCTTCTTGTCGCTATTCCATGTCACTCCTCCATGTCGCTACACTGACTCAGTCCTCCATGTAACTCCCCCATTTCACTCTACCACGTCACTCCTCCATGTCACTACTCCATATCAGCCCTTCATGTCACTCCTCCATGTCACTCCTTGATGTCACTACACCAATTCACTCATCCCTGTCCCTCCGCCATGTCACTCCACCATATCAACCCTCCTTCCTGATCAAACTTGTCACTTCTCCATGTCACTACTCCATGTCTCTCCCCCACATCAAACCTCTATGTCACTCCTCCATGTCACTCCTCATTGTCACTCCTCCTTGTTGCTCTTCCATGTCACTCCTCCATATCGCTACACCAACTCAATCCTCATGTCACTCCTCCATGTAGCTACTCCATGTCGCTATACCAATTCAATCCTCCTTGTCACTCCTCCATGTCACTGATCCACGTCACTCCTCTATGTCACTCCTCCATGTCACTCCTCCATGTCGCTATTCCATGTCACTCCTTATGTCGCTATATAAACTCACTCCTCCATGTCACTCCTCCATTTCACTCCACCACGTCACTCCACCACGTCCCTCCTCCATATCAACCCTCCATGTCACTCCTCCATGTTACTCCTCCATGTCACTCCTCCTTGTCGCTATTCCATGTCACTCCTCCATGTCGCTACACCAACTCACTCCTCATGTCACTCCTCCATGTCGCTACTCCTTGTCACTCCTCCATGTCACTCATCCATGTCATTCCTCCATGTCACTCCTCCAAGTCACTCCTCAATTTCACTTCTATATGACTTCAATGTCACTCCTCCATGTCACTCAGCCAAGTCATTTGTCCATGTCACTCCTTTATGTCACTCCTCCAAGTCACTCCTCAATTTCACTTCTATATGACTTCAATGTCACTCCTGCATGTCGCTCCACCATATCACTGCTCTATTTCACTCCTCCATGTCACTCCTCCATGTAACTCCTTAATGTCACTACTCCATGTCACTCCTCCATGTCGCTACACCAACTCAATCCTCCTTGTCACTCCTCCAGGTCACTCATCCAAGTCATTCCTCCATGTCACTCCTTTATGTAACTCCTCCAAGTCACTCCTCCATGTCACTTCTATATGTCTTCCATGTCACTCCTCCATGATGCTCCACCAACTCACTCCTCCATGTCACTCCACCACGTCACTCTTCTACGTCACTCCTCATGTCACCCCTGCATGTCGCTACTACATTTCACTACTCCATGTCTTTCCTCCACATCAATCCTCTATGTCACTCCTCCATGTCATTCCTCCTTGTCGCAATTCCATGTCACTCCTCCATATCAACCCTCCATGTCACACCTCCATGTCACTCCTCCATGTCACTACACCAACTCACTCATCCCTGTCACTCCGCCATGTCACTCCACCATATCAACCCTCCTTCTTGATCAAACTTGTCACTTCTCCATGTCACTACTCCATGTCTCTCCCCCACATCAAACCTCTATGTCACTCCTCCATGTCACTCCTCCATGTCACTCCTCCTTGTCGCTCTTCCATGTCACTCCTCCATGTCGCTACACCAACTCAATCCTCATGTTACTCCTCCATGTAGCTACTCCATGTCACTCCTCCATGTCGCTATACCAACTCGATCCTCCTTGTCACTCCTCCATGTCACTCAGCCAAATCATTTGTCCATGTCACTCCTTTATGTCACTCCTCCATGTCACTCCTCCATTTCACTCCACCACGTCACTCCACCATGTCACTCCTCCCTATCAACCCTCCATGTCACTCCTCCTTGTCGCTACACCAACTCACTCCTCCATGTCATTCCTCCATTTCACTCCACCACGTCCCTCCTCCATATCAACTCTCCATGTCACTCCTCCATGTCACTCCTCCATGTCCCTCCGCCATGTCACTCCACCATATAAACCCTCCTTCCTGATCAAACTTGTCACTTCTCCATGTCACTACTCAATGTCTCTCCTCCACATCACTCCTCTATATCACTCCTCCATGTCACTCCTCCATGTCACTCCTCCTTGTCGCTATTCCATGTTACTCCACCATGTTGCTACACCAAATCACTCTTCCATGTCACTCCTCCATTTCACTCCACCACGTCACTCTTCTACATCACTCCTCATGTCACTCCTCCATGTCGCTACTCCTTGTCACTCCTCCATGTCCCTCATCCATGTCATTCCTCCATGTCACTCCTTTATGTCACTCCTCCAAGTCACTCCTCAATTTCACTTTTATATGACTTCAATGTAAATCCTGCATGTCGCTCCTCCATATCACTCCTCTATTTCACCCTCTCCAAGTCAATCCTCCATATCAATCCTCCATTTCACTCCTCCATTTAACTCCTTAATGTCACTACTCCATGTCGCTACTCCATGTCACTCCTCCATGTCACTCTTGCATGTCGCTCCTCCATGTCACTTCTCCAAGTCTTCAATGTCATGTCTCTCATCCGTGTAGCTCCATATTGTCACTCCTCCATATCACTCCTCCGTTTCACTTCAACGTTTTCCATGTCACTCCTCCACATCGCTCCTCTATGTCACTCCTCCATGTCACTTTTAAATATCACTTCTCTATGTCATTCCCCTATGTCGCTACTCCATGTCACTCCTCCATGTCGATCCTCCATGTCACTCCTCCATGTCACTCATCCATGTCCCTCCGCCATGTCACTCCACCATATCAATCCTCCTTGCTGATCCGCCCTGTCACGCCTCCATGTCTCTCCTCCACATCAATCCTCTATGTCACTCCTCCATGTCACTCCTCCATGTCGCTATTCCATGTCACTCCTCCATGTCGCTACACGAACTCAATCCTCCTTGTGACTCCTCTGTGTCATTCCTGCATGTCACTCCTCACTGTCACTCCTCCATGTCACTACAACTACTCACTCATCCCTCTCCCTCTGCCATGTCACACCACCATAACAACCCTCCTTCCTGATCAAACTTGTCACTTCTCCATGTCACTACTCCATGTCACTCCTCCTTGTCACTACTCCATGTCACTCCTCCATGTCACTCATCCATGTCATTCCTCCATGTCACTCCTTTATGTCACTCCTCCAAGTCACTCCTCCATGTCACTCCTCCATGTCCCTCCTCCATGTCACTCCACTATATCAATCCTCCTTGCTGATCCACCCTGTCACTTCTCCATGTCACTCCTCCATGTCACTCCTCCATGTCACTCATCCAAGTCACTCCTCCATGTCGCTATTCCATGTCACTCCTTATGTCGATACACCAACTCACTCCTCCATGTCACTCCTCCATTTCACTCCACCACGTCACTCCTCCATGTCACTCCTCCATGTCACTCCTCCATGTCACTCCTCCATGTCACTACACCAACTAACTAATCCCTGTCCCTCCGCCATGTCACTCCACCATATCAATCCTCGTTCCTGATCAAACTTGTCAGTTCTCCATGTCACTATTCCATGTCTCTCCTCCACATCAATCCTCTATGTCACTCCTCCAACTCACTCCTCCATGTCACTCGTCCATGTCACTCCTCCATGTCACACTTCCTTGTCACTCCTCCATGTAGCTACTCCATGTCACTACACCAATTCACTCATCCCTGTCCTTCCGCCATGTCTCTCCACCACATTAACCCTCCTTCCTGATCAAACTTGTCACTTCTCCATGTCACTACTCCATGTCTCTCCCCCACATCAAACCTCTATGTCATTCCTCCATGTCACTCCTCTATGTCACTCCTCCTTGTCGCTCTTCCATGTCACTCCTCCATGTCGCTACACCAACTCAATCCTCATGTCACTCCTCCATGTAACTCGTCCACGTCACTCCTCCATGTCACACTTCCTTGTCACTCCTCCATGTAGCTACTCCATGTCACTACACCAACTCAACCCTCCTTCCTGATCAAACTTGTCACTTCTCCATGTCACTACACCATGTCTTTCCTCCACATCAATCCTCTATGTCACTCCTCCATGTCACTCCTCCATGTCATTTCTCCTTGTCGCTATTCCATGTCACTCCTCCATGTCGCTAAACCAACTCACTCCTCCATGTCACTCCCCCATTTCACTCTACCACGTCACTACTCCATATCAGCCCTTCATGTCACTCCTCCATGTCACTCCTTCATGTCACTACACCAACTCACTCATCCCTGTCCCTCCGCCATGTCACTCCTCCATGTAGCTACTCCATGTCACTCCTCCATGTCGCTACACCAAATCACTCTTCCATGTCACTCCTCCATTTCACTCCACCACGTCACTCTTCTACATCACTCCTCATGTCACTCCTCCATGTCGCTACTCCTTGTCACTCCTCCATGTCCCTCATCCATGTCATTCCTCCATGTCACTCCTTTATGTCACTCCTCCAAGTCACTCCTCAATTTCACTTTTATATGACTTCAATGTAAATCCTGCATGTCGCTCCTCCATATCACTCCTCTATTTCACCCTCTCCAAGTCAATCCTCCATATCAATCCTCCATTTCACTCCTCCATTTAACTCCTTAATGTCACTACTCCATGTCGCTACTCCATGTCACTCCTCCATGTCGCTATTCCATGTTACTCCTCCATGTCGCTACACCAACTCACTCTTCCATGTCACTCCTCCATTTCACTCCACCACGTCACTCTTCTACGTCACTCCTCATGTCACTCCTGCATGTCGCTACTCCATGTCACTACTCCATGTCTTTCCTCCACATCAATCCTCTATGTAACTCCTCCATGTCACTCCTCCATGTCATTCCTCCTTGTCGCTATTTCATGTCACTCCTCCATATCAACCCTCCATGTCACTCCTCCATGTCGATCCTCCATGTCACTCCTCCATGTCACTTCTATATGTCTTCCATGTCACTTTTCCATGTTGCTCCACCAACTCACTCCTCCATGTCACTCCTCCATGTCACTGCTCCACGTCACTCCTCTATGTCACTCCTTCATATCAACCCTCCATGTCACTCCTCCTTGTCGCTACACCAACTCACTCCTCCATGTCACTCCTCCATTTCACTCCACCACGTCCCTCCTCTATATCAACCCTCCATGTCACTCCTCCATGTCACTCCTCCATGTCCCTCCGCCATATCACTCCACCATATCAACTCTCCTTCCTGATCAAACTTGTCACTTCTCCATGTCACTACTCCATGTCTCTCCTCCACATCACTCCTCTATATCACTCCTCCATGTCATTCCTCCATGTCACTCCTCGTTGTCGTTATTCCATGTTACTCCTCCATTTCACTCCACCACATCACTCTTCTACGTCACTCCTCATGTCACTCCTCCATGTCACTACTCCTTGTCACTCCTCCTTGTCGCTATTCCATGTAACTCCTCCATGTCGCTACACCAACTCACTCTTCCATGTCACTCCTCCATATCAACCCTCCATGTCACTCCTCCATGTCACTCCTCCATGTCACTACACCAACTCACTCATCCCTGTCACTCCTCCATGTCACGTCTCCATGTCACTACTCCATGTCTCTTCCACATCAAACCTCTATGTCATTCCTCCATGTCACTCCTCCATGTCGCTACACCAACTCAACCCTCATGTCACTCCTCCATGTAGCTACTCCATGTCACTCCTCCATGTCGCCACACCAACTCAATCCTCCTTGTCACTCCTCCATGTCACTCAGCCAAGTCATTTGTCCATGTCACTCCTTTATGTCACTCTTCCAAGTCACTCCTCCATGTCACTTCTATATTTCTTCCATGTCACTCCTCCATGTTGCTCCACCAACTCACTCCTCCATGTCACTCCTCCATGTCACTGCTCCACGTCACTCCTCTATGTCACTCCTCCATGTCACTCCTCCATGTCGCTATTCCATGTTACTTCTATATGTCTTCCATGTCACTCCTCCATGTCGTTACACCAACTCACTCCTCCATGTCACTCCTCCATGTCGCTACTCCATGTCACTCCTCCATGTCACTTCTATATGTCTTCCATGTCACTCCTCCATGTCGTTACACCAACTCACTCCTCCATGTCACTCCTCCATGTCACTCCTCCTTGTCGCTATTCCATGTTACTCCTCCATGTCGCTACACCAACTCACTCTTCCATGTCACTCCCCCATTTCACTCCACCACGTCACTCCTCCATGTCACTCCTCCATATCACTCCTCCATGTCACTCCTCCATGTCACTACACCAACTCACTCATCCCTGTCACTCCTCCATGTCACGTCTCCATGTCACTACTCCATGTCTCTTCCACATCAAACCTCTATGTCATTCCTCCATGTCACTCCTCCATGTCGCTACACCAACTCAACCCTCATGTCACTCCTCCATGTAGCTACTCCATGTCACTCCTCCATGTCGCCACACCAACTCAATCCTCCTTGTCACTCCTCCATGTCACTCAGCCAAGTCATTTGTCCATGTCACTCCTTTATGTCACTCTTCCAAGTCACTCCTCCATTTCACTTCTATATTTCTTCCATGTCACTCCTCCATGTTGCTCCACCAACTCACTCCTCCATGTCACTCCTCCATGTCACTGCTCCACGTCACTCCTCTATGTCACTCCTCCATGTCACTCCTCCATGTCGCTATTCCATGTTACTTCTATATGTCTTCCATGTCACTCCTCCATGTCGTTACACCAACTCACTCCTCCATGTCACTCCTCCATGTCGCTCCTCCATGTCACTCCTCCATGTCACTTCTATATGCCCCTCCGCCATGTCACTCCACCATTTCAATCCTCCTTCCTGTTCAAACTTGTCACTTCTCCATGTCACTCCTCCTTGTCGCAATTCCATGTCACTCCTCCATGTCGCTACACCACCTCAATCCTCCTTGTCACTCCTCCATGTCACTCATCCAAGTCACTCCTCCATGTCGCTATTCCATGTTACTCCTCCATGTCGCTACACCAACTCACTCTTCCATGTCACTCCTCCATTTCACTCCACCACGTCACTCTTCTACGTCACTCCTCATGTCACTCCTGCATGTCGCTACTCCATGTCACTACTCCATGTCTTTCCTCCACATCAATCCTCTATGTAACTCCTCCATGTCACTCCTCCATGTCATTCCTCCTTGTCGCTATTTCATGTCACTCCTCCATATCAACCCTCCATGTCACTCCTCCATGTCGATCCTCCATGTCACTCCTCCATGTCACTTCTATATGTCTTCCATGTCACTTTTCCATGTTGCTCCACCAACTCACTCCTCCATGTCACTCCTCCATGTCACTGCTCCACGTCACTCCTCTATGTCACTCCTTCATATCAACCCTCCATGTCACTCCTCCTTGTCGCTACACCAACTCACTCCTCCATGTCACTCCTCCATTTCACTCCACCACGTCCCTCCTCTATATCAACCCTCCATGTCACTCCTCCATGTCACTCCTCCATGTCCCTCCGCCATATCACTCCACCATATCAACACTCCTTCCTGATCAAACTTGTCACTTCTACATGTCACTACTCCATGTCTCTCCTCCACATCACTCCTCTATATCACTCCTCCATGTCATTCCTCCATGTCACTCCTCGTTGTCGTTATTCCATGTTACTCCTCCATTTCACTCCACCACATCACTCTTCTACGTCACTCCTCATGTCACTCCTCCATGTCACTACTCCTTGTCACTCCTTTATGTCACTCCTCCAAGTCACTCCTCAATTTCACTTCTATATGACTTCAATGTCACTCCTGCATGTCGCTCCTCCATATCACTACTCTATTTCACTCGTCCATGTCACTCCTCCATATCAATCCTCCATTTCACTCCTCCATGTAACTCCTTAATGTCACTACTCCATGTCACTCCTCCATGTCACTCTTGCATGTCGCTCCTCAATGTCACTTCTCCAAGTCTTCTATGTCATGTCTCTCATCCGTGTAGCTCCATATTGTTACTCCTCCATATTACTCCTCCGTGTCACTTCTACATGTTTTCCATGGCACTCCTCCATGTCACTTTTCAATATCACTCCTCTATGTCATTCCCCTATGTCGCTACTCCATATCACTCCTCCATGTCGATCCTCCATGTCACTCCTCCATGTCACTTCTATATGTCTTCCATGTCACTCCTCCATGTCGCTCCTCCTTGTCACTCCTCCATGTTGCTCCTCCATGTCACTCCTCCATGTCACTCATCCACATCAATCCTCCATGTCTCTCCTCCACATCAATCCTCTATGTCACTCCTCCATGTCATTCCTCCATGTCACTCCTCCTTGTCACTATTCCATGTCACTCCTCAATGTCGCTACACCAACTTACTCCTCATGTCACTCCTCCATGTCACTCCTCAATGTCGCTATTCCATGTCACTACTTATGTCGCTACACCAACTCACTCCTCCATTTCACTCCTCCATTTCACTCCACCATGTCACTCCTCCATATCACTTCTCCATATTAACCCTCCATGTCACTCCTCCATGTCACTTTTCCTTGTCATTCCTCCATGTCACTCCTCCATGTCACTACACCAACTCACTCATCCCTGTCCCTCCGCCATGTCACTCCTCCATGTCACTCCTCCATGTCGCTACACCAACTCACCCTTCAATGTCACTCCTCCATTTCACTCCACCACGTCACTCTTCTACATCACTCCTCATGTCACTCCTCCATGTCGCTACTCCTTGTCATTCCTCCATGTCACTCATCCATGTCATTCCTCCATGTCACTCCTTTATGTCACTCCTCCAAGTCACTCCTCAATTTCACTTCTATATGACTTCAATGCCACTCCTGCAAGTCGCTCCTCCATATCACTCCTCTAATTCACTACTCTATGTCACTCCTCCATATCAATCCTCCATTTCACTCCTCCATGTAACTCCTTAATGTCACTACTCCATGTTGCTACTCCATGTCACTCCTCCATGTCACACTTGCATGACGCTCCTCTACTTCTCTAAGTCTTCAATGTCATGTCTCTCATCCGTGTAGCTCCATATTGTCACTCCTCCATATCACTCCTCCGTGTCACTTCTACATGTTTGCCATGTCACTCCTCCACATCACTCCTCTATGTCACTCCTCCATGTCACTTTTCAATATCACTCCTCTATGTCATTCCCCAAAGTCACTACTCCATGTCACTCCTCCATGTCGATCCTCCATTTCACTCCTCCATGTCACTTCTATATGTCTTCCATGTCACTCCTCCATGTCGCTCCTCCTTGTCACTCCTCCATGTCACTTCTATATGTCTTCCATGTCACTCCTCCATGTCGCTCCTCCTTGTCATTCCTCCATGTTGCTCCTCCATGTCACTCCTCCATGTCACTCATCCATGTCCCTCCGCCATGTCACTCCACCATATCAATCCTCCTTGCTGATCCGCCCTGTCACTCCTCCATGTCTCTCCTCCACATCAATCCTCTATGTCACTCCTCCATGTCACTCCGCCATGTCATTCCTCTATGTCACTCCTCCATGTCACTCCGCCGTGTCACTCCTCCATGTCATTCCTCCATGTCACTCCTCCACGTCACTACACCAACTCACTCATCCCTGTCCCTCCGCCATGTCACTCCTCCATGTCACTCCTCCATGTCGCTACACCAACTCACTCCTCATGTCACTCCTCCATGTCGCTACTCCATTTCACTCCTCCATTTCACTCCACCACGTCACTCCTCCATGTCACTCCTCCATATCAACCCTCAATGTCACTTCTCCATGTCACTCCTCCATGTCACTCCTCCATGTCACTACTCCATGTCTTTCCTCCACATCAATCCTCTATGTCACTCATCCATGTCACTCCTCCATGTCATTGCTCCTTGTCGCTATTCCATGTCACTCCGCCATATCAACCCTCCATGTCCCTCCTCCATGTCACTCCTCCATGTCACTACACTAACTCACTCATACCTGTCCCTCCGCCATGTCACTCCACCATATCAACCCTCCTTCTTGATCAAACTTGTCACTTCTCCATGTCACTACTCCATGTCTCTCCCCCACATCAAACCTCTATGTCACTCCACCATGACACTCCTCTATGTCACTCCTCCTTGTCGCTCTTCCATGTCACTCCTCCATGTCGTTACACCAAATCAATCCTCATGTCACTCCTCCATGTCACTACTCCATGTCTCTCCCCCACATCAAACCTCTATGTCACTCCACCATGACACTCCTCTATGTCACTCCTCCTTGTCGCTCTTCCTTGTCACTCCTCCATGTCGCTACACCAACTCAATCCTCCTTGTCACTCCTCTATGTCACTCAGCCAAGTCATTTGTCCATGTCACTCCTTTATGTCACTCCTCCAAGTCACTCCTCCATGTAAATTGTATATGTCTTCCATGTCACTCCTCCATGTTGCTCCACCAACTCACTCCTCCATGTCACTCCTCCATGTCGTTATTCCATGTTACTCCTTATGTCGCTACATAAACTCACTCCTCCATGTCACTCCTCCTTTTCACTCCACCACGTCACTCCTCCATGTCACTCCTCCATATCAACCCTCCATGTCACTCCTCCTTGTCGCTACACCAACTCACTCCTCCATGTCACTCCTCCATGTCCCTCCGCCATGTTACTCCACCATATCAACCCTCCTTCCTGATCAAACTTGTCACTTCTCCATGTCACTACTCCATGTCTCTCCTCCACATCACTCCTCTATATCACTCCTCCATGTCATTCCTCCATGTAACTCCTCCTTGTCGTTATTCCATGTTACTCCTCCATGTCGCTACACCAACTCACTCTTCCATGTCACTCCTCCATTTCACTCCACCACGTCACTCTTCTACGTCACTCCTCATGTCACTCCTCCTTGTCTCCACTCCATGTCACTACTCCAAGTCTTTCCTCCACATCAATCCTCTATGTCACTCCTCCATGTCACTCCTCCATGTCATTGCTCCTTGTCGCTATTCCATGTCACTCCTCCATATCAACCCTCCATGTCACTCCTCCATGTCACTCCTCCATGTCACTACACCAACTCACTCATCCCTGTCCATCCGCCATGTCACTCCACCATATCAACCCTCCTTCTTGATCAAACTTGTCATTTCTCCATGTCAGTACTCCATGTCTCTACCCCACATCAAACCTCTATGTCACTCCTCCATGTCACTCCTCTATGTCACTCCTCCTTGTCGCTCTTCCATGTCACTCCTCCATGTCGCTACACCAACTCAACCCTCATGTCACTCCTCCATGTAGCTACTCCATGTCACTCCTCCATGTCGCTACACCAACTCAATCCTCCTTGTCACTCCTCCATGTCACTCATCCAAGTCATTGCTCCGTGTCACTCCTTTATGTCATTCCTCCATGTCACTCCTCCATGTCACTTCTATATGTCTTCCATGTCACTCCTCCATGTCGCTCCACCAACTCACTCATCCATGTCACTCCTCCATGTCACTGCTCCACGTCACTCCTCTATGTCACTCCTCCATGTCACTCCTCCATGTTGCTATTCCATGTCACTCCTTATGTAGATACACCAACTCACTCCTCCATGTCACTCCTCCATTTCACTCCACAACGTCACTCCTCCATTTCACTCGTCCATATCAACCCTCCATGTCACTCCTCCATGTCACTCCTCTATGTCACTACACCAATTCACTCATACCTTTCCCCCCGCCATGTCACTCCCCCATATCAACCCTCCTTCCTGATCAAACTTGTCACTTCTCCATGTCACTACTCCATGTCTCTCCTCCACATCAATCCTCTATGTCACTCCTCCATGTCACTCCTCCATGTCACTCCTCCTTGTCGCTATTCCAGGTCACTCCTCCATGTCGCTACAACAACTCACTCCTCATGTCACTCCTCCATGTCACTCCTCCATGTCGCTATTCCATGTCATTCCTTATGTCGCTACACCAACTCACTCCTCCATTTCACTCTTCCATTTCACTCCACCACGTCACTACACCAACTCACTCATCCCTGTCCCTCCGCTATGTCATTCCTCCATGTCACTCCTCCATGTCGCTACACCAACTCACTCCTCATGTCACTCCTCCATGTCGCTACTCCATTTCACATCTCCATGTTGCTACACCAACTCAATCCTCCTTGTCACTCCTCCATGTCACTCATCCAAGTCACTCATCCATGTCGCTATTCCATGTCACTCCTTTTGTCGATAAACCAACTCATTCCTCCATGTCACTCCTCAATTTCACTCCACCACGTCACTCCTCCATGTCACTCCTCCATATCAACCCTCCATGTCACTCCTCCATTTCACTCCTCCATGTCACTCCTCCATGTCTCTACACCAACTCACTCATCCCTTTCCCTCCGCCATGTCACTCCACCATATCAACCCTCCTTCCTGATCAAACTTGTCAGTTCTCCATGTCACTACTCCATGTCTCTCCTCCACATCAATCCTCTATGTCACTCCTCCATGTCACTCCTCATTGTCGCTATTCCATGTCACTCCTCCATGTCGCTACTCCATGTCACTCCTACATGTCGCTACACCAACTCGATCCTCCTTGTCAGTCCTCCATGTCACTCATCCAAGTCATTCCTCCATGTCACACCTTTATGTCACTCCTCCAAGTCACTCCTCCATGTCACTTATATATGTCTTCCATGTCACTCCTCCATGTCGCTCCACCAATTCAGTCCTCCATGTCACTCCTCCTTGTAACTCCTCCATGTAGCTATTCCATTTCACTCCTCCATGTCGCTACACCAACTCAATTCTCCTTGTCACTCCTCCATGTCACACCTCCTTGTCACTCCTCCATGTAGCTACTCCATGTCACTCCTCCATTTCACTCTTCCATTTCACTCCACCACGTCACTCCTCCATATCACTCCTCCATATCAACCCTCCATGTCACTCCTCCATGTCACTCCTCCATGTCATTCCTCCATGTCACTCCTCCATGTCACTACACCAACTCACTCATCCCTGTCCCTCCGCTATGTCACTCCTCCATGTCGCTACACCAACTCACGCCTCATGTCACTCCTCCATTTCGCTACTCCATTTCACATCTCCATGTTGCTACACCAACTCAATCCTCCTTGTCACTCCTCCATGTCACTCATCCAAGTCACTCATCCATGTCGCTATTCCATGTCACTGCTTATGTCGATAAACCAACTCATTCCTCCATGTCACTCCTCAATTTCACTCCACCACGTCACTCCTCCATGTTACTCCTCCATATCAACCCTCCATGTCAATCCTCCATTTCACTCCTCCATGTCACTCCTCCATGTCTCTACACCAACTCACTCATCCCTTTCCCTCCGCCATGTCACTCCACCATATCAACCCTCTTTCCTGATCAAACTTGTCAGTTCTCCATGTCACTACTCCATGTCTCTCCTCCACATCAAACCTCTATGTCACTCCTCCATGTCACTCCTCATTGTCGCTATTCCATGTCACTCCTCCATGTTGCTACACCAACTCACTCCTCATGTCACTCCTCCATGTCGCTACTCCATGTCACTCCTCCATGTCGCTACACCAACTCGATCCTCCTTGTCAGTCCTCCATGTCACTCATCCAAGTCATTCCTCCATGTCACTCCTTTATGTCACTCCTCCAAGTCACTCCTCCATGTCACTTATATATGTCTTCCATGTCACTCCTCCATGTCGCTCCACCAATTCACTCCTCCATGTCACTCCACCTTGTCACTCCTCCATGTAGCTATTCCATTTCACTCCTCCATGTCGCTACACCAACTCAATTATCCTTGTCACTCCTCCATGTCACACCTCCTTGTCACTCCTCCATGTAGCTACTCCATGTCACTCCTCCATGTCACTCTTAAATTTCACTCCACCACGCCACTCCTCTATATCACTACTCCATGTTACTCCTCCATATCAATCCGCCATGTCACTTCTCCATGTCACTCCTCCTTGTCGCAATTCCATGTCACTCCTCCATGTCGCTACACCAACTCACTCCTCCATGTCACTCCTCCATGTCGCTACTCCATGTCACTCCTCCATGTCGCTACACCAACTCAATCCTCCTTGTCACTCCTCCTTGTCACTCATCCAAATCATTCCTCCATGTCAGTCCTTTATGTCATTCCTCCAAGTCACTCCTCCATGTCACTTCTATATGTCTTCCATGTCACTCCTCCATGTCGCTCCACCAACTCACTCCTCCATGTCACTCCTCCATGTTGCTATTCCATGTTTCTCCTTTTGTTGCTACACCAACTCACTCCTCCATGTCACTCCTCCATGTCGCTACTCCATGTCACTCCTCCATGTCACTCCTCCATTTCACTCCACCACGTCACTCCTCCATGTCACTCCTCCATATCAACCCTCCATGTCACTCCTCCATGTCACTCCTCCATGTCACTCCTCCATGTCACTCCTCTATGTCACTACACCAACTCACTCATCCCTTTCCCTCCGCCATGTTACTCCACCATATCAACCCTCCTTCCTGATCAAACTTGTCACTTCTCCATGTCACTACTCCATGTCTCTCCTCCACATCAATCCTCTATGTCACTCCTCCATGTCACTCCTCCATGTCACTCCTCCTTGTCGCTATTCCATGTCACTCCTCCATGTCGCTACACCAACTCACTCCTCATGTCACTCCTCCATGTCACTCCTCCATGTCACTATTCCATGTCACTTCTTATGTCGCTACACCAACTCAATCCTCCATTTCACTCCTCCATTTCACTCCACCACGTCACTCCTCCATATCACTCTTCCATATCAACCCTCCATGTCACTCCTCCATGTCACTCCTCCATGTTATTCCTCCATGTCACTCCTCCATGTCACTACACCAACTCACTCATCCCTGTCCCTCCGCCATGTCACTCCTCCATGTCACTCCTCCATGTCGCTAATCCATTTCACATCTAGATGTCGCTACACCAACTCAATCCTCCTTGTCACTCCTCCATGTCACTCATCCAAGTCACTCCTCCATGTCACTATTCCATGTCACTCCTTATGTCAATACACTAACTCACTCCTCCATTTCACTCCACCACATCACTCCTCCATGTCACTCCTTCATATCAACAGTCCATGTCACTCCTCCATGTCACTCCTCCATGTCACTACACCAACTCACTAATCCCTGTCCCTCCACCATGTCACTCCACCATATCAACCCTCCTTCCCGATTAAACTTGTCAGTTCTCCATGTCACTACTCCATATCTCTCCTCCACAACAATTCTCTATGTCATTCCTCCATGTTACTCATCCAAGTCACTCCTCCATGTCGCTATTCCATGTCACTCCTTATGTCGCTCCACCAACTCACTCCTCCATGTCACTCCTCCATGTTGCTATTCCATGTCACTCCTTATGTTGCTACACCAACTCACTCCTCCATGTCACTCCTCCATGTCGCTACTCCATGTCACTCCTCCATGTCACTCCTCCATTTCACTCCACCACGTCACTCCTCCATGTCACTCCTCCATATCAACCCTCCATGTCACTCCTCCATGTCACTCCTCCATGTCACTCCTCCATGTCACTCCTCTATGTCACTACACCAACTCACTCATCCCTTTCCCTCCGCCATGTCACTCCACCATATCAACCCTCCTTCCTGATCAAACTTGTCACTTCTCCATGTCACTACTCCATGTCTCTCCTCCACATCAATCCTCTATGTCACTCCTCCATGTCACTCCTCCATGTCACTCCTCCTTGTCGCTATTCCATGTCACTCCTCCATGTCGCTACACCAACTCACTCCTCATGTCACTCCTCCATGTCACTCCTCCATGTCACTATTCCATGTCACTTCTTATGTCGCTACACCAACTCAATCCTCCATTTCACTCCTCCATTTCACTCCACCATGTCACTCCTCCATGTCACTCCTCCTTGTCAATACTCCATGTCACTCCTCCATATCAACCCTCCATGTCACTCCTCCATGTCACTCCTCCATGTCACTCCTCCATGTCACTACACCAACTCACTAATCACTGTCCCTCCGCAATGTCACTCCACAATATAAAACCTCCTTCCTGATCAAACTTGTCAGTTCTCAATATCACTACTCCATGTCTCTCCTCCACATCAATCTTCTATGTCACTCCTCCATGTCACTCCTCCATGTCACTCCTCCTTTTCGCTATTCCATGTCACTCATCCCTGTCCCTCCGCCATGTCACTCCTCCATGTCACTCCTCCATGTCGCTACTCCAATTCACATCTCCATGTCGCTACACCAACTCAATCCTCCTTGTCACTCCTCCATGTCACTCCTCCATGTCACTACACCAACTCACTAATCCCTCTCCCTCCACCATGTCACTCCACCATATCAACACTCCTTCCTGATTAAACTTGACAGTTCTCCATGTCACTACTCCATGTCTCTCCTCCACATCAATTCTCTATGTCACTCCTCCATGTCACTCCTCCTTGTCGCTATTCCATGTCACTCCTCCATGTTGCTACACCAACTCACTCCTCATGTAACTCCTCCATGTCGCTACTCCATGTCACTCCTCCATGTCGCTACACCAACTCAATTCTCATTGTCACTCCTCCATGTCACTCATCCAAATCATTCCTCCATGTCACTCCTTTATGTCACTCCTCCATGTCACTTCTATATGTCTTCCATGTCACTCCTCCATGTCGCTCCACCAACTCACTCCTCCATGTCACTCTTCCTTGTCACTCCTCCATATCGCTACTCCATTTCACATCTCCATGTCGCTACACCAACTCAATCCTCTTTGTCACTCCTCCATGTCACTCATCCAAGTCATTCCTCCATGTCGCTATTCCATGTCACTCCTTATGTCGATACACCAACTCAACCCTCCATGTCACTCCTCCATGTCACTCCACCACATCACTCCTCCATGTCACTCCTCCAAGTCACTCCTCAATTTCACTTCTATATGACTTCAATGTCACTCCTCCATGTCACTCAGCCAAGTCATTTGTCCATGTCACTCCTTTATGTCACTCCTCCAAGTCACTCCTCAATTTCACTTCTATATGACTTCAATGTCACTCCTGCATGTCGCTCCTCCATATCACTGCTCTATTTCACTCCTCCATGTCACTCCTCTATGTAACTCCTTAATGTCACTACTCCATGTCACTCCTCCATGTCGCTACACCAACTCAATCCTCCTTGTCACTCCTCCATGTCACTCATCCAAGTCATTCCTCCATGTCACTCCTTTATGTAACTCCTCCAAGTCACTCCTCCATGTCACTTCTATATGTCTTCCATGTCACTCCTCCATGATGCTCCACCAACTCACTCCTCCATGTCACTCCACCACGTCACTCTTCTACGTCACTCCTCATGTCACCCCTGCATGTCGCTACTACATTTCACTACTCCATGTCTTTCCTCCACATCAATCCTCTATGTCACTCCTCCATGTCATTCCTCCTTGTCGCTATTCCATGTCACTCCTCCATATCAACCCTCCATGTTACACCTCCATGTCACTCCTCCATGTCACTACACCAACTCACTCATCCCTGTCATTCCGCCATGTCACTCCACCATATAAACCCTCCTTCTTGATCAAACTTGTCACTTCTCCATGTCACTACTCCATGTCTCTCCCCCACATCAAACCTCTATGTCACTCCTCCATGTCACTCCTCTATGTCACTCCTCCTTGTCGCTCTTCCATGTCACTCCTCCATGTCGCTACACCAACTCAATCCTCATGTCACTCCTCCATGTAGCTACTCCATGTCACTCCTCCATGTCGCTATACCAACTCGATCCTCCTTGTCACTCCTCCATGTCACTCAGCCAAATCATTTGTCCATGTCACTCCTTTATGTCACTCCTCCATGTCACTCCTCCATTTCACTCCACCACGTCACTCCACCATGTCACTCCTCCCTATCAACCCTCCATGTCACTCCTCCTTGTCGCTACACCAACTCACTCCTCCATGTCATTCCTTCATTTCACTCCACCACGTCCCTCCTCCATATCAACTCTCCATGTCACTCCTCCATGTCACTCCTCCATGTCCCTCCGCCATGTCACTCCACCATATAAACCCTCCTTCCTGATCAAACTTGTCACTTCTCCATGTCACTACTCAATGTCTCTCCTCCACATCAATCCTCTATATCACTCCTCCATGTCACTCCTCCATGTCACTCCTCCTTGTCGCTATTCCATGTTACTCCACCATGTTGCTACACCAAATCACTCTTCCATGTCACTCCTCCATTTCACTCCACCACGTCACTCTTCTACATCACTCCTCATGTCACTCCTCCATGTCGCTACTCCTTGTCACTCCTCCATGTCCCTCATCCATGTCATTCCTCCATGTCACTCCTTTATGTCACTCCTCCAAGTCACTCCTCAATTTCACTTTTATATGACTTCAATGTAAATCCTGCATGTCGCTCCTCCATATCACTCTTCTATTTCACCCTCTCCAAGTCAATCCTCCATATCAATCCTCCATTTCACTCCTCCATTTAACTCCTTAATGTCACTACTCCATGTCGCTACTCCATGTCACTCCTCCATGTCACTCTTGCATGTCGCTCCTCCATGTCACTTCTCCAAGTCTTCAATGTCATGTCTCTCATCCGTGTAGCTCCATATTGTCACTCCTCCATATCACTCCTCCGTTTCACTTCAACGTTTTCCATGTCACTCCTCCACATCGCTCCTCTATGTCACTCCTCCATGTCACTTTTAAATATCACTTCTCTATGTCATTCCCCTATGTCGCTACTCCATGTCACTCCTCCATGTCGATCCTCCATGTCACTCCTCCATGTCACTCATCCATGTCCCTCCGCCATGTCACTCCACCATATCAATCCTCCTTGCTGATCCGCCCTGTCACGCCTCCATGTCTCTCCTCCACATCAATCCTCTATGTCACTCCTCCATGTCACTCCTCCATGTCGCTATTCCATGTCACTCCTCCATGTCGCTACACGAACTCAATCCTCCTTGTCACTCCTCTGTGTCATTCCTGCATGTCACTCCTCACTGTCACTCCTCCATGTCACTACAACTACTCACTCATCCCTCTCCCTCTGCCATGTCACACCACCATAACAACCCTCCTTCCTAATCAAACTTGTCACTTCTCCATGTCACTACTCCATGTCACTCCTCCTTGTCACTACTCCATGTCACTCCTCCATGTCACTCATCCATGTCATTCCTCCATGTCACTCCTTTATGTCACTCCTCCAAGTCACTCCTCCATGTCACTCCTCCATGTCCCTCCTCCATGTAACTCCACTATATCAATCCTCCTTGCTGATCCACCCTGTCACTTCTCCATGTCACTACTCCATGTCTTTCCTTCACATCAATCCTCTATGTCACTCGTCCATGTCACTCCTCCTTGTCGCTATTCCATGTCACTCCTCCATGTCACTCCTCCATGTCGCTACACCAACTCACTCCTCATGTCACTCCTCCATGTCGCTACTCCTTGTCACTCCTCCATGTCACTCATCCATGTCATTCCTCCATGTCACTCCTCCAAGTCACTCCTCAATTTCACTTCTATATGACTTCAATGTCACTCCTCCATGTCACTCAGCCAAGTCATTTGTCCATGTCACTCCTTTATGTCACTCCTCCAAGTCACTCCTCAATTTCACTTCTATATGACTTCAATGTCACTCCTGCATGTCGCTCCTCCATATCACTGCTCTATTTCACTCCTCCATGTCACTCCTCCATGTAACTCCTTAATGTCACTACTCCATGTCACTCCTCCATGTCGCTACACCAACTCAATCCTCCTTGTCACTCCTCCATGTCACTCATCCAAGTCATTCCTCCATGTCACTCCTTTATGTAACTCCTCCAAGTCACTCCTCCATGTCACTTCTATATGTCTTCCATGTCACTCCTCCATGATGCTCCACCAACTCACTCCTCCATGTCACTCCACCACGTCACTCTTCTACGTCACTCCTCATGTCACCCCTGCATGTCGCTACTACATTTCACTACTCCATGTCTTTCCTCCACATCAATCCTCTATGTCACTCCTCCATGTCATTCCTCCTTGTCGCTATTCCATGTCACTCCTCCATATCAACCCTCCATGTTACACCTCCATGTCACTCCTCCATGTCACTACACCAACTCACTCATCCCTGTCATTCCGCCATGTCACTCCACCATATCAACCCTCCTTCTTGATCAAACTTGTCACTTCTCCATGTCACTACTCCATGTCTCTCCCCCACATCAAACCTCTATGTCACTCCTCCATGTCACTCCTCTATGTCACTCCTCCTTGTCGCTCTTCCATGTCACTCCTCCATGTCGCTACACCAACTCAATCCTCATGTCACTCCTCCATGTAGCTACTCCATGTCACTCTTCCATGTCGCTATACCAACTCGATCCTCCTTGTCACTCCTCCATGTCACTCAGCCAAATCATTTGTCCATGTCACTCCTTTATGTCACTCCTCCATGTCACTCCTCCATTTCACTCCACCACGTCACTCCACCATGTCACTCCTCCCTATCAACCCTCCATGTCACTCCTCCTTGTCGCTACACCAACTCACTCCTCCATGTCATTCCTCCATTTCACTCCACCACGTCCCTCCTCCATATCAACTCTCCATGTCACTCCTCCATGTCACTCCTCCATGTCCCTCCGCCATGTCACTCCACCATATAAACCCTCCTTCCTGATCAAACTTGTCACTTCTCCATGTCACTACTCAATGTCTCTCCTCCACATCAATCCTCTATATCACTCCTCCATGTCACTCCTCCATGTCACTCCTCCTTGTCGCTATTCCATGTTACTCCACCATGTTGCTCCACCAAATCACTCTTCCATGTCACTCCTCCATTTCACTCCACCACGTCACTCTTCTACATCACTCCTCATGTCACTCCTCCATGTCGCTACTCCTTGTCACTCCTCCATGTCCCTCATCCATGTCATTCCTCCATGTCACTCCTTTATGTCACTCCTCCAAGTCACTCCTCAATTTCACTTTTATATGACTTCAATGTAAATCCTGCATGTCACTCCTCCATATCACTCCTCTATTTCACCCTCTCCAAGTCAATCCTCAATATCAATCCTCCATTTCACTCCTCCATTTAACTCCTTAATGTCACTACTCCATGTCGCTACTCCATGTCACTCCTCCATGTCACTCTTGCATGTCGCTCCTCCATGTCACTTCTCCAAGTCTTCAATGTCATGTCTCTCATCCGTGTAGCTCCATATTGTCACTCCTCCATATCACTCCTCCGTTTCACTTCATCGTTTTCCATGTCACTCCTCCACATCGCTCCTCTATGTCACTCCTCCATGTCACTTTTAAATATCACTTCTCTATGTCATTCCCCTATGTCGCTACTCCATGTCACTCCTCCATGTCGATCTTCCATGTCACTCCTCCATGTCACTCATCCATGTCCCTCCGCCATGTCACTCCACCATATCAATCCTCCTTGCTGATCCGCCCTGTCACGCCTCCATGTCTCTCCTCCACATCAATCCTCTATGTCACTCCTCCATGTCACTCCTCCATGTCGCTATTCCATGTCACTCCTCCATGTCGCTACACGAACTCAATCCTCCTTGTCACTCCTCTGTGTCATTCCTGCATGTCACTCCTCACTGTCACTCCTCCATGTCACTACAACTACTCACTCATCCCTCTCCCTCTGCCATGTCACACCACCATAACAACCCTCCTTCCTGATCAAACTTGTCACTTCTCCATGTCACTACTCCATGTCACTCCTCCTTGTCACTACTCCATGTCACTCCTCCATGTCACTCATCCATGTCATTCCTCCATGTCACTCCTTTATGTCACTCCTCCAAGTCACTCCTCCATGTCACTCCTCCATGTCCCTCCTCCATGTAACTCCACTATATCAATCCTCCTTGCTGATCCACCCTGTCACTTCTCCATGTCACTCCTCCATGTCACTCCTCCATGTCACTCATCCAAGTCACTCCTCCATGTCGCTATTCCATGTCACTCCTTATGTCGATACACCAACTCACTCCTCCATGTCACTCCTCCATTTCACTCCACCACGTCACTCCTCCATGTCACTCCTCCATGTCACTCCTCCATGTCACTCCTCCATGTCACTACACCAACTAACTAATCCCTGTCCCTCCGCCATGTCACTCCACCATATCAATCCTCCTTCCTGATCAAACTTGTCAGTTCTCCATGTCACTACTCCATGTCTCTCCTCCACATCAATCCTCTATGTCACTCCTCCAACTCACTCCTCCATGTCACTCGTCCATGTCACTCCTCCATGTCACACTTCCTTGTCACTCCTCCATGTAGCTACTCCATGTCACTACACCAACTCACTCATCCCTGACCCTCCGCCATGTCTCTCCACCACATTAACCCTCCTTCCTGATCAAATTTGTCACTTCTCCATGTCACTACTCCATGTCTCTCCCCCACATCAAACCTCTATGTCACTCCTCCATGTCACTCCTCTATGTCACTCCTCCTTGTCGCTCTTCCATGTCACTCCTCCATGTCGCTACACCAACTCAATCCTCATGTCACTCCTCCATGTAGCTCTTCCATGTCACTCCTCCATGTTGCTCCACCAACTCAATCCTCATGTCATTCCACCTTGTAACTCCTCCATGTAGCTATTCCATGTCACTCCTCCATGTCGCTCTACCAACATACTCCTCCATGTAACTCGTCCACGTCACTCCTCCATGTCACACTTCCTTGTCACTCCTCCATGTAGCTACTCCATGTCACTACACCAACTCAACCCTCCTTCCTGATCAAACTTGTCACTTCTCCATGTCACTACTCCATGTCTTTCCTCCACATCAATCCTCTATGTCACTCCTCCATGTCACTCCTCCATGTCATTTCTCCTTGTCGCTATTCCATGTCACTCCTCCATGTCGCTAAACCAACTCACTCCTCCATGTCACTCCCCCATTTCACTCTACCACGTCACTCCTCCATGTCACTACTCCATATCAGCCCTTCATGTCACTCCTCCATGTCACTCCTTCATGTCACTACACCAACTCACTCATCCCTGTCCCTCCGCCATGTCACTCCTCCATGTAGCTACTCCATGTCACTCCTCCATGTCGCTACACCAATTCAATCCTCCTTGTCACTCCTCCATGTCACTGATCCACGTCACTCCTCTATGTCACTCCTCCATGTCACTCCTCAATGTCGCTATTCCATGTCACTCTTTATGTCGCTATATAAACTCACTCCTCCATGTCACTCCTACATTTCACTCCTCCATGTCACTCCTCCATGTCATTCCTCCATATCAACCCTCCATGTCACTCCTCCTTGTCGCTACACCAACTCACTCCTCCATGTCACTACTCCATTTTACTCCACCACGTCCCTCCTCCATATCAACCCTCCATGTCACTCCTCCATGTCACTCCTCCATGTCACTCCGCAATGTCACTCCACCATATCAACCCTACCTCCTGATCAAACTTGTCACTTCTCCATGTCACTACTCCATGTCTCTCCTCCACATCACTCCTCCATGTCACTTCTATATGTCTTCCATGTCACTCCTCCATGTTGCTCCACCAACTCACTCCTCCATGTCACTCCTCCTTGTCACTCCTCCATGTAGCTATTCCATGTCACTCCTCCATGTCGCTCTACCAACATACTCCTCCATGTAACTCGTCCACGTCACTCCTCCATCTCACACTTCCTTGTCACTCCTCCATGTAGCTACTCCATGTCACTACACCAACTCAACCCTCCTTCCTGATCAAACTTGTCACTTCTCCATGTCACTACTCCAAGTCTTTTCTCCACATCAATCCTCTATGTCACACCTCCATGTCACTCCTCCATGTCATTTCTTCTTGTCGCTATTCCATGTCACTCCTCCATGTCGCTACACTGACTCAGTCCTCCATGTAACTCCCCCATTTCACTCTACCACGTCACTCCTCCATGTCACTACTCCATATCAGCCCTTCATGTCACTCCTCCATGTCACTCCTTGATGTCACTACACCAACTCACTCATCCCTGTCCCTCCGCCATGTCACTCCACCATATCAATCCTCCTTCCTGATCAAACTTGTCACTTCTCCATGTCACTACTCCATGTCTCTCCCCCACATCAAACCTCTATGTCACTCCTCCATGTCACTCCTCATTGTCACTCCTCCTTGTTGCTCTTCCATGTCACTCCTCCATATCGCTACACCAACTCAATCCTCATGTCACTCCTCCATGTAGCTACTCCATGTCGCTATACCAATTCAATCCTCCTTGTCACTCCTCCATGTCACTGATCCACGTCACTCCTCTATGTCACTCCTCCATGTCACTCCTCCATGTCACTATTCCATGTCACTCCTTATGTCGCTATATAAACTCACTCCTCCATGTCACTCCTCCATTTCACTCCACCACGTCACTCCACCACGTCCCTCCTCCATATCAACCCTCCATGTCACTCCTCCATGTTACTCCTCCATGTCACTCCTCCTTGTCGCTATTCCATGTCACTCCTCCATGTCGCTACACCAACTCACTCCTCATGTCACTCCTCCATGTTGCTACTCCTTGTCACTCCTCCATGTCACTCATCCATGTCATTCCTCCATGTCACTCCTCCAAGTCACTCCTCAATTTCACTTCTATATGACTTCAATGTCACTCCTCCATGTCACTCAGCCAAGTCATTTGTCCATGTCACTCCTTTATGTCACTCCTCCAAGTCACTCCTCAATTTCACTTCTATATGACTTCAATGTCACTCCTGCATGTCGCTCCACCATATCACTGCTCTATTTCACTCCTCCATGTCACTCCTCCATGTAACTCCTTAATGTCACTACTCCATGTCACTCCTCCATGTCGCTACACCAACTCAATCCTCCTTGTCACTCCTCCAGGTCACTCATCCAAGTCATTCCTCCATGTCACTCCTTTATGTAACTCCTCCAAGTCACTCCTCCATGTCACTTCTATATGTCTTCCATGTCACTCCTCCATGATGCTCCACCAACTCACTCCTCCATGTCACTCCACCACGTCACTCTTCTACGTCACTCCTCATGTCACCCCTGCATGTCGCTACTACATTTCACTACTCCATGTCTTTCCTCCACATCAATCCTCTATGTCACTCCTCCATGTCATTCCTCCTTGTCGCTATTCCATGTCACTCCTCCATATCAACCCTCCATGTTACACCTCCATGTCACTCCTCCATGTCACTACACCAACTCACTCATCCCTGTCACTCCGCCATGTCACTCCACCATATCAACCCTCCTTCTTGATCAAACTTGTCACTTCTCCATGTCACTACTCCATGTCTCTCCCCCACATCAAACCTCTATGTCACTCCTCCATGTCACTCCTCCATGTCACTCCTCCTTGTCGCTCTTCCATGTCACTCCTCCATGTCGCTACACCAACTCAATCCTCATGTTACTCCTCCATGTAGCTACTCCATGTCACTCCTCCATGTCACTCATCCATGTCATTCCTCCATGTCACTCCTTTATGTCACTCCTCCAAGTCACTCCTCCATGTCACTCCTCCATGTCCCTCCTCCATGTCACTCCACTATATCAATCCTCCTTGCTGATCCACCCTGTCACTTCTCCATGTCACTCCTCCATGTCACTCCTCCATGTCACTCATCCAAGTCACTCCTCCATGTCGCTATTCCATGTCACTCCTTATGTCGATACACCAACTCACTCCTCCATGTCACTCCTCCATTTCACTCCACCACGTCACTCCTCCATGTCACTCCTCCATGTCACTCCTCCATGTCACTCCTCCATGTCACTACACCAACTAACTAATCCCTGTCCCTCCGCCATGTCACTCCACCATATCAATCCTCGTTCCTGATCAAACTTTTCAGTTCTCCATGTCACTATTCCATGTCTCTCCTCCACATCAATCCTCTATGTCACTCCTCCAACTCACTCCTCCATGTCACTCGTCCATGTCACTCCTCCATGTCACACTTCCTTGTCACTCCTCCATGTAGCTACTCCATGTCACTACACCAATTCACTCATCCCTGTCCTTCCGCCATGTCTCTCCACCACATTAACCCTCCTTCCTGATCAAACTTGTCACTTCTCCATGTCACTACTCCATGTCTCTCCCCCACATCAAACCTCTATGTCATTCCTCCATGTCACTCCTCTATGTCACTCCTCCTTGTCGCTCTTCCATGTCACTCCTCCATGTCGCTACACCAACTCAATCCTCATGTCACTCCTCCATGTAACTCTTCCATGTCACTCCTCCATGTTGCTCCACCAACTCAATCCTCATGTCATTCCTCCTTGTCACTCCTCCATGTAGCTATTCCATGTCACTCCTCCATGTCGCTCTACCAACATACTCCTCCATGTAACTCGTCCACGTCACTCCTCCATGTCACACTTCCTTGTCACTCCTCCATGTAGCTACTCCATGTCACTACACCAACTCAACCCTCCTTCCTGATCAAACTTGTCACTTCTCCATGTCACTACACCATGTCTTTCCTCCACATCAATCCTCTATGTCACTCCTCCATGTCACTCCTCCATGTCATTTCTCCTTGTCGCTATTCCATGTCACTCCTCCATGTCGCTAAACCAACTCACTCCTCCATGTCACTCCCCCATTTCACTCTACCACGTCACTCCTCCATGTCACTACTCCATATCAGCCCTTCATGTCACTCCTCCATGTCACTCCTTCATGTCACTACACCAACTCACTCATCCCTGTCCCTCCGCCATGTCACTCCTCCATGTAGCTACTCCATGTCACTCCTCCATGTCGCTACACCAAATCACTCTTCCATGTCACTCCTCCATTTCACTCCACCACGTCACTCTTCTACATCACTCCTCATGTCACTCCTCCATGTCGCTACTCCTTGTCACTCCTCCATGTCCCTCATCCATGTCATTCCTCCATGTCACTCCTTTATGTCACTCCTCCAAGTCACTCCTCAATTTCACTTTTATATGACTTCAATGTAAATCCTGCATGTCGCTCCTCCATATCACTCCTCTATTTCACCCTCTCCAAGTCAATCCTCCATATCAATCCTCCATTTCACTCCTCCATTTAACTCCTTAATGTCACTACTCCATGTCGCTACTCCATGTCACTCCTCCATGTCACTCTTGCATGTCGCTCCTCCATGTCACTTCTCCAAGTCTTCAATGTCATGTCTCTCATCCGTGTAGCTCCATATTGTCATTCCTCCATATCACTCCTCCGTTTCACTTCAACGTTTTCCATGTCACTCCTCCACATCGCTCCTCTATGTCACTCCTCCATGTCACTTTTAAATATCACTTCTCTATGTCATTCCCCTATGTCGCTACTCCATGTCACTCCTCCATGTCGATCCTCCATGTCACTCCTCCATGTCACTCATCCATGTCCCTCCGCCATGTCACTCCACCATATTAATCCTCCTTGCTGATCCGCCCTGTCACGCCTCCATGTCTCTCCTCCACATCAATCCTCTATGTCACTCCTCCATGTCACTCCTCCATGTCGCTATTCCATGTCACTCCTCCATGTCGCTACACGAACTCAATCCTCCTTGTCACTCCTCTGTGTCATTCCTGCATGTCACTCCTCACTGTCACTCCTCCATGTCACTACAACTACTCACTCATCCCTCTCCCTCTGCCATGTCACACCACCATAACAACCCTCCTTCCTGATCAAACTTGTCACTTCTCCATGTCACTACTCCATGTCACTCCTCCTTGTCACTACTCCATGTCACTCCTCCATGTCACTCATCCATGTCATTCCTCCATGTCACTCCTTTATGTCACTCCTCCAAGTCACTCCTCCATGTCACTCCTCCATGTCCCTCCTCCATGTAACTCCACTATATCAATCCTCCTTGCTGATCCACCCTGTCACTTCTCCATGTCACTCCTCCATGTCACTCCTCCATGTCACTCATCCAAGTCACTCCTCCATGTCGCTATTCCATGTCACTCCTTATGTCGATACACCAACTCACTCCTCCATGTCACTCCTCCATTTCACTCCACCACGTCACTCCTCCATGTCACTCCTCCATGTCACTCCTCCATGTCACTACACCAACTAACTAATCCCTCTCCCTCCGCCATTTCACTCCACCATATCAATCCTCGTTCCTGATCAAACTTGTCAGTTCTCCATGTCACTATTCCATGTCTCTTCTCCACATCAATCCTCTATGTCACTCCTCCAACTCACTCCTCCATGTCACTCGTCCATGTCACTCCTCCATGTCACACTTCCTTGTCACTCCTCCATGTAGCTACTCCATGTCACTACACCAATTCACTCATCCCTGTCCTTCCGCCATGTCTCTCCACCACATTAACCCTCCTTCCTGATCAAACTTGTCACTTCTCCATGTCACTACTCCATGTCTCTCCCCCACATCAAACCTCTATGTCATTCCTCCATGTCACTCCTCTATGTCACTCCTCCTTGTCGCTCTTCCATGTCACTCCTCCATGTCGCTACACCAACTCAATCCTCATGTCACTCCTCCATGTAGCTCTTCCATGTCACTCCTCCATGTTGCTCCACCAACTCAATCCTCATGTCATTCCTCCTTGTCACTCCTCCATGTAGCTATTCCATGTCACTCCTCCATGTCGCTCTACCAACATACTCCTCCATGTAACTCGTCCACGTCACTCCTCCATGTCACACTTCCTTGTCACTCCTCCATGTAGCTACTCCATGTCACTACACCAACTCAACCCTCCTTCCTGATCAAACTTGTCACTTCTCCATGTCACTACTCCATGTCTTTCCTCCACATCAATCCTCTATGTCACTCCTCCATGTCACTCCTCCATGTCATTTCTCCTTGTCGCTATTCCATGTCACTCCTCCATGTCGCTAAACCAACTCACTCCTCCATGTCACTCCCCCATTTCACTCTACCACGTCACTCCTCCATGTCACTACTCCATATCAGCCCTTCATGTCACTCCTCCATGTCACTCCTTCATGTCACTACACCAACTCACTCATCCCTGTCCCTCCGCCATGTCACTCCTCCATGTAGCTACTCCATGTCACTCCTCCATGTCGCTACACCAATTCAATCCTCCTTGTCACTCCTCCATGTCACTGATCCACGTCACTCCTCTATGTCACTCCTCCATGTCACTCCTCAATGTCGCTATTCCATGTCACTCTTTATGTCGCTATATAAACTCACTCCTCCATGTCACTCCTACATTTCACTCCACCATGTCACTCCTCCATGTCATTCCTCCATATCAACCCTCCATGTCACTCCTCCTTGTCGCTACACCAACTCACTCCTCCATGTCACTACTCCATTTTACTCCACCACGTCCCTCCTCCATATCAACCCTCCATGTCACTCCTCCATGTCACTCCTCCATGTCACTCCGCAATGTCACTCCACCATATCAACCCTACCTCCTGATCAAACTTGTCACTTCTCCATGTCACTACTCCATGTCTCTCCTCCACATCACTCCTCCATGTCACTTCTATATGTCTTCCATGTCACTCCTCCATGTTGCTCCACCAACTCACTCCTCCATGTCACTCCTCCTTGTCACTCCTCCATGTAGCTATTCCATGTCACTCCTCCATGTCGCTCTACCAACATACTCCTCCATGTAACTCGTCCACGTCACTCCTCCATGTCACACTTCCTTGTCACTCCTCCATGTAGCTACTCCATGTCACTACACCAACTCAACCCTCCTTCCTGATCAAACTTGTCACTTCTCCATGTCACTCCTCCATGTCATTTCTTCTTGTCGCTATTCCATGTCACTCCTCCATGTCGCTACACTGACTCACTCCTCCATGTAACTCCCCCATTTCACTCTACCACGTCACTCCTCCATGTCACTACTCCATATCAGCCCTTCATGTCACTCCTTCATGTCACTCCTTGATGTCACTACACCAACTCACTCATCCCTGTCCCTCCGCCATGTCACTCCACCATATCAACCCTCCTTCCTGATCAAACTTGTCACTTCTCCATGTCACTACTCCATGTCTCTCCCCCACATCAAACCTCTATGTCACTCCTCCATGTACCTCCTCATTGTCACTCCTCCTTGTTGCTCTTCCATGTCACTCCTCCATATCGCTACACCAACTCAATCCTCATGTCACTCCTCCATGTAGCTACTCCATGTCACTCCTCCATGTCGCTACACCAATTCAATCCTCCTTGTCACTCCTCCATGTCACTGATCCACGTCACTCCTCTATGTCACTCCTCCATGTCACTCCTCCATGTCGCTATTCCATGTCACTCCTTATGTCGCTATTTAAACTCACTCCTCCATGTCACTCCTCCATTTCACTCCACCACGTCACTCCACCACGTCCCTCCTCCATATCAACCCTCCATGTCACTCCTCCATGTTACTCCTCCATGTCCCTCCGCAATGTCACTCCACCATATCAACCCTACCTCCTGATCAAACTTGTCACTTCTCCATGTCACTACTCCATGTCTCTCCTCCACATCACTCCTCCATTTCACTTCTATATGTCTTCCATGTTACTCCTCCATGTCGCTCCACCAACTCACTCCTCCATGTCACTGCTCCTTGTCACTTCTATATGTCTTCCATGTTACTCCTCCATGTCGCTCCACCAACTCACTCCTCCATGTCACTCCTCTTTGTCACTCCTCCATGTAGCTATTCCATGTCACTCCTCCATGTCGCTACACCAACTCACTCTTCCATGTCACTCCTCCATTTCACTCCACCACGTCACTCTTCTACGTCACTCCTCATGTCACTCCTCCATGTCGCTACTCCTTGTCACTCCTCCATGTCACTCATCCATGTCATTCCTCCATGTCACTTCTCCAAGTCACTCCTCAATTTCATTTCTATGACTTCAATGTCACTCCTGCATGTTGCTCCTCCATATCACTCCTCTATTTCACTCCTCCATGTCACTCCTCCATATCAATCCTCCATTTAACTCTTCCATGTAACTCCTTAATGTCACTACTCCATGTCGTTATTCCATTTCACTCCTCCATGTCGCTCCTCCATGTCACTTTTCCAAGTCTTCAATGTCATGTCTATCATCCGTGTAGCTCCATATTGTCACTCCTCCATATTACTCCTCCGTGTCACTTCTACATGTTTTCCATGTCACTCCTCCACATCTCTCCTCTATGTAAATCCTCCATGTCACTTTTCAATATCACTCCTCTATGTCATTCCCCTATGTCGCTACTCCATGTCACTCCTCCATGTCGATCCTCCATTGCCCCTCCTCCATGTCACTTCTATATGTCTTCCATTTCACTCCTCCATGTTGCTCCTCCTTGTCAGTCCTCCATGTTGCTCCTCCATGTCACTCCTCCATGTCACTCATCCATGTCCCTCCGCCATGTCACTCCACCATATCAATCCTCCTTGCTGATCCGTCCTGTCACTCCTCCATATCTCCCCTCCACATCAATCCTCCATGTTACTCCTCCATGTCACTCCTCCATGTCGCTACACCAACTATATCCTCCTTGTCACTCTTCCATGTCACTCAGCCAAGTCATTTGTCCATGTCACTCCTTTATGTCACTCCTCCAAGTCACTCCTCCATGTCACTTCTATATGTCTTCCATGTCACTCCTCCATGTTGCTCCACCAACTCACTCCTCCATGTCACTCCTCCATGTCACTGCTCCACGTCACTCCTCTATGTCACTCCTCCATGTCACTCCTCCATGTCGCTATTCCATGTCACTCCTTATGTCGCTATATAAACTCACTCCTCCATGTCACTCCTCCATTTCACTCCACCACGTCACTCCTTCATGTCACTCCTCCATATCAACCCTCCATGTCACTCCTCCTAGTCGCTACACCAACTCACTCCTCCATGTCACTCCTCCATTTCACTCCACCACGTCTTTATGTCTTCCATGTCACTCCTCCATGTCGCTCCACCAACTCACTCCTCCATGTCACTCCTCCTTGTCACTCCTCCATGTAGTTATTCCATTTCACTACTCCATGTCGCTACACCAACTCAATCCTCCTTGTCACTCCTCCATGTCACTCATCCAAGTCACTCCTCCATGTCGCTATTCCATGTCACTCCTTATGTCGATACGCCAACTCACTCCTCCATGTCACTCCTCCATTTCACTCCACCACGTCACTCCTCCATGTCACTCCTCCATATCAACCCTACATGTCACTCCTCCACTTCACTCTTCCATGTCACTCCTCCATGTCACTACACCAACTCACTAATCCCTGTCCCTCCGCCATGTCACTCCACAATATCAAACCTCCTTCCTGATCAAACTTGTCACTTCTTCATGTCACTACTCCATGTCTTTCCTTCACATCAATCCTCTATGTCACCCCTCCATGTCCCTCCTCCATGTCGCTATTCCATGTCACTCCTCCATGTCGCTACACCAACTCACTCCTCATGTCACTCCTCCATGTCGCTATTACATGTCACTCCTTATGTCGCTACACCAACTCACTCCTCCATTTCACTCCTCCGTTTCACTCCACCACGTCACTCCTCCATATCACTCCTCCATATCAAACCTCCATGTCACTCCTCCATGTCATTCCTCCATTTCACTCCTCCATGTCACTACACCAACTCACTCATCCCTGTCCCTCAGACATGTCACTCCTCCATGTCACTCCTCCATGTCGCTACACCAAATCACTCCTCATGTCACTCCTCCATGTCGCTACTCCATTTCACTTCTCCATGTCGCTACACCAACTCAATCCTCCTTGTCACTCCTCCATGTCACTCATCCAGGTCACTCCTCCATGTCGCTATTCCATGTCACTCCTTATGTCGATACCCCAACTCACTCCTCCATGTCACTCCTCCATTTCACTCCACCACATCACTCCTCCATGTCACTCCTTCATATCAACCCTCCATGTCACTCCTCCATATCCTCCTCCATGTCACTCCTCCTTGTCACTCCTCCATGTAGCTATTCCATGTCACTCCTCCATGTCGCTCTACCAACATACTCCTCCATGTCACTTGCCCACATCACTCCTCCATGTCACACTTCCTTGTCACTCCTCCATGTAGCTACTCCATGTCACTACACCAACTCACTCATCCCTGTCCCTCCGCCATGTCACTCCACCATATCAACCTTCCTTCCTGATCAAACTTGTCACTTCTCCATGTCACTACTCCATGTCTTTCCTTCACATCAATCCTCTATGTCACTCCTCCATGTCACTCCTCCATGTCATTTCTCCTTGTCGCTATTCCATGTCACCCCTCCATGTAACTACAACAACTCACTCCTCCATGTCACTCCCCCATTTCACTCCACCACGTCACTCCTACATGTCACTCCTCCATATCAGCCCTTCATGTCACTCCTCCATGTCACTCCACCATGTCACTACACCAACTCACTCATCCCTGTCCCTCCGCCATGTCACTCCACCATTTCAACCCTCCTTCCTGATCAAACTTGTCACTTCTCCATGTCACTACTCCATGTCTCTCCCCCACATCAAACCTCTATGTCACTCCTCCTTGTCACTCCTCCATGTAGCTATTCCATGTCACTCCTCCATGTCGCTCTACCAACTCACTACTCCATGTCTTTCCTCCACATCAATCCTCTATGTCACTTCTCCATGTCATTCCTCCTTGTCGCTATTCCATGTCACTCCTCAATGTCGCTACACCAACTCACTCCTCCATGTCACTCCACCATTTCACTTCACCACGTCACTCCTCCATGTCACTCTACCATGTCATTCCTCCTTGTCGCTATTCCATGTCACTCCTCCATGTCGCTACACCAACTCACTCCTCCATGTCACTCCACCATTTCACTCCACCACGTCACTCCTCTATATCACTCCTCCATGTCACTCCTCCATGTCACTCCTCCTTGTCGCTATTTCATGTTACTCCTCCATGTCGCTACACCAACTCACTCTTCCATGTCACTCCTCCATTTCACTCCACCACGTCACTCTTCTACGTCACTTCTCATGTCACTCCTCCTTGTCTCTACTCCATGTCACTACTCCATGTCTTTCCTCCACATCAATCCTCCATGTCACTCCTCCATGTCACTCCTCCATGTCGCTACTGTCGTATCTTGCCTGCGACAGTTCTGTTGAAGTGTTGAGGAAGGATGCTCCGAGGACACTGTTCTTGCTGGTATAATAGAGTTTATTACAAACAAGCAACAAATGTCATGACGAACGTCTAGAACGTCCGGAGGTCTCTAGTCAAATCAGAAAGTCCTGCACTTCGGGGCTCTCACGCCTCCTTATATCTGGTTCATGTCATGTAACCTCTGAGCTGGGTTCATGTCATGTAACATGTTTATTTGTCTGCCCCTGGTCATATGTTGGACTATGTTCTGCACGTATGCTTCTTACTCAAATATTTGCCATTAGGGCCTCTCGGTCTTGTGCAATACTTGTGCAAGACTTGAAAATATACCACATATTCCCTCCTTCGAGACTTACACAAAGTCTCGAAAAAATAAAAGAAGAGACATACAGTTGTATTAACATGACAAATTTAACAACCCCCTTTTTACCATTGAAACAACTGTATGGAGTATAAAAGTGAGAGTGAAAAACCTGTCAGGCAGCTAATTTTTCTTGAAATATCCATTAAACAATGTAGACAGGAAAATTCTCTCACGGTCCCTCTGCCAAGGCGACCATAGTAGGACTCCAAAACACTAAAATGAAGAAATTTAACAATTTGTGTATGGAAATGACTTAAGCAAATACATATGGAACTCTCAGCAAATCAAAACAAAACAATGTCCAAAGTCAGGCTGGTCGACCCATCGCACCTTTCTATGGACCTTTTCCTGCCTACCCCACTGTCCCTAAACATCGAAAAACAAAAGAAAACATCTGAGGTCCCATTATATTTAGAAATCATCATTTACCAAGCATGTAATACACAAAAAAGACAATTCATTTTTAAGAATACTAATGTAACATCTAAGAGAAGACATAAGACTGTATAATGCTGCAGTTTCACAGCAGCCTTGACTCCGGAGTATTATCGATGACTTCTTGACTCGGGATGTTGTATCGCCAGTCCACGGTCAGAGTTCTTCAGGCCATTCGTATTTTCATGTTTGAAGTGTCTGAACCCATTCAGCCCTTCGGAGTCTCCGACAATCCACCACCCTCACAGTGGTCTTCCCCCCATATGTTCTAGAATGAAAGACAAGAAAACCAGTATCTTTTGCATACAGAACAGATAAAAATTAAAACATCAAACACAGAATAAGAACACTTCTATAAGTAAAAATGTAAAATTAGAAATCATATTGTCCATTGATCATATTATTCATTTGTTGCCATACCCCCCCTTCGAGACTAAACAAAGTCTCGAAAGAGCAAAACAAATCAACACTACAAACTACGCAAGCAAAAACAGAGGGAAATAATAGGATTATAATTATATTAGATATTTAAAATGGATATTCCTCCACCAAATCGATCTTTATCTCGTCATCCTCACCCACGTCCGTGTCAGCTTCGTGTAATAACGGCATCAGTGTTTGATCGCCGGGCAGCACAACTCCAACCCATTTAAGTATCATAGCCTTCGCAAAGGTCAACAACAGCGTGCAAAAACAAAACATCACACACAACGACAGAACGAGCGCTGCCACAACCTGAACTAACACTGCTCCTAGTGGCCCTAATTTATCCTGCAACCAAGCATTTGCAGACCATCCCGCGTCTTCTGATGGACCAAATGCATCTCTTATATGCTTCAATGCATCTATGACATTAGTTATATTATCTGAATTATCAGGAATCAAAGTATAGCAAGCATCCCCTGTTAAGTTCAACGTCATACAAAGGCCCCCTTGTTTGGCCAAGATATAGTCAAGAGCCATGTCATGTTTCAGCAACGTCAATCTGTGACTTTTCTGAGTGTTTGACAAAAATTCGAAACCTCTTATGGTTTCGTTCGCAAAGCCTTGCAATGTATAGGTAATGTTGTCGATGTGATCTGCCAAGAATGTCACCCCATACCATGGAAATAATCCTATACCCCACTTCTCTCCTATACTTATTCTCCAATGGTAAGATTCCAAATTGTGAAACTGTGCCAACTCACGTTTTCTCCTACGTGAATCGACATCAGATTGAACCTCATCAGATGCTTCTCCCTTCCGTACAGCAAAAACTTCATATGGGAGTTTCAGTGTTGCCATATAGCAACATCCTGTCCACCCGTATGGTAGAAATAAATAAGCATTTTCACCACAAATCCACCAAATATCCCTGAAATTGCCTATAGTCACATTACCAGGCAACACTTGATGTTTTACCATCAAAGTTCTACTCGGCTTACGCTTCGACACTTGATAAATCACTTCATACAACTTATTCACATCCTCATCCTCACGCTTTCCTAAATCCATCATATAACCATCACACTCTGATATTCCCATAAACATTCCAGACCCCTTATTAGTTTCATTTGAGCAAAAACAGTACTTTGCCCTCACAGGTTTCACTTCCATCGGATCAGGTACCGCTGTCATCACATTTTCATGTTGTTCAAGTAAATTCACATATGGTAATCCTGCCAACCAAGAACAATTCAATCTAGGCTTAAAAAGGTTCACTGATAAAGCCATCACTTTATCCACTAATGATTGCTGTTGATACAAGAGCCATGACAGCACAGAAGATTGACATGAAATAGTTAATGGTTCCGGTACCGCCTCCAGAATTGAAGGCCATGTACCTGGTGTTGGTACTTTCAACACACATGGACCCTTCAATTTCTTGATTGATCTCACTGAGTGTGTTAACTGCTGAAACCATAAATTTCTACCTGCCCATGGGTCTACAATTCCCAACACTGAAGCATCAAATCCATATGCTTTCCACTTAGCTTCTCTCCTCTGTACTACATGGTTCTGTTCAAACATCTCCTGTGATATCTGATCCGAGTCAACAAACTCCTTTCCCACATCTACAATATTCCTCTGAACAGTCTCAAATGACTTTACAACCTTCACTTCCTCGATTTCCTTCCTACTATTCACACTAATCCCCATCTCCAACATAGACTTCCGGCTCTCATTTACCATCTCTTTCACTTTCAAGGATACTTTATCAAGTGTCTGTGTCACATTCTCCAATTTCCTAGGCATTAATGTTGTCACCAAGGTAGTACTCTGATTGAACGCATTATCATTATTTATTGATTTCAAAGTTAAAGTAGCAGCCTCTATCCGTATGTTATTTACCTTTGCAGTGGTTACTTCAACAGGTCTTAGGTTTGTTATCACAAGTCTCACCTTACGACTTATGTAACCTTCAATCCAAGAGTGACTAGATGGAACAAATTTAAACTCTGGCTCCCGATATGTACACATATATTCCCCTTCATCTTCCCATGCAAGGTTGCGCACAGCAAGCGAACAATCATCCACAACTTTCTTATACCTTATATCATTGTACAAAAAGTACTTCCTTTGATTATAAGGCAGACCGTAGTTTCCAGGAGGTATCAACTCCACATCCTCTCCACGACTATTTTCCCACTTGGGAAAATAGTTAATACGGCTATTTCCTATTCCACATTTACAAGGAAGAATAACCATTTTTCCAAGCTTGGATCTGACCACTATCTCCTCAGGTTTTGACGTCGTAAAAATCTTATTAGGCACCTCTGTTGTTAACTGTGACACATTCTCTACCATCCTAAGTTTCATAACGGAGAGGTTTGACCCTCTTCCGGACTGGTCTCGGGCTCCTTGGTCTAACTGGATTCCTGGGTTGTCCTGCAGCGGAGTCACCGCCCTTTGATATCTCTGGCGCTTTGCAGGCAACTGAAATAGGTCCTGCTGGTTCTGGGACATGTTGAAAGACAATGTCTCTAAATCTTCTTTCCTGTCCATCAACTGCCGAGTCATTTCTGTCATCATCAGGAATGTGTACAGAAACATCAACATTGTCCACAACCTGGGTGATCTCTCCTTCTGAATTCTGACTCTGGGGATTTTCATGCATCTCCCTCTCTGGTATGTGTTCTTCCACATTGTCTTCGGCTGCATGTTCTCCCTTATTTTGTTCCACAGAGTCATCTCGGCTCTGTGAAGGTTGAACCTCTTCTCTGGGTGCTTTAACAGCATCATAAATTTTATTCCTAACTTAAACCCCTACCTAAACATTAAAGCACTTAGTGAACCCCACTGGACCAAACAGTTCAAACGACAAAGAAATTCTCTACATCTCCCAAGAAAGGGTCATCAAATGCCTTCATACTCTCACATTCCAACCTCCTCTAGGGAATTTTGAGATGAGTGAGGGGGGGGGCCCAAACGCTACCCTTCTTAAACGAAGTTCATTGTGCATTTAACAGCTTATTTATTATATTACGTCCCTTTTAGGAAGAGCTCATGTTTTATTAGTGTCATACGGGTACTGCAGTTACACAACTCCACTTTATTTGTCCTGGTTTATAGTTATTTATCTTATGTGTATGTATTTATCGTAACCAGGCTCATTTCAGTGGCTCATTGTTTCATTCTTTTTACTGTATCTCCCGGAAATCCCTCTTTTGCAGAGAAAACAACCGGCCGTGTCATCACGCCCAACGTATAATTAGTTTTCTATTTCTGCAGTCACCGGGTGGATCAGTCTGCTCAATTTTTATTTTCTAACTCGTTTAATTCAACAGTCTTCTTACAGAAGCTCATTGTTTTATATACATTACATTATTTAATTCATTAGTCTTCCAAAGGAAGCTCATGTTTTATACAATACATCAGGCCACGTCTCTATTCTTACAAATTATTAAATGTCCTATTCTCAAATCACCACCTATATATGGTTATTCAATTATAATGTGTTCTTTCTTTCTTTTAACTTTAACACATCTATTCTCTTCCTATGCATTTTATGGCACACATCTGGAACACATCAGTAGACAAATGACACACAAACACATTCTGCACTCCTCTTCTTCTCATCCCAAAGTAAACACACACACACATTTTTTTTTTTTCACCAGTTTTCAGCAGTCAAAATGTCACACACACACATTCTCTTCAACAGTTTTCAGCAGTCAAAATGTCACACACACACATTCTCTTCAACAGTTTTAGATATCTTCATTCATACAGCATGCTTTCTGCCGCTATTTCCTTACTTTTTCTCGTAAAATTTATGCTACCTCTGAGGTGTAAAATCTTCGATGAGAGGCTGCTTCAGACACCGTTCGTCAACAAGCGTCAGAGTGGTAACGGTCAATCGAATTGTGATTCTACACTCTCCAGTTATTAAACTGACCATAAGATGTCATTCCAGGTTTTAATCGGCCCGTACTACATGCTCCTACACTTGAGGGCTCTAACCTATCCGATTTGCGGCTGTCATATGATCATTTCCTTTATTTCCTTTATTTCCTTTATTTCCTTAACACTCTTTACATTTATTTATTCAAATTACCTGGATCCAGGTTTCCCAATTTTGTCTTTCTAACTTAATTCCAGACTATGTCAGAGCCATCGTTACGCAGTGTCTAATATGCATGTGTCTTACTGTTAAGAAGTTGAGGGCCCCTCTTCATTAATCTTGCACAAATACTATTTAGCCCACCTTAGCGTTACCATGAAGCTATTCTAAACTATTCCTTGTATTTCTCATACTTCTTTTTTTCACTTTATATCTTTTCTCTATTTATTCCCCCTTTTCATTAAATTTAGCACGGAGCCTCACTTTAAACATCAAATCAACAGAATATGTCCATAACAAGAAGGTTCTTAATTTACGGTGTGTCCAAACAACTCCACATAACAGCCCCAATTTTATGACCAGCATTCAATCGAGTGAGCTCACCGCTTGTGAAGTTGTTGCAGCAACCTCCGATCCTGTTCGTGACGCCAAAGTTTGTCGTATCTTGCCTGCGACAGTTCTGTTGAAGTGATGAGGAAGGATGCTCCGAGGACACTGTTCTTGCTGGTATAATAGAGTTTATTACAAACAAGCAACAAATGTCATGACGAACGTCTAGAACGTCCGGAGGTCTCTAGTCAAATCAGAAAGTCCTGCACTTCGGGGCTCTCGCGCCTCCTTATATCTGGTTCATGTCATGTAACCTCTGAGCTGGGTTCATGTCATGTAACATGTTTATGTGTCTGCCCCTGGTCATATGTTGGACTATGTTCTGCACGTATGCTTCTTACTCAAATATTTGCCATTAGGGCCTCTCGGTCTTGTACAATACTTGTGCAAGACTTGAAAATATACCACACTACACCAACTATATCCTCCTTGTCACTCCTCCATGTCACTCAGCCAAGTCATTTGTCCATGTCACTCCTTTATGTCACTCCTCCAAGTCACTCCTCCATGTCACTTCTATATGTCTTCCATGTCACTCCTCCATGTTGCTCCACCAACTCACTCCTCCATGTCACTCCTCCATGTCACTGCTCCATGTCACTCCTCTATGTCAATCCTCCATGTCACTCCTCCATGTCACTATTCCATGTCACTCCTTATGTCGCTATATAAACTCACTCCTCCATGTCACTCCTCCATTTCATTCCACCACGCCACTCCTTCATGTCACTCCTCCATATCAACCCTTCATGTCACTCCTCCTAGTCGCTACACCAACTCACTCCTCCATGTCACTCCTCCATTTCACTCCACCACGTCTTTCTGTCTTCCATGTCACTCCTCCATGTCGCTCCACCAACTCACTCCTCCATGTCACTCCTCCTTGTCACTCCTCCATGTAGCTATTCCATTTCACTACTCCATGTCGCTACACCAACTCAATCCTCCTTGTCACTCCTCCATGTCACTCATCCAAGTCACTCCTCCATGTCGCTATTCCATGTCACTCCTTATGTCGATACGCCAACTCACTCCTCCATGTCACTCCTCCATTTCACTCCACCACGTCACTCCTCCATGTCACTCCTCCATATCAACCCTCCATGTCACTTCTCCACTTCACTCCTCCATGTCACTCCTCCATGTCACTACACCAACTCACTAATCCCTGTCCCTCCGCCATGTCACTCCACAATATCAAACCTCCTACCTGATCAAACTTGTCACTTCTCCATGTCACTACTCCATGTCTTTCGTTCACATCAATCCTCTATGTCACCCCTCCATGTCACTCCTCCATGTCGCTACACCAACTCAATCCTCATGTCACTCCTCCATGTAGCTACTCCATGTCACTCATCCATGTCGCTACACCAACTCAATCCTCCTTGTCACTCCTCCATGTCACTCAGCCAAGTCATTTGTCCATGTCACTCCTTTATGTCACTCCTCCAAGTCACTCCTCCATGTCACTTCTATATGTCTTCCATGTCACTCCTCCATGTCGTTACACCAACTCACTCCTCCATGTCACTCCTTCATGTCGCTACTCCATGTCACTCCTTATGTCGATACGCCAACTCACTCCTCCATGTCACTCCTCCATTTCACTCCACCACGTCACTCCTCCATGTCACTCCTCCATATCAACCCTCCATGTCACTGCTCCATGTCACTCCTCCATGTCACTAAACCAACTCACTCATCCCTGTCCCTCCGCCATGTCACTCCACCATATCAACCCTCCTTCTTGATCAAACTTGTCACTTCTCCATGTCACTAGTCCATGTCTCTCCCCCATATCAAACCTCTATGTCACTCCTCCATGTCACTCCTCTATGTCACTCCTCCTTGTCGCTCTTCCATGTCACTCCTCCATGTCGCTACACCAACTCAATCCTCATGTCACTCCTCCATGTAGCTACTCCATGTCACTCCTCCATGTCGCTACACCAACTCAATCCTCCTTGTCACTCCTCCATGTCACTCAGCCAAGTCATTTGTCCATGTCACTCCTTTATGTCACTCCTCCAAGTCACTCCTCCATGTCACTTCTATATGTCTTCCATGTCACTTCTCCATGTTGTTACACCAACTCACTCCTCCATGTCACTCCTTCATGTCGCTACTCCATGTCACTCCTCCATTCCACTCCTCCATGTCTCTCCTCAATGTCACTTCTCCAAGTCTTCAATGTCATGTCTCTCATCTGTGTAGCTCCACATTGTAACTCCTCCAAGTCACTCCTCCATGTCGCAACTCCACGTCACTTCTCCATGTCACACCTCCTTGTCACTCCTCCATGTAGCTACTCCATGTCACTCCTCCATGTCGCTCTACCAACTCACTCCTCCATGTCACTCGTCCACGTCACTAAACCAACTCACTCCTCCATGTCACTCCTCCATATCAACCCTCCATGTCACTGCTCCATGTCACTCCTCCATGTCACTAAACCAACTCACTCATCCCTGTCCCTCCGCCATGTCACTCCACCATATCAACCCTCCTTCTTGATCAAACTTGTCACTTCTCCATGTCACTAGTCCATGTCTCTCCCCCATATCAAACCTCTATGTCACTCCTCCATGTCACTCCTCTATGTCACTCCTCCTTGTCGCTCTTCCATGTCACTCCTCCATGTCGCTACACCAACTCAATCCTCATGTCACTCCTCCATGTAGCTACTCCATGTCACTCCTCCATGTCGCTACACCAACTCAATCCTCCTTGTCACTCCTCCATGTCACTCAGCCAAGTCATTTGTCCATGTCACTCCTTTATGTCACTCCTCCAAGTCACTCCTCCATGTCACTTCTATATGTCTTCCATGTCACTTCTCCATGTTGTTACACCAACTCACTCCTCCATGTCACTCCTTCATGTCGCTACTCCATGTCACTCCTCCATTCCACTCCTCCATGTCTCTCCTCAATGTCACTTCTCCAAGTCTTCAATGTCATGTCTCTCATCTGTGTAGCTCCACATTGTCACTCCTCCAAGTCACTCCTCCATGTCGCAACTCCACGTCACTTCTCCATGTCACACCTCCTTGTCACTCCTCCATGTAGCTACTCCATGTCACTCCTCCATGTCGCTCTACCAACTCACTCCTCCATGTCACTCGTCCACGTCACTCCTCCATGTCACACCTCCTTGTCACTCCTCCATGTAGCTACTCCATGTCACTCCTCCATGTCACTCTTAAATTTCACTCCACCACGCCACTCCTCTATATCACTCCTCCATGTTACTCCTCCATTGCACTCCACCACGTCACTCCTCCATGTCACTCCTCCATGTCGCTACACCAACTCACTCCTCATGTCACTCCTCCATGTCGCTATTCCATGTCACTCCTTATGTCGATACACCAACTCACTCCTCCATGTCACTCCTCCATTGCACTCCACCACGTCACTCCTCCATGTCACTCCTCCATGTCGCTACTCCTTGTCACTCCTCCATGTCGCTACACCAACTCACTCTTCCATGTCACTCCTCCATTTCACTCCACCACGTCACTCTTCTACGTCACTCCTCATGTCACTCCTCCATGTCGCTACTCCTTGTCACTCCTCCATGTCACTCATCCATGTCATTCCTCCATGTCACTTCTCCAAGTCACTCCTCAATTTCATTTCTATATGACTTCAATGTCACTCCTGCATGTTGCTCCTCCATATCACTCCTCTATTTCACTCCTCCATCTCACTCCTCCATATCAATCCTCCATTTCACTCCTCCATGTAACTCCTTAATGTCACTACTCCATGTCGTTATTCCATGTCACTCCTCCATGTCGCTCCTCCATGTCACTTTTCCAAGTCTTCAATGTCATGTCTATCATCCGTGTAGCTCCATATTGTCACTCCTCCATATCACTCCTCCGTGTCACTTCTACATGTTTTCCATGTCACTCCTCCACATCTCTCCTCTATGTAAATCCTCCATGTCACTTTTCAATATCACTCCTCTATGTCATTCCCCTATGTCGCTACTCCATGTCACTCCTCCATGTCGATCCTCCATTGCCCCTCCTCCATGTCACTTCTATGTCTTCCATTTCACTCCTCCATGTTGCTCCTCCTTGTCAGTCCTCAATGTTGCTCCTCCATGTCACTCCTCCATGTCACTCATCCATGTCCCTCCGCCATGTCACTCCACCATATCAATCCTCCTTGCTGATCCGTCCTGTCACTCCTCCATGTCTCCCCTCCACATCAATCCTCCATGTCACTCCTCCATGTCACTCCTCTATGTCGCTACACCAACTATATCCTCCTTGTCACTCCTCCATGTCACTCAGCCAAGTCATTTGTCCATGTCACTCCTTTATGTCACTATCCAAGTCACTCCTCCATGTCACTTCTATATGTCTTCCATGTCACTCCTCCATGTTGCTCCACCAACTCACTCCTCCATGTCACTCCTCCATGTCACTGCTCCACGTCACTCCTCTATGTCACTCCTCCATGTCACTCCTCCATGTCGCTATTCCATGTCACTCCTTATGTCGCTATATAAACTCACTCCTCCATGTCACTCCTCCATTTCACTCCACCACGTCACTCCTTCATGTCACTCCTCCATATCAACCCTCCATGTCACTCCTCCTAGTCGCTACACCAACTCACTCCTCCATGTCACTCCTCCATTTCACTCTACCACGTATTTATGTCTTCCATGTCACTCCTCCATGTCGCTCCACCAACTCACTCCTCCATGTCACTCCTCCTTTTCACTCCTCCATGTAGCTATTCCATTTCACTACTCCATGTCGCTACACCAACTCAATCCTCCTTGTCACTCCTCCATGTCACTCATCCAAGTCACTCCTCCATGTCGCTATTCCATGTCACTCCTTATGTCGATACGCCAACTCAGTCCTCCATGTCACTCCTCCATTTCACTCCACCACGTCACTCGTCCATGTCACTCCTCCATATCAACCCTCCATGTCACTCCTCCACTTCACTCCTCCATGTCACTCCTCCATGTCACTACACCAACTCACTAATCCCTGTCCCTCCGCCATGTCACTCCACAATATCAAACCTCCTTCCTGATCAAACTTGTCACTTCTCCATGTCACTACTCCATGTCTTTCCTTCACATCAATCCTCTATGTCACCCCTCCATGTCACTCCTCCATGTCGCTATTCCATGTCACTCCTCCATGTCGCTACACCAACTCACTCCTCCTGTCACTCCTCCATGTCACTATTACATGTCACTCCTTATGTCGCTACACCAACTCACTCCTCCATATCACTCCTCCATTTCACTCCACCACATCACTCCTCCATATCACTCCTCCATATCAAACCTCCATGTCACTCCTCCATGTCACTCCTCCATGTCATTCCTCCATGTCACTCCTCCATGTCACTACACCAACACACTCATCCCTGTCCCTCAGACATGTCACTCCTCCATGTCACTCCTCCATGTCGCTACACCAAATCACTCCTCATGTCACTCCTCCATGTCGCTACTCCATTTCACTTCTCCATGTCGCTACACCAACTCAATCCTCCTTGTCACTCCTCCATGTCACTCATCCAGGTCACTCCTCCATGTCGCTATTCCATGTCACTCCTTATGTCGATACACCAACTCACTCCTCCATGTCACTCCTCCATTTCACTCCACCACATCACTCCTCCATGTCACTCCTTCATATCAACCCTCCATGTCACTCCTCCATATCCTCCTCCATGTCACTCCTCCTTGTCACTCCTCCATGTAGCTATTCCATGTCACTCTTCCATGTTGCTCTACCAACATACTCCTCCATGTCACTCGCCCACATCACTCCTCCATGTCACACTTCCTTGTCACTCCTCCATGTAGCTACTCCATGTCACTACACCAACTCACTCATCCCTGTCCCTCCGCCATGTCACTCCACCATATCAACCCTCCTTCCTGATCAAACTTGTCACTTCTCCATGTCACTACTCCATGTCTTTCCTTCACATCAATCCTCTATGTCACTCCTCCATGTCACTCCTCCATGTCATTTCTCCTTGTCGCTATTCCATGTCACTCCTCCATGTAACTACAACAACTCACTCCTCCATGTCACTCCCCCATTTCACTCCACCACGTCACTCCTACATGTCACTCCTCCATATCAGCCCTTCATGTCACTCCTCCATGTCACTCCACCATGTCACTACACCAACTCACTCATCCCTGTCCCTCCGCCATGTCACTCCACCATTTCAACCCTCCTTCCTGATCAAACTTGTCACTTCTCCATGTCAAAACTCCATGTCTCTCCCCCACATCAAACCTCTATGTCACTCCTCCTTGTCACTCCTCCATGTAGCTATTCCATGTCACTCCTCCATGTCGCTCTATCAACTCACTACTCCATGTCTTTCCTCCACATCAATCCTCTGTGTCACTTCTCCATGTCATTCCTCCTTGTCGCTATTCCATGTCACTCCTCAATGTCGCTACACCAACTCACTCCTCCATGCCACTCCACCATTTCACTCCACCACGTCACTCCTCCATGTCACTCTACCATGTCATTCCTCCTTGTCGCTATTCCATGTCACTCCTCCATGTCGCTACACCAACTCACTCCTCCATGTCACTCCACCATTTCACTCCACCACGTCACTCCTCTATATCACTCCTCCATGTCACTCCTCCATGTCACTCCTCCTTGTCGCTATTTCATGTTACTCCTCCATGTCGCTACACCAACTCACTCTTCCATGTCACTCCTCCATTTCACTCCACCACGTCACTCTTCTACGTCACTTCTCATGTCACTCCTCCTTGTCTCTACTCCATGTCACTCCTCCATGTCGCTACACCAACTATATCCTCCTTGTCACTCCTCCATGTCACTCAGCCAAGTCATTTGTCCATGTCACTCCTTTATGTCACTCCTCCAAGTCACTCCTCCATGTCACTTCTATATGTCTTCCATGTCACTACTCCATGTCTTTCCTCCACATCAATCCTCCATGTCACTCCTCCATGTCACTCCTCCATGTCGCTACACCAACTATATCCTCCATGTCACTCCTCCATGTCACTTCTATATGTCTTCCATGTCACTACTCCATGTCTTTCCTCCACATCAATCCTCCATGTCACTCCTCCATTCCACTCCTCCATGTCTCTCCTCAATGTCACTTCTCCAAGTCTTCAATGTCATGTCTCTCATCTGTGTAGCTCCACATTGTCACTCCTCCAAGTCACTCCTCCATGTCGTTACTCCACGTCACTCCTCCATGTCACACCTCCTTGTCACTCCTCCATGTAGCTACTCCATGTCACTCCTCCATGTCGCTATACCAACTCACTCCTCCATGTCACTCGTCCACGTCACTCCTCCATGTCACACCTCCTTGTCACTCCTCCATGTAGCTACTCCATGTCACTCCTCCATGTCACTCCTCCATGTCACTCTTCAATTTCACTCCACCACGCCACTCCTCTATATCACTCCTCCATGTTACTCCTCCATTGCACTCCACCACGTCACTCCTCCATGTCACTCCTCCATGTCACTCCTCCATGTCACTCCTCTATGTCACTACACCAACTCACTCATCCCTGTCCCTCCGCACCTGTTACGCCTCCATGTCACTCCTCCATGTCGCTAAACCAACTCAATCCTCATGTCACTCCTTCATGTCGCTACTCCATGTCACTCCTCCATGTCGCTACACCAACTCAATCCTCCTTGTCACTCCTCCATGTCACTCATCCAAGTCATTCCTCCATGTCACTCCTCCATGTCGCTACTCCATGTCACTCCTCCATGTCGCTACACCAACTCAATCCTCATGTCACTCCTCCATGTCGCTGCTCCATGTCACTCCTCTATGTCACTCCTCCATGTCACTCCTCCATGTCGCTATTCCATGTCACTCCTTATGTCGCTATATAAACTCACTCCTCCAGGTCACTCCTCCATTTCACTCCACCACGTCACTCCTCCATGTCACTCCTACATATCAACCCTCCATATCACTCCTCCTTGTTGCTACACCAACTCACTCCTCCATGTCACTCCTCCATTTCACTCCACCACATCCCTCCTCCATATCAAACCTCCATGTCACTCCTCCATGTCACTCCTCCATGTCCCTCCGCCATGTCACTCCACCATATCAACCCTCCTTCCTGATCAAACTTTTCACTTCTCCATGTCACTACTCCATGTCTCTCCTCCACATCACTCCTTTATATCACTCCTCCATGTCACTCCTCCATGTCACTCCTCCTTGTCGCTATTCCATGTTACTCCTCCATGTCGCTACACCAACTCACTCTTCCATGTCACTCCTCCATTTCACTCCACCACGTCACTGTTCTACGTCACTCCTCATGTCACTCCTCCATGTCGCTACTCCTTGTCACTCCTCCATGTCACTCATCCATGTCATTCCTCCATGTCACTCCTTTATGTCACTCCTCCAAGTAACTCCTCAATTTCACTTCTATATGACTTCAATGTCACTCCTGCATGTCGCTCCTCCATATCACTCCTCTATTTCACTCCTCCATATCACTCCTTAATGTCACTCCTCCATGTCACTCCTCCATGTCACTACACCAACTCACTAATCACTGTCCCTCCGCAAGTCACTTCACAATATCAACGCTCCTTCCTGATCAAACTTGTCAGTTCTCCATGTCACTCCTCCATGTCTCTCCTCCACATCAATCCTCCATGTCACTCCTCCATGTCACTCCTCCATGTCACTCCTCCATGTCACTTCTCCATGTCACTACACCAACTCACTCATCCCTTTCCCTCTGCCATGTCACTCCACCATATCAACCCTCCTTCCTGATCAAACTTGTCACTTCTCCATGTCACTACTCCATGTCTCTCCTCCACATCAATCCTCTATGTCACTCCTCCATGTCACTCCTCCATGTCACTCCTCCTTGTCGCTATTCCATGTCACTCCTACATGTCGCTACACCAACTCACTCCTCATGTCACTTCTTAATGTCGCTATTCCATGTCACTCCTCCATGTCGCTACACCAACTCAATCCTCATGTCACTCCTCCATGTAGCTACTCCATGTCACTCCTCCATGTCGCTACACCAACTCAATCCTCCTTGTCACTCCTCCATGTCGCTGCTCCACGTCACTCCTCCATGTCACTCCTCCATGTTACTCCTCCTTGTCGCTATTCCATGTCACTCCTCCATGTTGCTACACATACTCACTCCTCATGTCACTCCTCCATGTCGCTACTCCAAGTCACTCCTCCATGTCGCTACACCAACTCAATCCTCCTTGTCACTCCTCCATGTCACTCATCCAAGTCATTCCTCCATGTCACTCCTTTATGTCACTACTCCAAGTCACTCATCCATGTCACTTCTATATGTCTTCCATGTCACTCCTCCATGTCGCTCCATGAACTCACTCCTCCATGTCACTCCTCCTTGTCACTCCTCCATGTAGCTATTCCATGTCACTCCTCCATGTCAATCCTCCATGTCGCTATTCCATATCACTCCTCCATGTCGCTACACGAACTCAATCCTCCTTGTCACTCCTCTGTGTCATTCCTGTATGTCACTCCTCACTGTCACTCCTCCATGTCACTCCTCTATGTCACTCCACCATGTCACTACACCAACTCACTCATCCCTTTCCCTCCGCCATGTCACTCCACCATATCAATCCTCCTTCCTGATCAAACTTGTCACTTCTCCATGTCACTACTCCATGTCTCTCCTCCACATCAATCCTCTATGTCACTCCTCCTTGTCACTCCTCCATGTAGCTATTCCATGTCACTCCTCCATGTCGCTCTACCAACTCACTCCTCCATGTCACTCGTCCACGTCACTCCTCCATGTCACATTTCCTTGTCACTCCTCCATGTAGCTACTTCTTGTCACTACACCAACTCACTCATCCCTGTCCCTCCGCCATGTCACTCCACCATATCAACCCTCCTTCCTGATCAAACTTGTCACTTCTCCATGTCACTACTCCATGTCTTTCCTCCACATCAACCCTCTATGTCACTCCTCCATGTCACTCCTCTATGTCATTCCTCATTGTCGCTATTCCATGTCACTCCTCCATATCAACCCTCCATTTCACTCCTCCATGTCACTCCTCCATGTCACTCCACCAACTCACTTATCCCTGTCCCTCCGCCATGTCACTCCACCATATCAAGCCTCCTTCCTGATCAAACTTGTCAATTCTCCATGTCACTACTCCATGTCTCTCCTCCACATAACTCCTCTATATCACTCCTCCATGTCACTCCTCCATGTCACTCCTCCATAATGCTATTCCATGTTACTCCTCCATGTCGCTACACCAACTCACTCTTCCATGTCACTCATCCATGTCACTCCTCCACATCAATCATCTATGTCACTCCTCCATGTCACTCCTCCATGTTACTCCTCCTTGTCGCTATTCCATGTCACTCCTCCATGTTGCTACACCAACTCACTCCTCATGTCACTCCTCCATGTCGCTACTCCAAGTCACTCCTCCATGTCACTACACCAACTCAATCCTCCTTGTCACTCCTCCATGTCACTCATCCAAGTCATTCCTCCATGTCACTCCTTTATGTCACTCCTCCAAGTCACTCATCCATGTCACTTCTATATGTCTTCCATGTAACTCCTCCATGTCGCTCCATCAACTCACTCCTCCATGTCACTCCTCCTTGTCACTCCTCCATGTAGCTATTCCATGTCACTCCTCCATGTCAATCCTCCATGTCGCTATTCCATATCACTCCTCCATGTCGCTACACGAACTCAATCCTCCTTGTCACTCCTCCATGTCGCTATTCCATGTCACTCCTTATGTCGCTATATAAACTCACTCCTCCATGTCACTCCTCCATGTCCCTCCGCCATGTCACTCCACCATATCAACCCTCCTTCCTGATAAAACTTGTCACTTCTCCATGTCACTACTCCATGTCTCTCCTCCACATCACTCCTCTATATCAATCCTCCGTGTCACTTCTACGTTTTCCATGTCACTCCTCCACATCACTCCTGTATGTCACTCCTCCATATCACTTTTCAATATCACTCCTCTATGTCATTCCTCCATATCAACCTTCCATGTCACTCCTCCATGTCACTCCTCTATGTCCCTCCTCCATATCAACCCTCCATGTCACTCCTGCATGTCACTCCTCCATGTCACTCCTCCATGTCACTCCTCTATGTCACTACACCAACTCACTCATCCCTTCCCCTCCGCCATGTCACTCCACCATATCAACCCTCCTTCCTGATCAAACTTGTCACTTCTCCATGTCACTACTCCATGTCTCTCCTCCACATCAATCTTCTATGTCACTCCTCCATGTCACTCCTCCATGTCACTCCTCCTTGTCGCTATTCCATGACACTCCTCCATGTCACTACACCAACTCACTCCTCATGTCACTCCTCCATGTCACTCCTCCATGTCGCTATTCCATGTCACTCCTTATGTCGCTACACCAACTAACTCCTCCATTTCACTCCTCCATTTCACTCCACAATGTCATTCCTCCAAATCACTCCTCCATATCAACCCTCCATGTCACTCCTCCATGTCACTCCTCCATGTTATTCCTCCATGTCACTCCTTCATGTCACTACACCAACTCACTCATCCCTGTCCCTCCGCCATGTCACTCCTCCATGTCACTCCTCTATGTCACTACTCCATTTCACATCTCCATGTCGCTACACCAACTCAATCCTCCTTGTCACTCCTCCATGTCACTCATCCAAGTCACTCCTCCATGTCACTATTCCATGTCACTCCTTATGTCGATACACCAACTCACTCCTCCATGTCACTCCTCCATTTCACTCCACCACATCACTCCTCCATGTCACTCCTTCATATCAACCCTCCATGTCACTCCTTCATGTCACTCCTCCATGTCACTCCTCCATGTCACTACACCAACTCACTAATCCCTGTCCCTCCGCCATGTCACTCCACCATATCAACCCTCCTTCCTGATCAAACTTGTCAGTTCTCCATGTCACTACTCCATGTCTCTCCTCCACATCAATTCTCTATGTCAGTCCTCCATGTCACTCCTCCTTGTCGCTATTCCATGTCACTCCTCCATGTTGCTACACCAACTCACTCCTCATGTCACTCCTCCATGTCGCTACTCCATGTCACTCCTCCATGTCGCTACACTAACTTAATCCTACTTGTCACTCCTCCATGTCACTCATCCAAGTCATTCCTCCATGTCACTCCTTTATGTCACTCCTCCAAGTCACTCCACCATGTCACTTCTATTTGTCTTCCATGTCACTCCTCCATGTCGCTCTACCAACTCACTCCTCCATGTTACTCCTCCTTGTCACTCCTCCATGTAGCTTTTCCATGTCACTCCACCATGTCGCTCTACCAACACACTCCTCCATGTCACTCGTCCACGTCACTCCTCCATGTCACACTTCCTTGTCACTCCTCCATGTAGCTACTCCATGTCACTACACCAACTCACTCATCCCTGTCCCTCCGATATGTCACTCCACCATATCAACCCGCCTTCCTGATCAAACTTGTCACTTCTCCATGTCACTACTCCATGTCTTTCCTACATATCAATCCTCTATGTCACTCCTCCATGTCACTCCTCCATGTCATTTCTCCTTGTCGCTATTCCATGTCACTCCTCCATGTCGCTACACCAACTCACTCTTCCATGGCACTCCTCCATTTCACTCCACCACGTCACTCCTCCATGTCACTCCTCAATATCAGCCCTTCATATCACTCATCCATGTCACTCCTCCATGTCTCTCCTCCACATCACTTCACTATATCACTCCTCCATGTCACTCCTCCATGTCATTCCTCCTTGTCGCTATTCCATGTTACTCCTCCATGTCGCTACACCAACTCACTCTTCCATGTCACTTCTCCATTTCACTCCACCACGTCACTCTTCTACGTCACTCCTCATGTCACTCCTCCATGTCGCTACTCCATGTCAACACACCATGTCTTTCCTCCACATCAATCCTCTATGTCCCTCCTCCATGTCACTCCTCCATGTCATTCCTCCTTGTCGCTATTCCATGTCACTCCTCCATATCAACCCTCCATGTCACTCTTCCATGTCACTACACCAACTCAATCCTCCTTGTCACTCCTCAATGTCACTGCTCCACGTCACTCCTCTATGTCACTCCTCCATGTCACTCTTCCATTTCGCTATTCCATGTCACTCCTTATATCGCTATATAAACTCAATCCTCCATGTCACTCCTGCAATTCACTCCACCACATCACTCCTCCATGTCACTCCTCCATATCACTCCTCCATGTCACTCCTCCTTGTCACTACACCAACTCACTCCTCCATGTCACTCCTCCATTTCACTCCACCATGTCCCTCCTCCATATCAACCCTCAATGTCACTCCTCCATGTCACTCCTCCATGTCCCTCCGCCATGTCACTCCACCATATCAACCCTCCTTCCTGATCAAACTTGTCACTTCTCCATGTCACTACTACATGTCTCTCCTCCACATCACTCCTCTATATCACTCCTCCATATCACTCCTCCATGTCACTACTCCTTGTTGCTATTCCATGTTACTCCTCCATGTCGCTACACCAACTCACTCTTCCATGTCACTCCTCCATTTCACTCCACCACGTCACTCTTCTACGTCACTCCTCATGTCACTCCTCCATGTCGCTACTCCTTGTGACTCCTCCATGTTACTCATCCATGTCATTCCTCCATGTCACTCCTCCAAGTCACTCCTCAATTTCACTTCTATATGACTTCAATGTCATGTCTCTCATCCGTGTAGCTCCATATTGTCACTCCTCCATGTAACTCCTTAATGTCACTACTCCATGTCGCTACTCCATGTCACTCCTCCACGTCACTCTTGCATGTCGCTCCTCCATATCATTTCTCCAAGTCTTCAATGTCATGTCTCTCATCCGTGTAGCTCCATATTGTCTCTCCTCCATATCACTCCTCCTTGTCACTTCTACATGTTTTCCATGTCACTCCTCCTCATCACTCCTCTATGTCACTCCTCCATGTCACTTTTCAATATCACTCCTCTATGTCATTCCACTATGTTGCTACTCCATGTCACTCCTCCATGTCACTTCTATATGTCTTCCATGTCACTCCTCCATGTCGCTCCTCCATGTCGCTCCTCCTTGTCACTCCTCCATTTTGCTCCTTCATGTCACTCCTCCATGTCACTCGTCCACGTCACTCCTCCATGTCACACCTCCTTGTCACTCCTCCATGTAGCTACTCCATGTCACTCCTCCATGTCACTCCTCCAATCCCACTCTTCAATTTCACTCCACCACGCCACTCCTCTATATCACTCCTCCATGTTACTCCTCCATTGCACTCCACCACGTCACTCCTCCATGTCACTCTTCCATGTCGCTACACCAACTCACTCCTCATGTCACTCCTCCATGTCGCTATTCCATGTCACTCCTTATGTCGATACACCAACTCACTCCTCCATGTCACTCCTCCATTGCACTCCACCACGTCACTCCTCCATGTCACTCCTCCATATCAACCCTCCATGTCACTCCTCCATGTCACTCCTCCATGTCACTCCTCCATGTCACTCCTCTATGTCACTACACCAACTCACTCATCCCTGTCCCTCCGCACTTGTTACGCCTCCATGTCACTCCTCCATGTCGCTAAACCAACTCAATCCTCATGTCACTCCTTCATGTCGCTACTCCATGTCACTCCTCCATGTCGCTACACCAACTCAATCCTCCTTGTCACTCCTCCATGTCACTGCTCCACGTCACTCCTCTATGTCACTCCTCCATGTCACTCTTCCATTTCGCTATTCCATGTCACTCCTTATATCGCTATATAAACTCAATCCTCCATGTCACTCCTGCAATTCACTCCACCACATCACTCCTCCATGTCACTCCTCCATATCACTCCTCCATGTCACTCCTCCTTGTCACTACACCAACTCACTCCTCCATGTCACTCCTCCATTTCACTCCACCATGTCCCTCCTCCATATCAACCCTCAATGTCACTCCTCCATGTCACTCCTCCATGTCCCTCCGCCATGTCACTCCACCATATCAACCCTCCTTCCTGATCAAACTTGTCACTTCTCCATGTCACTACTACATGTCTCTCCTCCACATCACTCCTCTATATCACTCCTCCATATCACTCCTCCATGTCACTACTCCATTTCACTCCACCATGTCCCTCCTCCATATCAACCCTCAATGTCACTCCTCCATGTCACTCCTCCATGTCCCTCCGCCATGTCACTCCACCATATCAACGCTCCTTCCTGATCAAACTTGTCAGTTCTCCATGTCACTCCTCCATGTCTCTCCTCCACATCAATCCTCCATGTCACTCCTCCATGTCACTCCTCCATGTCACTCCTCCATGTCACTTCTCCATGTCACTACACCAACTCACTCATCCCTTTCCCTCTGCCATGTCACTCCACCATATCAACCCTCCTTCCTGATCAAACTTGTCACTTCTCCATGTCACTACTCCATGTCTCTCCTCCACATCAATCCTCTATGTCACTCCTCCATGTCACTCCTCCATGTCACTCCTCCTTGTCGCTATTCCATGTCACTCCTACATGTCGCTACACCAACTCACTCCTCATGTCACTTCTTAATGTCGCTATTCCATGTCACTCCTCCATGTCGCTACACCAACTCAATCCTCATGTCACTCCTCCATGTAGCTACTCCATGTCACTCCTCCATGTCGCTACACCAACTCAATCCTCCTTGTCACTCCTCCATGTCGCTGCTCCACGTCACTCCTCCATGTCACTCCTCCATGTTACTCCTCCTTGTCGCTATTCCATGTCACTCCTCCATGTTGCTACACATACTCACTCCTCATGTCACTCCTCCATGTCGCTACTCCAAGTCACTCCTCCATGTCGCTACACCAACTCAATCCTCCTTGTCACTCCTCCATGTCACTCATCCAAGTCATTCCTCCATGTCACTCCTTTATGTCACTACTCCAAGTCACTCATCCATGTCACTTCTATATGTCTTCCATGTCACTCCTCCATGTCGCTCCATGAACTCACTCCTCCATGTCACTCCTCCTTGTCACTCCTCCATGTAGCTATTCCATGTCACTCCTCCATGTCAATCCTCCATGTCGCTATTCCATATCACTCCTCCATGTCGCTACACGAACTCAATCCTCCTTGTCACTCCTCTGTGTCATTCCTGTATGTCACTCCTCACTGTCACTCCTCCATGTCACTCCTCTATGTCACTCCACCATGTCACTACACCAACTCACTCATCCCTTTCCCTCCGCCATGTCACTCCACCATATCAATCCTCCTTCCTGATCAAACTTGTCACTTCTCCATGTCACTACTCCATGTCTCTCCTCCACATCAATCCTCTATGTCACTCCTCCTTGTCACTCCTCCATGTAGCTATTCCATGTCACTCCTCCATGTCGCTCTACCAACTCACTCCTCCATGTCACTCGTCCACGTCACTCCTCCATGTCACATTTCCTTGTCACTCCTCCATGTAGCTACTTCTTGTCACTACACCAACTCACTCATCCCTGTCCCTCCGCCATGTCACTCCACCATATCAACCCTCCTTCCTGATCAAACTTGTCACTTCTCCATGTCACTACTCCATGTCTTTCCTCCACATCAACCCTCTATGTCACTCCTCCATGTCACTCCTCTATGTCATTCCTCATTGTCGCTATTCCATGTCACTCCTCCATATCAACCCTCCATTTCACTCCTCCATGTCACTCCTCCATGTCACTCCACCAACTCACTTATCCCTGTCCCTCCGCCATGTCACTCCACCATATCAAGCCTCCTTCCTGATCAAACTTGTCAATTCTCCATGTCACTACTCCATGTCTCTCCTCCACATAACTCCTCTATATCACTCCTCCATGTCACTCCTCCATGTCACTCCTCCATAATGCTATTCCATGTTACTCCTCCATGTCGCTACACCAACTCACTCTTCCATGTCACTCATCCATGTCACTCCTCCACATCAATCATCTATGTCACTCCTCCATGTCACTCCTCCATGTTACTCCTCCTTGTCGCTATTCCATGTCACTCCTCCATGTTGCTACACCAACTCACTCCTCATGTCACTCCTCCATGTCGCTACTCCAAGTCACTCCTCCATGTCACTACACCAACTCAATCCTCCTTGTCACTCCTCCATGTCACTCATCCAAGTCATTCCTCCATGTCACTCCTTTATGTCACTCCTCCAAGTCACTCATCCATGTCACTTCTATATGTCTTCCATGTAACTCCTCCATGTCGCTCCATCAACTCACTCCTCCATGTCACTCCTCCTTGTCACTCCTCCATGTAGCTATTCCATGTCACTCCTCCATGTCAATCCTCCATGTCGCTATTCCATATCACTCCTCCATGTCGCTACACGAACTCAATCCTCCTTGTCACTCCTCCATGTCGCTATTCCATGTCACTCCTTATGTCGCTATATAAACTCACTCCTCCATGTCACTCCTCCATGTCCCTCCGCCATGTCACTCCACCATATCAACCCTCCTTCCTGATAAAACTTGTCACTTCTCCATGTCACTACTCCATGTCTCTCCTCCACATCACTCCTCTATATCAATCCTCCGTGTCACTTCTACGTTTTCCATGTCACTCCTCCACATCACTCCTGTATGTCACTCCTCCATATCACTTTTCAATATCACTCCTCTATGTCATTCCTCCATATCAACCTTCCATGTCACTCCTCCATGTCACTCCTCTATGTCCCTCCTCCATATCAACCCTCCATGTCACTCCTGCATGTCACTCCTCCATGTCACTCCTCCATGTCACTCCTCTATGTCACTACACCAACTCACTCATCCCTTCCCCTCCGCCATGTCACTCCACCATATCAACCCTCCTTCCTGATCAAACTTGTCACTTCTCCATGTCACTACTCCATGTCTCTCCTCCACATCAATCTTCTATGTCACTCCTCCATGTCACTCCTCCATGTCACTCCTCCTTGTCGCTATTCCATGACACTCCTCCATGTCACTACACCAACTCACTCCTCATGTCACTCCTCCATGTCACTCCTCCATGTCGCTATTCCATGTCACTCCTTATGTCGCTACACCAACTAACTCCTCCATTTCACTCCTCCATTTCACTCCACAATGTCATTCCTCCAAATCACTCCTCCATATCAACCCTCCATGTCACTCCTCCATGTCACTCCTCCATGTTATTCCTCCATGTCACTCCTTCATGTCACTACACCAACTCACTCATCCCTGTCCCTCCGCCATGTCACTCCTCCATGTCACTCCTCTATGTCACTACTCCATTTCACATCTCCATGTCGCTACACCAACTCAATCCTCCTTGTCACTCCTCCATGTCACTCATCCAAGTCACTCCTCCATGTCACTATTCCATGTCACTCCTTATGTCGATACACCAACTCACTCCTCCATGTCACTCCTCCATTTCACTCCACCACATCACTCCTCCATGTCACTCCTTCATATCAACCCTCCATGTCACTCCTTCATGTCACTCCTCCATGTCACTCCTCCATGTCACTACACCAACTCACTAATCCCTGTCCCTCCGCCATGTCACTCCACCATATCAACCCTCCTTCCTGATCAAACTTGTCAGTTCTCCATGTCACTACTCCATGTCTCTCCTCCACATCAATTCTCTATGTCAGTCCTCCATGTCACTCCTCCTTGTCGCTATTCCATGTCACTCCTCCATGTTGCTACACCAACTCACTCCTCATGTCACTCCTCCATGTCGCTACTCCATGTCACTCCTCCATGTCGCTACACTAACTTAATCCTACTTGTCACTCCTCCATGTCACTCATCCAAGTCATTCCTCCATGTCACTCCTTTATGTCACTCCTCCAAGTCACTCCACCATGTCACTTCTATTTGTCTTCCATGTCACTCCTCCATGTCGCTCTACCAACTCACTCCTCCATGTTACTCCTCCTTGTCACTCCTCCATGTAGCTTTTCCATGTCACTCCACCATGTCGCTCTACCAACACACTCCTCCATGTCACTCGTCCACGTCACTCCTCCATGTCACACTTCCTTGTCACTCCTCCATGTAGCTACTCCATGTCACTACACCAACTCACTCATCCCTGTCCCTCCGATATGTCACTCCACCATATCAACCCGCCTTCCTGATCAAACTTGTCACTTCTCCATGTCACTACTCCATGTCTTTCCTACATATCAATCCTCTATGTCACTCCTCCATGTCACTCCTCCATGTCATTTCTCCTTGTCGCTATTCCATGTCACTCCTCCATGTCGCTACACCAACTCACTCTTCCATGGCACTCCTCCATTTCACTCCACCACGTCACTCCTCCATGTCACTCCTCAATATCAGCCCTTCATATCACTCATCCATGTCACTCCTCCATGTCTCTCCTCCACATCACTTCACTATATCACTCCTCCATGTCACTCCTCCATGTCATTCCTCCTTGTCGCTATTCCATGTTACTCCTCCATGTCGCTACACCAACTCACTCTTCCATGTCACTTCTCCATTTCACTCCACCACGTCACTCTTCTACGTCACTCCTCATGTCACTCCTCCATGTCGCTACTCCATGTCAACACACCATGTCTTTCCTCCACATCAATCCTCTATGTCCCTCCTCCATGTCACTCCTCCATGTCATTCCTCCTTGTCGCTATTCCATGTCACTCCTCCATATCAACCCTCCATGTCACTCTTCCATGTCACTACACCAACTCAATCCTCCTTGTCACTCCTCAATGTCACTGCTCCACGTCACTCCTCTATGTCACTCCTCCATGTCACTCTTCCATTTCGCTATTCCATGTCACTCCTTATATCGCTATATAAACTCAATCCTCCATGTCACTCCTGCAATTCACTCCACCACATCACTCCTCCATGTCACTCCTCCATATCACTCCTCCATGTCACTCCTCCTTGTCACTACACCAACTCACTCCTCCATGTCACTCCTCCATTTCACTCCACCATGTCCCTCCTCCATATCAACCCTCAATGTCACTCCTCCATGTCACTCCTCCATGTCCCTCCGCCATGTCACTCCACCATATCAACCCTCCTTCCTGATCAAACTTGTCACTTCTCCATGTCACTACTACATGTCTCTCCTCCACATCACTCCTCTATATCACTCCTCCATATCACTCCTCCATGTCACTACTCCTTGTTGCTATTCCATGTTACTCCTCCATGTCGCTACACCAACTCACTCTTCCATGTCACTCCTCCATTTCACTCCACCACGTCACTCTTCTACGTCACTCCTCATGTCACTCCTCCATGTCGCTACTCCTTGTGACTCCTCCATGTTACTCATCCATGTCATTCCTCCATGTCACTCCTCCAAGTCACTCCTCAATTTCACTTCTATATGACTTCAATGTCATGTCTCTCATCCGTGTAGCTCCATATTGTCACTCCTCCATGTAACTCCTTAATGTCACTACTCCATGTCGCTACTCCATGTCACTCCTCCACGTCACTCTTGCATGTCGCTCCTCCATATCATTTCTCCAAGTCTTCAATGTCATGTCTCTCATCCGTGTAGCTCCATATTGTCTCTCCTCCATATCACTCCTCCTTGTCACTTCTACATGTTTTCCATGTCACTCCTCCTCATCACTCCTCTATGTCACTCCTCCATGTCACTTTTCAATATCACTCCTCTATGTCATTCCACTATGTTGCTACTCCATGTCACTCCTCCATGTCACTTCTATATGTCTTCCATGTCACTCCTCCATGTCGCTCCTCCATGTCGCTCCTCCTTGTCACTCCTCCATTTTGCTCCTTCATGTCACTCCTCCATGTCACTCGTCCACGTCACTCCTCCATGTCACACCTCCTTGTCACTCCTCCATGTAGCTACTCCATGTCACTCCTCCATGTCACTCCTCCAATCCCACTCTTCAATTTCACTCCACCACGCCACTCCTCTATATCACTCCTCCATGTTACTCCTCCATTGCACTCCACCACGTCACTCCTCCATGTCACTCTTCCATGTCGCTACACCAACTCACTCCTCATGTCACTCCTCCATGTCGCTATTCCATGTCACTCCTTATGTCGATACACCAACTCACTCCTCCATGTCACTCCTCCATTGCACTCCACCACGTCACTCCTCCATGTCACTCCTCCATATCAACCCTCCATGTCACTCCTCCATGTCACTCCTCCATGTCACTCCTCCATGTCACTCCTCTATGTCACTACACCAACTCACTCATCCCTGTCCCTCCGCACTTGTTACGCCTCCATGTCACTCCTCCATGTCGCTAAACCAACTCAATCCTCATGTCACTCCTTCATGTCGCTACTCCATGTCACTCCTCCATGTCGCTACACCAACTCAATCCTCCTTGTCACTCCTCCATGTCACTGCTCCACGTCACTCCTCTATGTCACTCCTCCATGTCACTCTTCCATTTCGCTATTCCATGTCACTCCTTATATCGCTATATAAACTCAATCCTCCATGTCACTCCTGCAATTCACTCCACCACATCACTCCTCCATGTCACTCCTCCATATCACTCCTCCATGTCACTCCTCCTTGTCACTACACCAACTCACTCCTCCATGTCACTCCTCCATTTCACTCCACCATGTCCCTCCTCCATATCAACCCTCAATGTCACTCCTCCATGTCACTCCTCCATGTCCCTCCGCCATGTCACTCCACCATATCAACCCTCCTTCCTGATCAAACTTGTCACTTCTCCATGTCACTACTACATGTCTCTCCTCCACATCACTCCTCTATATCACTCCTCCATATCACTCCTCCATGTCACTACTCCATTTCACTCCACCATGTCCCTCCTCCATATCAACCCTCAATGTCACTCCTCCATGTCACTCCTCCATGTCCCTCCGCCATGTCACTCCACCATATCAACGCTCCTTCCTGATCAAACTTGTCAGTTCTCCATGTCACTCCTCCATGTCTCTCCTCCACATCAATCCTCCATGTCACTCCTCCATGTCACTCCTCCATGTCACTCCTCCATGTCACTTCTCCATGTCACTACACCAACTCACTCATCCCTTTCCCTCTGCCATGTCACTCCACCATATCAACCCTCCTTCCTGATCAAACTTGTCACTTCTCCATGTCACTACTCCATGTCTCTCCTCCACATCAATCCTCTATGTCACTCCTCCATGTCACTCCTCCATGTCACTCCTCCTTGTCGCTATTCCATGTCACTCCTACATGTCGCTACACCAACTCACTCCTCATGTCACTTCTTAATGTCGCTATTCCATGTCACTCCTCCATGTCGCTACACCAACTCAATCCTCATGTCACTCCTCCATGTAGCTACTCCATGTCACTCCTCCATGTCGCTACACCAACTCAATCCTCCTTGTCACTCCTCCATGTCGCTGCTCCACGTCACTCCTCCATGTCACTCCTCCATGTTACTCCTCCTTGTCGCTATTCCATGTCACTCCTCCATGTTGCTACACATACTCACTCCTCATGTCACTCCTCCATGTCGCTACTCCAAGTCACTCCTCCATGTCGCTACACCAACTCAATCCTCCTTGTCACTCCTCCATGTCACTCATCCAAGTCATTCCTCCATGTCACTCCTTTATGTCACTACTCCAAGTCACTCATCCATGTCACTTCTATATGTCTTCCATGTCACTCCTCCATGTCGCTCCATGAACTCACTCCTCCATGTCACTCCTCCTTGTCACTCCTCCATGTAGCTATTCCATGTCACTCCTCCATGTCAATCCTCCATGTCGCTATTCCATATCACTCCTCCATGTCGCTACACGAACTCAATCCTCCTTGTCACTCCTCTGTGTCATTCCTGTATGTCACTCCTCACTGTCACTCCTCCATGTCACTCCTCTATGTCACTCCACCATGTCACTACACCAACTCACTCATCCCTTTCCCTCCGCCATGTCACTCCACCATATCAATCCTCCTTCCTGATCAAACTTGTCACTTCTCCATGTCACTACTCCATGTCTCTCCTCCACATCAATCCTCTATGTCACTCCTCCTTGTCACTCCTCCATGTAGCTATTCCATGTCACTCCTCCATGTCGCTCTACCAACTCACTCCTCCATGTCACTCGTCCACGTCACTCCTCCATGTCACATTTCCTTGTCACTCCTCCATGTAGCTACTTCTTGTCACTACACCAACTCACTCATCCCTGTCCCTCCGCCATGTCACTCCACCATATCAACCCTCCTTCCTGATCAAACTTGTCACTTCTCCATGTCACTACTCCATGTCTTTCCTCCACATCAACCCTCTATGTCACTCCTCCATGTCACTCCTCTATGTCATTCCTCATTGTCGCTATTCCATGTCACTCCTCCATATCAACCCTCCATTTCACTCCTCCATGTCACTCCTCCATGTCACTCCACCAACTCACTTATCCCTGTCCCTCCGCCATGTCACTCCACCATATCAAGCCTCCTTCCTGATCAAACTTGTCAATTCTCCATGTCACTACTCCATGTCTCTCCTCCACATAACTCCTCTATATCACTCCTCCATGTCACTCCTCCATGTCACTCCTCCATAATGCTATTCCATGTTACTCCTCCATGTCGCTACACCAACTCACTCTTCCATGTCACTCATCCATGTCACTCCTCCACATCAATCATCTATGTCACTCCTCCATGTCACTCCTCCATGTTACTCCTCCTTGTCGCTATTCCATGTCACTCCTCCATGTTGCTACACCAACTCACTCCTCATGTCACTCCTCCATGTCGCTACTCCAAGTCACTCCTCCATGTCACTACACCAACTCAATCCTCCTTGTCACTCCTCCATGTCACTCATCCAAGTCATTCCTCCATGTCACTCCTTTATGTCACTCCTCCAAGTCACTCATCCATGTCACTTCTATATGTCTTCCATGTCACTCCTCCATGTCGCTCCATCAACTCACTCCTCCATGTCACTCCTCCTTGTCACTCCTCCATGTAGCTATTCCATGTCACTCCTCCATGTCAATCCTCCATGTCGCTATTCCATATCACTCCTCCATGTCGCTACACGAACTCAATCCTCCTTGTCACTCCTCCATGTCGCTATTCCATGTCACTCCTTATGTCGCTATATAAACTCACTCCTCCATGTCACTCCTCCATGTCCCTCCGCCATGTCACTCCACCATATCAACCCTCCTTCCTGATAAAACTTGTCACTTCTCCATGTCACTACTCCATGTCTCTCCTCCACATCACTCCTCTATATCAATCCTCCGTGTCACTTCTACGTTTTCCATGTCACTCCTCCACATCACTCCTGTATGTCACTCCTCCATATCACTTTTCAATATCACTCCTCTATGTCATTCCTCCATATCAACCTTCCATGTCACTCCTCCATGTCACTCCTCTATGTCCCTCCTCCATATCAACCCTCCATGTCACTCCTGCATGTCACTCCTCCATGTCACTCCTCCATGTCACTCCTCTATGTCACTACACCAACTCACTCATCCCTTCCCCTCCGCCATGTCACTCCACCATATCAATCCTCCTTCCTGATCAAACTTGTCATTTCTCCATGTCACTACTCCATGTCTCTCCTCCACATCAATCCTCTATGTCACTCCTCCTTGTCACTCCTCCATGTAGCTATTCCATGTCACTCCTCCATGTCGCTCTACCAACTCACTCCTCCATGTCACTCGTCCACGTCACTCCTCCATGTCACATTTCCTTGTCACTCCTCCATGTAGCTACTTCTTGTCACTACACCAACTCACTCATCCCTGTCCCTCCGCCATGTCACTCCACCATATCAACCCTCCTTCCTGATCAAACTTGTCACTTCTCCATGTCACTACTCCATGTCTTTCCTCCACATCAACCCTCTATGTCACTCCTCCATGTCACTCCTCTATGTCCCTCCTCCATATCAACCCTCCATGTCACTCCTGCATGTCACTCCTCCATGTCACTCCTCCATGTCACTCCTCTATGTCACTACACCAACTCACTCATCCCTTCCCCTCCGCCATGTCACTCCACCATATCAATCCTCCTTCCTGATCAAACTTGTCACTTCTCCATGTCACTACTCCATGTCTCTCCTCCACATCAATCCTCTATGTCACTCCTCCTTGTCACTCCTCCATGTAGCTATTCCATGTCACTCCTCCATGTCGCTCTACCAACTCACTCCTCCATGTCACTCGTCCACGTCACTCCTCCATGTCACATTTCCTTGTCACTCCTCCATGTAGCTACTTCTTGTCACTACACCAACTCACTCATCCCTGTCCCTCCGCCATGTCACTCCACCATATCAACCCTCCTTCCTGATCAAACTTGTCACTTCTCCATGTCACTACTCCATGTCTTTCCTCCACATCAACCCTCTATGTCACTCCTCCATGTCACTCCTCTATGTCATTCCTCATTGTCGCTATTCCATGTCACTCCTCCATATCAACCCTCCATTTCACTCCTCCATGTCACTCCTCCATGTCACTCCACCAACTCACTTATCCCTGTCCCTCCGCCATGTCACTCCACCATATCAAGCCTCCTTCCTGATCAAACTTGTCAATTCTCCATGTCACTACTCCATGTCTCTCCTCCACATAACTCCTCTATATCACTCCTCCATGTCACTCCTCCATGTCACTCCTCCATAATGCTATTCCATGTTACTCCTCCATGTCGCTACACCAACTCACTCTTCCATGTCACTCATCCATGTCACTCCTCCACATCAATCATCTATGTCACTCCTCCATGTCACTCCTCCATGTTACTCCTCCTTGTCGCTATTCCATGTCACTCCTCCATGTTGCTACACCAACTCACTCCTCATGTCACTCCTCCATGTCGCTACTCCAAGTCACTCCTCCATGTCACTACACCAACTCAATCCTCCTTGTCACTCCTCCATGTCACTCATCCAAGTCATTCCTCCATGTCACTCCTTTATGTCACTCCTCCAAGTCACTCATCCATGTCACTTCTATATGTCTTCCATGTCACTCCTCCATGTCGCTCCATCAACTCACTCCTCCATGTCACTCCTCCTTGTCACTCCTCCATGTAGCTATTCCATGTCACTCCTCCATGTCAATCCTCCATGTCGCTATTCCATATCACTCCTCCATGTCGCTACACGAACTCAATCCTCCTTGTCACTCCTCCATGTCGCTATTCCATGTCACTCCTTATGTCGCTATATAAACTCACTCCTCCATGTCACTCCTCCATGTCCCTCCGCCATGTCACTCCTCTATATCAATCCTCCGTGTCACTTCTACGTTTTCCATGTCACTCCTCCACATCACTCCTGTATGTCACTCCTCCATATCACTTTTCAATATCACTCCTCTATGTCATTCCTCCATATCAACCTTCCATGTCACTCCTCCATGTCACTCCTCTATGTCCCTCCTCCATATCAACCCTCCATGTCACTCCTGCATGTCACTCCTCCATGTCACTCCTCCATGTCACTCCTCTATGTCACTACACCAACTCACTCATCCCTTCCCCTCCGCCATGTCACTCCACCATATCAACCCTCCTTCCTGATCAAACTTGTCACTTCTCCATGTCACTACTCCATGTCTCTCCTCCACATCAATCTTCTATGTCACTCCTCCATGTCACTCCTCCATGTCACTCCTCCTTGTCGCTATTCCATGACACTCCTCCATGTCACTACACCAACTCACTCCTCATGTCACTCCTCCATGTCACTCCTCCATGTCGCTATTCCATGTCACTCCTTATGTCGCTACACCAACTAACTCCTCCATTTCACTCCTCCATTTCACTCCACAATGTCATTCCTCCAAATCACTCCTCCATATCAACCCTCCATGTCACTCCTCCATGTCACTCCTCCATGTTATTCCTCCATGTCACTCCTTCATGTCACTACACCAACTCACTCATCCCTGTCCCTCCGCCATGTCACTCCTCCATGTCACTCCTCTATGTCACTACTCCATTTCACATCTCCATGTCGCTACACCAACTCAATCCTCCTTGTCACTCCTCCATGTCACTCATCCAAGTCACTCCTCCATGTCACTATTCCATGTCACTCCTTATGTCGATACACCAACTCACTCCTCCATGTCACTCCTCCATTTCACTCCACCACATCACTCCTCCATGTCACTCCTTCATATCAACCCTCCATGTCACTCCTTCATGTCACTCCTCCATGTCACTCCTCCATGTCACTACACCAACTCACTAATCCCTGTCCCTCCGCCATGTCACTCCACCATATCAACCCTCCTTCCTGATCAAACTTGTCAGTTCTCCATGTCACTACTCCATGTCTCTCCTCCACATCAATTCTCTATGTCAGTCCTCCATGTCACTCCTCCTTGTCGCTATTCCATGTCACTCCTCCATGTTGCTACACCAACTCACTCCTCATGTCACTCCTCCATGTCGCTACTCCATGTCACTCCTCCATGTCGCTACACTAACTTAATCCTACTTGTCACTCCTCCATGTCACTCATCCAAGTCATTCCTCCATGTCACTCCTTTATGTCACTCCTCCAAGTCACTCCACCATGTCACTTCTATTTGTCTTCCATGTCACTCCTCCATGTCGCTCTACCAACTCACTCCTCCATGTTACTCCTCCTTGTCACTCCTCCATGTAGCTTTTCCATGTCACTCCACCATGTCGCTCTACCAACACACTCCTCCATGTCACTCGTCCACGTCACTCCTCCATGTCACACTTCCTTGTCACTCCTCCATGTAGCTACTCCATGTCACTACACCAACTCACTCATCCCTGTCCCTCCGATATGTCACTCCACCATATCAACCCGCCTTCCTGATCAAACTTGTCACTTCTCCATGTCACTACTCCATGTCTTTCCTACATATCAATCCTCTATGTCACTCCTCCATGTCACTCCTCCATGTCATTTCTCCTTGTCGCTATTCCATGTCACTCCTCCATGTCGCTACACCAACTCACTCTTCCATGGCACTCCTCCATTTCACTCCACCACGTCACTCCTCCATGTCACTCCTCAATATCAGCCCTTCATATCACTCATCCATGTCACTCCTCCATGTCTCTCCTCCACATCACTTCACTATATCACTCCTCCATGTCACTCCTCCATGTCATTCCTCCTTGTCGCTATTCCATGTTACTCCTCCATGTCGCTACACCAACTCACTCTTCCATGTCACTTCTCCATTTCACTCCACCACGTCACTCTTCTACGTCACTCCTCATGTCACTCCTCCATGTCGCTACTCCATGTCACCACACCATGTCTTTCCTCCACATCAATCCTCTATGTCCCTCCTCCATGTCACTCCTCCATGTCATTCCTCCTTGTCGCTATTCCATGTCACTCCTCCATATCAACCCTCCATGTCACTCTTCCATGTCACTACACCAACTCAATCCTCCTTGTCACTCCTCAATGTCACTGCTCCACGTCACTCCTCTATGTCACTCCTCCATGTCACTCTTCCATTTCGCTATTCCATGTCACTCCTTATATCGCTATATAAACTCAATCCTCCATGTCACTCCTGCAATTCACTCCACCACATCACTCCTCCATGTCACTCCTCCATATCACTCCTCCATGTCACTCCTCCTTGTCACTACACCAACTCACTCCTCCATGTCACTCCTCCATTTCACTCCACCATGTCCCTCCTCCATATCAACCCTCAATGTCACTCCTCCATGTCACTCCTCCATGTCCCTCCGCCATGTCACTCCACCATATCAACCCTCCTTCCTGATAAAACTTGTCACTTCTCCATGTCACTACTCCATGTCTCTCCTCCACATCACTCCTCTATATCACTCCTCCATATCACTCCTCCATGTCACTACTCCTTGTTGCTATTCCATGTTACTCCTCCATGTCGCTACACCAACTCACTCTTCCATGTCACTCCTCCATTTCACTCCACCACGTCACTCTTCTACGTCACTCCTCATGTCACTCCTCCATGTCGCTACTCCTTGTGACTCCTCCATGTTACTCATCCATGTCATTCCTCCATGTCACTCCTCCAAGTCACTCCTCAATTTCACTTCTATATGACTTCAATGTCATGTCTCTCATCCGTGTAGCTCCATATTGTCACTCCTCCATGTAACTCCTTAATGTCACTACTCCATGTCGCTACTCCATGTCACTCCTCCACGTCACTCTTGCATGTCGCTCCTCCATATCATTTCTCCAAGTCTTCAATGTCATGTCTCTCATCCGTGTAGCTCCATATTGTCTCTCCTCCATATCACTCCTCCTTGTCACTTCTACATGTTTTCCATGTCACTCCTCCTCATCACTCCTCTATGTCACTCCTCCATGTCACTTTTCAATATCACTCCTCTATGTCATTCCACTATGTTGCTACTCCATGTCACTCCTCCATGTCACTTCTATATGTCTTCCATGTCACTCCTCCATGTCGCTCCTCCATGTCGCTCCTCCTTGTCACTCCTCCATTTTGCTCCTTCATGTCACTCCTCCATGTCACTCGTCCACGTCACTCCTCCATGTCACACCTCCTTGTCACTCCTCCATGTAGCTACTCCATGTCACTCCTCCATGTCACTCCTCCAATCCCACTCTTCAATTTCACTCCACCACGCCACTCCTCTATATCACTCCTCCATGTTACTCCTCCATTGCACTCCACCACGTCACTCCTCCATGTCACTCTTCCATGTCGCTACACCAACTCACTCCTCATGTCACTCCTCCATGTCGCTATTCCATGTCACTCCTTATGTCGATACACCAACTCACTCCTCCATGTCACTCCTCCATTGCACTCCACCACGTCACTCCTCCATGTCACTCCTCCATATCAACCCTCCATGTCACTCCTCCATGTCACTCCTCCATGTCACTCCTCCATGTCACTCCTCTATGTCACTACACCAACTCACTCATCCCTGTCCCTCCGCACTTGTTACGCCTCCATGTCACTCCTCCATGTCGCTAAACCAACTCAATCCTCATGTCACTCCTTCATGTCGCTACTCCATGTCACTCCTCCATGTCGCTACACCAACTCAATCCTCCTTGTCACTCCTCCATGTCACTGCTCCACGTCACTCCTCTATGTCACTCCTCCATGTCACTCTTCCATTTCGCTATTCCATGTCACTCCTTATATCGCTATATAAACTCAATCCTCCATGTCACTCCTGCAATTCACTCCACCACATCACTCCTCCATGTCACTCCTCCATATCACTCCTCCATGTCACTCCTCCTTGTCACTACACCAACTCACTCCTCCATGTCACTCCTCCATTTCACTCCACCATGTCCCTCCTCCATATCAACCCTCAATGTCACTCCTCCATGTCACTCCTCCATGTCCCTCCGCCATGTCACTCCACCATATCAACCCTCCTTCCTGATCAAACTTGTCACTTCTCCATGTCACTACTACATGTCTCTCCTCCACATCACTCCTCTATATCACTCCTCCATATCACTCCTCCATGTCACTACTCCTTGTTGCTATTCCATGTTACTCCTCCATGTCGCTACACCAACTCACTCTTCCATGTCACTCCTCCATTTCACTCCACCACGTCACTCTTCTACGTCACTCCTCATGTCACTCCTCCATGTCGCTACTCCTTGTGACTCCTCCATGTTACTCATCCATGTCATTCCTCCATGTCACTCCTCCAAGTCACTCCTCAATTTCACTTCTATATGACTTCAATGTCATGTCTCTCATCCGTGTAGCTCCATATTGTCACTCCTCCATGTAACTCCTTAATGTCACTACTCCATGTCGCTACTCCATGTCACTCCTCCACGTCACTCTTGCATGTCGCTCCTCCATATCATTTCTCCAAGTCTTCAATGTCATGTCTCTCATCCGTGTAGCTCCATATTGTCTCTCCTCCATATCACTCCTCCTTGTCACTTCTACATGTTTTCCATGTCACTCCTCCTCATCACTCCTCTATGTCACTCCTCCATGTCACTTTTCAATATCACTCCTCTATGTCATTCCACTATGTCGCTACTCCATGTCACTCCTCCATGTCACTTCTATATGTCTTCCATGTCACTCCTCCATGTCGCTCCTCCATGTCGCTCCTCCTTGTCACTCCTCCATTTTGCTCCTTCATGTCACTCCTCCATGTCACTCGTCCACGTCACTCCTCCATGTCACACCTCCTTGTCACTCCTCCATGTAGCTACTCCATGTCACTCCTCCATGTCACTCCTCCAATCCCACTCTTCAATTTCACTCCACCACGCCACTCCTCTATATCACTCCTCCATGTTACTCCTCCATTGCACTCCACCACGTCACTCCTCCATGTCACTCTTCCATGTCGCTACACCAACTCACTCCTCATGTCACTCCTCCATGTCGCTATTCCATGTCACTCCTTATGTCGATACACCAACTCACTCCTCCATGTCACTCCTCCATTGCACTCCACCACGTCACTCCTCCATGTCACTCCTCCATATCAACCCTCCATGTCACTCCTCCATGTCACTCCTCCATGTCACTCCTCCATGTCACTCCTCTATGTCACTACACCAACTCACTCATCCCTGTCCCTCCGCACTTGTTACGCCTCCATGTCACTCCTCCATGTCGCTAAACCAACTCAATCCTCATGTCACTCCTTCATGTCGCTACTCCATGTCACTCCTCCATGTCGCTACACCAACTCAATCCTCCTTGTCACTCCTCCATGTCACTCATCCAAGTCATTCCTCCATGTCACTCCTCCAAGTCACTCCTCCATGTCACTTCTATATGTCTTCCATGTCACTCCTCCATGTCGCTCCACCACTCACTCCTCCATGTCACTCCTCCTTGTCACTCCTCCATGTAGCTATTCCATGTCACTCCTCCATGTCGCTCTACCAACTCACTCCTCCATGTCACTCGTCCACGTCACTCCTCCATGTCACATTTCCTTGTCACTCCTCCATGTAGCTACTTCTTGTCACTACACCAACTCACTCATCCCTGTCCCTCCGCCATGTCACTCCACCATATCAACCCTCCTTCCTGATCAAACTTGTCACTTCTCCATGTCACTACTCCATGTCTTTCCTCCACATCAACCCTCTATGACACTCCTCCATGTCACTACACCAACTCACTCCTCATGTCACTCCTCCATGTCACTCCTCCATGTCGCTATTCCATGTCAATCCTTATGTCGCTACACCAACTAACTCCTCCATTTCACTCCTCCATTTCACTCCACAATGTCATTCCTCCAAATCACTCCTCCATATCAACCCTCCATGTCACTCCTCCATGTCACTCCTCCATGTTATTCCTCCATGTCACTCCTTCATGTCACTACACCAACTCACTCATCCCTGTCCCTCCGCCATGTCACTCCTCCATGTCACTCCTCTATGTCACTACTCCATTTCACATCTCCATGTCGCTACACCAACTCAATCCTCCTTGTCACTCCTCCATGTCACTCATCCAAGTCACTCCTCCATGTCACTATTCCATGTCACTCCTTATGTCGATACACCAACTCACTCCTCCATGTCACTCCTCCATTTCACTCCACCACATCACTCCTCCATGTCACTCCTTCATATCAACCCTCCATGTCACTCCTTCATGTCACTCCTCCATGTCACTCCTCCATGTCACTACACCAACTCACTAATCCCTGTCCCTCCGCCATGTCACTCCACCATATCAACCCTCCTTCCTGATCAAACTTGTCAGTTCTCCATGTCACTACTCCATGTCTCTCCTCCACATCAATTCTCTATGTCAGTCCTCCATGTCACTCCTCCTTGTCGCTATTCCATGTCACTCCTCCATGTTGCTACACCAACTCACTCCTCATGTCACTCCTCCATGTCGCTACTCCATGTCACTCCTCCATGTCGCTACACTAACTTAATCCTACTTGTCACTCCTCCATGTCACTCATCCAAGTCATTCCTCCATGTCACTCCTTTATGTCACTCCTCCAAGTCACTCCACCATGTCACTTCTATTTGTCTTCCATGTCACTCCTCCATGTCGCTCTACCAACTCACTCCTCCATGTTACTCCTCCTTGTCACTCCTCCATGTAGCTTTTCCATGTCACTCCACCATGTCGCTCTACCAACACACTCCTCCATGTCACTCGTCCACGTCACTCCTCCATGTCACACTTCCTTGTCACTCCTCCATGTAGCTACTCCATGTCACTACACCAACTCACTCATCCCTGTCCCTCCGACATGTCACTCCACCATATCAACCCGCCTTCCTGATCAAACTTGTCACTTCTCCATGTCACTACTCCATGTCTTTCCTACATATCAATCCTCTATGTCACTCCTCCATGTCACTCCTCCATGTCATTTCTCCTTGTCGCTATTCCATGTCACTCCTCCATGTCGCTACACCAACTCACTCCTCCATGGCACTCCTCCATTTCACTCCACCACGTCACTCCTCCATGTCACTCCTCAATATCAGCCCTTCATATCACTCATCCATGTCACTCCTCCATGTCTCTCCTCCACATCACTTCACTATATCACTCCTCCATGTCACTCCTCCATGTCATTCCTCCTTGTCGCTATTCCATGTTACTCCTCCATGTCGCTACACCAACTCACTCTTCCATGTCACTTCTCCATTTCACTCCACCACGTCACTCTTCTACGTCACTCCTCATGTCACTCCTCCATGTCGCTACTCCATGTCACCACACCATGTCTTTCCTCCACATCAATCCTCTATGTCCCTCCTCCATGTCACTCCTCCATGTCATTCCTCCTTGTCGCTATTCCATGTCACTCCTCCATATCAACCCTCCATGTCACTCTTCCATGTCACTACACCAACTCAATCCTCCTTGTCACTCCTCCATGTCACTGCTCCACGTCACTCCTCTATGTCACTCCTCCATGTCGCTAAACCAACTCAATCCTCATGTCACTCCTTCATGTCGCTACTCCATGTCACTCCTCCATGTCGCTACACCAACTCAATCCTCCTTGTCACTCCTCCATGTCACTGCTCCACGTCACTCCTCTATGTCACTCCTCCATGTCACTCTTCCATTTCGCTATTCCATGTCACTCCTTATATCGCTATATAAACTCAATCCTCCATGTCACTCCTGCAATTCACTCCACCACATCACTCCTCCATGTCACTCCTCCATATCACTCCTCCATGTCACTCCTCCTTGTCACTACACCAACTCACTCCTCCATGTCACTCCTCCATTTCACTCCACCATGTCCCTCCTCCATATCAACCCTCAATGTCACTCCTCCATGTCACTCCTCCATGTCCCTCCGCCATGTCACTCCACCATATCAACCCTCCTTCCTGATCAAACTTGTCACTTCTCCATGTCACTACTACATGTCTCTCCTCCACATCACTCCTCTATATCACTCCTCCATATCACTCCTCCATGTCACTACTCCTTGTTGCTATTCCATGTTACTCCTCCATGTCGCTACACCAACTCACTCTTCCATGTCACTCCTCCATTTCACTCCACCACGTCACTCTTCTACGTCACTCCTCATGTCACTCCTCCATGTCGCTACTCCTTGTGACTCCTCCATGTTACTCATCCATGTCATTCCTCCATGTCACTCCTCCAAGTCACTCCTCAATTTCACTTCTATATGACTTCAATGTCATGTCTCTCATCCGTGTAGCTCCATATTGTCACTCCTCCATGTAACTCCTTAATGTCACTACTCCATGTCGCTACTCCATGTCACTCCTCCACGTCACTCTTGCATGTCGCTCCTCCATATCATTTCTCCAAGTCTTCAATGTCATGTCTCTCATCCGTGTAGCTCCATATTGTCTCTCCTCCATATCACTCCTCCTTGTCACTTCTACATGTTTTCCATGTCACTCCTCCTCATCACTCCTCTATGTCACTCCTCCATGTCACTTTTCAATATCACTCCTCTATGTCATTCCACTATGTCGCTACTCCATGTCACTCCTCCATGTCACTTCTATATGTCTTCCATGTCACTCCTCCATGTCGCTCCTCCATGTCGCTCCTCCTTGTCACTCCTCCATTTTGCTCCTTCATGTCACTCCTCCATGTCACTCGTCCACGTCACTCCTCCATGTCACACCTCCTTGTCACTCCTCCATGTAGCTACTCCATGTCACTCCTCCATGTCACTCCTCCAATCCCACTCTTCAATTTCACTCCACCACGCCTCTCCTCTATATCACTCCTCCATGTTACTCCTCCATTGCACTCCACCACGTCACTCCTCCATGTCACTCTTCCATGTCGCTACACCAACTCACTCCTCATGTCACTCCTCCATGTCGCTATTCCATGTCACTCCTTATGTCGATACACCAACTCACTCCTCCATGTCACTCCTCCATTGCACTCCACCACGTCACTCCTCCATGTCACTCCTCCATATCAACCCTCCATGTCACTCCTCCATGTCACTCCTCCATGTCACTCCTCCATGTCACTCCTCTATGTCACTACACCAACTCACTCATCCCTGTCCCTCCGCACTTGTTACGCCTCCATGTCACTCCTCCATGTCGCTAAACCAACTCAATCCTCATGTCACTCCTTCATGTCGCTACTCCATGTCACTCCTCCATGTCGCTACACCAACTCAATCCTCCTTGTCACTCCTCCATGTCACTCATCCAAGTCATTCCTCCATGTCACTCCTCCAAGTCACTCCTCCATGTCACTTCTATATGTCTTCCATGTCACTCCTCCATGTCGCTCCACCACTCACTCCTCCATGTCACTCCTCCTTGTCACTCCTCCATGTAGCTATTCCATGTCACTCCTCCATGTCGCTCTACCAACTCACTCCTCCATGTCACTCGTCCACGTCACTCCTCCATGTCACATTTCCTTGTCACTCCTCCATGTAGCTACTTCTTGTCACTACACCAACTCACTCATCCCTGTCCCTCCGCCATGTCACTCCACCATATCAACCCTCCTTCCAGATCAAACTTGTCACTTCTCCATGTCACTACTCCATGTCTTTCCTCAACATCAACCCTCTATGTCACTCCTCCATGTCACTCCTCCATGTCATTCCTCATTGTCGCTATTCCATGTCACTCCTCCATATCAACCCTCCATTTCATTCCTCCATGTCACTCCTCCATGTCACTCCACCAACTCACTTATCCCTTTCCCTCCGCCATGTCACTCCACCATATCAAGCCTCCTTCCTGATCAAACTTGTCAATTCTCCATGTCACTACTCCATGTCTCTCCTCCACATCACTCCTCTATATCACTCCTCCATGTCACTCCTCCATGTCACTCCTCCATAATGCTATTCCATGTTACTCCTCCATGTCGCTACACCAACTCACTCTTCCATGTCACTCATCCATGTCACTCCTCCACATCAATCATCTATGTCACTCCTCCATGTCACTCCATGTTACTCCTCCTTGTCGCTATTCCATGTCACTCCTCCATGTTGCTACACCAACTCACTCCTCATGTCACTCCTCCATGTCGCTACTCCAAGTCACTCCTCCATGTCACTACACCAACTCAATCCTCCTTGTCACTCCTCCATGTCACTCATCCAAGTCATTCCTCCATGTCACTCCTTTATGTCACTCCTCCAAGTCACTCATCCATGTCACTTCTATATGTCTTCCATGTCACTCCTCCATGTCGCTCCATCAACTCACTCCTCCATGTCACTCCTCCTTGTCACTCCTCCATGTAGCTATTCCATGTCACTCCTCCATGTCAATCCTCCATGTCGCTATTCCATATCACTCCTCCATGTCGCTACACGAACTCAATCCTCCTTGTCACTCCTCTGTGTCATTCCTGTATGTCACTCCTCACTGTCACTCCTCCATGTCACTCCTCCATGTCACTCCACCATGTCACTACACCAACTCACTCATCCCTTTCCCTCCGCCATGTCACTCCACCATATCAGTCCTCCTTCCTGATCAAACTTGCCACTTCTCCATGTCACTAATCCATTTCTCTCCTCCACATCAATCCTCTATGTCACTCCTCCATGTCACTCCTCCATGTCACTCCTCCTTGTCGCTATTCCATGTCACTCCTTATGTCGCTATATAAACTCACTCCTCCAGGTCACTCCTCCATGTCCCTCCGCCATGTCACTCCACCATATCAACCCTCCTTCCTGATAAAACTTGTCACTTCTCCATGTCACTACTCCATGTCTCTCCTCCACATCACTCCTCTATATCAATCCTCCGTGTCACTTCTAAGTTTTCCATGTCACTCCTCCACATCACTCCTGTATGTCACTCCTCCATATCACTTTTCAATATCACTCCTCTATGTCATTCCTCCATATCAACCTTCCATGTCACTCCTCCATGTCACTCCTCTATGTCCCTCCTCCATATCAACCCTCCATGTCACTCCTGCATGTCACTCCTCCATGTCACTCCTCCATGTCACTCCTCTATGTCACTACACCAACTCACTCATCCCTTCCCCTCCGCCATGTCACTCCACCATATCAACCCTCCTTCCTGATCAAACTTGTCACTTCTCCATGTCACTACTCCATGTCTCTCCTCCACATCAATCTTCTATGTCACTCCTCCATGTCACTCCTCCATGTCACTCCTCCTTGTCGCTATTCCATGACACTCCTCCATGTCACTACACCAACTCACTCCTCATGTCACTCCTCCATGTCACTCCTCCATGTCGCTATTCCATGTCACTCCTTATGTCGCTACACCAACTAACTCCTCCATTTCACTCCTCCATTTCACTCCACAACGTCATTCCTCCAAATCACTCCTCCATATCAACCCTCCATGTCACTCCTCCATGTCACTCCTCCATGTTATTCCTCCATGTCACTCCTTCATGTCACTACACCAACTCACTCATCCCTGTCCCTCCGCCATGTCACTCCTCCATGTCACTCCTCTATGTCACTACTCCATTTCACATCTCCATGTCGCTACACCAACTCAATCCTCCTTGTCACTCCTCCATGTCACTCATCCAAGTCACTCCTCCATGTCACTATTCCATGTCACTCCTTATGTCGATACACCAACTCACTCCTCCATGTCACTCCTGCATTTCACTCCACCACATCACTCCTCCATGTCACTCCTTCATATCAACCCTCCATGTCACTCCTTCATGTCACTCCTCCATGTCACTCCTCCATGTCACTACACCAACTCACTAATCCCTGTCCCTCCGCCATGTCACTCCACCATATCAACCCTCCTTCCTGATCAAACTTGTCAGTTCTCCATGTCACTACTCCATGTCTCTCCTCCACATCAATTCTCTATGTCAGTCCTCCATGTCACTCCTCCTTGTCGCTATTCCATGTCACTCCTCCATGTTGCTACACCAACTCACTCCTCATGTCACTCCTCCATGTCGCTACTCCATGTCACTCCTCCATGTCGCTACACTAACTCAATCCTACTTGTCACTCCTCCATGTCACTCATCCAAGTCATTCCTCCATGTCACTCCTTTATGTCACTCCTCCAAGTCACTCCACCATGTCACTTCTATTTGTCTTCCATGTCACTCCTCCATGTCGCTCTACCAACTCACTCCTCCATGTTACTCCTCCTTGTCACTCCTCCATGTAGCTTTTCCATGTCACTCCACCATGTCGCTCTACCAACACACTCCTCCATGTCACTCGTCCACGTCACTCCTCCATGTCACACTTCCTTGTCACTCCTCCATGTAGCTACTCCATGTCACTACACCAACTCACTCATCCCTGTCCCTCCGACATGACACTCCACCATATCAACCCGCCTTCCTGATCAAACTTGTCACTCCTCCATGTCACTCATCCAAGTCATTCCTCCATGTCACTCCTTTATGTCACTCCTCCAAGTCACTCATCCATGTCACTTCTATATGTCTTCCATGTCACTCCTCCATGTCACTCCTCCTTGTCACTCCTCCATGTAGCTATTCCATGTCACTCCTCCATGTCAATCCTCCATGTCGCTATTCCATATCACTCCTCCATGTCGCTACACGAACTCAATCCTCCTTGTCACTCCTCTGTGTCATTCCTGTATGTCACTCCTCACTGTCACTCCTCCATGTCACTCCTCCATGTCACTCCACCATGTCACTACACCAACTCACTCATCCCTTTCCCTCCGCCATGTCACTCCACCATATCAGTCCTCCTTCCTGATCAAACTTGTCACTTCTCCATGTCACTAATCCATTTCTCTCCTCCACATCAATCCTCTATGTCACTCCTCCATGTCACTCCTCCATGTCACTCCTCCTTGTCGCTATTCCATGTCACTCCTCCATGTCGCTACACCAACTCACTCCTCATGTCACTTCTCCATGTCGCTATTCCATGTCACTCCTCCATGTCGCTACACCAACTCAATCCTCATGTCACTCCTCCATGTCGCTACTCCATGTCACTCCTCCATGTCGCTACACCAACTCAATCCTCATGTCACTCCTCCATGTCGCTGCTCCATGTCACTCCTCTATGTCACTCCTCCATGTCACTCCTCCATGTCGCTATTCCATGTCACTCCTTATGTCGCTATATAAACTCACTCATCCAAGTCACTCCTCCATGTCACTATTCCATGTCACTCCTTATGTCGATACACCAACTCACTCCTCCATGTCACTCCTGCATTTCACTCCACCACATCACTCCTCCATGTCACTCCTTCATATCAACCCTCCATGTCACTCCTTCATGTCACTCCTCCATGTCACTCCTCCATGTCACTACACCAACTCACTAATCCCTGTCCCTCCGCCATGTCACTCCACCATATCAACCCTCCTTCCTGATCAAACTTGTCAGTTCTCCATGTCACTACTCCATGTCTCTCCTCCACATCAATTCTCTATGTCAGTCCTCCATGTCACTCCTCCTTGTCGCTATTCCATGTCACTCCTCCATGTTGCTACACCAACTCACTCCTCATGTCACTCCTCCATGTCGCTACTCCATGTCACTCCTCCATGTCGCTACACTAACTCAATCCTACTTGTCACTCCTCCATGTCACTCATCCAAGTCATTCCTCCATGTCACTCCTTTATGTCACTCCTCCAAGTCACTCCACCATGTCACTTCTATTTGTCTTCCATGTCACTCCTCCATGTCGCTCTACCAACTCACTCCTCCATGTTACTCCTCCTTGTCACTCCTCCATGTAGCTTTTCCATGTCACTCCACCATGTCGCTCTACCAACACACTCCTCCATGTCACTCGTCCACGTCACTCCTCCATGTCACACTTCCTTGTCACTCCTCCATGTAGCTACTCCATGTCACTACACCAACTCACTCATCCCTGTCCCTCCGACATGACACTCCACCATATCAACCCGCCTTCCTGATCAAACTTGTCACTCCTCCATGTCACTCATCCAAGTCATTCCTCCATGTCACTCCTTTATGTCACTCCTCCAAGTCACTCATCCATGTCACTTCTATATGTCTTCCATGTCACTCCTCCATGTCACTCCTCCTTGTCACTCCTCCATGTAGCTATTCCATGTCACTCCTCCATGTCAATCCTCCATGTCGCTATTCCATATCACTCCTCCATGTCGCTACACGAACTCAATCCTCCTTGTCACTCCTCTGTGTCATTCCTGTATGTCACTCCTCACTGTCACTCCTCCATGTCACTCCTCCATGTCACTCCACCATGTCACTACACCAACTCACTCATCCCTTTCCCTCCGCCATGTCACTCCACCATATCAGTCCTCCTTCCTGATCAAACTTGTCACTTCTCCATGTCACTAATCCATTTCTCTCCTCCACATCAATCCTCTATGTCACTCCTCCATGTCACTCCTCCATGTCACTCCTCCTTGTCGCTATTCCATGTCACTCCTCCATGTCGCTACACCAACTCACTCCTCATGTCACTTCTCCATGTCGCTATTCCATGTCACTCCTCCATGTCGCTACACCAACTCAATCCTCATGTCACTCCTCCATGTCGCTACTCCATGTCACTCCTCCATGTCGCTACACCAACTCAATCCTCATGTCACTCCTCCATGTCGCTGCTCCATGTCACTCCTCTATGTCACTCCTCCATGTCACTCCTCCATGTCGCTATTCCATGTCACTCCTTATGTCGCTATATAAACTCACTCCTCCAGGTCACTCCTCCATTTCACTCCACCACGTCACTCCTCCATGTCACTCCTCCATATCAACCCTCCATATCACTCCTCCTTGTTGCTACACCAACTCACTCCTCCATGTCACTCCTCCATTTCACTCCACCACATCCCTCCTCCATATCAAACCTCCATGTCACTCCTCCATGTCACTCCTCCATGTCCCTCCGCCATGTCACTCCACCATATCAACCCTCCTTCCTGATCAAACTTTTCACTTCTCCATGTCACTACTCCATGTCTCTCCTCCACATCACTCCTTTATATCACTCCTCCATGTCACTCCTCCATGTCACTCCTCCTTGTCGCTATTCCATGTTACTCCTCCAAGTCGCTACACCAACTCACTCTTCCATGTCACTCCTCCATTTCACTCCACCACGTCACTGTTCTACGTCACTCCTCATGTCACTCCTCCATGTCGCTACTCCTTGTCACTCCTCCATGTCACTCATCCATGTCATTCCTCCATGTCACTCCTTTATGTCACTCCTCCAAGTAACTCCTCAATTTCACTTCTATATGACTTCAATGTCACTCCTGCATGTCGCTCCTCCATATCACTCCTCTATTTCACTCCTCCATATCACTCCTTAATGTCACTCCTCCATGTCACTCCTCCATGTCACTACACCAACTCACTAATCACTGTCCCTCCGCAAGTCACTTCACAATATCAACGCTCCTTCCTGATCAAACTTGTCAGTTCTCCATGTCACTCCTCCATGTCTCTCCTCCACATCAATCCTCCATGTCACTCCTCCATGTCACTCCTCCATGTCACTCCTCCATGTCACTTCTCCATGTCACTACACCAACTCACTCATCCCTTTCCCTCTGCCATGTCACTCCACCATATCAACCCTCCTTCCTGATCAAACTTGTCACTTCTCCATGTCACTACTCCATGTCTCTCCTCCACATCAATCCTCTATGTCACTCCTCCATGTCACTCCTCCATGTCACTCCTCCTTGTCGCTATTCCATGTCACTCCTACATGTCGCTACACCAACTCACTCCTCATGTCACTTCTTAATGTCGCTATTCCATGTCACTCCTCCATGTCGCTACACCAACTCAATCCTCATGTCACTCCTCCATGTAGCTACTCCATGTCACTCCTCCATGTCGCTACACCAACTCAATCCTCCTTGTCACTCCTCCATGTCGCTGCTCCACGTCACTCCTCCATGTCACTCCTCCATGTTACTCCTCCTTGTCGCTATTCCATGTCACTCCTCCATGTTGCTACACATACTCACTCCTCATGTCACTCCTCCATGTCGCTACTCCAAGTCACTCCTCCATGTCGCTACACCAACTCAATCCTCCTTGTCACTCCTCCATGTCACTCATCCAAGTCATTCCTCCATGTCACTCCTTTATGTCACTACTCCAAGTCACTCATCCATGTCACTTCTATATGTCTTCCATGTCACTCCTCCATGTCGCTCCATGAACTCACTCCTCCATGTCACTCCTCCTTGTCACTCCTCCATGTAGCTATTCCATGTCACTCCTCCATGTCAATCCTCCATGTCGCTATTCCATATCACTCCTCCATGTCGCTACACGAACTCAATCCTCCTTGTCACTCCTCTGTGTCATTCCTGTATGTCACTCCTCACTGTCACTCCTCCATGTCACTCCTCTATGTCACTCCACCATGTCACTACACCAACTCACTCATCCCTTTCCCTCCGCCATGTCACTCCACCATATCAATCCTCCTTCCTGATCAAACTTGTCACTTCTCCATGTCACTACTCCATGTCTCTCCTCCACATCAATCCTCTATGTCACTCCTCCATGTCACTCCTCCTTGTCGCTATTCCATGTCAGTCCTCCATGTCGCTACAACAACTCACTCCTCATGTCACTTCTCCATGTCGCTATTCCATGTCACTCCTCCATGTCGCTACACCAACTCAATCCTCATGTCACTCCTCCATGTAGCTACTCCATGTCACTCCTCCATGTCGCTACACCAACTCAATCCTCCTTGTCACTCCTCCATGTCGCTGCTCCATGTCACTCCTCTATGTCACTCCTCCATGTCACTCCTCCATGTCGCTATTCCATGTCACTCCTTATGTCGCTATATAAACTCACTCCTCCAGGTCACTCCTCCATTTCACTCCACCACGTCACTCCTCCATGTCACTCCTCCATATCAACCCTCCATATCACTCCTCCTTGTCGCTACACCAACTCACTCCTCCATGTCACTCCTCCATTTCACTCCACCACATCCCTCCTCCATATCAACCCTCCATGTCACTCCTCCATGTTGCTCCTCCATGTCACTCCTCCATGTCACTCATCCATGTACCTCCGCCATGTCACTCCACCATATCAATCCTCCTTGCTGATCCGCCCTGTCACTCCTCCATGTCTCTCCTCCACATCAATCCTCCATGTCACTCCTCCATGTCACTCCTCCATGTCACTCCTCCATGTCACTACACCAACTCACTCATCCCTTTCCATCCGCCATGTCACTCCACCATATCAACCCTCCTTCCTGATCTAACTTGTCAGTTCTCCATGTCACTACTCCATGTCTCTCCTCCACATCAATCATCAATGTCACTCCTCCATGTCACTCCTCCATGTCACTCTTCCTTGTTGCTATTCCATGTCACTCCTCCATGTTGCTACACCAACTCACTCCTCATGTCACTCCTCCATGTCGCTACTCCATGTCACTCCTCCATGTCGTTACACCAACTTAATCCTCTTTGTCAGTACTCCATGTCACTCATCCAAGTCATTCCTCCATGTCACTCCTTTATGTCACTCCTCCAAGTCACTCCTCCATGTCACTTCTATATGTCTTCCATGTCACTCCTCCATGTCGCTCCACCAACTCACTCCTCCATGTCACTCCTCCTTGTCACTCCTCCATGTAGCTATTCCATGTCACTCCTTATGTCGATACACCAACTCACTCCTCCTTGTCACTCCTCCATGTCACTCATCCAAGTCACTCCTCCATGTCGCTACACCAACTCAATCCTCCTTGTCACTCCTCCATGTCACTCATCCAAGTCACTCCTCCATGTCGCTATTCCATGTCACTCCTTATGTCGATACACCAACTCACTCCTCCATGTCACTCCTCCATTTCACTCCACCACGTCACTCCTCCATGTCACTCCTCCATATCAACCCTCCATGTCACTCCTCCATATCACTCCTCCATGTCACTCCTCCATGTCACTACACCAACTCACTAATCCCTGTCCCTCCGCCATGTCACTCCACAATATCAAACCTCCTTCCTGATCAAACTTGTCAGTTCTCCATGTCACTACTCCATGCCTCTCCTCCACATCAATCCTCTATGTCACTCCTCCATGTCACTCCTCCATGTTACTTTTCCTTGTCGCTATTCCATGTCACTCCTCCATGTTGCTACACCAACTCACTCCTCATGTCACTCCTCCATGTCGTTACTCCATGTCACTCCTCCATGTCGCTACACCAACTCAATCCTCCTTGTCACTCCTCCATGTCACTCATCCAAGTCATTCCTCCTTATGTCATTCCTCCAAGTCACTCCTCCATGTCACTTCTATATGTCTTCCATGTAACTCCTCCATGTCGCTCGACCAACTCACTTCTACATGTCGCTATTCCATGTCACTCCTCCATTTCATTCCACCACGTCACTCCTCCATGTCACTCCTCCATAACACCCTCCATGTCACTCCTCCTTGTCGCTACACCAACTCACTCCTCCATGTCACTCCTCCATTTCACTCCACCACATCCCTCCTCCATATCAACCCTCCATGTCACTCCTCCATGTCACTCATCCATGTCCCTCCGCCATGTCACTCCACCATATCAACCCTCCTTCCTGATCAAACTTTTCACTTCTCCATGTCACTACTCCATGTCTCTCCTCCATATCACTCCTCTATATCACTCCTCCATGTCACTCCTCCATGTCACTCCTCCTTGTCGCTATTCCATGTTACTCCTCCATGTCGCTACACCAACTCACTCTTCCATGTCACTCCTCCATTTCACTCCACCACGTCACTCTTCTACATCACTCCTCATGTCACTCCTGCATGTCGCTACTCCATGTGATTCCTCCTTGTCGCTATTTCATGTCACTCCTCCATATCAACCCTCCATGTCACTCCTCCATGTCACTCCTCCATGTCACTACACCAACTCACTCATCCCTGTCCCTCCGCCATGTCACTCCACCATATCAACCCTCCTTCTTGATCAAACTTGTAAACTTCTTTATGTCACTACTCCATGTCTCTCCCCCACATCAAACCTCTATGTCACTCCTCCATGTCACTCCTCTATGTCACTCCTCCTTGTTGCTCTTCCATGTCACTCCTCCATGTCGCTACACCAACTCAATCCTCATGTCACTCCTCCATGTAGCTACTCCATGTCACTCCTCCATGTCGCTACACCATCTCAATCCTCCTTGTCACTCCTCCATGTCACTCAGCCAAGTCATTTGTCCATGTCACTCAATTATGTCACTCCTCCAAGTCACTCCTCCATGTCACTTCTATATGTCTTCCATGTCACTCTTCCATGTTGCTCCACCAACTCACTCCTCCATGTCACTCCTCCATGTCGCTATTCCATGTCACTCCTTATGTCGCTATATAAACTCACTCCTCCATGTCACTCCTCCATGTCCCTCCGCCATGTCACTCCACCATATCAACCCTCCTTCCTGATAAAACTTGTCACTTCTCCATGTCACTACTCCATGTCTCTCCTCCACATCACTCCTCTATATCAATCCTCCGTGTCACTTCTACGTTTTCCATGTCACTCCTCCACATCACTCCTGTATGTCACTCCTCCATATCACTTTTCAATATCACTCCTCTATGTCATTCCTCCATATCAACCTTCCATGTCACTCCTCCATGTCACTCCTCTATGTCCCTCCTCCATATCAACCCTCCATGTCACTCCTGCATGTCACTCCTCCATGTCACTCCTCCATGTCACTCCTCTATGTCACTACACCAACTCACTCATCCCTTCCCCTCCGCCATGTCACTCCACCATATCAACCCTCCTTCCTGATCAAACTTGTCACTTCTCCATGTCACTACTCCATGTCTCTCCTCCACATCAATCTTCTATGTCACTCCTCCATGTCACTCCTCCATGTCACTCCTCCTTGTCGCTATTCCATGACACTCCTCCATGTCACTACACCAACTCACTCCTCATGTCACTCCTCCATGTCACTCCTCCATGTCGCTATTCCATGTCACTCCTTATGTCGCTACACCAACTAACTCCTCCATTTCACTCCTCCATTTCACTCCACAACGTCATTCCTCCAAATCACTCCTCCATATCAACCCTCCATGTCACTCCTCCATGTCACTCCTCCATGTTATTCCTCCATGTCACTCCTTCATGTCACTACACCAACTCACTCATCCCTGTCCCTCCGCCATGTCACTCCTCCATGTCACTCCTCTATGTCACTACTCCATTTCACATCTCCATGTCGCTACACCAACTCAATCCTCCTTGTCACTCCTCCATGTCACTCATCCAAGTCACTCCTCCATGTCACTATTCCATGTCACTCCTTATGTCGATACACCAACTCACTCCTCCATGTCACTCCTCCATTTCACTCCACCACATCACTCCTCCATGTCACTCCTTCATATCAACCCTCCATGTCACTCCTTCATGTCACTCCTCCATGTCACTCCTCCATGTCACTACACCAACTCACTAATCCCTGTCCCTCCGCCATGTCACTCCACCATATCAACCCTCCTTCCTGATCAAACTTGTCAGTTCTCCATGTCACTACTCCATGTCTCTCCTCCACATCAATTCTCTATGTCAGTCCTCCATGTCACTCCTCCTTGTCGCTATTCCATGTCACTCCTCCATGTTGCTACACCAACTCACTCCTCATGTCACTCCTCCATGTCGCTACTCCATGTCACTCCTCCATGTCGCTACACTAACTCAATCCTACTTGTCACTCCTCCATGTCACTCATCCAAGTCATTCCTCCACATCACTCCTGTATGTCACTCCTCCATATCACTTTTCAATATCACTCCTCTATGTCATTCCTCCATATCAACCTTCCATGTCACTCCTCCATGTCACTCCTCTATGTCCCTCCTCCATATCAACCCTCCATGTCACTCCTGCATGTCACTCCTCCATGTCACTCCTCCATGTCACTCCTCTATGTCACTACACCAACTCACTCATCCCTTCCCCTCCGCCATGTCACTCCACCATATCAACCCTCCTTCCTGATCAAACTTGTCACTTCTCCATGTCACTACTCCATGTCTCTCCTCCACATCAATCTTCTATGTCACTCCTCCATGTCACTCCTCCATGTCACTCCTCCTTGTCGCTATTCCATGACACTCCTCCATGTCACTACACCAACTCACTCCTCATGTCACTCCTCCATGTCACTCCTCCATGTCGCTATTCCATGTCACTCCTTATGTCGCTACACCAACTAACTCCTCCATTTCACTCCTCCATTTCACTCCACAACGTCATTCCTCCAAATCACTCCTCCATATCAACCCTCCATGTCACTCCTCCATGTCACTCCTCCATGTTATTCCTCCATGTCACTCCTTCATGTCACTACACCAACTCACTCATCCCTGTCCCTCCGCCATGTCACTCCTCCATGTCACTCCTCTATGTCACTACTCCATTTCACATCTCCATGTCGCTACACCAACTCAATCCTCCTTGTCACTCCTCCATGTCACTCATCCAAGTCACTCCTCCATGTCACTATTCCATGTCACTCCTTATGTCGATACACCAACTCACTCCTCCATGTCACTCCTCCATTTCACTCCACCACATCACTCCTCCATGTCACTCCTTCATATCAACCCTCCATGTCACTCCTTCATGTCACTCCTCCATGTCACTCCTCCATGTCACTACACCAACTCACTAATCCCTGTCCCTCCGCCATGTCACTCCACCATATCAACCCTCCTTCCTGATCAAACTTGTCAGTTCTCCATGTCACTACTCCATGTCTCTCCTCCACATCAATTCTCTATGTCAGTCCTCCATGTCACTCCTCCTTGTCGCTATTCCATGTCACTCCTCCATGTTGCTACACCAACTCACTCCTCATGTCACTCCTCCATGTCGCTACTCCATGTCACTCCTCCATGTCGCTACACTAACTCAATCCTACTTGTCACTCCTCCATGTCACTCATCCAAGTCATTCCTCCACATCACTCCTGTATGTCACTCCTCCATATCACTTTTCAATATCACTCCTCTATGTCATTCCTCCATATCAACCTTCCATGTCACTCCTCCATGTCACTCCTCTATGTCCCTCCTCCATATCAACCCTCCATGTCACTCCTGCATGTCACTCCTCCATGTCACTCCTCCATGTCACTCCTCTATGTCACTACACCAACTCACTCATCCCTTCCCCTCCGCCATGTCACTCCACCATATCAACCCTCCTTCCTGATCAAACTTGTCACTTCTCCATGTCACTACTCCATGTCTTTCCTACATATCAATCCTCTATGTCACTCCTCCATGTCACTCCTCCATGTCATTTCTCCTTGTCGCTATTCCATGGCACTCCTCCATGTCGCTACACCAACTCACTCCCCCATGGCACTCCTCCATTTCACTCCACCACGTCACTCCTCCATGTCACTCCTCAATATCAGCCCTTCATATCACTCATCCATGTCACTCCTCCATGTCTCTCCTCCACATCACTTCACTATATCACTCCTCCATGTCACTCCTCCATGTCATTCCTCCTTGTCGCTATTCCATGTTACTCCTCCATGTCGCTACACCAACTCACTCTTCCATGTCACTCCTCCATTTCACTCCACCACGTCACTCTTCTACGTCACTCCTCATGTCACTCCTCCATGTCGCTACTCCATGTCACCACACCATGTCTTTCCTCCACATCAATCCTCTATGTCCCTCCTCCATGTCACTCCTCCATGTCATTCCTCCTTGTCGCTATTCCATGTCACTCCTCCATATCAACCCTCCATGTCACTCTTCCATGTCACTACACCAACTCAAGCCTCCTTGTCACTCCTCCATGTCACTGCTCCACGTCACTCCTCTATGTCACTCCTCCATGTCACTCTTCCATTTCGCTATTCCATGTCACTCCTTATATCGCTATATAAACTCAATCCTCCATGTCACTCCTGCAATTCACTCCACCACATCACTCCTCCATGTCACTCCTCCATATCACTCCTCCATGTCACTCCTCCTTGTCACTACACCAACTCACTCCTCCATGTCACTCCTCCATTTCACTCCACCATGTCCCTCCTCCATATCAACCCTCAATGTCACTCCTCCATGTCACTCCTCCATGTCCCTCCGCCATGTCACTCCACCATATCAACCCTCCTTCCTGATCAAACTTGTCACTTCTCCATGTCACTACTACATGTCTCTCCTCCACATCACTCCTCTATATCACTCCTCCATATCACTCCTCCATGTCACTACTCCTTGTTGCTATTCCATGTTACTCCTCCATGTCGCTACACCAACTCACTCTTCCATGTCACTCCTCCATTTCACTCCACCACGTCACTCTTCTACGTCACTCCTCATGTCACTCCTCCATGTCGCTACTCCTTGTGACTCCTCCATGTTACTCATCCATGTCATTCCTCCATGTCACTCCTCCAAGTCACTCCTCAATTTCACTTCTATATGACTTCAATGTCATGTCTCTCATCCGTGTAGCTCCATATTGTCACTCCTCCATGTAACTCCTTAATGTCACTACTCCATGTCGCTACTCCATGTCACTCCTCCACGTCACTCTTGCATGTCGCTCCTCCATATCATTTCTCCCAAGTCTTCAATGTCATGTCTCTCATCCGTGTAGCTCCATTTTGTCTCTCCTCCATATCACTCCTCCTTGTCACTTCTACATGTTTTCCATGTCACTCCTCCTCATCACTCCTCTATGTCACTCCTCCATGTCACTTTTCAATATCACTCCTCTATGTCATTCCACTATGTCGCTACTCCATGTCACTCCTCCATGTCACTTCTATATGTCTTCCATGTCACTCCTCCATGTCGCTCCTCCATGTCGCTCCTCCTTGTCACTCCTCCATTTTGCTCCTTCATGTCACTCCTCCATGTCACTCATCCATGTCCCTCCGCCATGTCACTCCACCATATCAATCCTCCTTGCTGATCCCCCCTGTCACTCCTCCATGTCTCTCCTCCGCATCAATCCTCCATGTCACTCCTCCATGTCACTCCTCCAAGTCACTCCTCAATGTCGCTATTCCATGTCACTCCTTATGTCGAAACACCAACTCACTCCTCCATGTCACTCCTCCATTTCACTCCACCACGTCACTCCTCCATGTCACTCCTCCATATCAACACTCCATGTCACTCCTCCATGTCAATCCTCCATGTCACTACACCACCTCACTAATCCCTGTCCCTCCGCAATGTCACTCCACAATATCAAACCTCCTTCCTGATCAAACTTGTCAGTTCTCCATGTCACTACTCCATGTCTCTCCTCCACATCAATCCTCTATGTCACTCCTCCATGTCACTCCTCCATGTCACTCCTCCTTGTCGCTATTCCATGTCACTCCTCCATGTTGCTACACCAACTCACTCCTCATGTCACTCCTCCATGTCGCTACTCCATGTCACTCCTCCATGTCGCTACACCAATTCAATCCTCCTTGTCACTCCTCCATGTCACTCATCCAAGTCATTCCTCCATGTCACTCCTTTATGTCACTCCTCCATGTCACTCCTCCATTTCACTCCACCACGTCAGTCTTCTACGTCACTCCTCATGTCACTCCTCCATGTTGCTACTCCTTGTGACTCCTCCATGTTACTCATCCATGTCATTCCTCCATGTCACTCCTCCAAGTCACTCCACAATTTAACTTCTATATGACTTCAATGTCATGTCTCTCATCCGTGTAGCTCCATATTGTCACTCCTCCATGTAACTCCTTAATGTCACTACTCCATGTCGCTACTCCATGTCACTCCTCCATGTCACTCTTGCATGTCGCTCCTCCATATCATTTATCCAAGTCTTCAATGTCATGTCTCTCATCCGTGTAGCTCCATATTGTCTCTCCTCCATATCACTCCTCCTTGTCACTTCTACATGTTTTCCATGTCACTCCTCCTCATCACTCCTCTATGTCACTCCTCCATGTCACTTTTCAATATCACTCCTCTATGTCATTCCACTATGTCGCTACTCCATGTCACTCCTCCATGTCACTTCTATATGTCTTCCATGTCACTCCTCCATGTCGCTCCTCCTTGTCACTCCTCCATTTTGCTCCTTCATGTCACTCCTCCATGTCACTCATCCATGTCCCTCTGCCATGTCACTCCACCATATCAATCCTCCTTGCTGATCCCCCCTGTCACTCCTCCATGTCTCTCCTCCGCATCAATCCTCCATGTCACTCCTCCATGTCACTCCTCCAAGTCACTCCTCCATGTCGCTATTCCATGTCACTCCTTATGTCGAAACACCAACTCACTCCTCCATGTCACTCCTCCATTTCACTCCACCACGTCACTCCTCCATGTCACTCCTCCATATCAACACTCCATGTCACTCCTCCATGTCACTCCTCCATGTCACTACACCACCTCACTAATCCCTGTCCCTCCGCAATGTCACTCCACAATATCAAACCTCCTTCCTGATCAAACTTGTCAGTTCTCCATGTCACTACTCCATGTCTCTCCTCCACATCAATCCTCTATGTCACTCCTCGATGTCACTCCTCCATGTCACTCCTCCTTGTCGCTATTCCATGTCACTCCTCCATGTTGCTACACCAACTCACTCCTCATGTCACTCCTCCATGTCGCTACTCCATGTCACTCCTCCATGTCGCTACACCAATTCAATCCTCCTTGTCACTCCTCCATGTCACTCATCCAAGTCATTCCTCCATGTCACTCATTTATGTCACTCCTCCATGTCACTCCTCCATTTCACTCCACCACGTCAGTCTTCTACGTCACTCCTCATGTCACTCCTCCATGTCGCTACTCCTTGTGACTCCTCCATGTTACTCATCCATGTCATTCCTCCATGTCACTCCTCCAAGTAACTCCACAATTTCACTTCTATATGACTTCAATGTCATGTCTCTCATCCGTGTAGCTCCATATTGTCACTCCTCCATGTAACTCCTTAATGTCACTACTCCATGTCGCTACTCCATGTCACTCCTCCATGTCACTCTTGCATGTCGCTCCTCCATATCATTTCTCCAAGTCTTCAATGTCATGTCTCTCATCCGTGTAGCTCCATATTGTCTCTCCTCCATATCACTCCTCCTTGTCACTTCTACATGTTTTCCATGTCACTCCTCCTCATCACTCCTCTATGTCACTCCTCCATGTCACTTTTCAATATCACTCCTCTATGTCATTCCACTATGTCGCTACTCCATGTCACTCCTCCATGTCACTTCTATATGTCTTCCATGTCACTCCTCCATGTCGCTCCTCCTTGTCACTCCTCCATTTTGCTCCTCCATGTCACTCCTCCATGTCACTCATCCATGTCCCTCTGCCATGTCACTCCACCATATCAATCCTCCTTGCTGATCCGCCCTGTCACTCCTCCATGTCTCTCCTCCGCATCAATCCTCCATGTCACTCCTCCATGTCACTCCTCCAAGTCACTCCTCCATGTCGCTATTCCATGTCACTCCTTATGTCGAAACACCAACTCACTCCTCCATGTCACTCCTCCATTTCACTCCTCCATGTCACTCCTCATATTCAACACTCCATGTCACTCCTCCATGTCACTCCTCCATGTCACTACACCACCTCACTAATCCCTGTCCCTCCGCAATGTCACTCCACAATATCAAACCTCCTTCCTGATCAAACTTGTCAGTTCACCATGTCACTACTCCATGTCTCTCCTCCACATCAATCCTCTATGTCACTCCTCCATGTCACTCCTCCTTGTCGCTATTCCATGTCACTCCTCCATGTTGCTACACCAACTCACTCCTCATGTCACTCCTCCATGTCGCTACACCAACTCAATCCTCCTTGTCATTCCTCCATGTCACTCATCCAAGTCATTCCTCCATGTCACTCCTTTATGTCACTCCTCCAAGTCACTCCTCCATGTCACTTCTATATGTCTTCCATGTCACTCCTCCATGTCGCTCCACCAACTCACTCCTCCATGTCACTCCTCCTTGTCACTCCTCCATGTAGCTATTCCATGTCTCTCCTCCATGTTGCTCTACCAACTCACTCCTCCATGTCAGTCGTCCACGTCACTCCTCCATGTCACACTTCCTTGTCACTCATCCATGTCACTCCTCCTTGTCGCTATTCCATGTTACTCCTCCATGTCGCTACACCAACTCACTCTTCCATGTCACTCCCCCATTTCACTCCACCACGTCACTCCTCCATGTCACTCCTCCATATCAACCCTCCATGTCACTCCTCCATGGTACTCCTCCATGTCACTCCTCCTTGTCGCTCTTCCATGTCACTCCTCCATGTCGCTACACCAACTCAATCCTCATGTCACTCCTCCATGTAGCTACTCCATGTCACTCCTCCATGTCGCTACACCAACTCAATCCTCCTTGTCACTCCTCCATGTCACTCCTCCAAGTAACTCCTCCATGTCACTTCTATATGTCTTCCATGTCACTCCTCCATGTTGCTCCACCAACTCACTCCTCCATGTCACTCCTCCATGTCACTGCTCCACGTCACTCCTCTATGTCACTCCTCCATGTCACTCCTCCATGGTACTCCTCCATGTCACTCCTCCTTGTCGCTCTTCCATGTCACTCCTCCTTGTCGCTACACCAACTCACTCCTCCATGTCACTCCTCCATTTCACTCCACCACGTCTATATGTATTCCATGTCACTCCTCCATGTCGCTCCACCAACTCACTCCTCCATGTCACTCGTCCACGTCACTCCTCCATGTAACACTTCCTTGTCACTCATCCATGTAGCTACTTTATGTCACTACACCAACTCACTCATCCCTGTCCCTCCGCCATGTCACTCCTCCATATCAACCCTCCATGTCACTCCTCCTTGTCGCTACAAAAACTCACTCCTCCATGTCACTCCTCCATTTCACTCCACCACGTCTATATGTATTCCATGTCACTCCTCCATGTCGCTCCACCAACTCACTCCTCCATATCACTCCTCCTTGTCACTCCTCCATGTAGATATTCCATTTCACTCCTCCATGTCGCTACACCAACTCAATCCTCCTTTTCACTTCTCCATGTCACTCATCCAAGTCATTCCTCCATGTCGCTATTCCATGTCACTCCTTATGTCGATACGTCAACTCACTCCTCCATGTCACTCCTCCATTTCACTCCACCACGTCACTCCTCCATCTCACTCCTCCATGTCACTCCTCCATGTCACTACATCAACTCACTAATCCCTGTCCCTCCGCCATGTCACTCCACAATATCAAACCTCCTTCCTGATCAAACTTGTCAGTTCTCCATGTCACTACTCCATGTCTCTCCTCCACATCAATCCTCTATGTCACTCCTCCATGTCACTCCTCCATGTCACTCCTCTTTGTCGCTATTCCATGTCACTCCTCCATGTTGCTACACCAACTCACTCCTCATGTCACTCCTCCATGTCGCTACTCCATGTCACTCCTCCATGTCGCTACACCAACTCAATACTCCTTGTCACTCCTCCATGTCACTCATCCAAGTCATTCCTCCATGTCACTCCTTTATGTCACTCTTCCAAGTCACTCCTCCATGTCACTTCTATATGTCTTCCATGTCACTCCTCCTTGTCACTCCTCCATGTAGCTATTCCATGTCACTCCTCCATGTCGATCTACCAACTCAGTCCTCCATGTCACTCGTCCACGTCACTCCTCCATGTCACACTTCCTTGTCACTCATCCATGTAGCTACTTTATGTCACTACACCAACTCACTCATCCCTGTCCCTCCGCCATGTAACTCCACCATATCAACCCTCCTTCCTGATCAAACTTGTGACTTCTACATGTCACTACTCCATGTCTCTCCTCCACATCACTCCTCTATATCACTCCTCCATGTCACTCCTCCATGTCACTCCTCCTTGTTGCTATTCCATGTTACTCCTCCATGTCGCTACACCAACTTACTCTTCCATGTCACTCCCCCATTTCACTCCACCACGTCACTCCCCTATGTCACTCCTCCATATCAACTCTCCATGTCACTCCTCCATGTTACTCCTCCATGTCACTACACCAACTCACTCATCACTGTCCCTCTGCCATGTCACTCCACCATATCAACCCTCCTTCCTGATCAAACTTGTCACTTCTCCATGTCACTACTCCATTTCTCTTCCCCACATCAAACCTCTGTGTCACTCCTCCATGTCACTCCTCTATGTCACTCCTCCTTGTCGCTCTTCAATGTCACTCCTCCATGTCGCTACACCATTTCAATCCTCATGTCACTCCTCCATGTAGCTACTCCATGTCACTCCTCCATGTCGCTACACCAACTCAACCTCCTTGTCACTCCTCCATGTCACTCAGCCAAGTCATTTGTCCATGTCACTCCTTTATGTCACTCCTCCAAGTAAATCCTCCATGTCACTTCTATATGTCTTCCATGTCACTCCTCCATGTCGCTACACCAACTCAATCCTCCTTGTCACTCCTCCATGTTGCTCCACCAACTCACTCCTCCATGTCACTCCTCCATGTCACTGCTCCACGTCACTCCTCTATGTCACTCCTCCATGTCACTCATCCATGTCGCTATTCCATGTCACTCCTTATGTCGCTATATAAACTCACTCCTCCATGTCACTCCTCCATTTCACTCCACCACGTCACTCCTCCATGTCACTCCTCCATATCAACCCTCCATGTCACTCCTCCTTGTCCCTACACCAACTCACTCCTCCATGTCACTCCTCCATTTCACTCCACCACGTCTATATGTATTCCATGTCACTCCTCCATGTCGCTCCACCAACTCACTCCTCCATGTCACTCCTCCTTGTCACTCCTCCATGTAGCTATTCCATTTCACTCCTCCATGTCGCTACACCAACTCAATCCTCCTTGTCAGTCCTCCATGTCACTCATCCAAGTCACTCCTCCATGTCACTATTCCATGTCACTCCTTATGTCGCTATATAAACTCACTCCTCCATGTCATTCCTCCATTTCACTCCACCACGTCCCTCCTCCATATCAACCCTCCATGTCACTCCTCCATGTCACTCCTCCATGTCCCTCCGCCATGTCACTCCACCATATCAACCCTCCTTCCTGATCAAACTTGTCACTTCTCCATGTCACTACTCCATGTCTCTCCTCCACATCACTCCTCTATGTCACTCCTCCATGTCACTCCTCCATGTCGCTATTCCATGTCATTCCTTATGTCGCTATATAAACTCAATCCTCCATGTCACTCCTCCAAGTCACTCCTCTATGTCACTGCTATATGTCTTCCATGTCACTCCTCCATGTCGCTCCACCAACTCACTCCTCCATGTCACTCCTCCTTGTCACTCCTCCATGTAGCTATTCCATGTCACTCCTCCATGTCGCTCTATCAACTCACTCCTCCATGTCACTCGTCCACGTCACTCCTCCATGTCGCACTTCATTGTCACTCCTCCATGTAGCTACTTCATGTCACTACACCAACTCACTCATCCCTGTCCCTCCGCCTTGTCACTCCACCATATCAACCCTCCTTCCTGATCAAACTTGTCACTTCTCCATGTCACTACTCCATGTCTCTCCTCCACATCACTCCTCTATATCACTCCTCCATGTCACTCCTCCATGTCACTCCTCCTTGTCGCTATTCCATGTTACTCCTCCATGTCGCTACACCAACTCACTCATCCCTGTCCTTCCGCCATGTCACTCCACCATATCATCCCTCCTTCCTGATCAAACTTGTCACTTCTCCATGTCACTCCTCCATATCAACCCTCCATGTCACTCCTCCTTGTCGCTACACCAACTCACTCCTCCATGTCACTCCTCCATTTCACTCCACCAAGTCTATATGTCTTCCATGTCACTCCTCCATGTCGCTCCACCAACTCACTCTTCCATGTCACTCCTCCTTGTCACTCCTCCATGTAGCTATTCCATTTCACTACTCCATGTCGCTACACCAACTCAATCCTCCTTGTCACTCCTCCATGTCACTCATCCAAGTCACTCCTCCATGTCGCTATTCCATGTAACTCCTTATGTCGATACGCCAACTCACTACTCCATGTCACTCCTCCATTTCACTCCACCACGTCACTCCTCCATGTCACTCCTCCATATCAACCCTCCATGTCACTCCTCCATGTCACTCCTCCATGTCACTCTTCCATGTCACTACACCAACTCACTAATCCCTGTCCCTCCGCCATGTAACTCCACAAAATCAAACCTCCTTCCTGATCAAACTAGTCAGTTCTCCATGTCACTACTCTATGTCTCTCATCCACATCAATCCTCTATGCCACTCCTCCATGTCACTCCTCCATGTCACTACTCCTTGTCGCTATTCCATGTCACTCCTCCATGTTGCTACACCAACTCACTCCTCATGTCACTCCTCCATGTCGCTACTCCATGTCACTCCTCCATGTAGCTACATCAACTCACTCCTCATGTCATTCCTCCATGTCGCAACTCCATGTCACTCCTCCATGTCGCTACACCAACTCAATCCTCCTTGTCACTCCTCCATGTCACTCATCCAAGTCATTCCTCCGTGTCACTCCTTTATGTCACTCCTCCAAATCACTCCTCCATGTCACTTCTATATGTCTTCCATGTCACTCCTCCATGTCGCTATTCCATGTCACTCCTTATGTCGCTATATAAACTCACTCCTCCATGTCACTCCTCCATTTCACTCCACCACGTCACTCCTCCATGTCACTCCTCCATATCAACCCTCCATGTAACTCCTCCTTGTCGCTACACCAACTCACTCCTCCATGTCACTCCTCCATTTCACTCCACCACGTCCCTCCACCATATCAACCCTCCATGTCACTCCTCCATGTCACTCCTCCATGTCCTTCCGCTATGTCACTCCACCATATCAACCCTCCTTCCTGATCAAACTTGTCACTTCTCCATGTCACTACTCCATGTCTCTCCTCCACATCACTCCTCTATATCACTCCTCCATGTCACTCCTCCTTGTCGCTATTCCATGTTACTCCTCCATGTCGCTACACCAACTCAATCCTCCTTGTCACTCCTCCATGTCACTCAGCCAAGTCATTTGTCCATGTCACTCCTTTATGTCACTCCTCCAAGTCACTCCTCCATGTCACTTCTATATGTCTTCCATGTCACTCCTCCATGTTGCTCCACCAACTCACTCCTCCATGTCACTCCTCCATGTCACTGCTCCACGTCACTCCTCTATGTCACTCCTCCATGTCACTCCTCCATGTCGCTATTCCATGTCATTACTTATGTCGCTATATAAACTCAATCCTCCATGTCACTCCTCCATTTCACTCCACTACGTCACTCCTCCATGTCACTCCTCCATATCAACCCTCCATGTCACTCCTCCTTGTCGCTACACCAACTCACTCCTCCATGTCACTGCTCCATTTCACTCCACCACGTACCTCCTCCATATCAACCCTCCATGTCACTCCTCCATGTCACTCCTCCATGTCCCTTCGCCATGTCACTCCTCCATGTCTCTCCTCCATGTCACTTCTCCAAGTCTTCAATGTCATGTCTCTCATCTGTGTAGCTCCACATTGTCACTCCTCCAAGTCACTCCTCCATGTCGCTACTCCATGTCACACCTCCTTGTCACTCCTCCATGTCGCTCTACAAACTCACTCCTCCATGTCACTCCTCTATATCACTCCTCCATGTTACTCCTCCATGTCAATCCTCCATGTCACTTCTCCATGTCACTCCTCCTTGTCGCAATTCCATGTCACTCCTCCATGTCGCTACATCAACTCACTCCTCATGTCACTCCTCCATGTCGCAACTCCATGTCACTCCTCCATGTCGCTACACCAACTCAATCCTCCTTGTCACTCCTCCATGTCACTAATCCAAGTCACTCCTCCATGTCGCTATTCCATGTCACTCCTTATGTCGATACGCCAACTCACTCCTCCATGTCACTCCTCCATTTCACTCCACCACGTCACTCCTCCATGTCACTCCTCCATATCAACCCGTAATGTCACTCCTCCATGTCACTCCTCCATGTCACTACACCAACTCACTAATCCCTGTCCCTCCGCCATGTCACTCCACAATATCAAACCTCCTTCCTAATCAAACTTGTCAGTTCTCCATGTCACTACTCCATGTCTCTCCTCCACATCAATCCTCTATGTCACTCCTCCATGTCACTCCTCCTTATCGCTATTCCATGTCACTCCTCCATGTTGCTACACCAACTCACTCCTCATGTCACTCCTCCATGTTGCTACACCAACTCACTCCTCATGTCACTCCTCCATGTCGCTACTCCATGTCACTCCTCCATGTCGCTACACCAACTCAATCCTCCTTGTCACTCCTCCATTTCACTTCACCACGTCACTCCTCCATGTCACTCCTCAATATCAGCCCTTCATATCACTCATCCATGTCACTCCTCCATGTCTCTCCTCCACATCACTTCACTATATCACTCCTCCATGTCACTCCTCCATGTCACTCCTCCTTGTCGCTATTCCATGTTACTCCTCCATGTCGCTAAACCAACTCACTCTTCCATGTCACTCCTCCATTTCACTCCACCACGTCACTCTTCTACGTCACTCCTCATGTCACTCCTCCATGTCGCTACTCCATGTCACCACACCATGTCTTTCCTCCACATCAATCCTCTATGTCCCTCCTCCATGTCACTCCTCCATGTCATTCCTCCTTGTCGCTATTCCATGTCACTCCTCCATATCAACCCTCCATGTCACTCCTCCATGTCACTACACCAACTCAATCCTCCTTGTCACTCCTCCATGTCACTGCTCCACGTCACTCCTCTATGTCACTCCTCCATGTCACTCTTCCATTTCGCTATTCCATGTCACTCCTTATATCGCTATATAAACTCAATCCTCCATGTCACTCCTGCAATTCACTCCACCACATCACTCCTCCATGTCACTCCTCCATATCACTCCTCCATGTCACTCCTCCTTGTCACTACACCAACTCACTCCTCCATGTCACTCCTCCATTTCACTCCACCATGTCCCTCCTCCATATCAACCCTCAATGTCACTCCTCCATGTCACTCCTCCATGTCCCTCCGCCATGTCACTCCACCATATCAACCCTCCTTCCTGATCAAACTTGTCACTTCTCCATGTCACTACTACATGTCTCTCCTCCACATCACTCCTCTATATCACTCCTCCATATCACTCCTCCATGTCACTCCTCCTTGTCGCTATTCCATGTTACTCCTCCATGTCACTACACCAACTCACTCTTCCATGTCACTCCTCCATTTCACTCCACCACGTCACTCTTCTACGTCACTCCTCATGTCACTCCTCCATGTCGCTACTCCTTGTGACTCCTCCATGTTACTCATCCATGTCATTCCTCCATGTCACTCCTCCAAGTCACTCCTCAATTTCACTTCTATATGACTTCAATGTCATGTCTCTCATCCGTGTAGCTCCATATTGTCACTCCTCCATGTAACTCCTTAATGTCACTACTCCATGTCGCTACTCAATGTCACTCCTCCACGTCACTCTTGCATGTCGCTCCTCCATATCATTTCTCCAAGTCTTCAATGTCATGTCTCTCATCCGTGTAGCTCCATATTGTCTCTCCTCCATATCACTCCTCCTTGTCACTTCTACATGTTTTCCATGTCACTCCTCCTCATCACTCCTCCATGTCACTTTTCAATATCACTCCTCTATGTCATTCCACTATGTCGCTACTCCATGTCACTCCTCCATGTCACTTCTATATGTCTTCCATGTCACTCCTCCATGTCGCTCCTCCTTGTCACGCCTCCATTTTGCTCCTTCATGTCACTCCTCCATGTCACTCATCCATGTCCCTCCGCCATGTCACTCCACCATATCAATCCTCCTTGCTGATCCGCCCTGTCACTCCTCCATGTCTCTCCTCCGCATCAATCCTCCATGTCACTCCTCCATGTCACTCCTCCAAGTCACTCCTCCATGTCGCTATTCCATGTCACTCCTTATGTCGAAACACCAACTCACTCCTCCATGTCACTCCTCCATTTCACTCCACCACGTCACTCCTCCATGTCACTCCTCCATATCAACACTCCATGTCACTCCTCCATGTCACTCCTCCATGTCACTACACCACCTCACTAATCCCTGTCCCTCCGCAATGTCACTCCACAATATCAAACCTCCTTCCTGATCAAACTTGTCAGTTCTCCATGTCACTACTCCATGTCTCTCCTCCACATCAATCCTCTATGTCACTCCTCCATGTCACTCCTCCATGTCACTCCTCCTTGTCGCTATTCCATGTCACTCCTCCATGTTGCTACACCAACTCACTCCTCATGTCACTCCTCCATGTCGCTACTCCATGTCACTCCTCCATGTCGCTACACCAACTCAATCCTCCTTGTCATTCCTCCATGTCACTCATCCAAGTCATTCCTCCATGTCACTCCTTTATGTCACTCCTCCAAGTCACTCCTCCATGTCACTTCTATATGTCTTCCATGTCACTCCTCCATGTCGCTCCACCAACTCACTCCTCCATGTCACTCCTCCATGTAGCTATTCCATGTCTCTCCTCCATGTTGCTCTACCAACTCATTCCTCCATGTCAGTCGTCCACGTCACTCCTCCATGTCACACTTCCTTGTCACTCATCCATGTCACTCCTCCTTGTCGCTATTCCATGTTACTCCTCCATGTCGCTACACCAACTCACTCTTCCATGTCACTCCCCCATTTCACTCCACCACGTCACTCCTCCATGTCACTCCTCCATATCAACCCTCCATGTCACTCCTCCATGGTACTCCTCCATGTCACTCCTCCTTGTCGCTCTTCCATGTCACTCCTCCATGTCGCTACACCAACTCACTCCTCCATGTAGCTACTCCATGTCACTCCTCCATGTCGCTACACCAACTCAATCCTCCTTGTCACTCCTCCATGTCACTCAGCCAAGTTATTTGTCCATGTCACTCCTTTATGTCACTCCTCCAAGTAACTCCTCCATGTCACTTCTATATGTCTTCCATGTCACTCCTCCATGTTGCTCCACCAACTCACTCCTCCATGTCACTCCTCCATGTCACTGCTCCACGTCACTCCTCTATGTCACTCCTCCATGTCACTCCTCCATGTTGCTATTCCATGTCACTCCTTATGTCGCTATATAAACTCACTTCTCCATGTCACTCCTCCATTTCACTCCACCACGTCATTCCTCCATGTCACTCCTCCATATCAACCCTCCATGTCACTCCTCCTTGTCGCTACACCAACTCACTCCTCCATGTCACTCCTCCATTTCACTCCACCACGTCTATATGTATTCCATGTCACTCCTCCATGTTGCTCCACCAACTCACTCCTCCATGTCACTCGTCCACGTCACTCCTCCATGTCACACTTCCTTGTCACTCATCCATGTAGCTACTTTATGTCACTACACCAACTCACTCATCCCTTTCCCTCCGCCATGTCACTACTCCATATCAACCCTCCATGTCACATCCTCCTTGTCGCTACAACTCACTCCTCCATGTCACTCCTCCATTTCACTCCACCACGTCTATATGTATTCCATGTCACTCCTCCATGTCGCTCCACCAACTCACTCCTCCATTTCACTCCTCCTTGTCACTCCTCCATGTAGATATTCCATTTCACTCCTCCATGTCGCTACACCAACTCAATCCTCCTTTTCACTTCTCCATGTCACTCATCCAAGTCATTCCTCCATGTCGCTATTCCATGTCACTCCTTATGTCGATACGTCAACTCACTCCTCCATGTCACTCCTCCATTTTACTCCACCACGTCACTCCTCCATGTCACTCCTCCATATCAACCCGCCATGTCACTCCTCCATGTCACTCCTCCATGTCACTCCTCCATGTCACAACATCAACTCACTAATCCCTGTCCCTCCGCCATGTCACTCCACAATATCAAACCTCCTTCCTGATCAAACTTGTCAGTTCACCATGTCACTACTCCATGTCTCTCCGCCACATCAATCCTCTATGTCACTCCTCCATGTCACTCCTCCATGTCACTCCTCTTTGTCGCTATTCCATGTCACTCCTCCATGTTGCTACACCAACTCACTCCTCATGTCACTCCTCCATGTCGCTACTCCATGTCACTCCTCCATGTCGCTACACCAACTCAATACTCCTTGTCACTCCTCCATGTCACTCATCCAAGTCATTCCTCCATGTCACTCCTTTATGTCACTCTTCCAAGTCACTCCTCCATGTCACTTCTATATGTCTTCCATGTCACTCCTCCTTGTCACTCCTCCATGTAGCTATTCCATGTCACTCCTCCATGTCGATCTACCAACTCACTCCTCCATGTCACTCGTCCACGTCACTCCTCCATGTCACACTTCCTTGTCACTCATCCATGTAGCTACTTTATGTCACTACACCAACTCACTCATCCCTGTCCCTCCGCCATGTAACTCCACCATATCAACCATCCTTCCTGATCAAACTTGTGACTTCTACATGTCACTACTCCATGTCTCTCCTCCACATCACTCCTCTATATCACTCCTCCATGTCACTCCTCCATGTCACTCCTCCTTGTCGCTATTCCATGTTACTCCTCCATGTCGCTACACCAACTTACTCTTCCATGTCACTCCCCCATTTCACTCCACCACGTCACTCCTCCATGTCACTCCTCCATATCAACTCTCCTTCCTGATCAAACTTGTGACTTCTACATGTCACTACTCCATGTCTCTCCTCCACATCACTCCTCTATATCACTCCTCCATGTCACTCCTCCATGTCACTACTCCTTGTCGCTATTCCATGTTACTCCTCCATGTCGCTACACCAACTTACTCTTCCATGTCACTCCCCCATTTCACTCCACCACGTCACTCCTCCATGTCACTCCTCCATATCAACTCTCCATGTCACTCCTCCATGTTACTCCTCCATGTCACTACACCAACTCACTCATCACTGTCCCTCCGCCATGTCACTCCACCATATCAACCCTCCTTCCTGATCAAACTTGTCACTTCTCCATGTCACTACTCCATTTCTCTTCCCCACATCAAACCTCTGTGTCACTCCTCCATGTCACTCCTCTATGTCACTCCTCCTTGTCGCTCTTCAATGTCACTCCTCCATGTCGCTACACCATTTCAATCCTCATGTCACTCCTCCATGTAGCTACTCCATGTCACTCCTCCATGTCGCTACACCAACTCAATCCTCCTTGTCACTCCTCCATGTTGCTCCACCAACTCACTCCTCCATGTCACTCCTCCATGTCACTATTCCATGTCACTCCTTATGTCGCTATATAAACTCACTCCTCCATGTCACTCCTCCATTTCACTCCACCACGTCACTCCTCCATGTCACTCCTCCATTTCACTCCACCACGTCACCCCTCCATGTCACTCCTCCTTGTCGCTACACCAACTCACTCCTCCATGTCACTCCTCCATTTCACTCCACCACGTCTATATGTATTCCATGTCACTCCTCCATGTCGCTCCACCAACTCACTCCTCCATGTCACTCCTCCTTGTCACTCCTCCATGTAGCTATTCCATTTCACTCCTCCATGTCGCTACACCAACTCAATCCTCCTTGTCACTCCTCCATGTCACTCATCCAAGTCACTCCTCCATGTCGCTATTCCATGTCACTCCTTATGTCGCTACACCAACTCACTCCTCCATTTCACTCTTCCATTTCACTCCACCACATCACTCCTCCATATCACTCCTCCATATCAACCCTCCATGTCACTCCTCCATGTCACTCCTCCATGTCACTCCTCCATGTCACTCCTCCATGTCACTCCTCCATGTCACTCCTCCATGTCGCTACACCAACTCACTCCTCATGTCACTCCTCCATGTCGCTACTCCATTTCACATCTCCATGTCGCTACACCAACTCAATCCTCCATGTCACTTTTCCATGTCACTCCTCCATGTCACTACACCAACTCACTCATCCCTTTCCCTCCGCCATGTCACTCCACCATATCAACCCTCCTTCCTGATCAAACTTGTCAGTTCTCCATGTCACTACTTCATGTCTCTCCTCCACATCAATCATCAATGTCACTCCTCCATGTCACTCTTCCTTGTTGCTATTCCATGTCACTCCTCCATGTTGCTACACCAACTCACTCCTCATGTCACTCCTCCATGTCGCTACTCCATGTCAGTCCTCCATGTCGTTACACCAACTTAATCCTCTTTGTCAGTCCTCCATGTCACTCATCCAAGTCATTCCTCCATGTCACTCCTTTATGTCACTCCTCCAAGTCACTCCTCCATGTCACTTCTATATGTCTTCCATGTCACTCCTCCATGTCGCTCCACCAACTCACTCCTCCATGTCACTCCTCCTTGTCACTCCTCCATGTAGCTATTCCATTTCACTCATCTATGTCGCTACACCAACTCAATCCTCCTTGTCACTCCTCCATGTCACTCATCCAAGTCACTCCTCCATGTCGCTATTCCATGTCACTCCTTATGTCGATACACTAACTCACTCCTCTATGTCACTCCTCCATGTCACTCCTCCATGTCACTACACCAACTCACTCATCCCTTTCCCTCCGCCATGTCACTCCACCATATCAACCCTCCTTCCTGATCAAACTTGTCAGTTCTCCATGTCACTACTTCATGTCTCTCCTCCACATCAATCATCAATTTCACTCATCCATGTCACTCCTCCATGTCACTCTTCCTTGTTGAATTCCATGTCACTCCTCCATGTTGTTACACAAACTCACTCCTCATGTCACTCCTCCATGTTGCTACTCCATGTCAGTCCTCCATGTCGTTACACCAACTTAATCCTCTTTGTCAGTCCTCCATTTCACTCATCCAAGTCATTCCTCCATGTCACTCCTTTATGTCACTCCTCCAAGTCACTCCTCCATGTCACTTCTATATGTCTTCCATGTCACTCCTCCATGTCGCTCCACCAACTCACTCCTCCATGTCACTCCTCCATGTCGCTCCACCAACTCACTCCTCCATGTCACTCCTCCATGTCGCTATTCCATGTCACTCCTTATGTCGCTATATAAACTCACTCCTCCATGTCACTCCTCCATGTCACTTCTATATGTCTTCCATGTCACTCCTCCTTGTCACTCCTCCATGTAGCTATTCCATGTCACTCCTCCATGTCGATCTACCAACTCACTCCTCCATGTCACTCGTCCACGTCACTCCTCCATGTCACACTTCCTTGTCACTCATCCATGTAGCTACTTTATGTCACTACACCAACTCACTCATCCCTGTCCCTCCGCCATGTAACTCCACCATATCAACCCTCCTTCCTGATCAAACTTGTGACTTCTACATGTCACTACTCCATGTCTCTCCTCCACATCACTCCTCTATATCACTCCTCCATGTCACTCCTCCATGTCACTCCTCCTTGTCGCTATTCCATGTTACTCCTCCATGTCGCTACACCAACTTACTCTTCCATGTCACTCCCCCATTTCACTCCACCACGTCACTCCTCCATGTCACTCCTCCATATCAACTCTCCTTCCTGATCAAACTTGTGACTTCTACATGTCACTACTCCATGTCTCTCCTCCACATCACTCCTCTATATCACTCCTCCATGTCACTCCTCCATGTCACTCCTCCTTGTCGCTATTCCATGTTACTCCTCCATGTCGCTACACCAACTTACTCTTCCATGTCACTCCCCCATTTCACTCCACCACGTCACTCCTCCATGTCACTCCTCCATATCAACTCTCCATGTCACTCCTCCATGTTACTCCTCCATGTCACTACACCAACTCACTCATCACTGTCCCTCCGCCATGTCACTCCACCATATCAACCCTCCTTCCTGATCAAACTTGTCACTTCTCCATGTCACTACTCCATTTCTCTTCCCCACATCAAACCTCTGTGTCACTCCTCCATGTCACTCCTCTATGTCACTCCTCCTTGTCGCTCTTCAATGTCACTCCTCCATGTCGCTACACCATTTCAATCCTCATGTCACTCCTCCATGTAGATACTCCATGTCACTCCTCCATGTCGCTACACCAACTCAATCCTCCTTGTCACTCCTCCATGTTGCTCCACCAACTCACTCCTCCATGTCACTCCTCCATGTCACTATTCCATGTCACTCCTTATGTCGCTATATAAACTCACTCCTCCATGTCACTCCTCCATTTCACTCCACCACGTCACTCCTCCATGTCACTCCTCCATTTCACTCCACCACGTCACCCCTCCATGTCACTCCTCCTTGTCGCTACACCAACTCACTCCTCCATGTCACTCCTCCATTTCACTCCACCACGTCTATATGTATTCCATGTCACTCCTCCATGTCGCTCCACCAACTCACTCCTCCATGTCACTCCTCCTTGTCACTCCTCCATGTAGCTATTCCATTTCACTCCTCCATGTCGCTACACCAACTCAATCCTCCTTGTCACTCCTCCATGTCACTCATCCAAGTCACTCCTCCATGTCGCTATTCCATGTCACTCCTTATGTCGCTACACCAACTCACTCCTCCATTTCACTCTTCCATTTCACTCCACCACGTCACTCCTCCATATCACTCCTCCATATCAACCCTCCATGTCACTCCTCCATGTCACTCCTCCATGTCACTCCTCCATGTCACTCCTCCATGTCACTCCTCCATGTCACTCCTCCATGTCGCTACACCAACTCACTCCTCATGTCACTCCTCCATGTCGCTACTCCATTTCACATCTCCATGTCGCTACACCAACTCAATCCTCCATGTCACTCCTCCATGTCACTCCTCCATGTCACTACACCAACTCACTCATCCCTTTCCCTCCGCCATGTCACTCCACCATATCAACCCTCCTTCCTGATCAAACTTGTCAGTTCTCCATGTCACTACTTCATGTCTCTCCTCCACATCAATCATCAATGTCACTCCTCCATGTCACTCTTCCTTGTTGCTATTCCATGTCACTCCTCCATGTTGCTACACCAACTCACTCCTCATGTCACTCCTCCATGTCGCTACTCCATGTCAGTCCTCCATGTCGTTACACCAACTTAATCCTCTTTGTCAGTCCTCCATGTCACTCATCCAAGTCATTCCTCCATGTCACTCCTTTATGTCACTCCTCCAAGTCACTCCTCCATGTCACTTCTATATGTCTTCCATGTCACTCCTCCATGTCGCTCCACCAACTCACTCCTCCATGTCACTCCTCCTTGTCACTCCTCCATGTAGCTATTCCATTTCACTCATCTATGTCGCTACACCAACTCAATCCTCCTTGTCACTCCTCCATGTCACTCATCCAAGTCACTCCTCCATGTCGCTATTCCATGTCACTCCTTATGTCGATACACTAACTCACTCCTCTATGTCACTCCTCCATGTCACTCCTCCATGTCACTACACCAACTCACTCATCCCTTTCCCTCCGCCATGTCACTCCACCATATCAACCCTCCTTCCTGATCAAACTTGTCAGTTCTCCATGTCACTACTTCATGTCTCTCCTCCACATCAATCATCAATTTCACTCATCCATGTCACTCCTCCATGTCACTCTTCCTTGTTGAATTCCATGTCACTCCTCCATGTTGTTACACAAACTCACTCCTCATGTCACTCCTCCATGTTGCTACTCCATGTCAGTCCTCCATGTCGTTACACCAACTTAATCCTCTTTGTCAGTCCTCCATTTCACTCATCCAAGTCATTCCTCCATGTCACTCCTTTATGTCACTCCTCCAAGTCACTCCTCCATGTCACTTCTATATGTCTTCCATGTCACTCCTCCATGTCGCTCCACCAACTCACTCCTCCATGTCACTCCTCCATGTCGCTCCACCAACTCACTCCTCCATGTCACTCCTCCATGTCGCTATTCCATGTCACTCCTTATGTCGCTATATAAACTCACTCCTCCATGTCACTCCTCCATTTCACTCCACCACGTCACTCCTCCATGTCACTCCTCCATATCAACCCTCCATGTAACTCCTCCTTGTCGCTACACCAACTCACTCCTCCATGTCACTCCTCCATTTCACTCCACCACGTCCCTCCACCATATCAACCCTCCATGTCACTCCTCCATGTCACTCCTCCATGTCCTTCCGCTATGTCACTCCACCATATCAACCCTCCTTCCTGATCAAACTTGTCACTTCTCCATGTCACTACTCCATGTCTCTCCTCCACATCACTCCTCTATATCACTCCTCCATGTCACTCCTCCATGTCACTCCTCCTTGTCGCTATTCCATGTTACTCCTCCATGTCGCTACACCAACTCAATCCTCCTTGTCACTCCTCCATGTCACTCAGCCAAGTCATTTGTCCATGTCACTCCTTTATGTCACTCCTCCAAGTCACTCCTCCATGTCACTTCTATATGTCTTCCATGTCACTCCTCCATGTTGCTCCACCAACTCACTCCTCCATGTCACTCCTCCATGTCACTGCTCCACGTCACTCCTCTATGTCACTCCTCCATGTCACTCCTCCATGTCGCTATTCCATGTCATTACTTATGTCGCTATATAAACTCAATCCTCCATGTCACTCCTCCATTTCACTCCACTACGTCACTCCTCCATGTCACTCCTCCATATCAACCCTCCATGTCACTCCTCCTTGTCGCTACACCAACTCACTCCTCCATGTCACTGCTCCATTTCACTCCACCACGTACCTCCTCCATATCAACCCTCCATGTCACTCCTCCATGTCACTCCTCCATGTCCCTTCGCCATGTCACTCCTCCATGTCTCTCCTCCATGTCACTTCTCCAAGTCTTCAATGTCATGTCTCTCATCTGTGTAGCTCCACATTGTCACTCCTCCAAGTCACTCCTCCATGTCGCTACTCCATGTCACACCTCCTTGTCACTCCTCCATGTAGCTACTCCATGTCACTCCTCCATGTCGCTCTACAAACTCACTCCTCCATGTCACTCCTCTATATCACTCCTCCATGTTACTCCTCCATGTCAATCCTCCATGTCACTTCTCCATGTCACTCCTCCTTGTCGCAATTCCATGTCACTCCTCCATGTCGCTACATCAACTCACTCCTCATGTCACTCCTCCATGTCGCAACTCCATGTCACTCCTCCATGTCGCTACACCAACTCAATCCTCCTTGTCACTCCTCCATGTCACTCATCCAAGTCACTCCTCCATGTCGCTATTCCATGTCACTCCTTATGTCGATATGCCAACTCACTCCTCCATGTCACTCCTCCATTTCACTCCACCACGTCACTCCTCCATGTCACTCCTCCATATCAACCCGTAATGTCACTCCTCCATGTCACTCCTCCATGTCACTACACCAACTCACTAATCCCTGTCCCTCCGCCATGTCACTCCACAATATCAAACCTCCTTCCTAATCAAACTTGTCAGTTCTCCATGTCACTACTCCATGTCTCTCCTCCACATCAATCCTCTATGTCACTCCTTCATGTCACTCCTCCTTATCGCTATTCCATGTCACTCCTCCATGTTGCTACACCAACTCACTCCTCATGTCACTCCTCCATGTTGCTACACCAACTCACTCCTCATGTCACTCCTCCATTTCACTTCACCACGTCACTCCTCCATGTCACTCCTCAATATCAGCCCTTCATATCACTCATCCATGTCACTCCTCCATGTCTCTCCTCCACATCACTTCACTATATCACTCCTCCATGTCACTCCTCCATGTCACTCCTCCTTGTCGCTATTCCATGTTACTCCTCCATGTCGCTAAACCAACTCACTCTTCCATGTCACTCCTCCATTTCACTCCACCACGTCACTCTTCTACATCACTCCTCATGTCACTCCTCCATGTCGCTACTCCATGTCACCACACCATGTCTTTCCTCCACATCAATCCTCTATGTCCCTCCTCCATGTCACTCCTCCATGTCATTCCTCCTTGTCGCTATTCCATGTCACTCCTCCATATCAACCCTCCATGTCACTCCTCCATGTCACTACACCAACTCAATCCTCCTTGTCACTCCTCCATGTCACTGCTCCACGTCACTCCTCTATGTCACTCCTCCATGTCACTCTTCCATTTCGCTATTCCATGTCACTCCTTATATCGCTATATAAACTCAATCCTCCATGTCACTCCTGCAATTCACTCCACCACATCACTCCTCCATGTCACTCCTCCATATCACTCCTCCATGTCACTCCTCCTTGTCACTACACCAACTCACTCCTCCATGTCACTCCTCCATTTCACTCCACCATATCAACCCTCCTTCCTGATCAAACTTGTCACTTCTCCATGTCACTACTACATGTCTCTCCTCCACATCACTCCTCTATATCACTCCTCCATATCACTCCTCCATGTCACTCCTCCTTGTCGCTATTCCATGTTACTCCTCCATGTCACTACACCAACTCACTCTTCCATGTCACTCCTCCATTTCACTCCACCACGTCACTCTTCTACGTCACTCCTCATGTCACTCCTCCATGTCGCTACTCCTTGTGACTCCTCCATGTTACTCATCCATGTCATTCCTCCATGTCACTCCTCCAAGTCACTCCTCAATTTCACTTCTATATGACTTCAATGTCATGTCTCTCATCCGTGTAGCTCCATATTGTCACTCCTCCATGTAACTCCTTAATGTCACTACTCCATGTCGCTACTCAATGTCACTCCTCCACGTCACTCTTGCATGTCGCTCCTCCATATCATTTCTTCAAGTCTTCAATGTCATGTCTCTCATCCGTGTAGCTCCATATTGTCTCTCCTCCATATCACTCCTCCTTGTCACTTCTACATGTTTTCCATGTCACTCCTCCTCATCACTCCTCCATGTCACTTTTCAATATCACTCCTCTATGTCATTCCACTATGTCGCTACTCCATGTCACTCCTCCATGTCACTTCTATATGTCTTCCATGTCACTCCTCCATGTCGCTCCTCCTTGTCACGCCTCCATTTTGCTCCTTCATGTCACTCCTCCATGTCACTCATCCATGTCCCTCCGCCATGTCACTCCACCATATCAATCCTCCTTGCTGATCCGCCCTGTCACTCCTCCATGTCTCTCCTCCGCATCAATCCTCCATGTCACTCCTCCATGTCACTCCTCCAAGTCACTCCTCCATGTCGCTATTCCATGTCACTCCTTATGTCGAAACACCAACTCACTCCTCCATGTCACTCCTCCATTTCACTCCACCACGTCACTCCTCCATGTCACTCCTCCATATCAACACTCCATGTCACTCCTCCATGTCACTCCTCCATGTCACTACACCACCTCACTAATCCCTGTCCCTCCGCAATGTCACTCCACAATATCAAACCTCCTTCCTGATCAAACTTGTCAGTTCTCCATGTCACTACTCCATGTCTCTCCTCCACATCAATCCTCTATGTCACTCCTCCATGTCACTCCTCCATGTCACTCCTCCTTGTCGCTATTCCATGTCACTCCTCCATGTTGCTACACCAACTCACTCCTCATGTCACTCCTCCATGTCGCTACTCCATGTCACTCCTCAATGTCGCTACACCAACTCAATCCTCCTTGTCATTCCTCCATGTCACTCATCCAAGTCATTCCTCCATGTCACTCCTTTATGTCACTCCTCCAAGTCACTCCTCCATGTCACTTCTATATGTCTTCCATGTCACTCCTCCATGTCGCTCCACCAACTCACTCCTCCATGTCACTCCTCCATGTAGCTATTCCATGTCTCTCCTCCATGTTGCTCTACCAACTCATTCCTCCATGTCAGTCGTCCACGTCACTCCTCCATGTCACACTTCCTTGTCACTCATCCATGTCACTCCTCCTTGTCGCTATTCCATGTTACTCCTCCATGTCGCTACACCAACTCACTCTTCCATGTCACTCCCCCATTTCACTCCACCACGTCACTCCTCCATGTCACTCCTCCATATCAACCCTCCATGTCACTCCTCCATGGTACTCCTCCATGTCACTCCTCCTTGTCGCTCTTCCATGTCACTCCTCCATGTCGCTACACCAACTCACTCCTCCATGTAGCTACTCCATGTCACTCCTCCATGTCGCTACACCAACTCAATCCTCCTTGTCACTCCTCCATGTCACTCAGCCAAGTTATTTGTCCATGTCACTCCTTTATGTCACTCCTCCAAGTAACTCCTCCATGTCACTTCTATATGTCTTCCATGTCACTCCTCCATGTTGCTCCACCAACTCACTCCTCCATGTCACTCCTCCATGTCACTGCTCCACGTCACTCCTCTATGTCACTCCTCCATGTCACTCCTCCATGTCGCTATTCCATGTCACTCCTTATGTCGCTATATAAACTCACTCCTCCATGTCACTCCTCCATTTCACTCCACCACGTCATTCCTCCATGTCACTCCTCCATATCAACCCTCCATGTCACTCCTCCTTGTCGCTACACCAACTCACTCCTCCATGTCACTCCTCCATTTCACTCCACCACGTCTATATGTATTCCATGTCACTCCTCCATGTCGCTCCACCAACTCACTCCTCCATGTCACTCGTCCACGTCACTCCTCCATGTCACACTTCCTTGTCACTCATCCATGTAGCTACTTTATGTCACTACACCAACTCACTCATCCCTTTCCCTCCGCCATGTCACTCCTCCATATCAACCCTCCATGTCACATCCTCCTTGTCGCTACAACAACTCACTCCTCCATGTCACTCCTCCATTTCACTCCACCACGTCTATATGTATTCCATGTCACTCCTCCATGTCGCTCCACCAACTCACTCCTCCATTTCACTCCTCCTTGTCACTCCTCCATGTAGATATTCCATTTCACTCCTCCATGTCGCTACACCAACTCAATCCTCCTTTTCACTTCTCCATGTCACTCATCCAAGTCATTCCTCCATGTCGCTATTCCATGTCACTCCTTATGTCGATACGTCAACTCACTCCTCCATGTCACTCCTCCATTTTACTCCACCACGTCACTCCTCCATGTCACTCCTCCATATCAACCCGCCATGTCACTCCTCCATGTCACTCCTCCATGTCACTCCTCCATGTCGCTCCACCAACTCACTCCTCCATGTCACTCCTCCATGTCGCTATTCCATGTCACTCCTTATGTCGCTATATAAACTCACTCCTCCATGTCACTCCTCCATTTCACTCCACCACGTCACTCCTCCATGTCACTCCTCCATATCAACCCTCCATGTAACTCCTCCTTGTCGCTACACCAACTCACTCCTCCATGTCACTCCTCCATTTCACTCCACCACGTCCCTCCACCATATCAACGCTCCATGTCACTCCTCCATGTCACTCCTCCATGTCCTTCCGCTATGTCACTCCACCATATCAACCCTCCTTCCTGATCAAACTTGTCACTTCTCCATGTCACTACTCCATGTCTCTCCTCCACATCACTCCTCTATATCACTCCTCCATGTCACTCCTCCATGTCACTCCTCCTTGTCGCTATTCCATGTTACTCCTCCATGTCGCTACACCAACTCAATCCTCCTTGTCACTCCTCCATGTCGCTACATCAACTCACTCCTCATGTCACTCCTCCATGTCGCAACTCCATGTCACTCCTCCATGTCGCTACACCAACTCAATCCTCCTTGTCACTCCTCCATGTCACTCATCCAAGTCACTCCTCCATGTCGCTATTCCATGTCACTCCTTATGTCGATATGCCAACTCACTCCTCCATGTCACTCCTCCATTTCACTCCACCACGTCACTCCTCCATGTCACTCTTCCATATCAACCCGTAATGTCACTCCTCCATGTCACTCCTCCATGTCACTACACCAACTCACTAATCCCTGTCCCTCCGCCATGTCACTCCACAATATCAAACCTCCTTCCTAATCAAACTTGTCAGTTCTCCATGTCACTACTCCATGTCTCTCCTCCACATCAATCCTCTATGTCACTCCTTCATGTCACTCCTCCTTATCGCTATTCCATGTCACTCCTCCATGTTGCTACACCAACTCACTCCTCATGTCACTCCTCCATGTTGCTACACCAACTCACTCCTCATGTCACTCCTCCATGTCGCTACTCCATGTCACTCCTCCATGTCGCTACACCAACTCAATCCTCCTTGTCACTTCTCCATTTCACTTCACCACGTCACTCCTCCATGTCACTCCTCAATATCAGCCCTTCATATCACTCATCCATGTCACTCCTCCATGTCTCTCCTCCACATCACTTCACTATATCACTCCTCCATGTCACTCCTCCATGTCACTCCTCCTTGTCGCTATTCCATGTTACTCCTCCATGTCGCTAAACCAACTCACTCTTCCATGTCACTCCTCCATTTCACTCCACCACGTCACTCTTCTACATCACTCCTCATGTCACTCCTCCATGTCGCTACTCCATGTCACCACACCATGTCTTTCCTCCACATCAATCCTCTATGTCCCTCCTCCATGTCACTCCTCCATGTCATTCCTCCTTGTCGCTATTCCATGTCACTCCTCCATATCAACCCTCCATGTCACTCCTCCATGTCACTACACCAACTCAATCCTCCTTGTCACTCCTCCATGTCACTGCTCCACGTCACTCCTCTATGTCACTCCTCCATGTCACTCTTCCATTTCGCTATTCCATGTCACTCCTTATATCGCTATATAAACTCAATCCTCCATGTCACTCCTGCAATTCACTCCACCACATCACTCCTCCATGTCACTCCTCCATATCACTCCTCCATGTCACTCCTCCTTGTCACTACACCAACTCACTCCTCCATGTCACTCCTCCATTTCACTCCACCATATCAACCCTCCTTCCTGTTCAAACTTGTCACTTCTCCATGTCACTACTACATGTCTCTCCTCCACATCACTCCTCTATATCACTCCTCCATATCACTCCTCCATGTCACTCCTCCTTGTCGCTATTCCATGTTACTCCTCCATGTCACTACACCAACTCACTCTTCCATGTCACTCCTCCATTTCACTCCACCACGTCACTCTTCTACGTCACTCCTCATGTCACTCCTCCATGTCGCTACTCCTTGTGACTCCTCCATGTTACTCATCCATGTCATTCCTCCATGTCACTCCTCCAAGTCACTCCTCAATTTCACTTCTATATGACTTCAATGTCATGTCTCTCATCCGTGTAGCTCCATATTGTCACTCCTCCATGTAACTCCTTAATGTCACTACTCCATGTCGCTACTCAATGTCACTCCTCCACGTCACTCTTGCATGTCGCTCCTCCATATCATTTCTTCAAGTCTTCAATGTCATGTCTCTCATCCGTGTAGCTCCATATTGTCTCTCCTCCATATCACTCCTCCTTGTCACTTCTACATGTTTTCCATGTCACTCCTCCTCATCACTCCTCCATGTCACTTTTCAATATCACTCCTCTATGTCATTCCACTATGTCGCTACTCCATGTCACTCCTCCATGTCACTTCTATATGTCTTCCATGTCACTCCTCCATGTCGCTCCTCCTTGTCACGCCTCCATTTTGCTCCTTCATGTCACTCCTCCATGTCACTCATCCATGTCCCTCCGCCATGTCACTCCACCATATCAATCCTCCTTGCTGATCCGCCCTGTCACTCCTCCATGTCTCTCCTCCGCATCAATCCTCCATGTCACTCCTCCATGTCACTCCTCCAAGTCACTCCTCCATGTCGCTATTCCATGTCACTCCTTATGTCGAAACACCAACTCACTCCTCCATGTCACTCCTCCATTTCACTCCACCACGTCACTCCTCCATGTCACTCCTCCATATCAACACTCCATGTCACTCCTCCATGTCACTCCTCCATGTCACTACACCACCTCACTAATCCCTGTCCCTCCGCAATGTCACTCCACAATATCAAACCTCCTTCCTGATCAAACTTGTCAGTTCTCCATGTCACTACTCCATGTCTCTCCTCCACATCAATCCTCTATGTCACTCCTCCATGTCACTCCTCCATGTCACTCCTCCTTGTCGCTATTCCATGTCACTCCTCCATGTTGCTACACCAACTCACTCCTCATGTCACTCCTCCATGTCGCTACTCCATGTCACTCCTCAATGTCGCTACACCAACTCAATCCTCCTTGTCATTCCTCCATGTCACTCATCCAAGTCATTCCTCCATGTCACTCCTTTATGTCACTCCTCCAAGTCACTCCTCCATGTCACTTCTATATGTCTTCCATGTCACTCCTCCATGTCGCTCCACCAACTCACTCCTCCATGTCACTCCTCCATGTAGCTATTCCATGTCTCTCCTCCATGTTGCTCTACCAACTCATTCCTCCATGTCAGTCGTCCACGTCACTCCTCCATGTCACACTTCCTTGTCACTCATCCATGTCACTCCTCCTTGTCGCTATTCCATGTTACTCCTCCATGTCGCTACACCAACTCACTCTTCCATGTCACTCCCCCATTTCACTCCACCACGTCACTCCTCCATGTCACTCCTCCATATCAACCCTCCATGTCACTCCTCCATGGTACTCCTCCATGTCACTCCTCCTTGTCGCTCTTCCATGTCACTCCTCCATGTCGCTACACCAACTCACTCCTCCATGTAGCTACTCCATGTCACTCCTCCATGTCGCTACACCAACTCAATCCTCCTTGTCACTCCTCCATGTCACTCAGCCAAGTTATTTGTCCATGTCACTCCTTTATGTCACTCCTCCAAGTAACTCCTCCATGTCACTTCTATATGTCTTCCATGTCACTCCTCCATGTTGCTCCACCAACTCACTCCTCCATGTCACTCCTCCATGTCACTGCTCCACGTCACTCCTCTATGTCACTCCTCCATGTCACTCCTCCATGTCGCTATTCCATGTCACTCCTTATGTCGCTATATAAACTCACTCCTCCATGTCACTCCTCCATTTCACTCCACCACGTCATTCCTCCATGTCACTCCTCCATATCAACCCTCCATGTCACTCCTCCTATTCGCTACACCAACTCACTCCTCCATGTCACTCCTCCATTTCACTCCACCACGTCTATATGTATTCCATGTCACTCCTCCATGTCGCTCCACCAACTCACTCCTCCATGTCACTCGTCCACGTCACTCCTCCATGTCACACTTCCTTGTCACTCATCCATGTAGCTACTTTATGTCACTACACCAACTCACTAATCCCTTTCCCTCCGCCATGTCACTCCTCCATATCAACCCTCCATGTCACATCCTCCTTGTCGCTACAACAACTCACTCCTCCATGTCACTCCTCCATTTCACTCCACCACGTCTATATGTATTCCATGTCACTCCTCCATGTCGCTCCACCAACTCACTCCTCCATTTCACTCCTCCTTGTCACTCCTCCATGTAGATATTCCATTTCACTCCTCCATGTCGCTACACCATCTCAATCCTCCTTTTCACTTCTCCATGTCACTCATCCAAGTCATTCCTCCATGTCGCTATTCCATGTCACTCCTTATGTCGATACGTCAACTCACTCCTCCATGTCACTCCTCCATTTTACTCCACCACGTCACTCCTCCATGTCACTCCTCCATATCAACCCGCCATGTCACTCCTCCATGTCACTCCTCCATGTCACTCCTCCATGTCGCTCCACCAACTCACTCCTCCATGTCACTCCTCCATGTCGCTATTCCATGTCACTCCTTATGTCGCTATATAAACTCACTCCTCCATGTCACTCCTCCATTTCACTCCACCACGTCACTCCTCCATGTCACTCCTCCATATCAACCCTCCATGTAACTCCTCCTTGTCGCTACACCAACTCACTCCTCCATGTCACTCCTCCATTTCACTCCACCACGTCCCTCCACCATATCAACGCTCCATGTCACTCCTCCATGTCACTCCTCCATGTCCTTCCGCTATGTCACTCCACCATATCAACCCTCCTTCCTGATCAAACTTGTCACTTCTCCATGTCACTACTCCATGTCTCTCCTCCACATCACTCCTCTATATCACTCCTCCATGTCACTCCTCCATGTCACTCCTCCTTGTCGCTATTCCATGTTACTCCTCCATGTCGCTACACCAACTCAATCCTCCTTGTCACTCCTCCATGTCGCTACATCAACTCACTCCTCATGTCACTCCTCCATGTCGCAACTCCATGTCACTCCTCCATGTCGCTACACCAACTCAATCCTCCTTGTCACTCCTCCATGTCACTCATCCAAGTCACTCCTCCATGTCGCTATTCCATGTCACTCCTTATGTCGATATGCCAACTCACTCCTCCATGTCACTCCTCCATTTCACTCCACCACGTCACTCCTCCATGTCACTCCTCCATATCAACCCGTAATGTCACTCCTCCATGTCACTCCTCCATGTCACTACACCAACTCACTAATCCCTGTCCCTCCGCCATGTCACTCCACAATATCAAACCTCCTTCCTAATCAAACTTGTCAGTTCTCCATGTCACTACTCCATGTCTCTCCTCCACATCAATCCTCTATGTCACTCCTTCATGTCACTCCTCCTTATCGCTATTCCATGTCACTCCTCCATGTTGCTACACCAACTCACTCCTCATGTCACTCCTCCATGTTGCTACACCAACTCACTCCTCATGTCACTCCTCCATGTCGCTACTCCATGTCACTCCTCCATGTCGCTAAACCAACTCAATCCTCCTTGTCACTCCTCCATTTCACTTCACCACGTCACTCCTCCATGTCACTCCTCAATATCAGCCCTTCATATCACTCATCCATGTCACTCCTCCATGTCTCTCCTCCACATCACTTCACTATATCACTCCTCCATGTCACTCCTCCATGTCACTCCTCCTTGTCGCTATTCCATGTTACTCCTCCATGTCGCTAAACCAACTCACTCTTCCATGTCACTCCTCCATTTCACTCCACCACGTCACTCTTCTACATCACTCCTCATGTCACTCCTCCATGTCGCTACTCCATGTCACCACACCATGTCTTTCCTCCACATCAATCCTCTATGTCCCTCCTCCATGTCACTCCTCCATGTCATTCCTCCTTGTCGCTATTCCATGTCACTCCTCCATATCAACCCTCCATGTCACTCCTCCATGTCACTACACCAACTCAATCCTCCTTGTCACTCCTCCATGTCACTGCTCCACGTCACTCCTCTATGTCACTCCTCCATGTCACTCTTCCATTTCGCTATTCCATGTCACTCCTTATATCGCTATATAAACTCAATCCTCCATGTCACTCCTGCAATTCACTCCACCACATCACTCCTCCATGTCACTCCTCCATATCACTCCTCCATGTCACTCCTCCTTGTCACTACACCAACTCACTCCTCCATGTCACTCCTCCATTTCACTCCACCATATCAACCCTCCTTCCTGTTCAAACTTGTCACTTCTCCATGTCACTACTACATGTCTCTCCTCCACATCACTCCTCTATATCACTCCTCCATATCACTCCTCCATGTCACTCCTCCTTGTCGCTATTCCATGTTACTCCTCCATGTCACTACACCAACTCACTCTTCCATGTCACTCCTCCATTTCACTCCACCACGTCACTCTTCTACGTCACTCCTCATGTCACTCCTCCATGTCGCTACTCCTTGTGACTCCTCCATGTTACTCATCCATGTCATTCCTCCATGTCACTCCTCCAAGTCACTCCTCAATTTCACTTCTATATGACTTCAATGTCATGTCTCTCATCCGTGTAGCTCCATATTGTCACTCCTCCATGTAACTCCTTAATGTCACTACTCCATGTCGCTACTCAATGTCACTCCTCCACGTCACTCTTGCATGTCGCTCCTCCATATCATTTCTTCAAGTCTTCAATGTCATGTCTCTCATCCGTGTAGCTCCATATTGTCTCTCCTCCATATCACTCCTCCTTGTCACTTCTACATGTTTTCCATGTCACTCCTCCTCATCACTCCTCCATGTCACTTTTCAATATCACTCCTCTATGTCATTCCACTATGTCGCTACTCCATGTCACTCCTCCATGTCACTTCTATATGTCTTCCATGTCACTCCTCCATGTCGCTCCTCCTTGTCACGCCTCCATTTTGCTCCTTCATGTCACTCCTCCATGTCACTCATCCATGTCCCTCCGCCATGTCACTCCACCATATCAATCCTCCTTGCTGATCCGCCCTGTCACTCCTCCATGTCTCTCCTCCGCATCAATCCTCCATGTCACTCCTCCATGTCACTCCTCCAAGTCACTCCTCCATGTCGCTATTCCATGTCACTCCTTATGTCGAAACACCAACTCACTCCTCCATGTCACTCCTCCATTTCACTCCACCACGTCACTCCTCCATGTCACTCCTCCATATCAACACTCCATGTCACTCCTCCATGTCACTCCTCCATGTCACTACACCACCTCACTAATCCCTGTCCCTCCGCAATGTCACTCCACAATATCAAACCTCCTTCCTGATCAAACTTGTCAGTTCTCCATGTCACTACTCCATGTCTCTCCTCCACATCAATCCTCTATGTCACTCCTCCATGTCACTCCTCCATGTCACTCCTCCTTGTCGCTATTCCATGTCACTCCTCCATGTTGCTACACCAACTCACTCCTCATGTCACTCCTCCATGTCGCTACTCCATGTCACTCCTCAATGTCGCTACACCAACTCAATCCTCCTTGTCATTCCTCCATGTCACTCATCCAAGTCATTCCTCCATGTCACTCCTTTATGTCACTCCTCCAAGTCACTCCTCCATGTCACTTCTATATGTCTTCCATGTCACTCCTCCATGTCGCTCCACCAACTCACTCCTCCATGTCACTCCTCCATGTAGCTATTCCATGTCTCTCCTCCATGTTGCTCTACCAACTCATTCCTCCATGTCAGTCGTCCACGTCACTCCTCCATGTCACACTTCCTTGTCACTCATCCATGTCACTCCTCCTTGTCGCTATTCCATGTTACTCCTCCATGTCGCTACACCAACTCACTCTTCCATGTCACTCCCCCATTTCACTCCACCACGTCACTCCTCCATGTCACTCCTCCATATCAACCCTCCATGTCACTCCTCCATGGTACTCCTCCATGTCACTCCTCCTTGTCGCTCTTCCATGTCACTCCTCCATGTCGCTACACCAACTCACTCCTCCATGTAGCTACTCCATGTCACTCCTCCATGTCGCTACACCAACTCAATCCTCCTTGTCACTCCTCCATGTCACTCAGCCAAGTTATTTGTCCATGTCACTCCTTTATGTCACTCCTCCAAGTAACTCCTCCATGTCACTTCTATATGTCTTCCATGTCACTCCTCCATGTTGCTCCACCAACTCACTCCTCCATGTCACTCCTCCATGTCACTGCTCCACGTCACTCCTCTATGTCACTCCTCCATGTCACTCCTCCATGTCGCTATTCCATGTCACTCCTTATGTCGCTATATAAACTCACTCCTCCATGTCACTCCTCCATTTCACTCCACCACGTCATTCCTCCATGTCACTCCTCCATATCAACCCTCCATGTCACTCCTCCTTGTCGCTACACCAACTCACTCCTCCATGTCACTCCTCCATTTCACTCCACCACGTCTATATGTATTCCATGTCACTCCTCCATGTCGCTCCACCAACTCACTCCTCCATGTCACTCGTCCACGTCACTCCTCCATGTCACACTTCCTTGTCACTCATCCATGTAGCTACTTTATGTCACTACACCAACTCACTCATCCCTTTCCCTCCGCCATGTCACTCCTCCATATCAACCCTCCATGTCACATCCTCCTTGTCGCTACAACAACTCACTCCTCCATGTCACTCCTCCATTTCACTCCACCACGTCTATATGTATTCCATGTCACTCCTCCATGTCGCTCCACCAACTCACTCCTCCATTTCACTCCTCCTTGTCACTCCTCCATGTAGATATTCCATTTCACTCCTCCATGTCGCTACACCAACTCAATCCTCCTTTTCACTTCTCCATGTCATTCATCCAAGTCATTCCTCCATGTCGCTATTCCATGTCACTCCTTATGTCGATACGTCAACTCACTCCTCCATGACACTCCTCCATTTTACTCCACCACGTCACTCCTCCATGTCACTCCTCCATATCAACCCGCCATGTCACTCCTCCATGTCACTCCTCCATGTCACTCCTCCATGTCACTACATCAACTCACTAATCCCTGTCCCTCCGCCATGTCATTCCACAATATCAAACCTCCTTCCTGATCAAACTTGTCAGTTCACCATGTCACTACTCCATGTCTCTCCTCCACATCAATCCTCTATGTCACTCCTCCATGTCACTCCTCCATGTCACTCCTCTTTGTCGCTATTCCATGTCACTCCTCCATGTTGCTACACCAACTCACTCCTCATGTCACTCCTCCATGTCGCTACTCCATGTCACTCCTCCATGTCGCTACACCAACTCAATACTCCTTGTCACTCCTCCATGTCACTCATCCAAGTCATTCCTCCATGTCACTCCTTTATGTCACTCTTCCAAGTCACTCCTCCATGTCACTTCTATATGTCTTCCATGTCACTCCTCCTTGTCACTCCTCCATGTAGCTATTCCATGTCACTCCTCCATGTCGATCTACCAACTCACTCCTCCATGTCACTCGTCCACGTCACTCCTCCATGTCACACTTCCTTGTCACTCATCCATGTAGCTACTTTATGTCACTACACCAACTCACTCATCCCTGTCCCTCCGCCATGTAACTCCACCATATCAACCCTCCTTCCTGATCAAACTTGTGACTTCTACATGTCACTACTCCATGTCTCTCCTCCACATCACTCCTCTATATCACTCCTCCATGTCACTCCTCCATGTCACTCCTCCTTGTCGCTATTCCATGTTACTCCTCCATGTCGCTACACCAACTTACTCTTCCATGTCACTCCCCCATTTCACTCCACCACGTCACTCCTCCATGTCACTCCTCCATATCAACTCTCCATGTCACTCCTCCATGTTACTCCTCCATGTCACTACACCAACTCACTCATCACTGTCCCTCCGCCATGTCACTCCACCATATCAACCCTCCTTCCTGATCAAACTTGTCACTTCTCCATGTCACTCCTCCATTTCACTCCACCACGTACCTCCTCCATATCAACCCTCCATGTCACTCCTCCATGTCACTCCTCCATGTCCCTTCGCCATGTCACTCCTCCATGTCTCTCCTCCATGTCACTTCTCCAAGTCTTCAATGTCATGTCTCTCATCTGTGTAGCTCCACATTGTCACTCCTCCAAGTCACTCCTCCATGTCGCTACTCCATGTCGCTATTCCATGTCACTCCTTATGTCGCAACACCAACTCACTCCTCCATTTCACTCCTCCATTTCACTCCACCACGTCATTCCTCCAAATCACTCCTCCATATCAACCCTCCATGTCAATCCTCCATGTCACTCTTCCATGTCACTGCTCCATGTCACTCCTCTATGTCACTCCTCCATGTCACTCCTCCATGTCGCTATTCCATGTCATTCCTTATGTCGCTATATAAACTCAATCCTCCATGTCACTCCTCCAAGTCACTCCTCTATGTCACTGCTATATGTCTTCCATGTCACTCCTCCATGTCGCTCCACCAACTCACTCCTCCATGTCACTCCTCCTTGTCACTCCTCCATGCCGCTATTCCATGTCACTCCTCCATGTCGCTCTATCAACTCACTCCTCCATGTCACTCGTCCGCGTCACTCCTCCATGTCGCACTTCATTGTCACTCCTCAATGTAGCTACTTCATGTCACTACACCAACTCACTCATCCCTGTCCCTCCGCCATGTCACTCCACCATATCAACCCTCCTTCCTGATCAAACTTGTCACTTCTCCATGTCACTACTCCATGTCTCTCCTCCACATCACTCCTCTATATCACTCCTCCATGTCACTCCTCCATGTCACTCCTCCTTGTCGCTATTCCATGTTACTCCTCCATGTCGCTACACCAACTCACTCATCCCTGTCCTTCCGCCATGTCACTCCACCATATCATCCCTCCTTCCTGATCAAACTTGTCACTTCTCCATGTCACTACTACATATCTCTCCCCCACATCAAACCTCTATGTCACTCTTCCATGTCACTCCTCCATGTCGCTACACCAACTCAATCCTCATGTCACTCCTCCATGTAGCTACTCCATGTCACTCCTCCATGTCACTCCTCCATGTCACTGCTCCACGTCACTCCTCTATGTCACTCCTCCATGTCACTCCTCCTTGTCGCTATTCCATGTTAATCCTCCATGTCGCTACACTAACTCACTCTTCCATGTCACTCCCACATTTCACTCCACCACGTCACTCCTCTATGTCACTCCTCCATATACACCCTCCATGTCACTACTCCATGTTACTCATCCATGTCACTACACCAACTCACTCATCCCTGTCCCTCCGCCATGTCACTCCACCATATCAACCCTCCTTCCTGATCAAACTTGTCACTTCTCCATGTCACTACTCCATGTCTCTCCCCCACATCAAACCTTTATGTCACTCCTCCATGTCACTCCTCTATGTCACTCCTCCTTGTTGCTCTTCCATGTCACTCCTCCATGTCGCTACAACAACTCAATCCTCATGTCACTCCTCCATGCAGCTACTCCAAGTCACTCCTCCATGTCGCTACACCAACTCAATCCTCCATGTCACTTCTATATGTCTTCCATGTCACTCCTCCATGTTGCTCCATCAACTCACTCCTCCATGTCACTCCTCCATGTCACTGCTCCACGTCACTCCTCTATGTCACTCCTCCATGTCACTCCTCCATGTCGCTATTCCATGTCACTCCTTATGTCGCTATATAAACTCACTCCTCCATGTCACTCCTCCATTTCACTCCACCACGTCACTCCTCCATGTCACTCCTCCATATCAACCCTCCATGTCACTCCTCCTTGTCGCTACACCAACTCACTCCTCCATGTCACTCCTCCATTTCACTCCACCAAGTCTATATGTCTTCCATGTCACTCCTCCATGTCGCTCCACCAACTCACTCTTCCATGTCACTCCTCCTTGTCACTCCTCCATGTAGCTATTCCATTTCACTACTCCATGTCGCTACACCAACTCAATCCTCCTTGTCACTCCACCATGTCACTCATCCAAGTCACTCCTCCATGTCGCTATTCCATGTAACTCCTTATGTCGATACGCCAACTCACTACTCCATGTCACTCCTCCATTTCACTCCACCACGTCACTCCTCCATGTCACTCCTCCATATCAACCCTCCATGTCACTCCTCCATGTCACTCCTCCATGTCACTCTTCCATGCCACTACACCAACTCACTAATCCCTGTCCCTCCGCCATGTAACTCCACAAAATCAAACCTCCTTCCTGATCAAACTAGTCAGTTCTCCATGTCACTACTCTATGTCTCTCATCCACATCAATCCTCTATGCCACTCCTCCATGTCACTCCTCCATGTCACTACTCCTTGTCGCTATTCCATGTCACTCCTCCATGTTGCTACACCAACTCACTCCTCATGGTTCTCCTCCATGTCGCTACTCCATGTCACTCCTCCATGTAGCTACACCAACTCAATCCTCCTTGTCACTCCTCCATGTCACTCATCCAAGTCATTCCTCCGTGTCACTCCTTTATGTCACTCCTCCAAATCACTCCTCCATGTCACTTCTATATGTCTTCCATGTCACTCCTCCATGTCGCTCCACCAACTCATTCCTCCATGTCACTCCTCCATGCCGCTATTCCATGTCACTCCTTATGTCGCTATATAAACTCACTCCTCCATGTCACTCCTCCATTTCACTCCACCACGTCACTCCTCCATGTCACTCCTCCATATCAACCCTCCATGTAACTCCTCCTTGTCGCTACACCAACTCACTCCTCCATGTCACTCCTCCATTTCACTCCACCACGTCCCTCCACCATATCAACCCTCCATGTCACTCCTCCATGTCACTCCTCCATGTCCTTCCGCTATGTCACTCCACCATATCAACCCTCCTTCCTGATCAAACTTGTCACTTCTCCATGTCACTACTCCATGTCTCTCCTCCACATCACTCCTCTATATCACTCCTCCATGTCACTCCTCCATGTCACTCCTCCTTGTCGCTATTCCATGTTACTCCTCCATGTCGCTACACCAACTCAATCCTCCTTGTCACTCCTCCATGTCACTCAGCCAAGTCATTTGTCCATGTCACTCCTTTATGTCACTCCTCCAAGTCACTCCTCCATGTCACTTCTATATGTCTTCCATGTCACTCCTCCATGTTGCTCCACCAACTCACTCCTCCATGTCACTCCTCCATGTCACTGCTCCACGTCACTCCTCTATGTCACTCCTCCATGTCACTCCTCAATGTCACTATTCCATGTCACTCCTTATGTCGCTATACCAACTCACTCCTCCATGTCACTCCTCCATTTCACTCCACCACGTCACTCCTCCATGTCACTCCTCCATATCAACCCTCCATGTCACTCCTACATGTCACTCCTCCATATCACTCCTCCATGTCACTCCTCTATGTCACTACACCAACTCACTCATCCCTTCCCCTCCGCCATGTCACTCCACCATATCAACCCTCCTTCCTGATCAAACTTGTCACTTCTATATGTCACTACTCCATGTCTCTCCTCCACATCAATCTTCTATGTCACTCCTCCATGTCACTCCTGCATGTCACTCCTCCTAGTCGCTATTCCATGACACTCCTCCATGTCACTACACCAACTCACTCCTCATGTCACTCCTCCATGTCCTCCATGTCACTCCACCATATCAACCCTCCTTCCTGATCAAACTTGTCACTTCTCCATGTCACTACTCCTTGTCTCTCCTCCACATCAATCTTCTATGTCACTCCTCCATGTCACTCCTCCATGTCACTCCTCCTTGTCGCTATTCCATGACACTCCTCCATGTCACTACACCAACTCACTCCTCATGTCACTCCTCCATGTCACTCCTCCATGTCGCTATTCCATGTCACTCCTTATGTCGCAACACCAACTCACTCCTCCATTTCACTCCTCCATTTCACTCCACCACGTCATTCCTCCAAATCACTCCTCCATATCAACCCTCCATGTCAATCCTCCATGTCACTCTTCCATGTCACTGCTCCATGTCACTCCTCTATGTCACTCCTCCATGTCACTCCTCCTTGTCGCTATTCCATGTCACTCCTCCATGTTGCTACACCAACTCACTCCTCATGTCACTCCTCCATGTCGCTACTCCATGTCACTCCTCAATGTCGCTACACCAACTCAATCCTCCTTGTCATTCCTCCATGTCACTCATCCAAGTCATTCCTCCATGTCACTCCTTTATGTCACTCCTCCAAGTCACTCCTCCATGTCACTTCTATATGTCTTCCATGTCACTCCTCCATGTCGCTCCACCAACTCACTCCTCCATGTCACTCCTCCATGTAGCTATTCCATGTCTCTCCTCCATGTTGCTCTACCAACTCATTCCTCCATGTCAGTCGTCCACGTCACTCCTCCATGTCACACTTCCTTGTCACTCATCCATGTCACTCCTCCTTGTCGCTATTCCATGTTACTCCTCCATGTCGCTACACCAACTCACTCTTCCATGTCACTCCCCCATTTCACTCCACCACGTCACTCCTCCATGTCACTCCTCCATATCAACCCTCCATGTCACTCCTCCATGGTACTCCTCCATGTCACTCCTCCTTGTCGCTCTTCCATGTCACTCCTCCATGTCGCTACACCAACTCACTCCTCCATGTAGCTACTCCATGTCACTCCTCCATGTCGCTACACCAACTCAATCCTCCTTGTCACTCCTCCATGTCACTCAGCCAAGTTATTTGTCCATGTCACTCCTTTATGTCACTCCTCCAAGTAACTCCTCCATGTCACTTCTATATGTCTTCCATGTCACTCCTCCATGTTGCTCCACCAACTCACTCCTCCATGTCACTCCTCCATGTCACTGCTCCACGTCACTCCTCTATGTCACTCCTCCATGTCACTCCTCCATGTCGCTATTCCATTTCACTCCTTATGTCGCTATATAAACTCACTCCTCCATGTCACTCCTCCATTTCACTCCACCACGTCATTCCTCCATGTCACTCCTCCATATCAACCCTCCATGTCACTCCTCCTTGTCGCTACACCAACTCACTCCTCCATGTCACTCCTCCATTTCACTCCACCACGTCTATATGTATTCCATGTCACTCCTCCATGTCGCTCCACCAACTCACTCCTCCATGTCACTCGTCCATGTCACTCCTCCATGTCACACTTCCTTGTCACTCATCCATGTAGCTACTTTATGTCACTACACCAACTCACTCATCCCTTTCCCTCCGCCATGTCACTCCTCCATATCAACCCTCCATGTCACATCCTCCTTGTCGCTACAACAACTCACTCCTCCATGTCACTCCTCCATTTCACTCCACCACGTCTATATGTATTCCATGTCACTCCTCCATGTCGCTCCACCAACTCACTCCTCCATTTCACTCCTCCTTGTCACTCCTCCATGTAGATATTCCATTTCACTCCTCCATGTCGCTACACCAACTCAATCCTCCTTTTCACTTCTCCATGTCATTCATCCAAGTCATTCCTCCATGTCGCTATTCCATGTCACTCCTTATGTCGATACGTCAACTCACTCCTCCATGTCACTCCTCCATTTTACTCCACCACGTCACTCCTCCATGTCACTCCTCCATATCAACCCGCCATGTCACTCCTCCATGTCACTCCTCCATGTCACTCCTCCATGTCACTACATCAACTCACTAATCCCTGTCCCTCCGCCATGTCATTCCACAATATCAAACCTCCTTCCTGATCAAACTTGTCAGTTCACCATGTCACTACTCCATGTCTCTCCTCCACATCAATCCTCTATGTCACTCCTCCATGTCACTCCTCCATGTCACTCCTCTTTGTCGCTATTCCATGTCACTCCTCCATGTTGCTACACCAACTCACTCCTCATGTCACTCCTCCATGTCGCTACTCCATGTCACTCCTCCATGTTGCTACACCAACTCAATACTCCTTGTCACTCCTCCATGTCACTCATCCAAGTCATTCCTCCATGTCACTCCTTTATGTCACTCTTCCAAGTCACTCCTCCATGTCACTTCTATATGTCTTCCATGTCACTCCTCCTTGTCACTCCTCCATGTAGCTATTCCATGTCACTCCTCCATGTCGATCTACCAACTCACTCCTCCATGTCACTCGTCCACGTCACTCCTCCATGTCACACTTCCTTGTCACTCATCCATGTAGCTACTTTATGTCACTACACCAACTCACTCATCCCTGTCCCTCCGCCATGTAACTCCACCATATCAACCCTCCTTCCTGATCAAACTTGTGACTTCTACATGTCACTACTCCATGTCTCTCCTCCACATCACTCCTCTATATCACTCCTCCATGTCACTCCTCCATGTCACTCCTCCTTGTCGCTATTCCATGTTACTCCTCCATGTCGCTACACCAACTTACTCTTCCATGTCACTCCCCCATTTCACTCCACCACGTCACTCCTCCATGTCACTCCTCCATATCAACTCTCCATGTCACTCCTCCATGTTACTCCTCCATGTCACTACACCAACTCACTCATCACTGTCCCTCCGCCATGTCACTCCACCATATCAACCCTCCTTCCTGATCAAACTTGTCACTTCTCCATGTCACTCCTCCATTTCACTCCACCACGTACCTCCTCCATATCAACCCTCCATGTCACTCCTCCATGTCACTCCTCCATGTCCCTTCGCCATGTCACTCCTCCATGTCTCTCCTCCATGTCACTTCTCCAAGTCTTCAATGTCATGTCTCTCATCTGTGTAGCTCCACATTGTCACTCCTCCAAGTCACTCCTCCATGTCGCTACTCCATGTCGCTATTCCATGTCACTCCTTATGTCGCAACACCAACTCACTCCTCCATTTCACTCCTCCATTTCACTCCACCACGTCATTCCTCCAAATCACTCCTCCATATCAACCCTCCATGTCAATCCTCCATGTCACTCTTCCATGTCACTGCTCCATGTCACTCCTCTATGTCACTCCTCCATGTCACTCCTCCATGTCGCTATTCCATGTCATTCCTTATGTCGCTATATAAACTCAATCCTCCATGTCACTCCTCCAAGTCACTCCTCTATGTCACTGCTATATGTCTTCCATGTCACTCCTCCATGTCGCTCCACCAACTCACTCCTCCATGTCACTCGTCCGCGTCACTCCTCCATGTCGCACTTCATTGTCACTCCTCAATGTAGCTACTTCATGTCACTACACCAACTCACTCATCCCTGTCCCTCCGCCATGTCACTCCACCATATCAACCCTCCTTCCTGATCAAACTTGTCACTTCTCCATGTCACTACTCCATGTCTCTCCTCCACATCACTCCTCTATATCACTCCTCCATGTCACTCCTCCATGTCACTCCTCCTTGTCGCTATTCCATGTTACTCCTCCATGTCGCTACACCAACTCACTCATCCCTGTCCTTCCGCCATGTCACTCCACCATATCATCCCTCCTTCCTGATCAAACTTGTCACTTCTCCATGTCACTACTACATATCTCTCCCCCACATCAAACCTCTATGTCACTCTTCCATGTCACTCCTCCATGTCGCTACACCAACTCAATCCTCATGTCACTCCTCCATGTAGCTACTCCATGTCACTCCTCCATGTCACTCCTCCATGTCACTGCTCCACGTCACTCCTCTATGTCACTCCTCCATGTCACTCCTCCTTGTCGCTATTCCATGTTAATCCTCCATGTCGCTACACTAACTCACTCTTCCATGTCACTCCCACATTTCACTCCACCACGTCACTCCTCTATGTCACTCCTCCATATACACCCTCCATGTCACTACTCCATGTTACTCATCCATGTCACTACACCAACTCACTCATCCCTGTCCCTCCGCCATGTCACTCCACCATATCAACCCTCCTTCCTGATCAAACTTGTCACTTCTCCATGTCACTACTCCATGTCTCTCCCCCACATCAAACCTTTATGTCACTCCTCCATGTCACTCCTCTATGTCACTCCTCCTTGTTGCTCTTCCATGTCACTCCTCCATGTCGCTACAACAACTCAATCCTCATGTCACTCCTCCATGCAGCTACTCCAAGTCACTCCTCCATGTCGCTACACCAACTCAATCCTCCATGTCACTTCTATATGTCTTCCATGTCACTCCTCCATGTTGCTCCATCAACTCACTCCTCCATGTCACTCCTCCATGTCACTGCTCCACGTCACTCCTCTATGTCACTCCTCCATGTCACTCCTCCATGTCGCTATTCCATGTCACTCCTTATGTCGCTATATAAACTCACTCCTCCATGTCACTCCTCCATTTCACTCCACCACGTCACTCCTCCATGTCACTCCTCCATATCAACCCTCCATGTCACTCCTCCTTGTCGCTACACCAACTCACTCCTCCATGTCACTCCTCCATTTCACTCCACCAAGTCTATATGTCTTCCATGTCACTCCTCCATGTCGCTCCACCAACTCACTCTTCCATGTCACTCCTCCTTGTCACTCCTCCATGTAGCTATTCCATTTCACTACTCCATGTCGCTACACCAACTCAATCCTCCTTGTCACTCCACCATGTCACTCATCCAAGTCACTCCTCAATGTCGCTATTCCATGTAACTCCTTATGTCGATACGCCAACTCACTACTCCATGTCACTCCTCCATTTCACTCCACCACGTCACTCCTCCATGTCACTCCTCCATATCAACCCTCCATGTCACTCCTCCATGTCACTCCTCCATGTCACTCTTCCATGCCACTACACCAACTCACTAATCCCTGTCCCTCCGCCATGTAACTCCACAAAATCAAACCTCCTTCCTGATCAAACTAGTCAGTTCTCCATGTCACTACTCTATGTCTCTCATCCACATCAATCCTCTATGCCACTCCTCCATGTCACTCCTCCATGTCACTACTCCTTGTCGCTATTCCATGTCACTCCTCCATGTTGCTACACCAACTCACTCCTCATGGTTCTCCTCCATGTCGCTACTCCATGTCACTCCTCCATGTAGCTACACCAACTCAATCCTCCTTGTCACTCCTCCATGTCACTCATCCAAGTCATTCCTCCGTGTCACTCCTTTATGTCACTCCTCCAAATCACTCCTCCATGTCACTTCTATATGTCTTCCATGTCACTCCTCCATGTCGCTCCACCAACTCATTCCTCCATGTCACTCCTCCATGCCGCTATTCCATGTCACTCCTTATGTCGCTATATAAACTCACTCCTCCATGTCACTCCTCCATTTCACTCCACCACGTCACTCCTCCATGTCACTCCTCCATATCAACCCTCCATGTAACTCCTCCTTGTCGCTACACCAACTCACTCCTCCATGTCACTCCTCCATTTCACTCCACCACGTCCCTCCACCATATCAACCCTCCATGTCACTCCTCCATGTCACTCCTCCATGTCCTTCCGCTATGTCACTCCACCATATCAACCCTCCTTCCTGATCAAACTTGTCACTTCTCCATGTCACTACTCCATGTCTCTCCTCCACATCACTCCTCTATATCACTCCTCCATGTCACTCCTCCATGTCACTCCTCCTTGTCGCTATTCCATGTTACTCCTCCATGTCGCTACACCAACTCAATCCTCCTTGTCACTCCTCCATGTCACTCAGCCAAGTCATTTGTCCATGTCACTCCTTTATGTCACTCCTCCAAGTCACTCCTCCATGTCACTTCTATATGTCTTCCATGTCACTCCTCCATGTTGCTCCACCAACTCACTCCTCCATGTCACTCCTCCATGTCACTGCTCCACGTCACTCCTCTATGTCACTCCTCCATGTCACTCCTCAATGTCACTATTCCATGTCACTCCTTATGTCGCTATACCAACTCACTCCTCCATGTCACTCCTCCATTTCACTCCACCACGTCACTCCTCCATGTCACTCCTCCATATCAACCCTCCATGTCACTCCTACATGTCACTCCTCCATATCACTCCTCCATGTCACTCCTCTATGTCACTACACCAACTCACTCATCCCTTCCCCTCCGCCATGTCACTCCACCATATCAACCCTCCTTCCTGATCAAACTTGTCACTTCTATATGTCACTACTCCATGTCTCTCCTCCACATCAATCTTCTATGTCACTCCTCCATGTCACTCCTGCATGTCACTCCTCCTAGTCGCTATTCCATGACACTCCTCCATGTCACTACACCAACTCACTCCTCATGTCACTCCTCCATGTCCTCCATGTCACTCCACCATATCAACCCTCCTTCCTGATCAAACTTGTCACTTCTCCATGTCACTACTCCTTGTCTCTCCTCCACATCAATCTTCTATGTCACTCCTCCATGTCACTCCTCCATGTCACTCCTCCTTGTCGCTATTCCATGACACTCCTCCATGTCACTACACCAACTCACTCCTCATGTCACTCCTCCATGTCACTCCTCCATGTCGCTATTCCATGTCACTCCTTATGTCGCAACACCAACTCACTCCTCCATTTCACTCCTCCATTTCACTCCAACACGTCATTCCTCCAAATCACTCCTCCATATCAACCCTCCATGTCAATCCTCCATGTCACTCTTCCATGTCACTGCTCCATGTCACTCCTCTATGTCACTCCTCCATGTCACTCCTCCATGTCGCTATTCCATGTCATTCCTTATGTCGCTATATAAACTCAATCCTCCATGTCACTCCTCCAAGTCACTCCTCTATGTCACTGCTATATGTCTTCCATGTCACTCCTCCATGTCGCTCCACCAACTCACTCCTCCATGTCACTCCTCCTTGTCACTCCTCCATGTAGCTATTCCATGTCACTCCTCCATGTCGCTCTATCAACTCACTCCTCCATGTCACTCGTCCACATCACTCCTCCATGTCGCACTTCATTGTCACTCCTCCATGTAGCTACTTCATGTCACTACACCAACTCACTCATCCCTGTCCCTCCGCCATGTCACTCCACCATATCAACCCTCCTTCCTGATCAAACTTGTCACTTCTCCATGTCACTACTCCATGTCTCTCCTCCATATCACTCCTCTATATCACTCCTCCATGTCACTCCTCCATGTCACTCCTCCTTGTCGCTATTCCATGTTACTCCTCCATGTCGCTACACCAACTCACTCATCCCTGTCCTTCCGCCATGTCACTCCACCATATCATCCCTCCTTCCTGATCAAACTTGTCACTTCTCCATGTCACTACTACATATCTCTCCCCCACATCAAACCTCTATGTCGCTCTTCCATGTCACTCCTCCATGTCGCTACACCAACTCAATCCTCATGTCACTCCTCCATGTAGCTACTCCATGTCACTCCTCCATGTCGCTACACCAACTCAATCCTCCTTGTCACTCCTCCATGTCACTCAGCCAAGTCACTTCTCCATGTCACTACTACATGTCTCTCCTCCACATCACTCCTCTATATCACTCCTCCATGTCACTCCTCCATGTCACTCCTCCTTGTCGCTATTCCATGTTACTCCTCCATGTCGCTACACCAACTCAATCCTCCTTGTCACTCCTCCATGTCACTCAGCCAAGTCATTTGTCCATGTCACTCCTTTATGTCACTCCTCCAAGTCACTCCTCCATGTCACTTCTATATGTCTTCCATGTCACTCCTCCATGTTGCTCCACCAACTCACTCCTCCATGTCACTCCTCCATGTCACTGCTCCACGTCACTCCTCTATGTCACTCCTCCATGTCACTCCTCAAGGTCACTATTCCATGTCACTCCTTATGTCGCTATACCAACTCACTCCTCCATGTCACTCCTCCATTTCACTCCACCACGTCACTCCTCCATGTCACTCCTCCATATCAACCCTCCATGTCACTCCTACATGTCACTCCTCCCTATCACTCCTCCATGTCACTCCTCTATGTCACTACACCAACTCACTCATCCCTTCCCCTCCGCCATGTCACTCCACCATATCAACCCTCCTTCCTGATCAAACTTGTCACTTCTCCATGTCACTACTCCATGTCTCTCCTCTACATCAATCTTCTATGTCACTCCTCCATGTCACTCCTGCATGTCACTCCTCCTAGTCGCTATTCCATGACACTCCTCCATGTCACTACACCAACTCACTCCTCATGTCACTCCTCCATGTCACTCCTCCATGTCCTCCATGTCACTCCACCATATCAACCCTCCTTCCTGATCAAACTTGTCACTTCTCCATGTCACTACTCCTTGTCTCTCCTCCACATCAATCTTCTATGTCACTCCTCCATGTCACTCCTCCATGTCACTCCTCCTTGTCGCTATTCCATGACACTCCTCTATGTCACTCCTCCATGTCACTCCTCCATGTCGCTATTCCATGTCACTCCTTATGTCGCTATATAAACTCACTCCTCCATGTCACTCCTCCATTTCACTCCACCACGTCACTCCTCCATGTCACTCCTCCATATCAACCCTCCATGTCACTCCTCCTTGTCGCTACACCAACTCACTCCTCCATGTCACTCCTCCATTTCACTCCACCAAGTCTATATGTCTTCCATGTCACTCCTCCATGTCGCTCCACCAACTCACTCTTCCATGTCACTCCTCCTTGTCACTCCTCCATGTAGCTATTCCATTTCACTACTCCATGTCGCTACACCAACTCAATCCTCCTTGTCACTCCTCCATGTCACTCATCCAAGTCACTCCTCCATGTCGCTATTCCATGTAACTCCTTATGTCGATACGCCAACTCACTACTCCATGTCACTCCTCCATTTCACTCCACCACGTCACTCCTCCATGTCACTCCTCCATATCAACCCTCCATGTCACTCCTCCATGTCACTCCTCCATGTCACTCTTCCATGTCACTACACCAACTCACTAATCCCTGTCCCTCCGCCATGTAACTCCACAAAATCAAACCTCCTTCCTGATCAAACTAGTCAGATCTCCATGTCACTACTCTATGTCTCTCATCCACATCAATCCTCTATGCCACTCCTCCATGTCACTCCTCCATGTCACTACTCCTTGTCGCTATTCCATGTCACTCCTCCATGTTGCTACACCAACTCACTCCTCATGTCACTCCTCCATGTCGCTACTCCATGTCACTCCTCCATGTAGCTACACCAACTCAATCCTCCTTGTCACTCCTCCATGTCACTCATCCAAGTCATTCCTCCGTGTCACTCCTTTATGTCACTCCTCCAAATCACTCCTCCATGTCACTTCTATATGTCTTCCATGTCACTCCTCCATGTCGCTCCACCAACTCATTCCTCCATGTCACTCCTCCATGCCGCTATTCCATGTCACTCCTTATGTCGCTATATAAACTCACTCCTCCATGTCACTCCTCCATTTCACTCCACCACGTCACTCCTCCATGTCACTCCTCCATATCAACCCTCCATGTAACTCCTCCTTGTCGCTACACCAACTCACTCCTCCATGTCACTCCTCCATTTCACTCCACCACGTCCCTCCACCATATCAACCCTCCATGTCACTCCTCCATGTCACTCCTCCATGTCCTTCCGCTATGTCACTCCACCATATCAACCCTCCTTCCTGATCAAACTTGTCACTTCTCCATGTCACTACTCCATGTCTCTCCTCCACATCACTCCTCTATATCACTCCTCCATGTCACTCCTCCATGTCACTCCTCCTTGTCGCTATTCCATGTTACTCCTCCATGTCGCTACACCAACTCAATCCTCCTTGTCACTCCTCCATGTCACTCAGCCAAGTCATTTGTCCATGTCACTCCTTTATGTCACTCCTCCAAGTCACTCCTCCATGTCACTTCTATATGTCTTCCATGTCACTCCTCCATGTTGCTCCACCAACTCACTCCTCCATGTCACTCCTCCATGTCACTGCTCCACGTCACTCCTCTATGTCACTCCTCCATGTCACTCCTCCATGTCGCTATTCCATGTCATTACTTATGTCGCTATATAAACTCAATCCTCCATGTCACTCCTCCATTTCACTCCACTACGTCACTCCTCCATGTCACTCCTCCATATCAACCCTCCATGTCACTCCTCCTTGTCGCTACACCAACTCACTCCTCCATGTCACTCCTCCATTTCACTCCACTACGTACCTCCTCCATATCAACCCTCCATGTCACTCCTCCATGTCACTCCTCCATGTCCCTTCGCCATGTCACTCCTCCATGTCTCTCCTCCATGTCACTTCTCCAAGTCTTCAATGTCATGTCTCATCTGTGTAGCTCCACATTGTCACTCCTCCAAGTCACTCCTCCATGTCGCTACTCCATGTCACACCTCCTTGTCACTCCTCCATGTAGCTACTCCATGTCACTCCTCCATGTCGCTCTACCAACTCACTCCTCCATGTCACTCCTCTATATCACTCCTCCATGTTACTCCTCCATATCGATCCTCCATGTCATTTCTCCATGTCACTCCTCCTTGTTGCAATTCCATGTCACTCCTCCATGTCGCTACATCAACTCACTCCTCATGTCATTCCTCCATGTCGCAATTCCATGTCACTCATCCATGTCGCTACACCAACTCAATCCTCCTTGTCACTCCTCCATGTCACTCATCCAAGTCACTCCTCCATGTCGCTATTCCATGTCACTCCTTATGTCGATACGCCAACTCACTCCTCCATTTCACTCCTCCATTTCACTCCACCACGTCACTCCTCCATGTCACTCCTCCATATCAACCCGTAATGTCACTCCTCCATGTCACTCCTCCATGTCACTACACCAACTCATTAATCCCTGTCCCTCCGCCATGTCACTCCACTATATCAAACCTCCTTCCTAATCAAACTTGTCAGTTCTCCATGTCACTACTCCATGTCTCTCCTCCACATCAATCCTCTATGTCACTCCTCCATGTCACTCCTCCATGTCACTCCTCCTTATCGCTATTCCATGTCACTCCTCCATGTTGCTACACCAACTCACTCCTCATGTCACTCCTCCATGTTGCCACACCAACTCACTCCTCATGTCACTCCTCCATGTCGCTACTCCATGTCACTCCTCCATGTCGCTACACCAACTCAATCCTCCTTGTCACTCCTCCATGTCACTCATCCAAGTCATTCCTCCATGTCACTCCTTTATGTCACTCCTCCAAGTCACTCCTCCATGTCACTTCTATGTCTTCCATGTTACTCCTCCATGTCGCTCCACCAACTCACTCCGCCATGTCACTCCTCCTTGTCAATCCTCCATGTAGCTATTCCATGTCACTCCTCCATGTCGCTCTACCAACTCACTCCTCCATGTCACTCGTCCATGTCACTCCTCCATGTCACACTTCCTTGTCACTCCTCCATGTAGCTACTTCATGTCACTACACCAACTCACTCATCCCTGTCCCTCCGCCATGTAACTCCACCATATCAACCCTCCTTCCTGATCAAACTTGTCACTTCTCCATGTCACTACTCCATGTCTCTCCTCCACATCACTCCTCTATATCACTCCTCCATGTTACTTCTCCTTGTCGCTATTCCATGTTAATCCTCCATGTCGCTACACTAACTCACTCTTCCATGTCACTCCCACATTTCACTCTACCACGTCACTCTTCTATGTCACTCCTCCATATACATCCTCCATGTCACTACTCCATGTTACTCCTCCATGTCACTACACCAACTCACTCATCCCTGTCCCTCTGCCATGTCACTCCACCATATCAACCCTCCTTCCTGATCAAACTTGTCACTTCTCCATGTCACTACTCCATGTCTCTCCCCCACATCAAACCTCTATGTCACTCCTCCATGTAACTCCTCTATGTCACTCCTCCTTGTTGCTCTTCCATGTCACTCCTCCATGTCGCTACACCAACTCAATCCTAATGTCACTCCTCCATGTAGCTACTCCAAGTCACTCCTCCATGTCGCTACACCAACTCAATCCTCCATGTCACTTCTATATGTCTTCCATGTCACTCCTCCATGTTGCTCCACCAACTCACTCCTCCATGTCACTCCTCCATGTCACTGCTCCACGTCACTCCTCTATGTCACTCCTCCATGTCACTCCTCCATGTCGCTATTCCATGTCACTCCTTATGTCGCTATATAAACTCACTCCTCCATGTCACTCCTCCATATCAACCCTCCATGTCACTCCTCCTTGTCGCTACACCAACTCACTCCTCCATGTCACTCCTCCATTTCACTCCACCAAGTCTATATGTCTTCCATGTCACTCCTCCATGTCGCTCCACCAACTCACTCTTCCATGTCACTCCTCCTTGTCACTCCTCCATGTAGCTATTCCATTTCACTACTCCTTGTCGCTACACCAACTCACTCCTCCATGTCACTCCTCCATTTCACTCCACCAAGTCTATATGTCTTCCAAGTCACTCCTCCATGTCGCTATTCCATGTAACTCCTAATGTCGATACACCAACTCACTACTCCATGTCACTCCTCCATTTCACTCCACCACGTCACTCCTCCATGTCACTCCTCCATATCAACCCTCCATGTCACTCCTCCATGTCACTCCTCCATGTCACTCTTCCATGTCACTACACCAACTCACTAATCCCTGTCCCTCCGCCATGTAACTCCACAAAATCAAACCTCCTTCCTGATCAAACTAGTCAGTTCTCCATGTCACTACTCTATGTCTCTCATCCACATCAATCCTCTATGCCACTCCTCCATGTCACTCCTCCATGTCACTACTCATTGTCGCTATTCCATGTCACTCCTCCATGTTGCTACACCAACTCACTCCTCATGGTTCTCCTCCATGTCGCTACTCCATGTCACTCCTCCATGTAGCTACACCAACTCAATCCTCCTTGTCACTCCTCCATGTCACTCATCCAAGTCATTCCTCCGTGTCACTCCTTTATGTCACTCCTCCAAATCACTCCTCCATGTCACTTCTATATGTCTTCCATGTCACTCCTCCATGTCGCTCCACCAACTCATTCCTCCATGTCACTCCTCCATGCCGCTATTCCATGTCACTCCTTATGTCGCTATATAAACTCACTCCTCCATGTCACTCCTCCATTTCACTCCACCACGTCACTCCTCCATGTCACTCCTCCATATCAACCCTCCATGTAACTCCTCCTTGTCGCTACACCAACTCACTCCTCCATGTCACTCCTCCATTTCACTCCACCACGTCCCTCCACCATATCAACCCTCCATGTCACTCCTCCATGTCACTCCTCCATGTCCTTCCGCTATGTCACTCCACCATATCAACCCTCCTTCCTGATCAAACTTGTCACTTCTCCATGTCACTACTCCATGTCTCTCCTCCACATCACTCCTCTATATCACTCCTCCATGTCACTCCTCCATGTCACTCCTCCTTGTCGCTATTCCATGTTACTCCTCCATGTCGCTACACCAACTCAATCCTCCTTGTCACCCCTCCATGTCACTCAGCCAAGTCATTTGTCCATGTCACTCCTTTATGTCACTCCTCCAAGTCACTCCTCCATGTCACTTCTATATGTCTTCCATGTCACTCCTCCATGTTGCTCCACCAACTCACTCCTCCATGTCACTCCTCCATGTCACTGCTCCACGTCACTCCTCTATGTCACTCCTCCATGTCACTCCTCAATGTCACTATTCCATGTCACTCCTTATGTCGCTATACCAACTCACTCCTCCATGTCACTCCTCCATTTCACTCCACCACGTCACTCCTCCATGTCACTCCTCCATATCAACCCTCCATGTCACTCCTACATGTCACTCCTCCATATCACTCCTCCATGTCACTCCTCTATGTCACTACACCAACTCACTCATCCCTTCCCCTCCGCCATGTCACTCCACCATATCAACCCTCCTTCCTGATCAAACTTGTCACTTCTATATGTCACTACTCCATGTCTCTCCTCCACATCAATCTTCTATGTCACTCCTCCATGTCACTCCTGCATGTCACTCCTCCTAGTCGCTATTCCATGACACTCCTCCATGTCACTACACCAACTCACTCCTCATGTCACTCCTCCATGTCCTCCATGTCACTCCACCATATCAACCCTCCTTCCTGATCAAACTTGTCACTTCTCCATGTCACTACTCCTTGTCTCTCCTCCACATCAATCTTCTATGTCACTCCTCCATGTCACTCCTCCATGTCACTCCTCCTTGTCGCTATTCCATGACACTCCTCCATGTCACTACACCAACTCACTCCTCATGTCACTCCTCCATGTCACTCCTCCATGTCGCTATTCCATGTCACTCCTTATGTCGCAACACCAACTCACTCCTCCATTTCACTCCTCCATTTCACTCCAACACGTCATTCCTCCAAATCACTCCTCCATATCAACCCTCCATGTCAATCCTCCATGTCACTCTTCCATGTCACTGCTCCATGTCACTCCTCTATGTCACTCCTCCATGTCACTCCTCCATGTCGCTATTCCATGTCATTCCTTATGTCGCTATATAAACTCAATCCTCCATGTCACTCCTCCAAGTCACTCCTCTATGTCACTGCTATATGTCTTCCATGTCACTCCTCCATGTCGCTCCACCAACTCACTCCTCCATGTCACTCCTCCTTGTCACTCCTCCATGTAGCTATTCCATGTCACTCCTCCATGTCGCTCTATCAACTCACTCCTCCATGTCACTCGTCCACATCACTCCTCCATGTCGCACTTCATTGTCACTCCTCCATGTAGCTACTTCATGTCACTACACCAACTCACTCATCCCTGTCCCTCCGCCATGTCACTCCACCATATCAACCCTCCTTCCTGATCAAACTTGTCACTTCTCCATGTCACTACTCCATGTCTCTCCTCCATATCACTCCTCTATATCACTCCTCCATGTCACTCCTCCATGTCACTCCTCCTTGTCGCTATTCCATGTTACTCCTCCATGTCGCTACACCAACTCACTCATCCCTGTCCTTCCGCCATGTCACTCCACCATATCATCCCTCCTTCCTGATCAAACTTGTCACTTCTCCATGTCACTACTACATATCTCTCCCCCACATCAAACCTCTATGTCGCTCTTCCATGTCACTCCTCCATGTCGCTACACCAACTCAATCCTCATGTCACTCCTCCATGTAGCTACTCCATGTCACTCCTCCATGTCGCTACACCAACTCAATCCTCCTTGTCACTCCTCCATGTCACTCAGCCAAGTCACTTCTCCATGTCACTACTACATGTCTCTCCTCCACATCACTCCTCTATATCACTCCTCCATGTCACTCCTCCATGTCACTCCTCCTTGTCGCTATTCCATGTTACTCCTCCATGTCGCTACACCAACTCAATCCTCCTTGTCACTCCTCCATGTCACTCAGCCAAGTCATTTGTCCATGTCACTCCTTTATGTCACTCCTCCAAGTCACTCCTCCATGTCACTTCTATATGTCTTCCATGTCACTCCTCCATGTTGCTCCACCAACTCACTCCTCCATGTCACTCCTCCATGTCACTGCTCCACGTCACTCCTCTATGTCACTCCTCCATGTCACTCCTCAAGGTCACTATTCCATGTCACTCCTTATGTCGCTATACCAACTCACTCCTCCATGTCACTCCTCCATTTCACTCCACCACGTCACTCCTCCATGTCACTCCTCCATATCAACCCTCCATGTCACTCCTACATGTCACTCCTCCCTATCACTCCTCCATGTCACTCCTCTATGTCACTACACCAACTCACTCATCCCTTCCCCTCCGCCATGTCACTCCACCATATCAACCCTCCTTCCTGATCAAACTTGTCACTTCTCCATGTCACTACTCCATGTCTCTCCTCTACATCAATCTTCTATGTCACTCCTCCATGTCACTCCTGCATGTCACTCCTCCTAGTCGCTATTCCATGACACTCCTCCATGTCACTACACCAACTCACTCCTCATGTCACTCCTCCATGTCACTCCTCCATGTCCTCCATGTCACTCCACCATATCAACCCTCCTTCCTGATCAAACTTGTCACTTCTCCATGTCACTACTCCTTGTCTCTCCTCCACATCAATCTTCTATGTCACTCCTCCATGTCACTCCTCCATGTCACTCCTCCTTGTCGCTATTCCATGACACTCCTCTATGTCACTCCTCCATGTCACTCCTCCATGTCGCTATTCCATGTCACTCCTTATGTCGCTATATAAACTCACTCCTCCATGTCACTCCTCCATTTCACTCCACCACGTCACTCCTCCATGTCACTCCTCCATATCAACCCTCCATGTCACTCCTCCTTGTCGCTACACCAACTCACTCCTCCATGTCACTCCTCCATTTCACTCCACCAAGTCTATATGTCTTCCATGTCACTCCTCCATGTCGCTCCACTAACTCACTCTTCCATGTCACTCCTCCTTGTCACTCCTCCATGTAGCTATTCCATTTCACTACTCCATGTCGCTACACCAACTCAATCCTCCTTGTCACTCCTCCATGTCACTCATCCAAGTCACTCCTCCATGTCGCTATTCCATGTAACTCCTTATGTCGATACGCCAACTCACTACTCCATGTCACTCCTCCATTTCACTCCACCACGTCACTCCTCCATGTCACTCCTCCATATCAACCCTCCATGTCACTCCTCCATGTCACTCCTCCATGTCACTCTTCCATGTCACTACACCAACTCACTAATCTCTGTCCCTCCGCCATGTAACTCCACAAAATCAAACCTCCTTCCTGATCAAACTAGTCAGATCTCCATGTCACTACTCTATGTCTCTCATCCACATCAATCCTCTATGCCACTCCTCCATGTCACTCCTCCATGTCACTACTCCTTGTCGCTATTCCATGTCACTCCTCCATGTTGCTACACCAACTCACTCCTCATGTCACTCCTCCATGTCGCTACTCCATGTCACTCCTCCATGTAGCTACACCAACTCAATCCTCCTTGTCACTCCTCCATGTCACTCATCCAAGTCATTCCTCCGTGTCACTCCTTTATGTCACTCCTCCAAATCACTCCTCCATGTCACTTCTATATGTCTTCCATGTCACTCCTCCATGTCGCTCCACCAACTCATTCCTCCATGTCACTCCTCCATGCCGCTATTCCATGTCACTCCTTATGTCGCTATATAAACTCACTCCTCCATGTCACTCCTCCATTTCACTCCACCACGTCACTCCTCCATGTCACTCCTCCATATCAACCCTCCATGTAACTCCTCCTTGTCGCTACACCAACTCACTCCTCCATGTCACTCCTCCATTTCACTCCACCACGTCCCTCCACCATATCAACCCTCCATGTCACTCCTCCATGTCACTCCTCCATGTCCTTCCGCTATGTCACTCCACCATATCAACCCTCCTTCCTGATCAAACTTGTCACTTCTCCATGTCACTACTCCATGTCTCTCCTCCACATCACTCCTCTATATCACTCCTCCATGTCACTCCTCCATGTCACTCCTCCTTGTCGCTATTCCATGTTACTCCTCCATGTCGCTACACCAACTCAATCCTCCTTGTCACTCCTCCATGTCACTCAGCCAAGTCATTTGTCCATGTCACTCCTTTATGTCACTCCTCCAAGTCACTCCTCCATGTCACTTCTATATGTCTTCCATGTCACTCCTCCATGTTGCTCCACCAACTCACTCCTCCATGTCACTCCTCCATGTCACTGCTCCACGTCACTCCTCTATGTCACTCCTCCATGTCACTCCTCCATGTCGCTATTCCATGTCATTACTTATGTCGCTATATAAACTCAATCCTCCATGTCACTCCTCCATTTCACTCCACTACGTCACTCCTCCATGTCACTCCTCCATATCAACCCTCCATGTCACTCCTCCTTGTCGCTACACCAACTCACTCCTCCATGTCACTCCTCCATTTCACTCCACTACGTACCTCCTCCATATCAACCCTCCATGTCACTCCTCCATGTCACTCCTCCATGTCCCTTCGCCATGTCACTCCTCCATGTCTCTCCTCCATGTCACTTCTCCAAGTCTTCAATGTCATGTCTCATCTGTGTAGCTCCACATTGTCACTCCTCCAAGTCACTCCTCCATGTCGCTACTCCATGTCACACCTCCTTGTCACTCCTCCATGTAGCTACTCCATGTCACTCCTCCATGTCGCTCTACCAACTCACTCCTCCATGTCACTCCTCTATATCACTCCTCCATGTTACTCCTCCATATCGATCCTCCATGTCATTTCTCCATGTCACTCCTCCTTGTTGCAATTCCATGTCACTCCTCCATGTCGCTACATCAACTCACTCCTCATGTCATTCCTCCATGTCGCAACTCCATGTCACTCATCCATGTCGCTACACCAACTCAATCCTCCTTGTCACTCCTCCATGTCACTCATCCAAGTCACTCCTCCATGTCGCTATTCCATGTCACTCCTTATGTCGATACGCCAACTCACTCCTCCATTTCACTCCTCCATTTCACTCCACCACGTCACTCCTCCATGTCACTCCTCCATATCAACCCGTAATGTCACTCCTCCATGTCACTCCTCCATGTCACTACACCAACTCATTAATCCCTGTCCCTCCGCCATGTCACTCCACTATATCAAACCTCCTTCCTAATCAAACTTGTCAGTTCTCCATGTCACTACTCCATGTCTCTCCTCCACATCAATCCTCTATGTCACTCCTCCATGTCACTCCTCCATGTCACTCCTCCTTATCGCTATTCCATGTCACTCCTCCATGTTGCTACACCAACTCACTCCTCATGTCACTCCTCCATGTTGCCACACCAACTCACTCCTCATGTCACTCCTCCATGTCGCTACTCCATGTCACTCCTCCATGTCGCTACACCAACTCAATCCTCCTTGTCACTCCTCCATGTCACTCATCCAAGTCATTCCTCCATGTCACTCCTTTATGTCACTCCTCCAAGTCACTCCTCCATGTCACTTCTATGTCTTCCATGTTACTCCTCCATGTCGCTCCACCAACTCACTCCGCCATGTCACTCCTCCTTGTCAATCCTCCATGTAGCTATTCCATGTCACTCCTCCATGTCGCTCTACCAACTCACTCCTCCATGTCACTCGTCCATGTCACTCCTCCATGTCACACTTCCTTGTCACTCCTCCATGTAGCTACTTCATGTCACTACACCAACTCACTCATCCCTGTCCCTCCGCCATGTAACTCCACCATATCAACCCTCCTTCCTGATCAAACTTGTCACTTCTCCATGTCACTACTCCATGTCTCTCCTCCACATCACTCCTCTATATCACTCCTCCATGTTACTTCTCCTTGTCGCTATTCCATGTTAATCCTCCATGTCGCTACACTAACTCACTCTTCCATGTCACTCCCACATTTCACTCTACCACGTCACTCCTCTATGTCACTCCTCCATATACATCCTCCATGTCACTACTCCATGTTACTCCTCCATGTCACTACACCAACTCACTCATCCCTGTCCCTCTGCCATGTCACTCCACCATATCAACCCTCCTTCCTGATCAAACTTGTCACTTCTCCATGTCACTACTCCATGTCTCTCCCCCACATCAAACCTCTATGTCACTCCTCCATGTCACTCCTCTATGTCACTCCTCCTTGTTGCTCTTCCATGTCACTCCTCCATGTCGCTACACCAACTCAATCCTCATGTCACTCCTCCATGTAGCTACTCCAAGTCACTCCTCCATGTCGCTACACCAACTCAATCCTCCATGTCACTTCTATATGTCTTCCATGTCACTCCTCCATGTTGCTCCACCAACTCACTCCTCCATGTCACTCCTCCATGTCACTGCTCCACGTCACTCCTCTATGTCACTCCTCCATGTCACTCCTCCATGTCGCTATTCCATGTCACTCCTTATGTCGCTATATAAACTCACTCCTCCATGTCACTCCTCCATATCAACCCTCCATGTCACTCCTCCTTGTCGCTACACCAACTCACTCCTCCATGTCACTCCTCCATTTCACTCCACCAAGTCTATATGTCTTCCATGTCACTCCTCCATGTCGCTCCACCAACTCACTCTTCCATGTCACTCCTCCTTGTCACTCCTCCATGTAGCTATTCCATTTCACTACTCCTTGTCGCTACACCAACTCACTCCTCCATGTCACTCCTCCATTTCACTCCACCAAGTCTATATGTCTTCCAAGTCACTCCTCCATGTCGCTATTCCATGTAACTCCTAATGTCGATACACCAACTCACTACTCCATGTCACTCCTCCATTTCACTCCACCACGTCACTCCTCCATGTCACTCCTCCATATCAACCCTCCATGTCACTCCTCCATGTCACTCCTCCATGTCACTCTTCCATGTCACTACACCAACTCACTAATCCCTGTCCCTCCGCCATGTAACTCCACAAAATCAAACCTCCTTCCTGATCAAACTAGTCAGTTCTCCATGTCACTACTCTATGTCTCTCATCCACATCAATCCTCTATGCCACTCCTCCATGTCACTCCTCCATGTCACTCCTCCTTGTCGCTATTCCATGTCACTCCTACATGTTGCTACACCAACTCACTCCTCATGTCACTCCTCCATGTCGCTACTCCATGTCACTCCTCCATGTAGCTACACCAACTCAATCCTCATTGTAACTCCTCCATGTCACTCATCCAAGTCATTCCTCCGTGTCACTCCTTTATGTCACTCCTCCAAATCACTCCTCCATGTCACTTCTATATGTCTTCCATGTCTCTCCTCCATGTCGCTCCACCAACTCACTCCTCCATGTCACTCCTCCTTGTCGCTATTCCATGTCACTCCTTATGTCGCTATATAAACTCACTCCTCCATGTCACTCCTCCATTTCACTCCACCACGTCACTCCTCCATGTCACTCCTCCATATCAACCCTCCATGTAACTCCTCCTTGTCGCTACACCAACTCACTCCTCCATGTCACTCCTCCATTTCACTCCACCACGTCACTCCTCCATGTCACTCCTCCATATCAACCCTCCATGTAACTCCTCCTTGTCGCTACACCAACTCACTCCTCCATGTCACTCCTCCATTTCACTCCACCACGTCCCTCCACCATATCAACCCTCCATGTCACTCCTCCATATCACTCCTCCATGTCCTTCTGCTATGTCACTCCACCATATCAACCCTCCTTCCTGATCAAACTTGTCACTTCTCCATGTCACTACTCCATGTCTCTCCTCCACATCACTCCTCTATATCACTCCTCCATGTCACTCCTCCATGTCACTCCTCCTTGTCGCTATTCCATGTTACTCCTCCATGTCGCTACACCAACTCAATCCTCCTTGTCACTCCTCCATGTCACTCAGCCAAGTCATTTGTCCATGTCACTCCTTTATGTCACTCCTCCAAGTCACTCCTCCATGTCACTTCTATATGTCTTCCATGTCACTCCTCCATGTTTCTCCACCAACTCACTCCTCCATGTTACTCCTCCATGTCACTGCTCCACGTCACTCCTCTATGTCACTCCTCCATGTCGCTATTCCATGTCATTCCTTATGTCGCTATATAAACTCAATCCTCCATGTCACTCCTCCATTTCACTCCACTACGTCCCTCCTCCATGTCACTCCTCCATATCAACCCTCTATGTCACTCCTCCTTGTCGCTACACCAACTCACTCCTCCATGTCACTCCTCCATTTCACTCCACCACGTACCTCCTCCATATCAACCCTCCATGTCACTCCTCCATGTCACTCCTCCATGTCCCTTCGCCATGTCACTCCTCCATGTCTCTCCTCCATGTCACTTCTCCAAGTCTTCAATGTCATGTCTCTCATCTGTGTAGCTCCACATTGTCACTCCTCCAAGTCACTCCTCCATGTCGCTACTCCATGTCACACCTCCTTGTCACTCCTCCATGTAGCTACTCCATGTCACTCCTCCATGTCGCTCTACCAACTCACTCCTCCATGTCACTCCTCTATATCACTCCTCCATGTTACTCCTCCATATCAATCCTCCATGTCACTTCTCCATGTCACTCCTCCTTGTCGCAATTCCATGTCACTCCTCCATGTCGATACATCAACTCACTCCTCATGTCACTCCTCCATGTCGCAACTCCATGTCACTCCTCCATGTCACTACACCAACTCAATCCTCCTTGTCACTCCTCCATGTCACTCATCCAAGTCACTCCTCCATGTCACTCCTCCATTTCACTCCACCACGTCACTCCTCCATGTCACTCCTCCATATCAACCCGTAATGTCACTCCTCCATGTCACTCCTCCATGTCACTACACCAACTCACTAATCCCTGTCCCTCCGCCATGTCACTCCACAATATCAAACCTCCTTCCTAATCAAACTTGTCAGTTCTCCATGTCACTACTCCATGTCTCTCCTCCACATCAATCCTCTATGTCACTCCTCCATGTCACTCCTCCATGTCACTCCTCCTTATCGCTATTCCATGTCACTCCTCCATGTTGCTACACCAACTCACTCCTCATGTCACTCCTCCATGTCGCTACTCCAGTTCACATCTCCATGTTGCTACACCAACTCAATTCTCCTTTTCACTCCTCCATGTCACTCCTCCAATTCACTCCACCACGTCACTCCTCCATGTCACTCCTCCATATCAACCCTCCATGTCACTCCTCCATTTCACTCCTCCATGTCACTCCTCCATGTCACTACACCAATTCACTCATCCCGTTCCCTCCGCCATGTCACTCCACCATATCAACCTTCCATCCTGATCAAACTTGTCACTTCTCCATGTGACTACTCCATGTCTCTCCTCCACATCAATCCTCTATGTCATTCCTCCATGTTACTCCTCCATGTCACTCTTCCTTGTCACTATTCCATGTCAATCCTCCATATTGCTACACCAACTCACTCCTCATGTCACTCCTCCATGTCGCTACTCCATGTCACTCCTCCATGTCGCTACACCAACTCAAACCTCATGTCACTCCTCCATGTAGCTACTCCATGTCACTCCTCCATATCGCTACACCATCTCGATCCTCCTTGTCACTCCTCCATGTCACTCAGCCAAGTCATTTGTCCATGTCACTCCTTTATGTCACTCCTCCAAGTCACTCCTCCATGTCACTTCTATATGTCTTCCATGTCACTCCTCCATGTTGCTCCACCAACTCACTCCTCCATGTCACTCCTCCATGTCGCTATTCCATGTCACTCCTTATGTCGCTATATAAACTCACTCCTCCATGTCACTCCTCCATTTCACTCCACCACGTCTCTCCTCCATGTCACTCCTCCATATAAACCCTTCATGTCACTCCTCCTTGTCGCTACACCAACTCACTCCTCCATGTCACTCCTCCATTTCACTCCATCACGTCCCTCCTCCATATCAACCCTCCATGTCACTCCTCCATGTCACTCCTCCATGTTCCTCCGCCATGTCACTCCACCATATCAACCCTCCTTCCTGATCAAACTTTTCACTTCTCCATGTCACTACTCCATGTCTCTCCTCCACATCACTCCTCTATATCACTCCTCCATGTCACTTCTACGTTTTCCATGTCACTCCTCCACATCACTCCTGTATGTCACTCCTCCATGTCACTTTTCAATATCACTCCTCTATGTCATTCCTCCATATCAACCTTCCATGTCACTCCTCCATGTCACTCCTTTATGTCATTCCTCCAAAGTCACTCCTCTATGTCACTCCTCCATGTCACTCCTCCATGTCACTATTCCATGTCACTCCTTATGTGGCTACACCAACTCACTCCTCCATGTCACTCCTCCATTTCACTCCACCACATCACTCCTCCATGTCACTCCTCCATATCAACCCTCCATGTCACTCCTGCATGTCACTCCTCCATGTCACTCCTCCATGTCACTCCTCCATGTCACTCCTCCATATCAACCCTCCATGTCACTCCTGCATGTCACTCATCCCTTCCCCTCCACCATGTCACTCCACCATATCAACCCTCCTTCCTGATCAAACTTGTCACTTCTCCATGTCACTACTCTATGTCTCTCCTCCACATCAATCTTCTATGTCACTCCTCCATGTCACTCCTCCTTGTCGCTATTCCATGACACTCCTCCATGTCACTACACCAACTCACTCCTCATGTCACTCCTCCATGTCCTCCATGTCACTCCACCATATCAACCCTCCTTCCTGATCAAACTTGTCACTTATCCATGTCACTACTCCATGTCTCTCCTCCACATCAATCTTCTATGTCACTCCTCCATGTCACTCCTCCATGTCACTCCTCCTTGTCGCTATTCCATGACACTCCTCCATGTCACTACACCAACTCACTCCTCATGTCACTCCTCCATGTCACTCCTCCATGTCGCTATTCCATGTCACTCCTTATGTCGCTACACCAACTCACTCCTCCATTTCACTCCTCCATTTCACTCCACCACGTCATTCCTCCAAATCACTCCTCCATATCAACCCTCCATGTCAATCCTCCATGTCACTCCTCCATGTCACTGCTCCATGTCACTCCTCTATGTCACTCCTCCATGTCACTCCTCCATGTCGCTATTCCATGTCATTCCTTATGTCGCTATATAAACTCAATCCTCCATGTCACTCCTCCAAGTCACTCCTCTATGTCACTGCTATATGTCTTCCATGTCACTCCTCCATGTCGCTCCACCAACTCACTCCTCCATGTCACTCCTCCTTGTCACTCCTCCATGTAGCTATTCCATGTCACTCCTACATGTCGCTCTATCAACTCACTCCTCCATGTCACTCGTCCACGTCACTCCTCCATGTCGCACTTCATTGTCACTCCTCCATGTAGCTACTTCATGTCACTACACCAACTCACTCATCCCTGTCCCTCCGCCATGTCACTCCACCATATCAACCCTCCTTCCTGATCAAACTTGTCACTTCTCCATGTCACTACTCCATGTCTCTCCTCCACATCACTCCTCTATATCACTCCTCCATGTCACTCCTCCATGTCACTCCTCCTTGTCGCTATTCCATGTTACTCCTCCATGTCGCTACACCAACTCACTCATCCTTGTCACTCCTCCATGTCACTCAGCCAAGTCATTTGTCCATGTCACTCCTTTATGTCACTCCTCCAAGTCACTCCTCCATGTCACTTCTATATGTCTTCCATGTCACTCCTCCACGTTGCTCCACCAACTCACTCCTCCATGTCACTCCTCCATGTCACTGCTCCACGTCACTCCTCTATGTCACTCCACTACGTCACTCCTCCATGTCACTCCTCCATATCAACCCTCCATGTCACTCCTCCTTGTCGCTACACCAACTCACTCCTCCATGTCACTCCTCCATTTCACTCCACCACGTACCTCCTCCATATCAACCCTCCATTTCACTCCTCCATGTCACTCCTCCATGTCCCTTCGCCATGTCACTCCTCCATGTCTCTCCTCCATGTCACTTCTCCAAGTCTTCAATGTCATGTCTCTCATCTGTGTAGCTCCACATTGTCACTCCTCCAAGTCACTCCTCCATGTCGCTACTCCATGTCACACCTCCTTGTCACTCCTCCATGTAGCTACTCCATGTCACTCCTCCATGTCGCTCTACCAACTCACTCCTCCATGTCACTCCTCTATATCACTCCTCCATGTTACTCCTCCATATCAATCCTCCATGTCACTTCTCCATGTCACTCCTCCTTGTCGCAATTCCATGTCACTCCTCCATGTCGCTACATCAACTCACTCCTCATGTCACTCCTCCATGTTGCAACTCCATGTCACTCCTCCATGTCGCTACACCAACTCAATCCTCCTTGTCACTCCTCCATGTCACTCCTCCATGTCGCTATTCCATGTCATTACTTATGTCGCTATATAAACTCAATCCTCCATGTCACTCCTCCATTTCACTCCACTACGTCACTCCTCCATGTCACTCCTCCATATCAACCCTCCATGTCACTCCTCCTTGTCGCTACACCAACTCACTCCTCCATGTCACTCCTCCATGTCACTCCTCCATGTCCCTTCGCCATGTCACTCCTCCATGTCTCTCCTCCATGTCACTTCTCCAAGTCTTCAATGTCATGTTTCTCATCTGTGTAGCTCCACATTGTCACTCCTCCATGTCACACCTCCTTGTCACTCCTCCATGTAGCTACTCCATGTCACTCCTCCATGTCGCTCTACCAACTCACTCCTCCATGTCACTCCTCTATATCACTCCTCCATGTTACTCCTCCATGTCAATCCTCCATGTCACTTCTCTATGTCACTCCTCCTTGTCGCAATTCCATGTCACTCCTCCATGTCGCTACATCAACTCACTCCTCATGTCACTCCTCCATGTCGCAACTCCATGTCACTCCTCCATGTCGCTACACCAACTCAATCCTCCTTGTCACTCCTCCATGTCACTCATCCAAGTCACTCCTCCATGTCGCTATTCCATGTCACTCCTTATGTCGATACGCCAACTCACTCCTCCATGTCACTCCTCCATTTCACTCCACCACGTCACTCCTCCATGTCACTCCTCCATATCAACCCGTAATGTCACTCCTCCATGTCACTCCTCCATGTCACTACACCAACTCACTAATCCCTGTCCCTCCGCCATGTCACTCCACAATATCAAACCTCCTTCCTAATCAAACTTGTCAGTTCTCCATGTCACTACTCCATGTCTCTCCTCCACATCAATCCTCTATGTCACTCCTCCATGTCACTCCTCCTTATCGCTATTCCATGTCACTCCTCCATGTTGCTACACCAACTCACTCCTCATGTCACTCCTCCATGTTGCTACAACAACTCACTCCTCACGTCACTCCTCTATGTCACTCCTCCATGTCACTCCACCATGTCGCTATTCCATGTCATTACTTATGTCGCTATATAAACTCAATCCTCCATGTCACTCCTCCATTTCACTCCACTACGTCACTCCTCCATGTCACTCCTCCATATCAACCCTCCATGTCACTCCTCCTTGTCGCTACACCAACTCACTCCTCCATGTCACTCCTCCATGTCACTCCTCCATGTACCTTCGCCATGTCACTCCTCCATGTCTCTCCTCCATGTCACTTCTCCAAGTCTTCAATGTCATGTTTCTCATCTGTGTAGCTCCACATTGTCACTCCTCCATGTCACACCTCCTTGTCACTCCTCCATGTAGCTACTCCAAGTCACTCCTCCATGTCGCTCTACCAACTCACTCCTCCATGTCACTCCTCTATATCACTCCTCCATGTTACTCCTCCATGTCAATCCTCCATGTCACTTCTCTATGTCACTCCTCCTTGTCGCAATTCCATGTCACTCCTCCATGTCGCTACATCAACTCACTCCTCATGTCACTCCTCCATGTCGCAACTCCATGTCACTCCTCCATGTCGCTACACCAACTCAATCCTCCTTGTCACTCCTCCATGTCACTCATCCAAGTCACTCCTCCATGTCGCTATTCCATGTCACTCCTTATGTCGATACGCCAACTCACTCCTCCATGTCACTCCTCCATTTCACTCCACCACGTCACTCCTCCATGTCACTCCTCCATATCAACCCGTAATGTCACTCCTCCATGTCACTCCTCCATGTCACTACACCAACTCACTAATCCCTGTCCCTCCGCCATGTCACTCCACAATATCAAACCTCCTTCCTAATCAAACTTGTCAGTTCTCCATGTCACTACTCCATGTCTCTCCTCCACATCAATCCTCTATGTCACTCCTCCATGTCACTCCTCCATGTCACTCCTCCTTATCGCTATTCCATGTCACTCCTCCATGTTGCTACACCAACTCACTCCTCATGTCACTCCTCCATGTTGCTACACCAACTCACTCCTCATGTCACTCCTCCATGTCGCTACTCCAGTTCACATCTCCATGTTGCTACACCAACTCAATTCTCCTTGTCACTCCTCCATGTCACTCATCCAAGTCAGTCCTCCATGTCACTCCTCCATATCAACCCTCCATGTCACTCCTCCATTTCACTCCTCCATGTCACTCCTCCATGTCACTACACCAATTCACTCATCCCGTTCCCTCCGCCATGTCACTCCACCATATCAACCTTCCTTCCTGATCAAACTTGTCACTTCTCCATGTCACTACTCCATGTCTCTCCTCCACATCAATCCTCTATGTCATTCCTCCATGTCACTCATCCCTGTCCCTCCGCCATGTCACTCCTCCATGTCACTCCTCCATGTCACTCCTCCATGTCGCTACACCAACTCACTCCTCATGTCACTCCTCCATGTCGCTACTCCAGTTCACATCTCCATGTTGCTACACCAACTCAATTCTCCTTTTCACTCCTCCATGTCACTCCTCCAATTCACTCCACCACGTCACTCCTCCATGTCACTCCTCCATATCAACCCTCCATGTCACTCCTCCATTTCACTCCTCCATGTCACTCCTCCATGTCACTACACCAATTCACTCATCCCGTTCCCTCCGCCATGTCACTCCACCATATCAACCTTCCATCCTGATCAAACTTGTCACTTCTCCATGTCACTACTCCATGTCACTCCTCCATGTCGCTATTCCATGTCACTCCTTATGTCGCTATATAAACTCACTCCTCCATGTCACTCCTCCATTTCACTCCACCACGTCTCTCCTCCATGTCACTCCTCCATATAAACCCTTCATGTCACTCCTCCTTGTCGCTACACCAACTCACTCCTCCATGTCACTCCTCCATTTCACTCCATCACGTCCCTCCTCCATATCAACCCTCCATGTCACTCCTCCATGTCACTCCTCCATGTTCCTCCGCCATGTCACTCCACCATATCAACCCTCCTTCCTGATCAAACTTTTCACTTCTCCATGTCACTACTCCATGTCTCTCCTCCACATCACTCCTCTATATCACTCCTCCATGTCACTTCTACGTTTTCCATGTCACTCCTCCACATCACTCCTGTATGTCACTCCTCCATGTCACTTTTCAATATCACTCCTCTATGTCATTCCTCCATATCAACCTTCCATGTCACTCCTCCATGTCACTCCTTTATGTCATTCCTCCAAAGTCACTCCTCTATGTCACTCCTCCATGTCACTCCTCCATGTCACTATTCCATGTCACTCCTTATGTGGCTACACCAACTCACTCCTCCATGTCACTCCTCCATTTCACTCCACCACATCACTCCTCCATGTCACTCCTCCATATCAACCCTCCATGTCACTCCTGCATGTCACTCCTCCATGTCACTCCTCCATGTCACTCCTCCATATCAACCCTCCATGTCACTCCTGCATGTCACTCATCCCTTCCCCTCCGCCATGTCACTCCACCATATCAACCCTCCTTCCTGATCAAACTTGTCACTTCTCCATGTCACTACTCTATGTCTCTCCTCCACATCAATCTTCTATGTCACTCCTCCATGTCACTCCTCCATGTCACTCCTCCTTGTCGCTATTCCATGACACTCCTCCATGTCACTACACCAACTCACTCCTCATGTCACTCCTCCATGTCCTCCATGTCACTCCACCATATCAACCCTCCTTCCTGATCAAACTTGTCACTTCTCCATGTCACTACTCCATGTCTCTCCTCCACATCAATCTTCTATGTCACTCCTCCATGTCACTCCTCCATGTCACTCCTCCTTGTCGCTATTCCATGACACTCCTCCATGTCACTACACCAACTCACTCCTCATGTCACTCCTCCATGTCACTCCTCCATGTCGCTATTCCATGTCACTCCTTATGTCGCTATATAAACTCACTCCTCCATGTCACTCCTCCATTTCACTCCACCACATCACTCCTCCATGTCACTCCTCCATATCAGCCCTCCATGTCACTCCTCCTTGTCGCTACACCAACTCACTCCTCCATGTCACTCCTCCATTTCACTCCTCCATGTAGCTATTCCATTTCACTACTCCATGTCACTCCTCCATTTCACTCCACCACGTCACTCCTCCATGTCACTCCTCCATATCAACCCTCCATGTCACTCCTCCATGTCACTCCTCCATGTCACTCTTCCATGTCACTACACCAACTCACTAATCCCTGTCCCTCCGCCATGTAACTCCACAAAATCAAACCTCCTTCCTGATCAAACTAGTCAGTTCTCCATGTCACTACTCTATGTCTCTCATCCACATCAATCCTCTATGCCACTCCTCCATGTCACTCCTACATGTCACTCCTCCTTGTCGCTATTCCATGTCACTCCTACATGTTGCTACACCAACTCAATCCTCCTTGTAACTCCTCCATGTCACTCATCCAAGTCATTCCTCCGTGTCACTCCTTTATGTCACTCCTCCAAATCACTCCTCCATGTCACTTCTATATGTCTTCCATGTCACTCCTCCATGTCGCTCCACCAACTCACTCCTCCATGTCACTCCTCCATGTCGCTATTCCATGTCACTCCTTATGTCGCTATATAAACTCACTCCTCCATGTCACTCCTCCATTTCACTCCACCACGTCACTCCTCCATGTCACTCCTCCATATCAACCCTCCATGTAACTCCTCCTTGTCGCTACACCAACTCACTCCTCCATGTCACTCCTCCATTTCACTCCACCACGTCCCTCCACCATATCAACCCTCCATGTCACTCCTCCATATCACTCCTCCATGTCCTTCTGCTATGTCACTCCACCATATCAACCCTCCTTCCTGATAAAACTTGTCACTTCTCCATGTCACTACTCCATGTCTCTCCTCCACATCACTCCTCTATATCACTCCTCCATGTCACTCCTCCATGTCACTCCTCCTTGTCGCTATTCCATGTTACTCCTCCATGTCGCTACACCAACTCAATCCTCCTTGTCACTCCTCCATGTCACTCAGCCAAGTCATTTGTCCATGTCACTCCTTTATGTCACTCCTCCAAGTCACTCCTCCATGTCACTTCTATATGTCTTCCATGTCACTCCTCCATGTTTCTCCACCAACTCACTCCTCCATGTCACTTCTCCATGTCACTGCTCCACGTCACTCCTCTATGTCACTCCTCCATGTCACTCCTCCATTTCGCTATTCCATGTCATTCCTTATGTCGCTATATAAACTCAATCCTCCATGTCACTCCTCCATTTCACTCCACTACGTCACTCCTCCATGTCACTCCTCCATATCAACCCTCCATGTCACTCCTCCTTGTCGCTACACCAACTCACTCCTCCATGTCACTCCTCCATTTCACTCCACCACGTACCTCCTCCATATCAACCCTCCATGTCACTCCTCCATGTTACTCCTCCATGTCCCTTCGCCATGTCACTCCTCCATGTCTCTCCTCCATGTCACTTCTCCAAGTCTTCAATGTCATGTCTCTCATCTGTGTAGCTCCACATTGTCACTCCTCCAAGTCACTCCTCCATGTCGCTACTCCATGTCACACCTCCTTGTCACTCCTCCATGTAGCTACTCCATGTCACTCCTCCATGTCGCTCTACCAACTCAGTCCTCCATGTCACTCCTCTATATCACTCCTCCATGTTACTCCTCCATATCAATCCTCCATGTCACTTCTCCATGTCACTCCTCCTTGTCGCAATTCCATGTCACTCCTCCATATCGATACATCAACTCACTCCTCATGTCACTCCTCCATGTCGCAACTCCATGTCACTCCTCCATGTCACTACACCAACTCAATCCTCCTTGTCACTCCTCCATGTCACTCATCCAAGTCACTCCTCCATGTCACTCCTCCATTTCACTCCACCACGTCACTCCACCATGTCACTCCTCCATATCAACCCGTAATGTCACTCCTCCATGTCACTCCTCCATGTCACTACACCAACTCACTAATCCCTGTCCCTCCGCCATGTCACTCCACAATATCAAACCTCCTTCCTAATCAAACTTGTCAGTTCTCCATGTCACTACTCCATGTCTCTCCTCCACATCAATCCTCTATGTCACTCCTCCATGTCACTCCTCCATGTCACTCCTCCTTATCGCTATTCCATGTCACTCCTCCATGTTGCTACACCAACTCACTCCTCATGTCACTCCTCCATGTCGCTACTCCATGTCACTCCTCCATGTCGCTACACCAACTCAATCCTCCTTGTCACACCTCCATGTCACTCATCCAAGTCATTCCTCCATGTCACTCCTTTATGTCACACCTCCAAGTCACTCCTCCATGTCACTTCTATGTCTTCCATGATACTCCTCCATGTCGCTCCACCAACTCACTCCTCCATGTCACTCCTTCTTGTCAATCCTCCATGTAGCTATTCCATGTCACTCCTCCATGTCGCTCTACCAACTCACTCCTCCATGTCACTCGTCCATGTCACTCCTCCATGTCACACTTCCTTGTCACTCCTCCATGTAGCTACTTCATGTTACTTCTCCATGTCGCTACACTAACTCACTCTTCCATGTCACTCCCACATTTCACTCCACCACATCACTCCTCTATGTCACTCCTCCATATACACCCTCCATGTCACTACTCCATGTTACTCCTCCATGTCACTACACCAACTCACTCATCCTTGTCCCTCCGCCATGTCACTCCACCATATCAACCCTCCTTCCTGATCAAACTTGTCACTTCTCCATTTCACTACTCCATGTCTCTCCCCCACATCAAACCTCTATGTCACTCCTCCATGTCACTCCTCTATGTCACTCCTCCTTGTTGCTCTTCCATGTCACTCCTCCATGTCGCTACACCAACTCAATCGTCATGTCACTCCACCATGTAGCTACTCCAAGTCACTCCTCCATGTCGCTACACCAACTCAACCCTCCATGTCACTTCTATATGTCTTCCATGTCACTCCTCCATGTTGCTCAACCAACTCACTCCTCCATGTCACTCCTCCATGTCACTGCTCCACGTCACTCCTCTATGTCACTCCTCCATGTCACTCCTCCATGTCGCTATTCCATGTCACTCCTTATGTCGCTATATAAACTCACTCCTCCATGTCAATCCTCCATTTCACTCCACCACGTCACTCCTCCATGTCACTCCTCCATATCAACCCTCCATGTCACTCCTCCTTGTCGCTACACCAACTCACTCCTCCATGTCACTCCTCCATTTCACTCCACCAAGTCTATATGTCTTCCATGTCACTCCTCCATGTCGCTCCACCAACTCACTCTTCCATGTCACTCCTCCTTGTCACTCCGCCATGTAGCTATTCCATTTCACTACTCCATGTCGCTACACCAACTCAATCCTCCTTGTCACTCCTCCATGTCACTCATCCAAGTCACTCCTCCATGTCACTATTCCATGTAATTCCTTATGTCGATACGCCAACTCACTACTGCATGTCACTCCTCCATTTCACTCCACCACGTCACTCCTCCATGTCACTCCTCCATATCAACCCTCCATGTCACTCCTCCATGTCACTCCTCCATGTCACTCTTCCATGTCACTACACCAACTCACTAATCCCTGTCCCTCCGCCATGTAACTCCACAAAATCAAACCTCCTTCCTGATCAAACTAGTCAGTTCTCCATGTCACTACTCTATGTCTCTCATCCACATCAATCCTCTATGCCACTCCTCCATGTCACTCCTCCATGTCACTCCTCCTTGTCGCTATTCCATGTCACTCCTCCATGTTGCTACACCAACTCACTCCCAATGTCACTCCTCCATGTCGCTACTCCATGTCACTCCTCCATGTAGCTACACCAACTCAATCCTCCTTGTCACTCCTCCATGTCACTCATCCAAGTCATTCCTCCGTGTCACTCCTTTATGTCACTCCTCCAAATCACTCCTCCATGTCACTTCTATATGTCTTCCACGTCACTCCTCTATGTCACTCCTCCATGTCACTCCTCCATGTCGCTATTCCATGTCATTCCTTATGTCACTATATAAACTCAATCCTCCATGTCACTCCTCCATTTCACTCCACTACGTCACTCCTCCATGTCACTCCTCCATATCAACCCTCCATGTCACTCCTCCTTGTCGCTACACCAACTCCCTCCTCCATGTCACTCCTCCATTTCACTCCACCACGTACCTCCTCCATATCAACCCTCCATTTCACTCCTCCATGTCACTCCTCCATGTCCCTTCGCCATGTCACTCCTCCATGTCTCTCCTCCATGTCACTTCTCCAAGTCTTCAATGTCATGTCTCTCATCTGTGTAGCTCCACATTATCACTCCTCCAAGTCACTCCTCCATGTCGCTACTCCATGTCACACCTCCTTGTCACTCCTCCATGTAGCTACTCCATGTCACTCCTCCATGTCGCTCTACCAACTCACTCCTCCATGTCACTCCTCTATATCACTCCTCCATGTTACTCCTCCATATCAATCCTCCATGTCACTTCTCCATGTCACTCCTCCTTATCGCAATTCCATGTCACTCCTCCATGTCGCTACATCAACTCACTCCTCATGTCACTCCTCCATGTCGCAACTCCATGTCACTCCTCCATGTCGCAACTCCATGTCACTCCTCCATGTCGCTACACCAACTCAATCCTCCTTGTCACTCCTCCATGTCACTCATCCAAGTCACTCCTCCATGTCACTCCTCCATTTCACTCCACCACGTCACTCCTCCATGTCACTCCTCCATATCAACCCGTAATGTCACTCCTCCATGTCACTCCTCCATGTCACTACACCAACTCACTAATCCCTGTCCCTCCGCCATGTCACTCCACAATATCAAACCTCCTTCCTAATCAAACTTGTCAGTTCTCCATGTCACTACTCCATGTCTCTCCTCCACATCAAACCTCTATGTCACTCCTCCATGTCACTCCTCCTTATCGCTATTCCATGTCACTCCTCCATGTTGCTACACCAACTCACTCCTCATGTCACTCCTCCATGTTGCTACACCAACTCACTCCTCATGTCACTCCTCCATGTCGCTACTCCATGTCACTCCTCCATGTCGCTACACCAACTCAATCCTCCTTGTCACACCTCCATGTCACTCATCCAAGTCATTCCTCCATGTCACTCCTTTATGTCACACCTCCAAGTCACTCCTCCATGTCACTTCTATGTCTTCCATGTTACTCCTCCATGTCGCTCCACCAACTCACTCCTCCATGTCACTCCTTCTTGTCAATCCTCCATGTAGCTATTCCATGTCACTCCTCCATGTCGCTCTACCAACTCACTCCTCCATGTCACACTTCCTTGTCACTCCTCCATGTAGCTACTTCATGTCACTACACCAACTCACTCATCCCTGTCCCTCCGCCATGTCACTCCACCATATCAACCCTCCTTCCTGATCAAACTTGTCACTTCTCCATGTCACTACTCCATGTCTCTCCTCCACATCACTCCTCTATATCACTCCTCCATGTCACTCCTCCTTGTCGCTATTCCATGTTACTCCTCCATGTCGCTACACTAACTCACTCTTCCATGTCACTCCCACATTTCACTCCACCACGTCACTCCTCTATGTCACTCCTCCATATACACCCTCCATGTCACTACTCCATGTTACTCCTCCATGTCACTACACCAACTCACTCATCCCTGTCCTTCCGCCATGTCACTCCACCATATCAACCCTCCTTCCTGATCAAACTTGTCACTTCTCCATGTCACTACTCCATGTCTCTCCCCCACATCAAACCTCTATGTCACTCCTCCATGTCACTCCTCTATGTCACTCCTCCTTGTTGCTCTTCCATGTCACTCCTCCATGTCGCTACACCAACTCAATCATCATGTCACTCCACCATGTAGCTACTCCAAGTCACTCCTCCATGTCGCTACACCAACTCAATCCTCCATGTCACTTCTCCATGTCACTGCTCCACGTCACTCCTCTATGTCACTCCTCCATGTCACTCCTCCATGTCGCTATTCCATGTCACTCCTTATGTCGCTATATAAACTCACTCCTCCATGTCACTCCTCCATTTCACTCCACCACGTCACTCCTCCATGTCACTCCTCCATATCAAACCTCCATGTAACTCCTCCTTGTCGCTACACCAACTCACTCCTCCATGTCACTCCTCCATTTCACTCAACCACGTCATTCCTCCAAATCACTCCTCCATATCAACCCTCCATATCAACCCTCCTTCCTGATCAAACTTGTCACTTCTCCATGTCACTTATCCATGTCTCTCCTCCACATCACTCCTCTATATCACTCCTCCATGTCACTCCTCCATGTCACTCCTCCTTGTCGCTATTCCATGTTACGCCTCCATGTCGCTACACCAACTCACTCATCCCTGTCCCTCCGCCATGTCACTCCACCATATCATCCCTCCTTCCTGATCAAACTTGTCACTTCTCCATGTCACTACTCCATATCTCTCCCCCACATCAAACCTCTATGTCACTCCTCCATGTCACTCCTCTATGTCACTCCTCCTTGTCGCTCTTCCATGTCACTCCTCCATGTCGCTACACCAACTCAATCCTCATGTCACTCCTCCATGTAGCTACTCCATGTCACTCCTCCATGTCGCTACACCAACTCAAAACTCCTTGTCACTCCTCCATGTCACTCAGCCAAGTCATTTGTCCATGTCACTCCTTTATGTCACTCCTCCAAGTCACTCCTCCATGTCACTTCTATATGTCTTCCATGTCACTCCTCCATGTAGCTACTCCAAGTCACTCCTCCATGTCGCTACACCAACTCAATCCTCCATGTCACTTCTATATGTCTTCCATGTCACTCCTCCATGTTGCTCCACCAACTCCCTCCTCCATGTCACTCCTCCATGTCACTGCTCCACGTCACTCCTCTATGTCACTCCTCCATGTCACTCCTCCATGTCGCTATTCCATGTCACTCCTTATGTTGCTATATAAACTCACTCCTCCATGTCACTCCTCCATTTCACTCCACCACGTCACTCCTCCATGTCACTCCTCCATATCAACCCTCCATGTCACTCCTCCTTGTTGCTACACCAACTCACTCCTCCATGTCACTCCTCCATTTCACTCCACCAAGTCTATATGTCTTCCATGTCACTCCTCCATGTCGCTCCACCAACTCACCCTTCCATGTCACTCCTCCTTGTCACTCCTCCATGTAGCTATTCCTTTTCACTACTCCATGTCACTACACCAACTCAATCCTCCTTGTCACTCCTCCATGTCACTCATCCAAGTCACTCCTCCATGTCGCAATTCCATGTAACTCCTCCTTGTCGCTACACCAACTCACTCCTCCATGTCACTCCTCCATTTCACTCAACCACGTCATTCCTCCAAATCACTCCTCCATATCAACCCTCCATATCAACCCTCCTTCCTGATCAAACTTGTCACTTCTCCATGTCACTTATCCATGTCTCTCCTCCACATCACTCCTCTATATCACTCCTCCATGTCACTCCTCCATGTCACTCCTCCTTGTCGCTATTCCATGTTACGCCTCCATGTCGCTACACCAACTCACTCATCCCTGTCCCTCCGCCATGTCACTCCACCATATCATCCCTCCTTCCTGATCAAACTTGTCACTTCTCCATGTCACTACTCCATATCTCTCCCCCACATCAAACCTCTATGTCACTCCTCCATGTCACTCCTCTATGTCACTCCTCCTTGTCGCTCTTCCATGTCACTCCTCCATGTCGCTACACCAACTCAATCCTCATGTCACTCCTCCATGTAGCTACTCCATGTCACTCCTCCATGTCGCTACACCAACTCAAAACTCCTTGTCACTCCTCCATGTCACTCAGCCAAGTCATTTGTCCATGTCACTCCTTTATGTCACTCCTCCAAGTCACTCCTCCATGTCACTTCTATATGTCTTCCATGTCACTCCTCCATGTAGCTACTCCAAGTCACTCCTCCATGTCGCTACACCAACTCAATCCTCCATGTCACTTCTATATGTCTTCCATGTCACTCCTCCATGTTGCTCCACCAACTCCCTCCTCCATGTCACTCCTCCATGTCACTGCTCCACGTCACTCCTCTATGTCACTCCTCCATGTCACTCCTCCATGTCGCTATTCCATGTCACTCCTTATGTTGCTATATAAACTCACTCCTCCATGTCACTCCTCCATTTCACTCCACCACGTCACTCCTCCATGTCACTCCTCCATATCAACCCTCCATGTCACTCCTCCTTGTCGCTACACCAACTCACTCCTCCATGTCACTCCTCCATTTCACTCCACCAAGTCTATATGTCTTCCATGTCACTCCTCCATGTCGCTCCACCAACTCACCCTTCCATGTCACTCCTCCTTGTCACTCCTCCATGTAGCTATTCCTTTTCACTACTCCATGTCACTACACCAACTCAATCCTCCTTGTCACTCCTCCATGTCACTCATCCAAGTCACTCCTCCATGTCGCAATTCCATGTAACTCCTTATGTCGATACGCCAACTCACTACTCCATGTCACTCCTCCATGTCACTCCTCCATATCAACCCTCCATGTCACTCCTCCATGTCACTCCTCCATGTCACTACACCAATTCACTCATCCCGTTCCCTCCGCCATGTCACTCCACCATATCAACCTTCCTTCCTGATCAAACTTGTCACTTCTCCATGTCACTACTCCATGTCTCTCCTCCACTTCAATCCTCTATGTCATTCCTCCATGTTACTCCTCCATGTCACTCTTCCTTGTCACTATTCCATGTCAATCCTCCATGTTGCTACACCAACTCACTCCTCATGTCACTCCTCCATGTCGCTACTCCATGTCACTCCTCCATGTCGCTACACCAACTCAAACCTCATGTCACTCCTCCATGTAGCTACTCCATGTCACTCCTCCATATCGCTACACCATCTCGATCCTCCTTGTCACTCCTCCATGTCACTCAGCCAAGTCATTTGTCCATGTCACTCCTTTATGTCACTCCTCCAAGTCACTCCTCCATGTCACTTCTATATGTCTTCCATGTCACTCCTCCATGTTGCTCCACCAACTCACTCCTCCATGTCACTCCTCCATGTCGCTATTCCATGTCACTCCTTATGTCGCTATATAAACTCACTCCTCCATGTCACTCCTCCATTTCACTCCACCACGTCTCTCCTCCATGTCACTCCTCCATATAAACCCTTCATGTCACTCCTCCTTGTCGCTACACCAACTCACTCCTCCATGTCACTCCTCCATTTCACTCCATCACGTCCCTCCTCCATATCAACCCTCCATGTCACTCCTCCATGTCACTCCTCCATGTTCCTCCGCCATGTCACTCCACCATATCAACCCTCCTTCCTGATCAAACTTTTCATTTCTCCATGTCACTACTCCATATCTCTCCTCCACATCACTCCTCTATATCACTCCTCCATGTCACTTCTACGTTTTCCATGTCACTCCTCCACATCACTCCTGTATGTCACTCCTCCATGTCACTTTTCAAAATCACTCCTCTATGTCATTCCTCCATATCAACCTTCCATGTCACTCCTCCATGTCACTCCTTTATGTCATTCCTCCAAAGTCACTCCTCTATGTCACTCCTCCATGTCACTCCTCCATGTCACTATTCCATGTCACTCCTTATGTGGCTACACCAACTCACTCCTACATGTCACTCCTCCATTTCACTCCACCACATCACTCCTCCATGTCACTCCTCCATATCAACCCTCCATGTCACTCCTGCATGTCACTCCTCCATGTCACTCCTCCATGTCACTCCTCCATGTCACTCCTCCATATCAACCCTCCATGTCACTCCTGCATGTCACTCATCCCTTCCCCTCCGCCATGTCACTCCACCATATCAACCCTCCTTACTGATCAAACTTGTCACTTCTCCATGTCACTACTCTATGTCTCTCCTCCACATCAATCTTCTATGTCACTCCTCCATGTCACTCCTCCATGTCACTCCTCCTTGTCGCTATTCCATGACACTCCTCCATGTCACTACACCAACTCACTCCTCATGTCACTCCTCCATGTCCTCCATGTCACTCCACCATATCAACCCTCCTTCCTGATCAAACTTGTCACTTCTCCATGTCACTACTCCATGTCTCTCCTCCACATCAATCTTCTATGTCACTCCTCCATGTCACTCCTCCATGTCACTCCTCCTTGTCGCTATTCCATGACACTCCTCCATGTCACTACACCAACTCACTCCTCATGTCACTCCTCCATGTCACTCCTCCATGTCGCTATTCCATGTCACTCCTTATGTCGCTACACCAACTCACTCCTCCATTTCACTCCTCCATTTCACTCCACCACGTCATTCCTCCAAATCACTCCTCCATATCAACCCTCCATGTCAATCCTCCATGTCACTCCTCCATGTCACTGCTCCATGTCACTCCTCTATGTCACTCCTCCATGTCACTCCTCCATGTCGCTATTCCATGTCATTCCTTATGTCGCTATATAAACTCAATCCTCCATGTCACTCCTCCAAGTCACTCCTCTATGTCACTGCTATATGTCTTCCATGTCACTCCTCCATGTCGCTCCACCAACTCACTCCTCCATGTCACTCCTCCTTGTCACTCCTCCATGTAGCTATTCCATGTCACTCCTACATGTCGCTCTATCAACTCACTCCTCCATGTCACTCGTCCACGTCACTCCTCCATGTCGCACTTCATTGTCACTCCTCCATGTAGCTACTTCATGTCACTACACCAACTCACTCATCCCTGTCCCTCCGCCATGTCACTCCACCATATCAACCCTCCTTCCTGATCAAACTTGTCACTTCTCCATGTCACTACTCCATGTCTCTCCTCCACATCACTCCTCTATATCACTCCTCCATGTCACTCCTCCATGTCACTCCTCCTTGTCGCTATTCCATGTTACTCCTCCATGTCGCTACACCAACTCACTCATCCTTGTCACTCCTCCATGTCACTCAGCCAAGTCATTTGTCCATGTCACTCCTTTATGTCACTCCTCCAAGTCACTCCTCCATGTCACTTCTATATGTCTTCCATGTCACTCCTCCATGTTGCTCCACCAACTCACTCCTCCATGTCACTCCTCCATGTCACTGCTCCACGTCACTCCTCTATGTCACTCCACTACGTCACTCCTCCATGTCACTCCTCCATATCAACCCTCCATGTCAATCCTCCTTGTCGCTACACCAACTCACTCCTCCATGTCACTCCTCCATTTCACTCCACCACGTACCTCCTCCATATCAACCCTCCATTTCACTCCTCCATGTCACTCCTCCATGTCCCTTCGCCATGTCACTCCTCCATGTCTCTCCTCCATGTCACTTCTCCAAGTCTTCAATGTCATGTCTCTCATCTGTGTAGCTCCACATTGTCACTCCTCCAAGTCACTCCTCCATGTCGCTACTCCATGTCACACCTCCTTGTCACTCCTCCATGTAGCTACTCCATGTCACTCCTTCATGTCGCTCTACCAACTCACTCCTCCATGTCACTCCTCTATATCACTCCTCCATGTTACTCCTCCATATCAATCCTCCATGTCACTTCTCCATGTCACTCCTCCTTGTCGCAATTCCATGTCACTCCTCCATGTCGCTACATCAACTCACTCCTCATGTCACTCCTCCATGTCGCAACTCCATGTCACTCCTCCATGTCACTCCTCCATGTCGCTATTCCATGTCACTCCTTATGTCGCTATATAAACTCACTCCTCCATGTCACTCCTCCATTTCACTCCACCACGTCACTCCTCCATGTCACTCCTCCATATCAAACCTCCATGTAACTCCTCCTTGTCGCTACACCAACTCACTCCTCCATGTCACTCCTCCATTTCACTCAACCACGTCATTCCTCCAAATCACTCCTCCATATCAACCCTCCATATCAACCCTCCTTCCTGATCAAACTTGTCACTTCTCCATGTCACTTATCCATGTCTCTCCTCCACATCACTCCTCTATATCACTCCTCCATGTCACTCCTCCATGTCACTCCTCCTTGTCGCTATTCCATGTTACGCCTCCATGTCGCTACACCAACTCACTCATCCCTGTCCCTCCGCCATGTCACTCCACCATATCATCCCTCCTTCCTGATCAAACTTGTCACTTCTCCATGTCACTACTCCATATCTCTCCCCCACATCAAACCTCTATGTCACTCCTCCATGTCACTCCTCTATGTCACTCCTCCTTGTCGCTCTTCCATGTCACTCCTCCATGTCGCTACACCAACTCAATCCTCATGTCACTCCTCCATGTAGCTACTCCATGTCACTCCTCCATGTCGCTACACCAACTCAAAACTCCTTGTCACTCCTCCATGTCACTCAGCCAAGTCATTTGTCCATGTCACTCCTTTATGTCACTCCTCCAAGTCACTCCTCCATGTCACTTCTATATGTCTTCCATGTCACTCCTCCATGTAGCTACTCCAAGTCACTCCTCCATGTCGCTACACCAACTCAATCCTCCATGTCACTTCTATATGTCTTCCATGTCACTCCTCCATGTTGCTCCACCAACTCCCTCCTCCATGTCACTCCTCCATGTCACTGCTCCACGTCACTCCTCTATGTCACTCCTCCATGTCACTCCTCCATGTCGCTATTCCATGTCACTCCTTATGTTGCTATATAAACTCACTCCTCCATGTCACTCCTCCATTTCACTCCACCACGTCACTCCTCCATGTCACTCCTCCATATCAACCCTCCATGTCACTCCTCCTTGTTGCTACACCAACTCACTCCTCCATGTCACTCCTCCATTTCACTCCACCAAGTCTATATGTCTTCCATGTCACTCCTCCATGTCGCTCCACCAACTCACCCTTCCATGTCACTCCTCCTTGTCACTCCTCCATGTAGCTATTCCTTTTCACTACTCCATGTCACTACACCAACTCAATCCTCCTTGTCACTCCTCCATGTCACTCATCCAAGTCACTCCTCCATGTCGCAATTCCATGTAACTCCTCCTTGTCGCTACACCAACTCACTCCTCCATGTCACTCCTCCATTTCACTCAACCACGTCATTCCTCCAAATCACTCCTCCATATCAACCCTCCATATCAACCCTCCTTCCTGATCAAACTTGTCACTTCTCCATGTCACTTATCCATGTCTCTCCTCCACATCACTCCTCTATATCACTCCTCCATGTCACTCCTCCATGTCACTCCTCCTTGTCGCTATTCCATGTTACGCCTCCATGTCGCTACACCAACTCACTCATCCCTGTCCCTCCGCCATGTCACTCCACCATATCATCCCTCCTTCCTGATCAAACTTGTCACTTCTCCATGTCACTACTCCATATCTCTCCCCCACATCAAACCTCTATGTCACTCCTCCATGTCACTCCTCTATGTCACTCCTCCTTGTCGCTCTTCCATGTCACTCCTCCATGTCGCTACACCAACTCAATCCTCATGTCACTCCTCCATGTAGCTACTCCATGTCACTCCTCCATGTCGCTACACCAACTCAAAACTCCTTGTCACTCCTCCATGTCACTCAGCCAAGTCATTTGTCCATGTCACTCCTTTATGTCACTCCTCCAAGTCACTCCTCCATGTCACTTCTATATGTCTTCCATGTCACTCCTCCATGTAGCTACTCCAAGTCACTCCTCCATGTCGCTACACCAACTCAATCCTCCATGTCACTTCTATATGTCTTCCATGTCACTCCTCCATGTTGCTCCACCAACTCCCTCCTCCATGTCACTCCTCCATGTCACTGCTCCACGTCACTCCTCTATGTCACTCCTCCATGTCACTCCTCCATGTCGCTATTCCATGTCACTCCTTATGTTGCTATATAAACTCACTCCTCCATGTCACTCCTCCATTTCACTCCACCACGTCACTCCTCCATGTCACTCCTCCATATCAACCCTCCATGTCACTCCTCCTTGTCGCTACACCAACTCACTCCTCCATGTCACTCCTCCATTTCACTCCACCAAGTCTATATGTCTTCCATGTCACTCCTCCATGTCGCTCCACCAACTCACCCTTCCATGTCACTCCTCCTTGTCACTCCTCCATGTAGCTATTCCTTTTCACTACTCCATGTCACTACACCAACTCAATCCTCCTTGTCACTCCTCCATGTCACTCATCCAAGTCACTCCTCCATGTCGCAATTCCATGTAACTCCTTATGTCGATACGCCAACTCACTACTCCATGTCACTCCTCCATGTCACTCCTCCATATCAACCCTCCATGTCACTCCTCCATGTCACTCCTCCATGTCACTACACCAATTCACTCATCCCGTTCCCTCCGCCATGTCACTCCACCATATCAACCTTCCTTCCTGATCAAACTTGTCACTTCTCCATGTCACTACTCCATGTCTCTCCTCCACTTCAATCCTCTATGTCATTCCTCCATGTTACTCCTCCATGTCACTCTTCCTTGTCACTATTCCATGTCAATCCTCCATGTTGCTACACCAACTCACTCCTCATGTCACTCCTCCATGTCGCTACTCCATGTCACTCCTCCATGTCGCTACACCAACTCAAACCTCATGTCACTCCTCCATGTAGCTACTCCATGTCACTCCTCCATATCGCTACACCATCTCGATCCTCCTTGTCACTCCTCCATGTCACTCAGCCAAGTCATTTGTCCATGTCACTCCTTTATGTCACTCCTCCAAGTCACTCCTCCATGTCACTTCTATATGTCTTCCATGTCACTCCTCCATGTTGCTCCACCAACTCACTCCTCCATGTCACTCCTCCATGTCGCTATTCCATGTCACTCCTTATGTCGCTATATAAACTCACTCCTCCATGTCACTCCTCCATTTCACTCCACCACGTCTCTCCTCCATGTCACTCCTCCATATAAACCCTTCATGTCACTCCTCCTTGTCGCTACACCAACTCACTCCTCCATGTCACTCCTCCATTTCACTCCATCACGTCCCTCCTCCATATCAACCCTCCATGTCACTCCTCCATGTCACTCCTCCATGTTCCTCCGCCATGTCACTCCACCATATCAACCCTCCTTCCTGATCAAACTTTTCATTTCTCCATGTCACTACTCCATATCTCTCCTCCACATCACTCCTCTATATCACTCCTCCATGTCACTTCTACGTTTTCCATGTCACTCCTCCACATCACTCCTGTATGTCACTCCTCCATGTCACTTTTCAAAATCACTCCTCTATGTCATTCCTCCATATCAACCTTCCATGTCACTCCTCCATGTCACTCCTTTATGTCATTCCTCCAAAGTCACTCCTCTATGTCACTCCTCCATGTCACTCCTCCATGTCACTATTCCATGTCACTCCTTATGTGGCTACACCAACTCACTCCTACATGTCACTCCTCCATTTCACTCCACCACATCACTCCTCCATGTCACTCCTCCATATCAACCCTCCATGTCACTCCTGCATGTCACTCCTCCATGTCACTCCTCCATGTCACTCCTCCATGTCACTCCTCCATATCAACCCTCCATGTCACTCCTGCATGTCACTCATCCCTTCCCCTCCGCCATGTCACTCCACCATATCAACCCTCCTTACTGATCAAACTTGTCACTTCTCCATGTCACTACTCTATGTCTCTCCTCCACATCAATCTTCTATGTCACTCCTCCATGTCACTCCTCCATGTCACTCCTCCTTGTCGCTATTCCATGACACTCCTCCATGTCACTACACCAACTCACTCCTCATGTCACTCCTCCATGTCCTCCATGTCACTCCACCATATCAACCCTCCTTCCTGATCAAACTTGTCACTTCTCCATGTCACTACTCCATGTCTCTCCTCCACATCAATCTTCTATGTCACTCCTCCATGTCACTCCTCCATGTCACTCCTCCTTGTCGCTATTCCATGACACTCCTCCATGTCACTACACCAACTCACTCCTCATGTCACTCCTCCATGTCACTCCTCCATGTCGCTATTCCATGTCACTCCTTATGTCGCTACACCAACTCACTCCTCCATTTCACTCCTCCATTTCACTCCACCACGTCATTCCTCCAAATCACTCCTCCATATCAACCCTCCATGTCAATCCTCCATGTCACTCCTCCATGTCACTGCTCCATGTCACTCCTCTATGTCACTCCTCCATGTCACTCCTCCATGTCGCTATTCCATGTCATTCCTTATGTCGCTATATAAACTCAATCCTCCATGTCACTCCTCCAAGTCACTCCTCTATGTCACTGCTATATGTCTTCCATGTCACTCCTCCATGTCGCTCCACCAACTCACTCCTCCATGTCACTCCTCCTTGTCACTCCTCCATGTAGCTATTCCATGTCACTCCTACATGTCGCTCTATCAACTCACTCCTCCATGTCACTCGTCCACGTCACTCCTCCATGTCGCACTTCATTGTCACTCCTCCATGTAGCTACTTCATGTCACTACACCAACTCACTCATCCCTGTCCCTCCGCCATGTCACTCCACCATATCAACCCTCCTTCCTGATCAAACTTGTCACTTCTCCATGTCACTACTCCATGTCTCTCCTCCACATCACTCCTCTATATCACTCCTCCATGTCACTCCTCCATGTCACTCCTCCTTGTCGCTATTCCATGTTACTCCTCCATGTCGCTACACCAACTCACTCATCCTTGTCACTCCTCCATGTCACTCAGCCAAGTCATTTGTCCATGTCACTCCTTTATGTCACTCCTCCAAGTCACTCCTCCATGTCACTTCTATATGTCTTCCATGTCACTCCTCCATGTTGCTCCACCAACTCACTCCTCCATGTCACTCCTCCATGTCACTGCTCCACGTCACTCCTCTATGTCACTCCACTACGTCACTCCTCCATGTCACTCCTCCATATCAACCCTCCATGTCAATCCTCCTTGTCGCTACACCAACTCACTCCTCCATGTCACTCCTCCATTTCACTCCACCACGTACCTCCTCCATATCAACCCTCCATTTCACTCCTCCATGTCACTCCTCCATGTCCCTTCGCCATGTCACTCCTCCATGTCTCTCCTCCATGTCACTTCTCCAAGTCTTCAATGTCATGTCTCTCATCTGTGTAGCTCCACATTGTCACTCCTCCAAGTCACTCCTCCATGTCGCTACTCCATGTCACACCTCCTTGTCACTCCTCCATGTAGCTACTCCATGTCACTCCTCCATGTCGCTCTACCAACTCACTCCTCCATGTCACTCCTCTATATCACTCCTCCATGTTACTCCTCCATATCAATCCTCCATGTCACTTCTCCATGTCACTCCTCCTTGTCGCAATTCCATGTCACTCCTCCATGTCGCTACATCAACTCACTCCTCATGTCACTCCTCCATGTCGCAACTCCATGTCACTCCTCCATGTCGCTACACCAACTCAATCCTCCTTGTCACTCCTCCATGTCACTCATCCAAGTCACTCCTCCATGTCACTCCTCCATTTCACTCCACCACATCACTCCTCCATGTCACTCCTCCATATCAACCCGTAATGTCACTCCTCCATGTCACTCCTCCATGTCACTACACCAACTCACTAATCCCTGTCCCTCCGCCATGTCACTCCACAATATCAAACCTCCTTCCTAATCAAACTTGTCAGTTCTCCATGTCACTACTCCATGTCTCTCCTCCACATTAAACCTCTATGTCACTCCTCCATGTCACTCCTCCATGTCACTCCTCCTTATCGCTATTCCATGTCACTCCTCCATGTTGCTACACCAACTCACTCCTCATGTCACTCCTCCATGTTGCTACACCAACTCACTCCTCATGTCACTCCTCCATGTCGCTACTCCATGTCACTCCTCCATGTCGCTACACCAACTCAATCCTCCTTGTCACACCTCCATGTCACTCATCCAAGTCATTCCTCCATGTCACTCCTTTATGTCACACCTCCAAGTCACTCCTCCATGTCACTTCTATGTCTTCCATGTTACTCCTCCATGTCGCTCCACCAACTCACTCCACCATGTCACTCCTTCTTGTCAATCCTCCATGTAGCTATTCCATGTCACTCCTCCATGTCGCTCTACCAACTCACTCCTCCATGTCACTCGTCCATGTCACTCCTCCATGTCACACTTCCTTGTCACTCCTCCATGTAGCTACTTCATGTCACTACACCAACTCACTCATCCCTGTCCCTCCGCCATGTCACTCCACCATATCAACCCTCCTTCCTGATCAAACTTGTCACTTCTCCATGTCACTACTCCATGTCTCTCCTCCACATCACTCCTCTATATCACTCCTCCATGTCACTCCTCCTTGTCGCTATTCCATGTTACTCATCCATGTCGCTACACTAACTCACTCTTCCATGTCACTCCCACATTTCACTCCACCACGTCACTCCTCTATGTCACTCCTCCATATACACCCTCCATGTCACTACTCCATGTTACTCCTCCATGTCACTACACCAACTCACTCATCCCTGTCCCTCCGCCATGTCACTCCACCATATCAACCCTCCTTCCTGATCAAACTTGTCACTTCTCCATGTCACTACTCCATGTCTCTCCTCCACATCAAACCTCTATGTCACTCCTCCATGTCACTCCTCTGTGTCACTCCTCCTTGTTGCTCTTCCATGTCACTCCTCCATGTCGCTACACCAACTCAATCATCATGTCACTCCACCATGTAGCTACTCCAAGTCACTCCTCCATGTCGCTACACCAACTCAATCCTCCATGTCACTTCTCCATGTCACTACTCCATGTCTCTCCCCCACATCAAACCTCCATGTCACTCCTCCATGTCACTGCCCCACGTCACTCCTCTATGTCACTCCTCCATGTCACTCCTCTATGTCACTCCTCCTTGTTGCTCTTCCATGTCACTCCTCCATGTCGCTACACCAACTCAATCCTCATGTCACTCCTCCATGTAGCTACTCCAAGTCACTCCTCCATGTTGCTCCACCAACTCACTCCTCCATGTCACTCCTCCATGTCACTGCTCCACGTCACTCCTCTATGTCACTCCACCACGTCACTCCTCCATGTCACTCCTCCATATCAACCCTCCATGTCACTCCTCCTTGTCGCTACACCAACTCACTCCTCCATGTCACTCCTCCATTTCACTCCACCAAGTCTATATGTCTTCCATGTCACTCCTCCATGTCGCTCCACCAACTCACTCTTCCATGTCACTCCTCCTTGTCACTCCGCCATGTAGCTATTCCATTTCACTACTCCATGTCGCTACACCAACTCAATCCTCCTTGTCACTCCTCCATGTCACTCATCCAAGTCACTCCTCCATGTCACTATTCCATGTAATTCCTTATGTCGATACGCCAACTCACTACTCCATGTCACTCCTCCATTTCACTCCACCACGTCACTCCTCCATGTCACTCCTCCATATCAACCCTCCATGTCACTCCTCCATGTCACTCCTCCATGTCACTCTTCCATGTCACTACACCAACTCACTAATCCCTGTCCCTCCGCCATGTAACTCCACAAAATCAAACCTCCTTCCTGATCAAACTAGTCAGTTCTCCATGTCACTACTCTATGTCTCTCATCCACATCAATCCTCTATGCCACTCCTCCATGTCACTCCTCCATGTAACTCCTCCTTGTCGCTATTCCATGTCACTCCTCCATGTTGCTACACCAACTCACTCCCAATGTCACTCCTCCATGTCGCTACTCCATGTCACTCCTCCATGTAGCTACACCAACTCAATCCTCCTTGTCACTCCTCCATGTCACTTATCCAAGTCATTCCTCCGTGTCACTCCTTTATGTCACTCCTCCAAATCACTCCTCCATGTCACTTCTATATGTCTTCCACGTCACTCCTCTATGTCACTCCTCCATGTCACTCCTCCATGTCGCTATTCCATGTCATTCCTTATGTCACTATATAAACTCAATCCTCCATGTCACTCCTCCATTTCACTCCACTACGTCACTCCTCCATGTCACTCCTCCATATCAACCCTCCATGTCACTCCTCCTTGTCGCTACACCAACTCACTCCTCCATGTCACTCCTCCATTTCACTCCACCACGTACCTCCTCCATATCAACCCTCCATTTCACTCCTCCATGTCACTCCTCCATGTCCCTTCGCCATGTCACTCCTCCATGTCTCTCCTCCATGTCACTTCTCCAAGTCTTCAATGTCATGTCTCTCATCTGTGTAGCTCCACATTATCACTCCTCCAAGTCACTCCTCCATGTCGCTACTCCATGTCACACCTCCTTGTCACTCCTCCATGTAGCTACTCCATGTCACTCCTCCATGTCGCTCTACCAACTCACTCCTCCATGTCACTCCTCTATATCACTCCTCCATGTTACTCCTCCATATCAATCCTCCATGTCACTTCTCCATGTCACTCCTCCTTGTCGCAATTCCATGTCACTCCTCCATGTCGCTACATCAACTCACTCCTCATGTCACTCCTCCATGTCGCAACTCCATGTCACTCCTCCATGTCGCAACTCCATGTCACTCCTCCATGTCGCTACACCAACTCAATCCTCCTTGTCACTCCTCCATGTCACTCATCCAAGTCACTCCTCCATGTCACTCCTCCATTTCACTCCACCACGTCACTCCTCCATGTCACTCCTCCATATCAACCCGTAATGTCACTCCTCCATGTCACTCCTCCATGTCACTACACCAACTCACTAATCCCTGTCCCTCCGCCATGTCACTCCACAATATCAAACCTCCTTCCTAATCAAACTTGTCAGTTCTCCATGTCACTACTCCATGTCTCTCCTCCACATCAAACCTCTATGTCACTCCTCCATGTCACTCCTCCTTATCGCTATTCCATGTCACTCCTCCATGTTGCTACACCAACTCACTCCTCATGTCACTCCTCCATGTTGCTACACCAACTCACTCCTCATGTCACTCCTCCATGTCGCTACTCCATGTCACTCCTCCATGTCGCTACACCAACTCAATCCTCCTTGTCACACCTCCATGTCACTCATCCAAGTCATTCCTCCATGTCACTCCTTTATGTCACACCTCCAAGTCACTCCTCCATGTCACTTCTATGTCTTCCATGTTACTCCTCCATGTCGCTCCACCAACTCACTCCTCCATGTCACTCCTTCTTGTCAATCCTCCATGTAGCTATTCCATGTCACTCCTCCATGTCGCTCTACCAACTCACTCCTCCATGTAACACTTCCTTGTCACTCCTCCATGTAGCTACTTCATGTCACTACACCAACTCACTCATCCCTGTCCCTCCGCCATGTCACTCCACCATATCAACCCTCCTTCCTGATCAAACTTGTCACTTCTCCATGTCACTACTCCATGTCTCTCCTCCACATCACTCCTCTATATCACTCCTCCATGTCACTCCTCCTTGTCGCTATTCCATGTTACTCCTCCATGTCGCTACACTAACTCACTCTTCCATGTCACTCCCACATTTCACTCCACCACGTCACTCCTCTATGTCACTCCTCCATATACACCCTCCATGTCACTACTCCATGTTACTCCTCCATGTCACTACACCAACTCACTCATCCCTGTCCTTCCGCCATGTCACTCCACCATATCAACCCTCCTTCCTGATCAAACTTGTCACTTCTCCATGTCACTACTCCATGTCTCTCCCCCACATCAAACCTCTATGTCACTCCTCCATGTCACTCCTCTATGTCACTCCTCCTTGTTGCTCTTCCATGTCACTCCTCCATGTCGCTACACCAACTCAATCCTCCATGTCACTTCTCCATGTCACTACTCCATGTCTCTCCCCCACATCAAACCTCCATGTCACTCCTCCATGTCACTGCTCCACGTCACTCCTCTATGTCACTCCTCCATGTCACTCCTCCATGTCGCTATTCCATGTCACTCCTTATGTCGCTATATAAACTCACTCCTCCATGTCAATCCTCCATTTCACTCCACCACGTCACTCCTCCATGTCACTCCTCCATATCAACCCTCCATGTCACTCCTCCTTGTCGCTACACCAACTCACTCCTCCATGTCACTCCTCCATTTCACTCCACCAAGTCTATATGTCTTCCATGTCACTCCTCCATGTCGCTCCACCAACTCACTCTTCCATGTCACTCCTCCTTGTCACTCCGCCATGTAGCTATTCCATTTCACTACTCCATGTCGCTACACCAACTCAATCCTCCTTGTCACTCCTCCATGTCACTCATCCAAGTCACTCCTCCATGTCGCTATTCCATGTAACTCCTTATGTCGATACGCCAACTCACTACTCCATGTCACTCCTCCATTTCACTCCACCACGTCACTCCTCCATGTCAATCCTCCATATCAACCCTCCATGTCACTCCTCCATGTCACTCCTCCATGTCACTTCTATATGTCTTCCATGTCACTCCTCCATGTCGCTCCACCAACTCACTCCTCCATGTCACTCCTCCATGTCGCTATTCCATGTCACTCCTTATGTCGCTATATAAACTCACTCCTCCATGTCACTCCTCCATTTCACTCCACCACGTCACTCCTCCATGTCACTCCTCCATATCAAACCTCCATGTAACTCCTCCTTGTCGCTACACCAACTCACTCCTCCATGTCACTCCTCCATTTCACTCAACCACGTCATTCCTCCAAATCATTCCTCCATATCAACCCTCCATATCAACCCTCCTTCCTGATCAAACTTGTCACTTCTCCATGTCACTTATCCATGTCTCTCCTCCACATCACTCCTCTATATCACTCCTCCATGTCACTCCTCCATGTCACTCCTCCTTGTCGCTATTCCATGTTACGCCTCCATGTCGCTACACCAACTCACTCATCCCTGTCCCTCCGCCATGTCACTCCACCATATCATCCCTCCTTCCTGATCAAACTTGTCACTTCTCCATGTCACTACTCCATATCTCTCCCCCACATCAAACCTCTATGTCACTCCTCCATGTCACTCCTCTATGTCACTCCTCCTTGTCGCTCTTCCATGTCACTCCTCCATGTCGCTACACCAACTCAATCCTCATGTCACTCCTCCATGTAGCTACTCCATGTCACTCCTCCATGTCGCTACACCAACTCAATCCTCCTTGTCACTCCTCCATGTCACTCAGCCAAGTCATTTGTCCATGTCACTCCTTTATGACACTCCTCCAAGTCACTCCTCCATGTCACTTCTATATGTCTTCCATGTCACTCCTCCATGTAGCTACTCCAAGTCACTCCTCCATGTCGCTACACCAACTCAATCCTCCATGTCACTTCTATATGTCTTCCATGTCACTCCTCCATGTTGCTCCACCAACTCCCTCCTCCATGTCACTCCTCCATGTCACTGCTCCACGTCACTCCTCTATGTCACTCCTCCATGTCACTCCTCCATGTCGCTATTCCATGTCACTCCTTATGTTGCTATATAAACTCACTCCTCCATGTCACTCCTCCATTTCACTCCACCACGTCACTCCTCCATGTCACTCCTCCATATCAACCCTCCATGTCACTCCTCCTTGTCGCTACACCAACTCACTCCTCCATGTCACTCCTCCATTTCACTCCACCAAGTCTATATGTCTTCCATGTCACTCCTCCATGTCGCTCCACCAACTCACCCTTCCATGTCACTCCTCCTTGTCACTCCTCCATGTAGCTATTCCATTTCACTACTCCATGTCACTACACCAATTCAATCCTCCTTGTCACTCCTCCATGTCACTCATCCAAGTCACTCCTCCATGTCGCAATTCCATGTAACTCCTTATGTCGATACGCCAACTCACTACTCCATGTCACTCCTCCATGTCACTCCTCCATATCAACCCTCCATGTCACTCCTCCATGTCACTCCTCCATGTCACTCCTCCTTGTCACTATTCCATGTCACTCCTCCATGTTGCTACACCAACTCACTCCTCATGTCACTCCTCCATGTAGCTACACCAACTCAATACTCCTTGTCACTCCTCCATGTCACTCATCCAAGTCATTCCTCCGTGTCACTCCTTTATGTCACTCCTCCAAATCACTCCTCCATGTCACTCCTCCATATCATCCCTCCATGTAACTCCTCCTTGTTGCTACACCAACTCACTCCTCCATGTCACTCCTCCATTTCACTCCACCACGTCCCTCCACCATTTCAACCCTCCATGTCACTCCTCCATGTCACTCCTCCATGTCCTTCCGCTATGTCACTCCACCATATCAACCCTCCTTCCTGATCAAACTTGTCACTTCTCCATGTCACTACTCCATGTCTTTCCTCCACATCACTCCTCTATATCACTCCTCCATGTCACTCCTCCATGTCACTCCTCCTTGTCGCTATTCCATGTTACTCCTCCATGTTGCTACACCAAATCACTCTTCCATGTCACTCCTCCATTTCTCTCCACCACGTCACTCTTCTACGTCACTCCTCATGTCACTCCTCCATGTCGCTACTCCATTTCGCTATTCCATGTTACTCCTCCATGTCGCAACACCAACTCACTCCTCCATGTCACTCATCCAAGTCATTCCTCCATGTCACTCCTTTATGTCACTCCTCCAAATCACTCCTCCATGTCAATTCTATATTTCTTCCATGTCACTCCTCCATGTCGCTCCACCAACTCACTCCTCCATGTCACTCCTCCATGTCACTGCTCCACGTCACTCCTCTATGTCACTCCTCCATGTCACTCCTCCATGTCACTATTCCATGTCACTCCTTATGTCGCTCCACCAACTCACTCCTCCATGTCACTTCTCCATTTCACTCCACCACGTCACTCCTCCATGTCACTCCTCCATATCAACTCTCCATGTAACTCCTCCATGTCGCTACACCAACTCAATCCTCATGTCACTCCTCCATGTAGCTACTCCAATTCACTCCTCCATGTCACTCCTCCATGTCACTCCTCCATGTGACTACACCAACTCACTCATCCCTTTCCCTCCGCCATGTCACTCCACCATATCAACCCTCCTTCTTGATCAAATTTTTCACTTCTCCATGTCACTACTCCATGTCTCTCCTCCACATCAATCCTCTATGTTACTCCTCTATATCACTCCTCCAAGTCACTCCTCCATGTCGCTACTCCATGTCACACCTCCTTGTCACTCCTCCATGTAGCTATCCATGTCACTCCTCCATGTCGCTCTACCAACTAACTCCTCCATGTCACTCCTCTATATCACTCCTCCATGTTACTCCTCCATATCAATCCTCCATGTCAATTCTCCATGTCACTCCTCCTTGTCGCAATTCCATGTCACTCCTCCATGTCGCTACATCAACTCACTCCTCATGTCACTCCTCCATGTTACTCAGCCAAGTCATTTGTCCATGTCACTCCTTTATGTCACTCCTCCAAGTCACTCCTCCATGTCACTTCTATATGTCTTCCATGTCACTCCTCCATGTTGCTCCACCAACTCACTCCTCCATGTCACTCTTCCATGTCACTGCTCCACGTCACTCCTCTATGTCACTCCTCCATGTCACTCCTCCATGTCACTATTCCATGTCATTCCTTATGTCGCTATATAAACTCAATCCTCCATGTCACTCCTCCATTTCACTCCACTACGTCACTCCTCCATGTCACTCCTCCATATCAATCCTCCATGTCACTCCTCCTTGTCGCTACACCAACTCACTCCTCCATGTCACTCCTCCATGTCACTCCTCCATGTCCCTTCGCCATGTCACTCCTCCATGTCTCTCCTCCATGTCACTTCTCCAAGTCTTCAATGTCACTCAGCCAAGTCATTTGTCCATGTCACTCCTTTATGTCACTCCTCCAAGTCACTCCTCCATGTCACTTCTATATGTCTTCCATGTCACTCCTCCATGTTGCTCCACCAACTCACTCCTCCATGTCACTCCTCCATGTCACTGCTCCACGTCACTCCTCCATGTCACACTTCCTTGTCACTCCTCCATGTAGCTACTTCATGTCACTACACCAACTCATTCATCCCTGTCCCTCCGCCATGTCACTCCACCATATCAACCCTCCTTCCTGATCAAACTTGTCACTTCTCCATGTCACTACTCCATGTCTCTCCTCCACATCACTCCTCTATATCACTCCTCCATGTCACTCCTCCTTGTTGCTATTCCATGTTACTCCTCCATGTCGCTACACTAACTCACTCTTCCATGTCACTCCCACATTTCACTCCACCACGTCACTCCTCTATGTCACTCCTCCATATACACCCTCCATGTCACTACTCCATGTTACTCCTCCATGTCACTACACCAACTCACTCATCCCTGTCCCTCCGCCATGTCACTCCACCATATCAACCCTCCTTCCTGATCAAACTTGTCACTTCTCCATGTCACTACTCCATGTCTCTCCCCCACATCAAACCTCTATGTCACTCCTCCATGTCACTCCTCCATGTCGCTATTCCATGTCATTCCTCCATGTCGCTACACGAACTCAATACTCCTTGTCACTCCTCTGTGTCATTCCTGCATGTCACTCCTCCATGTCACTCCTCCATGTCACTCCTCCTTGTCGCTATTCCATGTCACTCCTCCATGTTGCTATACCAACTCACTCCTCCATGTCACTCCTCCATGTCGCTACTCCATGTCACTCCTCCATGTCGCTACACCAACTCAATACTCCTTGTCACTCCTCCATGTCACTCCTTTATGTCATTCATCCAAATCACTCCTCCATGTCACTTCTATATGTCTTCCATGTCACTCATCCATGTCGCTCCACCAACTCACTCCTCCATGTCACTCCTCCATGTCAATGCTCCACGTCACTCCTCTATGTCACTTCTCCATGTCACTCCTCCATGTCGCTATTCCATGTCACTCCTTATGTCGCTCCACCAACTCACTCCTCCATGTCACTCCTTCTTGTCAATCCTCCATGTAGCTATTCCATGTCACTCCTCCATGTCGCTCTACCAACTCACTCCTCCATGTAACACTTCCTTGTCACTCCTCCATGTAGCTACTTCATGTCACTACACCAACTCACTCATCCCTGTCCCTCCGCCATGTCACTCCACCATATCAACCCTCCTTCCTGATCAAACTTGTCACTTCTCCATGTCACTACTCCATGTCTCTCCTCCACATCACTCCTCTATATCACTCCTCCATGTCACTCCTCCTTGTCGCTATTCCATGTTACTCCTCCATGTCGCTACACTAACTCACTCTTCCATGTCACTCCCACATTTCACTCCACCACGTCACTCCTCTATGTCACTCCTCCATATACACCCTCCATGTCACTACTCCATGTTACTCCTCCATGTCACTACACCAACTCACTCATCCCTGTCCTTCCGCCATGTCACTCCACCATATCAACCCTCCTTCCTGATCAAACTTGTCACTTCTCCATGTCACTACTCCATGTCTCTCCCCCACATCAAACCTCTATGTCACTCCTCCATGTCACTCCTCTATGTCACTCCTCCTTGTTGCTCTTCCATGTCACTCCTCCATGTCGCTACACCAACTCAATCATCATGTCACTCCACCATGTAGCTACTCCAAGTCACTCCTCCATGTCGCTACACCAACTCAATCCTCCATGTCACTTCTCCATGTCACTACTCCATGTCTCTCCCCCACATCAAACCTCCATGTCACTCCTCCATGTCACTGCTCCACGTCACTCCTCTATGTCACTCCTCCATGTCACTCCTCCATGTCGCTATTCCATGTCACTCCTTATGTCGCTATATAAACTCACTCCTCCATGTCAATCCTCCATTTCACTCCACCACGTCACTCCTCCATGTCACTCCTCCATATCAACCCTCCATGTCACTCCTCCTTGTCGCTACACCAACTCACTCCTCCATGTCACTCCTCCATTTCACTCCACCAAGTCTATATGTCTTCCATGTCACTCCTCCATGTCGCTCCACCAACTCACTCTTCCATGTCACTCCTCCTTGTCACTCCGCCATGTAGCTATTCCATTTCACTACTCCATGTCGCTACACCAACTCAATCCTCCTTGTCACTCCTCCATGTCACTCATCCAAGTCACTCCTCCATGTCGCTATTCCATGTAACTCCTTATGTCGATACGCCAACTCACTACTCCATGTCACTCCTCCATTTCACTCCACCACGTCACTCCTCCATGTCAATCCTCCATATCAACCCTCCATGTCACTCCTCCATGTCACTCCTCCATGTCACTTCTATATGTCTTCCATGTCACTCCTCCATGTCGCTCCACCAACTCACTCCTCCATGTCACTCCTCCATGTCGCTATTCCATGTCACTCCTTATGTCGCTATATAAACTCACTCCTCCATGTCACTCCTCCATTTCACTCCACCACGTCACTCCTCCATGTCACTCCTCCATATCAAACCTCCATGTAACTCCTCCTTGTCGCTACACCAACTCACTCCTCCATGTCACTCCTCCATTTCACTCAACCACGTCATTCCTCCAAATCATTCCTCCATATCAACCCTCCATATCAACCCTCCTTCCTGATCAAACTTGTCACTTCTCTATATCACTCCTCCATGTCACTCCTCCATGTCACTCCTCCTTGTCGCTATTCCATGTTACGCCTCCATGTCGCTACACCAACTCACTCATCCCTGTCCCTCCGCCATGTCACTCCACCATATCATCCCTCCTTCCTGATCAAACTTGTCACTTCTCCATGTCACTACTCCATATCTCTCCCCCACATCAAACCTCTATGTCACTCCTCCATGTCACTCCTCTATGTCACTCCTCCTTGTCGCTCTTCCATGTCACTCCTCCATGTCGCTACACCAACTCAATCCTCATGTCACTCCTCCATGTAGCTACTCCATGTCACTCCTCCATGTCGCTACACCAACTCAATCCTCCTTGTCACTCCTCCATGTCACTCAGCCAAGTCATTTGTCCATGTCACTCCTTTATGACACTCCTCCAAGTCACTCCTCCATGTCACTTCTATATGTCTTCCATGTCACTCCTCCATGTAGCTACTCCAAGTCACTCCTCCATGTCGCTACACCAACTCAATCCTCCATGTCACTTCTATATGTCTTCCATGTCACTCCTCCATGTTGCTCCACCAACTCCCTCCTCCATGTCACTCCTCCATGTCACTGCTCCACGTCACTCCTCTATGTCACTCCTCCATGTCACTCCTCCATGTCGCTATTCCATGTCACTCCTTATGTTGCTATATAAACTCACTCCTCCATGTCACTCCTCCATTTCACTCCACCACGTCACTCCTCCATGTCACTCCTCCATATCAACCCTCCATGTCACTCCTCCTTGTCGCTACACCAACTCACTCCTCCATGTCACTCCTCCATTTCACTCCACCAAGTCTATATGTCTTCCATGTCACTCCTCCATGTCGCTCCACCAACTCACCCTTCCATGTCACTCCTCCTTGTCACTCCTCCATGTAGCTATTCCATTTCACTACTCCATGTCACTACACCAATTCAATCCTCCTTGTCACTCCTCCATGTCACTCATCCAAGTCACTCCTCCATGTCGCAATTCCATGTAACTCCTTATGTCGATACGCCAACTCACTACTCCATGTCACTCCTCCATGTCACTCCTCCATATCAACCCTCCATGTCACTCCTCCATGTCACTCCTCCATGTCACTACACCAACTCACTAATCCCTGTCCCTCCGCCATGTAACTCCACAAAATCAAACCTCCTTCCTGATCAAACTAGTCAGTTCTCCATGTCACTACTCTATGTCTCTCATCCACATCAATCCTCTATGCCACTCCTCCATGTCACTCCTCCATGTCACTCCTCCATGTCACTCCTCCTTGTCACTATTCCATGTCACTCCTCCATGTTGCTACACCAACTCACTCCTCATGTCACTCCTCCATGTAGCTACACCAACTCAATACTCCTTGTCACTCCTCCATGTCACTCATCCAAGTCATTCCTCCGTGTCACTCCTTTATGTCACTCCTCCAAATCACTCCTCCATGTCACTCCTCCATATCATCCCTCCATGTAACTCCTCCTTGTTGCTACACCAACTCACTCCTCCATGTCACTCCTCCATTTCACTCCACCACGTCCCTCCACCATTTCAACCCTCCATGTCACTCCTCCATGTCACTCCTCCATGTCCTTCCGCTATGTCACTCCACCATATCAACCCTCCTTCCTGATCAAACTTGTCACTTCTCCATGTCACTACTCCATGTCTTTCCTCCACATCACTCCTCTATATCACTCCTCCATGTCACTCCTCCATGTCACTCCTCCTTGTCGCTATTCCATGTTACTCCTCCATGTTGCTACACCAAATCACTCTTCCATGTCACTCCTCCATTTCTCTCCACCACGTCACTCTTCTACGTCACTCCTCATGTCACTCCTCCATGTCGCTACTCCATTTCGCTATTCCATGTTACTCCTCCATGTCGCAACACCAACTCACTCCTCCATGTCACTCATCCAAGTCATTCCTCCATGTCACTCCTTTATGTCACTCCTCCAAATCACTCCTCCATGTCAATTCTATATTTCTTCCATGTCACTCCTCCATGTCGCTCCACCAACTCACTCCTCCATGTCACTTCTCCATTTCACTCCACCACGTCACTCCTCCATGTCACTCCTCCATATCAACTCTCCATGTAACTCCTCCATGTCGCTACACCAACTCAATCCTCATGTCACTCCTCCATGTAGCTACTCCAATTCACTCCTCCATGTCACTCCTCCATGTCTCTCCTCCACATCAATCCTCTATGTTACTCCTCTATATCACTCCTCCAAGTCACTCCTCCATGTCGCTACTCCATGTCACACCTCCTTGTCACTCCTCCATGTAGCTATCCATGTCACTCCTCCATGTCGCTCTACCAACTAACTCCTCCATGTCACTCCTCTATATCACTCCTCCATGTTACTCCTCCATATCAATCCTCCATGTCAATTCTCCATGTCACTCCTCCTTGTCGCAATTCCATGTCACTCCTCCATGTCGCTACATCAACTCACTCCTCATGTCACTCCTCCATGTTACTCAGCCAAGTCATTTGTCCATGTCACTCCTTTATGTCACTCCTCCAAGTCACTCCTCCATGTCACTTCTATATGTCTTCCATGTCACTCCTCCATGTTGCTCCACCAACTCACTCCTCCATGTCACTCTTCCATGTCACTGCTCCACGTCACTCCTCTATGTCACTCCTCCATGTCACTCCTCCATGTCACTATTCCATGTCATTCCTTATGTCGCTATATAAACTCAATCCTCCATGTCACTCCTCCATTTCACTCCACTACGTCACTCCTCCATGTCACTCCTCCATATCAATCCTCCATGTCACTCCTCCTTGTCGCTACACCAACTCACTCCTCCATGTCACTCCTCCATGTCACTCCTCCATGTCCCTTCGCCATGTCACTCCTCCATGTCTCTCCTCCATGTCACTTCTCCAAGTCTTCAATGTCACTCAGCCAAGTCATTTGTCCATGTCACTCCTTTATGTCACTCCTCCAAGTCACTCCTCCATGTCACTTCTATATGTCTTCCATGTCACTCCTCCATGTTGCTCCACCAACTCACTCCTCCATGTCACTCCTCCATGTCACTGCTCCACGTCACTCCTCCATGTCACACTTCCTTGTCACTCCTCCATGTAGCTACTTCATGTCACTACACCAACTCATTCATCCCTGTCCCTCCGCCATGTCACTCCACCATATCAACCCTCCTTCCTGATCAAACTTGTCACTTCTCCATGTCACTACTCCATGTCTCTCCTCCACATCACTCCTCTATATCACTCCTCCATGTCACTCCTCCTTGTTGCTATTCCATGTTACTCCTCCATGTCGCTACACTAACTCACTCTTCCATGTCACTCCCACATTTCACTCCACCACGTCACTCCTCTATGTCACTCCTCCATATACACCCTCCATGTCACTACTCCATGTTACTCCTCCATGTCACTACACCAACTCACTCATCCCTGTCCCTCCGCCATGTCACTCCACCATATCAACCCTCCTTCCTGATCAAACTTGTCACTTCTCCATGTCACTACTCCATGTCTCTCCCCCACATCAAACCTCTATGTCACTCCTCCATGTCACTCCTCCATGTCGCTATTCCATGTCATTCCTCCATGTCGCTACACGAACTCAATACTCCTTGTCACTCCTCTGTGTCATTCCTGCATGTCACTCCTCCATGTCACTCCTCCATGTCACTCCTCCTTGTCGCTATTCCATGTCACTCCTCCATGTTGCTATACCAACTCACTCCTCCATGTCACTCCTCCATGTCGCTACTCCATGTCACTCCTCCATGTCGCTACACCAACTCAATACTCCTTGTCACTCCTCCATGTCACTCCTTTATGTCATTCATCCAAATCACTCCTCCATGTCACTTCTATATGTCTTCCATGTCACTCATCCATGTCGCTCCACCAACTCACTCCTCCATGTCACTCCTCCATGTCAATGCTCCACGTCACTCCTCTATGTCACTTCTCCATGTCACTCCTCCATGTCGCTATTCCATGTCACTCCTTATGTCGCTACACCAACTCACTCCTCCATGTCACTCCTCCATTTCACTCCACCACGTCACTCCTCCATGTCACTCCTCGATATCAACCCTCCATGTCACTCCTCCATGTCACTCCTCCATGTCACTCCTCCATGTCCCTTCGCCATGTCACTCCTCCATGTCTCTCCTCCATGTCACTTCTCCAAGTCTTCAATGTCACTCAGCCAAGTCATTTGTCCATGTCACTCCTTTATGTCACTCCTCCAAGTCACTCCTCCATGTCACTTCTATATGTCTTCCATGTCACTCCTCCATGTTGCTCCACCAACTCACTCCTCCATGTCACTCCTCCATGTCACTGCTCCACGTCACTCCTCCATGTCACACTTCCTTGTCACTCCTCCATGTAGCTACTTCATGTCACTACACCAACTCATTCATCCCTGTCCCTCCGCCATGTCACTCCACCATATCAACCCTCCTTCCTGATCAAACTTGTCACTTCTCCATGTCACTACTCCATGTCTCTCCTCCACATCACTCCTCTATATCACTCCTCCATGTCACTCCTCCTTGTTGCTATTCCATGTTACTCCTCCATGTCGCTACACTAACTCACTCTTCCATGTCACTCCCACATTTCACTCCACCACGTCACTCCTCTATGTCACTCCTCCATATACACCCTCCATGTCACTACTCCATGTTACTCCTCCATGTCACTACACCAACTCACTCATCCCTGTCCCTCCGCCATGTCACTCCACCATATCAACCCTCCTTCCTGATCAAACTTGTCACTTCTCCATGTCACTACTCCATGTCTCTCCCCCACATCAAACCTCTATGTCACTCCTCCATGTCACTCCTCCATGTCGCTATTCCATGTCATTCCTCCATGTCGCTACACGAACTCAATACTCCTTGTCACTCCTCTGTGTCATTCCTGCATGTCACTCCTCCATGTCACTCCTCCATGTCACTCCTCCTTGTCGCTATTCCATGTCACTCCTCCATGTTGCTATACCAACTCACTCCTCCATGTCACTCCTCCATGTCGCTACTCCATGTCACTCCTCCATGTCGCTACACCAACTCAATACTCCTTGTCACTCCTCCATGTCACTCCTTTATGTCATTCATCCAAATCACTCCTCCATGTCACTTCTATATGTCTTCCATGTCACTCATCCATGTCGCTCCACCAACTCACTCCTCCATGTCACTCCTCCATGTCAATGCTCCACGTCACTCCTCTATGTCACTTCTCCATGTCACTCCTCCATGTCGCTATTCCATGTCACTCCTTATGTCGCTACACCAACTCACTCCTCCATGTCACTCCTCCATTTCACTCCACCACGTCACTCCTCCATGTCACTCCTCGATATCAACCCTCCATGTCACTCCTCCATGTCACTCCTCCATGTCACTCCTCTATGTCACTACACCAACTCACTCAGCCCTTTCCCTCCGCCATGTCACTCCACCATATCAACCCTCCTTCCTGATCAAACTTGTCACTTCTTCATTTCACTCCTCCATTTCACTCCACCACGTCACTCCTCCATATCACTCCTCAATATAACCCTCCATGTCACTCCTCCATGTCACTCCTCCATGTCATTCCTCCATGTCACTTCTCCATGTCACTACACCACCTCACTCATTCCTGTCCCTCCGCCATGTCACTCCTCCATGTCACTCCTCCATGTTGCTACTCCATTTCACATCTCCATGTCGCTACACCAACTCAATCCTCCTTGTCACTCCTCCATGTCACTCATCCAAGTCTCTCCTCCGTGTCACTTCTACATGTTTTACATGTCACTCCTCCACATCACTCCTCTATGTCACTCCTCCATGTCACTCCTCCTTGTCGCTACACCAACTCACTCCTCATGTCACTCCTCCTTGTCGCTACTCCATGTCGCTACACCAACTCAATCCTCGTTGTCACTCCTCCATGTCACTACACCAACTCACTCATCCCTGTCCCTCCGTCATGTCACTCCTCCATGTCACTCCTCCATGTCGCTACACCAACTCACTCCTCATGTCACTCCTCCATGTCGCTACTCTATTTCACTCCTCCATTTCACTCCACCACGTCACTCCTCCATGTCACTCCTCCATATCAACCCTCCATGTCACTCCTCCTTTTCACTCCTCCATGTCACTACACCAACTCACTAATCCCTGTCCCTCCGCCATGTCACTCCACCATATCAACCCTCCTTCCTGATCAAACTTGTCAGTTCTCCATGTCACTCCTTTATGTCACTCCTCCAAGTCACTCCTCCATGTCACTTCTATATGTCTTCCATGTAACTCCTCCATGTTGCTCCACCAACTCACTCCTCCATGTCACTCCTCCATGTCACTGCTCCACGTCACTCCTCTATGTCACTCCTCCATGTCACTCCTCCATGTCACTATTCCATGTCACTCCTTATGTTGCTATATAAACTCACTCCTCCATGTCACTCCTCCATTTCACTCCACCACGTCACTCCTCAATGTCACTCCTCCATGTCACTCCTCCATGTCACTCCTCCTTATCGCTATTCCATGTTACTCCTCCATGTCGCTACACCAACTCACTCTTCCATGTCACTCCTCCATTTCACTCCTCCATGTCACTCGTCCACGTCACTCCTCCATGTCACACCTCTTTGTCACTCCTCCATGTCGCTACTCCTTGTCACTCCTCCATGTCACTCATCCATGTCATTCCTCCATGTCACTCCTTTATGTCACTCCTCCAAGTCACTCCTCAATTTCACTTCTATATGACTTCAATGTCACTCCTGCATGTCGCTCCTCCATATCACTCCTCTATTTCACTACTCCATGTCACTCCTCCATATCAATCCTCCATTTCACTCCTCCATGTAACTCCTTAATGTCACTACTCCATGTCACTCTTGCATGTCGCTCCTCCATGTCACTTCTCCAAGTCTTCAATGTCATGTCTCTCATCCGTGTAGCTCCATATTGTCACTCCTCCATATCACTCCTCCGTGTCACTTCTACATGTTTTCCATGTCACTTTTCAATATCACTCCTCTATGTCATTCCCCTATGTCGCTACTCCATGTCACTCCTCCATGTCGATCCTCCATGTCACTCCTTCATGTAACTTCTATATGTCTTCCATGTCACTCCTCCATGTCGCTCCTCTTTGTCACTCCTCCATGTTTCTCCTCCATGTCACTCCTCCATGTCACTCATCCATGTCCCTCCGCCATGTCACTCCACCATATCAATCCTCCTTGCTGATCCGCCCTGTCACTCCTCCATGTCACTTCTATATGTCTTCCATTTCACTCCTCCATGTCGCTACACCAACTCAATCCTCCTTGTCACTCCTCCATGTCACTCATCCAAGTCACTCCTCCATGTCGCTATTCCATGTCACTCCTTATGTCGATACACCAACTCACTCCTCCATGTCACTCCTCCATTTCACTCAACCACGTCACTCATCCATGTCACTCCTCCATGTCACTCCTCCATGTCACTCCTCCATGTCACTACACCAACTCACTCATCCCTGTCCCTCCGCCATGTCACTCCACCATATCAACTCTCCTTCCTGATCAAACTTGTCAGTTCTCTATGTCACTCCTCCATGTCACTCCTCCATATCACTCCTCCTTGTCGCTATTCCATGTCACTCCTCCATGTTGCTAAACTAACTCACTCCTCATGTCACTACACCATGTCGCTACTCCATGTCACTCCTCCATGTCGCTAAACCAACTCAATCCTCCTTGTCACTCCTCCATGTCACTCATCCAACTCATTCCTCCATGTCACTCCTTTATGTCACTCCTCCAAGTCACTCCTCAATTTCACTTCTATATGACTTCAATATAAATCCTGCATGTCGCTCCTCCATATCACTCCTATAATTCACTCCTCCATGTCACTCCTCCATATCAGTCCTCCATTTCACTCCTCCATGTAACTCTTGCATGTCACTCCACCATGTCACTTCTCAAAGTCTTCAATGTCATGTGTCTCATCCGTGTAGATCCATATTTTCACTCCTCCATATCACTTCTCCGTGTCACTTCTACATGTTTTCCATGTCACTCCTCCACATCACTCCTCTATGTCACTCCTCCATGTCACTTTTCAATATCACTCCTCTATATCATTCCCCTATGTCGCTACTCCATGTCACTCCTCCATGTCGATCCTCCATGTCACTCCTCCATGTCACTTCTATATGTCTTCCATGTCAAACCTCCATGTCGCTCCTCCTTGTCACTCCTCCATGTTGCTCCTCCATGTCACTCCTCCATGTCACTCATCCATGTCCCTCCGCCATGTCACTCCACCATATCAATCCTCCTTGCTGATCCGCCCTGTCACTCCTCCATGTCTCTCCTCCACATCAATCCTCTATGTCACTCCTCCATGTCACTCATCCATGTCACTCCTCCATGTCGCTATTCCATGTCACTCCTCCATGTCGCTACACAAACTCAATCCTCCTTGTCACTCCTCTGTGTCATTCCTGCATTTCACTCCTCACTGTCACTCCTCCATGTCACTACACCAACTCACTCATCCCTGTCCCTCCGCCATGTCACACCACCATAACAACCCTCCTTCCTGATCAAACTTGTCACTTTTCCATGTCACTACTCCATGTCTCTCCTCCACATCAATCCTCTATGTTACTCCTCCATGTCACTCCTCCATGTCACTCCTCCTTGTCACTCCTCCATGTCCCTCCTCTATGTCACTCCAACATATCAATCCTCCTTGCTGATCCGCCCTGTCACTTCTCCATGTCACTCCTTCATGTCGTTACTCCAACTCACTCCTCCATGTCACTCCTCCATGTCGCTACTCCATGTCACTCCTCCATTTCACTCCTCCATGTCTCTCCTCCATGTCACTTCTCCAAGTCTTCAATGTCATGTCTCTCATCTGTGTAGCTCCACATTGTCACTACTCCACGTCACTCCTCCATGTCGCTACTCCATGTCACTCCTCCATGTCACACCTCTTTGTCACTCCTCCATGTAGCTACTCCATGTCACTCCTCCATGTCACTCCTCCATGTCACTCTTAAATTTCACTCCACCACGCCACTGCTCTATATCACTCCTCCATGTCGCTATTCCATGTCACTCCTTATGTCGCTACACCAACTCACTCCTCCATTTCACTCCTCCATTTCTCTCCACCACGTCACTCCTCCATATCACTCCTCCATATCAACTCTCCTTGTCAATCCTCCATGTCACTCCTCCATGTCATTCCTCCATGTCACTCCTCCATGTCACTACACCAACTCACTCATCCCTGTCCCTCCGCCATGTCACGCCTCCATGTCACTCCTCCATGTTGCTAAACCAACTCACTCCTCATGTCACTACCCCATGTCGCTACTCCATGTCACTCCTCCATGTCGCTACACCAACTCAATCCTCCTTTTCATTCCTCCATGTCACTCCTTTATGTCACTTCTCCAAGTCACTCCTCCATGTCACTTCTATATGTCTTCCTTGTCACTCCTCCATGTCGCTCCACCAACTCACTCCTCCATGTCACTCCTTCATGTCACTCCACCACGTCACTCAGCAATGTCACTCCAACATGTCACTCCTCCATATCAACCCTTCATGTCAATCCTCCATGTCACTCCTTCATGTCACTCCTCCATGTCACTACACCAACTCACTAATCCCTGTCCCTCCGCCATGTCACTCCACAATATCAACCCTCCTTCCTGATCAAACTTGTCAGTTTTCCATGTCACTCCTCCATGTCGCTACTCCATGTAACTCCTCCATGTCGCTACACCAACTCAATCCTCCTTGTCACTCCTCCATGTCACTCATCCATGTCATTCCCCCATGTCACTCCTTTATGTCACTCCTCCAAGTCACTCCTCCATGTCACTTCTATATGTCTTCCATGTCACTCCTCCATGTCACTCATCCATGTCCCTCCACCATGTCACTCCACCATATCAATCCTCCTTGCTGATCGGCCCTGTCACTCCTCCATGTCTCTCCTCCACATCAATCCTCTATGTCACTCCTCCATGTCACTCCTCCATGTCACTACACCAACTCACTCATCCCTGTCCCTCCGCACTTGTTACGCCTCCATGTCACTCCTCCATGTCGCTACACCAACTCAATCCTCATGTCACTCCTCCATGTTGCTACTCCATGTAACTCCTCCATGTCGCTACACCAACTCAATCCTCCTTGTCACTCCTCCATGTCACTCATCCAAGTCATTCCCCCATGTCACTCCTTTATGTCACTCCTCCAAGTCACTCCTCCATGTCACTTCTATATGTCTTCCATGTCACTCCTCCATGTCGCTCTACCAACTCACTCCTCCATGTCACTCGTCCACGTCACTTCTCCATGTCACACTTCCTTGTCACTCCTCCATGTAGCTACTCCTTGTCACTACACCAACTCACTCATCCCTGTCCCTCCGCCATGTCACTCCACCATATCAACCCTCCTTCCTGATCAAACTTGTCACATCTCCATGTCACTACTCCATGTCTTTCCTCCACATCAACCCTCTATGTCACTCCTCCATGTCACTCCTCCATGTCATTCCTCATTGTCGCTATTCCATGTCACTCCTCCATGTCGCTACACCAACTCACTCCTCCATGTCACTCCCCCATTTCACTCCACCATGTCACTCCTCCATGTCACTCCTCCATATCAACCCTCCATTTCACTCCTCCAAGTCACTCCTCCATGTCACTCCACCAACTCACTTATCCCTGTCCCTCCGCCATGTCACTCCACCATATCAAGCCTCCTTCCTGATCAAACTTGTCAATTCTCCATGTCACTACTCCATGTCTCTCCTCCACATCACTCCTCTATATCACTCCTCCATGTCACTCCTCCATGTCACTCCTCCATGTTGCTATTCCATGTTACTCCTCCATGTCGCTACACCAACTCACTCTTCCATGTCACTCATCCATTTCACTCCACCACGTCACTCTTCTATGTCACTCCTCATGTCACTACTCATTGTCACTCCTCCATGTCACTCATCCATGTCATTCCTCCATGTCACTCCTTTATGTCACTCCTCTAAGTCACTCCTCAATTTCACTTCTATATGACTTTAATGTCACTCCTGCATGTCGCTCCTCCATATCACTCCTCTATTTCACTCCTCCATGACACTCCTCTATATCAATCCTCCATTTCACTCCTCCATGTAACTCCTTAATGTCACTACTCCATGTCACTACTCCATGTCACTCCTCCATGTCACTCTTGCATGTCGCTCCTCCATGTCACTTCTCCAAGTCTTCAATGTCATGTCTCTCATCCGTGTAGCTCCATATTGTCACTCCTCCATATTACTCCTCCGTGTCACTTCTACATGTTTTCCATGTCACTCCTCCACATCACTCCTCTATGTCACTCCTCCATGTCACTTTTCAATATCACTCCTCTATGTCATTCCCCTATGTCGCTACTCCGTGTCACTCCTCCATGTCGATCCTCCATGTCACTCCTCCATGTCACTTCTATATGTCTTCCATGTCACTCCTACATGTCGCTCCTCCTTGTCACTACTCCATTTTGCTCCTCCATGTCACTCCTCCATGTCACTCATCCATGTCCCTCCGCCATGTCACTCCACCATATCAATCCTCCTTGCTGATCCGCCCTGTCACTCCTCCATGTCTCTCCTCCACATCAATCCTCCATGTCACTCTTCCATGTCACTCCTCCATGTCGCTACACCAACTCAATCCTCATGTCACTCCTCCATGTCGCTACTCTATGTCACTCCTCCATGTCGCTACACCAACTCAATCCTCCTTGTCACTCCTCCATGTCGCTGCTCCATGTCACTCCTCTATGTTACTCCTCCATGTCACTCCTCCATGTCGCTATTCCATGTCACTCCTTATGTCGCTATATAAACTCACTCCTCCAGGTCACTCCTCCATTTCACTCCACCACGTCACTCCTCCATGTCACTCCTCCATATCAACCCTCCATATCACTCCTCCTTGTTACTACACCAACTCACTCCTCCATGTCACTCCTCCATTTCACTCCACCACATCCCTCCTCTATATCAAACCTCCATGTCACTCCTCCATGTCACTCCTCCATATCAATCCTCCATGTCGCTACACGAACTCAATCCTCCTTGTCACTCCTCTGTGTCATTCCTGTATGTCACTCCTCACTGTCACTCCTCCATGTCACTCCTCCATGTCACTCCACCATGTCACTACACCAACTCACTCATCCCTTTCCCTCCGCCATGTCACTCCACCATATCAGTCCTCCTTCCTGATCAAACTTGTCACTTCTCCATGTCACTACTCCATTTCTCTCCTCCACATCAATCCTCTATGTCACTCCTCCATGTCACTCCTCCATGTCACTCCTCCTTGTCGCTATTCCATGTTACTCCTCCATGTCGCTACACCAACTCACTCTTCCATGTCACTCCTCCATTTCACTCCACCACGTCACTGTTCTACGTCACTCCTCATGTCACTCCTCCATGTCGCTACTCCTTGTCACTCCTCCATGTCACTCATCCATGTCATTCCTCCATGTCACTCCTTTATGTCACTCCTCAAAGTAACTCCTCAATTTCACTTCTATATGACTTCAATGTCACTCCTGCATGTCGCTCCTCCATATCACTCCTCTATTTCACTCCTCCATGTCACTCCTCCATGTCACTCCTCCACATCAATCCTCCATGTCACTCCTCCATGTCACTCCTCCATGTCACTCCTCCATGTCACTTCTCCATGTCACTACACCAACTCACTCATCCCTTTCCCTCTGCCATGTCACTCCACCATATCAACCCTCCTTCCTGATCAAACTTGTCACTTCTCCATGTCACTACTCCATGTCTCTCCTCCACATCAATCCTCTATGTCACTCCTCCATGTCACTCCTCCATGTCAGTCCTCCTTGTCGCTATTCCATGTAACTCCTCCATGTCGCTACACCAACTCACTCCTCATGTCACTTCTTAATGTCGCTATTCCATGTCACTCCTCCATGTCGCTACAACAACTCAATCCTCATGTCACTCCTCCATGTAGCTACTCCATGTCACTCCTCCATGTCGCTACACCAACTCAATCCTCCTTGTCACTCTTCCATGTCGCTGCTCCACGTCACTCCTCTATGTCACTCCTCCATGTCACTCCTCCATGTCGCTATTCCATGTCACTCCTCCTTGTTGCTACACCAACTCACTCCTCCATGTCACTCCTCCATTTCACTCCACCACATCCCTCCTCTATATCAAACCTCCATGTCACTCCTCCATGTCACTCCTCCATGTCCCTCCGCCATGTCACTCCACCATATCAACCCTCCTTCCTGACCAAACTTGTCACTTCTCCATGTCACTACTCCATGTCTCTCCTCCACATCACTCCTTTATATCAGTCCTCCATGTCACTCCTCCATGTCACTCCTCCTTGTCGCTATTCCATGTTACTCCTCCATGTCGCTACACCAACTCACTCTTCCATGTCACTCCTCCATTTCACTCCACCACGTCACTGTTCTACGTCACTCCTCATGTCACTCCTCCATGTCGCTACTCCTTGTCACTCCTCCATGTCACTCATCCATGTCATTCCTCCATGTCACTCCTTTATGTCACTCCTCCAAGTAACTCCTCAATTTCACTTCTATATGACTTCAATGTCACTCCTGCATGTCGCTCCTCCATATCACTCCTCTATTTCACTCCTCCATGTCACTCCTTAATGTCACTCCTCCATGTCACTCCTCCATGTCACTACACCAACTCACTAATCACTGTCCCTCCGCAAGTCACTTCACAATATCAACGCTCCTTCCTGATCAAACTTGTCAGTTCTCCATGTCACTCCTCCATGTCTCTCCTCCACATCAATCCTCCATGTCACTCCTCCATGTCACTCCTCCATGTCACTCCTCCATGTCACTTCTCCATGTCACTACACCAACTCACTCATCCCTTTCCCTCTGCCATGTCACTCCACCATATCAACCCTCCTTCCTGATCAAACTTGTCACTTCTCCATGTCACTACTCCATGTCTCTCCTCCACATCAATCATCTATGTCACTCCTCCATGTCACTCCTCCATGTTACTCCTCCTTGTCGCTATTCCATGTCACTCCTCCATGTTGCTACACCAACTCACTCCTCATGTCACTCCTCCATGTCGCAACTCCAAGTCACTCCTCCATGTCGCTACACCAACTCAATCCTCCTTGTCACTCCTCCATGTCACTCATCCAAGTCATTCCTCCATGTCACTCCTTTATGTCACTACTCCAAGTCACTCATCCATGTCACTTCTATATGTCTTCCATGTCACTCCTCCATGTCGCTCCATCAACTCACTCCTCCATGTCACTCCTCCTTGTCACTCCTCCATGTAGCTATTCCATGTCACTCCTCCATGTCAATCCTCCATGTCGCTATTCCATATCACTCCTCCATGTCGCTACACGAACTCAATCCTCCTTGTCACTCCTCTGTGTCATTCCTGTATGTCACTCCTCACTGTCACTCCTCCATGTCACTCCTCCATGTCACTCCACCATGTCACTACACCAACTCACTCATCCCTTTCCCTCCGCCATGTCACTCCACCATATCAATCCTCCTTCCTGATCAAACTTGTCACTCCTCCATGTCACTACTCCATGTCTCTCCTCCACATCAATCCTCTATGTCACTCCTCCATGTCACTCCTCCTTGTCGCTATTCCATGTCAGTCCTCCATGTCGCTACACCAACTCACTCCTAATGTCACTTCTCCATGTCGCTATTACATGTCACTCCTCCATGTCGCTACACCAACTCAATCCTCATGTCACTCCTCCATGTAGCTACTCCATGTCACTCCTCCATGTCGCTACACCAACTCAATCCTCCTTGTCACTCCTCCATGTCGCTGCTCCATGTCACTCCTCTATTTCACTCCTCCATGTCACTCCTCCATGTCGCTATTCCATGTCACTCCTTATGTTGCTATATAAACTCACTCCTCCAGGTCACTCCTCCATTTCACTCCACCACGTCACTCCTCCATGTCACTCCTCCATATCAACCCTCCATATCACTCCTCCTTGTCGCTACACCAACTCA